>OY978027.1:2999075-5665651 GCA_963854515.1 Pandemis heparana
ACCTATGCAAACATTGGAGACAAATTATAATAAGTCAGATACGGGAATAAGGAAAAGATGATAAGACTCTTAGCACGTAGAGTTTTTGATCGTTTAAAGTAATTTAAAAAATTGGGCCAGCAATAAGCAATAATGATGCTCTCGACAAACTTATTAGAAAGTTTTCTTGTTAGTCTCGGAACGTTAATTTAAGTATAGGTGAGAAACTTTTGATACTCTTCGCTTGTTGGAAGAGGTTTCTTTTAAAATAGGTACCGCAAAGACCAGTCAATGTAAAATTATACGATGTGAACCAAGATGATACGACAAAAGGAAAAAAAAACACAAGGTAGCACTCCGGGAGTGCCGGCAGAAGTGAAAACTACACACATGCACAATCGCGCAAAAAGAAAAAAATCTTCTCTACACGAGATTTGAACTGCAGTCACCTGAGAGAACGCACTGTTATTCCACACCTTATACCACTAGGCCAAACGCACATACGTTAATGCGACGAAATCAACATACGACTCTAGCTTCATTCGTATTTCAAAATAAGCTCTTAGACTTAGAGGATTCTGATATCCTGGTACTTAAAACTCTCCCTCCGTCTTACGCCCGACGCGAGTTTAACATTTTTCACCCATGCCAAAAAGTGTTCAACGCCGCTAAAGAAGTTTTCTCTTCAAAAATAGAACAAAACCCAACCAACCAACTTCGAATATTGCTGCTGGCTAACTTAGGATCAATAAAGATAAACAGCCTTATTCATAAAAAGTTAGAGGCTCGCTATAAGCTTGCTATAGGACCGATGCAAAAAAACATGATTCATAAACGTCAATTAGCGCTAATCAGTCCATCAAGGGTCTGTTAAGTCTTTCGAAAGTTAGCGGACCATAGACCCTACTTTATCTCTCTTCTAACTCACAAAATGGCCGCCACAAATCTGAACAGCTGATTTTGGCAAGAGCAAAACCATACGCAAGACAGTTTTTTTTGTTTTAAGTTTATCCCCTCCGGGAAAGGTAAAGGAAACTAGATCTACATTGCCTCGTCTGTCGTGTTAGGCTGAAGCCATGTTTTCGGTTTCCCGCTAATTCGCTGCCACTGCTGTCAAATTTTTTTTTTTCATTCACTAAAAGGCCATTTTTTGTCTATGATTTGTCAAGGTGACAACATAACGCGACTAATCCATCCATCAACAGCTCATTAGCTAACAGACTGCTAGCAAGCGTTTATGAATCATACTTTTTAACAACTGTCAAATAAGCTTAATCAGTCTGTTAACGTATAGACTGATCAAACCTCAATTAAGGATTTTTTATGAATATGGCTGAAAGGACTTACTGAAGATAAGCGAGATGGTCCAGATGACTAGGATGGCCGTCTTGGCGCGGCCGGTGGTGGACTTGAACTTGAGCGGGAAGCAGATGGCGTACCAGCGGTCCACCGAGATGAAGGTCAGCGTCATAACTGCCACCATCACCGACACTGACTGGAAGAAAACAATCACCATTAACTAGGCCTGCGCCCAGCAGTGGGACTTACATAATCGAGATAAAGACAGATATAGATTAAAATAAAATCTTATGTTCAAGGTCTTCTGTACCTATGTTTGTACGGTCAAAGAAACTGGATCTAGAGCCTTACCATGACGTCTTAATGCGATTCAGTTTAGGTTCACTCGCTGTCAGATTCATAGGTACCTACTAAAAGTGACAGCTGAAACTTGAACTGAGTCGGAATTAGGACGTCATGGTAAGGGCCCAGTAGGCTTATTGTCTAACTCGCTCGCAATCGCCATCGTGTTCATTTTGACAATTCATGTATGGGCTGACAATTGGCATCGCAATCAGCTAGCTGTCACATTCATACAAGAACTGTCAAAATGAACACGATGGCGATTGCGAGCGAGTTAGACAATAAGCCTACAGGTTTCTCTATGGAACTTTTTCTCATACAATCTGGCGTTAATTTCTTTGGCAGGTGCCTTTTACCTTACGGTGAGTAATTTATGACATTTGCAGTGAAAAGGTTCCACAGTGGTACGCATTTCGTTTCTTTCATTGTACGTGCGCTTAGATCTTTCGAAGTACGTACACAACGGATTTTAATGCAATCTTCATCAAGTGTGAAGTTTCCAAACCGCAGTGGCTCTGTGTGTTTGCTATAAAATCTTTGGATATTTTTTCTCAAGCCCTCGTATGACGCGTATTTGCGTAACTAACAAAGTAGTGAAGAAAACTACGTTGAATTATTAATTAAATTTGTTGTTTTAAGTTTGTTGAACAGATCTGGATCTTTAGCGTTAGATTTAGTTATGATGACCATCAAGTATTTTTAACGTTTTCTTGAATTAATTAGGAATTTCATTGGGGTTGTTACGAAATTTCATTTAAATTAGCTTACAACGACCTTTTTTATGGGTTAGCTCTAGAAAATTTACTCGAGCGTTCTCGTTTCCAGCGAAATTTGGGGTCTGTATTTAATTAAAAAACATCTAACGGATAAAACCGACATTACAACATATGGGGCCTTTTCCGATTCAGTTTAGGTTCGCTTGCTGTCAGATCCATACTGAAAATGACAGCTAAAACCTGAACTGAGTCGAAATTGAATCGCATTAAGACGTCATGGTAATGATAATGATAATGATAATGATAATTTATTAATTTACAAAGAATATGGTATACATTAAACAGTTCTTAAGATATAACACGCTTCTCATATTCTGTCGCTATCGACGTGTAAATTAGTTATACAGCAATAATAATTCATATGAAAATTTAAATAATCAAATAATCTAATTAACAATAATGATAAAAATGCAAATGTCCAAATTCAATTTTAGATACAACAAACTTAAAAAATAATATAATTAATGTATAAAAGGAAAAGGAAAGGAAAAGGTAAGGCCCCTGTTTGTGAATATGAAGTATTATAAAAAGCAATAACCGTTAGTCATGACCTCTATAGTAAAGAAAAGCTACTAAAGTGTAAGAAAGTGACGGATGCAAGACAGTCTCGCTCTTAGGCAGGTTTTCATGAAAGCAAACGAGTATAAACTAATTTACGATAATACCAGTCTTTAACTGAATAATTGATCGTACTTATGTATTTTCGATTTGGTCCAATGATGACGTAAGGCTATTAAAGCAGAAACGCTTGCGGTCGAGTGTGTGCGCACACCCATCACGCATCGATCGATTTGTAAACATGTCAATATCTACGTTAGTTTATCTGTTCCAGTCAATCACATCCGGACATCGGCTTCAAATTTCCTGACTACAGAATTGACGTCGCGGTGAAAATATGATGATACGCAGTGTTATTCGGAAAATTACGAGCCGGAAGACGCAGTGTTGGCAGGCGTCCCACTAGGTCCGACGACTCGTGAGAGTTGCGGGAAACCCGGTGGATCCTGGGACCTTGCCATGACGTCTTAATTCCGACTCAGTTCAGGTTTTAGCTGTCACTTTTAGTATGAATCAGACAGCGAGCGAACCTAAACTGAATCGCATTAATACGAATTCATCACTTCTTTGCGCCATGCGAAATCTTAACGCGCTTCTTGCATCAGCACCTGACTGTGATATATTTGCTAGTAGCTGGAGTTTTATATGCAGTGAGTGTATGAAGTTCTGTGAGGCGAAGGATGACCGACGTCTTCACTTAATTGTTTGTAAATGTTAATGCTGTTTCCTGTTTATTTTCTATACTACGTGTTATACATGTTGTTCTGCTATTATTAAGTTATGTGTATGAATTTTACAGTGCCTTGGCTTGTCTGTAATGCTGTGCAATTATTTCAATAAATAAATAAATAAATAAATAAATAAATAAATAAATAAATGGTAACCCCTCCAGGGGCCTTACCATGACGTCCTATTTCCGACGCAGTTCAAGTTTTAGCTGTCACTTTTAGTATGAATCTGACAGCGAGCGGACCTAAACTGAAACGCATTAAGACGTCATGGTACGGCCCCAGGTGGCGCGTTGTTGTTCATTGCGGCGTTTTAGAGGGAGGCCTTTGTTCAACAATAGACGTCTTCTGGCTGATGACGATGATTCGGAAAATGTGCAAACGCACGGTTTCTTTCGGGGTGGTTCAAACATTCATCAAGAGATGGGACCACATATTAAAATTGAAATCTATCAAATTAATTACTTTCCCAAACAAAACAAAATATAATTATTTGTATTGTGTAGTCGACACAGAAATTCCATTACCTCTGAAATTCTAAGTAATTTTTCAGCTTAAAATATCAAAGCTTATATTTCAGTGATACGTTACGTCAATGTGACAACCAACCCCATGTTTTACTGAAGAAGAAAATATACTCAGGAGCAAAAAAAACCGGGTCACTTTTTATACAACTACCGCGGGTGGTAGGTCCGGATCGCTACCACCGTATTACTCGCTAATCCTGCCACCAAGCAACAGTGCTTGCACTGTTATGTTCCGGCGTGGAGAGTAAGACTTCCAATGAATTCACTGGCACAAGAGGTATTCTCTAGTGTTGCGGGTGTCCATGGGATGGTGGTGCTCGCTTACAATCAGGTGACCCACTTACTCGTTTGCCTTCTCGTATAAAAAAAAACTTTCTACGGGAAGTGAGCTGGATTCTTTGCTCTCGAGTACATGAAAAGTGGTACAGCACTTACTTGATCCTACTAATATTATAAATGCGAAAGTTTGTGACGATGTGATGATGTGACGATGTGACGATGTGAATGAGAGAGTGTGTATGTTTGTTCCTTCTTCACGCTAAAAAGACTGGACAGATTTGGATAAAATTAGGAACGAAGGTAGCTGGTACCCTAGATTAAAACATAGGTTACTTTTTATCCCGGAAAATAGCATAGTTCCCGGGGGATAGCAATAAACATATCAATTGCTAATCCTACGCGGACGAAGTCGCGGGCAGAAGCTAGTAGACTATACATTGGGTTTTCAAATAAAACTGAAATACTTCATCAAGTTAGGTTAGTTTTACTGAACTCCCGTGTAAATTTTGACGAAATGTTTTCTTTACATTGACGATTGTTCAATCAAATTGGGAGTTAAGGGGATGACTTAGTTTTGAATCAACAATTACGATGAGAAATTTTCACAAGAGTGTTTTATTACACTGACCCAGGGTTTCTCAAACTTTTGGCTACACGAACCCCTTAACTAATTAAATACACCCCCCCCCCCCCGCTTTTTTCGTCTCATATTGAGTTCGCCTACCCCTATCATCGAATGGCGAACCCCTAAGGATTCGCGTACCCCGCTTTGCTTTGAAAAACCCAGTTCTTATCCAACTACTTGCCGAAATATTCTAAAATAATTTGAATACACCTTATATTTAGTACAATGTCTACCCTTACCTGAAAATACAGCAGTATTTTACACATAGCCTTCCCAAAGAACCACGTTTCCGTCACATCCCACATAACCGTCGGCGGCAAACACAGCAGTATCACCAAGAAATCCGCCACCGCCAAATTCACTATGAAATAGTTCGTCACCGTCCTCATAGCATGATTCTTATACACAGCCACACACACTAAAGCATTCCCTACTAGACCCACTACAAACACCACTGAGTGTGTAGCTATTAACACCCACTCATATGGCTTTGGATATATATATTCATTGAGCATCTGTGTATACTCTTCTCTGCTCATATTGCAGTACTCTGCATCTCCTACGCAAGTCACGTTCACTTCGGCAGCTGCTTCGTTGTAAGCATTCTCTGTTACATCTTCATCTTTGTTTGTTTTATCGCTTGTTTCCACTGTTTTACTTGCTACACTGTTTAGAATTATTAAAATTACGACTAGAGTTTTTAAACCCGTTTTGTTGTAGAGAAACATTTTGAGATCTGGCGGGGCGTGGATTCTCCAAAATCTGTAACAATAAACAAAGCGTTTGAATGACTTTCTTGTAAAGATATCGCGTTTTCGATACACAAATCACGTCTGTATTCCTTACGGGGTAGACAGAGCTTAAGGTATCAAGACCTATGGGCCACGTTTAGCATGATTGTGGCCATATAAGTGGAAAGGGGAATCAATATAGTGATGGGTTGCTGACCGCATCGTCTATAACAATGATTCCTAAGATTTTTGCCTGTTTTCGCGATGGGATTTTACCATGCGCGGGAAGAGAAGCACATTTTATGTTTTTTCTTTGGTTGGGACCAGCATGGAATAATTTATTTCCCACAATAGATAGAGTGATTCAAGTTTAAGTGTATAATTTGTCAAGATTTTGTGTTAATTGGTTAATTTAATATAACGATAATATTGGTGGACGTCTCGGGAAAAGCCAAGCTGTCTGATACAAAATGTAACTCTACGCGGACGAAGTCGCGGGCAAGAGCTAGTCTACATTAATATATTCTATACTAGCTTTTGCCCGCGGCTTCGTCCTCGTAGACTCATTTATTGACAAATAACTTTTGCCCGTGGCTTTGCTCGCGTGTACCAGGAGTATTTCAATCCCGTTTTTCCCCGTTAGCGTAATAATTTCGGGAAATGCTCTCTTAATGTTTCTCTACACTCTTCAAGCAACCTACATACCAAATTTCAGCTTTCAGTAAAACCTTTCAGTAAATCAGTAAAACGAAAAGCCCCTTTTTCCCGTTCCCGTGGAAATTTTGGGAAATTATCTCTTATAGCTTTTCTATACTCCTCAAGGAACCAACTTGCCAAATTTCAGCTTTCTACGACCAGTAAAACGAAAAATCCCGTTTTTTCCCGTTCTCGTGGGAATTTTTTATTAATATTCGAATTTTTCTCAACGTAAAAACCATCTTTGAACTTCAATGAACATTTTAAAAAAGAATTGGCCAAATTGGTCCAGGCGTTGTTGAGTTATGCGCTTACCAACACATTTCGCGATTCATTTTTATATTATAGAGAATTATAGTCTATATTATATTAAAAGGAAAGATTTGATTGTTTGTTGGCATTGTTTGTTGGCTCCGAAACTATTGGAACGATGTGAAAAATTCTTTCACCATTAAAATCCTACATTATCCCTGATGAACATAGGCTATATTTGATTCTACGTGGACGACGTCGCGGTCAACAGCTAGTAAAGAGAATAAACAACTTAGTTGGACCAAAATAAAACATTACATCAAATAGCAGACGTGTGAACTGACGTTGAAAATAACATTTTACGCTTGAATTTGTTTCGTCTGAACTTAATGGCAGAAAGGCTACAGAAAGAAATAAAATGCGGAATATTTTCATCAAAGAACTGATGTTTACCATTTTCTAGCCTTATCTCACTACCTATGGTCCTGGATACAGTACGACAGGGTCACTTTGAATTAAGTTGTTTGACGATGAGCTTACTCATTTTTATGGGTATTTATTTATTTATTTATTTATTTTAGGGATAACAAACAACTGTACAATGGGTGGCATAATAAGAGTAACAAACTTAAGATACTAATAGTACAGTCAACGGCATTATCCACAGATTACTTATCGAAACAAAATGTGTTGTCGTGTGGACGTCACAACAGCTGAATTTGCAGCGCATTAAGTACAAACAAAAAAAGAAAAGAAAAATTAGGGAAATAGTACCCACTTATAAATCTACTGAGACAGTTGAGCCCCTTTTAGGGTGTCCATTATGGCTTTCTTATAACGGGAGGTAGACAAGTGAAAGATAAATATCTAAGTCAGTAAACAGTTCATTATAAGTGGCAAGAAGCCGACGCAGCGGTATACATGACGTCTATAACCCTTACCTACGGGTAGACGTCTAGAAGATGGCCGATGGGGTCAGAAGGTTCTCGAATGGCTTCCGCGGACCGGGAGACGAGCTGTCGGTAGGCCTCCAACAAGATGGAGCGACGACCTGATCAGGATCGCGGGATCACGGTGGATGCGGAAGGCACAGGACCGGTCCGAGTGGAGAGCCTTGGAGGAGGCCTATGTCCAGCAGTGGACGTCTTTCGGCTGATATGATGAGACGTCTAGTAGACACGGCCCAAGGTAGCGAGCCCTAAAGGCCACATTTGGCATGATTGTGGGCGTATAGTGTAGTGATGGGTTGGTAGTAGCAATCCTTTGTTACATTTTAATAACCACCTCAGTCATATTTATAAAGTTACAAGCATTTTATGGGTTACTTTAAACTATATGGGAGGTCTTTGCCTTGACATATATATTTTGTTTATAGTTTAGTTTATATTACTAAAATTATAATTAAACTAAAATAAAAGTTAAATATGCAAAAAAGAAATTGCAAAGGAATTAATTCCTTTACGATTTTGTTTTTGTACTAACTTGGCAGAAAGTCGTTACAAACATGATAGACAGACGGAGGCGGTGGAGGAGTTTGTTTTATAATAGGTATGTAGTGACATTAAAAGATGTCTACTAATTAAATCATAACAAAACTAACTAACTAACTTATTAACAAGTAAATAACATTAGTTCCATTAAAATTATTTGCAAAGATATATCTTAGTCACGACAGAACTGCAGTGTGGACTTTAATTATAAATTGTCAATAAACTCTGTCAAAGCTGAAAGGAGATCGACGATGGAACTCGGACGTTGTTCAAACCGATACGACTGTAAGGAGTTAACCTAATAATAATAATAAGTGTGTGTTTGAACCATTCCGAAAATCCATAACAAAATTACACACCTACATAAACCCCCTTATTCATAAACGCTCTATAGGCTTCAGCTAACTTAGTAATCGTTTGTCCTTATCTGTGAAAGGTAAATGTCAAAGTGACAGATAAGGACAAACGATTGTTAAGTTAACAGAAGCCTATAGGTCGTTTAAGAGTAAGGGTGAAAGTCTTTCCTTACTGGGTAGACCGAGCCTAAGATAACAAAACCTAAAGCCTAAAGGACGTATTAGTAGAAAAGGGGAATGAAACAATGATGGCTTGCTAGCCGCATCGCCTATGAAATGAAATGAAATGAATTTTATTTGTATAAATATGGATAAATTATTAGGTGTAATTGACGTCATGTTATCTCATTATGATTTACCCGTAGGTGTACAAATATTGTATTATGACGTGATTCCTATGTTTTTTTTTTGTCGAAACATACCTTTCGAAATGCTTGCGCACTGCGATAGTTCGATACGGACGTATTGGTTAGCACAAACATTGCAGGTCCGATCATCCCTCTGTATACTTTGGATTTCGTAAAACACCAAAATTGATTGGGTGCCTTGTAATTGAGACGCTTTATTTTTGGCTGAATTTCCGGGATTAATAATTTTCTAATAAAATTTGGACGATGTTTTTCGGCGCCGGTGATATAAGCGATTATGATGAATTGTTATCAAGGGCGGCGACAACCGATGGCCCAGAGAGGGCGGGTTGGGGTCTGGGAGTGGATATAAGATATTATATATATAGGATATTATAAGTAGTGGTGGCAATAACGGCTGTTTTGCAATAATGAATAACAGTGTTGTGTTATTCTTAAATAGCTGTTATTGTAAACTGTTGTCTATTATATTGCTGTTTTACAAAACGATAATGAACTTATTATTAAACAATTGTTATACTTATTTCGTCGCGATCGCAGCGTAATAAAAACGTACGGCAACAAAAGCAAAACTACGCTCTGTTACCTTGTTTGATTGTACTGACTGACAACAAACAGCAACAGCTGATAATAATACCAAAAGTCAGTTATTTGAATTGCGATTGCGATGCGAGCTCGCGCGTATAGCGCTATCTCTCGCACACAGGTACTTGATTTGTTGCGGCAACAGTGCGCGTATGAACAACGTTGACAACGGACAACGAATAATGATAACAGGATAGTTGACGAATCGATAATGTGTTGTTCGTTGCGTGCAAATAATGCATTACGTTATCTGCTGTTGTAATAACGACCACCACTAATTATAAGATTTACACTTTTAACAACACCGTCCCAGTTGCTTCTCTTCCTGCGCAATTGACAACATTGCATTTTTATAACACCTGAAAATGTATATAATGGTTCGAAAGCATTTTGCCTCCTGATCACTGCAATATGTTTATATAATTTTAATATCGCTTATTATAAGAAATAATTAAAAATAATGTCCTAATTTTTCCAATACTACCACGCCATAGGTGAAACGCCTTTGCTTTTTTCACGAGAAAAAATAAGCGATCATAATTTTGTATTTTTTGACAACTTCAAAGTACAAGGGGGGCAACTCTGAAAATCTATTTTCGAAGTTCGTTGCATACCTTCTCTCTCACTCTCAAGATAATGACTATTAGTATTGAGCGGAACAGCACGAAGCGAACCTCGAAAATCGAATATTGGAGAATAGGACCTGACATTGACAATTTGAAAATAACGTCAGTTTTTTTTCAATAGAGAAAAGACAAAGGGATAAGTGTGTATTCTATTAATTATAAATTAAATACAAGCCCTAGCGAAAAAATTAAACTGTCAGCATGTTCATCTTTTCAAACAAAATACTACAGAGAACCGTTATAATTATAGGCTCAGAAATATGAAATGTTGTCAAAAAGTCCATCGAGGGAATGAGCGAAAATCTTAGGAATCATGTTATAGGCGATGCGGCAAGCAACCCATCACTATTTTGATTCCCCTTTTCACCACGCCCACAATCATACTAAACGTGGCCTTTAGGTCTTGTTACCCTGCTATGTCTACCCCGTCAGGGATAATGGCGTGATTTATGTATGTATGTACTTATAAGATATAAAATCATATTATTTAAAATTCTTCAGAATTAATGCTATTATAATATTAAGGATTATTTTTGTGATGTTGACATGAATTTATAATGATAATAAAATATTAATTATTTACGTACATTTGTGATGAAATGTAATTTTTTTCTTCTATGACAATTTAATTGAAATTCCATTTAATGACTATTTATGTACTTGTTTTAATGATGCCTGTTTAAATTTCGATGATATTATTATGTGACTAATGTTCCCTAAAACTTCGAACGACAAACGGCAAATCATAGCTGTACTATTCTAATAATTCCTATGATCTTGTATATTCTACCTATGATTACGAAATAAATGTGTTTGTATTTGTGTATTTGTATTTTTAGCCATAATAAAGATGCTGTAATCTGTAATTCATGAGCAGTTTATGGGCACTTTCACATCTCAATTTCTTAAGCTTTGGACATTTAAATCTCGTACTCCCCTTAGTCCCTTCGACCTTTGAGATGTGAGGTCAGTAACCTTCCCCTTGCTCATGCCAAAGAACTTTTACGGGATCTAAACTTAAATTGGCAAGATCAAACGAAAGTGTGAGATCCTAGATATTACGTTACGTATTAGACGAAATAAAATATGCCTTGAAATGTTACGTGAGCTGTCAAGGTGAACGAATTATATGTTTTAATAGCTGAAATTAGATTTGAATTTGAAACTGAATCCTGCTGTGTTCCGGTGTGGAGAGTGAGACAGCCGGGGAAATTACGGGCACAAGAGGCATTTCATCTAAGTCCTCTAGGTTGGCAACGCATCTGCAATCCCTCCGGGGTTGCGGGTGTCTATGGGCAGTGGTGATCGCTTACCATCAGGTGACCCACTTGCTCGTTTGCCTTCCTATTCACATAAAAATAAAAAATAAACTGAATCAGAAAATAATCGCAAGACTCGGGAGGAATTTAATCCCACTCGCGCGTCAGACTTGTGGGTCAATTGATAATAATTATTCCCAATTCACAATATTTTTTTTCATCACTATAGATAATGTTTATAGGGGTCTTTATTTTGTCCCATTATAACCTAACCAACTTAAAAAATTGAAAAACCCCCGGCATTCCCTGTTGAGGAGACACACTTTGCAGCCAAGCATCACGTCGAGTCTGATTTATCGAAGTACTAGCTGTTGCCAGCGACTTCGTCTGCAAAGAATTCGTTTATCGCTATCCCGCCTAAGTAGCCTATGTGCTATTCCAGACTTTTCTCTATCTATGTGCCGAATTTCATCCAGATCCATTGGGCCGTTCTGGCGTGATTGAGTAACAAACAAACATCCATCCATCCATCCATACATCCATACTTTCCTGTCTATAGTCCCATTTATTTTCTTTTGCTTCTGATCTATTCCTTTTCTGTTATATGGCCTTCTTATGCTTTTCGTTATTACATTCTCATATTTATTTTATTTTAAGTATTATTATACAATTATGTTATGTGTGTATGTATGTGTGTATTATTTTATTTATTTATTCAGCTACTATGTATTATATTTATGTAAGTATTGTTTTATTATCCCTGCGTTTCTCCTGTCTATTTGTTTCCGCCACCTACTTAAACTATCTCCAACTTATTTCTCTGTCTTAAAGGTTGTCTGGTAGAGATCGCTATTAAGCGATAAGACCGCCTATTGTATACTTTGTTCTATGTTTCTGTATTGTTTTGTACTGATTTGTGGTGTTCAATAAAGAATATTTGTATCGTATTGTACTTTCGCATTTATAATATTAGTTAGATTGTCACCAAAACTACATGCAAAGTTTCGTGAGCGTGACATTAACTTCCCTCTTGTGAGAAGTTGCAGCATCACTTTGAAAAAGTACTGATACTCTACAAACTGCTGAACCAAATTTTACCAAACATGGCTATGAACCATCGCAAGGAAACTGGCTTTCGAATGAATAATCCGCATCGAAAACGGTCCATCATTGTGACATTCCCGTCTGAAGTTAAAATCCTAAGGCTCATACAAAGCCTGAACAGATACTCAGCTCAGGCTTTTAGCTTACATAACACACAGGAAACGAGCTAAAACATTGTTAGTTAGCAAAGTTTATTTTGCAACGTGACTCGTCTTTCACGAGTCATTTTCTTTAGATTAGCCCATAGCTGGGCACGCCAAGAGCTGTATTAAAATAGCACAAATGAAGGAGTGGTCGGGGGAGGTTTGTTAATTGGGCGAGTCTGTTTGTACGATTGGGGGAACTGAAAGCAGGATAATTTTTTTCGTAGCTTTCCAGCGGATTTAAGACGTTTCGGTTACCTATGAAAGTATTGGACGATACTAAAAAAATATATTTTGAAAGCTACTTTATTGAATAAAGACTAAAGGTTATTCTATTCTTTTATACAGGGTCTTAAAAAAGCATTTGAAAAACAGCGCCTTCTCTCGTCCCTGGTTAGCAGTACACGTTCCACGGGAGTTTGTCATGTCGAGCGTCATTGTGTCGTACAGACACATCATTCAAACAGATGACGCTTGGCGACAAAAATCGCATAGTAACAAGGTCATGTGACAACTAGTACAGATGGAAAAAATCGGCTCACTCACCTGCTATTAAAAAAAGAGAGGCCCCCGTGCCATAGTACTGCAGATGCTGGCAGCATTTTCCCTTGGACAGTGATACTAAAACTCTGTCTAAGGAAGCAACCAGCTCTGCGGTCACCCGTGGCGTCTATTAGCCTCTTCGAAATATCTTTTAAGAGGCTTATAGCGCTAAAACCCCACAGACCAAGGGTCTCAACACCGGAATGAACAAAGTTGTATTCTTTCAACATGAAACTACCGTGAGACTCAAACATAATTACAACAAACCGGATAACTCACGTATAAAAGGCGAAGGAATGCTCCGACAATTACACGGATTCTACGGAATAGTCCGAAACAATTGACAACATTTCATTTTTATAACACCTGAAAATGTATATATGGTTCGAAAGCATTTTGTCTCCTGATCACTGCAATATGTTTATATAATTTTAATATCGCTTATTATAAAAAATAAAAAAGAATTAAAAATATGTCCTAATTTTACCAAAACTACCACAGGATAGGTGAAACGCCTTTGCTTTTTTCACACTTCGCCTTTTATACGTGAGTTATCCGGTTTGTTGTAATTAAAGTTGTATTCGGCGCTGAAACGCCCACAAAATACAAAATCCTGCAAACACATACGTTAGTCATACGGAAAAACAATACAAAAAACTCCAGACACGTTTTTACGTACATTCGTACCGAAATCGTACTTCGATGGGTAAGGGTTATTTTTAAACGTACATCTGACTAACAGTTTTAAATCTCACAGCTTTGACATGTTAATGTATTTTCCAACCGGCTCTCCTAGCATTCCTCGGAAAGGTTACGGTAATACTGAGGCTCTAGTTACTTTAGGCTCTAGTTACTAGTGTTTTTCAAACTTTTTGGCGTCACGGCCCTTAATGACCATCAAAATTCCTTCGCGACCCCCCAAAACCCAATTTGTACGATTAACCTTAGAACCCAACTCTTATTTTAACAGATTTGGAACGCACCCTTCTAATATTCAATCATTCATGCGTTTTGGAACGCAACCTATATTTATCACAAGTATTTAGAAGGTACTTATTGTTTCGCAACCTACCTACCCCTTTTTAAATATTAAAAGGCAGCTGTTATTTTGGAGATTATTTTGCGACGAAATGGAAAAGTATCTAAAAAGATAGTCGATGCCTACAACGTCTGGATTAACATCAACATCTGAAAGTGAGCCTAAAAAGAAGGAGAATAGAAAATATGACAAAACTATTTAAAATACGGTTTTTCTGTTAAATTCTTTTTCTGTTAATTGATTAAAATTTACATCCTTGAAAACAAAATCATTCCATCTAGTCAAAATACTTTCAGCTGAGCCTCGCGACCCCCCTGGATAGGTCTCGCGACCCCCCTCGCGACCCACACTTTGAAAAACACTGCTCTAGTATAAGTGCTGTTAAGATTCTAAAATCCTATTTTTTTATTAATTGTAATGTCATGTAGGTATATTAGTTATTTGTTATGCAAGGCTGCAAAGTTTTTGTTTGGCGCGAGTGCCTGTATTGAAACCCGAGCAAGCGAAGGATTCTATGATATAAAAAGAAGAATCCTGAGCGTCGCGAGGGTTTCAAGGCACGAGACACTAAACAAACTTTGCTGCCGAGCGAAACACACTTTTTCACCTCACTACAGCGAGAAAAATGGTGGATGGAAGAATTTCTAATTACTTGAGTATATGAGTAGGTGGTGAGGTGGTGGTGGTCGTGGTGGTCGTGGTGGAATGGTGGTCAGCGCGGCGTTCGAATTTCAAAAACCTTTTCCACCCAAGAGGGGAAAAAGCACTTTTCCTCGCAGATTTTTAAGGAAAAAGACAGCGCTTTCGAGCAAGTGAGGTGAAAAAAATATTATTAAAAGTAGGGCTGGTCGAAGCCCAGAGTGCACAACAAGCAAAATCAGTACCTACTAAACAGTATTGTTTGTAAGCCTATTTTTTAATGTATGTTACTCGTAGTTTATTAGGTAATAATTAGGTAATAAAATTTGGACGCAGTTATAGGAGCATTGCTTCTTATAACGATCTTATAATCAACTAGCAGAATGTCAGTAGGCAGTGGCGTAACAAAAAACTACAACGTCAGGGCCCCGCGGCAAAATTCATCAGATGGGGCCCATCCTCACTATAAAGAAGTGCATCATCTTCCCTTCTGTGCTCAAGGCCAAGCCCGTAGAGCTGGGGGCCCCTGGCATTTTGCCAGCCCTACGCCCCTATATTTACGCCACTGTCAGTAGGCCCTATAGTAAGTACACTTGCTCCTATAATTTTAGATATATATATCATAGATGGCATAGATGGGGTAGCTGAGCGCTAGAGTGGGGGCTAAGAGTGGTACACCAGTATATAGGAGGGAAGCAGATGAGATGTATTGATGACCTTGTGAGAGGGGCAGGAAGTAATGTGAAGCGGAAGACACAAGATCGGAAGGAATGGCGTGCATTTGAAGATATTAGAGACCTACACTTAACATTGACACACACTACACTTTACATTTGACGACGCGATTGGCCTAGTTGGTAGTGACCTTGCCTTCGAAGCAAGCGTCCCGGGTTCGAATCCTGGTAAGGGCATATATTTGTGCGATGAGCACTAATATTTGTTCCTGAGTCATGGATGTTTTCTATCTGTATATAAGTACCTATGTATTTCTCTATATAAGTATGTATATCGTTGTCTAGTTAGTACCCATAACACAAGCCTTACTAGCGCTTACTTTGGGACTAGGTCAATTTGTGTGAATTGTTCACTAATATTTATTATTATTTATTTATTTATTGTGTGGACTATGGTTGAAGAAGAGAGAGAGATGCATCTTCAAAGCATAAAAGGCAAATAACATACAATACAGTTGCGATGACGCAAAGCAAACGCGCCAGTGGAGTCTGGCCCTAAGTTTGCCGCCTGCTTTGTGGCCACAGCCTTACGATATTTCCAAACGTTTGGAATTTCGTGTTTGTCTGTAAACCCACGTAACTCTCTAATTGCAAAGCTGACCGAGTTCAAGGCTACTTAAAACTTTAGTTTTGTGAATTCAAAAGTTTTTTAATAAAATTTAAATGTAAAAGAGGTTATATTTAGTTCTGAAATAATATTCCTGGTGGTAAGTTATGATTGTTCGGAAAAGAAAAAGGAGATTGTTCGTATTTAATTCAGATTAAAGTAAAGAAAAAGAAAGTATGTAAGTATGTATATACATACATACTAAAGAGAGTTACACAGTTAAGACAGACAGTAAGAAACAGTAGAGTTATACATACGTATAACTCTTTATTGTACCATCAGCCAAATATGTGGTCTACCACCCTAAGGTTAAAATTCCTTTGCAGGTCACAATATATAACGTCGATAAGACAGGCTGTCAACTTGAAAGTTCGACTTTATCGACATTTTCATTTGATAGGAAGTTTGATGAAAAGTGATAGACCACTTATTTGGGCGACCGTACATAAAACACATGAAAAATTTGAATAAGTACAGGACAACACAAATGCACAAAAGCAAACTTATCCCTAAGTAGAAAAAAGTAAAGGTAGTAAAGTAGGTAAGTTTTTTTTTTTTTTTTTTTTTTTTGTACGATAATGAACAAATCGCAGTCCTCGCGAGAGGTACGGGCGACTGCGATTCCATGAACTAATGGACAAGGATGTTAGTGCTGTAATAAAAATAAACATCATTATCTTACCATCAGGTGAGATAGAGGCCAATCGCTGGTCAGTTTATGATAAAAAAAAAAAAAAAAAAAAAAAAAACTAATATGACTTGAAGTCGGTGATGTTATGTAATGTTTATATGAGTGACATGAGGAGGTAAGTAGTAATTTTACGTGAGAAAATATCATTAAGTATTTCTGAAGTTGTAAGCTGGAACACAGAAATGTTTCATTTCTAAACGACACTGAAAATTAGAACACATAGAAAAATCTGAAAAGTAAAGATATGGCCGGGAATCGAACCCGGGTCCTCGTCATTCCGTGACGCGTGCTATACCCCTACACCACCCATAGCAGGTGAGTAAGCCTACGAATCTTTCTATCTGTTACCAACTGTCACGTGACCTTGTTACTATGCGAATATTTGTCGCTAAGCGTCATCTGTTTGAATGATGTATCTGTACGACACAATTACAAATACAAATTACAATAGAATTAGAAATGTTTCTTCAATCCATGGCTTTAAAATTTATTGTGTTTAGGGTTCCGTACCTATAACGGAAAAAAGGAACGCTTATAAGATCACTTCGTTGTCAGTCTGTCGGTCTGTGCGTCTGCTACGACCCTTTTTCTCAGGAACGAGGAGATATGTAAAATTGAAATCGATACCGTAAAATGCTTCAACATTGCCAACATGATGCAATTTTGCCTGTTTTGAAAAACTACGATTATTTACCAAACGGCTATCTATTTTTTTCATCGCATAATGGGAGAAATGCTGTCATTTATCTGGCAACCTGTTTTATTTTTTTTGTTGCGGTAGCACTGATAACTTTTGAATTATTCCCTTTCAAAGTCAACGAAAGAAGTGCAAATTTTTTTGGAGGCTAGCAACTTCTGTTGTTGTGGGTTCAATATCAAAGACTGTGGCCCTTTGAATGTTTATATGACAAGAAAATATGCTCTTTTATTTTTTATAAGTGGTTTTGTAATATAAATGTGCTAGTATAAGGCTAAAACGGTGGGAGGCAATGTTGCAAAGGGTTTTTCGAACATTTCTTCCTCAAGTTTGCCTGGTGCTGGGGTTGTCACCATTTACTTAGTAAAAAAATAAATTATATTTCACTGGTGTACTTGATGCATATGAGTTTTTATTTTATTTTAAATCCATTTAGGTTGATAGCTACTTATTTTTATTGAGCCTTTTGTTTATTTCGATTTCCAATTTCTCATTATTTTTTACTCAAATAAATGTTTTTCTTGCACTATTAATACAAATATATGTTGAGTCTAATCTATTTAGTAGTTTCTTAAAATTTTACATTTAAAATAACACACGCAATGTATCATTTTTCATGATTGTTTGTTTTTAGCGATTTTTTATTTGGCACAACCCTGATTACGTTTAAAATTTTGTATGGCAATACTTTGGGAGACCCCTCAACTTTGCCTACTTGGCAGAAAAAAATATATGCTATTGTTTTTAATGTTCCCGACTTAATGTCACCGTCAACGTAACGGTTACGAATTTAAATTTCAGATCCTTTTAAAAAATACCGCAAATTTTATTACTCATAATCTTCTAGGCAATGTAGCATTTTTTTGGTTACAACCTTGCCTACAACTTTAATGGCGTCTACTGTCGAAAATAAGAGCTTTTTAGGTATTATGAACCATAAACTCTGTGGCTTATGGTTTCAATTAGCTTACAAAGCAACGAGGGCTGTGTGTGTATACGTTATCTGTGGATAACGTATACTTTAAGAATTATTCTTGAAAAACATGAAATTCCGTGCAAAGTTGCAACATTTTACGTTACCCAAATACTGAGGTCTGCCAGTCCCACTTGAGTTTTGCTGTTGTTCCATTTTTTAATATAGGCTGACTATAAATAAATCATAATTACTTACGCAACTTATTAATCTGTCATAATAGCCTATGAAACGGCAGTGATTACATTATAAAACCAAGAAATCTCTCTTACAGCTTACAGAAGCAGAAGAGAATAATTAATTATTCGTATTTGACCCTGCCACAACCGTGTGCTGTCCTTATACAGACATAATAGTATTTTATGCAACAGTTGTATTAGAGTGGTCAAAAAAGGTGAGTGGTGGGTGGGAAATACGCCAAGAGCTTTTTTGACTTGCTAATACAACGTTGCATACAATATTTTTTCTACGACTAAGTAGATACCTACTTAGTAAATTAAAGAAATACGTTCTCAAAAAATAAAAAAGTCCAGTGTTCCTCGCCATGAAATTCTCAAAGGCTTTATCGTTGCCGAGATTTTTTAGGTAACAAATTTTCCATCACTTCCTGGGCCGCCGCGGATATTTCTTCCGGTGTTACTTAATTTCGTTTTCATCGTTGCTTTTTTATGATACGTTACAAAACTTTGTTAAAACTATTGCAATCAAATAACAAACAAGACAAGAGCGGGAAACATGAAAACGACAAATGAAAAAATTGGAAGTTTGTTTATAGTAAACTTTGTTTTTAATTAACGTTTACTTTTTTTATAGCCTTGCCTTCTTGGCGCATTTAGCCAAAACGTTTACCAACTTGCCAGTGAAGTTATTTAAATATCTTGTTTGTTATGTTGGCAGCTATGCATTTAGTTCAGAAAGTTTTAGTTCTATAAAAAAGCGTATGAATTAAATAATTTGTTAAGTTGGTAGCCATGCATTTTTATCGTAAATTTAATGTTGATCGTGTAAAAGTTTTACCTAGGTCTGGCAGTCTATGGCTGGCAGAGTAACGATGGAGCACTTTTAGAGCCATAAGCCAACAAGTGCTTTTAGAGGGAATAGACAATATAGACTTATCCAAAGTCATACTATGAGTGTTCTTATAGTGGTGTTCGTGATAACATAAATCACAGGTAATAGTACAGGAGTAGGAAAAATACATAATACACCGTAGGGAATCATCTTATTCTCGCCCACTTCTAGATACATACAGACTCGAGTGATTGTGAGCAGTAGGATTATATCTATCAACAGTTTTCAAGCATTTCAGACTGTTGAAAATGGATCGCTTTGTTCATGTGTTTTATGTACAAATATACACGTATAAAATATAGTGTTCGTTTCGCTGCCACCCGGGGCGAGTGCTCCAGAAGGAAAGACTACAACCTAGTCCGGAACATGTCGAGCATCACTCGACTTTTATACGTGAGTTATCCTGCAAAATTCATTTCAGTAAGCAATTTATGCAGATTGATAAATGTGGATGAAGCGCAAATAGATATGTCAAGATCGCAGCAAGTGAAACAAAGTCTCTGCCTACCCGTATGGAGAAGAGGCGTGACGGTATGTGTCATGTTATGCAAATTTGACATGTTTCTTGTAGATTAAATACTGATTTATACTGTGGCTGTGACACTGTATGCCCCAAATTCTCAACGAAACTGATACGTGATGATGTCTTGACTTACAGCAAATTAGATGGATGACGCCTGCAAACAATCAATCATTTTGTGAGTTTTGCTGTGAAAGTGGGACAAACAAACAGGCTTATTTCCGCATTAGGGAAATAGGTTACGGATGGTAGGGTTTTGCGTTGACGCGGCGCCTTTTGTCAGTTGCTGCGTTTAAGGGTCCCGTGCAAAAAGTGAAAGTTTAGTTATGTTGTCTGTTTGCCAGTCGCAGGGCTGTATCTTTTGACAGTATTGGAAGACTTGAAATTTTTACGTTGGCATCATATGTTTATTGTAATAATTAACTGAGGTCTAGAATTAATTTTACAATCACCTATTTTTTGTTATCATTAAACATGTTTTCTTTAGACTTTAATTAAAATAGATTACGTAATAGTGCATTTATTCACATACTAGCGGTTGCCCACGACTCCGTCTGCGCAGAACTTGCTTATTGCTATCCCGAGGGAACTATGCAATTTCTCGGGATAAAAACTCCAATACACGGAGGAGGCCTATGCCATGAGGCACGCCGAATTACGCGACAATTTAATAAATAAACGACAATAACAACAACAACAACATGTACTTAGTGAAATTGTAGCGAATTCGGAATAAAAAGGCTTATAAATAAATAAATAATACACTAAACAAACGTTTACTCCAAAATGTCATAACTTCAGAAACCGTACATCTGTGACTGAAGGTCGGAAAAAATTGTACATCACAAATCAAGGGGAATAATTGGGAAAGCAATTAATTTGAGCTCTTTTTGGAACTAAATCGTGTTGCGAAGAGTTTATAGAAGAACGCGTATAATTCGCATCTATATGTAGAATGTAGGATTTACGAGAGGATACTGTTTATTTTTATTACGTACACGGAAATGGGGACCCCGGCGGAAAGTAGACGAAAAATAAACAATTCCACCACAACAACAACAACAACAATTTCACTGTCTCCAACTTATATCTCTGACTTATTGGTTGTCTGTAAGAGATCGCTACTAAGCGATAAGACCGCCTATTGTATACTTTGTTCTTTGTTTCTGTATTGTTTTGTACTGATTTGTGGTGTTCAATAAATAGTATTTGTATTATATTGTATTGTATTGTAAAGCATTAGAGAATAAGACGACGATTCGAACGGACTTTGTTACTGTACTCGAGGCCTAAAAATTCTAAACACAGAAGACCCTCACGTCCGTCACACGTCTTTATCCCTTAAGGAGTAGGTATGTATGTAAGGAATAAGATTTTAGTAAGATATAAGTTTTATCCCTTTCATCAACTGAATTAAAAAGAGCTAGATTTACCACTCTTCAAAAGAGAATTGTTCAATTGGTGCATGGCCAAACTTTATTATAGTTGCTCCGAGCATTTTATTAAACAAAAGCCAGAATGAATTAATTGGGACATGTATGTATAAATTGTATTTTAATAGTATTATTCAATCTGCATTTGGACATGAATTTCGCTAATATTAATTTTAATTTGTCTTATTTTTTGCTGTTCTGTTTGTGCCTTCTGACATTCTTCTATTGTTATTTATTTTTATTGTTATGCATGACATTTTTGTATTATTTCAGTCATTTTAATTTTGTACGCCTATTTTAGGTAGAAAGTGGAGATTCTGACTAGCTTTAAGATCATTTATGTACACCTGCTTTCAACAAATAAATTATTCTTATTCTTATTCTTATTTTTATTCAACTTCTCAACTTCAAAGAGTTGTCACATATTCTACTAATATTATAAATGCGAAAGTTTGTGACGATGTGAGTGTGTATGTTTGTTCCTTTTTCACGCTGAAACGACTGGAATTTGGATAAAATTTGGAACGCTGGTGATAGGCTGCTTTTTATCCCGGAAAATCGCGTGGTTCCCGCGGGATAGCGATAAACATGTCAAAGGTCGTAACTGTCTAGAGTCGCAACGTAAACAATTATTGCAGAATATATTCTCAACATAAGTTCTTTAGTCTAATTTTACGCGGTCGAAGTCGCGGGTAGATATCAGTGTAAAATAAATTAAGCCTTTTATTAACCAATGTTATTATTTGCAATATAACGACGTATTAACAAACAAAAACTGAAGGTGGCGTTAAATCACATAATCATCTTAAATAATAGCTCACTTCACCTCAGCGACTACGCGCCATTTTTTATGACGAGGTATTTCCCCCATCACATTCAAAGTTAATAACCTCTTTAGGTGTTTTCTGCAATCCTTAACGTTATCTGCGTTGTTAAAGTTAATGGATCATTGGGAGTTAAAGAACGCCTTAAAGGGGTACGGGTTTTATTCGTTTGTTGATCTTGATGTTGTTTCAAAGTTCCAAGGTTCCTCAGGTACCTCACATCTTATATACATACATACAGTCACGCCTCCACATCACACACACACACACACACACACAGAGAGAGAGAGAGAGAGAGAGAGTGATCACAACACACCACATCGTCACATCACCGCCACCTAGGACCTTTTATAGTGTCAATAGTAGTTAAGTGCCACAATATCGGATTAGGGTTTATCCAAATCCGTCGAGTCGTTTTAGCGTGAACTCACTCACATCGTCACAAACTTTCGCATTTATAATATTAGTAGGATATACCCGATATGAAAGTTTCTTCCAATTGTTTCACAAGCTCTATAGAATCTTTGAAAAAAGGGAAAAGGTCGGCTGATTGGGCAAAATAAACTTTTGTCTATAAAGCAATCAAAATTGATTCCACAAATCCAGGAATTGGACCGTTCACTGAAGAGGTTTTTTAAGGAAAAACACCGAAGGAAATGTTAAAATATCGAATAGTCTTAATCAGGGGCGTGCAGTGGTTTCTGACAGAGGGTAGGCATATTGACAACAAAACCCGTATTGGTACGAAACGTGTCGGGCATAATATAATCATGGATCTTCTATATACAAATGGGTATGTTCCCTTAGATCTTTTAAAGTACACAATGGATTTTAATGCGTTTTTCAAGGGTTTTCGTCAATAAATAGAGCGATAGGTACAAGAGGTACTTATAGTTTAATAATTATATTTGTTTTGCATTAATCAGTTAAATGATGACCACAGTTACCTAATACATCACACAATTTACATTAATTACCTATGAAATATGGTAAGATTAAAACTATCCACAAAACACACCACACCACACACATTAGTATAAATTCACATTACAGCCGTGCGAAGCCGGGGCGAGTCGCTAGTTTAAACTATAACATGAACTCCACAGTTTATGTTAACTACTGTTCTGTTGTAAATAAATTAAAACAAAAAAGGAAAAAGTCTGGTAAACTTAGGATTCGAACTCAGGTTCCAAGCTTGACAGGCGACTCCAGAACCGTCGAGCTACGGCGTTAGATAGCTAATGATGTGAAATTTTGCTATACAACTAACCTTCAACTAACCGACCATATGTATGTATCCATGCAAAGGAAGGACAAATCAAATCAAGTTGGCAGTAAAAAATTATGAATATTTAACTAAGTGTAACGTGAAATTGTTGAGTTGCCTTTTGTTTAAGCCAAGTAAAAGTTACGTACCGGTACTTATAATTAGTTAGGTACTTTTGTCGTTTTACTATATCACTTTCGTCGCGAATTAACTTTCACAACACTCACAACACAAGACCAAGGCCATCCCATAAGTTAGTTCACGTTTAATTATGTAGAACTAAACAAATAACTTAATAAGCCTTCACAGAATTACACAATTAAAATAACATCATTAATGTTTTTATTATGATCATGAAGGAAAACATCAAAAAACAACAAATCAGAGAGCCCGAACATTACGAGTTTTAGCAAATGAAATCACAAGATCTGCCTAATTTTCCCCAATAAAACGAGGTATTTTCGCGCATGCGTTTAAACGCTTCATGGTGATTGGCGCGAAACATCATAGCGCCACCTTGCATGCTTAGTTCAAGCGTCCGCAGTGCTGCCATTTTAGTGTTTTGGCAGCTAAATATGGCGGTATTTTGGGTTGTGATATTTTTATTTGTCGACTAATATTTCGTTCTGAATTTTACCGGGAAAGTTACAGGTACAGAAAAGTTGAGGGAAAATCAATAACTCAGTGTGGTATTTCTTTTAATTGTTATTTTTAAATAAATATTTTACTCCAATACAAACTAAAAACGTAAGTATAAAAGTTTATAATTTATTAATAAAACAAAGTCTCAGTATAATCTCGTGTATATATGATTGAATAAATAATAAAAAACGTTTATTTTGGGTTTTAGGGCATATAGATGAAATTAGTAACTTTTAACTAAAATATTTTGGCGACTGTTTGATGGACCTGGCATCACTGGGGAGTCAGGCGGTCTGACTTGGAATTTTATGAACCCGAACGCTGAAGGCTATCTTTGTGTGCGTAGCCACACACAACTGTAGGTTAGTCTTGTCTGGACGTAGTTCACGGACGATATTTACATATGCACGCTGTAGACATGTGTGCATTTTTGCAGGCAAGTCGGTTCGCTGCTTTTATAAGTAAAAGAGTGAAGTGAAGTAGTATCGTGTCGTCCATCGGTATGGCAAAATTCGGGCGCTCAGGGTACCGTAAGAAAGATTGAAGTTTTATAAAATAAATTTATTATAATAAATTTGGTTAGTAATAAAAAAATATTTTATAAGTTTGGTTAGTAAAAAATAATAATAATGAAATATGAACATAATAGTAGTATGTAATGTACGTATGGTTATAACGCACTGCTTATGTGCTTCTAAGGAATACCCGCGTGTGGTCTTAATGATTTGATCGGCATTTGAATAGATTGTAATTGTCCGTTGATGAAGTTTGCTAAGTTTGCTTCTAAACCTACAGCCAGTTGAAAGATAAATTAACGAATGTAGAACTATGTTTCAGAAACGTGACTGCTATTTCATAGTCAATAAAGCGTGATAATTCGGAAAACGGCAAGCCGCAACGCTGTTGTAAAAGTAAGACTTTACCGTTCCGATTAAGAAAACATCTCCACGTATAATTTTGGGCGATTCAGCAACGCGTCTAGCGCCGCATATCGTCAACAAACTATCTATTCCTCATACTATTCGACCTTTATACGCAAACATCGTCTATAGGTAGCGTTTAAACAGATTTAGAAGTAGAGGCTAGTCATCTCTCGTTCCTACCAAGACAAAGAAAGAGACCGATATAGCGTGAAACTATTCAACAACATTTCACGCCAGAGACCCCCAGTTGAAAGTGAAGTTTTGATTCAATTACGACTAGTTTTGTCCAAGAGGCAAATCCCTTAATGCTGGAGGCGTTTCATTAGAAGTTGGAATATCAAAGACGTGGACTTTACGTGAAAATATAACCGTATTCAACATTCTAATTCATTTTAAAGCCTTTGTAAACAAACCCTTATCTTCGTAGCGTTTTTCCCGGCATTAGCCACGGCTCAGTGAGCCTGGGGCCCAATTTTTGAAAGCACATGTATGAAAATACCACTCGAAAGTGGTGAAAAATTGTGCTGAATTTGAAATACGGGTAGCTTAGAAAATACTTACGACTCTCATTAATCATGTGGACTAGGCAAAAATTTGATTAGAGCCGTACTTAGTTTTGAAGATATAAACAGATTTATACCACTTTCGAGTGGTACTTTCGAGTGATGTGCTTACAAAAATCGCCCCCTTGGGGTCCGCTTTGACAACCTAATCCCAAGATTTGGCTTAGGCACTAGTTTTGTAAACAAACCCATCTCTATCCATATCTAAATTCCCACACAATCGCTCATTGTTTTGTATTACAATTAGCACAACATCCACCGAAATCAATCCCCCTTATTCATAAACGCACTATAGGCCTCTGCTAAGTTAGTAATCGTTTGTCCTTATCTGTGAAAGGTAAATGTCAAAGTGACAGATAAGGACAAACGATTACTAAGTTAACAGAGGCCTATAGTGCGTTTACGAATAAGGGGGTAAATCTCACGACATTTTATGGCAAATAAGTGATTCTTATTCTTATTCTTAAACGATGATTTATTCAAAGCTGGTCTGGGAGCAAAGAATTCACAGAGTATACATTGTAAATTTTAGAAATTGAGTGTAAAACGAGACACAAACGACGATCGTGAAAAAGTAAATAAGTAAGGGTGCGACCTAACCGCCCCGTATACGCAGTGACGTGTCGTATGCGTCACGTTTTCTCACCATTTCTTCATACATTTTGTTGCGATTCCGAAACGTCACCGTTTTTTAAGCGGCGGTGTGATCACACCTTAAATGCTTAGTTGTACAAATATAAAGAAACAAACATAATTTACCATAAATAGATCAGATATTTCCAAATAAAAACAGTAAAGAAAAGTTTTAAAGTTTTACTTGTTATGACAAGCTTAAACGCTCTTAAAATGAAGTGGAATGCATACTTAGTTCAGTAATTTTGAAAAGACAACCAAATAGAACTTATCTGATTATTAGAATGTACTTATCAGAAGCAGGGCGACTTATAGTGATTTATTTCAGCGAGTTATTTCAGTCAATACAAAATTCTTCTATCTTATTGCCTCATGGTGCTCATTTCCCACCATCACTACATAATATAAAACAAAGTCGCTTTCTCTGTCCCTATGTCCCTAATGTTCCTATGTTCCTATGTATGCTTAAATCTTTAAAACTACGCAACGGATTTTGATGCGGTTTTTTTTAATAGATAGAATGATTCAAGAGGAAGGTTCATCTAACTAATATTATATTCGTACTTAGTCCGAGATAACTATGTAGTTCCGTCCTTTCTTGCTACATGAACGCGACGTATAAAGACACCATAGAACAAAAAACAGCACCTGGCAACACTAATATCATATGTCAATCATTCGTCATTTCGCGCTGGAATGCAATTGACACGCAAATTGGTTTTTCTTTCGGGAAAAAATACATTTTACAGTATCAGTTATCGTTATCGAAAATATTATACTGCACCATGCCAAAAAGAATGAGAGATGTGGAGGAAAGCAGAACAAGAACGAAAATACTGCAATTAGAGAAGAGGCTGGATAGATGGCGAAAAATTATGACGCAATTCCCACCACCGGCCTCTCCAAAGGGTAAGTGATTAGGAATATTATAATACAGGGGGTTTAGGCAAAGAAATATACATCTCTCTTCGTTATAATTATAAGTTTATTACAACGGGAAAGTTTTTCCCAAAAAATAGTTACGAAGATATGAGATCGTACGTACCTACTTTCCGTGGGAAAGTTGTACTTATACGCCTCACTGTAGTGAGACTGAGTATAATTAACTCTGTTTAAAAGCATTATCGTGTGACGATTTTGCTATCTATCCGTTGGATAGTATTGGGTCAAACCTTGACTTGTCTGTGACATTATTAACCTAACTAAATTGTTTGGAGATAAACAAATTTTTTTGTTTTTTATTCAATTACTTTTTGCCTGTATATATTTAAGCTCAAATTAACTCTGTTTAAAAGCATTATCGTGTGACGATTTTGCTATCTATCCGTTGGATAGTATTGGGTCAAACCTTGACTTGTCTGTCACATTATTAACCTAACTAAATTGTTTGGAGATAAACAATTTTTTTGTTTTTTATTCAATTACTTTTTGCCTGTATATATTTAAGCTCAAATACCAGAGCCGGACCCAGAATCTGACCCTAAAGCACCAGAATTAGAAACTCTGATTATTTCTGATCAAAGTGAATCGAAGAAGTGGCTGACAGCTTGTCGGCACTGGGTGATTCGAATACTGGTGAGAAACAGTATAGACAGAAGGTGCATGACCAGTTTTACAACACAATAACGGAGTATTAAACAATCCCTCCATAGACACGGGATATCTTATTACAAGAAAGACAGTAAGAAACGGGCTTGGCAATCTCGGGTCTGGGTGAAGTTATTAACAACTTATCGAAGAAAGACTGACAGACTGAATATTAATGCATACTAGCATATGCTATACATGACACATAAGAAATATTTAAGGTTCCAATTTAATTTGGTATTATATGAATAAAATTGCTTACCGTTGGGCTTAAGCACCGCACCATTCCGTTAACAATTTTGTTAAAGCCGTTGATTAGTGAATCTAAGAGAAAGAGGCATTTGCTTAGTGATTCATCTCAATGACCTGATTTGTCTGGGCTCAACTTATGATGAATGTGTCAGTAATGTTAAATTTTTAAAAGACATATACTGTCTAAGTTTTGTCATAAATGGGGAAAAAAGTATTTTTACTTCACCTAATATCAGAGAATTTTAGTTTTCCAAATAGATACATTATAAAGATGATATTAGCCCCTACAGATACAAGGAAAGACTGCTGATGATAATTTAGAAATATTTAGATTTAGATTACTACTCAGTTAGGGACTTTGCATGTTAGGAAGTTTAGTTTCAGTATATATGGCAATAACTTATGGTGCGAATGTTCATTTCTCATAACAAAAATATCAGAATTACAATCCGTCGAAATATTGAGATCATATAAAAACAATATGCAAACAAATTGCCGAATTTCTAAAATCATAATATTAATTTGCATAATTGTCTTATTCATACTTAGGGTACCTACTGCATAATAATCATGCAGCATTATTAATCAAAGTTAAATAATTTTTGTGTAAACATTGAGGATAATGATTGAAACCTGCAACAGCAAATTTAAAAAAAAAAAAAAAACTAACATTGAAGGCTAAGGCGGAAGCTACGCTGCGCTTCGCTCCCGCCTTAGCCTTCTGAACCTAACCTATCCGAGTCGCTTTTGCTCCGAGTAGTCTTGCTCGCTCGCTTCGCTCGCTCGCACAAATCAAATGTTTTTTTTTTTTTTTGCGTTTGGCACCAGCCAAATTTACTTACTTATTAAATAATTATATGTTGCATGATGTTATACCTTCTAATCATTATTATAAATGTTGGTATGGATTTTAATCATTATATTGAATAACCGAATATTCAAATGAAATTATTGCAATTGTTGTTATGACTAATGAATGTTATATTATTTAAAGCTTATGCTCGGTAAAAATCTAGAAACCGTTTTTATGTTAAATGAATATTATGATTTTTGAACTTAGTAAAATTAAATTACGCTAAAATCCAATATCTTATAAGTATATATAATTTTTTTTTTTTTTGAAAGAGCTAAATTTGTGGCTTTGGAATAGTTGTGGTTAATTATGATAACATTATTACCATTGGCCAGAAGGCTAAAGAAGATCTTACATGGTGGAAGAATTATAGTAAGACTATGTGTTGCCACATAAAGTAATATAGTTTTGTTTTAGAGATTTTCTCAGATCTCTTTATCTGGTTGGGGGTCAGTATGTAATGGGAAGAGTGCTAAGGGAAGTTGACCAATAGAAGAAAAGAAAAATTACATTAATTATCTGGAGTTATTAGCGGTATATTTGGCTCTAGGATGCTTTACAGGTGATCGGAGATAAATTAAGATTTTATTACGAATTGACAATACTACATACTACTGCCATTTCTTATATAAATAGGATGGGTTCTATTCAATTTCCACAGTTAAATAACCTTGCAAGACAAATTTGGAAATGGTATGAAGCAAGACATCTATGGATTCTTGCATCATAATATTAATTTTAAAGATAACTCTCGGAGGCAGATTATGAATCTTGGAGTTCAAATTAGGATACAGAACGGGAATTACCACATGAAGTTTTTGAAACAATACTTGAGTCAATAGGGTATCCATCTATTGTTCTGTTTGCTTCTCGGTTTAATGGAAAGTGTGTTAAATACATTTCCTAGCACAGGGATCCATTTGCATGGAACATTGACGCCTTTACAGTCAAATGGAGGGAGTTCTTTTATGCATTCTCTCCATTCTCGCTATTCTCAAAAGTATTGTGTAAAATTAAACCCGATAGCGCAACAGGAATATGTATTAGTATTTCCAGTACGGCCTACTCAAACCTGGTATCCATTGTTAAAGTCTCTCATAGGCTCAGAGGTACGGTCACCACATCCCTTACATCTTTAACTTACCCTGGTGACCTCAATATTTTCAGGGAATCAATGTAGAGAAGAATGCTACCTAATGTTGCAATTGATGTTATGGTAGCCTTAGCAGTATGATTCATGTTTACGACAGTGGAACTCATAATGAAGATCTAGTAAACGTTTCTGTACCCAAGATTATATCATATTTAATGTTAGTATTTCAAAGAGGAGCCTGCTACCAAACTTTGAATTGCTATAAGTTAGCTTTGTTTTTAATTTTAGGTAGCCATATAGGTAATGACGATAGAATAAAACGCTGGTTTAGGGGAGTTTATAAACTTCGCCCATGTATACTTAATACTTAAGTACCTGGGACTCGGCTTCTGTTCTGTCTTACCTCAAACACTGGTATTCTTTAGAAACTTTAAATTTAAAGAGAGCTCACTTTAAAGTCTATTATGTTATTTTATTAGTTTTAACTACAGGACAGAGGGTCCAAACGCTGTCGCTAATTATTTACAATAAGATTAAACAAATTGAAGAGGGCGTCGACATATTTTTATCGGATATTCAAAAACCTCAGCTCCAAGACGATTTATGAATAAATTATCTCTACCATTTTTTAGTAAGAATCCAGACATTTGCCCTGTAAAGACCCTGTTAGGATATTTGAAAAGTACTAATGACTTAAGACAGAATAGTGACTGCATTAAATTGTTTTTGACTATAAAGGGACTTCACAAACCAGCTTCAACACAAACAATAAGTAGATGGCTCAAGTTAGTGATGATTGATGAAAGACAGTAGTATAGATGTCAATAAGTTTTCTTCACATTCAATTAGGCACGCAGCATCGTCGCGAGCATACCTTATAGGTCAGTATTTTAAAAGCTATTGGGTGGTCTAGCAGGTCGCCTACCTTTGGGAGACATTATAACAGACCTCTCATCAATGAGTGTAATGCACAAGATTTATTTGGCCAATCTGTGGCATTGCCTAATTATTCATTAGAATAATGTTAAGATTTAAAATTTAAATGTAAAATGTGAATTATCAAAGGCTGATTTTCTAAGGATTTCTGTGGTATTAAAATTATAAGAAGTAATGTTACTGATTTTTGTTGTTTTAAATAATTATGTTCTTGTTGTTTTATTATTAAGAAAATTAATATTGAAATTTAGTTGGGATATTTATATGTTTATTTTTTCTCTAAACATCTACATAGTTATCTCGGACTAAGTACGAATATAATGATAGGATTAAACGAACTTACCTGAAGTGAAGTTCGATCCTGATTATATGAAGTACTTAGTCCGAGATAAGGGAGCCTCCCGCCCTCCTCACGGATAGTCACTTTCTTACTATCCCCCTAGGCCCTATTATGATGACTCTAAACGTAATGATTGACATATGATATTAGTGTTGCCAGGTGCTGTTTTTTGTTCTATGGTGTCTTTATACGTCGCGTTCATGTAGCAAGAAAGGACGGAACTACATAGTTATCTCGGACTAAGTACTTCATATAATCAGGATCGAACTTCACTTCAGGTAAGTTCGTTTAATCCTATCATTATAAATGCGAAAGTATGGATGGATGGATGGATGGATGTTTGTTTGTTTGTTACTCAATCACGCCAGAACGGCCCAACGGATCTGGATGAAATTCGGCACATAGATAGAGAAAAGTCTGGAATAGCACATAGGCTACTTTTTATCCCGAAAAATTGCGTAGTTTCCGCGGGATAGCGATTAACAAATTTGTTGCCGACGAAGTCGCTGGCAACAGCTAGTAATGTATAATACATGCAGAATATGCCATGCGAATCCGGGGCGAATCGCTAGTCTTTAATAAAATAAATAAATCAGACATCCTGGGGTCCTACCATGACGTCTTAATGCGATTCAATTCAGATTCAGTTTAGGTTCGCTCGCTGTCAGATCCATACTAAAATGATAGCTATAACCTGAACTGAGTCGAAATGGAATTGCATAAAGACGTCATGGTAAGGCTCCTGAACGTATAAAAGTGCCGGCACGTAAGTCTAATCTGACCTTGTATGCGCAGAAGTATGAAATACTGTATCCGTGGGTGCGCAGATCCCGCAGATTCCCTCCACGTGACTCGTCATCGATAGACTTACGTGCCGGCACGTATAACTGTGACGTGTCGCTGGTACTTAATTTGTTGTCTTTGCTAGCCTTTATACAGTTTGTTTTAGTCTTTATGTAACTTAGATACTTCGAATAAGCGCGTGGGATGCGCAGACCGCAACTTACGGACATTTTCCTCCCACGTAGACAACTAAGCGCTTTCGTCAAACTATAAAGGGTTGGCCCTGCATAATGTTGTTTGCTGTAGCTTTGCCAAATGGAAAAGTGTAATTAATGTTCTTAATTGTATTTTCTACGCAGCATTATTATCTTCAATTGTGTCTTAGATTTTCGTTCGGGGCCCTCGCCAAATATAGAGCGTACATATTTAAATTCAATAAACAAAATCGTATCCTATCCTACTAATATTATAAATGCGAAAGTTTGTGACGATATGACGATGTGACGTTGTGACTTTCTGTACCCGTTTTCATGGAATAAATGAATTATGAATTATGACGATGTGAATGAGTGAGTGTGTATGTTTGTTCCTTCTTCACGCTAAAACGACTGGATGGATTTGGATAAAATTTGGAACGAAGATAGCTGTACCTTATATTGAAACATAGGCTACTTTTTATCCCGAAAAATTGTACAGTTCCCAAAGGATAGCGATAAACATGTCAATTGCTAATTCTACGCGGACGAAGTCGCGAGCAGAAGCAAGTCATAAAATAAACTACTAAATATCAACACACAAATAAGTAAATGTCAAAGTGACATAAGGACAAACGATTGCTAAGTTAGCAGAAGCCTACAGGGCGTTTACGAACAAGGGGGATAGTGTTTTAATGATTCAAACGTCTCGTAAGTTTATCTGTTGACTCTTTTATTCCATCTTGTTATGCTCGACTATGAAAATGATTGCTTCATGCATATTTATGCTGTGAAGTTTTCTGACACGGCACTTGTTTTGATTTTTAATTCAGCGCATTAGTGTTTACGCTTTTGAAACTGAGATTTCAAACTGGGAAACGACTGGAATGTTTTTAACCGACGAGAAAATACTGAGGAGGTTCTCAATTCGTTGTTTTGAATAAAATAATCTACCTAATATAATAAATGCGAAAGTATGGTTGGATGGTTGTTTGTTTGTTACTCAATCACGCCAGAACGGCCCAACGAATCTGGATGAAATTCGGCACATAGATAGAGAAAAGTCTGGAATATCACAGAGGCTACTTTTTATCCCGGAAAATTACCACCGGACAACAGATAGTAATTAATTAATTAACCAGCCCTAAATCATGCTAAACGTGGCCATTAAGTCTTACCTTAGGCTCTGTCTACCCCGTAAGGGATAAAGACGTGTTTTGTGTAGGTATATGTATGTAGATAAACCAATCCAGCATGTGCTGAGCCCGGTACCCATTGCCAAGCGGTCGGAGTTTAGGTTAAGTTTAAATATTTTTTTTTTTTTTAAGTTTTCTTTTAATTGTATTTACCTACGTTTGTTGGCAATAAAAGGTTTTATTTTATTTTATTTAATTATAAAGCAACCATGCAATCAAGTTACAGCTTCAGTATAGTCATTTATTTCTCATCATAAATAGTCTTACGATGCAAGTAATCGGGTCGACTCTCCTCCCATAAACAGTTCATTGACAAGTGCATAGACCCCAATTTATTAGGTCCTTACCCCGCTGAGAAAGTGATGACAATACGTCGAACGTTTATTCGCATGTCACATCTTGTGAAATCTCCAACGACTCACGACTAAACGAGTAAATTCTCTATACGTTGCGCAGTCGAAGTTACCGCGTTTTTAGGGTTTCGCACCTCAAAAGGAAAAAACGGAACCCTTATAGGATCACTTGTTGTCCGTTCGTCCGTCTGTCAAGACCCTTTTTCTCAAGATCGCGTGGAGGTAAATTTTTTATATAAAATTCTCAGGTCTACTGCCCCTTGGAGCTGTGAAAAAAATCATACTTCTAAGCCAACGCAATCAAAAGAAAAAATCGTTTATGCCGCATATTTTCGAAATTCGCAAGGGAATCAAAACCTACAGGGTACTTCCCGTGAACTCAGAATCTTGAAATTTGGTATGAAGATAGGTCTTATAACACAGATTAAGGAATAATTGCGAAAACCGTAAATAAGTACAGTCGCCATCAGATATATCGTAGCGGGCGAGATCCTCAAATACTTCGGAGCAGCCTTAAATTTCAATAAATTCATTACAACAGTAAGGTTAATAACATCAGAACACGAAATTAGTCATAAATATAATAGCATCGACTTTTCAATAAAATCGAGACACCACAGATCGTCAAAGATATCGATGCAGACAGGCTGACCATAAAGATCGGAACATTTTTGGAAAATATACCTTAACTTTGTGACAAACAGTTTAAATTACAGTGCGTTTATAATAAAACTAGTTTTATAAAATAGAACTACATGTGACTTATAACAGCAGAAAAAGAAAAATTTTATTCTTAAAAAAAGTATAATGGCAATTTAGTGGCCAGTAACAATTTACACTTTATACAACAAAAAAGGTTTTATGTTACTAACACAGTGAATTATGCATGCAGACGCGTACACTATATAGGTGACATATCTTTCATTTTGGCATGACGTTTGAGCCTTATTTGTATTTTGTTGGGAATTCGAATCTATCATCATATACGTAAGGTTTATTTTCCACTTATGTTCCGATATTTATGGTCAGCCTGACTGCGTCGATACCTTTGACGATATGTGCTTCCTGATATTTTTAGCTCATTGAACGTCCCGAATTTATTGGAAAGTCGCTGCTCTTATATTTATGACGGATTGCGTGTTCCGATGTTATTAACCATATTTAGTGTAACGAATTTATTGAAATTTAATGCTGCTCCGAAATATTTGAGGACCTCGCCCGCTACGATATATCTGATGGCGACTGTATGTACGTCTGTATATATCAGTGACCAATATAAAGTGACCCCACACTGCGTACATTTTGCTTTAGAGCAGGGCTCTGCTTACACTGGTTTATAGATATTTATAGACAATGATACGGAACCCTCGGTGCGCGAGTCCGACTCGCACTTGGCCGGTTTTTTATAACTAGGAAGGCAAGCAATGTATTGGAAACATGTTTTCCAAACTGCTGGTTCGAATCGTGGTCGAGGTGTCGTCTTAGTAGAGGCTTAAGTTCCCTTATTCTGATGGATTTGCTTCGACATGCGTAGAAAGACGTTTTAATGGGCGCTTGTTAAATTACCCAATGCCTTGTGTTGTTTACAGTAAGTAATTTCGCTATACCTGTATAACTTCTTCTAGGTTCACTAATGTTTGACCTAAAAATTATTGGCAAATGGTCAATTGACAAACAACGTTGCACCAAATGATCTATTTGGCAAACGAGACATTTGAAAAAACTAAAAAAACTCACTAAACTTAGCAAATGATCAATTAACAAACATTACACTTGATAAATGTATTAAATAATAAAATATCAATTGACCTTTTTCCATTTCAACAAAAATAATAATGTTTCGCATAACTAAATTTCAAAATGTATCGTCGCCTATTTCAATAGGCATGCACGGTTTTTTGGAACTGTCATAAAAAATAATACCCCCCCCCAACTTAACCCCCCCCCCCCCCATTTTACCCTTACCGAGTCGCTCCCCCCGGGATGGCTCTTGCTATTAGTGTATTTGTGTATTAGTGGTTCTTTAGGCCAGTGTTTTTCAAACTTTTTGGCGTCACGGCCCTTAATGACTATCAAAATTCCTTCGCGACCCCCCACAACCCAATTTGTACGATTAACCTTAGAACCCAACTCTTATTTTAACAGATTTGGAACGCACCCTTCTAATATTCAATCATTCATGCGTTTTGGAACGCAACCTATATTTATCACAAGTATTCAGAAGGTACTTATTGTTTCGCAACCTACCTAGTACCTACCCCTTTTTAAATATTAAAAGGCAGCTGTTATTTTGGAGATTATTTTGCGACGAAATGGAAAAGTATCTAAAAAGATAGTCGATGCCTACAACGTCTGGATTAACATCAACATCTGAAAGTGAGCCTAAAAAGAAGGAGAATAGAAAATATGACAAAACTATTTAAAATACGGTTTTCCTGTTAAATTCTTTTTTCTGTTAATTGATTAAAATTTACATCCTTGAAAACAAAATCATTCCATCTAGTCACAATACTTTCAGCTGAGCCTCGCGACCCCCCTGGATAGGTCTCGCGACCCTCCGGGGGGTCGCGACCCACACTTTGAAAAACACTGCTTTAGGCCAATACCTAGTAGTTTTGTCTGATAACCCAGTTGGTAAATGTTCATGTTGTCCAATAATTATTTACGAAATGTAAATTTAACCGTTGATCATTTAGAAAAGTGAGTCATTTCTAAAATGACTAGTTGAATGGTCAATTGGCGAAACATTTTTTTGTAAAACGTTGTTTGTCAGGTGTAATTTTTGCCAAATGACTTTCGGTCAAATGGCAGGACACCCTTATTCTATGCAGGTTTGGGAGCAAAGAAAAAACATAGAATGTAACTACTAGCTTCTCATCCCATGCAAATGGTAACCCGTCGTGGGAATGGGCGAAAATCTTAGGAATCTTGTTATATCGCTACCACCATCTTACTCGCTAATCCTGCCGCAAAGCAACAGTGCTTGCACTGCTGTGTTCCGGTGTGGAGAGTAAGACAGCCGGGGAAATTACGGGCACAAGTGGCATTTCATCTAAGTCCTCTAGGTTGGCAACGCATCTGCAATCCCTCCGGGGTTGCGGGTGTCTATGGGCAGTGGTGATCGCTTACCATCAGGTGACCCACTTGCTCGTTTGCCTTCCTATTCACATAAAAAAAAAATATGCGATAGCAACCTACAACTATTTTGAATCCTCTTTCCACCTATCCAAGGGGAATCAAAATAGTGGTTTGCTAACCTCATCGCCTGTAATATAACATTTCTAAGATCTTCGCCCATTCCTCTAGGTTGGCAACGCATCTGCAATCCCTCCGGGGTTGCGGGTGTCTATTATGGGCAGTGGTGATCGCTTACCATCAGGTGACCTACTTGCTCATTTGCCTTCCTAATATTCACATAATAAAAAAAAAGAAAAACCCTCGATGGGCTTTTAGAGTGCGCAGGAAGAGAAGCAACTGATACTTATACCATGTTTCTTCTTTGCTCCCAGACTAGCGCGGAAGTATAGAAGATATAAAATGAGAAAGATACGGTGAATGTGGTTGCGAGCGATCACACTCAAGACGTTATGGCCTCGGCTTCTGTTTGGCCGTCCTTAGCCGGATTTAAAATAATATGAATCATAAGACTAACGTGAAATAAATGTTTGTTTTATTACCGTAAACACGTCCATATTGATTTATATTTAACATCTTTATCCTTCTTTTTCCGCCAGTAACGTGTAATTATACATAAGGGTTTATATGTTTTGAAAACGAAAACCAAATTATGTCGATACATACATACATACCATCACGCCTTTTTCCCATAGGCGCCACCAATACGCCCCCAATTTATTGTGCTAAACGTGGCCTTTAGGTCTATCTTGCTTCCTTAGGCTCTGTCTACCCCGTAAGGTATAAAGACGTGATTTATGTATGTACTAGCTGTTGCCTGCGACTTCGTCTGCAAAGAATTCGTTTATCGCTATCCCGCGGGAATTTTCCGGGGTTAAAAGTAGCCTATGTGCTATTCCAGACTTTCCTCTATCTATGTGCCGAATTTCATCCAGATTCGTAGGGCTGTTCTGGCGTGATTGAGTAACAAACAAACATCCATCCATCCATCCATCCATACTTTCGCATTTATAATGTTAGTTAGATGTATGAATTTGGTACTGGACTATTAAAACTCAAATCCTTACAATCTACTCTATTGGGCACCATTTGAATGTAGATAATAAGTAAGTAAGTGCTTTATTGTACAAATATCTTACAAATTTAAAGAAACAGACACGAATCACAAAAAAAATACATTAAAATGCACAAAGACGAACTTATTCCCTATAAGGGATCTGAACAAACCTTTGAATAGACGAGAGGAGCATTAAGCGAGGGACCGACAAAGAGCAAATTAGCATACTCTATTCGGTTTGATTTTAATATTATTCAATTGGGGTCTACTGAGTCGCTAAGGTGAGTTTTCAGAACATAGGTACCTAATTCAAATCAGGGTCCGTACTTAAGTGGGTCTGTTACTGCATAATCATCACCACGAAGTTCTAACTCGTTATGAGGCCGTTGGGTATACATACGCCTCTCCTTTGTCCTCCACTTTGGGGTTGTGCCACGATAGAGAGATCTCTCTCCAGGCAGATGTTATGCCTGGGGACCGAAGTCCGAAGGAAGAGAGTTGGAAGTTGTTTATATGCATCCGTATTGAGAAACTTCGTTAGCGCGATGCAGAACAATGTGACAGCTGTCACTAGAGTTGGCGCTAGCTACTCGTGTATCGTAGGAATTATGTAGCTGTGAACTAGGTGGCGCTAGTGTTGCTACACCACTGAGCCTGTTTTGTCAGTGTTGAGGATTTGATAGCAAAGGAGCAGAAATTGGGAGCGAAGTAAAAATCATGCAGTTGACGTAAGAGTTATAATGAGACAGATTAATTAAAAAAAGCATGTAACAAGTTCAAATCAGGAACAGGGGCCTTACCATGACGTCTTAATGCGATTCAGTTTAGGTTCGCTCGCTGCCAGATTCATACAAAAAGTGACAGCTAAAACTTGAACTGAGAATTAGGACTTCATGGTAAGGCCTCAGGACAATAGACAAAAATCAAAAATACAAAACTATTTACAGCGACAACAGTCAGTGTTGCCAGATTTACCACTATTCCGCTTTTTCTACGGCCATTTTGATCCACCGAATTTCTGCTTTTTCCGAATGAACAAAGAAGGTAAATCTTGTACAATTTGGTCACCCATACATTTAGGTTTAGCTTTGTAAGCCAGCTATGTAGATACATACATAAATCACGTATTTATCCCTAACGGGGTAAACAGAGCCTAAAGGTAAAGATAAAGACTCAAAGGCCACATTTAGCATTATTGTGGGCGTATAGGTGGGAAGAGGAATCAATATAGTGTGGGTTGCTAGCCTCACCGCCTATAACGTGATTCCTAAGATCTTCACCAATTACCCCAATAGGCTTCTACTTCAAATAATATAATTGAATATTCTCCGAAAATTATGGCGTGGGGGTTGTCACAAAAAGAAGGTCGCGTGTATAAGTATGAGTAAGAATTTCTCAGAATCTACAGCAATTTTAATGTACCGAAGATTACTACAGACTGGCCTTGTTTACCATAACACAAGCAATCATATTAATAGCTTGCCCAGAAAACAAGAAAAACGGTAAATATGTGTGTCAGGTTAGGTTTATGTAGGATTCCGTAGTTAGGACCTTTGTTTACAACTACTATACTCGTTACTTTAGAATAGAGAGTAGTTCGAGCTATAAAGAAATCGCATGATATCATGTACGTATAGTACGAGTATAACCAAAGTGTCCACGAATTAAAATAGTATAATCGACTAAGAAATCCCATTACCACCTTAGGTTCAAATATTTTTTTGAATCAGACGTTACTTTGCGGAGGTCCATGTCAATGAACACAAAATATTTACCTTGCTACTCCGCTACTTAAGCAGCGGAGTAGAAAGGTAAATAAGTAGCGGAGTAGCAAGGTAAATAATTTGTGTTCATTTACCTTAGGTTCAATTGATTATTTTTACCCGAAATTTTTCGTCGTATTTTATTTTAATAAGTTTTTGTCAAAAACTTCACTTTTATACACGCTGTTTTTGCTGATGGTGCTTGCCTTGTCATCCGTCCTACATATGTGTACCAAATTTCAAGTCAATCGCACCAACCGTTGAAGAGTTCCCTCCTGCGGAGACGGTCCTGACTGGGTCACCAGAACTCCACTACCAGATTATATTGTATTGTCATCTGACTTACTCGAGTCTGAAAAATCAAGCTGAAATTTATATCAAACTAGCTGCTGCCAGCGACTTCGTCTGCAAAGAATTCGTTTACCGCTACCCCGCGAGAACTACGCAATTTTCCGGGATAAAAAGTAGCCTATGTGCTATTCCAGACTTTTCTCTATCTATGTGCCAAATTTCATCCAGATCCGTTGGCCCGTACTGGCGTGATTGAGTAACAAACAAACAAACATCCATCCATCCATCCATCCATCCATCCATACTTTCGCATTTATAATTTAAATATCAAATACTTGGGTCCACTGCCCCTTGGAGCAATATAAGGTGACCCTACACTGCGTACATTTTGCTTCGGAGCAGGGCTCTGCTTACACTGGTTTATAGATATTTATAGATAATGATACGGAACCCTCGGTGCGCGAGTCCGACTCGCACTTGGCCGGTTTTTTTTTTATTTACACCCAGATCAGCATGGGCGAAAAAAGAATGAGTTGCAAGATTATAAAACAAAGTCGCTTGCAGCTGTCTGTGTGTCCCTATGTATGCTTAGATCTTTAAAACTACGCAACGGATTTTGATGCGGCTTTTAATAGATAGAGTGATTCAAGAGGAAGCTTTATATGTATAATTCTACGCAGACGAAGTCGCGGGCAGGAGCTAGTGTAATATAAAAGCGAGTATGTACGCTTTCTTGCGGAATTCCAAAGAACTGACGGTGAGAAACTGTTTACTGTTTCCCGACCGTCTCGTGCTAAATAAAACCAACGCATAAACATCGGCGCGTTTAATTCATTCTCTATCAGGTTTGCGTACGTTAATCTTTATGCGGTCGTTACCGTCAAAATGGCCGTAAAATAAACACTTTTAATAATTATTTCGTCTTAGTTTTGGAGTGCATTAGCTTTATTACACAGCGAATAGGATAAAAGTAAAAGTTACTTAGTCGGCGAAAGAAATCAACAAAGTGCTTTCTTGACACGCTAGCGTGCCAAGAAAAGTTCAAGCTGCTTAGAACTAGGGCTTCTCCGAAATTTGTGATACAGAAACGGACAAACGGATAGACGGACAGACAGATTGACGGACAACGAAGTCGGACACACATAGGTACACACACACACACACACAGTGTGGAAGGACGAGAAGCAGTATTATATAATATTTGTATGCGCAGAAGTATAAAATACGGTATCCGAAGGTGCGCAGATTCCCTCAACGTGACTCGTCATCGCTAGACTTACGTGCCGGCTCCGTATACTTATTTTGCTTTCATTTGTATTGTACCTATTAGCATGAACCTTCTATAACTTTGTTCCAAGTTTTCGCCCAATCACTGTTACCTTTTTTGCTGTTTTTCTAACGAGCACTCGCAGACTTCCAAGATACAGGCTCAGCCTACAATACAATACAATACAATACAATACAATAACTCTTTATTGAACACCACATATAACAATCAAAACAGAAAAAGGTATACAGAAGTAATAAGGTAACAATAGGCGGCCTTATCGCTACAGAGCGATCTCTACCAGGCAACCATAACGGACTGGAGAAAAGAACAGATCTGAGCAGGTGGTGCAATTTAGAATACTTATATAAATATACCTAAGTAGTGAAAATACATACATACTAATACACATACAATACATAATACATTATACATGAAACACACGCCTAGTTTGGAGTCTGATAGAAAGTTCAATTGTTAAACTCGTTTAGATATTCATCTCCAGCCTATATCGATACCTTTAGGTTCAATTGGCGTAAAGGACAAAATGCCGAAAATGAGTTAAGTATACAGTTTTGTTCAGAATTTTAAGCTCTATCGAACTGTATACTTAGAATTTTGATATCTCGTAAAATTTGACCTTTACGCCCCATATTTTTGGATCACTAATCACCAAAATGTGCTTTTTTTGTGGGTGTAAGTAACAAACCTGAAATCACATGGAACGTAAAGGAAATCAAAAAGTTATAAACGACGACGTATAGTCCTAAATTTACCATATTGTCCTTTAAGACCTACTTTTATAGAACTTAATTTACTTATTTGCCCTTTACGACCTTTACTTCTATACATTATACTTTAATACTAAATTGAAACTACGGTGTAAAGGACGTATATACCAATAGATATTTATTTCTTGGATTATACGACCTGATTAAGACACAAACATAAATCCTTAGGTCTAATTTTGATGAGAAAGTAAGTGTATCTCTATAAATTCGACACTTTAAGGTTCAATAAAATTAGTGTTAAGGACAAAAATGCTACTTTTCAGGAGAAGTAAAATACATTTTTTGAAGCTAAATATTTTTTTTATTTGGGGACCTATATCTTCGATGTATATGACAAAAGTGCTAAGAATTCTTCTCCCTACGCAGTAAAATGGTAACCACAACGATAAATAGCATATTTTAGAAGTTAAGTGTCCTTTACACCCCGGAAAAAAGCGTCGGTAGTCCCTTATGCCCCCACTTTTTTAAAGAACTCAAAAGTTTTGAGGTTGTAAAGGTCAGTTTTATATAAAATTATACTATTTTGGGGTGTATAGTTCACTGTAACTTACTAAACAGTTCTTAAATAACTGTAATTGCTTGTAACGTGGCCTTTAGGTTTGTTACCTTATGCTCTGTCTACCCCGTAAGGGATAAAACGTGATTTATGTATAATATGTATGTATTATTCTTAGTATATAGTAAGTATTTATACGTGTCGTATAGATTTGCTAAAGTTAAACGCTAGCAATCGTTATCTGAATAATATGTTATTAGTTATGTAGGATTAAAATTTCATTTTACATATTTTAAACAGTTTATTTATGTTTATAAACGATTATTTTTGTAATAAAACATGTAGATTTACCCAGGGTAGGACAATGTAGTAAATGAAAGCTCAATAGTCATAATGGTAACAAAATATTCAAATATTATAAATGTTAAATCAAGTATCTAAGAGCTCACAAATATTAAGCACGTCACTTATTATTCAATCCAACTAAGTATCATTAGAAGATTTCATGTACAATTTGTCATTAGTTATTGCTCACATAAACTGAAATCATTAAGTGACAACTAGTATAAACACAGGTATACCTTATCAGACAGATTTTGAAAGCAATGTTCGTTTGTTAGAGATATTTAACAAAAACACCAAAATACTTAATTTAAAGGTAACTAAATGATACAAAATTTAACTTAACGATCTCATTTTGTGTATAGTTGCGTTAAATGATGAATATAATATAAGTGACGTACAATACAATACAATAACTCTTTATTGAACACCACCATAACATACAAAACAGAAAAAAAGTATACAGAAATAATAAGGTAACAATAGGCGGCCTTATCTTACATACTTATTAATGTTTATGATACCTGATCTAATACCCATAATGATTTAACATTTTGGTACAATTATTATAATTCGTGCTTTCATTTACAATATTCCTACCCTGGATAATCTACATGTTTCCACTACAAAAATAGCAGTGACGCCCAATGACAACGATCTGGGCGATATTTGTAAATATAGGTATTTAGGTTTAGATTAAAGTAGTTTAAGGTTTTATATATAGGTATATGTTTTTAAATCTTGTAAATATGTATTTTGATTGAATAAATGTATAGACAAAAATAGCAGTTCACGAATATAACTTATCTGTATACAATGTCTTTAAGGCGCTGTCAACCGCCAATGACCTTGAGCAGCGCCACTCTTCACACATGCGGTTCGCGTGCCTGTTAGTGAAAGAGAAGCAACTAAACCGGCAGCGTAGCGCACGTCTAAAGTCTTTGCAAATAAGATACAAATAATTGTCAGCCTCTTAATGACATTTGAATGCTACATAACCAATAATATCAAAATATAATAATTCCCAAAGTTAAATTTTATCAAATAGTAAAATATTTTGCATCATTGATTCCTTTAATTACGGTTATGTAAGGAAAATAACATAAAATGTGTAAATTATAGTGAACTATACGCCCAAAAATCTTATAGTTTTATATAAAACTGACCTTTACAACCTCAAAACTTTTGAGTTCTTTAAAAAGGTCGGGGCGTAAGGGACTACCGACGCTTTTTTCAGGGGTGTAAAGGACACGTAACTTCTAAAATATGCTATTTATCGTTTTGGTTACCATTCTACTGCATAGAGAGAAGAATTCTAAGCACTTTTGTCATATACATCGAAAATATAGGTTCACAAATAAAAAAAATACAAAGGTTTTTAAAATAAACAAAACGTTTTTTGCTTCTTCTGTAAAGTAGCATTTTGTCCTTTACGCCAATTGAACCTAAAGGTATCGATATACGTCCCACTGCTGGGCACAGGCCTCCTCTCAGAATGAGAGGGCTTGGGCTATAGTTCCCACGCGGGCCCAGTGCGGATTGGGAACTTCACACACACCATTGAATTGCTTCGCAGTTGTGTGCAGGTTTCCTCACGATGTTTTTCCTTCACCGAAAAGCTCATGGTAAATTTCAAATGAGATATCGCACATAAATTCCAAAAAACTCAGAGGTGCGAGCCCGGGATTCGAACCCACGACCCTCTGCTTGAGAGGCCACAGATCAAACCACTAGGTTTAGATAAATAAACTATTTTTGTTCGAAATATTATAAACGGGATGTGAACCGCGATTACCTTTATTGAGCACCCGATATTTCGTATACCCGTGATCATGATGCATGCAACTGCATCGAAATATCGGGAGCTCAATAAAGGTAATCGCGGTTCACATCCCGTTTATAATATTTCGAATGAACTTAATCGTGAATCATTGAAAACTATTATTGTACTTGTAAGTCACAAAATAAGCGGTTCTTTTTTCTTTTGTGATAAGGATATCCTTAAAAAAGTTTTCGATGCTGGACTGGGAGCAAAGGAAAATCATAGAATGTACCAGTTGCCTCTCTTCCCGCGCAGATGGTAAAAGCCCATCGGGGAATCGGCGTAAATTTTAGTAATCATGTAGGCTATGAAGCAATTAATTTTACATATCCCTCGGATTTTTAAGGAAACAAAGTGATCATTACGAAAACAGGTCACGGATTACTGAAACCTACTCAAAAACAGCCTACGGCTATTTATTTAGTGATATGCGTGAATGCATGCAAAAAATACAAATTATTACACTAAATCCTACAAATCTAACTAATTATTATAAATGCGAAAGTATGGATGGATGGATGGATGGATGGATGGATGTTTGTTTGTTACTCAATCACGCCAGAACCGCCCAACGGATCCGGATTAAATTCGGCACATAGATAGAAAAAAGTCTGTAATAGCACATAGGCTACTTTTTATCCCGGAAAATTGCGTAGTTCCCGCGGGATAGCGATAAACGAATTCTTTGCAGACGAACTCGCTGGCAGCAGCTAGAGGTATTATAAATTTGAAAGTTTGTGAAGATGTGTCGATTGAGTGAGTGTGTATGTGTTCCTTCTTCACACTAAAACGACTGGACGGATTTGGATAAAATTTGGAACGAAGATAGTTGGTACCCTAGATTAAAACATAAGCTACTTTTATCCCGGAAAATTGCATAGTTCCTGTGGGTTAGCGATAAACATGTCAAAGGTCGTAGCTGCCTAGAGTCTCAACGTACCTAAATAATTATTACAGAATATGCCAAACATCATTTTTTACGACAAACTCTACGCGGACGAAGTCGCGAGCTGAAGCTAGTAAACGGATAAATAAATATATGTTCGGTAATTTGCGCGGGGATGCTAAAGTACTGAATGTTTACAATATTTTAAAAAGCTTACTAATGTATTTTCACACTACTCGAATCCTCAAGCCGCAACGTAAGTTACAAAGGGTCACATCGCACAAATTTTTAATTAAGACACAATGTTCCTAAAAGGTTCTACACTTGGCTGGGCTTGCTTATAGCTTTTAACACACCAAAATGTCTCTACTTTAAAGTTTATAAATACCTTACACAAGGTATTTCGCACACAACACGAAACGAGAGATAGCTTCTTTATTTTTTTCATCTGTACTAATATACTGGGTTAGTTAGGTATTTTTAATCGTAGGTAATAATTTAATCGTCCGGTTATATTCCGATTCTGTCCGAAATAAATGTTTTTTTTTTAAATAGGCACGTAACCAAATAGTATTTTATGCAACCGTTACATAATGAGGGTAAAACCACACTCGTATTTTAAGGACCATCATTTGATTATGTAGCGGTAGCATAAAATATAAATCATACTCTACTCTGACCTTAACTCTTTGATACTTAACCAAAGCTCGTCGTTGCCAAAGCAACGAATAGAAACGAAATAGAACCCTCTCCACTAGCGTTGCCGGAAAATCGATTGTTTTAATCGAAAAATACCATAATTATACATTATCTTTTTAATTGTTTGCTTCACCCGATGGCCAGGCCAGCAAATGCTCAGTGGGACTATTTTGTGACAAGCTATTTTAACTGTATTTTTTTTGTTTTTGTTTCTTAATTAATTGTGTTTGTCATAAATAAAGTTTTTCTTTCTTTCTTTAATATATCGATCGCTTATTTAAAGCAATACTATCGATAATATCGATACTATTAATACTACTGAACTGAAATAAAGGTAAAATTGATTCAAAACTATCGATAACGGTTACTACCTATTGATAGTATCAATAGTTTATGTAATAATAGCTTCTGCCCGCGACTTCGTCCGCGTAGAATTTGGCAATTGACATGTTTACCGCTATCCCGCGGGAACTATTCTATTTTCTGGGATAAAAAATAGTCTATGTCTCCAGCTATCTCCGTTCCAAATTTTATCCAAATCCGTCTAGTCGTTTCAGCGTGAAGAATGAATAAACATACACACTCACTCACTCACATCGTCACATCGTCACAAACTTTCGCATTTATAATATTAGTAAGATTGACACTATTGTCTTTTTTCAAACTACCGATATTCTATCGAAAATCTGTCGATTGTGGAATATTGAGTGGCAACACTACTTTTAAGTAATAGTTACAGGCCACGAACTCAAGTGACACGGAAAATCCTACGACCCAGCGTTCATTGAAGCAGAATCCAAAAATAGAAAAATATGAATATTGACTACAAATAGACATCTTCCTTACGGGTACGTATACGGCACAAAAGGATCGAAACGTGTGGGACATACCCATATGGAGTCGTTTGTTCACCGACTTAAAAAAAAGGAGGATCTATTCTCGTCCGTAAGTACTTTTTGGTGACAAAATAGTTATTTGTGTCACAAGGGAGCTAATGATGTATTTACGGCGAGGGCGCTACATTTAATCCAGAATGCAGCGAAGAATTCCACAATAGAATCCTTAGCGTAGCAAGGGATTCTAAAGTTGAATCCAGAGCGTAATGAGGGATTTAAGTGAACGCCCAAGATGAAAATAATTTTGCTCCCGAATGGCTCACAATAACTTTTAACTTTTAACACCGAACATTAAAAAACTTAAAATATAATTCTAAATATAATTAAAGGGCTACCAGCATAGAAAATGGCGTGGTTTTACAACTATCGACTTCAAAAAATTGTATTTGCAAAAAAAACACTTAGAAAAGCCTTGAACAGAAAAGTTACAGCTGCAGTTGTTGTATGTGGAGTTCAATAAAGAATTATTGTATTGTATTGTTGCACTATGATCCTTCTCGATAGGGAGCAAAGCTTACTTTTCTGAATGCGAGGTGTGAAAACGAAACTCCCATGCTGGTCTGGGACCAAAGAAAAAACAGAATGTTCCAGTTAATTCTTTTCCCGCGCAGATCGTAAAAAAAGCCCATCGAGAATCGGCACAAATCGCAGGAATCATAATTATAGACGATCTGTAGGCTTATTGTCTAACTCGCTCGCAATCGTCATCGTCTTCATTTTGACAGTTCTTGTATGAATGTGACAGCTAGCTGATTCCGATGCCAATTGTCAGCCCATACATGAACTGTCAAAATGAACACGATGGCGATTGCGAGCGAGTTAGACAATAAGCCTATTGGCTAGCAACCCATCACTATTTTGATAGCACTTTTCATTCACTATTCGATAAACAAAACGATTCACTAAAAATACATTTTACATTACATTTTGCGGGTGGTAGGGCCTTGTGCAAGGTCCGTCCGGATCGCTACCACCATCTTACTCGCTAATCCTGCCGCTAAGCAGCAGTGCTTGCACTGCTGTGTTCCGGTGTGGAGAGTAAGACAGCCGGGGAAATTACGGGCACAAGAGGCATTTCATCTAAGTCCTCTAGGTTGGCAATGCATCTGCAATCCCTCCGGGGTTGTGGGTGTCTATGGGCAGTGGTGATCGCTTACCATCAGGTGACCCACTTGCTCGTTTGCCTTCCTATTCACATAAAAAAAAATACATACAATAATAAAAAATACATAAAAAATTTAACCGCCTACCAAATATTGCCTATTTCCGCCTATAGATTTCGGTGTGCACTTTCTACTTATGAGTACTCATATTTACCCATGTTTGAAGTTGGTACCTCAGCACGCGCCACCACTCACGCTCTTTTCATAACATCGTAATGTGTGGCATGTATACCTAGCAGATGTAGACCAAGCCTATCTACCGACAGGGTACCTATTCCGCTTGGCACTATTTGAGCTGAGGCACCGACTTAACTCATAAATAAAGTGTTTGTAAAGTGTATAACAGCAGATTCTCTGAAATTGACCTCTTTAATATATCTTTACCTTTAGTAATATGTAATTTGTTTATCTGTAGTTCTTAGTATTTTTTTTGTTTTTTCTTTGTTTACTGAAGATTATGTTAAATTCACTTTCTCTAATTGTAGTCGATTCATTTCATGTATGTTACTTTTTATACCCGTTTGCTGTTTATTATATGAATTAGTAACCTGTGGCAACTGTGTTGGTTGATGATTAGTTTAAATAATTATAATATAAGTTTTATTGTACCGTTTGTGCCCGAATAAACATTAAAACATAAATAAAGAACAAAAAAAAATCCCCTTTCCACTTATGCGCCCACAACCATGCTAAACGTGGTCTTAAGGTCTTATTACCTTAGGCTCTGTCTACCCGTAAGAGATAAGGACGTGATTTTTGTATGTATGTAGAGAAATAGACCATGCACACGGTGTTACCAACAATAAAACACGAAACCGAAAAAAAATACAGCTGTCTTTTCAAGTCCAAGAGAAATCGACCTCCCGCCCTCCAGACAATGGATATGTACGTCGCACTCCGAAGTGATTCCATTAAAATCCTTTTTGTGAGAGACGCGGTACCCAGAGACGTAAATTACACTTTAATACAATTTCGGTTAGCGGAATTCAATATCATTTAATACGAAATTCTTTTCAATTAATTTGTACGTTACGGAAGTGGACCTTTTCTTTATTAAGGACAAGCATTTTTCTCGAAAAAAAAGAGAACTTTGTGACGTTAATTATTTATTAGCTTTTCAGGTTCTGTATCAAGGTTTTAGCGAGTGGTAGGAGTAGGACCGACCGCTTAACTGAGTCCTCGCCCGCGCAGCGCAGGGACGCGGGGTAGGACGACAAAGGGGACCGAAAGAGGTGCGGGCGGATAGTGCAATGACTCGGTAATCCTTTCAAGATACATCTCTACTTAAAGTACGAACTTAACTTAAACTCGGTTTCAATAAGGAAGGGTTGTATGTGACATTAACATTGACAAATCTAGAGGTGAGGCTACTTTGTGACACCTTTCACATAAAACGATTATCGATTATATTTTAGTACTTACTAATAACAATCGATTCCATAAAAATAACGACTGCATATTAATTTATTACATAAATGCTATTTCGATATAATGATACTCAAATCAATCTCCTAAGATTAATAATTATAATTTCTACTTTATGCTTTTTGCCAAGGTGTGTTTTTTCAACAAAATAGGTTGTATAAAATATTATTGAACTTCATAATGTAATTGAAGTTCTAAGGAATCTATTTATTACCAATAAAATCGATTGGTATTGTGTAGTGAGTGTGAAATAATATAAAATACTTACTTCGTGTTTTTGTATGTTAAGTCATAAGTCATAAGTCATTTTTGTTGTCTTTGGATTTTCGATTATACGCGATTTTAACCGATTACCCAATTATACATAGTCACCTCTCTAGTTTTAATGACCATAGAACGTAACCTAGCAACGTCTCGTCAATAATGACATATATTGAAAATTTGTACGTGAAAATTAAGTAAACGCAAAAAACATCGCCGTGATTCTTTTTAGAACGTTATTAATATACAGTACCAAGTATTGGTTTATTTCTAAGTAATTCAATTTAGTATTTATTTTGCTGTCAAAACTTTCGTGAACACTAACAGTTACATTCTATGGATCTGTCACACAACCCTTCCTTATTGAAACCGACCGTAGGGACCTTTTACATCCCTTTTATAAATGTATTATTATTTGTATTATAGGTAAGAAGTAGAATTTAAGTACTACTGTAAATCTATTTTATACTGAAAAAATGACTTTCTACCAAGTTTCTTGCGGCGCATTCTTCTTGGCAATGATGGTCTTTTCGAATGCGCTAGTAGTTTCAAAACGAGACATGTAAAAGAGCCCTTGGCGGCCTATTTGCAAAATAAAGTTTTGGATTTTGAATTTTGTATCGGCTAGGTCCACTCCTGCCATGTTAGGAGCAGGAGTAAGCCGGTATACATTGCTGCTATGGCAGAGAAGAGGACCCTGGCATTGACTTCAAGCTATTAGTGGGTAGCACATACAAAAATTATTATTTCTCAAAGATGCAATGAAATGTTAACCTTACGTTCCAAATAATAGGCCGGGACGTATCACGTTGCGGGCGCGGTTGGACTAGTGGTATGTAATGGATTTTCATACAAAATGGCAGGCCTTGGCCTGCAAAGCGATCGTGTTTTGTTTTGTGGTGGTCGTCATCGTGCGCGGGGCGCGCTGCTGGAGGACACGCACGCGGAGGATATGCAGCTGCTGCTGCTGTCCGCCACCTAATGCACGCGCTAGCGGCAACATTCTAAGGGTTTTTGTGGATTTTTTTTTATTTTTTTCATTGCATGTTTGAGAAAAGCACTATACAAGCCTCGGCGTGAAAGAACTTGCAGGCTTCGTACTCCTATCCGGCCTCGCAAAGCTCGGCCGTCTAGATACGTTACTCAGCCTGCAAGCCTTTCTTTCCCGGCCTCTGCAGTAATGTACTATTGTGATCAAGTTACGTACTGATATGATTCATTAGGTGCATTTTTAAAGTTAGTACGTAGTATTACCTACAGCGGAAAAAAGGAACCCTTATAAGACCCATATAAGGGTCTTATAAGACACTTATAAGACCCTTAAAAGATCACTTTCAGTCCGTGAAGAACCTTTTTGGACTTATAAGACCTATATAAGACCCATATAAGGGTCTTATAAGACCCTTATAAGACCGTTATAAGAACCTTATAAGACCCTTAAAAGATCACTTTCGGTCCGTGAAGAACCTTTTTGGACCTTTCGGGAATGCTGCTGGCACCCTGCCAAGAGGCCCACCTCTCATTTGTAAATAATTTTAGTTTATTTAGTTATTTTTATTTAACAGTAGTTTCAGTTTTGTATTTACATTTTAAGTATCTGTTTTTTCATACTTAAATAAAATAAGTTTATGTCAGTCCAGTCCAATGTTAGTAGCAACCGAATAAAAAAAGCATCACTCGACTTTTATACGGTAGGTATGTTTATGTAGGTTATTATAATTACCCTTATAAGAACCTTATAAGACCCTTACATTTTTAAAGTTACGTTTATACCTACAACGAAAAGGAGGAACCCTTATAAGACTGTTATAAGACCCGTATAAGACTTATAAAACCCTTATAATACCCTTATAAGAACCTTATAAGACCCTTAAAAGATTACTTTCAGTCCGTGAAGAACATTTTTCTCAGGAATTTTATAAAAAATACCGTGGTCTGCGGTCCCTTAAACTTGAGAAAAAAACGAACCTTAAAGGTTCTACGCAATCGAAAGTATGCATACATACATGCACACATACGGTTTACATAAACCAAAAGTATAGGTAAATCATAAATTATGGAATACTTCCACAGTTACAATTTGGTATTGAAGGTTCTTATAGCACAACTAATGAAATAAATCTAAAAATCTGCTTTTTTTAATGTATGTCTGTCTGTAAGTAAAATGACCTCACGCTGCCTACATTTTGCATAGAGCCGAATTTGTACGACTCCGACTCGGTCTAGTCCGGTTTTTTTTTATAAATCAGTAGGGTTCGGTTTAGTCTGATCTTTTTTTTAAATACGCTCATGGTCCTGTTCTAGAACAATAATGATTTTGCATAAATTTTAAGCTAAGCGTGGCTTTTAAGTCTTGTTACTTTAAGCTCTGTCTATCCCCGTAAGGATAAAGATGTGATTTATGTATGTATGTATAAATTTGAAGTAGTCAAGCGACCTTAACATTGCAGTTAAAAAGAGAGACTACCAACTAAACTTAATCATCTAAGTTAATTGCTTTATCAAATTAACTGAAAAAAAAATAGTAATTATACCTGGCTCAACCTTTTCTGCCAGTCCACAATCTAGTCCAGATTAAATTTTCCTACAGACGGCTTAATATTCCTATTTTCACTCTAAAAGAACTTATTTTTTTAGAAACCAATTTTATGTCAAAATAAATAATTATCTGAAAAACTTACCTAATTCAAGCACACTACACTCACTTTAAAATAAAAAAGACCGTTACTTGACATTTATCCAACTTTTTCCCGCACTTTTTTTTTCTAAAACCGCGGCGCGAGTGTTGCGCCTTCGCCAGCCAGTAACGAACTGTGGAACGCGGCGTGTAAAGACACAGATACACGATACTGCTGCGACAGAAATTAATGGTACTGGCACAAAATGTAATTGATTTTGCTATTACGAATGTTTCTGTTGATTTTGTTGTTGAAGTTTAACAGGATGTTATTAATGAACGATGTTTTTTTAATGAATCAGGGATGTTTTCAGGTTTTCGCGTGTAAATATATGGGGGAGATATTTGTCTCGTCTCCCAGGGGACTACAGGTAGTATGGCGTGTTATAATTACAGATTTCTCTCTCCAGCCTATATACGTCCCACTGCTGGGCACAGGCCTCCTCTCAGTATGAGAGGGCTTGGGCTATAGTTCCCACGCGGGCCCAGTGCGGATTGGGAACTTCACACACACCATTGAATTTTTCGATGTTTTCCTTCACCGAAAAGCTCATGGTAAATTTCAAATGGAGATATCGCACATAAATTCCGAAAAACTCAGAGGTGCGAGCCCAGGATTCGAACCCACGGCTTGAGAGGCCACAGGTCAAACCACTAGGCTACCACAATTGCAGATTTACTAAATAATATTAATTTTTAAAGTAGGGGCAAATTATTTTTTGTTTCAAGTGTTAATGGTTGTTTTTGTTAGCGTGAAAAACTTCTGTGTGCAAAAAGTGTTAGCAAGAAATATTTAAGCAATCATAGTGTCATTGCCTACAAAAGTGAGGCCAGTGAAACTACGCTACGTATGTAGGATTGTAATTGGCTGAGTGAAATGACAGAATGAACAACTGAGACGGAAGAACGAGAGGGTGTGAATGGAGGCAAAATAATGAATGGGGTTAGAGAAAAAAATTAAGAGGGCGGACATGAAAAGCTCCGATTGCCGTATACCTAATTAGAAGGAATTCTTTTAAAGTATAGTGTTCATCATCTTACTAGCGTTTTTCCCGGCATTTGCCACGGCTCAGTGAGCTTGGGGTCCGCTTTGACAACCTAATCCCAAGATTTGGCGTAGGCATAAAAATATAGTGTTGATGAATAAAAAACTTACTTAATTTTAATTGATTACGATCCTACCCTACTTGCAGGTACAACGAAGACAAATGTCGTAAGTATTTAGTAAAATTTGATAAGTTAGTTAGATATTTCATGGAGAAATGTTGACAAAGGGCTTAAGGGTTTGTTTACATTGTGCAAAATATTGTGACGTAATGTTTAAGATATCTTGTGACGGCCGGATAGCCTAGTGGTTAGTGACCCTGACTATGAAGCTAGAGGTCCCGGGTTCGAATCCCAGTAGGGGCATGCATTTGTATGATGAATACGAATATTTGAACCCGAGTCATGCATAGATGTTGTATGTATTTAAGTATGTATTTATCTACATTATATACGTATGTAAAAAGCCGTGGTAGCCTAGTGGTTTGACCTGTGGCCTCTCAAGCAGAGCGTCGTGGGTTCAAATCCCGGGCTCGCACCTCTGAGTTTTTCGGAATTTATGTGCGAAAATTACATTTGTAATTTGCCATGAGCTTTTCGGTGAAGGAAAACATCGTGAGGAAACCTGCACACATCTGCAAAGAAATTCAAGGGTGTGTGTTAAGTTCCCAATCCGCACGGGGCGCGCGTGGGAACTATAGCCCAAACCCTCCAATACACGGAGGAGGCCTATGCCATGAGGCACGCCGAATTACGCGACAATTTAATAAATAAACGACAATAACAACAACAACAACATGTACTTACTGAAATTGTAGCGAATTCGGAATAAAAAGGCTTATAAATATAAAAAAATATATACGTATGTTTATCCGTCGCCTGGTACCCATAGCACAAGCTCTGCTTAGTTTGGGACTGGGTCAATTGGTGTAATTTGTCCCAAGATATTTATTACTTATTTATTATTATCTATCTATACCTAGTACCTACAGTAGGTGGGATACATAATTCATAAATCATGTCTTTATCCCTTACGGGGTAGATAGAGCCTAAGCTAACAAGACTTAAAGGCCACGTTTAGCTTGATTGTGGGAGGTGGAAAGGGGAATCAAAATAGTGTTGGGTTGCTACATCGCCTATAACGTGATTCCTAAAATTTCACCCATTCCCGCCATGGGCTTTCAACATCTGCGCGGGAAGAGAAGCAACCGGTACATTCCATGGTTTTTTTTAGCACCCAGACCTGCATGGAAGGACCACTTCACTTCACGTGGGTATCTTTGAAAATCCAGTAACGCATCTGCAGAACCTAAATACGCTGAGAAGCGATCCGATATTTTTTGCGCGTGAGTATGTAAATCAATTGTAAATGTCGGATTAACCGTACGCCCATTATTATCACTACATAGTATAGAACAGTCGCTTTCCGCTGTCTGTCTGTCCGCGTGTCCCTGTGTATGCTTATATCTTTAAAACCATAAAAATAAATTTGCCCCAGCTTAAATTAAAAAAAAAAGCACAACGGATTTTGATGCGATTTTTTTACGCACACGATATCACGAGAAATTTATGTGCGATAGGTATCTCATTTGAAATTTACCATGAGCTTTTCGGTGAAGGAACACATCGTGAGGAAACCTGCACTCAACTGCGAACCAATCCAATGGTGTGTGTGAAGTTCCCAATCCGCACTGGGCCCGCGTGGGAACTATGGCCCAAGCCCTCTCACTCTGAATAGAGAGAGAAAGGGAGAGAAGAAGTTGCGGGCAATTAAAAGCCAGTTTGACAATGAAAAAAAGCTTTTTACTTTTATAGAAAGAAAGAAAGAAAGAAAGAAAGAAGACATTTATTCATTTTGCATTGATTTATATGTGTACCGGCTTAAAAAGTTTGCTAACTTCTGTGATTTAAACGGATAATCCGTGTAAAGGGTATTAATTAGGAACCCTTCCACGCACTGTTTGTGTTTGTGTTACAAGCTTGCCTCGAATCTAGATCTAGGGTATGCAGACAGGCGAAGATCCCTAATCTAAATAAGTCCTTGTATTAAGTAGGTCGGTATTTGGAAGTTCCGTTCGTCCGAATGACAAAATGAAATCTTTTAGCATATATCACATAAAAAGGGCAGGCAAATATACATATATATAACACGTCTTTATCCCTTACGGGGAAGACAGAGCCTAAGGTAACAACCTTACGTTTATGAGTACCTTAAGGCCATGTTTAGCATGATTAAGGGCGTACCTATAGGTGGAAAGGTAAATCAAAATAGTCATGGGTTGCTAGCCGCTTCGCCTATAATATTATTCCTAAAATTTCATTATGGTTCTAAAGTGCCACTGAATGTTTTTATGCATCACGGAAGTATAAATAGAAAAAATGGAACCTAAAAAACTGCCTATGTGTTATTCCAGAATACATTCTGATATAGAGATAGAGTATACTCTATCTCTGCCAAATATAATCCCGATCTATCCAGCCGTTCTGGCGTGAAAGAGTAACAAACATCCATACATACATCCATACATTAATACTCACAAACTTTCGCATTCATAATTAGTAGGATGTTAATTTACACGAGTTACACTACGCTTGCGCCAAAATGGTTGAATGGAAACTTCCTTCACCGACTTCCCGTCGAAAGGATCAAGATTCATTCAAGCAACGGGTTCAGTCATTCATCAAAAAATCAATACTCTACGGCACTTAGATGTTGTCGGTCCAATCAGCGAAAACCCCTTGATAAATCGTGACCATTAATCGTCTGGGTTGTGGGACAAGCCGAATTTTTTACTGGTTGCTCCTTTTTATATCGGCCAGTTATATTTTTATTATTTTTTTATTTTTGATTTAAGTGATAGGTTAAGATTTAATTTTAATATAATATGATTTAATTTAATTTGTAATTTTTCAATTCTAATTCTAATTGTATGGGTTGATTTAATGCCTAAATAAATACATTATTATTATTATTATATAAATGGTACATGCTGCAGGCCTATTACGTAACTCGCTCGCGGTCACCATCGTCTTCATTTTGACAGTTCATGTACGGGCTGACAGTTGGCATCGGAATCAGCTAGCTGTCACATTCATACAAGAACTGTCAAAATGAACACGATGGCGATTGCGAGTTCATAATAATAAGCTAGCTGGTCTGGAAGCAAAGGAAATTCATAGAATGTATCAGGTTGCTTCTCTTCCCGCGCAGATGGTAAAAGTCAATCGGGAAATCGGCGCGAATCTTAGGAATCATGTTATAGCCGATGCGACTAGCAACCCATCACTATTTTGATGGTCTATTCCCACTAGTTCCATTATTACTATACAGAGTAGTACCATCAACGGAACTGATAATGGAACTAGTGGAAAGAGAAGAGACCACTTTGATTCCCCTTTCCACCTAATAAGCCCACAATCAAGCTAAGAGTGGCCTTAAGGTATTGTTATTTTAAGCTCTGCCTACCGCTTAAGGAATATAGACGTGATTTGTGTATGTTTGTAGCTATAATATGCTCTTAATCCTGCGCAGACGAAGTCGGAGAAAGCAGCTAGTACATAATTATATATTATATCGTTCATTCGATCAGCAATAACATCGTCCACATACATCAACAAGCGTAATACAATGTTTTTCTCTACATTGTTCCGGGATCCAGATGTAGAGCGATGTGACGTAGAATAAGATTAGAGTAATTCACCAATAGAGTTATGGGGATCGTCATTGGCGTATGTAACATACAAACATACATCAATCGCGTCTTTATTCCTTAAGGGGTAGACAGAACCTAGTAATAAAGTCATCATTATCATCATCATCTCCAGCCAATATACGTCCCACTGCTGGGCACAGGCCTCCTCTCAGAATGAGAGGGCTTGGGCTATAGTTCCCACGCGGGCCCAGCGCGGATTGGGAACTTCACACACACCATTGAATTGCTTCGCAGTTGTGTGCAGGTTTCCTCACGATGTTTTTCCTTCACCGAAAATCACCATCTTAGAGTAGGTACTTATGATATGTGTGTAGATTCAATTCAATCCATTAAATCATTCATAATAATTTTCATTACATAAATACGAAGATGTTATACTGGGTTAAAGGCGGTAGGTACATATTGACACCCTGTCAGCATGCCAATGTCAACAATACTTAATCTAGAGGTATCCTATTCTAATAACATTGTAAAGAGTCATCATTAATTACATAAAGTGATATACTGCGGGTGCGGGTGGGTTGCGGGTGGTAGGGCCTTGTGCAAGGTCGGTTCAGATCGCTACCACCATCTTACTCACTACTCCTGCCGCTAAGCAGCAGTGCTTGCACTGCTGTGTTCCGGTGTGGAGAGTAAGACAGCCGGGGAAAATACGAGCACAAGAGGCATTTCATCTTAGCTCTCTAGGTTGGCAACGCATCTGCGATACCTCCAGAGTTGCGGGTGTCTATGGGCAGTGGTGATCGCTTGCCATCAGGTGACCCACTTGCTCGTTTGTCTTCCTATTCATATTAAAAAAAAAAAAAAAAATTACTGTACATAATTCGGACCCTCGTAACGGTTGCATAGAATACTATAAGAGACCTTGTAGAATCAATAAATTAATGGGTATTCTATAATCCTTACCCATTAGCCCATCATTATACTTATGAAGACTTACCTCATAGTGTTCCGTCAAGAAGTCGTTGACCCCATCGATGTTAACATCGTTGGGTGAGAATAATTCGGAAACCCTTTTAACATTTAAGTACTTGCCTCTCCCTTCGTCATTGTTGAATGCTTGTATGGTCGGCACAATAAGTGGTACCGCTTTTCATCCAACTTCCTTTCAAATGAACGTACACACATATCACGTCTTCATCCCTCACGGGATAGACAGAGCCTAATGCAGCAAGTAAAGGCCACGTCCAGCATGATTGTGGTCGTATATGTGCAGAGGGGAATCAAAATAGTGATGGGTTGCTAGCCGCATCCATGACTCCTAAGATTTTCGCACATTCCCTCGATGGGCTTTTACCATGTGCGCGGGAAGAGAACTGCTACATTCTATGTTTTTTCTTTACTCACAGACCAGCATATAACCCTTACCTACAGGGTAGCCAGAGCCGAAGGTGACAAGAAAAATCTAAGAGATCTTGTATGAATTAAAACATTACGGAGCTGACTGTACCCGCCAAGCCCACGGGCAAGATAATTCCTTCAACCCTTATTCTCAAGTTATTTTCATACTTTACCGGAATGGAAAAATGTCTAAGACTCTTCAAAGGATTATTTAATACCAGTTTGTAGCCGCGGCTTCGCTCTCGTGAAACTTTAGATAACGCCAATTGAAATTCCAGGATTTCACTGAACACATAAGTCGGGTTCTATCTATTTATTACCTACTTTATTTACGTATATATGTTTTTATGTGTGTTATTAAAAAATAACTAGTTAGTACAAAATTAACCTAAACCTAGCCTAACTTAAACTACAAATAAAACACCCCTCCCAGGTCACTGTCACTGCTCATTATACCCAGAAGGCTGGCAGCATTGCTGCGTTGAATCGCGAGTCTAGTTCTTTGCCAAAAATAGCTGCCGGCCCGCTGATCACCAGAAACATCTATCAGGTGTGTAGATATTTCTCTGTAGATATCTCTCGCGCCTGTGCCCCACGGTCCCAAGGTCTCAACGCCAGACGGTGCAAAAATGTAGCCCTCCCCAAGAGCTGTGTATTTGCGACGTTTGAGTTGCTCTGCATTTGCTGCCACGCCGGCCTTACTGCACGTTTCTGGGACATGTGATGGAGCTAGGGTGTCCACACTCGTGGCGACCCAGGCAAGTGTCCTGCCTTGCTTCCAAGGAACGAGTGTCATGCCGTCCGGCCGCTTGCCATCGTCACGTGTGACACCGTTCGGCTCTAAAATGGCCGGCACGTTGACGGTTGCAAGGTCCCTCCGGATGATGTCGTTTAAGGAAGCATGGTGGGACTGGCGGCCGGAGCTTCTTTGGCAGGAGAGGCCGTGGTGGCCTAAGATTTACGTAAAAGTTTATGGTTTATGTAGTACTAGCTTCATCTGCCCGCGTCTTCGTCTGCGTAGAAGCAGCTACGGCCTTTGATATGTTTATCGCTAGCCCGCGGATACTATGCAATTTTCCGGGACAAAAAGTACGGTAGTTTTACGGGTGGTAGGACCTTGTGCAAGGTTTGTCCGGATCGCTACCACCATCTTACTTGCTAATACTGCCGCTAAGCAGCAGTGCTTGCACTGCTGTGTTCCGGTGTGGAGAGTAAGACATCCGGGGAAATTACAGGCACAAGAGGCATTTCATCTTAGCCAATCACTCCGGGGTTGCGGGCAGTGGGGATCGCTTACCATCAGGTGACCCACTTGCTCGTTTGCCTTCCCATTCATATATAAAAAAAACTAGGTAACCAGCTATCTTCGTTCCAAATTTTATCCAAATCCGTCCAGTCGTCTTAGCGTGAAGAAGGAACAAACATACACATTCACTCACTCACACCGCCACATCGTCATAAACTTTCGCATTTATAATATTAGTAGGATATTTTATCTGTGTAACGTTTCGTGAGTCACAAACGGTTCTGGCTGAAAATCAGTGCTGCAGGTGTCTAACACCTCAACGTAATGCTGAGCCAGCGACCGTTTCACTTTTGCGCTTTTTCTTTTGTATGAAATTGTGTGTATGCTCTTATTTTGTGTTTCTTGCAAAAATGAGTAAATGTCTTCTTTCTTTCTTTCTAAAGGTAAATCTATTGTGTACAATATAATCATACAAATAAAACAAGAAAAAACGGACCAAGTGCGAGACGCACGCATGACGCGAGGATTCCGTACATATCGGCAAGTAAATATAAAATCCAGTGTTAGCAGAACTCTGCTCCTAAGTAAAATATAGGCAGTGCGAGGTCATTTTATACAAGATACATGCATAGACAGCCAGACAAACTTATCCTACTTTTTTACCTGTAATTCATATAATCTGAGAGCTATTTGCCCCTGAGTTATCTTTCGGAGTTTTCAGAAATTTCATGGATTTTCCCAAGAAACTTTTTTAGGTAAGTACCTACACTTAATTATTTTTATTTTGAATCCATATCTTTTTTTATCTAAGCCGTTAAAATTTTGGGATTTATCTTTCTTCAATAAATATAAACTCCCACATCAAAGCTAATATTAATATCTGGAGTTCAACCTCTTTCAATAACTTTTTTCCTTTACAAGTAATTTTGTTGGTGCGTCGTATTTATTATTTACTTTACATCGAGCATGTAACCAACAGAATGATAACATTTAATTTACTAGAATGAAGTGGTTGTGGTGTTAGTATTACCTAATTAAGTTTGTGGGATTTGTGTGCGTTTTGTGTGGCAGTAATGGAGGGAGGGCTTGCATGCAAAACGTATACATTTCGCACAAGCTTGGTTATCTTGCACGTAAGTAGCGGAGTAGGAAGGAAAATATTTTGAGTTCATTGAAATGGACCTCCGCAAAGTAACGCCTGATTCAATAAAAGAATGAAGTCGGTTAAAAAGTACATTTCTCCAAATCACTGTGGCGATCATTGGACTTTGATTAATCGGCTAAAGGTACACTATGACTATGACACTAGAGTTGATATTGACAGCTGAGGCAGCGACTTCAACATAATAAATAAGTAGGTAGCACTCACCGAAAAATAATTTTAATTTGACATTTCTAAAGTAGCGAATTGAAGACGGTTCTATTCTTTTATTATTTTTTTTTGTTTACCTTAGAACGTCCTGGTTATATAAAATAGTTATGTACGGGAAACAAATATTTCCCGTTAAAAAAACAGTTGTCTGGGAAGAAAATTTCTTCCTTCTTGGCTGATGGTTAGCTGACTTGGTTATCTGCGAGGAACAAAGGAAGAATACATACTACCGCTCTGTTGGTTACTTGTGCGTTGTCACATCCTCTTCATTCCGGATCGTTTCAAAGTATTCTTCAGAAATATTATCATTTAATAAACGAGCCCTTTCGTAATTCTTATAAATGTTTTTGATTATGTCGCCGCTACTTCGAAAACGGCGCAAATCTCAAATCTATACGCAAAGAGAACTGAACCTTGAAGCAAGTAAAGTAAAGGTAAAAAAACGCAAATTTTGAGATACGAGACACACTTTAAACATTTGTGTTGTCCTGTATTTACCTTTTTCATGTGTTTTATGTACAATAAAGAGTTATACATACATACGAGCTTTTTAAAAGTAGCAACATCATAGTACCCAAAAAATGGCACCCTATTACTAAGACAGCTGTCCGTCCGTATGTCTGTCCGTCTGTCACTAGGCTGTATCTTATGAACCGTGATAGCTTAGCTAGACAGTTGAAATTTACACTTACTAAAAAAAAGTATTTATTTTATGTCCATCTGTCTATGTCGATACCAACATAAAATGACCTCTGCATTTTGCTTAAGAGCAGCGCTTTGGTAACACACTTTATATTCACTTGCCGAATCTGTACGGAACCCTCGGTGCGCGAGTCCGACTCGCACTTGGCCAGTTTTTTTAATGTTCAGTTTTTCAACGGTATTCTACGGACACTACAGATCTTTAAACGTGACACAAGTGATTAATTTTAATATATACGTTTAACAAAGCTTTCCCAAAAGCTCTCGTAACCTGGGCCCTAACAAGGGTATCTGGGAAAACCCCTGGGTTAACTTAATTAGTTGCCATGGTTACCGATTGTCAGGGTCAAATAAAACAAAGTTATGGTATACTAAGGGCCTAGCTGTCATCAGATCAGAAGGTAGTAGGATAGGTTATTCTAAAAAAAAATACTTACTGTTTCAGAAATAAAACGCTTTATGACTAACGAAAATTATGACAAACTTTATGGGACAAAATATAGTAGACCCGTCTTGCACGTGTAGTTGTAGAATAGCAAGGTGATGTTTTTCAGTGTAAATCGAGTCTTATGAGACAAAATAGAATGGTAAATTTACATAATCTACTATAGTTAACTATATATATCTTAGTTAGTATGTGTATCATATATCGTAGGCTGAACAGTATGTTAATTGCGTATACGAATGCCACCATAACATAGCTTAACACCCCCACAGAATATTCACTTGAACAATAACTGCTGGGCAAACATGAAATTCACGTCGCGTCCGTCATGATGATTAATTGCTCCCAATCGTCTATGACATCGTAATATGTTGCTTATAACTTATACAACAGACGGTGCAGTCGTTCAAAAAACGCAATTCTAATTTGGGGGCCTTAGTTCGTGTAACATTTTGTTTAGTTTTTCCCAAATTCTTTGGATCACTTACTGATTTCTTATTAAACTTAAAACTTTCCAGAGCCTTTTCTTTGACTGCATAACAATTAGAAATCAGATTTAGCTATCAGATCCATACTAAAAATGACAGCGAAAACCTAAACTGACTCAGAATTGAATCGCATAAAGACGTCATGGTAAGACCCCAGGTACTTAAAGCAAAAAAACGAAAATTAATAACGTCCATGCGGCTTTAAAAACATAGAGTAGGCAGCGTTTTTTCTTTAGCACGAGTAGCTTCGTAATGTAACAGTTATGAGGGGACCTTGATGTTAATTGATTCCTTTTACTTTTTTCAGGGTTGTCTTCGGCTTGCGGAAGCTCTAGAAAAGCTTAGAGCTTTTATATTTTAAAACATTTGTCGAGCCCTTCAGTACATACCTGTAACCATTAGGTAAGTACAGTCAACTGGGGTGACTTTGATTTACGGGGTGACTTTAAAAAGTAGTTTTAATGACAAAACCATTATTTTTTATTAGCAATTACTGATTCTAATCAATGTCTTCGTCGATCGCCTTTGCGTCTACATGCCAAACATTCACCGGATATGGATAATATCGATTTTATAGCAATTTTAAAACGATCAAAGTAGCCCCAAAATTACCAAAGTCACCCCAGTTGACGGTACCTATGATTTCTGATCCTCAAGATCCTTTTACTGACACTGATTAGGCACAAACGCCAAACAAGATGACATTAGAAAATTAGAGCTACAATTTTAATCTGTTCTTGAGATGAGAAGTGTGTTTTTAACCCCCGAAACAAACAGAGGGGGTGTTATTAATAAGTTTGAAATCTATGTCTTTGTGTGTGTGTGTGTGTGTGTGGCATCGTAGCTCTCAAGCGGATGGACTGATTTGGAGGTGGTTTTTCATTTGAAAGACAATTTCCTTGCGGTGGTTCTTAGCCGTTAGCCGTGTTTGGTATAAATTGGTCCAGTAGTTTGAAGAGTATCAGCTCTTTTCCAAAATTATGTAAAGCATTTTTGGCATAAAATTGAATATTTTTTTTACTACTCGAATAATGCTTGGGGGTTTTTGAATTGTTTTAATTTAATGTTGGTCTGTGCGTTAGTCAGATTTTTTTCCCGGCAACCCTAACCCATTAGCAAAGCGTCGGCCATCTTGTCCGCCATTTAATTTCATCGTTTGATACGGCCTCATACTGCAAAAATCGATTTTCGAAGTCCATTCCGCTCATACTAATAGTCGTTAACTTGGGAGTGAGAGAGATGGTGGCAAGAACTTCTAAAATCGGATGTCGGAGTAGCGTTGGCCCTAAACAATTTACACACCTCTCGCCAATTGAACGGACATCCTTAATTCTGATTAATTAATCAAACCAAGCCTATTGATTACTGACTTATACTTTTGCGGGTGGTAGGGCCTTGTGCAAGGTCCGTCCGGATAGCTACCACCATCTTACTCGCTAAACCTGCCGCTAAGCAGCAGTGCTTGCACTGCTGTGTTTCGGTGTGGAGAGTAAGAGTATGTATATAAATAAATAAATAAATATATATCCACCCATTTTTATGTGCCTAACTAAAACTGCTGAAGCCACATTACATAGGTACGGAATTTTCATACGGTTTCCGTACGGAATGACGTCAGCGAACGGGACATCGCTATATAACGGAACGGGACAGGGCTATGAAAATTCTGTATGTGGCCAGCCTTAGATTGCCATTCGGGTTCGTTTTCCAAAATGATACCAAACACGGTATATTCATCTCATTCTTTTATTGACAGTGTACTTTTTGCTCGCTAGAGGGCGCTACATTAGACTTAGTGACCGTCATATAGCCTAAACATAAATACATAGGTACATAAAAAAATACACTAATAAATAAATAAATACATAGCCTGTCAAATTCTTAATCCCTCCCTTTGCTGTAGTTGGGTAAAAATAACTATACTGACGAGCAAAAATTATCATACAACTTCCTATGGGAAGTGACCTGTTATTATTGCGTGTCAGTGTATAGTAAGAAATGGGATTATAGACTAGGTACGACGCTACCAATAGTAGTTCAACGTGTTATAAACTTAAGTAAACTAGTAACTCCGTGTCAATTTAGTCCGCGTACACGAAGCATGACCGGAGTTGCCTTTATAATTATTTTTGCATAGGTAACATTTTTTCTGCTATTTCCCGACTCCTGTATATCCTTATATCCCTAAATAAGAAATTCGAAATTAGTGTTAGGGATGGCATTAGGTAGTGTCACAAAAAGCAAAAAAAACCACCTGTTACGTTTCGTATCATTTTAATTAGTGATCTTCGAGCGAAGGAATGGTTACACCCGTTTCAGTAAGTATACGCGTTTGCTTGCTTTAGCAAAAATACTGTTTTTTCAATCTGATAATCACTTAACAAGTCAATCTTGTTCCAATTACTAAGCAGTAGGCTTATTGTCTAACTCGCTCGCAATCGCCATCGTCTTCATTCTGACAGTTCATGTATGGGCTGACAATTAGCATCGGAATCAGCTAGCTGTCACATTCATACAATAACTGGCAAAATGAACACGATGGCGATTGCGAGCGAGTTAGACAATAAGTCTACCGATTTCTCTCAGTATACTATGTTTTTATTCGTATTTGTTTCATATTGTCAAAGTCATAGATGTAGCGACCCTAGTGCCACCTAGTTGGCCTCTACGTAACTACTACGACGCACAAGTAGCTAGCGCCAGTTCTAATGACAACTGTCACATTGTTCTACATCACGCCAACGAAGTTTCTCAGCGCGGATTATAATACAACTTCCAACTCTCTTCCTTTGGACTTCGGTCCCCAGGCATAACATCTGCCTGAAGAGAGATCTCTCTATTGTTGCCTTTCCCCACATAGTCGTAATACAACTTTACTAAACTTTACAAATATTTTCAGACCGATTACTCTGACATATTTGTGAAATATTATCAATGCTTTTTGTTGCAGCTTGTATAATATAATATTCTAAAGAGTTTAACCATGTCTTTTATTCGATGGATTCAAGCCCCCAAATCCCCCGTATCCCTGGGTATCCCCCCAATCCCCGACAACGCGTAAAAAGGAAAACGTATTTTGCCTGCTCCTGGCGTAAAATGTTTTGTTCCCGAGTCATAATCCTAATTTATATAATTACTCGACTATCGCTTTCATCCTGTCAGCTTAAAGCAATTTGCTTAACGTATTTGACAGGTCTTTGTATCAAGTGACAGTTTGATTTTTGGGTAAATAGTGGGTAGTGAACAAAATTGGAGTAAATTATTAAAAAAAAATAGATGATTTTTTTTGGGTTAGTTTTAGAGTCCCGTGCCGTGGGATCAATGTAAACCGAAAATGGATGAAGACCAAAAAGTTGCATTAGTAGGTAGTTAAAATTACCACTAGCTTTTTCCATTGTGACACGAAAGTTATCCATACAGAATAAATGTAGGTAGTTATGACTAATTTTCGCCGTGTCACAATAGAAAAAGTTAGTACGTGGTACGGGGTACGGGGTACGGGGTTCGATCCCCGGTCGGGGCAGATATTTTTGTATGAAAAATACGAATGTTTGTTCTCGAGTCTTGGATGTTTAATATGTATTTAAGTATGTATTTATCTATATACGTATGTTTATCCGTTGTCTAGTGCCCATATCACAAGCTTTGCTTAGTTTGGGACTAGATCAATTGGTGTCAATTGTCCCAAGATTTATTATTATTATTATTAGGTATTATTAGTAGTCATTTTAACTACCCGCTAAAGCAACAACTTTAACGGTGTATAAATTTTAGGTCTTCATCCAAATAGTATAAGAATAAAACGGGGATTGAAATTGAAAAGGTTCTTAGAAATAATTTAACTGGAAAAATTGCTCGGAAAATCGCACAATAGGTTTTCGGGGAAGGACGTCTTACATGTGCAGACATTTGATTTCCAAAATTAGGTTTAATTTCAGTTGAAAACGAGTATTACTTTATTCGTATTTGAAGGTTCAATACAAGGGATATAATAAACAGTTCACCTCTAAATCTAACTCTAAATTCCCACTTTCACTGGAATGTTGAAAAGATTGAATGCAGGGAACATGGACAATGGAACGCTGTTCGCCTTTGTGAGCAGTGAGAAGTCCAAGAAGGCGCGTCTGGCTGTCCATAAAGAGGTGCTTGTTCTAACACTAATGTACGGTAACGAAAGTTGGGTACGGCAAAAGAAGCATAAAGGCAGAAGAAATTTTTAAATATTTTATTGAATCAGGCGTTACTTTGCGGAGAATGAACACAAAATATTTACCTTGCTACTCCGCTACATACGTGCAAGATAACCAAGCCCTCCCTCCACTTCTGCTTGCACAAGCTTGGTTATCTTGCACGTATGTAGCGGAGTAGCAAGGTAAATATTTTGTGTTCATTGCAGAAGAAAATGAGAGCGTTAAGAAGTTTGAAAGGTGTATCACTGAAAGATAGAATAAGGAATAGTGTGATATTTTATTGAATCAGGCGTTACTTTGCGGAGGTCCATTTCAATGAACACAAAATATTTACCTTGCTACTCCGCTACTTACGTGCAAGTTAACCAAGCCTGTGCGAAATATGTACGTTTTGCATGCAAGCCCTCCCACCACTACTACCACACAAAACGCACACAAATCCCACAAACTTAATTAATCCTAACCCCACACAAACACTGACGCGCGTTTCGATCCCTCTACGGGATCATTCTCAAAGTTAGAGCACAACCGATGCACATGCGAACCAACGTCGAATATGAAATATTTAATTTAATATTATTTTAATATTTAAGCTGAATAAGTACGACGTTGGTTCGCATGTGCATCGGTTGTGCTCTAACTTTGAGAATGATCCCGTAGAGGGATCGAAACGCGCGTCAGTGTTTGTGTGGGGTTAGGATTAATTAAGTTTGTGGGATTTGTGTGCGTTTTGTGTGGTAGTAGTGGTGGGAGGGCTTGCATGCAAAACGTACATATTTCGCACAGGCTTGGTTAACTTGCACGTAAGTAGCGGAGTAGCAAGGTAAATATTTTGTGTTCATTTAATAGTGTGATAAGTGAACGTGCTGGTGTGAAAGAAGATGTAGTAACTAGGGTAGAAAAAAGTTGCTTAGTTGGTTTGGTCAAGAGGATAGATGAAAAAAGGTTAACTAAACAGATTTATATGGGGAGTGTGAATGGGTGCGTTGGGAGGGGAAGGCCTAGACGGACGGTTCTGTAACCAAATAGGAGACGTATTTGAAAAAAGGCCAGGCCAAGAGTACCTGAAACCAACGAGCATGTATGAATGTGGATGAAGCGGTATGTCAGGAAGCAAGCGGAACAAAGTAGTATAATAATTTTACTATGCTGAACCCAGCCCTATCGGAAAAAGGCGTGCGTGACGGTATGTATGTACCTATGTATTATTTGATTTCAATTTTATATGAGCTTAGGGGGACTTTGTTTGTTTACAAACGCGTATAAATGAAATGGATCTAAACACACAAATTAGACAGACGTTGAACGCGTGCCTAAAAATTAATCCATTGATTTAAAGTTGATTTTGCTATAGATTATTTTTTAAACACGTGTTTAATTTTTTTGTAATAACACCAAATACCTCGACCTACATCAAATTTCAATTTTCGTACAGCCTTCCGTAGTAATTTCGTGTTTAATGTACCACTTACCAAATTATTATTAGAGTTACTGTCGGCGTTTTATTAGATACCTACTTAAGTAGTTGTTTATTGCTCACTAGTCTTTCCCGTAGAATTCGTCGTAGTGAAAAGAAGAACTGTACTCAAGGATGTCAATTAACTTGAGGGTCTGTTTGAGCGTCGAAAAAGTTTGTTAACAGTCTATTAATGTTATTGAGAGACAAACAAAAGAGATACCTACTTCACTCGAATTAAAGTGACATTTTTGTTTTTTTTTTAAATTGTTAAAACTGCATCGACAACTATTAATCCCAATCCATTACTTTTCTTTTCAGCTTAGTTAAACGTTTATTAATTAAATACATTTTTTTAACAGGTAGGTACATGCTTTATTAATTATCATCAGGGGCCTTACCATGGCGTCCTAATTCCGACTCAGTTCAAGTTTTAGCTGTCACTTTTAGTATGGATCTGACAGCGAGCGCACCTAAACTGAAACGCATTAAGACGTCATGGTATGGCCCCTGCTCATGACACAGAAACAACAACTCTAAAAAAAAATTGGTTGGCCCTATCAATATCTTGATAGTTATAATCAAGCATCTTGATTCCATACAAGCCTAACAAGGACTTACGGTCGGTTTCAATAAGGAAGGGTTGTGTGACAGATCCATAGAATGTAACTGTTAGTGTTCACGAAAGTTTTGACAGCTAAATAAATACTAAATTGAATTACTTAGAAATAAACCAATACTTGGTACTGTATATTAATAACGTTCTAAAAAGAATCACGGCGATGTTTTTTGCGTTTACTTAATTTTCACGTACAAATTTTCAATATATGTCATTATTAACGAGTCGTTGCTAGGTTACGTTCTATGGTCATTAAAACTAGAGAGGTGACTACGTATAATTCGGTAATCGGTTAAAATCGCGTATAATCGAAAATCCAAAGACAACCTACAAAAACACGAAGTGAGTATTTTACATTCTTTCACACTCACTACACAATACCAATCGATTTTATTGGTAATAAATAGATTCCTTAGAACTTCAATTACATTATGAAGTTAAATAATATTTTATACAACCTATTTTGTTGAAAAACACAACTTGGCAAAAGCGTAAAATAGAAATTATAATTATTAATCTTAGGAGATTGACTTGAGTATCATTATAACGAAATAGCATTTATGTAATAAATTAATATGCAGTCGTTATTTTTATGGAATCGATTGTTATTAGTACTAAGATATAATCGATAATCGTTTTATGTGAAAGGTGTCATAAAGTAGTCTCACCTCTAGATTCGTCAATGTTAATGTCACATACAACCCTTCCTTATTGAAACCGAGTGTAGACACATCAAATAAAGTAATTCTGATTGCTCTTACTATTGCTATGTAACTGAGCCAATTAAGATCTTGTTCAATATTTACATGAAAATTAATCTTATGTAAATCAACAAAGACAAAAATAATCAAATAAACTATGAAAATGTTCATTACTATCAACATACTTATCTGTGATAATGAATTTGTTAAGGATTGAATCAATCTACGTTACATAATTATGCCAACAAAGTCAATAACAGATGCAAGGTATACAACTGTTAGAATTAATAACATACCTACTATATTAGTTCAATCACAGATACACTTACTACCATAGAATAAGTAAGAACATAGTAGAACGGAATCTCCCGCTCGCGGCCGGACTCAAGGTCACGATTTACAGTACTTGTTAAACGAGCGGCTCAGTCAGGCTGCCACGGCCTGCGTCGCCGCACGCGCGTTTGGCATTTTTGCGCGTTCCGTCCCGTAGGTAGGTACTCATCTTGGAAACAATAATTACAATGGTGTCAAGTTATTGTGGTGTATTTGGGTGTATGAATAATGCAAAAACGATGCCACACTTAAGTTATTTTAGTTTGCCCAAAGACGATGAGCGGTAAGTAATATTTTCTAAATATTGTTTCGTTTTCGTACCTAATTAATCAAAAATATATTGAACAGTTCTTTTTGTGTAGCCAATTGTTTCACCCAATGGTTTAAAATAGGTACCTACAGCATTTTATTGCTTTCGCATCTTTTCGTCAAATCTTCAATAGCCCCGCCACCGGTCGTTGACCTTTTCTCGCTCGCTAAAATAATGATTTCAAAGTAAATAAAAACTTATATTTTAGCGATATATATTGCACCAAATAAACCTTTTCCTTTCTTTCTTTCTTTCTTTTACATTATCTTTAGACGTAAGTATAATATTTAACGGTAAGCAACCCTAGCAATACGCCTGGACGACAGAGGGGCGTAACGACGTGAAGGGGGAAGTAGGTGTATAAATGGCGGCGTTTTGGACGCAGTCAAAAGAGATTCCCTTCTACCCTGTTATTATCTATTCTATGCTACTACTACTTTTTACTTATTGTTTTAAGGGATCAGCTTTCTTTGATTCATATAAAATCTTAGTTATTGTAATTAACTTAACGTCAACTAAGAGAAAACTGCTCTTAGTTGGTCTTTATTTTTTACAGTGAGAATTTTTACAGGAATTAAGGCTAAGACAATAATAGTGTAACACACACCTAAAAATGATCAGTGTATATGGGGCAGGACGGCACCGTCGTCAAAACAGAGCCATCTTGCCACAGGTTTAAAGGGTCTGGCCGGAAGGTAATAGTAAAATCGCCCCTGGCTGAATTTGAAATATTGTTATGCACGTTTGTTTGTTTTATTAAAAGATATAATTTTACTGAATATTAAGACTTAAATGCTTACTTTATTGAATCAGGCGTTACTTTGCGGAGGTCCATTTCAATGAACAAACTATTTTTTGTGTTCATTTAAATGCTTACGGTTAGCGAAAAAATTAAAAAAATAAAAATTCAGTTTTTATTTTTTTTTAGCCAAACTACATTACCGATTAATTTGCCCTTCGGATTTTTTGTACATATATTTAAGATACATTTATAGAAAAAAAATAAAAGTTCTAGCGTTTTTCAAAATACACAATTTTGGCTGCTTTAGTTTTTCTTTTTTTTTTTTTTTTACTTGCAAGTTGGCGACACCTACCATATTTTGATATAATATACGCAATTTTATATTCTATTTATATTTTTTTCAAAATTATTCATTTGGATCAACAAAGTGAAAAAAAGATTTTTGTTTAAAAGGGTGGTAAAAAGTTCTTCCATATTGTTCAATCGTTCAAACATTCGTTCATAGTGTTAGTAACAATTATCTTATTAGCAATGTTAGTAACATGACATAAAAACAGAAAATACGGATAAATCAGAAGAAAAAATAGATTTAAATTGATTTTTTAAAAAAAATATTTTGTAGTTGCAATTTTTTACTTATTTTGACAAATTAAAAATAATTGATAACAACAATAATATAGCTCTTTTTATTTCGGATTCACTACAATTTCAGTAGAACAGGTAAGTTTTTTTTTTCAAAAATTCAAATGATTTATTTGTAAGAATACAGTATATTAATTAATTATCAATTATTTTATTATTTGTATATAATTAAATAAACAGGATGTATCAGATACCCCCTAACAATAATTCACTGGGGTATATAACCATAGGCTATAGAGGCTAAAAAAATATTTAGAAAAAAATTGGAGTAATTTTTTTTAATATTTTCTATAGGAGTGGTAGTATTAACTGTAATCATTATTATTATTATTATTTTACAATAACATTATATTGCGGCTGCCAAACTATTGCACTGTATTATTTGCTAGGTAAGAAATAGTTGACCAGACGCAATATAATGTTATTGTAAAATAATAATAATAATAATTCATTTATTCACGAACAACAAAGGTCCACAATTAGGTTAGGTGCACAAAAATGGAAAATAGCATTGTGGTTTCTCATTCTAAATTAAATGAAGTATAGTAGGTACGTACATTTACAATTCGAGAGTGGTGAAATAAAGAATGTCTCAGATCGCCGAAACATGTCGCACGAGCCAAAGGCGAGAGCGATACACATGCGAGCAGGCTTTCTGTATCACCGCTCGAGGTGTGTACACAATTTTTCTACGTTTTCCTCTGGCCAGGAAGTGGAAATAACCGCTCGCGTGCGGGTAGTAAATTGATACTTACGGCCTGGGGCGACTTAAACTAACTTAAGCTTTTACACCGCTGAAATGGACCTTAAAATCTTATTGTCATAGCTTTCAGACTATGTTTATTACGTTAATTAATTATTAAGAAATATAGAAAATATTTCATCTCTTTTTTTTATTTATTTATTTATAAGCCTTTTTATTCCGAATTCGCTACAATTTCAGTAAAGTAAGTACATGTTGTTGTTATTGTCGTTTTTATTTTCGTTTTTTTTTATTTACTTATTAAATTGTCGCGTAATTCGGCGTGCCTCATGGCATTGGCCTCCTCCGTGTAGCGGAGGATCTCTGTTTTTTAACCGAGCTTAATTTCATTAAGCGTTAGTTTGTGTTTGAATTTGGCTAAAATCAATAAAGGTTGATATGTAAAATAAACAGGCAATTATTTGACATTCTAGCATCTTGCGATAAATGTTTCATCAGGCGCTTTAAATACAGCTTTTTTTTAGTGCCCGACCGAAGTTTCGGTTTCATTTTCGGCCGGTTTCGGCCTAAAAATCATGTTTCGGCCAAAAAATAGCCGAACCTTTCGGCCGCACCGATACTTACAACATTGTAATTTCACTGCCTTAATACCCATTACAATTAAAGTTACAATTCAACGATGATTTTCTCAACAGATTAGTAAAGTTTGCATCAAACTCCGTTCAACATTTTTCACGTGATGCGCTCGCAAATATTCAGACAAATAGATAAACAGACAAACTGGCAAAAATTCTTAAACACTATTGGAACGTGTTCTGTTATCTATTCTAATAACTCCAGCCAATTTTTTTTTTAAATCTTCCATGTACAGACTTTCGACCCCCTTCAGTTTTTATAAATGTAAGTATAGATGTAACATTACTTCTCCCGATCGTATGCAATTGACATTAAACATTACTGCCACGAAATAAGGTGTTAATTTGATCGAATATGTTAATGTTATCTGCATATGTATCTGTTTAAATTGTTAATGTATAAGCTGTTGCTTTATTGCACTTATTTGTTAGTGTGCTTGGAACAGGGGCCTTGACGTCTTAATGCGTTTCAGTTTAGGTCCGCTCGCTGTCAGATTCATACTAAAAGTGACAGCTAAAACTTGAACTGCGTCGGAATTAGGACGCCATGGTAAGGCCTCAGGTCTCGCTTTAGGTCAGCCGTACCTACGAACTAGTTCCATAACAATAGAGGAATAAAATACCCACATCAATGGAACTGTTCCTTTCCTAAGTACCTATATTGTTATGTATACCTAAATAATAACAAAATAAACACTAGATTGTAAGGCAAAAATATAACTAACAACAACGGTATTTTTAAATAAATATTTTTATTATTATATATTATTATTATTATTATATTGATCGGTTAACACACAACACATAGGCAAAGCCGCTCGGACATTTCTTGAGGAACTTTTGTTTGCGATTTTTTTTTATACCAAAAGGAAGCTAAACGAGCAAGTGGGTCACCTGATCGCAAGTGATCACCACTGCCCATGGATACCCGCATTTGACAACATTTCATATTTCTGAGCCTATAATTTTAATGGTTCTCTATATTTTGTTTGAAAAGATGAACATGCTGACAGTTTAATTTTTTCGCTAGGGCTTGTATTTAAATTATAATTAATTTATTAATTTTTGCTTATTCTAAAAGGGCGTAACTCCGATACTATCGCAGAATAGACACTTATCCTTTTGTCTTTTCTCTATAGAAAAAAAACTGACGTCAATTTCAAATTGTCAATGTCAGGCCCTATTCTCCAATATTCGATTTTCGAGGTTCGCTTCGTGCTGTTCCGCTCATACTAATAGTCATTATCTTGAAAGTGAGAGAGAAGGTATGCAACGAACTTCGAAAATAGAATTTCATAGTTGCCCCCCTTGTACTTTGAAGTTGTCAAAAATACAAAATTATGATCGCTTATTTTTTCTCGTGAAAAAAGCAAAGGCGTTTCACCTATCCTGTGGTAGTATTGGTAAAATTAGGACATGTTTTTAATTAATTTTTATTTTCTATAATAAGCAATATTAAAATTATATAATCATATTGCAGTGATCAAGAGGCAAAATGCTTTCGAACCATATATTTATTTTCAGGTGTTATAAAAATGAAATGTTGTCAATTGCAGATGAACCAACCTAGAGGGCTAAAATGAAATGCCTCTCGTGCCTGCAATTTTCCCGGATTGGGAGTCTAATTATTTATTGTACGTCAATGCTTTCTGTACATGTTATCCGCCCTATCCCAGTCCTGATAATTATGTTTGTTATAACAATATGATGCTCCCCGAATATCTTTTCCACGTCAACGTCCGGTCAACGACATGGCGGCACTTCCGTTTGCCATTACCTTACTCCAAATACGGGGATCGTATTTGCTGACATCATTCATCCGGGTGACTTGTTTAATTTTACCCGAATCCTTTTAATACTTACCTATTATAAATGCGGAAGTTTCTGACGATGTGAGCGAGAGAGTGTGTATGTTTGTTCCTTCTTCACGCTAAAACGACTGGACGAATTTGGATCAAAGTTGGAACGGAGATAGCTGGTACTATAAATTAAAACATAGGCTACTTTTTATCTCGGAAAATGGCATAGTTCCCGCGGTATAGCGATAAACATGTTAGTTGCTAATTCTACGCAGACGAAGTCGCAGGCGAAGTCATTTCCTACGGTTTCTAAACGCATTTCAGAGCACTAATGATATGTGCGTAGAAGTTTACTAAACTCCGGGTTATCGTCTTACCCTTCCCCTCGTGCCTGATACGGATGACGCAGATTTTTATCTTGGAGCATTAAAAAGTCTGGCTCTTTGTTACTATTCGTTTCAGTGACTATGACACATCCTTTATCAGCTGCAAAAGGTCAATTTGATTCGATTCGTCTGTTAAAATTAAATTATCTATTTTGATATCCTGCCTAATATTTTAAATGCGGAAGTACTATGTGTATGGATGTATGGATGTTTGTTACTTTCACGCCAGAACAGACTTCATAATTTATATTGTCTTAGGGCCTGTTACACTACTCTCTGTTAAGTTCCAGATATCTAAAGTTTCAGTTATCTATCTTCTAGCTGTTGCCAGGAAACTACGCAATTTTCCGGGATAAAAAGTAGCCTATGTGCTATTCCAGACTTTTCTCTATCTATGCGCCCATCCAGATCCTTTGGGCCGTTCTGGCGTGATTGAGCAACAAACAAACATCCATCCATCCATCCATCCATACTTTCGCATTTATAATATTAGTTAGACGATTCCGACTCTATTTATTACTACGACACAGACAGAGACATCATCATAGATAACTGACACTTAAGATACCTGGAACTTAACAGGGAGTAGTGAAAGAGGCCCTTAATAATAGATAGACCTGTAAATGTTTTTCAGGTTTTTTGAATCATGGATTGGAAACTTCACACACATTCATTTGCTTCGCAGGTGTGTACGTTTCCTCAAGATGTTTCCCTTCGCCGAAATGCTCATGGTAAATTTGAAACGTAATTTCACACAAATAAACAATGTATGTAAAATAAAATAATGTATTATATTCGGTAAAGTTATGTATTGTGGCTCTCAGTTTTTGCAATTTTAAACTCACTCGTCCATCCCTAATCCCTTAAAGGGATAAGTCCGCCTTTGTGCATGTATCTAGTGTTTGTCAAATGTATTTGTGTTGTTTATTATGCACAATAAAGAGTTTACATACATACATACGTAAACTGACTGAATAAACCAACCATTTTTATCCAACGATAGGTATAGTGACTGTCCATAAAACATAATATTGATTAGATATTGAACACAGACGAAGTCTATTCGAACATGTCCATAGAGACGTTATTATGTATGTACTTCATCATCAACGTATCTGCTGGGGGCCTTAATATCAATACTAATTATAGGTACTAAGTATACGTAGGTATTTACATACATACATACATACTGTCACACCTCTACCGGCGTGAAGTTAGCAGCCTAAAGTTAGCAGCCTATGGTAACCCGACCAAATTAAAATGTCTGAGATTTTAAAAGATACTATTTTCAAAAACCAAGCACAATTTAGACTCCAATCAATGACAAATGAAGTTAAAATAAACACACCGACCTAATCAAAACACAAACTCAAATGAAATTTCCAAACAAAGCGTTTAAATATTTTTAGGCTCATAAATTAACACTATGGGTTAGAGATAGAAAAATGGCGGTTGGACGGCAGCCGAGATAATTCTGACAGATGTTTATTTTAGATTAATATACAAGCTGCTTATGTACAAAGATTCAAAGTGATACGCGATCGACATTAAGGTGAAATTACACGCAGAAAGAAAAACTATAATTTTTAGGCTGCTAACTTGATACCCCGACTCAAAGTAGTCAGACGGGGGCCGAGAACTTTCTAACGGATATTTCCCTTAGATCTATATACAAACTGCTTATGTACAAAGATTCAAAGTGATACGCCATCGATATAAGGGTAAAATTACACGCAGAAAGAAAAACTATAATTTTTAGGCTGCTAACTTGATACCTCGACTCAAAGTAGTCAGACGGGGGCCGAGAACTTTCTAACGGATGTTTCCTTTAGATCTATATACAACCAGCTTATGTACAAAGATTCAAAGTGATACGCGATCGACATAAGGGTGAAATTACACGCAGAAAGAAAAACCAATATTTTTAGGCTGCTAACTTGATACCCCGACTCAAAGTAATCAGACGGGGGCCGAGAACTTTCTAACAGATGTTTCCTTTAGATCTATATACAAACTGCTTATGTACAAAGATTCAAAGTGATACGCGATCGACATTAGGGTGAAATTACACGCAGAAAGAAAAACCAATATTTTTAGGCTGCTAACTTGATACCCCGACTCAAAGTAATCAGACGGGGGCCGAGAACTTTCTAACAGATGTTTCCTTTAGATCTATATACAAACTGCTTATGTACAAAGATTCAAAGTGATACGCGATCGACATAAGGGTGAAATTACACGCAGAAAGAAAAACCAATATTTTTAGGCTGCTAACTTGATACCCCGACTCAAAGTAATCAGACGGGGGCCGAGAACTTTCTAACAGATGTTTCCTTTAGATCTATATACAAACTGCTTATGTACAAAGATTCAAAGTGATACGCAATCGACATAAGGGTGAAATTACACGCAGAAAGAAAAACCAATATTTTTAGGCTGCTAACTTGATACCCCGACTCAAAGTAGTCAGACGGAGGCCGAGAACTTTCTAACAGATGTTTCCTTTAGATCTATATACAAACTGCTTATGTACAAAGATTCAAAGTGATACGCAATCGACATAAGGGTGAAATTACACGCAGAAAGAAAAACCAATATTTTTAGGCTGCTAACTTGATACCCCGACTCAAAGTAATCAGACGGGGGCCGAGAACTTTCTAACAGATGTTTCCTTTAGATCTATATACAAACTGCTTATGTACAAAGATTCAAAGTGATACGCAATCGACATAAGGGTGAAATTACACGCAGAAAGAAAAACCAATATTTTTAGGCTGCTAACTTGATACTCCGACTCAAAGTAGTCAGACGGGGGCCGAGAACTTTCTAACGGATATTTCCCTTAGATCTATATACAAACTGCTTGTGTACAAAGATTCAAAGTGATACGCCATCGATATAAGGGTAAAATTACACGCAGAAAGAAAAACTATAATTTTTAGGCTGCTAACTTGATACCCCGACTCAAAGTAGTTAGACGAGAGCCGAGAACTTTCTAACGGATGTTTCCTTTAGATCTATATACAACCAGCTTATGTACAAAGATTCAAAGTGATACGCGATCGACATAAGGGTGAAATTACACGCAGAAAGAAAAACCAATATTTTTAGGCTGCTAACTTGATACCCCGACTCAAAGTAATCAGACGGGGGCCGAGAACTTTCTAACAGATGTTTCCTTTAGATCTATATACAAACTGCTTATGTACAAAGATTCAAAGTGATACGCGATCGACATTAGGGTGAAATTACACGCAGAAAGAAAAACCAATATTTTTAGGCTGCTAACTTGATACCTCGACTCAAAGTAATCAGACGGGGGCCGAGAACTTTCTAACAGATGTTTCCTTTAGATCTATATACAAACTGCTTATGTACAAAGATTCAAAGTGATACGCGATCGACATAAGGGTGAAATTACACGCAGAAAGAAAAACCAATATTTTTAGGCTGCTAACTTGATACCCCGACTCAAAGTAATCAGACGGGGGCCGAGAACTTTCTAACAGATGTTTCCTTTAGATCTATATACAAACTGCTTATGTACAAAGATTCAAAGTGATACGCAATCGACATAAGGGTGAAATTACACGCAGAAAGAAAAACCAATATTTTTAGGCTGCTAACTTGATACCCCGACTCAAAGTAGTCAGACGGAGGCCGAGAACTTTCTAACAGATGTTTCCTTTAGATCTATATACAAACTGCTTATGTACAAAGATTCAAAGTGATACGCAATCGACATAAGGGTGAAATTACACGCAGAAAGAAAAACCAATATTTTTAGGCTGCTAACTTGATACCCCGACTCAAAGTAATCAGACGGGGGCCGAGAACTTTCTAACAGATGTTTCCTTTAGATCTATATACAAACTGCTTATGTACAAAGATTCAAAGTGATACGCGATCGACATTAGGGTGAAATTACACGCAGAAAGAAAAACCAATATTTTTAGGCTGCTAACTTGATACCCCGACTCAAAGTAATCAGACGGGGGCCGAGAACTTTCTAACAGATGTTTCCTTTAGATCTATATACAAACTGCTTATGTACAAAGATTCAAAGTGATACGCGATCGACATAAGGGTGAAATTACACGCAGAAAGAAAAACCAATATTTTTAGGCTGCTAACTTGATACCCCGACTCAAAGTAATCAGACGGGGGCCGAGAACTTTCTAACAGATGTTTCCTTTAGATCTATATACAAACTGCTTATGTACAAAGATTCAAAGTGATACGCGATCGACATTAGGGTGAAATTACACGCAGAAAGAAAAACCAATATTTTTAGGCTGCTAACTTGATACCCCGACTCAAAGTAGTTAGACGAGAGCCGAGAACTTTCTAACGGATGTTTCCTTTAGATCTATATACAACCAGCTTATGTACAAAGATTCAAAGTGATACGCGATCGACATAAGGGTGAAATTACACGCAGAAAGAAAAACCAATATTTTTAGGCTGCTAACTTGATACCCCGACTCAAAGTAATCAGACGGGGGCCGAGAACTTTCTAACAGATGTTTCCTTTAGATCTATATACAAACTGCTTATGTACAAAGATTCAAAGTGATACGCAATCGACATAAGGGTGAAATTACACGCAGAAAGAAAAACCAATATTTTTAGGCTGCTAACTTGATACCCCGACTCAAAGTAGTCAGACGGAGGCCGAGAACTTTCTAACAGATGTTTCCTTTAGATCTATATACAAACTGCTTATGTACAAAGATTCAAAGTGATACGCAATCGACATAAGGGTGAAATTACACGCAGAAAGAAAAACCAATATTTTTAGGCTGCTAACTTGATACCCCGACTCAAAGTAATCAGACGGGGGCCGAGAACTTTCTAACAGATGTTTCCTTTAGATCTATATACAAACTGCTTATGTACAAAGATTCAAAGTGATACGCGATCGACATTAGGGTGAAATTACACGCAGAAAGAAAAACCAATATTTTTAGGCTGCTAACTTGATACCCCGACTCAAAGTAATCAGACGGGGGCCGAGAACTTTCTAACAGATGTTTCCTTTAGATCTATATACAAACTGCTTATGTACAAAGATTCAAAGTGATACGCGATCGACATTAGGGTGAAATTACACGCAGAAAGAAAAACCAATATTTTTAGGCTGCTAACTTGATACCCCGACTCAAAGTAATCAGACGGGGGCCGAGAACTTTCTAACAGATGTTTCCTTTAGATCTATATACAAACTGCTTATGTACAAAGATTCAAAGTGATACGCAATCGACATAAGGGTGAAATTACACGCAGAAAGAAAAACCAATATTTTTAGGCTGCTAACTTGATACCCCGACTCAAAGTAGTCAAACGGGGGCCGAGAACTTTCTAACAGATGTTTCTTTTAGATCTATATACAAACTGCTTATGATTAAAGATTCAAAGTGGTACGCGATCGACATAAGGGTGAAATTACACGCAGAAAGAAAAACCAATATTTTTAGGCTGCTAACTTGATACCCCGACTCAAAGTAGTCAGACGGGGGCCGAGAACTTTCTAACGGATATTTCCCTTAGATCTATATACAAACTGCTTATGTACAAAGATTCAAAGTGATACGCCATCGATATAAGGGTGAAATTACACGCAGAAAGAAAAACCAATATTTTTAGGCTGCTAACTTGATACCCCGACTCAAAGTAATCAGACGGGGGCCGAGAACTTTCTAACAAATGTTTCCTTTAGATCTATATACAAACTGCTTATGTACAAAGATTCAAAGTGATACGCGATCGACATTAGGGTGAAATTACACGCAGAAAGAAAAACCAATATTTTTAGGCTGCTAACTTGATACCCCGACTCAAAGTAATCAGACGGGGGCCGAGAACTTTCTAACAGATGTTTCCTTTAGATCTATATACAAACTGCTTATGTACAAAGATTCAAAGTGATACGCGATCGACATAAGGGTGAAATTACACGCAGAAAGAAAAACCAATATTTTTAGGCTGCTAACTTGATACCCCGACTCAAAGTAATCAGACGGGGGCCGAGAACTTTCTAACAGATGTTTCCTTTAGATCTATATACAAACTGCTTATGTACAAAGATTCAAAGTGATACGCAATCGACATAAGGGTGAAATTACACGCAGAAAGAAAAACCAATATTTTTAGGCTGCTAACTTGATACCCCGACTCAAAGTAGTCAGACGGAGGCCGAGAACTTTCTAACAGATGTTTCCTTTAGATCTATATACAAACTGCTTATGTACAAAGATTCAAAGTGATACGCAATCGACATAAGGGTGAAATTACACGCAGAAAGAAAAACCAATATTTTTAGGCTGCTAACTTGATACCCCGACTCAAAGTAATCAGACGGGGGCCGAGAACTTTCTAACAGATGTTTCCTTTAGATCTATATACAAACTGCTTATGTACAAAGATTCAAAGTGATACGCGATCGACATTAGGGTGAAATTACACGCAGAAAGAAAAACCAATATTTTTAGGCTGCTAACTTGATACCCCGACTCAAAGTAATCAGACGGGGGCCGAGAACTTTCTAACAGATGTTTCCTTTAGATCTATATACAAACAGCTTATGTACAAAGATTCAAAGTGATACGCGATCGACATAAGGGTGAAATTACACGCAGAAAGAAAAACCAATATTTTTAGGCTGCTAACTTGATACCCCGACTCAAAGTAATCAGACGGGGGCCGAGAACTTTCTAACAGATGTTTCCTTTAGATCTATATACAAACTGCTTATGTACAAAGATTCAAAGTGATACGCAATCGACATAAGGGTGAAATTACACGCAGAAAGAAAAACCAATATTTTTAGGCTGCTAACTTGATACCCCGACTCAAAGTAGTCAGACGGGGGCCGAGAACTTTCTAACAGATGTTTCTTTTAGATCTATATACAAACTGCTTATGATTAAAGATTCAAAGTGGTACGCGATCGACATAAGGGTGAAATTACACGCAGAAAGAAAAACCAATATTTTTAGGCTGCTAACTTGATACCCCGACTCAAAGTAGTCAGACGGGGGCCGAGAACTTTCTAACGGATATTTCCCTTAGATCTATATACAAACTGCTTATGTACAAAGATTCAAAGTGATACGCCATCGATATAAGGGTAAAATTACACGCAGAAAGAAAAACTATAATTTTTAGGCTGCTAACTTGATACCCCGACTCAAAGTAGTTAGACGAGAGCCGAGAACTTTCTAACGGATGTTTCCTTTAGATCTATATACAAACAGCTTATGTACAAAGATTCAAAGTGATACGCGATCGACATAAGGGTGAAATTACACGCAGAAAGAAAAACCAATATTTTTAGGCTGCTAACTTGATACCCCGACTCAAAGTAGTCAGACGGGGGCCGAGAACTTTCTAACAGATGTTTCCTTTAGATCTATATACAAACAGCTTATGTACAAAGATTCAAAGTGATACGCGATCGACATAAGGGTGAAATTACACGCAGAAAGAAAAACCCATATTTTTAGGCTGCTAACTTGACACTCCGACTAGGGCTTGCACTATCCGGTATCTTTTTATTATCCGGATATTTCGGATACATCAAATCTCAGTATCCGGATATCCGGTTTTTTCGGATAATTTGAATAATTTTCCAAATATTAAAAAAAAACGCTAATTATAATTTAAAAATTATTTACTCAACATAATGATGAGTCTTTTTAATCAACTCGACCAAAATTGTTTGGTAAGGACTTAAAAATAATTATTTTGTCACTTTAATGAGTGAGTAATTAAACAAATATGTACCTATGTATGTTTACAGTTTTAAATATTAACCAGAATGAAATCCTCATTAGTGTACATACAAATCAAATAATCGACAACAATAAATGTATGAATCAAAAACAATAAAAATACTTAAGTAGGTACGAGGGGAATGCCAAAAGAAATTAGGTACTCCATGCTCATATGATTGATACTGGCAAGGTGTACGAGTACCTACACCATCATGAACGCCGGTTATTTAGTTATAAATTTAAAAATGAAAGACTCGGTAAACCTACGTATTTTTTTTCTTGTTGTATCTAGTAGAGCTTGAGCGAGAACTGGGTATTGAATCAGCAGCATTGCAAACTATAATTCACGAACAACTGTTCCTCCATAAGCGTTGTTCAAGATGGGTGCCACACAAACTCAACGATTTGCAGAAAGAACGTCGCGTGGATTGGAGCAAATTTTTGATAAATAAATTCGACGCTGATAAAGACATTTATGATATACTGACAGGTGACGAAACATGGTTGTATAACTATGATTCTGAAACAAAGCGACAGACTGAGTATGGTGCTTTGAAGACGAACCGACTCCAACAACATGTCGCCGAACACGAAGCACACAGAAACAAGTGGCTGCGTCATTTTTCTGCAAGACGGGACATGTTGTTACTGTTCTGCTGGAGGATCAAAAAACAGTTAATTCGGAATGGTATGTTACTACTACTACTGTTTGTGCCCCAAAAGTATTGTCAGCTTGGTGTGACAAGCGGCCAAAGTCCAGAACAGCATCTGCTCTGGCATCACGACAACGCCGCCCCGCACACGTCTGCGAGAACGCTTGACTTTTTCGGTTCAAAAAACGTCACTATTCTGCCTCACCCGCCGTATTCCCCTGACCTAGCACCTTGTGATTTTTACCTCTTTCCGAAAATTAAAGAAACATTAAAAGGATAGCGATTCGAAAGCAAAGAAGATGCCCTGGCTGCTTATCATATTGAAATTGCGATGGTGTCCAAAGAAGAGTTTAATCATTTTCGAAGGTTTAAGCGGATGGAGAGGTGTATAAATGTTCAAGGTGAATACTTCGAAAAATGGATAGTCATAAGAAAGAATAGATACAGTTTATAATTTTTGAGTATCAAATTTCTTTTGGTATGACCGTCGTACTTAAAAGCTATTATAAATCTTGTTCTTCACAGTTGGGTGGATTTTTGACGTTGTAATTTGTGTGCCATACTTTAAAGTATTAAAAATTACTTTCATATCTCATACAATTAAAGTGAAAATAAATATTTTTACGTTTGTTGTCAGAGAATTGATATTTGATTTGAGTGAAATTTAGACGAGTCAATGATTAAATGTAAGGAAAATCTCATAACTGGGTGGATTTTTGACGTTGTTGAAATCTCAATTCTCTGACAACAAACGTAAAACTATTTATTTTCACTTTAATTGTATGAAATATGAAAGCAATTTTTGTATGTAAACCCACCTTATACAGATAAATGTTTGCTCCACACCACACGTGTGCTTAATATGTGATATTCGAATTATCCAAATTATCCGGATAATGAAGTGCCTACTATCCGGATTTGAAAAATGTCCGGATATCCGGATAATATGGATATCCGGTTATCCGGATTGCAAGCCCTAACTCCGACTCAAAGTAGTTAGGCGGGGGCCGAGAACTTTCTAACAGATGTTTCCTTTAGATCTATATACAAACTGCTTATGTACACACGGCAAAATAATTCGGTAAGCATAGGCACGCACACAAACGTCGTCTATGTGTTGAGTACCGACATGAACATTACGTAGAATCCACATGTGAATGTGTGAGTGAGTTCGATCGTATATCAACCCTCTCAGTACAGTTTTTTTTAGTAATAAGATAAATAAGTAATGTCGCTGTAATTTACCTATTTATTATATAAACAACAACAATAACTATAAAATAACAATGAAGAAAGTTGCAACTATTTTAGTTAGTTTATAATAAACTAAGTTAAAAATAATTACAAATTAAACTAAAAAATCCCCTTGGTAGTGCCTGGCTCAAAGGTTTAAAAATTCAATATCTCCGGTTTAAGTTAATTCTACAGAAATAATGTAAAAGTATTGTTTTATTTTTGCATTTTCCTAAAAACATTTTACATTATTATCTTACATTGGATATTGTCATCGCAAGTGTAAGGCAAGAGAAGGCACCCCGGATCGAGTCTTACTTTGACCTTGAATCTGTAAATTTATACAATCTGACGCATTGAACTATTATTACCAGCGTAGTAGCTACCATCTCACTGTTTCAACGTGTTATATTTTTATTTCTCATCAAGTCTGGTCTGAGATTCAATTCCAACATTTCCAACCAATATTCCTTACAATCAGCATCGCCATTTAAATAACATCCAAAAATGTCATTTCTTCTAGGATACGAACTCGGTTCACTAGAGAGCGAGTGCACAAATCAAGTATTCGACTTGCCTTTGTGACCGCTGAGCCACCGAGACATTTAATATAGATGGTGAATTTATGAATTAGGACTACGTCCAAACTGTGACTACTGCATTTGCAATGTGTAAATAGTTGTTTAACGAGCTTTGAAATAAGGTTGAAATTAGAAGGTTGAAATTTGCTAGACGATGCACATTTTATTCATTGTCGTCTAACAATATAAAGTATATTCTACCCTCAAATTATTAGTAATATGAATTTGTCAACGCTAGCCGCCATTCGTTACGCCTTGTTTTACAACAACGAACTGTTTAATTTTGCCTTTGAAATACCTTGTGATTTGCAAAATATGGATAGTCATCATCTTTTTTGAAAAGAGCCGAAATTACTGTTCTTTACGAACAAAATATTTCTATAAGGAATTGATATACCGGTAAGTAGACAGTGTCTGATAAAATAATTACTTCTTATTTTACATCAAATTTCTTCATGGTGTTAAAACAATGATTTATTATTGTATCCGTAATGTGTCCAAATAACTTTCATTGACGAAGAATGTTTTTTATTAAACTTCATTTATTTTGCAGCGGAAGACTTCAATTATGGATTCACCGTTATGCAGACTTCGGGCACGATAAGAATATTCCTTCTGTGTCAAAACAAGAAGTCTCATCTTCACGCCATTTGGACATAAGTAGTTGCCGCACACGCTAAAGGGACCTATTTCATATCAACGAGAGACAATGTTACCTACGTTGTAAACTGTGCGACTTCATCTGCATGTTGCAGGATAGCATTGTCGTAACTCGTAAACCAGCAAAAAAAAATGCTTCAACGGATCAGCCAGCATAGAAGAAACAGAATGAACTTTGATCGTGAATATTTATAATTTTGATTCGAATTGGTAATAATGTAGTGATTTTTAGTGATGAAAAACCATTTACGTCTGAAAAAGATGGACGAAAAATTTTTTGGCGAAAAGTGCTTGGATGTTATCCATGGGATTTGTGAGTTAGTGGGTTGGGGGTCGTAATAACAGTGCTAAAAAAAAGTGATGTGTGACCTATTTCGTGCATAACAATATTATTGTGTCATAGTCAAAGACTGGCTGAGCACCCAACAAGATTCCTTAACTGTTATTAACCGGGATCCATCTGATATAAAATCCAAAGCAAATTTAGGTAGCTTAGTCACTTGAAAGTGGAGATTTAATCCAGTGTGCAATGATGTTATTGTTAATGGCTGTCATTTAACATGTCGATTCATTTCACCACTGACTTTATTTCTCAACAAATAAAACGTTTCGTTCATCTTTCTCAGACTTAAGTAAACTTAATAAATCGGAAATTCTTATAAATGATACTCTTTTCAAAACCCTTGTTAATTCGAATAAATTACATCTTAAAAATAGCCTTTTTGTGGTGTGCATTCGATTTACCATTTGTATTGTAATTTTAAATTATGTTTGTAACAGAAAATTTTAATTAACCTAAAATCATACTGGTCACTATAGTGTGTGTTGTTTTACGAATAAATGTTGTTCTTCTTCTGTTATAATTATAAGGAACAGCATGCAATTTTATTTTGCTAATTTAATTAGTTATAGTCTTATGGTAATAATAATTACTTAAATGTTGTAATAAACAATTTGAAACAATGATTTTATTTTCTTATTTTGTTCTTTTACTTTCTTTTTTTCGTGTTTGAAGTAGTCATGATTTGGTTTTGAGATAGTTATAAATTGAAAAAAAAATACAAAATAGACACATTTGTGCAAGATTCGAACCGAGGTCTTTAACATTCATAGTCCTAATCAGTACGACTGAGCCACCGCGCTCATATTATTCATGACGAAATTATTCTTCCATTGAGCAAAATCGTTTGAATAACAATAACCTATACAATAAGAGATATGTGAAGGTAGTCAGAGAACACAATCAGCACACATAGGCCATATTAGTGTGAATACTCGTGTGGATACAAAACCATTTTGTTGTGTGTGTAATTAAGGCAGCGGATAGGTGCGGATGTGTGTATAGAATGACACACATGGACAACTAGGGTGCATACCGAATAGTTTTGCTGTGTGTACAAAGATTCAAAGTGATACGCGATCGACATAAGGGTGAAATTACACGCAGAAAGAAAAACCAATATTTTTAGGCTGCTAACTTGATACCCCGACTCAAAGTAGTCAGACGGGGGCCGAGAACTTTCTAACAGATGTTTCCTTTAGATCTATAAACAAACAGCTTATGTACAAAGATTCAAAGTGATACGCGATCGACATAAGGGTGAAATTACACGCAGAAAGAAAAACTATAATTTTTAGGCTGCTAACTTGATACCCCGACTCAAAGTAGTCAGACGGGGGCCGAGAACTTTCTAACAGATGTTTCCTTTAGATCTATATACAAACTGCTTATGTACAAAGATTCAAAGTGATACGCGATCGTCATAAGGGTGAAATTACGCGCAGAAAGAATATTAGAGGCTGTATAGCGCCTAGTGTACTGGCTTGATGTAATCCATACATGTTCAAACGGTTGTCTAAGCAACATAGAATGTTTGTTTAGACATAACTTGTTATAATTGTATCGCTAGATACAATACGCCTCTAGGTTGACGTGTGTACGTCGTGTGTGTTTTTTAAATATTTATACCTTAATATACTTTTTACTGTTACTCTGGCTGCTCATTTTTCCACATAATCGCATTTGATTATGGGCCCAGGACACCAGCAGTCCAGGAATAACGTAAAAAGTTATTGAAGTAAAAACAGAAGTGGTTTGAAGCTTGTGAAAATTTTCTTCGTGACATAATGTCAGATGAAAACAGCTGTTCGGTTGGCAAAAGCGGAATAAGAAAATTGAAGGGTTCGTCTGATTACCCGAACTGGAAATTTTTGGTGAGGAATTAATTACTTAGAAAACAAAAACTGGTGGGAAGTAATTTCGAAAGATGTGGTAAACGAAGTTGTGGACAGGAAAGCACGAACAACGATTTCTTTGTTGTTGGAACCGGAGTGCTTTAGTCACGTCAACAATGCCAAATCTGCCAAAGATGTCTGGAGTAATCTGCAGAGAGCTTACGAAGACAAAGGTTGGGGAAGACGAATCTCCATTCAACCAGAGCTATTTAGTAGCAGGTTAGAAAATTTTGACTGTATTGAAAGCTACATTTCAAGAGTTACGTTTCTTGCACAGCAACTATCGGATATAGATTCACCGATTCAAGAGGACTGAATCATATCGATTTTGCTCGGTGGATTGACCCCTGAGTACGGCCCCCTCATCATGGCTGTAGACAACAGCGGTTCCGAGATCACGTTGGAGCAAATAAAAACGAAATTGCTGCAAGAAGGAAATAGACAGAGCAAAATGAACACAAACCACGAACAAGCCCTAGTTACAAGAAGAGCACAGAACGATGCCAGATCTCGCACTAAACCCGATGATCGTAAGCAGAAGTTTGTTTACAAGTGCTATAAGTGCCATAAGCAAGGACACAAAGCGTCCGAATGCGAAGAGCGGAAGAGAATCGCGAATGTCTGCCTGAATGCAAAGGAGGCGATTAACAAAGACAAGTGGTATCTCGACAGTGGATGCTCAAATCACATGACTCATGATAAGAGCAGGTTGTTGTCTTACAATCCCGAGAACGGCAACATGAAAATTTCAATAGCGAACGGTGAAAAGCTACGCGTGCAAGAACGAGGGAACGCTGAGCCTCAAGTCGGCGAGGAGCAGAAATTATCTTTATATAATATTTTACATGTTCCGGATTTATCTATGAACTTAATCTCAGTTAGCGAATTGACCAAAAAGAATTATTCCATTAATTTTGACAAAGAAGGTTGCACGGTTCAAAAACGGTCGAATTTCAAAAAATCCTTTCTTAATGGATGCCTACATTGTATAAGGTATCTGCGTGAAAAATTTCAAGTCTCTACGTCCAGTAGTTTGGGCTGGGCGATGATCAATTAATGAGTGAGTCAGGACTTTGCCTTTTATATATATAGACTAGTATTTCGCGTGGGGGCCGCGGGCCCCGAGGGGCTGAGATATTTTTAACAAATCTGTCTACTCATTTGGTACATAGGCTACCTCTATACAAAGATTCAGAGTGATACACCATCGCCATAGAGGTGAAAGTAACTTAAAAAAAAAACCATTAAGTTTTTTGATTTGACTCTACGTACATAGAGAGAACTGAGGCATTTTGACGGCAGCCGAGAACTTTCTAACAGACGTTTCCCTTAGATTTATATACAACCTACTTTTGTACAAAGATTTAAAGTGATACTCGATCGACATTAGGGTGAAATTACACGCAGAAAGAAAAACTATAATTTTTAGACTGCTAACTTGATACCCCGACTCAAAGTAGTTAGACGGGGGCCGCGAACTTTCTAACGGATGTTTCCCTTAGATTTATACACAAACTGCTTATGTACAAAGAGTCAAAGTGATACGCTGTCGGCATTAAGGTAAAATTACACGCAGAATGAAAAACTAATATTTTTAGGCTTAGACGGGCGCCGAGATATTTTTTAAAACTCTTTTAATTTCAATTGGTAAATAAGCTACCTACGTCTTCGAACAAGCAGAACGAGCATCTTGAAATCCACAAGTATATTTTAATATGCAATGCACAAGTCACATTGCTGGTGATTTTTAATAAATTTTTGTCTTGGGTCGATCTTTTCCATCTTTTCTTCTTTTGACGCATAACAATCCACGTGTATTTTCCTTAAACACGTTTTACAATCAATGCTATCTTTTGGCTTAACTTTTCGCCCACAGAATACGCACCGAAGGTTCATTGCGTCACTGGATTCTATCAAAAGATATTTTAACTTGTCTCGATATTTGTCGAATTTTTTTCGTTTTGGCGACTTTTTGTTTTCTTCCACTATGTGGTGAAATATATCTAGCATTATAGGTCCGCAATTATACGTATCTTTTTGTTTATAATGCTCCCGGCTAATAAATGTCGTGAATTTGTATGGTATAGACTTCAGTTCTAATAAATTATTTATTTTACGAATATATAAGTCTTTGTATTTGTCTTCGTTACCCAAGGGATCTATTATTTCCAAAGTTTTATTTTTCAAAGAAACAATGACCATGGTGTAATGGCTTTCGCGGCAGATTGGGAATACGGTATCTTTATTAGAATCCATCTGAATCGAGTTGATAAAAGACGTGTTCAAAGTATGATCCCCAAATATATAAAGGGATTTCTCTACCATTACTAAATGAAATTTCCCCTTATTAATTACATGACACAAATGATCCACAACACCACATAGTAAATATGTTTTTCCGGATAATGAAACATAGTCTTCAATTAATAAGCTCTTAACATTCGTATGTTGTAGGCCATTCATGTAATTAACTATATAACCTCTTCCTATTTCTTTATAGTAATTGACATCGTTCACCAGTCCATTTTTTAAAAGTTGCAATTTATTTTGTGTCGGACACACGTCGGAATCATTTTTTAGGTTATCAGTCCTTAAATCTGCAGCAACAATATTTGCTTCATTGCAATGATTGCAATAATAATTTTTATCTAAGCTTGACGTGTCCCATTTATCAACCTCATTTGCGCATGATTGGTGCACCCACTGGTCGCACGCATCACACTGCACCCAGTTTGTGAAATCACTTGTGCTGCTGGTGCATGGCAAGTGGGTTTGGTCGCAAATTTCTTTGAAATGGTGATAAAACAGATTTTTTTTGTAGTTGCTGTCAGTATTGGACGTATGTTTTAATAGCTCAGTGGCGTTTTTTGTGGTTGTTTGAGAATGTTTAACTTTTTGTGCCAATTCTGATTTAGTTGGCATATCTAAAATATGACGATGCGCCTTCGCTACTGTCTCATTGATGTACTCTGTTTGCAATAAAATAAAAATATTTGTAACAAATGCTGTTATTTCATTGAAATCTGTTAGCAAATATATTTTCGCCAATAATTCCTTCAATTCAGATTTATTTTTCATGGTTGCCCGATCAACATCCGCACACATGCACTTCATTAAATGTGCCACACATAAATACATAGGTATGGGTTCAAAGTCTCCGTTGTTGTCATCAGTGAAGTATATATAGCAATAGTTTAAATATTCAACCAGCGTTCGTTGGTTAAATGCTGAAGCCGTAGCATTGATTAAGGCGAAACTAAAATCAGTCACCACACCTGTAAACGCTGGCCAACATTTTTTTAACATGCAAAAAACTTTGAAATCGTTGAGCATTTTGAAAATAGTGTTCGTATCGTGCGCCGCAGATATCATTGAAAATACGGGGAACAACCGCTGCGTGGATTTCAATTGAATTATACCCGAATACAATAATACTCTTTGTGAATTTTTATTTATCTGCATTAGATCTCTTACAACATTGCCTGTAGCATCTAAATATAGCAATGTCGGACCTTCGTTCTTGAGTGTTTCTATCTGCTCATTGCTGTATAATTTTATACTCAGCGGAAACGATACCTCTTTCACGAAGTCAGAGTGATCCTGCTGGTATAAAATCAAATCCAACGTATCTTTTTTGTCTCTGTCGTTGAGAGCGAGAGCTTCTGACCTTATTTTCCGTAGCGTGGTATCAGATTTTACTTTTTTCAGGTCGCGAGTTGCCGCTAAATTTCGTTCATCTAAAGTAAGTAGCTGTTTTTTTTTAAAGGAAAATGCTTTTTCCCGCAAAAGATTATTTTTAAAAAGTTTCCTTTCTAACCCCCTTACCTGCATGGTAATATTATCTGTGTGACAATAGTCTTTGTTTGTGCTGAATACAGTAACAATCCTTTCCGGTCTTAAATAGATTTTAAACTTTTTACAAGTCTTATGGATGCACACGCCTTTAATCATTATTACGTGGCTTTTTAAATACTTTACGTATTTAAATATTATGCCACAGGTATTGTTTATGTATTTTTTTAAAATTGATCTAAGTATATAGGGGTATACATTTTTCTTCAATGTGTTTTCTTCACACATCTCCCTCCATAAACTTTCAGTGATCGTTGTTGATCCTTCTTTTATGTCACATTGGACAGATGTCGATTCCAGAACTGCTAAATTTTGAGTCCCGATGGGCAAGAGTGTTTCCGAAGTATTATAGCTTGACAGGTTTAAAATTTCCTTTGAAATTTTTTCCATGTCAGGTGATACAATGTTCTTTATTGTATTAGGAGTAGTTTCAGACAATTTCTTCGGTGTGGGCGGTGTTTGGTCGGGCACAACGCACAAGGCATTTTCCGAATCTTTATGTATCGGACTAGTTCCTTCAAAGGAATCTATATAATTTAAATTGTTTACTGGATTTACTTGCTCATCACTACAATCATAAACTGGACTGATGGATTGCTTTTGACTAACCTCACTACAGCTATAAACTGGACTTATTGATCGCCTCTGATTACCCTCACACAGTAAAGTATCTGTACCTGACAAGCTCCCACATGCTGGACTTGCCAGTTTTGGACTAGGATCCCCGTAAAACGGGCTCACTTGTTCATCACTACTATCGTACACAGGACATTCTGATAAGTCCAATGACGCTGCGTGCAATGCAATAGGCTGAGGAGAACGAGGAGATTCACCCTCACACAGTAAAGTATCTGTACCTGACAAGTTCCCACATGCTGGACTTGCCGGTTTTGGACTAGGATCCCCGTAAAACGGGCTCATTTGTTCATCACTACTGTCGTACACAGGACATTCTGATAAGTCCAATGACGCTGCGTGCAATGCAATAGGCTGAGGAGAACGAGGAGATTGACCCTCACACAGTAAAGTATCTGTACCTGACAAGTTCCCACATGCTGGACTTGCCGGTTTTGGACTAGGATCCCCGTAAAACGGGCTCACTTGTTCATCACTACCATCGTACACAGGACTTTCTGATAAGTCCAATGAGGCTGCGTGCAATGCAATAGGCTCAGGAGAACGAGGAGATTGAGTTAGAGAATACTCGCACAATGCTGCCCACTTTTTAAATATAATCAGGCGATTTTTCATGTTATCTTTTTTTTTTAACTCCGCACAAAGTGTTTTATAACATTTAGAATTTCTATACGATGGTGGTTGCTTCGGATACTTTAACTTTATTAAGAGATATTTTAGTTGGTTCAAGACATTTTCCGATTTCCGTTTCAAGTAGTAATCTGCAAAAGGTTTAGTTTTAATTATGTCAGTTACTCGACTTTTGTAGCCATATTTTGTACTTTTTAAAACATTAACTATTTTGTTAATTACTGTTTCATTTTGAATAGCATCTTCTAACGTAATGCCGTTTAAATTATTAGCAATAACACTATAAACTTTCTTTTTAGATATCATCTTTCACGTGACACTCAGTATCCCGCTCTGATTCAACGGACCGGCTTTCTTACAAAAAGGCCAATAATTCCTAACGTTAAGTTAAAAAATGACAATTCAAGTTAAATACTGTATTACTAATGAAAAGATAAAAGTAAGACGGTAATTCTTAACTTACTTGCGGAAAAATAAAAAAGATAATCAAATAGGTATTAATCAGCAAACCTACAACTAAACCTAATAACTATATCTATATCTACAAAAGGTAAAAGAAATCAATTTTAAACCTACGAAAAAAAAGATAATAATTGCAACCTAACCTAACCTCGCCTATAACTAAACCAAATAACACAAAAGACAAAAGAAAAACCATAAAACAAATGAAAGCTATATAGCTAAGAAACGTAACTACGAAAAGACCGCAACCCACAAACGAATTTGACTCTAACAACCAATCTGCAAACAATAGTTTTGACCAAACTAAACCAAATAACACAAAAGACAAAAGAAAACCCATAAAACAAATGAAAGCTATTTTTAACGTAACTACGAAAAGACCGCAACCCACAAACGAATTTGACTCTAACAACCAATCTGCAAACAATAGTTTTAAACGAAAAACTCTAAGAAACAGCGTAGAAACTTCAATTCGCATGTGACAATAGGGAATGTAAGCTTAAAATTTGCATCGCTAAGGTAAACTTTCGCCGACAAATTTAAAACCAAACGTTACCATGTAAATCGCATGTGACATCGCCATCTAGCGCGCCTACGTTCAACTTACATTTTGCTTTATCGATCATTAGATGGCGCCAGATGCACTCATTTTTTGGAGTAATAATTATTACTATCATGCCTACTTATTATTTCATTTTACTTAAAAATCAGCACGGCCGTACCTACCATCCTTTTCTCGAAACAGCTCAAGCCATTTTCGGCACCCATAAAAACCCATTTTAAAACTTCGTTGCGAGTAAAACTAGAAGCCTGAATTTTCAGTAACCAAACAGGCATTGTATAATCACAGTATATTTCAAATTTTACTCAACTTGAACTATTAGTTTACGAATTATAACTTAAATCTAGCAGACATAGAAACTTCAAATTTAGAATACAATAAAATTAGTGTTTAGTGTACTCTAAAAAAAGAGTGCATCTGGCGCCATCTAATGATCGACAAAGCAAAACGAAGTCTTATGAGTGTCGAAAGTCGAGAAAGATGATCGATCAGTCAGTCAATCAACTTTGACTATACTATAATTCGTAGTTAATAGTTCAAGTTGAGTAAAATTTGAAATATACTGTGATTTTATACAATGCCTGTTTGATTACTGAAAATTCAGGCTTCTAGTTTTACTCGCAACGAAGTTTTAAAATGGGTTTTTATGGGTGCCGAAAATGGCTTGAGCTGTTTCGAGAAAAGGATGGTAGGTACGGCCGTGCTGATTTTTAAGTAAAATGAAATAATAAGTAGGCATGATAGTAATAATTATTACTCCAAAAAATGAGTGCATCTGGCGCCATCTAATGATCGATAAAGCAAAATGTAAGTTGAACGTAGGCGCGCTAGATGGCGATGTCACATGCGATTTACATGGTAACGTTTGGTTTTAAATTTGTCGGCGAAAGTTTACCTTAGCGATGCAAATTTTAAGCTTACATTCCCTATTGTCACATGCGAATTGAAGTTTCTACGCTGTTTCTTAGAGTTTTTCGTTTAAAACTATTGTTTGCAGATTGGTTGTTAGAGTCAAATTCGTTTGTGGGTTGCGGTCTTTTCGTAGTTACGTTAAAAATAGCTTTCATTTGTTTTATGGGTTTTCTTTTGTCTTTTGTGTTATTTGGTTTAGTTTGGTCAAAACTATTGTTTGCAGATTGGTTGTTAGAGTCAAATTCGTTTGTGGGTTGCGGTCTTTTCGTAGTTACGTTTCTTAGCTATATAGCTTTCATTTGTTTTATGGTTTTTCTTTTGTCTTTTGTGTTATTTGGTTTAGTTATAGGCGAGGTTAGGTTAGGTTGCAATTATTATCTTTTTTTTCGTAGGTTTAAAATTGATTTCTTTTACCTTTTGTAGATATAGATATAGTTATTAGGTTTAGTTGTAGGTTTGCTGATTAATACCTATTTGATTATCTTTTTTATTTTTCCGCAAGTAAGTTAAGAATTACCGTCTTACTTTTATCTTTTCATTAGTAATACAGTATTTAACTTGAATTGTCATTTTTTAACTTAACGTTAGGAATTATTGGCCTTTTTGTAAGAAAGCCGGTCCGTTGAATCAGAGCGGGATACTGAGTGTCACGTGAAAGATGATATCTAAAAAGAAAGTTTATAGTGTTATTGCTAATAATTTAAACGGCATTACGTTAGAAGATGCTATTCAAAATGAAACAGTAATTAACAAAATAGTTAATGTTTTAAAAAGTACAAAATATGGCTACAAAAGTCGAGTAACTGACATAATTAAAACTAAACCTTTTGCAGATTACTACTTGAAACGGAAATCGGAAAATGTCTTGAACCAACTAAAATATCTCTTAATAAAGTTAAAGTATCCGAAGCAACCACCATCGTATAGAAATTCTAAATGTTATAAAACACTTTGTGCGGAGTTAAAAAAAAAAGATAACATGAAAAATCGCCTGATTATATTTAAAAAGTGGGCAGCATTGTGCGAGTATTCTCTAACTCAATCTCCTCGTTCTCCTGAGCCTATTGCATTGCACGCAGCCTCATTGGACTTATCAGAAAGTCCTGTGTACGATGGTAGTGATGAACAAGTGAGCCCGTTTTACGGGGATCCTAGTCCAAAACCGGCAAGTCCAGCATGTGGGAACTTGTCAGGTACAGATACTTTACTGTGTGAGGGTCAATCTCCTCGTTCTCCTCAGCCTATTGCATTGCACGCAGCGCCATTGGACTTATCAGAATGTCCTGTGTACGACAGTAGTGATGAACAAGTGAGCCCGTTTTACGGGGATCCTAGTCCAAAACCGGCAAGTCCAGCATGTGGGAACTTGTCAGGTACAGATACTTTACTGTGTGAGGGTGAATCTCCTCGTTCTCCTCAGCCTATTGCATTGCACGCAGCGTCATTGGACTTATCAGAATGTCCTGTGTACGATAGTAGTGATGAACAAGTGAGCCCGTTTTACGGGGATCCTAGTCCAAAACTGGCAAGTCCAGCATGTGGGAGCTTGTCAGGTACAGATACTTTACTGTGTGAGGGTAATCAGAGGCGATCAATAAGTCCAGTTTATAGCTGTAGTGAGGTTAGTCAAAAGCAATCCATCAGTCCAGTTTATGATTGTAGTGATGAGCAAGTAAATCCAGTAAACAATTTAAATTATATAGATTCCTTTGAAGGAACTAGTCCGATACATAAAGATTCGGAAAATGCCTTGTGCGTTGTGCCCGACCAAACACCGCCCACACCGAAGAAATTGTCTGAAACTACTCCTAATACAATAAAGAACATTGTATCACCTGACATGGAAAAAATTTCAAAGGAAATTTTAAACCTGTCAAGCTATAATACTTCGGAAACACTCTTGCCCATCGGGACTCAAAATTTAGCAGTTCTGGAATCGACATCTGTCCAATGTGACATAAAAGAAGGATCAACAACGATCACTGAAAGTTTATGGAGGGAGATGTGTGAAGAAAACACATTGAAGAAAAATGTATACCCCTATATACTTAGATCAATTTTAAAAAAATACATAAACAATACCTGTGGCATAATATTTAAATACGTAAAGTATTTAAAAAGCCACGTAATAATGATTAAAGGCGTGTGCATCCATAAGACTTGTAAAAAGTTTAAAATCTATTTAAGACCGGAAAGGATTGTTACTGTATTCAGCACAAACAAAGACTATTGTCACACAGATAATATTACCATGCAGGTAAGGGGGTTAGAAAGGAAACTTTTTAAAAATAATCTTTTGCGGGAAAAAGCATTTTCCTTTAAAAAAAAACAGCTACTTACTTTAGATGAACGAAATTTAGCGGCAACTCGCGACCTGAAAAAAGTAAAATCTGATACCACGCTACGGAAAATAAGGTCAGAAGCTCTCGCTCTCAACGACAGAGACAAAAAAGATACGTTGGATTTGATTTTATACCAGCAGGATCACTCTGACTTCGTGAAAGAGGTATCGTTTCCGCTGAGTATAAAATTATACAGCAATGAGCAGATAGAAACACTCAAGAACGAAGGTCCGACATTGCTATATTTAGATGCTACAGGCAATGTTGTAAGAGATCTAATGCAGATAAATAAAAATTCACAAAGAGTATTATTGTATTCGGGTATAATTCAATTGAAATCCACGCAGCGGTTGTTCCCCGTATTTTCAATGATATCTGCGGCGCACGATACGAACACTATTTTCAAAATGCTCAACGATTTCAAAGTTTTTTGCATGTTAAAAAAATGTTGGCCAGCGTTTACAGGTGTGGTGACTGATTTTAGTTTCGCCTTAATCAATGCTACGGCTTCAGCATTTAACCAACGAACGCTGGTTGAATATTTAAACTATTGCTATATATACTTCACTGATGACAACAACGGAGACTTTGAACCCATACCTATGTATTTATGTGTGGCACATTTAATGAAGTGCATGTGTGCGGATGTTGATCGGGCAACCATGAAAAATAAATCTGAATTGAAGGAATTATTGGCGAAAATATATTTGCTAACAGATTTCAATGAAATAACAGCATTTGTTACAAATATTTTTATTTTATTGCAAACAGAGTACATCAATGAGACAGTAGCGAAGGCGCATCGTCATATTTTAGATATGCCAACTAAATCAGAATTGGCACAAAAAGTTAAACATTCTCAAACAACCACAAAAAACGCCACTGAGCTATTAAAACATACGTCCAATACTGACAGCAACTACAAAAAAAATCTGTTTTATCACCATTTCAAAGAAATTTGCGACCAAACTAAAACCGAAACCGCTAGCGGTAATCATGAAGCAAATTCTTATTACGATAGCAAATTTGCCATAACACTATTAAAGAAATATTTACCATATTTGCCTATGTGGACCAATACACTGAAAGCAGACAGAGTCAGTAATGCTCCAGTGGAAAATTATTTTGGTCAGCTCAAAAAAAACACTTTAGACGGACGAAAAAAGCTAAAATGCACTCAGTTTGTGAGAATTTTACGTTCCGAAGGATTGGCTTTGTCTAAAGAACACCTATTTAAACTTAAAAAGAACACACTGTGTACAAACATACAAGAATGTGAAAAACAGGATGAAGAGTCATGGAGCAAAAAGAGAAAAACACCTTTCAGTCATTTTGACGGAAGATACTTGAAAAAAATGCGTTCTGTTGAAGAAGTTGCAGCCGACGAGGCCGAAACAATACTGAATTGTTTGTATTGTGGTCGGGGAACCAGCAGCACAAGTGATTTCACAAACTGGGTGCAGTGTGATGCGTGCGACCAGTGGGTGCACCAATCATGCGCAAATGAGGTTGATAAATGGGACACGTCAAGCTTAGATAAAAATTATTATTGCAATCATTGCAATGAAACAAATATTGTTGCTGCAGATTTAAGGACTGATAACCTAAAAAATGATTCCGACGTGTGTCCGACACAAAATAAATTGCAACTTTTAAAAAATGGACTGGTGAACGATGTCAATTACTATAAAGAAATAGGAAGAGGTTATATAGTTAATTACATGAATGGCCTACAACATACGAATGTTAAGAGCTTATTAATTGAAGACTATGTTTCATTATCCGGAAAAACATATTTACTATGTGGTGTTGTGGATCATTTGTGTCATGTAATTAATAAGGGGAAATTTCATTTAGTAATGGTAGAGAAATCCCTTTATATATTTGGGGATCATACTTTGAACACGTCTTTTATCAACTCGATTCAGATGGATTCTAATAAAGATACCGTATTCCCAATCTGCCGCGAAAGCCATTACACCATGGTCATTGTTTCTTTGAAAAATAAAACTTTGGAAATAATAGATCCCTTGGGTAACGAAGACAAATACAAAGACTTATATATTCGTAAAATAAATAATTTATTAGAACTGAAGTCTATACCATACAAATTCACGACATTTATTAGCCGGGAGCATTATAAACAAAAAGATACGTATAATTGCGGACCTATAATGCTAGATATATTTCACCACATAGTGGAAGAAAACAAAAAGTCGCCAAAACGAAAAAAATTCGACAAATATCGAGACAAGTTAAAATATCTTTTGATAGAATCCAGTGACGCAATGAACCTTCGGTGCGTATTCTGTGGGCGAAAAGTTAAGCCAAAAGATAGCATTGATTGTAAAACGTGTTTAAGGAAAATACACGTGGATTGTTATGCGTCAAAAGAAGAAAAGATGGAAAAGATCGACCCAAGACAAAAATTTATTAAAAATCACCAGCAATGTGACTTGTGCATTGCATATTAAAATATACTTGTGGATTTCACGATGCTCGTTCTGCTTGTTCGAAGACGTAGGTAGCTTATTTACCAATCGAAATTAAAAGAGTTTTAAAAAATATCTCGGCGCCCGTCTAAGCCTAAAAATATTAGTTTTTCATTCTGCGTGTAATTTTACCTTAATGCCGACAGCGTATCACTTTGACTCTTTGTACATAAGCAGTTTGTGTATAAATCTAAGGGAAACATGTGTTAGAAAGTTCTCGGCTGCCGTCGAAATGCCTCATTTGTCTCACTTTGTCCGCAGAGTCAGCTCAAAAATGATTAAGATCTTTTTCTCAAGTTATTTTCACATCTATGGCGATGGTGTATCACTCTGAATCTTTGTATAGAGGTAGTCTATGTACCAAATGAGTAGACAGATTTGTTAAAAATATCTCAGCCTCCTTTGACGCGGGGTATTAAGTTAGCAGCCTAATAATAATATTAATTTTTCTTTCTGCGTGTAATTTCACCCTAATGTCGATCGCGTATTACTTTGAATCTTTGTACATAAGCAGTTTGTATATAAATCTAAAGGAAACATTTGTTAGAAAGTTCTCGGCCCCCGTCTAAGTACCTACTTTGAGTCGGGGTACCAAGTTAGCAGCCTAAAAATTATAGTTTTTCTTTCTGCGTGTAATTTCACCCTTATGTCGATCGCGTATCACTTTGAATCTTTGTACATAAGCAGTTTGTATATAGATCTAAAGGAAACATCTGTTAGAAAGTTCTCGGCCCCCGTCTGACTACTTTGAGTCGGGGTATCAAGTTAGCAGCCTAAAAATTATAGTTTTTCTTTCTGCGTGTAATTGTACCCTTATATCGATCGCGTATCACTTTGAATCTTTGCACATAAGCAGTTTGTATACAGATCTAAAGGAGACATCTGTTAGAAAGTTCTCGGCCCCCGTCTGACTACTTTGAGTCGGGGTATCAAGTTAGCAGCCTAAAAATATTGGTTTTTCTTTCTGCGTGTAATTTCACCCTTATGTCGATCGCGTTTCACTTTGAATCTTTGTACATAAGCTGTTTGTATAAAGATCTAAGGGAAACATCTGTTAGAAAGTTCTCGGCCCCCGTCTGACTACTTTGAGTCGGGGTATCAAGTTAGCAGCCTAAAAATATTGGTTTTTCTTTCTGCGTATAATTTCACCCATATGTCGATCGCGTATCACTTTGAATCTTTGTACATAAGCAGTTTGTATATAGATCTAAAGGAAACATCTGTTAGAAAGTTCTCGGCCCCCGTCTGACTACTTTGAGTCGGGGTATCAAGTTAGCAGCCTAAAAATATTGGTTTTTCTTTCTGCGTGTAATTTCATCCTTATGTCGATCGCGTATCACTTTGAATCTTTGTACATAAGCTGTTTGTATAAAGATCTAAGGGAAACATCTGTTAGAAAGTTCTCGGCCCCCGTCTAACTACTTTGAGTCGGGGTATCAAGTTTTTTTTTTTTTTTTTTTTATTAGCCTATTTGGTGTCCCACTGCTGGGCAAAGGCCTCCCCTTTCTCTTTCCACCAATCTCTGTCTGTTGCATGGCTTTCCCAGTCCGGCTCAAAAGTCTCCAAATCGTCCCGCCATCTCCTTTTTGGTCTGCCTCTGGTCCGGTGCCCGTCGCATGGAGCCCAGTCGGTGGTAATTTTAGCCCAGCGATCCGGATGCATTCGGCAGACATGTCCTGCCCAGTCCCACTTGAGTTTTGCGGTTTTTACCCCTACATCGACAATTCGAGTCATGGAGCGCAGATCGGTGTTTCTGATTCTATCAGTTATTCGAACACCTAGGATGCTGCGTTCCATGGCTCGTTGGCAAACCTTGAGTTTGGACTTTTGGGCCTCAGTCAAAGACCAGGTCTGGGCGCCGTAGGTTAGAATAGGCAGAATACACATGTCGACGAGCTTGCGCTTTAGAGTTAAGGGAAGTTTGCCCTTCATTAGTACTTTCATGGACCAGTAGCTCCTCCAGGCATTTTCAATGCGTTTATTAATTTCCTTGCCTTGTCTGTTTTCGAAGGAGACTATCTGGCCCAAGTAAGTATACTCGTCGACATATTGCATTAACTGCCCATCTACCGTTACCCTACGTTTGAGGCTATTCGTCATCAACTGAGTCTTCAACCGGTTCATTGTAAGTCCAACCTCGAAACTTGCCATGCTAAGTTCTTGGAGCATTATTTCTAGTTCTATTGCCGAAGTAGAGAAGAGAACGATGTCGTCAGCAAAACGAAGATTAGTCAGCCTCATGCCACCAACATCGATTCCCTTGTTCTGCCAAGAGACCTTCAGTGTTTTAAAAATTTCTTCGAGGCAACTGGTGAACAATTTAGGAGACAGCGGGTCACCCTGCTTCACTCCTTTCTCTATAGCAAACTGGGGACCAGGATTATGGAGTTTTATGTTGGCTGTGCTTTTGTTATAGATAGTGCCTATGAGTTCAACATAAGTTGAATCTATTTGTTGACTGCGCAATGCCGACAGTATTGCACAATGCTTGACACTGTCAAAAGCTTTGCTATAGTCAACAAATGCCAAGTAAAGAGGCTTGTTGAACTCGTTGGCTTTTTCCATAACTTGGTTCAGAGAGTGTAGGTGGTCAGTCGTGGAAAACGATGGTCGGAAGCCAGGTTGTTCAGGTGGTTGGTGTTGATCTAGTAGTGGGGCGATCCGGTTCTGCAGAGTTTTTGTGAAAAGTTTATACAAGTGGGATACCAAGCTATTATTTATGTCTGTCTTATCACCCTTTTTATGTAGCAATATTATATTTGAATGACATAGTGGTTGCGGAATAGAGCCAGTGTGTAACATATAATTAAAGAAGTTTGATATATGAGGTAGGAGGGTATCTTTACCTACTCTCAATGTCTCAGTTGTGATGCCGTCTTCTCCAGGACTTCTTTGGTAGGGCATGCTTTTTAGGGCGTCATTGATTTCGTATGCCGTTATTGGAGTGATGTTTTCAGAGCAATTATAGTTGGTGCTTTGCGTTTCGCGGGATGGATCACAATATAAAGATTTATAAAAGTCTGAGGCAATCTGCGTGACTCTCACTCTGCTGGATTGCTTTTCCCCGTTCTCATCTCTTAAGGCGGCTATCCAAGGTTTTTCCTTGGTAATCCCCTGTCTAGCCACTCTTAGGGACGTCTGTTTATTTATTGCTATCTCTACCAATTTTGTGTTGAAATTTCGAATGTCCCTCCTTATACTACTTTATTTTATTTTATTTTATTTTATTTGGGGCATCAACAGCAATACAGTATAATTATAATGAGACTTAGGTACTAAACAAAAACCAATGACAGATGACCACAGAAATACAGTTAAGCGAAGCATACTTAAAACTAACACAGACACAACATATTTCATTTATCATGAAATCAAGCCAAAACTAAGCCTAAACCAAACTTACTAGTGAGTGAGTCCACAGAGTGAAGCATTGTGCACGAGTGCGCGTGTAGTGTGTGTGTGTGCGTGTGTGTGTGTGTGTGTGTGTGTGTGTGTGTGTGTGTGTGTGTGTGTGTGTGTGTGTGTGTGTGTGTATGTGTGTATGTGTGTATGTATGTGTACTTGTTTTACTCCTAAGTCGATTCACCTATTTATTTTAAAATAATTTTGCTAATTTATTTAACCACCTCTGATCCTCCCAATAACAATAATACAACAACTCCACAATCTAACAATTTTTAGTCAAGAATATTCGAATACGATTTTTTAGTGTCGCTTTGCTACAATCAAAGAGGTCAATACTATGGAAACGTTTGTTGTACTCCCTAAGGACACGGACAAGAGGTGCATTTTGAGCGTACCTTGTGCGAACCAGGGGAACGCTGAACAGGAAACGATTCGTGTGACGGGTTCGGTAAGTAGGTGTAAAGAACTTTACCTCGGAGAGCAGCGTAGGACTATCTATACGCCCTGACAAAATGTCGTGCAGCACAGAAACATCCAATAGCAAACGCCGATCCTCGAGACTTAACATAGAGTGCTGAGTACACGATAAATCGTAGGACACATCACCTCCCCTAGCACGGTAATTCTACGCTTTACTTTTCTGTCAATATCTCTATACAAACTGTTGTTCCTCTTGACTGTTTCTCTAAGTTCTATTAATTTTAACGATTCCTCTGAAAGTTTTCTAGTTTTACATTTGTTCTGTTTTATTTTTCTGCTGGCATTCATAATACTCTTGACAATATTGTCGTACTGATCTTTGGCATTTGGCAAGCAATCACCATCAGTGGCGAGAAGGGCGAAAGAGTTCTTCAGTTCTAAATTAAATTGTTCTATGTTGCTAAACAGACTGTCTTTATTTAAATTTTTGATTTTTCTACTAAATATTTTCTGTCTGTGGATTTTAAAATTTAATTTTATTCTAGCTCGAATTGGTCTATGATCAGAACTGTAAAGTATTTTGTTGATAATCGAAATATCTTTAACTATATCCCTGTTAGATAAAAGGATATAGTCAATTTCATTTTTTGTCCTTCCATCTGGCGAAGCCCAGGTCCAGCGACGCTGAGGCTTTTTGAGGTAGAAGGAGTTACCAATGCTCATACGTTGTCCAAAAGCAAATTGCATTAGTCTGGTACCTCGCTCGTTCCTGTTGCCCATCCCATACGGACCTAGTACTTCGTTTCCATCCAGTTCACACCTGCTCCCTATTTTAGCGTTAAAATCTCCGAGTATCATGTTCCACGTTCCCCGGTTTTCCTCGCATGCTGTGTTAAGGAGATCATAAAACTCCTCTACCTCGTCGTCACTGTGCGTTGATGTTGGCGCGTAAGTTTGGACCAGGGTCAAAAATCGAGTTTCGGATACACGAAACTTCAAAACCGCTATTCTGTCAGAATATCCCTTGAATTCAGCAATGTGGCCTTTCCACTTCTTTGCTACGAGGAAGCCGACCCCGTTGAGACCGCCAGCTGTACCCATATAGTAGAACACATTGGATTCCCTGTCTACAGTTTCCTCGCCCTCTCTGCGCACCTCCGAGAGGCCCACTATATCCCATTTTACGTTGGTTAAAGCGTGCTCCAATTCTATTAACCTTTCCTCCTTCATTAGAGTGCGTACGTTATAAGTTAAAATATTTAGTGTGTCGGTGTCCATTTTCCTTGCTGTGTTCGTTTGACGGTGGATCGATTTCGCCCGGGGATTCTTCGCACCCCGTGCTCCAGGACTGTACTGGCCTCCGTCAGAACCAGGGTCGCTGGAGCGGCCGGGCACTGGGGGCCGAGACGGGGAATTGTTCATTTCATTAGAAATAAGGGGGGTTGGACCGTAAGCCCACCACGCTGGTCCAGTGCGGGTTGGTGGGTGAGTCGCCAGAGCCTTGTTTGTTATTCGGCAGGGTGCACCACGAGCAGGTAAGGTTGACTTGGGGCCCGGAAGATGTAAGTATCAAGTTAGCAGCCTAAAAATATTGGTTTTTCTTTCTGCGTGTAATTTCACCCTAATGTCGATCGCGTATCACTTTGAATCTTTGTACATAAGCAGTTTGTATATAGATCTAAAGGAAACATCTGTTAGAAAGTTCTCGGCCCCCGTCTGACTACTTTGAGTCGGGGTATCAAGTTAGCAGCCTAAAAATATTGGTTTTTCTTTCTGCGTGTAATTTCATCCTTATGTCGATCGCGTATCACTTTGAATCTTTGTACATAAGTAGTTTGTATATAGATCTAAAGGAAACATCTGTTAGAAAGTTCTCGGCCCCCGTCTGACTACTTTGAGTCGGGGTATCAAGTTAGCAGCCTAAAAATATTGGTTTTTCTTTCTGCGTGTAATTTCACCCTAATGTCGATCGCGTATCACTTTGAATCTTTGTACATAAGCAGTTTGTATATAAATCTAAAGGAAACATCTGTTAGAAAGTTCTCGGCCGCCGTCTAACTACTTTGAGTCGGAGTGTCAAGTTAGCAGCCTAAAAATATTGGTTTTTCTTTCTGCGTGTAATTTTACCTTTATGTCGATCGCGTATCACTTTGAATCTTTGTACATAAGCAGTTTGTATATAGATCTAAAGGAAACATCTGTTAGAAAGTTCTCGGCCCCCGTCTGATTACTTTGAGTCGGGGTATCAAGTTAGCAGCCCAAAAATATTGGTTTTTCTTTCTGCGTGTAATTTCACCCTTATGTCGATTGCGTATCACTTTGAATCTTTGTACATAAGCAGTTTGTATATAGATCTAAAGGAAACATCTGTTAGAAAGTTCTCGGCCTCCGTCTGACTACTTTGAGTCGGGGTATCAAGTTAGCAGCCTAAAAATATTGGTTTTTCTTTCTGCGTGTAATTTCACCCTTATGTCGATTGCGTATCACTTTGAATCTTTGTACATAAGCAGTTTGTATATAGATCTAAAGGAAACATCTGTTAGAAAGTTCTCGGCCCCCGTCTGATTACTTTGAGTCGGGGTATCAAGTTAGCAGCCTAAAAATATTGGTTTTTCTTTCTGCGTGTAATTTCACCCTTATGTCGATCGCGTATCACTTTGAATCTTTGTACATAAGCAGTTTGTATATAGATCTAAAGGAAACATCTGTTAGAAAGTTCTCGGCCCCCGTCTGATTACTTTGAGTCGGGGTATCAAGTTAGCAGCCTAAAAATATTGGTTTTTCTTTCTGCGTGTAATTTCACCCTAATGTCGATCGCGTATCACTTTGAATCTTTGTACATAAGCAGTTTGTATATAGATCTAAAGGAAACATCTGTTAGAAAGTTCTCGGCCCCCGTCTGATTACTTTGAGTCGGGGTATCAAGTTAGCAGCCTAAAAATATTGGTTTTTCTTTCTGCGTGTAATTTCACCCTTATGTCGATTGCGTATCACTTTGAATCTTTGTACATAAGCAGTTTGTATATAGATCTAAAGGAAACATCTGTTAGAAAGTTCTCGGCCTCCGTCTGACTACTTTGAGTCCGGGTATCAAGTTAGCAGCCTAAAAATATTGGTTTTTCTTTCTGCGTGTAATTTCACCCTTATGTCGATTGCGTATCACTTTGAATCTTTGTACATAAGCAGTTTGTATATAGATCTAAAGGAAACATCTGTTAGAAAGTTCTCGGCCCCCGTCTGATTACTTTGAGTCGGGGTATCAAGTTAGCAGCCTAAAAATATTGGTTTTTCTTTCTGCGTGTAATTTCACCCTTATGTCGATCGCGTATCACTTTGAATCTTTGTACATAAGCTGGTTGTATATAGATCTAAAGGAAACATCCGTTAGAAAGTTCTCGGCTCTCGTCTAACTACTTTGAGTCGGGGTATCAAGTTAGCAGCCTAAAAATTATAGTTTTTCTTTCTGCGTGTAATTTCACCCTTATGTCGATTGCGTATCACTTTGAATCTTTGTACATAAGCAGTTTGTATATAGATCTAAAGGAAACATCTGTTAGAAAGTTCTCGGCCCCCGTCTGATTACTTTGAGTCGGGGTATCAAGTTAGCAGCCTAAAAATATTGGTTTTTCTTTCTGCGTGTAATTTCACCCTTATGTCGATCGCGTATCACTTTGAATCTTTGTACATAAGCAGTTTGTATATAGATCTAAAGGAAACATCTGTTAGAAAGTTCTCGGCCCCCGTCTGATTACTTTGAGTCGGGGTATCAAGTTAGCAGCCTAAAAATATTGGTTTTTCTTTCTGCGTGTAATTTCACCCTTATGTCGATCGCGTATCACTTTGAATCTTTGTACATAAGGGGGCGTTCAAGTATTACGTAAGCGCTTGAGGGGGGCGAGGGGGTCTTTGCTTTGCTTATTTTTGATGACATGGTGGGTGGGGGGGTCGATATCGTGATTACGTCAGCAGTTATTATTTACTTTTTTACACAAATGGCAACCCACAAATATATAAAAAACCGAATACATTAAAAGAAAAATGCCTATAGGTACCAACGATTACGTAAGCATGGGGGGGGGGGAGAGGTTTGCTTACTTTTGCTGACAAGGGGAAGGAGGGGGTAAATAATTGTAAAAAATGTGCTTACGTAATACTTGAATGGCCCCTAAGCTGGTTGTATAAAGATCTAAAGGAAACATCCGTTAGAAAGTTCTCGGCTCTCGTCTAACTACTTTGAGTCGGGGTATCAAGTTAGCAGCCTAAAAATTATAGTTTTTCTTTCTGCGTGTAATTTTACCCTTATATCGATGGCGTATCACTTTGAATCTTTGTACATAAGCAGTTTGTATATAGATCTAAGGGAAATATCCGTTAGAAAGTTCTCGGCCCCCGTCTGACTACTTTGAGTCGGGGTATCAAGTTAGCAGCCTAAAAATATTGGTTTTTCTTTCTGCGTGTAATTTCACCCTAATGTCGATCGCGTATCACTTTGAATCTTTGTACATAAGCAGTTTGTATATAGATCTAAAGGAAACATCTGTTAGAAAGTTCTCGGCCCCCGTCTGATTACTTTGAGTCGGGGTATCAAGTTAGCAGCCTAAAAATATTGGTTTTTCTTTCTGCGTGTAATTTTACCCTTATATCGATGGCGTATCACTTTGAATCTTTGTACATAAGCAGTTTGTATATAGATCTAAGGGAAATATCCGTTAGAAAGTTCTCGGCCCTCGTCTGACTACTTTGAGTCGGGGTATCAAGTTAGCAGCCTAAAAATATTGGTTTTTCTTTCTGCGTGTAATTTCACCCTAATGTCGATCGCGTATCACTTTGAATCTTTGTACATAAGCAGTTTGTATATAGATCTAAAGGAAACATCTGTTAGAAAGTTCTCGGCCCCCGTCTGATTACTTTGAGTCGGGGTATCAAGTTAGCAGCCTCAAAATATTGGTTTTTCTTTCTGCGTGTAATTTCACCCTAATGTCGATCGCGTATCACTTTGAATCTTTGTACATAAGCAGTTTGTATATAGATCTAAAGGAAACATCTGTTAGAAAGTTCTCGGCCCCCGTCTGATTACTTTGAGTCGGGGTATCAAGTTAGCAGCCTAAAAATATTGGTTTTTCTTTCTGCGTGTAATTTCACCCTTATGTCGATTGCGTATCACTTTGAATCTTTGTACATAAGCAGTTTGTATATAGATCTAAAGGAAACATCTGTTAGAAAGTTCTCGGCCTCCGTCTGACTACTTTGAGTCCGGGTATCAAGTTAGCAGCCTAAAAATATTGGTTTTTCTTTCTGCGTGTAATTTCACCCTTATGTCGATTGCGTATCACTTTGAATCTTTGTACATAAGCAGTTTGTATATAGATCTAAAGGAAACATCTGTTAGAAAGTTCTCGGCCCCCGTCTGATTACTTTGAGTCGGGGTATCAAGTTAGCAGCCTAAAAATATTGGTTTTTCTTTCTGCGTGTAATTTCACCCTTATGTCGATCGCGTATCACTTTGAATCTTTGTACATAAGCAGTTTGTATATAGATCTAAAGGAAACATCTGTTAGAAAGTTCTCGGCCCCCGTCTGATTACTTTGAGTCGGGGTATCAAGTTAGCAGCCTAAAAATATTGGTTTTTCTTTCTGCGTGTAATTTCACCCTTATGTCGATTGCGTATCACTTTGAATCTTTGTACATAAGCTGGTTGTATAAAGATCTAAAGGAAACATCCGTTAGAAAGTTCTCGGCTCTCGTCTAACTACTTTGAGTCGGGGTATCAAGTTAGCAGCCTAAAAATTATAGTTTTTCTTTCTGCGTGTAATTTTACCCTTATATCGATGGCGTATCACTTTGAATCTTTGTACATAAGCAGTTTGTATATAGATCTAAGGGAAATATCCGTTAGAAAGTTCTCGGCCCCCGTCTGACTACTTTGAGTCGGGGTATCAAGTTAGCAGCCTAAAAATATTGGTTTTTCTTTCTGCGTGTAATTTCACCCTTATGTCGATCGCGTACCACTTTGAATCTTTAATCATAAGCAGTTTGTATATAGATCTAAAGGAAACATCTGTTAGAAAGTTCTCGGCCCCCGTCTGATTACTTTGAGTCGGGGTATCAAGTTAGCAGCCTAAAAATATTGGTTTTTCTTTCTGCGTGTAATTTCACCCTTATGTCGATCGCGTATCACTTTGAATCTTTGTACATAAGCAGTTTGTATATAGATCTAAAGGAAACATCTGTTAGAAAGTTCTCGGCCCCCGTCTGATTACTTTGAGTCGGGGTATCAAGTTAGCAGCCTAAAAATATTGGTTTTTCTTTCTGCGTGTAATTTCACCCTAATGTCGATCGCGTATCACTTTGAATCTTTGTACATAAGCAGTTTGTATATAGATCTAAAGGAAACATCTGTTAGAAAGTTCTCGGCCCCCGTCTGATTACTTTGAGTCGGGGTATCAAGTTAGCAGCCTAAAAATATTGGTTTTTCTTTCTGCGTGTAATTTCACCCTTATGTCGATCGCGTATCACTTTGAATCTTTGTACATAAGCTGGTTGTATATAGATCTAAAGGAAACATCCGTTAGAAAGTTCTCGGCTCTCGTCTAACTACTTTGAGTCGGGGTATCAAGTTAGCAGCCTAAAAATTATAGTTTTTCTTTCTGCGTGTAATTTTACCCTTATATCGATGGCGTATCACTTTGAATCTTTGTACATAAGCAGTTTGTATATAGATCTAAGGGAAATATCCGTTAGAAAGTTCTCGGCCCCCGTCTGACTACTTTGAGTCGGGGTATCAAGTTAGCAGCCTAAAAATATTGGTTTTTCTTTCTGCGTGTAATTTCACCCTTATGTCGATCGCGTACCACTTTGAATCTTTAATCATAAGCAGTTTGTATATAGATCTAAAAGAAACATCTGTTAGAAAGTTCTCGGCCCCCGTCTGACTACTTTGAGTCGGGGTATCAAGTTAGCAGCCTAAAAATATTGGTTTTTCTTTCTGCGTGTAATTCTGTTAGAAAGTTCTCGGCCCCCGTCTGATTACTTTGAGTCGGGGTATCAAGTTAGCAGCCTAAAAATATTGGTTTTTCTTTCTGCGTGTAATTTCACCCTTATGTCGATCGCGTATCACTTTGAATCTTTGTACATAAGCAGTTTGTATATAGATCTAAAGGAAACATCTGTTAGAAAGTTCTCGGCCCCCGTCTGATTACTTTGAGTCGGGGTATCAAGTTAGCAGCCTAAAAATATTGGTTTTTCTTTCTGCGTGTAATTTCACCCTTATGTCGATCGCGTATCACTTTGAATCTTTGTACATAAGCAGTTTGTATATAGATCTAAAGGAAACATCTGTTAGAAAGTTCTCGGCCCCCGTCTGATTACTTTGAGTCGGGGTATCAAGTTAGCAGCCTAAAAATATTGGTTTTTCTTTCTGCGTGTAATTTTACCCTTATGTCGATTGCGTATCACTTTGAATCTTTGTACATAAGCAGTTTGTATATAGATCTAAGGGAAATATCCGTTAGAAAGTTCTCGGCCCCCGTCTGACTACTTTGAGTCGGGGTATCAAGTTAGCAGCCTAAAAATATTGGTTTTTCTTTCTGCGTGTAATTTCACCCTTATGTCGATCGCGTACCACTTTGAATCTTTAATCATAAGCAGTTTGTATATTGATCTAAAGGAAACATCTGTTAGAAAGTTCTCGGCCCCCGTCTGATTACTTTGAGTCGGGGTATCAAGTTAGCAGCCTAAAAATATTGGTTTTTCTTTCTGCGTGTAATTTCACCCTTATGTCGATCGCGTATCACTTTGAATCTTTGTACATAAGCAGTTTGTATATAGATCTAAAGGAAACATCTGTTAGAAAGTTCTCGGCCCCCGTCTGATTACTTTGAGTCGGGGTATCAAGTTAGCAGCCTAAAAATATTGGGTTTTCTTTCTGCGTGTAATTTCACCCTAATGTCGATCGCGTATCACTTTGAATCTTTGTACATAAGCAGTTTGTATATAGATCTAAAGGAAACATCTGTTAGAAAGTTCTCGGCCCCCGTCTGATTACTTTGAGTCGGGGTATCAAGTTAGCAGCCTAAAAATATTGGTTTTTCTTTCTGCGTGTAATTTCACCCTTATGTCGATCGCGTATCACTTTGAATCTTTGTACATAAGCTGGTTGTATATAGATCTAAAGGAAACATCCGTTAGAAAGTTCTCGGCTCTCGTCTAACTACTTTGAGTCGGGGTATCAAGTTAGCAGCCTAAAAATTATAGTTTTTCTTTCTGCGTGTAATTTTACCCTTATATCGATGGCGTATCACTTTGAATCTTTGTACATAAGCAGTTTGTATATAGATCTAAGGGAAATATCCGTTAGAAAGTTCTCGGCCCCCGTCTGACTACTTTGAGTCGGGGTATCAAGTTAGCAGCCTAAAAATATTGGTTTTTCTTTCTGCGTGTAATTTCACCCTTATGTCGATCGCGTACCACTTTGAATCTTTAATCATAAGCAGTTTGTATATAGATCTAAAAGAAACATCTGTTAGAAAGTTCTCGGCCCCCGTCTGACTACTTTGAGTCGGGGTATCAAGTTAGCAGCCTAAAAATATTGGTTTTTCTTTCTGCGTGTAATTTCACCCTTATGTCGATCGCGTATCACTTTGAATCTTTGTACATAAGCAGTTTGTATATAGATCTAAAGGAAACATCTATTAGAAAGTTCTCGGCCCCCGTCTGATTACTTTGAGTCGGGGAATCAAGTTAGCAGCCTAAAAATATTGGTTTTTCTTTCTGCGTGTAATTTCACCCTTATGTCGATCGCGTATCACTTTGAATCTTTGTACATAAGCAGTTTGTATATAGATCTAAAGGAAACATCTGTTAGAAAGTTCTCGGCCCCCGTCTGATTACTTTGAGTCGGGGTATCAAGTTAGCAGCCTAAAAATATTGGTTTTTCTTTCTGCGTGTAATTTCACCCTTATGTCGATCGCGTATCACTTTGAATCTTTGTACATAAGCAGTTTGTATATAGATCTAAAGGAAACATCTGTTAGAAAGTTCTCGGCCCCCGTCTGATTACTTTGAGTCGGGGTATCAAGTTAGCAGCCTAAAAATATTGGTTTTTCTTTCTGCGTGTAATTTCACCCTTATGTCGATCGCGTATCACTTTGAATCTTTGTACATAAGCAGTTTGTATATAGATCTAAAGGAAACATCTGTTAGAAAGTTCTCGGCCCCCGTCTGATTACTTTGAGTCGGGGTATCAAGTTAGCAGCCTAAAAATATTGGTTTTTCTTTCTGCGTGTAATTTCACCCTAATGTCGATCGCGTATCACTTTGAATCTTTGTACATAAGCAGTTTGTATATAGATCTAAAGGAAACATCTGTTAGAAAGTTCTCGGCCCCCGTCTGATTACTTTGAGTCGGGGTATCAAGTTAGCAGCCTAAAAATATTGGTTTTTCTTTCTGCGTGTAATTTCACCCTTATGTCGATTGCGTATCACTTTGAATCTTTGTACATAAGCAGTTTGTATATAGATCTAAAGGAAACATCTGTTAGAAAGTTCTCGGCCTCCGTCTGACTACTTTGAGTCGGGGTATCAAGTTAGCAGCCTAAAAATATTGGTTTTTCTTTCTGCGTGTAATTTCACCCTTATGTCGATTGCGTATCACTTTGAATCTTTGTACATAAGCAGTTTGTATATAGATCTAAAGGAAACATCTGTTAGAAAGTTCTCGGCCCCCGTCTGATTACTTTGAGTCGGGGTATCAAGTTAGCAGCCTAAAAATATTGGTTTTTCTTTCTGCGTGTAATTTCACCCTTATGTCGATCGCGTATCACTTTGAATCTTTGTACATAAGCAGTTTGTATATAGATCTAAAGGAAACATCTGTTAGAAAGTTCTCGGCCCCCGTCTGATTACTTTGAGTCGGGGTATCAAGTTAGCAGCCTAAAAATATTGGTTTTTCTTTCTGCGTGTAATTTCACCCTAATGTCGATCGCGTATCACTTTGAATCTTTGTACATAAGCAGTTTGTATATAGATCTAAAGGAAACATCTGTTAGAAAGTTCTCGGCCCCCGTCTGATTACTTTGAGTCGGGGTATCAAGTTAGCAGCCTAAAAATATTGGTTTTTCTTTCTGCGTGTAATTTCACCCTTATGTCGATCGCGTATCACTTTGAATCTTTGTACATAAGCTGGTTGTATATAGATCTAAAGGAAACATCCGTTAGAAAGTTCTCGGCCCCCGTCTGACTACTTTGAGTCGAGGTATCAAGTTAGCAGCCTAAAAATTATAGTTTTTCTTTCTGCGTGTAATTTTACCCTTATATCGATGGCGTATCACTTTGAATCTTTGTACATAAGCAGTTTGTATATAGATCTAAGGGAAATATCCGTTAGAAAGTTCTCGGCCCCCGTCTGACTACTTTGAGTCGGGGTATCAAGTTAGCAGCCTAAAAATTATAGTTTTTCTTTCTGCGTGTAATTTCACCTTAATGTCGATCGTGTATCACTTTGAATCTTTGTACATAAGCAGCTTGTATATTAATCTAAAAGAAACATCTGTCAGAATTATCTCGGCTGCCGTCCAACCGCCATTTTTCTATCTCTAACCCATAGTGTTAATTTATGAGCCTAAAAATATTTAAACGCTTTGTTTGGAAATTTCATTTGAGTTTGTGTTTTGATTAGGTCGGTGTGTTTATTTTAACTTCATTTGTCATTGATTGGAGTCTAAATTGTGCTTGGTTTTTGAAAATAGTATCTTTTAAAATCTCAGACATTTTAATTTGGTCGGGTTACCATAGGCTGCTAACTTTAGGCTGCTAACTTCACGCCGGTCACACCTCTTTCCCACAGGGGTAGGCACAGACTACTTTGCTCCACTTGCTACGATCAACACCTCTTTCGCTTCATCCACATTCATCAATCTCTTCATACATGCTCGTCGGTTTCGGGTACAATGTAAATTGCAATGTAAATTCATTTAATCCATTTTGACACTAAGAACTAAACAGCTAATTTTATTTATTTTTTGACATAATCTTAAATATGTATCTAATATAATTTAAGTGAGTGACTTTGTTGTCATTTCAATTTATTAATTACGCATAAATAAAGTACTCACTGAAAATTTTGCATGCTACCCTAAGCAGAGTATGGCTGATCTTAATTATTTCAAATGTTCACCAATATGTATGCAACCTGTACTCAGCAAATAAAATCATTTCATTTCATTTCATTTCATTACTCCTGACCCGATTTTTTTTCAAAACTACTCCTAATTGGTCCCGTAACGTCCGCCTAGGCCTTCCCCTCCCGACGCAACCATTCACACTCCCCAGATAGATCGGTTTAGCTATTCTACTTTCATCCATCCTCTCTACGTGACCAAACCAACTATACTGCGTACGGGTAAGTTAAAAGCTGGGTAACATTTCAAATTACCAATTACCATAAGCATACTTTTTAGGGTTCCGTACTTACCTTAAAAGGAAAAAACGGAACCCAGGATCACTTTGTTGTCCGTCCGTCCGTCCTTACGTCCGTCTGTCAAGAGCCCTTTTCTCAGGAACGCGTGGAGGTATCAAGCTGAAATTTATATCAAGTACTCAGGTCTACTCACCCCCTTGGAGCTGTGAAAAAATCAAACTTCTAAGCCAACGCAATCAAAAGATACAGCCGTTTATGCCGCAAATTTCCGCAAATTTTCGACTCTCAAGGGAACCAAAACCTACAGGGTACTTCCTGTGAAAGCAGAATCTTGAAATTTGGTATGAAGGTAGGTCTTATAGCACAGATTAAGGAATAATTGCGAAAACCGTATATATGTATGTATATCTGTATATATCAGTGACCAATAAAAGTGACCCCACACTGCGTACATTTTGCTTTGGAGCAGGGCTCTGCTTACACTGGTTTATAGATAATGATACGGAACCCTCGGTGGTCCGACTCGCACTTGGCCGGTTTTTTTCTATCATAGTCACTATAATATTATCTTCTTTCACACCACGTTCCCTAATCTCACTATTCCTTATTGTATGTATGTGTAAAAAGAAAATGGACGCACTGTAATAGTGTAGCTACACTATTACAGTATAAAAGGGCTGGTAACTATTTTTATTTTTTTATTTTTTTTCTGGTCCAGCATTAAGTACCTATGCGTTTTGCTAACTTTTTTTGAGTTCCGCTTAATAATGTCCCTGTGTGTAGTTACTCGTATAAGTAGGATATGGAACCCTAAAAGTCCAACCTATAGATAAGTATACGCACGCCACAGTCGTGTCATGAGGGTATGCAGATACCGGCACTAGACTTGTTTACATTAGAAAATGATCAGATTACATCATTACCAATTATCTGGGTCAAGTCAAAGCCATCTTAATGCGCCATCTTTGATCGGGCAAAGGGTTGGCACGAGGAGATATGGGGGGTGCGAGTTGGGTTTCCTCCGCGTGTTGTCAAGTGCTGCGGTTCATTTTTAGATCCATCCGGGGTAAGAGCAGTGCTTGGTTCGGTGCACCCTGGGCATCGTTTAATGATTTCCAGGCATTTGGCGGTTGTCATTGTCCGTTGGCTAAGAGACAGGGGGATCTTTTGACCGTGTTACCGAACGTCGCCGACATTTTGTCAAAAGATTTTTGAATGTATTTCTATTACTATGACATTGGCAAAATTGGCGTCGTAATGATGACCAGGGGCTTACCATGTGATTCAATCCCGATTCAGTTTAGGGGGTTGATAGTTAATATATGGCAGTTCTAATGCAAAGCCTAAACCTTATAGACTTATAGTAAAAATCAAGTTCAGGTAATTTACCCACACTCTAGGGCGGGGGTGAACTAGATACAGGGCGTTTTCAAACAAAGTTGTTGGATCACTCGATGTTTCAGAATTTAAAAATTTTACGTTGTTCCTACTCAGAATCGAGAGCTCTATTAATTCTAGTAGGAGAAAAAAAATTCCCAAAATTTTGTATAGATAAAATATTTCCATTACGCTACCATCCATAGAAATTAATTGGGAGTGGTTGCGTAAGTGAATCGAAAAAAAACGGGACACTTTTTTTCACATATTAAAATGAATAGAGCTCTCAATTCTGAGTAGGAACAACGTAATTTTTTTTAATTTTGAAACATCGAGTGATCCGACAACTTTGTTTGAAAACGCCCTACAACAATATAAAGCTAAATATCGGAGAGATTTATGTGAATCCATGTTTATATTATATACGCTTATACCGCTGAACCGATTTAAACGAAATTTGGTATGGATATTATGTAGTTTATGGTCCCGGAAAAGGACATAAAATAGTTTTTTATTGCAGGAATTGGGCTAAATTGGGAAAAGGGGGGGTGAAATTTACTACGAAGATGCGATACCCAAAGAGTAATTTGTGCTCTATTTGAAAGTGTGCCACTAAAGAACACCCACGCAATATGCTAATTCCACGCAGACGAAGTCGCGGGCAATAGCTAGTTAACTATTAAATATTAACACACACAAACAAAATACATAAAATAAATAAATATCTTGGGACTATTTACACCAACTGACCTAGTCTCAACTAAGCAAAGCTTGTAATAGGGGCACTAGACAGCGGATAAACATACTTATATAGATAAATACATATTTAAATACATAAAATATTAAACATCCTAGACTCAAGAACAAACATTCGTATTCATCATACAAATGTCTGCCCCTACCGGGATTCGAACCCGGGACCTCAAGCTTCATAGTCAGGGTCACTAACCATTAGCTATCCGGTCGTCAAAACTTAAAAATAAGATTAGATTTAACAACTTTAATTAAATGTACCATTATTGAGCAACATAGGTACATGATCAGCAATCACCTATTATTAAGACGTCATGGTATTTTCTATACTGAGGTATTCCGGATATTTTTTAAAACACAGTGTATAATTTTAATTAAATGATCATACATTTTATGAAGACGTAACAGAGAATCGATTATCATTTTCAAACATGAAATATCCATGGTGATTTTAAGTAAGTATTGTGTATTTATGTTAAGATCCATTTTATTTTCCTTACAGAAGTTTGCCAGGTGCCGGCTGACATACAAACGTTATAAAAACGTTTCCCGTCTTATTTTTTTTAACAGCTACCTCCAACATGTTCGGAGCCTATTTTTTTCATTTTCCCTAGTCTTCACGTTCATACTAGTTCCCGCTTTTGCTACTTCTCGTACTGCCATTCTACATCCTTGTTCTATCTTTCATTCCGCATCATTCTCGCTTTTTCTAATCTTGGCTTTCAAAACTTACTATCTACCTCATTCCCGTCTTATTTTGGAATCAATAAAATTAATCAAATTAAATAAAATAAAAAAAACTAAATTAAATTAAATTATATAAAATAACACCTATGTATGTTCTTGCGAATTAAATAATTTCATTTTCATTTCATGTTATAGGCGATGCAGCTAGCAACCCAACACTATTTTGATTCCCCTTTCCGCCTATGAAAACGTGGCCTTTAGGTCTTATTACCTTAGGCCCTGTCTACACCGTAAGGGATAAACACGTGATTTATGTAAGTAATGTAAATAATAAGTTATTAATTATCGTCATATATCTACATATTTTACATTCTAACGATAAATGAAACGCCATGAAATCGCGTCATCTTAACCAAACAAATCACAGATCATTTTTTCGCATACATATGTGTGTTACATCGGCTTCTGAGCTATAAGGAAAACATAACTCATGAACTCATGAACCAGGGACTTTACATCAAAATTTGAACCGTGATAACCGTAGATAGAATTAAGTTACCTGTCTCATAGGACTGGGGGGTTCACCTTGGTTCATATTTTATTGCTAACTGACCTAAGAATTCAGAATTACGTGCCCTTACTGGTATGTATGCAGTTATCCTACTAATATTATAAATACGAAAGTATGGATGGATGGATGGATGTTTGTTTGTTACTCAATCACGCCAGAACGGCCCAACGGATCTGAATGAAATTTGGCACATAGATAGATAAAAGTCTGGAATAGCACATAGGCTACTTTTTATCCCGGAAAATTGCGTAGGATAGCGATAAACAAATTCTTTGCAAACGAAGTCGCTGGCAACAGCTAGTAAAAGTATAATGTAACAATGGAAGTTTTTGCAACTGTCACTTAATTAATAAGGGTCCCTAATAACGTTAAGGGAAAGGAAAGGGGGGGGCATGCATTTCAATAATTATATGATTTGTTTTGATACTGCTAATATGAGTGTAACATATAAATTTGAAAATCGATCACGTGATCGATCGGTGAGAGAAAAATCGTAAGAGATTACGTGATTCATATATAAGTATGTACTTTTTAAGACTCTCGTTTCATCAATTTCTTTTTAAGATTTTTCCGTAAATAAGCTCACGTAATTCAAATTATCTTCTTACGTTCAACGCGAATTTTCACGTAACAACGCGGTGAGCATAACAATTTGTTTTCCTCCTTTCAGAATTACCTGTTTATTTTGATGAGATTCACCTAAATGAGGCATTTGATAAAGGCTATATGAGATGATATATAAGTTTAAGATATAACATAAATGAGATATACAGATATGGTGGTATAAAGATAAAATTAATGTCAAATACTAAGGTCTGCGATTCCTTAATTAGACAATAATTAGAATTAACACCTAGTGTGATATTTACAAAACTCACCTTCGGTTCCATTCATAAACCATACTCGTGTTTAATGCCTTATTATGCATCACTCACATAAATAACTAATTTACATTGAAGTCGGATAATAACTCGTGTTCTAAATAATTGCGAGAACGTGAAAAATTATTAATTTACCTAACTATACCGGGTTTTTCAAGACGTAAATCGTATTCGGTAAATTTATAGAAATTGTTGATATCTTCACTAATATTATAAGGAGGATGGGTTTGATTGTTTGTTTGATTGCATTGAATAGGCTTCGAAACGAGTGCGTATTTTTTCACATAACTTTCAAGTCCTATAATATTATTGGAAAAAAAACGAAAATGTTTCTCATATCATTTTACGTAATAATGATCTCTCTTCATATATTTTTAATACTAAAGAACGATCGAAGCTCATAATCATCGAAATTCATAATATCACTATTCATACAACTTGTTAATACTAACATTCGTTTTCATATTACATATTTATTTATTTATTTTTTGCATTATAATCATGTCGTACATTTTTATTTACTTTTATTTATTTAATTTTATTTATTTATTTTATTTATTGATTAATGTGCCCTCTTGTTTCATCGGGAATTGGAAACTATCCAAGCACGATACCGTTTAGAAACATAGCCTACAGATGAACATCCAAAACCGGCCAAGTGCAAGTCGGACTTGCGCATCGAGGGTTCCGTACAAATTCGGCAAGTGAATATAAACTCCAGTGCTAGCAGAGCCCTGCCTCCTAAGCGAAACCTAGGCAGTGTGAGGTCATTTTTTATTGGTTACTTGCAGACATAGGTAGGTACACACATAAAAAAGTTAGATTTTTGGTACTTGTTGTATTATGCTGATCTAATAAATAAGTAAATCTAAATCTATAGCGACAAGCGGTAAAAATTTCAACTATCTAGGTATCGCTGTTTATGAGATCTGTATAGGCGGTGACAGACAGACAGTCAGACGGATAGTCAGACAGACGGATAGTGGAGTCTTAGTACCTAATACATACATAAATCACACACACAGAGCCTAACAACAAGGTAACAAGACAACCTAAAGGCCACGGTTAGCCCACAATGAGCTTATAGATCGAAAAGGTCATCAAAATAGTGACGGGTTCGCATCGACACTAACAAGATGTCTTATTAATACGGTCCGTTTTTACCCTTTGGGTACGGAATCCTAAAAAACAAATGAATTGTCAACAGAGATGCGTGTATATAATTATGCGCGAGAGCATCTCTTGTCAGTCTTTGGCGCCTGCGCAGGCGAACCACGCGCGATCCTATCAGTGCTGTGCATTTTGTTTTCATTATAGTGGGCAATGGTGAACAAAGTGTACAAAATAGGTTCTCAAACTATGGAGCTCCAGGGGAGCAAGCATAACCAGGTGTTAATGTCTATCGTTGGTAAGTTTTTTTTAATAAGTAATTAAAAAAACCGGCCAAGTGCGAGTCGGACTCGCGCACCGAAGGTTCCGTACCATTATCTATAAATATCAATAAACCAGTGTAAGCAGAGCCCTGCTCCAAAGCAAAATGTACGCAGTGTTAGGTCACTTTATATTGATCACTGCTATATACAGACATACATACATATTTACGGTTTTTGCAATTATTCCTTAATCTGTGCTATAAGACCTACCTTCATACCTAATTTCAAGATTCTGCGTTCACGGGAAGTACCCTGTAGGTTTTGATTCCCTTGAGAGTCGAAAATTTGCGGCATAAACGGCTGTATCTTTTGATTGCGTTGGCTTAGAAGTTTGATTTTTTCACAGCTTCAAAGAGCAGTAGACCTGAGTAATTGATATAAATTTCAGCTTGATACCTCCACGCGTTCCTGAGAAAAAGGGTCTTGACAGACGGACGAACGGACGGACGGACAACAAAGTGATCCTATAAGGGTTCCGTTTTTCCTTTTGGGGTACGGAACCCTAAAAAGGGAAATTGTGGCGATTTTTGAATATTACTTTGATAGTATTAAGGGTAGTTACATAAACGGATAACTCACGTATAAAAGTTTTATATTATTAATTTAAACACATTTTTGTGTATAAGCAGATATTTATAATCAACACAAGACAAGGAGCTAAAAAAACAAGAGATCGACATAAACATGTCACTCAAAAAACATACTGACAGACATGATGGAAGCGAGCAGGTTACTCTACAGCAATGCAACCTCCAACACGCCCTCTTAACCCTGGACGACTTCCAGCATATCTTGAACAAACGACCTATGCTTACAATGAGGCAGTGCCTTCGTGAGCACATCAGCAGTCATCTGCTCAGTAGGCATATATGACAACTCAATGACCTTATTATCAACAGCCTCACGAATATAGTGATACCTAATGTCTACGTGCTTGGACCGTTTATGAAACACCGGATTAATAGCAAGCTTTGCCGCAGACTGGTTATCACTATACAGTGTTACGGTTTCAGTATGACCTAACAATTCAGCTAGAACCGCACGGACGTATACCGCCTCTTTGGCTGCTTCAGACAAAGCTATATACTCCGCCTCGGTAGACGAAAGTGCGATACAAGATTGCTTGTAACAACCCCAAGAAATTACATTTCTACCTAGCTTATAGATATACCCCGTATATGATTTACGATCCGCCCCGTTAGCCCAATCAGCGTCAGTAAAACCATAAAAACGAAACTTATCATGTACATCACTTTTCCTGTACACTAGACCTAAATTCATTGTGCCTTTTAAGTAACGCAATACACGTTTAGCCGCAGCAAAATGTTCCGCTGTATAACAGGTATTATACTGACTTAAAAAACTTGCAGCAAATGAAATGTCAGGTCTACTGATCACAGACAAATACATTAAGCAACCTATCAATTCCTGATATGGTAGTCTACTATCGTGGGTAGCGCTGTCAGAAAACTTCAGACCTACGTCTAAGGGCGTCTTAGCGATTTTACAATCGTTCATACCGAAACGTTCAAGCAACTTTTCGATATAGTTTTTCTGACTCAGCTTCAACTCACTACTAGTACGATCAACTTTAATGCCTAGCATGTGTTTGACGGCACCTAAGTCTTTGATAGTAAAATGCGACATCAGCGACGTTTTCAACTTGTTAGCAAGTTCGTCACAATTATAAAAAACGAAAAAATCGTCAACGTACAGGGCGATAATAATGGTTCTCTTACCCACTCGGCGACTGAAGATACAGCTCTCGTGCTTGCTCTGCGTGAACTTCCCAGCTAGTAAAACTTCCTTTACCTTATCGTACCAGGCACGAGACGCCTGTTTTAACCCGTACACGGCTTTCTTGAGTCGGTAGACTTTATGTTCATCGCCTTCTCTTATAAATCCTTCCGGCTGTGACATATAAATTTCTTCCGTCAAGTTACCATTCAGAAAGGCAGTTTTTACGTCCAGATGATCAATCTTCAGATCTAATTCAACCGCAAGAGACAACAACATTCTCAACGAGCTATGTCGTACAACTGGAGAGTACGTATCCATATAGTCAACTCCGAATTTTTGAGTAAACCCCTTCGCAACCAATCGCGCTCTATAACATGCTACTTTTCCATTAGCATCACGTTTAATTTTGAATAACCACCGATTCTTGACAATGTTCTTATCCGCCGGTCTGTCAACTAGCTCCCAAGCCTCATGCTTATTAAATGAATCAATCTCATCTTGCATAGCTTGCCGCCACAACTTACTATCACTCGATCGTAAAGCTTCTTTGACAGTTGTCGGCTCATTCAATTCTACCTCGAGTGCAGACATTGTCCTCGGTACTCTTGGCCGTAAATTATAGGCTGGCCCGTCATTACGTGGTTCACGTGGTATACCGCCCGAATCAGTAGATGAGCTTGGCACCTGCTCGTCCGCCTCAAACCAAACTTCAGGCGCTACCGGCCGCTCTCATTAGGACATCCTCCTTAATGGTTCTGTTATTTAGACAGGCTCTCAGGGCTGTCTTCACGGACCGCACAAGTCTCTCCTGGATGTTGAAATGTGAACAAACATATAAATTTGGTTATTAGGTACATCTAGTTAAATTTAAAGTTGAAAAAATCCGTAACTGTTTCCATCCAAAAGAGGTGAGAAATCATTAACTTCGGTTCACACGCTACGACGCTACGGACAAACATACAGACCTGAATACGGAGATACGTAAAAAGTTACAAACCTGATGTTCTTGAATTGTCTTCTCTCTGTACAAGGAAAAATTCTCTAATTCCAATTAAAAGACAGTTTTTAGACAATTCTGCCACTTTACGATAAAAAAATTCAAACCCAACTAAATTAGTTAACTGTAGCTGCCCAGGGTGCATCGGCCTGAACACAACTCTACCCTTTTTTAGGGGAACCAAAACTCGAGTAGACTGTCATGTTAAACAGCTTCACTGTGAAAAGGTTCTACAACATCGAAATCTCTCGGTCATTGACCCGTCTGTTAATATAAGAACTTCCAATATTTCAAACTAATCATAAACTATACTGTAAATTGAAATGATATAGCCAAATAATAACAAAATCAAACGGAAATCTGATCTCCGGTGAACTTAAAGGGATCAGGGGCCTTACCATGGCGTCTTTATGCGATTCAATACCGACTCAGTACAGGTTTTAGCTGTCATTTTTGGTATGGATCTGACAGCGAGCGAACCTAAACTGAATCTGAATTGAATCGCATTAAGACATAATGGTAAAAACATGGTGGGTGAAAAACCGGCCAAGTGCGAGTCGGACTCGCGCACCGAGGGTTCCGTCTAAATCCGGCTAGTTATAAAATCCAGTGTTAACAGAGCCCTGCTCCCGAGCAAAATGTATGCAGGTTGAGGTTGTTTTATACTTACATAGACAATGCTCTCTCGCGCACTTGTGCTAGACGTGCTGGTTAAAGGGAAATGGTGGAATAAGCTCGTGCAATTCCTAAATTAAACTATTTAAACTACTTGCGGGTACTTGTGGGTTTTTGCGGGTGGCTGTGGCGCTCCGCCTGGGCTGCGATGTTTGTGAACCTCATTTATGCATCTGCGGCAAAATGGTGGAGAGCAACGACCATCATGCCTTGAGTTGTTGTCGTTGTGCGGGGAGGTTTCCGCGCCATTACGCCCTGAACGAAATCATTCGCAGGGCGCTTGTTTCTGCTAACGTCCCTTGCATATTAGAGCCTCCGGGTCTTAGCCGGTCCGATGGAAAAAGACCTGACGGTTTGACTTTGGTGCCCTGGCAGAAGGGAAAGTGCCTCTTATGGGACGCCACTTTTGCTGCGACACACTTGGGTCGTACCACGAGGGTGGGGGGCGCGGCTGCTGAAATGGCAGCCCTTAAAAAAAGGGATAAGTACTCTGCACTCGCAAATTATTTCTTTGTCCCGCTTGCGGTGGAGACGTCTGGCTGTTGGGGTTCCGAGGCGTTACGGTTTTTGAAGGAAGTGGGGCGCCGTCTGCGTGGGAGGGGTTTTGACCCTCGCTCCGGGTCTTTTCTGGTGCAAAGGTTGTCCATCGCTATACAGCGTGGTAATGCTGCGAGTGTGATGGGCACCTTTGCGCCGGGAATGACGCGGGGCGGGTTGTTTGATTGATTGTGTTATTGTTATTATTTTTTTGTTTATTTATTATTTGTTATTTATTTGATTGTATTTAAACTACTTATGTATGTACGATACCGTACATACATTGTAAGAGATTAAATAATCTAAGTTTGTAGGTAGATGGAGGTTTTTGTATGTAAGTTCAGATGTACGGCGACCGCCCACGCAAAAGCATCAAAAATATTAATTGTACGTAATTTGGAAGTGGAAATACAGTTTATTTTCATTGTATGAACGGCGTTTCCTTCAAACAAGACCTGCGCCGCTTCAATGTATTATGTACTTAATTAAACTATTGTTTAAATTGAATCTTGAATGAAGGCCTCTTTCCTCTTCTACCACTCTTGGCGATCTTGTGCAGTCTCGACCTCCGTGCCGTCGTATGTCGTCCATCCAGCGCTGGGGTGGTCTGCCGCGCTCGATTATAACAAGATTGGATCACCAAAAGGCGATGATGATGATGATAAATTTAATATACATTTTAATAATTTAATTTGCCATTGGATTGCTCTAGTAAATCACTAATTCCTGACAGATGCTGATAGGAGTGACAGCAAAACATTATCGTAAGCAAACATCTCGAAATTTATTGCCTTAATATTTTCTGAACTAAATCTAACCCTTAAATCCCCCTAGGGGGTAAGGGTTATCAATCAAATCAGCCCACCCACCCCACTGCTGGGTAAAGCCTCTTTATTTTCACGCCACTTTGACGACTAACGACTAATGATTTAAATGACGTAGCACAATCGAAACAGCTGAAGATCGTAGACATCATTTTGCATTAGAAATACTGGTATGCGTCATAGATAATGGTATGTAGGCATGTAAATTGAATAACATTATTGTAATCTATTCATTTAATTTTAGATCAAATAAAAAAATTTGCTGAAGCAACCAGAAAATTTTAGGATACACTTCAGGTTTAATTTGTTGTTAAGTTGACTACTTATACATGCTTAAAATATTTTAATTAATTACAATTAGATTAATATTTTTATAGGTATAAGTATAGGAAAAACAAAGTTGCTTTCCGCTGTCTGTCCCTATGTATGCTTAGATCTTTAAAATTACGCAACGGATTTTGATGTGATTTTTTTTTATAGATAGAGTGATTCGAGAGGAAGATTTATATGTATAATACGCAGACGAAGTCACGGGCAGAAGCTAGTTCCTCTATAAACACTGATAAATGATAATATTGATAATGTAATACATACATACTAATCAGTAGGCTTATTGTCTAACTCGCTCGCAATCGCCATCGTGTTCATTTTGACAGTTCTCGTATGAATGTGACAGCTGGCTGATTCCGATGTCAATTGTCAGCCCATACATGAACTGTCAAAATGAAGACGATGGCGATTGCGAGCGAGTTAGACAATAAGCCTACTGGTCTTCATCCCATCCTGTGTCGGTACGTAGTAAAATCCATAAAGTTTAAAATGTATAATGGGTTAAAATACATAATGTTTCAAAATATATAATGCGATTTTCTCAGAAAATTGCTATAAACTAAACCTAACCTAAACCAATCTATAGATCACGCTATAAAAAAATTCATAATACCTAATAGTTTCACAGAAAATTGCATTATATATTTTGAACTATTATACATTTTAACCCATTATACATTTTAAACTTTATACATTCTGATCCGCTCCCTCCTGTGTAGACAGAGCCTAAGGCAGCAAATCCTAAAGGCCTCGTTTAGCATGATTGTGGGCGTATAGGAAAGGGGAATCAAAATAGTGATGAGTTGCTAGCCATCGCCTATAAACACGATTCCTAACAATAAGAGTTTTTAATGATTCACGGTTAAGTTCAATAAAGGTAATCGCGGTTCACATCCCGTTTATAATATTTCGAACGATTCCTAACATTTGCGCCTGCGGGCTTTTACCAACTGTGCGTCAAGACAAGAGCACCTGGTATATTCCGTTTTTATGTCCCAGACAAGTATGGTGGATTAAACTTAGTATGAATGATAATCTCGGAGGAATATGATAATACTAGCTTCTTCCCGCGACTTCGTCCGCGTAGAATCAGACTTAAGAACTGATGTTGATAGTAATTGTTAAAATCGCGCGGCGACTCTAGGCAACTACATATTTATTGCTATCCCGCGGGAACTATGCAATTTACCGGGATAAAAAAGCCTATGTTTTAATCTAGGGTACCAGCTATATCCATTCCAAATTATATCAAAATCCGTCCAGTCCTATTCGCATAAAAAAAAAAAAAAAAAAAAAAGTCGTTTCAGCGTGAAGAAGGAACGAACTTACACACTCACATCGTCACATCCATCCATTTTCACAAACTTTCGTATTTATAATAAAGCTTCTGCCCGCGACTTCGTCCGCGTAGAATTTTGCAATTGATATGTTTATCGCTACCCCGCCGGAACTATGCAATTTTCCGGGATAAAAAGTAGCCTATGTTTTAATTTATAGTACCAGCTATCTTCCTACCAAATTTTATCCAAATTCGTCCAGTCGTTTTAGCGTGAAGAAGAACAAACATACACACTCACATCGTCACTCACAAACTTTCGCATTTATAATATTAGTAGGGTTTTGGCTTGCTTTAGTGTCGGTATGTCAGTATAGTCCACATGTGAACAGATACACGTGTGCATAAATAGTTTGGCACGGTGCAATGGATGCCTTGTTGGAACTAAGAGCTACGAATAAAATTCAACAAATAAGGTAACGGTCAAAAATCTGGCTAGGTTTTACCAACCGCAGATATTCAAACTAACTAATATTATAAACTAGCTGTTGCCAGCGACTTCGTCTGCAAAGAATTCGCTTATCGCTATCCCGCGGGAACTACGCAATTTTCCGGGATAAAAAGTAGCCTATGTGCTATTCCAGACTTTTCTCTATCTATGTGCCGAATTTCATCCAGATCCGTTGGGCCGTTCTGGCGTGATTGAGTAACAAACAAACATCCATCCATCCATCCATACTTTCACATCCTACTATTATAAATGCGAAAGTTTGTGAGTGATGATGTGACGATGTGACGATGTGACGATGTGAGTGAGTGTGTATGTATGTTCCTTCTTCACGCTAAAATGACTGGACGGATTTAGATAAAACTTGGATCGAAGATAGCTGGTACCTTAGATTAAAACATAGGCTGCTTTTTATCCCGGAAAATTGTATAGTTCCCGCGGGATAGCGAGAAACATGTCAATTGCTAATTCTACGCGGACGAAGTCGGGGGCAGAAATTTATTATAATGCGAAAGTTTGTGATGTGAAGATGTGAGTGAAGTGTGTATGTTTGTACCTTCTTCACGCTAAAACGAATGGACGGATTTGGATAAAATTTGGAACGAAGATAGCTGGTACCCTAGATTAAAACATAGGCTACTTTTTATTCTAGAAAATTTCACAGTTCCCACGGGATAGCAATAAAAGTGTCTATTGCTAATTCTACGCGGACGAAGTCGCGGGCAGAAGCTAGTAGACTATATAATAATAATTGTTTGTTTGTGGCAAAAGCGCATCTTGATAAAATTGAGTACCTAAGACTATAGTTTGTATGTTTGTTTGTTGTTCTTCCATGCTGGGCGTATAGATGGAAAAGGGAATCAAAATAGAGATTATTTGCTAGCCTCATCCCCTATGAGCCAGGTCAAGAGTAAAGCGAAAGAGGCGTGTCAGGACCGTAGCAAGTGGAACAAAGTAGTCTCTGCCTACCCCTGTGGGAAAGAGGCGTGACGATATGTATGTATGTACGTATCCCCTATGGTCATTCCTAAGCTTTTCGCCCATTCTCTCGGTGGGCGTTTACATGCGCGGGAAGAGAAGCAACTGGTACATTATATGTTTTTTCTTTTCTCCCAGACCAGGGGCCTTACCATGACGTCTTAGCGCGATTCAATTCCAATTCAGTTTAAGTTCGCTCGCTGTCTGATCCATACTAAAAATGACAGCTAAAACCAGGAGAGTTACCATGACGTCTTAATGCGATTCAGTTTAGGTTCGCTCGCTGTCTGATCCATACTAAAATAAAAATGACAGCTAAAACCAGGAGAGTTACCATGACGTCTTAATGCGATTCAGTTTAGGTTCGCTCGCTGTCTGATCCATACTAAAAATGACAGCTAAAACCAGGAGAGTTACCATGACGTCTTAATGCGATTCAGTTTAGGTTCGCTCGCTGTCTGATCCATACTAAAAATGATAGCTACAACCTGAACTGAGTCGGAATTGAACCGCATTACGTCATCATGAAAAGGCCTCAGCACGTAGGTAATTTCAATAATTATTAAAGTATGTACCTACACATGTATTATGCTTGTTACCAAATCAATACGAATTGTATTCTTCTTATCTTAATGTTTTCTTTTATTAGATGAAGTTCATGGGACTTATTATGTTAGTATCTATTTATAATTGTTTATCATTTCCGACAGCAAAAATGATTGAATATTTTATTGAATCAGGCGTTACTTTGCTGAGGTCCATTTCAATGAACACAAAATATTTACCTTAATAATAATACCTTAAAAATAATATTTTGTGTTCATTGATTGATTGAATCAAGCGGTACTTTACGGAGGTTCGTAAGTCGTATTCTACCATGCTGGTCTGTAAAAAAAACACAGAATGTAACAGTTGCTTCTCTTCTCGCGCGGTAAAACCCATGAAGGGAATGGGCGAAAATCTTAGGAATCATGTTATAGGCGATGCGGCTAGCAACCCATCACTACTTTGATTCCCCTTTTCACCTTACGCCCACAATCATTCTAAGCGTGGCCTTTAGTTGTTACCTTACCCCCTTATTCATAAACGCTCTGTAGGCTTCTGCTAACTTAGCAATCGTTTGGCCTTATCTGTCACTATGACATTTATCTCTGACAGATAAGGACAAACGATTACTGAAGTCGTCGCAAAATAAAAGGCCCGTTTTGACATTTGTCTTCCCGACGTAACTAGTGCAGTAACCATACGACTCGGTACTCGATACTCACGATAAATCGATACAAGTTTGAATGAGTGTTTGATCGATTTGAATATGTAGGTATTGTAAAGTGCATTGGATTAAAGTTCTGATTAGAAAAATTAACTTAAATTGATATTGTTGGTATTTTGAAATGATACATACAATGTTACGAAAGGTCAATTTCATCAATGAAAAATGCAATTACCTTCAGAACATTTCGATCGGTAAAAAATAGAGAACTTCATGGGCGTGGGCGTTTTAAATTGTGACGACTTTAAGTTAGCAAAAACCTATAGAGCGTTTATGAATAAGGGGGTAAGGGACTACGTGAAGCTAGACTTCCGAGCAAAGCGGCTCTGGCGTCACTGACAGTGCGATATAGTTGCCGGCAAACATCTTGAGCAAATACGACGTGGAAGGGGTAAGTTTGCGCATGAACTTTTATACCAAAGAGACGCTAAATTCACTTCTGCGCATTCAAGGTCATGCTCGAGATGTTTGCCGACAAGTATTATGCAGTACTAGCTGTTGCCAGCGACTTCGTCCGCAAAGAATTCGTTTATCGCTATCCCGCGGGAATTACGCAATTTTCCAGGATAAAAAGTAGCCTATGTGCTATTCCAGACTTTTCTCTATCTATGTGCTGAATTTCATTCAGATCCGTTTTGCCGTTCTGGCGTGATTGAGTAACAAACATCCATCCATCCATCCATCCATATTTTCGCATTTATAATATTAGTTAGATGAAAATGTATGAAGGAACTTCCGAGCGCAGCGTCACTGTCGCATCACAGATAAGAACAAACGATTGCTAAGTTAGCAGAAGCTTATAGAGCTTTTATGAATGGGGTAAGAGTCCTTGACATAAAGTCTCCCTTTTTTCAGGATCTCGGCTTCTCGGCAGCTTATATCATCTCTTTGACGCATAGATTTTCCATTATTGTGCTCCCATGAACGTCTCTCGCCTTTGTATATTTTAATGAGCTGATGTCGCGTGTCGTGCTACATAATTGACACCCATCGACAATGAAGTCTAATTAGGTTGGCGGGTAATGACTCCGCATAGAGCAAACAACCTAATGAGTAGAAATAGAATTCATATGAAGTAAAATTGCGCGAAGCCGAAATTGGCGATTACTGCATTCTGCACGTCTAGCACGACAGCGCACAAGAGTCGCGTCGCGCGCGAGTTGGATTGCCCGTCGTTTTCTTACTGTTCGTTCAAGATAGAGACGGGTAATCTATCTCGCGCGCGACGCGACTCTTGTGCGCTTTCGTGCTAGCCGGGCTGATTGGCCAGCTGACAGTCAAAAGGGTAAATAAAGTTGAGGAAACAGCTGCATATCTTTGTCTAACCTCCATTGACATAAGATAAATAACTAGACTCACAATCACGCTCAAAAACTGTCGGAAGCAAGTCTGCACGACGCGTCTATTGTGCAGAGTTTTGGGTCAGTCGTGTTTCGACCGCGCTTCAATAACAATGTACATGTCTCTTTCGCACCGTAATCTCAAACGCTTGAGAACAAGAGACAGACAGGTTTCCAGCGCGTGGCGTCGTGTTATTACTTCGCACGATCGTATGCAATTGACATTAAACATTCTCTCTCCAGCCTATATACGTCCCACTGCTGGGCACAGGCCTCCTCTCAGAATGAGAGGGCTTGGGCTATAGTTCCCACGCGGGCCCAGTACGGATTGGGAACTTCACAAACACCAATGAATTGTGACATTAGGGGTTTTGACATTAAACATTACTGCCACGAAATAAGGTGTTAATTTGAACGAATATGTTAATGTTGTTTGTGTGAGTTGATGTGTTGACACACACAACACATAGACAACGCCGCTCGGACGTTTCTTGAGGCACTTTTGTTTGCGATTGAGAGTCTAGTTGTTTATCTTAAGTCAATGCTAACCTCGCCATTTTTCTTGCAGTGTGCATGCCCATCTTGGCGTACGGGACCGCTATGGGCTGGATCTCCCCCCACAGAGACCTACTAACAGGTAATTATAATTAGTGAATCAGGCGCTAGGTCCAGTCAGTCAAACAGAACCCTAGGCCACTGTAGAACCTTTTCACCCCCCACAGAGACCTACTAACAGGTAATTATAATTAGTGAATCAGGCGCTAGGTCCAGTCAGTCAAACAGAACCCTAGGCCACTGTAGAACCTTTTCACAATCAACGTCAGTACTTTGACTCTGACAGACGCAAATAAGAAGGCGATCACTCATTACGATAAGGTTGTGGCCCAGAGTTCCATTTGGGTGACTGTACTTTACAAATGTCTAATACCTGATCTTAGAGCTACTGTACCCGCTTCCACTCAAAGCAATATAGGTAATATCCTGATTAAATTTAATAGAAAGAATGAAAGAAAAACATTATTCATCCCATTCATTACATCATCATTCCGTTTTAAGTGTCACCACAAATGTAATATTAAGTTGTACCTAACTTTATTCTAAGGTGGTGAGACTTTTGGAACTTAAATAAAATATTTTGCTTTCTTTCTTTTTTTCATAACCAATATACACGTTGATAAAATAATTTGCAAAATCCGACCTCAACTGGCGGAGTTCTGAGGTAGCAAGGAGGTATAAAAAATACAACCGAATTGAGAACCTCCTCCTTTTTTTGAAGTCGGTTAAAAAGAAAGTGTCACTGGAAAGTGGTAAAAATCTGTTTATAATCAAAAGATGGGAGCCGTAATTTTCTTCTAAGCTATACTTGTATTTCAAACTCAGCACGATTTTTCACCATTTTGAGTGGTATAAAACTATACTTTCAAAAATTGCGCCATTCTTATTATTGCCCCTACTTCCAGGGTCAAACGCCCCTTCGGAACAGCCCGCTACGGATGAAGACGTCTCCTGGATGGCCAGCATCATGTTCATCTTTGCTCCTATAGCAGTATTCATCTTTGGAGCTGCGGCGGACAAGTTTGGAAGGAAAAACGCACTCTTATGTTGTTCAATTCCAGTAGCCGTAAGTACTAGTAAAATGATGAACTATTTAGATTCGGGATCATTCTATCAAGAAGACGACGTTGTGTCTTCTACACTCTCTTAATAGCGATAAGCGGTTCATTCACATTCATCAATCTCTTCATACATGTCCGTGGGTTTAATTTAGGGTATGCTTAACTTGACCTTTTATTAAAACAGACCCCAATTTGGTCACGAAACATCGGTCTAGGCCTGCCCCTTCCAACACCCATTCATACTCGCCATATAAATAAATCAGCTAGCTTATTAAGTAACTCGCTCGCAATCGCCATCGTATTCAATTTGACAGTTCTTGTATGAATGTGACAGCTAGTTGATTCCGATGCCAATTTGTTAGCCCATACATGAACTGTCAAAATGAACACGATTACGATTGCGAGCGAGTTACGTAATAAGCCTGCTGTTCAGTGAACCTTCTTTCATACATCCTCTACGTGCGTCGACTCTTGGGAATAAAACCTTACGCTAACTTCCATTCTATCAGCTGGGATGGACAGTGAAGCTCGTCTGTGCGCACCCCATTGCGCTGATTGCTGCGCGCGCGCTCATCGGCTTCGGTTCCGGCGGCGCCTTCGTCGTCTGCCCGCTCTACGTCAAGGAGATCAGCGAGGACTCTATCAGAGGCATGACAGGGACCTTTGTTATATTCTCACAGGTCAGTGTAATTTACGCCTAAACAGTTAATTAATTACCTAATTAATTACAACACAACGGATAACTCACGTATGTGTGAGTCTCACGGTATGTTGATAATTACCTAATTACCTAATATTCAAATTTAGTAAAATTTATCACCACTTTCGGGTGCCATTTTTACATAATGTGCTTTCAAAAATCGGATCTCTGGTCGACGCATAGAATTCACGATATTAGACTATCTTAGCAGTATATCCCTCAGCAGTGATAATCACACGACGCTAGCTAAATTTCTCCAGAAATATTTTATTGAGTAAACTAAATTAAGCCCTCAAATTACCTAATAATTATAATTGCCATCATCAGACGAATACCAGCTATTGTATTATGAAAGCTTAATGCGATGAAATTATACGAGAGCGTATAATTAACTTTTACTGTCAAGGTTGATAGGACAACATTTTTAAAAGATTTTACAAAGCTTACGACTAATAATAACAAAGAAATAATAGGTACGCATAGTCCATACAAGTCATTGACATTCGTGTCACATACAACGTTACTTATTTTAAAGTCAATACACCTTTGAATTGTCAATAGCTTCTAACAGGTAAAAGAATATCCTTAGAAACGGCGGCGTACCTCAGGGGAACACCCTATGCCCCAATTTATTCCTTCTCCTTGTCTTTGTATTGTTTGTTTGCTTGGAAACAATGGTAACTTGATCTGTATGCCGTTGGAGTATATGCTCGCCTTTTAATGTATCAGACATATTAGGAAATTCTGTGTGAAGCTGTTTAAAAATGGTTATGCTTGTAAACGTTGTAAATCAAAATGTTTGTATTTTGTTACCAATGTTCTTTTGGTTTCGCTCGCTAATAATGTCATCAATGTAAAAAACGGCCAAGCGCGAGTCGGACTCGCGCACTGACCGTTCCGTGCCCCGCTCTTAAGAAAAAATGTAGGCAGTGTGAGGTCATTTTGTATTGGTTGTTTACGTAGACAGATAGAAATAAAAAAAAATATTCCATTAGTGGTGACTCACATTTCAAATTTGTAGGACAACTGGAAGTACCTCATATTTTTAGGAGCTCGGCTGTATGCTTTGTATGGGAACACCTACGTTAATGATAACGACTGTATTTTTGTTCGAGTTGATTTAGTTTGGAGGGTTGAATTTTTTCACAGACCTTAGTCATATTAATTTGGTATTAAATTTATCTACTACTGTACGCATTCCTGAGAAAAAGACTCTTGACAGACAAACGGACGGACAAAAGGTGATCCTAAGAGGGTTGCATTACTTTCTTTTGATGTAAGGAACCCTTTAAACAAATTCCACTACCTACCCACCAACAACATGACTGACATATTATAAGAGGTAGACAAGTTCATGAAGATTCCTTCTGCAGACGGTGGGGAACCTGTTGGTATTCATCCTGGGAGACGTGCTCCCGTTTCATGCGGTGCTGTGGATCCTGCTGGCCATCCCTCTGGTCCACTTCTGCATCCTACTGAGGCTGCCGGAGACACCTTCCTACCTCATCAAATGCGGGAAGAACGAGGTGAGAAGCGAGGACAGAACCAGAGTGTCTAAACAGATTGTATACTCGAGAGCAAAAAAAACCGGGTCACTTCCCGTACAAAGTTGTATGAATTGACGCGGTTTCTTTGCTCGTGAGTATAGTTTTAGAAACGGAAAACATTTGGAACGCGTTCGCGTTTCATCATCTGGGCACAGACCTCTCAGAATGAGAGGACTTGGGCTATACCTAGTACCCACGCGGGCCCAGTGTGGATTGGGAACTTCACACACCATTGAATTGCTTCGCAGATGTGTGCAGGTTTTCCCACGATGTTTTCCTTCACCGAAAAGCTCATGGCAAATTTCAAATGTGATTCCGCACATAAATTCCAGAAAAATCACAGGTGCGAGCCCGGGATTCGAACCCTCGATCCTCTGCTTGAGAGGCCACAGGTCAAAACCACTGGGCTACCTAGGAATCCTGTTCTAACTTCAGAGCGCAAGGGCCAGCATGTTATAATTGGTGCATAACCCTGGCACTCCACTTGGCGTTGCGTGTTCGCGTTGCGCTATTGGCATCTTCGTCGCATACGCTAGAAACAATATAGTGCATCCCCTTTACTCACGCAAATCTAACTAATATTATAAATGCGAAAGTATGGATGGATGGATGGATGGATGTTTGTTACTCAATCACGCCAGAACGGCCCAACGGATCTGGATGAAATTCGGCACATAGATAGAGAAAAGTCTGGAATAGCACATAGGCTACGTTTTATCCCGGAAAATCGCTGGCAACAGCTAGTACTTGGATAAATACGGCAAGTGGAGTGACAGTATAAAAGAGGTGATTATCTACCCTACCCCATAGGGGATAAAGGCAAATGATTTATGTATGTATGTAAAAGAAGTTCTTAAAGTCAAGTACCGCGAGCTTTTCGAGAGGCCTAAATAAGCAAAGACCCGTGAAAATATTGAGTGTTAAGAACCTTGTCGTTTTGAGAGGAATTTCTAACTATGAAATAAAACGACTAAGCTCCCCCACTTAGTAACATAGACTCTTGACTCCGAACGTCGAAAACATTTCTTATCGTCACGCGATATGGTTCAATTTCGTAATCCACACCATTTTTAATTGCCTATCCATTTTCCTGTCATAAATAAAATAAATTGAAATCCTCTTAAAGGTCACTGACTTTTATGCTAACAAAAAGAGAACCCCCAAATATAAAATCTTTTGAAATTACGAGCGTATCTTTTTGATTTTCTTTTGTCTTCGTAATAATACCTTCTATTAATTTTATATTAAGTATTAGAATTTCCTAAGATACTACTTAGCTATTTTCAGCACAAGAATAAACCGGTATCCCATCAAAAAACATAACTTGTAAAATAGTACCAAGTCTCGCAACTCAGTTTTTGTACCGTAAAAAGTAGTGAGATCCATGTAATACCAAGTCGGTTTATTTAATCAGCCCCTACTAGAGACCTCTTGTCTTAAGTTATAACATAATTAGCTAACCTAACAACATAATAATATAATGACCATATCAAAATTAAAAATCTTTTTTGTTTTAAATGAATAGATTGACTTGGCATTCGCATTAAACCATCAATTTAATATAATATGTAGTATAAAAACACAATTTTTCTCACAAGTAATTAATGTTATTTCGGAATATAGTGCTAAAAAGAATTCAATGAATCTTTTATTGGTCACCCGACCTATATAATATTCTAACAACTTTTGTAATACATCAAGACCATTTTTCTCAAATATCTTTCATGTGTAGATTTCTCTTTTACTGTTTATTATTTATGTATTCGTAAATCATTAGCTAATTGAAAGCTTTATCATCAGAATAAATAAAGGAAAAAGTTAGACAAATATCTCCGTACTCTATTACGTTCCTTATTAGTCGTGTGTCAATATCGGAAAATGTGATCAACATTTGACATACGAAATCTTACGAGTCATAATGTATCGAAGAACATCTCTTATGGCATTTTATCATCATCACTACATAGTATAAAACAAAGTCGCTTGCCGCTATCTGACCTTATGTATGCTTAGATCTTTAAAACTACGCAACGGATTTATGCGATTTTCATCAATACCTAGTATAAGTAGGTATACAATTAGTCATTGTACTATGTTCTGGCAATAAACTTATTATTATTATTATTATTAAGTAGTCTTAATAATAATAATAAGTTTATTGCCAGAACATAGAACAGCTTGTAACACTAAGTCCTTTTTATATTGACTATGTTCTGGCAATAAACTTATTATTATTATTATTATTAAGTAGTCTTAATAATAATAATAAGTTTATTGCCAGAACATAGTCAATATAAAAAGGACTTAGTGTTACAAGCTGTTCTTATGTTCTACCCGAATAGAGCGTGCAATATTAAAATTATTTTCTCTCAGCATTACAAAATACAATACAATATAGGAAAAAATACTAAGTAAAATCGCAATCCATTACTGCCATTTTCTCATTATTATACATTATTTTCATTTATCAGATTATTATCGATTCTATTGTGTATTATTGCTATAAAATGTCAGTTCGTTACTAAGTCAGAATATGCTAATAGCTTAGTGTCAATTCATTATGCATGCATATAAAACAGGAAAGTACTTCGCTACTTCACGACTTTCATTGTATCAGAACGGTAGAAAATGCTTGGCAACATTACTATAATAGGTATATATATCTAGGTAGGTACCTATACCTAATGTTTTGTTTGCTAAACACTGTTCTAACAAATCAGTGTTGATCATGCGCGGGTGGCGTCTACAATGTAGACACGCGTATGATCTATATTGATTGAGGAATGGGGGTCGCGACTTGGCGTGATTTCTGTTTGTGCTCTGTTGTCTAAAGCACTACACCTAAATCGTTGAAATTGGTGTTCCTTAGGCAGTTTTTTTAAGAGAAACTGTTTTGTTTTAGTACTGCAAGGAAAAGTATGTTAATATTAATCATATTTCAAAGAGCGTGGTCGCAACGGTCTACTCGATAAATAAGATTGAAAAATTTAAACGTTAAACGGTTCTTTTCTATCCCTTATTCATAAACGCTCTAGGCTTCCGCTAACTTAGCAATTGTTTTGTCCTTATCTGTGAAAGGTAAATCTCAAAGTGACAGATAAGGATAAACGATTACTAAATTAGCAGAAGCCTATTATGTAGAGCGTTTATTTTATGAATAAGGGGGCATGTCTTTATTCTTTTGATTTAGAGGTCTAAAATTAAAATCAGTTTCAACATATTCATACCTAAACTAACCTACCTAAATAGTCCACACTTTTTTATATCATAGTAGCTGTTGCCCGCGACTCCGTCTGCGCTGAATTCGCTTATCGCTATCCCGCGGGAACTATGCAATTTTCCGGAATAAATACTATCCTATCCATCCCCGAGACTGGAACTATGTCAGTGCCAAATTTCATTAAAATCGGTTCAGTGGTTTAGGCGTGAAAGCATAACAGACAGACAGACATAATTACTTTTGTATTAGTAGGGATTTGTGTTTTATTTCTAAGAGTTCAGACGATCGCCACGCTACCGGTATAGTTTCTTCTTTTTCACTAACAGGCACGCGAACTGTTTGAAGAGTGGCACTACTCAAGCTCTTTGGCGGTTATCAGGGCCTAACCCCCTTATATAGGCTTCTGCTAACTTAGTAATCGTTTGTCCTTATCTGTGAAAGGTAAATGTCAAAGTGACAGATAAGAACAAACGATTCCTCAGTGAGCAGAAGCCTACAGAGCGTTTACGAATAAGGGAGTCAGTGCCTAGTTTAGACTTGGAAGAAAAATCTGTAATCTGACGATGTAAATGATCACCAGGAAACAGCGCGAGTGCTGAGCTGGCTCCGGTCTTTGCCGGTGGAGGACAAGAGGATCAGCGAGGAAGTAGACCGGCTCATCATAGAACAGACCACCAGCGATCCCAAGTTCTCGCCCAAGTTGCTGTGTAAGTTATAAGTTTATTCAAACAGGGGATGCAATATCAATTGATCACGGAACAATAACTTAAGTTAATGCCCGGTTCACAATTATTCCAGTAAAATTGTTCCAGTAGCATTACATTGCGGCGTGCGGTGGATCAGTTTGACACGTTAGCCGTGACTTTAGCCCCGCAATGCAATGCTACTGGATCAATTTTACTGGAATAATGTGAACCGGGCATAATCCTTGTTGCCAATGAGAAATATGCAGCAAACAAGACACGTCCATCCAGGTAGCCATTTATTTGTAGACTGAGGGTGGGTTTACAGCAGTAGGCTTATTGTCTAACTCGCTCGCAATCGCCATCGTGTTCATTTTGACAGTTCATGTATGGGCTGACAATTGGCATCGGAATCAGCTAGCTTTCAAATTCATACAATAACTGTCAAAATGAACACGATGGCGATTGCGAGCGAGTTAGACAATAAGCCTACAGATTATGATATTCATGTACTTACCTACATTACAACCAGAAAAGGGTTAGCAGTGGGAATCTATAGGGTAGCGGGACTGGCAAAATGTTACAGGTCCTAACTCTACGGGGCCCCGAACTGGCTGGGCCTAAAGCACGGAGGGAACGATGATGCACTTCTTCATATTGAGGAAGGACCCCCATCTGATGAATTTGTTGCGGGCCCCAGAAGTTACACATCAGGGATAGTGCAATGCCGCGTAACTGGCACTGGTACCTAAATGCTGCGTATCTACACAACACCCATAGTGCAAAACCACGTAACTAGCACTAGTACCTAAATATTGCATATCTACACAACACCCAACTTTATACTGGTTAGTACTGTTACATTCTAATCAGGATCAGTTCGCTGGCGGGAAATCTTAATTTGGCAACATTTTGTTAGATGCGCGGTATTAACCAATGCCAGTTGTTTACGCGGATTTTCCCTATGGGTGTTGTGCAGATACGCAGTATTTACCAGTGCTAGTTACGCGGTATTGCAATATCCCCGACGATATAGTTACCCCGCTGGAAATCAACATGTTTTCTTTACCGTCGCCCACGCCATAGTGTCGTGCGGCAATTTGTCTGAATTTGCCGCCATTGGGGTTTCTATCAATTTCCAGAGCCTACCGAAATAACCTATTAATATCAATACACCAAGGCCAGAACAGCAACCATAACAACCAAGAGATCAGTTCAGAGGTCGCCGCGTCGAACAATTGACATTTGACACCATACAAATTCATACAAACGAATTAATGGGGCAAATTGCGAGTAATGTGCGACGAAGAACCAAGGTCTCTGATTGGTTGGCGACGAGTGTGATACCGAAGAGGTCGCACCAATTGACATTATGAATATGTTTTGAAAATGTTTTTTATTGTTTAATAGCCAGCAAATGAGTGTTTGGCGTGCGATCCGTACCATGATTCAGCATCTAAATATTGAGATTTATAACTTCACATCCTGCTCGATCCTCGCCATATTAGCCGGAAAACGGTCACTTCTTGTGACCACTGTGTAGGGATCCCTTATCTGCGAATTTAACGAAGACTTGTGCACCCAAGTAGTGTTTCAATTTTTACCGGACTGCGCCAGGAGGGTTATGTTTTTATTTATTTATTTATTTATTAAAAAACATAACACTATCATTACAGTAGACCCAATGCAATAGTGTGCCAACTTAATTACCTTACATTTGCTTAACTTACTTAAAAAAGAACAAAAAGAATTTATACATTACTATAACATAAAACATAAAAAGTCACTTTAGTGAATTCACACAGCGAACATAAGAATAGGTCAGTCTTTTCGGCCACCTCATTCAAGATATGTAAGGCTCGCGTGAGAGGAGCCTTATTTTGGAGATTGGTCCGACCACGGTGTACCTTGAACAACTTAGGCCGCCGCCGCCGCATTATATAGTTATCAGGTACAGATAAACTCATCATTTCGAGAATACCTGGATTATGAGCCTTTCCTCTAATCAATTCAAACAGGACTTTAGCCAGTGCAAAGTCCCTCCTAACCTCCAATCGGTGGTAACCAACCATACCAAGCACAAATAAAGTAGGGTACATCAAAGGGTAGAACGGGTACACGCCATACAATTTTAAATATAAGTACCTCGTGAATTTATTTTGTATGCGCTCCAACATCATGCTGTACTTAGCCTCATGGGGGCCCCATATGACCGCGTTACTCTCCAAGTGGCTTCTTACCAGCGCATCATACAATGCCTTAACTGCACTCATTTTAGTGAAGGTCTGTGCTTGCCTAAGTATAAAGCCTAAATTTCTATATGCTCTTTTACAAACGTTCACTACATGCTCTCGGAAGGTCAGGTCGTCCGTGATAAGTACTCCCAGGTCGCGCACCTTTGTAATGCGCTGCATTGGTACCTCTTGCATACTATAGTCATACCTGACGGGCGTGCGTGCTCGACTAAAGGTGATACAGGAGCAGTTTTTCAAGTGTATAATGTACTAGCTGTTGCCTGCGACTTCGTCTGCAAATAATTCCTTTATCGCTATCCCACGGGAATTTTCCGGGACAAAAAGTAGCCTATGTTCTGTTCCAGACTTTTCTCTATCTATGTGCCGAATTTCATCCAGATTCGTTGGGCCGTTCTGGCGTGATTGAGTAACAAACAAACATCCATCCATCCATACTTTCGCATTTATAATATTAGTTACATTATTATATGTATAGATAGATAGATTAGCTCGGCAGTTAGTTTCTTAAATCTCTCCTTATCCAGATCTAGCCTGAACAGTTCCGCGGTCTTGATGACGGCCTCGTATTCCGAAGCCATTTTATTTTTCCCTCTATCAACTTTCCGCTTTCCTGTCACTTTGTCCATCATTAAAGTCTGTAACTGATGATTTCCCTTCTAGATGCTGACAAAACCGCAATGAAAGCCTTCTGGGTGGCCCTCATAGTGAACCTGGTGCGCGAATTCTGCGGCTGCATAGCGGTGCTTGTCTACGCTAACCTCATCTTCACGGAGGCTGGAAAAGACAAGAACTCGAGCATCGCTCTGTCAGCCAACAAGCAGTCGATATGTTTGGCGGCGGTACAGATTGTTGGGTCTTTTGTGGCCTGTCAACTGGTGGATCGCGTGGGGAGGAAGGTAAGAAACAATACCGGCTACTCCGAAGTTCTTATCATACATGTACACCCCTCTCACTCTAAAATTATTGAGTGTGAGCGGAACGGCGGAAAACGAACTACAAAAATCGAGGTCTATAGACCGAGCGCTTAAATGAGTCCTACTTACGAAAAAAGCTGCATATTTGAAGGCGAAGAATCTTTACTTACACTTTTTATAGTGACCTTGTTTTAGAAATCTAGATCAAAACATGAAGTCGATCGATTGTAGATCCGATTTGAGACTTGTTGAATCATCAAGACGTAGTCATCATATAGGTCACTAAGCTTGACTCATATAACTAGGCCATGAGAGATGGCTTGATTATTGATTATGGCTTGATGTATTGACTCATTATCATATGTTTTATTTGTATCAAAACATTTTATTTGGTGATGATTTCCAAACCTAACTCATGTACGGTCTTACCTCCGTACTTATGCCTACACGCGATCTACCTACTTTTGGCTGCGTCATAGCAGTAATTATAATACGATATCTATACCTACTAATATTACAAAGAGAAAATATTTGCATTTTTGTGTATGTTTGTAAAGAATAAACTCAAAAACAACTGTGCCGATTTCAAAAATTCTTTCACCATTGGAAAGCTACACTCACCCTGAGTGACATAGGCTATATTTATTGCTTGCTACACCCGTGCGAAGCCGGGACGAGCCGCTAGTTTTTTAATATAGGTAATCGAGCGAGTGCGTTACTAACTATTGTACAAATCGTACAAACCACATCTAAAGAGATGGTAACCCCAAACACTTAACTTTAAACCCTTACTTTATACCTAACTTTACTTAACTTCAAATAAACTATACGTGAATAACTACTGCGGCTTCTTTCTCTGCACTCCACGAACTCACTACAACAACAGCAAAAAGTGTAAGGAGCTAAACTCTGGCCCTTACATAATAATGGTCCTTCGAACCTCCTCTTCTGGTCTTCGAAACTTACGAATCAATATTTGGACATAGATAGGTAGGTACTTTTCAATATTGTAAGTCACAATAATCCTACTATTATAAATGCGAAAGTTTGTGACGATGTGAGTGAGTGTGTATGTTTGTTCCTTCTTTACGTTAAAACGACTAGACGGATTTGGATAAAATTTGGAACGAAGATAGCTGGTACCCTAGATTAAAACATAGGCTACTTTTTATCCCGGAAAATTGCATAGTTCCCGCGGGATAGCGATAAACATGTTAAAGGTCGTAGCTGCCTAGAGTCGCAACTTAAATAATTATTGCAGAATATAATATCAACATCAGTTCCTAAGTCTAGTTCTACGCGAAGTCGCGGGCAGTAGCTAGTAATTAATAATTCTGAGTTTTCTAACTCGTTATCATGGACAGTATAACATTGAAGAGTTAACAACTGTGTTGCCAGCACCAAAAGATCCAAATCGCTAAGGTCTGTGTCAAAAGTCGCTAGAAAGTCGCTAGATTGTTCCCAAAAAGCGCAATGACGTGGGATAAACCGCCAACAGCACCAATATGTATGTCAAATTTATTAGTAGGTACTTATATTTATTTTTACCTTAAGTTAGGTTTTTACAATATTCATATAAAAATAATAAAACAATATTAATACAAAATATAAAAACACGAGCTGTTGCCAGCGACTTCGTCTACAAAGAATTCGTTTATCGCTATCCCGCGGGAACTACGCAACTTTCCGGAATAAAAAGTAGCCTATGTGCTATTCCAGACTTTTCTCTATCTATGTGCCGAATTTAATCCAGATCCGTTGGGCCGTTTTGGCGTGATTGAGTAACAAACAAACATCCATCCATCCATACTTTCGCATTTATAATAATATTAGTTAGATTAAAAACATTATACAATCTAACCTAAAGTGCCGCCGGCAGAAAGGCGCGGCCTAAGCTACCGGTGTGGTCAGGGTGACAGAGAGAGGAACCTCCTGACTATCCGAGCCGTGTCCAGGAGTACCGACTTCTGTATCTGACCATTGATCTAACCACCACTTATTATTGTTATAAGCCTATTGAGTAGGTAGGTACCACTGCTGAGCCAAGGCTTTCCTCCAACGCTTCCACTGCCCTCGATCTGCGGTGAGTGGCCAGTCTTCAAGAAAGCGTCCAATTCGTCCCGCCATCTCCGTATAGGCCTACAGATCAATAACTTATCGAAAACGACCACTACATTATAGTATAAAAAAGTCGCTTTTCGCTGTGTCTGTCCTATGACTGTATGCTTAGATCTTTAAAACTACGCAACAAATATTTTGATGCGTTTTTTTTATAGATATATAGGTAATGATTCAAGAGGAAGGCCTATATGTAGGTATAATACATGCATAATATAGTAGAGAAAGACTGATTGCACACGTGTGCTAGTAAACTATAAACTGAAGTATAAACTGCCTAAGATTGTAAAAATAGCAAAAGCAAGCGACTCCAAGTCACCAAATAAACGCGCTAGGGCTTAAGCAAAAGTCGCCATTTCTAGCGACAAAGCCGCTAACATGGCAACACTAGCTACCACACTATCACTTGACACTTGCTCTCGCTAGACACGTGCATCAACAATCAATCAATTTACTCATGCCAGCAAAGGTTAATTACCTACTTACTGACAGTTACTGACAAACAAACATTCAGCTGTTTTAAATCCCAGTCGCTGACATAACATTATTTACGTCGCCCGGGCCGTAAGTAGTAATTTACCTCCCGCTACGCGAGCGAGAATTTCCCCTACGCCAGGGGAAGACGTAAAATTGTGTACACACCTCGGGCGGTGATAAAGAATGTCTCAGGTCGCATGTTTATCGCCCTCGCCTTTGGCTCGTGCGACAAGTTCCTGCGATCTGAGACATTTATTATTTCACCACCCTCGGAATGTAATAAACTATATCATTAAATTTACTAGTATCACAAACTTACCAGCCTTGATGGTGATTGCTTAATTTTGAGCCTCTAGTGAGGGTTTTCTCACATAAAAACATCTCAACTACTAGGGAAAAATGGCAGCGCCACTTGCGTATCGAAACGGCAACAAACAGGCGATATTCTATGCTATGCTTCGAAATCAATGTGAAAATCTATGGAAACATGGGTTACGAATAGGCGATGCGGCTAGCAACCCATCACCATTTTGATCCCCCTTTCCACGTATACACCCCCAACCATGCTAACCATGGCCTTTCAGTTTTGTTACCTTAAGCCCTGTCTACCCCGTAAGGGATAAATACGTGATTTATCTATGTATACCTACTAGCGACTCGCCCAATATTTTTTTCATAATTCCAATTTTCAACGCAACCATGCAACATAAACATAACGTAATATAGGTAATGAAACTAAAGCCTGACCAAAAATATAAAAACCCTGCGTTGGTGTCGCCACTGTATCTTTTATATGGTAGTTAACACATAATATAGTCCATACAGAAATACCTATGTTCCGAAATTTTCCGCAATATGGCAAGGGTTTTTATATTTATGGTCACGCTTTACCTGTAGGTATAAGTGCCGGCACGTAAGTCTAATATGACCTTGTATGCGCAGTAATATAAAATACGGTATCCGTGGGTGCGCAGATCCCCTCCACGTGACACGTCATCACGTGACACGACTTACGTGCCGGCACGTATACGCTTTTTAAAAACCTCACGTGAGGTTTGTGAAAAGTTTGCCCCATAATATAATCTTGTAAAACTTACCAAGAAACTTCTTCCGCAGCCTCTCCTAGCTATTACAAGCACCACGGCAGGCTTCAGCATGTGCCTCCTGGGCGTCTGGTTCTACCTCCAAAGCATCCAAGTGTACATGCCAGGCTGGGTCCCCATATTGGCGCTGTGTGTATCAATATTCTCTGACGCGTCGGGCCTGCAGCCGCTGCCGTTTGTGATCATGACAGAAATGTTCAACTTCCAGGTAAGACTAAGACTTTTGTGGCTCTGGTACTTAGATACTTAGGTACTGGCTGGGCGCAGTGACCCGAAGTGGATCTTGGCCTCCGACACCAGACTACTCCATTCCTTGCGATCATGGGCTAGCTCTCGCCAGCCATCAGCCCCGAGATCCGAGAGATCCCTTTGGACCAAGTCGCCCCAACGATACCTAGGATGGCCAACTGGTCTACGCCCGCTCGGCCGGTACAAGTACGCTTTTTTAACTCACGGCACATGGCTGGTACTTAGATATTCATTGTAATTTAAAACGTAATGGACATATTATAGTTCGTCGGCGTTGAACCTGCGATGCTGATACACCCCCTTGCAAAAAAAATGTATTTTTGTGCATAAAACTTACCTACTTAAGCTTTCATGCCTAAAAATCTGAAAAACCATGGGTGCCCGATTTTTTTGCAAGGGATGTAAGTATATGACTGTCGTTGGCGTCGAAAAGACCAGAAAAGACCAGAAAAGTGCAAAAGTGGGACAGAGAAGTGGGTCATATCGCATTGTAAGATTTCACCCAAAAAACTACAAAGGCAGGTTGAATAAAAGCTTACTTATAAAGTTATTTCTAACCTAACAATGGCGTAACTATAGGGTGATAGGGCTGGCAAAATGCCACGAGCCCCAGCTTGCCTTTGCACTTGGCCTTAAGCACAGAAGGGAAGATGATGCACTTCTTTATAGTGAGGAAGGGCCCCGTCTGATGAATTTGCCGCGGGCCTGACGGTGTAGTTACGCCACTGTATCCTAATCTAACTTTCAAACTTTTTAATCTGCAGCTCCGAGGCACAGTAGCCACCCTCATCATGGCGATCTCGCTTGGCACCGACTTCGCGCTCCTCAAGCTCTTCAACCCTCTGATAAACTGGATAGGCTTCCACTCCACCTTCTGGATCTTCAGCGTCATCTGCCTATCAAACCTGTTTTACCTGATCTGGTGTGTGCCAGAGACAAAAATGCGAAGCCTCGAAGACATTTACGCGGATCTAGAGGGAAAGAAGAAGAAAAAAGAGGAGAATGTGGTGGAAACTAATCATGTTTAAGATACGTCCGACTATCTTGGTTTTTTAACTTGAAATTTTACTTTTTAGTACAAGTGCCGGCACGTAAATCTAACGATGAACGTTGATGCGCAGTAGTAGTGTAAAATAAGGCATCGCGGGGGAGTGCAGGGGACGCGGGCGGGCGTACTCCACGTTAGACTTACGTGCCGCCACCTGTATACCCAGTTTAAGTACTTTGCTGGCGACAGACCTTTGGAGACATTGCCATACACGAAGGGGGCCGTCCATTAATCACGTGAGGCTTGGGCGTGGGCCAGGGGTTTGACAAAAATCACGAAATGTCACAAGGGGGGAGGGGGGGTGTAGTAAGATATCACGTATATTTATGTTTTCATTATTTTTTTAAACGAGCGATTTTTAAATCGAAATGCGGCGTGCAGTGTGAACTTGATTGACCTTGTGATTGGCTGACAGTTACATGTATTATAGTAACTAAAATGACACAAAAACAAAAATATATCATGACATATACTATACCAAATTAATATATAAATTCAACACGCGCGCTTGCGCACGCAAGACAATTCTAGTTCTAAAAATTTAAGATTTTTTGTAGATACGAAAAATACACGTGATGTTGGGTGGGGGGTGGTGGGTCTAGTCTTAAACCTCACCATGTATCACCAAGGGGGAGGGGGGGTTAAAAAATGCTTAAAAAAAGATCACGTGATTAATGGACGGCCCCAAGACGCGAGGATTTATCGAAATAAACCTGTAACTATACCTACACTTATTAGAACCACGGTAGGCATCATCGTGAATGTCATCTACTATTATGGGTGATTTGAATCCCAATAGGCGTTAAGAAAATCGGGCCATGTCTAGCTTGAAAATATGTTAATAAAAGTATATGACTTTATGTACAGTGAAAGACAGTAGTAACCTGCTTAATAGTAAGTAATTCTTAAAACTTTTGATGTGTGTATAAACAGTCGAGCTGCAAAGACCAAATTGTGTGTAGTTAGTCGCTATCTCCGCTCTGCACGTCTAGCACAACAGCGTCTAGAACGAACAGTGCCTAGGAGAAAGACGGGCAATATCGCGCGCGACGTGAATCTTGCGCGCTCTCGTGGTAGCCGAGCTAGGTCTGAGCTGGTTCAACCATAGATTTAGTATATACTTACCGTTCATCATCTTCATCATATCAGCCACAGGACGTCCACTGTTGGACATAGGCCTCCCCCATAGACGTCCAGTTGCCTCGGTCGGAAGCGGCTTGCATCCACCGTGAACCCGGCGACTTTAACCAGGTCATCCATCCACCTCGTTGGTGGACGTCCTACGCTGCGCTTGCCGATCCACGATGTCCACTCGAGAACCTTTCGGGACCTGTTCTCCGTGCTATATGGCCTGCCTTGCCACTTCAATGAGCTAATTCGCTTGGCTATGTCGGTGACCCTTGTTCTACGTATCTCATTTTTGATTCGATCCCGTAGAGAAACCCCAAGCATAGCTCTCTCCATAGCTCGCCGTACTTACCGTTACATAATATTCTAAGTAGGTACCTACATCTATGTTCTAAGGGGCAATGCGGCCAGTATAGTTGGAACCTTCGAGCCAGGCATGGTACAGGGGATTTTAGGTTAGTCATATCCGACGAAACCTTTTGTATTTATTTTAAATCAATTATTATTTTATTATCTTATTGTTCCTATTGACGAAGTCTAGTGCTAATATTTAGATTATAACTATCGTAGGCAATTAAAATTGTAAATGATTGTTTTGAATGAAAAATAATTACTTATTAACTAATATATGTATAAAATTTAGACATTAAGATGAATATTTAATTAAGTTATGTGTGTCGTTTCTTGATATTTTTCTTTGGATGTTTCAAGGCAGATGCGATTTATCGACCATAATATTTACTGTGATATCGGAATCTTTAATTATATGATACTTTAACAGCATCTTACCTAGTAAAATTGGTTGTAATAATGCTGGTCATTTCCCTACTGCTTCTGAACCCATCTTAGAGTACTTATGATATGTGTGTGATGTGTGTGTCTTAAGTAATGTATGCAACTGTACATAATATTAGGCCTTAAACACTCATTTTATAAGAGTTGCATAAAATACTATTAGGTAGGCATATTAGTGGTGCTTATTCAAAAGTAATCACTTACTAAAATATCGAGAAACGTGATGCAATAGAATAATTCAATTTGTACATATATTTTCGTAATCTTTAGATATATGATAATTTTATTGTAGTCTGACTGAAGAAGTAATAATTATGCTGTGAAAATCAATACAATTATTATTAAAATCTTGTTTGTGTATTTATTATAACAATCAGCCATGTGAGACTATTTATTTTAATTTGAAGCTATTTTTTATATTGTCATTATTTTTACGAGTATAAAAACTAGTGAGAAAAATTTGAAAGTATCTACCTATTCCTATTATCGTACTAACGATATTATAGTCCTGTGACTGTCATAAAAGGACAGACAGACAGGCAGGCAGTTTTAGTACTTTTTAGGGTGCTTAACAGACTAAACTAGTAAAAGACAATTAGCTATTTTTAATTGTACAATAAGCAAATAAAAGGCATCTCGAGTTTTAGAAGATTTAATATAATAAATAACCAGCGTAGTTTACAAAAGCATTTTTTTTTTTCATTTTCACATTTTATTGGAAAATATCATTTTGAGACTAACCAAAGACAATGTTACTAATCATTGCCAGTCGCAATAACTGTTACTATTTAAAAATATGATCCCTCTGGGTTACCCCACTTAAATAAAAGGACTAGTCATAAACAACATCGGTTATATTTTCTGTACATTTTGAGTGCGGCGAGAAAATAATAAACTTCTTCGCAAACGCGCAACTTTTTTTACACATATTGTCAATAACTATACTGATTTATCTTCGCAAAGGTATCATTGTTACACGGGAAAAAATGTAGCTACCTACTTTTTAACAACTTTATTATTACGTATTTTTAAAGTTGGACATCGTCTAGTTAGTTTAATTGAGATGGGAAGAAGTGAACACGTTAAGAATCGACCAATCACAAAGCCACAAATCATCACTCGTGGCGATTTGACCAATTACATTACCGCAGGACAGGGACCGGAAACCGGTTAATTTTTGAATCCGGTATTGTGCACTCGCCCGAGAACGAAAAGGATTTCGTTTCCGTTCGCGGTTACCGGTTAAAGAACTGTTCAATTGAGATACCGGTTAGTGCGCTTTTCGTTCGTCATTAGTTTTTGGGGAACGAAATTAAAATTGAAAATAACGAAACAAGAGCAAGATAGAACTTGTATTGCTCTCTTTAACTGGAGCTTTACTGAAGCGTCTGGCGTATGTCGGCGGTGGCTGGGTTTAATCGGTATAATTTCGTTAACGCGAACGTTAAAATTTCGTTCTCTAGTACTTAACGATAAGCAAGACCATTTCGTTTTTTTTTTGTTCGCTCCATCAATTAACCGGTATATTATCAAACGAAATAAAATAACGAAATTGGAACAATATTAACAGGTATATCTAGAACGGTTCCGGTCCCTGCCGCAGGAGATACGTTGATTTCGATTATAGCGATTAGTCGATACTGAAAGTCTGCGCTCCGTCCCAATTGAAGCGCACCTTCAATCGCCATACATTCACAATTCCGTACTTACAACATACAGAACAAATTAATGTAACAACCAACATTGGAGAATATGAGAAATACCTCATACGACAATTATGCGGCCCGTTTCTCGAAGATACAATTTTTTACAAACAAACTAGCAATATTGGCCCATTCAACCAATCACTGGTTAGTAGTTGACCAATGGTAGTTTGAATTGGTAAAATTGTGACTTGTAACTTCGAGAAACTGGCCACTGGTCGAAGTGTAACTGTTACAACAGTGTAAAGAAAACAAGTAACAGTTTCGACACAGCAACCAAATGAGTCATGCAAGCAAAGTCAGTAACATCCACTTTTATTACAGCAACATTGAATAGTCTTGTAATTACTTCAACATAATTTCGCTCAAATCTTCTGTACAGTGCTTCTGTTTGCTTAATGTAACTTGGCACACTTCGTTTTTCATATGACTGTCGTCTGAACATTAAGTAGCAAGAAGCGTCCGCTTTTCAGTTAAAGTGGATGCTGACTGCTTGCGTGACTCAAATGCTTGTTTAGATGGCGCCACGGTCAACGTCTCGCCTTTGTAGAAAACTAGTTCAATCCACTCGTCATCTTATCTTCACAATTGCTATAAGTATTCTCAAATATTATTTAGTGCGAGCATATTTCAACTGAAACAGAAGACAACCCATTTCTAAAGCTGTTAGAGCGCTTCCAGTGTCATTATAATACCAGAAATTCATACGCAAATAATCTTCAGCAAAACTACTGCGACCCGTTTCTAGAATTTACAAGTTACAATTTACAAGTGTAAACTTTACTAGCAACATTGACCCAATCAACCAATCAGTGGTTGTGATTTGACCTTTGCTAGTTCGCACTTGTAAAATTGTAAGTTGTAATTAAGAGAAACCACTGGGTGAATATTCAAGCATTTGACCACTCGGGTCGAACGTCATTACTCACCCACGATTTCAAGGCGCAAACAACTTCGATCAAGCTATCTCAGCATCTCTTTTAACAATACTGGCTTAGAAAAATAATGACAATAAACTTCGAACGCTTAATATTGACCTCACTATGACAGATCACATTGTGTATAGACAGGGTAGGTACACATTCATAGACGCAGCGGAAAAATCTGACTGCATTAGTTCAAATCCACGTTCACCTCGCTTTTCTTGTAATGTGACAATACGACAAATCCCTAAATACGGACAAGAAATTGCTTTACCATTAAGATTAAATTTCATTCAATTACATAAAACGTTAAATCCTATTTAAATTTTCATGAATCAGAGAACTCAGAAAATATTCCACATTGTCAAATCAACATAGAAATGAACTAAAAAACACTAATAAGAGAGAAACAGAATGCCTAAGAGTGAGGTACGCGCACTTTGTGCCATTTTTTTTATAAACTGCGTAAAATATAATTAAACAAATATTTTAAAGCAAATCCTTGCACCGCATAAAAGTTGCATGTCATCTTATGTTTCAACGTGTAATTTTACTAAAATAAAAACACCACATTGAATTCTACCACAATTTTACACAAAGACAACCCGTACTTACTAATATAATCTCGCCTATTATAGGAAGAGTATCTATTTATAAATTATAACCTCCAGATTTCCACTACTAGTATTTTAAACCTGACAATTTTTCCGTGAACAACACCGGCGGTAAAAAAAAATACTATTCGTTTTTTTTATTTGATCCGTTTTTCATGTTCTTTTGACGATTTTTTTTTCACAGCAACGATATACATATTCCCGTGTATTTAACATATTTTTATTGACATCCGTGAACATAGTATTGCTTGATATAATGTGTATAAAAGCCCATATCAGTGCTCTATAAAACAAATGAAAATTCAACTTAATCGTCACAAATTGATAGTGATATATTTAAAACTTGATTCACTAAAGTTTAGTCAAACTTACTCATACAACACGATAAAATCAGTCATTGTTATGCCAATTATATAATTTGATTAATTCCAAATCGCGCTGCGACTGCCTGCACAAATTTGCGACAAACGCAATTAATTTAATAGCAGTGTCCGAGGCAGTTGGATGCACCTCATCTTTCACTTGGAGATAGAGATGCGTTAAAATTCATATTTTTATAACGCAAAACGTTGCACATCTCCCTAATTATTTCAACACGGTCAACATTTTCTTCAAATTTCTAGCATAATTTTGCAATCATTAGTCGTTTTTCTCACATCATAGCAGTTTATAAACTTGTGATGTTCGTAGAACCTGACTATCTGTTTTTAATCACCGCCAATGTACAGATCTCTTCACCCACTAAGGCACGCCCCACCACAGCAAATCATCGATGTAAAGCTCATGCTTACAAGATGTCTTAGTGTGCGTAACTTGCGGTACCGACAGCGTCTAGCGTCTAAAGACACAACGCACACATACAACGCCTCTCAGAATTGGTCCAGAATATTACACCAGGCCCTTATTTCACCAAAGCAACAATTGTCTGTGACAAATGACAATCCTGTTTACATTACAAGTATTCCGGGACAATTTTATGAGACCCTGTACACGTGTTATACATACGATACATAATGTGAAAGCGCGACTTCGTGAGAGAACAGATCTGTAATTGAATTCTTGTAGATTACAGAATGTGTATATTATTATTACGATTTAAATTTATACAACTGGACAGGTATTAATTTAGTTTTTTTTTTAATTCTGTCCGCTTGGGATTCCATTTAAACATAATTATTTTACAATCCCACACAGACGAGAACACAGCCAAATAGTAATTTGAAAATTCTAAACTTTACTACTAATAGACGATCATTCTAAGCTTAAGAAATCGTAATATTTTTGTTCCAGAGCAAAAATCAGTGTGCAAAAAAAAAAACAAAATCAATCACGTAATAGACAAATGAGACCCGTATTTTTTAAATCTATCTCTTAAAATTTAACAAATACAACATAAAAAGAGTATGATGATAGTAAAATAAGTATACCAAATTTCAAGTAAGTCAATCGGAAAAACAGTTCCGTCTTACGGAGACGATCCTGGCCGGCCCATGTAAACTCACATATCTATAGCAAATTCCAAATCAATCCGTCCTTTGGAAGTGGGTCTAATTTATCTCGCAACATGTATATTGAAGATACATAATTACAAACTAAAATTGATAGTTAAATAAATGCTTGTAAATTAGCCTATACGAATTAGAAACCACGCCAACTTTATGCTTCAGTCCATAGTCATCATCATCATCATCATCATCAGCCTGAAGACGTCCACTGTTGAACAAAGTCGCAACTTTCACGATGTCGTCGCCGACACCTGTGCCCCGTTTCTCGAAGTTACAATTCAAGTGTAAGCTGCAACATTGGTCAAATCTCAACCGCTGATTGGTTCATTGGGCCAGTGTTGAAATTACACTTGTAAAACTGTAAATTGTAGCATTGAGAAACAGGCCACTGGTCTATAGTAATCCTAACTAATATTATAAATGCGAAAGTTTGTGATGATGTGAGTGAGTGTGTATGTTTGTTCCTTCTTCACGCTAAAACGACTGGACGGATTTGGATAAAATTCGGAACGAAGATAGCTGGTATCCCAGATTAAAACATAGGCTATTTTTTATCCCGGAAAGTTACATAGTTCCCGTCGGATAGCGATAAACTTGTCAAAGGTCGTAGCTGCCTAGTTGCAACGTAAAAAAATATTGCAAAATATACTGCCAACATCAGTTTCTGAGTCTGATTCTACGCAGACGTCGCGGGCAGAAGCCTTTTGCAACACAGCCAAACGTCAAGGTAATTAAAACAATATTACTTTAGATAATTAATGTAAGCTTAGCATGATCGTCAGTCAACAAAATCTACCTTCCACTATAGTATTTCGCTTGATAACACTCGCATAACTTTATTCTTACCAGTCAGGCATCCGTCGTTATACTATCCTGGTTAACAGTAGACTCGACTTCCTTGGGCTCTGATTTTTTGTCCTCCTCCTTCTCTGTCTCTGGATTATCCCTCTCTTTCTCCGAGGGTTTCGAGTCTGTCGATATCGAGCTAGAGGTTAAACTGTTGGACTGTGATGACTCTTTGCTTTGGGTTTCCTGTGAATTCCTATTTTCTTTGTCTTTTGAGCCATCTGAAATGTAAAGGTTTAGTTTATAGTCTGGATATATGCTTTAGGAGTATTTCAATAAATGATGATCAAATCGTTACCGTTAATATAACTAATGAAGTACCCTGATACCTGATATTGTTTTTCATAGATGTAGTAAGTATAAAGAATTGCCATTGAGTAAATTTGAAAACTAAGACTAACGGGACTTAATCGCGTAAATAAAATGTATTTTTGTAAATACCTCGACGTTTCGGACGCGACTTTGCATCCATGGTCTCGAGAGGAGTTCTTATAATAATTTGTGAAAATCGCAAAAGTTTAAATCGATAATCTAAGACTAAATATATACGAAATGTCGATCAATAAATTAACAACAATCATACAAAACTTAGTTAACTTCAAATGTAGTAAACACAAAGTTTCATGTTTATATACGATAGTTCCTTCAGACTTCGCGTTCATGAATATTCGGGATTCCCGAGTTTACCCGAAGGCAAATCGTTATACACTACACCTGCAGGCAGATTACGTAACTCGCTCGCGATCGCCATCGTGTTCATTTTGACAGTTCTTGTATGAATGTGACAGCTAGCCGATTCCGATACCAATTGTCAGCCCATACGTGAACTGTCAAAATGAACACGATGGCGATTGCGAGCGAGTTACGTAATACTCCTGCTGTACGAGGATGAGGTAAATAAAAAATAGAATTAAGCTTTTATTTTTACATAAAAACATTTCTTTGCAATCAGAACTCAACTAAAAATAAAAACTAAATCAAATAACTATGCAGGAACTACCAATTACTAAATGATTTAAAGCACTACCAACATAACATGATACCTACAAACAAAATAAAAAAGGGGGTAACTTATACATATTCTTCTTAATCGTATTACAGAATTCGGATTCATTTAATCGTTATGATGGAAACGATTCTTCTTTAATTGTGCGTTAATCCAGGCTTTAATTCGCAGCTCCCAGTGCATATCTTGGCAAAGGAAAAGGTTATTACAAATAAGGTAATGGTAAGTCAGGGCTCGTCCAGAAACCACACGTGGATTTTTCGGACTTAGTATGAAGTAAGTTGGTTAATTGACAACATTTCATTTTTATAACACCTGAAAATGAATATATGGTTCGAAAGCATTTTGCCTCCTGATCACTGCAATATGTTTATATAATTTTAATATCGCTTATTATAAAAAATAATAATTAATTAAAAATATGTCCTAATTTTACCAAAACTACCACAGGATAGGTGAAACGCCTTTGCTTTTTTCACGAGAAAAAATAAGCGATCATAGTTTAGTATTTTTGACAACTTCAAAGTACAAGGGGGGCAATTCTGAAATTCTATTTTCGAAGTTCGTTGCATACCTTCTCTCTCACTCTCAATATAATGACTATTAGTATGAGCAGAACAGCACGAAGCGAACCTCGAAAATCGAATATTGGAGAATAGGACCTGACATTGTCAATTTGAAATTAACGTCAGTTTTTTTTTCTATAGAGAAAAGACAAAGGGATAAGTGTGTATTCTGTGATAGTATCGGAGTTACGCCCTTTCAGAATAAGCACAAATTAATAAATTAATTATAAATTAAATACAAGCCCTAGCGAAAAAATTAAACTGTCAGCATGTTCATCTTTTCAATCAAAATACAGAGAACCATTAAAATTATAGGCTTAGAAATTATGAAATGTTGTCAATTAAAAAACCCATTTCTTTTAAGCCATGTCACGCTCGTAATTTCGTTATTTTATACTTTCCTGGCCGTGTAAAAAAATTACACGTGACGTGTTTTCGGACACCCAAGTTCCCCCATTGTGATCATTTGTGATATTTTGCTGACCCCAAACCCCTCATAAACGATCACATGATTTCTGGACGAGCCCTTATGAAAAGATTATGGAATTGGTTAAGATAAGTGCATGAAAGGAATGTGTGCTAAATATGCCACTTCTCCAAGCTGTTTCTGTAGAATATTATAGTAATATTTTATTGAATCAGGCGTTACCTTGCGGAGGTCCATTTCAATGAACACAAAATATTTACCTCGCTACTCCGCTACTTACGCAGCGTCCGTTACTTACTTAAGTAGCGGAGTAGCAAGGTAAATATTTTGTGTTCATTATTATAGTAATGTTTAAAAAAAAACTTACCAAAACCGGGCTGCGTGGCAGGCCAGGGTTTTCGTACAAACATATTTTCTACGATTCTGTCTATGTTGTCCTTTTCAGTGGAGTTCGCTGGCCTGTTGAAAATACATGATTGTTGAGTTGCTAATGGTTTAAAAATACAATAGGGAATATTCTTTTATAAAAGCTTATGTAACATAACAATGAATATATAAAAAAAACATGTCACTATAAAAATAACCGTTTTGGGCTTAAAACCACTAAATTCTATAATACCTTATTCACTAATACCCCTAATTTTCAAATTACTACCGACTCATAATACCTAAAATGTCAAATAGTTATAAGAGACAATTTGACATTTTAGGTATTTTTAGGTATTATGAGCCCGTCAGCCCGTGGTCATGTCAAATTGTTATAAGAGACAATTTGACATTTTAGGTATTTTTTAGTATTATGAGCTTGTGGTCATGTCAAATTTTTATAAGAGACAATTTGACATTTTATGTTGTTTTAGGTATTATGAGCCTGTGGTCATGTCAAATTGTTATAAGAGACAATTTGACATTTTGAAAATGAGGGGTATTAGTGAATAAGGTATTATGGAATTTAGTGGTTTTAAGCCGAAAGCAAATAACTGATATATAATCTATGAAAGATTTGTCTCCAATCTCTTATTTTTTATTAGAAGTTAGTGTGTATGTGTCACCTGTCGGGGCGCACGATGGGGATGGCGGCGGTGGGGCGGCGCGGCGCGCGGGGCGCGGGCGGCGGCGGCTCCTGCTGTGTGTGTGTGTGTGTGTGTGTGTGTGTCACCTGTCGGGGCGCACGATGGGGATGGCGGCGGTGGGGCGGCGCGGCGCGCGGGGCGCGGGCGGCGGCGGCTCCTGCTGTGTGTGTGTGTGTGTGTGTGTGTGTGTGTGTGTGTCACCTGTCGGGGCGCACGATGGGGATGGCGGCGGTGGGGCGGCGCGGCGCGCGGGGCGCGGGCGGCGGCGGCTCCTGCTGTGTGTGTGTGTGTGTGTGTGTGTGTGTCACCTGTCGGGGCGCACGATGGGGATGGCGGCGGTGGGGCGGCGCGGCGCGCGGGGCGCGGGCGGCGGCGGCTCCTGCTGTGTGTGTGTGTGTGTGTGTGTGTGTGTGTGTGTCACCTGTCGGGGCGCACGATGGGGATGGCGGCGGTGGGGCGGCGCGGCGCGCGGGGCGCGGGCGGCGGCGGCTCCTGCTGTGTGTGTGTGTGTGTGTGTGTGTGTGTGTGTCACCTGTCGGGGCGCACGATGGGGATGGCGGCGGTGGGGCGGCGCGGCGCGCGGGGCGCGGGCGGCGGCGGCTCCTGCTGTGTGTGTGTGTGTGTGTGTGTGTGTGTGTGTGTCACCTGTCGGGGCGCACGATGGGGATGGCGGCGGTGGGGCGGCGCGGCGCGCGGGGCGCGGGCGGCGGCGGCTCCTGCTCCACGGGGCTGTAGTACGTCACGCCGCCGGCCTGCGTTGCCTGCGCTACCTAAACAGACAAGCCACCCGCTTTTCTCACTGATTTTAGGCTAAATTATACAAAGCCGACACCCATAAGATTTTATGTCAAAAGTGTCAAAAATGTCAAAAGGTCATGCGCCATCTTTGGTACAAAAAAAATGCAAAATTCGGGCTCAAAGCCACCAGATTACACAAGAACGACACCCATCACAAATTTTGTGTCAAAAGTGTCAAAATGTCATGCGCCATCTGCGATTTAAAAAATATGTGAAATTCGGGCTCAGAACCACAAAATTACTAGAAAACGACCCCCTTCACAAATGTGTCAAAAATGTCATGCATCATCTTAGGGCCAAATAATATGCAAAGTTCGGGCTGAAAGACACCAAATTAGACAAAAAAGACACCCATCCACAAATTTTGTGTCAAAAGTGTCAAAATGTCACGCGCCTTCTTAGTTATAAAAAATATGTGAAATTCGGGCTCAGAACCACAAAATTACAAGAAAAAGACCTCCTTTACAAATGTGTCAAAAATGTCATGCATAATCTTAGGTCCAAAAAATATGCAAAATTCGGGCTCAAAACCACCAGATTACACAAAAACGACAACCATCACAATTTTTGTCTCAAGTGTCAAAATGTCACGCGCCATTCTTAGATTTAAAAAATATGTGAATTCCGGGTTTTACCCACAAAATTACAAGAAAACGTCCTCCTTCACAAATATGTCAAAAATGACATGCATCATCCAAAAATACGCAAAATGCGGGCTCAAAGCCACCAAATTACACAACAAAGACATCCATCAAAAATTTTGCGTTGTGTCAAATTATCCGCCATTTCGGATCGTAGAAATACTATCAAATTGAAATTAATGAACTAATTATCTTTCGGCTTCTAACTTAGTAACACTGCATTTATTCTCAACGCCTGCATGGTTTTTGACCTTAGCCTGGCCGAATGAAAAGTAGGTATTAACAAAAAAAAAACCATCCGCCTATTCAAATTTTAGGGTCATGTATACAAAAACTTACATTTAGGGCCTCACCACTCCTTAAGTTATCTATGATTCCGTCTCTATTTATTACTACAAAACAGACAGAGACGTCATCATAGATGACTGACAGTTAAGGAGTGGTGAGACAGGCCCTTATTTTACAGGCAAAAAGATTATTGTAGAAGGTGGCAACACTCACATAATTATGGTGGGGGTAGAGCTGGTGCGGGTACGGCGCGGGCGGCGGCTGCGCGTACATCGGCGCGCCCGCGAACACCGCGCTGTTACCGCTCGGCTGCGACACGCAATGGATTACGCACGGCCAATCAACTCAACTATACTTCGATTTTTTTAGAACTAGATACCACAACAACATTATGTTGCGTCTGGTCAACTATTTCTTACCTAGCAAATAGTACAGTGCAATAGTTTGGCAGTCGCAAAATAAAATTGTGTTAATGTCACTTTATTTGCGTGCCGTCAATTGGGAATGGATGATTATTTTAAAAGTGCTTGGTGATTTTTCTATTGATAGGAATAACCATCCTTAGCTACGGAAAAAAGTTTCAGATTTTTCCGTCGAGCCATATATTTTATAAAAATAAAAACATTTTACTCAGTCACTCGGCGGCCCCTGTACGGCATTATCAAATTAAAAAAAACAACAATGACATTCGTCACTGACGTTGATAGCACCGCACTCTCGGAAGCTATAACAAGCAACGGCTAAGTGGCGCCGTCTGTAGATTGTTGGTGGTACTGAACCACCTATTTGGGATTTCATTAAAATTACCATTAATTTCTGATGTAACTTTCAGTAGTGTTTTTGATTCGGAGTAGAAATAACCCAATAATTCCAAAATCTGAGAAAAAAAAAATATTATGGTATTTTTTATTGAAATTCCCCATGTATGGTTTAGTAACACGAACAATCTACAGAAGGCGCCACTTAGCCGTTGCTTCTTTTAGCTACAAATGCCATCGTGTGTTTTTAAATTTGATATGTCATTGGCGTACTGCTTACTGCCGTATAGAGGCCGCCGAGTGACTGAGTAAAATGTTTTTGTTTTTATAAAATATATGGCTCGACGGAAAAATCTGAAACTTTTTTCCGTAGCTAAGGATGGTTATTCCTATCAATAGAAAAATCACCAAGCACTTTTAAAATAATCATCCATTCCCAATTGTTACTCTACACTTACTGTACAAAATTATAAAGAGATTACAGTTCACGATCCGCAATATAATGTTGTTGTGGTTTCTAATTCTAAAAAAATCGAAGTATAGTGGTAACGGATGAAAATCTTGCGGATGAAAGATTGACAATATTTCAAAAAAAAATAATTTCCATGAATAAAACCATTTCGACAGAAACGCTTGCAGAACACAATTTTTTTTGTACAATATTTTTTGGAAAAATGAGCAAAATATGTAAAAAGAGTAATGACATCATACCAGATGGTCCAACTTTTTGTATATGGCAACCGGTTATAAAAAACTTATAACTTTCGAGTTTGACATTTACGACGTTGACGGTTTATATTTTGTTTTAAGTTTTTGACGTTCATCGAGATTTACAACTGTTTTCACTGTCAAACTATAGGCACAGGTTTTATCAGTCAATTTGATATAATTATTCCACTTTTTAAGTGTACGAAACACACTATGTGACCTCATTTCGCCGACACTCGACGTTTGTAACATACGCCCTTTCTGCTCGAGCAACGATTTAAATGGATTTTTCCACGAAAATACAAGATTTTTACAAATATAAAAAAATATGGATGTCTTAAAATTGTGCAGTCTTTTGAGCCAAACAAAAAGTTGCACTCAAAAAATTTAAATATTGTCAATTCACTGGGGAGTATAAAACATGGCTGTGGAAGCTAAAAAAGGAGAGCAAGAAAGACGGTAAGATACGGATTTGGGAGTAGCCCCCCTATATTTACCTGCATATACTGAGCAGGCATCATGGCTGGTGGTGCGTAGCCCTGAGCCTGTGGGATGGGCGGTGCTGCTGAAACGAATAAAATAATTAAAAAAAAGCAGCGGGTAGCACTCCGGGAGTGCCGGCAGAAGTCAAAACAGCAGCTTAGATTAGATTTTAATATTGTAACCTCCATGGCGCTCAAGACGCGTACCGTACTGGCCGATTACAAAAAAACGTACGTATTATCTATATTGACAGACCTCTAACAATGTGCTGATGGCCTAGTACTTTTGTTCCATGACTCAACAAAAAACACTTCAAAAATCGAACGCGATTTATTCGTATTTCAAAATAAGCTCTTAGGGGGCGTCCATAAATTACGTGAGGTGTTTAAGGGGGGGAGGGGGTCGAGTCAAATCTCATCTAATCTTACGTTGGAGAGAGGGGGGTCTCGGCAAATGTCACGCAATTTTTTTTCTGATTGAAGCAAAAAAAAATTATACTCTTTTGGTCCATTTTTATTACACTTATAATTAAACTCTCAGCAATATTGATTACTAGTCTTTACTAGTCGTAAATAAAAGCACGAAGCAATTTTTGCTTTTCTTGTCACAATAACAATCCAACGCGTTTATGTAAGAAACCCACATTTTGATAAATCTCACGTGAGATTGGGGGATGGGGGAGGGGGTTGAATAAAATCTCACGACATCTCACCAGGGGGGGAGGGGGACAGAAAATTAAAAAAAAACACCTCACGTAATTTATGGACGCCCTCTTAGAGGATTTCATATTCTGGTACTTACTCTCCCTCCGTTTTCACTTCAAAAATGTTATAATTTTATCCATTCTACGACACAATGGGTAAAAAAATGCCTTTGGCTTTTTTCACGAGAAAACAATAAAATATCATCAAGAGATTTCTATTCAGTCTACTCTATGCATAACATATTTTGCTTTGCCACTATCGAATGGAGTCCGGTTGGTCCGGTTTAGGGTATAATTGTAGACTAGCTAAAAATCGACAAGACATACATACCCATAGTGTGCGGCTGCGAAGGTATGTTGTGTATCGAGTGGTGGGGATGCGTTACCATCTGTTGCTGTTCCAGGATACCTAACCGCACCTGTAGAGAAGAGATAAAAAACACTTTCAACATGGCCGGGTATTGGAGAGTTTCAAAAGTATATTCAAGGGTCAGTTTATCTCCATTGCACAAGATCAAAATACTATACAGGGTGTTTGGTAGCCAGGTGCAAAGCTTTAAGGGGGTAGCCGAGGTATTTTTGAACATTTAGACATACATGTCTTAGCCGAAATTTGTTTTTTTTTTTTAAATTGAAAATTTAGAAATTTTATGAAAATACCCAGAATTTAATAGAAACGAGTCAATAGTTTAATGTGTATCGGACCAAATGAAACAATATTTAAGTGTATGTCAGACAGACTGTCTGACAGAAACAAAATGGAGGCATTCGAAATAACTAAAAATGTCTTATTTTGCAGCAACGACACAAATCCAACATTCATTTCCTCTTTTTTATCATCTCATATAACAGAAGCGCTCACTCACGCTCGGCCTTCTGACGCATACTCGTCCGTCATTCGGCTCCGTGGCAGCCTCTGCAATGTAGTATTATTGTAAGCCAACCTGTTGCGCGTGCGGCGGCTGCGGCAGCTGTTGGTGCGGCGGCGACGGCCCGTGCGGCTGGCTCGCGTTCCGGTGCACCTGCTGCAACAACAGATTAATTAACCTATAGAGCGTACTACACGCTTAACTGAGTCCTCCCCCGCGCGGGTACACATGGGGACAATGGTGAAGATTTTGTCCGCGTAGAACTTTGATAAACAATAACTGTAGATACACAGTCGCGCTCCCGAAAATTTCCGAACCAAAAGTAAGCCAATTTAATAAAATTGGCTTAATTTTTTCTCAGTACGTTGTTGTCAATGCCAGCGTAACGATGCCCACGTGTGTCTTCAAATAGTGCAAAAATCCCTCGCAAAAACGGAACAAATCTGATGGAATATCATACTTTCAGTGAATATCTGTTGTTTTTTCTATTAAATTCTGAGAATCGGAGAGAAATATTGATCTAAATTAATTTTAAAGCCATTTCTAAATTGCTAATTTTTGCCAGAATTCGACAACATTGACATAATGCCTTGTCTTTGTCACACGCACAGGAAAGCTTATCAGTAAAACGAAACAGATAAACAACAGAACATAGAACAAAAGTGTAGTGGAGTTGCCATCACCCAATTTTTTATTTCTAGAATCTTATACGTAAGTCATGTATGTGTGATTTAGTTTTAGACTTATTTATTCATCAACAAAAATTACATCAAATTAAAACATGCATGTCACAAATATGAGTATTTCTGTTGAGATCGTCAAAAATTAATAATAATAAGAGCATTATAAATTATAAACAATAAAATAAAATACAATGTCAAAAATAATAAGTTTTGTAAAAAAATATGTCAAATTTATAATTCTAATAACATTTGAATAAAATTTATCTTTTGTATGTGTTACTGGGAAACATGTGCGATAGTTTGACTGTTTGAGAACCACTCGGACCCTCAGATATCTATTTTTAAGACAATCGGTCCAAAAAGTAAAGATTTAAAAATGGCGGCCACTTTATCCATTTTTGATAACGGTTTCATGTTTGGGGACTACTCGAACCCTCAGATATCGATTTTGATAGCAATCGGTCCAAAAGCTAAGAATTTCAAAATGGCGGCCAGCTTTAAAACTTAATTTTCACACTCAGAAACGCCAATTAACATAATAAGAACTCTGAGTGCTGCAGGGATGATTAATTGAAACTTGAACTTGATCCATGAACATGGTAAAACAATTCTAAATTTCCACTGTCAGTCAATACAACCGACTGGGTAGGTAATTAAAGTTAACTTTCATACTCAGAGACGTCGATTAAGTTCTAATAATCATAATATTAACTGACGTCTCTGAGAACGGTTTTGATATATTATTATTCTGCAATAATTATATACGTTGCCACTTTAGGCAGCTACGACATTTGTTATGTTTACCGTTATCCCTCGGGTTTTTTTTTTTTTTATATAAGAGGGGCAAACGAGCAGACGGGTCACCTGATGGAAAGTAATCACCATCGCCCATGGACACCTGCAAGACTTGGGGAATCACAGGTGCGTTGCCGACCCTTTCAAGAACAGGAAGGCTCGCTTTTTAAAGATCACTAAATTGTACCGCTCAGGGAATGTTGCAGCAGGAAGTTGGTTCCAGATCTTCGTCGTACGAGGAAGGAAATTGCGTTTAAAACGCACGGTACTTGACTGCCAACCATCAAGATGTTGAGGATGGAAGGACAGACGATTCCGCGAAGTGCGGTAGTGAAATTTAGCCGCAGGCAACAATCCGAAAAGTTCATTGGAGCACTCCCCATGAGATATTCGGTATAATATGCAGAGGGATGCTACATCCCTCCGCACAGCCAGAGAATCGAGCAGACTAGAAAGTGCCTGGTTATCGACAATTATGCAACTTTCGGGAATACAAAGTAGCCTATGTGTTAATCTAGGGTACCAGCTATCTCCGTTCCAAATTTTATCAAAATCCGTCCAGTCGTTTCAGCTCGAAGAAGAAACAAACATACACACTCACATCGTCACATCCATCCATCCTCATAAACTTTCGCATTTATAATATTAGTAGGATATAGATACGTATCTCGAAAACGGTAAACATTTGGTTTGGAGTAAAGAAAATTAGCTTTAAGATTATCTAAATGACTTGCCCATTCATCCTGTAAAGTATTGGCGTTAACATTAATTTCACCCTGTTTTTTACTGCATTAATTGTCAAAAACTTTTAAAAAATTAAGTCCTCTCCGAAAGTCCGAATGCATTCTTTGTTCAACAACATAATTTCGTCCGTCAAAGCTAAGTCAAACTCGTCAAAGCGTCGCCTTCAATGTAACAAGTGGAATTAATCCCTCTGCCGTTTCTGATAAGGCTTACATTCATATCCGAGTTTAAACCAAACGTGTGTGAAATTGTCATGTTTAGCTGTCAAGGTGTCAAGCGTTTTGGAGTTTTGCCGCTACCGAAATTCGACTGTAATTAAGTAAAGACTAGGTTCAAATTTCGTCACGTATTCTTTCAATTCGTCTGTGTGGTGGGATTACTTTTCTCTACGCACACGTAAATATATTTTTAACTGTGGAGTAGCGAAATTCAACTGTAATTAAGTAAAGACTAGGATCAAATTTCGTCACTTATTCTCTTAATTACTTTGTGTAGGTGATGATTTTATTTGTTACGCAAACAAATAAATAGTTCGGACATTTTTTGAAGGGGATTTTGTATGGCACTGTGTATCTACAGTTATTGTTTATCAAAGGCGTAGAATTAGCAATTGACATATTTATCACTATCCCGCGTGAACTATAGTAGACTGTTCAACAAGGGAGGAAAAGAACCAATATCACACGAGGTAACTTGGCACCCGAGCATGCGAGGGTGCCAATATTTCGAGTGTGATATTGGTGTTTTTCCCGAGTTAAACACTCTACTTTTCATTTCGACTACAAGGAAAGTAAAAAAATATACATAAGTAAGTATAAGTATGAGAAAAAATGTATTAAAAAAATAATTAAATAAAATTAATTCAGACATTTGTACAGTTCATAAAGGAAAACGTCACGTTTTTCCAGGAATATTTACTCATTTTTTATTTATATTTTTATGTAAAGTTTTACCAAATGAAGAAATGCTTTCGCGCCAAATTCTAGCTCGCTTTTTCTAAACTAGTTGCATTGGCAGCAAATCAAGTTTTTTTTTAAAACAGGTCAATGTGGTTATTGTCAATTATTTCAATATTTACCCATAAACAACATTCAAAATGTTTTATATAAAGATTAGAGAAAAACTGTAGATAAAGTAGGAATTTGAGCCACGAGTTAAGCGGAATCAAGATGGCTGTGTGGACTGGACATATATGTATACCATTGTCATTTACAATGTATTTTTTTCTTATTTTTTTTTTCTAAAACAGCATTAAATCTACGTATGTATAAAAATAAACTTATGTAAATAAATTAATAAAAATAATATTTGACTAAAATGGCGTTATAAAATTTATAGTCATTATTACCTACTTAATTAAGAAAAAAACATGGATATGCCGTAATGCTTGGCTGAATGCGTATGTGTTCCATTGACAGCCAATGCCTTTATTTTTTTTAATTCATATCTACCCTTGGGAAGAAAATAATAGTTATCCTCCCGTATGTCAGATATGATTTGCCTCACTTTCCGAGTATGAGAGATGAAAAGCAATTTTCCGTGATAAAACGTAGCCTATGTTTTAATACAGGGTACAAGAGCAAGAACGACGTGGAAAGGGTAAGTTCGGGCATGTAGTTATTAGCCAAGTGTAATAAGCCCTAAAACGTATGTTGGTCCTGAACACGTTACCTGGTGTATGAGCTGCTGCGGGTGCATCTGCGGGCCGGGGCTGCCCTGGTGCTGGCTGGCTGGCGGCGGGTTGCCAGCATACTCTACAGAAAAAAAACATTTATCTATACAAATTCCAAAACGATACTGAAAAGTAAAGCATAGAAAAATCCGGCGAGTAAAGCTATGGCCGGGAGTCGAACCCGGATGATGCTTTTACCCCTACACCACCCATAGCAGGTCGGATTTTTCTATGCGTTCTAGTATTAGTTTTAAGTAGTAAAAATAATTATAAAGAATCAAGAAGTAAAATTCTTGATTCGTTTGATAGTACCTATTTTATGAATACGAAGAGTCTATTTTAAGTAATTTTTTTTAAGTAAAAAAAAAATTGGTTGCCTGTAAAGTCGGTATACGGGCGAAAGTTTTACGTGACAACGACTTTGAGTGGCCTTTCACTTTTTATGTCTGTCTCTCTCGCTCTTAGGCGGGCTAACCATGCCCGAGTGGAAGGGACGCGTGCCTCTCACTCGCTCTCATTGTGAGCGCATAACGTGAGCGGAGCGTAACGCAGTTTCTTGAAGTGTCACCCGGCAAACCAATTTATAAGACGTTGTCACGTCAAAATACACTAATGAATTCATGACAGTTCGAACACCCCAGTGGTCATATTTTGACAAGACTACCCAAATCAATCAACGTTCTTTTAATAATCTAGCTTAGGTAAATTACCTGCATGATACCGATGTTGTTGCTGTTGTTGTTGTTGCGGCGCTTGTTGCGGCGGCTGTTGCGGGCTCTGTTGCGCGCTCTGTTGCGCGCTCTGTTGCGGCGTGTAGCTCTCGGCGAGCGGCCTCTGTCGCAAACTGCTGTAGCGTTTGCTGCCACCTCGCTGTTCGCCTGCTATAAAAAACAATTTCAAATATTAAGAACTATAGATCGATCGCTTAAATGAGTCCTAGCGGGCGCGGCTGCGGGGTGCGGGGTGGGACGAGGCGGGGACCGCTCTTGGTGCGGGCGGGGGGTGCGCCTGCCCCGCACCGAGAGAGCTCCCCGCTTCGTCCCACCCCGCGCCCCGCAGCCGCGCCCGCTAGGACTCATTTAAGCGGTCAGTCTACAGCGACCCGGCTTCGCACGGGTGCAGTGTTTCTCTACTATATTATACATGTAGGTATTATACATATTAACCTTTCTCTTGATTCACTCTTATCTATTAAAAAAACAGCATAAAAATCCGTTGCGTAGTTTAAAAGATTCAAGCATACATGTACAGACACTGGAAAGCGACATTGTTTTATGCTATGTAGTAATAGTAATATGACATTTCCACTCTAGGGGTCATCCATAAAGTACGTCACACAATTAGAAGGCAAGGGGGGCGGGGGGCTGGAAATTTGCGACACACAAACAAAATGATTGCAGTCTTCATATGTGACGTACTTTATGGACGGCCCCCTATTAGGTTGCTTGCTCTATGTGGACACCTTTGCACCCAGAAAATATCGGAAAGGGTATTTTTGACAATCAGGATTACTAAGTTTTGTACTTATGTTTTTTTTGCTAATGTTAATATAGGAATAAATGAAAAAATATGTCATTTTGTTAATTTTTCTACCTTGTGGTTGCGGCGCGTGTTGCGCCGCGTGTTGCGGCGCTTGTTGCGCGCTCTGTGCCTTCTGCGGCGCGCCCTGCGGCGGAGACCTGTTGCGCGGCTGCGAGGGCTGTTGCGGCTAATGGAACAAATAATACAACATTAAATTTCTAAACGACACTGAAAATTAGAACACAGAAAAATCCGAAAAGTAAAGCTATGGCCGGGAATCGAACCCGGGTCCTCGTCATTCCGTGACGCGTGCTATACCCCACCCATAGCAGGTGAGTAAGCGTTCGAATTTTTCTATCTGTTACCAACTGTCACGTGACCTTGTTACTATGCGATTATTTGTCGCGAAGCGTCATCTATTTGAATGATGTGTCTGTACGACACAATTACAAACTCCCGTGGAACATGTACTGCTCACCAGGGACGAGAGATGGCGCTGTTTTTATTAGTATTTAAATATAATATTACAATCATACCTGCCGTACTCGGATACAAAAGTAGCAGTTAATGTTTTGACATTTATTGTAAAATTTGTAAGTCACATAACATGGTGGTCCTAAATATACACAGAAAATCTCTGTATACGTATGTATCTGCCTATAGTTTATTTATTCGTACTAGATTATTAATTTACAATTGCAAATGTCAAATTGTGATTGATTGAGCTTTTATTGTTTAGTGGTGTACTCGAAACCATCGACAATGTTTGTGGTAAGATACAAGAGGTTTGGTTATATTTTATGAAAAACATACGATTATCATAATCAAGCAAATTTTAAGGTTTATTAGTTTATAACACTAGATTATATATACAACTAGCTGTTGCCAGCGACTTCGTCTGCAAAGAATTCGTTTATCGCTATCCCGCGGGAACTACGCAATTTTCCGGGATAAAATGTAGCCTATGTGCTACTCCAGACTTTTTTCTATCTATGTGCCAAATTTCATCCAGATCCGTTAGGCCGTTCTGGCGTGATTGAGTAACAAACAAACATCCATCCATCCATCCATCCATCTATCCATACTTTCGCATTTATAATATTCGTTAGATTATCATAATCAAGCAAATTTTAAGGTTTATTAGTTTATAACACTAGATTATATATACAACTAGCTGTTGCCAGTGACTTCGTCTGCAAAGAATTCGTTTATCGCTATCCCGCGGGAACTACGCAATTTTCCGGGATAAAAAGTAGCCTATGTGCTATTCCAGACTTTTCTCTATCTATGTGCCAAATTTCATCCCGATCCGTTGGTCCGTTCTGGCGTGATTGAGTAACAAACAAACATACATCCATCCATCCATCCATTCATCCATACTTTCGCATTTATAATATTAGTTAGATTATCATAATCAAGCAAATTTTAAGGTTTATTAGTTTATAACACTAGATTATATATACAACTAGCTGTTGCCAGCGACTTCGTCTGCAAAGAATTCGTTTATCGCTATCCCGCGGGAACTACGCAATTTTCCGGGATAAAAAGTAGCCTATCTGCTATTCCAGACTTTTCTCTATCTATGTGCCAAATTTCATCCCGATCCGTTGGTCCGTTCTGGCGTGATTGAGTAACAAACAAACATACATCCATCCATCCATCCATTCATCCATACTTTCGCATTTATAATATTAGTTAGATAATTGGAAGGTTTACCTGCGCGGGCGGCGCTGGTTTCTTCTTGCCCTGCTCGGTGGGCACAGGCCTCTGTTGGGCAACAGCCGCATTTACTTTGCGCTGCGGCTGTCCTGGACTGTAAAAAAAACATCGTATTTTACAGTGCTTCCAGTTTCATACCCCCTTATTCATAAACGCTCGCTTCTGCTAAATTAGCAATCGTTTGTCCTTATCTGTGAAAGGTAAATGTCAAAGTGACAGATAAGGACAAACGATTGCTAAGTTAGCAGAAGCCTACAGAGCGTTTATGAATAAGGGGGTTAGTATACTCAGCGGCATATTTAGCGGAACACAAAAAAGTGTAGGTTTTTTTTTCTGCTCAAGCATTAAGTATGCTTTTGCTAACTTTTTTTATGTTCCGCTAAATATGCCGTTGAGTATTATTTATCTGTTGAATTTTGACATATAGTATTTTCATTCTTACCTGTCCTATTTGGTAAACAAAATTCTAACCTCAATGTGCAATTTTTTGTAAAGAATAAGGTGTATTATGTTATCAAATAAACCTGAGGCAATATTTTGTACATAATTTTGCTGATATTTTATCTCCTATTCTTTTATTTACGATGAAATAGTTAAAAAATAACAATAATGAGAAGTTTTGAGGTTAGAATGAAAATACTTTAAATATACACATGAAATTACTTTTTATACAATTTTACTTACCTATTATTAACAACGGTGGCAGTTATAGTGAGATTCTCGAGCGGGGGCAGTTTCTCCTTGTTGTTCTTAACATTGTTAGTCTTCTTCTCCGGTTTGGGAGTGGTCTTCTCCGGTTTCTTGGTCTTTATTGACGCGTTCCGGTGCAAGTTGCCGTTCTCGAGTGATTCGTTCGACGTCGGCTGCGACTTTGAGCGCGGGCGCGGACCTCTGTTTCTCCTAATGGAGAATAAGACCAGAGAAGTTGACACAATTTTCTATTAGTGATACAATGGGGTTGTTTTTTTTTTTTTTTAGTTAGCATTATCGAATGGACTTGACATTTAAAATGTCTAAAGTAGAAAAGTTTAATAATGGAATTAGGAAGATAATATTTAAGAGATTGGTTGTAGAGGGTCAATTTTATTTTAGTGAGTACTGTTATTATATTATTAGTGATTAGATTCAGGGACCGGAAACCGGTTAATTTTTGAAACCGGTATTGTGCAGTCGCCCGAGAACGAAAAGGATTTCGTTTCGGTTCGCGGTTACCGATTAAAGAACTGATCAATTGAGACACCGGTTTGTGCGCTTTTCGTTCGACATTACCACATTACTTATTACTTAGTATGTCTACTCTCTATACTCTGATTTCTGTTGTCCTGTCAATCGTTCGAAGGTTAACTGGAAGAGATCCCTTTAAGGGATAAGTTCGCCTTTGTACATCAATTTGTCTCATTATCTGTAAAATTAATGTGTTTTATGTACAATAAAGAGTTATACATACATACATACATACTTTTTGGGAAGCGAAATTTACCGGTTTAATTGAAAATTACGAAACAAGAGCAAGATAGAACTTGTATTGCTCTCTTTTACACCACTACTAACTGGAGCATCAATAACGATTCCGGTTCCTGATTAGATTACAGTAACTTTACAGTAACCTTTTCCATTAATAAATAACATCATATTAAACAACGCAAATATTTTACTCATGCAAATGTTTTTCCTTCACCGAAAAGTAGTGTCCGACCGAAACACGATTTTTAGCCGAAACCGAAACCAAAACCGAATATTCGGTTTTTTTTCTGATTTCGGCCGAAACCGAAACCGAAATTTTTGAAGATATATCATATCAAACAAAATATTCAAAACTACTGTACAAATCGTAAGGAAAAGGTAAATGCAAGGATTTCTTATACGAGTATGAGAACAATTCTGTTACTTTTTTTATTAAACAAAATAAAAAAAAATTGTCGCTGGTCCCAGCTGGGCCGGCCGACTGTGCATTACCTATACCTACCCGGCCGAGCGTGCCCGAATTAAGCCGAGCGCAAATCACTTTTTTGGCCGAAATTGGCCGAAACCGAAACCGAAACTTCGGTCGGACACTACCGAAAAGCTCATGGCATATTTCAAATGTAATTCCGCACATAAATTTCGAAAAACTCAAGAAGTGCGAGCCCGGGCTTATTTACTAATTAATTTATTTTATCATCACAACCATGTTATTACAAAGTTGGTTGGTTGTTTGGTGGTTGGGAGGAAGTTTCACATGGACATTAACGAGGCGTAGGCTTTATAAAGTACCTAATTTACAGCATTTGAACGTGCTACAATGTGTCACTGACCTCTCCCTCTGCTTGTTGGCCTGCTCTAGCTCAGGGAAGTCCTCGGGGTTGGGAGGCTTGCGCGGCGCCTGCGCAGCCGTCTGGCGGCGATACGCCTCCTCGTCCTCCCACGTGCGCGTGTACTTGTTGGGGCCGCGTCTGCGCAATACAAATTAAACCATCATTAGTTACAATAGTAGAGCGATGGGCAGTACCCGACTATACTTCATTTAATTCAGAATGAGAAACCACAACAACATTATATTGCGGCTCGTGAACTGTAATCTCTTTACAATTTGCACTAGAGTAACAATTGACGACACGCAAATAAAGTGACATTAAATAGTAGATTGATAAACAAGGGTTGAAATATACCCATTTCACCTGAGATATTTCTGGTGCCCGAACGAAGTGAGGGCACCAATGGTTCGAGGGTGAAATGGGTAATTTCATCCGAGTTGAACACTCTACTTTTCATTTCGAATATGAGGAAATTAAAGAAGGTATTTCACTAACGTCGCATGGTCGCACTTAATATTTGTTACGTTTGTCATTCTCTTCCCGCTCTTTTTTCTATTACGCGATTTACGAGCATTGCGCATTTCTTCTGCGCACCAATGGCTGCCGGCTAGTTTTTTTTTAAAACTTGCAGACACGGAGGTTGCTATCAATTAATTTGTCGACTTAAATATTTCAAGCTAAAAAAATTACCGAACGTAATAATTTCTACTAATTCTCGTTGTATACGCTTGCATAAGCTTATATAATAGCGGGAATGTTATTTTAAGATTATTTTGCCTTTTCAAATTAAAAAGGAACTATTAGTATAGATTATTATTTTAAACATAGATTACATGGCTGTATACGTATTTCCATTGCTATACCTCATTTGGATTAGCTAGAAAAAAAATTTACTTTCAACCCAAGGGTCGCGATGAGTCACTTTCAACCCTATATCCAGTTAATCAATGACCTACTTTCACAGTATGAGAGATGAAAACAATTTTATTTTGCGGCTGCCAAACTATTGCACTGTACTATTTGCTAGGTATGAAATATTTGACCAGACGCAATATAATGTTGTTGTGGTTTCTCATCCTAAATTAAATGAAGTATAGTCGGTTCCAAAAATGCCGAATAGAACGACCGCTTAGTTGTGTCCTCGCCCTTGCGGTACAGACGCGCGGGGTGGAAGACCGCGGGGGCCGAGAGATGCGGGCGGCAGGCGCACTCCCCGCCCGCACCGCTCGGTCCCCTTTGTCGTCCTACCCCGCGCGTCTGTACCGCAAGGGCGAGGACTCAACCACAGTACATATAAGCACAAGCAGTAGGGAATCTACGAACAAATCGGTCGAAACGAACGCACATAGACACGCGCTTTTACACGGCCCCTAAGCGGATCTCGCGGTGCCGTCAGTCGCGAGTGGCGCATTGAGACGAGCGGCCGTGTTCGTTTTAGACATGCCAAGAGTGTACGGCTGCTTGAACTCGGCTTCTTCAAAACCGGAGCTTTCGTTATTTAAACTCCCTGCTGATGTTGAAAGGTAAGAATGATGCTATATTATTAAAAAATAAAATTTATATACCTAGGTATTATTTTTATAACGAGAAATGTCAGATGTCACTTCTACGACAAATGCTTTTTCTGTTAAATAAAACGTTTGGCTGTTTAGATGATAAGTAAGTAGTTGCCGTATATTATAGACCGTGTTTTTGGTGAACATTTTTTCTTCGGACTTTCATTGTTATCATTTTGCATCTATAGTATATGTACTAATATATTATAGAAAACTACACTTGAAGGATAACTTGTCAAAAACCTAAAGGTAGGGCAAACCTTGGATAAAAAAAACTATTCAATTTAACAAAAATTAAATCGACAACCCTAACCGCTTTATTGGAGCGTAGGTACTTATTTCAAAAAGTAGGCCTATCTTCCCTACTGCTTTAGCTTATATATATACTGTGACTCAACGCCATCAGTTAATTTATAAACTTATGGTAAAATTTAATCCTTAGCGCCAACTCTAGTCCTTTATCAGGGCAGAACGACCGTTTGACAACCGTTTTGACTTTAACAATGACGTTAACCATAACAGGAGATTTTTGACTGAAAATCTATGAAGTATTATGTCAAAATCGATGGTTATGGTACAGTTATTGTTAAAGTTACTTATTGCAACTCAAGCGCGTGTTTCAAAACAATAACCGAAGAATCTATGACATATTTATCTATAGCCACTCCAGCGGCGAAATGAAAGGCACCGAAATCTCAACGACACGAATATTCTTCACACAACATAATACTACAGTGAGATTTAGGAAACTCAGTAACATCCAGAAAAATCAACTGCCACTTAAAGTTTCAGGCGAACAAAGCCGCAGGCCAAGGCTAGTTAAATAAAACAAATCATCAATATATAACATCGAAAAGCATGCGCTCAAAAAAAATTATAAGCAAAATAACATGCCAATAGGAACACAGTTACTGACCGCCAATGCCGGTATCTCCATTTTGAATTGCGTCAAGAAAATAGACAGTTTACAAATTAAAAAAAAACCTGTAGTGTCTGTAAAGTCGATTTACGGACGATAGTTTTACGTCATGACGTCATAAAGGAACATTGATGAAAACTGCTAGCTCTGACGTCACGCGGAACGTTACACTTTTTCGTGCGTGCAGCCGGTGTTCATCGATTTATAACACGTTATCGCGTCAAAACTTTAAAAACCAACCCATATACTTATCATCCCACTGGGCGCTAGTTTTAGATCAGTATCGACACACTTGAATTACATTAATTGTTGAATTTATCCTTTGTGTATGTTACCATATAGCGGGTGGTAGGGCCTTGTGCAAGGTCCGTCCGGATCGCTACCACCATCTTACTCGCTAATCCTGCCACTAAGCAGCAGTGCTTGCATTGCTGTGTTCCGGTTTGGAGAGTAAGACAGCCGGGGAAATTACGGGCACAAGAGGCATTTCATCTAAGTCCTCTAGGTTGGCAACGCATCTGCAATCACTCCGGGGTTGCGGGTGTCTATGGGCAGTGGTGATCGCTTACCATCAGGTGACCCACTTGCTCGTTTGCCTTCCTATTCACATTAAAAAAAAAACAACTAGTTTTTCAACTAGCCGAAGTTTTCTATGTTAACCGTTTTGTTGATACAAAAACCGTCAACAACCTACCACTAATAAATACCACCCCTTATTCATAAACGCTCTATAGGCCTCTGCTAACTTAGCAATCGTTTGTCCTTATCTGTCACTTTGACATTTACCTTTCACAGATAAGGACAAACGATTGCTCAGTTAGCAGAAGCAGATAATAATAAATAAAAATAAATAAATATCATGGGACAAATTCAGTACCAGGCAACGGATAAACATACTTATATAATGTAGATAAATACATACTTAAATACATACAACATCCATGACTCGGGCACAAACATTCGTATTCATCATACAAATGTCTGCCCCTACCGGGATTCGAACCCGAGACCTCTAGCTTCATAGTCAGGGTCACTAACCACTAGGCTATCCGGTCGTGAAATAAAATTAAAAACCATTTATTTCGGACAGAATCCATAGAGGTTATTATTCTATATATAGAGCGTTTAAGAATAAGGGAGGACATTTTTACCACAAATAATACAATCGCCATCGTGAATTGCAAGACATTAGCCATTCTAAAAAGGAATATGTAACTATAAATATTTTCTCATTTATTTTTTAAAGATCTGTCCAGGCACTCTCGGGTTAACTGGTAGGTAAGTAATGTGTGTATGTCTTGCATGTTACCCGTATCTCCTGTTCCTGCGAGCGTGCGGCGGCGCGTCTTCGTTCCTTATGTCGTAACCGTATATCGATACCAGTTCGTCGCGTGATTTCGGTACCTGTCGACAAAATTAACAATTATAAAATGCAATTTATTCATTATCATTGCCATGATGGTCTGGGAGCAATGAAAAAAAAACGGCAAACGTGAAAACAGCAGTTTAAATTAAATTTTAATGTTGTAACCTCCGCTCAAGACACGTAACGTACTGGCCGCTTAAAAAAAACGTACGTATTATCTATATGGACAGACCTCTAACAATGTGCTGATGCCCTAGTACTTTTGCTCCACGACTCAACAAAAAACACCTCAAAAATCGAACACGATTCATTCGTATTTCAAAATAAGCTCTTAGAGGATCTGATATCTTGGTGCTTTAAACTCTCCCTCCGTCTTACGCCTGACGCGAGTTTAACATTTTTTACCCATCTCAAAGTGTTCAGCGCCGCTAAAGAAGTTTTCACTTCAAAAAAACCGCATGAAAATATGTTGCGTAGTTTAAAATATATAAGCATACATAGGGACGGACAGACAGACAGCGGAAAGCGACTTTGTTTTATACTACGCAGTGATGCAGCTAGCAACGCATCACTATTTTGATTCACCTTTCCACCTTTACGCTCACAATCATGCTAAACGTGGTCTCTAACCCTCTTATTCATAAACGCTCTATAGGCTTCTGCTAACTTAGCAATCTTTTGTCCTTATCTGTGAAAGGTAAATGGCAAAGTGACAGATAAGGACAAACAATTGTTAAGTTAGCAGAAGAGCTGCGGTTCGTTTTTGGATCCGTCCGGGGGAAAGAGCAGTGCTTGGTCGGTGCACCCTGGGCATCGTTTAGTGATTTCCTGGCGGTCTCCGAGGGATATCATTGTCCGTTGGCTAAGAACCCGACAGCGGGGGGAGGGGGTCGTTTGACCGTGTTCTACCATACAACGTTGCCAACATTTTTGTCACAAGATTTTGAATACTGTATTTATTACTTTGACATTGGCGAAATCATCGCATCGATCCATATTAATTAAAGAAGAAGTTAGCAGAGGCCTATAGAGCGTTTATGAATAAGGGGGTAGGCCTTGTTGCCATAGGCTGTTTACCCTGTATAAGGATAAGGGCGTGGTTTAAGCATGTCCTGACCTGTTCGGTCTCGTTGTACTTGTCGTGGGACCAGCGGTCGATGACCTCGGACTTGCGCGGCGGCCGGCGGCGCTCCGTGCCCGGCTCGCTGCCCTCCTTCTTCTCGGAGGCCGTCTCCGAAGTCGTGTTCGCCGACTCTTCGCCGCTGTAACGATGTTACTTTATAAGCATAGAGCCAAAAACGTAATAGACAGACCGCTTAAGAGGATGCATCCGTGCTGAGCTTGCAACGTCGCATTTTTGATGATTTTTTGCGATTATTTCACAGAAATTGAATTAAAGTATCAAATATCCGTCTGTAGTGCACTTCGTTTTTAGTGTATTAATGTGCCTAATGCAATAATTCATCGTGATGGACTTTTATTTTCTTATTAAACGAGATATAGTATTTTATCCCTTTAAAACGAAAATAAAAGTCCATCACCATTAATCATTGCATTGGACACATTAATACACTAAAAACGAAGTGCACTACACACGGATTTTTGATACTTTCATTCAATTTCTGTGAAATAATCGCAAAAAATCACCAAAAATGCGACGTTGCGAGCTCAGCACGGATGCACCCTCTTAATTTATAAATGCGAAGATTGGTTTGTTTGTTTGGGGTTCAATCAAGTTTAAATTAGTGTCCGACCGAAGTTTCGGTTTCGGTTTCGGCCAATTTCGGCCAAAAAAGTGATTTCGACCGAAGTTTCGGTTTCGGCCAGAATCCGGCCGAAACCTTCGGCCGGGCCGAAATTACTTCGCGGCCTCTCGCGGGTCTCGCATCGGGAGCGCTCGGCTTAATTCGGGCACGCTCGGCCGGGTAGGTATAGGTAATGCATCAGCGGCCGGCCCAGCTGGGACCAGCGACAGTCAACAAAAAAAGTAACTGTTCTCATATAAGAAATCCTTGCAATAACCTTTTAATTACGGTTTGTACAGTAATTTTGAATATTTTGTTTGATATGTGTATGTGTATTTTGTGTAGTCTTCAAAAATTTCGGTTTCGGTTTCGGTTTCAGCCGAAATCAGAAAAAAACCGAATATTCGGTTTCGGTTTCGGTTTCGGCTAAAAATCGTGTTTCGGTCGGACACTAGTTTAAATAGCTCCACAAATTGCACAATCTAATTACAGGAGCCTTACCATGACGTCCTAATTCCGACTCAGTTCAAGTTTTAGCTGTCACTTTTAGTATGAATCTCACAGCAAGCGAAATTAAACTGTATTGCATTAAGAAGTCATGATAAGGCCCCAGTTTAGTGTATCCTGCAGTCGGCTAGAAAGCTGCAGTATAAATAATATTGGCTTCAGCCTATTTTTTTCTGTGTACCTTTTTTGGTATAATTTAGGAAAGAATACATACACAAATCACGTCTTTATCCCTTATGGGGTAGACAGAGCCTAACGTAACAAAACCTAAAAGCCACGTTTAACATTTGATGGGGTATGTTCCATGTATTATCATTATTGTAGACCCCAATTATTGCACATTTCCGTAAATCAAAATATAGAGTTGCAAAGGCAAGACACGTATAGTATCACGCGCACGCGAGGGCGGCGCGCGCAGCGGACCGAGCAATAGAAAGCGACTCAACAACGCCAATTATCTCTGTTTGTTTATCGTCCAATTAAGCAGTACGATTGAATTCCATGCTGGTCTGGGGAGCAAAGAAAAAACATATAATATAAAAAAAATGATTTATTGTACAATCAAAAAAAAAAGCAAGTTACAGTAATTAGGGACTATCAGACGCAAACTGGGTTAAGACCTGTGTCTTGGAAGACTGGTACATAAAATGTACCAGTTTGCTTCTCTCCCCGCGCATGGTAAAAGGCCATCGAGGGAATTGGTGAAAATCTTAGGAATCATGTCATACGCGATGCTAGCAACCCATTCTATTTTGATTCCCTTTACACCTATACGCCCACAGTCATGCTAAACGTAGCCTTTAGGTCTTACCTTAGGCTCTGTCTACCCCGTAAGGGATATAGACGTGATTTGTTTATGTATGTATTGAATTCTTTCCTAAATTATACCAAAAAAGGTACACAGAACAAAAAAGGCTGAAGCCATTATTATTTATTCTACAGCTTTCTAGGGACTGCAGGATACACAAAAGTCTATACCTATTTAGATTGTGCAATTTGTGCAGCTATTCATACTTGATTGAACCACAAACCAACCATCGCATTTATAATAATAAATAAATTTAAATAAACATTCAAATTTAATATGTTGGGGCATTTGACACCAATTGACCCAAACGGGCACTAGACAAGACAACGGATAAACTTTTTTTTTTTTTATCTAAAACTTTTACGAAGCTTAAGTGCACCTGTGTGACTATGCCAGCCTCATTGGATGTCTCTTGGTTCAGATTCATCAAACACTCCCCCGCCCACTACCAGATTCTCTATCAGCAAAGGAGTATTTCACAAACCTATATATTCGTACTGCATATACTGATGTCGGAAAACTCAATGTTGTGTTAACTGCTCCACTAAACAGGCTCACATCAGTCAAGTACCTCTCTCTATTGTCCTGACTTGAAATAAACATTCAAATATCTTGAAGCATTTGACACCAATAGTCCTGGTCCCAAAAGGGCACTAGACAAGTGAACGGATAAACTTACTACTTAATATAAATACATACTTAAACACGTTATTATCCAAGACTCAAGAATAAACATTAATATTTTTCATACAAATATCTGCCCCGGCTGGGGCTCGAACCCGGGACCTCAAGTTTCATAGTCAAGTTCTCTAACCACTAGGCTATCCGGTCGTTGAACTATAGTCTCACCTCGCAGCAGTACGGTCGTCATGCTCGTAGAAGGTGCCCCGTTTGGGGATATACTGCGGATTGCTCCTGTCCTCATCGTCATCTACTCGTCTCTCCGTTTCCTGAAATAACCGAAACTTTGTAACAAACAAAAGTATTGTCAAATAGAATTGTATATATTGAGTGAGTCAAAACTGAATTTATAGCGAACCAATCAAATTTTTAGAAAATTTATATTATTATATAACTTAACTTAGGGGTCAACCCCAAGGGGTTGTAAGACCCCCTCCCCCCTCCTTAGTGTGACGTCACATATTTTTTAAATTTTACATCTAGTCAATTATTAAATTAAAACAGCAGTTCTGTAATTAGTTTTATTTCCATAAAATTTTTCGTTAATAGTTCAAATTTGGCATTTTAACACTTTATTACTTACTAGCTTCTGCCCGCGACTTCGACCGCGGAAAATTAGTAATTGACATGTTTATCACTATCCCGTGGGAACTATGCAATTTTCCGGGATAAAAAGTAGCCTATGTTTCAATCTAGGGTACTAGCTATCTCCGTTCCAAATTTTATCCAAATCCGTTCAGTCGTTTGAGCGTGAAGAAGGAACAAACATACACACTCACATCGTCACATCGTCACATCGTCACTCACAATCTTTCGCAATTATAAAATTAGTAGGATTACCTGTTAGATTTTGAAATGTGATGTCACAAAACTTAGGACCCCTCCCACCCCTTGTCACACTTTATCAAATCCATAGGAGTGAGTGAGACAGCAACACAAACCTGAATGACATTCTCAGCTCACGGAACATACTTCCTTTGAATAATCTTATTTGTGACTCATTTTTTCATATCAGTATAAAAATAAACAGCTTTAAAGAAAACAGGATGCAGTTGTTTACTTTACAAACAATCAGAGATCAGAGCATAGTAAAACATTTGTAACCTTATAGGCCTTGTACAGGATCGGAATCAACCACTGAACATCATGTCCTTGGTCGGATCAACCAATTTTTGTATTCGTTCTACATGGTTGGTGGTTGATGTCTACCTCCACGGACACAGCCTGCCGGAAAGGATGCGCTCCCGACCAAGGCCATTGATATCAACCAAATATTGGTTGGACCAACCGATTTCTACATGGTCCATTTTTAAATCAACCTGACTAAAGACATGATTGTTCGTGGTTGATTCCGATCATGTAGGCCTTTAACCCGTCAAAACCATCTGATGCTATATATTTTAGCAAAATATGTTCCAAATTTAAAGTAAATGGGTTTTAAATGAGATTTTGCGAGAACGACATATGGCGTCCGCGGGTTTTGACGGGTTAGTCCCAAAATATATGAACAACCTATTCTTAGTCTATGTGTTATACTCATGTCAATTAATAAACATAATTAAGAAGCCAAATGGTTGGAACGGAACAAAATTTATTATGTATTTAATAGAGTACCTGGATGATCAAGCTTTACTCGATTTGTTTTTGGTACATTTTCTAAAACTGAAATCTAACTAGATTAATAATTGTTACCCCAAAAACCCTCTGCTTACTAATTTCATGAAAATCGTTAGAGCCATTTCCAAGATTCAGATTATACAAGAATTTGCTTGTTAATTATTAGGTAGATATAAATTTTATTTTAATTTTTTAATTTTGATGAGTAATATGCGTTGAAAGTGTGTAAATAGATTATATTTATTCTTGTCATGATGTTCAGTCTAAAGGTAAGTGAAGTTACCTATAACAACAAAACATCTAGTAACCTAAAAGAAGTGCTCTGCAAAGCTTTAGTACAACTTCAGATGCAATTACTAATTGAAATGATAAAAACTGTAAATTGTGTACTAACATAAGTAATAGTCTAAGTGTCATATTTACCTGGCTCTCTGGATCCTGGTCAGAGTGTTCGGAATCGCTTCCCTGGGAGTCATAATCTGACTCCTGGTGCCCTCCATCCTGCAAACCAGCTACCTTTAACAGTTGCATTACACAAACCAAAGCCTCAACACAGTTGTGCCCCAAAAATCTACGTGGCGTCTAAAATTACAGTCTAAACACATCAAGAGCCGCGCGGAGAGCGCCCTCCCAATCATGACCCCATTACAGCAAAAAGAAATGGTCAAGCCGTCACGCGAGTGCAGCGGTGAAAGTGCCCGCGTAATACTTTTAATGCCCAAACGAAAGTAGATTTGACCATTGTCATCCGCAGTTTGCATTTCTAACTCACGTTCGTCGAGTTATTGTGCTCGATCTCTTGCGAATCGGAATAATCTCCTGGATCCTCTTCCCGTCGCGCCACGGTCGTCATCTCACCGCCCTCCGGCTTTACTTGTAGTACTTCCAGATTGACGGCTTTAATTCAAGTTTAAAAACGCGAAAAATTAGGCGGTTAAACGCACTTGGTTTCCGTAGATAATTGATGAAATCCCCTCTCAGGTGAAATGCATGAACGTCAAATAAACAAGGGAATTTCTAGCGGCCATAAAAACCGGCGTTTCGTTTGACGCAGTTGTATTCGGATGAAAGTTCCAACGGTTTATTTATGTTAATAACATTTTATATAATTAAGTAGTTTCCAATGACATTATATATATTTCAGCTAAAATATTACTGAAATAGTTTTTATCTTAAATGTATCGAAGTTATAGCTATTTCATTCAATGATTTTTCGTTGGATAAATCCTTAAGATTTTATCATTTTTGCAGGAAACGGAGTGAATCTAAAATTTTCACTAGTTGGCTGTGATATCAAAAATGTGTTCCCATTCGTGTCGTTCCTAATGATAAGATATAATTATAACTATAAAGATTTTCGACATATTAAAATGACGGTAGATTAAATTGTAATAGTAATAGTCTTGTTTAACAAAGGTAATAATAATTCAGAGGAATCATTGACTGACTGACTGACTGACATATCAGCGCACAGCCCAAACCGCTGGTTCTAGAGATTCCAAATTTGGCACGTAGGTTCCTTATAAGGTCTAGGGGTGCACTAAGAAAGGATTTTTCAAGATTCGACCCCTAAAGGGGTAAAATGGGGGTCCAAAGTTTGTATGGGGAAACATGACTATTTTATTCGAAATCGAAACTTCACAGGAGTATTCCTAACGTTAAATGAGTAAAAACCTGTTACAGGTTTTTTTGAAAATTCAACCCCTAAAAGGGGGATATGTGGTGACAAAGTCTGAAAATCAACATGGGCATTATTATATTCTTATTATTAGTGGGTAGTATTGTTTGTACGGTTTATCGGGTCGCTGATTACGAAAACAACAACACACATACCTACCTGACACACACAAACACACACACATTTCCGCGGGAACGGGAAAAACGGGATTTATATATTCCATTCCGAGTGACCCTATCTCAGTAACTATAATAACTAGACTTCAAATTTCGTACACAAGTAGGTATTACAAAAATCAGGATTTTTGGAAATTCACACGGGATAAGGAAAAACGGGATTTATATATTCAGTTCAACGAAATCCTATGAACTATAATTATAAAAACGGTTTTAAGGATTTTAGGAAATTCCCACTGGATAAGAAAAAAAGGGAATTTATGTTCAGTTCTACGGGACCGATTTTGTCGTTTTAATGGTCGTAGAAAACTGAAATTTGGCCTTCAGGTTCCTTGGGGAGTATAGGGGAGCACTACAAAAGGATTTCCCGAATTTCAGACGGAAACGAACGGGAAAAACGGGATTTTTTGTTATACACTGGTCGCAGAAAGTTGAAATTTGGCATGTAGGTTGCTTGATAAGTGTAAGGAAGCATAGATTAGATTAGATTAGATTATTTATTCATTCAATATAAAAAACAATTAAAAGACAATTTTCCAAAATTCCCACGGGAACGGGAAAAACGAGACTTTTCGTTTTACTGGTTGTAAAAACCTGAAATTCGGCATGTAGGCGGCTTGATAAATGTCTCTCTCTTATAGTGCCTCTCCAACTAGTGGAGGTTGGCAGTCAGCTCCGCATATTTTCTCCGATCCTTCGCGAGGTTAAAAAGTTCGGCAGCACTTGCGACTCCGGTCCACTACCGGATATTGCGCAACCACGACTTCTCTCGGTTTGATGAATGTAGAGAAGCATTAAGAGAGGACTATCCAAAATTCTCACGGGAACGGGAAAAAGCGGGATTTTTCGTTTTACTGGTCGTAGAAAGCTGAAATTTGGCAAGTAGGTTTCTTGGGGAGTATGGGAGAGCATTAAGAGAGCATTTCCCGAAATTTTACGGGAACGGAAAAAAAACGGGATTGAAATACTTCTGGTACACGCGAACAAAGCCGCGGGCAAAAGCTATTTGTCAATAAATGAGTCTACGCGGACGAAGTCGCTGGAAAAAGCTAGTGTGCGATAGAAATATACTGTTAGTAACTTAATGTGTTTGCCATCTAACAAATTAGGTAATTTTCAGAGGCATTTCATTTAGTTAATTAGTTATTAACCCTATCTACCTGCTTTCTTTAGCAAATCGATCTGGTAAACAAATAAATGAAAATGATGTGCACTTTTTTAAAAATGCTCTTTGTGGTCGTATAGGAAAAGTTCCTTTAACTATAGAGACTAAACAAAGTAAAAAAACTTTTTGACATTGATTTAAAAAAAAAAAACAATTTCTTTCATTGACATATGACATTACAAGACAGCTACTGAACTTGTGAAAATACATTGTTTATTATTTTGTATTTGTGTTCGAACTGTTAATTAATTACTAAAGCAATTGAGACCTGGACGTCGGCATTCTTTACCTTTGTACAATGGAAAGGTAATTGATAAAATGAAAACCCTAACTATTAGTTACATTTTAATATTAGGAACTTCTTGGTGTCATGTTATATCTTCTTAATTTCTTCCAGCATCAACCAGACTGATGACGCGAAAACCATTCAGCTACTGTCTAAAGGTATAATGGAACTGTATGAGCCTCCGTTGGCAACTATAAACACTCATTTAAAGGAATTAACGTAAGTAATGAACAGTAGGTATTATCTGACAACTCCTGGCTGTTTATGTTGTATTCCTTAAACGTACCTGTTTTTTTTAGGGAGCGTCAAGATGCTGTCCATAATATGCTGGCATCAGAGAGGAGGAAGTTGGAAGATCTGCAGAATGATGCTATGGTGGATGCACTGGTGATCTTGCAGTTTTCTTAACACATTCCCTATGCATGTTTTTTTTCGGAGAGGAAGGATAACGAGCTTGTGGGTCACCTGATGGCAAGTGTGCACCATAACCCATGGACACCAGCAACACAAGACTAGACTATTTGCTAGGTTACTAAGAGAGAATCATCATCACTTCAGACCACTTATTTGGGCGCGGGTCCCTTTTTGTCCTATAATTTTCGTTGGTCATAAGAATCGTCTGTCATAATTTTTTTGCTCATAACACAAAACTGTGCATTTTTCCGAAATTTTGGAAAAACCATCAGAATGTAGTAGGTTAGGTTAGTTTAGTTTACTATCAATTCTGAAAAAAAAAATACTGTTTCAAAAATAAAACGCTTTATGACTAACGAAAATTATGACAAACCATACATTCGGAACTTCAATTTTATGGGACAAAATATAGACCCATTTGGGCGACCATACATTCTGTTTTTTCTTTACTCCCGGACCAGCATGGAAGAAAGGATTTGTGTATTCTGTGACAGAATTTCTGTCTGCATACTGACCCTAACATGCTTTTATTTTTTCTAGTTAGCAGACATAGCTACTAATAAGGAGAAGTTGGTGTCAATATCCAATGCCATGATGGGGCTCCACAAGCGAGTGCAGTCATTGCAGGTTTGTATTGACTAATAAGATATTTCCTATTAATGTAAGTAACCGGATTACTCACATTTTATTGTGTTGGAAAAGTTCCAACAGTTTCAAATCATCCAGGATTCTTGATCATGGTGCGATTGGGGCCAAGGCACGACGGGTGGGGATGGGAAGATGTTTCCTGTCTCGTGCAGTAGAATTAGATTGTAAACTTCAGACTGTCTCAAATGTGAACTAAATTTCATACAATTAACGACTTCATTTTGATCAAATTTGTATGGGACTATACTTCATTTAATTTAGAATGAGAAACCACAATCCTACTAATATTATAAATGCGAAAGTTTGTGACGATGTGACGATGTGAGTGAGTGAGTGTGTATGTTTGTTCCTTCTTCACGCTAAAACGACTGGACGGATTTATTATTATTATTATTTAAAATAATACACTAGCAGCTCTTTGAGCTGATGCGTGTATATCACTGCACTTGTGTTCTTTGAGTTTTTAAATGGATGGATTTGGATAAAATTTGGAACGAAGATAGCTGGTACCCTAGATGGGGATAGCCATAAACATGTCAATTGCTAATTCTACGCGTCTGGTCAACTATTTCTTACCTAGCAAATAGTACAGTGCAATAGTTTGGCAGCCGCATAATAAAATTGTTTTAATGTCACTTTATTTGCGTCTCGTCAATTGTTACTCTAGTACAAATTGTAAAGAGATTATAGTTCACGAGCCGCAATATAATGTTGTTGTGGTTTCTCATCCTAAATTAAATGAAGTATATCTTGGGAAAGTTAAAGCTCTTGTCAAAGTTACATATGGGTGAAAATAAACAATAGTTTTGAACTTTTTTTTTCAGACTAGAGCGTTCAATGTGGAGAAAGCTGCAAAGAGTAGAGTATCAACACTGAATAAATCTTCAAACAGTTAGTATAACTAGTATTAGTGTATGCACAAAACAGCAAACTTAAAGAGTCCAAACCGAGCTTCTAACCTAAATAATTGAAATGAGGGCGCCACTTTTTTCGTAACTGTCACATTTTTGGTGTAGACAAATCATTGAATGTGGCAAAAATTTTGTATGGCAGCTGTTTAGGCTGTATTTTGTCAGATTCCTAGACTTTAATGAAATTCCGCTATTCGATACTAGATGGCGCTGTAATAATTAAAAGTTAGGAACAAAGTTGGCGTTAAAATAAAAATAAAACAGCCATTTATTTCCGAATGTTTATTTTATTAAATATAAAATGCTATTTTACTGGGTTTAAGTAGTGACAAGTCCTTACCTTACTATTGCTTAGCGAGTTCCAATAACCGTATTGGAAAATATGTCCAAAATATATTAACAATTCACATTCTTATCTATTGTACTGAGATATTCAAAATGTGCGTTAGATCTTTCGTCTCTAGTGTAAGAGAATAATGGTCTAACATAAAAGCTAACCTCTAATGATTTTGTGGAAGTGCGACCATTTGAAAGTCTTAGCACTTTTTTTACTCTACTGGCTTTCTAAAAAACATAATTGTTATGTTGCATAAAGTTAAATACTTGTCAAGACTTGTCTTAACACGAACTGTAATCAAATTACATTCCATTATATGTTGTAAGAAAAAAAACATAATTTACTATCTCTAAATTATTCGTACAGCTGACCGTTGAGATTTTAATGTCCGAATTGTATTAAATGGTTTACATATCGCTATTTAGCACAATACGGACCGAAAGCTGAAAAGAAATAACCTATCTTGCATTGTTAAATTTAATTAATGAAATAATTGTTACTTAATACTATAAGGATAAGCAGTGTAATATTGATCCTAAGACTAGTTTCTATAATTATTTTGTTTTATTTAAAAAGTTAAAAAGTATAATAATGTATTGTTTAAGCCAACCCAATAGATGGCGCTAATCTGTTAAGTACTGATTCAAAAGTTGTGTTTGTGTCTTCTTAGCTTATACTTTTTAACCTTAAATTTAAACAAAATATATGTTTAAAGTGCTTACATTAAACGAAATAAACTAAAAAGAATGGCAGTTAAAGATCAATAAAATACGTACGGGAAATACTGTTACTATTATTCCAATAAAATATTTATTTCTATACTGCTTTTCACTGGGATCTTATTTCACAATATTTTAGTTATATCAAAGTGTCGCTAGATGTCGCTATTAAGTGATTAAGTTACGTTGACATTTTGACATCAATCCGTGATCAATATATACGTAGAATTTGGCATTTATCAAATTAATTATACTACTCAAATGCAGTTTGACTGCTGCCATCTTTTGAATTGACCGTCAAACCAACTCGTGTCGTCAATGTTTTGCTGAGATTAGTCTTGTAGAGTCAAATATTATATTAAACGTCGAGCCAGAAGAAACCTTTTTCAACAGTCAGTGATATCTGCCTTTGACTTTGTTTTTCTGTGCCTGTGACTATTATGAAATGGTTCCAAAGTAACGCTATATTTACTTGGTGCGACTGTACCTACAAAGCACAATCTAATGGATGTATTAAGTAGTTTAACTCTTATGAACTACGTTTACTCATAATCATAACAATAACATTTTTTTTCGTAAATTGACCATTCCTAATATTTTACCCTAAACTGTCAGAGATCTTTAAACTAACAATACATTCCGATACAAAAATACCCTTTCCGTAATCCAGCTTTTTCATCTGGTGCACATTTTGTCTATAAGTAATTTAACGCTTAACATAGCACCCAACGTTTCAAATTTTATGGCACTAGAAAATCAACAATGTTGAAAAAAAAAACATGGTCATTACGCGACCTGCTGAATCAACCAATCAAATAATTTTTAAACGTGTGATTTCTTGAGATAGATGAAAAATCGATGTGATTGATTGCCTCACTCAATGCAGTAGCTTGTTTCGCTTTCATTTGAAAGTATCTAAAAAAAAAACTAGGTATAAATAGAACATAAACAATTTTAACTTCAAAACTAGTTTACAAAAGACTACACAGCTTACGACAAACTTCTTGAGGTAGGGCGACGTGGAAGGGGTAAGTTCGGGTATATACTTTTGCACCAAAGAGAAAAAAAATCGCTTCTGCGCGTTCATGGTCAGGCTCAAGATGTTTGTCAGGAACTGTAATAAGTCGCCGGTTGATAGCAATTAGCAACGCAGACACCTTTTCTATTAACATACAGTTGGCTTTATTTCCACATAGTGCCACAGCCCCACTAATAGATGGCGCTGTAATCAAAATAGTGCAACAGATCAAAATCTAACCAAAATCCCTCGTAACGTTAAACCACAAGATCCCTTTCCGCGTTTTCACCGGCTTGCTGATCACGCAGAGCGGCTTTATGAGGAAGCTCCTCTGTTATGTTCTGACGTTGGCCATGGTGACGTCACTCAGTGCTGCCACCACGAAAGATTCGATGCCGGATTCGTCGGAGCCGCGTGCGATGCGGAAGTAGCCGTTCTCGCCCCACTGTGTACCCCAGCTGTTGGCTACGATCTGAAAATAAGAATACCGAAATAAGAGGCGTCCGCTTTTATTATTATTTATTTTAGGTCAAACCTTGCAAATCAAAATTTGACCCACTTTTAGTGGTCGGATTGCCTTAAAATTTGCTACACCTATGCAGGTTGAATGACATGCAAGTACAGTCATCAAATAGCTAGTATTTTTTCTTTTTTTAACGAAACATGCATACAATGTAGCATGCGTTTGACCGCAATCACGCCTGGTTAAAGACTATCCCCCTTATTCATAAACGCACTATAGGCCTCTGCTAAGTTAGTAATCGTTTGTCCTTATCTGTGAAAGGTAAATGTCAAAGTGACAGATAAGGACAAACGATAACTAAGTTAACAGAGGCCTATAGTGCGTTTATGAATAAGGGGGTATGAATGAACAACATGCAGCAAGTGATATCTCCTACTCTTCGCTAAATGGCACGCAAAACATTCTCCTACTCGCCGCTAGATGGCATGAAAATCAATCACGAAAATACTACTTACCCAGAATTTATCTCTATTCTGATCTTCTCCCCAGCCGACGATCCTCACGCTATGCAGCCCTTGAAGCTTGTTGTCGCCGTACTGGGTGCGGCGGTAAATGCCGTCACGGTAGTGGAAGAAGTCTTGGTATACTGTCATGATGGCTGTAAAGAGAAAAAAATGCTTTGTGAACTTCTCTCTCTTGGCTTTTCGTTTTTTTTTCTAAAGACCGTTTCCAAAATTTGCGCAATACAAAAAGTAACAAATGTAACAATAGTGGAAGCTAGAACACTGGCTAGTATACTCGCTGTTCTTTTGTTTATTTTATGAGCTTTTAAATAACCAAGTACCTAGCATAATTACAACAAAATGTTTCATGTTAAAAGTAAGTACCTAGCTACTAAACTAATACCTAATTAGGTACATAATTCTAGACAGCTGTTGCGCTCGACTTTGTAGAAGAATAAAAATTATGAATTATATATACCTAGCATATGTTCGTCAGGGATAATTGTATTGGTAATGTAAATGGTGTATTTTTTAAAATTTGACAAGAAACATACAATCAAATCTTTCCTCTTTATAATACCTACTATGTAGTACCTATATACAGATACAGCACTATGATATACCTATACAGTACTATGTAGATGAACTTTTTGTGCTGTAAGTGAAAAAAATTAAGCAAAATAATTAGCATAGGTACTGTTTCTAAATCTTCTCAAGTACCTACTCGTAGCTACTTTTTAGAACAGAAGTACCTACCTACTATTATTGAAGTTATAAATTGTCTGCAATCATTTCCTACTTACGGGATTAAATAAAGATAATAATACCATTTCAAGTCTGTTGCAAGGTACATCGGTAAAGTTTGCAAGTAAATATTTAAATGCTCATTAATCCTTAGAAACACTTCACATAAAGTGAAGTCCTACGTAGAAATACTTAGCGTAAAGCAAATACTTTAGTTCTTTAGTAACATCATGTTATTCCAAGACTTTATCTGCGACTATGATGGTATTATAAAGAATAAAAGTGGTTAGGGCAACGGTCGTCACACATTACTGGCCAAGGGCCACATATGACAGTGTGAGTTCCAGGGCCGGGCCGCAGAGTATGTGGAGGCGCTCCAAGAGACTACTATTGAAACAATTGACAACATTTCATATATTTCATATTTCTGAGCCTATAATTTTAATGGTTCTCTGTATTTTGTTTGAAAAAATGAACACGCTGACAGTTTAATTTTTTCGCTAGGGCTTGTATTTAATTTATAATTAATTTATTAATTTGTGCTTATTCTAAAAGGGCGTAACTCCGATACTATCACAGAATACACACTTATCCCTTTGTCTTTTCTCTATAGAAAAAAAACTGACGATAATCAAATTGACAATGTCAGGCCCTATTCTCCAATATTCGATTTTCGAGGTTCACTTCGTGCTGTTCCACTCATACTAATAGTCATTATCTTGAGAGTCAGAGAGAAGGTATGCAACGAACTTCGAAAATAGAATTTCAGAGTTGCCCCCCTTGTACTTTGAAGTTGTCAAAAATACTAAACTATGATCGCTTATTTTTTCTCGTGAAAAAAGCAAAGGCGTTTCACCTATCCTGTGGTAGTTTTGGTAAAATTAGGACATATTTTTAATTATTTTATATTTTTTATAATAAGCGATATTAAAATTATATAAACATATTGCAGTGATCAGGAGACAAAATGCTTTCGAACCATATATACATTTTCAGGTGTTATAAAAATGAAATGTTGTCAATTTACTTTGCCGCGTGCCGCACAAATAACGGCCACGGGCCGTAACTTGACGACCACGGAGTTAGGGCGTCGCCAACAGACGACCAAGTTGGGTTTGGGGCGAGGGGCTAGAAGTAAAATAGCGTCTGTCGGTAGGTCAAACAGTATGGAGGGCATTTGCACTTGAATGTCAACATCTAGGTGGTACAACAGGTAGGTAGATGGGTAGTTAGGCTAGGTGGGTAGGTAGGTAAGTGGTAGGTCTCTAGGTGGGGGTTCAGTAGCAGCAGTAGGGGCAGTATGCAATCCAACTACGTACTGCATTTCGCACAGGCTTGGTTGTCTTGCACGTGAGTAGCGGAGTACCTACTTAGTACCTAAATGTTTTTTGTTTAGGTACATTTGAAATTTGCCATGAGCTTTTCGGTGTAGGAAAACATCGTGAGGAAACCTGCACACCTCTGCGAGGAACTATATAGCCCAAACCCTCCAATACATGTAGGATAATTTATAAAAAAAAGATAACATGTAGGTACATACCTACCTACTGAAATTGTAGCGAATTCGGAATAAAAAGGGCTATAAATATTATATTATTAATTGAAACGGACCTCCGCAAAGTAACGCCTGATTCAATATAATATATTTTTTTATTATTCTACAGGTACTTGGAAGACTTCTGCCCGAGTATAAACCCTATATATTTACCGGGTTTTTAACATATGAAAATAATAGTATCAAAACCATGTCTTGTTGAAACAAGTGTGCCATTGTCCAACCAAGCGGCATACTTTAAATTTCGTATGCTAATATCCTTTGTACAGAATTCGATGCGGAAACATGATTTATATTTATGCTTTTATAATTTTAACTAGTAACGAAATTGTAGGTGTAACAATACATAGTAGGGTTTTTCATTATGGATTTTAGAACTTAGTTGGCTATAATAAGCTATGAGAATATTAGGTACATACATACATAATAATCACGTCTTTATCCCTTACGGGGTAGACAGATCCCAGGGTAACAAGACCCTAAGGCCACATTTAGCATGATTGTAGGCGTGAGGGTAATCAAAATAGTGATGTGTTGCTAGCTGCATCGCCTGTAACATGATTCCTAAGATTTTCGCATATTCCCTCCATCGGCTGTTACCATCTGCGTGGGAAGAGAAGCAACTGGTACCTACATAGGTACTATGTTTATTTCTTTACGCTCACCATGCCAGCATGGAACAACATGAAAATATTACTAAGGGCCACTTGCACGGACCAGGATTAACGACTTACCCCCTTATTCATAAACGCACTATAGGCCTCTGCTAAGTTAGTAATCGTTTGTCCTTATCTGTGAAAGGTAAATGTCAAAGTGACAGATAAGGACAAACGATTACTAAGTTAACAGAGGCCTATAGTGCGTTTATGAATAAGGGGGTTAAGGTGCGACCACACTGCCGCTTAAAAAACGGTGACGTTATGGAATCGCAACGAAATGTATGAAGAAACGGTGAGAAAACGTGACGCCTACGACACGTCATTGCGTATACGCGGCGGTTTGGTCTCACCCTTAAGGGTGTTAGATGCTCCCCCATCGCCTAAATAGCCTAAAACTAAAAATTTTCTAATTTTAAAATTGGCGTTGTCATTTTGATTATTACAGCTGCTCATAGAATAGCAAAGGGATTTAGCGCCGCCTAAATAAAATTAGGATTTTTAGCGGCCGCTGTAGAATCGGGTCCAGGTCAAAATGTATGGAACTGTCAAACCTAACCCCAAGTTAGCGATTTACAGCCTTATTCATAAAAAATCCTTAATTGAGGTTTGATCAGTTCATTAGTTAACAGACTGATTAAGCTTATTTGACAGTTGTTAAAAAAGTATGATTCATAAACGCTTGCTAGCAGTCTGTTAACTAATGAGCTGTTGATGAATGGATTAGACGCGTTATGTTGTCACCTTGACAAATCATAGAGCATAAATGGCTTTTTAGTGAATTAAAAAAAATAATTGACAGCAGTGGCAGCGAATTAGCGGGAAACCAGCGAATTAACACGACAGACGAGGCAGTGTGGATCTAGTTTCCTTTACCTTTCTCGAAGGGGATACAAAATTAAAACAAAAAAAAACTGTCTTGCGTATGGTTTTGCTCTTGCCAAAATCAGCTGTTCATAATTGTAGCGGCCATTTTGTGAGTAAGCAGAGAGATAAAGGAGGGTCTAACGGTCCACTAACTTTCGGAAGACTTAACAGACCCTTGAAGGACTGATTAGCGCTAATTGACGTTTATGAATCACGTTTTTTTGCATCGGTCCTATAGCGAGCTTATAGCGAGCCTCTAACATTTTATGAATAAGGCTGTTAATCTTTTAACTCTGGACTGTGCAAGTGGGCCTAAGTATTATTTAAAACAATTGAATTTTAACCCTGGGATTTAAGTTAAGTCGGAGATAGTAATACTAGTCTCAGAATTTAAACATAATTATATATTATTTTACTATTTCAGATTAGCTTCTGCCCGCGACTTCGTCTGCGACTCTGCGTAGAATTAGCAATTGACATGTTTATGGCTATTCCCCGGGAACAATGCTATTTTCCGGGATAAAAAGTAGCCTATGTTTTAATCTAGGGTACCATCTATCTTCGTTCCCAATTTTATCCAAATCCGTCCAGTCGTTTTAGCGTGAAGAAGGAACAAACACACTCACTCACTCACATCGTCACAATCGTCACATCGTCACAAACTTTCGCAAATGCATACAAAAAATAATATTAGTAAGATTTAATAAGGTCAGCAAGCTGAACAAGAATTTCAGATGTATGTCAAACTTTGAAGCAGTTTTCCTCTTTGCATTTAGATGCAGATATTAAGTACCTACAAACATAAAGTCCATAGAAGAATTAACCGGTAGAGTATACGGATACGGGTAAGTAACTAAATTCTGCAACTGGTCTGTTATTTAATTTTCTAGATTCATTTACTGAAAGAGTTTTTTTTAAAGGTTACACAAATTGAATTCACTTTTTAACAATTAGAAGGTGACACCCTGTGCGAAAGGGAGCGCAATAATTTTAATAGGCGTTTTAAGTACAAAACGCTGCACTATTGCTATCGGTCGTAATCGTAGGTAATAGGTAAATATTTAATTAACTGCCTGCGTGACATTTGTTAGGTCAATAAGTGCAGAAATCGTCGAAGTAGTAAGTATTTATTTCAAACCAGTTATGTTTATTTTGTTAATAATGGAAAACTCATCCTACTAATCCTACTAACCTACTAATCCTACTGTGTGGATGGATGGATGGATGTTTGTTTGTTTGTTACTCAATCACGCCAGAACGGCCTAACGGATCTGGATGAAATTTGGCACATAGATAGAGAAAAGTCTGGAATAGCACATAGGCTACTTTTTATCCCGGAAAATTGCGTAGTTTCCGCGGGATAGCGATAGACGAATTCTATGGCAACAGCTAGTATATTATAAATGCGAAAGTTTGTCAGTGACGATGTGACGATGTGAGTGAGTGTGTATGTTTGTTCCTTCTTCACGCTAAAACGACTGGACGGATTTCGATAACAATTGGAACGAATATAGCTGGTACCCTAGATTAAAACATAGGCTACTTTTTATCCCGGAAAATTGCATAGTTCCCGGGGGATAGCCATATACATGTCAATTGCTAATTCTACGCAGACGAAGTCGCGGGCAGAAGCTAGTTGTCCATAATGCGTTATTAATAAAGTTATCCGGATATGAATCAGAATCAGAAATGTTTATTATCATAGCTGATAATTTGATACTTAATAATTTCTACTCTGCTGGCAAATTCTTCTGTGACGTAGTCGTACTTAACACAACAAAGTTGGTTATCTCGGCAATCAACCTTGTTCAGGATTCCTAATCTGACCTTAAACATTCCGCGAGATGCAAACATGATAGTGATAAAAGAATTAACAGCTTATGATGCTCTGGTTCTGATTTTTTTAGCTAATTTTTGAAATACTTCTTCAACAAACAATTTTATTCTACGTAATTACCTACGAAAATAAATGCATATGGTGATGAAAATAGTTATAAAATGTTGTAAAAGCGCAATGAGGGTTTTCTGATATAACTATAACTATACATATCCTTTATGTTTTTTATTTTATGTTTTTTTTTTATTAGTGGAACGGCCATCCCACATTTAGGAATCCTAGTTTTATTCACCTATGTAGTCGCCATCTTGCATGGGAACAGTGTTGGACCATCAATGTTAACAAGTAACTGTAACGAATGGACCTCACGAGACAGGCTCAGCCTAGTGTGAAGGTCATAGGTAACATGTTTAATTTTGTGAAACTTTTTAGTAAATAAACTTTTCTCAAGCATGCTCGGAAATGTACGCGTTAATGTCGCGAAATGAAGCCAAGAAGTTTCACATTTACGGCCTAGGCCAAGAAATGTTTCAAAAATTAAAAATGCGGCTAATTAAACAATTTTTACTTGATTTCCTCGCATTGCATGAGAAAAGCACTATACAATCCTCGGCCGGAAACAGGGATTGCAGGACTCGCTTTACCGTACCCCAATCTCGTCCTGCAATCCCTTACTTCACGGCCTCTGCAGTAATGTACTATATGTTTTATATTATTTTATTTTTATTTATACACACATCAAAAAAGCCTTGAATTATCATTATCCCTAAACAAATTTGATCTTTTGACTCGGTAGTAATATGCCTATATTGAAATGTTCAAAATTGTCCAGGTATAAAAAATATGCACTAGAGCCTAAGCTGTCTCATTCTGAGAGGAGTCCTGTGCTCAACAGTGGGACGTATATAGGCTGGAGATGATGATTTCCAGGTTCAAACAAATTAGACTAAAAAAAGATGGTCGAATAATTGTGTCGCCTAAAGTAGATAATCTTTGATCGAATGATCGTTTGGCCTAAACTAAGACTCACCCTGAACTGGTCCCGAATCCATAATGTCAAACATGATGTCCTTTTCCTTCTTCAGTCGGTACGGGGGTCCCACCTTGTAGCGGGAGGTGCGGCGAGGGTCAGCTGGGGGGCACCTGTCATCTTTCAGGTTCCCGTGTCGCTTGTAGGGACATCTGCTCATAGACCCCTTGTAGGGGAAGCATTTCTCTTCAACGAGACTGGAAGGAGAAAATATTTTAGTCTTGACCCGGTCTCTCGTACGTTTTATACGGAGTCACGTGTCTGTTAAATTGGTCAACGCAAACCAGCAACAAGACTTCTGAATCCATTATGTCTAATGCCTATGACCCTAGCGCCGTCTACTCATCGATTTCATAAACTGCTACGCACGACCTAGCGTTAGCGTCACAACGTTCTACATCGCGCCAACAAAGTTTCATATATCATTTATTCGTTGCTTTCATTTGTTTCTTAACGCGGATGCATAAATACAACTTCCAACTCACTTCCTTAGGACTTTGGTGCCTGATAAGAGATCTTTCTTTACTAACCTGAGGCCCTGAGGGTAATTCCCTCGAGGATAAAATTGTTTTTTCGCAGGGGTTATGACCCCTGGTTGGCTGGATAATGTCCTTGCCTTAACAACAAATAGAGGGGCAAAATCCGTGAACCTTAGTTAGGCCAACGGAACTGAAAAGGTTTGGATAACCACTGCTCTATTGTGACATTCCCCACCTAGGCCTTTTAGTGGGGGGTCACCAGAGCATAGAAATTGTGATGCACCGCCTGCTGCCTAACTCCTGCCTACCCTAGCGATACCCAACTGCACGCCACTGATTCCCCACACCTGCCAGAGAACGGCTCAAGTTACGATAACATACCATTTGTAGCAGTAACTTCGTAGGCGAGTTTCTTTTACAGCATCACATCCCAGAACACATCTACAAAATATCCTTCTAACCAGATAAAATGGTCCTTCGAACCTTATACAATGGTTCTTCGAACCAAATACAATGGTCCTTCTAACCGGATAGAATGATCCTTCGAACCGGATGAAATGGTCCTTTGAACCGGACTTTTTCTTACCCATGGTTGCCGGCGAAGTTCCAGGCGACGTCTATGTTGCCGCCACCGCAGCCTCGTTGCGAGCGCACGTTGCAGGAGAGCATGGTCTGGGGACTCAGCACCAAGTTTTCTGCGCCGTTGGATTGAATTGCGAATCTGTAAAGATTACATTTGTTTGTCTATTGTTGTTTAAGAGTGTGTTTACCTAATTTATAATTAAACTAGCTGTTGCCTGCGACTTAGTCTGCAAAGAGTTCGTTTATCGCTATCCCGCGAGAATTTTCTGGGATAAAAAGTTATGTTAAGTTATGCTATTCCAGACTTTTCTCTATCTATGTGCCGAATTTGATCCAGATTTGTTGGGCCGTTCTGGCGTGATTGAGTAACAAACAAACATCCATCCATCCATCCATCGATACTTTCGCATTTATAATAATTAGTTAGATTAGACTTCTTGAAATTTTTCTTAAATCTGATTGTAGCGATCAGCTCAGTGCTTTTCTGCGATTTCTACTCTATTAGTTAAATGGTCGATGTTGTAAAATAATCTACTACATACTGTATTCCACCGACCACAACATTTCACAAGACGCATATCGCGCCACAATTAAAACCACCCTTAATCACACAATCCATTTTACACCTCATTCCGTCAAGGTTCCTAGTCCTACCTCTAAATAAGAAAATTTCGTTCTCTGCATGTTAACTAGTGATGTTTCGGATACCCGTAATATCCTATATTCGTACTTAAGTACCTTATTTTACAAGCTTTTTTTAATTTGCAATGTACCTAGTGTCCGACCTAATTTCGGTTTCGGTTGGTTTCGGCCTAAAATCATGTTTCGGCGAAAGGCTCTGTTTCGGTCATAAACTAAAAACATGGCACTTTTATGTAAAAATTCTCCCTTTTTAGGATAGTTTAATGAAAACCTAGTATCACTATAATAATGTTGAAATTTAAATCAGAGAAAAATGAAACGTAGAACCTTTTAACATTGGACCAGCGAAGTTTATCATACTTATATTATAAATGCGTAAGTTTGTGACGATTTCACGATGTGACGATGAGAGGGACAGCTAAACCACGGCCTTTGTAACAGTCACTTGTCCATCGAAAACGGGTACGTATTAAAATACATAAAGTTTAAAATGTATAATGGATTAAAATACATAATGGCTCAAAATATATAATGCGATTTTCTCTGAAAGTGGCAAATTAACAGGATTGTTATAAAACAAACCTAGCCTAACCTAAACCAATCTACACATTACGATATCAAAAAAGTTCATTTAGCTAATAGTTTTACCGAAAATAGCATTATATATTTTGAACCATTATATATATACATTTTAAACTTGCTAGACGTGCTGATCCGCTCCCTTATCAAACACTGTGGACGCATACTTTTAAGATAGCACATCACTAGTTTGTCTAATGAATCGGCTGAGTGCACAGGCTTGTTAGCCGGAGAGTTTCATGTTACGGAGAGCTCTTGTGTATTTTTAGTCCCCACTTGGGAAGAGCTTGGGTTACATCCGACATCAGAGACGGCATTGAAGAATATTCGCGGTATAAGGACAATAAATTCAAAGCGATATCGTGAGAACGTTGTTAATACTGATATAATAATAATGTGTTTTATGTACAACTAGCGACCCGCCCCGGCTTCGCACGGTATATTATGCATGTATTATACATATAAACCTTTCTCTTGATTCACTCTATCTATTAAAATAAACCGCATCAAATTCCGTTGCGTCGTTTTAAAGATTTAAGCATACATAGGGACATAGGGACATAGAGACATAGGGACAGAGAAAAGCGACTTTGTTTTATACTATGTAGTGATAACGAGTTATATATAAATACAATACTGATACCCATATTCATTGATGATCAAATACTTCCCCTATCCCTATTCTTACCTATCCCTTTTAGGGATAAGTTCGCCTTTGTACATTTGTGTTGTCCTGTATTTACCTTTTTCATGTGTTTTATGTACAATAAAGAGTTATACATACATACATACATACTTTATTACAGGAGGAGGGCATAAATATCGATACAGCCATTGTGTCAAATATATATATCACCGATCTTATTGTTTGTGGCATAAAGGTGTATACATATTTTTGACATCTTGGTAATTTACATATATTTATGCCCTTGCCTGTACACTATATTTTAATAACCTATGAGAAGATGATACGGGTCATACTAAATATTCTATACATACATAATAATAACCCATCGAGGGAATGGGCGACAATCTTAAGAATCATGTTACAGGCGATGCGGCTAGCAACCCATCACTATTTTGATTCCCCTTTCCACCTATACGCCCATAATCATGCTGAGCTTGGCCTTTAGGTCTTGATAACTTAGGCTCTGTCTAGTCCGTAAGGGATAAAAACGTGTGGTTTATGTATGTACGTATGTATGGATATATATAATAATCACGTCTTTATCCCTTCATCATCATCATCATCTCCAGCCTATATACGTCCCACTGCTGGGCACAGGCCTCCTCTCAGAATGAGAGGGCTTGGGCTATAGTTCCCACGCGGGCCCAGCGCGGATTGGGAACTTCACACACACCATTGAATTGCTTCGCAGTTGTGTGCAGGTTTCCCCTTTATCCCTTACGTAAAATAAAATACCAAAAACTAAGCGTTTACCGTGACATATTCTATGTTTAGGGTAAATGCTCTAATACCGGCTTCCCAACATGCCGACACACATTATGACGCAACCATCAGGCTTATTACGTAACTCGCTCGCAATCGCCATCGTATTCATTTTGACAGTTCTTCTATGAATGTGACAGCTAGCTGATTCCGATGCCAATTGTCAGCTCATACATGAACTGTCAAAATGAACACTATGGTGATCGCGAGCGAGTTAGACAATAAGCATGCATACCGCATCCTGCGCCTTGGAAGAACGCCAACAGGTGCATTTACCTCATACATTGTATTTCGAACGACCTCAAATCGGTAACAAATGACTCATTGTCATTGGTCGCTATGTCATAATACATTAGATTACGAGTAGAACCTTGTATGATCTAAACACGTTATTAGATGATGTTTACCACCTACACGGCACTGACCTATAGTTGATTTATTACATGCTTCATTGCATATGACAAATATATAGCTATTGTTTGCTTTGAGTCATTCCAATATTTGTAACAGCTGACAAATCTAACTTCAATAGTACAATATATTCCGAGGGTGGTGAAATTTTAAAGTGTCAGATCGCCAAAACCAAAAATCAGTCAGAATCAAAATAGTGATGGGTTGCTATGTTGCTAACAGCATCGCCTATAACATGATTTCTATGATTTTCGTCCATTCCCTCGATGGGCTTTTACCATCTGTGCAGGAAGAGAAGAAACTGGTGCATCCTATGTTTTTTTTCTTTGCCCCAGACCAGTATGGAAGAAGTTTATACACCATATTATTACATTTTTACACGGTGAGCTATTGATACATACCTGGTTCACACAATACTGAATTCGGGTTTTTTTTATCGTGGTTTTTGATGACGTAGCGTTACTTAATATGCTTGAGCGTATTGCATTGCCAACAGACACCGATGATAACCCCAATTTTTCACAATTCTGCTAAAATGATTCACTCGCAAAATAAACAAATGATAAAATATCTGCCCCAATTATAAAGACTATCCAATAACTAGGTATCTAATTAATTAAAAATCATTCTAAAAGTTGTATGTTAAAAATAGGGGGGAGGCCTATGTCCTACAGTGGACGTCCTACGGCTAATATGATGATGATACTAAAAGTGACGAGTAGACATTCTATTTTAAGTCGAGCGGTACCCTCTAGCTAAACTAAGGGTTCTCTAACTTATTGAAGTACTTCGCAACTGGAGTCAAATGCTTATCAAGGATATTTTTTAGGCTTCCGTACCTCTAAGGAAAAAAAAAACAACCCTTATTAGGATCAAGTTGTTGTCAGTCCGTCCGTCAAGACCCTTTTTCTCAGGCACGCGTAAAAGTATAAAGTTCAAACTAATACCAAATACTGAGACCTGCAGCTTCTTAGAGCTGTGAAAAAATCAACCTCCTAAGTCAACTCATTCAAAAGATACAGTCATTAGTCATTAGAAAAGGTTGTTCCATACAAATTGCCGTGCTCCGAAAAAATACGGGGTATTTCCAGTTGTCCTAGAAATTTGACATTTGGTGTAATGGTGGCAATTACAGCACAACTATACAAAATACGTACAAAATCTATTTTTTGTGTCTGACTGTCTATGCAATGAACCGATATATAAATCGGTCCAACGGTTCTCGAGATAAATGCGGACAACCTATCACCCTAAACGCATATACCTTCTCCGTTCCGTCGTGGGTAAAAACGAACTCACACTGCCCCCATTTTGTTAAAGAGCAGGGGTCACTGGATTTTATACTAATTTTCTTTTGTACGTGACCCTCGGTGCGCGAGTCCGTATCGCACTTGGCCGGTTTTTTGCTAATATACAAGAGCGAAAGAGTTGTATAGATAGATGAATAGAGTTAATTGCTGGTGTGCAAATATCCACCCACGTTGGATCGCGATCCCAAAAGTAGACTAGTTGACTATTTGGACATCGCACGTAGGCAGTTCCGGGTGGCCTTGCTGTCTCTTTCATTCACTTTCGCATTGGCTGGGCTAAATACTGACTTTTGCTATTTCTGTGTCAATAGATGACGGATGTCCTGTTACAGGAAAAAAGGAAAAAAAAGTTAAAAGGATCAGGTCAAGAGTACCCGACACCAAAGCGCATGTACAAAGAGATTTATTTTATGAACGTGGATGAAGCGAAAGAGGTGTGTCAGAATCGTAGCAAGTGGAACAAAGTAGTTTTTTTGAAGAAAGAAAGAAAGTAGACATCTATTCATTTTGCAAGACACACAAATATAAGAGCATACACACAATTTTATAGAAAAGAAACAACAAAAAAACACAGACATGAAAATTTGATCATCAGCGTTGTGTGTCTCCGCAAAAGTGAAACGGACGCTGGCTCAGCATTTCATCGGCTTGCGACTATTGCTGAGACAAGATAAGACTAACTTACCGATCGGAGGCTATGGTAGCGATAGACACGGCCCAGTCCGAGCCGCACCAGCCCTGGTCGACTACAGGGGAGATGAACCGAGGCCAGCGGTCCCTCGCGTCGAAGTTCAGAGGATACTCCTCTTCCTTGCTGTAGTCGATGGGCAACATGCGCTTTGTCACATCGTTGAGCGGCAGCGTACCTAGGGACAAAAGAGTATTTAGCCAAGGGGTCTATATTGGCTCTCATAAAATTCTTTGTCCTATTTTTTTACTTCCGATTTGTGGTCATAGTCTTCATAATTTTTATTCCTTATAGTTTTTTTTGTTCATAAATTTGTTATTACCTATTATCATAGGAAGTCATAACAGACATTTCTCATAATTTTATTATTCATAATGTTATTAGCAAGAACATTTTGAACGCATATTTTTTTTCTCAGAACGCTAAACATAATAAATATGAAAAAAAAAACACTCACTTCTCACTACGTAACTCAGGGTGCGACCAAACCGCCGCGTATACGCAGTGACGTGTCGTATCCGTCACGTTTTCTCACCGTTTCTTCATACATTTTGTTGCGATTCCGTAACGTCACCGTTTTTTAAGTGGCGGTGTGGTCGCACCCTACTCGTTTTTCATTGTATAGGTAACATTTTTTTTAAAGTACCACTAGTTTCTGTTAAAGGTTGTATATTTTTTATTCTAATTTAGATTTCAAATTTCGATCAATGGCCTTCATAATCAAATTTGCATTACTTAATGTAAATACGCACTACGCAGGCATAAAGTAGAGCTAATATTTGCATTCCAGCCTCCAATCAGTGTCGAAAGTTCAAAGTTTACTGGATTTCGAACAAAAATCGTGTTTAAGTCTAGGAAGTTAATAATTATGCAAATATAATTAGACCTACCGGTTTTATAACTATTTTTTGACAGCTAATAATCGCTCTATGTATATTAAAATCGTGTTAACATTTAAATTTTAGTAAAACACGATTAATTGTGTGTTTCTGTTCATTAATTAAGAAGATGTAATTATTTTTGACATTAATTTTATTTTTACGGTTATGGGTTGTGTCTAGAAGAGAAACATGAAGTATATTAACATCGTACACTTATACAACAAAGTGTTTGTTTGATAATTTTTAACATATACATAACATAATATAAAACACGTCTTTATCACGTCTTTATCCCTTACGGGGTAGACAGAGCCTAAGGTGACAATAACAAGACCTAAAGGCCACGTTTTGCGTGATCGTGGGCTAGGTGGAAAGGGGAATTAGAACAGTGTTCGGTTGCTAGCCGCATCGCCTATAACGCGATTCTTAACATTATCATTTATCACCCATTCCCTCGATGGGTTTTCACCATCTGCGCGGGAATAGACGCAATGTATTTTCTTTGCTCCCAGTAGGCTTATTGTCTAACTCGCTCGCAATCGCCATCGCGTTCATTTTGACAGTTCTTGTATGAATGTGACAGCTAGCTGATTCCGATGCCAACTGTCAGCCCATACATGAACTGTCAAAATGAATACCATGGCGATTGCGAGCGAGTTAGACAATAAGCCTACAGATCAGCATGGAAGTCTAATTGGAAGTACCTATAATTTTACTATCATGTATAATTATGTAATAAAGTAGGTATTTTGTTTTTTACGAGCAAGTAATCGCCCAGTTTGTATGACTACCTACATAATTTATTTGACAATACACGCGCAATATTAATAAATTGTATGCAAATGTCCACTTATCGACACATTCATAGTAAATTGTAAGATTATCAGATCGCTGCGGCTGCTCCTAATTCACACACAAACATCTGCATATTATCACTCAAATATCAACCTGAATGCTAAGGGCATAAGTGCGATCGTTGATGCAAATTTTAGTTTGGTGATTGGCTCGATAGTGCGGTCACGATTGTCAATTATTTTATTCAAATATCGTAATTCGAATTCCATTAAAACTGCATCATTATTCCAAATGGAATGCATTTGTTTTTTTCGTAGCGTTTCCGATGAACGGATCGTGATGAATGCTTCGGATAAATGTGACGACATTATTGAGTGGAGGTTATAGTTAGAGACGTATACATATAACAATTTCCAAGAACCGAAACGTTCCATGAATTTAACAACTTAACTTCCATGGTGGCCACTTGTCTTTGTTACTTTTGTAATATTTAGTTTGTTGGTAAAAATTTGCCAAGTTAAATCTTGTAATTGAATTATATTCCAAGTGAAACATTTCCCACTACGGTTTTTTACTGAAGCTTATTTTCACAGTAGCGATTTTTCTGTGTCGCTTTTTCCACAGTCGCGTTTCTAACCGACCCCAATAGACAAATAACCTGTGGCGATGGACTTTCCCATCTTATGTATCGCACTACTAAACCACACATCTAGGCTTAACGGCTCATAGGTAGGTTTGGATTATGTTAGTTTTGCATCAGCCCGAAGGGTCAAAACCACGCAGAAATAGGAGCTCCGCGTTTGAAACTCCGTTGACACTGTTTCTGTGCCGATTGAGATAGAGTAAAAACGCGACTGTGGAAAAATGCGACACAGAAAAATCGCTACCGTGAATATATTACCACTTAACATCAAGAGAGTCGTGTGAAAAAACAATTCATACAAGAAGGGCTCTTGAGAAAAATATAATCTGAGAAATCAAACAGAGAAGTGGCTTAGGTATTGTTGAAAAACAGATTGCCTTGAAGCAGAAACATCAAAAAAAAAACTGAAAATAAGCTTCAGTAAAATACCATAGTAGGAAAAAAAGCATTTGGCAAAAAATGCGAATAGAAATTTTGCTACTAGGAAAAAACGATTTCGGGAAAATTATCTAACAAATCCAATAGCTAATAACCCTTCCAATTATCTTCATTGACTTCCTCTCGCATCTCTAATGGCGCCCATCAACTTAAGTTACAGTTGCCGGCAAAGATCTTGAGCATTTTGAATGAGCAGAAGTTAATTTAGCGTTTCTTTGGTATAAAAATACATGTGCGAACTTACCTCTTCCACGTCGTTCTTGCTCCAGAAGTTTGCCGTAAGCTGTACTCACCTAGTTTATAAATCAGTCCATCTTTCAGCTTCTTTCCGTACAAGTCGGAGTAGTTAGCAGCCCGCCAGCTGTGACCGGGCTGGTTGACTCCGTAGATGACATCGTCGCTGATGAGGCAGGTGTCCCGTTCACACGTCCAGCTGGTACTCTTGGTGATGGGATCGTGCGTGCATTGACTGTGAAGAAGAAGCTCAATTTAAGCATTAGTCAACCAAAGAGAGATTGTTCGAGATGGAGAAAGGAAAGGGCGGCTACACGCTGATGATGTGATGAATCTAACTAATATTATAAATGCGAAAGTATGGATGGATGGATGGATGGATGGATGTTTGTTTGTTACTCAATCGCGCCAGAACGGCCCAACGGATCTGGATGAAATTCGGCACATAGATAGAGAAAAGTCTGGAATAGCACATAGGCTACTTTTTATCCCGGAAAATTGCGTAGTTCCCGCGGGGTAGCGATAAACGAATTCTTTGCAGACGAAGTCGCTGGCAACAGCTAGTAATATTATAAATGCGAAAGTATGGATGGATGGATGTTTGTTTGTTTGTTACTCAATCACGCCAGAACGGCCCAACGGATCTGGATGCAATTCGGCACATAAATAGAGAAAAGTCTGGAATAGCACATAGGCTACTTTTTATCCCGGAAAATTGCGTAGTTCCCGCGGGATAGCGATAAACGAATTCTTTGCAGACGAAGTCGCTGGCAGCAGCTAGTTGATGATAAAGAAGCAAAGTTGACGCGGATACGTATTAAAATACATAAAGTTTGACATCTGTATAACGGGTTAAAATACATAATGGTTCAAAATATTATAACGCGATTTTCTCAGAAAATTGCTAATTAACAGAATTGTTATAAACTAAACCTAACCTAAACCAATCTATATAAATTACGCTATCAAAAAAGTTCACCTAGCTAATAGTTACACAGAAAATACTATTATATACATTTTGAACCAATAACATTTCTAACCCATTATACATTTTAAACATTATAGGTATATTCTGATCTGCACCCCATTTATTAAGTGTTTCGCTTAAACAAATAACGAATTTGCCTTCCCTACAATAAGTGCCGTCTTCGGACAGATTTGGTTCTTGATTTCGTTCCAGCTCTCCTTGAAAATTAACCACGGATTGATTCGAAACATGTCGGGAAATGTCAAGTAAAAAGCTCTACGTCCAACGCTTCTATGTAAAAAAATAAAACTGCCTTCAAAAAAATAACTGCAAAAAAGTGAAAAATAACTACAGATATTTCGTGTGCGCTAGTTGCGCTACCTACTGATTTGTTGGAAGTAGGTACCTATGGGGTATGACACTATTAGATCTTTAGATCCGAGGCACCGAAGTCTGTGAGCGAACAATCAATCATCCCCTGCTTTCCTGCCCTTAGGGTTGTTTTTTTTTCTCAATTTATATAGGACCATTTTCGGGAAAAACATACATACATACATACATATCGTCACGCCTCTTTCCCACAGGGGTAGGCAGAGACTACTTTGTTCCACTTGCTACGATCCTGACATACCTCTTTCGCTTCATCCACATTCATCAATCACTTCATACTCGTACATGCTCGTCGGTTTCGGGTACTCTTGACCTGGCCTTTTTCCAAAACGTTCCCAATTTGATTCAGGAAATGCTCTTTCCAATAAAAAAAGAATGATCAAAATCGGACAACTCTGTAAAAAGTTATACGTGGTCACACAAGATGGCTGTCCACAATTTAATGTGGTATTAACATGAGCTGGCGCTACAGTTGTATTTGCTTACACACAACAAAGTGCTTACATGAATACTTAAAGCAAGCCATTATTAAGCAGACTACCGACACTTAAACAAGCGGTTAAATAAATACTACACTATTTTGGCACTCTACATAAACCAATTCGTATTTTCAGCTGGCTAATGACTCTGCATGATCATAGCGTAACAATTAATTACAGTGGGCGCACTTCAGTGTCTCGGCACTTCTTTTCAACAATCATACTAAGTACTGGCTCACGGGCACCATGTCCTGACATACCATTTTCGCTTTATCCACATTCATCAATCTCTTCATTCTCGTACAGTATGCTAATGGTAACAAACATAATTAGAAGTTCATAGTTTCACCGATATACGGAGGAGGCCTATGCCATGAGGCACGCCGAATTACGCGACAATTTAATAATAACAATAATAATAAAAAACAACAACAACAACATGTACATACTGAAATTGTAGTGAATTCGGAATAAAATGGCTATATTATTATTAGTTTTACCTAATATTGCATTAAATTTGAATTTAATTTTAAACAATCATATGTATTTTGATTTTGACCCATTATGTAATTACAAACTTTATGCATTTTTATCCGCACCCCTGACGCACCATACGCGTTGCAAATTTAATCATACTAATAAAGGCAGTTTAATAAAAAACGAGACTACAAAGAGAAATAAAACAAACACCGTTACGGTCTGCGTCCTCGTCCATTAAAATTCTACGTTTTTCCACTTAGATACGGTCGTCCAAATAAGTGGTCTATGTCTATAACTTTCCGTCCAACTTCCTATCAAATGATTATGTCGCTAAAGTCGAACTTTCAAGTTGACAGCCAAGTCTCATTGACATTATATTTGACATTATGTCTGCAAAGGATTTTCAACCACATTGTTTGGCTGATGGTGCGCAGTTAAGTTGATCTTGCGCAGCTTAAGTAAACAAAACAGTAAATTTTATTTTACTTGTAACATTCGAATTTGTAAAAAAGCTTAATCACAAAGCAAACATGGCGGAATCAAGAGGTCAACACACGCCTACTGTTAATTACCGACATGTCATGTTTCAAGGTGTGTGTAAATATTTAACTCGTTCCAAACGTAGACAATTAGTTTTTCTTAATCGGCTTCCAAAAAGTAGGCTTCTATTTCCGTCTGTATTTATTTTTGGAACCAACTAATCGTTTCACCAACCAAAATGTGTCATTTCGCCAACTTGTCATTTGATAAATTTCAACTACCGGCTAACTGCAAACATTTTATAAAATGAACTTGTTACTTGCGTTTAACTTTTTCTTTTTTTATTATATAAATGGAGTACTGATTTCAGCAGTGTCTCGATGCGACAAGCCGAAGGCAGAGTACCTATTGTCGCACTGGCTGGCAACTAGCTGATTGATAAAGTGTTTTATAGCATAAACGAGTTCTATGCAAGTCAATAATTTTCAATTCATGATAGTGTTTTTATATAGACCTGTAGTTTTAAGTATCTATTGTACGCCCGAAACGGGTGACTGTTGAAACATGTACTAATTATTAAGTTCCAACTTTGTATTTTACACAGTCATACAATAAAATTTATTCTATTCTATTCTATCCTATTCTATTCACTTTAGGGGTGGCCTATGTCCATCAACTACTATAGGATGATGAAATAGTAGATTGTTCAACAAGGGAGGAAAATAACCAATATCACACGAGGTAACTTGGCACCCGAGCATGCGAGGGTGCCAATATTTCGAGTGTGATATTGGTGTTTTTCCCGAGTTAAACACTCTACTTTTCGACATTTCGACTACAAGGAAAGTACAAAAATATACATAAGTATATGAGAAAAAATGTATTAAATAAAAAATTTACTAAAATTAATTCAGACATTTGTATAGTTCATAATGGAAAACGTCACGTTTTTCCAGGAATATTTACCCATTTTTTATTTATATTTTTATGTAAAGTTTTACCAAAAAATGAAGAAATGCTTTCGCGCCAAATTCGAGCTCGCTTTTTCTAAACTAGTTGCATTGGCAGCAAATCAAGTTTTTTTTAAAACATAGGTCAATGTGGTTATTGTCAATTATTTCAATATTTACCCATAAACAACATTTAAAATGTTTTATATAATGATTAGAGAAAAACTGTAGATAAAGTAGGTATTTGAGCCACGAGTTAAGCGGAATAAAGATGACTGTGTGGACTGGACATATATACCATTGTCATTTACAATGTATTTTTTTCTTATTTTTTTTTTTCTAAAACAGCATTAAATCTACGTATGTATAAAAATAAAGTAATGTAAATAAATTAATAAAAATAATATTTGACTAAAATAGCGTTATAAAATTTATAGTCATTATTACCTACTTAATTAAGTAAAAAACATGGATATGCCGTAATGCTTGGCTGAATGCGTATGTGTTCCATTGACAGCCAATGCCTTTATTTTTTTTAATTCATATCTACCCTTGGGAAGAAAATAATAGTTATCCTCCCGTATGTCAGATATGATTTGCCTCACTTTCCGAGTATGAGAGATGAAAATGAATATATTACCAGACATAAAGGGTACATAATAATAAATTGAAGATTTTCCTCGTTGAAATTAAAGGCATAGGCAGAATACTTACAATTTATGGACTATGGACACACTAATCGTTCTTACATATTAATATATAATTATGTTGACAATTAAAGGACGATATAAATATCTGCACTTTGTAGCGCCAGTTAGTGTCATCGATGACCTCAGGGTACTAATTACGGTGACTAACGCGAAGATTCTGAAGTTTTAACTACGAGCGATCTTTTGAACTTGGCCGATTTTTGTAGTTATTGTTTTCTATTTCAGAGTGTACCTATGGCGTATGGCCACAGAATATAAATAATAGTACTACGGTATTACTGCTGACATTATAAAAGATTGAGAAGGTATATTTTACTAAGTATACGGACGCAAAACAAAAAATGGATCATAAACCAAAAATATTTTCAAAAAGTATTTCAATGAGTTACAGCAACTCGCTTGGTTACACGCAAGTATGCCATCTTACTGCGCCAGAAGAAGGATTAACCGACCCGTTAAGCCTTTGTTTACTTTCAATGTATGTATGTTTGTCCAGGTGGCTATCACAGACTGAGCTGAAATTTTGCTAAAGTTTTGGATTTTTTTATGTCCGACGACAATACAATAACCTGGTAATAAAATTCTAGGGGGCCGGCCTGGATCGTCTCCGCAGGAGGGAACTCTTCAACGACTGGTCCGATTGACTTGAAATTTGGTACACATAGTAGGACGCATGTCAATGCAAGTACGGTTAGCAAAAAAGCTTGTATTCAAATGGATTTTTTAACAAAATCTTTTCTTTTTTTGTGTAAGAAGACGTAATGTTCGAAAAATTCAAGAATTGATCCTGTTTGCTCGGAGGTCAATATCATTTTAGGAATGCAGAAAATACTAGTACATGGAATCATACTCAACTCAGTGTTTCTAATTAAAATGCGATTCAGTAAGCTTCAGTGGAAAAGTGTTTACAAGTACATACGAGCCGGCTACGTATCTTATACGAATCAGCGGGGCGGGGCTACTCAAACACTCGATTTTCGAACTTTGTATCGTACCGTCTTTCTCACTCTCAAATTAATTTATCTATCTATCTAACACCTTTAAACGAGCTTACATACATACATACTAGCTTCTGCCCGCGACTTCGTCTGCGTAGAATTATACATGTGAACCTTCCTCTTGAATCACTCTATCTATCAAAAAAAACCGCATCAAAATCCGTTGCGTAGCTTTAAAGATTTAAGCATACATAGGGACAGACAGAGAGATCGCAGACAGACAGTGGAATGCTATTTTGTTTTATACTATGTAGTGATAATATAATCTGAATCTCTAAAACGGCTCCAACGGTTTTCACGAAATTTAGTATTAGGTTTCAAGGGCGATAAACTCGATAAATCGATCTAACCAGTAGGCTTATTGTCTAACTCGCTCGCAATCGCCATCGTGTTCATTTTGACAGTTCATGTACTCGTATGGGCTGACAGTAGGCATCGGAATCAGCTAGCTGTCACATTCATACAGGAACTGTAAAAATGAACACGATAGCGATTGCGAGCGAGTTAGACAATAAGCATACAGGTTTCACTTTAAGAAAACGCATCGAAAAAAAATACCGAGCCAAGCTCGGTCATCCAAGTACTGGCTGTTGGTATGAACGGAATGGCACCAATATCGTGTGAAAAATATAGATAAGTCCTTAAATCATGGAAACTGCCACATGTGTCATTCAAGAGATACATAAAGAACACGCTCTTGAAGAAAGCGTATTACACAGTAGATGATTATATGTGCGACGATAATATGACATGGCCATCTTTGGAAAAATGACCGTAAGCCGGAGAATCCAGTGCTTTGTGAGTGATCCTGTAGTATGTGTGTGTGTGTGCGTGTGTGTAGTATCTATATACGGTCTCTGGCCCTGTTGCTACCGTCTGCTGTTTAGACTTGCTGATCTCGGTTACCTTACTAAAAATTTTATTAAGATTAAAGATTATATAGACATTATCAATATTAGCATCTTATCAATTTAAATATTGTGCCTACCTGTTTTAATTAGTTTGTATTATTATTTTCTTTTTACTTTAGTAATATTTTTATTTTTATTATTATTAATTATTTACAAGGACATAAATATTGCTATGTCGTATGTGTATGTGTGCTAAGTTAGGTATTAGGTAGGTATATTGTTAAGCTTATGGATTTCCGTTTTCTTTTGTTGTTTTATTTTTTCATTTACTGTCTAGTTACAGGCTAGCAGCGTCGAAGTTCCTAAAACGTCCCCATAGCGAGCCTGTGGGGACGGAAGTGATACATGCCCTCGGTACCGCTCTGCTTTCAGAGCATGACATGAGCGCGTGTGAGCCAACATTGGGGGCGGCAGACGTAAGCTTGCCTTCGGAATCCAAAAGCTTATCAGTTACTTACTTGACATGAAATGCATATTTCATATTTTTTATTATATATAATATATATATATATATATTTTTTGCTCTTTTTCTCATCGACATTGGAGATATCTCCAATTAACTTATTTGACGGTGGAGGCGTTTTACACCTCCACTAAACTTAGATTATTTTTATTAACTTTTTGCTTTTGCTTTCTCTTTCTTATCATTATCGCATATTTTGTTTCGCTTTGACCAGTAGAGACTTTATACATCTCTACTATAGACCAATGTAATTTAAGGTACGGACTTAACTTAGGGACCTTTTACACCCCTTTTATAAAATGTATTAATTGTATTAGGTAAGTTAAGTAGAATTTAAGTACTATTGTAAATCTATTTTATTTTGAAAAAATGACTTTCTGCCAAGTTTCTTGCGGCGCATTCTTCTTGGCAATGATGGTCTTTCCGGATGCGCTGGTAGATTCAAAAAAAGACATGTAAAAGAGCCCTCGGCGGCCTATTTGCAAAATAAACTTTTGACTTTTTTGACTTTGACTTTTTATATTTGAAAGAACTTCCGCACGCGACTGTCCGCAAGTTATTCCGATTGGCTAAGCTTATAAAACACCGCAACTAATTTACTTTTTATGCGGAAATTATTCGTAACTATTTTAATATTATGTGACTGCTGCGCCAGGACAGACGTTCAATGTAACATACATACATTTACACAATATCACGCCTTTATCCCTTACGGGGTAGACGTCCAAATTGCATAAATCAAAACAATAAACGACTATCAGACTAAGTGTCAACATAAAACCACCGTGAGACTTAATAATAATTACGCAAACGGATAACTCACGTATAAAAGTCGAGTGATGCTCGACATGTTTCTGACTAGTTCGTAGTCCTTCGTGTGTTCGTTTCGCTGCCGCCGGGACGAGCGCTCCATTAGGAAGGACTACGAACCAGTCCGAAACATGTCGAGCATCACTCGACTTTTATACGTGAGTTATCCGTTTGTGTAATTATAATAAACGACTGTTTACATAAAGTTATTATTTTTGGAGCAGCTAAGTACAGTTGAACTCCATCAATATTTATTTCATCATAATATATTTATGTTCATGCCTTAGGTATATTTTATTCCGTAGCGGAAATAAAAAAAAATGATGTCATCGCATTCATAGGACATGCTGCTGACACGAATTTAGTTAACATTATCTTTATGTTCATAAATTTTAATCCGGTGATGTAATTTGCGTATAAAAGTTCTTTTATCGTTTCCAGTCAAAATGTCAAGCCACAAATTGATTATGAAGGTATATAGAACGACCGCTTAGCTGAGTCCTCGCCCGCGCGGCACAGGGGCGCGGGGTAGACGACAAAGGAGGCCGAGAGTAGTGGTGGTCGTTATTACAACAGCAGATAACGTAATGCATTATTTGCACGCAACGAACAACACATTATCGAATCGTCAACTATCCTGTTATCATTATTCGTTGTCTGTTGTCAACGTTGTTCATACGCGCACTGTTGCCGCACTTGGCATAGAAGCGCAAGCAAGTGCGCAACAAATCAAGTAGCTGTGTGCGAGAGATAGCGCTATACGCGCGAGCTCGCATCGCAATCGCAATTCAAATAACCGACTTTTGGTATCATTATTAGCTGTTGCTGTTTGTTGTCAGTCAGTACAATAACAAACAAGGTAACAGAGCGTTGTTTTGCTTTTGTTCCCGTACGTTTTTATTACGCTGCGATCGCGACGAAATAAGTATAACAATTATTTAATAATAAGTTCATTATCGTTTTGTAAAACAGCAATATAACAGGATAACAGTCAACAGTTTACAATAACAGCTACTTATTTAAGAATAACACAACACTGTTATTCATTATTGAAAAACAGCCGTTATTGCCACCACTAGCCGAGAGAGGTGCGGGCGGCAGGCGCACTGCCCGCCCGCACCGCTCTCGCTCCCCTCTGTCGTCCTACCCTGCGCCCCTGTACCCGCGCGGGCGACGACTCAGCTAAGCGGTCGGTCTATATAAAATATGACACCATTTATGAACCAGATAGATTTATAGTTAGTTGGATAATGTGATAAATAAAAATAAAAATTAATATTGTTTTATAGAATTTGATTAGGTACGTCCATTTAATAGATTTGATTACCTATATTATTTATGTCAAAACATAAGAAAGTCACCAAAAGATAGTCGATTTTAAATAAAATAAAAACTATAATAAAATATGGCAAGGTAAATTTATTCAATTAAAAAAAAAAAACAACAGTAAGACAAGAAATTTTGTACAATGCGTCTATAAATATCTTGAGACAATTGACACCAATTGACCTAGTCCCAAACTAAGCAAAGCTTGTAATATGTATGGTGTATTTTCTTATTGTCCCACGTCAAACTTCGTGTTTCGACCATTGTCGGTTGCGATTAGCACAGATTGCTAGTGAGCAATAGAAGAACAATAGAATTTTTCGATTGCCACTTAATGCACCATATGGATTCAAATACAATACAATACAATCGAAAACATTTCGAAGTCCGACGATTAGACGACGCCATGGTGAACATAAGTAACAGATTTGCAATGTCGTCAACGTAAACAAATTTTAAACATTGAATAATATTAGGTAAGCTCATTATAATTTATTAAAATTCCTTCGCATCTTAACACCTGGCAAAAAACCTGTCTAATTTTATAAAATTCGTCACACGACCTTGCATTTTGAGCCAAAGTTGCAAGTGTTGAAGTGTCACAGCTAAAATTAGTTGAGAGATGACATAAATGAGTCAGGACTTTGAAAAATTTGGTGACAATTTAATTTTGATAGATGACACGCGACAAGGTCTTTGTGGTGGCGCTCTGAGTGTAAAATGGCGTTTTTAGGGTTCCGTATCCAAAAAGCAAAAACGGGACCATATTATTAAAACTGATCTATATTTAGTTCCATAAAATTTAAGTTCCGAATGTATTGTTAGCCAACATTGTATTACTGAAACAGTAAGTATTTTGTATACAATTGATAATTTATCCTAACCTACTACATTTTGGTGACTTAATTACAACACAACGGATAACTAACGTATAAAAGCCGAAGGGTTGCTCCGACAATTGTTTCGGAGTATTTCGAAGCCCTTCATCAGGGAGCGCTCGCCCCGGCGGCAGCGTAACGAACACTGCGCGCCAACGCTCTGCTCGCGCGGCTACTCGGCGCAGCTGACATCGGCGCACAACTACCCTCATTTATATCGTGATTTTTATTATAGTCTAAAGTAGGGCAGCACACAACACTGATCACGTCACTATTGTAAAGGCTTGTTCGGCTTTTATACGTGAGTTATCCGTCGTGTTGAAATTATGTGTGAGTCTCACGGTAGTTTCATGTTGATTTTGGTGACTTTTTCAAAATTCCTGATAAATGCACGATTTGATGTGTTATGACCAAAGAAAATATGACGAACGATTATTATGACCAATGAAAATATGGGACCACAAGGGACCGTACTAAGACTCCACTGTCAGTCTGCCTGTCTGCCTATCACCAGCCTGTATGTCATGAACCGTGATAGGTAGACAGTTGAACATTTCATAGATGATGTTGATATATTTCTGTTGCCGCTATAACAACAACTAAAAACAGAATAATTTTAATGTTTGTCTGTAGAAACCAATATAAGAGTGCGACCAAACCGCCGCGTATACGTAGTGACGTGTCGTATGCGTCACGTTTTTTCACCGTTTCTTCATACATTTTGTTGCGATTCCGTAACGTCACCGTTTTTAAGCGGCGGTGTGGTCGCACCCTAAAATGATATCACACCGTCAAAATTTTGCTTAGAAGTCAGGGCTGTGGTAACACAGAAATATTTTAAGTATATTCATTTGCCGAATTTGTCGCACTTGCACTTGGCCGGTTTTTAAACTGGGATAGCTAGACTGATACTAACTAACTAACTTGGCTCAGGGGCCCAAATAGGGTCTTGGCCTCCGAAACGAGAGCACGCCATCTGTCCCGATCGTGCGCAGCTTCTTGCCAGTCGTCGACTTGAAGACGTCGCAAATCCGCCTGGAAACTGTCCCCCCAGCGATACCTGGGTCGCCCAACCGGGCGGCGACCAGTCGGTCGTCCCACGATAGATTACACGGATGACCTTGCTTTATTAGGGGAAAGCCGGGAAGAGGTGGATGAAGCGGCCGGGGTCTTGGAGCGGGAGGCGTCCAAGATAGATTTAAGGATCAACCAGACAAAAACAGAATACCTCCACATGAAACGAGACTGATATGCTAATAAATTAATTTTCTTGTTACGAGTACCTACCTGCTTAGTGTCTTTGTAAATCATTTTTATCAGAACCTTGAGCTCAAAGTCAGCAACATCCACTTTTTTATGTAACAACTTTGGAAACAGTCTTGAAGTGCCGTTTATAACTGTGAATGAAAAAAATATATTCTTTCTCTTTTCAGCTGAAACAAATGTTGCTAACGTAATATTATAAACTGGATATGAACCGCGATTACCTTTATTGAGCACCCGATATTATCGCCCGATGTTATCGATCGCGGTTCATATCCCGTTGGTTTATAATATTTCGAATGAACTTAACCGTGAATCATTTATTTCATTTATTTCATTTATTCGTACACATTTTAAGTAATGTTCATTTTGTTATCGGTGTTACGTGGTAGGGTGGTAGGTACATGACACCCTGTCAGGGTATACAATGTCAATACTAAAGCTATAAACTAAACTAAAACTATTACAGCCATTAACTCATTAATTACGGATTACATATTTCATGTCAATAATAATATAGGGTCGTTTCGCCAGTTTGCCGACCGTCGCCACTTTTCGACTTTTTTATCGACATGTTTGACTAATCGGTATAAAATAGCAATACTAACAAGATTAGAAACTTAACAAAAATATCGTGGTAAACCCAAATAGTTCGGTTATACGCACATATAGACAAAATGCACGTTTGTAAACAGCGTACGGAACAAAAAAACAAATCAATCTAGGTTCGCAACGAACACCTAACGACGCGTACTTCGTTGCGAAAAAATTTGTGAGGAGCCTCACGGTTCATGGTATGTTTTTAAATGTAATTTTATGTTTATTAATTTGTTTGTTATTTGTATTGATAGACAATGAGTCTTATTATTTATTTAAAATAAGTATTATTTTAGATTTCTTTGGAAAATGTATAAAATTTAATAGTCGGTAACTGGTTAACTCGTTTTCGTAAACACCTACTTCTCGACCGTTGCGGTCGAAAACTGGCGCCGCAGAGTCCAGTAAGGTTGCATCTTTTTTGACATATTATTGAAGAAACTACTGAACCTAATTTTTTAATTTGAATCTTATTAACACCAGAATTGTGTCAGCCAGTTTTCGACCGGATTATTTCAAATGTCTTAAACATTCCGCGTGTCGTAAACATTCGGTCGAAATCGGGATTTGTAATAACTGTATGCCATATTCCGACTACTATATTCGAAAATATACAGTTTTTAAATTAAAATTATATCTTTTTTGAACAACACACACACGTCACATATATCACATAACACGACACGTACTTTGTCCCGAAATCTATATTTTAGCTGATAAAATAGACAAAATACGAACGATTTTTAATATCCAGTAAATCCGTAATTAGAAAACTAAATAAATCCAAGATTGATCTTAGTTACCCGTTTCATTTTGTTGTCATAATGTTGTATATGATTTTTATTTTAAGAAAATGCGGGTTTTTATATTAAAAACATATTTTGTGCTTCATGTATTTGTCATCACACCATAGTCGAAAACTGGCGAATATACAGTCGGAAATTGGAAATTTCGGTCGAAAACTGGTAAAACTGGCATTTTCGGCTTTATTGATTATTATTTAATTATTTCTAGGTCTTACTTGAAAATAAACGGCATTCAATGATAGTAGACTATATTCACTATGTGCATTATTTTTCTCGTTTATTTGTTCATAATAATTCAATTTTTTTTTTCATTCTGAATTTGCCCACTCCACTAATCGGTCGAAAACTGGCGAACTGACCCTATATAGCATTATTACAGCAATTTAATTAATTCAATACAATGTCAATTTTAAATGTTAAAGATTATATTGTAAAGTAAATAAATAACTTGAGTGATAGTGTCGATTTACTATTAAATTAAATTTCTGTAGAAACGCCATTTCCAATACAATCCAATCCAATATAATATAATACAAAGGCAATGACGATTCTCTTAATCTACAATAAAATTATTAGCTATTTTTACATTTTAACAGCGAAATAATACACTAAATTGATGTTGGAATTTTTATGTCAGAATTTGTCACTTAAAAAGTCGTCGATTTTATAGTAGCATTTATCGATAAGGAGGCTTTTTAATTTACTTTTAAATACTTTGTCGTCTTTTTCCACTTTTATGTTTTCCGGTATTTTGTTGGCTATCTGTATGCATCGGTAATAGGGGCCGTTTCTGAATATCGCGAGGTTCGACTTTGGTAACAATAATTGATTTTTATTTTGCCTATGTGATCTTAATTCTTTTCTTATTGTAAAAAGGTTTGGGTGTTTTCTAACAAATGATCATCATTGAAAACTCTTATTGTTGCTAACGTACTTCTATAAGACTTGCGAACAATTTGCTGCCGTAACGTATGCCGTTAGTGACACTTCCAATTTCGGGTAAGGATCAAAAAGTTGTGCACCACGCAATCAATTAAAATTAGTAAGAAAGTTTTCCGTTGTACCACGAAAATTAACCATAATAATATTAATAATTGTACGGGTAATTTTCGTGTCACAACGGAATTTTTACTAGCTAAGCGTTTTGTAGTTGTGGTTAACTGACCGACACTGACAGTAGTCAAATTTTTCGTTCCTTACCCTTTCCTCGTAGTAATTAAGTTTGTGTAAAGAATTGCACCAGTCGTCATCACCATCATATCAGCCATAAGACGTCCACTGTTGGACATAGGCCTCCCTTATAGACTTCCAGTTGCCCCGGTTGGATGCAGCTGCATTCATCGTGAACCCTCGACTTTAACCAGGACATCCGGCCACCTCGACGGACGTCCTACGCTGCGATCCACTGCACGACCGACCTGTACGACCTGGGGCCTTACCATGACGTCCTAATTCCGACTCAGTTCAAGTTTTAGCTGTCACTTTTAGTATGAATCTGACAGCGAGCGGACCTAAACTAAAACGCATTAAGACGTCATGGTACGGCCCCTGATAATTCGTGTTCCCTACAGAAATCAATTGAAGGACAAAAATTATCAGGCCATGCATCAAAACCGTGTATTTTAAGTTCTTTGGCCACAGACAGATTTTAGTACGCTATCAATGCAGCTCTAACAACAACACTACGTGACCAGTCTCTACAATCTTATTCGGACATCAATCTTGTTTATCACACAAGCAACTTGTTTTCTATTCACCGGAAATAAGGAATGTCGCGATAATAATCGTTTTATTCGTCACATCTACGTAGACGACATTATCGCGTCCATCGTTATGAATAAGTGGTTTACTAGGACGTATTTTTACTATGCTGAATGACATGTTTAGAAAGCGTCAGTAACTGAATTGACACTTGTTTTGTTTTGTTGTTGTTTTAGACTTTAGAATCGCCGCAAAGCGCAAAAGGTATATGGGAGGGAAGGGTAAGGGTTCCCTAAGAAAAGAGAGTTCAGATTTTCGGATCGGCAACACTTATGCTAGTTCCCTAGTGTTAGGCGTCAAAGTTTTGCCTTAATTTTAATATTTCATTCAAACTTACGGCGGAAAACTTTAAAACTAAAAACTAACCCAACCTTTTGCTGTAATTTTCTTAAATAACTATATGACACTTTGTATAGGCCAATGAATTCTTCTTACGTACATCTGAGACTATAAGGTGTACCAGCTAATAAAATACCATAGTACTATGCGTCGTAAAACGTGACTTAATCATTTACTATAACCACTATACAAACATTATGTAAAAATGATCAATGACATAAGGTTGCCGTGTGACAATCATTACCATGACGTCATCACACCGTCATCTGTTCAACATCATTACCATCCGGCGCTAAAAAGTCTTACGTGCCGTCAAGACTCGAGATAATTTCAATTGTATCTCTGAACATATTAAGGTACATATTTGTGTAAGTTAAAGGGGAGTTCGGGCTATTTAGGAGATGGATGACGAATTAATAACAACTAAATATTTTTTATTGGAAGAGTTACTACTATTTATTACCAATAAATAAATAGAATGCGAAATCGAACGTTATAGTTACCGAAGGTCGGTTATATAGAAGAATTGCCAATAGAGCGGAAATCGCACATTTATAATTAAAAAAAAAATGGAAATCAAAGTTGGGCGAGCAGATAATTACGATCAATACTACGGATACTAAATATTTGGTAATTGCGCGTTAAAGGTACTGAACTTGATACAAATACAGATACAAATACTCTTTATTGAACACCACAAATCAGTACAAAACAATACAGAAACAAAAAACAAAGTAAACAATAGGCGGTCTTATCGCTTAGTGTTTTTTTACATATGAAAATAAATCAAAAATCAAAATTAAATAGCTATCCACGTAGTGGAAGTAGGAATATCTAGCATAAACTACGGTACCTACCTATATGTGTTCTATTGGTTAATTCATCTGTGATTGGTGATGATTTTGTCAATGTCGAGTCGAGTGACATCATTATCGAGAATAGAGATCCAAAAATGAACCATAACTTTACGTTTAATACTAGAAGACGGTAATTATAGCTCCAAAAATAATTTAGATATTTGCAATCAATTTTCTAAATTATGCCGCAGCTTTAGTAAGAAGTTAATAAGAATTTAAAAAACTAGTAAGTAGCCTACGCTTAGTTTGTACTTCATAGTATTTCTATGAAAAAAAACACATTTCTGACTTTTTCCTGCACGGGTTAGCCTAATATGTTGCCAAATTAAATAGGGTTACCAAATTAGCTATAGGTTTTGATTTCCATGACTTTGTATGAAAACAAGACCTACAAAAGTTTGTACGTTTGGAACGCGTGAACAGAAACTTCATTTAAAAAACTTTTTCAATTATGTGATCAGGTTCGACAAATAGAACTTTTAGTTTTTTAAACGAAGCCATGGAAGTAGTAATTTTTGAAAAATGCTCAAAAGACGGATTTGCGAAATGCATTGCTTACGGAGCTAGTAATGAAATTGTTAATGACAATAAAATATAAAATTTGTTACAAATGCCAGTAAAGTAGGTCTTATTTAAATAACAATACAATACTCAAGCCAAATACCTTGCTTAGTTCCTTGCCAAACGTGACATCACAGCAAATAGTATGTTTCTGAATACCAAAATAATTTGCTAAATACTACTTATTTGCGCATAATAATGACTGCTTGCCTTTTTTTAAACTATTCCTTTCTGTACCAGGTTAGCTGGAAGAGATCCCTTCTTAGGGATAAGTTCGCCTTTGTACTATTTTCTGTGTACTTCTGTATTTTTTAAATTTTTATGTGCAATAAAGAGTTTACATACATACATTTGCACACAGGTTGCTCATATGGTAATGACATTAAGTTCACTTTAGACCAATTTGTGGAACTTTATCTTGTTGTTATAGTGTAATGTTATTATCACATTTGTATTTGGTGAACCACAGAGGGTTTTGACTTAGGATCAAACATGTCAAAAATTTGAACAGCGTTTTTTATGGGTATTAAGTCAAATATTACGTTTTTAATAAGTAAACTTAAACAAGAAATGGATTAGTTACTAAATGTGAAATCATTTCGGTGTCCAGGTAAGTAGCACGACGAACATAAAGTGAGAGATAGGTGGCAGGTCATCATCATTAGTAAAGTAAAATATTACCATTTTCGCGATTTTTCGATTTTTTATTTTTCGTTTTCCGTTTGGCTGTAAAGATTTTGATGAATAAAAAATTTCGACACTTGCTTTCATTACCATCATATCAAACACACATGACTGAAATTCAAAAACGTTACTGAAAAGCCTTGGTCCATGTAGGTGATAAAGAAAAACAAATTAGTTAACCCCCCGAATGCTTAAGACACAGATCTGCGACAATTTTTATTTAGATCTGCAGAATTTGTGCAAATTAAAACAAATGAGTTTAGAATGCAGTAAGTACTTTTTTTAGCTCCAACATACGAGGGAATAATGTTTTGTAGAATTAAACAGCCTGTTCTATGAAATATGGCTACAAAATAAACGCTCGTAAACTCAAAAATTGACGCATACGCAATTTCATAATCAATCGTTTGTGTGACGGTCTGTGTTCTATTTATAGTACATTGTTCTAGTTCAATGTTATGAAGTACAGTGTTAGTACTATATAAATGACTGCCAAGTTCTAGCCAATCGATCTGCCATAAGTCATTGGCTGGCGGGGTGCCATTTTACAATTGGTAGATGGTGACTTTTACTTGATAATTTTATTGCACGAACTAAAACCAATTATGTCGGTATTTTGAAGCTTTCAAAATTACTGTACCAGTCAACCTGTCTTCCTTGCTGGTCTGGGAGCAAAGAAAAATCATAGAACGTACCCAGTTGCTTCTCTTCCCGCGCACATGGTAAAAGCCCATCGAGGGAATTGGGCGAAAATAGGAATCATGTTACGGGCGATGTGGCTAGCAATCCATCACTATTTTGATTACCCTTTCCAATTATACGAGTACGCCCACAATCATGCTAGACTTGTCCGGACGCAGTGGCTTTGTTACCTTAGGCTTTGTCTGCCCCGTAAGGGATAAAACATACATACATATATACTTTTATGGTGTCTCTGTCTACAAGACGATTAGCATGATTAAGTAAGGGATAAAGAAGTTATTTATATAATGTATGTCTACCTGTCAAAAAGCAGCGTAAATTTGAGGTTGCAGCCGTGAGCATGTCAGAATAAGTTTACTGGTGTCTCTCCTTGTCCTTAGGTGCTACTCGTACGCGACTCTCCTCCTGTCTGGCCCCTTTTATTTTTGACATGTGTTAAGCTCGACACTTGACATTGGCAGAATTGTGCAAAGTTGCACGGTAGCCACAAGCAAAAGAGTGAAGTGAAGTGAAGTTTACTGGTTTCTAATTACATTACACGACATAAGTTCCGTTCAAGTTCTTTAACAAATTTAACTGCTCCGATTACGTTTATAGGCCATTTAATCAACAATGAACAGGGATATGTAACCTAACTATCCAATTGAACTGTTAATTGTTAGGTTACTGAAGCAATTAAAACACGAAACGTCGAATGACGTAACATACTCGCTAATGCAACCTGTGTAACCTTGGTAGATGTTTACGGGACATTCTTTAGAGCTTATACAGCCTTTAAACCACTACACTCGTAAAACGCTATGCGTCTGGCTTGACGACAAAATGTCATCGGTTACAGGGTAAAAGATCCAATTGTGAACCATAATAAGTATAGCCTACTAAATATTATTACTTGGAAAATTTCTGAGTGAGTGTCTTTGTCTGTAGGCTATTTTTTCAAGAACACGAAATCTTTACCTTGCTACTCCAAATAAAAAAATATTTCGTGTTCATTAAAATGGACCTCCGCAAAGTAACGCCTGATTCAACAGAATATTTTTCTAAGCTTTTATTTAGCTAGCCCTGTCTCAATCAATCAAAGATCAATAAGAAATTTCATTCACTTGTAGACTAAAATAAGTAGTCGAGGACAATGATTCGCGTACCTTTCAAAATGAACTTAAAAGATGCCATCAGTCAGATATTTACTAAGTGTATGTATGTATGTATGTATGTAAACTCTTTATTGTGCAAAATAAACAAGACAAATACAATTGACAAACAATGAGATACATGCACAAAGGCGGACTTATCCCCTCCCTCTCTCTCCCCTTCCCTCTCTCTTATTCCCTTATCTTAAGTGTTTCAGCGTCTTTGGCATACCTGTTGACTTAGGGACGTTTATCAGAACTTTTACCCTACCAACGATCACAGTAAAACAATATGATTGAACACTCGAAGTCCGAATCGTCAAAGCGCCGCGAATTAAAAACAATTGCCATAATAAAAGTAAACAAACCGACAGACGTGCCAGGGCTGAATCAATTGGGAATTTTGCGATGGTACCTACACAGGCTGGCATCAAAGAGTATTAATAGAGTGGATACTGTATAGATTCAGGGGTCCCTTTGCCTCTGTTGCTATGTAGTCTATAAGTATAAAAATTCATCTCTATTTCCTTTGGACACGGCATCACGCGTAAACAGCTGCCACTACGCAAATTCTGTTTAGTTGTGTGTAAATTAAAAAATATTGAGAGAGAGAGATTTATTTACACACATTCGATACACGAATATCTACTACTAACTCATATATGATGAATGATGATGACATATAAAAAATGATGGATTTTCATGCGGTTTTCACCAATAGATTGAACCACAAGAAAGGTTTGGCTATACATAATACAATACAATACAATACAAATACTCTTTATTGAACACCACAAATCAGTACAAAACAATACAGAAACATAGAACAAAGAATACAATAGGCGGTCTTATCGCTTAATAGCGATATCTACCAGACAACCTTTAAGACAAAGAAATAAGTAGGAGACAGTTTAAGTCAGTTTAGTTATAATTTGTGTAGGTCTTGTGTAAATTGGTTGAAATACAGCAATAATTGTCGGAAGTGTAAAGAAAAGAAAAGCTGCCTGGGATATGAATTTAAATTTAGCGCGGATGAAGTCGCGGGTAATAGCTCATTAACCTATAATTTTGTGGTAGTAGCCCTGTCTTGTTGAGACGGCCGAGTTCGCTTACTATAAGCAGTTACTGCGCTATGGCACCGCGTCTATATATAAACTTGGAAATAACTGAGAATCTTCACATTATAAATCCCTCGGTGGGATAATTCGTAAGTGTCATAAGTGTTCTCGGTTTATTTTTATTTTCCACAACATTTGGGTCAGCCACCCCATTATTTACTAAGATACATGCGTGACGGATTATTTCGTAAGGAGTGATTCATCTGGCCAGGTATTGCGTGTTTTTGGGGCGTAAGATGGTAATGATTGTTGGCAACATTGTGGTAATGACAACGTACAACTAAGAGAGAGAGTCAAAAATTAAGATAATTTTTGGATGTTGTATGTATTGAATTATCATTATATAAGTATGTTTATCCGTTGCCTGGTTACCCATAGTACAAGCTTTGTTTAGTTTGGGACTGGGTCAATTGGTGTAATTTGTGCCATGATATTTTTTATTATTATTCATTTGTTGTTTTTAATTTAAGATGTCCCTAGGAGGAAATACTTCGCACGGGCCTAAGCTAAGTGCTTTAAGGCCGCCGCATACCAAATGCGTGCTGCGTGAGACGCGCACGCACCAGTTGTAATGTATGAAACTATGAGATAGAAGGATAGATGCCAGACCAGGCCTTATACTCCGAAATCCGATTTTTGAAGTTCGTTTCGTGCCGTTCCGCTCTCACTAATAGTTATTAATTTGAGAGTGAGAGGGACGGTGTGATACGAACTTCGAAAATCGGATTTCGGAGTTGCCCCCCCAGATGCGTGGCGTACGCACGCGCGTGACCACGCAAATGTAGGCTTATTGTCTAACTCGCTCGCATTCGCCATCGTGTTCATTTTGACAGTTCTTGTATGAATGTGACAGCTAGCTGATTCCGATGCCAATTGTCAGCCCATACATGAACTGTCAAACTGAACACGATAGCGATTGCGAGCGACTTACGCAATAAACTTGCTGGTCTGGCATCTATTAGCCTTTCGTCTTTTTTTTAAAGTTTACTTACCATAAGTTGCAGTTGTCAGTGTAGTTCGAGCCGGGGAGGTATATCTGGCCGCGGTGCCGGCAGGGCTCGAGTATGAACCCGGGATCGATGGTCTGGTTGCGGCAAACGGGCAGGTAGTCGGGGCAGCAGTCGTCATGGGTGCGGTTCAGGTCGCAGAACTCGTCGCAGTAGCACAGGGTGTCTGGTGACAAGAGGAACTTCTTGGGACATACATACATACCAGTGGCGTGGCGTACATAGAACTCGATTCCCACTGGCTTACCTATTTTAAAGCAGTTGGGCAATTTATTGTGCAGAATTGGAGGAAAAGGCTACTTAAGTTCCCTTCGGCTTGCCTTCTGATATATTTGACGCCACGCCACTGATACATACTTACATACATCATCGTCATCATCTCCAGCCTTGTCACACTGCAAATTATTCGCATTCCGACATTTGAAGTTTCGCGCCACAAAACTAAATGTATTAAAGAAGAATTGACATTATGCAACTAATTTCGTGCAACTAGCATCACTGCGGCGTTTGATTAATCACTTTTGAAGCGTTAGGTTATCGGCCGAGCAATGTAATGGTAGTTGCACGAAATTAGTTGCATAATGTAAATTCGGCTTAAATCATTCCAAAGCCGAATCTGGCCAATCAAGATTCTGCCAAAAACAGATTCTGCCGTAGGTACATCGCTGGGAGCATGGAGGTCGCCTGATGGAAAGCAATCACCGCCGCCCGTAGACCGCCCATAGATGAATCTGCCTACCCCTGTGGGAAAGAGGCGTGACGGCATGTATGTATGTATGTAATATCAAATGAATCAAGAAATTTTACTTCTTGATTTTTAATGTTTACTGTTTACGACACTGAAAATTAGAACACATAGAAAAATCCGAAAAGTAAAGCTATGGCCGGGAATCGAACCCGGGTCCTCGTCATTCCGTCACGCGTGCTATACCCCTACACCACCCATAGCACCTGCCTACCTACTATGTTAACCTGCTATGGGTGGTGTAGGGGTATAGCACAAGTCACGGAATGACGAGGACCCGGGTTCTAATTTCCCGGTGTGTTGTAATTATGTGTTCTAATTTTCAGTGTCGTTTAGAAATTAAATGTGATAACTCACGTATAAAAGCCGAAGTATTGCTCCGACAATTGTTTCGGACTATTCCGTAGCCCTTCATCAATACGGAATAGTCCGAAACAATTGTCGGAGCAATACTTCGGCTTTTACACGTGAGTTATCCGGTGTGTTGTAATTACTATTGTAATCTACCAAAACTATGGATACTATCGATGACTATCGATACTATTGTCTTTGCTCTAAATAGACAGTCTATCGTAACACTATCGAGCGACAACTCTTGTTTATACACTCCAGGAGCAGGGGCCCGATTTTTGAAAGCACATGTGTCAAAATACCACTCGAAAGTGGTGAAAGATTGTGCTGAATTTGAAACACAAGTAGCTTAGTAGATACTTACGGCTCTCATCAATCATGTGGACTAGTCAAAAATTTGATTAGAGCCGTAGTTTTGAAGATATAAATAGATTTATACCACTTTCGAGTGTGTCCTTTAAAAATCGGGGCCCTGGCTGCTTACCAAGAATGCGATGAGAGCAGGAGTCCTGCCGGTTCCGGCAGCAGTCGCCGGTGATGCCGCAGTACGGGCCCGGAGGCAAGTCCGGCCCGGTGTAGGCGGCCGCGGCGCTAAAGGCAATAACCAATAGCAAAAACCTGGAAACAAGGAAGAATATCTTACATATTTTAAAATTATGTAAATTAAAAAAAAAATTAAAACCCCGGTCATTGATCGAGTAATCATACTTAAATATATAAAAAAAAACCTGTGCGCCTCGGGACGCCCGACAGAAGTGATAACTGATAACTTAAACTAATCTAAGTTACTAACAGTATATGTCTATCGCACACTAAACACTGAGTAGAGAGAGGGGGAAGCGTCTGTCCGAAATACTAGCGCTGTGGGTTAGAGTGAGAGAGGAAGAGCCTGCCTACCGCTGCCGTTATGCGTCAGAGAAAAAGAAGCCAGACAGACTAGCGCCGTAACGCGTTACGTTATCACTTTAAAATACAAGTAAAGCATTGTTCTTTGTTTCTGTATTGTTTTATACTGATCTGTAGTGTTTAATAAAGAGCATTTGTATGGTATTGTATTGTTAAGGTTTAGTCATTGACTTAAAATAAACAACTAGACTCCCAATCGCAAACAAAAGTTACTAAAGAAACGTCCGAGCTGCGTTATCTATGTGTTGTGTGTGTCAACACATCAACTTACACAGATAACATCAACATATTAGTTCAAATTAACACCTTATTCCGTGGCAGTAATGTTTAATGTCAATTGCATACGATCGTGAGAAGCAATGACACGACGCCACGCGCTGGAAACCTGGTTGTCTCTTTTGTTCTCAAGCATTTGAGATTACGGTGCGAAAGAGAGATGTACATTGTTATCGAAGCGCGGTCGAAACACGACTGAACCAAAACTCTGCACAATAGACGCGTCGTGCAGACTTTTGCTTCCGACAGTTTTTGAGCGTGATTGGGAGTCTAGTTGTTTATTGTTACGTCAATGGGTTTAGTTGATAAAAGGGAGAAACTTGTGTAAAATAGAGTCCAATAGAAACTAAACATTAACCTATGGCAATAGTTGTAAGTAACGGGTGGAGTGAAAGGGCAGTTGAAGTTATATCTGTGATTCGAACAAGCATTTCGTGTCGTTATCCGGTAGATACTGATTAAGCGCAGAAGAGAGGCGTCATAGATACCATCAAAAACATAACTTGTAAAAAACACCAAGTCTCGCAACTCAGTTCTTTTACCGTAAAAAGTAGTGAGATCCATGTAATACCAAGTCGTTTAATTTATTCAGTCTCTATTAAAGAGAACTCCCTGTCTTAAGTTATTACGTAATTATCTAACTTAACAACATAAAATGCTTATCCCTTTTAGGGATAAGTTCGCCTTGTTGTCCTATATTCATCTTTTTCGTGTGTTTTGTGTACAATAAAGAGTTATACATAATGACCATATCAAAATTAAAAATCTTTTACGTTTTAAATAAATAAATTGACTTGGTATTCGCATTGAACCGTAAATTAATATAATATGTAGTATAAAAACACAATTTTTCTCACAAGTAATACGTATTATATTATTAAATTAAATTGTTTAATGCGAATGCCCGCATCGCAATTTACTAACTTGCAATAGATAGACAGACATTTTTAAAAAAGATTTCTTGATTTCTTTTTTTTTTAATATGATAGGTGGCAAGCGAACAAGCGGGCAAGCTGGTGTTTGTTTTGGTATAAGAGCTACCTTCATACCACAAATTTTTAGGACTACTGGAAGTACTAAATCCTACAAAAACCTATAGGGTATGTTAGAGATGTTTCCATACAAATTGGGAGCTCTCTCGGTGCGGGCGGGTAATGCGCCCCCCCCCCCCGTACAGAGCTCCCACCCCGCGCCCCGCAACCGCAAGGGCGAAGTCTCACTTAAGAGCGTTTATCCCTACTGAGCCGGCAACGTCGTATTTTTTGTGTTTTTTTACGATTAATTCACGGAAATTGAATGAAAGTTTCAAATATACGTCTGTTTTTAGTGTATTAATGTGTGTGTGCGTGTGTGTATCGAATGTGTGTAAATAACTGTATCTATCTATCTCTCTCTCTCTCTTAGTGCAATAATTGACTTCAATTTATTTAATTAATACCAAGTCAATTAAGTTATTTAATTTGTGGACCATTTTGTGACAATTTACCTGTTGTTTTTAAATTTTGTTTATTTAATAATTTAGAAGTGTCGCGTCTATCCCCATAATCTATGGAACAACAGTGCATCGACCCACTTCCTAGCTGATAAGCGCCGCTAAGGTAACCGAGCGTTCGGATTTGCATTATGAGCATTCAGTACGTTTAATTATTAATACATTTCACTCATTGATTTACTTAATTATTTTTTTCCAAACATGTTTATGTTTATGGTATTTCCATTCTTACCTGTCCTATTTGGTAAACAAAATTCTACCTTAATGTGCAAATTTTTGTAAAGAATAAGGTGTATTATGTTCATAATTTTGCTGATATTTTATCTCAAGTTCCTTTATTTATGATGAAATAGTTCAATAATAACAAAAATTAAACGTTTAGAGGTTAGAATTTTGTTTACCAAATAGGACAGGTAAGAATGAAAACACCTTATGTTTATTTGATCATCTAACTAATATTATAAATGCGAAAGTATGGATGGATGGATGGATAGATGGATGGATGGATGGATGGATGGATGGATGTTTGTTTGTTACTCAATCACGCCAGGACGGCCCAACGGATCTGGATGAAATTCGGCACATAGATAGAGAATAGTCTGGAATAGCACATAGGCTACTTTTTATCCTGGAAAATTGCGTAGTTCCCGCGGGATAGCGATACACGAATTCTTTGTAGACGAAGTCGCTGTCAACAGCTAGTCCAATATAAAATTACATCATCACTTAAAATGAAATGTGAAAGAATTTATGAAATTAAATAATGTTATGATTCTTATATTAGGCTGCAAAGTATCTCGTTTCAGGTGCGACTAGACGAGAGGTCTTTAAGGGGTTTTCATACAACATTGCAGGCCAAGGCCGGTTATATTTTACAAGCTTCATAATTAACTTGCAATGTATGTATGTATGTAAGTATGTTTAACGGGTGGAATCTTGAGACTAAACTTTGAAGCAGATATCTTTATCCGATTGAGCTGAAATTTTGCATACTTGTGTAAGTCAGATGATAATACAATAATCTGGTAGTAGAGTTCTGGTGGTCCAGCCAGGACTCTCCGCAAGAGGGAACTCTTCAACGGTTGGTGCGATTGAATTGAAATTTGGTTCACATTATATAGGACGGATGACAATGCAAGTGCAGTAAAAAAAGACGAGCCAGCAAAAAGGCTTGTATTTAAAATTATTTTCTTAGGTTTCTTTTCTTATTGCAGTTTTGTTTTGTGTAGTATGTACAGTAGGGCATATATATGTTCGTTACCGAGACGTCAACTATACACCTTTATGCCATAAACAGTAAGGCCGATGACACATATACAGGGTGTATCAGATACCCCCTAACAATAATCAACTGGGGTATATAACCATAGTTATAGAAGCTATAAAAATATATAAAAAAAATTGGAGTAAATAATTTTTTATGTTTTCTATAGGAATGATTACAGTTAATACTACCATTCCTATAGAAAATAAAAAAAATAAAATAACTCCAATTTTTTTAAAATATTTTTTTAACTTCTGTAGCTATGGTTATATACCCCAGTTGATTATTGTTAGGGGGTATCTGATACTCCCTGTATTTGCCATTTTTTTTACGTGAATAGGAAGGCAAACGAGCAAGTGGGTCACCTGATGGTAAGCGATCACCATTGCCCATAGACACCCGCAACCCCGGAGGGATTGCAGATGCGTTGTCAACCTAGAGGACTTAGATGAAATGCCTCTTGTGCCCGTAATTTCTCCGGCTGTCTTACTCTCCACACCGGAACACAGCAGTGCAAGCACTGCTGCTTAGCGAGTAAGATGGTGGCAGCGATCTGGACGGACCTTGCACAAGGCCCTACCACCCGCTGGCATGATGGCTATATCGATATTTATGCCCTGACTTTTGACATAATATGTATGTATGTAAACAATAGATTGACTTTGTTTACATCTACATAGTACTTACAGTATTTGCTGTTTTGTTGGTATTGAACAAAGATATTGTATTGTATGTACCTATAATCTGACAGAACTGCGTCAGATTCCTAAATGACCCAGTTTTACGACAAGGACGATGAATAATGGCCCACTGATGCTTTATTGTGGCCATTACGTAGTTAATTGGCCCAATTCACACATTTAGTTTTGGGCTGCGGTTGAATATGATGTTACGTAGCAAGCCGACAAAGGTTGATTGTCAGTTGTCAGTTCTATTTACCACTTGAATGGGTCTAGTGTTGCTACTAAATACTCCACAATACAAATTACTCTTTATTGAACACCACAAATCAGTACAAAACAATACAGAAACAAATAACAAAGTACACAATAGGCGGTCTTATCGCTTAGTAGCGATCTCTTCCAGACAACCGATTAGTCAGAGTAGTTGGAGACAATTTGAGATTTTTTTTTGTTTGATAGTGTTTCGATATTTTCAACATGAAAATATCGTGAGACTCGATCATAATTTACACAAACGGATAACTCACGTATAAAACTCGAGTGACGCTCGACATGTTTCGGACTAGTTCGTAGTCATTCCTCATGGAGCGCTCGCCCCGGCTGCAGCGAAACAGAGTTCGCTGAGCATTGTGTTCGTTTCGCTGTCGCCAAGACACGTTCGCACTCGACTTTTATACGTGAGCTGTCCGTTTGTGTAGGTAATTATGAGCGTTTCGATAGACTACAATGATATTGTATATATAAAAGAGGTAGATACGTCATTGGCGCACCAAAAATCAAGCGCACAAAAGGCAACAATTGTCTTCTCTGGCTCCAGTCGCTCTCGAACAAGCCAACGGAACGCAAGTGCTTGACAGTTACCGCAAGCCGTATTTAGAGCGTGTTTAAGTCATCAAAATGCCGTCATGTGTCATGCGGAACTGCTCAAATTATGGAAAAAAAAGCAAGAAAGTCCACGAAATCACATATCACAAGTACATGCTGATATAACTGTATTTTATTTTATTTAATCATTTGTTATAACAATAATGACACCATGCTGACGTGATCTCGAAGAAAAGGACAGCCGTATGCCTTTTATAACGGGACTGATAAGGACATAAAGCGCGCGAACATAGATGAGTTTGTACAGAAGCGACGTACCTGGGCCCTGTTTTATAAAGCTACAAGTCATTACATTATAGGGTCAGAAATACATACATTAATACACATAGGGTCAGAAAGAGACTTCCGCTTGTAAATTGTAACTTGTAGCTTCATAAAATAGGGCCCTGATATTTACTACAGTTTTACTATAGTTACCTAAGAAACGTAAGAGTATTTGTAAGAGTCGTGAGGGTATTTGATACGATTTTTTTTATCGACTACATAATGTGTTTTTATGTTTGTAAATAGTACATTTGTTAATTATAAATAATAAAATTTGATTAAAAATGCATTTTATTGAAATCGAATTTCATAATATATAAATAGTATAGGAAATGATATTACGTTTCTTTAAAACCAGCGCATTACCCTAAGGGTTCCAGCGTTGGCGAATTTCTGCATAGCAAATTTTTCAATCCACCCGAGACGAGTAGCATTGGCGCCATCGTGTGCAGCCGACGGAACCGAGATCTTTGTACCGTCTGTTTCTTTATTCTTTGCTTCAAGTGCTGTGATTGGTAGACTCATTGACTTTTGCGTAAGTGACAAACGATGGCTGTCTTTTTTGTTCTTATCGTCTCAATTACGCCATCTCTTTTCCACCATTTGGCAATGTAGTGGAATGAACGTGTATGTGTGTGTGCTAATTCGTCGTTCGGATCATGTTTGGCGGTGGTTTTGTGAGCCTATAACGTATCTTTACTAATATATCATTGATAGACTATCGATATTTTGAGTAAAGACAATAGTATCGATAGTTGTCCAGGCTTATCGATATTATGGCATTTTACAAGCTTTTATTTAGCTAGCTCTGGGGCCTTACCATGACGTCTTTACGCGAGTCAATTCCGACTCAGTTCAGTAGGCTTATTGTCTAACTCGCTCAGAATCGCCATCGTGTTATTTTGACAGTTCATTGTATGGCCTGACAATTGGCATCGGAATCAGCTAGCTGTCACATTCATACAAGAAAAAGCAATCATATAAGGTTTTAGCCGTCTATTTAGTATAGATCTGACAGCGAGCGAACCTGAAGTGAATCCGAATTGAATCGCATTAAGACACGTAAGGCCCCTGTTTGTTTATTTATTTATTTGTTTGGGTCAAATCTGGTTGAAATTTGACCCCCTTTCAGTGGCCGGATTAACGTGAAATTTGGCACACTTACGTAAATTCGGTGACAATACAATAATCTTGAAGAGAAATTCTGGTGACTCGGCCAGGACCGTCTCCGTAGAAGGGAACTCTTCAACGGTTTGTCCGATATGATGACATTTAACATGGTGTTTATTTATAACTAGCTGTCACCAGCGACTTCGTCTGCAAAGAATTCGTTTATCGCTATCCCGCGGGAATTTTTCGGGATAAAAAGTAGCCTATGTGCTATTCCAGACTTTTCTCTATCTATGTGCCGAATTTCATCCAGATTCGTTGGGCCGTTCTGGCGTGATTGAGTAACAAACAAATATCCATCTATCCATCCATACTTTCGCTTATTTAATACTAGCTGTTGCCCGCGACTTCGTCTGCAAAGAATTCGTTTATCGCTATCCCGCGGGAACTACGCAATTTTCCGGGATAAAAAGTAGCTTATGTGTTATTCCAAATCATAAACTATGTCTGTTCCAAATTTTATCCAGATCCGTTAAGCCGTACTGGCGTGAAAGAGTAACAAACATCCATACATCCTTACATCCATACTTACAAACTTTCGCCTTTATAATAGTAGTAGGACTTCGTCTGCAAAGAATTCGTTTATCGCTATCCCGCGGGAACTACGCAATTTTTCGGGATAAAAAGTAGCCTATGTGCTATTCCAGACTTTTCTCTATCTATGTGCCGAATTTCATCCAGATTCGTTGGGCCGTTCTGGCGTGATTAAGTAACAAACATCCATCCATCCATCCATCCATCCATACTTTCGCATTTATAATATTAGTTAGATTACACAAACGGATAACTCACATATAAAAGCCGAACAATGCTTGAGACTATTCTGTAGTCCTTCTTCAGACATTCGTCTGTGTAATTATGTTTGAGTTTCACGGTAGTTTCATGTTGATGGTGTTTGTTTGTTGACTGTTATAGAGGCAACGCACACGTTCTTCAATCGGTATCAGTGAGGCCCTAGTCCTAAAGGTTGGTATGGTAGTAGTTAGCGACAGATGAGTATCTGTCACTTAACATCAAGTGACCCAATAGCTAGAAAGTTTGACGTCTTTGTGTCCTAAAAACGGTCGTGTTCTGATGTCGTTTGTACTACGCACTCTCAATTAATTTAACTCTACAACTAACTCTTTCACGTCCATACAATACAAGAAAACAGTGGACTGTCTCAAATTATGCGACGTGTCAACCATAAATTTCACTTCGCGGACCGATTTTTAAAGCATCAAGTTTCAAAGCTAAAACAAAGCAACGGGGCAATAAATCAATTGAGTAGTTAAAAACCCTTTGTAGACCAAAATTTATGGCGCCATACAATAATAACCACGACACTAACAATCCACAAAAAACAAGTTGACCCTTAAGATGTAAGCGACACAATCGCATTTCGAGCAGCGTAAACACATCCAAATGCAAATGCTAATTTGGTATCACGTGTGTGGATTTCATCGAGGAATTAGCATAATGTGATACGAGACAAAACCTTTTGTCGAAATGTCATTGGACTGTCAAGATGGTAAGCAATGAGCGGCCTTGGGACGTTCGTAGTAGAGTTTTTATTTATTCAAACAGCGAAATTCGAGTGTGACTAGAATTATGGCCTCTGACGTATTTCAGTCGTGTTTTGTTTCGCGTTATTTGGACTATGCTACTTTGGTATGCTCACATATATGAGATGAGGCCGGATAAGTTGAAAAATTTAAACTTAGCTGCGGCTAAAGTCGTTCTCTGAAAATTATGAAGGTCGAGTTGCACTGAATACCCCTAGAAAGATTTTCATTTACATTTTTTGATTCATAAGTACTTTAGTCCGCTAATACTTGTAATGCTAGGTTGAGACTGAGACCATTTCGTGAAATTTTTCCCTAATAATAATTTCTTTGTGTTTATTTTTTTCAACTTGAATTGTTACGATTCAACTTTTATTTATTTATTTAAAATAATATAATAAATAAGCCTCATTTGTTTTCTTACAAAAAATTTTTTTACAATACCAATTTCATTTAACACGGATAACTATTATTATTATTATTATTTAATTTAAACATTCCCATACAAAAAATATTTATTACTTATATTCCTATGATTAATTTCTATGAGTAAAGGCCTCTTTATTTCTTTATTCAGCTTCAATTCGTAAAGATAATATTTTTTTGTTAAAAAATTTGCAATTGAATTTTGACACACTTTCATCGGTCGGATTGACATTAAATTTGACACAAGTAGAGAGCTCCAGTGACATAGAAATAGCAAAGTAATGTCAGCAAATGGTTAACTAATACTTAGGTTTATTTACAAGTCGGAAGCATTTAACATATTCATATAACATTGACTTGTTTACTAAAGTAATTCGCACCCATATGGTAAACACTACGTAAAACTCGACTCGGATGGCTCGTTGGACTTAAGGTTTAAAATAATAATATTATCAAAATGTTACAAAAGTTATAAAAAATATATATATAGTACCTATATTAAGAAAGCAGAGATAAATTGTCACAAAATGGCCGCAAATCCGCGTTACAGCCAAGTATGAACGATCACATAATAATACAATACTAGCTGTTGCCCGCGACTTCTTACGCGCAGAATAAAAAAATATAGCCCATGTTCAACAGGGATAATGCAGGATTCTAATAGTGAAAGAATTTTTCAAATCCGTCCAGTAGTTTCGGTGCCTATTCAATGCCAACAAACAATCAAATCTTTCCTCTTTATAATATTAGTATAGAAGTATAGTCAAATTTAGGGTTCATGGAAGCCACACCTGATAAAGTTCACCACTCCTTAACTGTCAGTTATCTATGATTCCGTCTCTATTTATTACTACGAAACAGACAGAGACGTCATCACAGATAACTGACATTGAGGAATGGTGAAACAGGCCCTTAGCATAGAAACTTGCGCGAACAACAATCTAATTAGAAACTTTAACATTAACCTTTGTTAATAGTTCTAAGTAACGGGTACAGTGAAAGGGCAGTTGAAGCCATAAAGCTATCTGCGAATGTAACTTGACTTATCTAGAAACGGTAATGGCTGTTTGAAAATATACACTGCAATTTATATGCTGCGCAGAATGTGCCAGCTGCGTCTCTTCCCGCGCACGGGCCTTACCATGACGTCTTAATGCGATTCAGTTTAGGTTCGCTCGCTGTCAGATTCATACTAAAAGTGACAGCTGAAACTTCTTCTTCTTCTTTTTTATTTGTGGCGTTACAAGTCGTTATAGCGACGACAACTTCGCCAATGTCAGGGTAAAATTTTCTTAAAATAAAATCTTGTGACAAAATGTCGGCAACGTTGTACGGTAACACGGTCAAAGACCCCCCCCCCCCCCTGTCGGGCTCTTAGCCAACGGTCAATGATATCCCTCAGATACTGCCAGGAAATCATTAGCCGTTACCCAGGGTGCACCGGACCAAGCACTGGTCTTTCCCCCGGACGGATCCAGAAACGAACCGCAGCTCTTGGCCACACGTGGAGGTAACCCGACACGCACCCCCTGCTGAAACTTGAACTGAGTCGGAATTAGGACGTCACGGTAAGGCCATCGTAAAAGCCCATTGAGGGCAAAAATCTTAGGAATCTAAAACGGCCGCTTTTTGTTGTGCAAGTTTTTTGGGACAACTACAGAACAACAATTTGGATACACTGATTTAATACATATTATAGGTGTTTCCCTAGTATCTAACCTGCGGAAATTATTGAAAATTGATCTAATTTAGGAGATATAAGAACACCGATATAGCCCGAAGAATTGCGAAACTGAAGTGGGAGTGGGCAGGGCACATTGCTCGCAGGACCGATGGCCGATGGGGTCAGAAGGATCTCGAATGGCGTCCGCGGACCGGGAGACGAGCTGTTGGTAGGCCTCCAACAAGATGGAGCGACGACCTGATCAGTATGCTTAGTGTAGGTTTTCGGTCACAAAATACGTCTCGAACGCGTTTGCGTTAAAATGTCAAATACTATGAGAACAGTTTGTTGCCGTTTCGATCCGCAAGTGGCGCTGCCAATTTTTCCATAGTAATTGAGACGTATACGTGAACGCGTTCGAGACGTTTTTATATGCGAAAACTTACACTAGAGGCTCAGTAGGCTTATTGTCTAACTCGCTCGCAGTCGCCATCGTGTTCATTTTGACAGTTCATGTATGGGCTGACAATTGGCATCAGAATCAGCTAGCTGTCACATTCATACAAGAACTGTCAAAATGAACACGATGGAGATTGCGGGCGAGTTAGACAATAAGCCTTCAGGATCGCGGAATCGCGGTGGATGCGGAAAGCACAGGACCGGTCCGAGTGGAGAGCCTTGGGGGAGGCCTATGTCCAGCAGTGGACGTCTTTCGGCTGATATGATGATGATGATGAAGAAGAAGAATATTTTTGAAGTGGCGCTAATTCCGCGGCTGGTGTCGCCTTAAGCCTTTAGTAACAAAGATCCCACCGAAACCATACAAAATATTGACAGAGCCAATTCCGCGTATCACTTTAGGAATCCGGCGATAAGGAGCTGATTGTAAGACGAGCTGGCCTTGACATTCCTCGGTTGTTTAGTCTCTGCATAACACAGTTTCGTCCATTGTCCAAACAACTCGGTTACGTCGGTTGTCCCGTAGGTACAGAGTTACATATTTGACTTGAGATAATAACTTAAGATTAGTCTATCGTTAAAAACTGCATAGATTCATTTATTACTACATAGCACTAATTATATAGTTACTTTGTGGAGATAAAATAAATAAATAAAATAAATATTTGGGAACAATTCACACAAATCCATCCATCCATACATACATCTAACTAGTCTAATCTAATCTAACTAATATTATAAATGCGAAAGTATGGATGGATGGATGGATGTATGTATGTTTGTTTGTTACTCAATCACGCCAGAACGGCCCAACGAATCTGGATGAAATTCGGCACATAGATAGAGAAAAGTCTGGAATAGCACATAGGCTACTTTTTATCCCGGAAAATTGCGTGGTTCCCGCGGGATAGCGATAAACAAATTCTTTGCAATGAACACAAAATATTTACCTTGCTACTCCGCTACTTACGTGCAAGATAACCAAGCTTGTGCGAAATATGTACGTTTTGCATGCAAGCCCTCCCACCACTACTACCACACAAAACGCACACAAATCCCACAAACTTAATTAATCCTAACACCACACAAACACTGACGCGCGTTTCGATCCCTCTACGGGATCATTCTCAAAGTTAGAGCACAACCGATGCACATGCGAATGCTTTGAGAATGATCCCGTAGAGGGATCGAAACGCGCGTCAGTGTTTGTGTGGTGTTAGGATTAATTAAGTTTGTGGGATTTGTGTGCGTTTTGTGTGGTAGTAGTGGTGGGAGGGCTTGCATGCAAAACGTACATATTTCGCACAAGCTTGGTTATCTTGCACGTAAGTAGCGGAGTAGCAAGGTAAATATTTTGTGTTCATTGAAATGGACCTCCGCAAAGTAACGCCTGATTCAATAAAATAAATTCTTTGCAGACGAAGTCGCTGGCAACAGCTAGTATATAATAAAACTGTAACAGGTCGATATCTGTACATGAGAGAAATTAAAGAAAAAATAAATTAAGGGGCCTCTATAAGCGCCATAATGAAAGTATACTTACATATAGGTAATATTGTTATCAGCACATTTAACATTTCTAAAGGCGTCAAAGATTAAGGTTAAGTATAACATACTGAGTAATAAAAACCTACGTGACACTAAATTTAATATCGTTGTGCCTAACTTCCGGTTCTGCTTCAACTTAGTGGTGGGCGGCAAAGCCGACAGATAATGGCGGATCCAACTTCGCTTTAAAAAAACCAATATCTTGTACTCGAGTGTTTTCCAAAAAACATATCGCATTTTTTTCTTGAATAAAAATCGATAGGGTAAACGATTCTGACTAAACAAAAATGGTTTAATTCCGAAAAAAAATCTAGATTAAAAAAATAACACTCATTCACTCTATTGGGTCTGTAGTTTCAAAAGTTATTAAGTTGTGTCTTTTAGGTAGGTACGCCAAAATTTTGTATGAAATGTATTTTTCAGTCGGGATCTCGATTCAGCCATGCAAAAAGTATGAAAACATATTCAGAATAATATTATTGGGGTACCTGTTTCCAGTAGGTAGGTGGTTTAGTGAAGATTTCTCAGAATTTTTCCGGAATATTTCAGCAGATGGTTTTGTTATTTCGAATGAACTCCCCTACAAAGATTTTCAATTTAATTTTATTCAAAACTAGCTTCTGCCCGCGACTTCGTCCGCGTACGACCTTTGACATGTTTATCCCTATTCCGCGGAAACCGTGCAATTTTCCGGGATAAAAAGTAGCCTATGTGTTAATCTGGGGTAGCAGCTATCTCCGTTACAAATTTTATCCAAATTCGTCCAGTCGTTTCAGCGCGAAGAAGGAACAAACATACACTCACATCGTCACATCCATCCATCCTCACAAACTTTCGCATTTATAATATTAGTAGGATTAAGTCTTGCCCTTCACGCGGTTCACTTTGAACGATCAATGTATGGAAACATTTTGTCAAAAACAAAAATCATTCAAAAATCGTGAAAAACATTCACAGGACTATTTAGTCAAACTAAACACCTGCTGAAATATTCTGGAACAATTTTATCCTGTATTCTTTTGAATGAATGATTGATTGAAAAAACCAGTCTCGATAAGTCATCGACGAAAAAATCGTTACCGTTTCACGTGGCAAGTAACTTGTCTATATTTAACTAAATACTTTGTTTATTTTTTGGCGCACCGTTATGCGCGGGCGCCTTTAGCGTCTCGATCGCCCGGATCCTGTTATGTAGAAAAAAAATATATGTGACACGTACTCGAGGTTCTGTAGAAATTAGACTAGCGAAATCGTTTTACTTCTATATTATTATCTCTACTAATTAATATTATAAATGTGTAGGTTTGTCTACGCTTTCACGCTTGAACCACTGAACCGATTTTAATGAAATTTGGTATAGATATAGTTTCAGTGCCGATGAAAGACATGGAATAGTTTTTATTCCGGAAAATCGTAAAGGTCCCGCGGAAAATCGTAAATGCACAGACGGAGTTAGCAGCTCGGCTATTTTCGCACTGTTACGGAAAATAAACAACAGGGGCCTTACCATGACGACTTAATGCGATTCAACTCGGATTCAGTTTAGGTTCGCTCACTGTCAGATACATGCTAAAAATGACAAAACCTGAAAACCAAAACTTAAAAATGCTAAAACCTGAACTGAGTCGCAATTGCATCGCATCAGGACGTCAATGTTAAGGCCCTGAAGGGAGTAGTTGATAACTCTATGCGAATCAGCGTGATGGAGAATGTCGAGTTTGGATGAAGTGCAAAGAGACAAACTAAAACACGGTCTACAGTTCGTGAGCATTTTATCAGACGAACAATAACAAAACATTCGTGCGTAACCCTGAAGAACGACAAAAACCGCATGCAAATGTAGTTCATTGATCGAATTTTAAATAAAAGTTCAATTAAAGCTACAAAACTGGATGCCTAAATAGGTTTTATTTCCATTCCTTACAGTTAAAACAAACATGGCCGACAAAAGATGGTATAAAAGTTTTTATCGACTTATTTCAGGAATCAAAAGATTAGAATACTTATTTATGCTATTTTTTTTTAATTAGGCACATTTGCTTACTACCGCATTGAAATTAATTTGTAAACGTTTCAAAAAAATGGGCAGTATTTTTTTTAAGAATTCCATTTAAGCAAATTTAAAAATAACTGGCCCTCAACACCTTGCACTCATTTTTTTATCACCTCAATATTTGCACTGGCTGATTGTAATTGGCACAGCGTATTTTCGGAAGCCACTTGACCGAATTTAAAAAGATTTAGTGAAATGGACAGCGGCCATTTTAAAACGGATCGAAGTCGTTACTTTTAAAATATGGCGGTTTGGATTACACCTTTTACGTTTGAGGGTATAATTTATAAGTTGCGCATTTGTTATGGTAAGTGGTTTAGGGTATTAAATATCAAAATAAAACGTAATAAATATCAAATATCAAGATTTATTTATACGTCCAAGGCAATTTGAGATTTGTTTGCGCTTTTTAAGTGGCATTGTAGGCTACACATTTTTTTTATTTATATCTAAACTGTAAAGAGAGGACAAATTCAGTTTTTATATTTTTAGAATTTTAAGTTTAATGCAAAAAAAACTTTTATGAAGTTTAAAAAATTAAAATAGGTAACTTTGTTATTATGTGCTTTGTTTATTAATAGACTTATTTCGCCATTAAATTTAGTAAAGTAGGTACGAAGTATGAGGTAAGATTAAATATCAAACTTTAAATTACCCTGGACTCACCAGCATTTTGTGATTTACCTAGTAATCATTTTTCATTATTTTATTGTTTAATTAGACTTTAGATGCATAGCGTTAATTTATCATTGCCTTAATGATATCATTCAATGATTAATGGCCTTAAATTTAATTATATTGTATCCGTTTCTACAATGTTGTTATAATTACCATGAGAGAAAATCATTTATCATTCAACGCCCCTTTAAATAGTCTATGATAACAAGTAAACATCAATTTAGTTCGTTTTTTGTTCCGTTTAAAAGTATTTCGAAACGTTTGTTCTTAACGCGTGCAAATTTTAAACTTGATGCAATCAAACTGCAGCAGCAATAAGTTTTTGTTAAAAAATCCATTTTGATCACAAGCTTTTTGCTTACCTACTGTAATTAATTTCTAAACGACACTGAAAATTAGAACACATAGAAAAATCCGAAAAGTAAAGCTATGGCCGGGAATCGAACCCGGGTCTTCGTCATTTCGTGGCGCGTGCTATACCCCTACACCACCCATACCTACCAGGTGAGTAAGCCTTCGAATTTTTCTATCTGTTTCTGTTACCAACTGTCACGTGACCTTGTTACTATGCGAATATTTGTCGCTAAGCGTCCTCTGTTTGAATGATGTGTCTGTACGACACAATTACAAAATTTCCAAACCCTCTTATTACTGTAATTGTCATCCGTCGTATATGTGTACCAAATTTCAAGTCAATCTGACCAACCCTTGCAATGTTCCCTGCTAAGCCGGTCCAAAGAGCGATCAAAACGCACGAATATTCGCCGCAGTGCTCGTTTTGTTTGCCGGTTTTTGCTACCGCGCTATAAAAACAGCAAACAAAGCCTTAAAGGGGAGACAATCAGTGCTGTAATGTATTCGGTGTGGGCGGGCGCATTGGTGACGTGGGCGGCTGCAGTCCTGACCCTGAAGTGCATCACCATGACCAAGGATCGCGGGTTTACGTCATTCGCTGTCGAACTTGAGAATAAACTACAATATCTACGTCATATCTTGTGTTTGTGACTAGCTTTTGCCAGCGATATCGTCGATGTAAAAATTGAATCCGTGAAGATTTTTCTTTTTTTTACGTTTTTAGAAACGATTATCCTATTTTCTGGTTATAAAAAACGTTTGTGAAACTTCAAAAAATAGTTTAAAAAAATGTTCACCCCACTAGCAAGTAGTTTCTGATTAGAACGGGTCTATATTTCGTCGTATAAAATTGAATTTCCGAATGTATTTTGCCTTTTTCGTTAGTCATAAAGCGTTTTACTTCTGAAACATTGAATATTTTTTTAGAACTGATAGCAAGCTAACCTAACCTACTTCATACATACACTCTGAGGTTGTCTATAGTTTGCCCGAATTTCATATGCCATAAATGTATTGTTTGCCATAATGATCATTTGCCACAACTCTTTTTTCTCTTTAACTGTTAATTGTTCAGGATTGCTACAAAACAAACCTAACCTAACATAATAGAGTTCTACAGAATTGCTATTTTAGGTAATGTTCCTGAAAAAATTACGGTTTCAGAGAGAAAAAGAGTTATGGCAAATGATCATTATGGCAAACATTACATTATGGCATATGAAATTCGGGCAAATGAAAGGCTCCGACACTCGGACGAATTTTCCAAAATTTCTGAAAAATGCACAATTTCATGTGTTATGTAAAATTAGTATGACTAACGATTATTATTGTATGACCAACGAAAATTATGGAGCAAAAAGAGCTTCGAATCACACGACTCTATCGCGAAGATAATAAGAGGGTGTGTGGATCATTATGAACTCAAGACTGTTTATCAACTTCTGTGGCCTACTGTACGACGTTACGCAAAGTCCAACCAACTTATTCTCGTGTTTACTGATCAGAGATTATAAAATCCTAATCTGGATATCATAGTTATATTTATTTTATACTTTAAAATGTAAATGAGCAAACGAGGCACGGCTGAATGGCATCATCGGAACTATTTAGGCTTTGTTGATGTCAATGATTGGAATGAAATGAGTTAATCCAACGAATTGAATTGGACAAATAGATTGAATTGGTAATGATGTTGGCTTATTGTGGAATTCGATTCGGTTATAAGCTTTTAAACTAATAATGAGGGGCTTTTGTAGGCTTTAGGTAGTAAGACGTTAAACGAATGTTTTTGTGGGTATTTTTGGTATTTAACATACAATTCGTGAGTTCTTAGAATGGCATTCGGATTCTGTTGGTATAGCACTGTCTTATGGGTTTGATATTTGAATCGGCCGAGTGAAAGAGACAGCAAGACAATCCCGAGTGGCATTCTAAGAACTCACGGACTGTGCCAAACGTACTGCTTCTCGCTCTGCGTAGGCGCATATCGCTCAACTCTTTCCTGTGTACTTTGCCATGAAGAGAGAGACACAGTTGAAGATACTGTCTTGGGGTCGTAAATAAAGCTTAATCTAAATGTGCTTATTAGCTTTAAGCCCTTACTGGAAATTATAAAATACTGATGACCCTCCATCCACTACGATTAAAATTATTCAACTGGAAACGCCGCCCTTCAAAAAGTCTTCGCATTTTCAATAGAACGTCCAGTTGCTTCTTTCTTCGGGCAACTGAAGATGCTTGACTAACCTAACTTACCAATTTTTGTAGGTATTAAAGAATATTGAGTGATTCGAAATAGAACCATTTTTTCGGGTGGGACAAATAAGTAGGACCACGGATAAGTGTGCTGTGTATGGAACCTCACAAATGTAAATAATGCAACCAACTGCAGCGCTGACAAACAAGAGCATCACTATTTCACAATGGCCGTTTATTTAACTGTCAGCTCGAAATATTATTACAGTTGCGAGGACAATAAGGTTATTTGAGAAAATTACCAACGCTGTAGTTTGCGTGTCAAGGAGGAGTATTCTTATGTTAATTCGGTTTTGTTTGACAGAAAGCATAAACTTGTAACATACGAACAGTAATTATGTAAGATTTAGGAAGAGAATAGACACTGTGTACACCATTTACATAAATACCGTCACGCCTCTCTCCCACAGGGGTAGGCAGAGACTAACTTTGTTCCACTTGCTACTATCCTGACATACCTCTTTCGCTTCATCCACATTCATCAATCTCTTCATACATACTCGTCGGTTTCGGTTACTCTTGACCTGACCTTTTGTCAAAACGTTACCAATTTGGTCACGGAACTTCCGTCTACTCCTTCCCCTCCCAACGCACTCCTTCACACTCCCCATATAAATCTGTTAACCTTCTTTCATTATACTTAAAATAAGATGAAAAACCAGTAAGAACATCTTAAGACGTTGGGCTATATCTTTATTTGTTTATCAGATTATAGTAATAACGGCTAAACTTGCACACATTTACATAAATGATAAAACTGGAAATCTAATCTGCGTATTTAAATTTTTGTCATACCAGACCAGTTATAATTCTTTTTGCGGACATCAAGTTCACAGGTAGAGTCAGCTTGGTTGAAATTTTAAAGTTTCTATTAAGTATTGTTTTTCTTCTGCACCAAAATAAAATTAAATGCCGACATAAATCTTAAAAAGAAAATTAGTCGTACACGGTAGCCGTGGCGCCATTATTAACTCATGACGTCACGCGCAAAGATTTTCGCGAGTCAATTAGTGCTATGTTAATTAGTATTTCGTTAAACGAATGTTAATTAAGGCGGCGCCGGCGCCTGCAATCAGGCGGAACCGAGATCTATTCGAACGCCCACAGATTGAAAATAGTAACTACACGCACGTCTGAAAATTCAAATAAGTATGTAGATACATTTTCATACGTTTTTCATTTTCTTCAATAAGAAAGAAAGAAAGAAGACATTTATTCATTTTGCAAGACACACAAATATAAAGAGCATGTACATATAATTTTATAGAAAAAAAAAACAAAAAAAAAACCAGACATGAAAATTTGATCATCAGCGTTGTGTGTGTCTTCGCAAAAGTGAAACGGTTGCTAGCTCAGCATTACGCTGAGGTGTTAGACACCCTGCAGCACTGATTTTCAACCAAAACCGTCTGTGACTCAAGAAACGATACATAATAACGTTAAATAAAAAAAAAACAAATAAAATCCACGCATTAATTGAGTAATCATACGTAAATCAAAAAAAAACACCGGGTAAGTAGCACTCCTGGAGTGCCGGCAGGAAGTGAAAACTACACACGCACACTCGCGCAAAAAGAAAAAAAAAATACACGAGCTATTATACCACTAAGTCAAGCGCACATACGTTAAAGCGACGAAATCAACGTTGGTACCTACACTTCAAAAGTCGAACGCGATTCTAGCTTCATTCTTATTTCAAAAATAAGCTCTTACAGGATCCTGATATCCTGGTACTTAAACTCTCCCTCTGTCTTACGCCTGACGCGAGATTAACATTTTTTACCCATCCCAAAGAGCGCTCAGCGCCGCTAAAGAAGTTTTCACATCCAAAAAAAGGCAATTTTATACCAAAAATGCATTACATCTTTTCTGAAAAGAGTAGATAGTCTTCAAACTACTGGACCAATTTTTACCAAACACGGCTAAGAACCACTGCAAGAAAACTGGATATTGAATAAAAAAAAGCGCAGTTTATTGGGTCCATCCGCTTGAGCGCTACGATGCCGCAGACAGATACACACACACACACACACACACAGAGAGAGAGTGTGAGAGAGAGAGATCGAGGTTAAACTTATAGCACCCCTCTTTTTGCGTCGGGGGTTTCAAACAACACTACGTCTACTAGGACTACATTTCGCATTCCTAAAAATAGGACGTTGGGCATTACGATGTTAGTGCAATTGCAATGCAATTTTTCGTGTTAATTATTATAATTTCAATTAATCGATTGATTTACTGAAGTGTCCATCTAACTAATATTATAAATGCGAAAGTATGGATGGATGGATGGATGGATGGATGTTTGTTTGTTACTCAATCACGCCAGAACGGCCCAACGGATCTGGATGAAATTCGGCACATAGATAGAGAAAAGTCTGGAATAGCACATAGGCTACTTTTTATCCCGGAAAATTCCCGTGGGCGATAAACGAATTCTTTGCAGACGAAGTCGCTGGCAACAGCTAGTTAACTTATAAGGCAGACTATAGCCAGAGTTCAAAGATGGATCCGAGGAGCTATAACAGTTTTGTCGTGCAAAATTAATGTCTTCATTCTATGGTGTAGTTCAGGGGCCTTACCATGGCGTCTTAACGCGATTCTTGAAAATTCCGATCCTTACTAGAAGCGTCAAAAATGACAGCTAAAACGTAAAATTGAATCGGAATTGATTCCATTAAGACGTCATGGTAAGGCCAGCCTTAGATACTTAAGTACTCCAAAATTCGGGTTTCGCTCACACTATACAGGGTGTATCAGACACCCCCTAACAATAATCCACAGGGGTATATAACCATAGCTATAGAGGCTAAAAAATATAGAAAAAAAAATTGGAGTAAATTATTTATTATAAAAAAAAAAAACGACAACAACAACAACATGTACTTACTGAAATTGTAGCGAATTCGGAATAAAAAGGCTTATAAAAAAAAAATATATTATTTACTATAGGAATGGTAGGTACTTAGTAGGTATTAACTGTAATCATTCCTATAGAAAAAAAATACTCCAATTTTTTTTAAATATTTTTTTTAGCTTCTATAGCTATGGATAAATATCCCAGTGGATTATTGTTAGGGGGTGTCTGATACACCCTGTATAGTCGTTAACTTGAGAGTGACAGGTTAGATACGAACTTCGAAAATCTAATTTCAGAGTTGCCCTTAGATATTTCCGATATAAATTGCTTGTGTGTTATGTTTTTTCAAAGAGATAGTATATCGTACGATAGTCAGTAATAAGTGTACGTGTATCTGCCGATTAGATTGCCAAACCAAACATATACTTTGATGTGTGGCTGAACAGTTACCGAGATTTTTTTTCCTATTTTTCCTATCTTATATTACGCTAAATATATCCTTATTTAAATAATCGATGGTCGCAGAAATCGTACAGTTTGCCCACAGTACCACTGACTTAATGACTGACTTAACTGTTCTTAAATAAGGTTTTATATGTATGTTAAAGATTTAATGTGATCTGAAGCAAATTGATCATAATTATTTTGTTTAAGTTTTTGTTCAGTTGAAGTCAGTAACAAATTCAAATGTAGATATTAATATTCTTTTCTTTCTATTTAGTGCTCCGTTAAATGAGCAAAAGCCTCTCATCACGAAGTACCTTTCTAAGCTTATTTAAAGCGCAGCTTTCAGAGCTCTAGTCTTGTCTCATTGCTTTAGAAAGTTCACTGTAAACATTAATACAAATGCAAATACTTACACGCTCGCCATGGCGGTTAAAAACACTAACTATAACACAGCCTGTTCAGAGACCAAATGTAAAGAAATGCTAATCCTGAATAATGTCGTTCGCTACACAATATGCTTCCTACATGCTTCAAAACTTTATACACTTAAAAAAAACACTGGCTGTTTTTACAAAAGTTTCAAAAGTCGAACTGTCACTTTGTTTCGTCGCGCGTAATTTGTATTTCGAACGCCAGAGCGTCAGGTTGGTACGCCCGCCGCGTTTGGACTGCGCTTGGCGCAATGAACACCTGATATAAAAGGCGGGAAATATACATATGTTTTTATATCAGTTCGCGTATTGTATTTAAAGGTAATGTCTCATTTTTAGGTGTGATTCAATGGTAGCTAGAACGGTCAACAATAGTTTAGCTTCAATTAATTGGTGTTGAATTACTTAATGACCACTTGATTATGCGTAAGAATAGGGAATAAATGAATCAGTCATCCTGTTAAAAGATCATGAAGTCATTCCTGGATCACTTGTAGAATTCTTAGTATATTTACTGAAATCACCATTAAGTTAATAAAATTAGGTACTATTTCTTACTACACAATACCACAATATTATAACAACCAACTTATTGTTATTTATTAATGTGCACAAAATCTTGTATTTCTAATTTTATTATGAAAAAAATAAACAATAAAAAATATTATTTATTATTTTCTCGACTTCGACAATGTCTAATCAGACGGCGACATTATTCGTCAGCCATTGTGTTGTGCCATTGATGCTTTTTCCTAAAACGCCATCTGACAGAAAAGGCAAAGACAAATTTAATAGGCCACTATGCCAATGAAAGATATACAAATGAAAATAAATTTTATTGACTCAGGTGTTACTCTGCGGAGGTCTATTTCAATGAACAAAAAACATTTATCTTGCTACTTGCAGGCCAGGCCTGGCTATCTTGCAAGTAAGTAGCGGAGTAGCGTAGTAATATTTTATCTTCAAGGGAAAATATAGTAGGTAACTTAAGGGTGCGTAGTTTCTTTGTCTATCTTTAATGTTCATTGATTAAGCCGGGGTGGCCTAGTGATTTGACCTGTGGCCTCTCAAACAGAGGGTCACGGGTTCGAATCCCGGGCTCGCACCTCTGAGTTTTTCGGAATTTATGTGCGGAATTGCATTTGAAATTTACCATGAGCTTTTCGGTGAAGGAAAACATTCTGAGGAAACCGGACCAATCCCAATAAGGCTTAGTTAATAGTTACCCTTCTGGGTTGGAAGATCAGATGGCAGTCGCTTCTGTAAAAACTAGTGCCTACGCCAAATCTTGGGATTAGGTTGTCAAAGCGGACCCCAGGCTCACTGAGCCGTGGCAAATGCCGGGAAAAACGCTAGGAAGATGATGAAAGTAGGTAATAAAGTTTACTGATAATAGAGTCTAAATGAATTCACTGTTAACCCATTCCCTAGAGCAACAGATTTCATTTAGACCTTATTCCTTTGCTTACAAAGTCTCTTTTTGAAATATTGTCCGAATTAGACATAAATATCAACCTTTACAAATCATTATATTCTGAACAAAGCCCCCTTTGTACCAAATTTAACGACGCGGGAATATTGATTTAACTTTTTCTAGAGGACAAAATAAAACCATTTCTTGTTTTAAAAGAACATTCATATAAAACATACATACACATACATACTGTTACAACCTACATGAAGCGCCAGATGTACGATGACACCGGCTGGCGCGAATCTTCTATTTTTTAAAATGATTTGTCAAATTGCTTTTCCTGTTCGATTTGATTCGGTGTATCAATAAACCCTATTAGGGTTTATAACACTGATTTGGGGGTAACTCTGATGAAAAACTAATTTTATTCATATAATTATTCAAGAGTTGATTAGGTATCAAGCATCTGCAACATCAGTTCACCTAGTCTACACATACTCAAATCACGTAGTACACATTGTTGTAAGTTATTCTATGAAGTGTGTAAATACTAATTTTAAACTTTTATATTAATAGTTATGACTTAAATTTCATATGCATTTTTTTTTTATACTCTAATTTAAAAGGAGGTATGTCAGGATCGTATCAAGTGGAACAAAGTAGTCTCTGCCTACCCCTGTGGGAAAGAGGCGTGATGGTATATGTATGTATGTATGTAATTTAAAACAATTTATAGTTAGCACATAAGTTAGTGTAATAAACTAATAAACCATTAAACTTGCTTGATTATGATAATCATATTTTTTTCTTTAAATATAACATGACCAAACCAATTAAATCCAGGCTATAAACATTGTCGATACCTTTGAGTACACCACTAAACAATAAAAGGTTGAGACTCTAGGCAGCTACGACCTTCCACATGTTTATCGCTATCCCGCGGGAACTATGCGATTTTCCGGGATAAAAAGTAGCCTATATTTTTATTTTGGGTACCGGTATCAGCTATCTTCGTTCCGAATTTTATCCAAATCCGTGCAGTCGTTTTAGCGTGAAGAAGGAACAAACATTACACATTCACTCACTCACATCGTCACATCGTCACAAACTTTCGCATTTATAATGTTAGTAGGAAATAGGATAGTAGGATACCGTGTACCATGGAATTTTTAAAGCACACGTGGGTTTTCATCACAATCCCGCTATTTATAGGTAGATTAGACGACCGAATGGCCTAGTGGTTAGAGAACCTGACTATGAAGCTTGAGGTCCCGGGTTCGATCCCCGGTCGGGGCAGATATTTGTATGAAAATACGAATGTTTGTTCTCGAGTCTTGGATGTTTAATATGTATTTAAGTCTGTATTTATCTATATACGTATGTTTATCCGTTGTCTAGTGCCCATATTACAAGCTTTGCTTAGTTTGGGGCTAGGTCATTTGGTGTAAATTGTCCCAAGATATTTATTTATTTATTTATAGATCTAATGATTCAGGCGAGCAAAGCCGTATAGGATAATCCTAAATTCTGGGAGATCTTACTTTGAATTTCTGAGCGTTTTCCTTGGTGAAATGTGGCTAGATTATCCCAACGGATATTATTGTATATGATTTTAGAGAACAAACAACCGTACCGTTAATGATTCTGATAAAGAGTGGGGTTTCCCGTGAATTGGTTCGTGTCGAGTATAAAATTATCAATATAGGGGTTTTATACAGATTTTTGATGTAAACCGGGGTGACTTTGAGTTGCAATGACGAAATCCTTCATTTTTATTTGCGTTTACTGCTTCGAATCGAAGTCTTCATCGATCGCCTTTGCGTCTACATGCTAAACATTCACCGTATGTGGACAATATCGATTTCATAGTAATTTCAAAACTATCAAAGTGACCCCAAAATTATCAAAGTCACCCCGTTTACGGTAGGTACTTAACTTAGTAATTAATGATGCGCCCATATTCGTGTTATGAAGTGTTGTAAAACGTTATAGAGGGAATGCGCGAAAATCATAGGAATCATGTTATAGGCGATGCGGCTAGCAACCCATCACTATTTTGATTCCACTCTCCCACATCCACAATCTTGCTAACGTGGCTTGTAGGTCTTGTTACCTTTACGCTCTATCTACCCCGTCCTTACGACGTGATGTGTGTAAAAATAAATAAATAAATAAGTGTTAATAAATAAATAAAAATAAATAAATAATAATAATAATTAAGTCTAACCAATGGTGTCATCAACTTTGCATCGTGAGGAAACCAGTGACAAAGATAAGATACTATGTTTTAGTATATCGTCATTATCATTAACAAGGTGACCTTGGTAGTGCCCGAATGCACTGAAAAGGAATGCGTGACGTCACAGTGCATAATTAAACATCTATTCATGAACAAGGAATGTAGGTGTGTAATGTATGTGTATCTGGGGGCACCGCAGTGTCCCCGCCAAGTCGAGCAAAACAAAGATGCCCATCCTTTTCTCCAAACCATTCAGGCCATTTTCAACATGAAACTACTGTGAGACTCAAATTATAATAAAATTAAGTACACAAAAACGGATAACTCACGTATGACTCACATTTTCATTTCGCTGCCGCCGGGGCGAGTGTTTCCAGAGGAAGGACTACGAACTAGTCCGAAACATGTCGAGCATCACTCGACTTTTATACGTGAGTTATCCGTTTTTTTTTAATTATCATTCAGGCCATTTTCAACCTCCTGTAATTTTGTTCTGGCTAACTTAGAAACCTGGATTTTCTGTGACAATATGTATGGGATAAATCACTCTGACGGTCAAAATAACAACGGATCACTTTTCGTACTAATTGTTATAAAATAGCCCGTTATTTTTGCTCGTCAGTGTTACTGCTGTTGCCCAGGATGCACTGACTCAAACGCTGCTCCCACCCTCTCGGACGAAAACCATACCTATCGCTTAGCGTAGTCGTCACTGCATGTATACTTAGATCATAAAAACTACGCAACGGATTTTGAGGCGGTTTTTTTTAATAGATAGAGTGGTTCAAGAGGAAGGTTTATATGTATAGATTGCACCCGTGCGAAGCAGGGGCGGGTCGTTAGTATTTAAATAAAACTGAAACTGCACTCTAAAATACCGTTTTAGGTTAGTCTTTGTATAAAAGTGACAGACGATCTGTGCCTTTGTGGATTTTACACAACAATCTTTACTTTGACTTCGCTTATGTTTACTAATCAATCCGAAAAGTATTTTCCCTTTGTAACCTAATAACATTTTTTAAAAGCACGCCGACATACAAATAAGATATCTTCTGTAACTTTTTGGCCAGTCTCCAGACACTGTAACTATAAAGAATTAAATAAAAAAACACTGAATCCCCACGTAACCCGCGTAGTCCTTGCTACGTCAATATTGAGTATTGACGCGTCAAAAACAACCTTGCCAGAGACAATAAAAAATTGGCCTCACACCAAATTATTAACTCTAACAAAATCTTTGTGAACCAATAATATTTATTGGTACATAAAATTTTAAGGGCCCTATTAGAGTACTACCATATCGGCAAGGCTATAAAACAGCGGACGCGAAGGCAAAGCTAAATCTAGTTTAAGTGCCAAACAATAGCCCAGAAAATCTTACCTGTGTTATTTTACGAGTGCCATTCAGTTGCCAAATTGCGGGCACTATTTGCGTAGCTAACGCGGAATGCATTTCGCGCTTCGCATCATTCCAAATTCAAAAGTGACGCCATTTTTAATTTTAAAGGGCCGCGTTCGTTTTATTTTTAAACGGCTTGGGTTACGACCTCAATCAGCCAATTGAGTGTTTTGTTTATGTCTCTTGAAATGAGTTTCAACGCGAAATATTTAAATTGCCATAAAGTTTAATACGCCATTAAATCTTTCTGTAGTCACTTCAAGGTTGTTTATCGGCGAATCTCCTGTCCCGAATTCCCGATTTGGCATCGAGGTCCTTCAAAAATATACACTCCGACGCATGTTAAGGAATAAGGTCAGAACAATATTTTCCCTACGACCGAACGGTATTGTTCAATTGAATCGTTATTTCTTCGTATTGTTATTTCAGCTGTCTTTACGTATTAAGGAAAATGTTATTTATTGCTTGAGCCTTAATTTTCGTATTGTAAGCGAAAATATATTGTTGGTTAAATACAGAATGTCTACCTAAACGAAATTCTTGAATCGTTTTAAAAAGTCATCCGCTAGAATAATACCCACCAGTATTCAAACAGATATGCAATTATATACCAACTACTCAAAAGAAAATAAGGGCCACCAATAATTTGGTCGTTACGTGAAATTTATATTAAACAGTAAGAAACTTATTTTAACATAGGTAACAGTGATACAGCAGTTTTGTAGTAAATTAAGCTAACAAACATTTAATTAATTTGACAATTGTTTCACTTATTTGGATTAATACGAAATCAATTATACAACAAACCAGAAATATTCAGGTGGCATATATTCATACAATATACATGCCTATTAAATGGTTTACGAAATGAGCAAAAATAAAACTCTAAAGAGAGGTAAACCCCTTCTTCTTAGTCGTACACTCTTGTCAGAGCGGTCGGTTGGTAGATGAAGAAATGAAAGTTCAAAGGTTCATGGATGATTTCTAACTCTGGTTCAGACTGCCTCCCTTGTCATGTTTCTCAGAGAGCATGTCACCACAGATGTCTGGGTGACTGATTAGATAAAGTCTGTCCATAGGATATGTGATCGCCCTGTAGACCTCTTCCCTTCCACTTGGCCTAGAAATATATGGCTTGGCTTCAAAACCTGCCCGAATTAAATTTCGACTTCGAAATTTCTGTCATCTGAGGGTTGACATAGTGAAATCCCTACTAATATTATAAACTAGCTGACCCGGCGAACTTCGTACCGCCTAACAGTCAATGAATGTCGTGTTACCTTTTAGCTGAACTAATTTAGGCTTTGATGAACGTAATACAATGATACAAAATAAAAATACAAATATTTGAGGAACTTCTATTCAAATCTGCTTAATACACTTTTCAACCTTTTTAATTGATAAAAAAAAATACAGACAAAAGTTTATTTAAATAGTTTTTAAATAGTTTACACAAAATACATTTAATTTTCTGAACGCATGCATAAATGTCAATCACAGTATTTAACAGGATGACAGGAGGAAAACAAATGTTTGACAGGTACGAAACAAAGGAACATAATTAAATGGAAAATGATTCATTTTCATAATTATGTATTCGTCAAGTTTTCATTGTTTTTAAAATGTATTCTGCTATTCAGGGCGGAGACAAATCCAACGAAACAAAAACCATGAAAATTGATCCAGCCGATCTCGAGTTATAAGTGTTGTAACAAACCCGTCTTTGTTTTATATATATAGAAGATGCGGAAGTAACTCTGTCTGTCCGTCTGTCTGTTACCTTTTCGCGCTTAAACTGCTGGACCGATAAAAAAAACATAGGATAGTTTTTATCCCGGAAAATTGTATAGTTCCCACGGGGTAGCAATAAGCGAATTCTGCGCAGACGGAGTCGCGGGAAACAGCTAGTTAATGATAAATCCGTAAATATATATATTACAGATGCGATTTTAAAAATGGGCCTCCTGTTTTAGCTAGAAAATTACCATTGAATTAGAATTTTTGACTACACCAAAAAACACTCGTTCAAATAAACTGGGGCCTAATTCCGACTCAGTTCAGGTTTTAGCTGTTACTTTTAGTATGAATCTGACAGCGAGCGACCCTAAACTGAATCGTATTAAAACGTCATGGTAAGGCCTCAGTTTTTACTGTTATCGAATGACATTTTCAAATTTGCTTAAGATGTACTACACGTTGTAAGAGTGGGACAGAAGACAGGAAAATAAACAATGAACGACATTCAAGTTAATAATCCTTTAATGTGTAAATATAATTGTACGAACTTCAACCTAACCGAGCCATTTAATTGGGTCAATCTATAAGGAAAATTCTCTACTACTTGCAGTGGGTGGATTGACCATTCATTAAGCAAATTGGACTGGTGTGTGACAAGATGGTATTCGCATCCATCGTCCTTATTTCCGGAAAGATACAACCCTCTCCTTCTAATTTGCTGCAGTTGACAGAGAGAGTAGTCGTGATTGTCGGCTCAGGATCTCGGGGGCTACTCTTAACCGTCTCTTTCACTCTCAAATTAATGACCATTAGAGTGAGTGGAACGGCACAGAACGAACTTCGAAAATCAAATTTCGAAGTGCGAGTGGATTCAACGAAATGTCACGGAAAATCATGTTGCACTACATTTGTACTGCCTTATTTGTCACATTGTCACACAGTGACCTATTTAGGATCTTCAGTCACAGTCAACGGCATACTTCATCAATAAACACATCCAATGCCAGACACTCAATAATAAGATCTACGAAGTGGCAGTTACCCGTCATCACGTCATTAAGTCATGTCGTAAACATTAACTCTGTTATAAACAACACCGGGAGACATTGAAATTACTGCCAAGTTCTTTTTGGGAATGATCGACTTTGTGAAAGCACTGTGCAGAAAAAGATATGTTTTATCGAATCAGGCGTTACTTTGCGGAGGTCCATTTCAATAAACATAAAATACCTTGCTACTCTTCTACTCACGCGCAAGACGTCATACACAGAACACACCCTCCAAGTTACAGATCTCTATGATCAGCGGTTTAGGCTGTGCGTTGATCCGTCAGTCAGTCAGTCAGTCATTCAAGAGCCATGCATGACTACAATACAATACAATACAATACAATAACTCTTTATTACCAACACCACCATACAGTCCAACAGATAAATCCGTATATATAGCTATTTTATCCAATCTAACCTTACAAAGCATAAATGCTGGAGATAAAAAACACCTTGATGATTGTGAATGATTTTATGTGTAACTAAGAGCTTTATGGTTTCATTCTCAAATTTGTCTGGTATAGTTTAATTGATTTATGCTCCCTTCGGTGCGCGGGCGCCGTTAATAATAGCCAGCTGACAGCTTGGTATGCGGTCTGCTTACACAGAACGTAGATCCACGTTAGATCATCGTATTTTGTAGTATGAGTAATTTTGTAGTTAGTATAAATGTTTTTAAACCAACAACATACATAATACATACATATATATATCATGTCTTTATCCCTTATGGGGGAGACAGAGCCTAAGGTATATGACGTAAATGCTACGTTTAGCATGATTGTGGGCGAATATGGAAAGGGGAATCAAAATAGTGATGGGTTGCTAGCATCGCCTATTAAGATGATTCCTAAGATTTTCGCCCATTCACTCGATGGGTTTTTACCATCTGCGCGGGAAGAGAAGCAACTGGTACATTTACATACAACCGCTGAGACAGTACCTATAGAATGACGGTATCGCTCCATAAGTTAAAAATGAGGAGAAAGAGTGCATAGAAATATACAATAAATTCTGAATTCAAAGCAACAATAAAAAACGAATGAATTAATAAATGTTTGACGAATTCATGAAGCATGCATTTTAGTTATTTCAATAAGTTTTTATTAATCTCTAGCGACCCGCCCCGGCTTCGCACGGTATATATTATGCAGGTATTATACCTACATAACAAACTTTTCTCTTGATTCACTCTATCTATTAAAAAAAACTGCATCAAAATCCGTTGCGTAGTTTTAAAGATTTAAGCATACATAGGGACATAGGGACAGAGAAAGCGACTTTGTTTTATACTATGTAGTGATAATGAATTGACCTTAATGACATATTAATTTGACATAATTTTTATTTTAACCATGATTTATATTAGCCATGACCTTGTTTGCGACCTATAAGTTTTAATAACATACATTTATAAAACAACTGCTGTCATTATTAATTGGTAGGTATGTAAAGATAGCCCAGGATCAAAATATTAATCATGTAAATTTTCACATGTCATATAGACTGAATGTATTAAGGACCTAATTGTACTACATGTAACATCTTTTTGTACCATATATTCTGTGAATAAAAATTCATTCATTATTCATTCATTCATTTCGGTTTTTCTTTGCTCCCAGATCAGAATGGAAGCAAAAAGATAAAAATAAAATACGAGTAGGATTTTTTCTAAACCCGGCGCGTATGTAATTTTCGGGGCATCCCACTCCTTAAATCCAGAATCACTTCGATTGTTTATTATTTCACAGTGTAAACGCAAACATCCGTTGGGAAAACACGTCTACATTTCACCAAGGGAAGGGAAACACTCAGGAATTCATAACATCTCGATGGAGATCTCGCAAAATTCACGGGAATGTTATGATTACGGATTGTTTTAACATTAATAACGCAGTGGAAATAGATTGGATACCTTCAAAGGGGTTTGTACTATACCACCGAGGTCAAGAGTATATACGAAAACCGGCCAAGTGCGAGTCGGACTCGCGCAGCGAGGGTTCCGTACCATCTAATCTAACTAATATTATTATATGATTAAACGAACTTACCTGAAGTGAAGTTCTATCATAATTATACGTAGCTCCTTGTCCGAGACGGTTTACTATGTAGTCACGCTGATTGTACAGCGCCAGCCACTATGTCTAAAGAAAAAAAAAAAAAAAAAAAAAAAACAAAACTCTCTCGTTTGACAGCTATCTGACATGGCGTCATTACGTTTAAAGATTTATGCATGAACAACCCTGTTTGGGATAATATTAGAATATTAGTGGGAGGGTTTCGGGAATGCCGTCTCGGACAAGGAGCTACGTATAATTATGATAGAACTTCACTTCAGGTAAGTTCGTTTAATCATATAATTATACTCCACTCCTTGTCCGAGACGGTTTACTATGTAGCTGTTAAAAGCTTGGGTTGTGAATAAATAAGTAAAAATAAATTGAAAATAATATAAGTATTTATTACTTCAATAACAAAAGAGAGAACAATAAAATAACTTTCATTGGTGGCGTCTTGCCATTATAACATATACCTAAAGACAATAATCAAATCAAATATAGGGAATCACAACAATAAGTTTTTATTACCTAAGAGTAGTATGATAAACTGCTTCACTAAAGCTAGTGTTCTGGATAATTGGCCGATTGTAATGTCTAGCAAAGGTCACAGAATTTTCAGACCAACCTGCAGTCTTCTGAATTTGATCTATACTGATACCAGATTTAAGTGCAGCTGAAGTAGAGGCATGTCTTGTGCTATGTGCTGTAAAAACATTAATATTTATTCCAGCCTCCTCCATTGTCATTTTTATCCAACGACTTATAGTCTGTGTGGAAGCAGGACGGTACGGCTTTTTATATGTTAGTATTAATTTATCAATCTCTTTCCTTAGGGGGCTAGTCATATCAATGTAATGTTTCAGTGTAGTAACTGGACAAATTTCCATTTTATTTTCATAGCATTTTAGATTGAGAATTGGTTGGAGCCTGCCTTTTTTAGATGTTTTAATTATATCTGGTATAAATATTTGTACTGCATTGTTATTGAATTTAATATTTTTTAATTTTATTAATGAAAGTGTTTGCACTCTGTGACCCGTTGCTAATGCCAGTATTGTAACAATTTTTCTAGTTAGTTTTTCTAAGGGAATATCTACTACTGGATAACTCGCCAAGTAGTTTAGAACTACTCCTGGATCCCATGTGACATCATATTTGGGAGTTGGTGGTTTGTATCGAAAAACTCCTTTCATGAATCTCTTAATTCTATCATCAGTCCCTATTCTTGGTCCCATTAATAACGAGAGGGCCGATCGCGTTGAATTTAATGTGCCATAAGATGCACCCTTATTAAAACATTCGCTTAAAAACTTAAGGATGAATGGTATAGAGGCTTGATAAGTATCTAAGTTATGATTAGTGCAGAAAGTCCACCAGGACCTAAGTGAAGAGTCATACTGTCTCATGGTGTTGCTAGAAAGTGAGTTCAGCATAACTTCGAGAGCAGATGGGGGAGTCCCTCGTCTCACGTATGCTTGGCTGACAACACTCCTGCAGCCAGGGTAAGCTGGTGGTGGAGGGGGTGACTTTCCCTGAAAGGGGAGGATAACAGATTTATGTTTGGCTCAAATATTAGAAGTTCGCCTACAGTTAACATACGAACAAGTGGAAACCATGGTTGGGATGGCCAGTATGGAAAGACCAAGATACCAGTAGCTTTATCCGTACGAATTTTTTGAACGCATTTCAAAATTAAAGAAAAAGGTGGGAAGGCATAGAAAAATAAATCTTTCCAACTGATGGTGAAAGCATCCACTGCCCAGGCCTCAGGGTCGCGTTTCCAAGAAACAAATTTATCACATTTATTATTTATTCTTGAGGCGAACAGATCTATTTCAGGATGTCCAAATTCTTTCAATATTTTAGTGTAAGCTTTTTGAGAAAGTTTCCATTCTATGTTAATCCTCCTTGACTCCTTATCTGCTTCGAAGTTGTCTTTGGTGTTAATATAAGAAGTAAAAAGCCAAAGATTTCTAACCTCACACCATTGCCAGATATCTCTTGTAATACTGTTCAAGTGTGGGAATTGTATACCTCCCATTTTATTTATGTATGCTACAGCTGTTGTGTTGTCTACCCTTAGTAGCACTTCACAATTGTACAAGTCCCTAGCAAAACATTGGAGCCCCAAGAAAGCAGCTTTTAGCTCTAAAAAATTAATGTGTTGTTTTCGTTCTGAGCTTGACCAAGAGCCAGAGGCACTCTGGTCCCTACAAACTGCACCCCAGCCTGTGAGACTTGCATCTGTGTGGATTTCTAATACAAAATTATGTTGTTTTATTTTATTATGTTTGTTAATGTTGTTATACCACCACTCTAGTTCTTTATTAACTATTGAAGGGAGAGGCATCATGGCATTGTAATTTTGATTACATTTTAGAAGTGCCAAGTATTTTTCCCTTTCTAAAAGTTTGGTATACACCCAACCATATGGGATAGCTTGGCAAGTAGAACTAATTGTACCTATTAGCTGAGAGAATGCTCTTATACTACAATTACTTTTTTGTCTAAAACTCTTGATTTTTTCTAAGATTAACCTTTGCTTACTAAGCGGTATTGACAGAGAAAGGTTTGATGAATCTAGATTGAATCCTAAATATTTACACATCCTACTCGGTGTCAGGGAACATTTTTCATAATTAACTAAAAAACCCAGGTCCTGAAATATATTACAAGCAGTTTCCACATCTCTTTTGCATTTCTCTTTCGTGTTTGCAACAAACAAACTGTCATCCAAATAGCATGTTAATAAAATATCCTGATTTCTGAGGTAAGTGCTTATTGGCTTAATAAGTTTTGTAAAAACAAAAGGGGCAGTGCACAGTCCATAAGGTAAAGCGTTGAACTGGAAAAGTTCCCCATTAAATGTAAATCTAAGATATTTTTTACAATTTTCTGCAACTGGTACAGAAAAATAAGCCTCTTTAAGATCAATTGTAGCTAAATAACAGTCCTTTGTAATCAACTTACATGCTGTTCTTACATCTTCTAATTTAAAGTGTTCTGTTACGATGTACTTATTTAACCTTTTTAAATTCAAAATGAACCTGTATGACCCATTTGACTTGGGCACTAAAAATATTGGGGAAGTAAATTGCCCCGCACAAAATGTACATGATGAAATTGCACCCAATGCGGTTAATTTCTGAATTTCTAATTTTATAATATCAGTTTCAGTTCTGGACCAGTGCTGTTCTTTGGTTTGAAATGACGGAGGCCTTGTACTGAATGGAATTTCATATCCCTGTATCCAACTTAGGATTACAGGATCATCCGTTATTTCAAGCCAATTATTAACAAATAAACTTATCCTGCCGGCATGTACCTGTGTTAATAATGTTTGCGATGGTTGGATCTGAACTTGTGCTGATTCCTCCTCTGGTCCCTCTGATGAGCAGGATTCTGGTTCTGGTGAAATTTCCTTGATGGTTGTGTTCGTTGCCCACCGCGAGCTCGCAGGGGTTGATGCTGATAGCGTTGCGGTGGGCCTCTCCAGTTTCCCTGTCTCTTCACATTTGACACTTGATTTGGGCCTTTTGATGGTGGTTTACCTAACTCCGATGACTTAATTTGAGTACTTGTCTTTCTAACCGCCTGGGCAGACTTGATTTTTTCAGAGCAGTCTTCTCCAAAAAGATATTTATCTGGCTTTGAGTCTTCAATTGCCTCTTTAACATTTATGTTAGTTCCGGTGAGTACAAAAAATCTTCGAGATGATGAGTCTTCATAAAAAATCTCAGCAGCCATCTTGGCTGCATCACTCATTTCTTCTATGAGGGATTTAGTAATCAAGTTGCCTTTTAGAACATTAGTTAATGACTTACCAAGGCAGGTCATTAGTTTGCCTGTGAGCTCTTGGCGGGCCATAATTCTACGATCCCTTTTTATGGCCAATCCGGACATTGCTGCTGTAATCTCAGGGTTCATCAGTGGGGCCCTGCAACGAGGGAAGTTCTGTGGCATTGGATATTTCTTAACTATAAGCTCCTTAGCATCTTTTCCTAGTCCTTTGCACATAATTCCAGACCACCGCTCTGTCAACTCGGGTCTGATAGGATCACCCACTTCTATGATATCCCGACCTTCATTGCCCAAAGCTTGTAGGAATTCGTCCGGTAGCTCAATTTCATCTGGAATGAATTTAAATGTGTTAGAAAGAAAAAAAAAAAAAATAAGAGGGCAAAGATTTCTACCTGTTGTATGGTAGCACTAGAGTAACTATTGTCTGTCCATCCTCTCGTGATGGCGCACAATAGAGTAACTATTGTCTGTCCATCCGCTCGTGATGGCGCACAATAGAGTAATTATTGTCTGTCCATCCGCTCGTGATGGCGCACAATAATATTTTGTTAGGCCAGCTCAGCATAATTATAATTTATAATTATATTAAGTGTAATATGCACATAATTTCTTATTATAGGCTCACATTCTCATTTTAAAGTCCGATTATCGTTTAAGTATGGAATAGGTATTAACCAGAACGCAGTAAGAGTGCAAGCATACCTAAGTCCTGTTCCTGTTCTGTTACAAGGGGCACAGGCGATGGTCCCGAGCCCGACTTTAGTTCCTCCGGTGGAGGCGAGGGCGACTTTGAGGTCCCTGGTCTAGGAGACTGCGGAGGCGGAGACACCGACGAATTTTGATTCGGAATTCTTTTCAATTTCTTCTCCAACCGTCGTATTTTCTTCCTAATACCCGCCTCATCTTCGCTTTTGCTTCTTTTACCCATTTTCTCCACTTAAAAGCACAACTCAAAAGAATTCGGGCACTTGTACGGAACGCACGAAAGCAAGCAACACACGACAGAAAAAACAAACCGTTAAATCGTTATCGCGGGAAAAAAGGAAGTAAAAAAAAAAAAAATTCACAACAGACAGATACAGAAAAAAGGACAACCAACTGTTTGCCAACATAACCGATTGTTTTTAGTAATAAAAAGTCACAGGCAGCATGGTTAGTAAGTAACTGTTAGTTGCTTCTCTTGTTTATGGCCGAAACAAAACGCAAAACATAACCAAACACAAACACCATTAAATTAGCTATAGGTAATTAAAAACGAGTGATTTCCGACTTTTGTAATGCAATGTGTTATCTTATTATGCTATGCACAAGAGTAGAAAAGAACCAAAAAAAAAACACGTACCTTCCATGCATTCTTAAATGCAAAACAGTGGGCCGAACAGTCGCAACAACAAACCTGTTATTTCTCGTCCCAATAACACTTATAATCACTGTGAAAATGCTTACTCATATCCAATCCTACTACTATTATAAAGGCGAAAGTTTGTAAGTATGGATGTATGGATGTATGGATGTATGGATGTATGGATGTTTGTTACTCTTTCACGCCAGTACGGCTTAACGGATCTGGATGAAATTTGGAACAGAGATAAATTATGGTCTGGAATAACACATAGGCTACTTTTTATCCCGGAAAATTGCGTAGTTCCCGCGGGATAGTGATAAACGAATTCTTTGCAGACGAAGTCGCGGGCATCAGCTAGTATTAAACATAAATAAAGTGATATGCATTTAAGATACATCTTTACTTAAATATTGAGCAAAACAATACAAACGAGAGGAAAAAGTGGTGACTGACGCGCGCACTAAAAGCGTAATGACGCCATGTCAGATAGCTGTCAAACGAGAGAGTTTTGTTTTTTTTTTTTTTTTTTTTTTTCTTTAGACATAGTGGCTGGCGCTGTACAATCAGCGTGACTACATAGTAAACCGTCTCGGACAAGGAGTGGAGTATAATAAATGCGAAAGTATGGATGGATGTTTGTTTGTTACTCAATCACGCTAGAACGGCCCAACGGATCTGGATGAAATTTGGCACATAGATAGAGAAAAGTCAGGAATAGCACATAGGCTACTTTTTATCCTGGAAAATTGCGTAGTTCCCGCGGGATAGCTATAAACGAATTCTTTGCAGACGAAGTCGCTGGCAACAGCTAGTTATCTATAAATATCAATAAACCAGTGTAAGCAGAGCCCTGCTCCAAAGCAAAATGTACGCAGTGTAAGGTCACTTTATGTTGGTCACTGATATACATATACAGACATACATACATATTTACGGTTTACGCAATTATTCCTTAATCTGTGCTATAAGACCTATTTGATATTAAATTGATACCTCCACGCGTTCCTGAGAAAAAGAGTCTTGACAGACGGACGGACGGACGGACAACAAAGTGATCTTATAAGGGTCCCGTTTTTTCCTTTTGAGGTACGGAACCCTGAAAATGTAAACATACGGTTATAAATTTATTTTCACGACCAAACATGTTTAGTTTTTGACCGAGCGAGCGCGAAGTTATCGATACGATGGTCTGGGAGCAAAGGTAAAACATACATACATACATATCGTCACGCCTCTTTCCCACAGGGGTAGGCAGACTCTACTTTGTTCCACTTGCTACGATCCTGACATAGCTCTTTCGCTTCATCCACATTCATCAATCTCTTCATACGTGCTCGTCGGTTTCGGTAGGTAAAACATAGGATGTACCGGTTGCTTCTCGTCCCGCGGATGGTAAAAGCCCATCGAGGGAACGGGCGAAATTCTTAGGAATCATGTTATAGGCGATGCGGCTAGCAACCCATCACTAGTTCGGTTCCCCTTTCCACCTATACGCCTACAATCATGCTAAACGTGGCTTTTAGGTTTGGTTACCTTAGACTAAAAATCCATCTTTCATCTTCTTAAAACATAAAAGCATACATTTTGATGAATACTTAGGTTAGGTTAGGTTGGAATTGTGTCAAGGAGTTGCGCTTGAATAGGCGAAGCGAAACGGAGCTCCAACTCTTTCGCATTAAAATCCAACTTAATGGAAATATAACAAATCGGATTCAACATGATGGTTACTCGACTTTCAGGGAATTCAACATAAAGGAATTCAACATGATGGGAATCCGACTTTCAGGGAATTCAACATGATGGTAATCCGACTTTCAGGGAATTCAACATGACGGGAATCCGACTTTCAGGGAATTCAACATGATGGGAATCCGACTTTCAGGGAATCCAACTTGATGGGAATCCGACTTTCAGAGAATTCAACATGATAGGAGGAATCCGACTTTCAGGGAATTCAACATGATAGGAATCCGACTTTCAGGGAATCCAACTTGATGGGAATCCGACTTTCAGGGAATTTAGCATGATGGGAATCCGACTTTCAGGGAATTCAACATGATGGGAATCCGACTTTCAGGGAATTCAACATGATAGGAATCCGACTTTTAGGGAATTCAACATGATGGGAATCCGACTTTCAGGGAATCCAACTTGATGGGAATCCGACTTTCAGGGAATTCAACATGATGGGAATCCGACTTTCAAGGAATTCAACATGATGGGAATCCGACTTTCAGGGAATCCAACTTGATGGGAATCCGACTTTCAGGGAATTCAACATGATAGGAATCCGACTTTCAGGGAATTCAACATGATAGGAATCCGACTTTCAGGGAATTCAACATGATGGGAATCCGACTTTCAGGGAATCCAACTTGATGGGAATCCGACTTTCAGGGAATCCAACTTGATGGGAATCCGACTTTCAGGGAATTCAACATGATGGGAATCCGACTTTCAGGGAATTCAACATGATGGGAATCCGACTTTCAGGGAATCCAACTTGATGGGAATCCGACTTTCAGGGAATTCAACATGATGGGAATCCGACTTTCAAGGAATTCAACATGATGGGAATCCGACTTTCAGGGAATCCAACATGATAGGAATCCGACTTTTAGGGAATTCAACATGATGGGAATCCGACTTTTAGGGAATCCAACTTGATGGGAATCCGACTTTCAAGGAATTCAACATGATGGGAATCCGACTTTCAGGGAATCCAACATGATAGGAATCCGACTTTTAGGGAATTCAACATGATGGGAATCCGACTTTCAGGGAATCCAACTTGATGGGAATCCGACTTTCAGGGAATTCAACATGATGGGAATCCGACTTTCAGGGAATCCAACTTGATGGGAATCCGACTTTCAGGGAATTCAACATGATAGGAATCCGACTTTCAGGGAATTCAACATGATAGGAATCCGACTTTCAGGGAATTCAACATGATGGTAATCCGACTTTCAGGGAATCCAACTTGATGGGAATCCGACTTTCAGGGAATCCAACTTGATGGGAATCCGACTTTCAGGGAATTCAACATGATGGGAATCCGACTTTCAGGGAATTCAACATGATGGGAATCCGACTTTCAGGGAATCCAACTTGATGGGAATCCGACTTTCAGGGAATTCAACATGATGGGAATCCGACTTTCAAGGAATTCAACATGATGGGAATCCGACTTTCAGGGAATCCAACATGATAGGAATCCGACTTTTAGGGAATTCAACATGATGGGAATCCGACTTTTAGGGAATCCAACTTGATGGGAATCCGACTTTCAGGGAATTCAACATGATGGGAATCCGACTTTCAAGGAATTCAACATGATGGGAATCCGACTTTCAGGGAATCCAACTTGATGGGAATCCGACTTTCAGGGAATTCAACATGATAGGAATCCGACTTTCAGGGAATTCAACATGATAGGAATCCGACTTTCAGGGAATTCAACATGATGGGAATCCGACTTTCAGGGAATCCAACTTGATGGGAATCCGACTTTCAGGGAATTCAACATGACGGGAATCCGACTTTCAGGGAATTCAACATGACGGGAATCCGGCTTTCAGGGAATCCAACTTGATGGAAATCCGACTTTCAGGGAATTCAACATGATGGGAATCCGACTTTCAGGGAATTCAACATGATGGGAATCCGACTTTCAGGGAATTCAACATGATGGGAATCTGACTTTCAGGGAATTCAACATGATGGGAATCCGACTTTCAGGGAATTCAACATGATGGGAATCCGACTTTCAGGGAATTCAACATGATGGGAATCCCATTTTCAGGGAATCCAACTTGATGGTCCGGAAAGGGTTTGTTTTTCAACAGTTCAGACGACAGCCATGTGAAAAACGAAGTTCGCCGAGACATTAAGAAAACAGAAGCACTGTACAAAATCCCACTAATATTTTCCATTATCCTAACTAAACTTTTTTTAAACATGACAGGTATCAAAAATCCAGACACAACATTCTAAACTCGAGTCGTTGCAATTCGGTATCATCGCTCAAAATAATTCCAATTTTGAAATATGAGTTTGAATGGCACTTCAGTGCAGAACCGGCGCCCACGCCTGCGCAGATGCCTGCTGCGCGGCACAACAGGATCGCTAGCCGTAAGTATTAATTAAATTAATAGTGAGTGTGTATGTTTGTTCCTTCTTCACGCTAAAACAACTGGACGGATTTGGATAAAATTTGGAAAGAATATAGCTGGTACCCTAGACTAAAACATAGGCTACTTTTTATCCCGGAAATTCTACGCAGACGAAGTCGCGGGCAGAAGCTATGTATAAGTAAATTCATCCATGCTGGACTTGGACAAGACATTATAATGTACCAGCTGCTTCTCTTCCCGCCCAGATAGCGAAAGCCCGTCGAGGGAATTGGCGAAAACCTAAGGAATTATAGGCGAACCCATCACTATTTTGATTCTCCTTTCCACCTATACGCCCACAATCACGCTAAGCGTGGCCTTTACTTAAGTCTTACACACCCAAAAAACTTATTCATTTCTAAAACCGGCCAAGTGCGAGTTGGACTCGCGCACCAAAGGTTCCGTACAAAATCGGCAAGTGAATATGAAATCCAGTGTTAGCAAAGCTCTGCCTCCTAAGCAAAAGACGTACCTTACCTACAGCGAAGTCTTAGTAGTTCCGTTCCTACCCTTTGGGTATGGAACCCTAAAAACATCTCTACATTTCACTTTTTCTCCATTGAACCGGCGATCCATATTACATGTGGTTGATATCTGGCAAACATCATTCATAATTTCATAAAGTCAGGATTGCACGGCTTGAATGGGTTGGAAGAATGTAAAGCTTAGGACACACGAGCTGTTTGAAATTGTATTTTTGGACTCAAAATTGAGTCCCATTGACATCGTACACTGAACGTTCACCAATGTGTGGAAAACGGTTCACTAAAAAGTTTGACCTAAAAATTATTGACAAAATGTCCATTTGACAAACTTTAAATATCTGATAAACCGTAAACTTTTTTAAAAACTTATAAAACAACCCTATCCTAACCTAATGTGAGCCACGCATAAAGGTCTTCGATTTTTAAAAAAGTTCACGGTTTATCAGTTATTTAAATTTTGTCAAATTATCATTTTGTAAAATGATGCTTTTGTCAATAATTTTTAGGTCAAATGGAAGAACACCGTGGAAAACTTTGTCGAACACAACTTAAAAAAATTGGAAAAACACTTACAATACGAAAGTATTGTATTGACAGTCAAAGTAACCCAACCCAATCTGCACGTCTAGCACAAGAGCGCGCAAGAGTCGCGTCGCGCGCGAGATAGATTCCCCGTCTTTTTAGGGTTCCGTAGCCAAACGGCAAAAAACGGAATCCTTATAGAACTTTTGTAGCCTATTAAGTGTCCCACTGTTGGGCAAAGGTCCAAGGTCGTCCCACCAAATAAAAACAATAATTCAAAAAGTAACATTAATAAAATAATTCAACCGCTGATGTAGAACTAACTCTATTTTCTCGGTTAATAATACCAATACATTCTCAGCGATATTAGTTCACCTTTGTAACAGTGTTGTGAGCAAGTGCTATGTTTAGCGCCAGAGCCCGACCAAAACTAGTATCTGCAACGAAAGCCGAAACCGAAAACTTATTTCGGCGTCTGTTTTAGTTTTGGCCGAATTTCACTGTGTATATTTTTTGTTGTTATAAATATTTTATGTTTGTGTACACAGAAGCGATAGGTACCTACCTATGTGATAAATCAATATTTTAGTAGCTGTAAAAAAGTGAGCTTTTATTCCTTTTGTGGAATGAGGTTAAGTGAAAATTTATTTCACTGAAATAGTGTATTTTATAGAGATAGTAGTGAATTTAGAAAATAGTATTAATATTAATAATTTTGATTCTCCTTTCTACTTATACGCTCACAATCATGCTAGATGTGGCCTTTAGGTCTTGTTACCTTAGGCTCTGTCTACCCCGTGAGGGATAAAGACGTGATGTGTGTATTTATGTAATAATTTCATCAGTGTCTATGGCTTTCAGAGTAGCAACTCACAAATGTGAATTAAATGATCTGTCAAATGGCAAATATTTTACTTGACAAAGTAAGACCAAAAACTTCACGACGTTGATTATTATCTTCCAAGATTAAATTTAATCTTCATTGAAACGTCAAATACTATGCTTTTTTTTATTACGGTTGTAGTACGATAAGACGGTTTTGCTGCGCTCCCGCCTTAATTTAAACCTCGCGTTAACCACGCTCCTAGCTTACTTATGCTTGGTCAATGCGCGGACCAATCAGCGTCGTCCTCCCGCGCCGCGAGCAACCGGCGATCGCGCAAGCTCTCGCATGTTCCGATCCCCCCGCGCAGATACCCCGCGCCAGTCTGCTTGCCGCTCCCGCCGCGTGACGATTGTTTTCTTAGATTTACTTCAATAACCCATAATTATAGTGTGCTTTGCCTATTGTTGTGTACTATTTAGTTACAATATAGTGTTTGTACGAATTTGGGTGTTTAAATCATCGTCCCACTTCACTCTACGACTACACTGGCGCCCCACGTTGGGCGCCAGTGTAGTCGTAGTGTGAAGTGGGACGATGATTTAAACACCCAAATTCATAGAAACACTATATTGTTACCAAATAGTACACAACAATAGGCATACAACACTATAATTAGGGGTTATTGGATTAATTAAGAGAAAACAATCGTCACGCGGCGGGAGCGGCAAGCGGACTGGCGCGGGGTATCTGCGCGGGGGGATCGGAACATGCGAGAGCTTGCGCGATCGCCGGTTGCTCGCGGCGCGGGAGGACGACGCTGATTGGTCCGCGCATTGACCAAGCATAAGTAAGCTAGGAGCGTGGTTAACGCGAGGTTTAAATTAAGGCGGGAGCGCAGCAAAACCGTCTTATCGTACTACATACTCCCCCTTTTGACCAGCAAAGTGTCCTCACTAATGGTCAAACAAAACAGTATTCTTGGCTTTACGAGGCCGGCCTCGACGTCTTACAGGAGCAACAGGTTCGGGAACCTCAAAACCTTCACCCTCACGGCCATGATACCTCTTTAAGTCTGAAATATGATACTTTCCGATTGCTTCGTCGGGCTTATCAGGAAATGCTAACAGGTACGTAGTAGGACTCACTTTTTCTTTAATTATATAAGGGCCATCGCGTCTCGGCATCAATTTCGAGCTTATACCTTTTGAAGCATTGCTGAGAATGTGTGTCTTCATCAAAACCAAGTCACCCTCTAACAAATCATCTGATTGACGGGTCTTATCTTTAGCAGCTTTGCGAAGATCCTGCTGACGCTCGATAGTCTCTCTGCTCGAGTTAAGCGTGTCAGCGAGTCTAAGCAGATAAGGAGTTATCTGGGGAACATAATTTTCGGCCATTATAACCGCGCGAAGATCAGTCTGCGCGCCTAATGGCGATCTTAAATCTCGACCAAAGGTCAGGTAGGCTGGAGTCTGCTGAGTGGACTTAGTGAACGACGTGTTCAATGCGAACCGGATAAAAGGTAGTACTTCTGCCCACTGATGATGATGTCCTTCCACGAGGATCGCCAACTGCACCTTCAAATCTCTATTTTTCCTTTCGACAGGATTTGCTTCAGCATGGAACAAAGGAATCAAATTCTGTTTCACGTTGAGCGTAAACATAGCTTTCTGCATTACGTCAGCCACGAACTGAACACCATTGTCAGATATGACACGCCTGGGAACTCCAAAACGCAGAAAAACTTCATCAATTAGGGTCTTCGCACAAGCTTCGGCAGTGGCTTCGACGAGGGCAAAAAGTTCCACCCACTTACTAGCAGTATCTTCGACAATTAGTACCCATCGTTCCCCGTTAGGCCCTTTCGGCAAAGGTCCAAACAAGTCCACAGCCAAAACTTCAAACCGTTGCGCTGGAACTGGAGTTTGTGTGAGTCCACATGGTTTCTCGTTTGACGGCTTATAACGCTGACATTCAATGCACGTCTTGAGGTATTCTGTAACATAGCGACGCATACCGGGGAAATAGTATCTAGAAGAGATGCGATGCAAGGTACGCTCTATACCTCCATGGCCAGCTGTTGGAGCATCATGATTTTCTACCATAATTTCTTTTCGCAGATCCTCCGGCACAACTAGTTGCGGTTCTTCTTGATCAACATCCGGTGAGTAACGGTACAGTATACCCATGTTCATGTGATATCCTCTTTCTGTCCATCTACAAATCTCAATTTCTTCTTTCCCTTCCAGGCCCTTAATGATCTTCGACAACTCAGGATCAGCAATCTGTTTCTCGCGAAGAGTCGCAGCATCCCAGCGTGGAGTATCGACGATTACTGTGCAGACTCCACAAGAAGCACGAGCATCTTCCTCACACGGTGGTCGACTGAGCGTGTCGGCGATAACATTTGCTTTTCCAGGTGTATAATCGACCTGGAGATCAAAGGACTGAAGCTTCATCGCCCAGCGAACCAGCCTTCCAGTAGGCGACTTTACTGTAAGTAGCCATTTCAGAGGTTGATGGTCACTCGCTACCTTCACAGGGTGTCCATCGATGTAACCGCGAAACTTTTCTACTGCCCACACCACGGCCAGAGCTTCACGTTCCGTAGTGGAATAGTTCCGCTCGGCAGGCGTGAGAAGTCGGCTGGCATACTCGATGGGACGTTCCTCTCGATGTGTCTCCCCCTGTAGTAAAGCCGCTCCTAGAGCGTAATTGCTGGCGTCGGTCCTCAGAACGAATGGAAGGTGATAATCAGGCTGGATCAAAATCGGAGCCGAGGTGAGTAGCCGTTTCAAGTCCGTGAACGCGTTCACCTGAGCATCTTCCCATGTCCATGGCTGATCTTTTCTAGTAAGCATAGTCAACGGCTGGGCAACCTGAGCAAAACTTGGAACAAACTTCCTGAACCACGAGCACGTCTGCAAGAAGGATTTGAGATGCTTCACCGATGTGGGTTCCTTCATATCAGAGATGGCGCTGATTTTTTCAGGGTCAGGTGATATGCCTCTAGGCGTGATGACATGTCCAAGGTATTTTACAGACTCCCTGGCAAACACACATTTAGCACGATTAGCTCGTAGATCGAAAACGCGCAGGCGGTCGAAGACAGCGCGCAAGTCCTGCAAGTGCTGGGTAAAACTGTCTGATATTATGATGAGATCATCGATGTAACCCAGGAGTGTTACTTCTTTCAGGGAGGCACCAGAACGAAAACGATCGATCAGCCGCTGAAATGTGGCCGGAGCGTTACGCAACCCAAACGGCATGCGCTTAAAACGGTGAACTCCAAAAGGTGACACAAAAGCAGTCTTGTCCTGGTCCTCTTCCTTGACACCGACCTGCCAATATCCTGAACGCAAATCTATGGTGCTCATAAAACAGCTTTTACCGGTATACTGCAGCAAATCGTCGATAACCGGTAATGGGTACGAATCGTTCTTGGTGACGGAGTTTAATTTTCGGTAATCGACACAGAACCGATAAGTGCCGTCCTTCTTAGGTACCAGGAGGGCCGGTGCAGCCCAGGCAGACTCGCACTCCTCGATCACTCCGTCCGTCAGCATCTTATTAATTTCTGCCTCCATGATCATTTTCTTGGCAGGCGTCAGCCGGTACGGGGGCACGGCTATGGGACGGTGATCCCCCGTATCTATGTGGTGCTCTGCGAACGACGTTGGGCCTCCCCCTTCTGTAAAGATATCTTCATACTCCTGTAAAATTCCGCCAAGGGCACCCCTCTCCAGTGTTGACAACATCGAGCCTTCTTCAGTCCTAAGAACGTTAGCAGAAGAGCAACCGACATAATTTCGCGAAGTCTCACAGCGTAGAGGGTGAACGTCCTGAGGCCGATCTGCCATGTACCAATTATTAGCAGGAATATTTAAAATTACCCGAGCCTTTCGCAAGAAATCGATTCCTAACAATGTTTCATTGTTAATCGCGTCTGGGAATATGACGAAAGTAATAGGTATGACGGAACCCTCAAGTTTAACTTTAACGTCCGCAAGTTTAACTCTAGTGTCGCGTAAAATACCGTCCGCGAGTTTAACTGTCATATTCGCGCTTCGAAACGGATAGTTAGCCTTTATTAATAGCGCGTAAAGAGATGAGCCGGCAATGCTGCGCTTAGCCGCCGTGTCAACCAAACCGGTACCAAAATGTCCGCAAACCTCAATATTTAAAATAGGTCGACCGTCGGTACGCATCCGATCCGCTTGCAACTCATTACCGCTTTGAAAATGTTCAGAATAAACATTATGTTCACATTCAACATCATTTATAGGCACAATAACATTTTTTATATCATTTATAGGCACAATAACATTTTTCGTTTCATTTATAGGCTGAATAACATTTTTCGTTACTTTTATAGGCTGAATAACATTTTGCGTTTCTTTTATAGGCTGAATAACATTTTGCGTATAATTTATAGTCTCAATAACATTTTGCGTATCAAAATTACACGAGAAGAATGATTCTTTATTATTACTATTACACGTATCGCAGTTCGCACGAATTACGCCTTTGGCGCCACAACCGTAACACAATACCGCGGTCGGATCACTTTTCGCTTTAATTTTTATGCAATCACTACGTAAATGTCCCGGTTTACGACAATAAACACAGAAAAGTTTACCTGGTTTAACAGAGTTCGCAGTCGAAGCGCTTACCCCCGTTGACCCATTCGGCGTTTCCCGCGCAAACGCAGCAGTGTCGAGTTGCGGCCTACCGGCAGCGCCGGCGAACCGAGGCGCGGCGGTGTCGGCGAACGGCGGCGCGGCGGCGAACCGCGGCGCAGCGGTGTCGGCGAACGCCGGCGCGCCCGCGCCGACGGCCGACGGAGCGAAGCCGCGCGCCGCGCGTGCCGTACGCGGATAACTTTGATTGCGTACCGTATCCATACTCGTACTATTGTTAAGACGCGGTTGTGACGGCGTTAAATCCGTGAGCGTGTCTTCAACACTTCTGGCTTTTTCAAGTAGCTCTTGTAGGTCTTTCACTGACTCACGCGTGAGCCGCTCACGGATTCGAGCGTCCAGGAGTCCATACACCATGTCTATCTGCATTGCATCAGGGCATTCGTACGGCAGTTTGGCAATGGACGCCCGTATTCGCCCGATAAATACTTCGGCTCGTACATTACCTTGCTCGGCCGAGAATATGTCCTTGAATATTTTATGCGGCGGCCGGGGTACGCCATACATAGCTCGTAATCTTGCGATGGCATCCTGCCATGATACAACAGCCGTTCTCACTCCGCGCCACCAAACCGCTGCGTCTCCCTCTAGCAACATGCGGAGCCCCCGCAACGCGTGCTCGTCTGAAATCGCTGTACATTCCTTATACATTTCGATGCAGTCTATGAACGCTTCAAGCGTCTCGGAGTCTTGGCAACCGTTGAAGCGCGCAGTGCACTTTGAAAAGTTCCCATTGGGAGCCGTTGCCGTCGTAGAAGGCGCCGGAGACGCGGCGCCGTTGTCGTTGGTTCGCGTGTTTACAATCGACGTTGCCAACAAGGACTCGACCAGTTGGCGGTTTGACTCCGCCTGAGCCCTGGCGAACGCCGACAGGAACGTGGACAGCTCCCCTGACAACCCCGCGGCGCCTCCCGAGGCCGAGGCGTCATCCCCTTCTTCATGCGTACTTTTACGACGAGGCATTGTCACTTATTATTTATTCACAGTTCACTTCACTATTTAACACAACTAAAATGTTCGTTTTGTGGAATTCGCGCACTATCCTATACTTAATTCGCGGAAGCATAGGCGTGGCCGCTAGTTGGAGCGCCAGTGTAAGTGGTTTTGCTGCGCTCCCGCCTTAATTTAAACCTCGCGTTAACCACGCTCCTAGCTTACTTATGCTTGGTCAATGCGCGGACCAATCAGCGTCGTCCTCCCGCGCCGCGAGCAACCGGCGATCGCGCAAGCTCTCGCATGTTCCGATCCCCCCGCGCAGATACCCCGCGCCAGTCTGCTTGCCGCTCCCGCCGCGTGACGATTGTTTTCTTAGATTTACTTCAATAACCCATAATTATAGTGTGCTTTGCCTATTGTTGTGTACTATTTAGTTACAATATAGTGTTTGTACGAATTTGGGTGTTTAAATCATCGTCCCACTTCACTCTACGACTACACGGTTCCGTTAGAGTTACTAGCGGTACGAAACGACGACATCAAACTTTCTTATAATTTTCTAATTTAATTTTTTTCGCATACGCGTTCGAGACGTATTTTATGAGCATGGTGATTGGTCGGCGAAAAATCGCCGAAACCAAAACTAAGTTCAACGCCGAAACCGAAGCCGAAACTGAAAGCGCGGTCAGACACTATTTACAACCGCATTTTAATCCCTTTGCGAATAACTAAAAATAAACCACAAGCGGTGTCAGGCGTTCCAAAATAGTTTCAATTAAGCAGGTGGGTCACGACAATACCAAGAAAATGTGCTTTAGGCTTAAAACCACTAAATTTCATAATACCTTATTCACTAATACCCCTAATTTTCAAATTGGCTAAGTAAAGTTTTTGGAAGAGGTGCAAATTATATTTTTATTCGACAGTCCACGTCTTAATAATCGAGGAACTGCAGCTCTTTTATTTTTATTCCCTCTTGTTAGTTAGAAATATTTTTTTAAGTGGTCGATTTGACATTTGTGAAATTTAATGGATGACCAGCTACGCGTGCCTAGAACTAGCTTGTAATAAAAAAAAAAACTACGTCAACCGCACGTCAACTGTCACTTTTGACTCAAAAGTGACAGTTGACGTACGGTTGACGTAGTTTTTTGAGTCAAAAGTGACAGTTGACGTACGGTTGACGTAGTTTTTTCAGTCAAAAGTGACAGTTGACGTACGGTTGACGTAGTTTTTTTTATTACAAGCTAGTTCTAGGCACGCGTAGCTGGTCATCCATTAAATTTCACAAATGTCAAATCGACCACTTAAAAAAATATTTCTAATTAACAAGAGGGAATAAAAATGAAAGAGCTGCAGGTCCTCGGTTATTAAGACGTGGACTGTCGAATAAAAATATAATTTGCACCTCTTCCAAAAACTTTACTTAGCCAATTAGTACCTTGGGCTCATAATAAGTACCTAAAAATACCTAAAATATCAAATTTTTACAAGAGACATTTTGACTTTTCAGGTATTTTTAGGTATTATGAGTCCGTGGTAATTTGAAAATTAGGGGTATTAGTGAATAAGGTATTATGAAAATTTGTGGTTTTAAGCCTAAAGCGAAAATGTAAGTTGCTTTCTGAGTGTACCCAGGTTATAATAAGGTCTGTTCATTCTTAATTGTCCTATTTGGTAAACAAAATTCTGACCTCAATGTACAATTTTTTGTAAATAATAAAGTGTACATATCAAGTAAACCTGAGGCAATATTGTACATAATATTGTTGATATTTTATATCCATTCCTTTACTTACGATAAAATAGTTAAATATTAAAAAACGAGGCTTTTTGAGGTTATAATATTGTTTACCAAAATGTTATCAAAAATTAATTTATTACTTTTTAAATGTTTCTGATCATTAATTAAGTTTGTGTGTCGTGGGCTTTTAAAAAAAAAAAAAAATTTGTTTTTATATTTTTTAGTACGGATCAGACAGCGAGCGAACCTAAACTGAAACGGAATTGAATCGCATAAAACGTCATGGTAACCCCTTCTGCTCTATGATTGTTTGGCCTATAAACGGAATTCTGACCCAAGCTATACCTAACTACAAGTGTGTATGTAAAGTGGATTGACCCTTCAGGCAGACTTGAGTTAATCTGAACCTTAAAGCACCAACCCTAAAGGAGGCGGCATCTACAAAAAACCGGCACGGTGCGTGCAGAGTTCCGCACGCAGCGACAACTGTAAACATTACAATACAATACTATACAATACAAATACTATTTGTATCTGGATGGTATTTTTTTGGTACGTTTCTTAAAAATGAAACCTAGGTAGATCTATTGGTTTATCGCCCCCGAAATCCGCTGCATACTAAATTTCATGCAAATCGATGGAGAATTGCTCGTTTTAAGGTATTATACTGGCGAGCAAAAATAACGTTATTATTGCACGCTAGTGTAGATTAAACACTAACTATAGCTTGACGTATACATCACTTACAAATACCTACTTATAAACTACACAAAACACCATGACAAGACAATCCTACTTCCTACTAATATTATAAATGCGAAAGTTTGTAACGATTATGACGATGTGAGTGAGTGTGTATGTTTGTTCCTTCTTCACGCTTCTACTGGATGGGTTTGGATAAAATTTGGAACGTAAATAGCTGGTACATTAGTTTAAAACATAGGTTACTTTTTATCCCGGAAAATTGCATAGTTCCCGCGGGATAGCGGTAAACATCTCAAAGGTCGTAGCTGCCTAAAGTCTCAACGTAAATAATTATTAATTACAACACAACGGATAACTCACGTATAAAAGCCGAAGAATTGCTCCGACAATTGTTTCGGACTATTTCGAAGCCCTTCATCAGGGAGCGCTCCCCCCGGCGGCAGCGAAACGAACACTGCGCGCCAACGCTCTGCTCGCGCGGCTACTCGGCGCAGCTGACATCGGCGCACAACTACCCTCATTTTTATCGTCGTTGTATTGTAATTATGTGTGAGTCTCACGGTAGTTTCATGTTGAAAGTAAATAATTATTGCAGAAATATACCATCAACATCAATTCTCAAGTCAAATTGTACGCGGACGAAGTCGCGGGCAGAAGCTAGTCCTATCATAATAATAATAATAAACACTTCCAAGGGTTGGATGTGAAATATCATCAACTTTTTGTGACAAACTCGTGTAAGCAGGCAGTGTTGTTGTGAGGCAGTGTGGCCTATGGTGCTTAAGCTAAAGAGTAAAGCCCGCGTTGAAATCTCCTGTAGGTTTAGTACTAAAGGCCCGGCCACGACTATATGAACCGGCGGCGCGGAAAGCGTTTTCTCTGAGCGCTTAGTGTAATGACTGACAACAGTTTCAACAGTATAGTTCTTATAGTTTCGGAGAAAAATGGCTGTGACACCTTCAGACAGACAGACATGACGAATCTATAAGGGTTCTGCATTTTGCCATTTGGCTACGGAACCCTAAAAAGCTGGTAAAACGCTCTCCGCGTCGCCTATCACACACAGTGTAGTCTTGACCGTGTGGACTGACTTCTAGGTCAGGTGCAAGACCTATAAATTCCCAGCCCTTTTACCTACGGCAGTCACATTCGAATATAGGGACTTTAATAATAGACTAAGGTTCAATGTAGTCACGTTTCCATAATAAACGATAGATAAGTATACGTAGATAATATATTAATGGCATAATGACCTTAAAAAAAGCCGTGGTAGCCTAGTGGTTTGACCTGTGGCCTCTCAAGCAGAGGGTCGTGGGTTCGAATCCCGGGCTCGCGCTTCTTGAGTTTTTCGGAATTTATGTGCGATATCTCATTTGAAAATTACCATGAGCTTTTCGGTGAAGGAAAACATCGTGAGGAAACATGCATAGAACTGCGAAGCATTTCAATGGTGTGTGTGAAGTTCCCAATCCGCAATGGGTCTGTGTGAGAACTATAGCCCAAGCCCGCTCATTCTGAGAGGAGGCCAGTGCCCAGCAGTGGGACGTATATAGGTGACCGCAACCGAAAATAGAACGCGGTAGTCGGTCGCATCCAGCGAGCGACAGCTGAAACTGCCTGATTGAGTGATTGAAGTAGACTTGAGTCTCGATAAAATTATACTCCTAGCGGCGAATCTTGATCCCTATGACACTTCTAGCACAGTATATATTATAAGCTAAAGCAGTAGGGAAGATAGGCCTACTTTTTGAAATAAGTACCTACGCTCCAATAAAGCGTTAGGGTTGTCGATTTAATTTTTGTTAAATTGAATAGTTTTTTTTAACCAAGGTTTGCCCTACCTATAGGTATTTGACAAGTTGTGGCGACTGTACATTTAGACTTTATTGTAGAAAACTATTTCGTAGTGTGCGCATGTGCTGTTAAAAAAAGAACTGTCGAATACGCCTGTCTGAAGGTCTGTCATTCTTTACCACACGCTGGTTTCCTTGTTTTCTCCTTTCCTGTATGTATAGTCATTTCCATTGGTTGGTGTTCTTAATATAGAGATATACTTTAAAGTGTGGAGTGCTTCTTTATTTGTAGCGTTAGTAGCACCCCATAAGTGGTGACCCGCGACTAAGAACACTGCTAAGAAGAATTTTATAGAGCATGTCTAAAGACGTGGATGCTAACATGCAGGAAAAATACGAGCAATGCTTGGAACCAAGTGAAGCAGTGGTTTATCGTGTTGGTGTCAAAGTTCCGCCATTTTGGCCGGACAAACCGTCGTTATGGTTTGCCCAATTGGACGGACAGTTTGTCTTGTCAAATATTACATCGGATACGACAAAATTTTATCATGTAATATCGGTTTTGGACCCTAAATTTGCATCAGAAGTCGAAGATATTATCATCAAACCGCCTGAATCAGATAAGTATGAAACTTTAAAACAACAATTGATTACTCGTTTGTCTGCTTCGAGAACTGAGCAACTGAAGCAATTGATGTTGAAAGAGGAGCTTGGAGACAGAAAGCCAAGTCAGTTCTTTCGTCACATTCGTAGTCAGGCGGGTGCAGATTACCCCGATGAATTTATACGCACGTTATGGTCAAGCAGGTTGCCGAGTTTGCTGCAGAGTATTATTGCGACGCAGGAAGACATGCCGCTAGAGAAGCTAGCTTTGCTCGCGGACAAAGTACATGAGGCTACGTCGCATTGTACTGCTCATGTAGCTGCTGCTTCGACATCGGCGTCAACATCGACATCTTTTTCTGCTATCGACGATTTAGGGCGAAAAATCGAGGCTTTGACGCAGAGATTCGACGCGATGTCAACATCGCCGAAACATCGCGACACCAGACGTCGATCAAAGTCACGCGGCAAGCGCGGCAACTCATCGCGGAGCCGTTCCCGCGCTGGTGACAAGCGCCTTTGCTGGTATCATCACAATTTCGGAGAAAAGGCAGCTAAGTGTATTTCACCATGTAATTACTCAAAAAACTAGCTAGCGAGTCGCTCAAAGCGACTAGTGATTGCGCGTCAGTGTCAACGTCAAGTCGTATATTTGTTACTGACGCTAAAACTAAAGTGCAATTTTTAATCGACACTGGGTCAGATTTGTGTGTTTACCCTTTAAGTTATTTGCGTGGGCAAAAACGTCATAAAACTAATTATGAGCTTTTTGCCGCGAACAATACTGTGATTTCTACTTATGGCTGGTTGAGTTTGTCACTAGATTTTAATTTACGCCGTAGTTTTTCTTGGCGGTTTGTTATAGCGGATGTGAGCAAACCGATAATAGGTGTAGATTTTCTATCCTTTTATAATTTGCTGGTTGATATTCGCAATGCGCGCTTAATTGACAGTGTTACATCGCTCACATCAGTCGCCCTGGTTGCTTCTACCTGTGCCTGCCCGCAAATAAAGGTTGTTACAGGTGACTCCTCGCATCATAAGTTGTTACAAGAGTATCCTGTTTTCGCCATAGACGTAGCAGGTCGAATAACTAATGTTTCGATCGATAGGTTGAAACCTGCTTACATCTTAACGGATGAACCAGGTACCACTACTACGTCATCGACCACTGTTCCTGCGAGAGCACCTGTGGTTGTATCAACTCCTCTACCATCTAGGACTACTCGTTCTGGACGCCAGGTTATTTTTCCTGATTTTTATCGACCCTAAAGGTCTCCGGGGGGGCTGATGTGGCGACTGTACATTTAGACTTTATTGTAGAAAACTATTTCGTAGTGTGCGCATGTGCTGTTAAAAAAAGAACTGTCGAATACGCCTGTCTGAAGGTCTGTCATTCTTTACCACACGCTGGTTTCCTTGTTTTCTCCTTTCCTGTATGTATAGTCATTTCCATTGGTTGGTGTTCTTAATATAGAGATATACTTTAAAGTGTGGAGTGCTTCTTTATTTGTAGCGTTAGTAGCACCCCATAAAGTTATCCTTCAAGTGTAGTTTTCTATAATATATTAGTACATATACCATAGATGCAAAATGATAACAATGAAGGTCCGTAGAAATTTTTTTCACCAAAAACACGGTCTATAATATACGGCAACTACTTACTTATCATCTAATCAGACAAACGTTTTATTTAACAGAAAAAGCATTTGTCGGAGAAGTGACATCTGACATTTCTCGTTATAAAAATAATATATACATTTTATTTCATAATAAGTAGTATCATTCTTACCTTTCAACATCAGCAGGGAGTTTAAAAAATGAAAGCTCCGGTTTTAAAGAAGCCGAGTTCAAGCAGCCGTACACTGCGCAATACGCTCTTGGCATGTTTAAAACGAACACGGCCGCTCGTTTCAATGCGCCACTCGCGACTGACGGCACCGCGAGATCCGCTTAGGGGCCGTGTAAAAGCGCGTGTCTATGTGTGCGTTCGTTTCGACCGATTTGTTCGTAGATTCCCTACTGCTTGTGCTTATATGTACTGTGCTTCTAGTGACAGTTCATTTTATATAACCTTGTAATGAGGTTCGGTCACGCTGAATCGTTTAGAGGCGAAACTTAAAGTCTAGCACATCATAATATAATAGAAATAAACTATTTGAATAAGAATATAATGAAATTATTAAGTACTAGCTGATGCCCGCGACTTCGTCTGCAAAGAATTCGTTTATCACTATCCCGCGGGAACTACGCAATTTTCCGGGATAAAAAGTAGCCTATGTGTTATTCCAGACCATAATTTATCTCTGTTCCAAATTTCATCCAGATCCGTTAAGCCGTACTGGCGTGAAAGAGTAACAAACATCCATACATCCATACATCCATACATCCATACATCCATACTTACAAACTTTCGCCTTTATAATAGTAGTAGGATTTTTCATGTTTGATGGAAATAATTTCACCTAAACTTACATGTTGACGTAGGTACTGCAAAAGTTACTTCGTTAGGCTGGTATCGACTAAGGAGTGGGTATATCGATAAGCATGACTAGGAATATCGGTAAACAGATGACGTTGACTGAACAGAATGGAAGGAAATTTGTTGTTCATATGTAATATTTAATTTCTAAACGACACTGAAAATTAGAACACATAGAAAAATCCGAAAAGTAAAGCTATGGCCGGGAATCGAACCCGGGTCCTCGTCATTCCGTGACGCGTGCTATACCCCTACACCACCCATAGCAGGTGAGTAAGCCTCCGAATTTTTCTATCTGTTTCCAACTGTCACGTGACCTTGTTACTATGCGAATATTTGTCGCTAAGCGTCATCTGTTTGAATGATGTGTCTGTACGACACAATTACAAACTCCCGTGGAACATGTACTGCTCACCAGGGACGAGAGATGGCGCTGTTTTTCAAATGATAGGAAATATCAAATTAATCAAGAAATTTACTTCTTGATTTTTAATGTTTACTTTTTACGTTTTACCGTTAGAAATTTAATTTCTAAACGACACTGAAAATTAGAACACATAGAAAAATCCGAAAAGTAAAGCTATGGCCGGGAATCGAACCCGGGTCCTCGTCATTCCGTGACGCGTGCTATACCCCTACACCACCCATAGCAGGTGAGTAAGCCTCCGAATTTTTCTATCTGTTTCCAACTGTCACGTGACCTTGTTACTATGCGAATATTTGTCGCTAAGCGTCATCTGTTTGAATGATGTGTCTGTACGACACAATTACAAACTCCCGTGGAACATGTACTGCTCACCAGGGACGAGAGATGGCGCTGTTTTTCAAATGATAGGAAATATCAAATTAATCAAGAAATTTACTTCTTGATTTTTAATGTTTACTTTTTACGTTTTACCGTTAGAAATTTAATTTCTAAACGACACTGAAAATTAGAACACATAGAAAAATCCGAAAAGTAAAGCTATATATTTAATGTCCTGGGGCTTGGCAAAAATAAAACAAACGCTTTGTGATATATTACGATTAACTTTACTAAATGTTAAAAGACCTGATTGAACGCAAGTCATTATATTTATTATCTTTGCCAGAAAATAGAAAAATCGAGACTGGTGCATCACTATTGGAAATGTCAGTGGAACTGTCATAGGGATCAAGATTCGCCGCGAGGAGTATAAGAACAAAAAAGAAGGGAGCGAATCAAAATACATAAAGTTTAAAATGTATAATGAGTTAAAATACATAATGGTTCAAATTATATAATGCTATTTTCTGTAAAACTATAAGCTAAATAAACTTTTTTGATATCGTATTCTTGATTGAAGATTGGTTTAGGTTAAGTTAGGTTTGTTTTAAAACAATCCTGTTAATTTGTCACTTTCTGAGAAAATCGCATTATATATTTTGAACTTTATGTATTTTAATACGTACCTAAAAAGAAGTATGCGGACAGACCAAGGCTGGGTCGGCGTTCGTTGGCCGAAGAAGTTTGAAACAAGTTCGGTGACCGCGGTAGGCGAACGCACTAGTGTAATTGCCCCCTAAGTAAACCCCTTAAGTACGGGGCTGTAAATAATAGGGATATTCATGTTTTTTTTATTACTTTCACAAAAGCTCATTTACGTAACAAACAATATAGAAAAAAAAATAACCGAGATATAAGCTATCGATCTATCTTTGTCTCTCTATCTGATGATGATGATGTGATGATTCCTCCTTTAACTCCTCGTGGAGCATAGGGCCTCGACAGTCTTTCTCCAGACTCCTCTATTCTGAGCCCTCTCTTTGGCGTCGGCCCAGGTCATCCCGGCAGCTTTGAGTTCCGCCGTGATGGATCTCTTCCAGGATTCAGAGGGACGACCCTGTCTTCTTCTCTCTATCTAGAAAAACAGAATTTTATTATGGAGTTTATGGGTGTAGAGTGTTTGTGTTGTGATAACACCCATTGTTATGAGCGTATGGGTGGCGGTGATTGCTTTCCATCAGATGACGCTCAATACGCTCATCGTTTAAGCCTTATCATATACAAAAAAACCGTCATTTGTCATGTCGGATCTCTCTTTCTAATAGTTGTCTAATTAGTACCTAGTTTAAAATTCTTATACTTGCCGTGTTTTTGATCGAATAATACTTTTGATTTCACTTTTTGTCATCTCATTTACGTTATTTTCATATTTTGTTAACAGTATATTCCATACTAGCGACCCGCCCCGGCTTCCCACGGTATATTAAGCATGTATTATACATAATTAACCTTCCTCTTGATTCACTCTATCTATTAAAAAAAACCGCATCAAAATCCGTTCCGTAGTTTTAAGATTTACTTAAGCATACATAAGGACATAAGGACATAGGGACATAGGGACAGAGAAAGCGACTTTGTTTTATACTATGTAGTGATTACGCTTGCGTTTAATGTTTTTGAAAGTGTAATTGCTATTATGTTAGAGTAGGCGTCAATTTTTTCTACAGCTATAATAATATAATAATTATTATTATTCTGTTGTTTCTTGTTGAGTTTATTATGAGTTTGTTAATATTATAAGTTTGTAGTCATTATTATATACCGTTGAGGTACCTACTTACTACCAGATAGATACCTTATAATACCGAGCGTGCGATGGAACTTTTCAACCATTAGTCAGTATAGATAGGTAGGTACTAAAATATTTAGTATGTAAAGTACCTACTTTATTTTCCCTTGATTTTGTTATTTTCTTTTCAAGATAATAAAGTACCATTCCACAGGTTCCAATGCAATGACACACTATCTTATCTACACTATGTGCCTGAAGATGTACTTATATTCAAACTAATTTACTTATTAGATCTCTGGTTTTAGTAGTAAATTATGTACTTTTCATGCTTTAACTTCTCTTCATTATCATGACTCTTGTACTTACTTTAAAAATGACAAGACAAGAGTTCTTAAACATTTATTTTGGTCATATACACATAGTCCTATTAGTTATTCTACAACATAGATCTATGTATACATAATTGCAGGTAATGAAGAATGCAATTGATATCACACTAGCACACTTCACTATTAATCATCATTGGTATGCTGTATCCTCACAGATCACCAGTGAAATCAAACCATTTATCCACTTATTTGCAAGAACTTTGTCACATATTTCTGTTTGAGTATAATATTTAACCATTTAACATCATCTGATCACTTCAATAACTATAGTTGTAAAACATTTAACCACTGTTTCAAATTTAATTCTTGTATGTAGTGATTAATTGTTATTGAGTGCCCTTGCAGGGTGTCACGGACCGACAAATCACTTGCAACATCTTGTATTGTATGTTCACGACATGACAATGTAATAAATAAATAAATATCCCTAGAAACACATTGTTCACGTATTCATATCACTTTTTATATCCCTTTAAATTTATTTTTCCATGCACGAGCATAATATACTATGTCACTTAATATCTCTTGAATTTTCTCTTCATTTTATAATATTACTAACTAATAAGGGCTGTTAGTTGTCTGATTACAGGTAACAAAGTGGTGTAGTGTAGTGTTTGTATGTGTATGTGTGAGTATTGTACACTCTCTATTCGTATATGAATAATTATTTTGATTCTTTCTCTTATAAATTATTTCACAATAGTATCAAAAAGTCTATTCTCAATAAAATCATTGGTAGTATAGTACATCAATGTCAAAATAAATAAGGTAGATCTATAACTTTAAATCCATCTCAAACCACTATAATGGGGAAAGGCATATTATTATATTCCGTCTGATTAAACAGGAAGAAAATGAAAAATTTGAAAAATTTCTGATTAGATTACGGAATCAAAGCGCAAAATGCAACTTTAAAGATAATATACCTACACCTAATTGACCAGGTCACCGAAAAGTGCTCATCTGCAGAGTTGCGGAAAAGGATTTTGCTGCTGGGCGACACAGCTCATATTGAGAAAATCGTAGTTGAGGCGAATAGTACATTGGAAACCGTGGAACGGCAGTTGCATGGATTCAAACTGGATACTAAGTTTCAAACCGTGAATCGAGTAGTTACAAATGTAAGCACACCTAAGGAATGTACAAGGTGTGGTAGTAATAGCCACAAAGCTGATTGCACGAGCTGCCCGGCTAAAGAAAAAAATTGTTTCAAGTGCGGGTTCAAGGGCCATTTTCAAAAACAGTGTCGTACTAGGAAAAAGAAGCGGATAAATACAACACATTCTTCACATTCTTCGGGGCCAAGTATCAAGAATAAGAAAGTGGAGAAACCTGCAGGAAAATCTACAACAATAGATTATATATTTCATTTAGATGATGATGCAGAAGTGGAGTGTAATATTGGTGGTGTGGATGTGCACATGTTAATTGACTCTGGCAGCAAATGCAACATTATCAACGACAAAACCTGGAAATTTTTGAAAGACCAGTCTGTAGTAGTCACAAGACAAGTAAAGGCAGTAGATAGAGTCTTTATGGCCTATGGTACTAAAGAGCCTTTAACAACAATTGGCTCCTTTGATGCTCAAATAATGATTGAGAAAGACAGCCAACCGGCAACATTTTATGTCATCAAAAATGGCACCAGGAATATACCCGCGGATTCATTACGGCAAGATGTCGCAGTAGTTCTTAGGCATTCAAAACCCCCTCAGTGTAATATGAGTAAAGAGGAATGGGAGGCTCTTCGTGGCCTGCGTTCTGATCCTGATATTTTAACTCTAAAGGCGGATAAGGGCAATGCCACGGTCATAATGAATGTCTCTGACTATGAGGGCAAGATCCGAGAACTGTGATGAAGCTACGTACAAAAAGGTTGATTTTAACCCTACTGCCCGTTATAATCGTGCCACTCGCACGCTGGTTCAGGACTGTCATCAAGCATTAGGGGATGATACTGTGAAGTCCCGTTTATAATATTTCGAATGAACTTAACTGTGAATCATTAAAAACTCTTAGTGGTAACTCGACCCTAAGATATTTGCCTAAGATTTTAAGATTCATTGCTGTTAATTTAATTAATACTAATTTTTAATTATTATTTGTTAAGAGTTTACTTTACATACTAGTAAAATACGATGTCATTTATATTTTTTGTTTGTCCAGCCTGCCGTGGTTCTCTTTCGGGTTAAGAACGTCTCTATACTTCATTTAATTTAGGATGAGAAACCGCAACAACATTATATTGCGGTTCGTGAACTGTAATCTCTTAACAATTTGTACTAGAGTAACAATTGACGAGACGCAAATAAACTGACATTAAAACAATTTTATTTTGCGGCTGCCAAACTATTGCACTGTACTATTTGCTAGGTAAGAAATAGTTGACCAGACGCAATATAATGCTATTGTGGTTTCTCATTCTAAATTAAATGAAGTATAGAGTACAACAAAGGAGAAACAGAATAAACAAACGAAGACCTACATAACATACGTTAATACACGTACATAGATATATGCTGATAAACTCTCTTTGGTTCCGTGCAATTGAATAAAACCCTGCTTATCATGTAGTTATCTGGTTTTTATTATTATTATCGACGATAATAATAAGTGGTTAGTGATAATACCAACACTCAAAGTGATAGCAGCCAATCGCTACAGACACGTAAGAACTAAGCCAGCAAAAGTTTGTTTTTAACTAATAATATTGTGCTAAATTAATATCAAATCCCGAATTTCCAAAGTGTTTCTATAAACTATTCCCAGTGATAATTGACAAGGTAATCCAACTTTATACCTCTGAAATACAATCATTCTTGTTTGTCTCTTTCCAAACCTGACAAAGGAATAATGAAGGCAGATAACAATCCATTTCTCCGAAATCTAAAATTTGAAGCTCCTATCAAACCGTCATCGTAACACTAATATTAAATTCTATACTGTGAGCTAGACGGCGCAATTCCAGCTTCGAAATTCGAATTTGGGAATATATTTTAAACTAGCTTCTGCCTGCGACATCGTCTGCGTAGGATTATTATTTTTTGCGGGTGGTAGGGCCTTGTGCAAGGTCCGTCCGGATCGCTACCACCATCTTACTCGCTAATCCTGCCGCTAAGCAGCAGTACTTGCACTGCTGTGTTCCGATGTGGAGAGTAAAACAGCCGGGGAAATTACGGGCACAAGAGGCATTTCATCTAAGTCCTCTAGGTTGGCAACGCATCTGCGATCCCTCCGGGGTTGCGGGTGTCTATAGGCAGTGGTGATCGCTTACCATCAGGTGACCCACTTGCCCACTTGCTCGTTTGCCTCATGTCACATAAAAAAAAATATAGGTACTTATGAACCTTCCTCTCGAATCGCTCTATCTAATCTATTAAAAAAAACCGCATCAAAATCCGTTGCGTAGTTTAAAAGATTTGAGCATACAATACAATACAAATACTCTTTATTGAACACCACAAATCAGTACAAAACAATACAGAAACAAAGAACAAAGTATACAATAGGCGATCTTATCGCTTAAAAGCGATCTCTACCAGACCCATTGAGATAGAGAAATAAGTTGGAGACAGTTTAAGTACAAGTAGTAAGCATACATAGGGACTAATTCACCTCTCGGTCCCTGGAACTTCACAAACAACGACCCCAGCTTCTATTGTATGTATGTATAACTCTTTATTGTACACTAGCTTTTGCCCGCGACTTCGTCCGCGTAGAATTAGATTTAGGTAAGAACTGATGTTGATGGTGAGTCGAATTTAAGTGTTGAAATGTCAAATTTTCTCTTGACTCGATTACGATAGTAACGATAAAACGATAAAAACGATTAAATTTCTGTAAGCTGTTGTGCGTATCTTGTCTTGGCCCAAAAACTTAAGATTTCAAAATGGCGGCCACTTTTTCCATTTTTGATAACGGATACGTGTTTGGGGACCACTCGGATCCTCAGATATATCGATTTCGAAAACAATCGGTCTAAAAACTACAGATTTCAATATGGCGGCCATTTTTTCCACTTTTCATAACAGATTCTTGTTTGGAGACCACTCGGATCCTCAGATATATCGATTTCGAAAACAATCGGTCTAAAAACTACAGATTTCAATATGGCGGCCACTTTTTACATTTTTGATAACAGATTTGTGTTTGGGGACCACTCGTACCCTCATCTGACAATTTAAATGTGGCATGCATGGACGTCCACCAACGAGGTGGACGGATGGCCGGTTAAAGTCGCAGGTTCACGATGGATGCAAACCGCTTCCAACCGAGCCAACTGACGGTCTCTGGGGGAGGACTATACTATATCCAACAGTGGAAGTCCTATGGCTGATATAATAATGATGCAAGAACGGAACCAAAGCTGCTTAAAAGAAAAATAATTTTAAGATTTATCAAAATTCCCGCGGAATAAGGAATAAAGACTTATTTAGTCGTGAGCAAGAGTTTCACCACTAATATTCGGCAAAACGAAGTCGCGGGCGAAAGCTAGTTTGATATAACGTCACAGAATATATAATAGTACTAACGTACAGATTGGCCACGCTCCGCCCCGCACCGATTCGAATTACCCCACCCTTCAAGCGCAGGCTGCCGGAAAACAGTATGCTTAGTGTAAGTTTTCGGTGACAGAACACCGTCTCGAAAGCATTTGCGTTAAAAAGTCAAATACTGTGAGAACAGTTTGTTGCCCTTTCGATCCGCAAGTGACGCTGCCAAATTTTTCCATAGTAATTGAGACGTTTGTTTGTGTGAAAACTTACACTAGAGGCTCAGTTGGAAACAAGTCGGGTGCGCAGCGCGATGTATTTCGGTCGCACGGCACTAAGTTCGGGACTTACCTACCATACCTACTTCATTTTATAAAATACTAGCTGATGCCCGCGACTTCGTCTGCAAAGAATTCGTTTATCACTATCCCGCGGGAACTACGCAATTTTCCGGGATAAAAAGTAGCCTATGTGTTATTCCAGACCATAATTTATCTCTGTTCCAAATTTCATCCAGATCCGTTAAGCCGTACTGGCGTGAAAGAGTAACAAACATCCATACATCCATACATCCATACATCCATACATCCATACTTACAAACTTTCGCCTTTATAATAGTAGTAGGACTAGCTGTTGCCAGCGACTTCGTCTGCAAAGAATTCGTTTATCACTATCCCGCGGGAACTACGCCATTTTCCGGGATTAAATTAAATATATCTGGACATAGGTACATCATCACTCACCTTAAATCTAGTTTTAATTTTTCGTGGCACCTGATTCATCTGATTGAAATTCTTGATTATCTCAAAGATTATTTCGTCAGTGGAAAGGTCAAATCGCTAAAGCGCCACATACACAACTTTACAGGAGAGAGGTTTAAAGTTTTTTTTTTTAGAAACAAAATCATATCTTAGTTTCTAAAAGGGGTATTTCAATGTTACTTAAAACAAACGGCTGGTTTATTTTTTAGCTATTTATCTGTAATACAAAGAATCACATAGATTTGCTATTTTGCGAGATAGTGTCGCTTTAGCGAAAATAACTAAAAAAAAAACAAAAACACAGTCAGGTAAAAATCGCTTAAGGTTCAACAAACCATACAATCACAGAAAACGCAAATGACTAATAAAGTTATCATCTGCATTATTTACAATTTTCAATTTACTAACTAATATCATCCTCATACATCACAGAAAACGAAAATGACTAATAAAGTTATTATCCGCATTATATAAAATTTTCAATTTACTAACAAATGTCATCCTCATGGAAGCGGTAAAAGGAGAATTGCTTTTGTATAACGAAAATTGATTTTATAGGACACGGACACGACTAATTAAGAAATTTTCTACATTAATTCCGATTAAACTTTACTAATAAACTTTAACTTCATTAAACTGGTTAAAGAAAAAATGCTTTCAAAGGATACTTAATATAATCAAAGCAAGGTAAAAACAACTTAATGAAAGATATATAGTGTTCATTTTGTATGTAAATATGCCTTAAACTGTCAGTCAATTGAAATTGCAAACAATGTAAACAAACCTTGTATTTAAAATGTCTTTAATTTCCATTTTCCCTCATCAACATCATTAAATGGTTTATTTACATTCTTCTGGATTTCAATTGACAGCGCCTTTAACTTCCATAATGACACCTATTTTAGAACTAAAATAATGCTTTTAAAACAAGAGGTCTGGCTTAAGCGTCAAGATAATAATACAAAAAAAAACACAAAAAAATATTAATCGTTAACTCTGTTTAACAATATTCATCACAGCATTGGTTTTGGGACAATAATCATTAAGTATAAATGTAGTTAACTTACGGAGTGGAAACCTGGGTGACTACTAAATCTGTAGTCAAGAAGGTGCAAGTTACCCAGAGAGCCATGGAGCGGAAGCTGGTTGGAGTCACAGAGGGACAGGAAAACCAATAAATGGCTCAGGAAACACAGAAGAGTCGCCGACATTAGCAAGCTCAAGTGGAAATGTAAGGCAAGTGGCGGGACACATAGCCAGAAAAACTGATTCATGGTGCAGAGCTGTTCTGGATTGGAGACCATGGGAATGTAAAAGACCAGTCGGTAGACCACAAATGAAATGGAAAACGACATTAAAAGAGTAGCGGGCAGCAAACTGGACTCACTGCCCAAAATAGATCAGAATGGAAACGGTTGAAGGAGGCCTACACCAAGAACTTGGTAGAGAAAGGCTAAACAGAAGAAGAGAAGAAGAAGTATAAATGTACGCATTTAAATGTAACTTAATTAAATATATCCCACTTATAAAAAATATATAAATAGCTTCTCTAGCTTTCCAAATAAAAACGTAATTAGTATTGTAACAACAAACTTTTTAATGAATACAAAATATTTACCTTGCTACTCCGCTACTCATCATTCTCAAAGTTAGAGAGCACAACTAATGCACATGCAAACCAACGTCGTACTGATTTGAACCATATAAATACACATAATGTACCCACATTCTTATATTTTTCCAAACTACAATACAATACAAATACATTTTATTGAACACCACGAATCAGTACAAAACGAACCCTACCCTAATTACCCTTTTATTTTATAATTTTTATTATACATCAACAACTACCTTCATAAAATTTCCCAACTACAGCAAAAACAAAAAAGGTTATGTAAGTTTTCAAGAAAACCAATTTTTCTATTTATCTATTTACGACATTTTTTGCAAATAAATATTCTTATTCTTATTCTTAAAATAGACACGCAACAAAGGTGACGACACCAAGTTCACCTGTCCTGTTCGTTAATTATTGAATTACTATTGTTGTACCTAATTATTTCCAACTGCTCCAAAACATCGAACCGTAAACCCTTCTCACAAAAGTGTAAAAAATATCGAATGTAGCTGAATCAGATAATGAATGATTTGTTTGTAATAAATGTTCTGTGTGCTCTCCGAAACTGTTGGAAAGGACGAGGCATCAACATTAATGACGAGTATTTCACTTACCTTCGATTCGCCGACGACATTGTAGTTATGCCTGAGACCATGAAGGACCTCGGCACTATGCTCGCTGGCCTCAGCAGAGTTTCCGACCGAGTTGGCCTGAAAATGAACATGGACAAGACGAACGTCATGTCTAATGTTCATGTTGTGCCAGCTCTCGTAATAGTCGGAGGCTTTGCGCTCGAAGTTATTGACGACTATGTATACCAACGTATACAAACGGTCCACTTAGGTAGGTCCAACTTCAAGAAAGAGATCACTCGTCGGATCCGATTCAGCTGGGCAGCGTTCGGGAAGCTTTGCAGTGTCTTTTCATCCAAATTACCGCAGTGTTTGAAATCAAAAGTCTTTGACCAGTGTGTGTTGCCAGTTATGACATACGGATCTGAGACATGGGCGCTAACAATGGGCCTCATGAGGAAGCTCAAAGTCACTCAGAGGGCTATGAAGAGGGCTATGCTCGGGGTTTCTCTGCGAGATATAATCAGAAAATATTCGCAGTAATACTAAGGTTACTGACATAGCCCGAAGAATTGCGAAACTGAAGTGGCAGTGAGCGGGGCACATTGCTCGCAGAACCGATGGCCGATGGGGTCAGAAGGTTCTCGAATGGCGTCCGCGGACCGGGAGACGAGCTGTCGGTAGGTCTCCAACAAGATGGAGCGACGACCTGATCAGGATCGCGGGATCGCGATGGATGCGGAAGGCACAGAACCGGTCCGAGTAGAGAGCCTTGGGGGAGGCCTATGTTCAGCAGTCGACGTCTTTAGACTGACATGATGATGATGATTACGAAATGTTTCGCAAAATTTGACCTATCTGGATGATTAAGCCTAAACGAGGCAACATTATGTTCCTTAAATCTTGTAATAAATTTGCGACCCGTTTGTCCCACATATAGACCATTGCAATTACTACAGGTTAGCTTGTAGACCCCAGATCTACTACCTTTATCTACCTTCTCCTTGTTATTGCATAGACTCGCGCGCAAAGAATTATTTGTCTTAAAGGCGACATTAATATTTTTTGACTTTAAAACACTATAGATCTTATCAGAAAAAATGACCCACATAAGTACTAATACTACCTATCTATCAGAAATCTGAGTGGGTTCTGCGGCGTAAAGTAAGCTATCCACTCAACATTCAACTAACTCGTTAATTTTATTTGACTAACGTTCGACTTTTTGCTAACGCGACAAATTGCCGAGCATGCACAAAAAGGCAATTCGCTAATACGTCTTAAAACTTAAAAGTAAAATAATTTAAAATCGCTAATAAGCATCATTTCACTGAAACATCGTAATCTGAAAACACTAATATATTTAAAAATATTGTTTTTTAGTAAGCAAAAACTGCTAACAAACACGTGTTCAAAATGTTTAGTGCTTATGCGACATTGATTTAAAAAACATCAAAAAACAAGTCGCTTTAGCGTTTCATTTTATGAGAAATCCCAAATAATCGTGTTGCTAAAGCGCCAAAAAAGTGCTCTGATTCACACGAGACCCAGACTGATCGACGCAGAAAATAAAATGCAATCCAATGGTGTATATAACTCATTTTCGACCAAAGTGGCGCTTTAGCGATTTGACCTTTCCACTGACGATTTGATTTTTTTAAATCAAAGATATCTAAAGAAAGATTGATTTCTTACTTATTTTTCATCAGGATTAAATTCGTTTGTATGCTTTTAACACTGAAGGATATTTTATTCAAAAGTAAAATCACTCCTGTAAAGTTGCACTTTTTGAGTTGTATTAGTATTCACTGGAGGCACAGTTTTGACAACGGATTCATGCTTGAGGACCACTCGGATCCTCCGATATCGTTTTTGAAAGTAATCTATGCAAAAACTATACTTTTTCTGTACCTTTACCGCAGAAAGAAGAAGAGAGAAAGCAAAGGTTAACTTTCACACTCAGAAACGCCAATTAACATTAAAGGACTATTTATTCCTTTGGTTACGGCAGGGATGATAATTTAAAACTTGAACATAATTCGTGAACACAGTAAATGTTGTGAATTTCCACCAATAGGACAATTAAAGTTAACTTTCACACTCAGAGACATCGATTAAGTTCTAAAAATCATGATATTAACTGACGTCTCTGAGAACGACACACGTCCAAGTTTTACTACCTATATTCTGCAACAAATTATTAACGTCACGTCTCTAGGCAGCTTTGACCTTTGACATGATTATCACTATCCCACGGGAACTTTGCAATTTTCCGGAATAAAAGTAGCCTATGTGTTAATCTAGGGTACCAGCTATCTGCGTTCCAAATTTTATTCAAATCCGTCCAGTCGTTTCAGCGTGATGAAGGAACAAACATACGCACTCACATCGTCACATCCATCCATCCATCATCCTCACAAACTTTCGCATTTATAATATTAGTAGGATGTACGTTACCTAGACGTCAAAAACATTGACATGATGGCTGTATCGATATTTAAGCCTTCGCCTGTACTTGCCAGTTTGAATTAATTTCAAAGTTAGATAATATTTTGTCATTTTATTCATTCAGTCGCCACACATTAATCAGAATTGTCATAATCACGTGCTGGGGTTACCATGAATGACGTCTTAGTGCTTTTCAGTTAAGGTTCGCTCGCTGTCAGATCCATACTAAAAATGACAGCTAAAACCTGAACTGAGTCGGAATTAAGACGTCATGTAGTAAGGCCCCTGATCTCATTTGCAATCGATATCGCATTAATTTTTTATCTTCTCTTTCAGGTGAAGCAACTGGTGTCCAGTACATTTTCTAATAGTCTTTTTAACTGGACTTCCGTAACATGATCAATTTACTTGTGTGGGATCAAGAGTAACTTGAAAACAATGTCAGATAAAATAACATCAAACGGTTTAGGATTATTCAAAGAAGTATTTGTGGAGAGTCTAGATGCGCATGTGTATCATCCTCCAACAGACCTTATCCCTCCTTCTCCACCTACATCTTCAATCATAGGCTCACTAGTCGATCAAATGCTTGCTAAAGAAAGCTCAATGAAAACCGATTTACACAAGAAAACTTATGCATCGATTAAATCCGATGATTTAAAAGACTCAGAGTCTAAAGAACAAACAAAACAATCAGTCACCGAAAGTGATGTTAAAGTCCCACACGTATTGAGTAAATACGCACAAACTTATGAGTTGGAGAAATTTACAAAAAATAAAATGATTATATTCAACCACTATCAATTCTCGGATGGCGAGACGAGACAAGGTACAATGAAGGATGAAGAGGCCCTCAGACATACGTTCGAAAGGTATAGATTTGAAATACGAACATACCACGACCTTCAGATGTCGCACCTCATAAAGACAATCAGAAAATGTACGTACACCCATAAATTTTAATACATGTAAGTACAGGGTCTCTTAAAATTGTTCCAGCAGATACAGGTCGATTCACATGAGCTGGCACGAATGGATTGAATGAAGTAATGTCACTTGTCACTGTGTGAGTGACGTTCTCTTGTACAGGGCCCTCCTATAGTCTGGCAGATAAATCATTGCAGCCTGTAGGATGCAGATGACACTTCTTTGGAAGTGTTATGTTATTTTACGAAATAATGATACCACATTTATTTCAAGTGCTTGACTAAGGTCACGTAATGAATGATTTGTTTATCGAACGACCGAAATATTTTATGAATGTCATATTCTTAGTTTAGTATATTTTAAACTAAGCGCGATACTTTTGAGGGGTTTAAGGTTCATAATATATTAATGAACAAAAAAAACTTTTCCATTTCCACTCCGCACTGCAACCAAACTCAAAACTTTAAAGGTTTGGTCTGCTGATTCGGAATAGTTTAAGTTTTTAAGTAAAGTACAGAGGTACAAAAAAATATTATTGTGATAATTGTTGTTTTATTTATAGCAAAATGGGGAAATGAGTTGAAAACTGTTAACTGATTTGACATGCTTCCGCACATTTCCAAATCGCGGTCTTACACTACAACTGACCAGAAAACATAAAAAAAATCTTATTGAACAAATCATTTTATTAAAATACGCTTTGAAAATTCTCTATTTCAACATAAATGACGCAAATTGATTTCATCACATCGTTCATTTCTTTCATTCACTCACTAAGTCACATCACTATTTAATATTCGCTAAAAACTGACAACACTGAAAGTGTCATCTGGGTGCAGTGATTTATCTGCCAGACTATAATATTTTTTAAACAAGTACATAGTACTCAAGAAAAAATTAACACATAGTATTCATTCACTCATTCAATCCATTCGTCCCAGCTCTTGTGAATCGACATGTAGTTGGGTTATGTTTGAACTATAGTGAAAAATGTTGCCATACATTGGTCAGTGTTCAAAGTTAACTTACAAGGGCGGGACTCAATTGTGAATAAAATAGATGAAAAATCTTTGTAGAGGGGTTTTTCTTTCCTTGTAATATGAGCTTTGCATGTGTCTGTTGTGAATAAAGTTTGCATCTATCTATCTAGGGGTGTTCAGTCGTACTAAACCAACCATCTGCTGGAATATTCCGGGAATATTCTGATAGGACATGATTATACGAGCTGTCACCCGCAGCTTCGTCCGAGCAGAATTAAAAGTAGGTACCGAAGGTCGTTCAACCACCCTAATCCGGCCCGGTAGTCGCCAAATTCTTTCTTAGGGGAAAAGTACATCGTAATAAATATCTGTATGCCAAATTTCAGCGGCAACCTCAGTAGTTTGAGCTGTATGTTGATTGATCAATCAGTCACGGTTGCCTTTTATATGAACGGTCAACAGCAAAAGAAACTGATGAATTAGGGTCCCAAAACAATATAAACATTAAATTAAGTCAAATGTTAGTGACTATTGTAGTTTATTAGAAGTAAATGAACTCAAAATGTGTCATAAGTAAGTGATCACATTTATTTAGATCCTTCAAAACTAAGTGACACGTCATTCAAACAGTTAAAGTCATGGTTGAGTGTTTCAAATTAATGTGCTTATCTATAAAATATGGGTTTATGGGACACCTTGGAGTACAAGTCAGATGTTCGGTTTATATCGGTTATATTCGTGAGATAAACATACGAAACACCTCTCATGTCCGCCAAAGTTTGAAATGAGGCCTTTTACATAAGCTTGATTTTGGTTGAATTAAAAATAAATCCTTTTTCTATCGAGCTTTCATTCAGACATTTTCGACAATTCGAAATGTTGTTTTTCTTTTGAAACGTTGATTTGTTACTTAATTTCTGTCTCGGTGTTGTTATATTATGATCATTTTCTTTTGACTAATTAATACTTCATTTGAAACTGACACTTTGGTATGACTTGATATATCTGGCACGTCATGCTAGAAGATGTTTTGAAACGTTGATTTTGATCACTTACCTTTGACGTTGACTGTACATTATATTCATATATTAATTTTCACTGCACAAATACAAAACCTTATAGAAAAGAATTTTATAAAAACCAACTAACTACCTACCTAAGTATAATGTTTTCTCTAAATTTCATTATCATTTCACATGATTTGCAATAGACGAACAATTCATGTATAGGTAGTCATTATTGTTATTTATTAATTTGAAAGTAAATTCATCCATTTTTGTTTGCTTCTATCATATTGTTCATTGCACCACGTGTTTCAATCTAGTCCTTTCTTCATTCTGTTCGTAAGGTTTCCTGGTAGGTAGAGTTCGCTTTGAAAAAGGCAGCCTATTACTTATCTTGTAATATTATGGTGTTCCCTGTTCCCTGTATTTGTTTATTATTGTTTGTTATTTATATTTCAGTCGCATCTACTGACTTCTCAAGTTATGGGTGCTTGTGCGTTGCTATACTGACGCACGGCCACCGTCGACCAGGTTACTTACACGCCTTTGACCGGCGCTTCAGAGAAGATTATATATTTGACGCTTTCAATACCTTGAAAAACCCTACTTTGGTGGCGAAACCGATTATCTTCATAATCGAGGTAAAAATTTCATTCCAATTTCTTTACAATAATAAATAAATTGTTAAATTTTCGACTGGTTGACTAAATTGATCAGACTGATAATTTTCTTCTGCTCTAAGTACTCACATTTCAAATTCAGCACAATTTTTCACTACTGTCGATAGCCTTCCATGGGCCAGACTATAGAGAATAAGTCAGACGATATTTTTTGGATGCAGGTCAAAATACATAAAGTTTGAAATGCATAATGTATCAAAATGCATATTGGTTCAAGATGTATTCTATGTATTATTTTTCGGGCAGGCTTGTCGTGGGCCCGTGCCGTCGAGAAAAGTGACAGCGGTAGGGCCCCGACTGGAACTGGACCATGATTCGGACGACTACGTGTACCACCTCCCTACTGATGCTGACAGAATCGTGTTCCACAGTTCAGCCGTCGGAAGAGCTTCTGTCAGGTACCGCCAGCGAGATAGAATAGAATCATTTATTGCAAGTCACATTACAGTTTAAAGGTGGAAATCATTATCATAAAGTAAAGATGTGACACCCTGCAAGGGCATAGCAACATAAATATTTCAAATATATTATACAATTTGAATTAAGCATATTGTAAAGACATTCACTAAATTATAGATTACTGAATTATATAACTCGCTGCTTTTATAGAATACCTACCTTTTACTTTCCTGCTGGTCTGGGAGCAAAGAAAAAACATAATAATCTATACATATAATTCATAATAATTCATAATTCATAATTTATAATTCATAATTCATAATTCATAATTCATAATTCATAATTCATAATTCATAATTCATAATTCATAATTCATAATTCATAATTCATTTATTGCAATAGAATGTACCAGTTACTTCTCTTCCCGCGCATGGTAAGAGCCCATCGAGGGAATCTTAGGAATCATGCCATAGGCGATGCGGCTAGCAACCTATCACTATTTTGTTCTCTTTCCACCTATACACCCACAATCATGCTAAACGTGGCCTTTAGATAATTTTACCTTAGGCTCTGTCTACCCCGTAAGGGATAAAAATGTAATTTATGTATGTATTACCTTCTGCCCGCGACTTCGTCCGCGTAGAATTAGCAATCGATTTATCGCTATCCCGCGGGAACTATACAATTTTTCGGGATGAAAAGTAACCTATGTTTTAATCTAGGGTACCAGCTATCTTCGTACCAAATTTTATCCAAATCCGTCCAGTCGTTTTAGCGTGAAGAAGGAACAAACATACACACTCACTCACTTACATCGTCACATCATCAGATCGTTACATCGTCACAAACTTTCGCATTTATAATATTAGAAGGATTTATAGAATAGTGTTACAACTCAAAATAAAAGGTGCGTTAGCTGCAAATTGGTCTATCGCTTTTCATCAAATTCTTATCAAATGAATATAAAACATGTGTGATGTGCTATTTTATTCACTGGCTAATTAGTTCTGTTTTATTTTATAGACACATACATCACGGTTCATGGTTCATACAAACGCTGTGCAGAAAAATCGAAAAATACGCGCAAAAAATAGACTTCGAAAGTATATGCAGGATGGTGAGGAAAGAAGTCGCTCTGGAATTTGTGAATAGCAGGGTAAGTTGCATTTGGTTTTCCTTTTTTCCTTGCTGATCTGGGAGCAAAGAAAAAACATAATAGAACGTACCAGCTGGTTTTTTCCTACGTAGATCGCAAAAGCCCATCGAGGGAATCAAATGGGCGACAATCTTAGGAAATAATGTTGTAGCCCATCACAGTTTTGATTCCCCTTTCTACCTATACGCCCACAATCACGCTAAACGTGGCTTTTGGGTCTTGTTACCCAAGACTGACTACCCCGTGACGGATAACGACGTGATAATATGTGTTACGTGTGTATGTTACGTGGATCAGCCGTCGTCATGTACAATGTGTCTTAAAATAATTTACTTATACTCCACGCGGCGAATCTTGATCCCTATGACAGTTCCGCTGACATTTCTAATAGTGATGCTGTTGAGGCGTCAATCTCGATGCAAGGGTGCGTGGTGGAGATATGGAGATGATTAAAAAGTGACTCAAACTTTACAAATATTATAATAAAAAAAGGTATGTACACATGTACTACGTGTGTTTAGAACCGCGTCGTAAAGCAGAGTGAGGGCGCTCGGAGCTTGTCGTGTAGCCGAGCGCTTTGCTGGAAGATGTCGGGTATATACGGCGTTAACAGGCTCCCCCCTTGGGAACGTCAGTTTCCAAAATAGGCAGTGGGCACAGTCTATTGAAAGCTCTCCGTAGAGTTCCGGAGGTGGTGTACACGTCGGCGACGCGGGGCACGCCGTCGGAGCCGGGGTGCAGGCCGGTGACGCGGCCGAGCAGCCAGCGGTTGGGGGGCAGGCGGTCGTCCTTCACAACAACCATCTCGCCGAGCTGGAGGCGCCTGCCATCCTTGTGCCATTTTTGTCTCTTCTGGAGTTCTGAAATGTACTCTTTATAGTATCTATTCCAGAAGTGAGTTTTCAGCTGCTGAGCTCTCATATATCGTGAGACAGAGACTGTCATGTCGTTGACCTGAGGAGATGGCAACATCATTAAAGTTCGTCCAATCAAAAAATGGGCTGGTGTGAGTGGAACTAAGTCTCTAGGATCTGATGATAGAGGCGTCAGAGGCCGAGAATTCAGAATAGCTTCGATTTGAACGAGCACTGTGTTCATTTCTTCATACGTCAGATTTGCAAGGGCTAGTACTCGTTTTAAATGGTGCTTAATCGACCTTACGGAACCTTCAGCCAAACCATTAAAATGGGGACTATAAGCCGGCGAAAACTTGAAATTAATAGAATTTTCCGAAGCATATTTACTTATTTCCTGCGATGATGATTTTAATAAGCGAGCGAGCTCGTTGTAAGTACCTACAAAATTAGAGCCATTGTCTGAGAAGATGTTGGCAGGTTTGCCTCTGCGGGCAATGAACCTATTTAAGGCAGCAATGAATGCTTGTGAACTTAATTCGGTGACAAGCTCGATGTGAACTGCCCTTACAGCCAAGCATACAAAAACACATACGTACGATTTTATCAGTTGACATCCTCTACCCTTTCTGTTCGCTATCAAAATTGGCCCGGCGTAATCAACGGCTGTATTATTAAAAGGAAAGTCAATGTGAACACGTTGTTCAGGCAGGTTGCCCATAATAGGCTGAACACTCTTCCCTGCGAATCGACAGCAAGTAATGCAATTGTGAACGGTTTTTCGAGCAAGATTGCGTCCACCAATAGGCCAATATTTGTGGCGTAATGTGGCAAGTAAAAGCTGTGAATCATGAATTAAACACTGTCTATAAAATTTGTCTATGTCTGCACTAACTACGTATCGATGTTGGCGGAATCGAATCAAAATATTTATAAGGTCGTCTTGTACCGTTGGTCCTACGCGCTGAATATGGTTTAATGATAACCCAGACGTCGTCACAGCTGATCCGTCAAAAACGACACGAAGTTTTGTTGTGAGACTCGATTCGCGCAACACCCCGTGATGAGGCAAAATAAATGAGATTTCCTCACGATTATAATCATTATTTTCAGTCATATGACCTAGTTCGATGTACTCCGAAATAAAGTCACAATATTTATCTTTAAAATTCGTATCACGCTGGAACCTGCGCTCTAAGCCTATAAATCTACTAAGCGCCTGTTCATAGGAATCTCCTAGTACTTGTGGTGATTCCTTCATCGGTATTTTAACTATGAATCGCCCGTCTGGCTGACGAGTTGTATTAAGTGTAAAATGATGTTCAATTGCGTGATCATCTTTAGATAAAACGCTATGCTCTGGTGCTCGAACTGTTTCAAGCTCAAAGAATTGATTTAACTGATTTTGAAGTTCGATATCAGTGGAATTTTGTAAAAAATTGCAATGGACTGTAGAATTATTTTTGTTACCTTTGCGTGACTGAACGGCACCTGATACTAAATAACCAAACTTGCTTTTGTTTAGTATCGGTTTATTTTTGCCTAATGAAATACGATGTGTACCTAAAACACTCCAAAATATCTCTGCACCTAACAACATATCTATTTCTGACGGAATATAGAATGTGGGGTCAGCTAAGACAATATTAGGTGGAATATTAAATGAAGTACAATCAACCTTTCGAACTGGTAAAAGTTGTGTAATTTGAGGTACAATAAAACAATTGATGTCAACTATATGTTCGTCATGACGTGAAGATATAGTGACGTCACACCGTTTTGTTATGCGTGACGACTGAGAGTTTAATCCTTCAACAGACGTTGACGTAGAATAGGCAGGTAAATTCAGCTTTGTATATAAACTCTCTGTCATCAGGCAACAAGTACTGCCATTGTCCAACAAAGCGCGCACAGTGATTTTATTACCATCGCAAGTTGTAACGTCAATGAGTGCTGTGGATAACAGTACACTGCAATGATTTGAAACGGTAGACGACAAAGCGATGTTATTATCTGATTGGTCTTCATCACTGTGATCACCCTGCTCGGCGGCAGTCAGCACGGTGCTGGGGCCTGGAACGCTAGCGCGGTCAGGGCTGCCATGTGAATGTGACGACTCATCGTTTGTGTGAAGTAACGAATTGTGCCACTTTGAACACTGTATGCACGGACCTAGCCGACATTTTTTGTCTGGATGCCTAGGCCGTAAACAATTGAGGCATAAATTTAAATTATTTGCCCGTTGAAGACGTGTTTCTACGCTTAATGATTTAAATATTGGACACTGATAAACTGCATGTTTGTTATTGCACATTGGGCAAGAATACGAAAATGAAGGCGGGGTTGATTTATTTACGACGAACGTTTTGGGCCGAACAGGTGTAACGTCGCTATGACGACGCCTTTGTTGCGATTGTGACTCTGCCATGGTCTCCAACAAGTCTGCACGATTTTTCAGGAATCCCAGAAACTCATTAAGGTTAGGAATGTCTTTAATAGTGTTACGGTATTCCTCCCATTCACGTCTGGTTAAAGGATCCAACTTACTGGAAATCATGTAGATCACAAGAACGTCCCAACTATCGGTCGGTAGCTTAAGAGTAGCGAGAGCTCTGAGGTTTTTATTAACTGTGTCTATAATGTTCCTCAGCGCTCTTGGAGACTCCTTAACCACGGAGTCGATATTAAATATTGCTTGAACGTGATTGTTTATCAGTAACCTGTTATTGTTATAACGATCGCATAATAGCGACCATGCGACCTCATAGTTCTCTGCAGAGAAGTCTAATGAGCGGATAATTAAAGCAGCACTATCGGTTAAGGCTGCGCGCAGATAATGAAATTTGTGAATTTTCGGTATTGAATTATTGGAATGAATTAGTGATGCATACGTATCATGAAACTCCAGCCAATCTTGATAGCGACCAGAAAAACGTGGGAGTTGGATAGTAGGTAATTTTAAGCCTGGCCCACCTGTAAGGACAGCTCTCGAACCTGACTCCGCAGAATGAAGGCTACTGCCAGAGCCCGCAGCGGCGCCGCCTCTGTCCAACACCTCCCGAGCAGCGGCGACGGCCGCATAATAGTCGTCCTCGAATTCTTTACGTTCCTTAAATTCGTTGTCTGGAATTTCAGATAAACGTTCTATGTCAGATTGCGTATTATCGAAATATGCATATAGTTCTTCGAATTTAGACAATCTAATATTAATTTCTTTGATTTGTAGATTACTAAGTGATTCGCAACTTAGAATGATTTCCAAATAGGATTTAAATTGTGTAAGCTTAGATTTATACGAAGCTCGCGTTCTAGTTAAGCCTTTGAGGTCCATTATAGTGCTAAGAAGAAAAATGCAAGTGATAATTTATAAGTAAATAGATCTGCAATTGAAGCGATACTTAAATTTTTAATAAATGCAGGCAGTAGGTAAGCGCGAAGAAATAAGTAAACATGCGCCGGTCGCCTTTTGTTCGCAAGGCGGAAGAATGCGCGTTGGCCGCGGTGCACGCAGAGACACCGTGCACTACTGCAAGGCGCGCTGCGTGCGCGCTCGAATAGCCAAGCAAGATAGCTCGACACGGTGAGACACCGTGTTGCGTTGCTGGAAAGTACCGTAAGATCTTTTTAAAATTAAGCACACAAATTAAATTAAATACCTAGTACCTAATTGCAACTTGCAAATCAAACGTATGCACGAATAAACTAAAATGGACAATTATGAAGTGTGAAGCAGTTAAACAATACTGACTCGATTAAATACTTAGTAAGTAACCACTGAGGTTATCATAAATCGTTGGTTAATTATGTTTAACAACGAAGATTAAACAATAACGAGTGAAATTTAAGGGATATCGATTGTACTCGTATGAACTACGAACGTACGGAATTAAACAGACAGGTAGTTAGGTACTTTTACTCGTACCGAAACGATTGAATTAGGGTAACTATGACAAGGCAAATGATTTTACCTGTATAGGTAGGTACCTATTAACGATTGATTATTACAAGATTTACAAGGAATAAAATTGTTTTTAATAACGCCGAATGCAACTGGGACCTAACAACAAAACAAATGATTGGAACGGACTCACAATGAATTATGCCTTCCTCGGTGCTCACGTATTGTTGTAGTTAGGTTAATTATCACAGATGACGACTTCTTGATGATGGACGAATATTTCTGTTTGTGCCACGCAGATTAACTAGGCTTGATCTGAGTATCAACACTTGCAAATCCGCTGCTTGTTGACTGCGTGGGTCGTTGAATTGTGTTTATTGTTGCGCCGATGGGCCAGATCTGAGTACAAAGCTTGCAAATCCGCCGCGTGTCGCTTGCGCAATTTCTTGATCTCGCTGTTTGCACACTGCTTGACCGTTAATTGACCTCCTGCACAGTGCGGTCGCTAGGCAGTAATCCGGTTCGTAAGGCCAAATGTTGAGGCGTCAATCTCGATGCAAGGGTGCGTGGTGGAGATATGGAGATGATTAAAAAGTGACTCAAACTTTACAAATATTATAATAAAAAAAGGTATGTACACATGTACTACGTGTGTTTAGAACCGCGTCGTAAAGCAGAGTGAGGGCGCTCGGAGCTTGTCGTGTAGCCGAGCGCTTTGCTGGAAGATGTCGGGTATATACGGCGTTAACAGATGCACCAGTTTCGATTTTTCTATTTTCTGGCAAAGATAATATAAAGACTTGCGTTCAAGCGGGCCTTATAACATTTAGTAAAGTTAATCATAATATGACACAAAGCGTTTGTTTTATTTTTGCCAAGCCCTAGGACATTAAATATTACATAGGTATAAACAACAAATTTCCTTCCATTCTGTTCAGTCAACGTCATCTGTTTACCGATATTCCTAGTCATGCTTATCGATATACCCACTCTTTAGTCGATACCAGCCTAACGAAGTAACTTTTGCAGTACCTACGTCAACATGTAAGTTTAGGTGAAATTATTTCCATCAAATACTTAATAATTTCATTATATTCTTATTCAAATCTTATATTTCTATTATATTATGACGTGCTAAACTTTAAGTTTCGCGTCTAAATGATTCAACGTGACTGAACCTCATCAAGGTTATATAAAATGAACTATCACTAGAAGTGTCAAAGGGATCAAGATTCGCCGCGAGGAGTATAGATAGTTTTATCGTACACTCCTGAAGATTTATTTTTCAACGCAATCCTTGAGTCTAAATTAATCCCCGTAATCATAAACGCTCTGTAGGCTTCTGCTAACTTACCAATCGTTTGTCCTTATCTATCACTTTGACATTTACCTTTCACAGATAAGGACAAACGATTGCTAAGTTAGCAGAAGCCTACAGAGCGTTTATGAATAAAGGGGAGTCTTTGACGCCCTCAACTTTGAGCATCGACTACCTAATGTACAGAAATATTTGTCAATCACAATAAAATTTAAATAATCCTAATAAAATTTTCCGTGATTTGTTATTTACGTTTGTCCCCACCTTCTATTTAATTCAAAGGAAAGTCCATAGCTGGAGTTTTAGGACGTGTTTTTCTTTACAGTTACTTAAGAGGGTGCATCCGTGCTGAGCTCGCAACGTCGCATTTTTGGTGATTTTTTGCGATTATTTCACAGAAATTGAATGAAAGTATCAAATATCCGTCTCTAGTGCACTTCGTTTTTAGTGTATTAATGTGTCTAATGCAATAATTCATCGTGATGGACTTTTATTTTCTTATTAAACGAGATTAACCCCCTTATTCATAAACGCACTATAGGCCTCTGTTAACTTAGTAATCGTTTGTCCTTATCTGTCACTTTGACATTACCTTTCACAGATAAGGACAAACGATTACTAACTTAGCAGAGGCCTATAGTGCGTTTATGAATAAGGGGGATAGTATTTTATCCCTTTAATCTAACTAATATTATAAATGCGAAAGTATGGATGGATGGATGGATGGATGTTTGTTTGTTACTCAATCACGCCAGAACGGCCCAACGGATCTGGATGAAATTCGGCACATAGATAGAGAAAAGTCTGGAATAGCACATAGGCTACTTTTTATCCCGGAAAATTGCGTAGTTCCCGCGGGATAGCGATAAACTAATTCTTTGCAGACGAAGTCGCTGGCAACAGCTAGTACGAAAATAAAAGTCCATCACCATTAATCATTGCATTGGACACATTAATACACTAAAAACGAAGTGCACTACAGACGGATATTTGAAACTTTCATTCAATTTCTGTGAAATAATCGCAAAAAATCATCAAAAATGCGACGTTGCGAGCTCAGCACGGATGCACCCTCTTAAATGTTTTTGCAGTCGGGTTTTTGTTTTTAAACAATTTAATTAGCTGTTTAACTGCTTTTACTATACATTCATTAAATTTTGTTTCAGGATTGGAAGCAAATGCCGGTAGTCACATCGACCTTAATGAGAGAACTTTACTTTGCTGCGACAGATGAAAGTACTCCCTCCGAAGATACAGATTGTAAAATGCACTCTAAATTCAGTGAGCTTGAAGAAAAACCTAAAGAACCAAGTCTGAAGACGCCTGATGAGAGTCTTGACTCCTCACAAACCCTGGTGAAGCCGACCCACATGCCCTGTTCTTGCTTCTTGGAATATTTCGAATATTTAAAGCGGTGTTTGGAGTAAGTGCAAAAGATTATCATTAAAAGTCCATCCGGTTTGCACTCAAATAATATTCGCAAAAAATTTAACGATTCCCAAAAAAAATGCTAACCCTCTCAATTTTTTATTTTTTACGAATTTCATGCATCTTTCTACAAATTTCAGCTCTTTCCATCCCTGTAGGAGAGAAAAGATGTCCTGAAACTTTATTTTTTTTTATGTTCTTCCTTTTCGTTACGCCATACAAATTGTATGGAAAATTATAACAAAAAAGGAAAAAAACTTCGGGTAATTTTTTTGTTCCATTAAGATTGAAATAGGTTAGAATTTTGTTTACCAAATAGGACAGGTAAGAATGAAAATACCTTAGTCAAGACCCTGTATATATATAATACATACATAATATACAATACATAGAGTCTGGCAAACAAAAGCGTGACCTGACGAAAACACGGCAAATTCAAAAAAATTACATGTGGTATTACTAACTGTTTTTCATTTCGCAGATTCCTTGAATATTTTCAAGATCATGATATAAGATATTTTCATTATCATCATCATCATAATTATGGTCAATATATATATCAAATCAAATAATCAGGATCAAGGATTAAGATTACATAGTCATAGTTTATCCCATTACATACGGGGTATTTTAATGCAGGTTATATATTTTTTAATTACCTTTTTATCGTGCCTGTTGCTACAAATTATACTTTTAATATTACAGGTTTTTTATAGACGACAATCCTAAAGACATTGTCGGTGAAAATCTATTGAAAATGATGAAAAAAGTCGGAGATGGTGCGGAGTACAACCTTCTGAAGTTAGATTACATACAAACAGTGTGGAAGCACTTAGAAGCTAATAAGGATAAATATCCGCCTGAGAGCACTAAGTTACTATATCGCAATTTTTGTGTTCGTGATTAAGTTAAGCAAGTTGGCAAGTGCCATAATAATATTACTATTACTGTTATTATAAAAATAAGTTTTAGTTTTAAGATAATTTTATAATAAATTTATTATATGTAAAGATTGCGGTGCCCTTACAGGGTAAATGTTTGGAACTTAACATATTTTAACATCTTTGTCACAACATTTTTATGCAATAAAGAGTTTGAGTTTGAGTTAAGTTTCGACCTGTGGATCAATATTAATGATTAAGTATTTATTGTTCTAGTCCTAGAAGCTTCTATAATCGACTATACCCCGTGCAGGATAGATATACATAGGAAACATTAATGGTTATTTATACCTAGTGCAGTTTTTAAATAACATTTTTGAGTTTAAGTCTCCAAACCCAATCCAAATCCAAAATAAAATATAAAACATTAAAATACTTTCACGCAATTTATTAACCAATCTTTTTACCGACTTTCATAATTGCACTAGCGACCCGCCCCGGCTTCGCACGGCATATTATGCATGTATAAGGGTGCGACCAAACCGCCGCGTATACGCAGTGACGTGTCGTATGCGTCACGTTTTCTCACCGTTTCTTCATACATTTTGTTGCGATTCCGTAACGCCACTGTTTTTTAAGCGGCGGTGTGGTCGCACCTTTATACATATAAACCTTCCTCTTGAACATTGCGTAGTTTTAAAGATTTAAGCATACATAGGGACATAGAGACAGAGAAAGCGACTTTGTTTTATACTATGTAGTGTTAATGTTATCCTGATTGGAGTAGTTATAATATATTCATTTATAACCCTACGGAAAAAAAGAAGAATGTAGCTACAGTAGTAAATAATACGTAAACTGCTCCAACATTGCCACCAGACCACAACATTGCCTATAATCGGGAACAATTATTTGTAAGCTTTAATTTTACAAAAAATAAGGTGTTAATTTATGAGACAGAGAGAGGGAAAAATATTTATTTACACATTACATTATTAACATTTTATAACATTTGTCTTTTCGGGTAATTTTCTCAGTCGCCTTCAATTTGTAAGCACTTAGCTCGAAAGTTCCACAGGAAACTGGTATAAACCTGTGTATTGCTACAAAACTATGTAGCTTCAATTAAATTTACGACTACTTAGTTGACTAGATTAATAAAGTTACAACGGTAATTTCCTTCTAAACTATTTGTACAATTTTTCACCACTTTCCGGTGACATTTTCAACATGCTTCACACAGACGGCCAGTAAGGTTTAATAAGTTAAAACTCGGAGAAGTATTACTAGGATCGCAGCTCCTCTAAGAGCTTAATTTGAAATACGAATGAAGCTAGTTTTTTAAAACGCTCAGGTACGGCGTCTAAGGGACGACCTGAGGGGACGACTGAACACGTTCACTATCCGTGTCCCATATATAATACTAGCGACCCGCCCCGGCTTCGCACGGTATATTGTGCATGTATTATACATAAATATAAACCTTCCTCTATATCACTCTATCTATCTATTAAAAAAAACCGCGTCAAAATCCGTTGCGTAGTTTTAAAGATTTAAAGCATACATAGGGACATAGGGACATAGTGACATAGGGACAGAGAAAGCGACTTTGTTGTATACTATGTAGTGATGTGGGGCCACGGCTAGCCTCTATATCAAAGGCATATAAGAGGTTCACATATCAGATTGGGACAGAGTGTTCAATCAAACTAACCTAACCACCGCTGAATAATTCTGGAATAATTCTGAGACCTTAAAGGATACAAAAGCCCTCTCATTCTGAGAGGAGGCCTGTGCCCAGCAGTGGGACTTATATGGACTGAAGATGATGATGAAAGGATACAAAATATTAGATTAGTTTTAATTGACATGGACACCCATGCATAAAATACCGGCCAAGTGCGAATCGGACTCGCGCACTGAGGGTTCCGTACAAATTCGCCAAGTTATATAAAATCCAGTCTTAGCAGAGCCCTGCTCTTAAGCAAAATGTGAGGTCATTTTATATTGGTTACTTATATAGACAGACAAATATTAAATAAAAAAAAAACTACCTACTTAGGTACTTGATCTCATTCAAACCAATTTTGGGTGGAAGTTTGCATGGTAATGTAGGTATATTATTATATTTTTTTAGTTTTATCATTCTCTTATTTTAGAAGTTACGACACACATTTTACCACTTTGGAAGTGTCTCTCGCGCAAACTATTCAGTTTAGAAAAAAATGATAGGTATCATAGAACTCAACATAATTTTTGAAGACCTATCCATAGATACCCCACACGTATGGGTTTGATGAAAAAAACATTTTTGAGTTTCAGTAAGTTTGTATGGGAAACCCCAAAATTACTTGTTTTTTCCTATTTTGGTATAAAAATCTTAATGCGGTTCACAGAATACATCTACCTACTTACCAAGTTTCAACAGTATAGCTCTTATAGTTTCGGAAAAAAGTGGCTGTGACATACGAACGGACAGACAGACGGACAGACATGACGAATCTATAAGGGTTCCGTTTTTGCAATTTGGCTACGGCACCCTAATAATGATGATGAAACTTAATCTATAATATTTGTTACCTATGTTATGTTAGGTGTCTAACACCTCAGCGTAATGCTGAGCCAGCAACCGTTTCACTTTTGCGAAGACACAAACACATTAATACATTGCTGATCTATTTTCATGTCTGTGTTTTATGTTTCATTTTTGTACAATTGTGTGTATGCTCTATTTCTGTGTCTTTCAAAAGAGAATAAATGTATTCTTTCTTTTGTTTCTTTATAAAAAATGCTGTGGTAGCCTGGTGGTTTGACCTTTGGCCTCTCAAGCAGAGAGTCGTGGGCGAGCCTTTTCGGAATTTATGTTAAGAGGGTGCATTCGTGCTGAGCTCGCAACGTCGCTTTTTTGGTGATTTTTTGCGATTATTTCACAGAAATTGAATGAAAGTATCAAATATCCGTCTGCAGTGCACTTCGTTTTTAGTGTATTAATGTGTCTGATGCAATAATTCATCGTGATGGACTTTTATTTTCTTATTAAACGAGATATAGTATTTTATCGCTTTAATACGAAAATAAAAGTCCATCACCATTAATCATTGCATTGAACACATTAATACATTAAAAACGAAGTGCACTACAGACGGATATTTGATACATTTCATTCAATTTCTGTGAAATAATCGCAAAAAATCACCAAAAATGCGACGTTGCGAGCTCAGCACGGATGCACCCTCTTAACTATGCGTTTTCAAAAAAAGAAGTTCAATAAGTGTCCCGTTTTTTTCGATTCACTCCCAATTAATTTGTATGGATGGTAGCGTAATGGAAATATTTTGTCTATACAAAATTTTGGTACAATTTTCTTTATCCCTATTAGAATGAATAGAGCTTCTGAGTAGGAATAACGTAAAATTTTCAAATTCTGCAAGATCCAGTGATTGAACAACTTTTTTTGAAACCGCCTAATTATTAAATTCATCATGAGCTTGGCGCAAGAAAATATCGTGAGTAGGTAAGCCTCATTTACATCTGCGAAGCTATTCAATAGTGCGTGTGAAGTTCCCAATCCGCACTGGGCCAGCGAGGGAACTATAGCCCAAGCCCTCTTGTTCTGAGGAGAGGGCTGCCCAGCAGCGGGACGTATACATATTGTAAGCTGGAGATGAGATGATATTTGTTATTACGAGAAATAAATATATGGTATTGTTAAGATAAATCGAGTTGTTTTCTTCATCTAATACCTTTAAACTAGCAATTCTTGTATATCGACGACTTTATGCGGAAACGCTGTAACCCACAAAATGCAAAGTTTACACCAGAGCCAAAAAACTTTTCAAATATTTTAGAAAATTAAAACAACATTATATAACATATATAAAACTCTTCCGTGACTGACTGACTGACTGACAGACAACGCACAGCCTAAACCACTGGACCTAGAAACTTGAAAGCGTATAGCAGGATAGCCTAAGAAAAATTGCCCCCAGCTTTTTGGGTCGAAACTATAATCAAAAGATGCCTTTACCCTGCAAATTTTTTTTTTTTTTTTTAATGTGAATAGGAAGGCAAACGAGCAAGTTACCCCCTGGGGGTGAAAAACACGCGAATAACCCTAAAACTATTTTTTTCCTCTATGGAAGTGACGAATTTAAAATTTTCTACAAATATTAATGAAACTAAAAGCTATATAAAAAAAAAATTGACCCTCCTAACCATTTCGATTCTTGGAAAAAAAAAATCAGGGTAACAAGTTCGGCTCATGGTACAAGTACACACCATTTTTTTTTCAGATATGAACCAATTTATATTCTACATCATACAAAAGTTTCATCGACCTAGCCCAGAAGGCACATTGCGAAATTAAAATGAATGTACTACCTACTTAGTAGGCACTACTAATATATTATAGGTATTTGTTCAGTTGATTTTTGTTTTACTGGTCGTAGAAAGTTGAAATTTGGCATGTAGGTTCCTAGATGAGTGTAGGGAAGCATTAAAAGACGATTTTCCGAAATTCCCACGGGAACGGGACTTTTCGTTTTACTGCTTGTAGAAAACTGAAATTTGGCATTTAGGTTGCTTTAAGAGTGTAGGGAAGCTATAAGAGATAATTTTCCAAAATTCCTACGGGAACGGAAATTCATAGAATAAATACATCTACTTACCAAGTTTCAACAGTACAGTTCTTATAGTTTCGGAATAAAGTGGCTAAGTTACCACCTTCTTCAGATGTAGCTTGTCAACATTCAAGACGTACTTTTCTTCAAGTTCAATTATGGCGAGGAAACGCATAGAACCCAGAAAACTGGGGCTGGAAAAAAAAAATTTTTTTTCAGCAAACCCATACATGTGGGGTATCTATGGATAGGTCTTCAAAAATGATATTGAGGTTTTAAATAATTTTTTTTCTAGACTGAATAGTTTGCGCGAGAGACACTTCCAAAGCGTACATTTTTAATAATCTTTGATGCAGGGATGTTATGGATATATAATTTCGGATCTGGATATGGATGTATGTAGTACTCATTTGTAGGTAATTTAATGACAAACAATTCAGTCTTTGATTATTTTATCCTAGCTTATATAGTTTTTCTGAAAATTGAGAAAATCTGTAAAACGGGACACTTTTTCAAGGGGGGGGGGGGTGAAGCGGCTTGCGGAGGGGGCGGGAGAGTCATGTATTTTAATGTACTCGTATATAGGTATAACACAGCTAGCAGCAATAAATTAAAATTATAAATTTTGCCGTCTTGACCATACATTAAAATCTAGAATGAACGTTATGAACAAAATGCATCCTTCGAATTATTTACGAAAGTGGTACATTCGGAAGTTTACAATGGTATACAATGACACCTTTTCATTGCTATGTATGGAGTTGTAAAGTTGCGAATATGCACGTTCTTCTAAATAAATTAACAAATTGCGTTTTCATGGCAAGGGTCTTAAAATATACGAGTTTCAAAAACGATATGTACCTAACAGTGTACCAATTTATAGAAAACAAAATGTAACCTATGTTTTAATCTAGGGTACCAACTATCTTAGTTCCAAATGTTATCCAAATCCGTTCAGTCGTTTTAGCGTGAAGAAGGAACAAACAAACAGACTCAATAACGTCACATCCTCATCCATCCTCACAAACTTTCGCATTTATAATATGTAGGGAAGAGCGGGGCTGAAAGTGCCGGGGGTAAGTTGTTCCGATGAGAATAGAAACGCAAGTAAAAAACCGAGCGATTTTTGTAATGTTTGTCGTGAAACGTTATGGCACTATGTCGTTGTACAGTCGCCATCAGATATATCGTAGCGGGCGAGGTCCTCAAATATTTCGGAGCAGCATTAAATTTCAAAAAATTCGTTACACTAGATATGGTTAATAACATCGGAACACGCAATCCGTCATAAACATAAGAACAGCGATTTTTCAATAAATTCGGGACGTTCAATGAGCTAAAAATATCAGGACGCACACATCATCAAAGGTATCGACACAGTCAGGCTGATCACAAATATCGGAACATATGTGGAAAATAAACCTTACGTATATAATAATAGATTCGAATTCCAAACAAAATACAAATAAGGCTCCAACGTCATGCCAAAATGAAAGATATGTCACCTAAATAGTGTACGCGTCTCCATACATAATTCACTGTGTTAGTAACATAAAACCTCTTTTTGTTGAATAAAGTGTAAATTGTTACTGGCCACTAAATTGCCATATACATTTTTTTACGAATAAAATTTGTCCTCTTCTGCTGTTAGAAGTCAAAGCATGTAGTTCTGTTTTATAAAACTAATTTTATTATAAACACACTGTAATTTAAACTGTTTGTCACAAAGTTAAGGTATATTTTCCAAAAATGTTCCGATCTTTATGGTCAGCCTGTCTGCATCGATACCTTTGACGATCTGTGACGTCACGATTTTATTGAAAAGTCGCTGCTACTTTATTTATGACTAATTGCGTGTTCTGATGTTATTAACCTTACAGTGTAACGAATTTATTGAAATTTAAGGCTGTTCCGAATTATTTGAGGACCTCGCCCGCTACGATATATCTGATGGCGACTGTAAGAGCCGTTTCAGTTGCTTCCATTATGGTAGAATAGTAGTTAGGGGAAAAAAACGAAATTGACGGAACAATTTACCCCGCAAAAAACTGTATTTTTGCCTTTGATTTTTTTTTGTTAACTGTTGATAGTACATAAAAAATAATCACATATTTTGAGGGACTAAAGAACACTTTTTCAGCGTGTGTGAACTAAGATTTAATTTTTGAAGGTTAAGTTTAGTTTTTGAAACGACGGAACAACCAGCCTCATAGCGGGGTTAGTTGTTCCGTTCCAATCGATACCTATGAAAAATGTTTTAGTAGGAAAACTGTTTAACGATGTACAAAACAATATCACTATTCAGAAACATGTATAATTATTCTTTAAATATATGCACAAGCCACACAATATTTACACTATTTTCATAGCTAAATTTTCTATCACAACAATTATTTTGACAATCGGCACTTTCAGCCCCACTCTCCCTAGTAGGATTATTACCTATATTAAAATTACATTTCAGAACGCAAAGTAAAACATTAATCTTACTTTCTATCATTCCACCGATAACAATAAGTGTGGTGTGATAATGCATTGATACCTGAGCTCTGCGCAGACACGTAAGTACCCATTTTATTGATATTTTAATAGTCTTACACGGTAAAATAAGGCCCACATTCTTGGAGCCATTTATAAAACCCAACCCGTATCCCAAAAGATTTATAATGTCGAGTATTTAGTATTTTATTTTAGATACGCTTAGCGGCGTATCTATTGTATATCTAAGCGATGGTCCATCAAAGTGCCCAAGCCCATCAGGGTCTTTTCGAACCTCTCTAATAGACCTCAAACTGAACTATCAAAATTCTCTCTCATCCTAAGACTATAATAATAGAGACTTGCATCATTAAGTACGCATCTATATTTCTTCTTGATAGGTAGCCATTTTGTACCAACGCCCTATGCAATCTGGCTACGCCATTGGCTCGACTAGGGTGAACGTATTCTACGACTTCTTCATTTCTACGACTTTTTTATCGTCATAAAACGGGATGAGAAGGGACCGAACTAATATTCTGTATTTTCACTTGCTAGGTACGGTCGCCCAATAAATGGTCTACCACTTTTCATCCAACTTCCTATCAAATGAAAATGTCGCTAAAGTCGAACTTTCAAGTTGACAGCCTGTCTTATCGATGTTACTATATTGTGACGTCCAAAGGAATTTTAACCCTAGGGTGGTAGACCACATATTTGGCTGATGGTACTTAAAATTTCTGGCTCAGCTTGCTATAAAAGTAGTGAAACGATAGATGGCAGCACAATGTTGATTGTTGACAGTAAAATTAATGTGTTTTATGTACAATAAAGAGTTATACATACATACATACATACAGTAGTGATACGAAGTGAAACAAAGGAACTTTCCAGTTGACATAATAATATATTTTACACCGACTGGACGACCGGATGGCCTAGTGGTTAAAGAACCTGACTATGAATCTTGAGGTCCTGGGTTCGATCCCCGGTCGGGGCAGATATTTGTATGAAAAATACGAATGTTTGTTCTCGAGTCTTGGATGTTTAATATGTATTTAAGTATTTATATTTATCTATATAAGTATGTTTATCCGTTGTCTAGTGCCCATATCACAAGCTTTGCTTAGTTTGGGACTAGGTCAATTGGTGTCAATTGTCTCAAGATATTTATTTATTTTTATTTTATTTTTTTACACCGCGATTACCTTTCCGGGGGTGCGAGTTCGGGTTAACGATTTTTGACCGTTCGTTGGCCCGACAGGTAGGTCTTTTAACTTGTATGTTTTAAAACTGTCTTTTACTTCGACACTAGCAAAATTGACCAATGGACAGAGGTATATTGTTTTGTTTTTTCATTGGATAACAGCAATCACAGTGTCGCGAAAAAACATTGAAAGACAGTGATGTGAAATGATTCATGTAAGAAAGAGAGGCCATGACGAAGGACCTGTTACAACTGGAACAATTTGTTGCTCTAACTTAAACAAAGATTTCAAGTATGTATAATTCTTTATTGTACATAAAACACATGAAAAAGGTAAATACAGGACAACACAAATACAAAAGTACAACAACATACAAGTACCTATAGAAAATTAGTTTTCAATTTTAAATTAAAATTTAAAATAAACTAGTCTCTTAAAGCTGAGGTTGTAGTTTACCCTTGAATTAACTTCCAACAACTATGCAATTTACCGGGATAAAAAGTAGCCTATGTGTTAATCTAGAGTAACAGCTATCTCTGTTCAAAATTTTATCCAAATCCGTCCAGCCGTTTGCGCGTGAAGAAGTTACAAACATACACAAACATACACACACACACACACACACACACACAAACTTTCGCCTTTATAATATTACTGTGATAAATTGGAGCAACCAGAATTAAATACCTGAATACCTGAATGAATCTAACCTAATAGGGAATATTCATGATTTTTTTCATGGCTTTCATTAAAAGCTCATTTATGTAATAAACAACATCATCATCATCGTCATCTCCAGCCTATATACTGTCACGTTGCAAAGTTGAATAAGAGAATTGTTTATTTATTTATTTATTGTTGATGAATTGTTGTTGATGGTGTACGGTAATTTATTGAGTTTAAAAATGAACGCACCTAAAACAAATAGGTACATGTTAAAGGAGAAAGGTACATTACATAATAAAACTAACAACAATGATAAATTTACGATGAATACTCACAAATGTGCCTCCAGCAAACACAATTCACAAACTGTTAGAGTTGTACTTAGAAATGAAACTTGAAACTTGAATCACTATTCCTCTTGTATCAAAGCTAATAAAATGTTTGTCTTGTCTTGTCTATTATAAATAAGTAGGTAAAAACAAGCCGGGCGACAACGCGCTAGTAGATCAGGACAGCGAATGAATCGAAAACTCTGATGGATCGAAAAGACAGGAAATCACTTTGAATTTGAAATAAGAGCCGAATACTAAATTATGTTTTCTTTAAAAAGTTAAGTCAAAAAGGAAAAAGTTTGTAACGAGCCAAGACAGCCTCGTTACAATACACAGCTAAGCAAAGCAACATAAAAAAAATATTTTTCAAATGACTATAATTTTAATTTACATATAATATTATTATGGTTTTTAATGGTGATTTATATTTTTGTGAAATGTTGATTTTAATTTTGTGGAAATTATTATTATGTTGGTACGGATTTCCGATCACGGGCCCATGGGGACCCGGTCATTTGAAAGGCATTCATGGAGCCGAGGCCAACATGAAGAGGTTTATTATTATTATTTTATTGTAATCCTTACCCTTTATTACCCTTATTTTAGTTTAGATTTTTGACATATAATATACAGTATTAATTTGATTTTATATTGATTTAAATTTAAATTTTAATTATTAAGTTTAGCTTTGTTATTTTTAAAATTTTACAATTTCCTTAATTTTTAATTTGCTGTGCCCTTCCTGGGACCATGTGAAATAATTATGTCTGTTTACAAACTGTATTTACCATGGTTGCAATAATAAATAAATAAAATAAATAAATAAATAAAAATAGCCGAGATATAAGCTATCAAAGATTTGTCTCTATCTCTTTCTAGAAAAACGCAATTTTAATATGGAGTTTATGGAGTTTATGGGCGTTGTGACAAATGACGTCACATGTCATATCGGATCTCTCTTTTTATTCGGTGACTAATTAGTAGTTTAAAACTCAAATATTTTCCATATTTCATGGCCGATGTTACTTTTAATTTCAGTTTTTGTCATCTCTTTTAAGATTTTTTAACCGACTTCAAAAAAAAAAGGAGGAGGTTGTCAATTCGGTTGTATTTTTTTTTTTATGTTTGTTACTTCAGAACTCCGTCAGTTGTGGACCGATTTGGAAAATTCTTTTTTTGTTGGAAAGGGAATACTTCCAGTTTGATCCCATTACCACCAAATCAAGATCTGATAGTGGGATCCTGGAGAAATCGAGGGCAACGCTCAAATTTTATAAGCACACCTATAGCAAATCAAGTATTTTTTATATATATATATATATGAATAGGAAGGCAAACGAGCAAGTGGGTCAACTGATGGTAAGTGATCACCACTGCCCATAGACACCCGCAACCCCGGAGGGATTGCAGATGCGTTGCCAACCTAGAGGACTACACACACATTACACTAAGTATTACATTCAGAAAGTATAATTTGGTGGACTGGACTTGATGAAAAAGACTGCTGATGGCCAACGGAACTCGATAAAGCTAAGTAATGCTCGCGCGGCTATAAGTTATCTCGATTAATATAGATAAGCGACTAAGAAGAAGAAGTTTTAAGCTGATGATTCTTTCGAACTGATCTGATGCTGAAGCCAGAAGGTAGGCAACGGAACTCTGTTATAAAACAATGTAACTAAGCCGTGTTAGGGCTTAATGGAATCGTTGTGAGATGCACTTTGGCTACAACCACTAAAGAGTGAGAAATAAAGTGGGCACGTACCTATATCGTGTTTCACATATTTTTTAGAAACTTCTAACGGTTAGGAATATTTAAAGGATACCTACTTTTGAGTTGCCGATATAGTACCTTGGTTCAATATAGGAGCGTGTAATAAGTATTATGCATTTGCCTCCGGAAAGCACTATTTGATGAATTGGAACCGATTATGAAGACCACAGATGGTCATCGGATTCAATAAGTAATTCAGGGATTGCGATTCGACTACTGTAATATAATAATAATAATAATAAAAGATATTTATTCAACAGTTTGCAATTACAGTTAGATATACATGTAAACACGTCATACTCGTAAAATATATACAATTCCCACATTACCATATATGTATGGTATGAAGCTGATCAAGGAAGTACCTACAAAGAGAATCCTTCCGTAAGTGACTAAAGTTCTTTCATCGGGGAAAGTAATATTTTTGTAAATAGTGATGAACAGATTGCATTAGAGCTTAGAGCGTATTACTCGTGGTCCCACTGTTTTAAAAATACTCACTAGAAATAATAATATTAGGTTAGGTTCAATAGGTAGGTATCTTCAAATGCCCGAAGGGAAACCACATAGAAATAGGTTCCGTCGACCGGTGGAGTGTAATTCGACATTTTTATAACAGTGGGACCACAAGTCCGTAGCGGGTATTAGGCGTTATAAATTGGATAAATTACATTCACTATTTTTCGGTAAGTGCTACCTAATTATTTATATTGTGTGACGTCGGTGCCTCCGCTCAAATAGTTCCATGCCGAATAAACAGGTACTATATAGGCAGATAGACTAGGTCCACTTCTGCCACGCATATCACACATAAATATAACGGTGGCGCGGGCTGAGGCACCGACTTCAACATATAAATAAGTAGGTAGCACTTACCGAAAATTAATTTTAATTTGATAATTCTAAAGTAGCGAATTGAAGGCGGTTCTATATATATTGGCAAATTCACACGAATAAAAGGCGGAGAATATCAACAAAAGGACGTCTTGGCAAAGCTGATATTGGACCGCAAGACAAATTCAAGGCAGCATCAACAATGCTACCTGTGTTTATCTAATGTCTCCAAGGAAACCAATGAAAATAACATCAAGGATTATGTTAGGATGAAAACTCAGGCAAATATTAGCTTAGGTATTTAAAATAAATCGAAAAAATGATAAAAGCTACAACTCGTTTAAGTTGTATATTCCTAAGAATATTATTGATATCGTGCTACAGGACTCTTTCTGGCCGAGCGGTATTACATTTAGAAGATTTGTTTATCTACGACAAACACAAGCCACATAATACTTAGCTCAACTCAGCGGATTTAGTTTTCTCAATATTAATACTAACATAGGTTAAGATTTTTCAATTTGTATACTAACATACTATGGACCTAAAGTTGTCTGAAAATAAAGATATATTATATTTATTATTATTATTATTATATATTTTTTTTCATATTTTATAAAGAAATGTGAGTTTTTTTACGAACATACGAATGTTTGTTCTCGAGTCTTGGATGTTTAATATGTATTTAAGTATGTATTTATCTATATAAGTATGTTATCCGTTGGCTAGTGCCCATATCACAAGCTTTGCTTAGTTTGGGACTAGATCAATTGGTGTCAATTGTCCCAAGATATTTATTTATTTATTTTTTAATGCATATTCCCTATTCTATTGTCAACCTGAGTTCAAAGTAGGATAACGTCGAGACGACTTCTACTGAACCGCTTTCTAAGAAGCATAATCATTCGGAATAATTAATTTCCTGTGAACTGTAATGCATTAAATGTACTATCCGAACGATTTTCATAGCAATCTCTTCTATGTAATTACACTTACCTGAAACTAGTATCGACGTATTCCCATTGTCAATATAAAGAAGTGCTGGTTTTAAAAGTGAGGATTTCGGACATTTCGGTACCGGAGATGTCACAAAGATGGCTGCCAAACTCTTCAGATTATTATAAAACATCGAGGCATTGTTCAAAATTTGATTTGACCTTACGTCACTCTTGGCCGGTTTTGAAGTTAATAGGATATTTTTTATAATTTTACAGATGTGAAGTCTAAAGATCAACCGGCTCTTGTTTCAACCACTGGCTGTATTCAGACAGAATTTTATTTGAACTCAATTAAGACATCGTCTATAATGGAAAGAAAGAAAGAAAGAAATAAAGAAAAACTGGAAGAAGAACTTTCGACAGGATCAGAGAATGAAGAAACAGATGCACGTGGTTATAATTCGCAGCCTGCAAATTCGAGTTTAGTCACAAGCCATTTCAATCCGAATGCCATCTTGAACCAAGGAAGGATCAAAGATCCTAAAACTATAAGTCCTGGTGCTAAAATAGTTTATGTCTTACCCAAGGATGCAAGCACATACGAATTGGACAAGTTTGAAGAAAATCGTATGATAATAGTCAACAACGATAAGTTCCAGGAGGGGGATCCTAGACCAGGATCTTTGGTAGATAAGGCGAAATTGATCGAAACATTCTCAAAATATAGATTTAAAATAGATGCAACATATTACAATCTTAATAGGAAACGGCTGCTTAAGAAAGTCAAAAAATGTACGTATACAATTTTGTTCTTAAGTATTACAATAGGTACATGAGAAATAATTTTTCATCTCTCATACTTTGAAAGTAGGTCATTGATTATCTGGATAGCGGGTTGAAAGTGACTCATCGCGACCCTTGGGTTGAAAGTACCTAATTTGAAAAAAAAATCTCAACCCTATACAGCTAACTAATCCAAAATGAGACATAGCAATGGAAATACGTATACAGCCATGTAATCTATGTTTTATACAGGGTTATTGGTAATTCGAAGTATATTCGTTAGGAGGTGATAGGGTGACTATTTTCGATAATTTAACCCCCATATGTATTATGCAAAAGTTAACCATTTTTGAGTTACTTATCGTTGTTTAGTTTTTTTTTCAAATTAGTGAAAAATGCAACATCAAATTTAAAAACAAAAAGTATCAGTAAATCTCATTTTTTCTTCTGATTTATAAAAACGATTAAACACTGGTTATTTATCAATATAATTATCGGGCCAAATTAAAAAATGCGAGACAAAAAAAGATATTACTTATTTCAATATTTTTTTGAGATTATTTTCACTAAAATGCCTTAAAATAAAAAAAAAAACGTTATAAATCTTGGCTTGCAGATTATTTTAAAAATATAACCGTTTTCTTAGCTATTCAAAAATGCATAACAACTAGGAACTTACTTCAAAGAAACAGAAAAAAAATGATCACAAAGGAAGCGGGCGGAAATTCTTATTCAAATTACGAGTAAACTAAGGTCGTTCTAAGGAGTTCTCAGGAAATTCTTATTTGAATTAAATTAATTAAAAACAATACTCAATGTAAATAACACAAAAAATACAAACTTAAAATAAGCTTTTATTGAAAAAAAATCTCAAAAAAATATTGAAATAGCTTTTGCCCGCGACTTCGTCCGCGTAGAAATCATTTTATTTTCAAATTGCTTTTGCCCGCGGTTTCTCTCCCGTGTACCAGTAGTATTTCAATCCCGTTTTTTTCCCGTTCCCGTAAGAATTTCGGGAAATGCTCTCTTAATGCTACCCTACACTCCCCAAGCAACCCACTTGTCACATTTCAGCTTTCTACGACCAGTTAAAAGAAAAGTCCCGTATTCACCGTTCCCTTAAGAATTTCGGGAAATGCTCTCTTATAGCTTCCCTACACTCTTCAAGCAACCTATATGTTAAATTTCAGCTTTCTACAACCAGTAAAACGAAAAATCCCGTTTTTCCCCTTTCTGTGGGAATTTCGAGAAATTGTCTCTTAATGCTCCTTCTACACTCATCAAGCAACCTACATGCCGAATTTCAGCTTTCTACAACCAGTAAAACGAAAAGTCCCGTTTTTCCCGTTTTGGGAAATTTATCTTAATGCTTCCCTACACTGATCAAGCAACCTACATGCCAAATTTCAACTTTCTAAGACCAGTAAGTATAACAAAAAATCCCGGTTTTTCCCGTTCGTTTCCGTCAGAATTTTGGGAAATCCTTTTGTAGTGTCCAGGGGCCTTACCATGACGTCCTAATTCCGACTCAGTTCAAGTATTAGCTGTCACTTTTAGTATGAATCTGACAGCGAGCGAACCTAAACTGAATCGCATTAAGACGTCATGGTAACCCACCTGAAACCTGAAGGCCAAATTTCAGTTTTCTACGACCAGATCTTGTAGAACTGAATATAAATCCCGTTTTTTCCTTATCCAGTAGAAATTACTTTCTTAGTTATGTAATCACCTACTTGTGTACGAAATTTGAAGAGTCTAGTTATTATAGTTACGTAGATAGGGTCACACGAAATCGAATATATAAATCCCGTATTTTCCCGTTTCCGTGGAAATTTCCAAAAATAGGTATGTGTTTTTGTTTTCGTAGTCAGCGACCCGATAAACCGTACAAACAAATACCCATGTTGATTTTCAGACTTTGTCACCACATTTCCCCCTTTTAGGGGTTGAATTTTCAAAAAACCTTAAACAGGTGTTTACTCATTTATTGTCAGGAATACTCTTGCGAAGTTTCGAATAAAATAATAATTAGAGTTTAGTCAGAGTAATAATAATATTACAAGCACCTCCTTTTATTGAAGTCGGTTAAAAATAATAATAGGTAAATGGGGAAATTACACACTATAAGGTAAAAAGTAAGTATGTATGTATGTATAACTCTTTAAAAAAAAGTTAAAATGTTAAATGTTGTATGTCTCTTTTAAAAGTAAATGTTTTATCGATAAAAGTCCAAAACCCGAATGGGAAATCACTAAATTCTTTGTTGACATTGGGATGGCCTTGAGCCAGCCAATGAGAGGCTTTGTTAGACCTAACCTATAAACTAAACGTCATGATGCTGTGGCACATGAAACAATAGACGATCGCTTTGCAGGCCAAGGCCTGCAATTTTGTATGAAAATCCATTACTTACCCCTTGTCTAACCGCACCCGCGACGTGATACGTCCCGGCCTATTATTTGGAACGTAAGGTTAACATTTCACTGCATCTTTGAGAAAAAATCTTTGCCTTCGGCTCGGATTTCAAACAATCTCGTCCAGTATGGCAAACTTACTGGTCTCTTCAGTAATGTACTATTATCGGTTATCTTACTCTCCACGCCGGAACAAAGCAGCGCTCGTACTGCTCATGTTTGACTTGGGGTTTTTTGTTTCAGTTGCACTCTATACTGACTTCTCCTCAATCGGGTGTGTCTGTGTGGCCATACTAACACACGGTAATAAAGAAGAACCGGGCCAGCTGAAGGCAAAGGACAAGTGGTACAGCGAACTTGATATCTTTAAATACTTTGATGCCTCTAAAAACCATACTTTGGCGGCGAAACCCATCATATTCATAATTCAGGTTATTGTTTTTATATTTTTAATTATACCAGGTGCCCGCGAGGAACCAGAGTCCCATTCAGCATAATGTTGCGGATAAAACTCAAACTTTGGTAGGATAACAATAAGGCTGTTTACAGGCTTGCCGCGGCCCCTATACGTCTTCTAAAGTGACCGTCGGGGAAAAGACATCAGCGTCTCAGCTGGACAACGGCGTAGAGTTGAAGAAGTACCATCTCCCTACGGAGAGTGACAGAATCATTTTCCACAGCTGTTACATCGGCAAGGCAGCTGTGAGGTAATCCCTACTATATTATAAATATAAATGCGAAGGTAACTCTGCCTGTCTGTCTGTTAAACTTTCACGCCTAAACCACTGAACCAATTTTAATGAAATTTGGTACAGTCGCCATCAGATATATCGTAGCGGGAGAGGTCCTCAAATGTTTCGGAGCAGCCTTAAATTTCAATAAATTTATTACACTAAGTAAAGTTAGTAATAACAAAACACGCAATTAGTCATAAATATAAGAGCAGCAACTTTTTAATAAACGAATTCTTTACAGACGAAGTCGCATGCAACAGCTAGTACATACTTAAATAAATCATGTCTTTATCCCTTACGGGCTAGTCAAAGCCTAAAGTAACAAGACCTAAAGGCCGCGTTTAGCAATATTTCACCTGGACAAACATATATTATATTATTATTATGTCTTTTTGACGTGTTTTATGTACGATAAAGAGTTTGTTTACACATACACAGTGGCGTGCAGTGGGGGATCGCCGGGGTAAGCAGCGATAGTCAGCGAAGGGGTGGCGCATTACAATTTTTATGCACTGCCTATCCTGGCAACCCCTCACTGCACGCTCTGGTACAAGTTAAAATTATATTTTGAGTAGTACTTTGATTTTCCAGAGACCCGAAGCACGGTTCTTGGTTCATACAAAAGCTGTGTGAGAAGGTCCAAGAATTCGGACTTACTCATGACTTGGAAACCATATTCAAGAAGGTCAGACACGCCGTTGCTGTGGAATGTGTCAGTATAGAGGTGAGGTCTAGTATACAAGGTCTCTCGATTTTTTTCCGGAAGATTTCAGCAGGTTTTGGGTTAGTTTATCTGAACGCTCTTTGCTTATATCCCTTTGCATTCGAACTTTCAAAATTGCTTCCAGGACTGGAAGCAAATGCCAGTAGTCACATCTACTACGCTGAGGGATCTGCAACTTGTTCCCACACTTCAGGAGAACACTCAACAGAGTCGTGCCAGCTCATCAGCACGACCCTGTTCCCCCGCTGTTTCCCGATCTCAAATAAACAATCCTGATGCCCTCTTGTCGCATCAGCTCGAAGAACTGCAAGTGTCTCTGGGAAAATCAACTGAGACTTCTGTTCCTGATTGTTCACCGGTTGAAATGATGCTGCAACACCGGCCTTGCTGTTGTTTTTTGGAATACTTTGACTACTTAAAAGACTGTCTTGAGTAAGTAAATAATAATATCAATCGTCGCTGTAGATTCCAAAATGGCTAAAAGTGATGTGCACCTATTGATCGATACAACTATCGATATATTTCTGTACCAACCGTTTCCCGCGACTTCATTTGCAAATAATTAAGTATTTCATATCCTTACAAACTTATACAAAATTATAACTTATTTTGGTAAAATCATAATAATATAATTGAAAACACTTGCAAGCTTTATTGCTACAACAAGTCAATGAAATATGAAACAACACTAATGGCCGCCGTATTTGTTTCATTGTAAGCACTGGTGCAGTACGGGTGTCAACCCCAGTTGACAGAAAAAAAGCGGTATTTAAAAAAAATATTGACTTCAGAGCCATACACCGGAATATTGTGATTGTTTTTTTTTTCTTGGAATCTGCACAAACGCTACTACTTACCTACTATGCACCCTATTACACTGACACATGGTCTACTTACGTTAGAAAAAAAGTTAAATATCACCATCTCTACGAACAACTATAGTTGACACTCTTACTGGAACAATACTGCCTGACTGTCAACTCTGATTGACACACGTAGGTAATGGGCTAGCATCCGGTTTGCACTCAAATAATATTCGCAAAAAAATTTAACAATTCTCAAAAAGAATGCTACCCCTCTCAATTTTTTTATTTATTACGAACTAGCTGTTGCCAGCGACTTCGTCTGCAAAGAATTCGTTTATCGCTATCCCGCGGGAACTACGCAATTTTCCGGGATAAAAAGTAGCCTATGTGCTATTCCAAATTTTTCTCTATCTATGTGCCAAATTTCATCCAGATCCGTTGGGCCGTTCTGGCGTGATTGAGTAACAAACAAACATCCATCCATCCATCCATCCATACTTTCGCATATATAATAATTTCACGAATACGAATACGAATTTATACGAATTTCACGCTGCTTCCACTCAAAATCACGAGCTCTTTCCATCCCTGTAGGAGAGAAAAGATGTCCCGAAACTTTCATTATTTTTTCTGTTCTTCCTTTTCGTTACGCCATACAAAGTGTATGGACAATTATAACAAAAAAGGAAAAAAAACTGGGTAATTTTTTGTTCCATTAAGATTTAAAGAGCTCGTGATTCTGAAGTAGGAACAACATAAAATTGATAGGGAATATATTATATTAAAAAAACGGATGAGTTGCACTCCGAGAGTGCCGGCAGAAGTGAAAACTACACACACACACAATCGCGGATTCCGGTTCATTCCAACCAAATATCATAATAACGTGTTCCTAGAATATCAAAGTGTCAAAACAGATTATTCTCATAATGTCTAAAGCTCGAAATGACTCACGCCTATTTTTTAAATTACCGTATTCTTAATTATGACTATAACAATTCATTTAGACTCTATCGCGTTTGGATAAATTTTCAATTTTACCATTTCCTAAAATGTCTAAAACTTGACTTAATCATGTTTTGATGAATTTTCAATTATACCATTTCTCAAAATGTCTAAAACTCAAATTAACTAGATACAAAAACGTCACATTGTCAAAATAACTGTAAAGTTTGTGCCCCTGCTCATAAGGACAGTTTTTGTTTGATCGTTTACAAAAGCATAGTAGTTAAAACTTGCTAAACCAATTCTGATAGACTGAACATTCACATTTATAAATACGTAACACTAAAATACTGCGTGGTTAAAATTTTAGGTATTATGAGACAGTGTCATTTTGATCTTTGGGCCTGTCAACAAAAGGCATTTTTGAATTTTGGTAATTATGAAACTAATGCATTATCACTTTCAGTCTTCATATTAATTCGGCATTTGAAGTTATTGTTCATTTTACCAACTACACATTTTGGATATCGGATGTAATGTGTAAATGTTATTACGACATTTTGTTTTATTAAAGATGCGTTAATTTGGGAATTTAGGCATTTTGGAACTAAGACAATTTGAGATGTAGTAAAATAATTATGGAAAAGGCCATTATGATATTTGGTTGGAAACCGGAATCCAATCGCGCAAAAAAAAATAACATACCAAAAAAATGTTAAAATAAAAAAATAGAACCGCCTTCAAATCGCTACTTTAGAAATGTCAAATTAAAATTACTTTTCGGTGTGCGCTACCTATTTACTTATAATGTTGAAGTCGTTACCTCAGCTCACACCACCACCCACGCTCCCATCATAACATCGTTGTTTATGTGTGACATGCGTTTCAGAAGTGGACCTAGTCTATCTGCCTATATAGTACCTATTGGGCTTGGAACTATTTGATCTGAGGCACCTACTTCACACATTTTTTTTTTTTTTTATGTGAATAGGAAGGCAAACGAGCAAGTGGGTCACCTGATGGTAAGCGATCACCACTGCCCATAGACTCCCACAACCCCGGAGGGATTGCAGATGCGTTGCCAACCTAGAGGACTTAGATGAAATGCCTCTTGTGCCCGTAATTTCCCCGGCTGTCTTACTCTCCACACCGGAACACAGCAGTGCAAGCACTGCTGCTTAGCGGCAGGATTAGCGAGTAAGATGGTCGTAGCGATCCGGACGGACCTTGCACAAGGCCCTACCACCCGCAAGGGGAAATATATAAATAAGTAGGTAGCACTCACCGAAAAATAACTTTAATTTGACATTTCTAAAGTAGCGAATTGAAGGGGGTTGTATTTTTTTATTTAAATTTCTTTTTATCACGCTTTTTAGAGAATCGTTTTGTAATTTATCCAACTTATAACGCCTAATACCCGCTACGGACTTGTAGTCCCATTGTTATAAAAATGTCGAATTACTTACCGCTTTCACGGGGTCCTATTTCTATGTGGTTTTGCCCTTCAGGCATTTGAAGATGCCTAACGAACCTAACCTAATTTTATTATTACTAGCGAGGATTTTTAAAACAGTGGGACCACGAGTAATACGCTCTAAGCTCTAATGCCCCCTCTCTCTCCAGCCTATATACCGTCCCACTGCTGGGCACAGGCCTTCTCTCAGTACGAGAGGGCTTGGGCTATAGTCCCCACGCGGGCCCAGTGCGGATTGGGAACTTCACACACACCATTGGATTGCTTCGCAGTTGTGTGCAGGTTTCCTCACGATGTTTTCCTTCACCAAAAAGCTCATGGTAAATTTCAAATGAGATATCGCACATAAATTCCGAAAAACACAGAGGTGCGAGCCCGGGATTCGAACCCTCGACCTTCTGCTTGAGAGGCCACACGTCAAACCACTAGGCTACCACGGCTTTTTTACTAATGCCCGGTTCACATTTATTCCAGTAAACCGTTCCAGTAGCATTACATTGCGGCGTGCGGTGGATCAGTTCAATAGTTGACATCGTTAGCCCCGCAATGGAATGCTACTGGAACGGTTTACTGGAATAATGTGAACCGGGCATAATGTAAACTGGTCATCACTTTTTACCGGTGTAAGAACTTTAGTCACTTATGGAGGGATTCTATGTGTAGGCATAAGAGGCATTTCATCTTAGCCCTCTAGGTTGGCAACGCATCTGCGATCCCTCCGGGGTTGCGGGTGTCTATGGGCAGTGGTGATCACTTACCATCAGGTGACCCACTTGCTCGTTTGCCATCCTATTCATATAAAAAAAGGTACTTCCTTCATCAGCTTCATACCATACATATATGATAATGTGTAAAATGTATATATTTTACGAGTATGACGTGTTTAGCAAGGATATAACAGTAAAATCGAATCGCAATCCTTGAATTACTTATACAAATAACTTGTAATTGTTAAAATAATAATATCTTTATTTTTATTTATTTACATAGGTAATGGAACAAAGTTTGGTTATTTAATCATAACTTATGAACGGCTTAACTGATTTTTATGATCGTTGATTTGTTGGATTTTCCTCCACCCCGAATAGCAGAATAAATAATAAAAAATATGAAAAATTTACGAAAAAAAAAGCAATCCATCGGAACAGAAAAGTAAAGCCTGTGATGAAATTACAGAAACTAATTGACAACATTAAAAAAAAAAAAGAATTTAAGTTTTTTTCGCGTTTATAATAGCTGGTTGCAATTAGTTACTGTTTTACGATTAATATTCAATAATTTCGTCAAGTGAAGAGGAAATAACACTGACTCCTAACACAGTCAATTTGCCAGGAAAAACCATTAAATATATCGAATTGTACCAATGTCATATTTAATTTAATTTTTTTTTGCAATGTTTTTGTTTTGTTTCTTCGCAATCTAAGTGAAAAGCAGAGTGTATAACTCGTTCATAAAACCCATTTTCCTCTCGACGTATCTATCCACCCTCGCCGTACCGGCTCGGGTGGCTATATGAACGTCTCGGGTAAAATGACTTGTTTTATGCTCTTGTTGTACAATCTACTATTATTTTTCTTTACAAAGTGCGTTGTGCACTTTTTTGGTACTTACCTATGTTTTTTTTTTGCGCGAGTGTGCCTGTGTGTACTTTTCACTTCTGCCGGCACTCCCGGAGTACAACCCGTCCGTTTTTTTAACTAGGTACCCATTTATCGTGCCTATTGCTATTAGCTATTACATATCCTTTTAATGTTACAGGGGCTTCGTAGACCACAATCCTGAAGACAGTATCGCCAAATTTCTATTGGATTTGACGAAAAAAGTCGGTAGCGGTGCGGAGTACAACGTTCACAAGTTTGATTATATACAAGTCGTGTGGAAACACTTTGAAGCCAACATAGATAAATTTCCGTCTGGGAGTACTAAGTTTCTACATCCCAAATTCTCTGTTCGAATAATGGAATGAAATTAAATTAAATTAAATGAAATTTATTTTGCTGGAACAAGGGTTGTTTTACATGCGTTGTTACAAAATATAAGTGCCTCCTTATTCAGCCATTATCAAACTCTTCAAAATATCTTTGAAGAGGCTAATAGCGCTAGGATCCCACGGACCAAGGGTCTCGACACCGAAAGGGACAAAGTTATATTCGGTGCTGAGACCCCTATATTTATTTTTCTTGCCTAATTCGGCCACTTCTGCGCGAAATTGAGACGTGGCTAGTGTGTCTACACACGTTGCATCCCACACTAGCACACGTCCCACGCTCTACGGAATCATTGTCATACCGTCCGGTCTCTTGCTGTCGTTCCGAGCAATGCCCGTTGGTTCCAACAAGGCAGGGACATTGGCAGAGGCAAGTGACCGGCGGATGATGTCGTTCAGCGCGGCGTGCCTCGAGAAGCGGCCAGCGCTCGTTAGGCAAGATAATCCGTGGAGTAGGAATGAAAAAACATTGACAGAACATGAATTGAAAAAAATTGACGACATAAACATTCCAGTTGCAACCATTTCATCACAATATCATCATAATAATGACAACGATTCATTTATTCCAACATGCCAACACTGTGAGTTCAGTGCTTGTTTTGAAGAGGTATCGGTATCGACCACAACGTGTGAAACATCAAGGATTTCATTGTACAGGACATTTCGTTAAATTTATGACTGATGATGACTGTTTCATGCATAAATCTTTTTCATCGAAATGTACCAATTTAATAAATTCCACGAAAAAAAACAACCAAAGAAAAAAAAACAGCTAAACTAAATAGAAATGTGGGTTTAGAATATTTATACTAACTCAAAAAACACAATAATTAAAGCTAGGTCTTTAAAGCAACCACGTTGCAACGTGAAAAGTTCGTGTAATAGTATTGTTCAATGAATCTGTTAAACATTTTTATTAGTTAATACCTAAAAAATCAACAAGTTTTTACTAAGTTGACTATGGTATATCGTATTATTTTGATTTACTATATACTGCAAAAATGGTTCAGCAGAAACTGAAAAACAGGCTATACAGGCACAATTCTTAAATTTAATTTTATAGGGTTGGCAATATAGTCATAACTCTAAGTGGTATTTCAAAACTTCTCATAAATCTACGAAAATAGTCTACTAGCAATAATGTTTATAATTTAAATAAATGCTGAATAGTTTTGCAACATAATCATACAAAATATTGCTAGTATGACATGTGTATAAATATTAGGAGTTATGAATTTTCAAAAGTTTAAAACGCAATATCTCGAAACGGTATTTTTTGAGTTATTACTATGTTAAAGTCATGTGCGATATGACCTTATGGGGCCATTACACTGAGTTGATCACCCTATGCAACATGAGGTGACCGCAACCGAAAATAGAACGCGGTAGTCGGTCGCGAGCGACAGCTGAAGCTGCCTAGTAGGGTGATTGAAGAAGACTGGAGCCTCGATAAAATTAAGAACAAAAAAAGAAGTATGCGGACAGACTAAGGTAAAGACGTTCGTTGGCCGAAGTAGTATGAAACAAGTTCGGTGACCGCGTTAGGCGAACGCACTAGTGTAATTTCCCCCTAAGCGAACCCCTTAAGTACGGGGCTGTAAACAATAGGGATTATTTTTTTCATTTATTTAACAAACAATATAGAAAAAAACATAAATAACCGAGATATATAAGCTATCGATCTATCTTTGTCGATCTCTATCTAGAAAAACAGATTTTTATTATGGAGTTTAAGGGCGTAGAGTGATTTTGTTTTGATAACGCCCATTTGATTGTTATGAGCGTCTATGGGTGGCGGTGATTGCTTTCCATCAGATGACCTCCATGTTTGTTTGGGCCTTATCATTATACAAAAAAAACCGTCATTTGTCATGTCGGATCTCTCTTTCTAATAGGTTGTTGTCTAATTAGTAGCTTAAAATTCTTATATTTTCCGTGTTTTTGACCGAATAATACTTTTGATTTCACTTTTTGTCATCTCTTTTATACGTGCCGGCACGTAAGTCTAGCGATGACGAGTCACGTGGAGGGGATCTGCGCACCCACGGATACCGTATTTTATACTTCTGCGCATACAAGGTCAGCGCTAGACTTACGTGCCGGCACTTGTACGATATTTTCATATTTATTTAACAAAAGTGATATTTTTTAATAGGTATTCCCTGTTGCTGTTACGCTTGCTTTTAATGTATTTGGAAGTGTAATTGCTATTATGATAGAGTAGGCGTCAATTTTTTCTACAGCTATAATATTTCTGTCGTTTATTGTTGAGTTTATTATGAGAAGCACATTTTTCCAAATTTAATTATTATAAGTTTGTAGTCATTATTATATACCGTTGAGGTACCTACTTACTACCAGAGACCTATTGCCATATTAAAAAAAAACAAGTAAAAATACCGGCCAAGTGCGAGTTGGACTCGCGCACGAAGGGTTCCGTACCAGAAAAAAACGCCAACAACTACTCTGTTGTGTGGGAGCCCCCCTTAATTATTATTACCATTATTTTGATTTTAGTATTTTTTGTTGTAGCCACAATAAAAATACATAATCCGTGCAAATTTCAACTGTTTAGCTATTACGGTTCTTGTGATCTAGCTCGGCGAGTGGTAGCCATGAAAAAGGGCTAAAATATCACGTTTTTTGTAGTGGAGCCCCCTTAATTATTATTATTATTTTGTTTTTAGTATTTGTTGTTATAGCGGCAACAGAAATACACAATCTGTGAAAATGTCAACAACTGTCTAGCTATTACGGTTCTTGAGTCTTGAGATACAGCCTGGTGACGGACAGCGAAGTCTTAGTAGGTAATAGGGTCCCGTTTTTACCCTTTGGGTACGGGACCCTAAAAAAACAAAAAAAAACAAACAATACAAATATGTGGTCAGTTTTTTAATCATGATCATCATCATTTCCAGCCTACACTCCCACTGCTGGGCACAGGCCCTCTCAAATGTGAGGGCCTGGGCTATAGTTCCCACGCGAGCCCGCGGTTTGGGAACTTAACACAACAATTGAATTGCTGCGCAGATATCTGCAGGTTTCCTCACGATGTTTCACGATGTGACGTCAGTACCAATTAATTAATTAATTAATTAATTAATTACAGCTAAGTAGGTACTTCTTTTTTCTACCCTACTCATATTTCAAATTTAGCACACTGGTCCATTAAAGTCTGTTTCAAATAAGAAGGCATGACTGACACATCCATAGAACATTCAGTACCTGGCCATAAAGATTGCACTTCGGTATTCGGAAAGAAATAATTGGCGTCACGTAAGTTAGAGTGAGACAGCACTTTACGAAGCCGAAGTTAGCCGAAAAGACCGATGTGCAATCTTTGTGGCCGGTACTTATTTAAATGCTGACCACGTAATAAACACAAAGTTAAATTAAATATACATAAATCAATACTTATGATACGAACGAATAAAGTTCTATACGAAATACGGTTTTTTTCGGTTAAGTACATAATTTTCATGGCGCAAATTTTGTCAAGCTTATGGCTGGCTATCTGGCAAAACTAAACCTAATTATAGCTTCAACTGAGCCGCTAGTGTGTCATTGTTAATTGAACTAAAGGACGATAAGTTATCACAATCGACGATAGAACACCGACTATCAAACAACGCTCCGCCTTTACAAACTTGTATAGTCCATTTCAATTCCTCTTACACTAAGTTCATTGACTTTGACACATTCTCTCGTAAGAATTTAGCAAAATTAACCTTTAACGGCATAGCAATAAGAACCACGGTGGGCGTCATCGTGTATGGCAATTATTTGGTCAACGGGTGAACACACGACCAACAACATTAAGACCCCTGACTCTGTATAATTCCGGCCAGAGTACGGATCGAATTATGATTTAAGCCAAGCCTCGGTCGCTTCGCAAGCAAATTTCTTCTAGATTCACACGGCTGATTCACGTATTTTCGTTTACGCAATCGGTAGAGAGTGTGAATCGAGTGTTAATTGTAACAAAAGCTAGGTCAGACTAAGTCTACCTACTCAGAACCAAAACTAAGCCAGTGCTGCCAGTGTGTCATTATTTCACAAGAAAGATTGATAAGTCATCGTTATCGACGATAAAGCATTGACTATCTAACAACGCTCCGCCTCCTCTACCTTGTATAGTCTATTCCTATTTCTCTGACGGCAAAGTTCATTCACCTTTTGGCCAGTCGGTAGACGTTGCGATTGCAAAACTCATTCGTAAACTGATCGCGACGCTCGAGAGACATGGTACCTCGACCCTAAGATTCAAAGATTTTTGCGGTTAATCATCATCTTCATCATCATATCAGCCGAAAGACGTCCACTGCTGGACATAGGCCTCCCCCAAGGCTCTCCACTCGGACCGGTCCTGTGCCTTCCGCATCCACCGCGATCCCGCGATCCTGATCAGGTCGTCGCTCCATCTTGTTGGAGGCCTACCGACAGCTCGTCTCCCGGTCCGCGGACGCCATTCGAGAACCTGCGGTTAATATTAGTTATTAATCTAATTAAACTTACTTACTTAGTGGCTGGGCGCAGTGACCTGAAGTGGATCTTTGCCTCCGACACCAGACTCCTCCACGCCTTGCGACCCTGGGCCAGCTCTCGTCAGCCATCGGCCCCGAGATCCGGGAGATCCATTTTGACCAAGTCGCTTCAACGAAATATAATTTAATTAAAACAATTTGTAATTATTATATGTTAAGAGTTTACTCACTAATAAATGACGATGTCATTTTGTAATTTTATTTTTTTCCAGCCTGCCGTAGTTCTCTTTCGTGCTTAGAACACCTCTAGAGTAGGTAGGTAGAACAAAGGAAGCAACAGAAGAAACACGAGGACCTAAATAACATACATTAATACACGTAGGTACATACATAGATACGAGTATATGATGATAAAGGCACCCTCTTTGGTACCGTGCAATTGAATAAAAAAAAATGACAAGTTATTTCCCTGCGTACCATGTAGTTATCTGGCTTTTATTATTATTATCGACGATAATACTAAGTGGTTACCAGATAATACCTACACTCAAAGTGATATCAGGCAATCGCACGGACACGTAAGAAGTATACTAGCAAAAGTTTGTTTTTAACTAATAATATTGTGCGAAATTAATATCAAATCCCAATTTTTCAAAGTGTTGATAGCGCCAGCGATAATTGACAAGGTAATCCAACTTTATTCCTCTGAAATACAATCGTTCTTGTTTGTCTATTTCCAAACTTGACAAAGGAAGAATGTAGGCAGATAACAGCCTTTTTCTCCAAAATCCAAAATTCGAGGCTCGTATCAAACCGTCAACGTCATCTTATATTTAATTCTATTACTGTGAGCTAGACGGCGCATTTCCAGCTTCGAAATTCGAATTTGGGAATATATTTTAAATAAGGCCAGTAGCTCAAGCTGTCAGGATCGCATTGATACAACCAGTGTCGAGCTCAGACTGTTTATTCCAGTTCTCTTACAATCTACCCACATTCATAAATATCAAGATACCCACAACCCCTTTCTTAATAATATAATTTTTATACAATTACAAAAGCCATTACATTTTTTTTTTTTTTTTTTTTTTTATATATAATATATGTACCTATGATGAAATCAATTTGGTACCTACTTAAAATAAGTTTTAATCATTGATATTGGAATAAGAATTTAGAGCAGAACAATAACATCTGTGTTTATGATATTAACAATTCCTAAATATATTTTGCTACAGCAAAATATATCTGTATAATTTTAATGAGTATTTCTAATTATATTATATGATCATTTTCACAAAATTATTCCATGCCGTAGTGCATTAAATCTACAAAATTGTACACTTTCAAGCATTTAGTATGTATATAGTATTTATGATTCACCTGCATGCTTTGGTGTTACAAAATACACACATGGCTAATGCCTACATACTATCTATTGCATTGTTGTTTAATTAATCATCATATGTGATTTTCTTTGAATTTTAAACAAATTTGATTTTGTAATAATCCATTATGTATTTGATAATTTTAACGTTAACTTAGAATCGGATAAGTGCTTTAATCTCATGCAATTATTTTCATATGATCAAATGTCTAGGTGTGGTTTTTAGCAATTCACTTATGGTATGAACATTATTTAGTTAACGATACCGACCGATCTGCGACGGTGGAGGTGCGCTGGGCGCCGAGTATCCCCACCGATCAGGAGGCCTCACTGTCCTGCCAAACCGAGTTACATAATGATTACTATTTTGATTTATGTTAACGGGGGGGCGGGTGCAATTGGAGTTGTGCGAAATGTCTGCCTCGGCGCACGTGCGGGGAGCTGTCTGAGTTATATTTATGTCATCGTATTCGTAATGATTGGCGCGAGTGACGGCGCGGTCTACCGAGTCACATATGATGTGACGTCGGTTACGTCGCAACAACCTGCCTGTCTCGAGTCTTACCGAATACGACCTCGGACCGATGCTTGCCTCGACGGTGGCGTTCCTCCACTTGCCATTGATGCGTGCTTTAACTGGCTGGCCTGCTACTAACGGGGTTAGGTGCTTGCTTCCCCTGTCATAATAAAACTTTTGCTCTCTTTGTCTCATTCTTAATGCATTTCTTATCTCTGTATAATTCTGATTTGTGGGTTTAAGTAAGTCAGGGGAACATGGCAAGATACTTCTTAGTTTTCTGTTATTTAACACTTCCGCTGGAGACGCTATTTTATCATTAATCGGTGTGTTAAGAAATTCTAACAATGCTAGCCTGTAGTCAGTGCCATCGTAGGCTGTTTTTCTTAAGACAGATTTAATTGTTTGAATAGCTCTTTCTGTCTGGCCGTTCGACTGAGGAAACCCTGGTGAAGATGTTATGTGCTTGAATTTCCAATCTTTGCTGAAATTTTGAAAAGTAGTTGCGGAAAACTCTGGACCATTATCAGTAAAGACAATTTCTGGAATGCCTTGCCTAGAGAAAATGTCCTTTAAATGTTCGATTACGTGTATAGACGTTAAATTATTTAGTTTTATGACTTCTATATATTTACTGAAGTAATCAATGACGGTAAGAAAAGAAGATCCTCCAAAGTGAAATACGTCCGCTCCCACTTTCGCCCATGGTCTCATTGGTACATCGTGAGACAGCAGTGGTTGCTTGCTATTATTTTTTCGATGTGATAGACAAGCCTGGCAGTGAGAAATCATGTCTTCGAGTTGTGCATTCATGCTAGGCCAGTACATGATTTCTCTTGCTCTTAGCTTGCATTTCTCTGCACCCAAGTGCCCTATGTGTATTTTTCTTAACATCTCTTGTCTCATACACTTAGGTATGACGATTCTATTATTTTTCCACACCATATCATAGGCTGTCACTAGCTCATCCCTGCAGTCCCAGTATGGTCTTAGTATTATATTTTGTAACTGGTTTTTGTGCGTTGGCCACCCTTTTCTAATAATTTTTTTTAATTCTGTTATTTCTATGTCGGAATGGGAATTTTTCTGCAACTCTAGGAAATGTGAGTCAGTCAAAGGATTACTGACAGCTACGATGCAAACCTGTGCTTGCTCTTCTAAGGTATCACGTGGTTCCGCAGCTAAGTCGTTTGCATTGCTCGGCGCGACGGCGCGCGACAGTGTGTCTGCTACATATAGATACTTGCCCGGCTTGTACACTAAAGTAAATGTATAGGGTTGCAGTCTTAGCAACATCCTCTGTAGACGAGCTGGAGCGCTTGAGATGGGCTTTTTTATTATGCTCACGAGGGGCTTATGATCCGTTTCGATGGTAATATCGGCGCGACCGTAAACATAACTGTAAAACTTTTCACAAGCATAAACACTGGCCAGCAATTCTTTTTCGATTTGTGCGTACGCTTGTTCCGCCTTTGTCAGCGAGCGCGACGCATAACAAACTGGTAGTCCATTTTGCATTAAACACGCGCCAAGTCCATTTTTCGCTGCATCCACCGATATTACTATCGGTTTTTCTAAACTGTAATACTGTAAGATTGGTGGGCTTATTAAACTCTGTTTTAATTCGTTAAAACTTGTCTCATGTCTATCATCCCAGTGCCAAGCGATGTCTTTTTTCAATAGCTCTCTAAGCAAATGAGTCCTTTCTGATAAACGTGGAATGAAGCTGCTCACGTAGGTCACTAGACCTAAAAAACGCTCTAAGTCTTTAATATTTTCTGGTCTTGGCATTCCCTTTATTGCCGCTGTGTGCGAGTCATCTGGTAATATTCCTGCGTGTGAAATCTTGTGACCTAAATATTTCAGTTCGTTAAGGCCTACTTTGCATTTTTCTTTATTTAGTTTAATGTTTATCTGCCGACACCTGTCAAGTACCTGGCGAAGTCGCTTATCATGCACTTCTTTAGTTTCCCCATATACGAGTAAATCGTCAATGAAGAGTATGGTACCCTCAATGTCATCAAACTGCTCATATAGTCGTTTGTGAAAGATTTCTGATGCTGAAGAAATACCAAAAGGCATTCTTAAATACTTGTATCTCCCAAAAGGGGTGTTAAAAGTACATAGCTCCGTTGATTCTTCATGAAGTTTTACTTGCCAGAATGAATGTTTAGCATCAAGCGTACTGAAATATTTGGCACCTGATAAATTTGCTGTGATTTCATCTAGTGTGGGTAATTTAAAGTGTTCTCTGCGAATTGCTTTATTTAAGTCACGGGGGTCTAGGCAAATGCGAAGGTCTCCGTTAGGCTTCTTCACGACAGTTATACTATTGACCCAGTCCGTGGGTCCTTCAACTTTCTCTATGACGCCCTGTTGCACCATCTCGTCAAGCTTTTGCTTGACATTATCGCGCAATGCAATAGGTATTTTACGTGGGGCATGCACGACGGGCCGCGCATCAGGCCGTAGGCGTATTCTGTATTCCCCGGGCAGGCAGCCCATTCCTAAAAATACGTCATCATACTCATTTAAAATATTAAAGCTGCCACTTGACTCTTGGACACTCAATACTCGCTTAAGTAAGTTTAGCTCCTCGCACGCTGTTCTACCTAGTAATGGTGGAGACTCAACATCGACAACAATAAATTTCAACAAATAAGCCGTTTCTTTAGCTACTACTTTCAAAATTACTTTTCCGATTACTTTAATTTGTGTTCCAGAATAGCCTACTAGTTTGACCCGCGTATTTACTAAATCGCAATCTTTAATTCCTATCAGTGTTAAAATACGCCGAGGCAAAACATTTACGTCAGCTCCTGTATCTAATTTAAATCTTATTGTGCTGTTCCCGATTATAAGATCTGCATTCCACCCATTTTTTAAGTTAGTTTGAGCAAGACATACCTGATCGGTGGAGTCCTCCTGCACCATAAACGCTCGGCACATTCTTGCAAAGTGATTGGATTTGTTACATTTATTGCAGCGTTGGCCGTACGCTGGACATCTGAATTTATCGTGCGTAATGCCACAATAATCGCAGTAATTGCGACTGCTTCTGCGCAAAGGTGCATTCCAGCGCGATGACGTAGGCGCGCTATCCCGGCGCGGGGCAGCCGCAGGCGGCGGCCGCGCGCGCGGCCGGCCCGGGGTAGCGGCCGGTGGCGGCGCCCGCGTTGCACACTGGCAAGGGGCAGGCGGCCCACGTCCACGACGCGGCCTCGATGACCTTGACGACCTGGATACCCAGTTTATGCTTCCTTGTGTCTCATCTTCGTCGTGTTCGGCGACTTGATGAACATACCGCTCCACGTCTCCTTCTTGTCTGATATGGTTCGCCTGAACTCGTGACATCTCAGCTATTCTACATGTATCTACTGCTTTCTTCAACGTGAGGTCATTCTCTCGCAGCAATCTTTCCTTTAGCGCATCTTCTCTTAGACCACAAATCAATCTGTCCTTTACAAGGTCATCTTTTAGACCTCCAAATTCACATGTCTTTGAAAGTCTGTTGAGCTCAAAAGTATATTGTTCTACTGATTCTCCTTCCATCTGATTTCGTATAAAAAACTTGTGACGTTCAATTGTGAGATTTTTGGTTGGCAAAAAAAACTTTTCAAATTTATCTAATAATTCCGTCGTAGTTGCAAATGTCCCCGAAAATTGTTCATACACTTCTCTGCATTGCTCCCCAATTACATGCAATAATATGCTCACTTGCACTTCATTGTCTTTTTTATTTAATTCGGCCGCTTTTGCATAAATTTCAAACGACTTTCTCCACTTAGCCCACTGTCTGCTTAGATTGCCAGATGTCACACTCGTTAAATTGTTCTCGAAACAGAACGGCGACGGCGGACGCAACGCGGAATCCATTGTGATCACTAACAAAACACAATAACCAACACAACGTTAATAACAATTTTATTTTCCGATTCGTTCACTTTTTACTATCACTCCGAAATACAGCTTAATCTTTAATTTTTTACCGCTGCGCCATGTCAGGATCGCATTGATACAACCAGTGTCGAGCTCAGACTGTTTATTCCAGTTCTCTTACAATCTACCCACATTCATAAATATCAAGATACCCACAAAGCAAATTAGAATCCATTGTATGGGAAATTTGGCAAAATATATGGAGAACATTTATCTATTGGGATGGATACCTTATGGGGTGAAGTCAAAATTTATCAACTCTCCCCCCTCCTCCGGGGGGCGTGTCCCCCCACCACGTCCCCCAAAGTGTCCCGAAACACGGTTTTTTGAAGTTTTTGAGAAAACTGTTCGCGATACAGAAAAAGTGTGTAGGAATGAAATAATATACAATAAATTTACTATAAATCTACCATACACATAAAAGCGGTATCTCTTATGGTTTTGACGCAAGAAGACGCAGAAAATCATAATTTTTTGTTTTTTTACAATAAATTTTATTAAAACTTCAGTTTTCTCAGAAAATACTCATTTTACACCTAAAAAATGTATCACTTAAATAAACAATGGAATATTCCCTTTAAAAAGAGGTATCACTTATTTATATATTAGTTAAGTTGACCATTTTAAAATAGTTTAAATATTTAATTTGTCATGAACAATTTTTTTTACTTGAAGATTAGGTATGTTTAAAATGTTTTTTATATAGTTTAGAGTTAATTATAAACCATGCTAGTGTAATTTTGTTTATTTATTCTCAGTTATCCGCAAATAATTAGTGTGAATAAATTCATTCATTTCCAAAAAGGTACTAAGATGTTTATTTAATATAATCAACTATTTATTTAAGTATACCCTTTTATTTAGGTACTTAAATTAAAATAAACAATGTTAACACTCTTATTATCTGGGGGCACGGTAGTGCCCCAGCTAAGATAGCCAAGTGAAGCGCAAGAAGTGCACTAGTTACCTTTCCTCGAACCGCTTTGTCGTTATTTTGTACTCTCATAACTTGGTTTTGGACTGTACCAGATAACTAAAATTCTCGGGATATGATGTGAATAGCCGCGTATTCACTGAGCGAGCCGCCGCACGAGGCAGCCTCGGACGTTTGCCGCGCAACGATTGCCGCGCGAGGCAGCCTCATGCAAGAAATCGTACTGATCGAGGCTGCCTCGCGCGGCAAAGCCGAGCCGCGGTGAGGCTGAGGCAGCATTGCGCGCTAATATTTCTCCACGCATCTTCTCTTAGTCCTCTATTTGTATAATCGGGACATTGCGCATCCCATAATCATCTATATTCACCATATATTTGTATTAATTTAAGACACTGCTCTTTATCCATGACGCTAACACGCGACGAACAAGCGAGGCAAAACACAACCGTCCTGAGTGAGTGCGGCAAACGTGCTGAGGCGCCTTTGAGCATAGACAAAAACCGACACCGCGCGGCTCAGGTCGAGGCACGCTCGCCCGAGGCGAGACGTGCGTTCGCCTCGGGCGAGGCACGTCCTGACAGGTCGAGGATTTGCCTCACGAAGTTGCCGCGTGAGGCGGCTCGCCCAGTGAATACCACCGGCTAATTAACAGGAAAGTAATGAACAGTGATTTTTTTACCTTACGCCTATATGACGGTAGCAAAACGGCCAACGACATTATTTTTACTAAATTGTAGACTTCACAAACTCTTAAACACTTGTAGAGTTAGAACGTAAAAAGTTTGTAAGTTGTTGCTTATGACAAGTGCCTTCAGAAAACACCACATTTGCACGCGCTTAATTTCATCCACTAATTCAGTTTAATTTACTGAAAATTCTGAAATATACAGTTTATTATTTTTAACAACACCCTTTATCAATTTTCAGACCGCTGGCATCAAAATTTGCGAAGTTTCGTACAAAATATCCATTCGCTAGTTTGTTTGACCGATTGAAGGAAGAGTTAAAGTTCCAAATTTTAGATTTTTGCTGTTGATTGTATACTAATCTAGCTTACAAACCAAATTAGAGCATTCTAGGAATTTAATATGATGATCACTAGTGACGACCACTAGTTTTTTAGATATCAATAAAATTTTAAATATAAGAGCTATGCAATTGAAACTTTACACTTGTAATAAGTCCACTATTCACATCATATCCCGAGAATTTTTGTTATCTCGTACAATCCAAAACCAAGTTATGAGGGTACAAAATAACGACAAAGCGGTTCGAGAAAAGGTAACTAGTGCCCTTCTTGCGCTTCACTTGGCTATCTTAGCTGGGGCACTACCGAGCCCCCAGATAATAAGAGTGTTAACAATTGTTTATTTCAATGTCTCTCTTCAAATTCAATGTAAGTTACTTAAATAAAAGTGTATACTTAAATAAATATTTGATTATATTAAATAAACATCTTAGTACCTTTTCGGAAATGAATGAATATACTTATTATTTGCGGATAACTGAAAAAAAAATAAACAAAATTACACTAGCGTGGTTTATAATTAACTCTAAACTATATAAAAAACATTTTAAACATACCTAATCTTCAAGTAAAAAAAATTGTTCATGACAAATTAAATATTTAAATTATCATAAAATGTTCAATTTTACTAATATATAAATAAATTATACCTCTTTTTAAAGGGAATATTCCATTGTTTATTTAAGTCATACATTTTTTAGTTGTAAAATGAGTATTTTCTGAGAAAACTGAAGTTTTAATAAAATTTATTGTAAAAAAACAAAAAATTATGATTTTCTGCGTCTTCTTGCGTCAAAACCATAAGAGATACCGCTTTCATGTGTATGGTAGATTTATAGTAAATTTATTGTACATTATTTCATTCCTACACACTTTTTCTGTATCGCGAACAGTTTTCTCAAAAAGTTCAAAAAACCGCGTTTCGGGACATTTCGGGGGGCCTGGGGGGGGGACGCGCACCCCGGAGGAGGGGGGAGAGTTGATAAATTTTGACTTCACCCCATAAGGTATCCATCCCAATAGATAAATGTTCTCCATATATTTTGCCACGTTTTGAGCTATTTTTACTGAATTACAGTATGTGTGCCCGTTTTATTTGTAAGTTTCAGGCTCCTGCTCAGCCCCAATAATTATTAGCCAGTGTCAAGGTCGAATTAAAATCTACGAGTCATCGTAGTCTAAGTAAAGTTGTCGAAGACTTGTTATGATTATGAGTTTGTAGGACTATACAATAGTACATTGTGCACCGAGGGCGGTAAGAAGGGGATTGCTAACGAGAGTCTGTTAGAAGCCCGACGCCGAAGGCGGAGGGCTTTTATTGACTCGAGTTTGTAATCCCGTTACTGCCCGTGATACACACAATGTTTTTCATCACATTTGCGAGGAAACAAAAAAAAATCAAAAACAAGCTCAGAACCACAAAATTACCCGAAAACGACACTCGTCAACATTTTTGTACCAATAGTGTGAAAATATAATCTGTTATCTTCGATCCAAAAAAATTATGCCAAAATCGGTCTCAGAATCACTAAATTACTCGAAAACGACACCCATCAACATTTTAGTGTCAATTGTGTCAAAATGTCATCCGCCATCTTGGATCCAAAAATTATGCCAAAATCGGTCTCAGAATCACCAAATTACTCGAAAACGACACCCATTTAAATTTTAGTGTCAATAGTGTCAAAACGTCATCCGCCATCTTGGACCCAAAAAATTATGCCAAAATCGGTCTCAGAGCCACCAAATTACTTGAAAATGACACCCATCAACATTTTAGTGTCAATAGTGTCAAAATGTCATCCGCCATCTTGGATCCAAAAAATATGCCAAAATCGGTCTCAGAGCCACCAAATTACTCGAAAATGACACCCATCAACATTTTAATGTCAATTGTGTCAAAATGTCATCCGCCATCTTGGATCCAATAAATTATGTCAAAATCGGTCTCAGAATCACCAAATTACTCGAAAACGACACCCACCAACATTTTAGTGTCAATAGTGTAAATATGTCATCCGCCATCTTGGATCCAAAAAACTATGCCAAAATCGGGCTCAGAGCCACCAAATTACATACTCGAAAATGACACCCATCAACATTTTAGTGTCAATTGTGTCATCCGCCATCTTGGATCCAAAAAAATAAGCCAAATTCGGGCTCAGCGCCACCGAATTACCTACTCGAAAATGACACCCGCCATCAATATTTTTAGTGTCAAGTGTCATCCGCCATCTTGGATCGTAAACAGTAGTCTAAATTGAAAGTTTTATAAAATTGGTTCGTAGTTTTTTTTAAAGATATAAATAAACCTGGCTGACTTGAAACCTCCTTAGTCTGAAATGCGTACAGTGAGTTCTTATTTTTAAAACTAAACTTTTCCTCCTGAGGGAATTATGAAAATCCATACAAAAATAATTCCCTCGGGAGTAAAATATTTGAAATTCCCGCGGGAGGTAAATCAGCCACTACGGCTCTATAAGCACGCGTGTTATAACACCCTTTACGAGCAAGTGTGATGAAAAATAATGTATAGATAGTAAAGACTCTTTTCTATCTATACATTATTTTTATTATCTCTTTTCAAAAGAAATTGTAGTTCCCTCAAAATATCCCTGTTTGGGGGTTGCTGATTGTCATGGGTCAAAAAACCATCCAAATATCTAAGTACAGTCATGGCATAAATAAGGTCGGTGACACATATATTTGACACTAGCTTCTGCCCGCGACTTCGTCTGCGTAGAATTTCCGGGATAAAAAGTAGCCTATGTTTTAATCTAGGGTACCAGCTATATTCTTTCCAAATTTTATCCAAATCCGTCCAGTCGTTTTTGCGTGAAGAAGGAACAAACATACACACTCACTCACTCACATCGTCACATCGTTACATCGTCACATCCTCCATCGTCACATCGTCACAAACTTTCGCATTTATAATATTAGTATAGTGCTTGGAATAACGGAAAACATAGTTCACTTCCGGATACCAGCACCAAATTTTCATATGTTACTAGGCATATCACCTGAACCCCAAAACTGCCGGGAGACAGTTTCTGAGGTGTCAGGGTCACCAGATATGACGTCATCAAATTGACCGCCGCCGCGTTGTGAAAAATTCAAATTACACCCAACATATGCAACGCACGTGTACATGTGGGGTATCACGTGAAAGCTAATTAAATAGACTATATTTGTGCCCTAAACTGTAATTGCATTAATGTTACCGTTTAAGAGCTATTAATAGAAAAATGATAATCTTGGAAAAATATTACGGACTTTTATTTCTTGCACCAAAACTAAAGACTCCAGACTAAAATAATGTAGTACAATAATGAAAACAAATTATTAAGCTGTACATTACAATTCAAAGTTTGAAAATCGGATATGAAATGTCGAAGTTATGGTCAAAAACTTGACGACGCTGCAGTGTCTAAAATTACGAAAAAAAATATTTTTTTCCGGAAACCAGCACCAATTTTTTATATGTTACTCGGCATATCATTTGGACTCAGAAACTGCCAGGAGACAGTTTCTGAGGTGTCAGGGTCACCAGTTATGACGTCATCAAATTGGCCGCCAACGCGTTTTGAAAAATTCAAATTACACCCAACGTATGCAACGCACGTATACATGTGGGGTATCACGTAAAAGGATATTAAATTTGCTAAATTGTTTTCTTTAACTGTAACTGCGTAAATATGAAAACAACAAAAATAAAGAATAAATAAGACAAATTACAAAAAAAATATTGCATATTTATTTTTATAGCCAGAGAACCATTTGTATTGGAGAGAAAAATGTAGAGTACAAATAATTCTACGTTATTCTTTTATGGTATAAAATTTAAATCATCACAATCAGGTAAAAAAAGACATAGCTATATCGGTTTAAAATAAAGCGCGGCGGATGCCATATATTCAAACGACGTCGCCGGTGCGTTTTAAAAGATTTAAATTAGACAAATTACGCAGTGTATATGCACGTATGGGGCATGAAATGAAACGATATTAAAATTTGCTGCATTGTATTCATTGATTATAACTGCGTAAATATGTAAACAACAAAAATATTAGAACAAATAGACAAATTAAAGAAAAAAATGCATGTTTATTTTTATAGCCAGAGAACCATTTAAGTTGGAGAAAAAAAATATATGGTTCAAATAATTCTACGTTATTCCTCTATAGTATAAAATTTTTATCATCACAATCGGGTATAAAAAGACATAGCTATTCTGGTTTAAAGATAATTCGGCGGCCGCCACAAACAACGTGACATGTTGCGTTATGCGCATAATGTATATGCCCATGCCAACTGGTGTTTCAAGGTATTTTTGATGAATTCAATTATTATGTAGCCTCATAAAGAGTAATTTTAAATTATATATATTTTTTATTATAAATGTAAATATAAATAAATATTATACTTACGCACTTTGGATTTATATACCTATACCTCCTTCTTCGAACAATAAGTATACTTACTACTATTACTACTACTACTATTTAGGTAATTAATATGATAATTATAATAAAATAACCAATTGTAACGTCTCGGTGCAGAAAATTAATAACTTACCTATTAAATTACAATTCATCGTCAGTCATTGTTACTAGGCGCATAAATACACCACCACCGAATCATTCACGCGTCAAATTTTGGAGCAGACTAAAATTCGAAGTGAAAATATGTAGGTATCTACAGTTTTCAGAGATGGCGGCAATTTCGCGCGCTTTATGTTTTTTCCCTTAACTTCGACATTTCATATCCGATTTTCAAACTTTGAATTGTAATGTAAAGCTTAATAGTTTTTTTTCATTATTGTAGTACATTATTTTAGTCTGGAGTCTTTAGTTTTGATGCAAGAAATAAAAGTGCGTAATACTTTTTCCATGATTATCATTTTTCTATTAATAGCTCTTAAACGGTAACATTAATGCATTTACAGTTCAGTGCACAAATGTAGTCTATTTAACTAGCTTTCACGTGATACCCTACATGTATACGTGCGTTGCATAAGTTGGGTGTAATTTGAATTTTTCAAAACGCGGCGGCGGCCTATTTGATGACGTCATAACTGGTGACCCTGACATCTCAGAAACTGTCTCCTGGCAGTTTCGGGGTCCAAATGATATGCCTAGTAACATGTAAAAAATTGGTGCTGGTTTCGGAAAGAAAAATTTTTTTTTCGTAATTTTAGACGCTGCAGCGTCGTCAAGTGTTTGACCATAACTTCGACATTTCATATCCGATTTTCAAACTTTGAATTGTAATGTAAAGCTTAATAATTTGTTTTCATTATTGTAGTACATTATCTTAGTCTGGAGTCTTTAGTTTTGGTGCAAGAAATAAAAGTCCGTAATATTTTTCCAAGATTATCATTTTTCTTTTAATAGCTCTTAAACGTCAACATTAATGCAATTGCAGTTCAAACCGCAAAGATAGTATATTTAACTAGCTTTCATTTGATACCCCTCATGTATGCGTGCGTTGTATAAGTTGGGTGTAATTTGAATTTTTCAAAACGCGGCGGCGGTCAATTTGATGACGTCATATCTGGTGACCCTGACACCTCAGAAATTGTCTCCCGGCAATTTTGTGGTCCAGATGATATGCCTAGTAACATATAAAAATTTGGTGCTGGTATCCGGAAGTGAAATGTTCCTACCCTTTTCGGACGTAAGGCCAGGCGCTAGTAGGATAGAAAGAAAGAAAGAAAGAAAGAAAGAAGACATTTATTCATTTTGCAAGACACACAAATATAAAAGTATACACACAATTACCGACGGCCGGATAGCCTAGTGGTTAGTGACCCTGACTATGAAGCTAGAGGTCCCGGGTTCGAATCCCGGTAGGGGCAGACATTTGTATGATGAATACGAATGTTTGTGCCCGAGTCATGGAGGTTGTATGTATTTAAGTATGTATTTATCTACATTATATATGTATGTTTATCCGTTGCCTGGTACCCATAGTACAAGCTTTGCTTAGTTTGGGACTGATATTATATAATTTTATAGAAAAGAAACATCAAAAAAAAACGCAGACATGAAAAATGAAAATTAGATCATCAGCGTTGTGTGTGTCTTCGCAAAAGTGAAACGGTCGCTGGCTCAGCATTACGCTGAGGGTGTTAGACACATGCAGCACTGATTTTCAGCCAGAACCGTCTGTGACTCACGAAACGATACACAGATAAAATATACTACATTATCACGATGGCTGTATCGATATTTATGCCCTCGCATGTACCTACCAGGGTGGCTACTCCGAAATTCGATTTTCGAAGTTCGTATCACACCGTCCCTCTCACTCTCAAATTAATAACTATTAGTGAGAACGGAACGGCACGAAACGAACTTCGAAAATTGAATTTCGGAGTATAAGGCCAGTACGCATTATGTTTAAAGTAGACCAGTTCTCACAATAACGTTCTGATCTCATTTGCAATCGATATCGCAGTAATTTTTTATCTTCTTTTTCAGGCGAAGCAACTGGTGCCTAATAAATTTTCTAATAGTCTTTTCAACTGGATTTTGGTAATGTGATCAATTTACTTGTGTGTAATTAAGAGTAACAAGTAACAGTAAGTGAAAACAATGGAAGATAAAGGACAATCAAATAGTATGATGGTGGGAATTATCAAAAGAGTATGGGATTTTCAGGAGAGGCTAAATGCAGGTATATATAAAACTCCGCCACACCCTATGCCTCCTCCACCTACATCTTCAAACATAGGGTCACTAATCGGTCAAAAACTCGATACAGAAAGCTCAATGAAAACCGATTTACACAAGAAAACTTATGTATCAATTACATCCGACGATTTAAAAGACCCCGAGACTAAAGAACAAACAAAAAAATCAGTCACCGAAAGTGATGTTAAAGTCTCACACATATTGAGTCAATACGCGAAAACTTATGAGTTGGAGAAATTTCAAAAGAATATTATGATTATATTCAACCACTCTAAATTCCTGGATGGCGGAGATAGACTGGGGACAATGAAAGATGAAGAGGCCCTGAGACGTACGTTCGCAAAGTTTAGATTTGATGTACACACATACCAAGATCTTAGGAGGTTAGAGCTCATGAAGACAATCAAAAATTGTACGTACACCCATACTTACATTTTAATTCATGTACGTGAATGTAATTAGTCTCTTAAAATATCAGTGGCTGGGTTAGTTTGAACCATAGCGAATAATGTTTTCATACATCCCATAATTTTAAGTGACGATGTAATTTTATATTGAATGATCAATTAAACACAAATATTGGTCCATGTTCAAAGTCAACCGAGTTGAGGGCGGGACTAATTAATTTTTTACTAGCTGTTGCCAGACACTTCGTCTGCAAAGAATTCGTTTATCGCTATCCCGCGGGAGCTAAGCAATTTTCCGGGATAAAAAATAGCCTATGTGTCATTCCAGACTTTTCTCTATCTATGTGCCGAATTTCATCCAGATCCGTTGGGCCGATCTGGCGTGATTGAGTAACAAACAAACATCCATCCATCCATCCATCCATCCATCCATACTTTCGCATTTATAATATTAGTTAGATTTTTATGAAAAACCTTTGCATGGGTGTTCAGCCGAACTAGCCTCCTAAAATATACTTTTCATCTCACTTGCTCGAAAGGGATGTCTTACTCCTTCAAAATCTGCGTGGAAAAGTGCTTTTTCCACTCTTGGGTGGAAAAGGTTTTTTAAATTCGAAAGTGACGCTGATCACCATATTGTCGACCTAGTCATAGGTATACTGAGAAATTAGAAATTTCAACTTCGTATGGTTGCCGTCCCGCTTTGGTACGCGAATAGTACTTAATTAGGTGAGTGAGAGGGACGGAGTAATACGAATTTCAAATGTAGAAATTGTTATCAGACCCCTTAACTTTTTCATCCGATTAAAAAAAAAACATACATAATGTCACGTTCAGAAAAGCGATCCGTTATCCATTAGATACTAAGTAATTTATTTTAAAATCCGTTAATTTCTAAGTTATTTTAGTTAAACTGAGTTACTATTAGTTCACATTCACAAATACTGTTGTTGTAATTTAAGTTACCGAATAAATATTTTTTCATTTTCATTTTCATTTTTCATTTCACTTTCAACTTTTTTTCTTCCATCCACCATTTTTCTCGCTGTAGTGAGGTGAAAAATTGTGTGCTTCGCTCGGCAGCAAAGTATCACTATGGTTATAACAGCACATTTACTTATGATATGTGTGTAGATAAAGTAATGTATGCAACTGTACGGTCGACCAAAGAAGTGGTCTACCACTTTTCATCCAACATCCTATCAAACAAAAATGTCGCTAAAGTCGAACTTTCAAGTTGACAGCCTGTCTGATCGACATTATATATTGTGAAGTGCAAAGGATTTTTAACCTTAGGGTGGTAGACCACATATTTGGCTGATGGTACATAATTAGGCCTTAAAACACACGTGTTTTAAGGGCCCTCATTGTGTAACGGTTGCATAAAATACTAATAATCGTGTAATTGACACATTTTTACTTATTTTATTTGAAAGTAAAATAACAACACATGGTTATAATGTTATAATTAATCTATTTTTGTTTCTTTCTAAATATCACATTGTTCATATCACCACCTGTTTCAATCTAGTCCTTTCTTCATTCTGTTCATAAGGTTTCTTGGTGGAGTTCGCTTTGAAAAAGGCAGCCTATTCCTTAAATTATCTTGTAATATTATCTATATGTTCCGGATTCCTGTACTGTTTCTTATCGTCTATTATTGTTTGTTATTATTATTCATTATCGTTATTAATTATGGTTTATTATTGTTTGTTATTTATGTTTCAGTCGCCCAGTCTGACTTTTCAACGTATGGGTGCTTGTGCGTTGCTATACTGACGCACGGCCACAGCAATCCAGGTTACTTAGATGCGTATGACCAGTTCTACAGAGAAGATTATATATTTGACGCTTTCAATGCCTCGCATAACCCTACTTTGGTGGCGAAACCGATTATCTTCTTAATCGAGGTAAAAAACTTCATTCCAATTTCTTTACAATCTATATATATAAAATTCAAAGTCCTGACTGACTGACTGACTGACTGACTGACTTAACTATATATCAACGCACAGCCCAAACCACTGGACCTAGAGACTTGAAATTTTGCACATAGATACCTTATACCATGTAGGCATCCACTAAGGAAGGATTTTTGGAAATTCCCACGGGATAAGGAAAAAACGGGATTTATTATATTCGATTCCAAGTGACCCTATCTCAGTAACTATAATAACTAGACTCTTCAAATTTGATACACAAGTAGGTGATTACAAAACTAAGAAACTAATTTCAGGATTTTTGGAAATTCTCACGGGATAAGGAAAAAAACGGGATATATACATTTAGTTCAACGAAATCCTATTAACTATAATTACTAGACTTTTCAAATTTGGCCCATGCCAAAAGTAGTCCATAAGTAGGTGATTATAATAGTAAAAAACAATTTTAAGGATTTTCGGAAATTACCACGGGAACGGGAAAAACAGGACTTTTACTGGTTGTAGAAAGCTGAAATTCGGCATGTAGAGGTTGTTTGGGAGTGTAGAGGAGCATTAAGAGAGGGCTTTCCAAAATTCCCACGGGAACGGGAAAAAACGGGACTTTTCGTTTTACTGGTCGTAGAAAGCTGAAATATGGCATGTATGGCATGTAGGTTGATTGAAGAGTGAGAGTTTTTAATGATTCACGGTTAAGTTCATCACATCCCGTTTATAATATTTCGAATGATTGAAGAGTGTACGGAAGCTATAAGAGATAATTTTCCAAAATTCCCACGGGAACGGGAAAAACCGGACTTTTCGTTTTGCTGGTTGTAGAAAGCAGAAATTCGGCATGTAAGTTGATTGAAGAGTGTAGGGAAGCTATAAGAGATAATTTTCCAAAATTCCCACGGGAACGGGAAAAACGGGACATTTTCGTTTTGCTGGTCGTAGAAAGCTGAAATTTGGCAAGTGGGTTCCTTGGGGAGTGTATGGGAGCATTAAGAGAGCATTTCCCGAAATTCTTACGGGAACGGGAAAAACGGGATCGAAAAAGCTATTACACTACACACTACACGCTATTACACTATTACCTACACTAATATTAGGCGAAAGTTTGTGAGTGTGTGTGTGTATGTTTGTTACTTCTTCACGCAAAAATGGTCGGACAGATTTGAATAAAATTTGGAACGGAGGTAGCTTTCACCCTAGATTAACACATAGGCTACTTTTTATTCCGAATAATTGAATAGATCCCGCAGGATAGCGATAAACATGTGAAAGGTCGTAGCTGGCTAGAGTTGCAACGTAAATAATTATTGCGGAAATAACTATCAAAATCAGTTTTTAATCTAATTCTACGCGGACGAAGTCGCGGGCAGAAGCTAGTAATAAATAAAATAGTTAAGTTGTCGGCTGGTTGGCGAAATTAATCAGAACTGAAATTTTCTTCTACTCTAAGTACTCACATTACAAATTCAGCACAATTATTCACTACTGTCAAATACAGTTTCGTTAGTCAAAATACATAAAGTTTGAAATTGAAAATGCGTAATGGATGAAAATACATAATGGATTAAAATACATAATGGATTAAAATGCATAATGGATTAACATGCATAATGGATTAAAATGCATAATGGATTAAAATGCATAATGGATCAAACAAAATGCATAATGGTCCAAGATGTATTCTATGTATTATTTTTCGGACAGGCTTGTCGTGGGTCGATGCCGTCGGGAAAAGTGACAACGTCAAAGTACCAGCTGGATCTGGACGATGATACGGACGACTACGTGTACCACCTCCCTAATGAAGCTGACAGAATCGTGTTCCACAGCTCAGCCGTCGGGAGAGCTTCTGTCAGGTACCGCCGGCTAGATTACTCGCTGCTTTACAAATTGTCTCTCTCTCTCCAGCCTATATACGTCCCACTGCTGGGCACAGGCCTCCTCTCGGTATCCTCTTAGTGTCAGAGCTTGGGCTATAGTTTCCACGCGGGCCCAGTGCGGATTGGGAACTTCACACACACCATTGAATTGCTTCGCAGTTGTGTGCAGGTTTCCTCACTATGTTTTCCTTCACCGAAAAGCTCATGGTAAATTTCAAATGAGATATCGCACATAAATTCCGAAAAACTCAGAGGTACCCACGACCCTCTGATTGAGAGGCCACAGTTGAAACCACTAGGCTACCATGGCTTTTTACAAATTATTTTACAACTAATACTAAACCTATTAACGTATTAACTGTCTCTAAGTATACCAAATTCCAACTAAATCAGTTCAGCGATTTAAATGCGAAGAGGTCAGTAATGGTTTCGGCGTTTTGGTCCTTCGTTAAGGATATCTGAATAATAAAACATGTGTGTTATACTAAAAGCCGTGGTAGCCTAGTGGTTTGACCTGTGGCCTCTCAAGAAGAGGGTTGTGGGATCGAATTCCAAACTCGCACCTCAAGAGTTTTTTGGAATTTACGTGCGAAATTACATTTGAAACTTACCATGAGCTTTTCGGTGAAGAAAAACCGTCATCTGCGAATCAATATATTGGTGTAGGTACTGTGTGAATTTCACTATCCACACTGGGCCCGCGTGGGAAACCCCCTAAGTCCTCTCATTCCGAGAGGAGACCTGTGCCCAGCAGTGGGACGTATATAGGCTGGAGATGATGATGATGATGTACTATTTTATTTTATTTTTTTAAGAGGTATGTGAGGATTGTAGCAAGTGGAACAAAGTAGTCTCTGCCTACCCCTGTGGGAAAGAGGCGTGACGGTATGTATGTATGTATGTACTATTTTATTTCACTGGCTGATCAGTTCTGTTTTCTTTTCTAGACACATATATCACGGTTCATGGTTCATACAAACGCTGTGCAGAAAACTGGAAAAACACGGGGACACATATGACTTAGAAAGTATATTCAGGATGGTGAGGAATGAAGTCGCTCTGGAATTTGGGAATAGTAGGGTAAGTAGCATTTGATTTTCCTTTTATTTCTGTGCCGCTAGCTTATTACGTAACTCGCTCGCAATCGTAATCGTGTTAATTTTGACAGTTCATGTATGGGCTGACAATTGGCATCGGAATCAGCTAGCTGTCACATTCATACAAGAACTGTCAAAATGAACACGATGGCGAATGAGAGCGAGTTAGACAATAAGCCCTGGTCTGGGATCAAAGAAAAAACATAGAACGTACCAGCTGGTTCTTTCCTGCGTACATCGTAAAAGCCCATCGAGCGAATGGGCGAGAATCTTAGGAAATATGTTATAGCCCATCACTGTTTTTATTCCCTTTTCCACCTAAACGCCCACAATCACACTAAACGTGACCTTTAGGTCTTGTTACCCTAGACTCTGACTACCACGTGAGGGATAACGACGTAATAATATGTGTGTATGTATGTTACATGGATCAGCCGTCGTCTTGTATTAATGTGTTTTAGAATAATTTAGATAGTTTTATCGTACAATTCTGAAGCTTTTTCATCGCAATCCTTGAGTCTAAGGTCTTTTCATTCTTAAGAGGGTGCATCCGTGCTGAGCTCGCAACGTCGCATTTTTGGCGACTTTTTGCGATTATTTCACAGAAATTGAATGAAAGTATCAAATGTCCGTCTGTAGTGCACTTCGTTTTTAGTGTATTAATGTGTCCAATGCAATGATTAATGGTGATGGACTTTTATTTTCGTATTAAAGGGATAAAATACTATATTTCGTTTAATAAGAAAATTAAAGTCCATCACGATGAATTATTGCATTAGACACATTAATACACTAAAAACGAAGTGCACTACAGACGGATATTTGATACTTTCATTCAATTTCTGTGAAATAATCCCAAAAAATCACCAAAAATGCGACGTTGCGAGCTCAGCACGGATGCACCCTCTTAAATGTCCTATTTGGTAAACAAATTTCTAACCTCAATGAACACATTTTTGTAAAGAATAAGGTGTATTATATTATCAAATAAACCTGAGGCAATATTTTGTACATAATGTTGCTGATATTTTATCTCCAGTTCCTTTATTTATGATGAAACTAGCGACCCGCCCCAGCTTCGCACGGAATATTATGCATGTTATTATACATATACACCTTCCTCTTGATTCATTCTATCTATTAAAAAAACCGCATCAAAATCCGTTGCGTAGTTTTAAAGATTTGAGCATACATAGGGACATAGGGACAGAGAAAGCTACTTTGTTTTATACTATGTAGTGATAGTTGAAAAATAACAAAAATAAGACGTTTTGAGGTTAGAATTTTGTTTACCAAACTGGACAGTTAAGAATGAAAAGACCTTAAATTAAGTCTTTGACCCGTTAACATTGAGCATCGACCAATGTACAGAAATATGACATGACAATGTGTCAATGACAATGAAATTAAAAAAAATCCTGATAAAATGTTGTTCTGCGATTTGTAATTTACTTTTGCCCCCACCTTCTATTTAATTCAAAGGAGCAATAGCTGGAGTTTTGGGACTTGTTTTTCTTCTAAGTTAGGTATTTAAGTACTATTTAGGTATTTTTGCAGCTGGGTATTTGTTCGCCGGCGGTACCCGAATTATGGAATGTACTAGAATAGCAGTAAATTTCTCCATACAAAATGAGAGTACAGCTATAGCAGTACTGATTGTTTACAAAGTTACCGATTCTCTGCCCAGGTACAGTAACGGTTATAACCGGCTACGGTTAGACCCGTACTGTCATACGATACCATTTTATTGTAGCTTACCAAGATCATTACGGGCATAACAGCTCTGTTGTTGACCGTGCCGTCACATAATAATAATGCAACTTATCGTACTTTATACTGAATAATAATTAGATTTGTCTGTAAATAGTGGAATGTGTTGATTTTGTAAGGAGAAGAGTAAATTAAACTACCGTTATGAATGAAATTTAAAGTTTATTGAGAAAAAACTACCTATTAAGAACTGTGTACTTTTTTATCAAATAGAACACAAATCCCACCAAAAACATCTACAACTGACTACCACCGTTGCTAAAAGGCTCGAGTGCTGGAGGAGATTCAGGAATAGACACTTCTAACAACCGCCTGAGTCGCTCGTCTTCTTTTTCTTTGTTCATCGAAAAATAACAATAATTTTAATTTAGAGCTTTAAAAATTGAATATTCAACAATAAATTGAGTCTAAAAATAATAAAACTATAGTCTGCATTTGACAAAACTCCAGTACTCGTAAGAAAAACCGCGTATACTGTACTCACTTTGTGAAGCAATGCATAGCATTTCGTGCGTCCATCGTGACCGCGCGGAGAGAAGCACTGACGCGAGCGCCGAACAAATTCCTATACAACGCCAGCGGCGTACGCCGTACTGCGTTTGTGTGTGCGTTTGCATCTGTGTGAGTGATGGTCAAACTTCGTATTACGTTTTGACACGTTTCGGCGGAAGTGCAACCGTAGTCGTACCCCACATGACAGTAAAAATTTGCTACGTAACAATGCTATGGGATTTGCTCGGGAAGCACCGTAGTGACTTATAAGCAGTATAAAAAAAATACTGCGTTAGCCGTACCGTCATATAACATGGTCTGTATTTTACGGTGATAGCCGTTACCGCCGGCGAACGTGTTAACTGCTTTTACTATAGATTCATTAAATTTTGTTTCAGGATTGGAAGCAAATGCCGGTAGTCACATCGACCTTAATAAGAGAACTTTACTTTGCTGAGACAGATGAAAGTACTCCCTTCGAAGATACAGATTGTAAAATGCACTCTAAGTTCAGTCAGCTTGTAGAAAAACTCAAAAAACCAAGTCTGAAGACGCCTGATGAGAGTCCTGACTCCTCACAAACCCTGATGAAGCTGACCCACTTGCCCTGTTCTTGCTTCTTGGACTATTTCGAATATTTAAAGCAGTGTTTGGAGTAAGTGCAAAAGATTATCATCAAAAGTCCATCCGGTTCGCACTCAAATAATATTTATTCGCAAACAAAATTGAGCAGTTCTCAAAAAAATGCTCAATTTTTATTTTTTACGAATTTCATGCCGTTTCCACTCAGAATCACGAGCTCTGTAGGACAGTAAAGATTGTCCCGAAATTTTCATACTTAGGTACATTTTTTATATACTTGCTTATCCTTTTCATTACACCATACAACGTGTAGGTACCGTCAACTGGGGTGACTTTGGTAATTTTGGGGCTACTTTGATGGTTTTAAAAGTGCTATAAAATCGATATTATCCATATCCGGTGAATGTTTGGCATGTAGACGCAAAGGCGATCGACGAAGACATTGATTGGAAGCAGTAAACGCAAATAAAAAATAATGGTTTTGTCATTAAAACTACTTTTTAAAGTAACCCCGTAAATCAAAGTCACCCCAGTATGGAAAATAGTAACAAAATATGAAAAAAAAAACATTGGGTAATTTTTTTGTTCCATTAAAATTGAAAGAGCTCGTGATTCTGATTCGTGATGACATAAAATAGTTAGAAAATATATTTAAAAAAAAATTGGCAATGCTCAATTGACAACATTTCACATTTCTGAGCCTAATAATTTTAATGGTTCTCTATATTTTGTTTGAAAAGACGAACATGCTGAGAGTTTAATTTTTTCGCTAGGGTTTGTATTTAAATTATAATTAATTTATTAATTTTTGCTTATTCTAAAAGGGCGTAACTCCGATACTATCGCAGAATAGACACTTATCCTTTTGTCTTTTCTCTACAGAAAAAAACTGACGTCAATTTCAAATTGTCAATGTCAGGCCTTATTCTCCTATATTCGATTTTCGAGGTTCGCTTCGTGCTGTTCCGCTCATACTAATAGTCATTATCTTGAGAGTGAGAGAGAAGGTATGCAACGAACTTCGAAAACAGAATTTCACAGTTGCCCCCCTTGTACTTTGAAGTTGTCAAAAATACAAAATTATGATCGCTTATTTTTTCTCGTGAAAAAAGCAAAGGCGTTTCACCTATCCTGTGGTAGTTTTGGTAAAATTAGGACATATTTTTAATTATTTTTTATTTTTTATAATAAGCGATATTAAAATTATATAAACATATTGCAGTGATCAGGAGGCAAAATGCTTTCGAACCATATATACATTTTCAGGTGTTATAAAAATGAAATGTTGTCAATTATGAGTGTTTCACCATCCACTAAAAACCTGAAAACAGTTTGTTCAGAATCAAGAGTAGACGCGCGGCACAGGGGCGCGGGGTAGGACGATAAAGGGGACCGAGAGAGGTGCGGGCGGGTAGTGCGCCTGCCGCCCGCACCTCTCTAGGCCCCCGTGGAGAGCTCAATAAGGGTAATCGCGGTTCATATCCCGTCTATAATATTTCGAATGCTATTATAATTATCCTTTTAATATTACAGGGGTTTCGTAAACCACAATCCTAAAGACAGTGTCGCCGAATATCTATTGAAAATGACGAAAGAAGTCGGAAATGGTGCGGAGTACAACCTTCAGAAGTTTCATTACATACAAACAGTTTGGGAGCACTTAGAAGCCAACATGGATAAATTCCCGCCTGAGAGCACCAAGTTTCTATATCGCAATTTCACTGTTATTCGTGATTAGTTTGCGACCTGTGGATTATTATTTATTGTTCTGGTCCTAGAAGCTTCTATAATCGATAATGGATTATAGAAGCTTATAGAAGATTATAGAAATATTGGATAAATTAAGAATGTAGGCAGATGACAAAATTGTGTTTTAATTATGCAATATTTAAAATGTCATACAAATAATTAACATTAATTCTGATTTTAAGTCTCTAAATCCAATCGCTACTTCCCTATTAATATTATAAATGCAAAAGTAACTCTATACCTATGTCTGTTACGCTTACACACTTAAACCACTAAACTGCTTTAATGAAATTAAGTATAACATAATATTATTTACCGGGTTTCAAACTTCGTAGTTCGTATAGGTAATTGACAGACAGACATTGCCAACAAGCTAACATAAAAATACAAACCAAAGATTTTCCAAAAATCTTTGTATCTACTTACCTATGTAAATGTTTGAATGGAATACAATAACTTAATTTAATGCAAGTTAGCTATAATATTGCATACACACCTAAAGGCCACGTTTAGCTATAGTAATATGGTCTCATAAACAATTTTAGACAATAATATATATATTATAATGTGTATTGCCGATTGCCATTGGCAATATGCATAAAAAATTCACATTTCTTAATAAAATATGAAAGTATCGTAAAAAATATGATAAAAAGTGAAATTAAAAGTAATACTTATCGGTCATGAAATACAGAAAATATGAAAGTTTTAAACTACTAATTAGTCAGCGATGAAAAAGAAAGATCCGATATGACATGTGACGTTATTTGTCACAACGCCCATATAAAGTCCATATTAAAATTTGTAGCGCGGGCTTTACATTATTTATTTCTGAACGCAACCCGCCGACCTTCTCGCTCGCTCGGTATCTCTCGCTCTCTCGCAACCGGCGAACCGATTGCGCCGCACGCGCGCCGAACCGCGGAGCTCAATTTTATACTTTCTTCGTGTAAATCTTACTTCTTGTATCGAAACCTGTATTTACGTTGGGCGCCAGTGTGGATGAAAGGTGTTTATTATCCAATCAAGATTACAGTAAATACAGGGTTCGATACAAGAAATAAGATTTACACGAAGAAAGTATAAAATTGAGCTCCGCGGTTCGGCGCGCGTGCAGCTCGATCGGTTCGCCGGTTGCGAGAGAGCGAGAGATACCGAGCGAGCGAGAAGGTCGGCGGGTTGCGTTCAGAAATAAATAATGTAAAGCCCGCGCTACAGATTCCTTTTTTCGTTTTTTTAGAAAGAGAGAGATAAATATTTGATAGCTTATAATCGGTTATTTATAGTTATTCGAAAAATATTTGTTTATTATCATTTGTTACATAAAACGAGCTTTAAGTGAATGCCATGAAAATAATCATGAATATTCCCTATTGGTAATTATGCGATTGCACTAAAAATTGCGGAGGTGCACTAGATCTCTGTTATACAAAGTCTGTCTATTTTATATTTTATTATCTAGTTAGTTTAAGAATAAGAATAAGAGAACTTTATTAGCTGACACAGAAACACAAACAGAATATTATATATGGATACTTATTGTAACCAGCCAAATGGACGCCACTCAGCTAAACACCCCAGGGGCCTTACCATGACGTCATAATGCGATTCAGTTTAAGTTCGCTCGCTGTCAGATTCATACTAAAAGTGACAGCTAAAACTTGAACTGGGGCCTTACCATGACGTCCTAATTCCGACGCAGTTCAAGTTTTAGCTGTCACTTTTAGTATGAATCTGACAGCGAGCGGACCAAAACTGAAACGCATTAAGACGTCATGGTACGGCCCCTGAGTCAGAATTAGGACGTCATGGTAAGGCCCTTGTAAATGTTTATCAGGACTTTTCAATCGTGCTTGTGACAAAACGATTCCAACATTATGTCCATGTTCAAAGAAGGCGGCAAAGGGGTGACTTACTGATCGTAATGCGGTTCAATACCGACTCAGTTCAGGTTTTAGCTGTCATTTTTAGTATGGATCTGACAGCGAGCGAACCTAAACTGAATCGGAGTTGAATCGCATTAAGACGTCATGGTAACCCCCCCAGATATGTTCAGTCAAACTAAGTTGAACTAACCCAAACAACTGCTGAAATTTTCCGGAATAATTGACAACATTTCATTTTTATAACACCTGAAAATGTATATATGGTTCGAAAGCATTTTGCCTCCTGATCACTGCAATATGTTTATATAATTTTAATATCGCTTATTATAAAAAATAAAAATTATTTAAAAATATGTCCTAATTTTACCAAAACTACCACAGGATAGGTGAAACGCCTTTGCCTTTTTCACGAGAAAAAATAAGCGATCATAATTTTGTATTTTTGACAACTTCAAAGTACAAGGGGGGCAACTCTGAAATTCTGTTTTCGAAGTTCGTTGCATACCTTCACTCTCACTCTCAAGATAATGACTATTTGTATGCGCGGAACAGCACGAAGCGAACCTCGAAAATCGAATATTGAAGAATAGGGCTTGACATTGACATTGACAAAAAAAGCCGTGGTAGCCTAGTGGTTTGACCTGTGGCCTCTTAAGCAGAGGTTCGTGGGTTCGAATCCCGGGCTCGCACCTCTGAGTTTTTCGGAATTTATGTGCGAAATTACATTTGAAATTTACCATGAGCTTTTCGGTGAAGGAAAACATCGTGAGGAAACCTGCACACAACTGCGAAGCAATTCAATGGTGCGTGTGAAGTTCCCAATCCGCACTGGGCCCGCGTGGGAACTATAGCCCAAGCCCTCTCATTCTGAGAGGAGGCCTGTGCCCAGCAGTGGGACGTGTATAGGCTGGAGATGGATGGATGGATGGAGGGCTTGACATTGACAATTTGAAATTAACGTCAGTTTTTTTTCTATAGAGAAAAGACAAAGGGATAAGTGTGTATTCTGTGATAGTATCGGAGTTACGCCCTTTTAGAATAAGCACAAATTAATAAATTAATTATGAATTAAATACAAGCCCTAGCGAAAAAATTAAACTGTCAGCATGTTCATCTTTTCAAACAAAATACAGAGAACCATTAATATTATAGGCTCAGAAATATGAAATGTTGTCAATTCTGGATCTTGTAGAACACAATAATGAAATTTGTTTTAATGAGGACACATGCATAAAAAAATAATGTAATTATATTTGTTATTACGACAAATAAATATATATACCATTGTATAAATAAATCGAGTTGAGTTTTCTTCACCATACCTACTACCTTTAAACCAGCATTCTTGCATATATCTACTTGAATTTCGGAAACGGCTCTATCGATTTTCATTAAATTTAATAGATGTAGGGGGTTTCGGGGACGATAAATTGATCTAGCTAGGTTTCATTTTTAGAAAACGTACAAAAAAAAATACCGAGCGAAGCTCATCCACGTATTTTTAATTAAACAGTACACAGACGTTTATTTACATTTTTCCTGATATCCACGAAGTGACAAAAATGACAAGAACAGAAACAACTGAAATACTATTATTTATTATTATATATACATATAAAAAATACAACCGAATTGAGAACTTCCTAGTTCTCAATTCGGTTGTATTTTTTTTGAAGTCGGTTAATAAATAAAAATTAATCGTCGAAATGTACGCGCATAACTTCCAAACGACTGAACCGAATTGGGTAATTCTTGTTTAGTTGTGTTTGTTACTATTTGGACAAGGTTTGTGTAAAATAAAATTTTGAAAAAAAAAAAAACTTGCTGCGGGGACGAACAGCTAGTTTTTATATAAAGGAAAAACGGAGCTCTTATACTCAAATGAAAAAGTAGGTATTAAACTAAAACCGAACCAAGAAAAAAACGGCGCTGAAAAAGTATGAAACAAGATTTGATAGAGATGTAGGGACACAAATAATGTTTTTATAATCTTTATTAGGGAAAAAAAGGATTTTGTCACGCAGTGACCACGTCATCCTTAATATTCAAGCTTGAAAAGCTGTAGTCACACGTGACATAGATACCCTAGGCGCTGTCAACAGCAAATAATCTTGAGCAGCGCCACTCTTCACACAAACGGTTCGCGTGCCTGTTAGTGAAAGAGAAGAAGCTATTTCGGCAGCTTGGCGCGCGTCTAAAATCTTGCAAATAAGACACAAATAATAATAAATAAAAAAAGTATGGATTATTTGTGAAATATGATTCGTTAGCCGTTTAGGTATGAATATGTTGACTTCATGTTTTTAATTGCAGACCCATACGTCGAAAAAATAAAGACATAGAACCGTTTGATGATGATTTTAAGACCAATCTTTGCAATTATTTTCTATCGAGCCGATTTTGTTCCATTATGTATCGAGTCCGTTCAGCGTGTTTGAAATATGATGAAAATTAACATATATTTTTTTTGTGTATAGTTTTTCTTAAAAAGTGCTTAAATAACATCAATTTCAACAAAATTAGGTGTTGTCAGCCTCTTAACAAACGTTGTTCAGGATGTTGGATCACCGGGAGCGGGATGGTAGGTATCTATGTAACGTGTGACTACGGCTTTTCAAATCTACTATAATCTAAAATTTGTGTACTTAGTCACTGTTTAATTCAGTGTCCCGGAAATCTTGTCTTATACTTTTTCAGCGTCGTTTTTTGTCGTGTTTGGGTTTTAGTTTGCTATTTATTTATTATTAAACAAAAAAAAATCGTAAACTTCAGTAAATATATGTATCATTATTTATTTAAATTTACATTTCAGAACGCAAAATATAACATTAATCTTACTTTCTATCAATCCACCGATAACAATAAGTGTGATAATGCATTGATACTTGAGCTCTGCGCAGACACGTGAGTACCAATTTGATTTATACTTTAATTGTCTTACACTGTAAAATAGGAATACGAATAAGTCCCACATTCTTGGAGCCATTATAAACACCACCCGTATTCCAAAAGGTTTAAAATGTCAAGTAGTATCCTATTTTAGATACGCTTAGCCGGCGTAGCTAAGTAGTAGACGTCTCAGCGATGATGGTCCATCAAAGTTCCCAAGACAATCAGGGTCTTTGGAACCTCCCCAATAGACATCAAACTGAACTATAAAAATTATCTCCCATCTTAAGACTATAAATATGGACACTTGCATCATTTATTACGCTTTTAGAATTTTATTGACAGGTAGCCATTTTTGCACCAACGCCCTATGCAATATGGCTGCGCCATTGACCCGACTATTGTGAATATATGCAGCAGTTTTAAGGCTTTTTTTTCGTTATTAAACGGGGTGAGAAGGGATCTAATACTTTGTGTTTTCACTTGCTATTTAAAATTTCTGGCTCGACTTGTTCTAAAAGTATTTCAGTTATATGTTTAGACATATTATATCAGCTTTTTTCTGGTAATTTGCTATTGCAATTTTTTTTATTTGTTCTTACCCCTTCTGACCCCACTACGGGGTGAGCAGGGATTTACCTATTATTTAAGAGTTTACTTTTTAAACTATGAGACTAAACGATGCTAATCATTATTAAACTAAAATTCATGCCGCCGGTTTTTTTTTATCTAAAGTATAAAAATCAACTTGCCACAATATGAAAATATTTTTTATCGAGGTTTGAACTTCAACTCTGTTCCTACTCACCCCGTTTTACGGTATCGTTAAAAAGATGATGCTCAAACTTACATTTTTATGACAACGAAACATAGTGTGGATGCTGCATCTAGTTTTAACAAAGTTTGCGACTTTTTTCCGTTAGGGTAACAATCTTCTTCTTCTTCTTTTTATTTGTGGCGTTACAAGTCGTTATAGCGACGACAACTTCGCCAATGTCAGGGTAAAATTTTCTTAAAATAAAATCTTGTGACAAAATGTCGGCAACGTTGTACGGTTAACACGGTCAAAGACCCCCCTCCCCCCCTGTCGGGCTCTTAACCAACGGTCAATGATATCCCTCAGATACTGCCAGGAAATCATTAGCCGTTGCCCAGGGTGCACCGGACCAAGCACTGCTCTTCCCCCCGGACGGATCCAGAAACGAACCGCAGCTCTTGGCCACACGTGGAGGTAACCCGACACGCACCCCAGGGTAACAATCGTGGGACAATAATGTTAATGACGCATGCGAGCAGTTGACATTCTTGAATCTTCACCCACTAGTCTAAAAGCTTTAAGCGGGATTGGCATTGACCGTGAGGAATACGTCTGTAGATTCCCTTCTGAAATGATGGATGGCAGCACAATGTTGACAGTAGTGATACGATGTGAAAAAAGGAACTTTCCAGAAGACATTATATTTTACACCGCGATTACCTTTCGAGTGAGAATCGGGTTACCTCCGCGTGTGGTCAAGAGTTACGTTCGTTTTTGGACCCTTCCGGAAGAGCAGTGCTCGGTCCGTTGCATCCTGGGCATCGGTTATTGATTTCCGACCGATCTCTTTGACCGTTGGCTGGTTGGTTGGTTCATACGACGCGGTTGGCCTAGTTGGTAGTGACCCTGCCTACGAAGCAAGCGTCCTGGGTTCGAATCCTGGTAAGGGCATATAATTTGTGTGATGAGCACGAATATTTGTTCCTGAGTTATGGATGTTTTCTGTATTATAAGTATGCATTTCTCTATATAAGTATGTATATCGTTGTCTAGTGCCCATAACACAAGACTTACTAGCGCTTACTTTGGGACTAGGTCAATTTGTGTGAATTATTCCCTAATGTTTATTTATTTATACTGTCTTTTACTTTGAAACTGACAAATTTTTCCAATGGAAAGTGCCATTTTTTTTCTATTGGATAACAACAATCACAGTGTCGTGAAAATACATTATAAGACATTGATTTGAAATTGTTCATGTATGAAAAAGAGGCCATGACGAAGTACCAAATCCTTCCATTTGACCGCATCCAACGTAGAGCTGCAAGATTCGTCGATAACCAGGCACTCTCTGGCCGGCTCGATCCTCTGGCTGTGCAGAGGGATGTGGCATCCCTCTGCATATTGTACCGAATTTATCATGGGGAGTGCTCCGATGAACTTTTTGAATTTCCCACGGCTGAATTCCACTACCGCACTTCACGGAACCATCTGTCCTTCCATCCTCAACATCTTGATGATTGGCAGTCAAGTACCGTGCGTTTTAAACGCAATTTCTTTCCTCGCACGACGAATATCTGGAACCAACTTCCTGCTGCATCATTCCTCGAGCTGTACAACTTAGGGATCTTCAAAAAGCGAGCCTACCTGCTCCTGAAAGGGTCGGCAACGCACCTGTGATTCCCCTTGTTTTGCAGGTGTTGGGCATTGATGATCGCTTTCCACCAGGTGACCCGTCTGCTCGTTTGCCCCCTCTATATATTAAAAAAAAACTAAAATAAAACTGGTTTCTTAAAGCTAAGGTTGTAGTTTGTCCTTGAATTGACTTCCAACAATTGCTTATTGGGTACCTATGTCGTTACGCATACCTTTTTTATTGATTTTAACCATTTCTTTTTCCATCGTGTATTTTTATTTTATTAATGACTGAATTAAAAAACTATTTCGGTAATTCTCAGAAAAACGTGTTCTCAGCCTAAACTCCGTCTTGATTTAGAGTTTTACATTTATCAATATAATTGAAGTAAAATGTGAAAATCAATGCTACAAGAAGCTTTTCTGTGCTTTTGGCCATTAAATAAACCAATTGGTTTATGATTTATAACACATTGATTTTTCATCAAGACGGAGTTGAGACATCGATATACATTAAATATGAATAAAATATTACTTATTTGTTTAAATTAAATAAAAAGCAAATATTATGATCGAAAAATAAGATATAAAACATGTAACGCGAACCCCGTGTCATAACTCACTGGAACATGAAGATCATATCAATAGAAACCAAAAATAAATATTTTCAAAAATGTGTACTTCTTGAACACGAAAACATTGGTACTCAAAAGTGAGTGCTATAATAAACGATTTTTATGTACAAAAACAATCAAATTTTGTTTAATTTTCTAAACTCTTATCAAAAATACGACGGAGTTTAGTCTACGGAGCTTAGGGAGAAAGCCATTTTCGATTTTTTATTTAGTGATGGGTGCATTTAAGGGAATAGCAGCAAACACGTCGTTAACATAGGATAACGAGCTATAATGATAGCAAGACAAATAGATACAGAAGGATACCAATAAAAAATAAACAACTAAACGGAGTTTAGTAGAGACGGGAAACACAAAACGGAGTTTAGATATATATGTTCGTAATTTTGACCCTAAACACCATGGCTGCACCCGACCTAGATGACGACGGGGACCAGGCAGAACACTAGCGCACAGCCGTATTGGGTTGCGCGTAAGCTTACAAATAGTAGTGTAATTTGTGATTTTATATCCATTGACGGAGTTTAGATGGAAGTTCGCTCGCGCGGTAAAAAAATCAAAATTATATGAGTAAGACCTTACCGCTATTGTTAATTATAATTAATATGTAGTCCAACTAGTTGACTTGAATAATAAAACACCTAACATTGGCTTCCGGCAGTTTTTACAAAGTTACACAAGGTTTTGTTCTCAATTTTGGAGTCCGCTCGCTAAACGGAGCTTAGGAGAATGGGGTTTTAGTATTTTTTTTTTAATAGTTATAACCATATTATCGTCCAAAAATTGCCTGCTCTGAGAATGGCCGATTTTTTTGTTTTAACCTTAACTGTAGCATAGGTACCTATTGAGATCGATTGAAAAATTAAAAAGTTTTTAACATCACATTTATGTGGTTGTACACTATATTGTAGACAATATTTTTATAGAATTTTGTTCCACAGAAATTGTTTTTCATATTTTCATTTTATAGAATGATCAATTCATGAAAACCTCAATTCATATAATCTTAATTCATTGATTTTTAAGACCAATATTTTTATTATTTAAATACTTACATGGTATAATGGCAAATCAAATATTTTTAATTCTTATTTCAAAGTTTGCTTCTTTGACCTTAACGTCACTCTTGGCCGGTTTTGAAGTTAATAGGATTTTTTTTATATTTTTCAGACGTGAAGTCTAGATCAACCGGCTCTTGTATTATACCCACTGGCTATATTCAGAGTTTTGTTTGAACTCAATTACGACATCGTCTATAATGGATGAAGAACTTTTGACAAGATCAGAGAATGAAGAAACAGATGCGCGTGTTTATTATCCTCCGTATGCAAGTCAAAGTTCAAATTCAGGACATTTTAATTCGAATCCCATCTTGAAGCAAGGATTACCATCCCTCCCACCGCCAATCAACACTCCCAAAGATCCTAAAACTGTAAGTCCTGAAGCTAAAACAGTTTATTTCTTACCCAAGGATGCAAGCACATACGAATTGGATAAGTTTAAAGAAAATCGTATGATAATAATCAACAACGACCATTTCCTCAAGGGGAAGTCTAGACCAGGATCTTGGCAAGATGAAAAAAAATTGAGAGCAACATTCACAAAATATAGATTTAATATAGATGATACGTACGACAATCTCGAAATGAAGCCGCTGCTTAAGAAAGTCAAAGACTGTACGTATACAATTTTAATCTTAAGTATTACCGTAAAATTTAGTTACATTATAGGTTATTAGTGTATGAACTATAATATTAGATATGTATACTTATATATATATATATATCTCTATATATACATGTATATATATATATATATATATATATATATATATATATATATATATATATCTGTGTAGTCACAGACGGTTCTGGCTGAAAATCAGTGCTGCAGGTGTCTAACACCTCAGCGTAATGCTGAGCCAGCGACCGTTTCACTTTTGCGAAGACACACGCACATTAATACATTGCTGATCTATTTTCATGTCTGTGTTTTATGTTTCATTTTTGTACAATTGTGTGTATGCTCTATTTCTGTATCTTTCAAAAGAGAATAAATGTCTTCTTTCTTTCTTTCTTCCTTTCTAAAACGGAGTGAGTAGGTACAAAATTAAAGTTCAAATCGATGAAAAATTGGTTTAATAGCCTAAGAACTTGCTTATTAGGCCGCATGGCAAATTGATTTTAGAGACAAAAAATGTTTCGGCGGTATGAATTTTAGTTTAATAATGATTACCTGCCGTTTAGTTTCATAATTTAAACAAAGAACACTAAAATATAGGCAAATTCCAGCTCACCCCGTAGTGGGGTCAGAAGGGATAAGAACAAATAAAAGCAAAAAAAAAAGCATATATGATACATAATGTCTAGAAATGCAGAAGCACAAGTGCAGTGATATACACGCATCAGCTCAAAGAGCTGCTAGTGTATTATTTTAAATAATAAAATAATAATAATAATAAATATAACTAAACTACTTTTAGAGCAAGCTGAGCCAGAAATTTAAAGAAGCAAGTGAAAACACAAAATATTAGTTCAATTCCTTCCTCCCGGCAATCCCTTCTCACTTTACTGTACAGTCAACGTCATAAATAAGTGATCACTTTTGTCGCTTTCAGTCGTTACATGATTTCGTGTCGCTTTTCAAACATGACTTTAAAGAGTCAAGGTACAAAAGTGATCACTTATTTATGAAGTTGACTGTACATAGTAAAAAAATTCACCGGTTGTCTTACTTTTGCGAAGACACACACACATTAATACATTGCTGATATATTTTCATGTCTGAGTTTTATGTTTCATTTTTGTACAATTGTGTGTATGCTCTATTTCTGTGTCTTTCAAAAGAGAATAAATGTCTTCTTTCTTTCTTTCTTTCTTTCTTTCTTTCTCCACGCCGCAACACAGCAGCGCTCACGCTGCTCATGTTTGACTCGGGGTTTTTTGTTTCAGTTGCACTCGATACTGACTTCTCCTTATACGGGTGTGTCTGTGTGGCCATACTGACACACGGTAATAAAACAAAACCGGGCCAGCTGAAGGCATACGACAATTGGTACAGCGAACATGATATCTTTAAACACTTTGATGCCTCTAAAAACCATACTTTGGCGGCGAAACCCATCATATTCATAATTCAGGTTATTATTTTTGTATTTTTAAACCACGTGCCCGCGAGGAACCAGAATCCCATTCAGCATAATGTTGCGGCAAACCTCAACTTTGATAGGATAACAATAAGGTCGTTTACAGGCTTGCCGCGGCCCCGAAGCATCTCCTATAGTGATCGTCGGGGGAAAGACAACAGCGCCTCAGCTGGACAGCTGCGAAGAGCTGGAGAACTACCATCTCCCTACGGACTGTGACAGAATCGTATTCCACAGCTCTTATCTCGGCAAGGCGGCTGTGAGGTAATCCCTATAATATTATAAACAACTGCCTGCCTGTCTGTTAAGCTTTCACGCCTAAACCGCTGAACCAATTTTAATGAAATTTGGTTCAAAAATAGTTTCAGTCCCGGAAAAACACATAGGATAGTTTTTATCACACTCGCACTCATTCTGAGAGGAGGCTGGTGCCCAGCAGTGGGACATAATAAGGCTTGGAGATGCTAATTCACGCGCTGAGCCTCGAGAGAGATTCGAAACTGCCGGACGTTTAGCCAACATTTTTAATACGTGACTAATCCTGTTTAGTTTACTTATATGTTATTCTAAAAAGTAGAAATGTCATTTTTAATACAAGCTTTTTTTGTTCATTTTACCTATTTTATGGCGTTAACTCAACTTGCGCTGTCATGCATTCTACGTTATGTGTATTGTGTATCAAATTTTTAGTGGCCTCTCAAGCAGAGCGTCGTGGGTTCAAATCCCGGGCTCGCACCTCTGAGTTTTTCGGAATTTATGTGCGAAAATTACATTTGTAATTTGCCATGAGCTTTTCGGTGAAGGAAAACATCGTGAGGAAACCTGCACACATCTGCGAAGAAATTCAATGGTGTGTGTTAAGTTCCCAATCCGCACTGGGCGCGCTTGGGAACTATAGCCCAAACCCTCCAATACACGGAGGAGGCCTATGCCATGAGGCACGCCGAATTTCGCGACAATTTAATAAATAAATAAAAAATAAACTACAATAACAACAACAACATTTACTTACTTGTAATTGAAGTGAAATTGTAGCGAATTCGGAATAAAAAAGGCTTATAAATAAATAAATAAATAAATAAATAATCCTGTTTAGTTTACTTATATGTTATTCTAAAAAGTAGAAATGTCATTTTTAATACAAGCTTTTTTTGTTCATTTTACCTATTTTATGGCGTTAACTCAACTTGCGCTGTCATGCATTCTACGTTATGTGTATTGTGTATCAAATTTTTAGATTAAACGGAGCAACCAAAAAAAAAGTTCCAATCTGCGGTGACGGTCCTGGCTGGGTGACCAAAACTCCACTAAGTACCAGATTATTGTATTGTCATTTGACTCACACAAGTATGCCAAATTTCAGCTCAATCTGTTGAAGACGTCGTTTCAAAACTGAGTACCTAGCCACGTAAAGGCCACGTTTAGCAAGATTTCACCTGGACAAACATATATTATATTATTATACTAGCGACCCGCCCCGGCTTCGCACGGTATATTATGCATGTATTATATATAACCTTCTTCTTGATTCACTCTATCTATTTAAAAAAACCGCATCAAAATCCGTTGGGTAGTTTTAAAGATTTAAGCATTCATAGGGACATAGGGACATAGGGACAGAGAAAGCGACTTTGTTTTATACTATGTAGTGATTATATTTGTTGGATGTAAGAACCAAGTCCTTTACCTTTAATTTTTATAATTGTAATTTGCTATATTTGTCTGTTTTTCTATTCCGTGACATCTAAGCGAGAGTACACGCTATTCAAATCTTAACAGTTTTTTTATTTAATTTATCAATATTATTAATTTATTATTACGTCTTCTTCACGTGTTTTATGCACAATAAAGAGTTATTCATACATATATTACATCGCAAGTTAAATAAAAATTTGTAAAATTTGCCCCTAATATTTTATTGAGTAGTACTTTGATTTTCCAGACACCCTAAGGACGGTTCTTGGTTCATACAAAAGCTGTGCGATAAGGTCCAAGAATTCGGACTTACTCATGACATGGAAACCATATTCAGAATGGTCAGACGCGTCGTTGCTCTTGATTGTGTCACTGACGAGGTGAGGTTTTTCCGGAATATTTCAGCAGTTGATTGTATTAGTTTCACTGAACGCTCTTTATTTTACATACCTTTTCATTCAAACTTTCTAAATTGCTTCCAGGATTGGAAGCAAATGCCAGTAGTCACATGTACTTTGCTGAGGGAGCTTCGCCTTGCTGCCACTGTTCAGAAGAACTCCCTACAGGGTTGTGCTGGCTCATCAGCACGACCCTGTTCCCCCGCTGTTTCCCAATGTCAAATAAATCCTGATGTCCTCTTGTCGGATCAGCTTGAAGAACTGCAAGTGCCTCTGGAAGAATCAACTGAAAATTCTGTTCCTGAATGTTCACCGGTTCAAATGATGTTTCATTTGCGGCCTTGCTGTTGTTTTTTGGATTACTTTGACTACTTAAAAGACTGTCTTGAGTAAGTAAATAATAATACCAATTGTCGCTGTAAAGCGAGGTCGCTAACTTCCAAAATGGCCAAATTGAATGGTTTGTTTACTTTCACCTGTCCCGGTGTCTGTCTTTCAATCAAAATTGCAAGTGAACTTCGAGCCACTTTTAGTCAGATAGGTCTGAAATTTGGCTTACCAATGTAAATCCGGTGACATTAACAATAGCCTGGCTTCGCCACCGTCCGTGTCAACTAGCCACGGGTCTGCTTGCGGATGATGTAGATTTCTTTATAACGCGTTACGTCGCTTTATCTATGATGATGTGAAGATGACGATGCGACGATTATAAATATCTTAATATTGAGAGAATTTAAGTTTTCCCTAGACAGCCGTATGAGTTTTTGTAATAACAACAACGTTGCTAAATGCCGCGGCCGCATCCACAAAACCACGTAGCAACAGGAGGCTTTTGGCCAGCGACAGCATGGCTCGCCCACCTCCTTGCACACAGCAGCACAGCGGTACTAACGTTATTTTCTTATCCCTTGTTTAATACTTTGCCTATCTTTTTTACAGCAGTTTCTGCAAACACAACACAGAAGATATGGTTGCTAAAAGTCTACTAGCGATAGTCGCAAAAATAGATTCTGGTCCCGAGTACAATATGCAGAAGTTCAGCTTCATACAACACATGTGGGAACATTTAGAGAGCAACAAGCACCTCTTCCCGCCCGATGGCTTCAAATTTCTACACCGCACTATATTTGTACCACTAAACAAAACTGATACGTCGATACCTTTGGGTTCAACTGACACAAAGGCTAAGGAGCAGCGTTTAGTTGATCTCGACGCTAAACGTGATGAATTAAACACTGGCCAGCCTCTTGACATTCGCTACTATTATGTCAACGGTGTGCAAAAATTTTATGCAAGGTTTCACCGCTAAGATCTTCCCGAAGAGCGAGGAGTGTCAAAGAAACTAGGAGTCGAAGTTGTCGCCATAGCCAAAATCGATCAGAAGGATCATCACCATCATAAACGATGGCTCTTATGACCGAGTTTGCTAAAAAGAAACTGATACAAAAATGCGAAACATTTGTGAGTGTACACCAGGATATAGAGCACTGGAACTACCTCCTGAAAGCCTGGGACGGTAATCTTATTAAATCAACTGATGCATGATACCAAAGCTGGGTTGAAAGTCTTTACCCGGTTGATGGTGATAACGATAAAAATGATTTCGTAGTCGATTGGTTGAAAAGCTTAGATAAAGTTAAGTATATGGTTGATGAATGGACGAAACACTATCCATTGGATGACTCAGTACTAGAAAAGCTGAAACTCAGCCATGGCCAAAAATTTGCGTTCCTATCGTCATAACAGCCGCGAAACGTTCACTGCGGGACATACATATACCTTCAACCAGGTTCTCCGCGACGATCGATTCTGTGCTACCCGCAGTCAATGGCTTCCCGCGATCTTCATTACTTCGTACGTCGTACGAAGTCGTCGAGGTACGTCCACTTAGTGGGAGGCCTACTAACATTTCGCCTTCCGCGATCGCCATCGCCACTTAAGATCCTTACAGCCCCAACGGCGATCGATAAGATTGCACATAGCAATTAGGTACTACAAGTTTTGATGTGAATACGTTACATTAAAATAGACACGAGTGCTTACTGTAAAATATGTTTTTTTATAAATTAACTATAAATGTATTTTATATTTTTATAAATTGGAACTATCTGACCAGAGTTTTTCTTTATTGTTCCCATAAGTTACTTAAATGACTACCTACCTGTAGTATGTCTAGGTAGAAATACCTTCTTTTGAATAAAACACTGTTCGTGACATCCTTTGTTTACCATGAACTTCACGGTGAAGAAAAGTGTCGTAAGGAAACCTACAGAAAACTTGCGAAACTATTCAATGGTGAATGTGAAGTTCTCAATCCGCATTGGGTCGGCACATAATATTTCATCCAACTTTTTCTTGTTAAGGAAGCACATTGCTGATTGCACTTGAATTAATTATAATTATCAAAATTACAATTCAATTGAATGGAAAAGTGAAATTCGATTTGCAAGATTTGACCTAAATCAACAAACAAATAAATAAACATCACAAGTTACATGTTGAAAACCCTTTTACGTCGCCCTGGGCCGTTAATAGCAATTTACCGCCCGCTACGCGAGCGAAAATTTTGACTTCCTGGCCAGAGGAAGATGTTTAATTGTGTACACACCTCGGGCGGTGATAAAGAACACCTCAGGTTGCATGTTTATCGCCCTCGCCTTTGGCTCGTGCGACAAGTTCCTGTGATCTGAGATCTTATTTCAATGTCCTATTTTGCATCGATGATAAAACGTTGCTAATAACAGATAAGCCCACTGCCTGAAAGATACGTAATCCTTATCTTTTTTGTGGGACATATTCCATCATATTCTACATAGTTTATTTGAAGCAGTGGGTGAACGTTGTCAATAACAAAGATGTACAGTGATTTATAATACAAAGAAATTAAAAAGAGCAAGCAAAATGAAACGGGACTCTGAACATTTTATGCGGCTTTATCCGAACCCAGACTGTTCCTACAAACTCTGCAAAAAGTGTACCAACAGGCTATTATCTGCTTCATCGGATGATGAAACTGAGCCCCTAGAAGAATCCAACGAGAACCCATCATCATTACCACATACAAAATCAAAACTAGAATCCGAAATAGAGGAACTATATTATTTAAAGAGTAATAATAAAACCAGAAATAATAATAAACGAGGCAATGAAAGTGTTATTCTCGTCACAGATCTGAAGTCTTTTCCGGAAGAAGAACTGAAACTATATTTATTGAAGTCACGCTATCGAAATATTGTCAATGAATTGGAAAATCTTCCAGATTTTAATAGAAAACCTCTCCTATGTCAGCTATGGATAGACATTGTGAAGGATTTACCATCAAATGCACCCAAAGCTGTTACATCGGTTATTCAAAATGCTGACAAACCCCGAACTCTCATCGATTGTTCGAAAGCGACCGAGATTAAAAATGACATTACTGAACTTAAAACTGAAGATGAAATGAACACACTGCAAGTGCCTGATGTCAATGCTCTTACTTACGAATTAGAATGTTTCCCGAGAAACGCCATGATTATATTTAATCACGAAGATTTTACCGAAGGTGACAAGAGAAGAGGCACTGACCGAGACGTTACTGCTCTGACAGACACGTTTAAGCAATTTCGATTTGAAGTGACGACACATAATGATCTTAAAAGGAAACCATTGCTTGAAGAATTGCAGAGATGTAAGTTGATACGCGAAATTCTTGAAAGGCTAATCTTTAATTGAGACGGACTGGAGCTAAGACGAGCATAGTCTTACCAAATCTTCTTCTATTAAGTTTCTACTCTCTTGAAAGTGTGATCTATAGAGGTGGAACTATAGCCCAGAAACAGGAAGTATATGAGCTGAAGATGATGACTGTAAAAATAAGTAAAATTTTCGATGCTTTCATTAATTAATCCATTCAACAGTCTTGCTTCTCCGGGAAAGTAAAATTATATAAATCATGTCTCATTTCCAGCCTATATACGTCCCACTGCAGCTCGTAAGCCCTCTCTCAGAACAAGAGCGCTTGGCCTGTCCACACGGCTCAGAGCGGATTGTGAATTTTCACTCAACATTGGGTTGCCTCGCATTAGCTCCCTTAGCGAAAATCTCAAGATAAACTTCAAATGATATTTTTCTCACAAATTTCTAAAAGCTCAGATTTGCGAGCTTGGATTCGAACCCACGGCGTTCTGCTTGAGAGGCCAAATGTTAAGCTACTAGGCCACATCGGCTTATGTTATAATCATGTCTCACAAGAGCTGAAATACTTAGTACGATTAAAGATCTGAATTTTAGTTGGGAAGCAAAACTTTGAGGATTGCGGCTGTGTATGCGTGGCCATTTTGACTCACGGCAGTGACCATGGGTACCTGAAAGCCGCTGACGTGAGGTACAGCGAGCGAGAGCTGTTTACGTGCTTCAACACCCAAGAGAATCCGACGCTGGTGGCCAAACCAATCATATTCTTAATTCAGGTGAGACAGATCAACGCATAGATCTTAGAGAATTTTAGATATTTTAATTCCAACGGAATTATTTTTGTATGGATTTTCAGAATTCACTGCTAAAACAGGTGAAATTACCAACAATAAATTTCTTACAATAATGCACTATCAATGAAGGCAAGTAAAGAAATAACAAGGTCTAAAGTAACAATGCTTGGAACAACAAAAATTAGAGTTAAATTTGCCTGACCTGGTATCTTTAATACGCCTAACTTTCTTTGGTTTCAGGCATGTCGAGGTGACCATCTGGCGAGTTCGGTGCCTGTGCTTCAGTCTGCACCAGTTCGCTCGGTGGAGTTGGATGATGACGGGAAGAAACAGAGCGGGTACTCCTTGCCAACCGAAGCGGACATGATCATATTTCACAGCTGTTTCTTTGGACGAGCCTCAGTCAGGTACTAATACTCGCGGGTTTCGGTAACACAGGTCATTTTGGTACAAATGTCATAATGCATGGAATGTTGAGATGTAACACTGTCAAAAAGTACAAAATGTTTGTGCCTCCTGGGGCCTTACCATGACGTCTTAATGCGATTCAGTTCAGGTTCGCTCGCTGTCAGATCCATACTAAGAATGACAGCTAAAACCTGAACTGAGTCGGAACTAAGACGTCATGGTAAGGCCCCAGATCAATTTGTCTGAATATTTTAGGGACAAAATATGCTATACAAATGAGAGCGTTAAGAAGTATCTACGGGAGAAGTGACACTGAAAGACAGAATAAGGAATAGTGTGATAAGAGAACGTGCTGGTGTGAAAGAAGATATAGTGACTAAAATAAATAGTATGCTTAGTTGGTTTGGTCACGTAGAGAGGATGGATGAAAGTAGACTAACTAAACAGATCTATATGGGGAGTGTAAATGGTTGCGTTGGGATGGGAAGGCCTATATGGACGTTCCAGGACCAAATAGGAGACATTTTGAAAAAAGGTCAGGTCAGGTGTTAGCATGTATGAAGAAATTGATGAATGTGGATGAAGCGAAAGAGGTAGGTATATATCAGGATCGTAGCAAGTGGAAAAAAGTAGTCTCTGCCTACCCCTATGGGAAAGAGGCGTGACGGTTATGTTTGTTAACTACAACCGACGATTTTGACTATCACACTATGTATAAGCGAGATAGAATATTATATTTCTGTACGTATACCAGATTTGGTCTCCACGTTTACATAATAATAACATCATTCAGATTTTATTGTACCTAAATCTATTGATCAACCAAACTTTTTTTCAGGGTGGTGGGCGAAGGAACATGGTTCATACAAACGATATGCGAACAACTTACCTTATACGCTTCTACCGAACACTTGGAGGGCATATTCCGAAGGGTTAGGAAGATCATTGCATTGGAAAAGGAGTTTAAAGCAAATGCCAGTCATGAGTAGCACGCTACTCAAGAAATTGTATTTAGTGCCACAGAAAGATTTTAGAACAGAATGTAAAAATTCTACAAACAATGCAGTTAAAACTGAACAAACTAATGTCCTTAGAACTGGACGCAATAACGAAAATCTTGATTCAATGCAGAATAAACTGTATATTTTCTATGAACATGTACTTCCAGGAGTTGCGGTTACCACATTATATTGTTGTCTATTATATTCATCGGTGATAAGAGAGCATAATATGCTTTTATATTATATTATATATTTATTTATGTGACTTACATTTTTTTACATGGGACGTTTTGGCGTTTCGTGGGCGAAAATGTTGGTGATTTCAGTTTTATTTTATATATATTATTTAAAAATAAATGGTTACAATATCACTTGGGAGATTGTAAAAATATTAAATATATTAAGTAAATAATTATTATTACAAATAATAGAATAGAATAGAATATATTTTTGCAAAGCAAAAGTAGATATAACAATGTCATTGGGTGTTACAGAGACAATAGGTTGCTTATTCTGCTATTTGTACAACTTTATCATACCTAATAGCATGAAAATTTATTACTTTTTTGGGTTGCTTACATTATACAAAGTTATCTTGCAAGAGGAAATCATTTACACTATAGTCGTTTTTTCTATCAGTATCTGCATTAACCTATTTTTATTTCGTAGTGAGGCCGGAACCTTTTTAAACGACCCTAGTATAGTTTATTCCTATTCCTCTGACAGCAAAGTTCATTCACCTTTTGGCCACTCGATAGACATTGTGATTTTATTAACGAAACTCATTCGTAAACCGGTCGCGGTGCTCGAGAGACAATGGTAACTCGACCCTAAGATTTTAATAAGGTTAATTATTAGTTATTAATTTAATTAATTCAATTTTAAATTACTTCTGTATACCTTTTTTCTGTTTTGATTGTTATAGGTACCTATGTGGTGTTCAATAAAGAGTTATTGTATTGTATTAAACTATTATTTCTTTAGAGTTAAGTTTGTAAACTTACTAATAAATTACGATGTCATTTGTAATTTTGTTTTTTTGTCGTTCTCTTTCGGATTTAGAACGTCTCTAGAGTAGGTACCACGAAGAAAGAAACAGAATAAACAAACGAAGACCTACATAACATACATGCATTAATACATACACATAGATTATAATGATTCGATAAAAAATTGCCAAGTTATTTCCTTGCGTACCATGTAGTTATCAGATAATATCCTAGATACACTCAAAGTAATAACAGCCAATCGCACGGACTCTTAAGAACTAAACCTGCAAAAGTTTGTTTTTAACTAATTATATTGTGCGAAATTAATATCTAATCCTGTTTTTTTTAAGTGTTGATAGCGACAGCAATATTGACAAGGTAAGCTAACTTTATTTCTCTAAAATACAATCGTTCTTATTTGTCTCTTTCCAAACCTGACAAAGTAAGAATGAAGGCAGATAACAAGGCCCTTTAAGATCGTGTCAAACCGTCATAGTCACTCTAATATTTAATTCTATTACTGTGAGACGGCGCAATTCCAGCTTCGAAATTTGAATTTGTGAATATATTTTAAATAAGGCCAGTATGTGTGACAGTTTTTTTTTAAGTTGTGTAGGCTCTTGCCTGGTGGCACAATAATTACTTATTGAGCCAGTGTCAAGGTTGAATTGAAATGTACAAGTCATCGTAGTCTAAGTAAAGTTGTCAAAGACTTTTGTTATGATTTATGAGTTTGTAGGACCGCAAAAAATAGTGTTGAGTTTTTAATTGTGTTCGCTAACCTAGTATTCGTTTATCTGTGCAATTTAAGTGAATCTGTGGTGCAATTAGCGCGCCACCATATGTGAATCTTGTGAACTAATTTCTCTCGCGTTTAACATTTAATCAATAAATAAATTTAATATGTAGTTCCCTCAAAATAATATATACTCATGGGGTTACTGATTCTCGTGGGTCAAAAAACCCATCCAAATTACAGTCAAGGGCATAAATAAGGTCGGTGACACAGTCATAATAATATATATTTGACATGATGGCTGTATCGATATTTAAGCCCTCGCCTGCACCTGCACGTATGCATTAATTTCAAAGTTAGATTTTGCCATTTTATTAATTCAGGCGCCACACATTAATCAGAATTCTCACAATCACGTTCTGATCTCATTTGCAATCGATATCGCAGTAATTTTTTATCTTCTTTTTCAGGTGAAGCAACTGGTGCCTAATAAATTTTCTAAAAATCTTTTCAACTGCACTTCTGTAATGTGATCAATTTACTTGTGTGGAATCATGAGTAACTTGAAAACATATTGGTCAGAAGAAATATTTGGGCACCGTACGAGAGCACGTGAGTATCATGCTCCAACAGACCATTTATCTCCTTCTCCACCTACAAATGGGTCAATTATGGAGTCACGAATCGGTAAAATATTTGAGGAAAGTCTAGATGCACGTGAGTATCATGCTCCAACAGACCATTTACCTCCTTCTCCTACTACAAATGGGTCAGTTATGGAGTCACGAATCGGTAAAATATTTGAGGAGAGTCTAGATGCACGAGAACATCATGCTCCAACAGACTATTTAACTCCTTCTACACCTACATATCGGTCAGTTGTGGAGTCACTAAGGTTCGGTCAAAGACTTTCTACAAGAAGCTCAATGGAAAGTAACTTTAAAACAATGTCAGATAAAATATTTGTGGAGAGTCTAGATGCACGTGAGCATTATGGTCCAATAGATCATTTACCTCCTTCTCCACCTACAAATGGGTCAGTTATGGAGTCACAAATTGGTAAAAAATTTGAGGAGAGTCTAAATGCACATGAGAATCATGTTCCGACAGACCATTTACCTCCTTCTTTACCTACAAATGGGTCAGTTACGGAGTCACCAAACGGTAAAATATTTGAGGAGAGTCTAGTTGCCCGTGAGCATCATGCTCCAATAGACCATTTACCTCTTTCTCCACCTACAAATGGGTCAGTTATGGAGTCACCAATCGGTAAAATGTTTGAGGAGAGTCTAGATGCACGTGAGCATCATGCTCCAACAGACCATTTACCTCTTTCTCCACCTACAAATGGGTCAGTTATGGAGTCACCAATCGGTAAAATGTTTGAGGAGAGTCTAGATGCACGTGAGTATCATGCTCCAATAGACCATTTACTTCCTTCTCCACCTATAAATGGGTCAGTTATGGAGTCACAAATCGGTAAAATATTTGAGGAGAGACAAGATGCACGTGAGCATCAGTTGTGGAGTCATACATATCGGTCAGTTGTAGAGTCACTAATTGGTCAAAGACTTTCTACAAAAAGCTCAATGAAAACCGATTTACCCAAAAAAACTTATGCACGGATTAAATACTATGATTTAAGAGACCCCAAGTCTAAAAGACAAACGAATCAATCAGTCACTGAAAGTGGTGTTAAAGTCTTACACATACTGAGTCAATACGCAAAAACTTATGAATTGGAGAAATTTAAAGAAAATAAAATAATGAATGATGCACGTGTATATCATCCTCCAACAAACCTTATCCCTCCTTCTCCACCTACATCTTCAATCATAGGGTCACTAATCGGTCAAAGACTTGCTACAGCAACCTCAATGAAGACCGATTTACACAAGAAAACTTATGCATCGATTAAATCCTATGATTCAAAAGACTCTGAGTCTAAAGAACAAACGAAGAAATCAGTCACCGAAAGTGATGTTAAAGTTTCACACGTATTGAGTCAATACGCAACAACTTATGAGTTGGAGAAATTTAAAGAAAATAAAATGATTATATTCAACCACTCTGAATTTCTGGATGGCAGGAAGAGACCAGGTACAATGAAAGATGAAGAGGTCCTGAGACATACGTTCGCAAAGTTTAGATTTGATGTACACACACACCACAATCTTAGGATGTCAAAGCTCATGATGACAATCAAAAATTGTACGTACATCCATACATTTTAATTCATGTACAGTGTCTCTTAAATTGTTCCGAAATATTTCACCAGGTGGCTGGGTTAGTTTGAACCATAGTGAATAATGTTTCCATACGTTTCATAAATTTAAGTGAAGACGTAATTTTATATTGAATGATCAAATAAACATAAGTTAACCGAGTTAAGGGCAGGACTAATTTCATAAAAAAATTAAATGAAAAATCTTTGTAGGGGTGTTCATTCGAACTAGCACGTCAAAAACATCTATAGGTAGATACACCATTATGCCATAAGCAATAAAGCCGGTGATGGTATATTTAAGATGGCTGTATCGATATTTTATGCCCTCGACTGTATATTTAAAAAAAAAACAAAATCAAAATCATTTAATGGTAACAAAAGATACAAAATGTTAAGTGGTTGGTACCTCTTTTTAAGTACCTAGGTATATATGCAATACCTACCTGTGCTAAGAGGCACCTTTCCTTGCGGAGATAATATGCATATATTATTTTCAAAAATATATTGATTTTCATTATAAATAAAAACCTGTCTAAAAGTGAAATTTATATAAACAAGCTAACTAATAATGCTTTCTCTAAATTTAATTATCATTTCACATGATTTGCAATACCTTGATGAACAATTCGTGTAAATATTCATATTGTTATATATTTGAAAGTAAACAACACATGGTTATAATTCATCTATTTTTGTTTCTTTCTAAATATCATATTATTCATTGCACCACCCTGTTTCAATCTAATCCTTTCTTCATTCTATTCGTAAGGTTTTCTGGTAGTTTGCTTTGAAAAAGGCAGCCTATTACTTAAATTATCTTGTAATATTATGTGTTCCTGTACCCTGTATTACTGTTACTGTATTACTGTACCGTTTATTATTGTTTGTTATTTGTGTTTCAGTCGCCCAATCTAACTGCTCGAAGTATGGGTGCTTGTGCGTTGCTATACTAACGCACGGCCACAGCAATCCAGGTTACTTACACGCCTTTGACAAGCGCTTCAGAGAAAATTATATATTTGACGCTTTCGATGCCTCGAAAAACCGTACTTTGGTGGCGAAACCGATTATCTTCTTAATCCAGGTAAAATTTCCATTCCATATTCTTTCGGCTGGTTGACTAAATTGATTAGAATGGTAACTTTCTTCTACTCTAAGTACTCACATTTCAAATTCAGCACAAATTTTCATTACTATCGAATGCACTTTCGAGTGATTTTCTTTTCATGGGCCAGACGATATTTTTTGGATGCGGGGCAAAATACGAGTAAGTACATAAAGTTTCAAATGAATAATGAATCAAAATGCATAATGGATTAAAATGCATAATGTATCAAATTTCATAATGGATCAAAATGCATTATGGATCAAGATGGTTTTATAAGCACCGTTGACATTATGTGACGCGTGCACATACCTAAAAAACGAATTTAAAGAACCTAACCTAAAAAAAAACATTTTAGATAAGCTAAATCTTATCTCATTCTATATAATGTCTTTTTAGAACCAAAATTCGTCCTAGGTTCATATCGCATTTTATACTCCTTATTGACCTCAGGAATACACTGCAACAGGGAGCAGCTAGTATCCCATGTTTTACTCCGGGTTACAAGCTATGTGTACAAAACAAACACATACACACAGAGAGAGAGAGAGAGAGAGAGAGAGAGAGAAAGAGAGAGAAAGAAACATTTATTTGCACACATTCGATACACGTAGATACATAAAAGGAAGAGATACAATAATAATTAAGAATACCGATATGGTGTAAAATTAATCCCACTCAGTATAATGTTGCGGCAAGCTGCAACGCTGTTTTACAGTGGGAATCAAACACACACACTTTCACTCAAACTTTATCAGGATAACAATAACATACGGCAAATAATATAAGGCTGTTTTCAGGCTTGCCGCGGCTCCCAACCGTCTCCTAATGTGATAGCTGGGGAAAAGACGCCAGCCCCTCAGCTGGACAACGACGAAGAGTTGGAGAAATACCATCTCCCTACGGAATGTGACAGAATCGTATTCCACAGCTCTTACGTCGGCAAGGCATCTGTGAGGTAATCCTTTCTCATATTATAAATATAAATGCGAAGGTAACTCTGCCTGTCTGTCTGTTCCGCTTTCACGCCTACATTACATCTCAAGTTAAATAAAAAATCATAAAATTTGCCCTTATTATCTTTGATTTTCCAGACACCCTAAGGACGGCTCTTGGTTCATACAAAAGCTGTGCGATAAGGTCCAAGAATTCGGACTTACTCATGACATGGAAACCATATTCAGAATGGTCAGACGCGTCGTTGCTCTTGATTGTGTCACTGACGAGGTGAGGTCTGGTATACAAGATCCCTCATTTTTTTTTCCGGAATATTTCAGCAGTTGAGTGGGTTAGTTTGACGCTCTTTATTTACATCCCTTTGCATTTAACCTTTCTAAATTGCTTCCAGGACTGGAAGCAAATGCCAGTAGTCACATCTACTACGCTGAGGGAGCTTCGCCTTGCTGCCACTGTTCAGAAGAACTCCCTACAGGGTCGTGCTGGCTCATCAGCACGACCCTGTTCCCCCGCTGTTTCCCGATGTCAAATAAACAATCCTGATGTCCTCTTGTCGGATCAGCTCGAAGAACTGCAATTGCCTCTGGGAGAATCAACTGAAAATTCTGTTGCTGAATGTTCACCGGTTCAAATGATGTTTCATTTGCGGCCTTGCTGTTGTTTTTTGGATTACTTTGACTACTTAAAAGACTGTCTTGAGTAAGTAAATAAGAATACCAATCGTCGCTGTAAAGCGAGGTCGCTAACTTCCAAAATGGCCAAATTGAATGGTTTCTTTACTTTCACCTGTCCCGGTGTCTGCCTTTCAATCAAAATTGCAAGTGAACTTTGAGCCACTTTTAGTCAGATTGGTCTGAAATTTGGCTTACCAATGTAAATCCGGTGACATTAACAATAGCCTGGCTTCGCCACCGTCCGTCTCAACTATCCACGGGTCTGCTTGCGGATGATGTAGATTTCTTTATAACGCGTTGCGTCGCTTTATCTATGGTGATGTGAAGATGACGATGCGACGACTATATCTTAATATTGAGAGAATTTAAGTTTTCCCTAGACAGCCGTGTAGTTTTTGTAATAACAACAACGTTGCTAAATGCCGCGGCCGCATCCACAAAACCACGTAGCAACAGGAGGCTTTTGGCCAGCGACAGCATGACTCGCCCACCTCCTTGCACACAGCAGCACAGCGGTACTAACGTTATTTTCTTATCCCTTGTTTAATATTTGTCTATCTTTTTTTACAGCAGTTTCTGCAGTCACAACACAGGAGATATGGTTGCTAGAAATCTACTAGCGATGGTCGCAAAAATAGATTCTGGTTCCGAGTACAATTTACAGAAGTTCAGCTTCATACAACACATGTGGGAACATTTAGAGAGCAACAAGCACCTCTTCCCGCCCGATGGCTTCAAATTTCTACACCGCACTATATTTGTACCACTAAACAAAACTGATACGTCGAGCAGCGTTTAGTTGATCTTGACGCTAAACGCGATGAATTAAACACTGGCCAGCCTCTTGACATTCGCTACTATTATGTCAACGGTGTGCAAAAATTTTATGCAAGGTTTCACCGCTAAGATCTTCCCGAAGAGCGAGGAATGTCAAAGAAACTAGGAGTCGAAGTTGTCGCCATAGCCAAAATCGATCAGAAGGATCATCACCATCATACACGATGGTTCTTATAACTGAGTTTGATAAAAAGAAACTGATATAGAAATGCGAAACATTTGTGAGTGTACACCAGGATATAGAGCACTGGAACTACATCGTGAAAGCCTCGGACGGTAATCATATTAAATGATACATGATGATGATGATGCATGATACCAAAGCTGGGTTGATAGTCTCTTCCCGGTTGATGGTGATAACGATAAAAATGATTTAGTAGTCGATTGGTTGTAAAGCTTCGATGAAGTTAAGTAGATGGTTGATGAATGGACGAAACACCATCCATTGGATGACTCAGTACTAGAAAAGCTGAAGCTCAGCCATGGCCAAAAATTTGCGTTCCTATCGTCATAACAGCCGCGAAACCCTTCACTGCTCGACATACATATGCTTTCAACCAGGTTCTTCGCGACGATCGATTCTGTGCTACCCGCAGTCAATGGCTTCCCGCGATCTTCATTACTTCGTACGTCGTACGAAGTCGTCGCAGTAGGTACGTCCACTTAGCGGGAGGCCTACTAACATTTCGCCTTCCGCGGTCGCGATCGCCACTTTTTAAGATTCTTACAACCCCAACGGCCATCGGTAAGATTGCACATAGCAATTAAATACGACATGTTTTGATGTGACTAGGTACGTTACATTAAAATAGACACGAGTGCTTACTGTAAAATATGTTTTTTTAGAAATTAAATATTAATATATTTTACATTTTTATAAATTGGAACTATATAAGTTGCTTAAATGACTACCTACCTACCTAGAAATACCTTCTTTTCAATAAAACGCTGTTCGTGACATCCTTTCTTTCCATAGAACTAATAATAAAGCCGGCCAGTAACTTATCGATATACAATTATCGACATGCCCTCATCTCTTCCGTGGTGTCACCCCTGCCGCCCGCTTACGTCGCATTCCGCCAACGTCGGCAGAAGTGTTTGCTTAGAAATTCGTAAAGATGGCATGTCTCTGGGGTAGGTGGTCTGTGTTTAATACAATGCCACTTTACAATACATATTCAAATCGATCAAATACTCATGCAAACTTGAATCGATTTATCGAGAGTATCGAGTACCGAGTCGTACGGTAACATCACTAGTTACGTCGGCAAGACAAATGTCAAAACGGGCCTTTTATTTTGCGACGACTTTAATTGTATCCTTTTTCTTTTATAAGATTAGAATAAATTGTATCTTTTGTTATTGAATTGAATTACGAGGATGTAAAGAGGTATGTTTCTATACAATTCCGTGTTACTTTTAATTAGTTGCTATTTTTACTCTTACAATAAAATAGTCAAAGTTAAAGTATTTATTTGTAAAAATATGTCATGTGACATAATTTATGATTATAATGATGTTAATAAATTTGAAATCGACCATTTCCACTCGTGCGCTAGAACTTACATTATTACTTAGATGTTTGTGGTAGGCCTGAGGTTTAGACATATTTTTTTTCGTATTTCAATACTTTTTCTGTGTTTAAGTTTTTGGATCTGTCCGATGACCTTTTTTATCGCACTTCTCATTTATTTTTCATGCGATTATATTATGTTAAAAGACTTTTTTTTATTTAACACTAGCGGCTGCCTCGACTTCTCTCTTGTCTCAGTTTTTTATTTAATTCAAAATGTTTGTTTTCAAAACCTCCTGAAAATAACAAACACAACAAAAAAATAATTTGCATAATCGGTCACGCGTGATACCGTGACGTGACCTAGGGACCAAGGGCTTAGTTAAGGTTCTGCTTCTGTACTTACCTAAAGGTTAAAAACCGGACCCTATTCCTTAGACTCCACCCACTGTCCGTCTGTCCGTCCGTCTGTCCGTCCGTCTGTCTATCTGTCTGTCTGTCACCAAGCTGTATCTCAGAACTGTGGTAGCTAGACAGTTGAAATTTTCACAGATGTATTTCTATTGCCGCTATAACCAGTCTGTACATGTAAGTAACTAATATAAACTGACCTCACACTGCCTACATTTTGATTAAGAGTACGACGCGTGGTTACGGTTATGATTACCGTTTGCAGATGAGTACCCGGCTTATTTTGCCGGACATACGGACAAGAGCACTGACCCCGTGCCTATAATCGTCAAAATTCACAGAACTTGATAATGTAATTGTCATGCAGATTTTGTTTATCGGATTACTTAATTTGGTAGGTAACAATAAAAGTTGATTAAAAACGCCTGATTCATAATGTCGTTTTATATCAAGTAAAAACAAAAATACGAAGAATATAACACAAAAAGAAGGCTTAAATTAAAAAAAAACACAAATTTTAAACGTCGAAATCGGTTTACTCTTTAGGCTGGTACTCTTTATGATGACAATGCCTAAAACGTAAAATGACTGTGGGATTATACCTTAAACGTAATAGGGCTAAAGTGAAAGAAACTGAATCGTATACCACTGTGGAATGGAACCTTTTCACTGGATATTTCATCAGAGGTAGGTACGGTCGCCCAAATAAGTGGTCTACCACTTTTCATCCAACTTCCTATCAAATGAAAATGTCGCTAAAGTCGAACTTTCAAGTTGACAGCCTGTCTTATCGACGTTATATATTGTGACGTACAAAGGAATTTTAACCTTAGGGGGGTTGACCACATATTTGGCTGATGGTACGTGATTCAGTTTCTTCGAAGTATCTACAAGTTTTGTTATAAGTGGCACCATCTCTGTTCGGGGTGAAAGTTACACCACTGTGCAAAAAGAAAAGATTATCTTTGTCTCTACGTAGTATTTGATGACTACCTACTTTTTAAGTTGATTAGTGGGTTTGGTCACGTAGAGAGGATGGATGAAAGAAGATTAACTAAACATATTTATGTGGGCAATGTGAATGGATGCGTTGAGAGGGGAAGGCCGGACGGATCATTTGACAAAAGGTCAGGTCAAGATTACCCTTTTTTGTTTTAACGTAGTGAAAACGCATTTACGAGTACCCCAGGGCCCGGAGGGGCCCGGGGGTTATGTGGGGCTCTCTCCCTCGTCCTCTTTCCCTGCGAAAAGGGGAGAGGGAACCATACCCACTAAAAAAACTACGGTATTGTCCGCTTGCCGGGTTGAGGAAGGCGCCGTGGGATCCCGAGGATTCGAGCCGACGACGCCCCCGGAAGGCAAGATTACCCGAAACCGACGAGCATAGTATGAAGAGATTGATTTATGTGGATGAAGCGAAAGAGGTATGGCAGGATCGTAGTAGCAAGTAGAACAAAGTAGTATCTGCCTGCCCCTGTGGGATAGAAGCATGTCGGTATGTATGTGTGTACTTTTTTTGTCACCGCACAATCTACGTACATGTGTAAGAAATTTCAAATCAATTCGAGTACTGGAATCGAGTGAAATGCGACCAAAGATTTGACCCATTTAAAAGATATTTAAAATACCTTTTTACGTAGATGATAAAAAAATTAATAACAGATAGATAGCCTGCTAAATATATGACAGATATGCGAACCTTATCACTTTAATTCTATAAATCCAATAAAATTGTATTGTACTTTTATTAAAGCACTGAGTGAGTACAGTCAAGACCAAGGAAGTGCAGTGACTGGTACACTTAAAATCAACGAAGCAGGCCTATCCCTATTCTATTATAATCGCTGGATGCAAAACAAAGAAAATGAATAAGAAATTAGCAGTTTTTGAGGGATTTTTACCGAATCCAGCCACTTGTAGCTGCAAAACCTGTACTAACAGGCGATTAGCAACTTCACTTGATCATGAAAACAAATACAGCGACTTTAAAATCTATCAGGAGCCTAAACAAGAGTCCAAATATAATCTATTGCCAGTGAGGCAGAAGCCGAAAAAAAACGAGGAAAGCACATTGAAACCAGAAGATAAATTGCGCAATCGAAATTTTACGTACGAATTGGAGAAAAATCAAATTTCTGATTCACATCAAAAGGCAGAATCGCAGAAGCAGGAACTGTTACCACCAAAAGAGCCTTTGAGCTTAGCTGTAGCTGGTATATCTGCTATTCAAAATACTGACAAACCTCTAACATTCGAAAATTGTTCAAAGGATACAGCAGTTAATAATGTTAGCGAAGCTAAAATAGACAAACCAAAAGTACCTGATATCAATACACAAACTTACAAATTAGAACATTTCCCGCGAAATCTTATGGTTATATTTAACCACGAACATTTCACTAACGATGACAGCACGAGAACAGGCACAGATCGAGATGTTACTGCTCTAATAGATACGTTTAAACAATTCCAATTTGAGGTGGTGACACACAACGATCTTAAAAGAAAAGATTTCCTAGAAAAATTGCAGAAGTGTAAGTTGAACCCTGAAGTATTTGATCTTGAATAAAAAATGCGTTTTTATTAAGATGAGACGGAGCGGAAAAACTTCTTAATACTTAATGTTATTTTTGATTGCATTTTCGTTGACACTCAGTTGAAACAGTAATGAATCATAACCGAACTTTTTTCAATCATGCTAAAAAAATATTGTTGGAAATATTTGGATTTCAGTCGGAAAGCAAAATTTTAACGATTGCGGCTGCGTATGCGTGGCCATATTGACTCACGGCAGTGACCATGGGTACCTGAAAGCCGCTGACGTGAGGTACAGCGAGCGAGAGCTGTTTGCGTGCTTCAACACACAAGAGAATCCGACGTTGGTGGCCAAACCCATTATATTCTTAATTCAGGTAAGACAAGTCAACAACCCTCCTTCGGTAGTAAGATTTTCACTTATAATGGGGATACTTATCGTGGATTCGTCAATTGATTTCAGGCTTGTCGAGGCGAACATCTTGCCAGTTCGGTGCCTGTGATTCATCCTGCACCAAATCGCTTGGTGGAATTGGACGCTAATAGCGGAAAAGAGAGCGGGTACTCCTTGCCAACTGAAGCGGACATGATCATATTTTACAGCTGTTTCTTTGGACGAGCGTCAGTCAGGTATTCAAGTTCACTTTATGAGAAAATACCAAGAGGATTTGAAGTAAGGTTTTGCTTCTCTAGATACTACTTTCAATTAATAGATCTACCAACTTGTTTGCACCTGACTGCGGCAAAGCCAAAAAGGAGGATTATGTATTTGCCGCCTTTTATGTACTTAAACGGCCGGTGGCGTTGACTTTTCTTTATTTTTGTGAGAGAGCTACGCACTATTGCATTTCTAAACTTGTTGACCAATGAAACTTTTTTCAGGGTCGTGGACGAAGGCACTTGGTTCATACAAACGATATGCGAACAACTTAACTTATACGCTGCTACTGAACACTTGGAGGACATATTTCGAAGGGTCAGAACGATCATTGCAGAGGAAAAGGAATTTGAACATGCGAAGCAAATGCCAGTCACAAGTAGCACGCTACTCAAGAAATTGTATTTAGTGCCACAGAAAGATGTTGAGGAAAAATGCTGTGTAAATCCTACAAGTAATTTATTTTGGACGCTCTTTGTCACTTTGGTTCACAAATGAGAAAAGTTTTTTAATAATTAAGTAGTGTCTGTTCATATAGAAGCATCATGTGAAAACAATGTCTGTTTTCAAATAATAACCGTCGCTCTCGCAGTGTTGATTCGATTTACTTTGTATGGCGACGTAACTCGTCTTTTAAAGCGGTCAAATGTTACGGACTAATGTTAAATGTGGGGAATACTGATCACCGGAAAAGTCGATAAATCGTTCCCCTAAGATGTTTCGCTGTGAGGATTCCGCTCTACAATAACAAAGAAACGTCAAAAAATACTCTTAAGTGCCGTTTCGTCAACTTAACAGCAGCCTCCCACAAGCCGCCGAAACTGGGCTGAATTCGAGTAAATTCTCCTCCTTGATAATTTAAATTTTTTTTAGCTTCCGCAAAATAACGTCTGTTTCAGTCATATTTGACTACAAAAACGAAACTATTCAATTGTTTTTCTTACAGCTAACACACCACGTCTCTCACACGGTGAGGTGTTGATCTCCCGACATCGTTACTTCCGCATTCAGTTCGTGCCTTCAGGAGCTAGTCCGGAGAAGAAATGCTGGTGGTACGCACACTTCGACGGGCAGCACGTGGCACGGCAAATGGAGCTGCGACCTGATGAAGAGCCCGTGCTGTTGCAGGCTGGTACGCATAGACAGATGTTAGATTCTGAAGTGGTAGGATCTCGTGTAAAGTCCGCTCGAAGCGCTACCACCGTTTTACTTGCTAATGCTGCCACCAGGCAACAGTGCTTAAGTGTTCCGACGTGGAGAGTAAGAACGCTGGTGAAATGTATCTATTCTATCTTAGCCCCTTAGATTGACAGCGCATTTGCAATCCCCTATACTTCATTTAATTTAGAATGAGAAACCACAATAACATTATATTGCGTCTGGTCAACTATTTCTTACCTAGCAAATAGTACAGTGCAATAGTTTGGCAGCCACAAAATAAAATTGTTTTAATCCCACTTTATTTGCGTGGTGTCAATTGTTACTCTAGTACAAATCGTAAAGAGATTGAGAGAGAGAGGGACGACCGGATGGCCTAGTGGTTAGAGGACCTGACTATGAAGCTTGAGGTCCCGGGTTCGATCCCCGGTCGGGGCAGATATTTGTATGAAAAATACGAATGTTTGTTCTCGAGTCTTGGATGTTTAATATGTATTTAAGTATGTTTATCCGTTGTCTAGTGCCCATATCACAAGCTTTGCTTAGTTTGGGACTAGGTCAATTGGTGTCAATTGTCCCAAGATATTTATTTATTTATTTAGATTACAGTTCACGAGCCGCAATATAATGTTGTTGTGGTTTCTCATCCTAAATTAAATGAAGTATAGTGTTGCGGGTTATGAGTTCTCATCAGGGGCCTTACCATGACGTCTTAATGCGATTCAATTCCGAACCAAAGTGGGATCGCACACTGTCAGATCCGCACTAGAGGTGTCAAAAATGACAGGTCAAACGTAAAATTGAATCAAAATTGAGTCACATTAAGACGTTATGGTAAGGCCCCTGATGGGAACCCATGACCCGCAACACTATGATGTCGAACCCCCTACCGTCGATTGGCAAACCTAGGGGTTGGCGTGCCCCACTTTAAGAAATTCTGAGCTAAGACATTGGGACCTTCGAGAAAAGACTTTATTGTCCTCTCAAAGGCCAGCGAACAGACCAGCGTCTCTGCAGTTTCTGGTTTCCATGGGTGGCTGTGATTGCATAATATCTAATGCAAATAAATGACTTATGACTTACTAGCTGTTGCCTGTGACTTCGTCTGCAAAGAATTCGTTTATTGCTATCCCGCGGGAATGTTAGGGGATAAAAAGTAGCCTTTGTGCTATTCCGAGCTATTCTCTATCTATGTGCCGAATTTCATCCAGATTCGTTGGGTCGTTCTGGCGTGATTGAGTAACAAACAAAGAAACAAACATCCATCCATCCATCCATCCATACTTTCGCATTTATAATAATTAGTAAGATGACCGTCTTGACCACTTACCTCTCTTTATACATAAAAGATGCTGGTCTAGGAGCAAAGAAAAAAGGTACAGTCACCAGCATAAATATATGACGGTGAACAGGGCTGCAAAAATAAATGATTATCTATTGGGCTCAATAGCTTATGACGACACTACCACGGTAAAAATAAGTGATGCTCTATAGGCGGAAAAAACATCGTCGCACCCTTATCAGCAAAAATATAAATTTGCAGTGAAAGCATATCATCGGATGATAGGTGGGCCGCATAAATATCAATTTGCTGTGAAAGTATAATCATCGGATGATACGCGGGCCGCATATATATCTGACACGTAAAAGTCAGCTCTTTGTTGTTGATTTGCAAAACCGAGAACCATCCCTGGCTAACATAGAGACGTAAATTGTATGAAATGATTTGACAATTCACGAGAACAGTGCAGACTTGTCATTGCATACGTCTGTCTCACATTTTATTCTATCACATATTTGACGGATTCAAATTCCTAAATTACAAAATTACCTATATAGGAATCGATGACCTGGAAAGGGGTGTGAACTTTAATAGTATTTTATGCAACTGCTATTCTAAGTCAATCTTTATGACAATGTGCGAATTGGTTGGGTAGCGATCATGAGCCAATTTTACAACATTTTTAACAGCACTTTTCCTACAATTACTTTTTAATTATCATCATCATCGTCATCATTGAGGGCTGAACGGCGTTTTACGTTACTTTTAAATGAAAAATATTAAAAACACTATTTATGTATGATTATTTATTTTATACAAATTGCTAGATAAAACATCGTAGGCCTTATTAACGCGCAGTTACGCTCATATTTATATTTTGCGTTAAAATGTCATTCGCCATGTTGGATCCAAAAAAATATTTTCGTGTCAATTATGTCAAATTATGTCCAGCATCTTGGATCCTAAACAGCAAATGTCAGTGAACAAAAGACATTTTCCTTGCTACTCCGTTACTACACGTGCAAGTAAGCCATGCTTGTGCGAAATATACGTCTTTTGGGGTTTCCTGTCAAAACTTATATATTTCGCACAGATTTTGGCTGTCTTACTCGTGTAGTAGCGGAGTAGCAAAGAAAATGGTTTTTGTTCATTGAAATGGACCTTCGAAAAGTAACGGCGGCGGATTCAATAAAATAGTGAATGCCAAATAGAAATATTTGTTCATTTCACGGCATCATCGATTTCTCGTTCTCTTTTTTTTATGAGTTTGCTATTTATTGGGAGAAGGTTCTTAGAACAAAAATGGAAAAAAAAGAAAAATCTGGAATAGGGGCAAAGCCACGGGCAAAAGCTATTGGTATAAATTTAGCTTGTTTTCTTGCTAAGTTGATAAGACGAAGTTGATAGTTGTTTTTATTTTGTCCTGAACGCCAGAATGATTTTTAATTAAAGCATGTCCGAATTAATAAACTAAATTCTAACTCCGCATAAAATAATTGACAACATTTCATTTTTATAACACCTAAAAATTTATATATGGTTCGAAAGCATTTTGCCTCCTGATCACTGCAATATGTTTATATAATTTTAAGATCGCTTATTATAAAAAATAAAAAAATAATAAAAATATGTCCTAATTTTTCCAATACTACCACAGGATAGGTGAAACGCCTTTGCTTTTTTCACGAGAAAAAATAAGCGATCATAATTTTTGTGTTTTTGACAACTTCAAAGTACAAGGGGGGCAACTCTGAAATTCTATCTTCTCTCTCACTCTCAAGATAATGACTATTAGTATGAGCGGAACAGCATGAAGCGAACCTCGAAAATCGAATATTGGAGAATAGGACCTGACATTGACAATTTGATATTAACGTCAGTTTTTTTTCTATAGAGAAAAGACAAAGGGATAAGTGTGTATTCTGTGATAGTACCGGAGTTACGCCCTTTTAGAATAAGCACAAATTAATAAATTAATTATAAATGAAATACAAGCCCTAGCGAAAAAATTTTACTGTCAGCTTGTTCATCTTTTCAAACAAAATACAGAGAACCATTAAAATTATACGCTCAGAAATATGAAATGTTGTCAATTAGGCCATTTTTGTAAGGTGCTGATAATGTTAATATACCACATTTTTTATAACACTATGTATGGAAGTTTATAATATTGTTTGTAATATAAAAACTTTTTAGTTAACCTAAAATGATACTGGCCACTATTATTCACACATCATAAAGATTTTAATAGTACATTACTGCAGAGGCCGTGAAGTAAGGGATTGCAGGACGAGATTGGGGTACACGGCCGAGTCGTAGACGAGGCCGGATAAAGCGAGTCCTGCAATCCCTGTTCCCGGCCGAGGATTGTATAGTGCTTTTCTCAAGCAATGCGAGGAAATCAAGTAAAAATTGTTTAAATATCCGCTTTTTCAATTTTTGAAACATGCCATTTGAACAAACTATTGCTCGCGCCATGTTCCCCGCGCCCCGCCCCGCGCCGCCGCCGCGCCGACCGCACCGCCGACCGCGCCACATTACTTCTTGGCCTAGGCCGTAAATGTAAAACTTCTTGGCTTCATTTCGACCGTACCACGTTACTTCTTGGCCAAGGCCGTAAATGTGAAACTTCTTGGCTTCATTTCGCGACATTAACGCGTACACTTCCGAGCATGCTTGAGAAAAATTATATTATTGACTTATTCGCGATTGGAACAATGTGAGACAGACGTATGCAATGACAAGTCTGCACTGTTCTCGTGAATTGTCAAATCATTTCATTCAATTTACGTCTCTATGTTAGCCAGAGATGGTTCGGTTTTGCAAATCAACAACAAAGAGCTGACTTTTACGTGTCAGATATATATGCGGCCCGCGTATCATCCGATGATTATACTTTCACAGCAAATTGATATTTATGCGGCCCACGTATCATCCGATGATATGCTTTCACTGCAAATTTATATTTTTGCTGATAAGGGTGCGACGATGTTTTTTCCGCCTATAGAGCATCACTTATTTTTACCGCGGTAGTGTCGTCATAAGCTATTGAGCCCAATAGATAATCATTTATTTTTGCAGCCCTGTTCACCGTCATATATTTATGCTGGTGACTGTACCAGCTACTTCTCTTCCCGCGCAGATGGTAAAAGCCCATCGAGGGTGAAACTTATTAGAATCATGTTGTAGGCAGTGCGGCTAGCACCCCATCACAATCACGCTAAGTGATGGTCACGTTTAAGTCTTACCTTATGCTCTGTATACCCCGTAAGGATAAAGAAATTATTAATTTAGGTATGTATCCATTAAAAAAAACTAATGCATACGCGAATACGTGCACACGCATACAGGAATGTACTTATCGCTAGTATCACATGACGTAATGAGATAAAGGGAATGGGGCATATGAGAATGAATTTTTAATTCTTGGCATTATCTAACTAATATTATAAATGCGAAAGTATGGATGGATGGATGGATGGATGTTTGTTTGTTACTCAATCACGTCAGAACAGCCCAACGGATCTAGATGAAATTCGGCACATAGATAGAGAAAAGTCTTGAATAGCACATAGGCTACTTTTTATCCCGGAAAATTGCATAGTTCCCGCGGGATCGATAAACGAATTCTTTGCAGACGAAGTCGCTGGCAACAGCTAGTATGTATAATAATGAAGTTACTCGTAACAAAAGTACAATGCGATGATATTGATGATGATATATTTAATTATATAACGTTCTTTTCAACGGTTTTACTTAGCTGGTCCCGTTTGTTGGATTAAATTTAGTTTTAGGAGTATAGCTAGCGCCAGCACGAGGGGTACCTATTTGTTTTGATATTAAAAAAAGCGACGGGTAGTACTCCGTGAGTGTCGGCAGAATTGAGAATAGCAGCTTAGATTAGATTTTAATGTTGTAACTTCCATGACGCTCAAGATCCATATCCGTACCGTACTGGCCGCTTACAAACCTACGTATTATCTATATTGACAGACCTCTAACAATGTGCTGATGCCCTAGTACTTTTGCTCCACGACTCAACAAAAAACGCTTCAAAAATCGGACGCGATTCATTTGTAATTCAAAATAAGCTCTTATAAGATCTGATATCCTGGTACTTAAACTCTCCCTCCGTCTTACGTTTTGTCGGTATTCTTACATATAAGATCTACCTACCCTACATTTGAGACATAATAAATAAACAGTCTTTGAGCATATCTTGTGTTTGATTGTTGCGTACTTTGACATGGCGCAGCTGGAAATTAATGAAAATAGTAAAAAGACGTGTGTTTAAGTTTGTGTAAAAGTGAATCTATCGTGGAATTTATTGGACTATTGAAGACTATAAACTAATTAACGGGAAGAAATATGGAAACAGTGCTAACACCGCCGCCGCCGTTCACTTACGATCAAAGTATTTTGAACCTTACAACGGGCAGTTTAAGTGATAGTTGGAATAAATGGAGCAAAGGATTTAAAATTTATTTCGATGCTTGTGAGCTTTCAAAAAAAACTGCACCGATACAAATAAACATTTTGCTACATATTGTGGGTGAACAGTGTAGGGAATTGTACGAACATTTAACCGTAAAGGGCACTACTGTTGATGAGGTTTTACAGGCGTTCAAAACACATTTTGAACAAAAGAAAAATTTAACGGTTGAACGGCATCGATTTTTTACAAGAAATCAGGTGGACGGCGAAACGATTGAGCAATACGCATATGATTTAAAGAAATTGTCGAGTTCCTGTGAATTTGGCGATTTGTGCGATTCTCTCATTAAGGATCGACTAGTATGCGGTATTACTAGCAAAGCTATTCGCGAACGATTGTTACGCGAAGAGGACTTGACATTGCAAAAAACTATGGAGATATGCCAAGCAGCTATTGTGTCTAAGATTTACTCGGAAAAAATTGTACAAGAATCTCGAGAACGAACAGTTTGTAGTATAACCAAACGAGAAGCAAATAACAGGTTGGATGATAATCAAGACATTCAGGACGATAATGAAAATGTCTGGAGAGTGAGTCGGCGCGGATATGGCTCGACCAGTGCGCGGGGGCGCGGGCGGTACACATCGGCGGCGTCGCGCGGCGGGCGCGCAGGGTGGCGCGGCGCGAGCGCGGCGAGCAGCGGGTCGGCGGCCAGCTGGCGTGCGCGGGAGCCGGCAGCGCTGGCGCGCCCGATGGCTGGCCGGCTCGGCAGCAGCGGCGGCCGTGGTGGATCGAGCGGCATGTACAACAGTAACCCCGTGTGTAATCAATGTGGCACTATGCATAGAAAAAATTTTTGCCCCGCATACGGAAGACGGTGTTTGAACTGTTCGCGGATGAATCACTTCTCACGCATGTGTGGTGTGTATCAAATACAAGAATCTGATGAGCAGGTAATTTTTAGTTTAAATTCAGATATTATAGATGAATGGTCTATCAATTTGCAAATTAATAATTCGCAATTGCGTTTTAAAATTGATACGGGAGCCGACGTTAATGTTTTGCCGCGGAGGTATTTGTCGCAGGTTGGTTTATGTTTGGAGGACCTGCTTGTTGCCAAGACTAAGTTGCACGGTTATTCAGGAAGTAAAATTAATGTCTTAGGAAAATGTTATTTAAAAGTAAAGTATAAAGATGAAGTATTTTTTCTTGAATTTAAAGTGGCAGACGTGACTTCTACTCCTATACTGGGACGGCATGCTTGTAAGGAAATGAATTTGATTAAACGAGTGTTTGCGATTACTACACCAACAACGGAAAACCTACCTTTGGTTGTGGAATATCAGGATGTATTTCAGGGTTTGGGTTGTTTACCAGGAACTTATATAATTAGGTTAAATCAAGAATGTAAACCAGTAGTGCATGCTCCGAGGAAGGTGCCGATACCGTTACGAGAAAAAGTGAAAAGTAAGCTACAGGATATGGAGAGGCAAGGCATAATATCAAAGGTTGAAGGTCCAACGGATTGGGTCAACAGTATGACCATAGTTAAAAAGCCAAATGGTGATTTAAGAATATGCTTGGATCCAAAGGAACTTAACTTAGCAATTCGCCGAGAACATTTCAGGTTGCCCACGCTGGACGAAATCGTTTCAAATCTTTCAGGAGCTCAGTATTTTAGCACGTTAGATGCCACTAACGGATTTTGGCAGGTCAAAATTGAAAACAGTGACCTCTGCACATTTAACACTCCATTCGGCAGATATAAATTTTTGCGTATGCCATACGGAATTTCGTCGGCGTGTGAGGTATTTCATCGGAAAATATACGAGAATTTTGATGACATTGAGGGAGTTTGTATGTATGTAGATGACATTTTAGTTTACGCGAAGTCAAAGTCTGAGCATGACAAGAGATTAAAGCAGGTATTAGAAAGGTGTCGCAAAATTAATTTAAAATTAAATTTAAGTAAATGCAAATTCGGTCTGGAAGAAATAAAATACCTAGGGCACAGAATAACAAAGAATGGATTATATCCCGATGAGAGTCACATTTCAGCTATAGTAAACATGCCAAAGCCGACAAATTGTAAGGATGTAGAACGTTTACTGGGACTGACAACGTATGTAGGTAATTTCATACCAAACTTGTCAGATAAAACAAAGCCGTTGAGAGAGCTTCTGAAAAAGGAAATAGAGTGGCACTGGACTGATATACACGAAAATACGTGGACTTTAATAAAAAAATGTTTGTCACAAAAGCCTGTATTACAGTATTACAGTATGAATAAACCGATCACCCTCTCAGTGGATGCAAGCAAGAGTGGTTTGGGTGCAGTTTTGCTCCAGAATGGTCTTCCCGTTTGTTATGCTTCAAAGGCGCTTACAAACACTGAACAAAGATACGCACAGATCGAGAAGGAGTTATACGCTTGCGTATTTGCATGTGAGAAATTTTATGGTTATATTTATGGTCGCACAGACATAATCATTGAGACTGACCACAAACCGCTTATAAGCATTATTAAAAAACCAATAGTGGACGCGCCACCGAGACTGCAGCGTATGTTATTAAGGCTACAACCCTATACTTTCCATTTGGTGTATAAGCCGGGCAAACAGCTGCACATTGCTGACGCGCTGTCGCGGGCCTACGAGCCGCCGAGCGCCGGCACCGCCGCTGCACGCGCGCCGCACGACTTGCACGACGAGATGACCGAAGCCGTGCGAACAGTCATGGCACACAACGAACTAACTGACATGCACTACCAAAGTTTGCAAAAAGAGACAGAACAGGACAGTGAGCTGCAGCAGTTAAAGAAATGTATTAGAAAAGGATGGCCTGAAGATAAAAAAGACGTTAATGATATAATAAAACAATATTGGCAATACAGAGAAGATTTAACAGAGGCGAATGGACTGCTGTGGAAGGGTCATAGAATAATAATACCACGTAAATTGCGAGATGAGATGCTGCACAAAATACATTACGCTCATTTAGGTCTTGAGAAATGTTTGTTAAGAGCGCGAGAGTTATTATTTTGGCCAGAAATAAACAATCACTTAAAAAACTTTATTTCCAATTGTCAAGCGTGCTTAACATTTCGAAAAAGTAATAGTAAAGAAAAATTAATTCCGCACGAAGTGCCCAAGCGACAATGGTCTAAAGTAGGCATTGATTTATTCCATTGCTATCGGAAGAACTACTTGTTAATTGTAGATTACTACAGCAAGTTTATTGAGGTACGTGAACTACACAATACGCTGTCACAAGATATTATAGGTGAGCTAAAATGCATATTTTGTAGTCACGGCATTCCCGAGACTGTAGTGTCAGATGGTGGCCCACAGTTCACGTCTAGAGAATTCAGCCAATTTGCGAAAAAATGGTGTTTTAATCACGTGCGCTCATCCCCCCACTACGCCCAGTCTAACGGCCAATCAGAACGCAGCATACAAGTAGTTAAAAATATAATTAAAAAATGTGCTCATTCCAACACAGATTTCCGCTTAGCATTACTCGAGTATGCTAATAATCCTATTAGTGAACTTCTACCCTCACCTTCCGAATTGCTTCAAAGTAGAAAATTGCGTAGTGTTTTGCCTTTACGTGAATCACTAATCGGCATAGCGGACAACAAAAAAGTTAGGCAGGAATTAATAAATCGACAAAATAAATATAAGATGTATTATGACCGTCATGCAAAAAACCTACCATATCTCAACGTCGATCAAAAGGTAAAAATAAGGCATGACAATAAGAGTCCATGGGTAAGCGGCACGATTAATAAAATCTTACGAGATCGCTCATATGAAATTCTCACTCACAACGGTAGCAAGGTAGTTAGGAATAGACGTCACATTATAGTAGACTCTCAGAGCAGGCCCGATCCCGACGGGTACGGCTTCCAATTCGACGACATCCAGCCTTCACCAGTCCCGGCACCATTAGCCACGGCTCCCGAATCGATCAATATTAATAATAATAGAACTGACCATTATGTAACTCGTTCCGGCAGGACAGTGATACCACCCAATAGATGGGGCAACTGGGAGTAGAAGAGTTAAAAAATCACCAGGCAGTGCCAGAATGATTAATTGATTAACATGATTAACCATAGTGTAACGAAACCTGCTTATCATGTAGAATGTAAAAAAGTAAATTAGATATTTAATAAGAATTTGTTAAATAACTAAATATGCAATAAAATTTATTTAATTATTCAATAATTTATAAAAAAAAAATATAATGATATGTATACTTAAAAAAAAAAAAAAAAAAAAAAACATTTGTTGAGAATTTTATGATTTATAATTTACTTGATGGTTTTTGCATAACATTAGTAAAAATCGTCAAATGAGATAACCTATTTCAAATGTACTGTATATTTTAATGTGTTAAGGCAATAATAATCACTTTAAAAAAAAAGCCATGTTTACAAACTAAAAATAACTTCAATAGCAAAATTGTTTGTTAGCATGATCGCATTTGTTCTTGTTAAAATAAGCTGTATTATTTTAAAGATAAAATAATATTAGGCATTGTAATTTACAATAATTATAAGAAATGTTACCTTGTTATGAAATATCTGTGTGCGCAGATAATGTTAAAAGAAAATGGATGTATAAAATAAATAATTTACTTAATTAAAGGATCAATTGAGGAATCTTAGCATTCTATCAAATTTAATAATTTGCATGAAAATTGAATATGTTGTTAATAATGTTAAATGCATGTTAGAAAAAATAGGCGTAAAATAGTTTGTTTACTTTATTTTTGTTACGAAGAGAGATGTCGGTATTCTTACATATAAGATCTACCTACCCTACATTTGAGACATAATAAATAAACAGTCTTTGAGCATATCTTGTGTTTGATTGTTGCGTACTTTGACACGTTTGACGCGAGTTTAACATTTTTTACCCATCCCAACAATTTGTTCAACGCCGCTAAAGAAGTATTCACTTCAAAACCGTCATTTCAAGCCACAAGCAGTGTAGGATATAAGGCGAATTTTCAATGTTTCATCAACCAACCATTTGAATTAGAAAAAAACGGCCAAGTGCGAGTCGTCTCGCGCACGAAGGGTAAAAAAATACTTTTGTTGTATGGAAGCCCCCCTTAAATGTTATTTTTATTTTATTTTTAGGATTTTATTATTATTGTGGTAATAAAAATACAACATTAATGAAAATTTTAACCTCCTTGCTAATACGGTTCATGAGATACAGCAAAAAATGCCAACAACTACTCTGTTGTATGGGAGCCCCCCTTAATTATTATTATTATTTTGATTTTAGTATTTGTTTTTGTAGCCACAATAAAAATACATAATCTGTGCAAATTTCAACTGTCTACCTCCGTGGTCGTCAAATTGCGGCCCGCGGTAAAGTAAATTGCTTCAATAGTCAGAGTTTCTTGGAGCGCCTTCACATACCCTGCGGCCCGGCGCTGGAACTCACACTGTCATATGTGGCCCCTGGCCAGTAAAGTGTGACGACCGCTGGTCTAGCTATTACGGTTACAGCACGGATACGGAGATACAGCCTGGTGACAGACGGACGGACGGACGGACAGCGAAGTCTTAGTAATAGGGTCCCGTTTTTACCCTTTGGGTACGGAACCCTAAAAACCATCCCACATTACGTAAATGACAATATTTTTTTAATACCACTTCTCAGCGAGATTGCCCGGGGGATAAGGGCGAGCAAATGGGCTCCATCTGGACCTTAAAATGCAGTAGGCTTATAAATAAAAAAATAAATAAATATCTTGGGACAATTGACACCAATTGACCTAGCCCCAAACTAAGCAAAGCTTGTGATATGGGCACTAGACAACGGATAAACATATTATTATTAACTAATCTATTATTATTAGCTTATTGTCTAACTCGCTCGCGATCGCCATCGTGTTCATTTTGACAGTTCTTCTATGAATGTGACATCTAGCTGATTCCGATGCCAATTGTCAGCCCATACATGAACTGTCAAAATGAACACGATGGCGATTGCGAGCGAGTTAGACAATAAGCCTAGAACTCTAAAGTTGGGGTGCGAGTCGGGTTACCTCCACGTGTGAACAAGAGCTGCGGTTCGTTTTCGGATCCGTCCGGGGGGGAAGAGCAGTGCTTGGTCCGGTGCACCCTGGGCAACGGCTAATGATTTCCTGGCAGTATCTGAGGGATATCATTGACCGTTGGCTAAGAGCCCGACAGGGGGAGAGGGGGGTCTTTGACCGTGTTACCGTATAACATTGCCGACATTTTGTCACAAGATTTTAAAATTATTTTTTTTAATTCTGACATTGACGAAGTTGTCGTCCCTATAACGACTTGTAACGCCAAAAATAAAAGAAGAAGAAGAAGAAGAACTCTAAAGTTATACTTTCTCCAGGCGTGGACGACATACGGATGTGCCGACGGACCCTGGACGAGACCGGACTAACGCGCAAGCGCGCCGAGATACCCGAGCACAAGTTCGAGACGGCATGGGCGCGTCACAACGGAGCTCCATACAGACAGAGGCAGCCATACGAGTAGACCCGGTCAGTCAGAGCCTTAGAGACCAGTAGTAGAGCCTTCTATACTTCATTTAATTTAGAATGAGAAACCGCAATAACTTATAATGCGTCTGGTCAACTATTTCTTAACTAGCAAATAGTACAGTGCAATAGTTTGGCAGCCGCAAAAAAAAATTGTTTTTATGTCACTTTATTTGCGTGTCTCTAATTGTTACTCTAGTACAAATTGTAAAGAGATTACAGTTCACGAGCCGCAATATAATGTTGTTGTCGTTTCTCATTCTTAATTAAAATAATGAGGACTAGTAATAGTCATTGATAAGATGAACACATAGACTACGACGAATACATAGAGAAACTATATCAAACTAGCTGTTGCCCACGACTTCGTCTGCAAAAAATTAGTTTATCGCTATCCCGCGGGAATTTCCGGGATAAAAAGTACCATAACGTGCTTATTAATATTAGTGATGAAACTCTTGCTCACGACTTTAAACAAGTCTTTAAGGTGCGACCAAAAGTATATTTTATTTTTTGCAGATACAATTATTGTAATACTGGCGAGGCTCGAAGTTTGATCGAAGTCAAGATAACATAAGAATTTAGAATCCAGAGTCAGTGATTGTTAATCTTTTCTCATGAGGTTATAAATAATAATATGTATAATTTATGATGATGATGATGATTATGATTGATGACAACCATAATTTTCTTAACTGATTTAAGTAAAGAAAATCAAATATGCTGGGGGCCTTAACATAAAGTCTTAAAAATGACAATCCTAATAATAATCGCTAATCCTGCCGCTAAGTAGCAATGCTTGCACGCTGAGTTCCGGTGTGGAGAGTAAGACAGCCGGGGAAATTACAGGCACAAGAGGCATTTCATCTAAGCCCTCTAGGTTGGAAACGCATCTGCAATCCCTCCGGGGTTGCGGGTGTATGGGCAGTGGTGATCGCTTACCATCAGGTGACCCACTTGCTCGTTTGCCTTCCAATTCATATAAAAAATGACAGCTAAAACCTAAACTGAGTCAGAATTGAATCGTATTAAGACGTCATGCTAAGGCCCCTGGTCTGGGAGCTAAGAAAAACATAGAACGTACAGTCGCCATCAGATATATCGTAGCGGGCGAGGTCCTCGAATAATTCGGAGCAGCCTTAAATTTCAATAAATTCGTTACACTGTAAGGTTAATTAACATCGGAACACGCAATTAGTCATAAATATAATAGCAGCGACTTTTCAATAAAATCGTGACGTCACAGATCGTCAAAGGTATCGATACAGTCAGGCTGACCATAAAGATCGGAACATTTTTGGAAAATATACCTTAACTTTGATACAAACAGTTTAAATTACAGTGTGTTTATAGTAAAATTAGTTTCATAAAATAGAACTACATTCTTTGACTTATAACAGCAGAAGAAGAAAAAATTTATTCGTAAAAAAAGTATATGGCAATTTAGTGGCCAGTAACAATTTACACTTTATACAACAAAAAAGGTTTTATGTTACTAACACAGTGAATTATGCATGCAAACGCATACACTATATAGGTGACATATCTTTCATTTTGGCATGACGTTTAAGCCTTATTTGTATTTTGTTTGGAATTCGATTCTATTATTATACACGTAAGGTTGATTTTCCACATAATGTTCCGATATTTATGGTCAGCCTGACTGCGTCGATACCTTTGACGATATGTGCTTCCTGATATTTTTAGCTCATTGAACGTCCCGAATTTATTGAAAAGTCGCTGCTTTTATATTTATGACGGATTGCGTGTTCCGATATTATTAACCATATCTAGTGTGACGAATTAATTGAAATTTAATGCTGCTCCGAAATATTTGAGGACCTCGCCCGCTACGATATATCTGATGGCGACTGCACCAGCTGCTTTCCTTCCCGCGCAGATGGTACATGACATTTTAAAAATTGAACTACAAAGAACCATTTTTACTTATTTCTCCTTCTATCCTGAATGGACCATAGATATCAAAATAATCATCATCATCATCATCATCATCACCAGCCTATACACGTCCCACTGCTGGGCACAGGCCTGCTCTCAGAATGAGAGGGCTTGGGCTATTGTTCCCACGCGGGCCCAGTGCGGATTGGGAACTTCACACACACCATTGAATTGCTTCGCAGTTGTGTGCAGGTTTCCTCACGATGTTTCCCTTCACCGAAAAGCTCATGACAAATTTCAAATGAGATATCGCACATAAATTCCGAAAAACTCAGAGGTGCGAGCCCAAAATCAAAATAGTAATATTTAATTTCTCTATCTCAAATGAATTAAAGGTGTACCTACTATTGAATCAATTGATTTCAGACTTATCGCAGAACGTTCTCACAGTAAGGTCACTATGATTTTCCTTGTCCCTTCAATAATAACGTCACTATGAAATTTACTGCGAAAGAGTTTCACGATGTTACATTGATAATGATAGTATACTGTTACGTATTTTGTTCAATTAATAGGTATGATAATTCCGGGTGATATTTGTAAATACATAATATGTATTATTTTGTATTGAGTGTAATTTTGATTTTAATTGTAGTGTGGTAATGATTTGATTCTTTTATTATTTAATAGTGTTATTATTTAAATGTTTTGTGATATCTTGTACCTGTATTCGATTAATAAATGAATGATACAAAAGTTGTTTAAAAAGTCACTTCCTGCCTTGGCACCAAAGGCCTCTTCAGGTTGTCCTGAATCAATGCCTTTCAATGACCGGTAGGCTTATTGTCAATACTCTATTTATTTTAGCTAGATACTAAATTGACAATTGCAAATGTCAAATTGTGAAATAATGATACCAGCTTTTATTGTTTAGTGGTGTACTCGAAACCATCGACAATGTTTGTGGTCTGAATAAAAAAGGTTTGGTAAGAAAAAATACGATTGTATCATAATCCAGCAAACTTAAAGGTTTATTAGTTTATTACACTAGCTTATACCTACATACAAAAATCTATACTAAATTTAATTTATCGTTAACTTTCGATAGTGGTGGCACATCACTATTTTTGAATTGCAAAAAACAGGCAACACAGGTAATGTCATTTTAGTATCTAGCTAAAATAAATAGAGTATAACTCGCTCGCAATCGCCATCGTGTTCATATTGACAGCTCATGTATGGGCTGACAATTGGCATCGCAATCAGCTAGCTGTCACATTCATACAAGAACTGTCAAAATGAACACGATGGCGATTGCGAGTGCGTTAGACAATAAGCCTACAGGTTCCCATCTCCACATGGGCCCATGATCGGAAACCCGTACCAACAATAATAATAACCAGTAGCCTTATTGTCTAACTCGCTCGCAATGGCCATCGTGTTCATTTTGACAGTTCATGTATGGGCTGACAATTGGCATCGGAATCAGCTAGCTGTCATATTCATACAAGAACTGTCAAAATGAACACGATAGCGATTGCGAGCGAGTTAGACAATAAGCCTACTGAACATCGGATCGTGAAGCGTGTGGGACGCCCTCAAACTATACTTCATTTAATTTAGAATGAGAAACCACAATAGCATTATATTGCGTCTGGTCAACTATTTCTTACCTAGCAAATAGTACAGTGCAATAGTTTGGCAGCCGCAAAATAAAATTGTTTTAAAGTCACTTAATTTGCGTGTCGTAAATTGTTACTCTAGTACAAATTGTTAAGAGATTACAGTTCACGAACTGCAATATAATGTTTTTGTGGTTTCTCATCCTAAATTAAATGAAGTATAGATAGAGCAATTATCTCAAGGTGGCTGACAAGACCTGGATGTACATATACGCCCACAATCACGCCAAACGTGGCCATCAGTCTACCCCGTATGGGATTAAGACGTGATTTATGTATGTATGTATTATGTATGTATGTAATATTCTTAAAAAAAACACCAGGTAGCACTCCGGGAGTGCCGGCAGAGGTGAAAACTACACACACGCACTCGCGCAAAAATAAAAAATAAATAAAATCCATTTATTTCATGTAACTAAGTGTGACACATACGTGACGACACATACGTGAGTGACGTTTATTGTATGTGTTTTTGTGTATATAATTGTAACTAACCCTTTAGTGTAAGTAGTACTAACAACATATGTGTCACTTAGTTACACGAAATAAAAAGAAAAAAAAACCGCCGTCTTGGATTTCAAAATGGATCTCATTTTTGTAATCAGCACCCCCTTAAACCTAGAAAATGACATCCATAACGATATTTAAGAAAAAAACTCACTCGCACAAAAAAAACACCAAAGAAGTGCACAAAGCACTTCGACAAGAAAAAAAAATAAAAACTTTTTTATACGAAGATTTGATCGGCGGTCACCGGAGCGAACGCACTATTCCACACCTTATACCACTAGGCCAACATAGCTTACTATGCGTGACGAAATCAACGTACGTTTTATTACGCCCCTGTAGCAACACCCTCCGTCGGACCCATTTTCCAAGCATTTTCGATCAGGGTCCAAAGGTCAAGTGACAATGACGCGAGTTTAACATTTTTTACCCATCCCAAAAAGTGCTCAGCGCCACTAAAGGAGTTTTCACTTCAAAACTTACGTGTTATTGAAACCACGCTACAAACGTGAATCATTTACAGAATCACAAACCAGTAGGTATTTTGTGGTATTCTCTATCTACCACCACCGCAGTCAATTCGTGGCTGTCTCCAAAGGAACACTGCATTTAGTGTATATTTCTCAGCGTGTGCGCAAATGTGTGTCTCATTCTGTATAAACAGTACATAAGTGACCCGTGATTTCAGTCATCCCGGAGCAAAAACCGGCCAAGTGCGAGTCGGACTCGAGCACCGAGATTTCCGTGCTAATTCGGCAAGTGGATATTCTTTTCTATATTATAAGTTGCCAGGACCCTATTTCATAAAGCTACAAGTTAAAATTAACAAGCGGAAGTCTCTATTTAACACATAGGGCCAAAAAAGACTTCCGTTTGTAGATTGTTTGTAGCTTTATAAAATAGGGTCCTGGTAGAGATCGCTCTGAAGCGATAATATTTTTCTCTATGCACCTGTATTTTTAACCGACTTCAAAAAAAAAAGGAGGAGGTTCTCAATTCGGTTGTATTTTTTTTATGTTTGTTACTTCAGAACTTCGTCAGTTGTGGACCGATTTGGAAAATTCTTTTTTTGTTGGAAAGGGAATACTTCCAGTTTGGTCCCATTGCCACCAAATCAAGATCTGATAATGAGATCCTGGAGAAATCGAGGGCAACCTTCAAATTTTATAAGCACACCTATAGCGATTTTAAAATTTTTGACACCAAATCAAGTATTTACATTCAGAAAGTATAATTTGGTGGACTGGCTCTGATGAAGAAGACTGCTGATGGCCAACGGAACTCGTAAAAACTAAGTAATGCTCGTGCGGCTATAAGTGATCTCGATTTATATAGATAAGCAACTGAGAAGAAGAGGCTTTAAGCTGATGATTTTTTCGAACTGATCTGATACTGAAGCCAACGGAACTCTGTTATAAAACAATGTAACTAAGCCGTTTTTGGGCTTAATGGAATCGTTGTGAGACGCACTTTGGCTACAACCACTAAAAAGTGAGAAATAAAGTGGGCACGTATACCGTGTTTTGCATATTTTTTTAGAAACTTCTAACGGTTAGGAATATTTAAACGATACTTTTAAGTAATATTTAGTAAATAGTGATGAACAGATTGCATTAGAGCTTAAAGCGTATTAATCGTGGTCCCACTGTTTTAAAAATAATCACTAGAAATAATAAAATTAGGTTAGGCTCGTTTAGGTATCTTCAAATGCCCGAAGGGCAAACCATATAGAAATAGTTTCCATCGACCTTATGGTGGAGTGTAATTCGACATTTTTATAACAGTGGGACCACAAGTCCCTAGGGGGTATTAGGTGTTATACATACATACATACCGTCACACCTCTTTCCCACAGGGGTAGGCAGAAACTACTTTATTCCACTTGCTACGATCCTGACATACCTCTTTCGCTTCATCTACATAAATTGGTGTTAAAAATTGGATAAATTACAAAACAATTCACTAAAAAGCGTGAAAAAAAAATTTTAAAATAAAAAATAGAACCGCCTTCAATTCGCTACTTTAAAAATGTCAAATTAAAATTATTTTTCGGTAAGTGCTACCTAATTATTTATATTGTGTGAAGTCGGTGCCTCAGCTCAAATAGTTCCAAGCCGAATATACGTATAGGTACTATAATAGGCAGATAGACTAGGTCCACTTCTGCCACGCTTATCACACATAAGTATAACAGTGGCGCGGACTGAGGCACCGACTTCAACATATAAATAACTAGCTTTTTCCCGCGACTTCGTCCGCGTAGACTTCATTTATTGACAAATAGCTTTTGCCCGCGTGTACCAGGAGTATTTAAATCCCGTTTTTTCCCGTTCCCTTAAGAATTTCGGGAAATGATCTTTTAATGCTCCCTACACTCCCCAAGGAACCCACTTGACAAATTTCAGTTTTCTACGACCAGTAAAATGAAAAAAACCCGTTTTTCCCGTTCCCGTGGGAATTTTGGAGATTCCTCTCTTAATGCTCCTCTACACTCTCCAAACAACCTAACTGCCGAATTTAAGCGTTGTACAACCAGTAAAACGAAAAGTCGCGTTTTCCCGTTCCCGTGGGAATTTTGGAAAATTATCTTTTATAGCTTCTTTGCACTCATCAAGCAACCTACATGCCAAATTTCAGCTTTCTACGACCAGTAAAACAAATCCCGTTATTTCCCGTTCCCGTGGGAATTTTGGAAAATTGTCTCTTAATGCTTCCTTACATTCGCCAAGCAACCTACATGCCAAATTTCAGCTTTCTACAACCAGTAAAACGAAAAGTCCCGTTTTTCCCGTTCCCGTGGGAATTTCGGAAAATTGTCTCTTAATGCTTCCTTACATTCGCCAAGCAACCTACATGCCAAATTTCAACTTTCTACGACCTGCAGTATATAACAAAAAATCCCGTTTTTTCCCGTTCATTTCCGTCAAAATTTTGGGAAATCCTTTTGTAGTGCTCCCCTATACTCCCCAAGGAACCTGAAGGCCAAATTTCAGTTTTCTACGATCATTAAAACGAAAAATCGATCCCGTAGAACTGAATAATACATCCCGTTTTTTCCTTATCCCGTTGGAATTTTCGAAAATCCTTAACCTTAAAACTGTTTTTTACTATTACACTCACTTACTTCTATGCCAAATTTGAAGTCTAGTAATTATAATTCATAGGATTTCGTTGTACTGAATATATAAATCCCGTTTTTTCCTTATCCCGTGAGAATTTCCAAAAATCCTGAAATTATTTTCTTAGTTTTATAATCATCTATTTGTGTACGAAATTTGAAGAGTCTATATTTATTAAGTATAGTTACCTACTGAGATAGGGTCACGCGGAATCGAATAATATAAATCCCGTTTTTTCCCGTTCCCCTGGAAATTAGTGTATGTGTGTGTGTGTGTCAGGTAGGTATGTGTGTTGTTGTTTTCTTAATCTGCGACCCGATAAACCGTACAAACAATACTACCCACTATAATATAATAATAATAATACCCACGTTGATTTTCAGACTTTGTCATCCCCTATCCCCTTTTAGGGGTTGAATTTTCAAAAAACCTGAAACAGGTGTTTACTCATTTATCGTTAGGAATACTCCTGTGAAGTTTCGAATAAAATAGTTTAACTAATCTTGTTTCCCCATACAAACTTTGGACCCCCATTTAACCCCTTTAGAGGTCGAATTTTGAAAAATCCTTTCTTAGTGCACCCCTAGACCTTATAAGGAACCTACGTGCCAAATTTGGAATCTCTAGAACCAGCGGTTTGGGCTGTGCGTTGATATGTCAGTCAGTCAGTCAGTCAGTCAGTCAGTCAGTCAGTCAGTCAATCAGTCAGTCAGTCAGTCAGTCAGTTTCTTCTTTTATATATATAGATTAGGTAGCACTTACCGAAAAATAATTTTAATTTGACATTTTTAAAGTAGCGAATTGAAGGCGGTTCTATTTTTATTTTAAATTTTTTTTTGTTATGTGGTGGTCAATCATTTAAGTGTTCAATCAGTCATTGCATTGTAATTTTGTAATGTGTTAAGTTAGTGTATAACAAACACTAAGGGTCTGTTTCACCACTCTCTGTCAAGTTCCAGCTATCTTAACTGTCAGTTATCTATGATGACGCCTCTTCTGTTTCGTAGTAATAAATAGAGACGGTATCATACACATAGATAACTGACACTTAAGATAACTGGAACTTAACAAAAAGTGGTGAAACAGGCCCTAATTCTGTTACAAATTGCATGCAAATCCGCCTAGCTGTTTCGGCGAAATAAATAACAAACATACACACAAACGTTCGGTCTTTTTAAATTAGCGGGTCTTATATACGTACATACATACGTACATCACGTCTTTATCCCTTACGGGGTAGACAGGGCCTGGTAACAAGAACCAAAGGCCACGCTTAGCATGATTGTGGGCGTATAGGTGGAATGGGGAATCAAAATAGTGATGGGTTGCTAGCCGCATCGCCTGTAACATGATTCCTAAGATTTTCGCCCATTCCGTCGATGCGCTTTTACCGTCTGCGCGGGAAGAGAAGCAACACTGGTACATTTTATGTTTTTTCTTTGCTCCCAGATCCCCATGGAATGGAAGCTTACGAATGGTAAGAAGTAGTATGTGAGAAGAAGTAATGGGTCCCGAATTTTGAAAGCACATCACTCGAAAGTACCACTTGAAAGTGATATAAATCTGTTCATACATATCTTCAAAACTACGGCTCTAATCAAATTTTTGACTAGTCCACATGATTAATGAGAGCCGTAAGCGTCTTTTAAGCTACTCGAATTTCAAATTGAGCACAATTTTTGACCACTTTCGAGTGGTATTTTCACACATGTGCTTTAAAAAATCGGGCCCATGGGAGCTTATAAATAAAATAAAATAAATAGTTTGGGTTCCATGGGCTAGGTAGCTATTGATACAGAGGTATACCGAAAAGGAGATGGCGGGACGACTTGGATGCTTACTGAATAGGCCTCCCTAGGAGCATGCTCTGGACAAGGACGAATAGTCGAAAGAAAAAGAGCCCCTTGCTGAGAGACACTATAATAGGCAGGATAAAAGTTGTGAAGTGAATGCTTTGAACAAATTAGTGAAGCGGCAACCGTGGACGGGAATGCACCAATGAAAGAAAGAAAGAAAGAAAATGGTTTATTTGGTGCAATGGTGCAATAAAACAAAAACCTTACAAAAAAATAACAATGATAACAAACATCAAAAAGGTCGCCGCTCTGCCGCCGGTCTGACGCTGGTTTTCAGGGCAACCAAAAACAAAACAAACAAAAACTTACAGCTAATGCATAACTCCATGCATCTACATCATATCAGCGAACAGGAAGTCCGCACGATTTTCAAGAACCGTCCAAATAAATTTAACCACAGTATACTCGTAGAATGGACCGTGGAAAACCTCATGATCCTAACCAGTATAGACCCATAGCATTACTCCAATTATATCAAAAAATGAGAACAAGTTTGTAGCTCAGTTCGCATGTTCTTAGATAAATGTCAAAATTTGAAAATGAAAAGTTTATATAAAAAATGTTACAATATATAAATCTGTGACTCTGGATTCTGAGCTAGGTGTCCCTGTGTTAAAGGATACAATATTATAAGACGAGAAACGAAGAATGCTTATTGTGCAGGGAGTGCTACAAAATAAACTATATAGGTTTGAATGAACAAAACACATTTACCTTGCTACAAAGCTTTCGATAGAGTCATTAGAAACTGTGAATCCATTTTTCTACATACATTTTTATTACTAAATAAAAATAATAAATGCACAAAAACACACAAGATACATAGGTACACATAAGAAATGTGAATCCATTGTGTAAAAAGCATGTGCGTGACCTATCATCGGGGAAACCTCGACATGAAACGTGTTGAGGGTTCCCTTTTTTTCCTTCTAAAGTAATAAAACCCTAAAAACGCCTAATCTAATAGACATTACAAGAGGCCCTCTGAAGAAAAACAACATAAATAGGTATATTTGAACCATCGGCCACACTCATCGGAGTATATTCAAAAGGTATGACAGATTCATTGTAACGACATATTCACTGCGACTAATTTCGTCTTTGAGGAAAAATATAAATTAAATAGGTACAGTTGTTTTATTTGCTGACACAGAACTTTGTATTTAACAATGGGACGCGTAAACTCTGAATTATTAAGGCAAAATACTCACATAAAACTGAGTAACAATAGGGTGGTCTTATCGCTTAATTCTAAATATAGGTAAAAATAATTCCAATCCTATAATATGCGAAATTTTGTGTCTTTGTTTCCTACTGTTTGCTAGCTTGCTCTTTCGCGCTAAAACGGCTTGATTAATTTGAATGGAATTGGTAATCTAACTAATAGTAGTAGTAGGTATTATAAATGCGAAAGTATGGATGGATGGATGGATGGATGGATGGATGTTTGTTTGTTACTCAATCACGCCAGAACGGCCCAACGGATTTGGATGAAATTCGGCACATAGATAGAGAAATGTCTGGAATAGCACATAGGCTACTTTTTATCCCGGAAAATTGCGTAGTTACCGCGCCGCGGGATAGCGATAAACGAATTCTTTGCAGACGAAGTCGCTGGCAACAGCTAGTAATTCATAAATCTGGGGTCCTAGTGAAAAGGGAGTTAAGTCGAAAAAATTCAATTTTTAGTTACATAGCTAGTTTTAATCAGAAAAAAAAACTGGACCTGCTGGTGTAAAGAGGGTTAACCTAATCCTACGCAAGCCAAAGTTTTATTATGTACAAGGGGTATAAGTTTCGGCTTACTATTCTATCAACAAGGAATAACATGAGATATGATCTTTTAAAAAAAAAAATGTTTTGGCAAATGGAGTTAAAACGATTAAAGTAGGTTGTTTGTCGTCTAATCAATGTGAAAATTGGGTTACATTCTGATATAACGTTACACACCAATTCAACAATACCATTTTCATAAAGTGCAATAAGATATAAGATGACTAATATTTTTTTACACAGTACAATGCTTTGCAAAACTAGGTTTAAGTCGTGATATGATGTTACACACCGACTTTAAATGTCGTCTAAGGTAAGTAAAAACAGTCATAAGATGAGTAACCGTTTCTTTCACATCAGAATGTCATTTATGTAGATTTTTAAATAACGTTATATTGGTTTTCACAAAAATATCATAGCAAGTATGAATTACAATCGGCCTTAAGTGTATTTATCACCAGTTTAATAGTAATGAAGCCACCGTGTGAAGAGGTACCACTCCAGGAAGAGACAGGGGTGAGGGGAGTTTTAGCTGCGGGCGCGCGGCAAGATCTAACTAGTCGCCACCAAGCTGCTGCCCCGTGAAGCTGACAGTAATCGACAGTGAGTTATACCCTTTCTCACGAAAACATTTATATTTAAGCATTTTACGATAATACATTTTTAAGACAGTTTGCATTACTTATACCCTTTTATTTGTGTCATTTAGTAAAGTTAGGATTATTATCCGGGTAAATTACACAAAATATTTAAAACTTATAATAGTCTTAAAACCTATTATTTCCCTAAACCTATAATATATATTAAGTTAATAAGAATTTAAGAGTTTTTAATGATTCACGGTTAAGTTCATTCGAAATATTATAAACGGGATCTGTATCGAAATATCGGGAGCTCAATAAAGGTAATCGCGGTTCACATCCCGATTATAATATTTTAAGAATTTATTGTAATGATGTTTTTTTGACATTTTTTGCAGTCATTTGCATAGTCCTGTGCCATCAACATCAGGCATCATCCATAACATCTTAGCCGAGGATTCAAATTGATCAGATTTTAGTTCTGGAAGTAGTCCCAATACAGATCCTCAACCTTAGACGAAAATACAAGTAAACCTTAAAACAAAAGAGTATTAATGATAATTTCTGACTCAGAAGAAGACGAAAATGAGAATAGATTTTGGGAAAGAGGAGTTTTATGCGGAAAAAAGAAAAAACCACGAACAATTAAAAATGAGCGAAGAATTGATGGAAAAAAAAGAAAAAGATGTGGGAAGACAGGACAGAAGTACAAAACTTACAAAGCAAAAATAATTGTGGCAGTTCAGAAGCCTTTAAATGTATGTCGTATGAAATGTATGAATAGAATCTCACAAGATTAGATAAGAAAACGATTATTACTGGGATATTGGGGGATAGTGACGTATGATAAAAGAGTAGAGTTCATGAAGTCTTCGATAGTCATAGAACCCAAAAAAAACCGAAAAATTTATTCCTAAAAGTACGAGAATTCGAAATAATATTTAATTTGTACAATGAAGAGTTCACATATACATATACTATATATTCTTGTATGAAGGCAAGAAGAGAAACAAACAAATTCATACAAAACAGCGGTCCAAAATAGCAATTTCTGCAGAAAAAAAAAGATTTGCTTTTACTATTGCCACTCATAGCATAGACATAAGTGTCAGAGATTTCTATCTAAACCTGGAAAATTACAGGGATCTTCCAGGTATTCATCCAGATTTAGAACCGGAATCAGAGTCATAAAACGAAATCGATTAAGTTAGATTTTCGGTTGTTAAACTTTGTTTATTTTAAAAATTATATACTTCAAGAGTGACAAGCGTAGATATGATTTATTGAAACTGTGCATTTATAAGTGAGATTAAAAGATACATATTGAAGATTCTTTCATAATGTTGATTTTAAGCAATAAATAGTTATTTTTATTAAGAACCCATGTTTTTATTATTTATTTTTCTTAGAATATAACTGCGTTAAATGGTATAAATTAGTCAAAGGTGAAAGTGCTTATGGCGTCAAAAATATTTATACCAATTAAATCATGCCCTTGAACTACGTGTAAAACGGTGTAAGTCTTAAATTTGGCGATATTGCAAGTTTTTTTTATCTAGTATTATCCATTTAAATCAAACTTAATTTATTATAATTACGATATGTATGTTTATTGTTTACGTTATGATTTATGAGCAGTGTAATATTTAGTCAAGTCTTTTCGCACCAAACAAATCTTAAGTGTAAAACAGTAGAAGTTTAAGTTACAACCTTTTTCACGATGAAAATGCTTTTTATTACGGTACTTATACCCCTGTATTCGAGAAAGTATCAGCAGTACGGTAATTTGTTAACTATAGTTAAAATCTTCTTAAAACAACAATTACAACGCTAGTTATAATATATGTATATGACTTTTAATTTAAAAGATATGATTTTTTAAGTTTATGAAAACAGTTTTTTGGTTCTGGTGTAAAATCGCTATTTTCGACTTAACTCCCTTTTCACTAGGACCCCAGAAATATTAAAAGTACTTATACCTTTTCCGTCCATGCTGCTCTGAGAGCAAGAAAAAAACAGAATCTGAGAATGGACAAAAATCTAAAGCTGCGTCTACGCTGAGCTTAGACGCTAAGCGACCCGAGCACGTCCGAGTCGAGTACGAGCCTCCGTTCGCTCGGCTGCGGCGTCAAGTGAAGTTCGAGGCTTGTAAATCGGTCCACACTTATTATAGTCTGGAAGATAAATCACTGCAGCCAGATGACACTTCCAAATGTCATTTTACGAAATAATAATACCACATTTATTTTACTAGTGCTCGACTAAGGTCACGTAATTGAATGATTTGATTATTGAACGAACGAAATATTTTATGAATGTCACATTCTTAGTTTAGTATATTTTAAATTAAGCGCAATACTTATGAGGAGTTTAAGGTTCATAAATTAATGAACAGAAACGACGTTTCCATTTCCACTCCCCACTCCAACCAACCTCAAAACTTTAAAGGCTTGGTCCGCTGATTCGGAATAATTTAAGTTTTTAAGTAAAGTACAGAAGTAGAAAAAAATATTATTGTGATAACTCTTGTTTTATTTATGGCAATATGGGGAATGAGTTGAAAACTGGTAACTGATTTGACATGCTTCCGCACATTTCCAAATCGCGCTCAATCTTACACTACTACTAACTAGAAAACATACAAAAAATCTTGTTGAACAAATCATTTTATTATAATACGCTTTGAAAATTCTCTATTTCAACATAAAATGTCGCAAATTAATTTCATCACATCGTTCATTTCATTCATTCACTCACTAAGTCACATCACTATTTAATATTCGCCAAAAACTGACAACACTGAAAGTGTCATCTGGTTGCAACATCTGCCAGACTACAGACGAATTGTATGCAGACATGTAAGCCGTGGTAGCCTAGTGGTTTGACCTGTGGCCTCTCAAGCAGAGGGTCGTGGGTTCGAATCCCGGGCTCGCACCTCTGAGTTTTTCGGGTGCGATATCTCATTTAAAATTTACCATGAGCTTTTCGGTGAAGGAAAACATCGTGAGGAAACCTGCACACAACTGCGAAGCAATTCAATGGTGTGTGTGAAATTCCCAATCCGCACTGGGCCCGCGTGTGAACTATAGCCCAAGCCCTCTCATTCTGTGCCCAGCAGTGGGACGTGTATGGTGGTGATGGAGGATGGTATATATGCATCAGCTTAAGGAAATGAATTAACTTATGATTTGGATTTTTCAGGTGTCATATTATTATGGTCTAAGGGAAAAGCAACCCAATCAATGAATTCAGACTTATGTTTCTAAGGTATCTCTATCTCTTCAATAACGAGATAGTTCAATTGAAAAGGCAAAAATGCCTTCAAATAAGAAGAAAGATGAAGAAAAAGTAACAGAAACTGTAGAAGTATTGGTGATCAATGATTCAAATCATCACAGATTAGACGAATTTCACTCGCTGAAGAAAAACTGTATGATAATTTTCAATCATGATGAGTTCTTGAATGGGACTACGAGGCCTTGGAGTGAAGGAGATAAAAAGATTTTGAAGAATACGTTAGAGAAGCTGGGATTTCGTGGTGTCGTACACGATAATTTTAAAAAGCGAAATTTGATAGAAGCCGTCAAAACGTGTAGGTATTTTTTTCTATATTTTATTGAATCAGAGAGAGAGAGAGGGAGAGAAACATTTATTTACACACATTCGATACACGTACATTTCAAAATATGAACAAATACAATATACTTAAGAATAGTACCGATATGGTACAAAATCAGGCGTTACTTTGCGGAGGTCCATTTTAATGAACACAAAATATTTACCTTGCTACTCCGTTACTTAATACTTAACTTTAACTTAACTCTTTACTTAAGTAGCGGAGTAGCAAGCAAGGTAAAAATTTTGTGTTCGGTATTTTCTCTTTCATTATAATCATTATTAATCCAATTTTATAAACATGATCATACACTGGCCAATCTCAGAAGTATAATTTCGGCGGCTTTGATTATATCGTTTATGCAATATAATAGCAATATTCTCAGAAACATTATCGTTGATATGAAATAGCATTCATCGAATTATCTGGTCGGTGAAGGTCGTTATTAGGCGAAGATTTCCTACCATAATCTGTTTTCGAAGAATCTAACGGAGATATCCGAAATTCCAGTCTCACAGCGTGATTTCACAGAATACGGATGCGTATGCGTCTCTATACTGACCAACGGGCACGATCCAGGCTTCCTCCAGTCATACAACCGGTGGTACAACGAATGCGAAGTGTTTCAGCACTTCGACGTAGCTAAAAACCCTTCTTTAGCGAAGAAACCCATAATTTTTGTAATACAGGTAAGTTCAAGATCACAGTGCTGTGAGATTGCTTTTACAAGCTTCTTAACTTGCAACGTATGTATACTGTGTACGGTCGCCCAAATAAGTGGTCTACCACCTTTCATCCATATTCCTATCAAATGAAAATGTCGCTAAAGTCGAACTTTCAAGTTGACAGCCTGTCTTATCGACGTTATATATTGTGACGTGCAAAGAAATTTTAACCTTAGGGTGGTAGACCACATATTTGGCTGATGGTACATGTAAGTATGTTTGTCTGGGTGGAATCTTACGACTCAATTTTGAAGCAGGTATCTTCATCCGATTGAACTGAAATTTTGCATACTTATATAAATCAGATGACAATACAATAATCTGGTAGTGGAATACTGGTGGCCTGGACAGGACCGTCTCCGCAGGAGGGAACTCTTCGACGGTTGGTCCGATCGACTTAAATTTGGTACACATGACAAAACAAACAGTCAGCAAAAAAGCTTGCATTCTACCACAGATAATAATAATAATAATAATAATAAATATCTTGGGACAATTTGACACCAATTGACCTAGCCCCAAACTAAACAAAGCTTGTAATAAGGGCACTAGACAACGGATAAACATACTTATATAGATAAATACATACTTAAATAGATATTAAACATCCAAGACTCGAGAACAAACATTCGTATTTTCATACAAATATCTGCCCCGACCGGGGATCGAACCCGGAACCTCATGCTTCATAGTCAGGTTCTCTAACCACTAGGCCATTCGGTCTAATCTTTGGTAGATAGGCTTTTAAAATTATCACATTGAAGTAACCAAAAGTAATCTAAATATAAGTAAATGTAATAACTCAGAATATATATAGAGAGATATATAGAGAGGAATATCAACTCCTTGTAGCGGAAAGGAAAGTTTTGCGTAAGATCCTGGGACCTGTCAAGAGAGACGACGGCACGTGGAGGATCCGTAAAAACATAGAGATCCAGGAGCTGGTGGCTGAACCCAACATGATCGGCGTAACAAAATCACACAGACTTCGCTGGTTCGGCCACCTACTCCGAATGGGAGAGGATCGTGCTGCCTAGAGGGCGTACGTGGGACGACCGACTGGTCGCCGCCCGGTTGGGCGACCCAGGTATCGCTGGGGGGACAGTGTCCAGGCGGATTTGCGACGTCTTCAACTCGACGACTGGCAAGAAGCTGCGCACGATCGGGACAGATGGCGTGCTCTCGTTTCGGAGGCCAAGACCCTATTTGGGTCCCTGAGCCAACTTAGTAGTAGTAATAACTCCTGACGCAAAAACGCAAAAATGTGAACTTAAACGGATAGCTCACGTATTAAAATCTAGAATTACTCGACAATATTTCGGACTGATTCGTAGTCTTTCACCCCGGAGAGTTTGCCTCGGTGGCAGCGACATGAACAATATACGCCAACACCACCTCAATCACCACCAAATCGCTTAATGCGTGCCAAGTTCTATTCAGCGTAAGGGACAGAGCTATATGGCTGCATATCTGTCTCTTTCACTGAATAGAACTTGGCACGCATTAAACTCGTGGCAATCCTCCTGTTCTCGCGGAGTCGGCTCATACCCTCGTTTTTATCGCCGTTATTATTGTTATCAAAAAATAAATTGTTGTTAAATTCACGATTTTAATACGCCGGTTACTCATCTTTTTTAGTTCACAATGTCAAATTTTAAGTCTGAAACCACTGAAATCATCATCGTCCTCCATCGGAGGTCGTCCACTATTGAATAAAGGCCTCCGCTTGGAACACCACAGTCAATTGAACAACTTGCTATGCTACCCGCATCCAACGGTTTCCCGAAATTCTCGCGATATCCACCTAGTTGTTGCATAGATCCCACTCTAAGTGCATGCTGGTAATTTTTCTATAACTCAGCTTATTTATAGGCTACTCGTGGAGCTGATGTAACGCTAACAGGATCAAGAAGAGGGTCTAAACCAGACAAGGACTTAGAAAAAAAGCATGATCTTCATCTCCCAGTGGACGCCACGAGAATTGTATTTCACAATGCGTATACCGAAGGAGCTTGCAGGTGAGAGGCGATATTGTTAAAGAGTTCGCAATCACGGTCGCATTTGCCATCTCTTTCTAGAGCCATCTGCAAGCTTATTACGTAACTCGCTCGCGATCACCATCGACTTCATTTTGACAGTTCATGTATGGGCTGACAATTGGTATCGGAATCAGCTAGCTGTCATATTCATACAAGAACTGTCAAAATGAACACGATGGCGATTGCGAGCGAGTTACGTAATAAGCATGCTGGTTTGGAAGGGATGTTGCGAATATTCGTATCCGCGTTCCTAAGGATCACTGCACTGTATACGGAAGCAGACGTAGCACAGATCGCGATAAAAAAAAAACCCGGGATATCATTAGTTACCTTGCTGGTCTGGAACCAAAGAAAAAACATAGAATGTACCAGTTGCTTCTCTTCTCGCGCATGGTAAATGCCCATCGAGGGAATGGGCGAAAATCTTAGGAATCATGTTATAGGCGATGCGGCTAGCAACCCATCACTGTTTCGATTCCCCTCTACACCTTTATAGATAGGTGTATACTCACAATCATGTTAAACATGGCATTAAGTCTTGTATGTACGTATTAAATTTTATTAAATACCTACTACATTGCTATTTTCAACTTTAGTTACTAAATATTCAATTAAAGTTCAGCGGTTTAAGCGTGAAGAGGTAACAGACAGACTTTCCCATTTATAATATTAATATGGAATAATATTTCTGTTTCAAGCGACTCCTGGCTCACGCAAACACTCTGCCAGAAGATAAACGGTTGTTCCTTCGAATATGACTTGATGCAGTTCTTCAGAAAGGCAATTAATTCGGCAGAATTTATCGAAGATGCTATGGTAAGCATTATTTTAAACACTATCTGCTTGGATTACTTAAAAAAAGCAATAGATGCAGCCGTCAAATACTTAAATGAAAGTAGACCGGTCATATCCAAAGAAGAACAGAATAAGTACAGTAATAACATTTAGGCATTCCTTCATTATTGTAAGGTCTCTCGTTCTGAGAGGAGGCATCTGCCCAGCAGTGGGACGTATATAAGCTGGAGACAATGATGATGATGATGATAAGTCAGTTCAGTAATGAAGTTGATAAACGGCAAGCAGTAACTTAGGTTTTTGGGCATCGTACCTATCGATTTCAATTAAATTTGAGCAGACTATTTGATTATCTATTAGCATTGTCGACATTGTTCTTAAAGATAAGAAGTCTATTTATCCTGTTAGTGCATTGGTTCTCAACTGTCCAAGGAATTACAGTTGATAATTTAAGGTACGATTGGCCATAATAAGTAGACTATAACTTTTTATCCGACTTCGTATCGAATGAAAATATCGCTGAAGTTGAATTTTCATGTACAACCATGTCTTATCGACATTATACAGCGAGTAAATTTCATACATGTATAAGTTCTCGAGTGGCAACCGACTCGAGTGAAGACGCAGTGTTTGCAGGCCTCCCACTAGGTGGACCGACGACATCGTGAAAGTTGCGGAAACCGGTGGATGCAGGTGGCGAGTTGTCGTTCATTATGGTGTGCTAAGGTTTAAGTGCTAAGGAGGCTTTTGTTCATCAGTGGACGTCTTCAGGCTAATGATGATAATGATGACGAAATTTCATAAAATATAAAATTCATACGGGCGTATACGAGTAGGTACATCCTTTGTAACTATGTTACACAATATTTACTCTGTCTTCCTTCTTCCAGGGATGGCAACAGACGTTATCATGTAGTTCTAATTTGACAAGACACGTGTACCTTAAAAACAAGAAACCAGCTGAGCCTCCGTCATCACCAGATGATGATGAAGATGTAGAAATGACTTCAATCAGTTACACCCAAGGACCGAGTTCACAAGACTCAAAGGATAACTTTATCACCGAGATGGCTCAATTCAATGCAACAAATGGAACACTAGAAAATATGCCAGATTTATATCCACTTTCTTACGAACTGGAAAAGTTTAGCGAAAACGCCATGATTATATTTAATCATGAACATTTCACTAACAGCAGGAATGCTAGGACTGGTACCGCACACGACGTGTGTGCGTTAGAGAATACGTTCAAGCGTTTCCGATTTCGTGTGGAAAAAAGGATTGATCTTAATAAAAGGAAATTGCTTGGGGAATTGCAGAAATGTAAGTTTGGTATATGTGAAAAACTTAAGTAAATGACTTCTAGTGTAAGATTTCACACAAAAAAACCGTATCGAACGCGTTCACGTATACGTCTACATTTATGAAAAAATTGGCAGCGCCGCTAGCGGAACGAAATGGCAACCAACAGTTCTCATAGTATTTGATAGTTTAACGCAAACGCGTTCGAGACGTAAATATTTTGTGACCGAAAACCTACACTTTAAGCATACTGTTCTCATAGTATTTGACATTTTAAAGCAAACGCGTTCGAGACGTATTTTGTGACCGCAAACTTACACTATGCATACAGGGGCCTTACCATGACGTCTTAAAGCGATTCAGTTTAGGTTCGCTCGCTGTCAGATTCATACTAAAAGTAACAGCTAAAACTTGAACTGAGTCGGAATTAGGACGTCATGGTAAGTAATATGAATTTATTGAAATATAAAATCTATGTTTAATTTAACTTTCGATGGACAAAATAGCGACTGTTACAAAGGCCGTGGTTTAGCTGCCCCTTGTGCAGTATTAGCGAGCAATCTATTTAAAAGCCACAAACCTTGACGAAGCCGGCTTCGACCAACGCTGTGTAGAGTCCGTCTGTAGAATCTTTTAGCGACCGCCGCCGCTAAGTTAATGTCACCCGCAAACAATATTCGTAATGTTATACACACTATTTACACTGTCATACCAAACACTATACACATTAATTAATATTTACAACAGTTTAAACATGAATCCGCACAAAAAACCGACCGTGCACCAATAATTTACAAAACAAGTGACAGCCGCCTTAATGTTCTTTTCATTCGGTCCCGCGGCGCGTGGCAATGGATTTAGCGCCAGCCAGCCACCAACAGCCAAAAAGGTTGAAACCCTAAAAAATTAGTGTTATCCAAAATACTTGCATTGTGCAAGTATTTTGGATTTATAGGAGTGATTAATTGCTGAAATATACACACAATACAATACAATAACTTTATTGAACACCACACATAACAATCAAAACAGAAAAAAGGTATACAGAAGTAATAAGGTAACAATAGGCGCACATACAACAACTATTGTATAATAGGGCAATATTAGAGCGCAATAGGGGTAGGGTCCCTTACGGAGTAGACAGAGCCTAAAGTAACAAGACCTAAAGGCCACGTTATAGCATAATTTTGGATGTATAGGTAGAAAGGGGAATCAAAATAGTGAGGGGTTGCTAGCCGCCCTATACGCCCACAATCATGCTAAACGTGGCCTTTAGGTCTTCTTACCTTAGGCTCTGTCTTCGCCGTACATAAAGACTTGATTATGTATGTATGTTTGTCTGAATTTTAGTCGGCGATCAAGATTTCACGAACTACGGCTGTATTTGCGTGGCCATATTGACGCATGGCGATGACAACGGCATTTTGGAAGCAGCCGACACGAGCTACAAAGAGAGAGAGGTCTTTGCCTGCTTCAACACCCACACCAACCGCACGCTAGTGGGCAAACCTATTATATTCCTAATACAGGTTAGTACTACTTCCACTTCCGGGCCAATATTCAAGCGCTCGACCGCTCGGCTCAAGCGTCATTGTCGTCCCACAATTATTATACTAACAGAAGAACAAGCCGCAACAACTTTGGATAAACTAAATGCAGCATCGATAATGTGTGTCGTTGTCATAAGAAGTTAAGTCTCAGCATCATCTCTTTTAATGGTATAATGTTGAGACGATAATAACGATAAAAACGCCGAAAAACGCTTAATCGGTCATTCTCAGGAAAACGTGTTCTCAGCCTAAACTCCGTCTTGATTTTGAGCTTTACATTTATGAATATAATTGAAGTAAAATCTGAAAATCTATGCTACAACAAGCTTTTCTGTGCTTTTGGCCATTAAATAAACCAATTAGTTTATGATTTATAACACATTGATTTTTTACCAAGACGGAGTTGAGCCATTGATATACATTAAATATTAATAAAATATTACTTATTTGTTCAAATTAAATAAAAAGCAAATTTATGATCGAAAAATAAGATATACAGCATGTAACGCGAACCCCGTGTCATAATTCACTGGAACATGAAGATCATGTCAATAGAAACCATAAATAAATATTTTCAAAAATATGTACTTCTTGAACACGAAAACATCGGTACTCAATAGTGAGTGCTATAATAAACGATTTTTATGTACAAAAACAATCAGATTTTGTTTAATTTTCTAAACTCTTATCAAAAATACGACGGAGTTTAGTCTACGGAGCTTAGGGAGAAAGCCATTTTCGATTTTTTATTTAGTGATGGATACAGTTAAGGGAATAGCAGCAAACAAGTCGTTAACATAGGATAACGAGCTATAATGATAGCAAGACAAATAGATACAGAAGAATACCAGTAAAAAATAAAACAACTAAACGGAGTTTAGCAGAGACGGGAAACACAAAACGGAGTTTAGATATATATGTTCGTAATTTTGGCCCTAAACGCTATACGTATACCCGACCTAGACGACGACGGGGACCAGGCAGAACACTAGCGTATAGCCCTATTGGGTTGCGCGTAAGCTTACAAATAGTGGTGTAATTTGCGATTTTATATCCATTGACGGAGTTTAGATGGAAGTTCGCTCGCGCGGTAAAAATATCAAAATTATATGATTAAAACCTTACCGCTATTGTTAATGATAATTAATATGTAGTCCAACTAGTTGACTTGAATAACAAAACACCTAACCTTGGCTAGCGGCAGTTTTTATAAAGTTACACAAGGTTTTGTTCTCAATTTCGGAGTCCGCTCGCTAAACGGAGCTTAGGAGAATGGGGTTTTAGTATTTTTTTTTAAATAGTTATAAACATATTATCGTGCAAAAACTTATTGTGCGAGCTAGAATGGAACGCATACTAACTATGAAAAATAATAAAATGTCTAAAAGGCCTAAGAAAGCCTGCGATATTTGCTCGGACGTCCAAAAATTGCCTGCTCTGAGAATGGCTGTAATATTCGCCCTTCCATGGATACTCCCATGCTGTTCTGGGAGCAAAGGGCAAACATAGAATGTAACAGTTGCTTCTCGTTCTGCGCTGATGGTAAAAGCCCATCGAGGGAACGGGCGAAATTCTTAGGAATCATGCTATAGGCAATACGGCTAGCAACCCATCACTATTTTGATTCCCCCGACAGAGGGGACGGGGTCTTTTGACCGTATTACCGTACAACGCTGCCGACATTTTGTCAAAAGATTTTTTAATTATATTATTACTTTGATTGACATTGGCGAAGTTGTCGACGCTATAACGACTTGGTGCGCCACAAATAAGAAGAAAAAGCCGTAGTAGCCTAGTGAACCAGTGGCCTCTCAAGCAGAGGGTCGTGCGTTCGAATCCCGGGCTCGCACCTCTGAGTTTTTCGGAATTTATGTACGATATCTCATTTGAAATTTACCATGAGCTTTTCGGTGAAGGAAAACATCGTGAGGAAACCTGCACACAACTGCGAAGCAATTCAATGGTGTGTGTGAAGTTCCCAATCCACACTGGGCCCGCGTGGGAACTAAAGCCCAAACCCTCTCATTCTGAGAAGCCTGTGGCCAGCAGTGGGACGTATATAGGCTGGAGAGAGAGAGAAATAAGAAGAAAAAGAAGAGATGTTTGTGCGACGCATTAGTGAGCTTTTTGCGTTCATGTGTCTCGGTCTAACGAAGCTTCTCTGTTTTTAGGCTTGTCGAGGTAAGAGTCTGGCCAGAACGGTGCTGTTGAACCATTTCCAAAGAAGTAGCTCTGTGGAGTTGGATGTTGAAAAGAACAAACTGAGCGGCTACTGCTTGCCCACTGAAGCGGACATGATCATATTCCACAGTTGTTTTTTCGGAAGAGCATCAGTCAGGTAAATTAAATTAAAAAAAAACACCGGGTAGCACTCCGGTAGTGCTAGCAGAAGTGAAAAAAGCAGCTTAGATTAGATGTTGATGTGTTGTGTGTGTGTTGTGTGTAACCTCCACGATGCTCAATACTGGCCGCTTACAAAAAACGTACGTATTATATTATTATATTGACAGACCCAAGACAGACCTCTAACAATGTGCTGATGCCCTAGTACTTTTGCTCCACGACTCGACAAAAAACGCTTCAAAAATCGAACGCGATTCATTCGTATTTCAAAATAAGCTCTTAGAAGATCCTGATATCCTGGTTCTTAAACGCTCCCTTCGTTTTACGCCTGACGCGAGTTTAACATTTTTTACCCATCCCAAAAAGTGCCCAACGCCGCTAAAGAAATTTTCACTTCAATAATCTTATTTTATCTCAAGAGTGCACTTCCATTCCGCAGAAGTCGAATGGAATAAGTTTCTGTTAAAAATTACGTTTTTAATACATGCTTTTTTGTTGACTATACCTAACCGAAATATTATAAACGGGATGTGAACCGCGATTACCTTTATTGAGCACCCGATATTTCGACGCAGTTGCATGCATCATGATCACGGGTAGTCTGAAGAAATTGTCGAATATCTGAAATCCGGTGATTTCCTTATATAATTCTCGTCCAAAATCAATTTCGGGTGGGCGAAGTGACACTGTGAGTGTAGTGTGTTTGAATCGAGTTTCGATTGAGAACGGTTCCAGTGGTAACGATAGTGCACGCAGTCAATGCGCAAGAATGAGGGTAGACAGAGCTCGGTCTACCCAACAATAACATCCACCCGCAATTTATTCAGTCTACCCGTGATCATGATGCATGCAGCTGCGTCGAAATATCGGGTGCTCAATAAAGATAATCGCGGTTCACATCCCGTTTATAATATTTCGAATGAACTTAACCGTGAATTATTAAAAACTCTTATACCTAACCGACTTTGTTAACTTACTAACGTTATCTACATCATCATCATATCAGCCATAGGGCGTCCACTGTTGGACACTTGGACATAAGCCCCATAGACCTCCAGTTGCCTCGGTTGGAAGCGGCTTGCATCCACCAGTGAACCCGTGACTTTAACCAAGTCATCCGTGGACGTCCTACGCTGCGCTTGTCGATCCGCATTCCATCCATTCTACATTATGTAGGTACGGTCGACCAAAGAAGTGGTCTACCACTTTTTATCCAACTTCCTATCAAACAAAAATGTTGCTAAAGTCGAACTTTCAAGTTGACAGCCTGTCTTATCGACATTATTATATTGTGACGTGCAAAGGATTTTTAACCTTAGGGTGGTAGACCACATATTTGGCTGATGGTACTTATACTAAACTAGCTGTTGCTAGCGACTTCGTCTACAAAGAATTCTTTTATCGCTATCCCGCGGGAACTACGAAATTTTCCGGGATAAAAAGTAGCCTATGTGCTATTCCAGACTTTTCTCTATCTATGTGCCGAATTTCATCCAGATCCGTTGGCCCGTTCTGGCGTGATTGAGTAACAAACAAACATCCATCCATCCATACTTTCGCATTTATAATGTTAGTTAGACTAGCTTTTGCCCGCGACTTCGTAAGCGTAGACAACTCAAGTAATACAAATACCGTTGTTAGACGGATTAAAAAAGTCTTTCACTATTAGAAAGCTACACTGTTTTTGATTGACATAGACTACTTTTATCCCGAGAAAGTGTAAAGTTCCCGCGGGACAGAAATAACTGTTTTGACCTAGGTATTTTAAAAATTCTTAAATGTCAATCAAAATCAGTGTAGCTTTCTGTTGGTGAAATAATATTTAGGAACAGCCACGAAGTTGAATGCATTTATCTGTGCCGCGGGAATTTCACATTTTCCCGGAGAACATGTTTTAGTGTTACAATCATCTACAGGTGTGCCAAAATTGAAGAGTCTAGTTATTACAGTTAGATAATGAGAAATATATAAATCTCATTTATTTCCTATCCAGTGGGAATTTCAAAAAATCCCTTAGTGCTCCTCTGGTATACTCAAAATATACGTCTGCCAAATTTCAAGTTCCTAGGTCCACTGGTTTATTAGGCGGTGCGTTGTCTGTCAGTCACTCTGAATCGAACATATAAATCCCATTTTTTTCTTATCCCGTGGGAATATTAAAAAATCCTGAAATTAGTTTTTAATGCCACAGTCATCTCTACATTTCCTATTTGTTTTGTTTGTTTGTAAGGGCCCTAGCGCCACCTAGTATCAAACAGAAGAACTATTACGAAGCACGAAGAACTAACCATCCAATCTCACTTCTAATTCTTCTTCCAGGTTAATAGACGAAGGCACTTGGTTCATACAGACCATCTGCGAAAAGCTGAACCGACACGCCTCTACCGAACACTTGGAGAACATATTCAGACGTGTTAGAATCGACATTGCTATGAAAACTGCGTTTGAGGATGGAAAACAAATGCCGGTCATGACATCCACGTTGCTAAAAGAACTGTATTTAGTAGAAAGGAACGTCATGGAAGAGTAGAGCAGATAATGTTCAGATTTGATGAAAGTAAAATGGCGGATGATAAAAAACTAGTGTTTTGAGCATGGGGCTCATAAATTAGGCTACTAATTATCTAGCTAACTTAGTCTTACTTACCCATAGATTGTAAGTTTTTATTGTTACTAGCCTGAATAGGTGTCCGGATCGACGACCAGATAGCCTAGTCGTTAGTGACCCTGACTATGAAGCTAGAGGTCCCGGGTTCGAATCCCGGTAGGGGCAGACATTTGTATGATGAATACGAATGTTTGTGCCCGAGTAATGGATGTTGTATGTATTTAAGTATGTATTTATCTACATTATATATGTATGTTTATCCGTTGCCTGGTACCCATAGTACAAGCTTTGCTTAGTTTGGGACTTGGTCAATTGGTGTAATTTGTCCCATGATATTATTATTATTTTTAAATTTAGTAATATATTTATTTAACAAAACTCCTAAAATACAACTTAAATATAAATAACAAGATAAACTAATTTAACTAAAACTAAAATAAATCTAAAAACGTACTCCCCCGCGGCATTATTATTTATATTATTACTATTTATTTTTTATAAAACCAGAATGCAAACTAAACGAAAATATATATTTATCATATATTCGGATTGAAGGCAAATAAATAATCAATGGTCAGATCACTCTCATATTTTATTCGAGTAAAACATGGTAGATCAAATTGTATATTTAAATATGGGAATAAAACCGTTTTACAATACATTGACTCAGTAAACGTATACTAATATAATACAGACAAACAACTCACAATTTTATTTTATTCGCAACCAAGGCCAACATCTAAAAATATTTCGATTACAAAAATAGCACAGACATTTTTATAGCTGAGCAACGTAGCGGTGTACAGAGAATATTCACCAATAAGAATGCAGCGCTGAGGGTCGCTAAGAAAATAAAGTAATCCTATTGGTTGCTTTTTTCCTCGCACACCTTACAGAGGTACTGCCAAAATACAGTTAGGTACTTTTAAATAATATTATTATTATCTCAAAAATCTAAACAAAATAAAACGTTTTCAGACAGAACTAACTATACTACTAGAAGAATTAATAAGCATATTTCGTTCAGATAGTAAAATACAACAAACTGCAAAACAATAATAGAAAAGGGCGATTCATTGAATTTTAAAAATTGTAAGTAGATTTAACATTTTTATTAGGTATTTAAAATTTTTGGATCCGTAATAAATTGTTGTACATTCTTTCTTTCTAAAAATATATTCTTGAAAAACACTTTTATTTTGTTTTGCTGGATTGTTTTTAAAACTTAGTCAAAATAATCATTTGTAACTTTAAGTGTACCACATTAAAACGACTTGATAAAGATTCTCTAACTAAACATATTTTAAATTTATAACATACCTCTTTAATAATAAACATAGTATCACTTTTTGCTGTTGTATTTCCATTTATACATAATATATTTACGCCGACTGAAAACCGATTTTGATAATCTAATAATTATTCGATACCTGCGTACGTAAGTAAGGGACACAGCTATACAGCCATATAGATCTGTCCCTTTCGCTGAATAGAACTTGGCACGCATTTAACGATTGTGGTAGCCCCCCTGCAAAACGAATTGCGTGTATGGACACCCACCCATGGACACCCGCATCACTGGAGGATTGACGCGTCTATAAAATATATAAAAAAATACATACAGTCTCAACATAGAACCTCCTCCTTATTCTGAAGTCGGTTAAAAATACCTCGTGTGTCAGTAATTCTACTGGCATTATCACTCTCCACCTCCACGCCGTAACACAGCAGCAAATATTGCTGCCTGGCGGCAGGATTAGCGAGTAAGACGTTAGTAGCGATCCGGCTGGACCCTACACAAGGTAATACATCCGCAAAAAAAAACACCGGGTAGCACTCCGGGAGTGCCGGCAGAAGTGAAAACTACACACACGCACACTCACGCAAAAAGAAGAAAAAAATAAGTACACGAGATTTATGCTGCGGTCACCTGAGAGAACACACTGTTATTCCACACCTTATACCACTAGGCCAAACGCACATACGTTTAAGGGACGAAATCAACCAACGTACACTTCAAAAATCGAACGCGACTCTAGCTTCATTTGAATTTCAAAATAAACTCTTAGAGGATCCTGATATCCTGGTACTTTAACTCTCCCTCCATCTTACACCAGACGCGAGTTTAACATTTTTCACCCCTGTCAAAAGAAGCACTTAGCGCCGCTAAAGAATTAAGTTTTCACTTCAAAAAATATAGGTTCTGTGGTACAAAGTGACAATCTGAACGACTTAGCCCCTCGTGACACGGATTCGTGCCAAATTTAAGACTATCGTTTGGTATTTTTATTAAAATCAGCAGAATTTGCGCGTTTTGAAACAGGAGGGACTATAGACCGACCGCTTAAATGAGTCCTCGCCTGCGCGGTGCAGGGGCGCGGGGTGGGACGACATAGGGGGCCCAGGGCCGAGAAAGGTGTGGCCGACACCCCTCTCGGTCCCTTTGTCATCCTACCCCGCGCCGCGCCGGCGAAGACTCATTTAATCAGTCGGTCTATAGACAGTATTTTTTTAGCTCCAGCATACAAGGAATTAACTCACGCAGCAGCAACTCTCGCGTATAGAGCGTTCGCGAGATCCTTCGTGACAACATCGGGAATGCTCAAAGTACACTACATCGCTAAACTTGAACATGTCGTCGTTCTGACTAAGGTACTTCCTAATCAGGTTCACCATCTCGGCTTGTACGTATTTATTCCCGTTCTCAACGCGAACTTTACCAGCTATCTTCAGAATCGACGTCGCCACTTCATCATTTGGATTTTCATGGATGAAGAGTCTGAAAATTTAAGACATACATACATAAGTCACGTCTTTAGCCTTCACTGTGGATTGTGGGCGTTAGGTGGAAATGAAAAGGGAATCAAAGTAGTCATGCGTTGCTAGCTGCATCGCCTATACGTAGAGGGATCGAGTTGAAATTAATACCAAATACTAAGATTGCTGGTCCCTTGTATGAAAAATTCTACCTTCTTAGTCTACGCAATCAAAAGATACCTACACTCATTAGAAAAGTTGTTTCCATACAAATTTCCGTCATGTGAAAATGATATAAATATGAAATTCGGTATGAAGGTAGTTTCAAAGTCAATCATGTAGATACTAACCTCAAACATTTCTTCATATATTCAAAATACGAATCACAGCCGCAAATTACACCACCGTTTAATTTCTTCTCCTGAGCATTTATCATGCCTTTAAGAGGTTTATATTCCCTGTCAAACCTTTCTTCAAAACTAGGCTCGTCTTGGTCGCCTTCATATTTCCTTAAATAAAGTTTTCTCAGCAATGTACAGGTGACCACCGGCATCTGTTTGGCAACGACCGGCTTGTTGTTCAAAATCATTGTGCACTCATTTTCAAGTGCTATCTTTCGTCTCACGACCCCGCATATTGACTCAAAGTCTTCTATGGCAGCGAGAAGTTTAATCTGCTCACATAGCGTCTGAATAAACCAGCTGCCTTCACGAATATGCCTGTGGAGTAATAAAAGGGTGCGGGTCAGAATACATAAAGTTTAAAATGTACAATAGGGTAAAATATATAATGGCTCGAAATATATAATGCTCTTTTCTGTTTAATCTATAGATTGGATTAGGATAGGTTAGATTAGATATTTAGGATTATTTTAGGTTTTGATCAGTTCTTTTACTTTTTCTGTGTGTCTACTCTTGCTCAATACCTATATCCTGTCAATAGTTTAAAGGTTAACTGGAAGAAATCCCTTTTAGGGATTAGTTCGCCTTCGTGCATTTGTGTTTCTGCATCTTTTTCACGACGGTTTCAAGCTTTTATGGTCGTGGAATCCACTCATCAGAAAATGTAAGGGGCATCGGATTTCGACGGAAAGATCTCGTGTGTGTTGTGTGTTGAACAAGTGATAACCCTAGTGAGCGAACTTATAAAGGCAATGTGCTGGTAGTTTGAAAAACTCGCACAGACCCTTCGGCCGTCAATTCGTAGCCGTGTCCCGTTCCGTTATATAGTGATGTCCCGTTCGCTGACGTCATTCCGTACGGAAACCGCATGAAAATTCCGTATGTATGTAGCCGGTCGTTGCCATGGACATCGCAGCAAGTTTACACGATTAAGACCCGTATAGCTGAGATAGTATAATGAGTGAACATTGTGAAAGTCTAAATAAAATCCTTCAATTCAATTCAATTTTTAAAAAGAAATAGCGCCATCGATACTGTCGATGATTCCGCCAATGTCGAGGTTGACCTTCACTAATCGAATATCACCTGGCAGAAGCTCGTCCAACGTAACTGCTGTGGAAAATCACCATGTTCGCCTCAGTCGGGAGGTCGTAGTGGTCATCCTTGTCCAATTCAACGTCTTCTTCCAGTTTCGGAGTGTCTGGGTTACACGCCGTCGCTGGTTCTTCGCCACGACAGGCCTATGGAAAACAAGATTTAATGTAACACTAGCTTTTGCCCGCGATTTCGTCCACATGGAGTAGTTGTGGTTGCTTATTCTGGCTGAAAACCAGTGCTGCTGGTGTCTAACAACTCAGCGTAATTCTGAGCCAGCGACCATTTCACTTTTGCGGAGACACACAACGCTGATGATCTCATTTTCATGTCTGCGTTTATTTTTTGATGTTTCTTTTCTATAAAATTGTGTGTCTTGCAAAATGAATAAATGTCTTGTTTCTTTCTTATTTTTTTATAGTAATAAAAATCCAGATTTACTTGCACTGGGCACAGGACTTTGCACGCGCTTTCGTCATCGAATAAAAGTGTTAACTAGTGAAAGTAGTGAAACTTCTTCAATTTTTTTTTATATGAATAGGAAGGCAAACGAGCAAGTGGGTCACCTGATGGTAAGTGATCACCACTGCCCATAGACACCCGTAACCCCGGAGGGATCACAGATTTAGTGGTAAACATTCAATTAAGCACATTATATTACCCATAGGGTACTGTAACTTCGTTGTAGATTGCATTCCTATTTCTCCTCCTTAAAGGATGATTTCCATTACAAACCATTCTATATCCTTTCCTGGAACCATACCATATCCATACCAAATTATGTGTAAATCGGTCTAAAGGTTAAACGTGATGATGTCAAGACACAACTTTCGTGTTTATAATATAGCATTTGCTTGGTTGCTTGCATGTCGCTTGTATGCATTCGTCAAACTCGCGCCAAACAATTAGTTTGCGCCTTGTGTAGCAAATGCCAAAATGGAAAAACCGGCCAAGTGCGAGTCGGACTCGCGCACTGAGGGTTCCGTACAAATTCGCCAAGTTATTATAAAATCCAGTCTTAGCAGACAGAGCCCTGCTCTTAAGCAAAATGTAGGCAGTCTGAGGTCATTTTATATTGGTTTTTCATAAATAGGCAAATATAAAATTAAAAAAAAAATATTACTATTAAATATTATATCTCGTTCAAACCAATTTTGAGTGAAAGTTTGCATGTACATTATATATTTTTTTTAGTTTTGTCATTTTATTATTTTAGAAGTTCGGGGGGGGGGGGTACACACATTTTACCACTTTGGAAGTGTCTCTCGCGCAAACTATTCTGTTTAGAAAAAAATATATATTAGAAACCTCAATATCATTTTTGAAGACCTATCCATAGATACCACACACGTATGAGTTTAATGAAAAAAAATTTTTTTGAGTTTCAGTTCTATGTATGGGGAACCCCAAAATTATTTGTTTTTTTTCTATTTTTGTACGAAAATCTTAATGCGGTTCACAGAATACATCTACGTACCAAGTTTCAACAGTATAGCTATTATAGTTTCGGAAAAAAGTCGCTGTGACATACGGACGGACAGACAGACAGACATGACGAATCTATAAGAGTTCCGTTTTTGCCATTTGGCTACGGAACCCTAAAAAGCCGTGGTAGCCTAGTGGTTTGACCTGTGGCCTCTTAAGCAGAGGGTCGTGGGTTCGAATCCCGGGCTCGCACCTCTGAGTTTTTCGGAATGTATGTGCGATATCTCGTTTGAAATTTACCATGAGCTTTTCGGTGAAGGAAAATATAAGAAACAACAACAACAACAACAACAAGGAACAAGAATAAGGAAACCTGCACACAACTGCGAAGCAATTCAATGGTGTGTGTGAAGTTCCCAATCTGCACTGTACCCGTGTGGGAACTATAGCCCAAGCCCTCTCATTCTGAGAGGAGGCCTGTGCCCAGCAGTGGGACGTATATAGGCTGGAGATAGTAGCAAATGACTAATCATACTTGCCTGGATCAAGATGATGATTGGTTTGCCCAAAAGACTGGGGTTCATTCGCACGTCTAAACATTCAATAACCTCGTGTTCACTATAGCGCGTGTCGTATGCTTTGAGGTACCCGTGTTTCGAGCCATGCGTCAGAATGGCGACGCACACGCATCCATACTCACGGAAGTCCTTGGAACAGACTGAAATAACATTGTCAATATTACAAGGTGTAAAATTGCATTACATTCCAAAGCTGGCCTGGGAGCAAAGGAAAATAGAATGTAGGTACCAGTTGCTTCTCTTCCCGCGCAGGGATGGGCGAAAATCTTAGGAATCATGTTATACTCACTATTTTGATTCCCCTTTCCACCAATACGCCCACAATCATGCTAATCGCGGCCTTAAGGTCTTGCTGCCTTAGGCTCTGTCTACTCCGTAAGGGATAAAGTCGTGATTTATGTACTCGTATGTAGTTATGTATGTTAAGATTAATTCAGAATTATCAGGTGGTTAGGTTGGTTTGAATACCTCTGTAAATATTTTTAAGATTTTCTAATTGTGGCGACAAAATGTTTCTACACGTTAGTCGCTATTTTCCTGTACGGCGTCAAAGTGATAACTTGATCTTAGTATCCAAAATCACGATGAAAATCTTTTATAGGAGTGTTTATAAACCAATCTAACCACCTGCTAGAACATTCCAGAACAATTATAATACAACGTGTTACAAAATACCCCATAAAATATCAAAGCCAAAAATATTGTCAGCCCTAGTAAACTGTCATCTCAGGAAACCATACTGGGGTTCTTAAATATTGAAGATGTACTTGTTATAAGGTCACATTTAACCTCCTTCCGGCTTTACTGGTAGTTTTGTAACAACCTGTATAAGACACCAATTTCATGTTTACGTACTAGATATTGTACCTATTAGGGATTGCTTAGCGGAGTTCAACTAGCTTCAATTTACTAAGCTTTATTGCTAACTGCACTTTTTGTTGACTTTACTTGCATCATCATCTATCTTGCATGTATAGGTACCAAATTTCAAGGCTATCGGACAACCTTCGAAGAGTTCCCTTCTGCGGAGACGGTCCTGGCTGGATCACCAGAATTTCACTTCAAGACAATTGCATTGTCACCGGACTTAGGTACCTACATACGTAAGTTGCCGAATTTCACGTCATCCGACCACTGAAAGTGGGTCAAAACTCGTTTACAGAATTTGATTATATACAACAGAACAGGTGAAACTAAAACTAAAAATAAAAACTAAACATTGCGACCAAAGTTTTGCAATATTTAAATGCGGCACGTTGAAGATAAAGAATAGCTAGATTAACTGGAATGCAAAGAATTACTAGATCGCAAAGTGTCCTACTTCCAGATTAAAAGCAATGTGATTGTAAATTGTAAGTGATTGAATAGGCAGCTCTTCAAATAAATTCCTGATAATGCTGATGCAACATGCGATCGCCGATTTTCTGTGTAGTACAATTACTGTTTGTAGTCCGTGATTACTTACCATCTATGAATGTCTCTGTTGTATTTAAACTTATGTTAAGAAACAGCATAAATATCACACTTACAGGTTTTTAGTCTATGTAATAGCGCTTTCTTGTGTAAATCCAAATAAGACTCCACTTCAAAGTTGAAAATTTCAAACGTTTCTTTCAACGATTCCTCATCCTGCATAGTGCCCACTCGCGTGTTATTTCCCACCAAAAACTCTTTATGGTTGAAAATAATCATGGCGTTTTTCTTGTACTTTTCCATTTCGTACGTCTCAGCATATTTTGAGATCATTCCTGGTAGTTCAGGAACGTCAGGATCAGTTATCCCTTCAGATAATTCATCAATTTTCATCATTCCTAGTTCTTCTATGTTTTCGTAATCGGGCGAAGATGTGCGTGGTTTTGATTCTATCTGTCCGCCATCTTCGTTTTTATTTTCTGTTGTCATCAACCGATCACGTATGCTCAACGCATGTAGCTCCCAATCGACAGGAGTTGTACTGCCTGTTCCTACTTCCGAACTTCTGTCGGATATAGGTACTGTGTCAAACTCTAAAGAGAAGGATCCTGGGTGTGATCCCGGAAGGGATCTTTCGTTACCGTCATTATTTGGTTCCAAGATTCTTGCTTCCTCTGAAACCCCTCGCTCGGCGTTCCAGTACTTCCACATCGTAATGTTAATTATTTAGGTTTAGTTTTATTATTGTTATCACCGCATTACTTTGCTTCTGCCATGTGAAAACTGTTTGGCTTATCGACAAAACCGACCGATCGACTTGCTGAGTTGCGACTGGATAATGTTGAGTTCATATCTTATCTACTCGAAACATACAAAAATAAGCGACAAATTAAATTTAGCAGAAAAAAATAATTTTAATTTAGCTATAACATGTAGTGGTATTAGATTAGTATTTAGTATGACCGTGCGAATTAGACTTCTTAATTGTGACCCCCTGTGCAGTTTTTTTAATATTTTTGCAGGCAACACTTCCGTTCGGTTTTTAGGGTTATCTTTGCTAGACTAAAAGCGACAAAGGACCAAAGAGAACTAACAATTTTCATGCAAAATTGTTGCCATACTTAAACGTACTTGTATCACGAAGACAATAGATGTATTGAATATCCAACCTGCATTCAAACAAACTTTTAATGCAGGTTGGATATCTTTTATTTCATGTTTTTGTTATGCCCAATCTAAAGGTCACAAATGCGTGGTTACGACTGAATTACAGATAAAGAACCTACGTCACTCACAGGTAATCATGAATCACGAATGTAAAGTTACTAATTGACTGAAATTATGAAAAGAACCAAGTGCTTCTCGGATTCGTGCACCGAGGCTTTCGTATAAATCCGGCAAGTGAATAAAATCCAGTGCTAAAATAGCACTGCTCCCAAGCAAAACGTGGGAAGTGTGACCTCATTTTATGTATATTGGTTACCTACATAGACAGACAAGCCCTTACATTTGACATTTGACAGGGACTTAGATTTTTAAATTTGTTTTATTAGTGGTACTGTAAGAGCTACGGGTAGACTTAAACCGGAATCTGACTTCGATCGGGTCCTTTAAATCTGTTATTGTCAGCGCGTTGTTTTAACCCCTCGAATACTTAAGACACAGATCTGTGCCAAATTTAAGACTATCTTTATGTATTTTTATTTAGATCAGCATAATATTAAAATGCAGTAGGTACTTTTTTTAGCTACGACATACGAGTGATTATAAACTTGTAATAAGTAAACAACAAAAATCAATTTGTCATCATGACTATGCTTTACCTCAATAACTTTGAAATTATTTGCTCCTTATTGTTTGTATCGCGGTAAATACTGACTTTACCTACAACGTAATCGAATCGCTGATAATTTTTATTCGTAGAAACCGTCATTGTACCTATACAGTGTGCAAATTTCATACGCATTATTGTTTGTTTTATTCATAAGTAGTCAACGATCATACAAATCATGTGAGAATGATATTTTGTTAGTAACTTTTATTATTGAAGTGTAATTAATTTCTTAAAGATTGTCTTAAGAGCAGTGTAACACGTAAAATTATTTTATTTACAAAAGGTATATTAATTAATATAAAAGAAATACAATTGACAAACACTGAGATACATGCACCATGCCCCTTTGTCGCCAACCCTGTTTGTCACTCAAGAAACGAACAAAAGATATAGATCCCGTGTGGGTAAAAGAGACAGCTATATTTATAGTTGATCGCTGGCTGTGTACACCGCCGGCGAGGACTTTCTCCCTACTAGTTCTCCCTATTAGTTCAACTGTCTTTGTCCTTACATGAGTTACAGATAGACGTTATGTGCCTAACGGAAACTTGGATACAGGACAATAATGTATCCGCCCTTTTGGTGGATGGTTATAGACTTGGTACTCAATTCCTAAGATCTCAGCACATTCATGGTGGCACAGCGATCTTAATTAAAGATAATGTAAGATATAAGGAGAGATTGGATATCAATTTTCTTTCTAAGGAATGTGTGGCTGAAATATGCGCGGTGGAGTTGGTGCTCCAAAAGGTAATAGTAATTGTTACGTATAGACCCCCAAGCGGAGACTTTTCTGAATTCCTAACTATTATCCAACAGGTTATGGACATGGCCTCTAAAACTAATACACGAATTGTGCTTTGTGGCGACTTTAATGTCAAATTCAATGAAAATTGTCAGAAAGCGAGGTCTCTGGGTGATATTATGCTATCATATGATCTAAGGCAATTAGTAAATTTCAATACACGGAAGTCCCGCTGCCTTGATAACATATTTACCAATTTGGACAAATGTTTCGTTTCGGATATCATGGTAACATGTTCGGATCACTCTGGTCAACTTTTGACAACGGAGATAAACTCTAAGACAATCACTGAATGTAAATCGAGCAAAATTTCGCAAAACAAACGACTTCTCACAAAGGCAAGTATTGCCCAATTAAATGAAAAACTTAGTTCTGAATTTTCTGACTTCCAAATGGGCCCTGATCCCGAAGATAATTTTAATAGATTTTTTAATATGTACACACGGGTACTTAACAATGTTCTGCCACTAAGAAAAGTCTCTCGACCAGGCAAAAAAACATTCAATGAGTGGGCATCCGCGGGTATTCGGCGCAGTAAGGAACGAATGTTTGAGTTGAATTCAAAATATAACAACGGTAAAGATGAAGCTTTTCGGGTTTATTTCAAAAACTATAAGCGTATTTTCAAAAAAGTATGTAGACAGGCGAAATCCAATTGGCTTCGAAATAAAATCGAGAAGTCAACAAATAAAATAAAAGCTGCCTGGAATGTGATCAGTAGCGAAACAGGCCACAAAAAATGCAAAAATAACAGTATTTATCTGACTCAAGGAGGCAAATTGAGTCAAGATCCTAAACAAGTTTCAAAAATATTTAGTAACTTTTTCTCACATGTTCAAACATGCTCTGTAGATACAGATTCTAATTGCGATGCTATGAATTTTGTGAAAATTGATCCACCTACTGAATCGTTCAAATGGTCAAATGTTAGCGTGAAAGAGGTTTTAGCGGCCTGTAAGAGTCTAAAAAATAAAGATTCATACGATTTATGGGGTGTATCAATCAAAATCGTAAAGTCAACAATCATGCCCATAGCACAAATTATTACAGATATAATTAATCAATGTTTCGAATACGGTGTCTTCCCAAAATTACTTAAAAAAGCTAAAGTGGTCCCAATCTTTAAAAAAGGCGATTCCACATCCCCTGATAATTATCGTCCTGTCTCAATTCTTCCTTCTTTTAGCAAAATTTTTGAAAAAGTTATGTTTTCCAGACTAAATAATTACTTTACACTTAATAATATAATTACTCCTGATCAGTTCGGGTTTCGAAAAGGTTATTCCACGGAGGACGCCATCGCAGCTTTTGTTAAGCATGTACATACAGGTCTCGAGGGAAAACAAAAGTGTATAGGTGTCTTTTGTGATCTATCAAAGGCATTTGATATGGTAGACCACAACATTTTATTGAAAAAGTTGTCATTTTACGGCGTTAAAAACATTCATCTTCAGTTAATTCAGTCGTACCTAAGAGAAAGGGATCAGACTGTTCAAGTAAGTGATGAAAGATCAGATAGTGTTAAGATAACAAAAGGCGTGCCACAAGGCTCTATATTAGGACCTTTACTATTCATAATCTATATAAATGACCTATCGAGTTTTATTCCTGATTGTCTTAAGTGTAAAATTGTCAAATACGCTGATGACACGTCGTTTTTGGTATACGAAAACAAACTAGATGATACAATAATTAACGTTAAGTCGATTCTTGACCAAATCAAAATATGGTTCAAGGCTAATAGACTTCAATTAAATGCGGATAAAACAGTACTAATGCATTATAGTTTAATGCCGTCACAAAAAGAATTAGAATTAAAATACCATAACAGTCAGCTGCTAGGTTCAAATGTTACGAAATTTTTGGGAATAACAATAGACAGTGCGTTGAAGTGGGATCACCATATCGACTTGTTGTGTAAAAAGTTAAGCAAAGCGGCTTTTGCGGTCAAAAAAATTAGAGAGCTCTGCGGAACGTCGTCGGGTAAAACGGTTTACTTTGCCTATTTTCATTCGGTGATGTCCTATGGTGCCTTGATCTGGGGACACGCGGCGACTACCATCAGAGTGTTTAAACTGCAAAAAAGGGCGCTTAGAAATATATACAGGTTACCAATGCGACAATCCTGCCGAAACTTATTTAAGGAAGCCAACATAATGACATTTTACTCGCTCTTTGTCTTTAGGATCTTGTTGTTCGCTAGAAAGCACTTAAACAGTACTTCAAAGAGAGGCGATGGTCATAACTATCCCATCAGGAGTAAAGATAAGTTGTGTCTGCCACGGGTACGATTAGCGAAAACTAAGAAGAGTTTCATCTACCAAAGTCTAAAAATGTATAACCATCTGCCAATTTCAGTTACCTCGTTAAATGATATAAAATTTAAAAAGTTCATTAAAGTAAAACTGACTCAAGAGGCCCTGTATAGCATTAAAGATTATTTTGACATTGTATTCGAATCTGATGAAATCCATGCCAATTAATTTGTGATCCCTTTGATTATTATGTTATTATTATTTTGACAATTTAATTATTTTAATTTGGTTATTATGTTTTGATTCAAATATGTTTTCATCATTGTTATTTCTTTTTTCTTTTTTTTTCCACTTGTGTTTATTTTAAGACTTGTTCTAGTGCATATTATCTGTGTCAATGGAATAAAAATATATGATTATGATTATGATTATGATTATTAGCACAGTATATATATAAGCTAAAGCAGTAGGGAAGATAGGCCTACTTTTTGAAATAAGTACCTACGCTCCAATAAAGCGTTAGGGTTGTCGATTTAATTTTTGTTAAATTGAATAGTTTTTTTTAACCAAGGTTTGCCCTGACATTATTATTTGACAAGTTATCCTTCAAGTGTAGTTTTCTATAATAGTACATATACTATAGATGCGAAATGATAACAATGAAAGTCCGTAGAATTTTTTTTCACCAAAAACACGGTCTATAATATACGGCAACTACTTACTTATCATCTAAACAGCCAAACGTTTTATTTAACAGAAAAAGCATTTGTCGGAGAAGTGACATCTGACATTTCTCGTTATAAAAATAATATATACATTTTATTTCATAATAATATAGTATCATTCTTACATTTCAACATCAACAGGGAGTTTAAAAAACAAAAGCTCCGGTTTTGAAGAAGCCGAGTTTAAGCAGCCGTACACTGCGCAATACGCTCTTGGCATGTCTAAAACGAACACGGCCGCTCGTCTCAATGCGCCACTCGCGACTGACGGCACCGCGAGATCAGCTTAGGGGCCGTGTAAAAGCGCGTGTCTATGTGTGCGTTCGTTTCGACCGATTTGTTCGTAGATTCCCTACTGCTTGTGCTTATATGTACTGTGCTATTAGTAAGAGCCAGCGACAACTCTCTATACTCGCTTCCCGGTTATCGTCGGCGGTGGGACCAGGGGCCTTACCATGACGTCTTAATGCGATTCAGTTTAGGTTCGCTCGCTGTCAGATTCATACTAAAAGTGACAGCTAAAACTTGAACTGCGTCGGAATTAGGACGTCATGGTAAGGACCCTGTACCTAAACGTGGTTTCTAGGTCTAGTTATCCTAGGCTGTGTCTACCCCGTGAGGCGCGGTGACATCAAATGCTCCCGTAACATCTGATTCGACCGAATAGGGTTTTAGTAGTATGCCTGCCATCGCGGGAGGGCCCCACATACCCCCGATAACCCCGTACCTGGTGGATGCATAAGGCGGATTTTCCACACACCATAAATAAAAAATTAAAAAAAAATATATATATAAGTTTATTTACTAAAAAGTTTCACAAAATTAAACATGTTTCATGAGCTTCACACTAGGCTGAGCCTGTCTCGTGAGGTCCATTCGTTACAGTTACTAAGTAACTAAATAAGGCTCTGTCTGCCCCGTAAGGGATAAAAGCGTGATTTATTCAAACAAAAATAGTTTAACAATTACTAAACTTTATTCACATAATCATGCTAATTTAACTCGAATGATACATTAGCTTAATTTAAAATACAGTGCTTTCATTTTTTAATGTATTTGACAGTTGCCGTATTTCGAATAAATTTGAATGAAAAAGTACATTATTGGGGATGAGAGCGAGTAGTTTGGAGAGAGATGCTCGATGCAGCTGTTGCACTCACTCTCGATCTTAACATCATTGTTTCATTCATGTTTATTCAGGGCACGGCAACTGTCAAATGCATTAAGAAACTAGAAGCACTGTACGTCAGTTGAAATAGGACTTAAGTACATTGAACACAAAAATATACGTAAGAGATCTGCCCTAATCTCGAGTTAGGAAACTGAGACACTAACCGAGACTCATTAACCTTTTACACACCAACGACACATATCAGTTAGTGTCCGACCGAAACAAGATTTTTAGCCGAAACCGAAACCGAATATTCGGTTTTTTTCTGATTTCGGCCGATACCGAAACCGAAACCGAAATTTTTGATGACGTATCATATCAAACAAAATATTCAAAATTACTGTACAAATCGTAAGGAAAAGGTTATTGCAAGGATTTCTTATATGAGAACAGTTACTTTTTTTGTTAAACAAAATAAAAAAACTACATGCATACTACTGTCGCTGGTCCCAGCTGGGCCGGCCGCCGATGCATTACCTGTACCTACCCGGCCGAGCGTGCCCGAATTAAGCCAAGCACTCCCGATGCGAGAGCCGCAAAAGGCCGCGAAGTAATTTCGGCCCGGCCGAAGGTTTCAGCCCGATTCTGGCCGAAACCGAAACCGAAACCGAAACTTCGGTCGGACACTAATATCAGTACCGCAGGTTCCACCCCGACCTATATACATATAAGTCCATTACTTCAATGGAAAAGCAACCTTCGTTCAATGGGGTTTAGGTTCAACTTAAGGCATCGCAATAAAGAAGTCTGGCGTACTGGTGACGTCTCTTGTTAAAAGGTTAAGTAAATGACCAATTACAAAATTTAATCAGATGCTTTGCGAAGCTATACCTATGAACTAAAACTAAAGTAATCCTTACTTCACGTTGAAATGCTCACACCGTTGACTAATTACTGTAAATAAAATGGAAGTAAAATTTTGAATTAATTTACAGCCGAGTGGATTTTTGATGTTATTCGTTTCTCCCTCAGAGCACAATAAAATACATAACAAAATGCAAAACGTAACTCTTCTTGCTCTGGTGCCATCTTGCTTGGCATACTAATTAGAGGGATTTCGTTGCTCTATAAATTGTATACCTATTTTGACAGCTAGCTCTCCGTCTATTAGCATCCTCGTTAAGGCGCTGTCAACAACAAAAGATCTTGAGCAGCGCCACTCTTCACACATACGGTTCGCGTGCCTGTGAGAGAAAGAGAAGAAACTATTCCGGCAGCTTGGCGCGCGTCTAAAATCTTGCAAATAAGACAGAAATAAGAAGAAATAAAAAAAAGTATGGATTCATACTAAAAGTGACAGCTAAAACTTGTACTGAGTCGGAATTAGGACGTCATGGTAAGGCCCCTGTTTTATAAAGTTACAACTTACAATTTACAAGCGGAAGTCTCTATCTAACACATAGGCACAGAATATATAATAGTACTAACGTACAGAATGGCCACGCTCCGCCCCGCGCCGATTCGAGTTACCCCACCCCTCAAGCGCAGTCTGCCGGAAAGCTGCTGGCAACTAGTAGGGCTCGCAACGCGATGTATGTCGGCCGCACGTCGCAAGTTCGGGAACCTATCCTACCTAGTTCATTTTATAAAACATTAGAAAATTAATGCTTTCTGAAATTATCGCGATTAATACATGAAATAACTACAGAATCATTCGCTTAAGTTTGTTGTCGTACATCTATTGTAATTGAAAATAAAAATGTTTAAATACACAGACAGACACATTTTAAGTAAGTTTAAATAAATGGATAACGATTAAGTACATTTATTTGCACACATCTAAGCCATATCTTCATTATAGTTAAGTACCTATATTTATGTCATTGGTAGTACTTATAGTACTAGGTTTTTGCGATAGACAGCCCTGTGTATCTTACGCACACATTGACGCGTGTACAGACGACGTCGTGCCTGTGTTCATGTCAGAACGCGGATTTTGTACGTCGTGGCCGCCGTGTGACATAGGGTCAGAAAGAGACTTCCGCTTGTAAATTGTGACTTGTAGCTTTATAAAATAGGGACTAGGTGGCGCTAGGGTCGCTACAGTGTGTACAATTTTTAATTTACTTCGAACGAAAGCTTACATTATAAACCCGACAGGTAACAGTGTTAACAAATACTTAATGGGGTCCCAATTATTATTTTTAACTAGAACAATATTCTAATTCTTGTACATGTGCAAATATTTGAAGAATTGATACTCTTGCGCGTATGCTTCGAGATGGGTACATATTGTCCGTAGCATGACCTCTTTGGATGAGTTGAATTCTCTGTCGTCTTTGAAGGTGTCTGCTATGTTGAGGAACCCTTGCACGATTGCGTCCTTAGGGTTCTCTTCTATATAAAACCTGGAACCAAAGGGAACGTTACTTATTGTCATGCTTTTATTAGCTTTACCTTTACCCTGTTTACTAGCGCTCTCTCTTTTCAATTTTTGTATGCAAATGAAAGGGACATAACGTCATGGCCACTGAGTACCCCAGGCTGGGCTTAGTAGTTTACTGATTTTCGAAAAAAAAATTTGTCAACAGAAAGTGGGGATAGATATTTTTCCAAATGATTACTTGCCCTTGTTGATGATTTATGAAAAATAGTTGGAAGTGTAATGAACAAAAAAAGCTTGTATCAAAAATGAAATTATTAGGTTAGGTTATTTTAAATCAACAACTACGATGAGAGAGAGAGAGAGAGAGAGAAACATTTACACGATGGACAATCACCTGCTGAAATATTCCGGATTAATTCTAATCCCCTTATTCATAAACGCTCTATAGGCTTTTGCTAACTTAGTACTCGTTTGTCCTTATCTGTGGAAGGTAAATGTCAAAGTGACAGATAAGGACAAACGATCACTAAGTTAGCAGACGCTTATAGAGCGTTTATGAATAAGGGGGTAAGACTTGTAAGAAATGAGAAATGAGATTATATAAAAACATCTGGCCAATTAGGTACCTTAAACAATTTTTAATGTAGTCAAAGTGAGATAGAAAACAAGAGCACGACGCGCACTGTATCAGCGATGGTGTCTTCGGGCCGCCGCTGTCCAAAACCTCGTTACTTGACGTCTGTCTCACATTCTTCACTCTCCTATTATACACCCCGTCTTTATTAAACTCCTTCAGATACAGTTTCCTTATCAACGTCGACGTTGTGACAGGCATTTGTTTATTGATATCCATCTCCAACGTCCTCCTGTTGTACTCTTTGTGGTAACGGTCTACGGCTACTTCTCGTTTGACTTCAGTGAGTATACTCTCGAAGTCCTGAGAGTCTGCCAATTCGTCTATTTTGCCACATAGAGATTGAACGAACCACGAACCGTAGAGTTCGTTTCTGGAAATAAAATGAGAGGTAGTAGTTTGAAATAGATATTTGAAAATAAACCTCCGAGAAATAAACAGGTTATTTCGTCCAAAGAGACTTAGGGCCTGTCTCACCACTCTTTAACTGTCAGTTATCTATGATTCCGTCTCTATTTATTACTACGAAATAGAGGTCCACGCCGCGCCGACGCGCCGCCGCCGAGCAACCTCAGCGCGCCGCCGCCGCCGCCGGGGCGGTAAAAATTTGGCGCCGACTTGGAATAAATATTTTACCTATGACCAAACCGAACAAAACAACAATGCGCTGTCGCCATGCTGATATGTAAAAACTTAAATAATGATGTTCTGAAGTCATCACCGTCATCATCATGGCCTTTTGGTGACCCAATCTTGGATGTTGGCCTCTTCCCTCTTCTTTCACTCTTGGCGATCTTGTGTCCGTCTCATCCAGTTTCGACCCCCGTGCCGTCGAATGTCGTCCATCCAGAGCTGGGGTGGTCTGCCGCGCCCTCGAGTATCCGCTCTGGGTCTCCATTCAAGGATTCGCCTTATCCAGCGACTCTCGTCCATTCTTGCAATGTTCCTGCCCATGTCCACTTTTTCCTTGCTATGACAGCCATGACGTCTTTCACCTTGGTCTTATTTCGGGGCTATTTCTTACGTTTCCGGTCACGAAGGGTGATCTTGAACATCGCTCTCTCCATATCCCTCTGCGCGACTCCGAACTTCTCGGCGGACTTTTGTGTAAGGGTCATGGTCTCTGTACCGTAGGTGAGCACCTTATTGGCAATTGGCACCGAACGCCGCCCAAGCCTGCGCGATCCGTCTTTTCACTTCCGTTAGCTGGTTCTCAAAGTCCAGTGTAACCTTATGCTCCAAATATATGTATTAGGTTACTCTATCCACTGGAAGCTGGTAGGTAGTCTGTGACTTAGGAATGTTGGTCATAGTCTTGGTTTTTCCCATGTTCATTTTAAGACCCGTCTTCTCGGATTCCACTCTCAAATCCCCCAGCAACGTCATCATCTCCTCAATGCTCTCCGAGACAAAAACCAGGTCATTATCAAACCTCAGATTGGCCAATCTCTCTCCATCAATCATAGCCCCTTCCCTGCCCATTGCATTTGTTGGAATATACATTCTAGTGCTAGGGTAAACAGCTTCGGTGATATTGTGCCCCCCTGCCTGACACCTCTCTCTAGATGGAATTTGTTGGTTTTCTTGTGCAGGGAGACACAGGCAGTTGCGTTCTGGTGGAAGTGGTTGAGGATCTGTATGTAACTTTAATCGATACGGCATGAAACTAGAGCTTGCTCTATATGCCACTACTCTATGGAGTCGAACGCTTTCTCGTAGTCGATGAAGGCTAGGATAAGTGGTTTCCTGTACCTACTAATTACATTTCTCTACAACTGTTTTAAGAGTTTGAAGGTGGTCGTTGGTGCTGAAGCCTGAACGAAAGCCCGCCTATTCTCTGGGTTGAAAGAATTCCAGCTTCCTGTCAAGTCTGTTAACTAGAACGCGAGAGAATAGCTTGTAGACATGCGACAGTAGACTCATAGGTCTAGTTTTCCAGCCTTTTGATGTCCCCTTTTTTGTGGATTAGTGTGATTAGTGCATTATGCCATGATGTAGGTACTTTACCTTCCAGGATGCACTTTGTGAATAGAATTGCCAGGACTTGACTGACTTCTGTAGTATTGGGAACAAAATAAAAAAATGTTTCCTTGGCTTGCAGGATTGGCGCGGATTTTTATTCACGCTTAACATGTGTTTTCTTTAGTTACTTATTCCTCCTAAAAAATGTCCCCACGCCGGCGACGCCGCGCCGCGCCGGGTTCCAAACCCAGCGCGCCGCCGCCGGATTTTTTGGCTGCGGCGTGGACCTCTACTACGAAACAGACAGAGACGATTGGTGATACAGGCCCTAAGTGTCAATTTTCTTGTAAAGTTATAGTGTTAAACATTTTGTGAGAACGTAAAAAAATGTGTTTTTTAGACAGAACTATACCTAATTGATTCATTTCAAAATCTTAAAGTAACGCCTGAAACAAACAATGTTTTTATAGGTTGGACTGATGAGATAGGCGGGCAGTAGGACTACTACCATAAAACACGACTTTATCCCTTACGGTTAACGACCGTCGGTATCCCAGGTTAACTACATAAAGGCCACGCCTAGTACTATTGCGGGCGTATAGGTATAGGTGCAAAGGGGAATCAAAATAGTGATGGGTTGCTAACCGCATCGCCTATAAGATAATTCCTAAGATTTTCGCCCATAAATTCACTGCACTTTTTGGGATTTGTAAAAAATGTTAAACTCGCGTTAGGCGTAAGACGGAGGGAGAGTTTAAGTACCAGGACATCAGATCCTCTAAGAGCTTATTTTGAAATACAAATGAATCGCGTTCGATTTTTGACGTGTTTTTTTGTTTAGTGGAGCAAAAGTACTAGGGCATCAGCACATTGTTAGAGGTGTGTCAATATAGATAATACGTACGTTTCTTTGTAAGCGGCCAGTACGGTGCGCATCTTGGGCGTCATGGAGTTTACAACATTAAAATCTAATCTAAGCTGCTGTTTTCACTTCTGCCGGCACTCCCGGAGTGCTACCCGTCGCTTTTTTTATAGAGGTAATTGACTCCTCGCCCCTCCTCGCCCTACACACATACCTGTGTGAAGGCTTGCCAATATAGGAGCTGTGGAGTATCAGCATGTCAGCTTCTACGGGGAGCGTGTAGGCTTCCACCTCTTCATCGATGTCCTTTCTAACTCGGCCAGCATAATGGACCGTGACACCAGCCGTCGACTTGGTACCACGACAAGCCTGGAAGCAGAAATACCTATTTTGTTTAAGGGAACATCTGAAAGTTATTGACTTTTTTAAAGCCCAAGCTCTCTCGTTCTGAGAGGCGGTCTGTGCCCAGCAGTGAGACGTCTATAGGAGGTGAGGTGATTGTCAATCCTACTAATATTATAAATGCGAAAGTTTGTGACGATGTGACGATGTGACGATGTGACGATGTGACGATGTGAGTGAGTGAGTGTGTATATTTGTTCCTTCTTCACGCTAAAACGTCTGGGCAGATTTGGATAAAATTTGGAACGAAGATAGCTGGCACCCTAGATTAAAACATAGACTACTTTTATCCCGGATAATTGCATAGTTCCCGCGGGATAGCCATAAACATAGGAATTGCTAATTCTACGCGGACGAAGTCGCGGGTAGAGGCTAGTACACAATATTTTTCAATCACTACATAGTATAAAACAAAGTCGCTTTCCGCTATCTGTCTGTCCCTATGTTTGCATAGATCTTTAAAACTACGCAACTGATGTTGACGCGGTTTTTTTATAGATAGAGTGATTCGAGATGATGTTTATATTTATATGTATAATACGCAGACGAAGTCACGGGCAAATGCTAGTAACTAATAATCCATAAGGGATGTATGGTACAAGCAGGTATAGCACACTTATGCTCGTGTAAGATCTCTCAGTGAGGACGCTCCTGCAGAAGAAAATGAAGTTCGATGACCTACACAAAGTGTGTGTAGGATATGGTGGATAACTGATGTTCTAAAGCTGCCTCTGGCCTTTGTACTCTCACTGACCTGTATGATGAATATCACGGGCTTGGTGATCAGCAGCGGCTTGTGCAGGAAGTGGTTGACCAGCTCTAGCTCGCAGTACGGCTGGTCGCGCGCCCGCAGCAAGCCCTGGCGGGAGCCGTGTGTCAGCACAGCTACCACCACGCAGCCGTAGTCGGTGAAGTCGGAGTTTGAAACTAAGGAAAAAAAATAAAATAAAAAAAAACTTAAAAAATGAAAATAAAATTAAAAAGCGGCCAAATGCGAGTTGAACTTGCGCACCGAGAGTTCTGTACAAATTCGGCAAGTAAATATAAAATCCAGTGCTAGCAGCGCCCTGCCTCGTCCTATGAAAAATGTAGGCAGGGTGAGTTGATTTTATATTGTTTATACACATAGACAGGCAGTCATCTCTTTCTACCCTTATCCTATGTCGTTTGACAACAAAAAGGAATGGTGAATGCGATTGTGACTCCAAGTGCGTTAGACAATAGGGCAAGGGTTCCCAACCTATGACCCTACGCGCCTCCCTCGAGTTTACGCTAAAATACTACGCCCCCCTTGTCTCAACTCAACTACGATGGAAATAAAACAAACGATCAAATAGCTGAAGTACAACATACTATTAATGATTAGTGAGAACATTATTGTGCTTGCAATTTATAAAACAATTTATGAATTTTAATGAATACCTAAGCCGCTCGTCGCGTCCCCCCCCCTTGGATTACCCTATGCCCCCAAGTGGGGCGCGCCCAACTAGATGGGAACCGCTGCAATAAAGCCTCTGGTCTCCTTCCAATTATTTCAGCGCTGCGGTAGTTAATTACTAACTACCGTTGGATTACGTATACTACATAATATACAATAATATATTATATTATCGTCGTCAGCTAACGACTGTCATGTACTAAAATCGTGTCACAAATGACAGTTCTCAGTAACCAACTGTTAGTGCTAGTTATAGTAAATTATCTGTACACTCTGTCCTAATCCAATAGATACCGTACCGTACCGAGATAAAAATAAAATGACATCAACCTGTAAGTATACTGTTTAGGGATTCCCTGAAACAAAGTTTAGGGCGAACAGACATACATGCATGTTATTCACGACTTTATCCCTTACGGGGCAGACAAGGCCTAGGGTAACAAGACATAAAGGCCAGCAGGCTTATTACGTAACTCGCTCGCGATCACCATCGTATTCATTTTGACAGTTCATGTATGGGCTGACAATTGGCATCGGAATCAGCTAGCTGTCACATTCATACAAGAACTGTCAAAATGAACCCGATGGCGATTGCGAGCGAGTTACGTAATAAGCTAGCTGGACTTTCAGAATTTTTCCGGAATAATTTCAGATACAGGTGTAGTGCAAAATGATTTTCCATGACATTTCGTTAAATTTTATCCGGTTTTCAACTTTAGTAACATGTTATTAAAGTCGTGTATACAATGCAGCTGTCAGATTAAATTGTTTTATAAACAAGAACCTTATTCAAATGTCGTTAAAGTTGAAAACCGCATGGAATTCAACGAAATGTCATGGAAAATAATTTCGCACTACATCTACACAAGAACACAAGAGGCATTTCACCTAAGTCCTCTAGGTTGGCAACGCATCTGCAATCCCTCCGGCGTTGCGGGTGTCTATGGGCAGTGGTGATAGCTTACGATCAGGTGACCCACTTGCTCGTTTGCCTACCTATTCACATAAAAAAAACCGTAGTTTAGTTCGACTGAACAGAACACCCGCCCCTACAAAGATTGTTCACTTAAATTTTTGATCTAAAATTTAGTCCCGCCCTTGACGCGGTTCACTTTAAGCATCGATCAATATTATATGTATGCTCAAACATGACAGATATGAACTCCTACAAGTAATAATGATGGGCAAGATCGCAGGCAAGAGACGAGTGGGACGTAGAAAGAAATCGTGGCTCCGTAACATAAAGGAGTGGACGGGCATCTATTCAGCAACAGAACTTTTTAGGCTCGCAGCCAATAGAAGGATTCCAAAAACTAATCGCTGACCTTCACTAGTTGGAGAGGCATTTGAAGAAGAAGAAGACATACCTATATATGGAAAAATTTGTTAACTATGATCCAAAAATCCTGAAAAACATAGCCATGGTAAAGCAACTTTTTATCGAAATGTGATAATTAGGCCGGTTAAAAGGCACTCAATAAACTAACAAATTGACAAACACTAGATTCGCATGGATAGATAAACACGCATTATGTAAAGTAATTGATGTTGACGCTATACCTTCTAGTAAAATGCATTAACTAATGGTAAGTAAGGTAAGATAATAATATAAGTACAAACAAACATTAATGACAATACCAAAAAAAGTCATTTACGGAAGTGACATTATCAAATTTAAACCGGTCGTGATAAAAAAAATACATAAAGGGGTCATGATAATGAAAATTATGAATGATAACGACACTGCGTGCTTATACAAAAATACACAATTTTATATTAAATTTCCTTTTAAATAACTTCGTTGATGAAAATGTCTACTATTTTTGCAATTTGTGGACCTCAGATTTGTAGGTCAGATGGCTAAACAAAATCCCATCACGAAACGAGTATGTGCCTACTTATGTCTTTCATTTATGTATAAGCAAACAAACTCCCTCACCCAACACTTAACAAACCAATCACCCGAGCCCAAGGCCAGATCCCCTCGCCTAACTAACCAATGACAAGCCGTGCAGTCCGATGACAAATTAGCTCGTTTACAACGCACACAAGCAAAGTTTTACTGCACTTTGATGCTTGGCTCTACGTATTTTGTTGTCCGAGCCTCTTTTGCATTGCAGCGAGTACCATTAAAATAGTGTGTACCAAATGGAATTAAAACATTGTATACCTACAAAATGTTACGCCGAAAAGGAAATTCTTATTTTTTGACAAGCTATCTGCTTAGTACATTATTAATGAATTTAATAATGACTGTCTTCCAACAAAACATATTTGCGTGTTGCTTATCTTTATTTTGGCTATCCATTAAGTACCCAAAAAAATAATTATGGGAGCCCTTATGATCGCTATTATGATAATTAACACGTATAACGCTACAGTATAGTTCATTATAGCCTGAATGCATGCGTTATTTCAAAAGTTTATAAAAGGAATTTTCGTATGTAACTTTTCAACCAAGTGCTGATAAAGAGCAAAAATGCTGCAAAATGTAACGGACAAATCTAGTGATGACCAAAAAAATATTACCTCGCTACTCTTCTACCACATTAAAACAAATAATTTTTGTTCATTAATTGGACCTCCGAAAATTACGCCTTCAATCAAAAATCTAGTGTTTCATGGCGGGGGAAGCATGTTACAACTCCCCCCCCCCCCCCTCTCCCCAATTCTAGTCTATTGTTTCTCAAATTGCATCATATTTATACATACATGCTTCTAGCTCGCTGAACAGCTCCGCTTTAGTCCTATCTTTTTTCTCCTCGACTTCAAAACCGAATCTTTTGAACGTCCGCTCCAGCGCCTCTACGTCTTTCTCTGTCCCAAGTCTCTTTTCATAACCATCCACGTTTTCCTGATTAAAGATGATCATCGCGTTCTTCTCGAATTTTTCTAATTCGTACGTCAAACTTTCTTTCGTCAACGCTCGTGTGTTGTAAATCTGCTCCGCCGGACTGAAATCTTCTTCTTTACTTGACTCTGCTTCGTAAAGAGATGGTTTTCTAGTGTATTCGGGTACCTTTTCAATCTCGGGGGAAGTAACACAGACAGTTGGAGGAGCTTTCATAACGCCATCTGTCGTCGTAACATCGTTTAAATCACCAACGGATTGGAATTCTTTGGTCTCCCCAAACCCCTTTATTGACCTAAAATTAGGCACATACTTTTTACGCCTTGACCTGTTTACTTTAGAATAAACTTCTTCACTGTCACTGTAATGAACGTTCTCGCTTTCTGATGAATTCGACATTTTGTTTTGAGCACAACAGCTTTTTGTTAACGCATTACACCGACTAACCGCGTTTCACAATATCAAATCTGCTGTAGAATATCTTATCGGAGATAGATAATGTACATCGGTAACGGATTATGTTGCGCGAATTATTTCTATTGATAAAACAATAATAGGTAGTACTTCGCATTGATGACGCTTGTGAAATCTTGAATGCCACCAAATATAGAGACGTAGAAGACGGTATGTTATTGTTTGATGAGTCAGACAAATTCCGAAAAAGATATGTATTTTAAGCAAGACCGGAACAAGCTTTTCCGGGTGATAGGACCTTGTGCAAGGTATATCCGGATCGCTATCATCTCTATCACTCGCTAATCCTATCATCAAGTATCAAGCAAACCGGTGAAATAACTTATGAATTAGATAGGTATTCCATATTATTAACCATCTTAACCCTCTAGGTTGACAACGTGTCTCCAATCATCTAGTATTCGGGTGTCCATAGGAAATGGTGCGTAACTACCATGACTTGTGTCTTTACCACCTTATTTAAAACAAAAGTTTCCTTCATAATAAATTTAAGTCCATGCTGGTCTGGGAGAAAAGAAAAAACTGGGGGCTTACCATGACGTCCTAATTCCGACTCAGTTCAAGTTTTAGCTGTCACTTTTAGTATGAATCTGACAGCGAGCGAACCTAAACTGAATCGCATAAAGACGTCATGGGAAGGCCCCTGAACGTAGTACGAGCTGCTTCTCGTCTCTTCTATAATAGGAAAAGGTGAAAATCTTAGGAGTGTCGTTGTAGGCGATACGACTAGCAACCCCTCACTGTTTGTTCCCTTTTCTAACCTATAAGCTGTAAACGACGCTAAACGTGGCCTTCAGGTCTTGTTACCCTTGGTTCTGTCTACCCCGTAAGGGATAAAGACGTGATTAATAATGTATGCATGTAAATTTTAATAAATTTCTTTGGTTTGCATTAAGCTAACTTCCTTTGTTAACTATCCTGTACTAAGAGACTTAAGATTACTTATTGGATCTAACGTTTTAATCTAAACCTATTGATATGTTATCAATGAGCTCATACATCTTACGTCCATTCTTTCACGTAGATACTCTACAGTTAAACAACAAACTGAGTCACACAAAAAACCTGCTGCAGAACAAAAGACAGGGAAATACCTGAATGACTTGCATCTTCTGAATCCGGGAATGTAGATAAATCGGATGTGAAATCCAATAGGTGGCTGTAGATACAATACGTGCGGTCCACTGCTGCTACGGCTGTCACACTGCGATGTAATGATGGGAGCGTGGTTGGAGGCTCGTGCTAAGGCTGAAAGTCAGTTCAAACATATCAGTAGGAGTGCGCAGCGAAATATGTTTTGGTTTATTTCTGAGGCAGGGCAACTACTAGGTGTACTATTTTTTTTATGAATTTAAGTTAGGTACTGATTTAAGTTGTTTTCTGCTTTTTTTTGATATTAATGAACTCTGTTATTTTATCATTAAAAAAATGCTTTTTTTAGTCGGTTTATAATTTATCTAAGTAACAATAGCCTAATGCCTAGTGCATTACATAAATATTAAATGTTGCTTTTCCCGATGCAGAGCCGTTAACTGTTGAGGAGTTCTCCTGGTTCACCATCAGCTCCAAATGAAGGAATATTTCCTTTGTGGAGAATCAGATCAGCTACTTATATCCTAGGTTCATGATATCTAGTTGCCCTTCCATGAGAGGTTATTTTTTTATTTTTTATTAATATTTTTTACCAGGTGAAAGAAATATTCTCAAAAATTTTGTTAACCACCGCCCTGGATCGGAATCAAACAACGGCTTTTCGATTAATTTCGATGAATGACAACCGCATCGCCAGCTTCCGCAGCCTACCACCACCACACCACCACGAAAGTGTCCAGTAAGTACTTACTGGCCACTTTTTCGTTCCGAATTCAAAACCTCTCTACTTACCGGAGACTTTGATCATTTTCCGGTATTCTTAACTTCCTGGTGACTTTTTAATGATGTAAATGGCGACTTTACGTACCTATCATGCTTACGAAAAGGGACGTTGTACTAAGCAAATAAATTGTATGTAAGTCGAAGGTAACGGAAATAAAAAAAAGTGTAAAGACATTGTGCTAATCTCCATTCCCTTACCGATGCAAATTATCTGCGATAAGATATCGATTCTATCGTGAATCGGTCAGTCAGAGTAACGCGCTGGTAGAAAGCTGTTGTGCTGAATTAAAATGTCAGCGTCAGAGAGTGTTAATGTTCATAACAGTGACAGTGAAGTGTGCTCTAAAGCTAATAGATGGAAGTGTACATCGTAAGTCTAATTTTGGGACAGGGAGTCTTGGGCATAGTTAAAGGAAGAAATAGGTTATCTGTGAGGAGTTTCAGCGCGCGGCTTAAATGATGAGTGCGCGCCAGTACGAACGCTTCGCATATCGCTTACATAAATAAAAGAAAGCAGGGTCCTATGACCTCTCTTCATACCTATCAAATGTCATCTTTAGGGTTGCGGAATGAAGAAGTAACAAGACGCAGACTAGTTACTTTCGAATTTTTAATGGCAAACAAAGTGGTTGCCATGAAGATTTTTAAAAGTAAGGGTGCGACCAAACCGCCGCGTATACGCAGTGACGTGTCGTATGCGTCACGTTTTCTCACCGTTTCTTCATACATTTTGTTGCGATTCCGTAACGTCACCGTTTTTTAAGCGGCGGTGTCGCACCTTAAGCATGTAACACAAGTCACTTGACTTTTGTAGGTACTCCGAGCAGTCAGAAAAAACTGAAACTGACTTCTGAAATCAGATTAATTAATTCGATGCCTGTGGCGGAATATCTTGACGACATATTTCGTTTATAGTTTTATAATTAGTTGTACTAAGTAGTTTTAGAATTATTAATGTAATAAAGCCTGACGGTAGTTTTATATTAAAAAAAGTTTTAGTATTAGTCTGTTTCAAAATCTTGCTTTGTTCCATTGTTTATTATTTTTATTATTAAATAAATTTGAATACACTTTTTAATACTAACGAGTCATTAAATCATCGTAATATTTCCGAAAACATGATCGGGACAGACCTGCATATCAGACCGCCGGTAAGCATTTTTAAGTCTCCTTGATGCTGGTAGATGACGTATTTCTCTCTTTTACTATGCCTTGAGGTCTCACAGAGAAACAAAAGAATCCCAACCCATCGGGAGCGGTCCAAAAGATGTTACTAAGACGGATGGCACGATGAAAGATGCTACGGCAGTCCAAGTTGCTTCCTATGAGGCAGAAAATTTACGATTAGAGAGGCATGCAGATATCAAAGAGGAAAACGCCAATTCAAGTTCTCTGAAACAAAAATTCAACACCAGAGCGCTGTCGAAAGACAGTCTGACGTACGAATTAGAGAAATTCGAGAAGAATAGGATGTTAATCTTTAACCATGAAGACGTGATTGGTTATGAAAAAAGAAAAGGGACAGAGAAAGACGTGGATGCACTGACGGTGACGTTCGAAAGATACGGTTTTGAAGTCGAGGAGAGGAAAGATAGGACTAAAGCGGAGCTATTCAGCGAGCTTGCAGCATGTATGTGTTAAAACTACATTGTTTGTATCATTGTAGAGCCGTAGGTTAGGAAGAATTGTAATCTAAGTCCCACCAAATGCTGACTCATGTGAGTCACTATAGACTGACCGCTTAAATGAGTCCACAGGGGCGCAAGGTAGGACGACAAAGGGGACCCAGAGAGGTCGCGGACGAGGACTCTTTTAAGCAGTCGGTCTATAGATTGTTCCATTCCTGTTTACAATCTTTTCCAACCCGTAGCAGAGTTTGATTACTCATTACGTAAAAAGACTAGGTGCACTGGTTTCTAGTCCAGATAGGAACTTAAATCTACACTCTTCCAAATAGACAACCTAGTATGGTTGACTGTCATTAACTCTGTGGCCCTAGTGAAAAGGGGTACAAGTGCAAAATCCCAAGTTTACAGGAGACGCAAAAAACAGTTGACACCCGCGATGATTTGAACTTGTGCTCATTTCACTTGTTTTTATACATATACTAATAAATGCGGTATCCTATAGGAGTAAACGAATTACGCTCTATCTCATGGCATTGTTATTTTTGATTTTGATCTTTTAGTTTCAAAATAACTAGTTGTATCCATAATAAAATTATGATAAAAGGTGTAAAAAGGTACAAGTGTTTACATGTACCGTTACTCACTAAATTTTCGTAATTTTATGCGAAGTGAAAAAGGATACGCATCCGAAAAGATTTATCTATTACATGTACAATATTATGCATAGAAGATTATTTACTAACTAATGATGTCGAAGTAGATCATCAATCATCAAAACTATGTAATTATTTAGACTTAATTGCTGAAAAAACAGACATGTAACCCTTTGCACGAAAAAAATACATCGTGTTCTTAGATCTAATTAAACTTATATTAAATAAAAAAACTCAATGATACTTGTATCCAAGAGGAGTAGGAAAAAACACAGTAGAAAAAATGAAAAATATTAATTTAAATTACGTTGAAAATAACATAAAACACTCATGCATCACTACATATTATAAAATAAAGTCACTTTCCGCTGTCTGTCTGTCTGTCCCTATGTACCTATGCTTAGATTTTTAAATATACGCAGCGGACTTTGATGCGGTTTTTTTAATAGATAGAGTAATTCGAGAGGAAGGTTTATTACGTATAATACGCAGACGAAGTCGCGGGCAGAAGCTAGTGTACATAATAAATGTTATTTTTTCACATAAACTTTCTTTCGTGGGTATCAGCGGGTGCATATCAACAGTTTCGTCATTACTGACAAAATTTTCATAAAATCCCTTAACAGAAGGGTTAATTAGCGGTATGAGGGACATCAAATCCCGTTTTTTTCTTTAGAAATGGGCAATGGTCCGTCATAGCAATGGGGTATGCTATCTGTTTCAAACACACTGGGAAGGGGAGATTTTCCACGTTTTCGAAGAGGGCATACGCCGTGTGCCATTGATCATCATAAGTCTTGTAGTCGGACTTAGCGAACTCTGCCTTTTTATAATTGAAAATTGCAGTCTCAGATATATTAAACTTTTGTTTCTCCTCGTTTATTTCTTGTGTTAGAATGGCCCTTTTAGCAAACTCACAAAGTCTAAAAACAAGTCAGAGAGAACAAATGGAAATTCACCACCCAAGAGACTGATATCAACTTGCTAGGACTTGCAATAAAAAAAATGATTTTACAGTCATTGAAATGCACGCTCTGACTTGTATTTAGACTTTGCGAGTTTGCTAAAAGGGCCATTCCAATCAAAAAATAAACGGGGAGAAACAAAAGTTTAATATATTATGATCAGCGCCTGCAATTTTCAATTATAAAAAGGCAGAATTCGCTAAGTTCGACTACAAGACTTATGAGGATGTGATGATCAATGGCACACGGTATGCCTTCTTCGAAAACGTGGAAAATCTCCTCTTACCAGTGTGCTTGACATAGACAGCATACCTTATTGGTATGACGGACCATTGCCCATTTCTAAAGAAAACAAAAACGGGATTTGATGTTTCTCATACCGCTATTTAACCCTTCTGTTAAAGGATTTTATGAAAATTTAATCAGCAATGACGAAACTATTGATATGCACCCGCTGATACGCACGGAAGAAAGCTTACATTAAAAAAAATAACACTTATACATATTATTACGTACATGCATGAGTGTTTATTCCCCCGCACAACTCGACTTATACCCCTTTGCACGTAATTTTTTTAATATTTAGTCCGTGAAAAAGGTTACACCTCGACTTATTCTTACGTTTTCTTACTTTTTTTTGTGTAAAGGGATTAAACTCAAGATGTATCTATGTAAACTAAATATATTTGTTTCTGTTTTAGGGGTTCAGGTTTACTTAGATTTTTTTACACAGATAATATGAAAAAATACCACGTACAACTTAATTTAGATCATAAATGACAAACGAAACTTTAGTGGATAGAAATACAATTGCAGATGGACCCTCTGACAATATTTTTTTATGGTGGGTTGTACCCTTATCCACAAGGAAACTTCGTTATTTTATGAGATATCTTAGATCCGTTTACACCAATCGATGCGTAATTTTTTTCTGATTTTTTTGGTCTAAGTAACTCATTTTGGCCAAAATCGGACTTGTACCCCTTTTCACTAGAGCCACAGAACTTACGTGGTGGGATTGTCTTGCCGTTTCACTCACTCTTTTGGGTTTGATACTTCAATCGGCCGAGTGAAGGAGACAGCAAGACAAACCCGAATGGCATTCTAAGAGCTCTCGGGTACGGTAAAGCGCTAAACTCATGACACTATTTTAAACGTCACATGCAAACTAAATTCCATTAATCTATCCTTCAATTTTTACGGACTACTGGTTTTCACAAGTCAGTTGGAGTTTGATGCGAGTTCTTCTTATAATTATACTTGATTTATTCTTAATTTGTTTTTGTTTTGATTATTCTTTCTTGAAACGACTTTTCCTCAGTTGCAAAATCCGACTTCACCGACTACGGTTGCGTGGCCGTGGCTGTGCTGACACACGGTACCAACGAGGGTTTGCTGCGGGCACGCGACCGGCCGTACTGCGAGCTAGAGCTGGTCAACCATTTCCTGCACAAACCGCTGCTGGTCACAAAGCCTGTCATATTCATCATACAGGTCAGTGAGAGTCCAACAGTAAGAAGCAATCAACAGAGTAAGCATTGCTATTTTTAGGGTTTGCGTGTGATATTTACATTTTGAAGTGAAAACATCTTTAGCGGCGTTGTGCACTTTTTTGGGATGGGTAAAAAATGTTAAACTCACGTCAGGGCACGTGACCTGATCGAAAATTCGTGAGACGGAGGGAGAGTAGACCGCCGGCGCAGCGGTAGGAGAGGAAGTAATATTCCCCTCTTTTTCTGCCGCGCGGTTCAAGTTTTGACTTCTGCCGGCACTCCCGGAGTGTAACCCGTTGTTTCTTTTTTTTCTTTCTTCTTTCTAAGGAATATTTAATGTCATCACTCAAATTATTTACAAAAACATAAAATCTTACTTCTAACTAAAAAACTCACCCTATGGTAAAGAAAATATTTAGGTAACAAAGGCTTGCGAAAGTTACCACCACAGGTTACGACAGCTGCCGATTAAATAATGATTTACAATCATTTTTTTATTTCAGTATTTTATGAGGTCTTAAGATTGTGTAGCTACCATATTTAGGGCACGGACACCCCATGGGTGGTTAGGTCATGACCTAATTGTACTCGACTTTAATACCCACTTTTACTTAACGGTTGTACAAAATACTAATTCGTGCAGGCTTGTCGCGGCGCCGAGCCGACGGCAGGAGTCGCGGTCCACCCTGCTGGCTGCGTGAGGAAGGACATCGACGATGCATATCAACCCTACACGATACCCGCGGAAGCCGACATACTGATACTCCACAGCTCCTACCTAGGCACAGCTTCACACAGGTAACTGCATATGGTTTTCAAAATTGCTTTTACCAGGCCTCGCCAAGTTGGGTCAGAGGGGCTGCTGCCTCCCTCCCCATTATGCTGAGATGGGACCATTTCATGATGCATGTTTTTATGTTTTTTTGCTTCTTTTTTTCTTTTGTCTTTGTAATGTTATCATGAATAAATGGTGTCTTTCTTTCTTTCTTTCTTTCTTTCATTAAAATGTTGACATTCAAGTGCCGCCTGTTTGCCCTACCGATACACGCTATAATTCTATTAGCCCCCCTCTCTTGGCCATCGGCTGGCGACTTGCACCAGCTTCATCGTTTTTACCTTCATACTTTATCATTAGAAAGAAATGCGACTTGATTCCGAATTCGCTAGTCAATATGGCCTGAACGTGTGAAAAATGTGCTAAATTTAAAATACAAAATGGTCCTTGATGAATTTTATCAAATCGTCGAAAATTTTATTTGAGCTATACTTTTATAACAATGCCCGTTTTTTATTAAGCCAAAACCAAAACTCAAAGCCTCAAAACCTCAAAACCTCTAAGTGAAACTGAAGAGACCGACGCGTTTGGGTCGAGTACACACATAGTCGTGTTAGGACTGATGAGACATACTGTGACGTCCCGTCTTATTTTCAGAAACGAACTCTACGGCTCGTGGTTCATCCAGTCTCTCTGCGCCAACATACATGAAATGGCAGCCTCTCATGACTTCGAGAGCATACTGACCGAAGTCAAACGAGAAGTAGCGATAGACCGGCACGACAGAGAATACAACACAAGAACGTCACAGATGGACGTAAATAAACAAATGCCTGTCACGACTTCAACGTTGATGAGGAAGCTGTATCTCGTGGAATCTGTAGTCGAAGAGCCGAAGACTCCAGCGGCGATGGTGCATCCGCCTTGCTCCAGTTTGCTCTCTCACTTTAACTACATTAAAACTTGTTTAAGGTAAGGCTAGATATTGTACTACGAGCAGATTCATCGCCCACCTCTCTCTCTTATAGTGCCTCTCCAACTAGTGGAGGTTGGCAGTCAGCTCCGCATATTTCCTCCGATCCTTCGCGAGGTTGAAAAGTTCGGCAGCACTTGCGACTCCGGTCCACTCCCGGATATTGTGCAACCACGACTTCTTCCTACGGCCGACGGCTCTTCTGCCTGTTACATTGCCCATCATTATTAGTTGCAGGAGTTCATATCTGGCGTGCCTAAGCACGTGGCCCAGATAGGCAACTTTACGCTTTTTGATGGTCTACATAAGTTGGCGTTTCTTCCCGGCTCGGCGTAGTACTTCAACGTTAGTCACTCGATGCATCCAGCTAATACCCACTAAATTTACAGAAATATTACATAAGTACAGTCACCAGCATAATTAAGTGATCATTTTTGTACCTTGTCGCTTTCAGTCGTTACATGATTTCGTATGGTTTTTCAAACATGACTTTAAAGTGACATGACAAGATACAAAAGTGATCACTTATTTATGCTGGTGACTGTACATATGATAGAGAGAGAGAGAGAGAGAGACATTTATTTACACACATTATGTCTTACATACGGACTGTTCTTATCTTACAAAAAACAGGCCAAGTGCGAGTCGAACTCGCGCACTGAGGGTTCCATACAAATTCGCCAAGTTATTATAAAATCCAGTGTTAGCAGAGCCGTGCTCTTAAGCAAAATGTAGGCAGTGTGAGGTCATTTTATATTGGATAGTTATATAGACAGACAAATATTAAATTTAAAAAAAAAGACCAATTTTCGGTGGAAGTTTGCATGGTAATTTACATCAATATTTTTTTAGTTTTATCATTCTCTTATTTCAGAAGTTTATTTAATTAATAATGTGCTTGTTTGAGTTTATTTTGACAAACTATACGAATAGTCTGATTATATTATAATTACTTTCACCATGAACATTTTACAATTTTTTTCACCATTTTACATTAAGTATAATTATTATAGATTACTTAACCCTTAAATGGTCCCAGTGTGTTTCTCTTGTTGTTTTTTTACAAAATGCTGATTTTACTTTGGTTTTTGGGGTGGAAAAGAAATATGTTTTCGAAATTTTCAGAAATGTATATATCTTATATGGTTTTCAGTATGTCACTTATAAGTGACATTGCCTACTTATGTGTATACCCAGACCTGTCACACAGAACGGACATTGCCCCCTTAACGTAATAAAATATTCTTTGGGCAAAAAACAATCACAACATATTATCAACTTAAATTTCTTTATTTTGTAAATGATTACAAAAGTATTGTCATCTTTGCCCGCTCTCGGGTGTCCGCCGCCACACCGGTATGCCTGCACATCATTGGGAGGTAGGACGCAGCCATGGTGTGGGCGCAAGTAGCGTCCCACACCAGCGCACGTCCGTAGGTACCTTCACGAAATCAATGACATCCCATCTGGACGCATGCCATCGCTCCGTGAGATCTGGGGCTCCATAGCAGCAGGAACGTTGGCACTGACGAGGGCCCTTCTGAGGATGTCATTCATTGAGGAGGACAGGGGGCCGGCACCCGAGGAGTAGGCGAGTCCTTGGTGGCCGAGGCGATCTACCGGGGCCCCACAAGAGGCACAACTGTGGTCCACGCAAACCTCAGCACCAAGTCGGAGACCGACGGTTATACGGAGGGTAATTGGGTCTAAGTATGCGGGTGCCGGTGTTCGGTTAGGGATAGTCATGAAGCCAGTGGCCTGATTCTGGTTTGGAAACCGCCAAAAGACTGGCGCTGAATGCTGTTTTCTGAAGCTATGGAATCGCAGGCCCGTTAAATTTTGGCTCGAGATGGAAAACTTGGGCAGGCATTTGAGGCTTCCACCAAGCACGCAGTCTCACAGTTTGTAGCCGGTGAGGCGTTAAGGATTTTATCTACGAGGTCAGAAGTGCTATGAATTGACGCCAAAACGCCGGCAGAGAGATAGGTACTTGAAACTTTGCGTGTTCTCAAACCACCATATCTTATTAGATACCTATATTAGAATCGTGGCTTGAGTCCATGCCTGCTCACTAAAACGGATAGGTATTTAAAATCGATTCAATTTGGGATTTTAAGATTAGATCAATAGTTTTTATCAGATGGGGGAAATTCCAAACGGGACAGCAGCGGAGCAGGTAAGTAAATTTAGGAACAAGTAGGCAGGACTTTAAAACAAACAAAGCAGAGTTACCTACTACTAATTTAAGTGAGGCGGTCCGAATAATTTTTAAATTTAGTAATTGATTTACTCAGAAGTGGAGGAATGGCCTCATCGAAAATGGGTGACTCGAGGAGATGAAGACTGTCTTTATTTAGGATCTTAATGTTCGGGCGATGTTGTTTGTCTAAAGGAGGCAAAAGCGTAAGAATTTTACTAGATCTCCACCCTTTTGCGGCCATGTTACTAAAACAATAACATAATAATGAAGTCAAATGTTGTTTACTAGCACTGGACTTTGTCCGTTATAAGTGACAACTAACTTTTAAGGCATCACAGGTAAAGTCCGTTACAAATGACAAACGTTAAAATTACAACTTTTAGGGAATATGGGCAAAGTCCGTTATAAATGACAAACATTAAAATCACAACTCTAAGGTATAACGGGGAAAGTCCGTTTTAAGTGACACTCTGATTATTTCAAACATCGACAAGAAATTACAAGTGTTTTTTGAAAAATAACTACTTTATACTATTATTTAACTGTTATTACTTCTCATTTACGCAAAAAAGTAACGTAAAACATAATAATAGTTACGAATACAACTATTTGATTTTGAGCCCGACACCGTCTTGGCAGTTGCATTTTAACGACTGCTCACTTCTTGACAAGCGTCGCGTGCGCACTGCTTCTTGATACGCAAGAAGGAAAAGGATAGTCTAACTAACATCACGTGGTACTTAAACCGCGCGAGAGTTCACTCAAATTTGAATTGTGTGAGTTTCATTGGTGTGTCTTTTGAAACGGACAAAATCCATTTAAGGGTTAAGCCTTTTGCGTGCCATATTGTGGCGGGGCATGCATTCATGTAACTGTATGCAACTGACATGTATAAATAAGTAACACCTGTGTATGTTCCAGCAAAATAAACTCATTTCATTTCATTTTCATTTCATTTCACATTCTGTACACGTACATGTAAAATATGAAAAAATACGATATACTTAAGAGTAGTACCGATATGGTGTAAAATGGGCCACTCAGCATAATGTACATAAACCATATCTCTATCCTTTATGGGGTAGACAGAACCTAAGGTGACAAGATCTAAAGGCCACGTTTAGCATGATTGTGGGCGCATAGGTGGAAAGAGGAACCAAAATAGCGACGAGTGCTAGCCGCATCCCCAATAACATAAATATACATAACATAAGATTTTCGCCCAAACGCTCGACGGGCTGTTACAATCTGCGTAGGAAGAAGCACCTGGTACCTACATTCTATGTTTTTTAATAGGTGAAACTAATGTAAGTACAGTAAAAAGTAAAGTTGTTCTTGGTTACAGGTCTTTCTTAGAAGATAACCCCGAGGACGCAACGATGAAGAATTTTCTTATCGTAGCAGACACTTTTAAAGATGATCCTGAGTGCGACTCGTCCAAGAAGGCATTGCTTCAAGTAATATGCAGCTATCTCGCAACGACCGCACGAAAACACCAGTTCTTTAAATATTTGTACCTGTACAATGATTAGAACATTGTTCAGATATAAATTACAACTATAGACCAAAGGCGCGGGGTAGGACGACCGCGGGGGCCGAGAGAGGTGCGGGCGGCAGGCGCACTACCCGCCCGCACCCCTCTCAGTCCCCGTGGTCGTCCTACCCCGCGCCCCTGTGCCGCGCAGGCGAGAACTCATTTAAGCGGGCGGTCTATAACGGAGGCCTTACCATGGGGTGCGTCCCACGAGATATAACTACAAAATATCTAATTTCATAATAATAACGTTCACAAGATATAATTTTTGATGTTAGCTGTTATGAACATTATATGCTTTGATCGTTATTTCAATTGATATTATATATAAACAACGTTATACGGTACCTTACAAAATTTGATATTTTAAGATTATAATTTTCGTTCATTATATCCAGTAAACGTTATACTAAACGAGTTTATATAAAGTGAGCGTATATATTATGAACATTAGATAATAAGTTGTTATATCTCGTATTACTTACCCCTTACCATGACGTCCTAATTCCGACTCAGTTCAAGTTTTAGCTGTCACTTTCAGTATGGATCTGACAGCGAGCGAACCTAAACTGAATCGCATTGAGACGTCATGGTAAGGCCCTGTACGCAGTCGGCCTCAGAAGAAGCCGAACACTTTAATGTTTTGTCGCAATAACCAACTATATGTCGTTATGTTTGAAATGTGCCACAGTATTGATGTTATATTTGTGTCTTGCAAAATGAATGTCGTCTTTCTTTCTTTATTAATATCAAATAAAAGAAGTGGTTACTACACAGATGGTTTTATTTTAAACATAAAATTAACTTAACTACTCGTACCTATTACGTTTTACCAGCACGGAGGTTCCACACCAAGTGTCGCCCCTTCTCTAAGTCCCCACCTTCGGTAAAACATCTGAATCAGTTGGGGCGAATTCAATTCTTTTTAGGGTTCCGTACCTCAAAAGGAAAAAACGGAACCCTTATAGGATCACTTTGTTGTCCGTCCGTCCGTCTGTCAAGACCCTTTTTCTCAGGAACGCGTAGAGGTATCAAGCTGAAATTTATATATCAAATACTCAGGTCTACTGCCCCTTGGAGCTGTGAAAAAATCAAACTTCTTAGCCAACGCAATCAAATGATACAGCCGTTTTCGACTCTCAAGGGAATCAAAACCTACAGCACGTCTAGCACGACAGCGCACAAGAGTCGCGTCGCGCGCGAGATAGATTGCCCGTCTTTTTCTTACTGTTCGTTCTAGAAAGAGACGGGTAATCTATCTCGCGCGCGACGCGACTCTTATGCGCTGTCGTGCTAGCCGGGTAGGGTACTTCCCGTGAACGCAGACTCTTAAAATTTGGTATGAAGGTAGGTCTTATAGCACAGATTAAGGAATAATTGCGAAAACCGTAAATATGTATGTATGTCTGTATATATCAGTGATCTATATAAAGTGACCCCACACTGCGTACATTTTGCTTTGGAGCAGGGCTCTGCTTACACTGGTTTATAGATATTTCTAGATAATGGTACGGAACCCTCGATGCGCGAGGCCAACTTGCACTTAGCCGGTTTTTTTTTTAATAAATAAATATCACGGGACAAATTACAACAATTGACCCAGTCCCAAACTAAGCAAAGCTTGTACTATGGGTACCATAGATAAACATACATATACATATAATAAAGATAAATACATACTTAAATACAGACAACATCCATGACTCGGGCACAAACATTCGTATTCATCATACAACTGTCTGCCCCTACCGGGATTCGAACCCGGGACCTCTAGCTTCATAGTCAGGCTCACTAACTACTAGGCTATTCGGTCGTCAACTAGGTACGGGGTTAGGTTCGTAAGGACTAGATTGCATAACGACTCTATAAGCAAAACGTCTTAGTTGCATAAGGTCTTGGTAAGCACAATGTCTTTTTTGCAGAATGCCCTAGTCAGTAGAATGTCTTAGTTGTTCGATCGACAACTATAGCATAACGCCCGAAGTTGCAAAATGACTAATAGAGTTTACGTCCAAGTTATTAATAAGTCTTGATTGTAAAACGACGCATAAGGAAAAGTGTCTGGATAGCATATATGGTCTTGTTGGTAGCAATATTATTGAAAGATAAAATTGACAATTTTATTATTTCTAGTGAAATTACACCACACGTATCTATTTATTTTTATTTATTTATTTATTCAGTACATCCACACCGTTTACCTATTGTGAGTCATAGAAACTATTAATTGGTACATTAGTCTGATATACACGACAATAACGGAGTAGGTACATCATTGTCCATACTGCGAGATGTCTATTAAAATATTACAATAAAAAAAAATAAGATCATATCGTATCAGTAATAACTCCCTGAAGTACCGATGTATTATATAATGTATTTTATAATTTAAACGTATTCTTTTCAAATGCTGCATGTAGTAATTAATTCATGTTTAATATTATTAGTCCTATGAACAAAATAATTGTATGCTCGAAATGAGCAACTATTGATACCTACTTTTGTCATTTACCATCTTTGTGCAGTTTACAATGAATAAATACTTACTTACTGCACAAACAACAAGACAAGTGGTAGTTTATCCAGCCAAGTTCTAAGAAGAAGGGACAGGTGCGGTGATGCGACTTAGCAACCGTGTGTAACATTCTGTCGGCGAAATCAACGCATATTTCTAATAGGTATTGAACATGACTCTCATTTCTATTTAGAGTGACCTTGGTCTTATTTCTTATCGCGACAGAAACGCAGCGTTAGACTTTATTTTATAATTTTTAAGTACCTTGTAAAGATGTTGAAGAGAAGAGATGAAAGTAAAGATAAAGAAAGAAAGAAAGAAGACATTTATTCATTTTACAAGACACACAAATATAAGAGGTGTCTTAATGGTTGTCTGGTAGAGATCGCTATTAACCGATAAGACCGCCTATTTTATACTTTGTTCTTTGTTTCTGTATTGTTTTGTACTGATTTGTTGTGTTCAATAAAGAGTATTTGTATTGTATTGTATTGTATTGTATTGTATTGTATAAGAGCATACCTTCACACAATTTTATAGAAATGATACAACAACAAAAACACATTATGAACATCAATTCTTCTTCTTCTTCTTCAATGGCTTCTGAAATTTTGTCCGCTTGTCTGTTTGTCCGTCTGTATGTTTATGTTACTTGACCCGGCCGCCCACACAACTGCGAATGCCGATTCCATTTTTAAATATAATTGTGATAGGGCAAGTGGACGCCGACGCCCTTCGATTGTCCTGCCAAATCTCTTGGCATGTTAAAATCGGTTAGTAGTCGTGGTTTTTCCAAATTCAAATAGCCACGACTTCAAAGTAAACATCTGTTAGCTTGGAGCAACATATAGCTTTTCTTTCATCAAAATCGGATGTCGGAAAAAAAAGATAGTGACATAGAATATTAATAAACAAAAGATCGGTCCTAAAAGTGAAGAGTGGCAGCTAGAAATAATTTACAGTCAACGCGGTCTTTAATTGTTGAGCCACGATAGAACCTTGTCGCAAAATGTTAATATAACTTCTAACTAATATTATAAATGTGAAAGTATGGATGGATGGATGGATGGATGTTTGTTTGTTACTCAATCACGTCAGAACGGCCCAACGGATCTGGATGAAATTCGGCACATAGATAGAGAAAAGTCTGGAATAGCACATAGGCCACTTTTTATCCCGGAAAATTCCCGCGGGATAGCGATAAACGAATTCTTTGCAGACGAAGTCGCTGGCAATAGCTAGTGTCAAAATATTATTGAAATTTGTTTGTCGACATGGTGTTAGGTACTCAACAGTATAAGTCCTCGAATGTACGTTACCAAGACGTCAAAAATATATATAGGTACTTACACCTTTTTTTGCTGAAGGAAGCGGCTTCGACCAACGCTGTGTAGAGTCCGTAGTCTCATAGCCACCCGTTAATAACATCCGTAATGTTATATGTATACACTATTTATACTATTACACTACACACATTAGTTAATATTTAGGCACATTAGTTTATTACTACATAGTATAAAACAAAGTCGCTTTCTCTGTCCTTATGTCCGTATGTCCCTATGTCTCTACGTCCCTATGTCCTTGTCCCTATGTATGCTTAAATCTTTAAAACTACGCAACGGATTTTGTTTTGATGTGTTTTTTTTTAATAGATAGAGTTAATCAAGAGGAAGGTTTATATGTATAATACATTCATAATATACCGTGCGAAGCCGGGGCGGATCGCTAGTACATAATTAAAAACAACTGACAGCCGCCTTAATCTTCCTTTTCTTTGGTGCCGTGGCGCGTGGCAATGACTTAGTGTCAAACAGCCACCGACAGCCAAAAAGGTGGAAAACTCTAAAAATGTATTATTATTCTAAATACTAGCACAGTATTTAGCAAGCAAGATTAGAGTGGGATGTGAGAAGAGATCACAAGCCGGCACGCAGAATTCCTGAACATCTGGGAGGCTACGCCGAAATTCGATTTTCGAAATTCGTATCGTTCCCTCTCGCTCTCTAATTAATGACTATTGGTGTGAGCGGGCGGCACGAAACGAACTCAGTGACACACTCAAATCGAATTGCGGAGTATCGGGCCTGAAGGTCAAATGTTCGATTTAACCTTGCCGGTTGCCAGTCGGGCACTTGGGCAAGGCGGGCCATGCGCTCGCGCAGCTTTGCAGTTTTAAAAACAGTCATAAGGATAACAGTGCTCAGTGCGGTCGTGTCTTACAGTCCGGGTTAATATTTGCCAAAAAACTGTGTCTACCTTTTTAATATTATAAGGTAAGGACTATTTAAAATGTTATTGGGTGTCGGTATCGATCTTTTTTTAGTATGGTCATGGATGTCTTCGCCGTCTGTAAATCGATTTCCATAATTATTTTTAATGTCTAAAAGCTGATCCAAAAACGTAAAATAGATTTAGTAGTTGCGATTTTATTTACAATTTTAATTCAGTTATTATATCTGTTATAGGAGAATATATCATGTTTATAACTTAGGCGGTCGATGACCCCGCAGTATCGCGGCGTATGCGGCGATATTTAAAATTGATTAAGCTCTGTCAATATAACTATAATCACTAGATATTTTGCCAACTTATCAGTTGCTTGTTGTTATCAATCTAAATGCGGTCTGACTTTCCCAGTCGCCGGCAAAGCAACATTTATACAATCGTTTATTGAACGTACAATACCTACCTCTAGGTCAGTTTAGACTTATAAGAAAAGTGGCACTAGTGAGAGTACTTAAGTACTATTATTTTATTCTGTGGTAAGAGTAAAACCACTTGTAACCTGTCCGCATCACGACCGGCAGTGTAATAAAGCTTCTATTTTTGGACCATTTCCAATAGTTCCAGTGACAATGCAATAAACAAGAACTAGTATCCATCTAGTATCAGTAAAATGCGTGTATTTTTTTATAACCTGTAACGCTATTAAATAACCTTTTTTTGGTATAAAACTACCGTGAGGCTCAGACATATTAATGTAAATAAACGGATAACTCATGTTTTATTTCGTCGGAAAAGGTCCGACAGTTTCGGATCTTTCGAGATACTTAGTCATGGTGCGACGGGGTATGGTGATGGGGTCGGGTAAGAATCTCGAAATATTCGAAACTGTCGGACCTTTTCCGACGAAATAAAACGTGAGTTATCCGTTTATTTACACTAACCTTTTTTTGGGACAATACAAGCGTAATAACTAAGATAAAGGAAACATAATTAGATACGACTGCTCTACCATTGTAATGTCGCACCGCGTCTGTCAAATAGAGTCAAAATTCAAGAAAATTTGGAGAATTTAGGAGCCTTAGAATAGAGGACAACATTCCCCGAGCGGTACAACTTATGGATCTTTGAAAAGCGAGCCTCCCTGTTCTTGAAAGGGCCGGCAACGCACCTGTGATTCCCCACGTCTTGCAGGTGTCCCTAGGCGATGGTGATCACATTCCATCAGGTGACCCGTCTGCTCGTTAGACCCCTCTTATATAAAAAAAGACAGCCGGTATGAAGCAGTCACGCTTTGGGAAATACAGCGTAACGTAACATCATCAAAGCTTCATCTGACTAAATATACGCGTAGTATGACGTATAAACATTTGAGTAGAACATAATTAATTACAACTAGCAACTAGTAGGTAAGTAATTTTAATCGTGTCTCGATGACGTTCGCGGGATGACTCATTAAATCATGTGTCGTCAACAACAAAGATTTAAAACGAGCGAGTGAGCTTTATCGGTGGTCTGTGGTAAACACGTACCTGCTTACGTGTCAAAGTGTGCGTGAGAGCGAAAGCGAGCATGACAAGCATAAAAAATAAAGAGGCATTATAATATTTGACAAACATACTGAACTATTACTAAGCTGTGTCAAATAATGATAAGAAATATTGCAATTAAATAATTATACCCTCGCCATCTTGAATTTCATAAGCTAAATCCGCTGTTGGAATTTGTTAAACTTTTCCTAGTAAAGCATGACGCCTACGGCGTAGAGGGGGGTCCATATTGTATCCCATAAAATTGAAGTTCCGAACGTCTGTCATAATTTTCCTTAGTCATAAAGCGATTTATTTCTGAAACAGTAAGTTGATATTAATTTCACCGGATAAAATAAAATTTTAACTAAAATTAACTACTTAAGTAGCTAATTTTTTTTTGGAATTTTAAAATTTAAATGAACATCAACATAAACAACTATTTTTTTTTTGTCAATATTCACATTATGTGTACGTTCGTTGTCTCATAATCGTATTTAATATATTAAACTATCATCATCATCGTCATCTCCAGCCTATAGTATACGTCCCACTGCTGGGCACAGGCCTCATCTCAGAATGAGACTAAAGTACAATTTATCAATAAATTAATATCGTTGGGAACTCCCTAGGACAATTTTCATTCGTGCCACAAAAACTTGCTCACAAACTCATGAGCTGAGATTGTGTAAAATAAAGAGTTATACTAAATAAGTCATCATCTCACTAGCGTTTTTCCCGGCATTTGCCACGGCTCAGTGAGCCTGGGGTCCGCTTTGACAACTTAATCCCAAGATTTGGCGTATAGGCACTAGTTTTACAGAAGTGACTGCCATCTGACCTTCCAACCCAGAAGGGTAACTTAGCCTTATTGGGATTGGTCCGGTTTAATCACGATGTTTTACTTCGCTGAAAAGCTCATAGTAAATCTCAAATGTATGTATGTGTAACTCTTTATTGTGCCATAAAATAAAACACATTCATTTTACAGTTAAATGTTATTCTAAGTGAGTAAATTCTCGATAAAAAAACAAAAACAAAACAACACAAAACAAAACAAACAAACAACAAATATAAGATTAGATTTTTTTTTATAAATATAAGATTTTTTTACGAAACGCTCAGCGCGTGAATCCTTAACAATTAAAAAGAAACATGGCAACATTAAGGCACTTTATTGTTTTTGTTGTTACACAGGTTTGTTGGTACACTATTTTTTAAATCGATATTCTAAAACAAATTTTTCAATTTTAATTTTGCTTTTTACAGATTTTGTGGACAGTTGACATCGTCTAAATCTTTTTTGGCTAGACTCAAACTTTCCTATGAGTGTTCAACATTACATAAAAATGGAATCTGGAGTTCCCGACAAATTGGAAAACCACGTTGAAGAATCTCTAGATGCTCGAGTGTTCAACCCTCCAACGGAACTCGAAGAAGTCGCTCCACCGCTCCCTGAGCGACCTAAAAGTGTAACAGACCCTTACTCTCAGGCATCAGGGAACCTGCCACCATCAGCTCCTAAAGTGCCAGGAAACGGAACTGTTCCAAAGATTTCTCCGCAGCCCCAAATTCCCGCCGTACCACACCTACCCAGCAAATATGCGGAAACATACGAACTGGAAAAATTTAATGAAAACCGTATGATTATATTCAATCATGACGAATTTTTGAATGCATCCCCTCGACCTGGAACACAATTAGACGAAGCGTGTTTGAGGAGAACTCTAGAACAATTCAGATTTAAAATAGATCCTTCATACAACAATCTCAAAAAGAAAGAGCTCATAGACACAGTCAAAAAGTGTAAGTATTTTTTTTTATTGCCACATACTCGTAGTAATTACAACAATTTTTTTTTGCTGTGGTCTTCATTTCATCGAATATTTTTTTGTTTAATGTAATTTTTTCGCATAATTACTTAGTCTAAGAATAATTTCCATTAGATGCAAAATCATTCGACCAAACATTACATGAGGGCAAATAAATACTGGACTACCCGATATCTTTGAATTAAATATTTCTATCATTTATTTAACAATCATTATGTGGACCTGACTGAACAAGAAATTTATTGAATTAGTAGGCGGTATATCACATCATGGAGTAGCACATTAGCATTAAGGCGAAGGGATAGGCAAATGACCTTGCCCGTTCGTGACGTGGCAAGCAGTCCGATCAACGCGACATCTGTTAAATAATCGACGCGTGAACTCGATGCGAATGGGCGCGTGCTGATGGATTGAAATATTGCACTGCGATGTTAGTAGATGGCGCTTGCTTTAGTTTTCCGATTGCCTACACAGACACAGCATAATGTTCAAATCAGATTTTGCAAAAATAATAAAAAAATTAACATTTCAGCATTCGTAACGTGGCCTTTAAGGTCTTGTTACCTTGGGCTCTGTCTGCTCCGCAAGGAATAGAGACGTTATTTATGTATGTATGTATGTGATATAATACATGAGAAAGTTTGTGACGATGTGAGTGAGTGTGTATGTATGTTTGTTTCTTCTTCAAGCTACAACAACTGGACGGATTTGGATGAAATTCGGAACGAAGACAGTTGGTACCCTAGATTAAAACAGGCTACTTTTTATCCCAGAAAAATGCAGTTTCCGCGGGATAGTGATGAACGTGACGTCAAAGGTGTCCAGAGTCTGTTTAGAGTCGCAACGTAAATTATTATTGCAGAATAAAGTAAAACTTGAACGTGTGCGGGAAAGATACAGAATAAGGCATGGTTTTTCCAATGATTATCTTCAAAACCAATATCCGAGGGTCCGAGAGGTCCCCAAACATAAATCCGTTATCAAAAATGAAAAAGGTGGCCGCCATTTTGAATTCTTTAAGTTTTGGACCGATTATTTTCAAAATCGATATCTGAGAATCCGAGTGGTCGTCAAACACAAATCTGCTATCGAAAATGAAAAAACTGGCCGCCATTTTGAAATCAGTTTACCGACCGATTGATTTCAAAATCGATATCTGAGAATCCGAGTTGTCTCCAAACATCGAAAATGAAAAAACTGGCCGCCATTTTGAATTCTTTACTTTTTGAACCGATTGTTTTCAAATTCGATATCTGAGGATCCGAGTGGTCCCCAAACATGAATCCGTTTTTAAAAATGAAAAAAGTAGCCGCCATTTTGAAAACTTTTGTTTTTCGACTGATTGTTTTCAAAATCGATATCTGACGATCCGAGTGATTCCCAAACACGTATCCGTTATATAAAATGAAAAAAGTGACCGCCATTTTGAAATCTCTAGTTTTTGAACCGATTGTTTTCAAAATCGATATCTGAGGGTCCGAGTGGTCCCCAAACATGAATCCGTTATCAAAAATGAAAAAAGTGCCCGCCATTTTGAAATCTTTAGTTTTTGGACCGATTATTTTCAAAATCGATATCTGACGATCCGAGTGGTTCCCAAACACGTATCCGTTATATAAAATGGAAAAAGTGGCCGCCACTTTGAAATCTTTAAGTTTTGGACCGAATATTTTCAAAATCGATATCTGAGGGTCCGAGTGGTCGTGAAACACAAATCTGCTATCGAAAATGAAAAAACTGGCCGCCATTTTGAAATCTTTAGTTTACCGACCGATTGATTTCAAAATCGATATCTGAGAATCCGAGTTGTCTCCAAACATGAATCCGTTTTTAAAAATGAAAAAAGTGACCGCCATTTTGAAATCTTTAAGTTTTGGACCGAATATTTTCAAAATCGATATCTAAGGGTCCGAGTGGTCGTGAAACACAAATCTGCTATCAAAAATGAAAAAACTGGCCGCCATTTTGAAATCTTTAGTTTACCGACCGATTGATTTCAAAATCGATATCTGAGAATCCGAGTTGTCACCAAACATGAATCCGTTTTTAAAAATGAAAAAAGTGACCGCCATTTTGAAATCTTTAAGTTTTGGACCGAATATTTTCAAAATCGATATCTAAGGGTCCGAGTGGTCGTGAAACACAAATCCGCTATCAAAAATGAAAAAACTGGCCGCCATTTTGAAATCTTTAGTTTACCGACCGATTGATTTCAAAATCGATATCTGAGAATCCGAGTTGTCTCCAAACACGTATCCGTTATCAAAAATGACAAAAGTGGTCGCCATTTTGAAATCTTTAGTTTTTGGACCGATTATTTTCAAAACCGATATCTGAGGGTCCGAGAGCTCCCCAAACATAAATCCGTTATCAAAAATGAAAAAAGTGGCCGCCATTTTGAAATCTTTAAGTTTTGGACCGATTATTTTCAAAATCGATATCTGAGAATCCGAGTGGTCGTCAAACACAATTCTGCTATCGAAAATGAAAAAACTGGCCGCCATTTTGAATTCTTTACTTTTTGAACCGATTGTTTTCAAATTCGATATCTGAGGATCCAGGTGGTCCCCAAACATGAATCCGTTTTTAAAAATGAAAAAAGTAGCCGCCATTTTGAAAACTTTTGTTTTCCGACCGATTGATTTCAAAATCGATATCTGAGGATCCGAGTTGTCTCCAAACACGTATACGTTATCAAAAATGACAAAAGTGGCCGCCATTTTGAAATGTTTAGTTTTCAGACCGATTATTAACCGATATCTGAGGGTCCGAGAGGTCCCCAAACATAAATCTGTTTTTAAAAATGAAAAAAGTGGCCGCCATTTTGAATTCTTTACTTTCTAGACCAATTGTTTTCAAAATCGATATCTGAGGATTCGAGTGGTCCCCAAACATGAATCCGTTTTTATAAATGAAAAAACTGGCCACCATTTATCAACCCGTTATCAAAAATGGAAAAAGAGGCCGCCAGCTCAGATATCAAATTTGAAAACAATCTGTTCAAAAACTAAACATTTCAAAATGATGATGACTTTTCTATTTTGTATAACGGATACGTGTTTGGGAACCACTCAGATCGTAAGATATCGATTTTGAAAACAATCGGTACAAAAACTAGTTTTTAAAATGGTGGACACCTTTTTTTATTTTTAAAAACGGATTCTTGTTTGGGGACCACTCGGATCCTCAGATATCGATTTTGAAAACATTTGGTCCAAAAAGTACAGAATTCAAAATGGCGGCCAGTTTTTTTTATATTCGATAGCAGATTTGTGTTTGATGACCACTCGGACCCTCAGATATAGATTTTAAAAATAATCGATCCAAAATTTAAAGATTTCAAAATGGCGGCCACTTTTTTCATTTTTAAAAACAGATTTATGTTTGGGGACCTCTCGGACCCTCAGATATCGATTTTGAAAATAATTGGTCTGAAAACTAAATATTTCAAAATGGCGGCCACTTTTGTCATTTTTGATAACGTATACGTGTTTGGAGACAACTCGGATCCTCAGATATCGATTTTGAAATCAATCGGTCGGAAAACTAAAGTTTTCAAAATGTCGGCCAGTTTTTTCATTTTTGATAGCAGATTTGTGTTTCACGACCACTCAGACCCTTAGATATCGATTTTGAAAAAAATCGGACCAAAACTTAAAGATTTCAAAATGGCGCCCACTTTTTTCATTTTTAAAAACGGATTCATGTTTGGGGACCTCTCGGACCCTCAGATATCGGTTTTGAAAATAATCGGCCCAAAACTTAAAGATTTCAAAATGGCGGCCACTTTTTTCATTTTTGATAATGGATTTATGTTTGGGGAGCTCTCGGACCCTCAGATATCGGTTTTGAAAATAATCGGTCCAAAAACTAAGGATTTCAAAATGGCGGCCACTTTTGTCATTTTTGATAACGGATACGTGTTTGGAGACAACTCGGATTCTCAGATATTAATTTTGAAATCAATCGGTTGGTAAACTAAAGATTTCAAAATGGCGGCCAGTTTTTTCATTTATAAAATCGGATTCATGTTTGGGGACCACTCAGATCCTCAGATATCGATTTTGAAAACAATTGGTCTAGAAAGTAAAGAATTCAGAATGGTGGCCAGTTTTTTCATTTTCGGTAGCAGATTTGTGTTTGACAACCACTCGGACCCTCAGATATCGATTTTGAAAATAATCGGCCCAAAACTTAAAGATTTCAAAATGGCGGCCACTTTTTTCATTTTTGATAACGGATTTATGTTTGGGGAGCTCTTGGACCCTCAGATATCGGTTTTGAAAATAATCGGTCCAAAAACTAAAGATTTCAAAATGGCGGCCACTTTTGTAATTTTTGATAACGGATACGTGTTTGGAGACAACTCGGATTCTCAGATATCGATTTTGAAATCAATCGGTCGGTAAACTAAAGATTTCAAAATGGCGGCCAGTTTTTTCATTTTTGATAGCAGATTTGTGTTTCACGACCACTCGAACCCTTAGATATCGATTTTGATAATATTCGGTCCAAAACTTAAAGATTTCAAAATGGCGGCCACTTTTTTAATTTTTAAAAACGGATTCATGTTTGGGGACCACTCGGATCCTCAGATATCGATTTTGAAAACAATTGGCCCAAAACTTAAAGATTTCAAAATGGCGGCCACTTTTTTCATTTTTGATAACGGATTTATGTTTGGGGAGCTCTCGGACCCTCAGATATCGGTTTTGAAAATAATCGGTCCAAAAACTAAAGATTTCAAAATGGCGGCCACTTTTGTCATTTTTGATAACGGATACGTGTTTGGAGACAACTCGGATTCTCAGATATCGATTTTGAAATCAATCGGTCGGTAAACTAAAGATTTCAAAATGGCGGCCAGTTTTTTCATTTTTGAGAGCAGATTTGTGTTTCACGATCACTCGAACCCTTAGATATCGGTTTTGAAAATAATCGGTCCAAAAACTAAAGATTTCAAAATGGCGGCCACTTTTGTAATTTTTGATAACGGATACGTGTTTGGAGACAACTCGGATTCTCAGATATCGATTTTGAAATTAATCGGTCGGTAAACTAAAGATTTCAAAATGGCGGCCAGTTTTTTCATTTTTGATAGCAGATTTGTGTTTCACGACCACTCGAACCCTTAGATATCGATTTTGATAATATTCGGTCCAAAACTTAGAGATTTCAAAATGGCGGCCACTTTTTTAATTTTTAAAAACGGATTCATGTTTGGGAACCACTCGGATCCTCAGATATCGATTTTGAAAACAATTGGCCCAAAACTTAAAGATTTCAAAATGGCGGCCACTTTTTTCATTTTTGATAACGGATTTATGTTTGGGGAGCTCTCGGACCCTCAGATATCGGTTTTGAAAATAATCGGTTCAAAAACTAAAAATTTCAAAATGGCGGCCAGTTTTTTCATTTTTGATAGCAGATTTGTGTTTCACGACCACTCGGACCCTTAGATATCGATTTTGAAAATATTCGGTCCAAAAAGTAAAGAATTCAAAATGGCGGCCAGTTTTTTTCATTTTCGGTAGCAGATTTGTGTTTGACGACCACTCGGACCCTCAGATATCGATTTTGAAAATAATCGGCCCAAAACTTAAAGATTTCAAAATAGCGGCCACTTTTGTCATTTCTGATAACGGATACGTGTTTGGAGACAACTCGGATCCTCAGATATCGATTTTGAAATTAATCGGTCGAAAAACTAAAGATTTCAATATGGCGGTCTTTTTTATTTTGATAACGGATCCATGTTTGGGAACCACTTTGACCTTCAGATATCATTTTTTTTTTCTTTCTAATGATAGACTATACATTGGAGTACTACTTGCCTCATTATCAAAATTTTTCATGCAGTAATTCCAACCAAAATCCTATTTCCCATGCTTGTTCGCTAAACAGCAAGTAAGTATCAAACCAACCTGCCACTAAGTTCCCAAAAAACGGATTGAAAATAATAACTTTTAACTTAATATAGGTATTATACGTGCGAAGCGAACGAGTACGACTTTTTGAAGCACTGTTTCGCGCCTATTCTGTGACTCAAACAACATGCTTAGCCAAACCAATGTGAAAAAACGCGAAGCGAATATTGGCAACGTCGCGTCGCTTACGCACTGCCGCCACCGAGCGAACATGCAACGTTGCTTTTTCCTTATTATTTTCATACGTCTTATCCAAATTATTTTTTTATTTATTTATCTATTATTTTTTTATTATTTTTTTATGAACATTTTTGGTTTTATCTTAATAATTTATTTCATTGTATTATCTTTTTAACATTTTTTTGGTTTCCGAATTTTTTTGTACATTGAAAAGCGCCTGATTGAATGTGCGGGCAAATATTGCGTTCGCCCTTTTCACAGGATCAGGGCAGTACTACTCTCTAAATCCTTATTTGTTGGCTAATTGAAGCAAACGCACCGCGGAATTTTAATTATGAGTTACTAGAGTGACCTCGTCGAGATTGGTAGCAAACAGATTGGTTTCACCCGAGCAAACCGTGCACAAAATATTTTCGAGACTCTTAGAGCAAACGAATTTTTGTACTAACTACGACATTAAGGAATATGTTTTCACCGGTGAATTCTAATTCAAGACATGTTTTATAGAATGTGCAGTTTTCAAAATTCCAAATTGTGTATTATCGCCATAAAACTTGCACAAAAACAACCAATTTATGAGCTTTTGCCTATCCCTTCGCCTTAAGCTTCCGATTGATATAACTTCGTATATTTCTTTGTTTCCAGTCGATTCTACTTGAAATATGGTACGTCCGACGATAATGTGCAAAGTACCGACAGATAAAAGTTCGTTTTTAAAATTGAATTTTTAATAAGCAAATCGCACACTTCGCACCGCACCCATCCACCTAACTAACCAACTTACCTGTAGATATATTACATTTATACTATTGAACTTATGGGGCCATCCATAGAGTAGGTACCGTTAACAGCGGTGACTTTGATCAATTTGATCGTTTTAAAATTGCTGTAAAATCGATAATGTCTACATGCGGTGTATGTTTGTCATGTAGACGCAAAGGCGATCGATGAAGACATTGATTGAAAGCGGTAACAACAAATAAAAATTAATGATTTCGTCGTTATAACTACATTTTAAAATTACCCCATAAATCAAAGTCATATCGATTTACGGTACGTCACGCATTTAGGAGGGGGGGTCCGGAAATTTGTGACGCACAGACATAATAATTGTAGTCTTCATAGTAAACCCTGTGACAAGGTGAAGGGGCTCTAAAAATGATGAAATCGTTGTGACGTACTTTGGACGGGACGGCCCCTTTGTGTAATTTCAAACTAACATAGTCTGTAAGAACATTGTTATAATAAACATACAGATTTTGGCAACCCTTTCAAGCAATTAGGTTTCGTGGCGGGAGTAAGCTCGCGCAAGTATTTTATGACCAAAAGAAAGTACTTACAAGAAAACTCCTGCTAGTTCCATTACATTGCCAGGCCGTGACGCTAACGGGTTAGAAGTCGTCGACCCAGTGCTGCAATGTAATGCGAGTTGCTGGATTTTTCTTGCAAGTAGAAAGAGCTACTCTTTGACGTGATAACTTATAAATCGATGAACACCGGCTGCACGCACGAAAAAGTGTCACGTTCCGCGTGACGTCAGAGCTAGCAGTTTTCATCAATGTTTCTTTATGACGTTATCACGTGAAACTATCGTCCGTAAACCGACTTTACAGACTGTAGGGTTCTTTTTTTTATTGTACGATGATTTACGAATCGCAGTCCTCGCGAGAGCTACGGGCGGCTGCGATTCTATGAACATGCACAAGGCTTTTAGTGCTAAAGGGTGCTAGTCTAAAGGGCTAAAGAAACTTTAAATTCGCTACGAATCACACAAGAAGGTTGCCGGAATCTGGAATAAGAACATCTGAAATAAATCTTTCCGTAAATACATTTCAGTTGCCCTGAAAACAAATTTCTCCAAATACGGGTGCGTCTGGGTGGTCATAATGACTCACGGATGGACGAAGAAACCCGGCTTCCTCTCGGCGTATGACGAGCCCTACAATGAACATGAAATTTATGAGCATTTTGATGCTTCGAAAAACCCTTCTCTGGCGGCGAAACCCGTCATTTTTATAATCCAGGTGCGTTTTTGATATCATGTTTGCTCATTTGAAAATTTAGGTACAAATGCTACTCCTAAATGATTTTTGTTTATTCATTTATGGACTCCGCAAAGTAGAGCCTGATTCGACCAGTAATTTTTTGAAGTGAAAACTTCTTATGCGGCGCTGAGCACTTTTTGGGATGACTTTTTGTTGAAACTCGCGTCAGGCGTAAGACGGAGGGAGAGTTTAAGTACAAGGATATCTGTAGGCTTATTGTCTAACTCGCTCGCAATCGCCATCGTCTTCATTTTGACAGTTCATGTATGGGCTGACAATTGGCATCGGAATCAGCTAGCTGTCACATTCATACAAGAACTGTCAAAATGAACACGATGGCGATTGCGAGCGAGTTAGACAATAAGCCTACAGATCCTTTAAGAGCTTATTTTGAAATACGAATGAATCGCGTTCGATTTTTGAAGTGTTTTTTTGTTGAGTCGTGGAGCAAAAGTACCTACTAGGGCATCAGCACATTGTTAGAAGTCTGTCAAAATAGATAATACGTACGTTTTTTTTGTAAGCGGCCAGTACGGTACGCGTCTTGAGCGTCATAGTTACTTTAATGTTAAGTACCTAACATTAAAATCTAATCTAAGCTGATGTTTTCACTTCTGCCGGCACTCCCGGAGTGCTACACGTCGCTTTTTTTTTTAATAATTCCTTTTTTTTGGCAGGCCTGTCGTGGGGCCGATCCGTCGCCGATAATTGCGGCAATGAAAAACTGTATGTTCCCTTCGGCCCAGCTGGACGATGGGGAAAACAAGGAGTTCTATCATCTGCCCATGGACGCTGACAGGCTCGTGTTCCATAGCGCGTACATCGGCAGGGCTTCAGTCAGGTACGACAGGTTGTTTTCGTTCATCTTTTCTTTCTTCCTCTTCGTCATCTTCTTCCTCTTTTCAAAGACTTAACTTTTTAGAGATGCCCAATTACCTACTGTTTTATCTCTGTTTGGTTCAAATTTAATTATTATAAGTTAATTTATCAATGACTGAAAGCCTATGATGACGATGATGATGATATTGTCGAAGTAACTTGGTGCAACTTGCACTTAGTGGTCGGTGACTTAAAATTTGTTATTATATAACCTAACATAACCTCATTAATCATTAGTTATTATTTCCTTAACAATTATTTACAATTGTGTTGGAAATAATATAATGCTTAAGGAGAATTAATTAAAAACCTTTGAAATTTCAAATGTAAATAATGAAATTCAATGATTAACAATAATAATAATGTACCAAGATGAAGCGAAAGAGGTAAGTACGTCAGGATCGTAGCAAGTAGGAAAGAGGCGTGACGGTGTGTATGTATGTAAGAATAACAACTAAAATAAAATACAAACACTGTGGAACAGGTGGCGAAGGTAGAGTCATGCTCTCACCTACTCTATACCCTATTATGATTATGTCAATTTTGTACCTATGCATTTTTGGAATTCTTTCTGAATTATTTTCTTGTTTCATCCTTATTAGGTCCCTTTTTTTACGTACCTAGTTGAGCTACAGTTTTATTTTTGTAGTGGAACTATAGTTTTTTAAACTTCGTTTTTCTTAATTCCTTTTTATATTGCAGACACCCGCAGCACGGTTCTTGGTTTATCCAAACTCTGTGTAAGAAGATCAGTGAATACGCATTGACTCACGACTTGGAAACTATATTTAGGCTGGTCAGACGGGAGGTTGCGCTGGACCATATTGGTGGACCCGCTAAGGTGAGGCAATCGTTGCAATCATTTGAGGGCTAGGCTACCTACCTACGCATCAAAATAATGTAAGGTTGAGAATGCATAATGTGTTTACATACGTATTTTTAGAAATGGAAGCAAATGCCAGTAGTCTCCTCCACTGCGATAAGGGAAATCCGTCTAGCGCCTAACGTTTCTCCACAAACCGACTCCAAGGATATGGTGGACTTTCCTGCCCATTCTCTAAATGGGAATATTCTAGCCAAAGAACCTAAGGAGTTGAAGGCGCCTGATGAGATTCCTGACAATTCGCTCATCCTATTGCAGCCATACCATATGCCTTGCTCTTGCTTCTTGGAATACTTCGAATATTTGAAGCAGTGTTTGAGGTAATTATAATATTAGAAACACGTTCACTAAAATGAAACAAAGTTATCTCTTACACTTAAACGACTTAACCAAAAACTTGGTGCACTTTTGACTCTCCTCTTTTTTTACAGGACTTTCGTTGAACACAATGCTAATGATGGCGTCGCTAATAACCTATTGACCATGGTGGAGAGGGCAGGAGACGGGGCAGAGTATAACCTGCTCAAGTTCAGCTACATACGCTCTGTGCGGGAGCACTTTGATACCAACCAGCATAAGTTCCCGCCTGAGGCCGCCGCGTTTTTTCATCGCTTGTATGATTAACAGATTGAAAGTGTTGGATTAGATGCGTCTTAGGGCGCCTTCACGTTACGTCGCATGAAACGCAGCAGTTTATCCCTTCTTATTACATCTACAGCCACGCGACTTGTTTCCGTTAGGGCGGCGCACTTCATTCCAATAATGGATTCCAACGGGGAAACATCATTGATGCTCGCTGCTGCAGGTATTTGCGATAATGTGAAGGTGCGTGACACGTTCGAAATCTTTTCACGCAAGACTAGGTATATCTGTGTTCGCAACGTTCCTTTTGGTAGGTCATTCTCCGCGTTTACGTACCGAGCTAGGCGTTAGTCAATTAAATCTGTAGAATTACTGCGTTTCTTCTCCAGCTTTGGTAGGTACACTCCATTTATGTACTTAATTACGTGACGTATTTTCCACATGGACACTGCATTAATTAGACAAAGTGCGCAAATTTAGAGAATGTCCGTGGCGTCAGTCACATCTCGCTCTTTCGTACTCCAGTTGTAATATTTCGCTCTTGTTTATGATCATAATAATTATACATTGGAACCACCAATAGAGAGATATGAAAATGAAAAAGCTCATAAGATAAATATCCACCGGTATTTAAGGATCATTTTAGTAAGGAGCGTGTATTACTTAAGTAAACTATTTGAGGGGTGGCTGTGAGGGGTTGTGTTCGAGCTAAATCTCACCGAATCTCACGTATGGGAGAGGGGAATCTCGGCAAATATCACGTCTTTTCCGCAAGAAACAATGAACTGGTTACTAAATTCAATTACTGTAATTGTGAGTCTAAATGCTAATATTGGGTACTTAATCCAAAGCGTGAATGTAATTTTAAATTTCGAGTGGTAGATTAAAACAGGGATCCCTCCATTTCCCATAATTTCATTTGTACTAATTTCATTTGCCATAATGGTCACTGGCTATAACCTTCAATTGCCCTAATATCACATGCCATAATTTTTGAATGACATAATACTCAAACGTCATAATGTTCAACATCCCTAATATTAGATACCATAATATCACTATCCATAATTTTTACTTTCCATAACTTTCAAAATCACTAATATTTCATGCCATAACAATCATTTGCCATAATTAAGGAAAAAACAGATCCAGACTGTTGAAATTTACTGCTACCAAAACACGGTAGGTTCGTTAGGTTTCTTGCGACCCTCAGAGCTGAAATAGAAGCATCTCTTAGGGCTCGGGGGGCTCGGGGGGCAAAGCCCCCCTCAATAGCCACATGCCTGGTCCATTAATATATAGGTTAGGTTAGGTTAGAATGGTGTCAAGGCGCAAAGCGCCAAAACTAGGCGGAATAGGAGCTCCGCGAAGCGGAGCTCCGTCGACTTCGCCTCAGGGTCATTCAGTTCATATTTATGTTTGTTTTCTAGACATCACATCTGTTAAACGTAGATAATTAACACAACCCGTAGTAAAAAAATAACATTTTAAAATTAGTTATTATTATTATCACAAGAATCAAAATTCTGGGTTTTTTATGGCAAATAATTATTATGGCGTTTGAATTTTATGGCAAATGATTTTAGGACAATTGATAATAGGAAAAATGAAATTTATGGCAAACGTATCGTTATGGGACCTGAAAATTATGGCAAATGAAAATATGGCTAATAATCATTATGGCATATATATCGTTATGGAATATAAAATTATGGCAAATTAAATTCGGGCATGTGAAATTAGTTTATATGAAATTCGGGCAAACATTAGAGAACCCTCACGTGAGATTGTACCGAGAGGAGTCGAGGCGAATCTCAAATCGCCAAAGTCGCCTCACTTACTTAATGTAGGTACCTACACTCTCTTACACTTACATTTACTCATCTTAAGTGTCAGTTATATGATTATACTAGCTGTTGCCAGCGGTTCTCTATTGTTTGCCCGAATTTCATATAAACTAATTTCACATGCCCGAATTTCATTTGCCATAATTTTATATTCCATAACGATATATATGCCATAATGATCATTAGCCATATTTTCATTTGCCATAATTTTCAGGTGCCATAACGATACGTTTGCCATAAATTTAGTTTTTCCTATTATCAATTGTCCTAATATCATTTGCCATAAAATTCAAATGCCATAATAATTATTTTCCATAAAAAACCCAAAATTTTGATTCTTGTAATAATAATAATAACTAATTAAAAATGTTATTTTTTTACTACGGGTTGTGTTAATTATCTACGTTTAACAGATGTGATGACATGTGTAGAAAACAAACAAAAATATGAACTGAATGACCCTGAGGCGAAGCCGACGGAGCTCCGCTTCGCGGAGCTCCTATTCCGCCTAGTTTTGGCGCTTCGCGCCTTGACGCCATTCTAACCTAACCTAACCTAATTAATTGACCAGGCATGTGGCTATTGAGGAGGGCTTTGCCCCCCGAGCCCCCCGAGCCCTTAGAGATGCTTCTATTTCAGCTCTGAGGGTCGCAAGAAACCTAACGAACCTACCGTGTTTCGGTAGCAGTAAATTTCAACAGTCTGGATCTGTTTTTTCCTTAATTATGGTAAACTAGCTGTTGCCAGCGACTTCGTCTGCAAAAAATTCGTTTATCGCTATCCCGCGGGAACTACGCAATTTTCCGGGATAAAAAGTAGCCTATGTGCTATTCCAGACTTTTCTCTATCTATGTGCCAAATTTCATCCAGATCTGTGGAGCCGTTCAGGCGTGATTGAGTAACAAACAATCATCCATCCATCCATCCATACATCCATCCATCCATACTTTCGCATTTATAATATTAGTTAGATGATTGTTATGGCATGAAATATTAGTGATTTTGAAAGTTATGGAAAGTAAAAATTATGGAAAGTGATATTATGGTATCTAATATTAGGGATGTTGAACATTATGATGTTTGAGTATTATGGCATTTAAAAATTATGGCATGTGATATTAGGGCAAATGAAGGTTATAGCCAGTGACCATTATGGCAAATGAAATTAGTACAAATGAAATTATGGGAAATGGAGGGATCCCGTTGCCAGCGACTTCGTCTGCAAAGAATTCGTTTATCGCTATCCCGCGGGAACTACGCAATTTTCCGGGATGAAAAGTAGCCTATGTGCTATTCCAGACTTTTGTCTATCTATGTGCCGAATTTCATCCAGATCTGTTGGGCCGTTCTAACGTGATTGAGTAACAAACAAACATCCATCCATCCATCCATCCATCCATCCATACTTTCGCATTTATAATATTAGTTAGATGATGACATCTCTGTCTGTTTCGTAGTAATAAGTAAATAGAGACGGAATCACAGATAACTGACACTTAACATAACTGGAACTTTACAGAGTGATGAAGAAGAAACACGCCCTAAGTCAACCTGACCACCGGCAGTAGAATATTATTTCACTTGCATTTGAAATAAACCAATGTAATAAGATCAATTAAGCTAATATAAGTTATAAGTTTTTGCTGACACTACTTTTTGATGACTGTACTTGCATTGTTGTAATCTATCTTGCATTATATTACCAAATATTGAGTCAATTCAACTGCTAGACTTATCAAACATACATAATTAATTTCATGGCATGCTTTGACATTATGTTAACTTAGATTTAGGCATAAATTATTATTGTGTGCCCTTACAGGGCGTCATGGACTGACTTAGAACAATGTTAACATCTTTATAATGTATGTACATGACTTGACAATGAATATGATTAAATGATTAAATGATTAAATACATGTTTAGCTTATTATTTAGTTTAAAAAGCTCGTTTGTTCGATGTTCGTTTTATAACTCGTAGGCATAAGAGGACATACTTAATTCATTGTATAATAATAACAAATAAATAAATGGTATTTGCTCAAGAGCATAATATAAGTTACGTAAGTCTTTTGTATTTTTAATATTTTTCCTTATTACAATAATTATTACATGCTTTTGTTTCATTTTATTTACACAGTTATGACTTATGAATTTAACTTTTTTGCCCATTCCGACGTTGGGCTTTGGCCATCAATGCTGGAAGAGAAGCAACTGGTTCATTCTATGTTTTTTCTTTGCTCCCAGACCAGTATGGCATGATTAATTTGGTTTTTTATATTACATTTTTAATGATATAACTTTTAATACTTGTACACATGCAAATATTTGAAGAATTTGTACTCTTGCGCGTTCGTTTCTAGGTGTTCCCTTATTTTTCGCAGCAGTTTCTCTTTGGATGAGTTGAATTCTGCATTGTCTTTAAAAGTGTCTGCTATGTCGAGGAACCCTCGCACTGTCGCATCATTAGGGTTCTCTTCTATGTAAAACCTGGAATCAAAGACAACCTTAAAGCTTAGCTAGGAGTCCTTACTTCACTGCAATCCACAGGGATCTTTTGTGAATGAAAAAAGACAACCTTAATTTATAACGAGCTACCTATTACTAATCTTACAAAATGTTACTAATCTCAAAAAATCAATAATTTAATTTAACTATTAGTGGATCTATCTTGCTAGAAGCAAGAAAGCCAAGATAGTTGGTATTCTGGTGACCGATGAATTTCTAGACTTCCGCGCCAAAGAGTAAAAACAGATAAAAGATGAACTTAATGTTGCCGATGAAAATTGTTGCTATAATCAAGCATTTTCCGCCACTAATGTACCAATGTACATGGAAAATGGCGCATAGAAGTTTCGTTTCTACTTTTATGTGGCAACCTTACCTTAAACAACTCTTAATGTAGTCAAAGTGAGGGAGGAAACAGGAACACGTCGTACTACACGACAGATGTCTCACAGTCTTCTCTATTCTGTAGCTCACTTCTTCACCAAACTTCTTCAGGAACAACTTCCTTATCAACGTCGAAGTTATCACAGGCATCTGTTTGTTTATGCTTATGCGTAACGTTTCCTCGTCGAATTGTTCTAGGGACTTTAAGGCTACTTCTCGTTTGACTTCGGTTAGTATTGCCTCAAGGTCGTGAGACGCTGCCATGCCGTCTATATTGTTACAAAGAGATTGGACGAACCACGAGCCCTCTAGCGTGTTTCTGGAAATAAAACAGTTTATTGTGTCTGACAACAATCATGATCATGATAATAGGTATAGGTAATTATTCGTATCGCGATGACATAATACAGTTTCAGCTATATAACCCAGCTTAGGGATTCGCCTTTCTTATATAACAAGGAAGGCCAACGAAGAACTGAGTTACCTAATGCTGCGACAGCGACACCGGAGCATTCCAAATTCGGCGCCAGCCCAGAGGGTTAAGTTTAAATACCTCTAATGCCAGTAACTTCACCGGCCGTCTTCTCCGGAGCATGGTAGAGCAAGCACTGCTGCTTGACGACAGGATAAGCAAATGAGGTCGCGGTTGCAATCCAGACGGACTCTGCACACGGTCTTTCGCAAAAAAAGAAGTTATTTAATAGAGTATACATTAGGCTGAAAGTGATGATAGATTTTCACTTACCTGATGGCAGGCTTGCCAATATAGGAGCTGTGGAGTATCAGCATGTCAGCTTCTACGGGGAGCGTGTAGACTTCCACCTCTTCGTCGATTTCTTCTCTCACGTGGCCACCTTGGTGTACCGCGACTGCTTCCATCGACTTCTCGCCTCGACAGGCCTGCACGAAATAGACGAAGACTTAGTTTCAGGACAGTCGGATCACCAGGGTCGCTCCAGGAAGTCGGTAACATGCTATGTCTATGTATGTATTGCTATGGTCTTGCTAGGCTTCCTTCAGAAGCTAGGCTGGCATGAATAGTGCATCCTAGCACGCAAAATAGGAGCAAAACAAAAGACGTCGAGTTGCGGAATATAGCCCGCTGCTATAAAGTATAAGGCTTAGGTCCTGTTTCACCAATTTCTGTTAAGTTCCAGTTATCTTAAGTGTCAGTTATCTGTGATGCCGTCTCCACATAGATAACTGACACTTAAGATAACTGAAACTTAACAGAGAGTGGTGCCACAGGCCCTTAACATAGTTTTATAAAATATTTCCCATACTTAGCTTACAGAGACATCACTTGACTATCAAACACCGGCTACTTCTAATTTGTCCCAAAACATCATCATTGTCATCAACTCTCACTGACCTGTATGATGAATATGACGGGCTTCGTGACCAGCAGCGGCTTGTGCAGGAAAGGGTTGATCAGCTCAAGCTCACTGTACTTGTCGTCGCTCGCCAACAGCAAGCCCTGGCTTAAGCCGTGTGTCAGAACGACCACAGCCACGCAGCCGTAGTCGGTGAAGTCGGAGTTTGCAACTGTGGGAAATATATCTCTCAACTAGCAATTACCTGTGACTTCGTCTGCAAATAATTCGTTTATCGCTCGCTATCCCACGGGAACTACGCAATTTTCCGAGATATTATTCATAAGCGCTCTATAGGCTTCTACTAACTTAGCAATCGTTTGTCCTTATCTGTCACATTGACATTTACCTTTCTCAGATAAGAACAAAGGATTACTAAGTTAGCAGAAGCCTATAGAGCTTTTATGAATAAAGGCGTTTTAAAAGATTAAGGGTTACTGAAAAAACAATTGGAACAATCTAGTACCTAACTAGAAAAGCATACAACCAACAGCTTCTGCTTCCTCCAATCTAACGGCTATTGTTTAACAAATTGCATACATACATGCTTCTACTTCGCTGAGCAGCTCTGCTTTAGTCCTATCTTTCCTTTCCTCGACTTCAAAACCGAATTTACTGAACGTCCTCTTCAGCGCCTCTACGTCTTTCTCTGTCCCCAGTCTCTTTCCAAAACCTTTTGCTCCTTTCTCGTGATTAAATATTATCATCGCATTCTTCTCAAATATCTCTAACTCGTATGTGAAACTTTCCTTCGGTAACGCTCTGGTGTTTTTCAGACTTTGAGTACCTTTCTGTTTAATATTATTTTCTTCATTAATAGCTTTTCTCCCAGTTTCAGCATTTTTAGTCTCAGACAGAGTAGCTCGGGCAGTTGATGGAGCGTGTGTGACATCTGTTGCTTTAACATTGGCATCGATTAAACCACTCACAGTTGGGTGTAACTCCTTTGTTTCTTTATTAGCACCATTACCACTTGTTAACTTAGTATTAGGCTCGTAAACTTCACTGTCACTGTAATCAACATTTTCGCTTTCTGATGAATTCAACATTTGGTTTTCGGACAACAGCTTATTATGAGCGTGTTACACCAACTGACGTTTCTCAATAGACATTATCTAATCGGTGATAGATATGTAATGTAACGGATTTTCGCGAGTGAATTATTTGTATTGATAAAACGTGTGCCTAGGATTGCCATGATGCAACATAATTCCTGAGATTTAACAATTTTTACACCTCTGTCAGAGTGGAGTTTAGACAAATTTCAAATTATAATTTTTCGTTTGTAATCGCGCCAGGTGCAGAACTAAATCCACAGCTGTTGAGGTACACGATTAGGCGGGAAGTCGAAGATATGAAAGGAAATAACACTCACCTGAATTCCAGTGGGTACGATGATGATGACGAATGTAAGAGTTTTGAGACACTAGGTGTGTTTTTGAGGTGTGTAGAAATGTATGTGTGTATGTGTGTCTCACAGAAAATTAAGCACTGCTGAAGGAACAGATTTCAGCGATGAAAGAAGATATTAAATATATTTTTAGATTAAAGCGGCAAGAGGCGCAAGCGAAAACATGATACCAAGATGGCGAGTATTTTCGAAGTGTGTCCGTAGACAACCCTTTTTTTTTTTTTTAATAGGTTCATGAGAACTTTTTATTTAATGATTTGAATACAGGGCAATTGGCCTGTCTATGCCCCCCGCCTTGAAAGGATGATTTCAAAATAAGATGAGAAGAAGAATACTTAACAATTAGTATCAATGAATAAGGAAATTACTTGTGCATACTGTTAACAAACTAAATTAAATGAAAGATGCCGAACTTGGTTATTATTGTGACGGCAAAGGACATAAACGTACTACAGGTCGCTTAAAATAACCTCTATTGGTCTTAACCGTAGCAATACGTATGACTCCATCTCTGCCCGGATGTACTTCTGTCACCAACCCTAGTTCCCACTGAAGTGGCGGAACTTTATTGTCCTGCATAATAACGACAACTGTACCAATATCTATATTAAAATCTCGAGTGTTCCACTTAGCACGTGACTGAAGCGTATTTAAATATTCGAGCGACCAGCGGTCCCAGAAGGATTGTATCAGTTTATCTATGAGCTGGTAACGCTCTAACAAATGCGCAGGTTCATCGCCTATGGGCACAGCTGGTAGAAATTTAAGCGGTGTAAGAGTTAAAAAATGGGATGGAGTTAGCGCCAATGGCTCACTAGGATCCTGACTTAACGTTGTACATAACGGGCGTGAATTAACTACATTCTCTATCTGGCAGAGGACGGTGTTAAGTTCTTCTAATGTAAGGATTTGAGTTCCTACAACGCGATATAAATGCGATTTAATAGTTTTTATTAATGGCTCCCAAGAACCAAAGTGCGGAGCGTTTGGCGGTATAGTTTTCCATTCAATTTTATAGTCAGACAACTCATAAGCGAGAGCCGATCTGAAGGAACTTGAAGTTACGAACTTGTAAATTTCATTTAGGTATCCCTTTGAACCTACATAATTAGTTGCATTGTCGCTATGCATAACGGAGACCGGTCCGCGGCGCGACAAAAAACGTTTGAAAGCTGATATAAAAGTTGCGGTACTTAAATCAGATGCCACTTCAATGTGTATTGCGCGAGTAGTCATACAGATAAATAAGCAAATATAAGCCTTTTGGCTTCGAATGCCGCGTCCTCGTTTGAGAGTGACATTTAATGGTCCACCGTAATCGCAACCTGTGTGAATAAAAGGTTTAGGAACAACTTGAGTTCGCGTGTCGGGTAAATCGGCCATTATGGGATACACCGGTTTGGGACGTGTCCGAAAGCAAAAATTGCATTTATCGATGCGTGTGCGAATAGTCCGGCGACCAGATATGATCCAGTACTTATGCCTTAATAAGCTGAACAATAAATTAGGGCCTGCGTGACAGTTATATTTATGATAATGATCGACGATTAGGTCCACAATGTGATCTCTGCGAGGTAGTAAAATTGGATGACGATGATCGTAGGATAAATCCGTGTTCGTTAATCGACCACCTACTCGAATAAGACCCTTTGACAAGAAGGGAGCAAGCTTTCGAATATATTTAGCGCACGTTTTATTGGAAGATAATTTCTTCAATTCGTTCGGGAAGTGAACTTTCTGTAAAACAGATAAAATTTTGTTTTCAGCGAATTCTAAATCGCTTGCGCTTATAATATGATTACGCGGCAGTAACTTAATAAATCTATAAACATGAACAACCGTTCTGACAAGTTTATTCCATGAGGAACAACGAGCAGCCATTTGACATAGTAAGGGGACTTCTTCTACTGGAGCAGTAGAAGCGAGAGATATGGTTTTCATCTCGGGAACGTCTTCTGATAAGTCAGGTTTGAAAGGTGTGATAGAAGGCCATGTCTTTTCGTCCATGATTGCCCACGAAGGTCCGGTAAACCATAGCGGATGGTCAAGCAATTTGGATGGCATAAGGCCACGCGAAAGGCAATCACTTGGATTATCTACACCTGGAATATGGTGGAAATGTTTTGGGGATAACAAAGACTGAATTTTTGATACCCTGTTTGCAACAAAGGTTTGAAAGCGGTGCGGTGAGGAATGGATCCAGTGCAAAGTCACCGTGGAATCCGAAAAAGCGTAAACATTCTTAATAGTACAACGAGTGGAGTAATTATTTATTATCGATCGAAGAAGTTTCGCTAGAAGTAAAGCTGCACATAGTTCTAGTCGAGCCAGAGTGACATGTGACTTTCCTGGCGATACCTTGGACTTAGAACATACCAATGTGGTGGTGCAAACACCATTATTGTTTGAGTGTAGGTACACAACAGAACCATAGGCCCGCTCACTAGAATCGCAGAAACCTAGTAAGGTTATCTCGCTGTTATCGAAGACATTTAAATGACGAGGTAACTTTAATTGAGATAGAAGCGGCAATTCGGACTGGAATTGCGACCACGTCTTTACTATGTGATCGGGTGGAGTGTCATCCCAATCCAAGTTTGAAGCCCACAGTTCCTTAATTAAAAGCTTAGCGAGAACAATCACTGGGCCTACTAAGCCCATAATATCCCACAACCGTGCCACAGTCGAAAGTATGTTGCGTTTCGTGCAAGAGCGATCGGAAGGTGAAATGGTAAAAGCAAAGTTATCCGTTGCGGGCAACCATTGCATTCCTAGTATCTTAAGTGATTCGTCCTTATCTAGATCGACTGGGTCGGTTAAGCGGTGTGTCTCTGGTACATGCGACAACAATTCACGCGAGTTGCTGGACCACTTCACAAGCTCAAAACCGCCTGCCTGGAACATGGCGATGAGCTGTGGAACGACTGTCACAGCAACGTCCATATTCGAAAACGAACTGGCGATATCGTCTACATATAAATCGCGTAGAGCGAGACGTGAAGCCTCAGGGAAGTTATGCTTTTCCTGTTCAGCAAGTTCATGAATCGTGCGGATGGCTAAATAGGGACTCGAACGTAGTCCGAAACAAACGCGTTCAAAAGTGAAATATCGTAGCGGTTCTCTAGGATCGAAACGATAAATGATTTGCTGATATGGGCGATCTTGATCCCTAACTAACACCCTTAAAAACATTTGACGAATGTCGGCGGTAATCGCGATTTCATATAATCGAAAATTTAATAAAATATTAAATAAGTCTGGTTGCAGTGGAGGACCGACGTGTAGAATGTCGTTCAGCGCAACGCCGGAATCGGTCGCAGCACTACCGTTTAATACGACACGTAACTTTGTCGTGAGTTTGTCTTCACGGACTACGCCATGGTGCGGTATAGTATAACCTTTACTATTGTTTTTAGGTTCCGAAGTCTCGACTAGATAGCCGTCGGCAATATATTCGCGGATAACGTCATCGTAACGTTGTTTATATATGGGATCATTTTTAAATTTACGTTCGAGGCTTAAAAATTGATTACGCGCGGTTTTTAAAGAGTCGCCTAAACGATCGGTACTATCGTGAAACGGAAGTCCTACTATAAAACGTCCGTGTGCGTCGCGAGTGGTTGTCATAGAATAAAAATCTTCACAAGCTTTGTCCTTTGGGGATAAAATGTGCTCATCCTTTATGTCATTTAGGTCAAACAATTTACCTAAATCATCGTGAATAGAGTCTTCGGTCGCGAAGTACGAGACTGTGCTTTCCGTTTCCGCAGATATTTCGACCTCTCCCATGACTACATATCCTAAGGTGGTCAAGAATGCAGATGGTTGATTCGGTAAACCAGTTACTTTACCCGGCAGTAGAAGGTCGACAAATAATTTTGCACCTATCAAAATATCGATAGGCGAAGATTTATAAAACTTTTCGTCCGCGAGTGGAAGGCTGTTTAAATACTCGAGAGAAGTTATATCTATCGGTGCGATAGGCAACCGTTCGGTTATGCGATTTAAAACCAAAGGCTCCATGGAATAAATTTTATGAGGCGAGTTTCGCGGCGAAAATATAACGTTAACTTTACCCTTAGCCACGTTAGTCTGGTCTCCTAAACCTTTTATAATGGTTTTGCGATTTAATTGTTCGACTGTTAATCCTAACTTTCGGCAGCAATCCGAAGTTATAAAGTGATTTTGAGAACCTGGGTCGATAATACAACGACACGAAATCGGTTGGTTGAAGCGGTTGTAAACATTAATACACGCCGTCCCTAATAAAACATTTGTTTGAGCGGAGGGTGCGGGCGATTGAACGGCAGTCCGGTCAACCACGTTACTATCAGCTGATAGGTAAGAAACTCCACCTGTATTATGATGTATAATACTATCAGATTGAAGAGTCGGTGCGGGCGCGGGCGCTGGAGCGGGTGCAGAAACGAGACAGGTAGCATTATGTTGCTGATGCGGCGTAGGTGGGACAGAGACGCGAGACTGTGAAGAGGCATTGCTATGCAGCGCGGTTAACACGGCTTGTGGCGCCGCGTGCGCTGTTGGCGAAACGTTAGAACTACAACCGGCCGGCCGGGCCGTATTCATAGTAGCGCCGGCGGTATCGGCCTTCTGCATATGAAGTAGCGAATGGTGTTTTAAACCACATGAGCGACATGTTTTTACACTTTGGCAAGAACTCCATTTATGTTTGGAACTTAAACAGTTGGTACAAAATCCGTTTTCTTTTATGAAATTGTATTTTTTATCAGGTGTTAATTTTAAAAAAACTTTGCAGTCGTAAATGAGCTCATGTGTTTTATCACACAAGATGCATTTATTATTATTACCTACAGTAGTTGCCTTTGAATTAGCGTTTAAGTAAGTATGCGATACTTTAGGTATACATGGTTTTTTCGGCTGTTCCGAATCCTTTGCTAAGATCTTCGGACTAGCAGTTGGATTTGTTCTTTGAACGATCTTTACTTGGGTTTTTAAAAAATCTATAAAATGTTCATACGAAGGTATTTCTTCGTCACGAACCGACATCTCAAACAATTTCGAAGTCTCGCGGTCTAAACGTTTCAAACCTAAGTAAATAAAAATGTAATCACATAGATTGGGTATTTGCAAATCTTTGAGCGCGGCTATAGATGCGGCATATTTATCAACAAATAATTCTAGCTGAATATGACTTGCGGGGTTCGGAAGTGGTTTGATGTCAAAAATAGTATCCAAAAAGGTTGTGGCTAAATACCTCTTGTCTTCGTATTTATCAACTAACGACTGCCATATAGATTCGTAGTTGCTTTCGTGGGGTGAAATACCAGAAATTATTGTCTGAGCCTTGCCCTTTAATTTGCCTATCAGGTAGTACAATTTTTCAGAGTTATCTAAATCTGTGTTTAAATGAACATTTTTGTTGAACGATGCGTAAAATACACTCCACTGGGTAGGAATTCCGTGGAACTCGGGGATCTCGATGGGTCCCAACCTGACTAACGAACGTTTGCTTACGCATTCATGAGAGGCGTTTGGAGTGACCTTGAGTGTATTATTTAATAATAATTGATTTTTAACACGTCTGATTTTACAGTATAAATCTTCAAATGCACTCCAGGAATTGAAATTTGGAACAAACTGATCGTCAATCTCCATTTGGGTCGAGTTTATATCATGAAGACATTTAATATAGATATCGCGAATTTCATCAATTGTTTCCGTGGCAGAGATAAAATCATCGCGAGACTGGGGATTATATTCGTACTTAGTCCGAGATAACTATGTAGTTCCGTCCTTTCTTGCTACTTGAACGCAACGTATAAAGACACCATAAAACAAAAAACAGCACCTGGCAACACTAATAACATATGTCATCTGTCATTTTGCGCTGGACGCGATAGTCACGAAAAGTACTTTTCTTTCGGGAAAAAATACATTTTACTGTATCAGTTATCGAAAATATTATACGGCACCATGCCAAAAAGAAAGAGAGATGTCGAGGAAAGCAGAACGAAAATACTGCAATTAGAGAAAAGGCTGGATAGAGATAGCGAAAAAATGTGACGCAATTTCGGCTTCTTCAAAGGGTAAGTGATTAGGAGTAATATAATACAGGGGGTTTAGGCAAAGAAATAACCATCTCTCTTCGTTATAATTATAAGTTCTTTACAACACGGGAAAGTTTTTCCCAAAAAATAGTTACGAAGATATGAGAACGTACGTATTTTCCGTGGGAAAACTATGTACCTACACGTCTCACTGTATGGAGACTTGAGTAAAATTAACTCTGTTTAAAAGCATTATCGTGTGACGATTTTGCTTTCTATCCGTTGGATAGAATTGGGTCAAATCTTGACATGTTTGTCACAATCCTAACCTAATTTGTTTGGGATAAACAAATTTATGTTTTCTGTTCAGACTAGGAATTTACTTTTTGCCTGCATATAATTCAGCTCGAATACCAGAGCTTGACCCAGAAACGGAACCTGAAGCATCAGAATTAGAAACTCAGATTACTTAAATAATAAGCAAATAAAGAACTCTGATCAAAGTGACTCAGAAGAAGTGACTGATATTTTGTCGGCACTAGGTGAGTCGAATACTGGTGAGAAACAGTATGGAGACAAGGTGCATGATCAGATTTATAACACAATAAAGAATATTATTGTAGAAGGCCTGCCCAAGTAAAAGTCAAAAGCCCAAGTAGTATTTGTCAAAGAGAAACTTCTCGAGTCATTGCTGGTCCCTATCAACTGTAAATTATTTGATGTCACTAAATAGAACTCCAGGGAGTATTAAACGATCCCTCTAAGACACGTGATAACTTATTATAATTCATAATTCATTTATTGCATGAAAACGTGTACACAGGTACATGGGTATTATAAGAAAGACAGTTAGAAACGGGCTTGGCAATCTTGGGTCTGTATGAAGTTATTCACAACTTATCGAAGGAGGACTTTGACAGTCTGAATATCAATGCATATACCTATGCCTAATGCATAGATAACACTTATAAGAAATATTTAAGGTTCCAATTTAATTCGAGTTATATTAATACAATTGCTTACCATTCGGCATAAGCACCGCACCATTCCATTTCACAAAATTGTTAAAGCCGGTGATAGGATATCTTGAGATAAAAGAGCATTCGTTTAGGGGTTTATCTCAATGATCTGATTTGTCTGGGCTCAACTTATGATGAATGTGTCAGTAATGAAAAAATTTAAAAAAAAGACATTTACTATGTCTAGATTTTGTCATAAATGGGGAAAAGAGAAATTTTTACTCCACTTAATATCAGAATTGTTTGGTTTCCAAATAGATTATAAAGGTGACATTAGCCCACACAAATATAAAATGGGAAAGACTGCGGAGGATAATTTAGAATTATTTAAATTTAGATTACTGCTCAATTAGGGACTTAGCAAGGATGTTAGGTAGTTTAGTTTTAGTATGTATGACAATATCTTAGTGTGTAATGTTCGTTATAACAACGATTTTTGCGATTTTTAATTATTCATAACACAACTATCAGAATTTAAATCTGTCAAAATATTGAGATCATAACAAATTGTCGAATTTCTCAAATCATAATATCAACTTACTTAATTAAATAATAATAATAATAATAATAAAAAAAAAAAAAAAAAAAAAAAAAAAAAAAAAAAAAAAACTAACATTGAAGGCTAAGGCGGAAGCTACGCTACGCTTCGCTCCCGCCTTAGCCTTCTGAACCTAACCTATTCGTGTCGCTTCTGCTCCGAACCGTCTTGCTCGCTCGCACAATGCAATTGTTTTATGCATTCGGCACCAGCCAAATTTAAATATGCGACAAGAGATAGTTCGCTTACTTATTAAACATATTTTGCATGATGTTATACCCTCTAATCATTGTTCTAAATGTCGTTATGGATTTTAATCATTATATTGAATAATCGAATATTCAAATGAATTTATTGCAATCGTTGTTATGACTAATGAATGTTATATTGCTTGAAGCTTATGCTCGGTAAAAATATTATGATTTTAGAAAATAGTAAAATGAAATTATGCTAATGAAACGAAACTAGTATGATGATTGAACGGCACCCAATAATATGTAATGGTTTTGTGTAGTGTTACAATAAATTTTGAAGCAAAAAAAAAGAAGATCTCACATGGTGGAAGAATAATATTAGGACTAGGCCACATAAAGCAGTATAATTTTGCTTTAGAGATTTTCTCAGATGCATTATTCGTTGGGGTACAGAATGTAATGGGAAGAGTGCTAAGGGAAGTTGGCCAATAGAAGAAAATAAAGATTTCATTAATTATCTGGAATTATTAGCGTTATATTTTGCTTTACGATGCTTTGCAGATGAGATTTTATTACGAATTGACAATACTACTGCCATTTCCTATATAAATAGGATGGGTTATATTCAATTTCCACTGTTAAATAACCTTGCAAGTCAAATTTGGAAATGTTGCGAAGCAAGACATCTATGGATTCTTGCATCATAATATATTAATTCTAAAGATAACTTTCTGTGACAGATTATGAATCTCAGAGTTCAAATCAGGATACAGAATGGGAATTATCACAAGAAGTCTTTCAAACAATAGTTGACTCAATAGGGTATCTATCTATTGATCTGTTTTCTTCTCGTTTTAATGCAAAATGTGTTAAATACATTGCCCCTAGCACAGGGATCCATTGGCATGGAACATTGACGCCTTTACAATCGAATGGAGGGGGTTATTTTATACATTCCCTCCATTCTCGTTAATCTTAAAAGTATTGCGTAAAATTAAGACCGTTAGAACACCAGGAATATTAGTATTTCCAGTATGGCCCAACCAAGCCTGGTATCCATTGTTAAAATCTCTCATAGTCTTAGAAGTATGGTCACCACATCCCTTACATCTTCAACTTACCCTGGGGGCCTGTATTTTATCAGGGAATCAATGAAGAGAAGAATGCTACCTAATGATGCAATTGATGTTATGGTAGCATCTCTAGCCAAGAATAGCTTTAAGCAGTATGATTCACGTTTACGACAGTGGTGGCAATTCTGTAAAACCCATAATGAAGATGTAGTAAGCGCTGTTGTACCCAAGATTATATCATATTTAAGGTTAGTATTTCAAATAGAAGCCAAACTTTGAATTGCTAACGGTTAACTTGGTCTTTAATTTTAGATAGCCATATAGATCTGATAACGATAGAATAAAACGCTGGTGTAGGGGAGTTTATAAACTACTCCCAGGTATACCTAATACTCAAGTAATCATAATCAAGTACCTGGGACCCAGCCACTGTTCTGTCTTACCTCAAATACTGGTATCCTTTAGAAACTTTAAGTTTAAAAGAGCTCACTTTAAAGTCTAATGTTATTAGTTTTAACTACAGGACAGAGGGTCCAAATGCGGTCGCTAATTAATTACAGTAGATTAAACATAATGAAGAAGTCGTCGACATATTTTTATCAGATATCCAAAAAGCCTCAGCTTCAAGACGGTTTATGAATAAATTATCTCTACCATGTTTCAGTAATAATCCAGACATTATTTGGCCTGTATTGACCCTGTTAGAATATTTGAAAAAGAACTAATGACTTAAGACATATAGTGACTGCATTAAATTATTTCTGACTGTAAAGGACTTCAAAAACCAGTTTTAACATAAACAATAAGTAGATGGCTCAAATTAGTGATAAAGTAGTATAGATGTCAATAAGTTTTCTTCACATTCAACTAGGCACGCAGCATCGTCGCCAGCATACCGTACAGGTCTCACAACAGACAGTATTTTAAAAGCTGTTGGGTGGTCTAGCAGGTGATCTACCTTTGCGAGACATTATAACAGACCTCTGAACATTGAGTGTAATACACAAAATGTATTTGCCCAATCTGTGGCATTGCCTAATTATTAATTAAAATAACGTTAACATTTTAAATTTAAATGTAGAATGTAAATTACCAAAGGCTGATTTTCTTAGGATTTCCTGTGGTTTTAAAATTATAAGAAGTAATGTTACTGATTTTTGTAGTTTTAAATAATTATGTTCATTTTGGTTTATTATTAAGAAGATAAATTTTGAAATTTAGTTTGGATGTTTATATGTTTATTTTGGCTCTAAACATCTACATAGTTATCTCGGACTAAGTACGAATATAATGATAGGATTAAACGAACTTACCTGAAGTGAAGTTCGATCCTGATTATATGAAGTACTTAGTCCGAGATAAGGGAGCCTCCCGCCCTCCTCACGGATAGTCACTTTCTTACTATCCCCCTAGGCCTTATTATGATGACTCTAAACGTAATGACATATGTTATTAGTGTTGCCAGGTGCTGTTTTTTGTTTTATGGTGTCTTTATACGTTGCGTTCAAGTAGCAAGAAAGGACGGAACTACATAGTTATCTCGGACTAAGTACTTCATATAATCAGGATCGAACTTCACTTCAGGTAAGTTCGTTTAATCCTATCATTATCGTTAACAAATTTGGAGCCATCGTAAATTCGCTGGATTCGGCCAAAATATGTTTCGCGACATGTTTGAAGCAATATTAATTGCTTTTGGAGTGCGCGTTCTGCGCGAGCAGTAAGCCTTTCGGGCTCGGGCGGAGCCATCTTGAATGCTTATGCTAACTATTTTAAGTTTGTGTAAATAAACTACCTAATGTACGTTTATGTCGTCTCAAAGAAACTATTTATATGCGTTTATGAACTTATGAAGTTAATTCAGCTTAGGTAAAAGAAGCACAAACAAATAGACGAAACCGTGCGGGGTGCGAAGAATAGCGGAAAAAGTGAGGTTATGCGGTAAATTTGACGAAAATGAGGATAAAGTCCTCACAGGAGGCACCAAAACTATAATCGCGCCAGGTGCAGAACTAAATCCACAGCTGTTGAGGTACACGATTAGGCGGGAAGTCGAAGATATGAAAGGAAATAACACTCACCTGAATTCCAGTGGGTACGATGATGATGACGAATGTAAGAGTTTTGAGACACTAGGTGTGTTTTTGAGGTGTGTAGAAATGTATGTGTGTATGTGTGTCTCACAGAAAATTAAGCACTGCTGAAGGAACAGATTTCAGCGATGAAAGAAGATATTAAATATATTTTTAGATTAAAGCGGCAAGAGGCGCAAGCGAAAACATGATACCAAGATGGCGAGTATTTTCGAAGTGTGTCCGTAGACAACCCTTTTTTTTTTTTTTAATAGGTTCATGAGAACTTTTTATTTAATGATTTGAATACAGGGCAATTGGCCTGTCTAGTTTGGACAGAGTTTTGGTTACAAACAATCAACATGAACCAGAGAAAATAACCAGGAGTTTTCTATGGAAATCGAGCTTTTTCTTAAAATCCCATCAACAGCATACATACGTACATATATATAAATAAAATAGTTATAATGACGAAACCATTAATTTTTAATTGCGTTTACTGTTTCCAATCGATGTCTTCATCGATTTCCTTTGCGTCTACATGCCAAACATTTACCGCATATGGATAATATCGATTTTATAGCAATTTTAAAACGATCAAAGTAGCCTAGAAATTACCATAGTCAGCCCCCGGTTAACGGAACCCATAATAGAACAGTTGTTGGCGACTGGCTGGAACGAAGCCTTCATTTACAACTTATTGCCCCTACTAATACTCGTATAAAGTTACCGTAATACGCGGTGAGTAGGGACAAAACTGAAGTCCATAGATACTTCGATAAAAAAATATTTTCATAAGTGGCAAGTTGATTTATAAATAAAAAATAGAAAGAAAGAAAGAAAGAAAGAAGACATTTATTCATTTTGCAAGACACACAAATATAAGAGCATGTACACACAATTTTATAGAAAGAAAAAACAACAGTAAAAAAACCAGACATGAAAATTTGATCATCAGCGTTGTGTTGTGTCTTCGCAAAAGTGAAACGGTCGCTGGCTCAGCATTACGCTGAGGTGTTAGACACCTGCAGCACTGATTTTCAGCCAGAACCGTCTGTGACTCAAGAAACGATACACAGTGTAGATTAAATAAATTAATATACTACATAAACCATAAACTTTTAAGTAAGAAGTGAAGTAATAAATAGATAGAACCCGACTTATGTGTAACTATAAAATACACAAATTTATTAAATAATTTTCAATAAACAAAAAACGAAGTGTAAACAAAATTGTTCAAAAATAATACGGTGGTATGAATTTTAGTTTATTAATTATGAACACAAAATATTTACCTTGCTACTCCGCTACTTACGTGCAAGATAACCAAGCTTGTGCGAAATATATACGTTTTGCATGCAAGCCCTCCCACCACTACTACCACACAAAACGCACACAAATCCCACAAACTTAATTAATCCTATCACCACACAAACACTGACGCGCGTTTCGAACCCTCTACGGGATCATTATCAAAGTTAGAGCACAACCGAAGTACATGCGAACCAACGTCGTACTAATTTGTAAACCAATAAACAAACTAAATGTACCCACATTCGTATATTTCCAAACTACCCTCTTATTTATAATTTTTATTTTCCATCAAGAACTACCTTCATAAAATTTTCGACTACAGCAAAAACAAAGAGGGTTATGTATTTAACAAAACAATTTTTCTATTCATCAAAATGGACACGCAACAAAGGTGATGACACCAAGTTCACCTGTTCGTTAATTATTGAACCACTATTGTTGTACCTAATTATTTCCAACTGCTCCAATACATCCAACCGTAAACCCTTTTCACAAAAATGTAAAATATCACATGTTGCTGAATCTGAAAGTGAATGATTTGCTTCTAATAAGTGTTTCGCAAAATTTGATCTATCTGGATGATTAAGTCTAAACGAGGCAACATGTTCCTTAAATCTTGTACTAAAACTACGACCCGTTTGCCCCACATACACACTATTGCAATCACTACATGTCAGCTTGTAGACCCCAGATCTACTTCCTTTATCTACCCTCTCCTTGTTATTACGTAGCGAGTGTTTCAACACACGAGGCGTGAAACAACTTTTCACCCGTGTATAACACAAAACTTTTCACTTCACTACAGCGAGGAAAATAAGAAAAAGGGTTTGTGCTATCACTCATTTTTAAAGAATGAAGGTTAATGTTGAATGTTGATATTTATGAATTAAAATAAAGTTGTAACTTGTTGACTGTATTTAGTGTTTTTTACTCGATGCAATTCATTAATTGTGATATTAAAAATTCAGCACTTTTAACGTTTTACGTTTTGTTACCTGTCAAATATTACTTAAGCTTCCTTCAAATTAGTGTCTAAACCCTGTACTATATCTTTCTAATCTGTGGTCAAAACTCTTTCTCCACATGTGGATAAAAAACGATTTTCTCAATAGGTGTCAAACAAACAAAGTGCTTTCCGAGCTAGTGAGGTGAAAAGTAAATGAATATATGGACACACCTAAATTACAAATCACACAAAAACAATGTCACACAATATGTTGCGGCCGTTGTGGGGTTTCATAGCTTTTTTTCTCAATTTTGTAAATGTTTTAAAGTCTGTTTTTTTTGCTTTATAGGTACATAAAACATGTCTATCCTTTACGGGGTTATCCATTACGTTTAGCGTGATTGTGAATGTATAGGTGGGAAAGGGAAATCAAAAAAGTGATGGGTGCTAGCCGCTTCGTCTACAACATGATTCCTAAAATTTTTGCCCATTCCCACGTTGAGCTTTGAGATCAGTGCTGGAAGAGAAGCAGCTGGTTCATTCTATGTTTTTTCTTTGCTCCCAGACCAGCATGGAATAATAGGTTTTAGTATTTATTATTTAATTTTTTAATGATATAACTTTTAATACTTGTACACATGCAAATATTTCAAGAATTTGTACTCTTGCGCGTTCGTTTCCAGGTGGTCTCTTATTTTTCGCAGCAGTTTCTCTTTGGGTGAGTTGAATTCTGCGTTGTCTTTGAAGGTGTCTGCTGTGTCGAGGAACCCTCGCACTGTCGCATCATTAGGGTTCTCTTCTATGTAAAACCTGGAACCAAAGACAGCCTTAAATCTTATCTAGAAGTTCTTACTTCACTAAGACCCACAGGGATCTTTTGTGAATGAAAAAAGACAACCTTACTTTATAACGAGCTGTTACTAATCTCATCTGTAGGTAATTAACTGAATATGTAGGTATGTAATTGACGATACGGTTGGCCTAGTTGGTAGTGACCCTGCCTGTGCAGCAAGATTCCCGGTTTCGAATCCTGGTTAAGGCATATACTTGTGTGATGAGCACGAATATTTTGTTCCTGAGTCATGGATGTTTCCATCTTCCTATTTAATTAAGTAAGTATTTCTCAATGATGTTATCTAACTAATATTATAAATGAGAAAGTATGGATGGATAGATGGATGGATGGATGGATGGATGTTTGTTTGTTACTCAATCACGCCAGAACGGCCCAACGGATCTGGATGAAATTCGGCACGTAGATAGAGAAAAGTCTGGAATAGCACATAGGCTACTTTTTATCTCGGAAAATTCCCGCGGGATAGCGATAAACGAATTCTTTGCAGACGAAATCGCTGGCAACAGCTAGTATGTTACTATGTATAAACTCACTAGCTGTTGCCAGCGACTTCGTCTGCAAAGAATTCGTTTATCGCTATCCCGCGGGAACTACGCAATTTTCCGGGATAAAAAGTAGCCTATGTGCTATTCCAGACTTTTCTATATCTATGTGCCGAATTTCATCGAGATCCGTTGGGCCGTTCTGGAGTGATTGAGTAACAAACAAACAAACATCCATCCATCCATCCATCCATCTATCCATCCATCCATACTTTCGCATTTATAATATTAGTTAGATTGGTATTTCTCATATAAGTATGTATATCGTATCTTCTAGTATCTATAACACAAGCCTTACAAGCGCTTACTTTGGGACTAGGACAATTTGTGTGATTTGTGGTTAAAATTTATTATTTGTTATAATTATTAGAGAATTGTTATGGATACCGAATGTGCAAGCAGCTTATTGATAACATTCGCCGCAGTACGGATAACATTTCGGTTTTTTTTTATTAAAAACTGGACCTACCTACCAATTTGGTTAAATCGCTAGAAGCAAGATAGTTGGTATTCTGGTGACCGATAAATTTGTAGACTCCTATGGAAAAGAGTAAAAACGGATAAGTAAAAGATGAATTAAATGTTGCCGTTGAAAATTGTTGCTATATTCAAGCATTTTCCGTCACTAATCTACCAGTTACTTAGAAAATGGCACATAGACGTTTCGTTTCTACTTTGATGTGGCACCTTACCTTAAACAACTCTTAATGTAGTCAAAGTGAGAGGGGAAACAGGAGCACGTCGTACTACAAGACTGATGTCTCACAGTCTTCGCTATTCTGTAGCTCACTTCTTCACCAAACTTCTTCAGGAACAACTTCCTTATCAACGTCGAAGTTATTACAGGCATCTGTTTGTCTTCGCCTATCTGCAGTGTTTTCCGATTGAATTGGATTGAGGACTTTAAGGCTACTTCTCGTTTGACTTCGGTTAGTATTGCCTCAAGGTCGTGAGACGCTGCCATACCGTCTATATTTTTACAGAGAGATTGGACGAACCACGAGCCCTGTAGCACGTCTCTGGGAATAAAACAGGTTAGGTATTATTTGATAGGTTGTTATATTATGTGTCTGACAACAACAGTCATGATCATGATAATAGGTACAGACCTGCCTAATTATTAATAGTAATACTGCGACACCGGAGCATAATAATAATATATGCGTCGCCAGCCTAGAAAGCTAAAATAAAATACCTTATGTGCCAGTAATTTACCTGGCTGTCTACTCCGTAGCACAGTAACGCGAGCTCTGCTGCTTGGCGGCAGGATAAGCTAATATTGAGGTTGTCGTTGCTATCCAGACGGACCCTGCACACGGTCTTTCGCAAAGTTGAAGACGTTGTTTGTTGTTTAGTAGACGGGTACGTTTTTATTTACATAAAGTTTAAAATACATCATGTGTTACAATACATAATGGTTCAAAATATACAATGCGATTTTCTCAAAAAATAGAAAATTAACAGGATTGTTATAAAATGAACCTAAACTTACCTAAACCAATCTGCAAATGGCGCTATCAAAAAAGTTTATCTAGCTAATACTTTCACAGAAAAAAGCATTATATATGTATTTTGAACCATAATGTATTTTAATTTTATCCCATTATACTTTTCAAACTTTATGTATTCTGACCCGAACCCACATTGGATTGGTAATGATGATAGATTCACATTCATTACCTGAAGGAATACTTGCCAATATAAGAGCTGTGGAGTATCAGCATGTCAGCTTCTACGGGGAGCGTGTAGGCTTCCACCTCTTCGACGATTTCCTCTCTCACGTGGCCAGCTCGGTGTACCGCGAGGCCTTCCATCGGCTCCTCACCTCGACAGGCCTGCACGAAATAATAATAATAATAATAATAACTTTATTTTCACCACAGAAGTTACAAATGCATAATATTTTACAAAGCACACATTGTTACAGAGATGGGTAGGTGATATTTTTATGCTGTAAGTGAAACGGCGGCGCTCGCACTAGACTCTGGGTCTGTATCGCGAGTGCCAAAAATAAATAGACGTAGACTTAATTTCAGGACATTTGGATCACCAGGGTCGCTCTAGGAAGTCGGTAACATAAAGGTCTTGCTAGGCTTCCTTCAGAAGCTAGGCTGGCATGAATAGTGCAGCATAGCACGCAAAATAGGCGCAAAACAAAAGACGTCGAGTTGCGGAATGTAGCGCGCTGCTATAAAGTATAAGGCTTAGGGCCTGTTTCACCACTCTCTGTTAAGTTCCACTTATTTTAAGTGTCAGTTCCCTATGATTCCGTCTCTATTTATTACTACGAAACAGACAGAGACGTGATCATAGATAACTGGAGCTAGACAAAGAGCGGTGAAACGACCCTTAACGTAGTTCTATAAAATATTTCCCCTACTTAGCTTACAGAGACATCACTTGACTATCAAGCACCGGCTAGGTACCTCTAATTTGACCCAAAACATCATCATCGTCATTTTTGCATGATTGCACGCGTAGGTACGCTTTACTTTTCTAGGTCCTTATTTTAAATCTATAAAATTATGTTCTAAACTTCAATAGATGTGAGGGTGGCGACATCAAAAATAATTGGTAGTTATAACGGAAACGAATCTGCAATCCTCTAATGTCGCGGGTGTCCATGGCTGGTGATGCACGCTTACCATCAGATGACCAACTTGCTCGTTTGCCTTCCTTATCGTATAAAAAAGAAGTACGTGAATGTCACTAGATTGTTCTTTGTTTATTTTGACAACTGAGTAATTAGTTAGAGTTATTTTGGTGACCAGCAAATACTTAGGCAGGAAATGGCTGGCCAGCTCTAGCTCGCAAACCCCGCTGGAAGCTGTTCTACTCTCACTGACCTGTATGATGAATATGACGGGCTTCGTGACCAGCAGCGGCTTGTGCAGAAAAGGTTTGATCAGCTCAAGCTCGCTGTAAAGGCCGCCGTCGCTCGCCAACAGCAAACCTGGGCCGCAGCCGTGTGTCAGCACAGCCACGGCCACGCAGCCGTAGTCGGTGAAGTCGGAGTTTGCAACTGTGGGAAATAAATATCTGAACTAGCAATTACCTGTGACTTCGTCTGCAAATAATTCGTTTGTCGCTATCGCGCGGGAACTACACAATTTTCCGAGATAAGACTAGCATTTACGTGTTATTTCAGACTATAATCTATGTTCCAAATTTCATCCAGGTCTATTCAGCCATTCTGGAGTGAAAGAGTAACAAACAACCATACATCCAAAAGTAAAAAGCACTAGAGTAAAATTATAACTTTTTGCGCGATCATGATCCAGGAACTGCATAAATTTAAAAAATGTTCAAAGTTCAAACTAATTTTCATATGTAAGGTGTTAGCTATTAAAAAGGGTTGCCAAAAAAACAAACTGATACAATCTAGTAACTAGAAATAAAAAGAAGAGGCAGGAGCTAACAACCAATTTGCTCCTGCTTCCGCCAATCTAACGGCTGTTGTTTTTCAAATTGCATACATACATGCTTCTACTTCACTGAGCACCTCTGCTTTAGTCCTGTCTTTCCTTTCCTCGACTTCAAAACCAAATTTACTGAACGTCCTCATCAGCGCCTCTACATCTTTCTCTGTCCCCAGTCTCTTTCCTAAACCAACTGCTCCTTCTTGGTAATTAAATATTATCATCGCATTCTTCTCAAATTTCTCTAACTCGTACGTGAAACTTTCCTTCGGTAACGCTCTGGTGTTTTTCAGACTTTGAGTGCCTTTCCCTTTTATATTATTTTCTTCAGAAATAGCTTTCCTTCCAGTTTGAGCATTTTTAGTCTCAGGCAGAGTAGCTCGGGCAGTCGATTGAACGTATGTGACATCTGTTTCTTTAACATTGGCATCGTTTAAACCACTCTCAATTGGTTGTAACACCTTTGTTTCTTTATCAGCAACATTACCACTTGTTAACTTAGTATTAGGCTCGTAAACTTCACTGTCATTGTAATTAACATTTTCGCTTTCTGATGAATTCCACATTTGGTTATTGCACAAACAGCTTTTTGAAGCGTATTACACCAACTGACTGCGTTTCACAATAGAATATGCTGTACAATATCTTATCGGTGATAGATAATATAACGGATTTTTCAACACAGTTGCTCATAAAGTGAGTCTTATTGCTCCGCATTTAAGCTCATAATTCAGCTTATTACGAACAAGTGCTGTAAAAAATTACCGGACGAGTGCGATAGTATACCTAGGTATAATAGTAGTTTATGTGACTGTATTATAATGAATGGGACCACAAGGGAGACTTATTTCTCGTAGTACCATTAATCAAATTTCACTTATTGTATGATAAGTAATATTATTATGTACGCGACGCATTTAGTACCTCTTCTTAATAACAAACTTTATCTAATGCTGAGTCAAAGTGAAAGATGATAAATATATGATAAATAAGTACTCCAAACGACAAGCAATTTCCCAGTATTAATAATGAATAAGAACTACTCCTATGACTTAGGGTGCGACCAAACCGCCGCGTATACGCAGTGACGTGTCGTAGGTGTCACGTTTTCTCACCGTTTCTTCATACCTACATTTTGTTGCGATTCCGTAAAGTCATCGTTTTTTAAGCGGCGGTGTGGTCGCACCTTAAATCTTAACGTTTGTAAAAAATTTGCAATTATGTAATTTGCTAATTTAATCTGTACGCCGGTAAACTTGTACGTACCGCTTGCCACATGGACATTTGTTACCTAATTAATAAAAATCAGAACTGAAATAAAATTCACACATCGCTGACGGTAACGACGAAACGCAAACACAAAGGCCTCTTGTAGACGTCCGGTATTTTCACCAGACAAGTATCCGGTGCGTGTACACACATCCATTGTGTGCCATACACCACCGCGAGTCCGGCAAATAAAACGGTCCGTTGTCCGGTGAAAATACCGGACGTCTACAAGAGGCCAAACGTGTAACCGTTTGGGCCCGGTTATGTTACCTAAGAAAGAATCAATGTAGGTAATACTAAGTAAATGAATGGTAATTGCCTCTGTTCATAAGTTAGCTATTTTGTATTTTTCATGTTTTTATTATTCTATAATTTTTTGCAATACAATACAATACAATGACTGTTTATTGAACTCCACATACTAAACAACATGGAAAACAGGTACATAGAGACAAATCTCTTCCAGGCAATCTTAATAATAGTATAGCCTTTTTATTCCGAATTCGCTACAATTTTCAGTAAGTACCTACATGTTGTTGTTGTTATTGTTGTATTTTTTTTTTCTTTTTGCAATCTTAATAATATTTCAGATTTCCTTAGATAGTTAGTAAGTATATTTTTAGAAAATCCGGGGCAGACGGGGGACGCTGTCGGCTCGAATCTTCGGGATCCCACGGCGCCTTCCTAAACCCGGCAAGAGGGCAGCGCCAGAGTGGTTTTAGTGTGTATGCTCCCCCCGCCCCTTTCCGTGCGGAGAGAGGCCAGGGGAGAGTTCCACATAACCGTCCCGGGCCTCCCCGGGCCTAGGGGTACTCGTAAAAAAGTTTCCATTCCGTGAAAAAAGAAAAACAAGCTACCATCTACCCCGTAAGGGATAAACACGTGATTTATGTATGTATGTATGTAAGCTGTTGATGGGTTTTTAAAAAAAAAACTCGATTTCCATAGAAAACTCCTGGTTATTTTCTCTAGTTTATATTGATTGTAACCAAAACGTATGAACAAAATTTTTAAAAATCTTGAAATTGTCTAAACTCCACTCTGACAGTAAAAATTGTGAAATCTTAGACCATTATGTTGCATTATGCACCCTAGCGCACGCTAGGCGCACGTTTTATCAATACAAATAATTCACTCGACAAAATCCGTTACATTATCTATCACCGATAAGATATTTTACAGCATATTATTCGAAGCGCGATCAGTTGGTGTAACACGCTCATAAAAAGCTGGTTGTTCAAAAACCAAATGTCGAATTCATCAGAAAGCGAAAATGTTAATCACAGCGACAGTGAAGAAGTTTACGAGCCTAACTCTAAGTTAACAAGTGGTAATGTTGCTGATAAAGAAACAAAGGTGTTACAGCCAATTGAGAGTGTTTTGAATGATGCCAATGTAACAACAGATGTCACACACGCTCAATCGACTGCCCGAGCTACTCTGCCGGAGACTAAAAATGCTGAAACTGGAAGGAAAGCTATTTATGAAGAAAATAATATAAAAGGGAAAGGCACTCAAAGTCTGATAAACGCCAGAGCGTTACCGAAAGAAAGTTTCACGTACGAGTTAGAGAAATTTGATAAGAATGCGATGATAATATTTAATTACGAAGAAGGAGTAGATGGTTTTAGAAAGAGACTGGGGACAGAGAAAGACGTAGAGGCGCTGAAGAGGACGTTCAGTAAATTCGGTTTTGAAGTCGAGGAGAAGAAAGACAGGACTAAAGCAGAGCTGCTCAGCGAAGTAGAAGCATGTATGTATGCAATTTGATAAACAACAGCCGTTTGACTGGAGGAAGCAGGAGCAAATTGGTTGTATACTTTTCTACTTACAAGATTGTTCAATTGTTTTTTCGGTAACCCTTAATCTTTTAATAGCTAACACCTTACATATGAAAATTACTCTAAAATTTGTTTTTTTTTTTTCAATTTATGCAGGTCCTCAAAAATGGTAGGTACGTATTGGTAGCTGTACATCGCGCATAAAGTTATAATTTTGCTCTAATGCTTTTTCCTTTTAGATGTATGAATGTTGTTACTCTTTCACTCCAGAACGGCTGATCAGATCTGGATGAAATTAGGAATAGGTATAGATATATTATAGTCTGGAATGACACATATGCTACTTGTTGCATAAACTAAGTAAAGTTGATCAAAACAAAAAGAACCGACAAGAAAACTGGGAATAAGTAATGGACTTACAGGTGGGCGTTGGGCGCCGGCTTGACGATCGCGTGTTTTTTCCGGCCTGGAAGCAATCCTGAAACTCCTACAGCTCACCACGGTTCTTCTGCCACAATTCGTCTAGAATCTTCACCCACAAGTAGAAAGTAATGGGGTCAATTTCAACAAGACGCATTTTTTGTATCATTTCGGTGTGATTCCTTATATCTGATTTTTTTTTAAGTTTTTAAATGCTAAAAGATACTTTAGACTATTTTGTAAGACATATCTGAAAGGGAACCTGAAATCTTAAATAGTTTTCGAGATATTAGAGGTCAAATTTCTAAACACACAACGGAATGATAAATGTACACCGGAATGAAAGATAAGTTCCAATGGAATGATAAATGTACACCGAGATTATAATATCAGCCCACTGGAATAGGAAAGTAAAAAATAGAGTTCCATAATCAAAACTATTATTTTGTATTATACGATTCCCGAACTAACTCCCGATAACCTGCTGCTGTAGGAATCAGTCACAGATTTACAATTACTATCGAGTACTTATCAAACACTTTAACACTTTACTTTAAGTGCGAGGTGCACAAAGTTACATCTATTTTTTTAAAAACCCTTTTTGTAACATTCCCTGGTAGCCTAAAAGCCTAAACATTATCTAAAAACATGCGCTGGTACAATACTAATACTATACCAAAAACCGCATCGCAATTGGGTTAGTATTTCGTTTTAGAAAATATGCTACGGACCGGTGAAGCTACATTTCATTTTACTACACCGGAAACACCGGAATAAAAATGGTGGAATGAGAAACTCGACATAAAAATAAATATTAAAGGAAGTGTAAGAGTCGTGTTGTTAAACTAATTGAACTCTTGAAATTAGGACTGTATTTTACGTGACATATATAAATTAGAAACAAAAGCGATACAAAATACAAAAACTATGACTAACTCCGGAATGATTTTTATTTTGTCCCCACACCATGGCGATGATAAAAAAATAAAATTTACTCGAAAACGTTTCACAGTAACACACGTCCAATCTCGCTGAGCGCTGCAGTTTGACTATTGCTCGGATTGCACGAGAGACGGGGGGCTTAAGGGATCAAACTCAGGAAATAAATCGTTCCCAAAATTTGCCCGCGGAATGAGAGCGTGTCTCCGGACAAATGTATATGCACATATTCAAAGGTTTACAAATGAGGTAAAAATCAGGTGATGTGCTTTTTTTGTTACCTGTTTATATGGTAATAAAATAAAGGTAAAAGAAAAATATTGTCACGCATAGTATCCGAATTATCTGGCATTTTGTAACTAAAACCGGCTCCGGGACAACCCACCTTGATGAGAAATATGGTCTAAATATATTTTTTTAAATGATTAAATAACATAATATTTTAATTTTAGCTGTTGCCCGAGGTAGACAATAGGGGGCTGTTTCCTAAAAAAAATAGTTCTACATTATCAAAGCCTTCTGCACCTGCGTTTTCAGTCTTGCCATCAAAATTTACTGCTTGGGAAATTGACCCAATGCTGTTGTCTAGATTTTAATTATTTTTCTCCAGGACAGGAGCGCGCGCGCGTTCGCGAAATTTCTTAGACTCACGTGGGGTGGGGAGTGCGCGCGGGGGTGCGCGGACTTTTGTTCCTTTTTCTTCCAATAGATGGCGTTAGGAGTTTGGAAATGGAATAAGGAAAAGGAGTTGTCGGTTTCCTAACACTGCTTTTATCCCGGAAAATTACGTAGTTCTCGCGGGATAGCGATAAACGAATTATTTGCAGACGAAGTCGCGGGCGAAAGCTAGTTGAGAAGTATATTTCCCACAGTTGCAAGCTCCGACTTCACCGACTACGGCTGCGTGGTCGTGGCTGTGCTGACACACGGCTGCGGCCGAGGTTTGCTGTTCGCAAGCGACGGCGGCCGGTACAGCGAGCTTGAGCTGATCAACCCTTTCCTGCACAAGCCGCTGCTGGTCACGAAGCCCGTCATATTCATCATACAGGTCAGTGAGAGCAGAACAGCTTCCGGCGGGGTTTGCGAGCTAGAGCTGGCCAACCATTTCCTGCCGAAATCTCCAAAATGAGTCTAACTATTACTCAGTTGGTAAAATAAACAAAGAACAATCTGGTGAGAAGTGACATTTACGTACTTTTTTTAAATGACAAGGAAGGCAATCGAGCAAGTGGGTCATCTGATGGTAAACGAGCACCAGCCATGGACACCCGTAACACTAGAGGATTGCAGATGCGTTTCCCTTATAATTGTCAGTTGTTCTATTGAAGTTTAGGCCATAATTTTATAGATTTTAATAAAGACCTAGAAAAGGAAAGCATTAACGTTTTATTTATTATTTTTGGGTCAAATTGAAAGTAGCCGGTGCTTGATGGTCAAGTGATGTCTCTGTAAGATAAGTAGGGGAAATATTTTATAAAACTATGTTAAGGGCCGTTTCACGGCTCTTTGTCTAGTTCCGGTTATCTTAAGTGTCAGTTACGTATGATAACGTCTCTGTCTGTTTCGTAGTAATAAGTAAATAGAGACGGCATCACAGATAACTGACACTTAACATAACTGGAACTTAACAGAGAGTGGTGGAACAGGCCCTAAGTCTTATAGTCTTATAGCCTTATTCATAAAAAGTTAGAGGCTCGCTATAAGCTCGCTATAGGACCGATGCAAAAAATAATAATTCATAAACGTCAATTAGCGCTAATCAGTCCATCAAGGGTCCGTTAAGTCTTCCGAAAGTTAGCGGACCGTAGACCCTACTTTATCTCTCTGCAGACTCACAAAATGGCCGCCACAAATGTGAACAGCTGATTTTGGCAAGAGCAAAACCATACGCAAGATAGGTTTTTTGTTTTAAGTTTATCCCCTCCGGGAAAGGTAAAGGAAACTAGATCCACACTGCTTCGTCTGCCGTGTTAGGCTGAAGCCATGTTTTCGGTTTCCCGCTTATTCGCTGCCACTGCTGTAATTTTTTTTTATATTCACTAAAAGGCCATTTTTGGTCTATGATTTGTCAAGGTGACAACATAACGCGGCTAATCCATCCATCAGCAGCTCATTAGCTAACAGACTGCTAGCAAGCGTTTATGAATCATGCTTTTCAACAACTGTCAAATAAGCTTAATCAGTCTGTTAACTAATTGACTGATCAAATCTCAATTAAGGATTTTTTATGAATAAGGCTGTTATACTTTATAGCAGCGGGCTACATTCCGCAACTCGACGTCTTTTGTTTTGCGCCTATTTTACGTGTTAGGCTGCACTATTCATGCCAGCCTAGCTTCTGAAGGAAGCCTAGCAAGACCTTTATGTTACCGACTTCCTGGAGCGACCCTGGTGATCCGACTGTCCTGAAACTAAAAGCCTTATTCATAAAAAATCCTTAATTGAGGTTTGATCGGTCTATTAGTTAACAGACTGATTAAGCTTATTTGATGGTTGTTAAGAAGTATGATCCATAAACGCTTGTTAGCAGTCTGTTAGTTGTGTTGTGCTGTCGAAATGCTTTGTCCTAAATGACTGACTACCTAACTCGGAAGCGCGAGAAATCGAGAATCAGCGCGTGCGAACTAAGCAGTAGAGGTGAGACGTATTTACTGGAACTGGTTTTTGGAACTGGTTTTGCCGTGGACGCGTACGGACGCGTTCCTGCTTGGGCGTCTTTTAGCGTACGAGTATTTAGGAGTACGGCGCGACTAGGCGACTCAATACCATACGCGTACGCGCAACCCGAACTCGATACGCGATATTCGCAAGACTCGTAACCGTCCTGGTACTCGTAGGCACTTCATTCAACGTACGAGCGTTCGGTTTTATTCGGATTCATTCGGAAGGGCTCGGGTCACTTAGCGTACGGCGACGATGTAGCTGCAGTGAGTGGGTGAAACACCAATAGGTTCTTTGAATAATGATCACTGTTGGTGTTGGAGGTAGGTTCCTGTACTTTAATTGCAACGTCAAATCAAAACTCCCTTACTTGCAAGACGCCCGTACCGTACTCGCAAGGTGCCCGTACTCGCAAGAAGCCCATACTCGCAAGACGAATACGTACGGAACAGTCCGTAATTTACTCATTGAGACGCGTACTCGTAAATACTCGTGGAGCTAGTCTTTGGATCTGGTCTTTTTGAGGACGCGTACTCGAAAGACTTGGTACGCATTTTGCCTAGTACGTCTCACCTCTACTAAGCAGCGCGCGGCGACCCGCTGATTGACCGCCCCGGGCCAGCAGCCGCGTGTACTTGTAGTTTTATACCTACAGTGCGAAGTGGACCCGGCCAGCTTTTAGTGAATTATAAAAAAGAAATTGACTTAGCGAATTAGCGGGAAACCGAAAACATGGCTTCAGCCTAACACGACAGACGAGGCAGTGTGGATCTAGTTTCCTTTACCTTTCCCGGAGAGGATAAACTTAAAACAAAAAAAACTGTCTTGCGTATGGTTTTGCTCTTGCCAAAATCAGCTGTTCAAATTTGTGGCGGCCATTTTGTGAGTTAGCAGAGAGATAAAGTATACATAAAGTAAGCGGACTACTTAACAGAGCCTTGATGGACTGATTATAGTGCTAGAGCCCACGACCAAAACCATGTCTCATAGCAATACTGCAAAAACCCTATAAAATCGTTAGATTGTATGATTCTGAACCCGACTAGGTGTGTAGTAACGGTCGAAAGTGTAGCAACTGCGTGGGAGGCCATTTCTGCTGTGTCAAAAAAAAAGGCAGTCGGTATTATAGCAATACGTCTGATAGTGAAAATGTACATAGATTTTATAATTCTATTACGAAAAAGTTTGTTTTCAGACATTTTGCGCGTAGCATATAGCCTGAGCGCATTTTTGAAAATGTCAACAAATTTAGCCGACCTGTATCATAGCAATACGGATAATTATTTTTTTTAACTTTTCGTATTGCTGCCAGGATTACCAAAAACCTGTTTTCAGACACTTTAAGTGTAGCTTAAAGTTGTCTGATAGAGAAGGTGCTACACTTAATTTGTCTGATATAAATTTTTTGCACATGTGGACAACTTATTTTATCATGTCCAACAATTTTCAAACATATTGCTATGATACCGATCGGTAAAATTTGTTAACATTTTCAAAACGGTCTCAAAATTTAATGCGTTCACATTTCCGTCTGAAAATTGTTTTGTTCGCATCAAATAACCAAAATTTACTAATAAAAAAGATTTTCAGACGTATTGCTATGAGACATTTTTTTTGTCTCATTTTTAATTTTTTTAAGTGATTTTACGGGTTTGCGCTACACCACTAACGTCTGAAAAATATGTTTCCGGTATCTCAGAACTATCATTCAACTACAGTCTGCAAATCAGACATATTGCTATGATGCAGTTCGGTAAAATTCTTTAACAATTTTGAAAATTCGGTCAGATCAAACGCTACGCGGAAAATGTCTGATATTGGTATTTTCGAGTTCAGGATAATCGTATCTATCGATTTGATGCGGTTTTGGCCGTATTGCTATGAGACAAAAATTTTGGTCGTGGGCTCTCGTACTATTAGCGCTAACAGACGTTTATGAATTATGTTTTTTTGCATCGGTCCTATAGCGAGCCTATAGCGAGCCTCTAACTTTTTATAAACAGCTGTAAATCTTTCTCTATTTCGTGCAGGCCTGTCGAGGCAAGGAGGCGTCTATAGCAGTCGAGGTACACCAAAATGGCCAAGTGAGCGAGGAAATCGACGAAGAGGTGGAAGCCTACACGCTCCCCGTAGAAGCTGACATGCTGATACTCCACAGCTCCTATATGGGCAAGCCTTCCGTCAGGTAAGTTATCATACCAGTCCAATGAGGGTGCGGGTCAGAATACATAAAGTTTAAAACGTATAATGGGTTAAAATACATTATGGTTCAAAATATTATACCTACCTAGTTAATGTTTTTTTCTGTGAAAGTGTAAGCTAAATAAACTTTTTAGATTGGTTTAGGTTAGGTTCATTTTATAACAATCCTGTTAATCGAGAATGGAGAACGGTATTTTCGAGAAAATCGCATTATATGTATATTTTGAACCATTAGGTAGGTATTTTACCCATTATACATTTTAAACTTTATGTAAATAAATGGGATCTCATCATCTGCTAAAAAACTTTACACAAATGCATCATTTGACAACCTTTTAATATCAGATAAATCGTAAAAAAAAAAATATCGAAAAATATGGCTCACATAACTTAGGTTAGGTCTGTTTTATAAGTTTTCCAAAAGTCAATATTTTTAGTAGAAAATAAAAGGTTGTTAAACTTCGATCAACAATACAACTAGATTCAACGTGACAGCTCTGAAATCGGCCAGAAAAATAAGAGCACAATAGTACATTACTGCAGAGGCCGGGAAAGAAAGGCTTGCAGGCTGAACGTATCTAGACGGCCAAGCTTTGCGAGGCCGGATAGGAGTACGAAGCCTGCAAGTTCTTTCACGCCGAGGCTTGTATAGTGCTTTTCTCAAACATGCAATGAAAGAAATAAAAAACTCCAAAAAAACCCTTAGGATGTTGCCCCTAGCGCGTGCATTAGGCAGCGGCCGAGCAGCAACAGGTGCATGTCCTCCAGCAGCGCGCCCCGCGCCCGCGCAGCGCACGACGACCACCACAAAACAAAACACGATCGCTTTGCAGGCCAAGGCCTGCCATTTTGTATGAAAATCCATTACATAGCACTTGTCCAACCGCGCCCGCAACGTGATACGTCCCGGCCTATTATTTGGAACGTAAGGTTAACATTTCATTGCAGCTTTGAGAAAAATAAATTTGTGCTCTTACTGTGGCAGTAGGTACGCGCCAACCACAGCCAACATGGCGACGTGTTACAATGTCACAATGTGCGTTTTAAAATTGCGAAAACGCCACCGTAACATTAAGGTTTCGGCAGAAATGTCTTCTTTAGATAAGTACCTACATTTAAAGTTGATATAAAATAAGCAGTTTTATATTTAAACAAGGTTGGCCAAAGTTGGCCAGCCATCTCGCCAATGATCTGACTCCATTATTACCCTGTTCCTAGAATTATATCTTTTTGAAACGAAAGTATAGTTCTTTTGTTAATCGAACGCTTTCGCTCGTCTCTTTTTATCTATTTGGATCTTTGTTGCTTAGACTTGAGGGTCACTTTAAGTTAATTAAGAAGGTAAAACAGATATAGCTATAAGTAAAACTGTAAGTATAAGCGACACGGACACTTTTTCGCTTTGATTTTGTATGGGACCTTGAATCTAGTATTGTCGTTGATCGAAGTTGTCAAATGATGATAGTTGTTTAGCAAAGGATAGTAAACCAAATAAATTGAGTAAACGCCATTTGGAAACTGATCACTTGTAGCTTTCAACCTTAACACTGGCAAATTTGTCCTGCTGTACAGAAGCCATTAAAAAAAAAATACGTTTCCGTCTAATGTAGGTGCAATCAAGGGCATAAATATATGTACGTTGCTAAAACGTCAAAAATATCTATACACCTTTATTGCCACCAACAATACGGTCGGTAAAACACATATTTGACGCAATGGCTTTATTATTAAAGATTGCAGGTTCGTGTCCTGTCACGGTCGCCACAAATGTAAATGAACAGTGCGGCTTGTTTTGGATCAAAAATACGGTTTATTTGTTACCTCATTTACATTATACAAATTTTCATTAGACACACATGTTAGACATTGACTTTACTTTATTTTTCAGTTAGTTGCCAGTCCGCAACAACTACCATTCCTATAGAAAATATAAAAAAAAAATTACTCCAATTTTTTTTATATATTTTTTTAGCTTCTATAGCTATGGTTATATAATACCCCAGTGGATTATTGTTAGGGGGTGTCTGATACAACCTGAATATCATGACTGTTGTCAGACACATAATACCTTAAGACCTGTTTTATTTTCAGGGACGAACTAGAGGGCACGTGGTTCGTGCAATCTCTCTGTAACAATATAGACAATATGGCAGCGTCTCACGACCTTGAGGCAATACTAACCGAAGTCAAACGAGAAGTAGGCTTAAAGTCCATGTTTGAATTCAACGATGAGCCAACATTTGGGGAGGCAGACGTAAGCATGCCTTCGGATTACAAGAACTTATGGGTTACCCACTTGACATGAAATTCACATAAAAAAAAATGCGTAACTATTTCATTTTTTTTTCTCTTCGACATGGGAAATATCTCCAATTAATTTATTTGATGATGGAGGCTTTTTACACCTCCACTGAACTTAAATTATTTTTATTAGTTTTTTTTTCTTTCTCATATATTTTGTTTCACTTTGACCCGTAGAGACTTTACTTTATACGTCTCTACTATAATGTATACTAATATAATTTAAGGTACTTAAACCTAATTAACTTGGGGACCTTATACATCCCTTTTATAAGTTAAGTAGAATTTAAGTACCTAACTATTGTTATAAATTTATTTTATTCTGAAAAAAAAACTTTCTGCCAAGTTTCTTGCGGCGCGTTCTTCTTGGCAATGACGATCTTTCCGAATGCGCTGGTAAATTAAGAAAAAAACGTGTTGAAGAGCCCTTGGCGGCCTATTTGAAATAAACTTTGAATTTTGATCAAACCGAAAACTTTACAGATACGCGAGAACAAACAGATGCCTGTAATAACTTCGACGTTGATAAGGAAGTTGTTCCTGAAGAAGTTTGGTGAAGAAGTGAGCTACAGAATAGAGAAGACTGTGCGACAACCGTCGTGTAGTACGACGTGCTCCTGTTTCCCCCCTCACTTTGACTACATTAAGAGTTGTTTAAGGTAAGGTGCCACATAAAAGTAGAAACGAAACTTCTATGCGCCATTCCCTATGTTACTGGTACATTAGTGACGGAAAATGCTTGAATAATGCAAGAATTTTCATCAGCAACATTTAGTTCATCTTTTATCCGTTTTTACTCTTTTCCGTGGGAGTCTACAAATTCATCGGTCACCAGAATACCAACTATCTTGAGTGCTTCTAGTTCCATCAATATTTTAATCAAATTGGTAGGTCCAGTTTTTAATTAAAAAAAACCGAAATGTCATCTGTACTGCGGCGAATGTTATCAATAAGCTGCTTGCACATTCGGTATCCACAACAGTTCTCTAATAATTATAATAAATAATAAATTTTAGGGAACAATTCACAAAAATTTACCTAGTCCCAGAGTACCTAAGCGCTAGTACGGCTTGTGTTATGGATACTAGACAACGATACACGTACTTATATAGAGAAATACATAGGTACGTAAATAGATAGAAAGGTTCAGGACCAAAGTATTCATGCTCATCACGTCACACAAATATAATGCCCTTACTAAGATTTGAAATCAGGAAGCTTGCTGCACAGGCAGGGTCACTACCAACTAAGCCAACCGTGTCGTCAATTACATACATATTCAGTTAATTACCAACAGATGAGATTAGTAACAGCTCGTTGTAAAGTGAGGTTGTCTTTTTTCATTCACAAAAGATCCTTGTGGGTCGCAGTGAAGTAAGGATTCTTAGCATTGACGTATACAATAAAATAAGTTAATGACTCCTAGCTAAGCTTTAGCTGTCCTTTGGTTCCAGGTTTTACATAGAAGAGAACCCTAATGATGCGACAGTGCGAGGGTTCCTCGACACAGCAGACACCTTCAAAGACGACGCAGAATTCAACTCATCCAAAGAGAAACTGCTGCGAAAAATAAGGGACCACCTGGAAACGAACGCGCAAGAGTACAAATTCTTCAAATATTTGCATGTGTACAAGTATTAAAAGTTATAACATAAAAAAATTAAGTATTAAAAAACAAAAATCTATTATTCCATGCTGGTCTGGGAGCAAAGAAAAAACATAGAATGAACCAGTTGCTTCTCTTCCAGCACTGATGGCCAAAGCCCAACGTCGGAATGGGCGAAAATCTTAAGAATCATGTTGTAGACGATGCAGCTAGCAACCCATCACTTACTTTCCCTTTCCACCTATACATCCACAATCATGCTAAACGTAGCCTTTTGGTCCTGTTACCCTAAGCTCTCTCTACCCCGTAAGGTATAAAGACGTGACTGTATAAAACAAAAACCAGAATGCAAAAAAAAAATACTAAACGAGAAAACAAGCCATGAAACTCCGGCAAGGGAATTTCCTGTGAATTGAACACAGTAGGTAGACCGGACATAGTTTTTGTGTGATATGTATTCTAGGTTTGTCGCTAGCTGTCTGTCTGTGTGTCTGTCCGTCAAGACCCTTTTTTAACCGACTTCAAAAAAAGGAGGAGGTTCTCAATTCGGTTGTTTTTTTTTTATTTTTTTTATTTTAGGAACTCGTAGAGATATAACATTAGAATTAATACCAAATACTGAGGTCTACGGTCCCTTGGAACTGTGAATATTATGGATCCTCTGAGTCAATTTAATCAAAAGATACAGTCATTAGAAAAGGTGCTTCCATTCAAATTGCCGAGCTCGAAAAACTATGAGGTACTTCCAGTTGTCCTAGAACAATGTTTCTTAAACTTTTTGCGGTCACAGAATTTAAAAAAAAAAACCATTGACCCCTGTCCCAGCTTATTATAGGCTATAGCACAAGAAAAAAAAGCCTATCGTTAAAAAAATCACTAAGTGAATACCTATGTTAAAGGTTAACTGTGTTGCTGTGGACCATTTCATTTCAGAGCAAAAATACTGCATCAATTTCCATAAAAAGTTGTATGAAAAGCGATGCGGTATTTTTGCTCGTGAACTCATGGCTTTTACTTCACTTATCGCGGAGATAGCAAGGTAAAGTACAGTTATTACTATTATAAACAAATCAAGGACTTTCACACAATCTTGCAGAGTCCTTAGACCATTGACGTACTAGATATAGACATTAGTCATTAGTCATTTATTCCATAACAATTCCAATTGTGTTGGAAATCTAAATCTACTATACATACGGGTATAGTATACCAATTACTAATTAAAAACTTAAAAATCTGAATAATAAATTCTACAAAAATAAAATTCAAAAACTAAAACAATAATGAGATCAGGATCACAAATTAAAAAAAAAAAAACTAAAAACAATAATACCTACTTAACTTAAACCTTAGACTCTCTAAATCCGGCCATATCGTAATTCCATTCCTAGCTGACGTCTACTACGAGTACCTACTCCTACCTCCCTGCCAAATTTCATCTTTACTTGTCCAGTAGTTTCGAGATTTCGTGATAAGCCAGTGAGTGAGTAAGTGTACTACCATTCGCTTTTTTATTTTTTTTAATATCTAACTAATCTAACTAATATTATAAATGCGAAAGTATGGATGGATGGATGGATGAATAGATGGATGGATGTTTGTTTGTTACTCAATCACGCCAGAACGGCCCAACGGATCTGGATGAAATTTGGCACATAGATAGAGAAAAGTCTGGAATAGCACATAGGCTACTTTTTATCCCGGAAAATTGCGTAGTCCCCGCGGGATAGCGATAAACGAATTCTTTGCAGACAAAGTCGCTGGCAACAGCTAGTATTATAAATGCGAAAGTATGGATGGATGGTTGGTTGGATGGATGGATGGATGTTTGTTTGTTTGTTACTCAATCACGCCAGAACGGCCCAACGAATCTGGATGAAACTCGGCACATAGATAGAGAAAAGTCTGGAATTGCACATAGGCTACTTTTTATCCCGGAAAATTCCCGCGGGATAGCGATAAACGAATTCTTTGCAGACGAAGTCGCTGGCAACAGCTAGTTATAATTATATTATCACAATATATTATTCCATTTGGTAACTGACAGCGCCATCTGTTACAAAAATGATTGACTAATTTCACAGACTTCCCTGAAATTTTGTGTTACCAGTGCTAAAATACCTTATTTTCTATATAAGTACAACGTTTTATTCATATGCTTAAACAGTACCAGTGACAGCTGTCAACAAGTTATTCCAATTTGTTAAATCAATCAATCCACAGCAGGCTTATTACGTAACTCGCTCGCGATCGTAATCGTCGTCGAAGTCGATTGTGATTACGATTCCGAGCGCCTTGAAACATTGGTATTACGTAAAAAAATGATTCCGATTACCGTCGCAATCGCTTTCAATCACGAAAGCGAGTGAATGGACCGAAAAGTTTTGTTTTTGCAAATAGCTTCAGTGACGTATGATTTTTATTAAGTCAATTGACCCTAATTCTCGCGTTTTTATTCACTTAAATAATGGAATTTAGTATGTTATTTTGGTTAATCAAAATATTACGATCTACATAACAACAATTATCATTAATAACCAAAAACATAAAATACAGTGTGAATGAAACTAAACGCAAACTTAATTTTAAAAAAAAAATCTTGTCAGTGGTCAGTGTCTTGTCTTCACAACAATCAACAAAGTAAGTTTAAGTTTACTATTTTAACTTTATTGTTTTATTGCTTTCCTGTGTGTTTCAAGCAAGGTATTATAGGTAAATTGATAAAATACAATAATAAATTTACTCTAGAGTGATTATAGTCCCGTAAGAATGGTACTCAACACGAAAATAGATTAGCATTGAACACATCGTGCCGGAAATGTTTGTTCAAAATAAACTTTAGTTTTTTAAACTCATAGTACGATTTGTGGTGTTTTTAGTGGCGTATGAACACCTAGTGCATTTGATATACGATGTGTAGTGCTTCCAGTGGTATATAAAAGCACCCAGTGCATCTGATATGAAAAGTTCCGTAAAGTTTCCAAATTGTTTGTTGTGTCACAAAAACATTTTCCCTCACGAACGATAAGAATGGGTATACAACGAAAACAGCAGTATACAATTTTCTAGCAACAGCCTTTCCCCTCAAGCCAATGAACGAACTACGAATATCGAATTTTGGTGTATTAGAATGATTAACATTGTAGACGTCGCCGGACATGGGCAGCAACTCTGTGGCGGTGGCGGCCCACGCCGGCCTCACCCCGAGACCCCGATGCCGGAGTGGCCGCGGCGCAGGCGCGTGCTGCACGCCGCACAGGTAATAAATACTACCCGGACCCGAGGACCCGGGTTCGATTCCCGGCCATAGCTTTACTTTTCGGATTTTTCTATGTGTTCTAATTTTCAGTGTCGTTTAGAAATTAAATTTCTAACGGTAAAACCGTAAAAAGTAAACATAAAAATTAAGAAATAAAAATTTCTTAATTCATTTGATATTTCCTATCATTTGAAAAACAGCGCCATCTCTCGTCCCTGGTGAGCAGTAGATGTTCCACGGGAGTTTGTAATTGTGTCGTACAGACACATCATTCAAATAGATGACGCTTCGCGACAAATAATCGCATAGTAACAAGGTCACGTGACAGTTAGTAATAGATAGAAAAATTCGAACGCTTACTCACCTGCTATGGGTGGTGTAGGGGTATAGCACGCGTCACGGAATGACGAGGACCCGGGTTCGATTCCCGGCCATAGCTTTACTTTTCGGATTTTTCTATGTGTTCTAATTTTCAGTGTCGTTTAGAAATTAATAAATACTAATACTACAGAGGCCGGCACCAAATGCTATTAAAAAGTTTTTGAATAGTTGTCCTTGTTGAGTTTGAGCATTTTAAAGTAAACGCGAAAACATTGAATTCATATATAAATCACCTTTATCAGGTGATATCAGACGATTCATTTTTTGTTAATTTTCTTATTTCATTTTGCATCTTTCACTCAAAGTGACACGTCTGAACACCAAGTGAAAGGAAAGTGCAGAATGAATTCATTTGTGAATTGATCAAACGGTGTTGGATATTTTCATTTGGCAGCATTCACTCGAAAGAATTATGTATGAAAGGGTTTTGGGTAAAAGTGTTGTCATTTTTTAGATGAGCGGCCACTGACTTAAGTGGTAAATTATGATAGATTTATTCAAAATAAACATAATATTTTGTAATAGCAAGTAATACTCCAAACCGAGGAACCGCAATATTTTTAATATAGTTAGATTTTCATGGGTCAAATAAATTTTTCCTTTACATTAAATAGGCTTACATTTGACCTTATCTCGCTTGATGGAAGGTTGATGGTTTTTTTTTAATCTAAAATTTTTACGAGGCTTAAGTGCACCTGTGTGACTATGCCAGCCTCATTGGATGTCTCTCGGGTCAGATTCACCAAACACTCCCCCGCCCACTACCAGATTCTCTGGCAGATCCTTTACTTTTAAAAGCATTGATTTGACTTCACTATAATTTTTTTCTTTGTTTGCTTTAAAACTAGCAAGTGATTTTTTTTTGACATTTGTGATGTATTGTGTGTAGTCTTTATCATAATTTCTGTATTACATTTATAAAGGAAGACTGGTAACAACTGTAAAGGGGAACTAATTTATATAATTTTTTTTGAAGAGGCCTTTGCCAAGCAGTGGGTGGACGTGGGCTGATTAGATAGATAGATCTACTTAAGATTCTTGTTAATATATCAACACAGGTGTTTATTTAATTATTGGTGTGATGAAATATGAAATCTCTACTTCCAGGAATATGAAAAGAAAACTAGAGTTATCTAAAGAACAAGGCATTTATGAAGTCAGAGTTTCTTGCACAGTGGCGCCAACTTGGTATCCAGGGTGACTGTATCAAGCGGGAACTTGTGGAGCGCCTGAAGGAGCTGCCTGAGATATACAAAGATGTATGTTGCTTTTTTTTCTCACCATATTAAAGTTTACTGGGCAAAGGCCTCTCATGATCACCACATCCATAGACACCAGCAGCGCTTTACGCGATGCCAGTGCGTTGTCGGCCCTTGTAAGCACTTTGGAAGTTGACTTAATTTTAAGTGACTGTATGTGGTTACTTCATCATCATCATGTATGTATGTATGTATGTATGTATAACTCTTTATTGTACATAAAACACATTAATTTTACAGATAATGAGACAAATAGATGTACAAAGGCGAACTTAGCCCTTAAAGGGATCTCTTCCGGTTAATCAATCTGCCAATCATCATCATATCTGCCATAGAACATTCACTGTTGGTCATAGGCCTTCCCCATAGACCTCCAGTTGCCTTGGTTGGAAGTGACTTGCATCCACCATGAACCCGCGACTTTAACCAGCTTGCTGGTGAACGTCCTTCGGTGCGCTTGCCCATCCGTAGTCTCCTCTCAAGAACCTTTCAGTCACGGATTCGGTCATGAAGTCACTATTTTTGTAGGATGAGAAAACAGTATAAAAGTGTAAAGTATCATTATTTAAATATTTGAACTAAAGTTTGAAATCTAATCTAACTAATATTATAAATGCGAAAGTATGGATGGATGGATGGATGGATGGATGGATGGATGTATGTTTGTTTGTTACTCAATCACGCCAGAACGGCCCAACGGATCTGGATGAAATTCGGCACATAGTTAGAGAAAAGTCTGGAATAGCACATAGGCTACTTTTTATCCCGGAAAATTGCGTAGTTCCCGCGGGATAGCGATAAACGAATTCTTTGCAGACGAAGTCGCTGGCAACAGCTAGTACAAAATAAATTCACAAATATTAAGTACTAGCTATTGCCAGCGACTTCGTCTGCAAAGAATTCGTTTATCGCTATCCCGCGGGAACTTCGCAATTTTCCGGGATAAAAAGTAGCCTATGTGCTATTCCAGACTTTTCTCTATCTATGTGCCAAATTTCATCCAGATCCGTTGGGCCGTTCTGGCGTGATTGAGTAACAAACAAACATCCGTCCATCCATCCATCCATCCATCCATCCATCCATACTTTCGCATTTATAATATTAGTTAGATTAGATTTCCCCCTTAAAAAAGAAGGATGTTATATTTTCTTTCTAAAAGTATGTATCAATGCTAGATTTCTTAGCTAAATAAGTACAGTAGCCTGTAAATTTGCATGGATACCTTAAGGAGTATAACGCAGTGAACACTCGAGTTCGACTCGATGAAAAATTATAAAACACTTTTTTTGTATATTTGTCTCCTCGAGGTTTGACAGCAGCACTCGGAAGTAGAACACTTAAATACTTTGTGGCAATAACCAACTATATAGTTAAGTTTCCAATGTACCATGTAAATTGATTAAAATTACTTTTTTTAAAATACTTACAAACTATTTAAAACTAAAATTAAAAAACAATAAAGAACAAAAAAACTAGGAAAGTTGATTTAAAGTGTGTTGTAAGTTGTAAATATAATATTTCAGGTTACCTACTTCTGAGGATGACCATACCATTTTATTGGCTACAGTCAGAGATGAATATGGATCTACAAATAAAACTTTATTTTCATTTCGAGGAACAAGGAAAGTGTTGTTTTATAGTTGTTTGTATTATTTTCAGAGCACAGTATAGCAGTGGGCTCAGCACTCACCGGCTGTGTGACCAGTGTCTCAGCAGGCGCGCGCGCTGCCGTGAGCTCGGCGCCAGCGCTGCGGCCGGGCCCGGGAGCCGCCCCACTGATCTTATTAATCCTAGACAGATATTCCTATTCTTCTCATTTGAAATTGTGTCTATTCACACCGATTTTTATGAGATTTGGTATGGAGATAAGAACATAAAAGTTATATACACGATAAAACACTACATAATAAAAATACAAACATAATAAAATGCTAGGGTGTCTGTGAGTTTTAGCTTAAGTTATTTTAGTGTGCCTAAATTACTTTGAACAGCGTTTCTTGACAGTCTACTAGGTTTTCTGTTAAAAATACATATATTTTTAAATTGGACTACCCACTTTATACTTTACGAGCTTCTGCCCGCGACTTCGTCTGCGTAGAAATACATATCGAACCTTCCTCTTGAATCACTCTGTCTATTAAAAAAAACCGCATCAAAATCCGTTGCGTAATTTTAATGATTTAAGCATACATAGGGACAGACAGACAGGCGGCAGAAAGCGACTTTGTTTTATATTATGTACCTAGTGATGATTACATTGTCTCTTAACAATACCTAGATAACATTTTTTTAATTGACTTCAGATTGAGGGAGTGTGGAGGTATGTCAACTTTGATAATTTGGCCTTTTTGACAGAAAAATGCCTTCCATATAAAACTACTTTTGGTGCTTGGCTGAAAGTGTTCCCGATTCCCCTAAGTAGAAAACGGTTATATCATGATTTCTTTTGGAAATACAATATCTTGACGAGTGTAAAAAAATAAAAATACAATTGTAGCATTAAAATTGGAAACGAGTGAGGATTATCAAAAACCGCTGTTCAAGGTAATTTAGGCACAGTAATATAAAACATATAAAGCTAATAAACTCACAGATCTGTGGGCATCTATGTCATTAACGTTTCAATAATAAGATCGTATTTTACTATGTGACTAGTTTCATAAACACGAAATGAAAGGTTTTCCCTTTGCTAAATTGAAGAGCGAGTTGTTTAAAAGTGTTTAAATGGCTGTCTAGATTATGCTTAAATCATGTTACTTACTGGCTGTTGCCCAAGACTTCGTCCGCATAGAATCAAATATAGCCTATGTTCATCTGTTTATAATATTAATAATTTAAAATCAATCCTACTAATATAAGGCGAATTTTTGTGAAAATAAGAGGATGTGAGTGAGTGAGTATGTTTGTTCCTTCTCCACGCTGAAATGACTGATAATATAATATAGCGATAAACGTGTCAATTGCTAATTCTATGCGGATGGAGTTGCAGGCAGAAACTAGTAATAAATAACTAAAAAAAAATCTAGGTTATTTTGTTATCCACCTCTTTTGAATCCATTATTCCAGCAATACAGATTTTGTTATACTCGTACTTACTTGTTTTTGTTATTCAAAAAAATGTAATAAAGCCTCAATAAAGTTGATTTATTAGTATTATTTGTAAAATTAGTACATGACTAGGTACGTATTTCTGGGGCATTGTTTATCTTGCCGGGACAGCCAAGCCAAGCCGTTGGTCAGATGACATTTGGGTAGTCCGCTGGAGAGCTGTGGATGAGGGTGGCACAGGACCGGGCAAAGGGGCGTGTAAATGAAGACCCCTTTACCTAGCAGTGAGTGTGTGGTGCTGCATTATGGGCATGACAGCATGACATTATGGTTTCTCAAGCAGAGGGTCGTGGGTTCGAACGCAAGCTCGTACATCCGTGTTTTTCGCAAATTATGTTCGACAAATCTCATTTTCATATTTTGTCATAAGCCTTAGGGCGAAAGAAAACAAGGAAACCTGTGTACACCGGCGAGACAATTCAATGGTGTGTGTGAAGTTTTTAATCCGCACTGACCGCTCGCGTGGAAACTACAGCACTAACCCTCTCATTCTGAGAGGAGGCCTATGCCCTGCAGTGAGACGTATACTAGGCGGCAAATAAGTAAAACATGGAGGGGATAAGCGCAGTATGAAAAACAACATCATTTTCATACTGCGCTTATCCCCTCCAAGTTTTACTTATTTGCAGTCTACTATAGGTATAGAGGCTGGATATAATGATTAGTATCATATTAGTATTAGGTACTAGCTGTTGCCCGTGATTCCGTCTGAATGGATTCGCTTATCGTTATCTCGCAGGAACTATGCTATTTTCCGGGACTCCGGGATAAAAACTATCCTATGTTCTTCCCCGGGACTGTAATTGTCTTTGTACTAAATTTCAATAAAATCGGTAAAACTTACAAGCTTTCGCCTTTATAATATTAGTAAGAAGTAAGATTAAGAATTACTTACTTGTTAGGAAATTTATAGTTGTTTTTGAAATTAAAACGAATAAAACATTACAAATACGAAGTTCATATTTATTTTATCCTCTTCGAATGAATAGGTACAACACCCCCATGATGATTTATTTTTGTTTACATACATACATATCGTCACGCCTCTTTTCCACAGGGGTAGGCAGAGACTACTTTGTTCCACTTGCTACGATCCTGACATACCTCTTTCGCTTCATCCACATTCATCAATCTCTTCATACATGCTCGTCGGTTTCGGGTACTCTTGACCTATCCTTTCTCCAAAACGTCCCCAATTTTAGCACGGAACGTCCGCCTAGGCCTTCCCCTCCCAACGCACCCATTCACACTCCCCATATAAATCTGTTTAGTTAATCTTCTTTCATCCATCCTCTCTACGTGACCAAACCAACTAAGCATATTTTTTTCCATCCTAGTCACTATAATATCTTCTTTCACACCAGCACATTCCCTTATCACACTATTCCTTATTCTATCTTTCAGTGATACACCTTCCATACTTCTTAACGCTCTCATTTCTACTGCATTTATTCTACTTTCATGCTTCTTTTGCCATACCCAACTTTCGCTACCGTACATTAGTGTTGGAACGAGCACCCCTCTGTGAACAGCCAGACGCGCCTTCTTTGACACCTTCTCACTGCTCACAAGGCGCGCAGCGCTCCATTGACCATGTTTCCTGCATTCACTCTTCTTTCAATATCCTTATTTTTGTTTATGTAGTTGTATATAAGTAAACACTGTACAAAATAAAAATAAACAAACACAATTCACAAAATTAAGATACATATACAAAGGCTGGCTTATCTTACTTTACTTCTTGCCATTTTTATAGTTTCGATCGCCTTTCAAAGGAAAACATCACTGCAACATATTTAATTTTACCTAGCAATTAGCAAGATGCCTTTGTAAGTGAATTATTATATTGATAACTTACAAACTATCGAAAAAATCGAACTCAAGTTGACTCCATTCTCTCAAGACGGGGACAAAGTCGTCCCCGCTTTCGTTTGACGGCTCGCCATCGGCTTCAAATCGATTCCGAGTTGTCATTTTTGTTACGTGAAACGACTTTTTGGCAAATCATTCGTTCAATTGGTTTAAAAAATGGCTCGCAATCGCTTTCGAGTGCGATGTCAAGCCGATCGAGTTACGTGAAACGATTGTTTTAATTTTTAAACCAATCTCGCCATCAACTGTCAAAAATGAAGACGATGGTGATTGCGAGCGAGTTACATAATAAGCCTGCATATCCCATTACTCCATTCGTTCGTTCGTTCATTTTAATTTGTTGTCGTGATGGTTGTGTGATGCAAACATTCCTTCTGTGCGGTCGTACGGTTATCAATAAGATATGAAATAACGATTTATGATACGTTTAAAACGCACAGTATGAGTTGAACTTTAAAACTTTATTATTAAGCCAATTTTCTTGCTGATAAGTATTTCCTTTAAACACCGAGCGTGACTCAATATAACAAAGATGTTCTTTTACAAGTATTTAAGTAAGGAGCACTTGGAAGGATTCGATAATTATAAGGTATGAGTTCCGATGTATTTTATGTATCGTAACTTTATTTTGATTACCTATTGGTTCTGCAGTAATTACATGATTTGTTTGGTACTTAATATCGATTGCTTGCATAACCTTAAAAAATAATTGGCAGTTAAGTATGAGTCTGCGCTGCGTAGTGTAATTTAAAATGTTAATGGTGAATGAGGATAAAACTGGTTTTTCTTCGCCACATAATACTTTTAAAGGCTGATTTGCGATTTGGCCAGCACATGCAGGAAAAAATTATAAAGCACTATCCTATCCTTGTCAGTTTTAAAAATGAGTAATTAGTAATTTGTTAATATTTATTCAATAAACAGCATGTTAATAATAAAATAAGTAGAAAAAAATACAACTAAGTAAGTTAATTTGTTATAAACTAATTCAAAAATAATTTAAAATTATACTAGACTCCCCCACCCCTGTATCATGCCTGGCTTAAAATTTCCTATTACACTGGCCAAATTGCCTCACTTGTAAATTAATTTATAGATGTGTAATAATTTAAATATCACATGTACACTGACATCTCTCAAATACATCTTACCAAACAAGTTTACTGATACTGAAATTAATAATCTTTTTTTTTTTTTTTTTTTCAGTATATGGCAATAGACACTAGCCCTCTTAGTGTCTATGTTATGCACCCGTTTTGGAATAAAGTGGTTGAGGTAAGTTAAATATTATAAGTAAATTTGCTGTTCTGACCATAGATTTGTACTAACATGAGACTGGCAATATAAGAGAAAGAAGATTTCTTAAACTGAATAAAACCTTTTAAAATCATAAAGGTGTCAGTAAAACATGTTACAGTTCCTCCTTTAAAAATAAAATAATGCCTAAGTTTCAAAAGGTATTTTAACATTAATGATCCTTAAACAAATATTTTTTTTGTTGTAATGTTATCATCTGGAATTTGCCTTGCAATTTCATGTATCGTGGCCTTGATGCCAAGGTAAAATTTCTATTAAAATGATAATAAATATTAGCAAAAAGTCTCAAAATAGCAAACCTGTTTTGTTAATGCTCTTTTGTCTGTTCGCAATAACAATAAACTCAAAAACTACTGAACACATTTTTTGCAATAAAGTGCACCACAACGAAATATTGAAATATTACATACATAAGTTTGACAAACTTGTGTGTAAATTGTTCGCAATATATGTAACAATAATGGCTGGAATGGCATGGAAATCAAATTTTAATTCTGCAAGTACGAAGTCACGGATAATAGCTACTTAGAAAATAATTTAGTACCGTCAACCAGGGTGACTGATAATTTTGGGCTACTTTGATTGTTTCAAAATCGCTATAAAATCGATATTGTCCACATGCAGTGAATGTTTGGCATGTAATCGCAAAGGCGATAGATGAAGACATCAATTGGAAGCAGTAAACGCAGATACAAAATTAATTTCTCATTATGACTACTTTTTAAAGTCGCCCGTAAATCAAAGTCACCCTGATTTACGGTAACAAAACTTTGCTAAGTTTAACCTACATATTTAAATAAGAAGTGAACATATATCAAGCTTTGTTTTTTTTTTGTTGAAATAGGTGTGACAGGCTAGTCTGATGTGTCAACAGGCTTATCTATTTGCGGAAAGAAATGTGAATTGTTTTCAGCTACCTACATCATAATATTGTTTTATCTTCTCATATAATAAAACCCAGCACACATGTCATTATGCGTCCAACAGACACAAATTACAATCAGTACAAAAGAACTGTCCTCATAATAACACCGAATTCGTTTTATTAAGACATTCAAATTTCAAACGTTTTTGAAAATCAAAATTTGATTTCGTCTTAATTCTAAAATCAGTTGAGATGATGTTTTTACGATTTTTTTTTTAACAAAGCCTCAAATTACTTGATATCAAACATACTTACATGAAACCTTGTACTAGTTTCAATATGAAACTACCATGAGACTCGATCATAGTTTCACAAACGGATGAGTCACATATAAAAGTCGAGTGATGCTCGACATGTTTCTGACTAATTCGTAGTCCTTCCTCCTGGAGCGCTCGCCCCGGTGGCAGCGAAACAAACCGCGAGAGGCGAGCGCTCCAAGAGAAAGGCCTACGATTTATTTATTTACTAGCTGTTGCCAGCGACTTCGTCTGCAAAGAATTCGTTTATCGCTATCCCGCAGAAACTACGCAATTTTCCGGGATAAAATGTAGCCTATGTGCTATTCCAGACTTTTCTCTATCTATGTGCCAAATTTCATCCAGATCCGTTGGGCCGTTCTGGCGTGATTGAGTAACAAACAAACATCCATCCATCCATCCAGCCATACTTTCGCATTTATAATATTAGTTAGATTAGATTTATTTATTTATCCGAAACAAAAAAAATAACCCGAAACAATTAGAAAAAACAACAACAACAACAACACAACAACAACAACACATTAACAACAACAAAACAACAACAACACAACAACAACAAACAATAACACAACACAACAAAAACAATTAGAATTATTCCTAAACATGTCGAGCATCATTCGACTTTTATACTTGTACTTAATTTTTTTTTTCTGATCACTACGTCTCTTTCGCTCCTTGTGTGCTTGGTACTGTAATTAAAAGCAGGAGTAATTCAGCCTTTTTTAGGACAAGCTTACTAAACTTGTTTTGTGAATATTGTAACATATTTATTCACTTCCATCATTCTTCAACCTTCTTTTAAGCCTTTAGCATACAAAGATAATATTACTATGCATACAAAATAGCACATACAATATCAAGATAGACAGTAACTTTTAATACGCCCTTATTTTTACCCGACTGAGCCAGAAGCAGGGTTGTTTTTCGATTGTATGTATGGTATGTATATGTATTTCTTTGGCATGCTCTAGCGCCTAAATGGCTTGTTAGAGTTGAGCTTGAGAGGTATCATTATAATCGTCTTAGTCGTGAGTGACACTGGGTACATCAAAATTATTAAAAAAATATGATTGACACAGTCTTTTTTTTTTTTAATAATTAATTAAAGCTGATTTGAGGTCAGTTCCTTGTAATGTCTATTTCGTTCCATTTTGAAGATTTCTTAACTTCTTAAATGCCAATATCCCTTTCTAGCCAAGTCTGAGCGTAAAGGACGGATGCAAAATCTCGTAAGAACTCTATATGCAATTTACTTTATAGTGTCAGTTTATATGGTTCAATACCTGGAATCCAGATAAACTGAACTTCTGTTGCCCACGAATTATTCATAGTTTGTATAGATTCTTATCAACAGTTAGTATATGATAAGAGAACGTTATCATTATCATCCTGTGGTCCGATGTACGTCACACCCACACAATGACGAGAATAATGATCGTACATAAGTGCCCATTCATTTGTCAAAGTATTGTGTCAATGACTACCCTTTTTCATGTAGCTTGTGGTCTATCTGTTGTCTCGATGTTGACTTCTTTGTTTTATTAAGTTAAAAATAATTTATTCAGCTTTTCGATACGCATACATACCGTCACGCCTCTTTCCCACAGGGGTAGGCAGAGACTACTTTGTTCCACTTGCTACGATCCTGACCTGACATACCTCACACACAAATCCACACGTACATACGATACATTAATTAATAAATTAAAAAAAAAACCCATGCATTAATCGAGTATGAATACGTAAATAAATAAAACACAATTTTATGTCAAAATGCGTTACATTTACATCATTTTGGAAAAGAGCTGATACTCTTCAAATTGCTGGACCGATTTTTACTAAACATGGTTAAGAACCAACGCAGGGAAACTGGCTTTCGACTGCCAAAAACTGCATCGAAATCTGTCTACCTGTTTGAAAGCTACGATGCCACACACAGATACACGCACACACACAGAGACATCGAATTCTAACTCATCCCCTCTTTTTGGGGTGCAGGTCAGAATACATAAAGTTTAAAATGTACAATGGGTTAAAATACATAATAACGGACTCATCAGTATCTATACTGTTTGTGACTGTCAGCAGGTAAAGATTCTCCAGTTAGTTCACCAGCATTACTCCTTATTCCAGTTTGTACCGCGCTGGGTGGCTCCGAATCTCCTCACATTCTTGGGTTTCCTGCTCACCGTACTCGACTTTGTCCTGCTCTCGTACTACGACTATTCCTACACCGCTGCCAGCGCTCGCAACGAGACCATAGTGGAGCTGAGTGAGCGGCCCGAGTTCATACCCCAGACGCTTTGGTATGCTCTAGCTGTGTTCCTGTTCCTTGCGTATACTCTAGGTGAGTTTCAGTTCAACATTTCAACATTGTTTGTCAGAGACCATGTCGCATGACTCATAGTCGAACTGAGTGTGGACTCAAGGTCATACTTTAAAAGCTTTGGTATGTACAAGCTCCTTTCCTGTTTGTCGCATTCACTCTGCGACTATCAGTTCACTTTCTTTAGTATTGTATAAGACAGTGGTCACGTCGCATAGTGAACTGAGCGAGCCCGACGCCCTAGTTGTTTCTATTCCTAGCGTAACCCTAGGTGAGATTTGAAGTTTTTTTTATGATTATAGCGTAATTGAGTGTGAATTCCCTGATCCTTGTATTACTGGTGAGTTATATATCTGTTGCTTAGGCACGAAGTATAGAAACCTCATGGCCTTAATAATAGTGGAATTGAGTGCTGATTCGTACCTTAGCTGTGGTGCGCGTTTTAAAAAACCTGTTATTTGCAGATCCTTTTTACTTGTATATATGACAGAGATTGCATGTTTGGAATCAAATTAGAAATTATCCCTATGATAGCTCCGCTGACATTTCTAAAAGTGACGCACCAGTTTCGATTTTTCTATTTTCTGGCAAAGATAACAAATAATGACTTGCGTTCAATCAGGCCTTGTAACATTTAGTAAAGTTAATCATAATATAACACAAAGCGTTTGTTTTATTTTTGCCAACCCCCAGGACATGAAATATTACATATGAACAACAAATTTCATTCCATTCTGTTCAGTCAACGTCATCTGTTTACCGATATTCCTAGTCATGCTTATCGATATACCCACTCCTTAGTCGATACCAGCCTAACGAAGTAACTTTTGCAGTACGTCAACATCTAAGTTTAGGTGAAAAATACTTAATAATTTCATTATTATTCTTATTCAAATCTTATATTTCTATTATATTATGTCGTGCTAAACTTTAAGTTTCGCCTCTAAACGATTCAACGTGACTGAACCTCATTACAAGGTTGTATAAAATGAACTGTCACTAGAAGTGTCATAGGGATCAGGATTCGCCGCGAGGAGTATAAGAGAAATATTGTAATAAAAGTTTTGACTAGACAATTTAGTTTTTCCAAAATTTCGTAGTGATGGCATTTTAGAAATAAATTGACTCAATCTTTTCTCTAGATGGCATAGACGGGAAGCAGGCCCGGCGGACGCAGACATCTGGACCCCTTGGTGAACTATTCGACCATGGGCTGGACTCTTACTCAGTGTTCTTCATACCCGCTTGCCTGTATTCCATATTTGGTTCATTGGATTACTCCGTGTCGCCCATAAGGTAAAACATGTTTACAACTGAATCAATTTAACTTGATCAGGCTGAAGTTATTGAGATTTTTTTGAGGTTTTTATTAAAAAGAGATTATTGAAAGAAAAAATATTTTGCTCGTAAAAAGAGCTAAAGGCAATTTTACTGTCACGTGCTTTGTGGTAACAAGGAATTTCTTCAACAGGATGTACTACATAATGTGGAACATACTTCTCAACTTTTACCTAAGTCATTGGGAGAAGTACAACACAGGTGTGCTGTTCCTACCGTGGGGTTACGATTTCAGCATGTGGGTAAGTAGGATACAAACATTTTTCCTGACAACCTAATCCCAATGACTTTTTGCCAAGTTTCTTGCGGCGCATTCTTCTTGGCAATGATGGCCTTTCCGTATGCGCTGGTACTTTCAAACAAAGACATTTAAAAAGAGGCCTTGGCGGCCTATTAGCAAAATAAAGCTTTGAATGTTTAATTTTTAATAATCTTGGAAGCCGCAGGGGCAGTCAATGAGCTTTTAGAACATTCGGGTTTCGGATAGCTACCATGGGCTGATTCAAGTATCAAACCCATAAGAGTGAGTGAGACAGCAAGACAAACTATGTAAGCAATTCTAGGAGTTCATGAGCTATAGCTGGTCAGTGACAGCACATTCTATTTCATCAACCTTTTAAAAAATGACATGTATGTTCCTTTCAGGCTTCAACAATGTTCTTTCTATGGACGGGCATGAAAGGCACGGCTTGGTATAAACGCTACTTGTTCGGCGGGTACACGCTAGCGAACGGTTTCGAGTGGCTGGTGTACGCTACTGGCGTGCTCACCAACCTACCTGTGGCTCTCTACAACACATATCAGTGAGTAAAATCAAGTCTGTTTGGTATATAGGCCACAAATGGCTCTTGCATATGTTTTATAGGGACCCAACTTGATTAATTGAGTTTTTCTTGTCACTCGTTGCTATGGTTACTTTCTCCTGGGTCACTCTTTGTAGATAAAAATTTGGTCACACATGAATTTTTGCGGTAGTTTTGGGCCTCTTCAATAATTGGTTATCTACTAAGTATGTTAGTATGATCTGACACAACATAAATATTCTAACAAACGGTATCACTTTTGCCCCCTCGCTGATGGGACAGAATATAAACAAAATATAATTGATCGACCCTTAAACGAAAAAAAAAACAGTGTCGGACGGGATTTAAACCCGATGTTCAAAGTAGTGGTGTAACGAATATCATATTTTGCTAATGCGAATGCGAATATTCAGTTTTTGTTGAAATTTTGCGCCATTTGTCTATTGCTTGGTGACCTTGGTGGCTTGGTGGCATGCGTTCCGTTTGTTTTTTGTTCCGAGAATAGCCAAATTGATAAGAAATAAGAACGCATCCGACTGAAGTGTCATTCCGCTGTATTGCCAGATGGGGCTATTTAGCGCCAAGCCAATGGGGCTATCTCCTTACCAGGCTTCGATAATTATAACAATTAAACAACTATTACCCTCATTTTTTTTTATATTCGCAAAACATTCACAGTAATTTCGCGGGCGGGACAAAATTTTGAATAATTTTTGAAGATTTTTTTGTTTTTTTTTTTCTAAACGAAAAATCTTTATAGGGGTGTTCAGGCCAGTCGAACTCAACCTGCTGGAATATTCCAGAACAATACCGATTGCCTCGTATAAAACAAACTTGTTTTCAGATCGTACAAGCGAGAAACGGGCAAGATGCGCTCCGCGTCGGAGGCGCTCCGGCCGTTGTGGTCGCTGCTGTGCGTGTTTCTCGTGTGCAGCGCGTGGGTGCACGGCTCGCGGCGGCTGCCCACGCTGGACCCACGCGGGCTATTCCTGCTCGTGGGCACCCTGTTCAGCAACGTAGCTGTGAGTAACATACATAAGTACATAGAATAAAATGAAGTCGCTTTCCGCTGCCTGTTTTTCCCTATGTGTGCTTAAATAAAAAATAAATAAATACCTTGGGACAATTGACACCAATTGACCTAGCCCCAACACATAAATTTTATTTTTTTCTATCGCTCCTAGACCAGCATGGATGTGGTATTTTTACAATTAATGTTTACTTTCTCCCTCCAGTGCCGTTTGATAGTGAGTCAGATGAGTAACCAGCGCTGCGAGGCGATAAACTGGCTGCTGTGGCCGCTGCTAGCCTCCGCGGTCGTTGGCCTCGCGCTGCCGCAGCACGAAGTTACCGCCTTCTACGGCATAGTCACTCTGAGTGTGCTCGCTCATGTGCACTACGGGGCTTGTGTGGTACGTATCTAAATAATACATTGTCATATTTAGCGAAGCAAATGAATAGTCAGGGCTAGCGCAGCACGAATTTACGGTTTTTTGCAGCATAGTCACTCTGAGTGGGCTCAAGACACGTGCGAGCTTTTTAAAAATAAAGTGTAAGTAAAGTCATAGTGTATAAATATTGTTTTTTTTTTAGGTACAGCAAATGTGCGAGCATTTCCGAATAAGCTGTTTCCACATAAAGAAGCGTGCGGATTGACTCTTAGATGACAATGCGTGTTAGATTAACATACAGACAACTTCTAGTATCATATCACGTTAACTAGAGCTAAAATATTAATTATGCATGACAATACCGATAATACAACGACAATTGGTTTTAATAGTGCATTACATTCCGTGGGCGGTGAAATGAAGAATGTTTCAGATCGCAGGAACTAAACATGCGACCTGAGGCTTTCTTTATCATTGCCCAAGGTGTGTACACAATTTTACGTCTTCCCCTGGCCAGGAAATGGAATTTTCCGCGAGCGTAGCGGGCGGTAAATTGCTACTTTCGGCCCGGGGTGACGTAAAAGTAGTTTGTAAAGCCGGGTAAACTCCGTACTCATCTGCGAGCTGTAACCGTAACTATTACAGTAACTAAAAAGCGTAGTTTGGCCGTATGTTTTCGCTCGCGGCAGGCTCTAGCTAGGGTTTTTAGCAATTTTAACATGCAAAAGTTAAACCCAGAACAGACGGCGCAACGCGACTGCAATGACACTGCAACCTCTAGTTTAGAGTTTAAATTTAGTTTCTGTCGTAGACATTGTCATATTTAGCGAAGCAGATGAGTAGCCAGCGTTGCCTCAGCACGAAGTGACTGCTTGCTACGGCTTAGTCACTCTGAGTGTGCTCGCTCATGTACACTACGGGGCTTGTGTGGTACGTGAGACCGCACATGGGGCGACCAGTTTGAAACCGGTTTAAAACGCATTACAAAACCGGCGTGGAGGAAACTTGTGTTTGCGTTTCATCGTTTTGGCGTCGTTTTCGGTACAACAAAATGGCCGACGACAAAAATAAAGACAACGAAACGATAGAAAGTTTCATACTAGTAATTTCAAAAGGTTTTTCGTTGCAGCGTTGCGCCGTCTGTTCTGGGCCTTACGGTTGTAGCTCACAGATGAGTGGCCGGCTTAAGGACCGATGTGTCTGTCTTAAAGCCCATTTAAACACACGTAAGAATTGTATGCCATTATAGTTACATTGCGAAGTTTGACAGATCGATTGATATCTGTTTACTCCAGCAACCCGCAATGTAATGAAACTTGCATGCAATTCTTGCATGTGTCTAAATGGGTTTAGTTGGTAGTGTGAACCGAGCTTAAAGTTCCGCTAGATGTATTTTTCTGAAGAGGTTGTATCTGAAAATCGATGATCTTGCTAAAAAGACCTTAGTGACTGCGTTACAAGGTCCATTTGGTAGATAGCTAGCTCAATGGAAGCAAGTGAGGTGGGCATCCGAAAATTCCCACAGAGTCGTGATTTATTTATGTAAAAATCCTAAATCTCAAACGCTTAATAAAATAGTATGGACCTCAAAGTTGTGCGGCAATAAAGTTTTTTTTTTAGTCCGGAGATATGAATTACTGATTTTATAAGTAAGATTATCGATTTTTAGTTACAAGCATCTGAAGTTGGCAGGTTTGGTTGTGCAGTATGCAGTTAAAGAATAACTCAGTATTTTCAAAATTGAATTAAGTATTTCAAATAATGCGATTGAAATTTATTAATTTTTCAATTTGCTAGTCTTTTTCATTTTGAAAAATATTCCTTGCCCTTAGAAGAATTCTGAATGCAAAAGTACATCAATAATCTTTATTGTTATTTTAAGTTATATCAAAAATATATAAAGATTTTCTTTCTGGGTTTTCAGTAAAAAATCGCTTTATAAAAATCATAATTATACCCAGCAACGTTATGACTGCTACCATTTTTTTTTCACTACTGAGATGTGTTTTATTTTAGTTTTTTAAGTGTACACGCATTGTCTGTCTCGATTTAATTTAGTCTTATTACTTAGACATTTGACACTTTCGACGCTAGCAACCTAAACTAATGAATGAATTGTTTCGGTAAGTATTAAAAAAGTACTGTTTTTTTTTTGTTTATTCGTATTTGTACTTTTTATTAGAAACACCGAACCAACCAGTGTATATGCATTTTGATTCTACGCGTTGCACTACAGCGAAGAATGTGTCATAGATTTGTGAATGAACAGTCCATTAGATAATTAAAATACAAAAAAGTAAGGTCTTTTCATTTTTATATCAAATAGGACAGCCTATTTGGTAAACAAAATTCTAACCTCAATGTACAATTTTTTGTAAAGAATAAGCTGTATGTTATCAAATAGACCTGAAGTAATATTTTTTTACATAATTTTGCTGATATTTTATCTCCAGTTCCTTTATTTACGATGAAATAGTTAAAAAATAACAATATAAGGGTTCCGTTTTTTTCCTTTTGAGGTATGGAACCCTAGAAATGGAACGTTTTGAGGTTAAAATTTTGTTTACCAAATAGGACAGTTAAGAATGAAAAGACCTTAATTAAAATACGAATTGATGTAGCTTGTTATTTTTGGTGAACAAGGGACAGTAAAGGAAATATATACACGTACAGTCGAGGGCATAAATATCGATACAGGCAACATGTCAAATATATGTGTCACCGACCTTATCTGTGGCATAAAGGTGTATAAAATGTTTTAGACTTCTTGGTATCGTACATATATTTATGCACTTGACTGTACCACCATATAATCCTATCGCAATAAGGTGACATGGTCACACGGTGATACGGGAACACATTACCCTCGCTGTACTCTTTTTTTTTGCTCTAACGACTATGGATACGAAAAAATCTTTTTTTTTTCTAAGTAACCAAACTAATGGGCTGTAGAGTTCAAATGTTTTATCTGTAAACTGAATTACAATATTTATTTGTGTTCTATTTAAGTGTAACTTTAGTATTATTGAACAGTATCACCAAGATCTAACCTGTTGTCGCTAGTACGATAGAACTTGTCAGTTTATCTTCGATCATTTCATACTCTAGATAAAATATCGGCCGCGAGCGCCGGCAAAACAATTATCAAAGTCGCTTTGGAAGCTGGCCTTTCAAATTTAAATTTCGTGTATCGTGCCGTTCCGTTTACAATAATAGTCGCTGATATGAGAGCGAAAGAGATGGTATACTACGGACTTAGAATTTTGGAGTGTTTGCAGCTTCATCGCGACGGAACAACAGATGCGAAACGACGTCACAAAATATTTTTATCTAACTAATATTATAAATGCGAAAGTATGGATGGATGGATGGATGTTTGTTTGTTTGTTACTCAATCACGCCAGAACGGGCCAACGGATCTGGATGAAATTCGGCACATAGATAGAGAAAAGTCCGGAATAGCACATAGGCTACTTTTTATCCCGGAAAATTGCGTAGTTCCCGCGGGATAGCGATAAACGAATTCTTTGCAGACGAAGTCGCTGGCAACAGCTAGTCTAACTAATATTATAAATGCGAAAGTATGGATGGATGGATGGATGTTTGTTTGTTACTCAATCACGCCAGAACGGCCCAACGAATCTGGATGAAATTCGGCACATAGATAGAGAAATGTTTGGAATAGCACATAGGCTACTTTTTATCCCGGAAAATTGTGTACTTCCCGCGGGATAGCGATAAACGAATTCTTTGCAGACGAAGTCGCTGGCAACAGCTAGTAATATTATAAATGCGAAAGTATGGATGGACAGATGGATGGATGGATGGATGGATGGATGTTTGTTTGTTACTCAATCACGCTATATCGGCCCAACGGATCTGGATGAAATTCGGCACATAGATAGAGAAAAGTCTGGAATAGCACATAGGCTACTTTTTATCCCGGAAAATTGCGTAGTTCCCGCGGGATAGCGATTAACGAATTCTTTGCGGACGAAGTCGCTGGCAACAGCTAGTATTATATAAATTCTTATTTTTTTCACATTAGAAGGAAGGTAAACTATCTTGTCTCGATGTTTATTTAAAAAATACACACGCACACACACAAATCACGTCTTTATCCCTTACGGGGTAGACAGGGCCTAAGGTAAAGAACACTTTAAAAATCGGTAACCGGAACATATACACTACTAGCTTCTGCCCGCGACTTCGTCCGCGTAGAATTAGCAATTGACATGTTTCTCGCTATCCCGCGGGAACCATGCAATTTTCCGGGACAAAAAATAGCCTATAGCATGGCTGGTGATCTTCCCAACAGATTAGTAAAGTTTGTATTAAAATCTGTTCAACCGTTTTCACGTGATGCGCTCGCAAATATACAGACAAACAGACAAAAATTCTAAAAACTGTTGTAGCGTGTTCTGTTATTGATTCTAAGTATCCTCAGGCAATTTTTTATTTATATTTTATATCTCTAAATCTGTACATGAAAATATACAGACTCTCGACCCTCTTCAGCTTTATTATAGGCATAGATAACAAAAGAAATCACTACATTCCAATCCAAAGGTTTTAAATCGTAGATTGCCGTTATTTTTTAACCGTTTTTCAATGAAAAGAGATTGCAAGATTTACCTTCTTTCTAATGTGAAAAAAACTAAGTATATCTAGGTATGTTATGGTATCTAGGTAGGTAGGTAATTCGGAGGCTTACTCACCTGCTATGGGTGGTGTAGGGGTATAGCACGCGTCACGGAATGACGAGGACCCGTGTTCGATTCCCGGCCACAGCTTTACTTTTCGAATTTTTCTATGTGTTCTAATTTTCAGTGTCGTTTAGAAATTATATCTAGGTATTTTATCTAGGGTTTAAATGGTCGAAGCATTGCCTGTATAAATTATTTGACAGTATTGTATGTTCGTCTGAACCGTATCAGGGCCCTATTTCATAAAGCTACAAGCTAGAAGTCTCTATCTAACACATAGGGTCTGAAAGAGACTTCCGATTCTAACTTGTAGCTTTATGAAATAGGGCCCTGCTGTCGATAAGTATCTTTATTATACCGAAGTATTATTTATTTTGTTTGTTTAGCATTTAAGTGTCTCGCTTTTGCGCTATACTATTTGTCGCTAAATTCTAAGCGGAGTATACTCTATAATTTTTTTAAGTATTCCAAAGTGTCGAAATGTATCTTTCTACGGTCTAATTTTGTGTTGTATTCACGCTATAATCTCATCAAATGCTTGTTTAAATGTATATTTGTTTTAGTACACTTGTATGAGTATGTTTTTGTTGTGTGAGAATTTGTATAGGAGAGGCAGTACAGGCACAGAGGAGTAAATGTCATGTATTCATGTACAGGACGGCTAGCACAAGTTTCGCGCGCGAGTGAATACCCGTCTTTTTTTTACTGTTCGTTCTAGAAAAAGACGGGCGAGTCTCGCGCGTGACAGCTCTCGCGCGCCTTGTGCTAGTGATAGCCGCGACTCGATTTGTCGTGGCGTCTAATCTAACTAATCATAGTAAGGTGGAATTGGGGTCAAGGAGTCTCTAGCGTCAGTGACCTATCAGTGACGCCGCGTCAATATAGCTGAGTTCGTTACGCGTTGTTGTTCGTACATTGGCGCCGCGGCAGTGACGCCGCGTCAGTATCGCTGCGTTAGTATGTGTTGACATATTTTTATGTCAGCGTATTAGAACGTACTGACATTTGCGACGCGCCAGTGACGCCGCGTCAATATCGCAGTGCTCGTTCACTGTCGTACTTTCATAGAGAACCATCTCGGTCGGCGTCACTAACGTCGGAGCCGCTTGTTTCCCGATTCTACCTATAAAGAGATCGTCGTCGACAAAAGAGACACGGCAACGTGTGCTAGCTCGGACATACGACTACATATAATGTCAGTTGTGACGGTATTTAGCGTAGGATCATGAATTCGCGTCCGCAGCATACTAAAAGAACTTTTGGACGCGAAGTAACATTGTAAATCAATATGTTTTCTAGTTAGCCATACTCACTGAGTACTTACGACGGGAGTTGCCTTAAAAATCTGCCTTTTTTTCTGTGTTGGTGTCAGTTTGTAGGCTACACGGCATGAGCGGTGTACATACATGTGAAGAAAATGGTTTGTAGCTTAGCTGTGTAATGCAAATCGAGTTTTATCGGTGATTCTCGTAGAGAACGAAAGAGCGTATGTCAGAGCGAGTAAGATAATAACATTTCTCTTACACGCCGTGACTGTAGTGATGCTCAATAATCACGAAAAGTCACACAATATTCCCTTTATAAGGCAGAGGCGATTTAGCGACCACATGCATTGTGTTGGAATTTCAACCTTATTGTCAATATACGTCACAATTTCCATTGTAATTATTGAAAACACGACTAGCTTTGACAATATCCTTTGTCAGGTATGCATTCGATAGCTGCTTTTGAATCTGTGGCAGTATGCTCCAATAAATGAGGCCTTATGAAGGCTTAATTGACCCAACATTGGCAAACAAAGGCAGAAAGAATACAGCAAAGATAAGGTAACTCCAGTTGTAAATGCTCTGTGGCCGGTGGTGTAGTGTCACTAGTATTTAAAGCCAAGTGCCTCACGAATGAATGATATTTTCGTCATGTAATTTAATTCTAAACCGTACAATAATGTATTACCTAATCGTAGTTCTTTAATTGTAGACTTTCCTTGCCGTGTAGCGTACAGTCAGCGTCGAAAATGTCTGTTTTGTACAGTCAACAGAGTAATTGTATTATCCGAACGTCTGCAAGTCATAAAAAATTGCATTCATTCAATGTGATACAAAGCTTTCGTGCTATATTTACCTATAGGTACAGGTGTAGTGCATAAAGTTTTCCCATGACATTTCGTTGAATTTTATCCGGTTTTCAACTTTAGTGACGTGTCATTAAAGTCGAGTATACAATGCAACTGTCAGATTAAATTTGTTTTAGAAATAAGAACCTTATTCAAATGTCGTTAAAGTTGAAAATATAGTATGTATAGGATTCAACGAAATGTCATGGAAAATCATTTTGCACTACATCTAACGTACAATTTATGATGTGATTTTTATTGAATGAATAAGTGAGCGTGATGGCACGATTCAAATTTCTAATTTGAGAATAGATACAGTATGTATCAGACACCCCCTAACAATAGTCAACTGGGGTATATAACCATAGCTATAGAAGCTAAAAAAAAAAATTTTAAAAAACTTGGAGTAATTTTTTTTTATGTTTTCTATAGGAATGATTACAGTTAATACTACCATTCCTATAGAAAATAAAAAAAAAAATTACTCTAAATTTTTTAAAATATTTTTTTAGCTTCTGTAGCTATGGTTATATACCCCAGTTGATTATTGTTAAGCTGATACACCCTGTATAAGGGTCTTTGATCCGAGAGTAATGGCGCTGACTGTACCAGTCGTGTGTTACTTGACAACAGGACCCTAAATTATAATGCTACTAGTTACAATATACAAGCGGAAGTCTCTTTCTGACCCTATGTGTTAGATAGAGATTTCCGCTTGTAAATTGTAGCTTGTAGCTTTATAAAATAGGGCCCAGGGGTTGACACGTGCCTACGAATTATTGGTTAGTGTTGTCACCCGTATGTGACGCAAGTATAAACTCTGTTCGTCTCCTTTTTTATTAATACGTAGGAAAGAGACGAACAGATTTTTCTTTGCCTTGATTACTTGTCTAATTGACTCACGACTGACACCTAATGAGATTATCATGAGGGTATTCAATGTTAGATTGAATTATAGAATAATGTGTAACTGGTTAATGAAATGTGTGAGACCCTGCCACTTCATAAAAGGTTATTTATTTGGCGCAATAAAAGTAACGTGTTGAAGGAGAGAATGAGTTGACAGTGTTGACTCTTCCAACACATCTTACTCGCTAATCCTGCCGCTAAGCAGCAGTGCTTGCACTGCTGTGTTCCGGTGTGGAGAGTAAGACAGCCGGGGAAATTACGAGCACAAGAGGCATTTTATCTTAGCCCTCTAGGTTGGCAACGCATCTGCGATCCCTCCGGGGTTGCGGGTGTCTATGGGCAGTGGTGATCACTTACCATCAGGTGACCCAATTGCTCGTTTGCCCTCCTATTCATATAAAATATATATATGCATTTTGAGGAAGTTTGTGTCATCGAGGCAGTAAACTGAGTTGACCAATCTCTAGCGTAGCGCCACCAAATGAGATTAATATTATTACCGACATTCAATGTGTCTCACCTAAGGGCTCGTTCAGAAATCATGTGATCGTTTATGAGGGGGGTGGGGGGTCAGCAAAATATCACGAATGATCACGGAAGGGGGGGTGTCCGAGAACACATCACGTGTATTTTTTTTACACAGCAGGAAATCAAAAAATAACGTTAAAAATCGAGTTATTGCTGTTTTTTAATTAACTACTTAACCTAATTCATACTAAGCCCGAAAAAAACACATGATCTTGATTGGGGGTAGGGGGTAGCGTTATAATCACCAAATATCACCAAGGGGGGGGGGGGGTGCAAAAGTACGCCAAATAATAATCACCATGATTTTTGGACGAGCCCTAACCTAGAAGTTGTATGGAACAGGTTCTTCCCAATATGCCTTCATCGCAATGTGATAGTTAAATACGCTGAGACGCAACAACGAGAAATGCAACAACTTTTATATTAGCTCAGTTTTAGCAAGAAATCAATCATATTACTTTCTGCCTTTCAGCATTAAACGTAAGTGTAGGGTCTGAGTGGGCGCGGGAAGCGGAAGCGGAAAGCGGGGCGGGCAGCGGGGCTCTGCCTCTGCAAGCTTATTACTTAACTCGCTCGCGATCACCATCGTCCTCATGTTGACAGTTCATGTATGGGCGGACAGTTGGCATCGGAATCGGCTAGCTGTCACATTCATACAAGGACTGTCAAAATGAACACGATAGCGATTGCGAGCGAGTTAGACAATAAGCCTACTGGACACCAGTAGGAGTTTCATTTCGTTTCAACTCGAGCGTCCACACAGGCCAGTAACTGGACTTGATCACAGTATATATATAAGCTAAAGCAGTAGGGAAGATAGGCCTACTTTTTGAAATAAGTACCTACGCTCCAATAAAGCGTTAGGGTTGTCGATTTAATTTTTGTTAAATTGAATAGTTTTTTTTAACCAAGGTTTGCCCTACCTATAGGTATTTGACAAGTTATCCTTCAAGTGTAGTTTTCTATAATATATTAGTACATATACTATAGATCCAAGATGATAACAATGAAAGTCCGTAGAATTTTTTTTCACCAAAAACACGGTCTATAATATACGGCAACTACTTACTTATCATCTAAACAGCCAAACGTTTTATTTAACAGAAAAAGCATTTGTCGGAGAAGTGACATCTGACATTTCTCGTTATAAAAATAATATATACATTTTATTTCATAATAATATAGTACCTTTTAACATTAGCAATTCAGCAGGGAGTTTAAAAAACGAAAGCTCCGGTTTTGAAGAAGCCGAGTTCAAGCAGCCGTACACTGCGCATTACGCTCTTGGCATGTTTAAAACGAACACGGCCGCTCGTCTCAATGCGCCACGCGCGACTGACGGCACCGCGAGATCTGCTTAGGGGCCGTGTAAAAGCGCGTGTCTATGTGTGCGTTCGTTTCGACCGATTTGTTCGTAGATTCCCTACTGCTTGTGCTTATATGTACTGTGACTTGATGCAGTTTATTCCCTCAGTATAGTTGTGTAGCCCGCTAGAGCATTTTAGATAATGATACGCTTCAAGCCACGCAGCGGCAGTTGTCACGATCAAATATAATTATAACAAAGATATTGTTCGTTTTATTTATCAATCATCATCATGATCAGCCTGAAGACCACTGTTGAACAAAGGCCTCCCCTTTAGCACACCATAAGGCACTTGTCCCACCAAGAGCGAGTAAGCGATTAGCTATCGGCGATTTTCTCGCCCAAGAAACGAACAAAAGATAAGGATCCTGTGTTAGTAAAAGAGACACATATATTAATAGTTCATCGCTGGCTGTTCACACTGCAGGCGAGAGCACTCGCTCTGCTAGTTTGTCGCCGCGATAAGAGCGAAAAGTTAAAACTAGCTCAGCGGTACTCGCTCGGCGATTAGTAGAACTCAAGCTGCAAGACCAATCAGCGGTGATTTCAGCGTGGATTTCAGTGCAGATATTTGCTATGAATTTGAGAAAAGCATTTGAGCTGTCACTGTTGTCTAGCTCAGACGACGATGATGATGAATTTTGTAGTATAGTGGCAGCAGCAATTCTGAATAGACGGATGAAAAAAAGGAATATTTGAACAGAAAAAAACGAAGAATTTGGATGCTAAATGTTAATTACTATAGAAGGGAATATAGTGAATTCAGTCTATTCAACGAGCTGCCAAATGACCAGTTTCGTTCATATTTTAGGATGACAAGAAGAGTGAGTATTAATGCATACAGGTGCAGGTTTGAACAAGTCTACGACGTCTGCGTGTTCGGCTGCACCGCACCGCCCGAGCGAGTGACGCGAGTATTAGCCCGTCGCACTCGAACATTCGCCTATAGCCGAGCGACAAAACTATTGGAGCTAACACTCGCTTCTCGCCGCTCGCTCACTCGTTTCTAGTTTATCGTTCTACTCGTTTACCGCTCACCGTCGGCGGTGGGACAAGTGCCTAATGAACGACAACTCGCCACCTGCATCCACCGGTTTCCTGCAACTTTCACGATGTCAGTCCACCTAGTGGGAGGCCTGCCAACACTGCAGGGCCCTAATGCATACACAAATCACGCCTAATCCCTTACGGGGCGGACAGAGCCTCAGGTCACTAAAGGCCACGTTTAGCATGATTGTAAGCATATAGGTGGAAAGGGGAATCAAAATAGTGATGGGTTAGCAGTATCGCCTATAACTTGATTCCTAAGATTTTCGCCCAATGGCCCTAATAGTGGCGCCTAATAGGCACCCTAGGCGTTCATGTCCACACTAGGGTTTATGGTTACTGCAACATGCAAGTTTCGGTTACAGCTTGCAGATGACCTGGTTCTACAAATAAAGAAACATAATACGGTGTTTCATTCTGTTTCTTGGGATAGTGTTATTAGGACTCTGGCCACTCTGGGTGATATAATTTTTAAAAAGTTACAATGAAATGGCATAAATATTTAATAGAATAATAACATTATATTTACATTTGGAACCCTGAGCATTGTTCTAATAAAACTAAAGAAATAGAAATGCAAAAGTTCAACTTTTATAGGGTTGTAAATAATAATTTATATGTATTGTCAGTGAGAATCTCTCAATTGAAAAGTTTGAAATAAATTAGAATATTCTGTTATAAAACTCTCAGACACTACAATTCTAACTGTATAATTGCAGTCCAAAAATAATATTATTTTCTCTGGCTAACATTCAAACCTATGTAAGTACTTAATTATTTCCTAAGATATTGAGTCTTTCACACTCTTCATGTAATCGGACTTGATTTTGTCCCTCTCTTCAACTTCTGGCAGGAATGGATGAATACCCTTGGCTTTGCGGTCACTGTATACCTTACCCTAAAAATAAAAAATATGACTAAGTAATTAAAGACAAAAATGGCAAAGGCATCATAGCCACTCAGTGCTCAAGCAGGATTGTCCGTTTGTCTGGAAATGTTTTTTTTTTTTTTTTTTCTTTATTTGCAATAAATTGTATGTGATACATAAGCGTGTTACAAATATAAATAAGCTTAAGATGTTATGGTATTACATTGCTTTAATGAAAATTCTACCTACACATCCAGTATCTTAAAGTATTTTTTATTCATTGAATCATGGATGGACAGTCAGCGTAATATAGTTTGAAGCATCCAAATCGGTCAAATAGTTCGGTATACTATAGTAGTATGGTGTGGGTGTGTCGAACTTTTTGGTCACCCTGGAAGTTTCATACTATTTGACGCTGACTCGGCAAAGAAAAACTTGTCTTTGATAAACAGTATTTAGTAGACTTACATACCCAAAATTTCTTACATGTGTTGTAGTTATCAAAATAATCTTCACATTTCTTATGATCAAATCCATGTTTGTTTAGGCATTCATAAGACTGGTCTTGCTCCTGAAATGTTAAATTACATAATTAATTTTTCGATTTGAAAGTTAATGTTTTGTTTCTTTTCCGTGATGCAAACAAACCATCAAGCAGGGATTCATCCGCGCAGCTCTAGTGTTAACAAGTTTCGTCATTTTTAATGCTCTGTCTTATCTTATGTTTTGTATATAAGACAAGTATAAAGTACTGAGTAATATCCAAAAAATATTTACGCCAGAACGAAATTAATTCACTCAGCTATGTTGGTCTAAGCTGAAATGAATTGAACTGACAGGACAGGAGTGACAGTGGTGGTGGTCTGATTTTTCTTGACATTGACAGTTCAAAAACAAATGTCAAGAAATATTTGTATTATTTTGCAGCAGGTAAATACGTGACTTAAACAATGTGAATCCAAACTGCGATCAACGTATCGTAGTATGCTTAAATTGGAACGCTTTGGGAATAAAGTCAGTTTCCTATTACTGTGGGGATTAGCCAATAAATATACGATTCAAAGCAAAAGTAGCCAATCGTATCTTAGCGTATCAAGCGATTACTAATCTCATAAAAATGTAGCTAGTGGAAACTAGCTAAAATTGCGACGCGAGCGAGCGAGAGTCGAATAACAGCCTTTTTCTAAAAGCAATAATCGTCTAATTTAATAAAAACTTTTATATTTTACAATGTTATATTGCTAAATGAAGTGCCTAAATGTTTTGATGGTTTTATATAAGTAGTGTATTAAATGCTAGCGAGATGTCGAAGAACAAAATCGCCGCTCGGATAGACAGTCAAAATGTTGAAGTCAAAACTAAAGTAAGTTAATTTCTAATTTTCTTACGAATTAAGTGAGTCATGTTATCTTAGAGGCCTAGTTTATGTTGTTAGGGCAATGAGTAGTTGATTTATTGTAGTGCCAGGTGATGATGAGTACAGGAATGTTCGTAGGCAGCGGTTGCCAAGGTGAATCGAGATAAATTGTATAATTACGAATCGGTTGAATGAAAATCACGTACACCGTAATCAGGCTTAATTAATAGCATTTATTTACAATCTAGAATGCTAAAATGCTATATTTCTAAACACAATACATTCACTTTTTATCTGCAAAAGTACAGTAATAGGTATACTGTTTTAAAATTATATCCCAATTAACATAAAAAGATAATTAACTCGTATGAATTGTGTACTTTATCCTCATTGTTTTAATCTGCTCTGCTAAGACCTGTGAACCACACAGTTTCAACATGCTTGTACTATAAAAAAATCACTGAAGCATGGAAAAAAATCATTCTCCGTTTTGAAAGACTTATTTTTTGTAGTTTCTTCTGTGTGATAGTAAAAGTATAGTTGAGCAACATGCCTGATAACAACGGAGGCTTATAAGATAAGCTAGCAGACTATAATCTAACTGCAAACAATTCTTATTTACTGTACAAAACCAAATGTCATTTATACCTAAAAAAAGCTGAAAAAAGGTGTGATAACTCCTTTATAATAATAATGCATTGTCATTTTAAAAAGAGGAGTAATTTCAGAAAAACATCTATCAATACCTTAAGGCACAGACAACAGACCCTGTCCCTTTATACTGAAAAAAATTGCAGTGGACCAGCTTCCTGAAATAAATATTATTATTATTATTGTTATTGAAACCTATTTTCAACTTTTTTTAGTGATTCTCACTTTCTAACTTATTGAATCGCTATCTAAGGTTACATGCCTATTTGCACCTTATAATGCCACTGTAAAATCTATAATATCCTGGGTAATAATCTATTTTATTTGTATTTTATTGTAGACAAAATTACATTGGGCTGTCTAGTCTAACTTGATTGGTTAAAAGAAGCTGCATCTATCTCCTTGAAAAATATGCAATGTAAAGTCAATATTATATTCCAGTTTGATGCTGAATTCCGTCGGTTCTCCCTCATCCGGACCGAGAAGCTTAAATATGAGGATTTCAAAGCCCTGATCGAGAAGCTGCACCGGCTGCACGATGTGACCTTCCTCATCTCCTACACGGATCCAAGGGACGGGGATCTTCTACCGATCAATAACGATGATAACTTGGCGAGGGCCCTGCTCACTGCGCGGCCGCTACTCAGGGTCATCATACAGAGAAAAGGTTAGCAGCAGACTTTAAGGTTTTCTTTTAAGGTCTCCGTGTCTATGGAACATCATTTCTAAACAAAATTTGGGTCATCTAGCACAAAAATTTGATTACAGTCAACTGGGGTGACTTTGATTTACAGGGTGACTTTAAAAAGTAGTTTTAATGACAAAACCATTATTTTTTATTTGCGTTTACTGCTTCCAATCAATGTCTTCATCGATCGCCTTTGCGTCTACATGCCAAACATTCACCGGATATGGATAATATCGATTTTATAGTAATTTTAAAACGATCAAAGTAGCCCCAAAATTACCAAAGTCACCCCAGTTGATGGTACGGCTGAATAGCCGATGGCAGATGAAAATTGAGAAAAAATAAAAAAAAAACTAGTGCAACTTTTTTACTAAAGAATCTGGCAGGGGAGTGTTTGAAGAATTTGGTCTTAGAGTTCAGAAAGAGGGTATGTTGGAGGTGCATGTCAGCCTTGTGAATAAATGAGGATTAAAAAAAACATGTAGTTATTGACAATCCAATTTATGTGTGAATTTCTAAAAAAAACACCACTAAGGGCCACTTGCACGGACCAGGGTTAGCGACTTAACCCCCTGTTAGATGGTAACCCGGGGCTAAGTAGTGTCAACATGTATGGAACTGTCAAACCCAACCCCGAGTTAGCGATATTTTTTTTAACTCTGGACTGTGCAAACAAACAAAATGAAATCAAATTACATTTTATGTCTCCATACAAATATGATGACGGGCGAAGTCTATACAAGAAAGCAGTAGACCGTGTTCACTTTAAAAGGAAGTTAATTTGCATATAATAAGATTACTTTATGAGATATCAATTGTGTTTAACACTTGTTATTATGGTGGCAAGGCATATTTAAAACTGACACGATTTTCATTAATAATTACTGTTGTGGCAGCTATGTTAATTTAATTTGATTTTAATGATTATTTTGAACTGATTAGGCCAGTAGTCATAGTAATAAAAAGCGTGTATAGATCGACCGTTTAACTGAGTCCTCGCCCGCGCGGGCACAGGGGCGCGGGGTAGGCGACAGAGGGGACCGAGGGGTGCGGGCGGGGAGTGCGCCTGCCGCCCGCACCTCTCTCGGCCCCCTTTGTCGCCTACCCCGCGCCCCTGTGCCCCGCGGGCGAGTTTATAGATAAGTAAGACTACTTAAATTACGTTGTTTATGAAATCACAGTCACAACCTTATATACGGGCCAACTTTCACTTGTTTTTAGGGTTCTGTAGCTCCAAAAGTAAAACGGAACGCTAATATGATAACTTTTTTGTCCGTCTGTCCGTCCGTCTGTTAAGACCCTTTTTCTCAGGAACACCTAATCGATAACAGAACACGTTCCAGCAGTTTTTAGTTTTTTTTTGTCTGTTTGTCTGTATATTTGTGAGCGCTTCACGTGAAAACGGCTGAACGTATTTGATGCAAACTTTACTAATCTAATTCTAAATAACACTGTTTATTACTTTCAATATGAAACTAATATGGTTTGTTGGAATTCGGTTTATTACTTATTACTTCCAGATTTTTAATGAAGTATTTACAACTTCCGCATTCCTAAAAGTGGCGCATAATAGAACAGAACAATCTAACCACTATTAGTATAACCTTACTCTGTATAACGCCTTATACATTTGAGGGTCACACTTATACTGGCCATACATGGAGTGTCATATACTAAGCAAACACTGGTATATCTTGAACCTTGGTTTGTTTGAAGCTCTGTCGATTTCAGAGACATTGTTATAATGGTTGGTTATTAAATGCGCATCTACTGATGCGTTAAGGCAGGTTCACGACACGTGACTGTCAACAAGGTATAGGATGTAGCGAGCGACATATATTTTTGTTTTTTTTTTTATTATAGCTGTAGGTATATTCAAAAGTTATAGAGGTTTTATGCAGAAAAAAAAATCTCGGATTGGAGTAGTATTTTCGCAGACAAGAATGCAATGCTTCTCTTCCCGCACAGAGTAAAAGCCCATCGAGAGAATGGGCTTAGGAATCATGTTATAGGCGATGCGGATAGCAACCCATCACTATTTTGATTCCCCTTTCTCCCTATAAGCCCACAATCATGCTAAACGTGGCCTTTAGGTGTTGTTACCATAGGGTCTGTCTACCCCGTAAGGGATAAAGACGTAATTTATATGTGTGTGTGTGTGTGTGTGTAAGAGAGAGAATGCAATAATGCCCCCTCTTGGGCCGTATATTTATAATCATAATCACAGCACTCGAAAATGGTGAAAAATTGTGTTCAATTTGAAATATGCGTAGAGTAGAACAAAATTAAGGTGCGACCACACCGCCGCTTAAAAAACGGTCACGTTACGGAATCGCAACAAAATGTATGAAGAAACGGTGAGAAAACGTGACGCATACGACACGTCATTGCGTATACGCGGCAGTGTGGTCGCACCCTACACTTCCAATTAAACTTGTCAATTAGTCTAATTGTTAATTTGTGTGAATGAGACGGACGATACTGTGAGTGAGACCACGAATATTCGATTTGAAGAATGTGGTGACGCACGTAAGATGTTTAGGAATTTAGTTTGACGTAGTCTGCGATACGACTTTGGTATGTACCAATCCGTGTTGACCGCTTGTCGCTTCTGAGTTAAGCTTATTTTTGGATCACAAACCATTTGTACTACTCTCGTGCCATGGTCACTAGTACAATGCGTCGGTGTAATTCAATTATATATCCACAATATATATATATATGTGTGGTGTTGTTGTATATGGGCGGGTAATATTGTTAAAGGCCGGAAGTCATTATCTATTATTTTGAGGAGATTTTCCTTTAATTTTGTTTTGTGCTTGTTCGTTATGTTCAAAAAATGACGCTTTATTCATCTAACGGGTATTGGTTATGTTTAGTGATGGGCCGACTACGGGTTTTGCCGACTATCCGACTAGTCGGTTCCAAAATGCCGACTAGTCGGCCGACTATTCGGCATTGCCGATCATTGTGTTCGCTCGACAACTCGATTTATTTTTGCAGCCGTTCCAATAAAATTTTACGCCTTCGGCTAATTGACAGCACTCGCGCATACTTGTGGGTCAATGCGACTCGTTTTGCTACATTTGATTTCAACTTACCATCTTTTTGCAAATTTTTCCAAGTAATTTTTTACCTTGCTTACAATCATTGCTTTAGAAGACATTTGATTTAGCCATCGTGGTTTTATTATGCGCCCTTTAAAAAAATAAATAACCGATTAGACGTCATATTTTGCCGAATAGTCAGCGACTATTCGCCGACTACAAATAATGCCGAATAGTCGGTTTCCCCGACTAGTCGGCAAGTAGTCGGCCCATCTCTAGTTATCTTTATTACTGTCCCACGGAAACTATACTGAGTGCCATTTGGGTTGGTCTTGCTGTCTCTCTCACTCGGCCGAATCAAATATCCAGTGCCGGATTTAGAGGTCTGGAGGCCTCTGGGCAACAAAGGTGAGGAGGCCCCTGGCCCCAAATCATTTTCCTGTCCAACTTGTTTAATAGTGTTTACTAGTCTGAATTTAATCTTTTCTAAGTCTACTGTGGGGGCCCCTCTTTTGTGGAGGCCCCGGGGCTGTAGCCCCCGTTGCGCTCCCTTATATCCGGCCCTGCAAATATCAAACCTATAATACTAGCACTCCACTTGGCGTTGCGTGTTCGCGTTGCGCTATTGGCATCTTCGTCGCATACGCTAGAAACAATATAGTGCATCCCCTTCACTCACGCAAATATTTGGATAAATGTGGAGTACCAGTATAAGGAAGTAAGACAGCACGACAAACCTGAATTTCATTCTAAGAGCTCACGAACTATCAAGTCAACAAAAAGCGGGTGGTAGGGCCTTGTGCAAGGTCCGTCCGGAGCGCTATCACCATCTTACTCGCTAATCCTGCCGCTAAGCAGCAGTGCTTGCACTGCTGTGTTCCGGTGTGGAGTGTAAGACAGCCGGGGAAATTGCGACCACCCTCTAGGTTGGCAACGCATTTGCGATCCCTCAGGGGTTGCGGGTTGGGCAGTGGTGATCACTTAACATCAGGTGACCCACTTGCTCATTTGCCTTCCTATTCATATTAAAAAAAAAGTTAAAGTTTCATACAATTATAAGGCATAAACATTTCTGATTTATTAACCTACTAGCTGTTGCCAGCGACTTCGTCTGCAAAGAATTCGTTTATCGCTATCCCGCGGGAATTTTCCGGGATAAAAAGTAGCCTATGTGCTATTCCAGACTTTTCTTTATCTTTGTGCCGAATTTCATCCAGATCCATTGGGCCGTTCTGGCGTGATTGAGTAACAAACAAACATCCATCCATCCATCCATACTTTCGCATTTATAATATTAGTTAGATTATACGCAATACTAACTGCCTTATAGCAGCTATAATTAGTCAGCTGCACTTATTCGGAAACCCGGCCAGTTGAACCGTGTTGTCTACTGCGTTGTGCGTTGTGGGTTGAGTAATGCCTTTGTTTACATTCCTGGACTGTGAAATTTCCTGATACGCCGAATGACAATATATGTAGCTAAGATTATAGCATATTTACTGCCTTAGAAATGCCTCAGACATTATCTGTAGGTACTAATATTGACTTTGTCGATTTATCTCATAACGGGGTCTATTCTAAACGGCCGAAAACAGGAAAACTTCGGTATTCCGTAGTCCAGAATACGTTGCGTAAAGGCATTCCGAGCATAGCTCTCCATAGCTCGTTGTGACTCTGAGCCTGTACTGGCCTTACCTTGACGTCCTAATTCCGACTCAGTTCAAGTTTTAGCTGTCACTTTTAGTATGAATCTGACAGCGAGCGAACCTAAACTGAATCGCATTAAGACATGGTAAGGCAAGGCCCCTGTACAGTCAGCATTAGAAGTTGATAAACAGTCAGAGTCAGAGCTCAAAATCTACACACCGTATTTACCTTGGCGATAGTCGTGTCTATTCATTTCGAGCTCTCCGACTGCTTATGGACTTCTGATGCTGACAGTACGTTATTGATCATCATCATCAATCTTTCAATCTGATTTCCAGGCGACAGCCTCGAGGAGCTCAACGGGTATGGCACGATGCGGCATAGGAACTTCATCTCCTCAATCCTCAGCGGTACACCGGCCAAGAACAAGGGGCTGGCCATCTCCAACCCTCACGACTTCCGGATGGTGAGTATGTCCGGTTCGAAGGACCATGAGAAGACCGTTACAGAAACTAGAGTTGGTCTTTTCGGCAAATGAATGTGGGTGGTAGGAGTTTGTGCAGTTTGCTAATACTGCCGCACAGCAGTCGCGCTGCTGTGTTCCTGGAGGGTAGGACGGACGGTGGAATTACTGGCACATGAAGAGTTTTATCTTAGGCCTCAATGTCATCTGAATCATTTGTACGTTGGCCTTCCTTGTTTAAAAAAAAATGACTTAATCCATTATTCTATTGTCACTTGACTTGATATAAACAATAAGCCGTGGTAGCCTACTGGTTTGACCTGTGGCTTCTCAAGCAGAGGGTCGTGGGTTCGAATCCCGGGCTCGCACCTCTGAGTTTTTCGGAATTTATGTGCGGCATCGCATTTGAAATTTATCATGAGCTTTTCGATGAAGGAAAAAGCAATAAGGTAAAAAACCAAACCAATCCCTAATAAGGTAAAAACTAGTGTCTACGCCAAATCTTGGCATCAGGTTGTCAAAGCGGACCCCAGGCTCACTGAGCCGTGGCATATGCCGGGAAAAACGCTAGGAAGATGATTTGACTTGATATAAATCTACTAGATAATGGAATGGAAACATTGTTACATTACTTACGGGTGGTAGGACCTTGTGCAAGGTCCGTCCGGATCGCTACCACCATCTTACTCGCTAATCCTGCCGCTAAGCAGCAGTGCTTGCACTACTGTGTTTCGGTGTGGAGAGTAAGACAGTCGGGGAAATTACGGGCACAAGAGGCATTTCATCTTAGCCCTCTAGGATGGCAACACATCTGCAATCCCTCCGGGGTTGCGGGTGTCTATGGGCAGTGGTGATCGCTTACCATCAGGTGACCCACTTGCTCGTTTTCCTTCCTATTCATATTAAAAAAAAACCATTACCCAGGGTTTTTTTTATTTTTTTTATTACCCGGCTATAAAGATCACATCGTTCTCGGCTAATTTCGGCTTCGTAGAGCGTTCTCTCGCTCTAACATACGTGACGCCATCTCTTTCCAAAGACCGAAGTGCAATCTTCGTGGCCGGGTACTGTGACTACAATTCTATACATTTCCTTTCCAGGTGTCAGCTATTATTGATGTTGACATTGTGCCTGAAACGTGTCGGAGGGTGAAACTGCTCAAGCATGGCTCAGATCGGCCGCTAGGATTCTTTATAAGGTAAGCTTTTGCCCGCAACTTCGTCTACAAAGAGTACGATAAATACTTACTGAAAACTCGTGGAAATGTTGATTTTAAATAAGATTTTAAATGTTGATTAGTTTAATTCTATTTAGTTGTCGTAATGTTCCGTTAGTTATTGCTGTCAATGTTACATTAGTTATTGCTTTTAACATGTAGAAAATGTAGAAAAATGTAGAAATGTATCAAAAATGTAGAAAAACTGATTTTTTTTTGTTGTACCTAAGCTTTTAGTTTAGGTCCCTTAGGCATCCATAAAGAATTCCCCTTCACAAAAAAGGCTGTCTTCGAGACGATAAAAACGTAATTTAAGTATACGTGCCGGCACGTAAGTCTAGCGATGACGAGTCACGTGGAGGGGATCTGCGCACCCACGGATACCGTATTTTATACTTTTGCGCTACAAGGTCATCGCTAGACTTACGTGCCGGCGCTTATATGTAGTTTTAATAACGTGTATGAACGTTGGACAGAGACGGCACGTCGGTCCGCGTGACGCCCAACGGCGTGGAGCGGTCGCCGGGCATATTCATCTCGCGGCTGGTGCCGGGCGGGCTGGCCGAGTCCACCGGCCTGCTGGGCGTCAACGACGAGGTGCTCGAGGTCAACGGCATCGACGTCTCCAACAAGACCCTCGACCAGGTACGCTGTCCGTTACACTGGCAGATTAAGGCGACTAGTGCCATCATAATGTGATCCTCGTGAGGAGTAAAGAAAATCACACACTTTTGCAAATTTTCGGTGTTTTTGTTGTTGTTCGTGATGAGAAAGTCTATTGACTTACAAATGCTACGGTGTGTTTAAAGTACATCGGATTCTTTATTATTTACCGTTTAGAAGCAGTAGGGAAAGCATGCCAAAAAACACCATTCGTTTGAACTCTATTTAAATAGGTACCGAACTTTTGCTGATACCTAAACGACCTACGTTGCAAATGTTGTATAAGAGTTGATAATTCATATATATTTTTTTCAAATTTTTTGGTTCTGCCGTTTAAGAGGAGTAGCCTTTAGAAAGTACCTAATTTACAGCATTTGAAGGCACTAGTCGCCTTAAAGGCCTATTACATTACACTAAGCGCGCCGACTTCACGTGAAGCCAATGCGGGATTTCTTTTAACAGTAGGCAAAAAAATGAAAATAAAATGAAAGTAGGCACATTTTTTATCTATGGCAGAGGCCATCTTAAGAGGCATCGGTTCTTTTATTATCTATCTATTTAATAGTTAAATTGTATATTATCTATTATCTATAGCAATATTATCTATAGAATAGGTAAGTCTTTACAATAAGGAAGGTTACCTTTAAAACCTATTTTCTGCTCTGCTAAAAGTACCAAACATTTCTAATAGATGACAGGCAAAAGAAAAACATCATAATAATAAAATCACTAAAAATTTCTTATAGATGGCAGGCAAAACGTCGATGTAAAAACATTGCATAAAACAACATCGATACATCAATGTTTTGCAATGGTGAACATGGATGGCAAACATCGATGTTTTTACTGAAACATCGATGTTTCAAAAACATCAATGCATCGTTTGCATCCCTGATCATACTATGATTCAATAAGCAAATTAAATAATTACACAGTTGTTTTGAATTAATCTTGTTCAATTAAACCAGTAGTTCCCAAAGTGGTCCAGGTGGACCCCCAGGGGTCCACGGAAGGCTCGACGGGGTCTACGTTGGGCGTGACCAAAAATGGGGGTCCACAATCGCAAGCGGGGGTGCATGAAAATTGAATAAAAATTGTGAGAATTGATTGGTTCTTGTGCTGTGAGTCATTGTAGATTTCAAGAAAGTAAAGTAGGATGGAGTCACTCGCAGCACAAAAATATAATTTAATTGAAAATTTGTTTAGTCAACTTTATTTTCAAATAATTAACCCTATCAAGCAATCAATTCTAACCAATTTTTTCGAAAACTCTTAATTTATCGTTGAAAATCAGCAACAACGCAAGTTTCCATAGATTATAGAGCTAATCTTAATTTTTTTTTTCGAGATTTAATTTAGAAATTAGTGGTAATGTAGCTGCAGGGGGTCCACCGGATCCAGCAAAATTTTGAAAGTGGTCTATGGAACAAAAGAGTTTGGGAACCTCTGAATTAAACTAACCTAAACATCTGCTGAAATATTCTAGAATGCTTCAGCTTACATGCTACTATTCCACCTCTATGGTCACCCTACTAACCCTACTTGATCCCTTAAAATTGTTTTGGACAGGTGACAGATATGATGGTGGCAAATTCATCGAACCTGATCATCACAGTCCGGCCAGCCAACCAGCGCGCAGGGCCGCCGCCGGCCGACACCGCGCGGCACTCCGAGCCGAGCAGCGAGCCCGACGAGGACAGGTACACACACACCCACAAACAAACACACACATCAACGCTTAAAGACCAGACGCATTTATTGCGGGACGTGCTCATTTACAATAGATTGAAATGGATATAAATAAGTCAAACCAGTCAAGTACCACGGGTTTGGATGTGAAAACTTGTTTAGCGGCGCTGAGCGCTTTTTGGGATGGGTAAAAAATGTTAAACTCGCGTCAGGCGTAAGACGGAGGGCGAGTTTTAAGTACCAGGATATCAGTAGGCTTATTGTCTAACTCGCTCGCAATCGCCATCGTGTTCATTTTGACAGTTCTTGTATGAATGTGACAGTTAGCTGATTCCGATGCCAATTGTCAGCCCATACATGAACTGTCATAATGAACACGATGGCGATTGCGAGCGAGTTAGACAATAAGCCTGTCCTCTAAGAGCTTATTTTGAAATACGAATAAATCGCGTTCGAATTTTGAAGTGTTTTTTTTTGTTGAGTCGTGGAGCAGTAGTACTAGGGCATCATCACATTTTTAGAGGTCTGTCAATGTAGGTACGCGTCTTGAGCGTCATGGAGGTTACTATGTACATTAAAATGTAATCTAAGCTGCTGTTTTCACTTCTGCCGGCACTCCCGAAGTGCTACCCGTCGGTTTTTTTTCATTGCTTATAGTTTGTTAACCATCACCATATAACATTCCAGATTCGACCAAGACGAGCAAGACGAGATTGTGGACCTAACAGCGGTCACACTTGAGGATCAGCCGGAGCCAGCCTTCCAAGTGCCCAGCAAGGATGACGGACAAGTGTTACACCTGTAGTGGACCAAGTGATCAAGTGATAGTGTAGTGATAATGGTGCAAGTGTTACAATTGTTGCTAAAGTGACCGTAGGAATGAGTACGGGGAAGGAAGTCGGTAAGTCAATTCCAAATTAACAATTGGCCAGAGTATAAAGCTATGATTAGGTGCCTAACATAAGTATCCAGGAGCCTCTAGTAGATTTTAACACTAAAAATGTCTTGGACGCTACATTACCTCTCGAACACATCTAAGAGACTTTTTACAAGGCTTAAGTGCGATGTGACTTTGCCAGCCCCATTGGATGTCCCTCGGGTCAAATTCTTCAAGCACTTCCTGGGCTCGTACCAGATTCTCTGGCAGCAAAGGAATATTTAACAAATCTGTATATTCGTACTGCATTTTCTGATGCCGAAAAACAATGTGTTAGAGACATATTTTGCTATCGAACATTTGCAATAAGCATACTGTTTTCAAGAGAACTGGATATTTTAGTAGGAGAACGGACCGTACAATTGAAGGTTTAAACCATTGCTTGGCTTATAATGTGGTTCGACTGGCCTAGGCGACTATCAGAAGATATGATGGTCAAAAGGGTCATATCTTCATATAAAAAAAATTATGAATATCATGAAAGTGTATCTGTATTTTATTCCTATGGTCACTTAAGGTTACTGAAGCATAATGGTTGCATTTTGATGTTGTGGGTGTTTATGGGCGGCAATCTCGTCTCCTACCAGAGGAGTTGCTTGATTGCCTATTTTCTTCAAACAGATATTGAAATTTTTGTATGAATCCTTGAGTGAAGTAGAGGTGCAAAATGTATGTCTCCTATAAAGCAGTGCCTAAAACTTAATTTCGACATAGTTACATTATATCACACTATGCAATGCTTGAGTGATACTACGTGGTACCATTAAGAGCTTCCAGACTAACTGCCACACAGAGAGACACCTATTAATGTTATCTTAAATTAGTAGTTTTTACACAGCAAATTTAAATTTAATGAGTTTATTCTACACATTATTAAAATTAATGGGGATCTCTAAGTGCGTCAGTGAAACTTCAATTGTTGCACCATTAATACTGTTTCTTAAATAGTTAAGCTTAAGGTGAAAATTAGCATGCACCAGTGCTATCTTCTTTTCGTTACGCACTTATAGACATTCCAAGTTTGGCATGCTTGCAATTGAATCCTCGAATTATTTGAAAGCTATGGTGTCATAACCTTCTGATGTTTAAAAATTTTATTCGTGTTTTGTTTACCTGGATTTTTCCTAGTTTTGAGTGGATCCCGGATTGAGTCTCACGGTAGTTTCATGTTAAGGCAAAGTCTTATTGTCAGGCGGCCTTACAAGAAAAATAAAATCTTAATTAATCCATATGTGCAAGGTTTTTGTAACCCTGAATAACTTCACGGAAATTCAAATAAATCGAGATTATCTTTTGCATAGTGGCTGACCAACTTCACATGTTTATTTTATTCTAGGTGGATCATGGGTTGAAACTGATTGTCAGATGTTTTCAATTCCCTTATTCAGGTTTATTGTCGGCGAAATTCGATTTCACCATGTCATGTTGATAGAAATGATGCGTTTGACAATAAAAGCACAGGCTGAATACTCCCAAATTCTAAATTCCAAGTTCATGTTGTGCCGTTCTGCTCACACTAATTGTGTTTGATAGGGAAGTGTGAGGGACAGTATGACATTAGTTTCGACTTTTAGGCTTGGTAGTAGACCTGGCACTAGAATGTGTTGAACTTCTGCCATACGGGTAATTACCATCCATGATGTGGCAAACAACATCACAATACTCTAAAGCAATAATAAAATTTGTCAATTTTATATAAAACCTTTACATTCCAAGAGGTATTGCTTGAAACGTTTATTTTTAAGTGATTAGTTCCCCTTTTTTTAAAAGAAATTGTTTTTATTATATGGACAATAAAAAAATACTTTTAAAATGTATTTAGTGTCAAATTCCATCCATTTGGAAATAAAGTAATCATTTTCATAACTTGGGCGCGAAGTTGCCACTAACAGGCAAAAAGCTTGATATTATTAAGCACCAACTTCAAAAAACCCCTTTATTCATAGTATAAAGTAGGTTAGTTATTAACATGTTAGAAAGAAAAATATGTTTTGTCCGTGTCTGACAAAGGTCTAAGTGACACTGACAGATAAAGACAGACAAATGTCAAAAGAAGCTTAGCAAGCGTTTTATAAGGAGGGAAACCATGGGGTAATATTAAATTTTAAAACCACAGGCAAGAATATTAACTTGGTTAAATATATTGCCTGTTAAGTAGGTAAATTTAATAAATCTTGAAAAACATTTAAAGGGGTGTAAAGTTCAAACAAACCCAATCACATTCCAAATTATTCTGGATAAATATTAAGCCACAATGTATGTGTACTTCACCAATTCGACAAGTCAGTGGCATTTGACAATTGGAATTGCAATGCGTGGTCAATATGAAGCCAACTGGCGTTGATTCTCGTCGGGTTTGTGATGTAAACCGAATTGACACTTTGTCACCGACAATTGTCGCTTTGGTGAAATAGGGGCCAGGTTTTAATATTACTGTTTACTGTATTAGGTTATTTGGTGTGAATTGTTAACCAAACAAAAAAATATGATGTATGCAAAGTTAATATTCTTGTCAATTCACAGAACTAGATACAAAGTCAAGTAATAAAAAAAATAGCTCACTTCTTCAAACTGTCCTTACTTTATTGAGTTAGTAATAAAATATAATGTTAAACTCTTCCTATGGAAGGTGCTATTATGAAGGGTAATCAAAATTCATGGAATGAAATTATGTGGAAACATTTGATTACATAGTATTTTATATCAATTTTAGTAAATCGTGGTATACTTTATATTGTTTTATCGCTTTGCTCCCATTATATTGTACGGGCAGACATAAATTGTTGAACTACTATGGAACACTGTCATATTAGCATTGCCAATTTTAGCGTAGCAAAAAGTTTGAATGAAAACACTTATCATCAATCACCTCTGTGACAGAGTTCCATGTTTGCATAACAATTAAAGTTAAGTGGTAATCACATCGGTATGACATCCATCCCTATCACACAAGCCTTTGCACAGCTAATTGGAAAGAGATGTAAAATTTACATCAGATACAGAAGCTTACATATTTAAGTTTTAAACAGTCCCCTTTTTAAATTATATAATGCTTCTTACACGGTACATACTCCCAATTTCCAAGTCAGCGTGTACGGTCAGCAACATATAGTATGAAACAACCAAAAGTTCGACACACCATACTATTATGGTGTACCAATACCGAACTATATGGGCGACTTGGATGCTTCAAACTATATGACGCTGAATATACTACAGATAATAGATTATAGTATTGAATTATCATCGGGTATATTAGAACATGACAGTTCACAAAGTGTTAAGTGACAACCATTTATCGAAGAAACTGAAATAGAAGTATGATTGGCTTGTGCGCCCATAATTCATAATCTTTATTTGTAAATTTCAATTATCATACTGAATATGAGTAGTTTTAGTGTTTGCCTGATGAAAATTCATTGTTCAATAGGTACATCTGTAATGTTATGTACTTATGTATAAACGCAATGATCTTGAAAGGCAACTTTGCGTAGTTGCATTACATTGCCGGGCCGTGGGGCTTTGGGCTTAGAAATGATGTATGGAGCACAGCAATGTACGCATTCGCACGATATTTCTCGCATCGTATTTTTTAATGAAGTGGTGGAGGTGCTGGGATCTCGAATCCTTTATTCCCATATTAATCGTTTTAAATGGTTGTAGTAATTACGATTAAAACTAAAATTCAATTAAAAGACAAAAGTTATAATTTATCCCAATTAAATAAAACTTGAACGAACGTACATTCCAGTTGAAGACATTATGTGCCTTGAATCTCTTTATCTTGTTTTATACGCAATTAGCTTATTGTAGACATAAATATGGTACCTATTAATAAAGTAATTTGCTACAATTATGGCTAAGAAAAAAACATTTGATTTCGAAGTATACACAAAGCCCTCCTTTATCTGCATTCCTTCAATGTTTAGAATAATTCAGTCAGTAAATCCATTTTGTAGCTATACACTAATTAAAATTAGTTTAATAAGCCAGACCTAGTTAAAACTAACATTAAAAAAAGCCTAATAACGTGCCTATCACGCGAACTGAAAGTTGTGTATTTCCTATTACGAAAATAATTAAATTTAAAGTATGCTTACTTGACGCTATTTTCTGTTGCTTTCAGTCTCATCATCCTATTGCAATAATAGAGTAGAACAGCTGATGTAATGTTTGTCTTCTTGCTTTATGCCCTTACCTTCTGAATAAATTCTTTCATTCATGAGTTTAATACAGTTATGGAAACGTTATTGTTCTAAAGACGTGAAACTGGAGTTCTATCGATAAAATCTACTTTTACCCTAACATTTAGATTTTATATTTTCCCAATTATGTACTTTTATTGTATCAAATGCTTTAGTTTTCTTGTAGATCAAAATAAAATTAATTTCGAGCTTAAATTATAATTTTGTAGGTTTATTTGTATTTAATTTACTTAAGGCATATATTTTTAGGTGTAGTTATACATATCATGTTGGGGTTAGACATATTTCACGTTTGGTCATTTGGTTGTTGCTGAAATCATTATTAAACTATTCACAATCTTCACAATTTCAATGAACTTATGTTAACTTTGAAATAACTCAATCATAACAATGCGATACATAAATCAATCAAGAATATGATCGACATGTTTCAAACTTATCTGTAAATCGTTGTCAAGGTGGGCTTGAACATATAGTTGGCCGGGATTCAAGTGTTAGTCCCATGTGTCATGTTTTAATGTTTTCTATGTAGTCTTACATCAAGTTTTGACAAACCTGTACAGATACTGAGTTTGCAGACACCATTCAACTTATGTAATGTCAGTCAACATGCTGTATTATTTTTTGTATTATTTTAGACATTAGCGGTGCGTTGGCTGTAGGTGTCCGTGTCCGGTCAATTATTGTTACAAATCATATCAGGCATATTTGTTTAGAATCTCAATACCATATCATTCCGTCAGAGTAGCAATGGTTCTTGGTTTACAGCAGGGTTTTACAGATGTTGTAAATTAAGTGGCTGACTATATAAGTACTTAAAAGTGTATGAAATTCAATAGTATTATTTAGTATTTTCATGTTTATTTTTAATCATTGATCAATGTTTTGTTTGACATCAGTTTTGTTTCTACATTTTTTTTAATGTTTTTATTCTTGTTCCAGTTTAAGATGTACTTAATATTGATTTTTAATCACATGTTGCCTTTAGGTGGTTTTTTAACATGTTTTTGGACAAAATTTACATATTAATTGCTGATTGGCTCAAAATTGGTCCAAAACGATGATTGTAGTCAAATGATTATACATAGTTTAGGAGATACGTTATATTTACACTCTAAGCTAGTATACATTTGTGTTGTATGTAATAAAATATATTCTTATTTACCCGCCTGTTTTACTCTCGTAAAGTACATACATAATTCATCATTCCGATACAAAGAAACTAAATCAAGTTTCGAATCTGTCGCATTAGGAAGTGGTTGTTTAATAGCCGGGTACTCATCTTCGAGCTATAACCGTAACTGTTTCACAAAACTCAAAGTGTGGACGTGGTGTGGTGTTCCGCTCGCGGCAGGCTCGCACTAGGGTTTTTGGTTACTGTAACATGCAACAGTTATGGTTACAGCCAGAGGCGTCTTTACCTATGGTGCAGGGTGTGCGGCGCACACAGGCGCCGGGTCTAAGGGGGCGCCGAGCGCCCTCTAATGCGACACCTGCAAAGATGCGTCGCTCGCGGCGCCGGCGCTCTTAAAGACCCTGCGCCCGTGTTATGGCGCCAAGGTACTGGTTACACACAAGCCACAAGGGCTATACTTCATTTAATTTAGGATGAGAAACCACAACAACATTATATTGCGGCTCGTGAACTGTAATCTCTTTACAATTTGTACTAGAGTAACAATTGACGACACGCAAATAAAGTGACATTAAAACAATTTTATTTTGCGGCTGCCAAACTATTTCACTGTACTATTTGCTAGGTAAGAAATAGTTGACCAGACGCAATATAATGTTATTGTGGTTTCTCATTCTAAATTAAATGAAGTATAGAGACGCCTCTGGTTACAGCTCGCAGATGTTTTTGAGAAGTATAGATCATGTGTCAAGACTTTACGTAAGTCACTAAACTAGGTCAACGACTGCAACCATCTGTCTGAAAAAAACAAACAAAACGGATCAAGTTCACGCGGTATTATTAGATGACTCTCTGTTTCTGCTACTCTATGTCAAGGTCAGTAATTTGGAAAAGCAACCGTACAACACGCGCGCTAAAGTCGATTTTAGAGTGCTGAGGGTGGTCTTAAATCAATCAATATAGATCATATTGGATTTTTTTGTATAGATGTTTAAGTCGTTTGAAAATGGATCGTATGGGGTTCGTTTAAGAGTGGAAGTGGCGTGGTTGGTTGTAATAAAACAGAGTCATAAAGATAGACACGCATAAAGATGGACAGATGTTTTGTTATGCGATTGATGTTATGTTATGAGCCAGTATTAATTCAGATTTCAATCCACGTTGACTACGAATAAATGTAAGTGCTTGTTAGATTATAAAACGACCAAAAATCCTCGTTAAGATAGGTAAGTCGACTATTAATTATCTACCTAAACTCGCTAAACGGGACTGCTTAAATAATTAATCTGATTTTTTGTATGTATCCCCGAAATCTAAGTAGGTTTATAAAAGTTCTAAGTAGTTCAAAATTATGATTTAAATGATTATACTTTAATAATCGTCGTTTTTACGTACGGCAGATAACTTATTGATTCGAGCTTTTAAGAAATGGTATTTTGTAGCATAAATATTTCAGCGGATAATCCACTGCGCATTACAAGCCAAGTTTCTCAAGCTCCGTCGATTCTAATTCCATCCTGTTAATCTAATGTTTAATATGTTTACGAAATCTCTTGACGTCATCGCCTCATTCATTAAAAATCGAATGACGTCACAGCCAAACCGAAGCTTATTTACGACTTTTCCTTACCATTAATTGGGATTGTTCATTTTTTTACAACATACCTTGATTGGAAAACCATTTCGAAGTATGGGGCTTGCGAACTGTTTTATCTTACTGGCGTTCAAAAATACTCAAGGATTATGGATATTTTGCAAAAAAAATATTTGATCTTTATTCGACTTTACCGAGCGGCTGTTGGTAGTTCCAAAAAATAAATCGGCAAATATCTAGTTTGTCTATTAAATTTATATGTCAACTAGTTATCAGTGTCACCCAATGTCAGTAAAGTAAATATTGTTTTGTTGAAAACTTAAAATTGTCGGTCGATTTAAAACGAAATAATGGAAATTACAGAAAATGCTTCGTTCCAACCTGAAATAATGACTCTAAAAACAGCTCCAAAACAATAGTTCGCACGGATCCGAGAAGATTTAAGAGAAAAGTGATGTCGAAGTACCTAAATGTTGAATACATCAAAGTTTATAAGTACACAATATTGTTGCGAGGATCATTTCGATGTAAGTCGGTACCAAAACACAATGCCACATACTTCCACATTCATAAATTTTCAACTCATTATAACCATGATCAGGATTTAACGCAACATACAATAAGCTTTTAGGTAAACCAAAAGTAAACAGTATATTTGACATTGAGATGACAGTCACAACAGTTATGACAACTATTTTTTTTTAATCTCCAAAGGATTGTGGGAAAATTGCCTATTTCAGCCGGCCGTATATAATTTACGAAAAGTCGTATCTCATTTTTTTAAGCAATTATATTAATTAAATTAAGCCATGAAATGACGAAATATTCAAATTAGTTTCTTAAAGTGCTCCATATTTTCTAAAAAAAATATAAAAAGGGGGAGTTAAAAAAAATGAACAATCCCAATTCTCGAAGACTTTATTAACGACTGTCAACTTTTTTCTCGATACTTTATTCGAAGCCAAAACAATAACAAATTGAAGCTGTTTAAAAATTACAGAACCGTATCACAATGAAGCAAAGCTCAAATTCAGGTAAACAGTTGTTTTAAAGGTGGAAAGTTACCGTGGTCAAGGTTGGGGTCTCCAGAAATAAATGTTACACTCCAGAGTTTGCGCTGGTGCCAAGTTCCCGCCGTCCTTTAACCGTTGTCTCGTCAGTCCACGTTTAAAAATCGAACGCGAGTGCATGCTGCCGTGAAAGTGCCAGTGCTACACCTCGAATAAAATTGTTTAGTTCAAACTCGATAAACTAACCTCTTTAATTTCCCAAGATGGCGGACGGCTTCGATATTTATTCAAGAATGGAAGACATCACTGAACAAGACGACAAGAATTTAGCAGGAGCTCGGAAAGAGATAAGAAACGATCTCACTGTTATCATACCTGAAAACCCTTTCCCAGAAATTGAGGTAGACGCGTACCCTCCCCTAAAATACACCTGGGTCATCCCGAAGAAACTGGCAGCCATGGCTTATCCGAGAAATAAAGAAAATATTAAGTACCTCGTCAACCAGGGGATAACGCATCTGGTCACATTGACCGCTGGTAAGAAGCCTCCAGTCGAAGATGTTGCCAGGATACGGTGGTCTGAAATACCCGTAGAAGAGTTCGAAGTACCCTCATTGGAGCACATAAAGAAATTCATCGATATTTGTAAAAGGGCGGACAAGAATGGAGAGGTTGGTATTTTAATATTTTTCCTTTAGAATCCTATTAGTAGGTACTTAATCTACGAGTAAGTATATCTAACTGTCAGAGCCATAAAAGGTCTTATACTCATGTGGTCTATTTAGATGTTTATGTAGATTGTTGATCTATTTGAAAATGGTTCTTGTTTTTTCGTATGCATGTCACCTTTTTAAATATATTATCTAGTTCAGCGGTTCTCAAACTTTTTCGGTGACGGAACCCTTTTAGAAAGCGAAATACTATACGGAACCCTAAAATCAGAATGAGAGGTGTTTTGAATTATTTCGAAATGATTGCGGAGCTCTCACGAGGACTTCGTGGAACCCCTACGAGGGCTTCGTGGAACCCTAGGGTTCCGCGGAACACACTTTGAGTATGGCTGATCTAGTTAAGTCAATGTATTTGGGATATCTTCAAACTTGTGGTAGCGGTTTGGAAAATCAATAATCATAATACATAACCAAAGAGTCACAACGCAGCTATTGAGGTTATTTCGAAACCCACGTGGTATTTATTTATATGATTGTCCATTAGAAAAACTTGGCAAATACGCTCAATTATATTTACTGTACTACTCGATGCTCTGAAAGTTCAAGGAAGTTCTTACTCTAAAAATAAACTTTACTGAAGTTAAGGGGAAAGAAATGGGGGCTCTTGTCTTTATTAAGTACCTCCCTGTATGTGACATTTCAATCTATTGTTTATGATTGTTGATTAATATTTATTGTTTTGCATTTACATACATACCATACATACATAAATCACGTCTTTAATCCCTTAGACAGACAGAGCCTATAGTAACAAGACCTAAAGGCTACGTTTAGCATAAGTGTGGGCGTACCTACTTATATGTGGAAAGGGGAATCAATATAGTGATGGGTTGCTACTGTTGCTAGCCGCATCGCCTATAATATGGGTCAAAAGACTACTCTTCCCCCTTAATTTCTCAGCCAAGGGGGAACCGTTACGTTCGAATTCACGAGGTCACCTGAATCCCCCAAGCTTTGCACTTTGATATCCTTTTAGATCCGTCCCAAGACCGACAAATTAGTTAGCATTAGCACCCATCTGTTTCTGTTGCCAATAACTGACTCACTGACGTATATGGCACAGGACCATCAAATGATCTTTCCCAATTCCCTCTCATTCAGAGAGCAAATGCATGAAACATTATTATTATTATATTAGTTACAGGGGGTTCCTCCGAAATCCGATTTTAGAAGTTCGTATCATACCATTCCTTTTACTCTCAAATTAATGACTGTTGGTATGAGTGCAACGGCACGAAACGAACTTCGAAAATCGAACAAGACCGGAAGTGTTAACTGACGGAAAATTGACGTCAGGTGATGGGCGTCCACTGCAGGCAGGGCCGCAGCCGCTCCGGCGTGATGCTGGCCTGCTACTTGGTGCATTTCCACCGCTTCCAGCCAGACCAAGCCATCAACACCATCCGCATGATGCGGGCAGGTAAGACTACTGACTAAAGACCAGTCCAGTGCTGACTCTGTCTACAACTTCATTACCTACCTGCATTGCACGGTTTCATCGTCTAAAGAAAGACGGGCCCAAGCATACGGGTCCTCCTCTTCTTGGCGAGGTCCTGGTGGAACCTGGAACCACCAGGGGGACGTTTGTGGTGAAACCCTTTTAGCGTCCCACTGTATCCTTATCATACCGGATTGAGAACAACGACGAAAAGGTTTTAGTTTGGGTATGGTATACACCTTCGGGGGGAGTCGAGGGGGAAGGGAGGGAAAGATTCGACGTCACAAAAAAAGGACTGTTTGCAACTTGTTGTATGATCCGGGAAGAAAGTTCCTGGGGGACTAAGATTTGTGCTGGAACTGTCAGAGATGAATCAGGTTCGAAAGGTTTCGAACCATGAGTCACAATTTCCAGAAGCCACCAAGCATTCACCATTTCTTTCTAACCTTATCCTTTACTGTTTGACAGAAAGAAATAGTGAATGCGGTTGTAATTCAGACTACGTTCGACAATATTGGCGAAGGTTAAACTATGAAAAGACTAGAATCAAATTAACTAAATTAGTTTGCCGTATGTGAAAATGTGAACTCTAATTGATGCCCAAAAGCGATCGAAAATGTCTACTGAAATCCAAAACCATCAGAGGCTTATTATCTGACAATGTCTCCGCTTTAAAAAATAGTGACAGAAACACCTTTAATCTTTAAAGATGTAATTAATTAGGTACATCACAATCTTTCTCAGGTTCGTGTGGGATGCCTGAGCAGGAAGAAGCGGTGTACCTCTACTTCCAGCATTTAACAGAGGACAATCCCCTCAAGTTCGGTGTCTCTGGCGAAGTCATGGAGGACTTCATTGAATCCGCTAGAGAATACAACAAGAAAAACTTGTAGACGTCGGAGTCCACCTCAGATCGCTAAAGCAAAGTTTCCATCATTGCGCGATGAAATTACTTCCCGTCATCGCCAATTCTGGACGTGACGTCATCTGCTGACGTAGCAGAGTCGTTGTAAAAAGGAAATACTGAACTCGTTTGATAAAGAAATTAAGTGAATTATTATACCTGGCACGGGTAATTTCCTCGTCCTTTTCTGTTTAAAGCCTCATTATACGTGCGCGAAAAGAATGGCGATAATCTAATATAGGTTACCTAACCTACGCGTTTGTGTGGTCATTTGCGCGTATCGACGTATAATATCTTGTTGCTTTTTTGATCAGAGGGTACTCTTAAGTGTAAACCTGTGATTTATAAGAATACGGACTGATTGTGATCGATTGTTTATGAATATTTATGATTGTTCTTTGTTGTACCTGAAACTAAACATTTATTAAACGATGTTAACCAATTTAACTTGCGTATTTTTCCCGCAATCCGCTTCAATGTGAAAAAGGCCATAGACATTGAAATTCTAAATGGAATAGATGAGATTAAAATTAATTTGGAAACATTTAAAGCCTTTATTTAAGGTGATGCAACAAATTTAAAGAATGCACCTGTGTAACTACGAGCCGGGGTATAGGTATAGGTACCTCAAACTATTACGATAAGTGTAACGAACAGTGCTTAAAAATAACTAATTAATCTAACGTACAAGATTAGGCTGGCGCTGCCAACGTCGCTGGCGACCACCCAACGGTACTGCCAAGTCGTCTGCCACGGCTCGGGACAGAAATAGTCCATTTCGTGCACGCAATTTTATAGGCTGCATTAAAAGTGTAGGAAATTGCACGTTCTTGTAAACAAGAACAATCTTGGTTGTGAATGAATTTGTTTACTCTGGCGTCGCAAGCGGTAAGTGACAGTTGGGTATTGAACCAATAGATTCTGGACCCACTGGGCCCAGTGGCATTAAGTACTTACAGTGCGTCTATTTATCTTACTGTCCCTGGTTGAACTTCGTGTTTCGATTATCGGATTGCGATCGCGCAATAGAAGAATATGGCTATACAATTTCCCGATTGCCCGCGTATTGTACCCTTCCGATTTAAATAGGTACAATTGAAAACACTTGGTGTACTCCGATAAAGCAAAGAACATGAGAAAATAGACGCACAGTAGGTACCTACATTAGTTTGACAGAGAAAACACTGTGTAATTTTTTATGACAACGTTTATTATGGGTCGCTAATCGTTTGGTTTGTTTGATGGTATGTTTTGGCGCGAAATTAAGTTATGAATGCTAAATGTAGTCTTGTCAAACCGAAACGCAAGATCGCTAAACTAAAGTATCGACTATAAACAAGAGATGTCCTGTATATTAATTATTTCCTTTTATTATTATGATGACCTATACTCGTACGATAGATAGTTACCTAGATATAATGTATTCATTCTATATTTTAATGTATGGGCAAAACGGCAAAATTTATAATTTTAATTTATTGTTGCTGTGTTATACGAGTAAATTAAAATACGCAACAAAGCTGACCTGCTATGGGTGGTGTAGGGGCATAGCACGCGTCACGGAATGACGAGGACCCGGGTTCGATTCCCGGCCATAGCTTTACTTTTCGGATTTTTCTATGTGTTCTAATTTTCAGTGTCATTTAGAAATTAAATTTCTAACGGTAAAACGTAAAAAGTAAACATTAAAATCAAGAAGTAAAATTTCTTGATTCATTTGATATTTTGTATAAGCTAGGACAAAATAATCAAAGACTGAATTATTTGTCATTGAATTACCTACAAATAAGTACTTTTATTCATTTTCATACGATGTATAGTTACCAAGATATGGCGCATCAAAGATTGTTAAAAATGTACGCTTTCAGTTTCAGTTTTAAGTAACTACCTATGGGGAACCCCCAAAAACTTTTTTTTTCTATTTTTGTGTAAAAATCTTAATGCGGTTCACAGAATACATCTACTTACCAAGTTTCAACAGTATAGTTCTTATAGTTTCGGAAAAAAGTGGCTAAAAAGTAAAAATTAATTACGGTAGGTACGTCCACTTCAACAAATACGCGTACATTTTTAACAATCTTTGATGCGCCATAGCTTGGAAACTATAAATCGTATCAAAATGAATGTGGTACTTATTTGTAGGTAATTTAATGACAAATAATTCATTCTTTGATTATTTTGTCCTAGCTTACACAGTTTTCCTGAAAATTGAGAAAATCTGTAAAACGGGACACTTTTCAAGGGGGGGAGGGGTGAAGCGGCATGCGGAGGGGGCGGGAGAGTTGTGTATTTTAATGTACTCGTATATAGGTATAACACAACTGCTGTTTGAAAAAATTTTGCCGCTAAAAAATCTAGAATGAATATACTAATAGAAAAACTTACGTACCTAAATTCTACTATTCTATGGACTTTTTGTGGTCTGATAATAAATAATTTTTATTTTTATATTATTTTTTAAATGAATCTTACCTTACATTTCTCATTTTACAGAGCCAAAGCCACGCAACCACATAATGAGCTCTCAATCAATGCGAACAAATTTAAAACTGGCCAAACTGTTATACAAATACAACATGGACGAGAAAAAAGAAGAAAAAGTGGACCAACCTGTGACGGACACTCCAAAACCTGAGGAGGACTTTGAATCCTACCCTCCCTACAATTTCTCGTGGTTCATCGAGAAGAAAATAGCGGCGATGGGTTGGCCACAGACAGTGGCCAATTTAAATTACCTAGCGGATGCTGGCGTCAATCATTTGATCACGCTGTCACCAGAAAAGAGACCGCCTATTTTGGACTGTAAGAAGAAATTGAAATGGTCAGAAATACGGATAAAAGAGTTTGGGACGCCGACATTGAAGCAAATTATTACTTTTATAGAAATTTGCGAACGAGCGGAAATAAGGGGAGAGGTTTGTACTTGTTTACTTATTTATTTATTTCAGGTAAATATACAATTAACAGACGATGCTTAATTACAAACATTATATTGGTAATATGATTGTTGTGCATGTTGCGATACTTTCTTGATTGGCTACAAAATTATTTCTACTCTTACTTTAATCATTTATATAAAGATTGTAAGTATAGAATCTTACTGAGAGTAAGTTTTTTTTTTGTATTTCTTACATTCTACTATTCCGTACCCTCTGCCACTGTTCTATCCAAAGCACTCTGTGAGTCTTCAGTATCAGAAAGAATACATTAACACACAGCAATGTAATCGAATATGAAAATAAATACGCAATACACATCTTGTTAAAGAGTAACGTGTTATCCTTATTCACTATGGTTATAATAGACAGTGTTAGGTCTGGCACGAAAAGCAATATACCTGTGATTATAAAAGTGAATGTTGACAACAAAATCTTTTTCCCGATATTCGGCCGCGGCTCGTGTACACGCGGAGGCTTACATAATTCAAACAACACTATCAAATACAATATAAGGTTAATCACAAGTAGTATAAACGTTATGTACAACCCAATCTCGCCTTCAAAGTATACTTCTGCCGACGCTGTTAATAAAGGCAATATCCATCCAAACACATTGACATACAAATAGATGTGTTTCAGTTCTTTTAAGGACGTAAAAACCTTCACGAAATCAACGTAAAACATCACCGTGGCGATCATCAGCCAGTGTATAAGCGTTAAGAAACAGTAGATGATTGTTAAGTGTTGGACAGTTTGCCACTCCTCCAGGATAATATGATGTAGCATCAGCCTGCGTATGTCTTGTAGGTCTATGGTGAACAGCAAGGAGAGCAATACGTAGTGCTGAAACTGCCGCCACTTCGGTATCACTATCCAAGAGATGATTCCGAAAACAATGCTCACAGCTGACAGAATAACTGTACACATGTAGAAATAATGCATCACAGATATCACTGGGAACAATTCTTCTTCTATGTATACATCAGTCATTTTGTATTGGTATTTTAAATTCCACGTCCGTATTATTTGGGGTTTAATCAAATACTAGAACCAAAGGCATGTTAAATGGCTGATTCCTTAATATTAAATATTTGCGTCATATTACTTATTGTTATTAAATTCTGATTCATCGTACCAAATCTATTGACAATTCGTGTGGTTTAAAAGTGTGTACTACACTCCGTGTGTTCCTAGAACAACATTCGGGTTTCATTGCGGTCGGCCGATTCAGGTATGTGAGCTGTGATTCCCCAAGTCTTACAGGTGTCCCTGGGCGGTGGTGATTACTTTCCATCAGGTGACCCGTCTGCTCGTTTGCCCCCTCTTATATAAAAAAAAAATAATGCCATCATAAGAGTAAGTGAGACAGGAAGACACACCCGAAGGTCTTTTAAAATACTATCGCACTGTAGGTACAAATAGGTACAGACTGCTTGAATTTTATGCAGATTAATGTAGGTTAAGAAAGGTAAATAAATTGCAGGGTAGAATTAATCCAGAGAAAACACATATAGGTATTGGATGGAATAGAAGAAAGGATAACACTAATTACAAAGGATGGTTGCAGGGTAGTAATTAGTATGAATAAAAATAGAGAGCTACCCGTCCTTTTCTTACTGTTCGTTCTAGAAAAAGATAGTCATAAATAAAAGAGTGAGAGGGACGATATGATACGAACTTCCTGTAGGTCGTCTATTAGATACGTCATGTTTGTTTTCATGATATGGACAACTACCAAGTACTTATATAATTATGAATAAGGTTTACGCGTGATAGGCCACGGGTTTTCCGCCATAAAAACCCGCCTTGGTTAACACTTTCTTGTTTTGCGTCTTAATTACTTACTCGCTAATCTCCCAAACGATAGTAAGCGCTGCGTTCCGGCGTGGAGAGTAAGAGAGAGTAAGATATAGCCGGTAAAATTACTGGCACATGAGGTATTCTAACTTAGGTTAGGTTAGGCACGGTTTTTTCCCGCCAAACCGCTTTTTTTTGTTATTTTTAGTTTAGTGAGGAAAAGCCGCCAATGCGGCCGCTTGTTTTATTTTACGTGATTCACAAGTTTAAAACACCGGTGGTTTAGCCCATTATATCTCAAGCTATTTATTGCCTGCGACTTCGTCTGCAAAGAATTCGTTTATCGCTATCCCGTGGGAATTTTCCGGGATAAAAAGAAGCCTATTATGCTATTCCAGACGCCGAATTTCATCCAGATTCGTTGGGTCTTTCTGGCGTGACTGAATAACAAACAAACATCCATCCATACTTTCGCATTTATAATATTAGTTAGATGATCTTTGGTAACTTTTCTGGAGTTTAATTTTACCGCGTGTAGTATACTTTGCCTTCATGTCGTTAAAAAAATTTTTGCAGGTGGTGGGCGTCCACTGCCGGCACGGGCGCGGGCGCACCGGCACGCTACTCGCCTGCTACCTGGTCCACTTCAGGGACATGCCGCCAGAGCGCGCCGTGCTCACTGTACGCGTGCAGCGACCAGGTCAGCCACTCCCCACATAACTATACTGGCAGTACCTACTGGCACTCCACTTGGCGTTGCGTGTTCGCGTTGCGCTATTGGCATCTTCGTCGCATACGCTAGAAACAATATAGTGCATCCCCTTCACTCACGCAAATATTTGGATAAATACGCCGAGTGGAGGGCCAGTAGTAGTCAGCGAAGAAGGTTGTTTTAAAATTTAAAAAATGATGCAAAAGAGATCCCTGCCTCAACTAACAAGAGCTGCTAGCTTATTACTTAACTCGCTCGCAATCGCCATCGTGTTCATTGTGACAGTTCTTGTATGAATGTGACAGCTAGCTGATTCCGATGCCAATTGTCATCCCATATACATAAACTGTCAAAATGAACGCGATTACGATTGCGAGCGAGTTACGTACGCTGATAAGTTTGAAGCGGTTGAACTGATTTTGGGTCTAAAAAGCATTCAAAGCGGTTGCCACATACGGTCAAACTTAAACACCTCTTTTTACGTTGCGTTGCTTTTTACGTTACGGTTTACGCGGTTGAAATTGGAATGACGACGAATTTGAATAGCTTCAAAGATGTTAATAATGTGTCAATCTGATAGTAGTTTTGTTCCCCAGGTTCGTGTGAAACCTACGAGCAAGAAAAGATAGTGTGCCATTACCACGACTGCGTTAGAGGTACCGTACCGAAGCCCGATTATCGTCTCGTGGAAGACAAGCTTTATTTCGACTGCTCAATGAAACACATGTTTGACAGCGACGAAGAAAAACAAGATAGCGACGAGGAAGTTGGCGCCAAAAGCACAATTGTCAAATTCGCGGAGGAAGAAGCGGAAAAAAGGAAGGAGATAATTAAAAAGTTGTGTGAGAAGAAAACAAACACAATGGTTATTAATCATAAGATTTATTTTTAGTGTTAAATTTTATGTACAATATTTTCGGTATCATTTACCGCAGAAGTGGATGGTGAAGTTTCGTACTTTTTTAAAGGAAAATATTCATTTTTTTTTAATTTTGATATACCTACCATATTTATTATTTACAGCCCAATAAAGTGGTATTTGGCACACTGCTGGGTTATTTAACGCGTATACTTCATTTAATTTAGGATGAGAAACCACAACAACATTATAATGCGGCTCGTGAACTGTGATCTCTTTACGATTTGTACTAGAGTAACAATTGACGCCACGCAAATAAAGTGGCTTTAAAACAATTTTATTTTGCGGCCGCCTAACTATTGCACTGTACTGTTTGCTAGGTAAGAAATAGTTGACCAGCAGCAATATAATGTTATTGTGGTTTCTCGTTCTAAATTAAATGAAGTATAGAACAAAAAAAAATAAGGTAGTCATCTCATTTTTCCACTATTTTATTGTATTTAAATTGCAATGACATAAACTTTATGAATAAGTACTTTATGTCATAAAGTACTTATACTTTCTACCATAGGAATCATTCAGGTACTGAATCAAAACAACTAAAAGGTTCACATCATTTTAAAAAAATTGTCACGAAAGTTAAAGACATCCTGATTTTGGTTTCCATACCAATTCTTAATTTCCATACACAGTACAGTTGACCAAGAAATTCCTTTACCATGCGGTAAAGTAAACAGCTTACTAACTAGCAACCTTGCGAAGCAAGGGTTTTAGGCATATATTTATTTGAGACTTGAGCTATATGCCATATGAGCTACTAGCTTTCACCCGCGACTCCGTCTGCGCAGCGGGCGGTGCGGGGCGCTCGCTCGCCCGCTCGGTCACTACTCACTAGGTATCAATTCAATAAGTCCCGTATCAGTTCTCAACAATAACGGCAACCCTACCAATCCTACATTAACTTAATGCACTGTTTTAAAAATTATTCAGAATACTTCAGGTGGTGGTCAGGTTAGCTTAAAAACTGAACACCCTGTAAATATTTTTCATTGTTTTTTGATTGTGGTTATCAAATTTTCCGTACATTGGTTATAGAGAAGTGAAAATCTATACAGGAGAGTGTTTAATCAAACTAACCTACAATTATATTCTGGAACAATTCATAAACACTTTGTACATGTTATTGCAGTTATATACTCGGGAGCAAAGAAACCCGGGTCACTTCCCATAGAAAGTTCACTTCGCTCCCAAGTATAGTTTTCAATATTACAAAAACATCTGCTTGTTCACATCTTATGTTGCCATCTTATATTTGGCAACATTGACACTCTAAAAAGGCATACTCCTATGCGACCCTGTTAATCTGGCAACCGAGTAACCCAGGCTGCGCCCATGGTCTCGGTACAACGGTGAAGTTGAGGACACTGTGTGCCCGTCTCACCCTGACCTGCACTCGCTGCCCGACAGAGTGTGTCACTACTTCATATACTTGCAACATGTCGGAGAAGTTGTGCGAGTTGATCGAGCCAAACTGGACGATTTCATCACCCTCACAGAGACCCTGAAAAAGATGTATTAATTGATATTGTATATTACGGCTGGTTACATTTCAAATTTAAGTACCATGAGCTTTTCGATGAAGCAAACTAGTACACATAGCATCTGTGAAGCAGTTTAGTGGTACGTGAAGTTCTCAATCCACACTAGGCCCATGTGATCTCATTCTGAGAAATGGCTTTACCAATAGTTTGGCCTCAAGAGTTAAAATTTTCTTAGTATCACTTCCATGAAGAATATAAATATTTAAAAAAAAAATATGAATCATTTATTTCAAACTCAAAAAAGAATCCACATTGTGTTGGTGCAAAACTTAATCGCTTTGCAACATTTACTTACAATTCACAGCAAATCTAAAACTTACGGCATCATCAGCTGGCGACCCATCATGAACAAAAGCCACCTTCGCGAACACCTGCCCGTCCTCAACGGTGTCCATAGGAGCATGTCCATTTTGGTGGCTCACACCATTACCGTTCATATGTAATGAGGGTGTTGGGGCTGATGTACTCTCCGTGTTGGTGCCCAACAAACCAGAATGTACCTCGGCCAGGCCCTGTTCTATTCTCTTCATTATTGCTTTATGATCATTTTGAAGGCCTAAAATATAAATTGCAACATAAAACAAAACAATACCTAATATTATACTATCGGTCAATAAATCGGTAAACAGCAAACTGAGGCCAATTTTAATCTATACACGAATGATACTGGCATTCAAATCACTAAGCCTCGGGATAGTAGGAAAAAAAAGTTTGTCAAATTTTCTAGCTCTTACAAGTTTATAAGTGTCCTTACAAATGATCTGGTGCCGAGCGTGCCGGACTTTATACACATCGATATCGTTCCTCGGAAAACCTTCAGCGTCTATCAGGGAATCCTGCATGCCCACATGATTAGATTCGAGTACTGCAGTATGGTCGCGTATATCACTCTCAATCCTATCCTTTTCTTGGATTAACATCATCACGCGGTCTCTCGCTGGCCCGTCCATGTTGAAGCCGACCATATTTACTTAAGCAAACAGGTAAGTTAAAACTTGGTTTGCTTTCGTGAACTTTGTAGATGCGATGAATTTGCGACTTTCTTTTGTTATGACAGTTGCGACATGGACATTGACAGTTATGTTTGAGATTTTGGGAAAAACGCTAACGATGATGGAAATCACACTAAATTGCGAATTCCATAATACTTTATAGGATAGCACGGCACGAAGATATATTCACTTGGCCGGAGGATTAGTCAGTCAAAAATAAGCAAACAAAACGTACACTGTCTAAAGATTCAGATAAAAATATGTATTAAATTATAAAAAAAAAAATACTGATTTAGCATGAGCGGTTTTTAAGATGGCTTGAATTCTTGAATCGTAACTGGTTATTTATGATAGGTGGCGTGTTAATAACGATCGTTATTACTTTTAACGCGATTACTTAACTTAAATTTAGAATCTTAAATTATCGTTAAATTATTCTTCGTATTTCAATCGTAAAATTTAGCTTACTTCGTTATGTAATGTAAATGAGGCTTACTAACTTCAGTCCTATGAGGGCTGCTTGCAAGACAGTGGTTGAAAATTTAAATCGGTGGTAGATATGACAGTTCCTTTGAAGTTAGTTATTTTGTCCAATTATTTTGACTAGAGTCCGCATAAGCCCACAAGACTGTGTTAAGCTCTGACCAGTCTGAACATTAGCACTTCTTTCTTCCAGTAGTCCTTGATTCACGCCTTCTATTTTACAAATTATAAAAATTCCTCTTACATTTCTTTTTTTTTACAGAAAAAAAAAATTGATACAAATGGTTTAGAAATTATTATCCCTACTTCGCACAGGCTTGGTTATCTTGCACTGCACGTGCGTAGCGTAGTAGCTAGGTAAATATTTTTTGCTCATTTTTAACTCGGTCTGTCTGTTTGTTACGCTTTCATGCCTAAACCACTGGACCGATTTTAATGAAATTTGATACAGAGATAGTTTTAGTCCCGAGGAAAGACATAGGATAGTTTTAATCCGAAAAATCGCATAATTCCCACGGATAGCGATAAGCTAATTCTGCGCAGACACAGTCACGGGCAACAGCTAGAATGTATTATAGAAAGGTAGGCAGATAGATAAGGAAATAATACATCACTTATTATTTGTTATTATTTTATATTTTGAAATCAAAAATGAGATTTTAAACACTGTAGCTCTTCAGAATCATTATTTTATACAAAAAATATTGCAAGCTTTTTAGTTGCTTTGATTTTACATTTAACAAATATAACAATGATTTAAATAAAATGACCAGATTAATAGTTTTATAACTCTAATAATAAAGACTTAATTGTAGAGTCAGATTAAAGATAAAAATTAACAAATATAAGTGAGTTGGTTAACTTTTTTTTCATCAAATGAGGAAAGGTTATATTTTAAAGCGTTATTTTTTTATACATCAAGGTTATTCTTAGCGTTTATAAGTAATGTCTTTTGCGACAGCGTGTACTTTAGTTAAATCACTTAAACATAAAAGTCCGTTTTGGAATATTTTCATGAGCAGATATTTAACGCACACGGCTCTGGCGATAGCTGTGTGCATTCTGTGATCATTGTTAACCAAATAACACTTTATTTAATTGTAACAAAAAAAATAATTGTGCAATATCACCGTATAAATATAATAACGTGTACATAACGTGTACATACATATCGAATGATAATCAGGATATCATCCAAATAAAAGTAATTGAACACAAAAGGATCAAAAATGAAATAATGAAGACATGATTGTGCAATACAAAATTAATTAATCACACGACTACTATTATCACCTTATCAAATAGCTGCTCAAAACTTTAAACCAGTCTATCAACACACGAAGTCTGGCGAAACAACGCTAGAGATTCCGACCAACCAAAGCTTTAAACAGCTATCACCTACCAATAGTTCGTTTACAAAATGGTCCCTAAAAGAAAAAAAATATTACAAAAACGTTACAAAATCACACTTTTCCTTCCAGTCTCAATAGAGAGACCGTAATACGTATTTTACATACAAAACATACACTAACATATGGCAACGTTGACAATAAATAGGAGAAAGGGGGAATATTCACAACGATAAAGAAATAATATCTCGCTCAGAAGTCGCAAGGAAAAACTGAAAAAAATACTGACAGCACAAAATAAATAAAGTAATCCGATGTGCACAAAACTGCACAGATTGTAGAAAAAATAAGTATACAAGGCAACAAGTGCAGACTTTACGTTTTACTACTACCATCTATAACTTCCACTTAACTAAAAAGCCACATTCGCAAATTCGTTTTTTTTTTATTAAGCTTTGCTTAATTCGCGAATCGGTTAATTCTTGGTTAGTATTAATTATAACATTCTCTATGCATATGACAGTCGCACTGACTTAACATTGTAGATTTTATAATTGATGGAATTAATTTACACAATATTTTGGCCTAAATTGATTACAAATTACGCAAAGAAAAATTGTGAATACGTAAATATCACGAGTCAAAGCGACTTTCATCACATAGGTAACTAGGATTAGCAAACTTGCACTATTTAGAAAAATGTATCTTCGGAAGACAACATTTCAAAATGGTGTAATTTTACTGGCTTGAATTAGTTTAATCATCTTTAAGTCGTCTAGAGTCTGAATGGTTCGCGTTTTTCTGTTGTGCGGGAGGAGGCAGGAGTGCCTCGACGTGAGCCCGGCGTGGCGGGCGCTCCACTGTCGGACGCGTCCGAAGGCTTCCGCAGCAGTCGCGAGGTCGCAGTCTGCTGCCCAGGCCGCACCGGCGTCGTACTCCCGGACGGCGTCCTTTGCCTGTCACATTGCAATAAAATTAACAACTACCCTCAGCTGCAAACGACGTCATGCACCAATGCTACAAACAAAACTAAAAAAAGAAACAATTTTGAAACAAAACCAAAACCAAAAAATAACTACATAAGGTACTACATTTGTTCTAATGACTACGTGATTTGTAAGTTTTCAGTTCTATCCTAAACATTCACAAATAAACAAGACGACACTAACACTACGAAAGAAACAAAAGCATCACACAATGAGAAAGAGGCGTTACCTATTCGTATTACTGTTAGTATGGTGATCCTTAAGCACGGGGATGCGGCTGCGGCCTGGTGTGTGGCCGTCGGTCGACGCAAACGACCCGCTCCTATGAGGTTAGCGCGCGAACGGACAAGACGATTAGTCACAGATAGAAGAAAAGATAGTATAATATAGTGTTAATGCATATGCTAGTGCGCACTACAAGAGATGGCCAAAAAATCTTTTTGATAGTCATTCTATACGTCAAAAACCGCTATTTTATTAAAGGTAGAATAGAACTGTGGGACTGTACTGCTTTTATTAATGTAGTAATACTCGTAATTATAGTTCATATTAATATCATATGGATTTAAGAATCTTAGTGAGCATAGAGCATGTGCATTAACAAAATGACATAAAAGTGACATAAGACAATATACGATATATAAAAGTCTGATGAAAAGGGTGATAAACAGTTAAAAAACAGACGCTGTTCTATGCGAGTTGAATACAAACATCGTCCATTCTTTGTGAGTATAAATAGTGTAAGCTAGCCGAAAAGCGTTCGTGTCATAAACACGCCGAGGCTGATGTGCTGTTAGTTTGAAAGCGAAAATGATTAAATAAATGCATTGTGCTATACATAATATTATGTACACATTGAATATGAGGGAGTGATGAGGTATCAAGCCACAAAGAGGACGATCCACAGACAGTGAATACAATGAAATGAGTAGTGAAATGAAATTCTTTCGCCAGGGTATACATCCAGCTGCTTTTATTCAATTATGAATGAATGTAAGAAAAATGATGATGACAACGGAATTCAAAGTCCAAAAACTCAACGAGCATGAATCAAAATTATCGGGCCAAAAACGAAGCTAGCATTCTACAAGCTTGTACCCTTTGACGTCGCGCTGGGTCGGCTTAGAGGCGTCGCCGCTCGACTCGCTTATATTACTCTCATATTCATTGTCGCTCGTCATTCCCGATATGCTGAACAACGAGGAGTCATCTTCTGGACTTCTCTGCTCGGATTTCCTCGAGGGGTCTTGGGAAGTGGGACTAGGTTCTTGGGAAGTCTCCCTGGAGTGGGTTTTTCGCGAGGTTTTCATTTGCCTCTCAACAGACGGGGTTCTCTGTGAGCGATTGCCCACGTATACTGGGATCTTCGTGGACCCCTGGGTTTGGAATGCAGGATGAGTGTGAGATACGGATTTGGGATGTTCAAAAGCCATTGACGATGGCTGGGAATGTGTTGAGCTGTTATTTCGTATCCGGTTTGAAAGTCGGATGCATGCGGAGGGAAAAAAAGTAATTTAGTTTTCTTCTTTTAATATTTACTACCTAAATTATTGTTAGTTCTATAAAACACGTGGTTAAAGCAGTGTTAATGTTTTTCTAAATACTGGCATGCCGCCTGTTCAAAGGGATTTTCCTTTTCCATTACACCCAGCCTTGATGGAAATACGAAACATACAGATAATAGCATTCCACCACCAGGAAATTTTGAAAATTGACAATAGCCCTTTACGTGTCGTGTCAAAATAAATTGTGCTATCCAGAATTCAACTCCACTGCATTCTGCTCCACTACTGAATTCCTAATCCCTTTCAAGCGACGTGCTTCCAAATCGTGAACACCCAAGACAATTTCGCGGATGTAACTTGATTCAAATATTTCATTCTTCTAGTCTATGCTAATGCTCGAACTTATACTTGTGTGACAAGACCTACAGGTCACGTTTAGCAATATTGTGGGAGAAAGAAAAATTGAAATATCTTGAAACAAGTTACGTCCTCGCAAAACGTGAACAAACTCTCAATCGCTGCTTGTACCTCACGAGCGCCGGGACCGGCGACAGTGTCGGAATACTGGACGTGCGGTACATCGCTCCGCTAGGGTACCTGTCCGTGCGTATCACACCACTAATTTAATATCGCAAACTAGTTTCAACAAAACCGAATCGTATCATCCTGCACACTTATAACTATTACTATTTTTTCACTAAAACCTGGATGTAGATAACAACGCTCTTAAATTTAAGCCTAGCGAGGACTTATTGCAATCCAAGTCATATCTAAATAATTTCAAATGCCGCATAAAACACCTCATTTTGCAATATGTTGGAGCATGACCAGCGTTTTAGGCGGGCATGTTTATTAATTATTTCTTCACCTAAATGCTACAAAAAATACGAGCCTTGATTTCGTTTGACTTTCAGAAACACCTCGAACTTTTATACATACAAGTGGTTCTTTTTTCACGAAGCGTTATCCACATCCAAGAAAAGATTCCTGAGTATTTTATACATACCTTCCGCTGGCAGGCGTGAGGAAGCCAGTGGGGGTTCGCGGTCGAGAGCCGCCGTTCGGCGTGGCGACACCGAGCTTGGCGGCGTTAGCGGCCGCGCGGGCCGTCGACGTCCGCGTGGTTGTCACTTTCCGCATCGGGATGCGCGATGGCGTCAACACGTCATCTGTCAACCGATAATCTGTCAAACCTTTGATCTATCTCGATCATGATCTTAATGGTGTTATAGGTCACAATCAAAAGCGTGCCGAAAAAAGATGGCGCTTTGAGGAGTTTAGATAAAAGTCAGTCCCACAAACCTGTACTATCTAAGGAAAGGTTCGATCCGTGTCTCGAAGGAGGCTTAGAGCCTGTCCTCGAGCCTGGTCTGGATCCAGGTCGTGATCCTCCCGGTGTTAAGGTAGATCTAAGTACATAATGATACAATTAGTAACGAACCATAACTCTTTTGACTAGAAGAATAAGCTAGTTATTTTATTACATTCCTACTTGACTATTTAATAGCAATGCAGAATGATCTTACCTAGGCGCACTGGGCTTCCTATACCTCGCCCCGAGCCCGCTGGCTGCCTCGTTGTCGCTGAGCGAGTCTGGTGTCCCAGCGCTGAGCGAGGAACGCGACGCGCGCCCCGCCACTCCGCCAGACATCGGCACTGAGCGAGCAGTGCGCTCGCGAACCTACACGTACAAAATAAATTAATAAGACGTCTTTGTTATATACGTATATTTAATTTTTTTAACGTAACAAAAATATTTAAATGAGTAGTTATTTCTAGATTTTTTGAGTGTTTGTATGAATCTACGAGTGAAATTCTTTGTAGTTCCAATAATTATGGTAGATCAACTAATTGTAAATACAAGTTGGCAAACAAGTCATAAGATCATAATGAAGTGGTAAAGTTATTATTTCTAATTTATAATATATATATTTTTTTTAATCCAGATTGTATTTACAATGGGATTGCACGAGTAATACATAATTTCCTACTGTCTCGTATGACCATGCTAAGCTAAAATGATTTTCACAATGGAATTCGCCAATCATTACTGTAAAACTTGCACGATAGACATAAACAAGAAAATAAAGAGCTGCAAAACTGAACGATTTCAATGGTGCATGTCAACCGCGGCGGCAGCGCGTGGTCTATATATTACCCAGTGGTATCCTGGAGAGGGCTGGTATCCGTGGTGGTGCGTATAGTGGTGCGCGCCCGGCGTCGTCGAGCCCTGCGATCTTGAATGGCCGTATATGAAGGCCTGCTTTGTGCCATGTGTGGAACCGACGTGCAGCGGGTACGAACACGGGAGCTCTTCCCGCTGCCTTAAAGCCTCAAATATAGGCTTCAGCTGCTCCAAAAACTCCTCGGCTAAACGCACCAATGCAAAACCGGGACAAAAACATTACGAAGAGAAAGGACGTCGGTTACAACAGAAAACTATTTTTTCCTTCATAGTGCCAATCACTTCGACGAGTAGCGTTCGCTTACGACGTATTTAGAAACATTGTTACGATTAGTCCACACGCTTAGTTGACGACGCGCGATTTCACGATATGCGGGTGTGATGGGAACGAGCGGGAAGGGGAACGAGATACATTACCATAACATCCAAATGCGCTGACGTGCCACCTCTCCAATGCAGTGGATCGAATGATATGCTAACAAACAACACCAAACACTACACGAGCCTGTGCTTCAATGCATAGCTTGATCACACTAATGCAATACGACCAAACGCTACGAGCTCAACACATGCGGCACTCTGGGGCGCCCCTTGCAAACGGATGCGAGGATCCGTGTGCAAGGTGCAGCAAAAAAAGCGAAAAGTTGAAAAATCCCAAACCGATTGCTCCCTCCAGTAACTACTGTGCGTTTTATGTAGTATGTGTGCGAAATTACAACTAAAATCATATCCTGTTGGAAATAATAAGTAATGAAAACAGTAGCTGCATCTAGCTACTTACCTTGGTGATGGGTCCGGTGGACGGAGGGGTGTTTGTGTTAGAGCGAGGCGTACGCGGTCGGAACGCGGCCATGCTCTGCGAGACTCCGTCGGCCAGAATGAATTGTTCCCGTAGTTCGATGTTCGTACGTCCCTTGGCTGCATGCGGCGTCCGGTGCGCGGGATCACAAAGGAAGGGAGAGGACGGGGCAAAAGAAAACCGTTCGGTTAAAGGACGGGTGAAAAATAACACCAAACAGTGTTAAGAAAACAGGACAGCGTGCAATGGAAGTGAGGAAAAAAAACAACAAAAATCAGAACATGTCAAACAAAACAAACATAATCATAAAAAAAATATCGGTAATTCAATCGTGTGCGGTTAGGGACAGGAAATTCAAAATACCATTAGTTATTTCTCTCACCAAGTTATGCATCACACATAAATCAAGAGCAAGATTAAAATCATTTTTTATTAATTAATGATTAAAAAGCAATTTCTTATCCAATAGATGTACAAACGAAAATGTTGTGCATAATTCTGTGTAATATGTACATTTCACGTGTAATTAAAAGTGTCAAAGTCAATTATCTTGCACTTGTTTTATATACACATTTACTACGTATCAAAAAAATATAAGGTATCTTTACGCAAATAAAGACCATAACATGCTATTAGTGAATCTAAGCAATTTCATTAATTTTTGTACATCGATACCACTAAGCCATGATACTATTATTATGAACGTCTGACTAATGATTACAAAAGCATTATACACGGTTAATGAAAGTTAAAAAAAATCTAACTACTAAAAAGCAGAAATGTGGATGACATCGACTATAAAAAAAAATACGGCTAATTTACACGCGAAAATATTTTAAATCCAAAATAAAAATCAAAGCGTTAACAACAATCAACGTCCTGCAATGGAGCCTTCATCTTTAAGGTGTAATTTGTAAGCAGAGTGTAAAAGTTAACAAAAGAGGGCTCCGAAAGCAGGCCGTGTTTCTTACCGAGTGGGCAACAAGCTTCATGCTGCTCCGGCTTACTCGGATCAGGCAGCGGTAGCACTAACGACACTACTTATGTAAGGGATTTCGAAAGGATTTCCAACCCAATACAAAAATAATTTAAAAAAATGTATAATTTTTTAAGGACCAAGGGAATTGGAAGGGTGAAAGCGAGAACGCATTAGTAAATTAGTAGCAAGTCAACAACAATTTTCATTGCGGACATTTTTCATGTCTTGTCTAGCAGTTACAATTTGTGGTACTAGCTTACGTCGCTAAGTGCTTAACGATGGAGATGGATGTAGGATGTATATGTTTATGTTTGCAAGAGCTTTCTTATTTATTTATACGTTTCATTGCACTAAGTTAATTTGATAATAATATAGGCATAAGATTATAGTTAAAGTTAAGTTATTATTAAGAGAGTTTAAGTTATGAAATCGTTAAATAACTGAAGTTGTATAACAGTTTAACGCTTAACGTTGGTTATTTTAAGGCTGGCATCACCACTCACTGCGCATGTCAAACGCAAAGCTTCCTTAGCATCGGTCGGTGCCGCTCGTAACTCGTAAATACACGGACAATGGAATTCGCTGCCGGTCGATTTTTATTGTGACTCAGTGTTTTAATTGAACGAGTTTCGCAGTTTGGCCGCCCACAATATGACGGGGACTATTATAGAAAACCTCAGTGGTCGAAAACTAGCCGTGTTAGTTACGTTTTTATTGTTGTGCCAATTAACATGCTTCTTGATAGGTGGTTTGGTCGCACCCCTGCCTGCCAACGCTCAAAACATCCTCGGGACAACGTGCAAGGACACCTTAAAGGTTAAAAACGATACTACGAAATGGTTTTACAATCGAGGCAAGGGCGCTTGCACGAAGATCGAACTAACGGGCTTCAACCAAGATTATACTGAGAATGACATCGTTTTTGCATTCCAAATGCCGATGCCGCGTGAGAACAGGATTCTAGACTTTTCTCGTTGGCAACAGAACTTGATTGGCGTTATGCAAGTGGACATTCGGTACCATCCAGATAGGGATTTGAAGCCGCGAAGCCTGCTGACAATCGACGCGCGTCTCGCGTACCGAAACAAAGGAGATCCGGAGGACGAGTGGAAATTGTACACGAAATCTGTAGAAACTCGACATTTGGACTGCGATATTGCCGTGAAATCTTCAGAGTACTTGTACAACTGTACTGCCCTGCCCTTGTTCGAACTGGGCTCTTTGTTTCACGACTTTTATTTGCTGAATGTCAGGCTGCCGGTGGACACGCCAGACATGAATGCGAACATTGGGCAAGTGCAGGACATGTGGCTCACGGTAATCAACCAAAACGGAGGCTTCACTAAAGTCTGGGTGTCGCTCAAGACTGTATTTTTCCCGTGCATCGTTGCCATCATCATCTGGTTTTGGAGGAGGGTGCACATATTGCAAAGAAAACCTGTACTCTTGGAAAAAATGCTGCTAAGCTTAGGAATATCCTTGTGCATTTTGAACATGCCGCTTGAATACTTGACTCTGCATTTTGACTTGCCGTTCATGCTGTTGCTAGGGGACATAAGACAAGGGCTGTTTTACGCGATGCTGTTCTCTTTCTGGTTGGTTTTTGCTGGAGAGCACATGTTGATCCAGGACACGTCGTCCCAGAGCTCTCTCAAACAGTACTGGCGACACTTGAGTGCCGTTGCAATGGGGTGTATCTCTTTATTTATCTTTGACATGTGTGAGCGAGGAGTACAGCTGAGGAACCCGTTTTATTCGATCTGGGTCACAGATTTGGGGACAAATCTCGCTTTGACCTTCATCATACTGGCTGGCATATCGACCGGACTATACTTTTTATTCCTCTGCTACATGATTTGGCAGGTATTTGTGAATATATCTCACAAACGCCAATCCCTCCCCACCATGACCTCTGTCAGGCGTTTGCATTACGAGGGAATTATCTACCGTTTCCAGTTCTTGATGTTGGCTACACTGCTTTGCGCTGCACTCACTGTCATTGGATTTATATTGGGGCAAGTTGCCGAAGGGCAGTGGAAATGGGATGAGAACATTGAGCTGGAATATACTTCGGCATTCTTTACCGGTGTCTATGGGATGTGGAATATCTACATCTTTTCCTTACTGGTTTTATATGCACCGAGTCACAAGCGCTGGCCTGCTACCGAGAACACTTCTGACACCCAGAATTTGAGCGAAGAGATTGAGTTTAGCCGTTTGCCAAATGATGGAGCGAGTAGTGAAATATCTTCGCTAACTTCATTCATAAGAAAGGCTAACATCGACTAGAGCTTTGAATTACTTATCTATTGTCACAAAAAGTATTTACAGAACAAATTTTGTACTCAAACATTTAGTGGGAAGTAGACCATATTTAGAAATCTTTATCTTGCCTTAAATGTATTATCTTGCATGAAATAGTTTGTGGTTCAATGTTTTAATGCCATATTTAGTGTTAAGAATCTCTTGCGATGTCTGATTTATTTTTTATGATTTTTTTATAGTAAGTTTTTTGGATATTTTCTAATGTTATATTCTAATGAGTCATTAGCTAAAGTAACGTCCGGTCTAAATTAGACTTGTTTCATCCAAACAGGTTGTGCGACCTTGATCCGCGCCGTGCTTCCAAAAATAATTCAGCGTCTGCTTAAATTTGTTGTTACTTAAATTTTTCTGTGATAGTCTTTAAATTAACTTTTCTAATTACGTATTGTAAGTCACGTAACAGTATTATAAGCATTTCCTTACGTATCTGCTAACATTTAGAATTATTTAAGTCTGTAGTATTTAATGTGTAGTCGTAATCGTAACTCCGATTTTGTAAGCGGTTAGAAGTTAAACAATTAAAGAATAATTATTGTAGTTATTCTGTTATTTCGGCGAAACGGGCGAGTATTTTCACTATGAAAATATTCGTCCACAACCTACAGTTAGACATCACAATTATATATTAGTGCCCCTTGTTAGAGGTTTAAACACAAATTAAATATATTTTTTCCCGATTATTTGGATTGACACTTTGAATATCACCATAAATAACTACTGACTTCCCAAAAAAGTTAAGTCAGTACAACAATAGATTGTAACTTTTACAGCCCAAAGTAGGATTGTAAAAGTTACGTAACCATATAAAAAAGGTCCGACCACACCGGTGCGTAAAAGACGTTGACGTTGCGTATACGCAACAAAATGTATGAAGAAGCGGTGAGAAAACGAGACGCCTACGACACGTCACTGCGTATACACGGCGGTGTGGTCGGACCTTTATGCGGGGCTAGATAGACGGTGCGGCGGCAACTCTTGAAAAGTAGCTAGGTATTTAAAAACTTGAGTAAATTTTAAGTACGGTCTAACAAACCCCTCAATTAGGTACACATAAAATATAAATATAATAAACTTAAATTGCAATATGGCATATTCAGCGTGCACTAAAAACAATTAGTTCTGAAAGAGCAGCCATAAAGATTGCACATTGGTCTCGGCTAATTTCGCCTTCGTAAAGCGTCTCGCTCTAACTTAAGTGACGTCAATTGTCTCTTTCCAAAGACCGAAGTGGAATCATTATGGCCGGATACGGTATGTAACGTTTGCAGAAATGCCATATTACAATTTTTCTCAAAAATATGTAAGACTTCAAAAAAGTTAGGACTCTACAACACTTCCTGGATTTTAGAATTCACTTGAAAATATCTTTGAACAAACTAATGGGAATCAAATCACAATAAACCCAGGAAATGCGTACAGGCAATACCTGAGTATTTGAGAAAATATACCTTTTGTTTACTGTGAAACTCGAAATAAAATTATTAATTCCGTCATACACAGTTATTAGTTGAATAAGACTTCTGTTTTACTTGCACCTAACAGTGAACACATCATGGCTCGTGGTTTTCGTAGTGGTCACGGAACGAGTTATATTTTGAAAATGTTATTGTATCTACTCCACGAAAAAGCTAAAAAATTCCATACATACCTATAGTATAATAATTTATCGTCATGTTCTTTTTTATCAGTTTACAATAGATACTTTTTTATAGCAGATTTTATCCATAAAATTCGTAACTGTTTCACGCTAACGTTTTGAAAACGTGCATCAGCTCGATAAGATTTAGATGACATTTAATAATATTTATTCGCTTGTTGTCTGTTGCGGATCGCGGACGGAAAATTACACCTATGAAATCATTACTGCTATTAATCGTGGCCTCTTGGCCAGACACGGATTCTTGTCAGTGTCTTCAACCTTCGCACTTCCGCAACTACAAACAGTCTTAATACGTGACCGTATCGTTTAGCATTGTTTCCCGCGTAAATTAAAACGATTTCGACAGAACCTGAGACTATCTGTTCCATTTGACATGTGTCATCCCAGTACAATTTTTAAGTTGCGTTCACAGAGTCACTATCTTCGCAATCGGCACTATCAATCTACACTCGACGATAGCTCAGTGCGAGTATTTAAAAAGACCTTCGGGTCTGTCTCGCTATCTCACTCACTCTTATGTTGATACTTGGATCGGCAAATGATACCCAAAACCCGAATGTTGTTCTATAAGCTCGGGCACTGTAAAAGCTTAGAGCGGTTTACGCGGACAGTGACTGTGTGAACACAGCGTAAGTGTTATTAATTTAAGGTTATAAATTGTACTGAAACCACAGCGATCGAATGGGACACTTTTGCAGACTACATGAATGACCACTACGTAAACCAGGAGCCTCCCGAGACAATTGTAAGCGTGGTACGTACCTCGGCAGGGGTCGTTCTTGACGAGGAACTCGTCCAGCGCCACCCAGCCGCCTCCCACTCGGACCATCACGGTCGAGCGGAGGATGCGGACAAGACGCAACTTCTGAGAGTCGCCGAACTGTTGGGAACAACATTAGATAAGGTTAGAATAAGGGGGTGATAATCGGAGTCGTAATCGCAACTGTTGTTAACAGTCTTTGATCAGATAAAAAGCCTCCTGCGAACGGCGAAGCGAGGCTGGTTTTAAACTCACCATGCGCAACCAATCTTTGGCAAACAAACTGTTTGAGACAAGCACACGTGTACGCGCAAGGGGTACTATAAACTAGCCTCACTTTGTCGCAGAAGTCCGTATTGACTTTGATGCGATGCGATGTGATGCGATGAAATGCAAAACGGTGGATGCGACCAATAACGACCTCGGAATGCACGGTCTTCAGAGCGCCTACGAGCTGTTAATTCGTGTAGTGTATCAGGACTCTGGGGGACCCGAATTATGAAGTCTATCCAAGATCATGCATTCAGAGTCGTAAATTGATCGCATCCAAAATGTCAAAATTTACCAGAGGAGTATTCAAATATTCATAACTAGACCCATTCTCTCTCATCCTTTACACTGAATCAGATGTCTTGTTACTTGGCGACGCATGGCCATCGGCAAAACACAGAAGATACCTGACTCCGTGCACTATCTCCGAGCGGACGGGTCATTATGATTGGACTGGAAGCGCGACTTACCCGGTACTTGCCCTCGCCGACCTGGAACACGCGGAACTTCTGCCTGCACGTGCACAGCATCACTAGCCGTTTCACCTCATCGTGGATCTTGTCCGCGTCGGTTGGAGGTCCGCGACGCTCCACCTGACAACAAAACACGCATTACATTACACAATTTGAAATTCGAAGTTCGCATACCGTAGTCTATTTTTAAACATTTTTTTATTCATCCCTCCAGAAAAGCAAAGGAAATAGAATCCGTGCAGCCATCTAAATATTTAACACTTGTGAGCGAGACAGCGCGATTCGGATTTCGGAGTACACTGACTGACATCTGCAGTCGGTCGCGCACTACCAAGCTGCCCTCCTAATTAAAAAGGACGTAAATGTGTGTCATGTGAAACGTATATACGTCCTTTTTCATTAGGACGGCAGCAAGGGTATTAAAAGAAAAAATATCAGAAATCACAATCAGGTCTGATGAGAACACTAATTTCAGATGGGAGCAGGGTCTATATGAGACACGTTTTCGATTTCGACGGGCTGTTATTTACCTTTTATGTTCACGAAATTTTTTTTATATCTGCAACATGTAATTCTCGGAGTTGCGACTCTATACCCCTATATACAAATGTACTCTGTGATCTGCAGTCTAAAGTATGCAAGGTAAATTCATATCCGTTATTAAGTATAACCGAAACAAGATACAATCATCTTTATACTCAAATTTAGAGTAAAATACAGGTAAGAAAGAAAGAAAACTCTAGTGCTTAATTATTCTACCTACACAGTAAAATCTGCGTGAAATCACATAGATGTCACCATTCACCACACACTGACAATCCAGCGACTAAATGCAATTCGATCCGAGGGTAACTCGATAAGATTAGATATGGATTAGATAATATAGGAGCATGCGCTTTGATCCGATGACAGGTTATTTGATGACAACGATTGGAGAATTTATTTTGATACATTTTGCTGACTAGTTTTTGTTGACAGTGCTTACTTAAAGCTTCTAGTTTGTACGTAACAAATTTGAGAAGTATAGGTGCGACCACACCGCCGCTTAAAAAACGGTGACGTTACGGAATCGCAACAAAATGTATGAAACGGTGAGAAAACGTGACGCCTGCGACACGTCACTGCGTATACGCGGCGGTTTGGTCGCACCCTATACGTGTGTACCCTCCGCGGGTAAAAGCGATGGAATAGTGCGGAGCGGTAATTACACAAAAGGTCCACGAATAAGTCGAAGCGTAACCGTAGAAACCCCTATAAGGTAAGATAAGATAAGACCCTCCGCGGGTACTGGCAGAATGAATACACTGAACTTACCCAGTCTGGGCGCAGGGCGGCAATGAACTCCTCCCAGTCGATGAGCCCGCCGCCATTGCGGTCGAACAAGTCGGCCACGGCGCCCATTTCCAGTCGAGACGTGTCGAATTCTAACCAAACAATAAGATTTTTCAGCATTGAAATGGCGATTCTTTGAAAGCACAAATAAGATCTTCGAATGGTCCTTCGAGTGTTAAAAATCTGTGTAGGAATTGTTACAAAACTCCAGATAAAATTATTATTTTTTTGTATTCAAATGACAAGATTAATCAGAGCTGTTGGCAACACCAACAATAAAACAGTTGTTTTATTTAAGAGCGGCAACACTAGCGCGCTCTTCCTTTTTGCTTCACCATGCTCTCTGTACACATTGTATTTTGCTATTAAAATTAATTTTATATTTATCAAGGCCTTTCATTAAATATTAAAATCAGTGCAATACAAATAACAGTCTGAGCTACATGTTGGTCCTTCGAACCGGATTTGTTAACTATTGATAACTTTCTTGTTAACTATGTAAATGAACTTTATGACTCTTGATTACTTTCGGTCTAGAATAGGATTTCATTATTGATATTTTTTAATGGGTTATAATTTTAAAAAGCATATAACACTGGCGACATCTCAAAAAACAGTTTCTCCTACTCGCCCACAGATGGCGCTGTTATAAATGTGACTTACTGGTGTTGATGATGCCGTCGATGAACTCGTTCCGTGGTATGAGGCCGTTGTTGTCTTTGTCCATCTTCCGGAACAGGTCCGTCAGACGGGACTTCTTGTGGTTCATGAACTTGAGGAACTGCGAAAGGTATTTCAAGTTTAGAAGACTATTCCAGCACGAGCTTATACCGCCTTTCACGTTACTCTTCCTCGTATTACTCTTAAGGGAATAAAGAAGAACGTTCGGGCCGACACAGCCTGGGCAGCAACGGTTAATAACTTTATTAAAACTTGGCTAATATTTGAGGGGAGGGGTGGCCGAAATGTTTTAGATAGAAGACCAGCTATTTTGTAAAACGAGTCAAATCATAAATTTAGGTTTAATGACAATTTAATAACACTTCAATAGTATTATAGTTTACACTGTGATTATCTGCGGTTGCGGTCGTGACGAGTTTAAATCAACAAAACAATTGAGAACCGATCAATGTATCTAATTGGTTAATTGAAAAATATTGGTGAATTCTTAGGTCACACAGTCCCCGCTTCCCCGCACATCTCTGGTATTTCTTAATACCAATAGCTGGCTTTATCCTAACCAGTCCTTGCCTCCACACGTGCCGCTAAGCGCGTTTAAAAAACAAAAAAATTACTTTTAACTTTCCATGAGAAAGTACTGGCTGAATATTTTCAGGTGGTATTCCAATTGTAAATTTCCTTACCCGCTTTCTCCAGTCGTCCCAGCTGAACATGGACACTCGCTGCAGCTCCTTGAGATGAGCGAGACGCTCGTGCAGCCGTCTCTGTCGCTCCCACGCTAGCAGCCACACGGTACGCCACTTGTCCCATAGAAGCCGCACGCGCGGCGAACGGAACTCGGGCTCTGCGCCTTTGCTGTTTTAAAAAAGTTTTTTTTTAAATAACTTGACATGTTAAATTATACATTTTTCGTAATATTTTTAACTATATGAAGCGGAAAGTGAGCTGCGACTAGCTTTGTTACCAGATCAGTGCCTAGGAGAGGCATATAGTGACCGAAGATAGAAAACTTTTTTTTCTATTACTGGGATTTTTTTCTATTGCTTTTAATATTGAAATGCTTAATGTAAAAAAAAAAAAAAACGAGTTAGCATATATTATATCATTAACGTGCAAAAAAAATGGCATAAACGACAAAAAAAAAACGCATTTCTACAATAGGGCTGCCACACACACGAGGATCAATAACATCAAGACAAAGCCCAAGCTTTTTCCACTGACATTGGCACAGCCCTAGTAAGCATTAAATTTAAGTAGGTACCCATTTGACGTGGCAATGTGTATTTTGCAAAACCATTTTTATATGTCCGGTGTCATGTTTTTTAAAGTGTTTTTTAGAGATTGAGTTATATTTAATGTGTATAAATTAGTGTAATATGTAACTACTATATATATCGTTCATTTATTGTTTGAGTAGTTACGATATTTAAAATGATGAAGAACAAAAAATATTGGAGATCAATAAATATTCCCACGATGTTTACCGTCGCAGTTTTTTTATGTTTATATGTAAATCCATTTCAAACGTCTTCCGTGAGACCAACACACATCCATAAACCCATCCGTACCAAATCTTTTGCAGTCTGTGAGATATTTATTGTTACGAATATTCGCATGTGTGTGTGTTCTCGTTGTCTCTGTCTTACCTGCCCCTCGGCGGGAACCGCGGGCCGTAGTGCGGCAGATGGCGGTCCGGCGTCTCACGTCCGGGACTCACGCGACTAAACACACGGCATCATCAGTACACGCCGTTAGACGTTACGCGCTGTGTACCTTACGTGTCCCTTATCGATGCGTTAATACAGCGCTGCCATCTAGTTTTTAATTATGTAACTATTGGGAGACTACGTTTAGATAAGAGTAGTGATTTGCCTAGCCTGATTCGAACTCTGTTGTCCTTATCAGGCAGCTTTCGCATGTCATGTCCGACAAATGTTGACAGTTCGGAAATAAATTTTAAATTAGGTACTTAATTGGACGTGTAAAATGAAAGTTATGAATATAAAATTAAACTGTTTTGATATGAGTATTATTGTGAAAACATTTGACGAGGTCATAAAGCTAATTGACAAAAATAAAAAACAAAAAATATTTGGCATCGCAAAAGTCAGTCAATCATGTTTGTCATGTCAAGTGTCAACAAAACGTCATCGATAAAAGGACTTAGGTAACACCGTTACAGTCAGTGCGTGTTAGGTTGGCAACATTGTTTGTTAGTAGTGAGTTTCATGTTGGCAGACGTGACTTGCAATTGTTAGTTCAGTGTTAAATCGTGATGTTTCTCTCCACCGCATGTGTATGTTAGGTATTGTAGGTAGAACAACTACTAGAAAAAGGCGACGCGAATATATTTATAGTTTAACCGAGAGTGATTGTGCAACAAGTTGAAGTATAGTTTTAAAGTTATTTCCTTTTACATATCCCGTTAATCCCGTTATTCATAATATACGGAAGGTTAGACACGGTTTTTTAAGTATTCTTCTTTAATGGCAACCCTAATTTATACATGGTGTCGTAAAATTGTTCTAGAATATTTCGGCAGCTTATTAGTGATAGCTTGATTGATCATCATCATTTTTCATCGTAATTTGTGATTTAAAATTGAGTCATCCCTTTGGCGTTATACAAGCACTTTGAACATCGACGAAGCAAGGAAATATTGCGACTACAATTAAGAAAAGCTAAAAAACATTTGCAGGGGTATTCAGTCAAACAAACCTTGAATTTTCCAGATAAATTTTATGACACCGTGTAACGTATATACGTTAACTCTTTAAACTTAGAAACTAAACACTTAAAATCTAGAACTAGAAAACTAATTATAATAAAAGTACTACACATAAAATCCTTAATATCTACTTAAATACATTAAATGCTTATAAATACGAACCTAATAACTAAATCCTTATTTGCTAAATAATCGTCTTAATGTAATTAATCTAATTAAAAATAAACTTACACTAATGAAATAAAGTAAATATTTCAATAAACAAACTCACGGAGCGTACGCGCAAATAATGTTTTATCGTATATCGTGGAACCGGTCACCGGCGCAAACCGATCTATCCCGATGACTATGCGAGGAGGTCCGAGCGCCCGCTGCCGCCGCACACTCAGCCACTGGCCTTACGACGCAAAGGCCGCGTCACAATGTAGCATTAAAGCTGCTCTCGGAGCGGAGCGATCGCTGCCGAGCGTCTTAATTTATTTTAATTTTAAAATAACTTTCTTATTCCTTATAATGTGAGTGTTCTTTCGTCCCGAACTTTGGGTAAGTGTTGCACAAATCATTATTAGCATAGTTTAGTGCTTATTAGCCTTGTTATTCGATCATGTTTCTGTTGAAGCGGTAGATGTAAATTTAGCGGTCACCTTAGCAGACCCTCCTTTGTGTATGTGGGAACATTCTAGACCACCTATGCATCATTGCATAGTCTTGCACTATTTTTCTAGACACCGTTATCTTGCCAGATCGAAACTGTTTTAAAGATGATTTTGTAGACATAATTTTATAAAAGAAATGATTATTTATAATGAGAGATTCTACGCTAGTTGATTTTGCCTGTATTTTGCTACGCTTTTGTATAAGCCTTTGCTTACGTTATTTTATAATTAACGGAATAAATATTATTCGAAAATAGACTTATTTATTGATATTTTAATTTAATTTATAAATCTGAGAATTCAATTCGATGACATTGCATACTAAGAAAAGGCTTTTACTTAAATATAATCACGCAATAAAAATCATACCAATCAATGTAAAATAATTTATCATTGAGAATCTAATGCTGACGCAAATACTATTTTTTTCTTTTGGATTTACTTGCGCAAATTGCCTTAATTTAATTAGTGTTAAAATAATTATACAATTTTAGTGACCCTTAGCCTTGGATTCTCACTGCATCGCTTGCTTCTATTGTACCTGGACTGCATCACCCATCATTTCATGATTGCTAGTTTGTAATTGCCTACCCCCTTGCGCGCGCGTGACACTTCTGCAGTCCAGGGCTAGGTTTGAGTCTGTGCTAACGAGTCCCATTGGACGCGTTCCAGGAACACCCTACCGGGTGAAGATCACCGCATACTACACCCTACTGGGTGAAGAATACCCTCGACGCTCATCACCGGCGCCTCGGCTCACCATGTCTCCTCCTCGATCGCCTCACCACCCTGCCCTCCGAACGAGCTCCGCACTACCGAGGGGCGTACGGTAACCAGGAAGAGACCGCCAACCTTCACACAGCTCCAAGGCACCTAGCTACGGCCCTGCCTAGTGGCAAATGACTCACTCCCTGAGCTAGTCTCATGCGCTAACTCTAATAAGGACTCTAAAATTAATGGCTAAACCTAGTTAAATCCAAAAGTTATTACTAGCTTACATCTAATGATTAAATCTACCTTAAGTCTAAAATAATAAAAATAGCCTTAATTCTAATATCTTAAATAATTAATTATAAAATGTTGAGAACAATAAAATTATCTTATTGAAATATACTGAAATAATTAACTATACTAAATTATACAAATTAAATTATTAAATTGAATTAAATTCTTATATTTTAAATTAATGAATTTTAAATTATTAAATTATGTTATTTCGTTTTAATTATTAAAATGAAATTATTGTTTTAAATTATTAATGTTTGAATTATAATTTTAAATTATTTATTCCAAAATTAAAATTAACTTATTGTTTTCAAATTTACTTTTTATTTGTCTCCGTTTTAGGCTACCTGCTTTTTTTTTCTCTCTCCGATTACGGGACAAATTGGCGCCCCCGTGTTTTTTTTTATAGGTATAGGCTATTGGACTGTGTGAGGGTTGGTATTTTCTTTCTTTAAGCATTCTTGGTGTTGGAGTGTGCATGTCTTAGATCTAGCAAACCATGCTTATACTTTATAGAACGCTTTCCATTCCAGTGGCAACGTGTCTATAGATTCTTGTTTAACTTGTATACTTACTGAATATAGTGAAACTTATTGAGTTATTTTTTTATGAAGCTTCTGTGACGCGTCACCACTACTGCCTTTAGTGTAGACGCTTATTTAGTGTAGTATGTAAGATTCATCTTCACCTTGTGCAACATTTACCTAATTTACCTTATTTTTGTCAAGCACACTCACTATTGTTACAAATTAAATTTTAAAAACAACCCTTGAGCTCAATATACTTAAAATTAAACTATAATATACAAAAAAATCCTTGCTTGAAACAATCAAAATATCTTAAATAATTAAAAGTACATTAACTATACCGCGGCAAATAATCCCATTGAGGACCTCAAACTTTCTACAGGTTCCATGTCTGATGAGGCTTCATTGTTTTTTTTTCTGGTTTTTTTTATTGCGTTTTCGGATGACCGCCACCGATAAGATCGGTTTCGTTTTTTTAACTAAGCACTGTAGTTTTATAGTTCTAGTGATTTATCTAATGAATTGCTAAGCCCTCACCAGAGTTTTCTTCTTCTCTTGAAGGAAGCTCAAACTGAAGCGGGTGGTGACTTCACTGAATAAATATCCTAAGCCCTCACCAGAGTTTTCTTCATCTCTTAGAAGGAAGCTCAATCTGAAGCGGGTGGTGACTTCAATTTAATAAACACGTTAAGCCTTCACCAGAGTTTTCTTCATCTCTTAGAAGGAAGCTTAATCTGAAGCGGGTGGTGACTTCAAATTAATAAATACGTTAAGCCTTCACCAGAGTTTTCTTCGTCTCTCAGAAGAAAGCTCAATCTGAAGCGGGTGGTGACTTCATTTAGTTAAAACGTAAAGCCTTCACCAGAGTTTTTTTTCATACCTAGGAAGGAAGCTCAAACTTAAGCGGGTGGTGACTTCGTAAATAATTATGATAAGCCTTCACCAGAGTTTTCTTCATCCCTTGGAAGGAAACTCCTATTGAAGCGGGTGGTGACTTCGCTAAATAAATGTGTATAACTTACAGCAGCTATCACTACCAACATTCATTTGCTACCTGAGCGCCGCGTATACTGTATAATGCGACTCTCTTTACTGAAAGTTGTTTCCTTCGTTTGCTTATAAACACGAAAGGAGACTACACGACTGAGTTGATAGAACGAAAGGGGAAGAATGAAAGTGTAAAGTAGTAAATTTAAGATCTTGAGTGCTTCTTGAAGGATTTTTCATAGGCAAAATCCTTCTTCTAGGAGACGGTGTACTGTAACGTATATACGTTAACTCTTTAAACTTAGAAACTAAACACTTAAAATCTAGAACTAGAAAACTAATTATAATAAAAGTACTACACATAAAATCCTTAATATCTACTTAAATACATTAAATGCTTATAAATACGAACCTAATAACTAAATCCTTATTTGCTAAATAATCGTCTTAATGTAATTAATCTAATTAAAAATAAACTTACACTAATGAAATAAAGTAAATATTTCAATAAACAAACTCACGGAGCGTACGCGCAAATAATGTTTTATCGTATATCGTGGAACCGGTCACCGGCGCAAACCGATCTATCCCGATGACTATGCGAGGAGGTCCGAGCGCCCGCTGCCGCCGCACACTCAGCCACTGGCCTTACGACGCAAAGGCCGCGTCACAATGTAGCATTAAAGCTGCTCTCGGAGCGGAGCGATCGCTGCCGAGCGTCTTAATTTATTTTAATTTTAAAATAACTTTCTTATTCCTTATAATGTGAGTGTTCTTTCGTCCCGAACTTTGGGTAAGTGTTGCACAAATCATTATTAGCATAGTTTAGTGCTTATTAGCCTTGTTATTCGATCATGTTTCTGTTGAAGCGGTAGATGTAAATTTAGCGGTCACCTTAGCAGACCCTCCTTTGTGTATGTGGGAACATTCTAGACCACCTATGCATCATTGCATAGTCTTGCACTATTTTTCTAGACACCGTTATCTTGCCAGATCGAAACTGTTTTAAAGATGATTTTGTAGACATAATTTTATAAAAGAAATGATTATTTATAATGAGAGATTCTACGCTAGTTGATTTTGCCTGTATTTTGCTACGCTTTTGTATAAGCCTTTGCTTACGTTATTTTATAATTAACGGAATAAATATTATTCGAAAATAGACTTATTTATTGATATTTTAATTTAATTTATAAATCTGAGAATTCAATTCGATGACATTGCATACTAAGAAAAGGCTTTTACTTAAATATAATCACGCAATAAAAATCATACCAATCAATGTAAAATAATTTATCATTGAGAATCTAATGCTGACGCAAATACTATTTTTTTCTTTTGGATTTACTTGCGCAAATTGCCTTAATTTAATTAGTGTTAAAATAATTATACAATTTTAGTGACGCTTAGCCTTGGATTCTCACTGCATCGCTTGCTTCTATTGTACCTGGACTGCATCACCCATCATTTCATGATTGCTAGTTTGTAATTGCCTACCCCCTTGCGCGCGCGTGACACTTCTGCAGTCCAGGGCTAGGTTTGAGTCTGTGCTAACGAGTCCCATTGGACGCGTTCCAGGAACACCCTACCGGGTGAAGATCACCGCATACTACACCCTACTGGGTGAAGAATACCCTCGACGCTCATCACCGGCGCCTCGGCTCACCATGTCTCCTCCTCGATCGCCTCACCACCCTGCCCTCCGAACGAGCTCCGCACTACCGAGGGGCGTACGGTAACCAGGAAGAGACCGCCAACCTTCACACAGCTCCAAGGCACCTAGCTACGGCCCTGCCTAGTGGCAAATGACTCACTCCCTGAGCTAGTCTCATGCGCTAACTCTAATAAGGACTCTAAAATTAATGGCTAAACCTAGTTAAATCCAAAAGTTATTACTACCTTACATCTAATGATTAAATCTACCTTAAGTCTAAAATAATAAAAATAGCCTTAATTCTAATATCTTAAATAATTAATTATAAAATGTTGAGAACAATAAAATTATCTTATTGAAATATACTGAAATAATTAACTATACTAAATTATACAAATTAAATTATTAAATTGAATTAAATTCTTATATTTTAAATTAATGAATTTTAAATTATTAAATTATGTTATTTCGTTTTAATTATTAAAATGAAATTATTGTTTTAAATTATTAATGTTTGAATTATAATTTTAAATTATTTATTCCAAAATTAAAATTAACTTATTGTTTTCAAATTTACTTTTTATTTGTCTCCGTTTTAGGCTACCTGCTTTTTTTTTCTCTCTCCGATTACGGGACAACCGTATAACATGCAATAAGCCCAAAGCACACTTAATTAGGTATATTGTAACGACAAAAACTTAAGCAAGAACTAGCACAAATTAATAATAAAAAGCAATGTTTTATAATAATAATGTTAGTATACACACGAGGACTTTAATAGGGAATATTAATAGTTTTTTATGGCTTTCATTGGGAGCTCATTTATGCAATAAACAGTATAAAAATATATTTATCAAATAACTATAAAAATAACCGAGATCAAAGCTATCAGAGCTATCAAAGATTTGTCCATCTCTTTCTAGAAAAAAAAAAAAAACGTTTAATGGGCGTACATGGGCGTTGTGATATATGACGTCACATGTCATTTCGGATCTCTTTCTAATCGCTGAATAATTAGTAGTTTAAAACTCTTATATTTTCCGTATTTCTTGACTGATATTACTTTTAACTTCACCTTTTGTCATCTCTTTTACGATATTTTCATATTTTATTAAAAAATTAGATATTTTTTTAATGCATATTCCCTATTGTTGAGCATACATGGAATGCTGTCACAATGAAACAGTTGCTTCTTAGTGTTTATACACACGTTGTTACGGTGTTGTTGTTGTGTTGTATTGTTGTTGGCTCAACAACAGTGGCTCAACAATAAACTTGAAGTCCTCGAGTGCACTTTAGGTATGAAGTCTGATTATTGTGTACTTCATAAAACAATAAAGTGCAACCTATACAATACATATATGTGTATATGAAGTATATGTATAGAAAACGAAGTATGAGGATGAAGGTAAGAAAATTAATAAACAAATAATCTGTAATTTTATAAAGTTACAGTAATTTAATACATAAATATAAGCTGTACAAGTGACTAAATCATTATTTATTTATTTCGTTAAATACCCGTTATAATTTTAACATCGGTACTCGTCATGCGAAAACAACAGTAAATAACAATGGAAATAAAAATACATAAGCCTTTCAAAAACAAAGTACACACGGAAGCTCAAAACAACTACAAATTATAAAAAAATCAAACCTTCCTCTCCTACTTCGAGGGTGAATCCTGGACCTGCCCCGACGAAGCGTGAGATGAGACAGAAAGCGACATTTATGTGTGTTAAAGCGAGACGAAGTTAGGTTGCGTGGTTTCGATGTCAAAGAAAGAAAGAAAGACTTTTTTCTACGTTCTCTGACACCGACACAATGACATTAAAAGCACATGAAGGTTATTTACACCATGACACTTCACATTTTGAAAATAATGACAAATTCAAAATTAAAACAAAAAATCAAAATATAAAAATGTTTAAGCTCAAAATTAAAAAGTTAAATTTCACAAGTCAAATTGAAAAAAAAAACAAGAAACTTAGAGAAAAAAATGAACGCACCTGTAACGCCTAGAGCCGTAATAATCGGGCGACACAGATCTCTCCCTGTTAAGATCGTGCTGGGATCCCCGACTGTATTTTATCGTGTGGCAACACATGTTTTCAAGCGGTCACACCATGCAATGACGTCACAAGATGGTGGTGCCCGTGCGTGAACGTGAAAGAGACGAAACATACAAATGAAATAATGGAACATAAATTGAAGAACAAATAAACTTTTTTTTTAATGTATACAAACCCAGGGGCTCCTTTAGTAGCAGATTTGGCCGAGACCTTTCTTGGTGTCGAATCCCTTCCTTGACTTTGACTCTTGACCTGTTGATAAATCACATGTTATATTACTTAGTGAAATAAGTGCTTTGAAGAAGTGCTTTCCGAAGTTCGTATTCGTATTATACCATCCTTCTTACTCTTAAAATTAATGACTATCAGTGCGAGCGAAGCAGTTCGAAACGAACTTCGAAAATCGAATTTCGGTGTAAATCCTGAGCTAAAGAACCATGTATTGTTTACCTGGTAAGCCTTGCAGACGCGATCGACCTCGGACTGGCGTTTCTGCGAGTGCTCCATCAGCTCCTTGTGATCCTCAATGAGACCCTCCAGCAGCTCAATGGACTCTGGCAGAGGCTCCGCTTCCAAAGCTAAGGCGAACATAAGTTTTCAAAATTAACGTTAAGTACAGCAGACAATAAACGAGAAGATAGTAGCGCTAGAAACTACCGGCTTTATTCCTTTACTTGTGTAATTTTATGACAGTTGGAACTTACGTCTACTGCGTGTTAAGCCAATACGAGCAAAGAATTAAACTAGGCATAAGGTTTAGTAGCGTAATTTCTAATTAACGGGACATATTAAGCTAAACATAATTGAAAGCCTGCAATTATTTTTTCAAAAAATTACTGAGCTTCAATGTAACGCAAACATTTAACCACGCAACAGTCAAATGGATATTCAAACAGCTGTTAATACATTGCGGGCTAAATTATTTTATATGGCAATTTTTTTTTTGCAATTTTAAATAAAAGTTATCTCAATATAGGTACTTCTTAGGTTCTGTAGTAACCGAATTAACAAGCTGTAGATTTTGATTAAGTACCTACCACAGTTTTGTATGAAAATACATCACAAAAAGATTAAATCTTTTAATCACGTGGGACTAATTTCAAATTTTATACGTTCTCCCGAAAGTGAGAAAATGGATCTCGCTGTCAAAACAAGAGGATGGCCAGACGGACAGACATGCACACAGATGGACGGACAACGAAGCAATCTTATAGGGGTTCCTTTTTAGGTATGTGAAATCTCGTCCCCCATGATAAAGAACGAAGAGTATTGGAAAGGGCTTCCTTTTTGGAAGGTCAATGAACTCACAGAGCAGCGTGTTCTCGAGCCCCATGAGCCACTGGATCAACTCCTCGAGCACGGAGTCCAGGTCCTTCAGGCTCTGCATGTGCGCCTCCAGCTTGCCGCCGCGCTGCATCGCCCATTGCCACACCTGCACGCAAACATTCACTTATTATTAACGTTCGTTGAAATAATTAGAAAATACATACATAAATCACGTCTTTATCCCTGGGGTAGACAGAGCTTAAAGTAACAAGACTTAAAGGCCCACGTGTAGCGTGATTGTGGGGTGTTAATTAAAATAAATAATGCTCAGGGGCCCGATTTTTGAAAGCACATAAGTGAAAATACCACTTGAAAGTGGTGAAAAATTGTGCTGAATTTTAATTACGAGTAGCTTACAATATACTTAGGGATCTTATTAATCTAGTGACCTAGTCAAAATTTTGATTAGAGCCGTAGTTTTGAAGATACAAACAGATTTATGCCACTTTCGAGTGATGTGCTTTCAAAATCGGGACCCAGTTATATTACAAACTTCGTGCTTTTCTGTCATATTGTTTTTACTGGTCTAGTTTTAGTATAAAATAACACTACACTATTTAGTTACCTGTCCCGGTGTGACCCTACTAAAAATCCTAATAACCGGCATGATGGACACCATGGTCTTACGAGTTTTTAATTTTTCACTCATATTTCACTAAAATTGTTTAATTTACAAATCACGAGCATTATGTGAGGATTACAATAGAAATCAGAGAATTGCGACTTAAAAACAGAAAATTATATCTGAAAGATAATATGTTTTATCTTGTGATAATAATTTTGATTAATTAACGGCATCGGAAGATAGGAAATGCAACAAACTTGTCGTGTGATGAAAACTGATACAATTCTAAAAATACTGAGTTTTTTTTTACATTTTTGAAATAAAGTTAATAGAGGCGAAATTTAATTTCTGACTATATTACTTTTAGACCTGTAATTGTCCTCTAAACTACTCTTATTTTAAATTCAGCGCAAGTTGTCATCATTTTCGAGCGATATTTTTACACCACCGAAACTAGTCGAATCGCTCCCAACTCATAATCTCAAGTTAGCCGTTAAATTCGTAATTACACGAAAAAAACTCCCTTAGTCGACTTTTAGTTACATTAAAAAAAACTACCAGTATCCCACCTCATCCCACCGACTCTGTATGATGGTTATCCAATGTTTGATAACGGTGACGGCGTCCGGATGCGCTTTGCCCAGGATAGAGTGGGCCAGCGTGATAGTGTCGTCCTTGTCCCTCTGCTTCTCCTTCAGCTCCCTGATGAACCTCTCGTGGTCCCTGATCTGCTGTTGCGTCTCTTGGTCTCCCTCTGGCAGTTGGCCGGAGAAGCGAAGTTTGGTCTCCGCGTCGGACAGCCATTCGAGTAGCATATTAACTGATTTGTGGAGTTTTTCAGCCTGAAAATTGTAAATTGTTGTTGTTGGTGTTGTTTTTTAATTGTTGTTGTGTTGTGAGTTGTTGTTGTTGTCGTCGTTGTTTTTGTTTCTGTATTGTTTTGTACTGATTCGTGGTGTTCAATGAAGAGTATTTGTATTGCATTGTATTGTTTAATTTCAGTATATTCAGTATTCATTTATTTCAAAAATGATTAAACTACTATAGGTGAAAAACTTAAGTAGATATTGTATGTGTACATGTTGTATGTGTGAGTAATGTGTGCGAATAGACAAATTGACGTTCCGAATTAGAAAAATGACTTAAGTCCCATATCAGTTCTGTACACTATTACATACAACAGGTAACAGCAGAAAAGAAATAAAGGTGTGGTTGTAAAAATATAACACAAAATAAATATCTACAAAGTTGTGCAAAAGGAAGTGCTGCAATAGTGGCAGCCCTTTTAAAGTATTTACAAGTGGATCACAGCAGCAATCAGTTCTTACTCGTAAGTTTTATGAAACGGAGTTCAAAGGAAATAATAAAATGCGGCTCGTGCCTTGCGAAATATTGGAGCGAGTTACAAGAAAAAACAAAAGCGAATCGTAAATTTAGAATTGCCATTAGCCAGCGACCGTTTCACTTTTGCGAAGACACACAACGCTGATGATCTATTTTTCATGCGTGTATTTTTTTTTTTTTGTTTTATTTTTTCCATTAAAGTTTGTAGTAATTTTGTTGTAGTGCTCTTATAATTGTGTGTCATGCAAACGGGAATAAATGTCTTCTTTCTTTCTGTCTAATATAGTTTTTTTTTGTCAGCGACCAGGGGCCTTACCATGACATCTTAATGCGATTCAGTTTAGGTTCGCTTGCTGTCAACAATTTACTAAAACCTACTTACCAAAACTTACTAAAACTTACTTTTTTACTTACTTAAAATTTACTTAGCTTACTTTAGCTAAAACTTGAACTGAGTCGGAATTAGGACGTCATGGTAAGGCCCCAGTGCGTACTTGGCGCGGCCTTACATATAGCGTAACAGCCTTGGCCACGAGTAATCATTTAATTTTCTCACCTCCTTGAGCGCCGTTTCCAACCGATGCGCCTTCTTCTCGCTGAGACTCTGCACGGAGTCCCAGGCCTGCCGCAGCTCGCTGCACTGCTGCCGGATGCTGGCGGCGTCCTCGCGCGGCACCTGCCACACCAACGTATTACAACCGGCCGAGTGCGACGGACATATATTGGCAACCTTTTCAAGCATTAGCATTCGTGGCGGGAGTAAGTTCGCGCAAGTATTTTACCACCAAAAGTCCAGTTTAGACACTTGCAAGAAAAATCATGCTGTCTGGCAGCTAAATCACTGCAGCCAGATGACACTTCCAAATGTAATTTTACGAAATAATGATACCACATTTATTTCACTAGTGCTCGACTAAGGTCGCGTAATGAATGATTTGATTATTGAACGAACGAAATATTTTATGAATGTCACATTCGTAGTTTAGTATATTTCAAATTAAGCGCGATACTTTTGAGGGGTTCAAGATTCATATTAACATAGTAGATAAAATGTGCGATGACTTAGTAATACACGTAAACAGTGACAGCAGCAGTGAAACTGATTCGGAATCATTAAAGTTTTTAAGTAAAGTACAGGGGTAGAAAAAAATATTAATGCAATAACTGTTGTTTTACTTATGGCAAAATGGGGAATGAGTTGAAAGCTGGTAACTGATAAATATTCAGTGTTTTATCCATACCGTCGCTTCCAGATCTTTGCCGGTCTTCAGCACCGACTGCATCTGCTGTTCCCGCGAATGCAGGTCCTCTTCGAATTGCTGAAACCAAATACATTATTAATATACAAATTTCGAATCTAACTGAACGCGTAATCACGCGTAAATAACTTTTTTGGGAAGGCATTGAACACATTATGTTTAACATTGAGATTATCTAACCTTGTGCTGTTCTATGAGCGCCATGACGGTGTCCAGGTCTCCATGCACGGGCGAGTCGGCGGCCAGCTGCTGCTGCTGCTTCCTCAGCCACTCCAGCAGCGCCGACATGGCGTCCTTGAACTGCCCGGAGTACAACAGCGCCTCTTCCAACTTGCGTTGCCTGATAACAACAACATGAACAGTTATCCTACTAATATTATAAATGCGAAAGTTTGTGACGATGTGAGTGAGTGATTGTGTATGTTTGTTTCTTCTTCACGCTAAAACGACTGGACGGTTTTGGATAAAATTTGGAATGACGATACCTGGTACCCTAGATTGAAACATAGGCTACTTTTTATCCTGGAAAATTGCACAGTTCCCGAGGGATAGCGATAAACATGTCAATTGCTAATTCTACGCGGACGAAGTCGCGGGCAGAAGCTAGTTACTCATAAAAAGAAAAGATTTGAAATATAAAAATAAGAAGTTACTTGAGACAACTACTATAGAACGATCGCTTAAATGAGTCCTCGCCCTTGCGGCTGCGGGGCGCGGGGTGTGACGACCTCTGGGGCCTCTCTGTGCGGGGGGCTCTCGGTCCCCTTTGTCGTCCTACCCCGCGCCCCTGCACCCGCGTAGGCGAGGACTCAGTTAAGCGGTCTGTCTATAGAAGTGAGACTAAAACAGCCGTCACCCGCTCAAGTATGTTGTCTATACATACATTAATCACGTCATCATCTCTTATGGGGTAGATTGAGCCTAAGGTAACAAGGTCACATTTAGCATGATCATTGGCGTATAGGTAGAAAGGGGAATCAAAATAGTGGTGGGTTGCTAGCCGCATCGCCTATAACACGATCCCTGAGATTTTCGCACATTCCCCCGATGCGCTTCTACCGTTGGCGCGGGACGAGGAGCTACTACATTTTATGTTTGTTCTTTGCTCCCAGAACATAAGAAAAAAAATAATATCATGGGACAAATTACACCAATTGACCCAGTCCCAAACTAAGCAGAGCATGTGCTATGGGTACCAGGCAACGGATAAACATACTTATATAATGTAGATAAATACATACTTAAATACATACAACATCCATGACTCGGGCACAAACATTCGTATTCATCATACAAATGTCTGCCCCTACCGGGATTCGAACCCGGGACCTCTAGCTTCATAGTCAGGGTCACTAACCACTAGCCTTTCGATTCCCAGGGGCTCCTCCAGGAGCCAGTGTCAAAATATTCGGAATCCAAAACAAAATGGCGGAAAAACTACCAAAAACCCGGGTTTTTTTCAACCAGTGAGAGCGGGCTCTTTGGGGAGCCGGCAGATAACCCTACAGTATTCGGCGTCCTATTGGTAGCTTACTTCATTGACTTGTCATTTCTGTACAGCAAAAGGTAAAATGATTCTTATTTCTATTCACAGTTAAGTTTAAATCAAAGTGCAGAAGTACTGGCTCTCTGGGGAGCCGCGGGTTCCAACGGTATTTTTGACGCTGGTTGCCCAGAGAGCCACCAGGTATCAACGTTTTCTCGCCATATGTCCTGGGAATCGAAAGGCTAGGCTATACGGTCGTCCAAGAATAAAAGTAATCTATGGTACATCTGGCCCTAATTTCACCAACTCGACAACGTCGGTGATAGGTGACAATCTATTTACATTACAAACTCGACAAGAATTTATACACTGTGACGTGCAAAGGAATTTTAACCTTACGGTGGTAGACACATTTGGCTGCTGGTCCAAAGGCGGAAAAGGAGGGGAAGGATATGTGTTGCGTGTCACGACGATCTTACCTATCCACAGCCTTAGAGCAGACGGTGGTCCACTTGGACTTGAGGTCTTGCAGCATCGTCCTGAGTGAGGGTTCGTCGAACTTCGGGGCCTTGTCCTTGAGCTGCTTGCCCACCTTCATGGTCTGGTCGTAGCCCGGCTGCTTGCTGGCGAGAGCCTTTTGGAACTCGCGGTGTTTCGACAGCCTAGGAAGAGATAGATTAATAATCATGGGACAGTGTACACGGGGTTACCTTGACGTCTTAATGCGATTCAGTTTAAGTTAGCTCGCTGTGAGATTCATACTAAAAGTGACAGCTAAAACTTGAACTGAGTCGGAATTAGGACGTTAAAAAAAATGTTTAAAGGGTAAATAAAAATAAGCAAGGAGCTATTATGATCGACATAAATTTCATAAAAATCAAGAAGTAAATACATAATCAAAATCCTAATTACATAAATGTTTTCGTACTATAATAGAAGTATAAAGGAAAAACAATCGCGACAAATTTGTGTTAGTACAGTGTAAGTCGAAAAAGACTGATGTATTGCCACAATTGGATAGCCGTTATTATCTTTCTTCTATGGATTTAATTTAAAGTTGACTGACCTCTGCTTGATCTTCTCGGGGTCGTTGACCGCGGTTTCGGCGTTAAGCTCGTCCAGCTGCTTCTCCGTATCAGAAAGCCAGTTCATCAGGTTGTTCCTGTCAAAACAAATAGAGCCTTTGTGAGATAAAAATTAAAAAAATAAATTATAAGATTCAAGTCAGTAGTGCAATTAGGGATCTACAGACCCTTTAAAATCCTTAAATAAGTGGGTAGTTGTTTACTGACGTGAATGCTTTGTGTGTATAAGCATAAGAATAAATAAGAACATAGTAGAACGGTAATTCCCGATCCGGCCGGACTCAAGTCACGATATTAGAGTACCCGCTAAGCGGCTACTCAGTCAGGCTGGCACGGCCGGCGTTGCCGCACGCGCGTTTGGCTGTTTGCGCGTTCCGTACCTTCATCTTGGAAACGCACCTAGTGATTTATAAATCTTATATTTTGTAAAACTAGAATAAAATAATGATTTTCAAAGTAAATAAAAACTTATATTTTAGCGATATTATCTTTAGACGTAAGTAATATTTAACAGGTAAGCAACCCTAGCAACACGCCTGGACGACAGAGGGGTGTAACGACGTGAAGGGGGAAGTAGGTATATAAATGGCGGCGTTTTGGACGCGGTCAAAAGTGATTCCGTTCTACTCTGTTATTATTTATTCTTATGGTATGGGGCGAGCGTGTGTGACTGACCACATGTCGTGGAACTCCCTGGCCTCCTTGACGCCGTGGTCTAGCGCGCGCGTCCTCTCGGCGCTGCGAGCCACCACGCGCTCCCAGCGATGCTGCACCGACACCAGCAGGTTCTTGATCAGGATCACGTCCTGCTTCTGGCTGAAGTACTTCAGGTGGGTGCCCTTCTTGTCTAGCTGGAGCATCGTCTCGCGGTGCGTGGACACCTCCTTCTGGAACGCCTTGTGCTCCTCGATTTGGACTGTGGAAAATGTTTAAGTTTATGAGTGAGTATTAAAAAATACTCTACTGTGCAGCAAATATTAATTTGTTTTTAAAAAACCGTAGGCTTATTGTCTAACTCGCTCGCAATCGCCATCGCGTTCATTTTGACAGTTCTTGTATGAATGTGACAGCTAGCTGATTCCGATGCCAATCGTCAGCCCATATATGTATAAACTGTCAAAATGAATATGATGGCGATTGCGAGCGAGTTAGGCAATAAGCCTACCGGTTGTCCATAAAGTCGGTTTACGGACTATAGTTTTACGTGATAACGTTAAATGTATCACAAGCCGACGCTTGGGCCAATCGTGCCTCTCTATCTCTTGCTCCGCGCTCTCGCTTGCGCTGACGTCACGCGGAACGTAACGCAATGAGTCATGCTTTTTACACATTTGCCACAATGTCTGTATCGATATTTACGACTGTACACGATTCAGTTTCCTTCACTGTACTGACCTAGCAGGGTCTCCATGACCCTGGAGACTGGCTTGGCGGAGCCCAGGGTCTTCTCAGCCGACGTGAGCCAGTCCACGAAGGCCTGCAGCGCGTCGTGGAACTCCGTCGCCTCCTTCAGAGCTATCTCCAGCTTGATCTTCTTGTCTGACGCCCTGTGGAAGAGAGCGGGTCAATATCATCATTATATCAGCTGGGAGACGTCGGTTTTCTGCTATCCGCGGCCAATAGCTTCCCGCGATCTAAACTTTACTGTATTACATAGTTTTTCCTTGTAAATAACAGTTAAAAAACACAGTTATCTGCGAGGAAAATAAATGAGGAAAAAAATTCTTCAAAGATAATTAATTACGGTTATCTGGCCATGGTTATCTACAAGGAACAAGGGTGTGAAACCACCGCTATTCAACAATTCTTAGCTTGCTAAGGAAAAAGCTAATTCCTACTTGCACTTTTTACTAAATAAAAATATGATTTTCTGCAATACCAAAAGTGAAGTCACCTGACCCTAATCACTTACCTGACAGTGATGTTCTCCCACCGCGACTTGAGGTTCTTGAGGTTCTGCGTGAGCTGCGACGAGGGGTTGGGCTTGTCCTGGCGGCGGAGGTACTCCTGGCCCTGCTGCAGCACGGCTTCCACCTTCGGACGGTTGGCTTCCACCTCGTTGTACACCTCCTATAGAAAAACGGGGTTTTTTATGAGACAGCTAGCTGGCCTATGGGTTCGCCCCATCTTGTATACCTGCCAATACCCAAATTTATTATGGATACAATAAAAAACGACGAAATATAAGGACCAAGGATTGCACAATATTCCAACAGACATGTTCTGAAATTGGTCGTAGACATTACCGGTACTGACAGCTTATAGTGCTATATTGTGAGGTACGCACAATATAGCCATTAAACATAGGTTAGCCTTAAAAATTACCTATATTGCATACATAATAAGGGCCATATTTTTTTATTTTGAGTATACATAAAAAGTTGTTGTTGTTGTTGGTGTTGTTGTTGTGAAGTTGTTGGGTTGTTGTTGTTGGTTGTGTTGTTGTTGTTGTTGTTGGGTGTGTGTACTTTGTTATTTGTTTCTGTATTGTTTTATACTGATTTGTGGTGTTCAATAAAGAGTATTTGTATTGTATTGTTGTCTGGCTACCAGGGACCGGAAACCAGCCACAAAATAAGGTGTAAATTTGAAGGAATGTGTTAATGTTATCTGTATAAATTGATGTATACACATACAACACATAGACAACGCCACTCAGACGTTTCTTGAGGATATTTTGTAAGCGATTGGGAGTCTAATTGTATGAACAACTACCTCAATGGACTGAATATATTTATTACTGAATATTGTTACAATAATGCGTGACTTACCATGAACCTTTCAAGCTGTTCTGATGCCGTCTCGGGCAGCCCGCCGACGGGCTTGGAGGCAGCGATGACGCCGTCCACCTCCGATAGCCATGACAGCAGGTCGCCGATTTCAGCGTTGAAGCTGTAATAATAATCCATAAGAGCGTTTTCACACTATCCAATCCGATATCGGTGTCGGACGGCAACCGATAGGCACCCGATAACAGGATATCCGATAGCCGACACTATGTGCTGTTTTCACATATTTCCGACAAAATAGTTCCGTTACAAAATGGCCGCCGTGTTTCGGGCTCTGCGCACACAAAGACAATGTAGATACACGCATAGCACACATGCAAACATTATCGTCCGATATCGACGGGCATCCGATGGTGCCGCCAACACATCGGTATCGGCTCCGATATCCGATATCGAGTCGATTTAACTCCCTCCGATATCGGCGTCCGATACCGATATCGGATCGGATGATGTGGAGACGCTCAAAGAGTATCCCGGCTGTGTAGCCCGCTTCGTTGCCTTACCTCTGGGCCTCCCGCAAGGCGTCTTCCAGCTCGGCCTGGCGGTCGCGCGCCTTCTGCTGCAGCTCGCGCCACTTCCTGTTGAGGGTCGCCAGCTTGTCCGCCGTCTCGCCTGCCTCCGCAGAACCTGCACACAACCACGCTTACCATTAATAAGGCTGCGTAAGAAGGTCACTACTGATCACTACGTCAGTATTATCAAAATGCGATCGTATCTTAAAATTGATACTCTTACTAAGTCATCATCATCATCATCTGTAGGCTATATAATAAAGTTCCAAATGCTGGGCATAGTTCCCACACAAGTCCAGTGTGGATTGGGAATACCGAAGAGTTCATATGGTATTTTTTTTACTTTGGTAACTATGGTATTTTGGTACACTACAAGGTTACTATGGCGTTTCTTAATGACTATGGGCAAATTTAATCAATAAGATTGATTTGTTCAATGATCTAATATCAGTTGAAAAATACCTTTTACAATGAAGTGACAACATCCATAACATACTTTATAAACTGTATCCTGCCAAATCGATTTTAGTGAAAAATATTATCGTTCTGTTCTAATAAAAATAGCAGCTGTTTTAGACTTAAATTTATTTTTACTCGGGCCTCAGAAATTTGCCAAGTTTTGATAAAGTTTCACAGAACAAATATTAGAGACTCAATTTGCAGCCAATTTACTTAAATTTTTAACAAAACTGTTTACAAGTTTGATACATAGCATAATGATCCAATTTTGAAGTATAGAATAAACACAGAGGCAGATCATTGTGAGACGATAGAGTGTTGATATATTATTGCGAGACACACACACGCACAAACATATAAAGCTAAAGCATTAGTGCCGATTGCGGGTGACTGACGTCGGAGTATGTTTTTGGAATTTTGAAAATGATCGAATGAAGGTTTTTCATGATTGGTTTGTGAATATTCGAATATGCCTACCGCGATTATTATTTTCAATTCGTTGTTAATTATTGATTTAGTTCTTGTATTTTTTAAACTTTTTCAGTAAAGTAAAGGTTACATGTACGGAAATATTTGTTGAGTTGTCAACCACAATTAAAAAGATTATTAGCGGTTGTAATATTAAAAGTGGGAGGGCTTTCTTCCCACCCGATACCCCCAAAATGGACTTACCCGTGGTCCACCTAATTTGTCCATCCGGAAAAAATGCTGCCACTATTTCGAATAACTCAATAATATTTTAATACAAAAACAGGCAAGTAAGTTAATCAGGTATCTTCGGTTGCCCGAAAGGCAAAATACCAAGAAAAAGGAGCTCCGCTTGGCCGCAAAAAACCAGGCGGACAGATTGTAGGTGAACCACACGTCTGTCCTATGCCCAAACATGTATGTATGTATGTATGAATTAGCAGTAAGCGCGTGCACATACTGGTACCCTGTTGCACGATGGATGCGCCGGCGTCGTTGAGCGTGTCGACGGAGGCCTGGTGCGCCGCGATGTCGTTCACCAGCACCTTCAGCTTGGCCAGCTCCACCTCCAGGATCTGAGGGTCGCCTGCCACCTGAGGGGGGAGAGGGGGGTTAAACAAGCTCTAATATCCCATTGGATCCCGCGAGATAGCTATAGAAAAAGAGGCAGACCAAAGAGGAGATGGTGGGACGACTTGGACAAATATCGAAAAGGGGATTTGCTCAGCAGTGGGACACTATAATAGGCTATTAAAAAAATATCCTATGGCGTGTAGTGGGGGGTAGGGAAGGTAGCGTATTATTGTGCGCCTTCAGGCTGCCTGCCCTGCGATCCGCTGCACGCTACTGCCATCCCCTTTAATGAAACTTGCAATGGTTATGTATAATTCAGTAATCGGATCGACTTGAAATATTTTCCTATTAGTCGCAAATTCTTAAGTCTTATTTAAATAACTTGTCCGTTCCAAATGTTGCAAGTCGACTCACTCACCCACGTACAGCAACCGAATCGATTCTTAAATAACTGACTTTTAAGTCAACCACGCTCTGCTACCATATTTGTTAGGTTTTCTTACGAGGGGCATCAGACTTGTTGCATTAAAAAGTACAATAAAATATCAACGGAATCTTTATCGAATTTATTCAGTCTGTTATGACAATGTAAACACACTTGGTTGTTACGACTAGCTAACCATAGACGACAGAGTGCCAGCGAGTACTCACAAAAACATCACATGGATTGCAGGTACAGTGAAAAACAAATCGCCAACTGACCGGTTTGAGTGTGTCGAGGGTGTCGCTGGTGTGGTTGATCCAGGCCAGCAGCTCCCGCAGCGCGTGCTGCAGCTGCCCGAGCCGCAGCAGCGCGCGCTCCAGCTGCTGCTGGCGCTCCACCATCCCGCGGAGCAGCGCCGACCAGCGCGCGTTCACCTCCGTCAGGGGCTGCTTGATGGCCGCCGACTGCTCCGAGGACGTGCGCTCCGTCAACTCTTGCGCTTGTCTAAAATACACCAGTCAATCATCATCATCATCATATCAGCCGAAGGCATGCATAAATTCTAAGGTTTGACATGGGAACTTAATTTACAAACGGACAAGAGCTTTCTTTCAAAGTATTGACGAATTGGGAATTATAAGTATGCTGTTCACACCAAAGAGTATAAGCAACAATCAAAGGAAGAAACAAACATGGCCATAAAGATAAAATGCAGAAAACGAAGAAACGGTTAGTAAAAAAAAACAACACTCGTTATTTCTACTTTTATAAATTACAAAGACTGAAAAATATAGTCATTCTCATAAAGTATGTGATCGAACTTTGTAATTTATTCTTTTTTCTAACTACTTCTAACAAACGGACACACAAAACTTGTTTTTTCTTGCCTCATTAAACTCCTTTTTTTGCAGTCGGTTCCAATCCAGGGAAAAGGGTCGCATAGAAAAATACACGATTAATTTTTTAAGTGAGGTACTTTAGTATCTCGTTGCTTCATACAAAAGTTTCAAAAGGACAGGAAATAAATATTGAAAAAACTTTTTTTTAAGTTGAAGCAATGAGGTACCAAAAAGTTATTTCAGGATTGATCTAAGTAAACAATTAAATTAAAACTGAGAAAATACGGTGAAAAATACAACAAATTGTTAAAGTAACTCTCAAGGGGGACACTCAAAATTACCAATTACTAATATTAACCATCACCAAAAAACAAAACATAAAAAAAAAAAATATCAAATTATACAAATCACACTTTTTATTTCGTAGTCTCAATTTTTTTACTAGATAAAGTCCAGTTTTCCCGACACCCAATTTCCCACTCAAACATCATACCATCAATATAAACACCCATTGTTTACACTACGAAAAGTTTACAAAATAAATCCCGCTACATTTCCATCGCCAATCCAAAAAAACAAAGGATTTTAGCCCACGCAACCACACCTTTTTATTTTTCACTTCTAAATCAATTGAATTTGTTTCTTTCGTTATTACTTTCTTGGTATATTTGTTACGAATAAAATATTCTCTTCCAATCTGTGGTAGAAACAGTTTATTTTTACAGTATAGCTTACCTGTTGAGCGCCTCAACCTTCACCATATGCGGGTCGACCTCTTGCTTGAACGAGGCTAGCTGTGAGATCTGTCGCTTGACGGCATCTATATCAGAGCCCAGAGCTCCCATGCGAGAGAACTTGTCTTCCGCCTTATCCAGGAACTCTTGAAGATTCTGGGAGCAAGACAACGATAATAAATGAAAGAAGAGAAAACTTACCCATTCATAAATACTCTGTAGGCCTCTGTTAACTTAGCACGTTTGTCCTTATCTGTCACTTTGACATTTACATTTCACATATAAGGACAAACGATTGCTAAGTTAGCAGAAGCCTATAGAGTTTATGAATAAGGGGGTAAGGGACTAAAAGAACAAAGCGAATGAGGCTGCTAGCGGTGGAGCGATCCAAATCGAAATAACTCTTGAAGAGGACTTCATTGCAAACATTGTAGTAACGAGTAAAACATGAGACTTTCAGTTTTAAACTCTATTTACCAAGCCTAAGGGTAGAAGAATTTACTGACAAAATCAATAAATATCTTGATGATGCAATAAATGAATTATGAATTATTATGAATTATGATCTGGTAGCACAGATGTGACTTGCAAGGTAGCAAAGCATACCCTTGTTAATAAACTTATACAATGGATTCTTTGAAAAAATTGCCAATTATTATTATACTCTTAATAAGAATGTGCATACATACGTAAATCGTGTCTTTATCCCTTACAGGGTAGACAGAGTCTAAAGTAACAAGGCCACGTTTAACGTGATTGAGGACGTATAGGTGGAAAGGGGAATCAATATAGTGATGGGTTGCTACATCGCCTACAACATGATTCCTAAGATTTTCCCTCGTTCCTCGATGGGCTTTTACCATCTGCGCAGTAAGAGAAGCAACTGGTACATATTTTTTCTTTGCTCCCAGCCAGACCAGCATGTAGGTAAGAATCTACACTCCACAGTAAGTACTTTGTTGTCTACCTCGTTCTTTGTTTCTGTATTGTTTTGTGCTGATTTGTGGTGTTCAATAGAGTATTTGTGTTGTATTGTTGTAAGTTAAAGGGCAAATTACCTGTAGAGTATCATGGAACTCCATAGCCTTCTCCATAGCATCGATGAGGTTTTCCTCCCTCCTCGCGTAGAGCGCTGTCACATTGTCCCAGGCACTGTCCAGGTCTTCCATATGTTTCTTGACTTCGGGTTTGTCTGGTTCGCCGCATAGAGACATCAAGTGGGAACCGGTCTTGCGTACTTTCTCCACCTGTTTCAAAAGACGCATTAAAAATTAACTCGGATTATAAATTGGTCTCGAAGTTCACATTACAGCGAAAGGAGATGTTTCTTCATAAACTACTGGGTTGTTACTATAGCCTTTACTAATCACGTTAAATGCCCTCTGCGGGTCTGGTGCAAAATTCTCTTCTTCATTCTTCTGTACATCAAGTCATAATTCTGAAAGTATCTATTTTTATGGACTGACTTTTGCTATCTGATGTTTATTTTGAGAGCTTTCAGAATAGCTCTATTATCACGATCTCTCGAACAGTTTCGATCTACAGGGAAAATATATAGCTAGGTGTGGTCACGTGATAATGCCAGCATCCTGGACTCGCTTACCTCAGGCTTGGTGTGGTCGATCTCGTGCCGGATCTCCTGCAGCGCGACCTGCTGCGCCTGGATGGCGCGCGGCTGCGCGGCCGGCGGCGGCTGCGCGGCCAGCGTGTCCTGCAGCTCGGCCAGCGTCAGCATCAGCGCGTCCAGCTGCTCCCAGAACTTGCGCGCGATCTCCAGCGCGCTCTCCAGCGAGTGGCCGCGGTCCGATGTCGCCTTTTGCACGTCATCCCAAAGCCTGAAAGAGATTTGTGCATTGTGTTGCTCGTTTTTACTGTGTAAAGGTTGCGATTTTAAGGGTTAGGCTTTCGATCGTGTCAACCGTTGAATTTTAATTAAATTATCTAAAAAACAAAAGAGTTTAGCGGTTTTGGACTAATTACTGGATTATTTTATAGGTTAATCATCACTCACATCGTGAAAAGCAAGAAATTTACGAAAAGAAATGAACTATTCGTGTAGGTGTGCCGCAAGGATCACACTTTGATCTAACTTTATTCCTTCCTTAGTCCAATCATTGGACAGTGCACAAATATGAAATAGGAAACACATTTTAACAATTAGTTTTTAATAATGTACTCACTTGTGTAGTTTCTCGAGCTTATTCCTGATATCCCTAACGGCAGGGTCGCTCTTGCTAGCCTTGGAGATAACGTCGGAAGCGGCGCGTTGCACCGCATTGTACGCCTCCGTGCGCTTCTCTAGGTCTTCAATAAGCGCATTGTTCTCTTCAATCTGGTCTCTGTTGGACACGGAATTGAAAGTGTCAATGAAGTAATTTTAAAAATGCAAGCGGGTGCTTTTATATCCGGAGACTTAAGAGGATTTATGGGCTCTAAACGGGAATAATAGAGGTGACGTACTGTATCTTGGGCGGGTGCGCGGAGACGGGCTCGGCGCGCGCGAGCTGGTCGTGCGTGCCGGCCAGCGCGCGCAGCATGCCCTCCAGCTTGTCCGCGAACTGGGACGACTCTTGCAGCGCCTGCGCACACACACACATTTAGCCAAAACACATATAGAAAAATCCGAAAAGTATGCCCGGGAATCGAACCCGGATCCTCATCATTCCGTGACGCGAGCTATACCCCTACACCACCCATAGTATTTCATTTTTATAGTATTATTATAGTATTTTTCCAACAGACAGACCAAAGAGGGTCAATCCTCTTATCCACGGGCGTAGCCAGGGGGAGGGTTTTGAGGGATTAAACCCTTTTCCCCCGAACAGTTCAGATATTAACATTCATAGATCCATTAAAATAATACACGGTGATTTGGATTTTATTTTCTTGTTCCCCCCTCCACCCGATACTAAAACCTCAACCTCCCTATATTAAAAACTGGCTACGCCGTGCTCTCATCTGAAATAAAGTGAATATGAGGCAATGACGTCACCGGCACAAAGCTTCGCTTTCTGATCATCATGTTGTGTAGCCGTTCCGCCTACCTGTTCCAAAGCCTGCTGCCGCGTCCTGAGCTCGGCCTTGAGCGCGTTGTACCGCTCGCAGTCGGCTTCGACGACATCCTGCACTTTGGCGGCGTCCTCCTCGCCGCAGAGGCGAGCCAGCGCCTCTCCCGTCTTCACCAGCTTGTCCACCAGAGGCTTGTGGCCGACTATCGCCTGTTGCAGCATCTGGACATAAAGGACATGTTACGTAAATCTATACTAATATTATAAAGCACCAATTTGATTTGATGAGTTTGTGAAATGATGATTAAAGTCTATTTTTTCATACTAGATATTAAAATGACATTACCTGTGTTGCCTGTTTTTTGCAAATCAAAAATAGTAATGTGCCAGTGCTACCACTATCGAAAGCTACCGATGAATTAAATTATTAGATTTATTATTAGATTTTTGTAATTTATCCTATAAAACAAATGTAAATACTAATTTTAAACTCAGTATAACTAGGGAAGGAGAACTTGGGTTATGTTTCGTTTTTTTGGTACTCTAATTTAAAAATGATTTATAGTCAGCATATAAGTTAGTGTAATAAACTAATAAACCTTTAAATTTGCTTGATTATGATAATCGTATTTTTTCTTAAAATATAACATGACCAAACCACTTGTATCCAGACCACAAACATTGTCGATAGTTTCGAGTACATCACTAAACAATAAAAGCTAGTATCATTATTTGACAGTTATGCAATTGTCAATTTAGTATCTGATATGAAAGAATAGACTTTAGTGTTTAAACTGACATTGGGCCAAGCCTTACGGCCGCCATTGAGGGAGAATAGAATAGACTTTAGTGTTGTTTGAGCGTGTGGTACCTCGTTCTTGTCCTGTTGCTGCGCGATCTGCTCGGGCCGCAGCGCCGGCAGCGCCAGCAACTGTATCTGCTTCTCCATGTCGTCCAGCCAGCCCGACAGCCTGACACATACACATGTACAATTAAACCACCATGGCGACACACACGCCACGCGTACCACGCCTCTGATGACCAGCAGGTTTATTACGTAACTCGCTCGTAATCGCCATCGTGTTCATTTTGACAGTTCATGTATGAATGTAACAGCTAGCTGATTCCGATGCCAATTGTCAGCCCATACACGAACTGTCAAAATGAACACGATGGTGATCGCGAGCGAGTTACGTAATAAGCTTGCAGGAGCTTGCTTATTGTATAACGCCTATTTTCATGGTGCGACCGAAAAAAAGCATAAGACGACCGTATAAATGGAAAGTATCAATGGTGAACGCGATTTTCAGTTTCAAGTCTAGCTCGACGGTGGTACGTGCCCCCGATGTACACACAGCAAAGCTATTCAGTAAGCAGGTTTGACACGGCGCGTGCATGCAAAGGTGCTTATCTGATTATTTTGCTGTGTGTACATACTTCAAGTTTATTTCAATAGTTATTGTCGTTTTTTTTACCCGTAGCCCCTTTTGCCCCATCAGAAAAAAAATCCTGGAACCGCTCTTGTCTACGGGCGCCTGTACTGTCTGGTCTATCTAGGGCAAAGGGGTGCCATTGATGTACTCATTTATATCGAGGAAGGAACTCTATCCTATTATATAAAAAAAAATTGTCACAGACAGCTTTAGTGACGCCACTGTCTCCTAGAAAGTGTGGAGTATGACTCCAGGTGAACGTACCCGTGGTGTGTGTCGGCGAAGTGCTCGGCGAGTGGCAGCGCCTGCTCGAGCGCAGCGAGGCGCTCGGCGCTGAGATGGCCCACCTCCTCCATGGTCTCGCGGAGCTCCTCGCTGCGGTCGCGGATCGTCGCCGTCTCCTCAGACGACTGGCATTCGCGAAGCACCTGGTACCAACCAGCAATTTAGTGAACGCACACTAGAACTATTGTAGATTGGCAAAGCAAGAGAAAGAGAGATATAATACACGTACGACAGCGTTAAGACAGACGACACCATTTTTCTTACAAGCTGTGAGCGTAAAAAACCCAATGTCACACTTAATTTGAAAAAGGGTGCTTGGTTTCTGACACGTGCCGGCAGTTGTTAAAATAATTAGGTATACTCAAATAGTCAAGAATAATCTAGGTTTTCCTTACTGTTCTAGTATCAAATGAGCGAGTGAGACAGTAAGACATGCCCAAGGTCTTTTGAAATACAATCGCACTGTACAATGATATTGGAAACCCTAGATACACCAAGCACTCTCTTTCCCGTTGTCGACATATAGGAGCCGTCAATATGATTTACGACGTGCTGTCAGTTTAATTTTTAATAATGTCGTATATTCTCAACACGTGCATTTGAAATAAAACTGTAATGTTTGTGTTACACAGTCGAATTTCGAATAGTATAAAATGTGGTTGAAATATCATTTAGCAGTTGCGACTGTCATAATATTTGGAATGAACTTTTAGGACAAGTTTTGGCGGACATTTTATACGTGGCGGTGCATCTAGGGTTTATAATGTCACTAGCTGATGCCAGCGACTTCGTCTGCAAAGAATTCGTTTATCGCTATCCCGCGGGAACTACGCAATTTTCCGGGATAAAAAGTAGCCTATGTGCTATTCCAGACTTTTCTCTATCTAAGTGCCGAATTTCATCCAGATCCGTTGGGCCGTTCTGGCGTGATTGAGTAACAAACAAACATCCATCCATCCATCCAAAAGTTAGATTGGCGCTGTAGCAAAGTTCACTGACCTTCTTGGCCTGGCTGAGCAGGTCCCTGACGCGGACCCTCTGGGCGGCCACGTCGTCGTTGAGCGGCCTCTGCGCCTTGAGCTGCGCGCGCACCAGCGCCGGCTGGCTGGACGGCGGCTCCGCCTCGCGCAGCTGCCCGTCCACGGCGCGCAGCCACTCCAAGAGCTCCTCCATGTCTCCGACCACTTCCAGGGAACGCTGGCAAATGATAACTCTTTAATAACACATACAATACAATACAAATACTCTAACTAACTAACTCTAACTCTACTCTAACTTTTTCTTTCTTTCTTTCTTTCTTAATTGAACACCACAAATCATTACAAAACAATACAGAAACAAAGAACAAAGTATACTATAGGCGGTCTGATCGCTTAGTAGCGACATACCAGTAGACATATATCAGTGAGGTTTTTTATTACAAAAGGTGTCCTAGCTTATTCGTGGGCTCACTGAAAATCAGTGTCGTGGCACTCCCGTGCCGTGACAAACGCTGAGTGGAGTCCTTTTTTTGTAACAACTGAATCTACTTTTTACATTGTTATCTAATTCATGTTTTAGTTTAAGTTGTTCAAAAATAAATATTTTCTATTCTATTCTATTCTAGAATGTTTCTAGAACATATCATATGGGTTAATTCGACAGAACGCACACATCAAACATGAACTTACGGCTTTTTGTAATCAACGCTTCACTATTCCAATTTCAAACCAATAACGCCTATGAAATATATGACAAAATAGTCGGTTATGGTTAACATACATACATAAACCACTATCCCTTACGGGGTAGACAGAGCGTAAAGTAACGCGACCTAAAGGCCACGCTTAGCATGATTATGGGCGTAGGTGGAAAGGGGAATCAAAATAGTGATGGGTTGCTAGCCGCATCGCCTGTAAAATGATTCCTAAGATATTCGCCCATTCCCTCGACGCGCTTTTACCATCTGCGTGGGAAGAGAAGCGACTGGTACATCCTATGTTTTCTCTTTGCTCTCAGACCAGACGTTGTTAACGTTCTTGTTTAAGTCATTAGGTGTAACTCACACTAAAAGTTGAAGAAATAAAGTAAGGTGCTGATGATTACCTTCTTGCTGAGCAGCAACCGCTCGGCCTTCCGTTGCACCTGCTCGGCGATGGTGTCGAAGCGCCGGTTGTCGCGCGTCACGATGCCCTCCACGTGCGTGGCGCCCTCTCCCGGGGAGATCTGGCAACAAACCACATATTACAAACAATACGTGGCAAGTCCACTTGGCTATAGGTAATAGAAGAAAAAAAGCAATAATATGTTAGTTTTGACATGATAACGTTATAAATCGATGAACATAGGCTGCAAGCACGAAAAAGTGTCACGTTCCGCGTGTTGGCAGACCGTGTAAGCGAGAACGCGGAACAAGCGATAGAGAGGCACGATCGGTGTTCGGCTTGTGATGCATCTATCTCTCTTCCACTCTTCCAATTCTTATGACGTTATCACGTAAAATTGTAAACCGTAAACAGACTTTACAGACCAGTTTATTATTTAGAAAAATTGCAAGTGGAAAAATCTATATAAATATAAATGTATGGCTAAATCTGTTGCTAAGAACCAAACTCGAGAGCGGCTTAGATAATTATTTTTATGACGTGTTCCTTAGGTTTTTCATAAAACAAAATTTTGAAAAAAAAAAACTGAAAAGACGCAGACGCAGGAAACCGCTAGTAAGAAATATAATCACTTTGTTCTCATCATAGATGGACGCCATTTTAGATTTTTTCCTTGACTAGTGTCACGATGCCTTGCTTCTTAGCAAATGCCACAATTATATGCTAACGGAACGTTGGTTGGTTGGTAGTCTTGATTTCTACTCTTTTTGTATGAAAATACTCCTTCGAAAGGTATTAAAAAGGAACAATCGGATCCTTAAAAAGGTTTGTAGCGATCCTAGCGCCACCTAGTTGGCCTCTAAATAACTACTACGACGCACGAGTAGCTAGCGCCAGTTTAATGACAGCTGCCAGTATTTCTACATCATGTCAACGAAGTTTCTCAAAGCGGGTGCATAAATACAACTTCCCCTTCGGACTTCGGGTCCCAAGCATAACTGTCTGGAGAGAGATCTATTGTGGTACTTCTACATGCTTACCTGGCACAGCTGTGGCCCTATCAAGTTGATATTGTCCAGGACAGGCCTGAACTCCTGGATGTCTCCCTCCAGCCTGAGGATATCTTCCTCACGAGGCTCCACGGACTGCAGACAGGACTCCGCCGCTGACATCCACTCCGTCAGGCTGAGGACAAGTTTATGGTTAAGTCTCTTTTCTGATGGTTGAGGTAAGATAAGGAGATGGTGAATTTGGATGAGTTTGCGAGTCCAAGGTGTCTTTAAATTGTTCTAGAATATTCCAACAAGTAGTGGGTCAATATTTAAGCGTTTCGACCGCTCGGTTCTTGTATCATTGTCGTCCCACAATTATTATCCTAACAGAAGGACAAGCCGCAACAACTTTGGATAAGCCAAATGCAGCATCGATACTGTGTTCAGTTGTCATAAAAAGTTAAGTCTCAGCATCATCCCTTTTAATGGTATATGCTGAGACGATAATGACTCAGGTAAACACTTGAGTTATTAGACGCCGTACACTTCAAACATCGACAAATGAGACATGCATTCGACATGATCTTTTTTTCCAGACTGTAACTATTTTGGGTTTTTCTTACTCAGAATCGTTTACCATAGACCCTTTTACGAGAAAAAAACGTGACCAAAAACTTCCATTACAGTTCAACACTTTTTTGTTAATCGCTTTTTTTTTATTGGCACGTGACGTATCGGAAAAAAAACCATAGTAAAATAGTAGGTAAAATCTGGGACACATTTTTTCTTTTATGAGAATCTATAGTAAACGATTGTGAGTAAAAAAACCCAAAATGGTTAAATTCTGAAAAATTGTACATGTACTCTTTTTGAAAAACGCTCATTAACGTAGGACGACAGAGGGGACCGAGAGCGTTGCGGGCGGGCAGTGCGCCTGCCGCCCGCACCTCTCTCGGCCCCCTTTGTCGCCTACCCGGTGAGCACTCAGTTAAGCGGTCGGTCTATAGGTGGGTGTGACTCACGTGGTGTGACTGTTGAAGAACTGCTGCACGAGCGGCAGCGTGTCGGTGGCGAGCCGCAGCAGGTCGGCGCCGCGGCCGGTCAGCTCGTTGTAGCGCCGTTGCAGCGCGTCCAGCTTGTCCTTCAGCTGGAGAGCCTCGTCACCCGAGATGTGCTTCATCAGCTCCAGCCCGCTGTCCACTGTGCTGTCCACGGCTTCCTGCTTGGACGCTATCTCTTCCGTTTTTGCCTGAAAAAGAGAGCGTTCTCAGCGCCTGTTTCGCTACTATCTGAAATCTAAATGATAGACATCTCTGTGGCTCGACTAGTCATCCCTGTGAGTTAACAACCACACGTAACCATCTCTGTGGTTACCGAAGCCATCCCTGTGAGTTAACAACCAAACGTAACCATCTCTGTGGTTACCGAAGCCATCCCTGTGAGTTAACAACCAAACGTAACCATCTCTGTGGTTACCGAAGCCATCCCTATGGTTACCGAAGCCATTCCTGTGGCTCGACGACCAGTCATCCCTGAGAGTTAACGAACCAAACTAACCAGCCTTGTAGACTGGAACTGGTTACTGTGGCTTCAAGGTGCGGGCATAAGAGCATCGTAATGCTTGACTAAATAGTTATATTTGATCCAAGTGCAAAAAGTTTTCCCGAGGCGCCTTGGCTCGAATCACAGGCGAGGGTCAAAAGCCGGAACGAGTGAAAATTACACTTTCTGTGTTTATGTTGTTCAGGTGCCTTACCATGACGTCCTAATTCCGACTCAGTTCAAGTTTCAGCTGTCACTTTTATGAATATATGAATCTGACAACGAGCGAACCTAAACTGAATCGCATTAAGACGTCATGGCAAGGCTGCTGTAAAGCGTAATTGTATTGAATCAGCTTGATTGCTTTATTGATAATATTTCAAACTCACGGCCAGTTCATCCATCTGCCGCAACAGCTTCTCCATATGGACCGGCAGCACCTTCCTCTTGGCGAGGTACTGCTCCATGCCGTCCATCCACGCGGACAGGTCCTGGTAGGTCAGCACCAGGTGCCGCAGCCCCTTGCGCGAGTTGTCCAGGAGGTCGCCAACGTTCAAGCTGTGCTCGACTAGGGCTTGATATCTGGAAGGTTTGTAGGTTGTTCAGCAAGCGACATTACGCTAATAATAAAATAAAAAGTAGCCTAATGATTTGATAACTAATTTAAACTATTTATTTTCTGGTATGTTTAAGGTCTCCAAGTTAAGTACTGTAAGTAAAGTATTAAAGTTTTAGAGATAGTCTCAACCGGTCAAAATAAACAAAATAAAAAATTATCCAAGTTCAGTGGAGATGTAAAACGTGTCTAGTAATAAATTAAACGGTAGACGTAGTGGCGTCGCAAAAACTTACGACGAGAGCTGCCCCAAACGAGACGGGAATAAAGCCAGGAGAAAGAAGAGAGTTTAGTTATTGACCTGTCAGTGGCAGCCTGCAGCCTGTCGGCCAGCGCTGAGGCCTCGTCGTCTCCCACCAGAGCCATCAGCGCTGACGCCGTCTCCGTCAGCTGTTGGAACGCGCCCTGCTTCGAGAGGATGTCTTCATGCAGATTCTGGAAAGAAAACCTCGTTACTTAAGTCCAATAAGAAATTTGTTGCTTTTATCTTGGTTACGTTAATGTTTCCATGTTCAAAAGCGTGGAAGCGTGAAAAGTCTGGCAAAAAAGAGTGGAAATTAAAAAGTGGCAATACTGTAGTGTCGTCCCTTTCTAATCTATAGGTATAAGAAAACGGGACGAGAGTACTGTATTGCCACTTTTTAATTTCTACCCTTTTTTGCCAGACTGTAGATTAAACTGTTTTGATTACCACTGGCATTACTTGGATTGATTGCCTGTAAAGTTTTTCTTTCTTAAATCAGGTTAATTGGAAGAGGACCCTATCTAGGGATCTCCTTAACTTTGTACTATTCTCTGTATGTTTTATTGGATTGTTTATTTTATATAAAATAAGGTGGCAAAAGGGGGTGGCCAGCCTAGAGGTGGATTATCTCATGTGCCAGTAGTCTTACTCTCCACGCCGGAACACAGCAGCGCAAGCACTGCTGCTTGGCAGCAGAAGTAACATGGAGGTAGCGATTGGGAAGGATCTTGCGTAAGGTCCTACCACCCACTAATCATCATCATCATCAGCCACAATACCTCCACTACTGCACATGGGGCCTCCCTCAAAGAGCGCCTTAAAGAACGGTATCGCCCGCCGCGCCCTCATCCAACGGACTCCCGCAACTATCACCAGTCCATCTAGTGGAGGGTCTTCCCATGCTGCGTCTTCTGGTACCCGCTATCACTAATACCTATCACTAATGCTATCACTAATACCTTGTGCTCCCTGATCTTGAGTTGTATCTTCTCCTCATCAGTGGGCACCAGCTCCAGGGTCTTGACCTTCCTCTCCGTGCTGCTCAGCCACTCCACCAGCGGCTGCAGCTGCTCTTGGAACTGCTTCGCCACCTGTCAAGACATGACGAAATCACAATCAAACTCAACATTTCGAGAGGGGCTTCTTTACACGTTTATTTTTCATGCTTCTTCTTTGAAAAGACCAAGAAACTTTCCAGATTTTTTTTTCAAAACTAACAATAACTATACTTTTTATTCGAATGTTAAATAACCGGGACGTTTTCACAAAAAGTCAGGTCAGTCCTAACCGACGAGGACGAATGAAGAGATTGAAGGTGGACGAAGCGAAAGAGGTATGTCAGGATCGTAACAAATGGAACGAAGTAGTTTCTGCCTACCCCAATGTGAAAGGAGTGACGGTCTAGGACAGTAGTTCTTAAACTTCTCAGTTCCGTCACCGTTATGACTTAACTAGGGCCACGGATATTACCCCTACCGACAAAGATGAACTCCAAAAACCAGCTCATGACCCCCGTAAAAAAACAATTTACCCCCGAGGGGGTAACTACCCCCAGGTTAGAAGCCCAGAGTCTAGGGCATGATAGGCAGCGCATATAAATTGTGGCGCGTCGCTTTCCCAGTGCGTACCTACCCTGGTGACCCCTACTGTACGCCACGGCTGTATTAAAAAAGGCGACGGGTTGGTAGTTTTTCCGGGAGTGCCGGCAGAAGTAAAAAAAAGCAGATTTTAATGTTGTAACCTCCATGACGTTCTACTGCCCGTTTACAAAACGTACGTATTATCTATATTAACAGACCTCTAACAATGTGCTGATGCCCTAGTACTTTTGCTCTACGACTCAACAAAAAAACATTTCATCAATCGAACGCGATTCATTCGTATTTCAAAATAAGCTCTTAGAGGATCCTGATATCCTGGTACTTAAACTCTCTCTTCGTCTTACATCTGTCGCGAAATTATCATGTCTTACCCATCCCTAAAAGCGCTCAGCGCCGCTAAAGAAGTCACTTCAATAATCACTTACCATCATGGCCTGTTCCAGGTCCAGCATTCTCTGTTGGGCGCCGTTGGTGAGTGCGTCGAACCTCATCATGAGCCCCTTGAGCTGTTTCTCGATGGCCTTCCTCTCACCGCTGTCGCAGCCGGCGGCGACCTCGTTGCCCATCGCGAACAGGCTCGACATAGAGTTCTGGCGGTCCATCAGCATCTTCTTGAGGAACTGTAGGAAAAAATGAAGACCAGTTGAAAATATTTAGTGATTAACAAGTGACTGGTTAAATTTTCGTTTGCGCCGGCCTTTAAAGGGATGATTAAAAAAAGTATTAGTAAATTCGTAATGTACTAATCTGTTTGAAGTCTGTGCCTCAGCAGAAACCTCACACCACAAGCATATTTACCTACCCCCTTATTCATAAACGCTCTATAGGCTTCTGCTAACTTAGCAATCGTTTGTCCTTATCTGTGAAAGGTAAATGTCAAAGTGACAGATAAGGACAAACGATTGCTAAGTTAGCAGAGCTCCTACAGAGCGTTTACGTATAAGGGGGCTAATGGCTAATGTCTACCCTACATTAGTTTTGGCATTGACTTCAAACTAAACAGTATGTAGACTTTTAGCGCTCAGGTTTACTATTAACGATGTGAACAAGACAATTAGAATATTACTGTATTTTAATTTTCGTTTCCTTATTTTAGTTGTGTGACTATCTCTGAATCTAGCTTCATCCACATTCATCAATCTCTTCATACATGCTCGTCGGTTTCGGGTACTCTTGACCTGACCTTTTTCCAAAACGTCCCCAATTTGATCACGGAACGTCCGTCTAGGCCTTCCCCTCCCAACGCACCCATTCACACTCCCCATATAAATCTGTTTAGTTAATCTTCTTTCATCTATCCTCTTTACGTGACCAAACCAACTAAGCATACTTTTTTCTATCCTATAAAGGAGTACTTATTTTGAATACAAAGTGTTAGTCACCTTCTGTTCCTGCAGCTGCGCCTTGACGACCTTGTAGTCGGCGGAGGGCGGCTTCTGGTTGCGCACCATGTCCTCGGTGTCGGCGAGCCACTTCTCCAGCCCGCCCAGCGCCTCCGCGAACTTGCCCGACTGCAGTAGACCCACGTCCAGCCGCCGCTCACGCTCGTTCATCTTAAAATTTAATTACTCAATTCAATATAAAGAATATTTTGCCGCGTCGTGCCGCGCAGTTACGCCTAGTGCGGTCTAACCTTTAACGTGTTAAAAATCAAAAGAGCAAGGTCCATCAGGATCGCTACCACGATCTTACTCGCTAATCCTACTGCTAAGCAGCAGTGCTTGCACTGCTGTGTTCCGGTGTGGAGAGTAAGACAGCCGGGGAAATTACGGGCACAAGAGGCATTTCATAGCCCTCTAGGTTGGCAACGCATTTGTAATCCCTCCGGGGTTGCGGGTGTCTATGGGCAGTGGTGATCACTTTTACCATCAGGTGACCCACTTGCTCGTTTGCCTTCCTAGTCATATAAAAAAAGACCAACCTTCTCCTTGAGCGCGTTCCACTTGTCGTTCATCTTCTCCAGGTCCTTCTCCAGCTGCTGCGTGGAGACGGCCTGGAGCGCGGACCGGACCAGCCCCTGGCCGATCTTGTTGCAGTGGCCCACGTTCTGCCCCAGGGGCTCCAGGGTGCGCCGCTTCAGCTCCGCGAAGTCCTTCTGTTGGGTGCGAATCTGCTCCACCTCGGAGGACACCGGCTTCAGGCTGCGGACTTGTTCGGAGGCCTGGGGAAGAACAAGAGAGTCGTCAATATATCTAACTAATATTATAAATGCGAAAGTATGGATGGATGGATGTATGGATAGATGGATGGATAGATGGATGGATGGATGGATGGATGGATGGATGGATGGATGGATGGATGGATGGATGGATGGATGGATGGATGGATGGATGGATGGATGGATGGATGGATGGATGGATGGATGGATGGATGGATGGATGGATGGATGGATGGATGGATGGATGTTTGTTTGTTACTCAATCACGCCACAACGGCCAACGGATCTGGATGAAATTCGGCACATAGATAGAGAAAAGTCTGGAATAGCACATAGGCTACTTTTTATCCCGGAAAATTGCGTAGTTCCCGGGGGATAGCGATAAACGAATTCTTTGCAGACGAAGTCGCTGACAACAGCTAGTATATTATAAAAAGTCCTTCGCCGCGTCGGTCTATTCGAGATAAAATCAAAAACTACTGAACGGATCGGTTCTTTTACTTTTTTTGTGTCTACTTTTGCTTAATACTTATGTCCTATCAATCGTCCAAAGGGTAACTGGAAGAAATCCCTTTAGGGATAAGTTCGCCTTTGTGCATTTATGTTGTCCTGTATTCGTCTTTTTCATGTGTTTTATGTACATTAAAGAGTTATACATACATACATACATTTTTATGCGGTTTTCACCAGTACCTATACATATATGTAGAGTGATTTAAGAGGAAGGTTGAAGTATACAATTTGCCAAAGTTGTGTGTATATTAAACAATATTGTCTTCAATTCTGAGGCAGCTGTGTTTTAATTTTAGTCATTAATTTACAAAAAGATTATTCAGGACGACATCACAATAAAAGTTAATAATAATTGCTATTTTTAACAACAGCTTTTTTGGCGACTGTACTTGCATTGTCATCCATGTCATTTATGTGTACCAAATTTCAAAACAATTCGACCACTAACAATACAAATATTTACCCAAAAATTTAACAGGGCAAGTTAAATATAAACGTATAAAAAAATTAAAGGTATGTAAAGTCGTCGCAATTTAAAAGGCCCGTTTTGACAGTTCACGCCCATGAAGTTCTAAATTTTTTACCGATCTAAATGTTCTGAAGGTAATTGCATTTTTCATTGATGGGTATCGCTCACTCAGCGAAGTGCTGTGCATAACGATTTTTTCATATTGTCCACAGACTATTAATAATCGGTCAAGGAAAAATTAAATCGATCAAGATAATTTTTTTTAAGGCCGACTCGCACTTGGCCCGTTTTATTTATTTTATTTAGACCAATTAATTAGGTACTGAATTTCACCAGCTGTGTACTAGTGATATTTACTGAAAATTATGACCTTGGAGCTCAAAGCCGTAAACAATGGCAGCACTGATTTCTATAGAATGGCTCGTCTTCATCATCTGAAGAAAATGATTGACTGATGATTCACTTTTTCTCGTTTTTTTTTTGTGATTGAGTGAATGTTATTGTAATCAAAATATTAAATGAACGAAAATTGACTTTTCGTAACATTGTATCATTTCAAAATACCTATAATATCAATTTAAGTTAAATTTTCTAATCAAAACTTTAATCCAATGCACTTTACAATACATATTCAAATCGATTAAATACTCATGCAAACTTGAATCGATTTATCGTGAGTATCGAGTACCGAGTCATATGGTTACATCACTTGTTACGTCGGGAAGACAAATGTCAAAACGGGCCTTTTATTTTGCAACGACTTTAAGTAGTCGTAGTTTACAGAGTGTCCATAATTTCGATTTTTATTTGTTGACTAGTACAACTTGTTCTTTAACCATCGGACTCGACATCGACGTTTGGGACAGCCATCAAACGTGTGTAAATACAATATTTGTCATCTTACCTCTTGCACGTCATCCATGACAGAGTCGTAAGCCTTGTAGAAGGCCTCCAGTTTGCTGAGCGTGTCGTCCAGATCTTGCTCTCTCGCTCTCGCACGCTCGTCCAGCCGGCCCAGCTGTTTGCGCAGACCTTCCACCTGGGGAACCAACATCTGTCTTATAAACCAAGAAATATCAAGAATAGTAAGAATTAAACACATCTCTTGTTGCGTTGAAATTACATTATGATTATGATGTGGTTTCCAGTGTTGTAATGGAGTTCATAAGTTACAATTTTACTATATTTATATGGACAATTTAATTTTGGATTAATGTTACAAATCAAATCCAAATAATGTTTAATCGGTAACCTCTCTAATCGGTTCTTTCGATTTACAGAAAAAAGATATTCGCAACGTCGATGTACTTTAAAAAAACAAGTGCGTAATGTTAATTACATACTTAAATACAATTAAACATCCAAGAATCGAGAACAAACATTCATATTTTTAATACAAGTATTTGCCCCGACTTGGGATCGAACTCGGGACCTCAAGCACAGTTCTCTAGCTAGGCTATCCGGTCGGTAGATTAAAAAACTGGGGTCTTACCATGGTGTCTTAATGCGATTCAGTTTAGGTTCGCACGCTGTCAGATTCATACTAAAAGTGACAGCTACAACTTGAACTGAGTCGGAATTAGGACGTCATGGTAAGGCTACTGACCTGGTCTCTGGTCTTCGCCGCGTCTCCAGCGTATCCGCTGTCGATCAAACCCTCGGCCGCCCTCTCAGTTTCAGCGACGAGGTCGTCAGCTCGCTCTAAACGTTTGTAGTACCGCGTCATGTCGTCTAGTTGTTGACGGACGGTCTTCACGTCACGGCCCGGGGGCTTCATTGTGTCTAGTTCTTTCTCCAGGTCTGACAGGTCCGCGGAGAGGCTCTTGACCTTATCCTGGGAAATATATAAATAAGTAAAGAGTAAATAAAAGGCCAGTTGCTGGGGTTTTCATTTGTTCCACTCAACTATTACCTAAATTAAGTTCAGGTAGGACTTAAAAAAGACTCGCGACCTTAGAATAAAAGCCACAAAACAAAAAAAAAAACACGATACAAAATGTGGCAATAGACTCAAACTCAAGCTCAGCATTTATATGCTGGCGGTTGTGAAAGTCTGTTAAATAACAATCACCCCCTTTATTGACTTTTAGGGACATTTTTTTTTGTTTTAAATCTGACCAATTTTGAACTTTACCTTGAAACAATAAAAAACAAAATATAAGTTTACCTCCTTTTATTTTGTTTGTTGAAAATATATATTGTCAATCAAGTCTTATGATTTTGTCATTTTCTCAACTGTCATGATAGTCTACAAAGGTAGGTTATTCATTCTAAATAGCTTTGATGTTTGATTTGTTTGATCTATAAAAAGACGATCGTCGCTTTTGCATTAAAAAAAATTCTCTAAATGGAAAAGAAAGCACTTAGTTTTCAGAATAACCAAACTGCTTTGTATAAGAAACCTACTGTGCGGATTCCTTCTGGAAATATTCGCCGTCCCTTTCTGGCGCATGGTAACTCACTTAACGTTAGAAGTCGGAACATATATTTCGATCGACTTGCTACGACAGACTACTTAAGTATTTATGTTAATGTTGAGAGTCAAGCTTATCGAACGTACTGATAAAAATAACATGCAATCTCTTCAAGATAAACCGAAATACTATAAAATTTTATCTCCGAAAGTGAGTCAGCTTTAGCACTCGATTATGTTAAACCTTCTTGTTTCTATTTGCTAATAGTAAACATCCTGGCTATTTTTGATACTATTGGTTTATATTTTGAATACGCCCTATTGTGTTCCTAATATGTCATTGCTTGTCTTGTCTTGTCTTTGTACTCTCTCTTGCTACCGTTACTATTAATAAACTTTATTTTTATCCCGCTCTATCTCTGCATACTTTAGTTCAAGAGATCATGTCTTCTCTAACGACAGTTACATTGCCAATAAGTATGTTTTATATAAAAACGTCTCGAACGCGTTCACGTAAACGTTTCAATTACCATGTAAAAATTGGCAGCGCAACTGTTCTCATAGTATTTGACATTTTAACGCAAACGCCTTCGAGACGTATTTTGGGACCGAAAACTTACACTAAGCGTACAGAACACAAACAGATTTTTACATTCCCCCATTATTTTTGGCACTTTTAAACTTTACATTAATTCAATGGCTAGAATCGCCACTTGTCCTATATTCGTGTACAATATACCTGGAAGTGCGTCATGGCGCTGGCGGCGCCCGCCAGCCTATCCCTCGCGTCGGCGGCCTGCTGGACCAGCTCGTCCAGCCGCTCGGCCAGCGCGCCGGCCGTCGCGTCCAGCACGTGGCGTGCGCGCGCCGCCGCGTCCGAGCCGCAGCACTCGCCGGCCAGCGTGACGATGTCGTCCACTGCTGAGTTTATGCTCTAGGGGAAAACGGGTTAGTGAGTAAAATATAGCAAATGCTAATGTTAACAAACGAAAAGGTCGCTTCTTAGGCTTGGAAATTGAACATGAATCCTTTATAAGGTTCCTAAACTTTTTTGGCGAACCGTCTACTGAGCCAGACAAAATTTTGCCACCGGAAACCGATACCTTCGGTTAAATTTATTATTCATATTTATATTATAAAAAAGTAACGTCGAGGTTGTAGGGGGTAATCTCTGGATCTGCTGAGCTGATTTTTAAAATTGCCGCTTTTATATAAAATTTTATACATAGCAAGCAAATTTTTAATTTCCTCCGTGGATAAGTTTCAAAATTCACGCTAAGTTAAAAATTCAAGTCACAATAGGAGTCTTCAGAGATCTGTCAGAGATTTTGCTTTATCGGCAGAAAGATTGAAGCAGCGTTGACACCTTACACCGTTAGATTCTAACAAACACTTTCTCATCTGCCACGGATGGTGTCCTCTAACACCTGTATAGAGTTGAGCAGGCACGCTATAGTACCTGCAGCGGCGCCCTGAGCGCGTGCGCGGTGTCTGCGACGCGCGCGACGGCCTCTGCGGCGGCGGCGGGCGGCGCGGCCAGCGCGTCCTGCAGCCGCTCCGAGCAGCGCTGCAGCGGCGTCTCCAGCGCGGACCATGCTATAGTACCTGCAGCGGCGCCCTGAGCGCGTGCGCGGTGTCTGCGACGCGCGCGACGGCCTCTGCGGCGGCGGCGGGCGGCGCGGCCAGCGCGTCCTGCAGCCGCTCCGAGCAGCGCTGCAGCGGCGTCTCCAGCGCGGACCATGCTATAGTACCTGCAGCGGCGCCCTGAGCGCGTGCGCGGTGTCTGCGACGCGCGCGACGGCCTCTGCGGCGGCGGCGGGCGGCGCGGCCAGCGCGTCCTGCAGCCGCTCCGAGCAGCGCTGCAGCGGCGTCTCCAGCGCGGACCATGCTATAGTACCTGCAGCGGCGCCCTGAGCGCGTGCGCGGTGTCTGCGACGCGCGCGACGGCCTCTGCGGCGGCGGCGGGCGGCGCGGCCAGCGCGTCCTGCAGCCGCTCCGAGCAGCGCTGCAGCGGCGTCTCCACCGCGCGGACCCTCTCCGCGAACTCGCCCAGCTTGCGCGCCGTCGACTCCAGGAACTCCACTTGCTGGAGGACCTCTGCGCACCAAAATAACACACGCTTTAAACATGAGCCTCCTTTTCATAGACGCGCTATAGGCTTCTGCTAACTTAGCAATCGATTGTCCATATCTGTGAAAGGTAAATGTCGAAATGACAGATAAGGACAAACGATTGCTAAGTTAGCAGAAGCCTATAGCGCGTTTATGAATAAGGGGGAAGGAGTCTTGGAATTATTACAAAAATATTTCAGCAGGTTGGGTCTGATCGACTGAACGCTCCTGCAAAGATTTTTGAAGTGAAACTTCTTTAGCGGCGTTGAGCGCTTTTTGGGATGAGTAAAAAATGTTAAGCTCGCGTCAGGCGTAAGACGGAGGGAGAGTTTAAGTACCAGGATATCAGGATCCTCTAAGAGCTTATTTTGAAATACGAATGATGATAGAGTCGCGTTCCATTTTTGAAGTGTACGTTGATTTCCTCGCTTTAACGTAAGTATGTGCGTTTGGCCTAGTGATATAAGGTGAGGAATAACAGTGTGTTCTCTCAGGTTAACGCAGTTCAAATCTCGTGTATTTTTTTCTTTTTTTTCTTTTTGCGCGAGTGTTTTTGTGTGTAGTTTTCACTTCTGCCGGCATTCCCGGAGTGCTACCTGGTGTTATTTTAATTTGAATTTTGATTCACAATTTAATTTCGTAGTACAATTTTTTGTATTGCAATCGGTTGTCAATTGACAATATTTCAAATTTCTTTATATTCATAAATCAAAAACCATTTCGAGAGAAACACTTGTACACAAAAAATATATTTTTGGATTTTTTCGTACAGTATTTTTTGGAAAAATGAGCAAAATATGTTAAACGGGAAATGACGTCCAGCGGCCGGTCCAATACTGCCATTATAAAAAACATTGTCTTCCGGGTTTCCCATTGACATTTACAACTTTCACAACACAACACTACTGACAGCTGACGGTTAATTTATTCGCACACCACTCGGCTTTGTTACCATCGGGAAGGTGTACTGCCGTTTGGCAAATTATTTTTCCCAAATATGACTTCCCAAACAACTTATCGCAATACTTACATTTTCCAAGTGAACCTTTAGCAAAGTTACATTTAGCATTTAGTTCATTTGGTCAAACTATCATTTGGCAAAGTTTCACTTCGTCAAGATTTTATTAAGCAAATGCTTCTTAAGCAAATGTTTTGTTTTGTCATAAGTTATATTCCAAAAATAAAATTCCCAAATGTGACACTTTGCATGGTATACTTATAGCAAAAATCTGGCAAATGATAATTATTTTTTACTGTTGCAGTAATACAATAGTAGGTACACTGCAGGAATTTTAAGTATAAAATGAGCAAATGGCAGAAATTATATATTTAATTGCTTAAACAAAGAAATAGTTCGTACAATTTAGTATCAAAACAGTTGGGAAAACCCAAATACTCCGAAATATTTTATTCCGAATTCACTAATTCCAATTTTTAAAACTCCGAATTTCATAATTCCTAAGAAATAAAATTCCGATTACTAAAAAACACGAAATTTATTTAACCGAATTTCAAAATTCCGGTTGTATATTATTCCGAATTGTATAATTCCGAATGATGAAAAGCCCGAAGTGTCATTGGCCCGAAAACAAAATTCCGATTATTAATTTTCCGATACTTCATTACTAATTCGGAAATTTGATATTCGGGATAGTGAAATTCGTGTTTTCAATGATCGGAATGTTGTTTATTAGGAATTGGATTAATTTAGGTTAAGGTGCGGCGGGGGTGGCCCTTGGGCCACCCCTAAGCCGCGAACATGTTTGTTTTACTCCAATAATATTCGGAGTTTTGAAAATCGGTATTTTAATAATCGGAATTCGTATTTTTGATATTTCGGATTATTATTCATTCGGACTTCTTATTGTTCGGTGTATTGAAATTCGGAATTTTGAAAAACGCGATTGTAAACGTTAGGCATTTTGAAATTTCGGACTTATAAAAGATAAGAATTACAAAATATAATCATATTGTTATGTTTATCCTACGCATTACTCACATTGCGAAATCGTATGCCATGCGATATTTTGGGTTTAGTACGTTATGCTAAACGATACATTTGCCAAAAAAAAATTTGGGAAAATTAACATGACCAATTCATTATTTGCTAAATAATCACTTGCCGAAAAAAAGGTTTGCTAACTGTAATATTGCGATAAGTAGTTTTGACAATTGAATTTTTGCCAAATAAAAATTTGGGAAACAAAATTTGCGATGTGATGCTTTGGGGAACATTATTTGCCAAACATTAGTAATCCCATCGGGAACACTAGATAACTGTTTGGCGGGCAATAACGCTAATGTTTTTGCAAGATTTAATTTAAAATCATATTCTGTTTGAGTTTGTCAGCTCGTTTTGACGTTCATCGACATTGACAACTGCATTCACTGTCAAACTATTTAAGCACAGGTTTTGTCGGTCAATTAATGTAATTATTTCATCGTTTTTTTAAGTGTACGAAACAAAGCAGTGACGTCATTTCGCTAATATACTTGACGTTTGTTACTTACGTGCTTTCTGCTTGAGCAACGATTTAAATGGATTTTTCCACGAAAATACAAGATTTTCACGAATATAAAAAAATATGGGTGTCTTGAAATTGTGCGCTCTTTCCAGCCAGACAATAAAAAGTAGCCCTTGAAAAATTGAAATATTGACAATTATAGCTCCTTACCGTTGTTAAGACGGTCCCATCTCTGCTTCATGGAGTCGAGTTGCCCGCGCACTATCTCCTGGTCCGCATCGCAGGCCGAGATGAAAGTCTCGCCCAGCGTCTTGTTGTTCTCGTATTCCCCGGATCTGTTCACAAAGACCAAAGACAAACCCCCTTATTCATAAACGTTCTATAGGCTTCTACTAACTTAATGATCGTTAGTCCTTATCTGTCAAAGTTAAATGTCAAAGTGACAGATAAGGACAAACGATTGCTAAGTTAGCAGAAGCCTACAGAGCGTTTATGAAGAAGGGGGAAAATGACAAAATATCATGATTTAAAAATGTATAAAAAATATTGAACCACTACCGAAGAGGTTTTCATGACCACGGATTACGAAGAAGCCATAATGATAACGTGGGTAAAAGTAACAGACAGAAATCTTAGTTAAAGTAAGACTGCATTCTTATTGCAATTGATTAGATAGGTAATCCTTGAACGAGATATACCTACAGGGTGTTTGGTAGCCAGGTGCAAAGCCTTAAGGGCGTGATAGCTGAGGTATTTTTGAGCATTTTGAGCCATACATGTCTTAGCCGAAATTTGATATTTTTTTTTAAATTTTCAATTAAGAGGGTGCATCCGTGCTGAGCTCGCAACGTCGCATTTTTGGTGATTTTTTGCGATTGTGTATGTAATGTAATGATTAACGGTGATGGACTTTTATTTTCGTATTAAAGGGATAAAATACTATATCTCGTTTAATAAGAAAATAAAAGTCCATCACGATGAATTATTGCACTAGACACATTAATACACTAAAAACGAAGTGCACTACAGACGGATATTTCAAACTTTCATTCAATTTCTGTGAAATAATCGCAAAAAATCACCAAAAATGCGACGTTGCGAGCTCAGCACGGATGCACCCTCTTAAAAAAAAATATCAAATTTCGGCTAAGACATGTATGGCTCAAAATGCTCAAAAATACCTCGGCTATCACCCCCTTAAAGCTTTGCACCTGGCTACCAAACACCCTGTATTATTTTATCCCTTTAATACGAAAATAAAATCACGATTAATCATTGCATTGGACACATTAATACACTAAAAACGAAGTGCACTACAGACACACATTTGAAACTTTCATTCAATTTCTGTCAAATAATCACCAAATATGCGACGTTGCCAGCTCAGTTGAAATGCACCCTCTTAAATATGTCGTAAGGGTGGGGAGACTCGAAAAAAAATTAAGAAACCTCACGGTAGGGATGTGTATACGCCTTTATTAACTTCGGTAAAAACATACCATGATAATGACATATTTTTATGTCGTAGAAAAAATCTGTACTTTTGTTTTAAAACGCTACATACGCTACTTATAGTTACTTATAGGCAGTTATAAAACCATAACAATATAAATTACTACGGAGCGTCAAATTTAATTCTTATTTCATCGTTACTTTTACTTATTCTGCAAAAGGATGATTCTGTGGAAAAACAGGTCAAAATCCACTGTTTTTTTTAACCAGATTAAAAACTATAGTTCACTAACAAATTGTAATCATATTCAGACTATTGTAAAAACTAGTGCCTACGCCAAATCTTGGCATCAGGTTGTCAAAGCGGACCCCCAGGTCACTGAGCCGTGGCAAATGCCGGGAAAAACGCTAGGAAGATGATTCAGACTAATCTGTGGTACTGACAATGTATCGATTCAAACTTTCGCGATTTTCACACATTATTATAATAAAACGGGACTTAATCACGTAAACAAAAAGTATTTTTGTAAATACCTCGATGTTTCGGACGCGACCTTGCATCCATGGTCTAGAGAGGACTGCTCGTGCAGCTAGAAGGTGTTGATACCCGCCTCTTCAGTCCTCTCGAGACCATGGATGCAAAGTCACGTCCGAAACGTCGAGGTATTTACAAAACTACTTTTTGTTTACGTGATTAAGTCCCGTTTTATAATAATAATAATAATAATAAAAAGGCGTAGGGATGTGACGACCCCACCGCCCGCTGGTGTTGTCGTGTCACTAGTGCAATCAGTCATCGCAGGGCGGCTTGTGGCGAGCTGTTGGTGCGTAGCGACACCACGAACCTGAGACCTCCGGGGGTACACACACACACACATGCGCTTATACACACACTCACACACAGTTACACACCCACCCCGCCTCTAGTTTGCCTTAGTTGGCCGCCTAGAGTGGAGCGCAAGAGCTAAATGCTCGAAGGTTGGATGTGTTTGCGTAAGTGGCGAGTTGGCACCTGATGCGACTGTATAAGGACCAAGTGATGGTTGTTCAAAGTCCAGGAACACCTCTCCATCCTTAGCCGTGCACACCAATGTTGCCACCTCGTTGCCCCGAGCGGGCAGCAGTTTGAGGGGCCCATTTAGTGGGCGGCGAGTCACCGCCTACCAAGCTTCAATTTTGTTGAGATATTGAAATGGTAGGTGTCCGTTTATCTCACTCCATAGCCCAGTAATCCTGCCCACAGCATCCCAACCCCATAGCCCAATCCATGTCGTTCCCTACCAGGCAATAGTTTGGCAACTGTGGAGGACTGTCCGCTAGCACATCTTCATGGTGTATTAGGGGATAGACCTCCATAGTTGCGCCCATCTCATGTTTATATTATATGGTACCAAAGGCCTCTTCATGTTGGCCTCGGCCCCATGAATGCCTTTCAAATGACCGGGTCCCCATGGGCCCTTGATCGGAAACCCGTACCAACAATAATAATAATAATAATAATGTGGTACTGACCTCTTCCAAATGTCATTCCTTATGGCTTGCAACTCTCTCAGCTGCTTTTCGACCTCCTTCTTCGTGAAGGCGGCGGGCGGAAGCTTGCTCAGCCTCTCTTCGGCCTCGGACATCCAAGGTAGGAAGCTCTCTTGGGCCTTCGAATATTTACGGCAGTGCTCCTGTGGGAACGATGGACATGAGTGAACAAAGTCATTAATAAAGTGAAACCGTGCGATTTACTTTTCGTACTTTATGTGATCAACAAGATAATGTACGAAGGATATCGTTGAGGATAGCGCAATACCGGGTAACTAGCACTGGTAAATACTGCGTATCTACGCAACACCCATAGTGCAAAACCACGTAACTAACACTAGTAAATACTGCGTATCTATACAACACCCCACTGTATACTGGTTTGAACTGGTATATTCTAATCAGGATTTTACGTTCGTTGGCGGGAAATCTTAATTTGGCTACATTTTGTTAGATACGCGGTAATTATCACTGCAAGTTACGCGGTTTTGCACAATCCCCGACGATATTGAGACGAGTGAAAGTTAAAAGTTAACAATAGACGTATGTGCGGTGTGTGTACTTATGTTTATTCTCGAGTCTTACATTTTTAATACTAGTGTGTATAATTTTTTTATTGTAAAGAAAGAAAGCTTTGCTAACTTTGGGACTAGGTCAATTGGTTTTTGGAGCTTATGACTTGGTAAGAAGCTCTTTAAACCAGTCTTTATTTGTCAAGTTGTTTCATGATATTTATTTATTTACTTAAACATATTCCGGAATGGCAAGTACTAGGATTCCACGACAAAAACTACCCGGCTTTCTCATACTGTTCGTTCCAGAAAGAGAAGGCTAGTCTATCGCGCGACACAGTTCTCGTGTGTTCACGCAAAGGCTGTGCTAAAAAAAAAAAATATATCTTGGGACAATTGAAACCAATTGACCTAGCTCCAAACTAAGCAAAGCTTGTAATATGGGCACTAGACAACGGATAAACATACTTATATAGATAAACACATACTTAAATACTAACTATTAAACATCCAAGACTCGAGAACAAACATTCGTATTTTCATACAAATATCTGCCCCGACCGGGGATCGAACCCGAGACCTCAAGCTTCATAGTCAGGTTCTCTAACCACTAGGCCATTCGGTCGTCAAATAAAATAAATGCGGTGCTGTATAAATTAATCCCGCAATTGATCCTGGATGCAGTGTTGTGCTCACCATGGCAGCCTGCAGCCTGGTGTGGCGGTCCACCGTCTCCCGCTTGAGCTTCTCCCACTGCGCCTGCACACGGTCTAGGTCCTTACGTAAGCCTTGATGCGCTGGCTTCTTCTCCATCTCACGGCCTGAAGACAAAGTCAACATTAGTGTGTCATGTTAATGTACCATGTTGATGAATGGCAGTCTTCGATGGTGCGTTGTAAGCGGACTTTTTGCCACGAACTTGCAAAATCTGGAACGAGCTTCCCGCTGGGGTCTTCCGATCAAGTAACGACCTGGGTGCCTTTAAGAGGCGAGTGCACAATTTTCAGCAGGGCCGACAACGCACTGGCATCGCGTAAAGCGCTGCGGGTGTCTATGGAGAGTGGTGATCATTTAACATCAGGTGACCCACTAGTTCGTTTGTCTGGCCTCTAACATAAAAAAAAGCGGAGCGAGTACCCAGCTCATGTTGGTGTGAGTGGGATACTGTGTTTGTGAAGTGATGGCTACATACAATCGTTACTTGATCCTTTCGCCTGTAGGTATTATAAAGTGGCAGGTGTCTTGTACGCGATTAGGTCATTTTCTTATGTTTTTCACCTACGAGTATAGTCGTCGTGCACGTCTTGTTCTACGGCGGTAGTGGACATGGTTTTTTCATGGCGGGCCATAAAATTACATATATTTCGGAGGTGGTATAACTCTAATACCAAAATTCATTTCGTTTTGTATTTTTGGACACATGACACTTAAGTGGCCAGTCTAGGTGGCTCCTTTGCCCATGCATTTATTATTCTATTTATACTGCAGTGCCATCAAAATATCATCATCTCGGGCTAACACTAGAGGTATGAATCTTCCCAGGTGAATTTTTCGCATCGAGCCCTAATCTTTCAAACAAAGGCCATTGTCTCTAGTATCGCAAAACCGCAAGCTACCGTACGCACGGTTCAAATTAAAAATAATATCTAGAATATCAGTGACATTAAATTTGAACCTTAATACTATGGTGATACCGTTTGTTTTTTAATATGAATGTTGTAGTGGCACGTGCGTACGGCTCGAAGCGATTAAATTTCTTCACGGGCCAGTTGGTCCGAGGGCCGCCGTTTCCCCATCACAGTTCTAGGCTCTAGAGTAGCACGGCAATAGCAGCCTACCTTTGTCTAACAGCATGATGAGCTCGTGCTCCCGCTGCGTCAGCTCCCTGTAGAGCGGCTCGTGTCGCTCCAGCTGTTGTTGCAGCTTGTGCTTGTCGGCCGACACGAGCAGCTTGCCCGGCAACGCGCCCAACTCCGACTGCAGCCAGCCCAGAGTTCTGGCGACGTTCTCTTCGAGGTTACGACCCTCCCTGAAACATAATTATCTTTAAGTACCTACACATAATTTATACAATACAGCTGAAATCTACTTCAACTGTATTGTATAAATAATGGGCGGGGCACTTGGCAATATGGACCGACGGGAAATGGTCGAAGGTAAGTGGGCAGACCACCAGGTCAGTCGACTGGAAGACTGGACGAGTCTGGAACAGGAACGGGCAAAGTGGCTTGTAAATGAAGCCTTTACCCAGCAGTGGGTGAATGTGGGCTGATTTGATAAGATAGATTAGACGCAACATTTTACACGGCGAATTGGCAGGGCCGGATTATGTATTAAGCACTACAGGCAATTGCCATATCCATTCCCTATAGTGGCTACCTAGTACCTAGCACGCCGTGCAAAAAATATTTTCATGGTATCATATTTTAGATAGCTAGAAAAGAATAAAGGAGGCCTCCAGAATTGCACTGCCTAATTCGGCCCTGCCAATGGGTTCTTTTACTAAAGTTGAGACTAATAAATGCAGCCATCCTTGTCTTTTTAGACTTAAGGGGTTAGTTCGATTATAAACTCCTGTCAAAAATGTTCATCGTAATTTTGAATCAAAATTAAGTCAAATAGAATGCTGACTTCGGCGTCAAATAGTTTGACGCCGAAGTCAGCATCAAAAATTGATAATTGCAGTCGAAGAGATCAAAATTATCCACACACTCTCTTATTACCTTGGCAATAGAGTCATGTGTAGATCATTTTGAACTCTTCGACTGTTATTAAATTGCTACTCACTTGAGCGCAGCCTCGATCTCGGCCTTCCTGTGGTCGAGCTTCCGCTGCAGGTTGTCGTACTGGCGGCCGACGGCGGCCAGCTTGCCGGCGATGTCCTGGCGGGACGCGGGGTCGGATAGCACGCTGGCCAGCGCCGCACCCGCAGCCTCCAGGTCGGCCAGCAGGGGCCGCTGCCCTTCCAGCTGCCGCTCGAGGTTCTGAAGCGATTGAGCACGATTAAAAACGAATTCAATAACAAAAAAAGTGGTTTAAATATTTGAGCGACAGTCACGAAAGAAGATATATTTGTCCAGTTTCGAAGTCAACTTTGGGGACTTCTATAGTTTTGTGATGTTCATTTTCTTAAATCAAAAGCGCTAACTGGTGATGGATTGAATGCTCCATAGAGCTATCTAGATCATAGGCAGGACAGGAAGAGTAAAAGATAGAAACGCGTCAGTATTTTGTGTGGCGTACAAACTTATTGTGGGATTTATGTATGTTTTATGTGATAATGTGGCAATAGATCTTTATGGATGCCCTAGGCACTGGGGTGCCTAGGCTTATGTGGTACTCCCCTCCGAAAAACCGAAGGGGCATACCCAAACTGAAAACTCTCCGGCGTTGCCCCAATCCGGTGTGATGGGGACGCAGTGGGTGGGCTTCACCACAAACATTTTTCATTTCAACTCATTCCCCATTTTTCCATAAATAAAACAACAGTTCTGTTATCACGTTAATATTTTTTTCTACCTCTGCCTTTAAAGTTTTGAGTTTGGTTGTAGTGCGGAGTGAAAATGGAAAAGTCGTTTTTGTTCATTAATATGAACCTTGAACCCCTCAAAAGTATCGCGCTTAATTTTAAATATACTAAACTAAGAATGTGACATTCATAAAACATTTCTTTCGTTCAATAATCAAATCATTCATTACGCGACCTTAGTCGAGCACTAGTGAAATAAATGTGGTATCATTATTTCGTAAAATGACATTCGAAAGTGTCATCTGGCTGCAGTGATTTATCTGCCAGACTATAGGTAATATCCTTCTCTGGCGTACCTCGATCTTCCGCAGCTGTTCCTCGGGCTCGTTGTCCAGCGCGAGGTCGTCCAGCTTGTCGCCGATGGTCTGCAGCGCGTCCCGCAGCCGCGCCAGCCCGGCGTCGAACTCGCGCGACGTGTCCGCCGCGGCGCCGAGACTCTCGGCGCGCTGTTCCAACCTGGAGAGGAAGTGAGGGTTTAAACAAAGTCGAAATACGACCAACTGCGAGTCGGACTCGCGCACCGAGGGTTCCGTATAAATTCGGCAAGGTAATATATAGTCCAGCGTTAGCAGAGCCCTGCTATATTTGCCCTGCTATAATCCATATTTTCATTTTATAAATTTGTAATTTTTTAATTTAAAATTTTGCTTGTACACCTGAAAAAGAGTCTTGGTGAATCGAAATGTGGATCATCATCAATGTAACCCATCTCTCACAAACAATAAATACTTTCCCCCTTATTCATAAGCGTTCTAGGCATCTGCTAACTTAACAATCGTTTGTCCTTATCTGTCACATTGACATTTACCTTTTACAGATAAGGACAAACGATTGTTAAATATTTTATTGATTCAGGCGTTACTTTGCAGAGGTCCATTTTAATGAACACTAAATATTTACCTTGCTACTCCGCTACTTACGTGCAAGATATCCAATATTGTGCGAAATATATATGGTAACCATTGTTAAGTTAGCAGAAGCCTAAAGAGCGTTTATGAATAAGGGGGTATGTCTTTGCAAAACCAGACCAGCTTCAAGCCAAGTTACAAAAAGCCTTACTTGTTGAGCAGGTCGTTCCACCGGTCCTGCAGGTCGCGCGTCTTCTGGCGCACCGCGCCGGCGTCCGCGGCGGCCGGCTCCAGGCGCGCCAGCAGCGCCGAGGCCACGTCTTCCAGGTGGCTGAGCTGCGGCTGCTGCCCGCGGAACTCCTCGCGGAGCACTTGCACCTGCGGAACCAGGAGGTCAGCACTTAGAAGATACATAAGAATGCAAGCAATGTATTCTGCACTAACCTGTGCCCGCGACTTTGTTCGCGTAGAATAAGCAATTAAATCTAACTAATATTAAATGCGAAAGTATGGATGGATGGATGGATGAATGGATGTTTGTTTGTTACACAATCGCGCCAGAACGACCCAACGGATCTGGATGAAATTCGGCACATAGATAGAGAAAAGTCTAGAATAGCACGTAGGCTACTTTTTATCCCGGAAAATTGCGTAGTTCCCGCGGGATAGCGATAAACGAATTCTTTGCAGACGAAGTCGCTGGCAACAGCTAGTAAATAAATATCATCGGACAAATTACAATGATTGACCCAGTCCCAAACTAAGCAAAGCTTGTGCTATGGCTACCAGGCAACGGATAAACATACATATATAGTGTACATAAATCCATGACTCGGGCATAAATATTCGTATTCATCATACAAATGTCTGCCCCTACCGGGATTCGAATCCGGGACCTCTAGCTTCATAGTCAGGGTCACTAACCACTAGGCTATCCGGCCGTCCAAATCGAAATGTTTATCGCTATCCCGCAAGAACTATGATAATTGACACTCGGAGATACTGGCACGTTCGGTATTAATCTTTTCGGCGGCTAATAGGTTAAGCGATAAGACCGCCTATTGTCTACTTTGTTCTTTGTTGTATTGATTTGTGGTGTTCTATCTCCAGCCTATATACGTCCCACTACTGGGTGTGCCTCCTCTCAGAATGTGAGGGCTTGGGCTATAGTTCCCACGCGGGCCCAGAGCGGATTGGGAACTTCACACACACCATTGAATTGCTTCGCAGTTGTGTGCAGGTTTCCTCACGACGTTTTCCTTCACCGAAAAGCTCATGGTAAATTTCAAATGAGATATCGCACATAAATTCCGAAAAACTCAGAGATGCGAAGCCCGGGATTCGAACCCACAACCCTCTGCTTAAGAGGCCACAGGTCAAACCACTAGGCTACCACGGCTTTGCCGTGGTGTTCAATAAAGACTATTTGTATTGTATTGTATTGATAGTGACCTGTTGAACTTGTGTCTGCACCATGCGCGAGTCTGCGGAGATGGGTCCGAGCGCCGCCATCATGCGGTCCTTGGCCAGTAACCAGGCCGAGAGGTTGCTGTGCGTGTCCTGGAAGTCCTTCGCTTCCTCCATCAAGCGGATCCTGGGGAACAGGTCATCATGTCATGTTGGGTACAACTTTTATCATAAACAGGGAGCAGTGACTTCAAATGTCAATTAAAGGTCCGACCACACCGCCGCGTATACGCAGTGACGTGTCGCAGGCGTCACGTTTTCGCACCGTTACTTCATACATTTTGTTGCGATTCCGTAACGTCACCGTTTTTTAAGCGGCGGTGTGGTCGCACCTTAAATGTATAATTGATGAAGCGATTCTGTTAAAATTTCATGTTAATCATTCACCCCCTTCTTCATAAGCGCTTTATAGGCCTCTGCTAACCTAGCAATCGTTTGTCCTTATCTGTGAAAGGTAAATGTTAATGTGACAGATAAGGACAAACGATTGTTAAGTTAGCGAAGCCTATAGAGCGTTTATGAATAAGATGGTCTGACTTTTCGATAATGGACATTTTTTATATATATATACTAGCTTTTGCCCGCGACTTCGTCCGCGTAAACATCATATATTTTCAAATAGCTTTTGGCCGCGGCTTCTCTCCCGTGTACCAGTAGTATTTCAATCCCGTTTTTTCCCGTTCCCATAAGAATTTCGGAAAATGCTCTCTTAATGCTACCCTACTCCCAAGGAACCTACTTGCCAAATTTCAGCTTTCTACGACCAGTAAAACGAAAAGCCCCATTTTCCCGTTCCCGTGGGAATTTTGGGAAATTATCTCTTATAGCTTCACTACGCTCTTCAAGCAACCTACATGCCAAATTACAGCTTTCTACGACCAGTAAAAGGAAAAGTTCCGTTTTTCCTGTTCCCGTGGGAATTTTTGAAAGTCCTACCATAATGTTCTTCGTCCGCGTAGCCTCATTTATTGACAAATAGCTTTTGCCCGCGGCTTTGCTCGCATGTACCAGGAGTATTTCAATCCCGTTTTTTTTCCAGTTCCCGTGGGAATTTTGGGAAATTATCTCTTATAGCTTCCCTACACTCCCCAAGAAACCTACTTGCCCAATTTCAGCTTTCTACGAATTTTGGAAAGTCCTCTCTTAATGCTTCTTTACACTCCCCAAGCAACCTACATGTCGAATTTCAGCTTTCTACAACCAGTAAAACGAAGTCTCGTTTTTCCCGTTCCGTGGGAATATTGAAAAATTTTCTTTTAATATTTCCTTACACTTATCAAGCAACCTACATGCAAAATTTCAACTTTCTACGACCAATGTATAACAAAAAATCCCGTTTTTCCCGTTTGTTTCCGTCAGAAATTCGGGAAATCCTTTTGTAGTGCTCCCCTATACTCCCCAAGGAACCTGAAGGCCAAATTTCAGTTTTCTACGACCAGTAAAACGAAAAATCGATCCCGTAGAACTGAATATAAATTCACTTTTTTCCTCATCCCGTGGGAATTTCCTAAAATCCTTAAAACCGTTTTTATAATTATAGGTCATACGATTTCGTTGACCTGAATATATAAATCCCGTTTTTTCCTTATCCCGTAGGAATTTCCAAAAATAATGAAATTACTTTCTTAATTCTTCTTGCGTACGAAATTTGAAGAGTCTAGTTATTATAATTACTGAGATAGGGTCACTCGGAATCGAATAAGTAAGTCCATAAATCCCGTTCATTCCCGTTCCCGTGGGAATTTGTGTATGTGTGTGTGTGTGTGTGTGTGTGTGTCAAGTAGATATTTCGTAATCAGCGACCCGATAAACCGTACAAACAATACTACCCACTAATAATAATAATAATAATACCCACGTTGATTTTCAGACTTTGTCACCACATATCCCCCTTTTAGGGGTTGAATTTTCAAAAAACCTGAAACAGGTGTTTACTCATTTATCGTTAGGAATATTCCTGTGAAGTTTCGAATAAAATAGTCTAACTAATCTTGTTTCCCCATACAAACGTTGGACCCCCATTTAACCCCTTTAGGGGTCGAATTTCCAAAAATCCTTCCTTAGTCGATGCCTACATTGTATAAGGTATCTGTGTGCAAAATTTCAATTCTCTAGGTCCAGTGGTTTGGGCTGTGCGTTGATATATCAACAGTCAGTCAGTCAATCAGTCAGTCAGTCAGTCAGTCAGTTTAGAATTTTATATATATAGATATGAATAGGAAGGCAAACGAGGAAGTGGGTCACCTGATGGTAAGTGATCACCACTGCCCATAGACACCCGCAACCCCGGAGGGATCGCAGATGCGTTGCCAACCTAGAGGGCTAAGATAAAATGCCTCTTGTGCTAAATTTCCCCGGATGTCTTACTCTCCACACCGGAAGACAAAGCACTGCTGCTTAGCGGCAGGATTAGCGAGTAAGACACTTTGTGAGTGTGACACTTGGACTCTCTGACCCTTGGTGATATATGCCCCTGATGAGAGAGGGATGAGACACCATCCTCTTCTCGAAGCCATTCAGGCAATTGACCTGTAACTGTTGGCTACTAACTTGTCTTTGCAAGCGTCGTGCAGCGACTTCCAGCGCGACACGACGTCTTCCATAGCGTCATGCAGCCTGTCGGCTCCTTGCACGCCTTGCTTGCGCTTCAGCAGCTCTCGGACCTGTAAAAAAGCCATACATAAAGCTCATACATAACAATACTGCAACGGAAATACAATAATAAGATCAACTTTCTGAAAAGTTTAAGGCGCTTTCTACTTGATTGATGTTGTTGCCGAAAGCGCAAAACAATATAAACATTAAATTTTTAATACCTTTTACCAATTGAAATTCTGCAAGTGGTTCTGTTAAGTGAATTTTATCGAAGAAATGTGAAATCTAAAATATCAAACGCTAACATAAAATGGTTTGTTGCGGGCAGTATTTTCTCTTCTAAATTAATTTATAAAACTGACCGAAATACAAAACAACGGTCTGTAGACGAAGCTAATGCTTTTAAATTAGAAATGTATTCCGCTGATGATGGACTCATATTTATGCTGAAACGGGTCGAACCTGTGTCTTGGTGGAGTCGAGCAGGCTCTGCTTCTCGTACATCTCCTCGAGCACGGCGCGCGCCTGCTTGATGGTCTTGTCCGCCTCCTCCTTCGTGCTCGGTACGGAGTCCTTAGGCAGCTGCCTCTGGACCTAGAAGACAATGTTCGTGAATTTTGATAGCAATAGGATACCAGTACTTATACATATAAGAAAAGAACACACACATACGTCACGCACCGCTCTCGGTTCCCTTAGTCGTCCTACCCCGCCCCCTGTGACGCGCGGGCGAAGACTTATTTATTTTAGGGTCTACGACGGGTATCAATGTCTTGTAACAGTGCGAATTTTTCGAACTACCCGCACATTATCTTTAATATAAACTCACTGCCTAGGGTTTTCATTATTAAAGCCACCTCTCTCCGAAGTTCTTCGACGAAGTTCAAAGTGAAGTTAGCAGAGGCGAGGACACACTACACACGCGTAGGACTTCGCAAAAACTCAGTCGCGTAGTAAAAACGTAGTAGTGGGCTGTCCTCGGCTCACTTCGATCAACTTCGCGAGTAGTGTAGTGTGACACTTCGTGCTCGACGGACCTTTTGACTCGGACCAAAAAACCGACACAGAACGGAAGCTGCCCGAAGCGATGCGAAGTTGCACGAAGTGCCTCTATGTACTCGTCCTTGGCTTACTTCGATCAACTTGGCGAGTAGTGTGTATAGTTGAGATAGTAAAATAGAAAGTTGTTAGTTGTTGTTGTTATTTTCATGTCTGGTTTTTTTTTTGTTGTTTCTTTTCTATAAAATTGTGTGAACATGCTCTTATATTTGTGTGTTGCAAAATGAATAAATGTCTTCTTTCTTTCTTTAGGCTTTAGGACCAGAGAAGCCAATAGCAAGTTACCTTATCAAGGAAGAGATGCGTGGTCCGTATGGTCTCCTCGTGCCGGCGGAGTTCTTCCCGCACAGCGTCCAGTTCCCCGCTGCGGTCGGCCAGCCGCGTGCCCAGTAGACCGTAGCGGTTGTTGATCTCCGACAACTGCTGTTGCACTGGAGACAGCTCTGGAAAAAGACAAGATGATGTATCGATTCTTACGCGATTTTCACACATTATTATTAGAAAAATGGTCCATGGTGGTAATGATGGTGGTGGGAGACAATGGATGCAAGGTCGCGTCCGAAATGTCGAGGTATTTACAAAAATACTTTTTATTTGCGTGATTAAGTCCCGATTTTCTTATAATAATGTAAGACAAGATAAGATAAGATTACAATTATTGGCAAATGTAACAGTTTCCTTATAAATCTAAGTTAGCAACTCATGTGCGTGAACTAGGATTTCCTGTGTTTCAGGCTATAAGAGCTAAATAAAAATAAAAAATAAAATACGAAATACGTTAAGTAATTATTGAATTATGGGGAGTGTCACAGTACACATCTCTCTCCAGGCACAAAAAATTAAAGAAAAATTAAAATTAAAACGCATAAATTTCGATTTTAATTTAACTAACAAATTATGGACCCAAATGATGCCTGAAATAAACGATTTATTTTATTTTATTTGAAGAAGATAACATTACAGACTCGTATTGAACGAGCGCAGCGTCTTCGTGTCAGCTTGAAACGCTGCGCGAGTTCTATAGCTTTATGCGTACGCGTCGTGAATACCTTCAAGATGCAGCTGGTCCTGCGAGGATCGTCGCGAAGAGAAGCCGCTAGACGTGGAGTGCGTGGACGCCGGGCTCACCAGCCCGTGGCCCTTCGACGGAGACGGCGAGCGCCCGTCCAGCGTGCGCACTGACAGACAGACATACACGTTAGCTACAACTACACTACATTCCAGTTAATTCCATCCTGTGGTTCTTAACCTTTTCAGTTCCGTTACCCTTATGTCCTACTATACTCCATTCGTTTAGGTATTTAAAAAAAGGTAAACAATCCTGACATGTCTTTTTATTGAAATATACACTTCGAAAATCTAAATCTTTTCACTTTACAAATTAATTATGAAATAACAATGTAATTTCTTAATTAATTTGTAAAGTGTAAAGATTTAGATTTTTAAAGCGTATATTTCAATAAAAAGACGTCAAGATTGTTTACCTTTTTTTAAATAACTAAACGAATGGAGTATAAGGTTAACCTCTCTCGGACAAGCTTATTCGTTCTTAAGGCAACGAAGTCATCCAGCCAACCAGCTTATGACCGCGAAAAACCAATTTTACCCCCAAGGGGGTAATTACCCCCAGGTCAGGAAACCAGGAATTAATTACCTGGTGTTTGCCTCTTGGTGGGGCTGTAGACCTGTCGCTTGCGATGGGGGCTGTCCACGCGGTCGCCGCGCGTCAGCGCCTCGTACACCGTACCCGCCTCGTTCACCTGCATCATCATTATCATCATCAACATCATCATCACCAACAACAACATCATCATCATCGTCAACAACATCAGCATCATCATCAACAACATCATCGACATTGTCATCAACACTATTATTATTATTAACATCATAATAAATGTCAAAGGACCAGAAGCGTAGGGTTAAATCGTATTTTTTTTTAAACTTTCGTTGTGCCACCGACGAAGACGCATGATTTGCTAAAATCAACCTTAAATACATCAAGGTAAATGTTACATACATAGATATATAATTCACGTCCATATCGTACGGGGTAGACAGAGCCTAAAGTAACAAGACCTAATGGCCATATTTAGCATTTTTCTTTGGGCTTAGACTAATCTTTTAGTAATAAGAAGTCATGGGCTGAGGAATCTTCGGGAGTGGACCTGCATCGTGAGTGCTGCCCATCTATTTCGCCTCGCGAGAGACAGGGAGAAATATTCAGAGCTGACTGCCAACCTTCGCTAGTCAGAGAGGCATTTTAAGAAGAAGATAGTAATAAGAGCCACGGTGGGCGTTGTTGGCAACCCAACATTAAATATTACTTGTCTGTGCTAAAGAGAGAGGTAACTGTCTTATGCGTCACTCTCCCTCTCGCACAGCTGTCAATCTCTCTTGTTTCCTTTTTGTTGTGTAATTGTACGGTGTGCTGATTAAAAACACTTTTTTGGTGCAATCGCAGTATTTATTTATTTAAACCTTCAGAACCAACTTCAAAGCCCCTCAGTTCGTAAGTTTAACATGGTCCTTCGAGCCGGATGTGCACCAGCGACCTACGGATAGCACCAACTACAACATCACATTATATCATGTGATCAAAAAACTTACGCGATGGTCAAAAACATTATGTTACCTTGTCAATCGTAATAGAGTAGTCCCTGTACTCCTTAGCCAGCGGCCTGAGCTCGTCCTGCTGCTGCTTGATCAGCTCCAGGTCCAAGGCGACAGGCTGCAGGCGGCCCATACGGTTCTCAAACGACTGCAGCCATTCCAGCACCTGGATACAACAGAAAATAAGACAAGTGGTGCCTATGGAGTCCAAGAATCCTTGAACTTTCATGATTATTACATCTAGAGCGTGCGAGGAGGGGAGGGAGGTAGGCAGCAAAAGACAAAAGAGATCTATTGAATGGTTCGTCTAATGCTTTTAACTACAAAAATATGAAGACCAGTATCTTTATGCCTGAAATCCGATTTTGATGAAACATAGTCTAGTGTTGCTTTGTGATAAGCTTCATCTACTTGAGATAAATGCCATAAAAATCTGGACGGTAGTTTTCAACATTAGCGCCAACTAGAGACAAACAGAGATAGTTCCATGCACGTACCTGTGCCCTGAGGGTCTCGTATTGGTTGAGCTGGTCTGCGCGCTGCTTGGACAGCTTCTGCTTCTCCTCCAGCGAAGAGTTGAAGTCACGCCATTGGTTCTCCAGTAGCTGTTGAAGTTAAAGAACAAATTATAATGTTAGTTTATATGTGTAACAGTTGTGTTCTAACTTCTGGACCATCACAAACTGTATTAGTAATAAGCAATATTTTTAGTTATAATTTTTATGGTGGTGGTACCTTGGGAACGGAAATAAAATATTTTTCTTTCTTTCTTTTCTTTCTTTCTAACTTTGAGAATAATTCCGTAGAGGGATCGAAACGCGTCAGTGTTTGTGTGGTGTGGGATAATTAAGTTTGTGGGATTTATATGTGTTTTATGTGGCAGTAGTGGAGGGATTGCATGAATAACATTATATTTCGCACGGGCTTGGTTATCTTGCACGTGAGTAGCGGAGTAGCAAGGTAAAGGTGTTTTTGTTCATTTTATGTTTTTTAGGTGACTTGAATAGTGATATGATGGACCTTTCTGAAACATATTTTACAACCAGTACCTAAGTGCATCACTAGACTGACAGTTGACGCCAAACGCTAAAAAAAAAATGCCTTTGCAAAAATTATTTATGAACCAAACAGCATTTCGTAGCTTATTTTTTTTGCAAATGAACCGCTTCAATATACATAAATCACGCCTTTATCCCCTACCAGGTAGCTAGCCTAAAGGCCACTTTTAGCATGATTGAAGGCGTATAGGTGGAAAGGGGAATCAAAACAGTGATTGTATGCTCCGCATCGTCTAACCGCTTCAAGATCTAGAAAAAGAAACGAATATCCGGCAGGTCTAGGACCAATTTGTCAATGTTGTCGTACCTTCATCCTGTCACGCACGACGTGTGTGTCCGTGACATCCTTCTTGGTGATCAGCTGTTTGCCCAGCTGCAGACACTCGTCCAAAGCCGGCATGTGTTGGTCCCTGTAAACAATCACCAATCAATAATGATATTCTAGTGTCTATACACTGGAATTGCCTGTTCCTATGAACAGGCAATTCCAGTTCTTTATTATTCCATAAAATGACGCAAACTATCTCAAAAACTACCCATTACAGTTAAAATGTAGTCTGGAATTCTTCAAAGTGTTCATGTAACAACAATTTCAAAATACTAATCGAATTACGATAGAGATGTTTTGACCTAACCTGCTGAAGTGTTTCTGATCAATATACAGAGTAGACACCCGGATACTAGAGTGGTATATAGTACGGACCTGAACCTAGCCAGGTCTGCGAGGCGGGCGCGCAGTTCGTCAGCGCTGGCCCTCGCGAGTTCCCGCCCGTCGGCCTGCTCGAGCAGCTGCGCGTGCGCGGCGTCCAGCTTGCCCGCTAGCGCCGTGAACGCGGACAACTCGCTCCACACCGCCTCGAGGAACTCGCCGCGTTTCGACGAACGTTCCAGAAGCTTCTCGTATCTGTGGAAGGATGGAGAATGCGTTATATAAAAGTGCAAGTTGAGAGAGAATTTGGATTGGAGAGGATTGGAGGCATATTTTAGCCTTTTTAACCACCGGTTCCCATATACCACCAAAGTGAGGAGATTATCGAGATATTATATCAAGCTGTTGCAAATGTCCTCAGGTATCTGCTCCAGCTTCTTAGTTATTCTGGCATTGTTGGGGGTAGCAACAGCATCTCTGAACACTGTTTAGCTGTTTTAACCACAACTTCCCATATACCATCAAAGTGAGGAGATTGTCGAGGTATTTTACTGACCTGTTGTAAATATCCTCAGCTCTTTGCTCCAGCTTCTTAGTGATCCTGGCATTGCTGGGGGTAGCAGCAGCATTCCTGGACGCTGCTTAGTTGTTTTAACCACTAGTTCCCATGCAACACCAAAGTAAGGAGAATTTCGAGGTATTATACGGACCTGTTGTAAATATCCTCAGCTCTCTGCTTCAGTTTCTTAGCTATTCTGGCATTGTTGGGAGTAGCACCAGCTTAACCACTGATTCCCATGTACCACCAAAGTGAGGAGATTGTCGAGGTATTTTACTGACCTGTTGTAAATGTCTTCAGCTCTCTGCTCCAGTTTCTTAGCGATCCTTGCATTGCTGGGGGTAGCAGCAGCATCTCTGGCGCTGCTCACAAGCTTGGCGAGCGTGGCGCGGCGCGCCTCCAGAGAGGAGTGCGCGATGCGTTGCTCGCGAACTTGCTCGTCGAGCCGCTCACGGATGAGAGATGCGGGCTTTGATTGTTGTCTAGAGGAAAATAAGTATAATATGTATAGTAAAAAATGTGTTTCGCTAACGTACAATTAAGGAACAAGATCCAGAATACTTTCAGGTTTTAAATTTTTGATCGAGAGATTTGTTTGCCTTTCTCTTAGCCCTTTTACTCGACTTACTTGAACAAGTTCTCAGTCTGCTGCAGCCACTGCGCCTGAGCTTCAGCGGCATCCTGCAGACCCTGGCATTGCAGCAACGCAGCTTCCAGCTCCTGGCAGCGGGAGCCCACGGCCCCCGTCAGGTCCTTGTAGCGTGCCGTCAGGTCCAGCACAGGAACTTCCAGCTGACGGATCTCTGATGGTGTAAGGTTGCCTTCCAGGGATTTCACTAGTTGGTCGCATGCCTGGAGAGATAAAGGTTATATAGTTATAGTTATAGTTATATATGCAAGAGACATTTCTTTTTAATAAGCTGATTTTTTGCGGCAGAGCTTTGTCTCACAAAATGAAAGTGTACAATGGCGAACCGTTGCAAGAACATACTGATTGTTGAGATGGTTGGGCCAGCGAGTCTTCGTTGTTATAGTAACTTACGTCTTTAGCGTTGTCAACGAGACGACCCTGCGAGAGTATTTCAGAATGCAGCGCCTTAGCTCTGGCCAGCTGAGTTTCCACGGCGCGTGGCTCTCCGCCCACCGGCTCCGACAGCACTGAACGCGCTTGTGGCTCCACCTAGGGATAAGAAATAATAACGTTAGAAATTTGTCCTGAACAGGACAAGAGATGGCGGTTATATCAATCGATGATCAACATTGGACTTGAAATATAATTATGAATAACACAGACATTAATAAGTCGTAGAGTAATATCTTGATTTGCTTGTGCGTATGTAATAACTACATGGGCTGATTTAGAGACATGCGTTTACCGCGTCAATAGTTCCGTCTCTTTCATTTAGAATAACTACGCAACAAGTAGTCTGCGGGTGATAGGACTTTGTGCTAGGTCCGTCCGTATCGCTACCATCTTATTAGCTAACCCAATACTCAATACTTCATTGCACGTAATAGTTTTACAGCTGGTATGATTTAAACTAGATCACAAGAACCCCAAGAAGCCTCTGTCGCCAGATTGCCCTGCCGTGTTCCAGTGTGAAAAGTAAGACAGTTAATTACTGAGACAGAGGACAGTGGGAACTTTAAAAAACAGCTAGTTGTTGTGTAAAAGACACAGTAGACATCGTGGCGACTGACCTCCTTCATCCACCGCTGCGCTCGCTCCAACGCGTCATGGTACTGCTTGGTGACGTCAGCGGCGCCGCGCAGTCGTTCCTGCAGGCGCTGCGCGCGCGCCGCCAGGTCGGCGTGGCGGCGCCGCGCCAGCCCCGCCGCCTCGCGCACCGCGCTGTCCGCCGCGGGCCGCACGTGGGACAGCCGGGAGGGGAGGGACGTGCGGTACTCGTTCAGGATCGTAAGGAACTCCTGAAACAGTTTTGAGGTTAACTTCGAACAGACGAAAGTCCAACTGATTTGTACATGCGTAAGTTTGTTTACTCTTTCACGTCAGAACGGCTGAAACTTGAAACGAGGATAGACTTAGCCTCGAATAACACGTAGTATTTATCCCGGAAAATTGTGTGATTCCCGCGGGATAGCGACGAACAAATTCTTTGCAGACGAAGTCGCGAACGGCTAGTTGCTTCGTGATGTGTGTTAGCCTGTTTTCTGAACGTTGCCTTGTAGCCTGACCCCCTTATTCATAAGCGCTCTGTTACTGTCACTTTGAAATTTACCTTTCACAGCACAGATAAGGACAAACTAAGACGAGACAAGTAACAAGATAAGTTAGCAGAAACCTACAGAGCGTTTATGATTAAGGGGATTATTCTGTAGCCTGTGGTCAGACACAGACAAAGATCCCTGCATGGCCTCTCGAGATGGTCGTATTGGAAACAGCGTTTAGAGCGTATGATGTAAAGATATTGACATCTTTAATAACCCTTTAAGTGGCTAAATGGCTTGTAAACATCACAATAATCAAGTGCAATCAAAAAACTCAAAACAGTATTTATCGCGGTTGAATCGCTGGTAGAATAAAATAACCTATTCAGTATGATGTATTACGAAACTCACCTTGCTCTCATCCACGAACTTCTGCGCGGCCATAGTGATGAACCGCAGGTCGGCCTGGTGCGCGATGACGTCAGATACGAACTCGCGGACGCCCTCGCTCTGCCCGGGCAGGTTCTTCAGCTTGGAGAGAGCCGCCTCCTTCTCCTCCAGGGTCCTGTACGCTGACTCCATCCAGGTGTTAAAGGTGTTCAGCTCGTTGCTGGAAAGGACAGTTTTATTGTGCAATGGGAATTTGTTGGACAAGCGTCATCAATATTCACTAGTAGATGGACCACAGCTAGGTGTTTGTCGGAAACAAAATAAAATTAAATGGATACTTTATGAACAAGACAAAGAATGGTACATGGTCTTATTGGTTCCGAAATAGGGGATTTTTTAAGCAGTGTTTTTGATTCTTGTCTACATTATAAATAGAACTTAGACTAATCTAAACTTTCAAGCTTCAAGGCTTTAGGCTGGGCGCTTGAGACACTCAATCAGCCCGTGCTTTACTGTAAGATTGAAGTATTTTTAATTTTGCTCACAATTCTAAGATGGTCCTTTGACCAAGATTTTCGGTCCTTCGAACCGGGATCTTGTGTTTTTAGTTATGCTTACTTGAATTTGCCGAGCTCGTCGCGGGCGGCGGCGAGGCGGCGCAGCATCTTGTCGCATTTCTCGGAACACTTGTCGCAGCGCTGCTTCAGCTGGCGCACGCCACGCTCCAGGGCTGCCACCTATTGCATATTGTTAGTTAGCTGGAGCTAAGACTGGAAACACTCATACATGATACCACGTATGATATGATAAGTTTTTAGCGTGACTTCAAATCGATTTACCCTTTAATGTGAACAATGGTCTGTTCTCTGACTGTGACCAAAGCTCTTAAGTTTCCTACCAATTGCGAAGAAGACAGTGGCACAGGGCCTGCACCACGCGGGCGAGGACTCATTTAAGCGATCGGTCTATAGTACAGTCCTTGAGTTCCTAGAATGACATTTGGGTTTCGGGTACCATCGATCGATACAAGTATCGAACACGTAAGAGTGAGACAGCCAGACCCGAAGGTCTTTTTGAATACTATCGCACTGTAGTAGCTTACGTTCTCAGCTTCGATCCCGTTGCAGAAACCCGTATCCTGTGGTCCAAAAATCCGTTCTCAGTACGTCTGTACGCTTCAAAAGGAACCCTGGCTCCAAATTTCGACTTTGTAGAAGACGCTGCACATTGATGGTCATTCTAGGTCCTAGGGTCTTCTAGGTTATCTCCTTACCTCATGAGGCGCCAGCACGTCTCCTCCAGACACAAGCAGTTGCTTGGCCTGGTCAGCGCACGCCGACACCTGGCGTTGGTGACTCTCGAGGTCATCCTTGATCAGCTGTGGAAAGAGCATCACATGTTGAATAAGGCAATGAGAATGACGCAGTTGAAGATTGAGACATGGTATTGAAGGGTAATGGCGGAGATGAAGTAGTCTCAAAGATGGCTGTTGATTAAAAAGAGATATTTGCTTTATGTCTGCGACGAAATTAGTTAAAAACATTATGGGCTCCATTTTGGTATAAGAAAGGCTCAAAGATGACCAAATAATGGTTCTACCGTTATGTAGATTTCTTGTACTATGTAGACTCACGGAGCGTCAAGTGGCGGCACTATTGTTAGTTCAACTCAATATTGTTTGGTTGAAAGTGAGAAGATATTGTTGATGTTTTCCTAAAGATCTATAGGGTCAAATTTAAAATAAAAATGTACCTTCAGAATGTTGATTTGGTTGCGGAGTTCATCCAAATCTTCCTTCACGGCTTCTTGGTTGGCCAGTCTCTCTTCCACGACTGCGATCCATTCCAGCAGTTTGGACAAAGTCTCGTCGCAAAGTCTGTACTTCTCCTCTACTGCTTGCTACATCGAAAATAAACAGATTAGTCTATGGTCCGTGGTGTGACAGCGTATGTACAAGGCCCATCGGCTTCTGGGTGCTTCTATCTACTCAGCAAATTTTACAATGCATCTATCTACACGGTGCAGTCAGTCACTTTTTACAGGACGACTAAAATGGAAAAATATACAGTGCTATAATTCCATGTATTTACAGAGATGCATTAAATCGAAAAAAAAACTGTCATTCGTATTCACTATGATATGATTTCAGTTCATGCAGATTTTACTGAAATATATAAAAAAATAAACGTTGAAAACCTGAAAGGGAAGCTTACATTATAGACATACACTACGCAGAAACAAAAGCAAAGACGAGTCCTCAGAAAAAAAAGACAAATAGACAAAGGCGAAACCACAAAACAGCCAGAATACAATAGCGTGAAGATGACAACTCACAACCAGTCCAATCGTTGCGTCAACAGTAACATAACATGCAAAGCGTGGCATGCAAGCAGTGATTCAATGCCGCAAATGTCAAAAGATTAAAAAAATCAAAAACCAAGATGACCGCTTTTGACATTCGCGCTTTATGGTATTAACATCTTCATTATACTTAAAATTAAAATTACGTTTTGATTAGAGTTAATTGGTTTAAAGTTTTAAAATAAAAGAAAAGTACCTGTTGAAAATCTGAAACTTTGAAACGTTTTGTTGTAAAGTAAAAGAGGTACAAGAAAGTATTTTAAAAGTAATAAAGAATTTACACGTAAATTTAAATTGAACGAAAAACATTTAGTCCGTTTGAAAGAGCCTTTATTTCATTATTCGTTCGATAAACAATTCAATAATTTCAGTAGTGAGAGTGAAAGTGATACAGATATTATAGCAAGTGAATGTAATAAAATGGAACACGAAAACAAAGCCGACCTTATTCGGACGTGCGGCAATAATTTCACGCTGTTAACAAGCTCATAATGAAATAAATTCTCAAAACAAACAAGTAATTTAAATTAAGACGAAAATATAAATACTACCTTCCGTGTCTGTGTTTGTCGAAAATGTTTTACCATTTCATGATATTGTGAATGTTTGTCGCGAGTTGCCGCCATGTGTAAACATCACAATAGCATAGTTCATGCATTCCACAAGTGAGCGGGTCCAAGGAATGAGTATATCGACATATTTCGGGGTCTACTTATTGTAAAAAAAACCAGCCAGTCATAATTCACTGGTTCTCGTTATGAATAAAAGCAAACAAAAGAAAGCGTCGAATAGTTGAACGTATGGTACGAACACCCATTCGATCTCTTTCGCAAATTCTTAGCACAAAGTGATCATGGGATGTTAGGTATTGGCGAGACGGTGATGATTCTTTATATCGTCGTTAATATGATCCCTCACAGGCAAGCATTCACGATTTAGCTCAAAAGGGTTCTTTAGCATCGCAGGCAACGGCTGGAAATAAAACAACATACAACGAGCCTTAGTACAATGTGAATAAGCATAATCGCTTACGCAATTGGTAGTTTGCTCAAACAGAACACTGTTTAGGAGAAAACTGACAATTGTAAGCGGTACAACCTAAACTTAAGCATCTAGATCTAGGTAGAGATAAAAGTAAAGTTCGACTATTGTTTTTTTTTTGATCTACTACTTTTGTTTATGTATAAAACTTTGCTTTATCCCTAAGTGTAAAAGCCAACTATGAGGCAATTTAAAATGTACAAAAACCTTGTGATAAAGCGCTGTAACTACTTCTTACAGTGAACATTACCAGAAGATGTTATTCCGATTGATTTTTAAAAAGTGACTTATACATGAAAATTGCTCATTATAAACATGTCAAACTTCTTAATGTCTTTTAAAAATCATCAGAAATCTTAACATCGAATGTATTCAAAATTCTAATCCCCTATGATGTTTTAAATATGGTTCAATAAAAGGAAGATTTGACCAAGTGTATGCCACAACAGTGACTCCATCAATCGCATGTAACCCATAATGTATCGACACTGTAAGTCTTGTGGGTGTCGTGCCATGCCAATATTCAAGCCAAACGCTTTATAGATCACCTTAAGAGTAGAATAAGAAATAAAGCAACACCTTTGCTTGAAAGAAGCACAAAGAAGGAGGAAAAACAGTAAAACTCACCCTAGTTTCTGCTGGCAGTAAGTATCCTTTCTTTAATGCTTTGACTAAGTCCAATGTGACTCCCTTCTTCGGATCTAAAACTAGTCTGCCTTCAACGGGGTCGACCAATTTCTGTTCTATGGCTTGAACAAGTGGACAGATCTTGCCTGTGTCTGGTTCTTTGACGACAGTGCTGGATGGATCGACAATGCCTCGATGAATGGCTTCGTCTAAATTGAGTCTCTTCCTGTCCATCACACTGGTCGTTATAAATGGATCATTCAGCGCCCCGGTGGTCGGGTTGTAAATGCCAAAGTTGAGCGTTTCGATCAAACTGAAGCTCTTTTTCGGTGTCATTAGGAGGCCGCTCTCTATCGCCGATGGCAGCGTGTTGAGCTTAGAGGTCTCTGTGTCTAGAATATTGCCTTTCTCTGCGTCCATTAGGCCTTTACGGAAAGCCTCAGGTAGTTTTACTAGCCTCTTCTTGAGATTATCTTTTATAAGCGCAGTGTCCGGATCAACATAGCCTAAAGTGGCTGCGTCTTTAATTGTGAGGACTTCGTTGGAATGTGGATCAGTAAATCGAGCCGTGTTTATATTTAGATGACCGTTCTCTATCGCTTGCTCAAACGTTAGAGGCTCGCGGACATACACGATTAAACCATTTTCAAAGACGAAACAAAGCGTACGAGACCTACCGCTCTGGGGATCGAATGACCCTTTAGCATTTTTATCGATTATACCCTCAGTTATACCTAATCTTAATGGAATGTATTTGTTTTTATGAGGATCCTTAATGACAGCCGTGTCGGGTTCAATAAATTCGTATTTAATGGCTTCGTCTAACGTAAATTCCCTGAGCATGGCTTCTCTTGGAGCCGAAGAGTCCGAGACATGACGTTTGGTGATGGTCTGTGATGTGATTGGTTGCACTACAGTGACTAGAAGACCCTTGTCGAACGCGATATCTAAGCTGTAAGTTTTCTTCGCTTTAGTATCTAGTACCCGGCCTTTAGTGACGTCTACATCGCCTTGTTGTATTGCTTGTGGAAGCGGTTTGTATTTATTTGTGTTGCTGTCCTTAACAACAGTTAACTCTGGGTTCATAAGGCCGGTTTCGATAGCCTTTGCTATGTCCATAAATTCATTGGTGCTAGGATCAACGATCTTCCCGTTATCCGCTCTAAACAAGCCGTTTCGAATAATTTCTTCTAAGCTTATACCTTTTTTAGCTGTAACTACTAGACCGCGATGTTTAGCGTCAAGGAGATTGATTTGATTTCCATTTGGCAGAACATAGACGCTGTTATTGTCATCAACAATGGATAATTTTATAGCTTCGTCTAACTTTATGTATTTACTGGAAGGCATGTTTTTGATTAACGAAGTCTCTGGATTAATAAGTTCTTCAGCTATCGCTGTTTTAAGTGAAACCTTTCTTTCGGTCACGGGATGCACGAACGCGAGTTCCGTGATGTCATATAAGTTCATAGCAAGCGCGTCGTACAAAGTGAATCCTGCGCTTTCGATGTCGACGATGAGACCCAAGCTCATGGCTTCGGAAAGAGGGATTTGAACATCTGAGCACGGCTCGTGGAACTTCCCAGTAGTCCTATCGATAATCTGACTGCGACAGCATTCGGCCAAAGTAAGCGGCTTCTCAGATTTTTTGTCGAAATAACATAGATATTTAGGGCTGATAATAGACCTCCTAAGTGCCTCATGTAAAGTAATTTTACGGCTAGTAACCGGGTCGATGAACTTGCCCGTGCCATCATCGTACAGACCTTGGTGTAACGCTCTTTGTAAACTTATTGAAGCTTTGCTGTCAACCAGCAACCCTATCTCGAATGCTTGGCGGAGGCTTATTTCCTCGTTATCTGCATTAATGTTTATTATTTTGCCAGTTTTATCGTCAATAACCCCGGTCTCTAGTGACTCTGGTATAGTGATCTTGTCCCATTTACCTAATCTGTTGTCCTGAATATGAACCGAATGAGGGTCTATTAGATTTAATTGAATGGCCTCCGTCAGCGTATATTTTTTACCGCTTTGAGGGTCCATGAAAAGCCCAGTGATTTCATTGTACACGCCTTTCTCGATAGCTTCAATTAGTGATAGTGGTTTGCGAACTTCAACTAAGATGCCTCTTTCGAAAGCTTCGCGGAAATCTATTCTTTCATCCCCTAGCATAATTGAACCTGTTCTACCGTCAACGATACCTTTATCGACTGCGAATTCGAAAGGAATGACTTTGCCTGCTACGTGAACTAAAGTTGACTGGGGATCTAACATGCGTTTCTTAATGGCCCTATCTGTTGGTATCTTTTCTTTACTCTGAGGATGGGAGAATTTGCCCGTTTTGGGATCGTAGTAACCTTTGAAAACTGCTTCAGGCAAACTTAATTTTCGTTTGGCCGGGACTATCAGTCCTCGTTCAGAAGCGTCTGTCAGTGAAATTTTATCACCTTGAATGGGATCTCTGACCTTTCCTTCCTTAGAATCAATAATACCCGCTTTGATGGCATCTGACAGTGAAATCATTTCACCGGTTGCTGAGTTCCTAACTGTCATAGCTTCGGGGTTGATATTACCGATTTTAATGGCATCTTCGAGTGTCATGGTAACATTGTTGATAGTCAACAGGCCTGTGTCCGGGTCGTAACAGCCTTGAACCAGGCCTTCTTGTAGAGTCCATGGTTTTTTGTCACTAAGTAAGTAACCCTTTTCACTAGCGTCTTTAAGATTCAGAACTGGAGCAGTAATAATGCCTTTCTCTAAGTCAATGAGACCAGATTTAACCGCCTGCTCGAATGGAACGACTTTTTCTGTCTTGTCTTCTTTTATTTTTATATCAGAGGGATCAACTAGTCCATCTTGAATAGATTTACTCAATGTTACAGTTTGCCCGGTTTTGGGGTCCAAAATTTTGCAGGAATCGGGAGAATAATAGCCTAATTCAATAACATCGAATAGGGAGTAAGTAACTGACTTTGTAGCGACCAACCCTTTTTTCAATGCATCGTCTAATGGAATGTATTTTCCAGTCTTTTTGTCTACAATTTTACCAGTCTCGGGATTGATAAGTTTTGTGTCAAGTGCCTCGGACAGTGGTACGAATTTTTCCAATTTAGTGTCTTTGATTTCAGAGATAGTTGGATGAACTATGTTTCTATCCACCGCATCCTTAACGGTAACAAGTTGTTCAGTTACTGTGTCTTTAATTTTTCCCGTTTTTGGTTCATACATATCATTTGCGATGACGGCTTCAATTGAAATCGGCCTTCTTGAAATTATAATAAGACCTCTTTGAATAGCTACAGATATCTCTACAATTTCTTGAGTCTCTATTATGGTTATAACACCGTGTCTAATTTCTACAATGCCACGCTCAATAGCATCTGAGAGTGGAAGACTTTCATTTGAATGAGGTACTCTAATAAGAAGTGATTCATGGTCAACAAGGCCACTTTCGACTGCTGTTCCTATGGGTACTAGTTCTCCGGTGTTTATGTCTTTAATCTCTCCGGTCTTGGGGTTGTATAAGCCCTGCTCTAAAGCAGTTTCGATAGTAAGTTGTTCAGTTATCGAAACATCCTCTGGTTTCTCAACTATCCAGCCTACCTGCACGCACTCTAAGAATGGAACGCGTTTGCCTGTTTTAGGATTTACCATATGCCCAGTCGTTTTGTCTATTATAGGGCGTGCGATAGCTTCATCAAATGGAATATAATTATCAGATTTTGAGGTTAAATCTTTAACTAAAATAGATTCTGGGTCGAAAATTTGTAAACCGTATACTAATTCTTCGAAAGAAATTTTGGCACCTGTCTTGGGATTCAAAAATACTTGTTTTTCAATATCATAGACGCCCATCTCAGAGAGTTCTTCCGGAGTAAGTTTTTGTGAGATAGCCACGCTGTATTTAGGTTTCATTTCTCTAACAATAACTATATTTTTGGAGACTACGTCTACTGGTGTGAATCTACTGATTTGTTCCTGTTCTAAAGAGTCCTGCACGGTTAATGGTGACTCTATACCGTTAATTATTATCCTACAAACTTTAGGTTCAATTTTACCTTGCATGATCGCATCTATCAATGGAATGTTTTCGTAAAGAATTTTCACCGGTTCTGATTTGACTTTAGTAACGTTTTGTTCAGTAATTTCATCAATTACTCTGAGAGGTTGTCTCTCAGCGTCAATTAGCATTGCCGACACGGTTTTGGCATCATGCTCGGTTGAGGTATGTTTTGTGACTACAATCTCCATGACTTTATGTTCTACTGTAGATGATGATGATGTCGTTGTTTTAGTTTCTACTGGCCCGTATTGAGTAGTCGTTGTAATTGTGACTTCACCTGGAAGCTTCGTCAATGTTGTTGAGATCTGTTCTTCAGGTTCTTCTACTTGATAAGTTTGTTTGTTCTTGGGTGCCAATTGTTGTGACTCTGAAGTGGTTATTTCACTTATTTCGACTCCTTGTTCAGGCGTGTGAACGTTTATAACTTCAACATATTTTTTATAGGTCTCTGAGTCAATCAATCCACGTTTTTGTGCTTCTTCCAAAGTCACTTTATTTCCTGTCTTTGGATCTAAGATAGAAGTATTTTTGATGACTTCTACTATCTTTGATACCGCTAAGATTGGAGCGCCAACAACAGCAACCAATCCAATCTTAGCAGCATCAGCAAGGCTCAGTTTATTTCCAGACTTATCTTTTACCTCGCCGGTGTTTTTGTCGACTACTCCTTTGGCTATAGCTTCTTTTAATGTTATTTCTTTACCTGTTTTAGGTTCTATGACCTTTACAGCGTCTTTAGGTATAATTCCTTTTTCAACTGCTTTCGCAAAGTCATCAGGCAAACCTGTTTCAGTAGAAATTACAGCCGCTGTTTTAGGGTCAAATATAACACCTGGTGCTACTTCCAAAGGAGTAGAGGACGTTACTTGTTGCGAAGTGATCGTTACTTCTACCGATTTTTCTTCAGAAGGAGTGCTATGATCCTTACTAACACGCTTCAAATCTTGAGCTTTTGGAGCAATTTGCTCTTTGGAAGGAGGTGTTATGTCTTCATAATCTACTTTGGATTTAGGCATCTCGCTATGTTGCGGTTTTGTAGACTCAGATTCGACTAAGGGTACTTTTTCTACCTTGTCTTTGGGAGCTGATTTATCGGTCTCATCGGGAGTATCTGAGAATTCAGTTTCATAGCTCTCAACTGTTGTTTCACTATATCCATGAGGTGCGGTTATTTCTTCACTTACAACATGATACGAAGTAGATTCATTTTGAGTAATCTCAACTGTGGTAATTTTAGAAGATTTCGTAATTACCGTACTTGACGTATGTTCAGTGACGTATTCTGTAGGTTCAGATGTCGTTACAACAGTTTTAACAACAGTCGTGATTTCATCTCCATCTGGAGTAGTTTGTCTGAATTCTTGTACCATTTGCCGTGATTCTTCATCAATTTGATCTGACTTTTTAGGTTTTTGTTTTGAGCCTGTCTCTGTAACGTTTATCTCTTCAATTGTGGAATCTAAGTATGATGGTGTAATGGGAGATAGCTCTTTTTCTACGCTAGTTTCTTTCTTGTCAACCTTTGTTTTCAGGTTTTGCTCTTTGGGCAACTTTTGTTTTTTAGATAACTCTTCTAAGACTGCCAGGTGAGGCTTTTGCGCTTCTTTGGGGCTATCTTGAACAGGTGTAGCTTCTCTAACAGATTTTAGTACTTCATGTTGTTTATGCACAGGCCCGACGGCGTCACTCTTAATCGGTGTCGGTTCTAACTTGTCATCTTTTGGCTTCTTATCTTTTTCAACCTTAACCTCATGCACCGGTACAACTTTTGTGCTACTTGGTTTAGGTTCATCTTTTGTGCTTGATGGTACTTTAGTAGATTTAGGTGCAACTTCTGTTTTAATTTCCGCCACAATAACTTTGCTTGTAGCCGGTTTTACTTCTTCAATAGTAACATCATGCAACTGCGTTGTTTTTGGAGGCAATGCCGGTTTAGGGGCAACTTCATGATGTTCAATGACTGGTTTTTGGGGTTTGTCTACATTGATCGTCTTTCCTGTGACTATCACACTTGATGTTACAGTCGCTTGAGCGGTTTCTTGTTTTGGTTTCATGATCTTACTTGTCAATGTCTTAGCTCCTTGAAATACAGCCATGCCTGCCAAAACGGGAGCAGCTACAACGGCGACTAAGCCCATTTTAGCAGCATTTTTAACATCAATAGACTTGCCCGTTTTTGGTTCTTTTAATTTACCGGTCTTTTTGTCAATAAGACCTGAATCTACAGCCTCCTTCAATGTAACAGGCTGTCCAGCTTCAATGTTGTATATGACGGAATCAGGATTGATTATATTTTTATCCAGGGCTTCTTTAAAAGTGATTGTTTTACTAGGTGACTTTGGATCTCTGAATTTCTGTGTTCTTTCATCATACAGAAGATCAAATGCTTCGTTTAAGTCGAGCATTTCCATTTCGCTTTTTGGTTTTTGCTCAGTCACTTCTTTCGGCACTTCAGTGTTCAATAACCCAGTACTAACAGCTTCTGCAATAGGTACAGTTTCACCAGTGTTTGGATGAGTGAAGGTGCCCTGTTCAATATTTATGTATCCGTGAGTAAGCGCATCTTCAAAGCTTATATTTGTGTCGCTAGTTATAAATTGTTCCTTGCTTACTTGTTCATCTCTAACAATACCTTTCTGTCTAGCTTCATCAATTGTTATCACTTCTCCAGTTTTAGTATTTTGCACTTCATTCGCATTTACTAAGACGTAATCGGCCAGAAGCTCTATCATTTTTGTTGTTATGGTATGTTGAGATGTAAATGTTTCAGTAATGGTGGTGACCACGCCACCTGCTTGCATAATTTCAGTGTTTGATTTGACAGCGAGGAGTCCCTGTTCCATGGCTTGGTCCAGTGGGATTACATCCTTAGTTTTAGGGTCTGTGAAAGTAGCATCTTTTAAGTTTACCGCGCCTTTTTCTAGAGCTTGTTCTAAAGTTATGGTTTCCTCCGATTGTGGATAGGGAATAGCCATTATTAGATCTTTTTGGACCGCTTCTTCAACAGGAATAACTTTTCCTGTTAAAGGATGTCTGATTTCGCCTGTCTTAGGATTGATGATGTTTTGTTTGATGGCTACTGAAAGTGTCATAGCAGCAGGTGGGATATTTTCAGCTGACTTTACAACTTCAGGCTCTGGGAAAACTCCTGCATTTACAGCTGTGAGCAAATCTAAAGGACCATCATTGGTTTTAAGGACGTTCTTATCATTGTCAATAATATTTCTTTCAATTGCTTCGCCAAGCGTCATTGTCCTTCCAGGCGCGATAGTTATAGCTGAAAGTGGGTCCACTATTTCACAAATAATTGCTTCTCTGAGCGTCAATTGACTTCCAGTTTCAGGGTGTATAATTTTTCCTGTTGCCGGGCTTAATAAGCCTTGTGCTAAAATTTCTGGGATTGTCAGACTCTTAGCCAACGGTATTAGCACTTCATCTTGACCTTCTCCATCTAAAAATCCTCTTTTAAGTGCTTCTTTGATGTTGACGACATCGCCATGCAATGGATCGACAATCTTTCCCTTGTTTTCGTCAATCAAGCCTTTTTGAATGGCTTTTTCGAGTGTCATGGGCGAACCGTTTTCGTCTCTATAAACTTTAACCGCTTCCAAAATGGTAGCAGTTTCTTTATCAATCATACCTTTTTCGACAGCTTCCAAGGGCAAAATTACCTGTTTCCTTAATTTTTGCAAGACAATTGGTTTGGTTTCGAATTGCGCATCGAGCACTCGTTCTTTAGCTACATTGACATTGAATTTAGGTTTTTGTGTCGTGACTTTAGTTATTTGAATAACATCGGTAGGGTGTACCACTTTAGATTTTTCCGCTGGCAGTTCTATGACGCGCCTATTGTCAGCTGACAGACTGTTTTGTATCGATTCGACAGTAATAAAGCCCTCAGATACGGCAGCTCCTACAGAGATAGGCTTAGTAGTAACCTGAGAAATTTTAGTGGTACTAATACCTGGTATTCTCTTTTCTTTAGCGTTATCCGTAGAATCACTATCAGGAGTTTTATCCCTCAACGACTCTTCGTATTTTTTGTAAGTGATGGCATCTACTAAGCCTCTTTCATATGCCACTTCCATTGGTAGCTTTTCACCAGTGCGAGGGTCAACGACCATGGTGTTTTTGACAACTTGGATAATTTTAGATGCGCCAACAAGTGGCGCTCCTACAACAGCTATCAAACCTATTTTGGCAGCGTCTGTTAGACTCATTTTCTTGCCAGATTTATCTTTGTATTCCCCTGTCTTCTTATCGATGATGCCCCTTTCTATCGCTTGTTTAAGTGCGATCGGAATACCAGTTTGCGGCTCTGTGACTTTAACTGTGTTTGCCGGTACTACACCTCGATCCACGGCTTCTAAAATGTTTTCTGAAACACCAGAAGTCGTAGATATAACTAACGCAGTAGCAGGATCAAAGATGACACCAGGTGCTACTTGCACTGGTTCAAACGCAGACTGGTCTTCGGAAGTCACATCGTAAGGTGACGACGAGTCGCGTACTTCAGAAATTTCCATCTTGTCTGGCATACCAGATACGGAGGTGATTGTTATAACCTTTTGAGATGACATGGAAACAGACGATTGCAAGAAAATTATTACTTTTCTTTCAATTGCTACTTTCATTGTGAGGATACTAGATGCTTGTTTGTAACGCCCGTTATTATCAAGAATACGCATTTCGAGAGCTTTATCCAAGGGGATTTCCTTTTTGTTCCGTGGGTCGACAACCACTGCCGAGTCTGGGTTGATGATGTTTAGTCTCAATGCCTCTTCGAAATCAAGAACTCTGTCAGTGTGCGGTATAGTAAAATGTCCAGATTGGGGATCCAATAGACCCTGTTCTATCGCGTCTTTAAGAGACCAGCCGCCACGAGGCAGTTCAATGGTGTTTTTCTTAATAGTCATTGAAGTCACAGAGGGTTCTGCAACAACCGATTCTGATGTAACAGTCCTAATTTCCCGCATTATGCTATCTCGAGGTGCTATAGTCTCGCGAACAGCATAATCTGGGCTCTTAATAGTCTCCGGCCGAGTGTCACCTTGTACTTTGCTCTCAGGACTAGGCGGTAAGTCCTGGATGTAAGATTTCTTTGTAATCTTAAGTTCTACTACTTGCCCGGGCATCAATTCTTTTTTGTTCCCACGGTCTTGTAACTGTATAACACGAGGCTCATTCTTTTCTACGCCTAGTAAGCCTTCGTCAAGAGCTTGTTGTATGGGGAGTACAGTTCCGGTAAGCGGGTCTGTGAACGTTTGCGTGACCTCATCTATGAGGCCTCGCTTTACTGCTTCGGTAAACGTAATAATAGTTTCAGATCTTTGGGACGTGTTAGTGTTAGTAACAGTAACATATCGCTTAACCGTTTTTGTCACAGTTTGTAAAGTTAGCGTTATATTCAAAAGAGAGTTTAATAAAGCTGCGCCTTCTGGCGTTATCATGTTTATTTCAACAGCCTTGTTGAAAGGTATAGGTCTCTTTGTCGTCGCATCTAATAAATACCCTGTTTTGGGATCTAGAATGTTTTTGAATACAGCGTCTAGCACGCTGAGTTCCTTCCCATTTTCATAAATGCCTACTCTACGATTGAACATCTCTAAGACTTCAGGCCTAACAATGGAAACCTTTGTACAGTCCTCTAAGTAAACGAAGTCTCCACTTTCAGACTTAAGGAAGGTTTCGCCATTGACGTATTTAAGGTTATCGCGGCTCATGGCGACGTTGAATGAGACGAATTCGCCCGTTTTTGGGTCTCTGAAACCGTCGATATCGAAAATGGATCTCTGAGAGACGGAGGTGATAAGTCCGCGATCAACAGCTTCGGGAATGGTACAAATTTCCCCGGTCAGATTATCGCGGAATTTGCTGTCGGGTTGAATAATCCTAGTACCCAACGCTTCAGACAGCGTCAGAAGTTGAGCCGATTTTGTATCTGTTATACATTTCACGCTATCACTGTCAAGGACACCTACAGAAATAGATTCTAAAATATTTAAAGGCGTTCGCTTAGCCGGTGATAAGATTTTACCGTCATTTGTCATTAAATTATTATCACAAACGTCTTTGAGAGTCATGGGTTTGCAAATTAAACGTTTATTTGCTGCGTCTTTGAATGAAAGTTTCTCTTTCGTAACATTGTGTATGTATTTCGAATGTTTAGTATTTATTATGTTCTTTTCTATCGCTTCAGCAAGCGTTATTTTGACATCGTTTTTAGGGTCAACGACTTCCCTAACGTTGGGGTCGATTAGTTCATTTTTAATAGCAACGTCTAACTGGAATTTATCACCCGAATTTCTGTCCAAAATCCAACCGCTATTATCTACTAGGTCTTGATTAATCGCGTCAGATAAACACAGGACGCTGGACTTTATTTTGATAATCTCAGTGTAAATGAGGTAACCCCTCTGGTACGCTTCGGCAATAGAGATGTAGCTACCGTTAGGAAGCCGGTAGAGACCTCTTTGTAAATCAACCTGTCCTCTATTGAGAGCGTCAGAGATACTCATTCCTTGTGTGCTCGGTCTCTCGCCTTCAACAGTTACCTTTATTCTCTTCTCCGCCGGATCCACGAGTCCTTGCTCGGCGTCATACAATTCGCTCTGTATGGCTTCTAATAATGTGACTTCGTTTCCATCCTCAGTCATACCGCAGGGTCCTGTTAGCCTTGCGGCTAGTTTAGGGTCGATGAGGCCTTCCTTGGCCGCTTGTTCTATCGTCATAGTTTGTCTCGTTTCAGGGGATGATAGTAATCTACCTGTTCTTACATCAAGTATTCGCATACTAATAGCTTGGCCTACTGTAAGTATTTCTTTTGTTTCTGGGTGGATGATGCCTCGGGACTCAATGATATTGGGTCCTTCGTACATTTTGTGGACGCGTTTGAGATTCCTAATGTCAGGTCTGTCATCTTCTATGATCATTTTGGTCGTGTAATTAGGCGAGACTAGTTTGCCGTTTGCTACGGGTGCTTGTCCGTCTAATTCTGTCGAATGCGACGTCCTGACGTATCTGTTAGGGAAGAAGCAGTTGTAAAGAAGCGGAAAAAAAAAACGATGAGTCTGGTGAAATTCTTAACCTAGTTGGTCATAACCACAAACATAACAAGGTAAGTTACGTACTGTTCGGAGGTGTATGTATAGGTGTGTTCCGTCGAGCTCGCCAGGTCCTGCATGTTGAACTCCTGGCGGAAGGAGCGAGCTGACCGAGGAGCCATTGCCTCCACGAGACGCTGTAATAGAAAAAGTCGGAGTTCAAAAGACATGCTTGAATTTGAACAAAAAAGAATGACGTGCCAAAGCAGACGTCAAATGATACGGATTTATAATGACCATTATGCTGGTTAGTTAAAATGTTTTTGCTTAAATATATCGAACGATCCTAAAGTATGGTTGACCGGATTCTTCTACACGTTTCAAATGTAAGTTATGTGGAAAAGGATCGCAAACAACACAACAATTTTTACTTAATTTAATAACTAAACTAACTAACTTATTAACTTATTTTTTGACTTAATCTTTGATAAACAATAAATTATTGTTTATCAAAGGACTTAATTTAATTTTTTGACTTAATTTAATGTACCTACCTACTAAAATTAAACTAACAAGTAGAATGTAAGATTGTACTACTAACGTTATATGGTTCTATGTTCTGAAATACTCGTAAATGTTTTTTTTTATTACTTTTTTTGATTGACCTGATTTTTTATTGACCTAATACTATAAATAACATTAAATTCAAAATTTAAAAAACCCCCCACGCATTAGTCGATTAATCATACTGGACCGATTTTTACCAAACATAGCTAAGAAACGCCGCAGGAAAACTGGCTTTTGAATGATAAAAACCGCATCGCAGTCGCTCCATCGGCTTGAGTGCTATGATGCCACAGACACACACACACACACACACACACAAATTCATCGAGTCAAACTTATAAGATGCCTCTTTTTGCGTCGAGGGTTTAAAAAATTAATGTGATGAACCCACGAATTTTTACGTTAACGTCAAAACACATAACTCAAGACGTTTTCAAGTATGCCTAGAGCCGTAAAGTTCGCATGTGTTAAGGTAATAAAATTAAAGCTAAATTTAGACCTATGGTTTTGTTATAAGTCACCGAGTTAGGTCATCAGTGTAACCCTTCCTAAGACACACCCCTGCGTATAAAATATAACCTTGTAAGGCTGTTTTGTTATTATAGTATCATACTAAAATAAGCCATTTTCTGAGGCATCAACTAATCTAAAAAATATCAGCACAACATAATATACAAATTCTTTAAATTACACGTTGGATTTTCGCTTCATTTTCGAGATATTTTCAAGTAAGTGCGTTCTTAACTTAACATAATGTAACGGGGACAGACATGAGGTACCTTTAAATAAGGTTAGCTTTATTTTAGATGTAACACGACAATGGGTAGTTTTTTTTTTAATAAATATTTGTCAGTATTTCAAAGGAAAAGGTGATGTTGTCTATTTGCTACATCCAAAACACGGTTTTTTTTCCTTTACATATGTCTCCTTGTTGACCTGAATAAACTAGGATTTTTAACATAAAATAATACCAACCCGGCACTCGTACGCGAAATCATACTCGTACTCCTCCATGGTCACAGTTTTTTAAACACAAACACAATATACGTTCACACACGCGCACATTTCACACAATGTCTGCTAAACATCACTTATAAAAAGTATTTATTACTCTTAAATATAGCCTAAAAATATGAATGCAAATTAACAAAACTGTTTTTGAACAAATAAAAAAAGTGTTTTCTAATTAAAAACGCTATTTAAAAAGACAGCTAACAATCGTACTGGCTGAAAGCTGAATGGGAGCCAGAAAGCCGTAAATCGAAAAAACTACAGATTCTAAATTTAAATGATTCCGCAATGGCGTCCGGCGCGTCTAGCCAACGTGTTTATAATTACGTTTGCTGTTAATTCTAATTAATTGTACGGTTTAAGGCTCAGTGGAACAGCTGATCGGCTAGTTTTGAGGTTATGCTGGTGACTGGCTTATTCGATAGGAGCATTAGGAACTGCGGTGGAAAAGATGCGCGCGCAAGCCCGTCGCGCCGGTGCGGTGACCGCTTAATCTTGACACTTTGACACGCTTTTGAAAACAACGCATTATGTAAAGGTAACTGGTTACATAATTATAGTTTACATATTCATTTGTTTTGTTTAGAATGTCAGTAATCTCGATTGTTTTATTTTATAAACGTTCTGCGTTTGTCAGCTGCTTTCGATGTAATCGTATCGTCTCTTATCGAGCGTAAGGTTGTTAAGTCACTTTTCAGGTTTCGTAATTTTATTAGAGATGTCAATGCGTTGATTATTTCATTTGAGTAATACAGAGCTCTGTCTCGAAAAAAGTAATAGACGATTATTGAACTATTTACACACATATTAATTTAAATATTCACTACTTAAATTATTTGATACTGAATTTATTTACAACTAGCGACCCGCCCCGGCTTCGCACGGTGTATTGTGCATGTATTATACATATAAACCTTCCTCTTGATTCACTCTATCTATTAAAGAAAAACCGCATCAAAATCGGTTGCGTAGTTTTAAAGATTTAAGCATACATAGAGACATAGGGACAGAGAAAGCGACTTTGTTTTATACTATGTAGTGGTATTTAGATATAGCCAACAAAGTCGGACACAAACTGAAACCGTCTTACGAAACAAAACGATCTTACGTATCTTTTTAAAGTAACTAAAAAAACTACGTAAATTTAAACCTATTTTACGCCTTCCTACTTTCTGATGCGAAATTAATAAAATATTCGGCAATTTAACTATCACTTCAAAAGCTGGCCATATAAATATTTACTATGAGCATACTCCGGAGTTATGACATAGTAATCTCTAAATTTAGATCAATGATCCAATAGCGGCGTTCTTCCAAATTGCGGATATGATGTCGTATGGAGAGTGGATGGCCAATATGAATAGGTAGCCAAAATTTTTGTTACAACATAAAATTATTAACTACAATTGGATCTCGAGTTCCCTGCTAGGATTCCCGGTTGGGATAGACATATTACATAATTATTAGAATCATTTAATCACGCAATAACTTTGCGGAGGTCCATATTTGTGTAAAAAAAACAATGGTAACGGAGTAACAAGGCAAATGTTTTCTTCACGAATATTTGTTTCAAACTCTTGGACGCTTCTATTGATTTCAGTATAAGTAATTATGTTTATCCATTGCTTGATATTCATATAATTATATGGGACTCGGTCATTTGCTGTCAAATTGCTCCATGATATTTATTATTTTAGACTAGCTTATTATGTTTGTCTCTCTCTCTTATGTCTACAGATTCACAAACACGGAGTAGTTCTCTGTCAAGAGAGATGTTATAAACCACGACCGTTTCTCACATCGACATCACAAAGGGATAATATAAGTAACATTTCAGCGTTCTAGGTTTCCGGGTATAGTCAGAGCTTGGATGATTAAGTCTATGAGTCAAAAGGCAAAGTCATAAAATCCGTACTAAATAGAGGGTACCGAACTTCGATAAACATAATGAGACTAGCTGTGGCACGCGACTCCGTCTGCGCAGAATTCGCTAATCGCTATCCCACGGGAACTCTGTCTACCTTAAATTTCCCGGGATTAAAACTATCTCTACGCCAAATGTCAACTAAATCGGTTCAGCGGTTTAAGCGTGAGGTAACACACAGACAAACACAGTTTCGCATTTATAATATTAGTATGGATTCGCAGAAGAAACATGAACGATAGCAAACATACTACTGATTCTGTTTGACGTTTGGCAAACATATACAAACAGAATGTAAAGTATTAGCTAATAACGAGGCGTAGAGAAACAACAACTATTTACCTTCAAGCCTAGCTATTACTAATCGCTGTACAGAATTGTTAGTATATTTCCGTTTACTACGACACTTAAAAAAAACGCTTTTTTGTCGTCTAATGTCGGTTATTATAAACAGAAGTCGAACTAAAACAAAATTCGGCAATGTTTGGAACTTTATTATACTTGCAGTTAGCGGAAGTAATACAAATGACACTTCAGTTCATTTGACACATTAGCTAAGCTGTGGCTACATTTTTTGACGTGTTAAAGAAAAAAAACTTTATTTGACACTGTTGCCCGCAACTTCGTGAGCGTCCCGAGAAAACTTGTAAATTCCCGGGATATATAAGGTATATATAGTATAGCTTTTTACCTAATCTCTACAAACATACAAACAATGTATATCTCTTTCTTATATTTTTTATTATATTGGTATAGTATAGTATAGAACTAGATTAGTATGGAGACGAGTAGTAACATAGTTTGGACTAATATACATAGAACCAAGTGTATTTTGATCTATGAAATAACTCAGATCGAATTCAGATAAGTAAATGAATCATACAATTATGAGTTTTACAACATATGGCAACATTGTAATTCTGATGTCTGATATTTTGGCAGCAATTCAAGAGTCCTTAATCAGGTCAGTGACCCAGATGAGTTCCGCAGTCGGATCCACAGGCGATGCGCGAGCGCTTAATAAAAGAAACATTTTAATTATAAACCCGCAAAATAATATAAAAAGGTATTTTTAACTAAATAACAATTGAAGTTAGAGGTTAATATTGAAACTTGTGTCATGTTCATGTTCTAAATCAATCAAAAGCTTAGCGCTTTTTGGAAAGACCATGACTGGCAAGAAGAATGCGCCACGACACTTAATAGAAAGTATTTTTTTCCAAACAAAATGAACAATTAATATTACATTCCTAATAGTCTATTTACAATGAAGATAACAAAGGAAATGTTTTTTTTCTGAAGGTAAACAGTTGCGTCTTAGACAACATTATGCGTTTACGTGAAATAATAACATTGTAGCAAAGATTGTAGCATCAAATTATGGAGTACAAAGATCATAGATATTTTTTGTCTCTGTTTATTGGGGCCGCGGCGCTCCTAGGTTATATTTTCTTATTTTCACCCCTCCCTATCATGCACATACATACCTATAGGGTGTATCAGATAGCCCCTAACAATAATCAACTGGGGTATATAACCATAGCTATAGAAGCTAAAAAAAATAAAAATAAAAAATTGGAGTAAAAAAAAAATTATGTTTTCTATAGGAATGATTACAGTTAATACTACCATTACTATAGAAAAAATATAAAATTTGTTGCTCCAAATTTTTTTTAAATATTTTTTTTAGCTTCTGTAGCTATATACCCCAGTTGATTATTGTTAGGGGCTATCTGATACAACCTGATATATTCTTAAACAATTCTATGTTATGAGTATCTAAGGGCGGCGGTGATAGTTTTCCATCAGGTGACCCATGCTCGTTTGGACTTTTGTCACATAAAAAAAAACTTTCGGTTTTCAGTGACATTTGATAAATCAAGTCAGAACCGGTATTCATTAAAAAACCAAATCTACTTCTCACGACCAGGACCTTGGACGCGATCTGAGCAAATTAAAAAAAAACCGGCACCACCTCAGTCACCTCACAAATGACTAACTGCAACCTTGAGTGCTGAATTTAAGGCAATAAAATAGTGCAACCGTGATTTGATACATTTATTTAATGTCCGATCCGACCTTTAAAATCATTACCCGTGTAATTTGAAAAACGAATAGCTCTTTAGTATTATCACAACTAATCTCGTTTCAGGAAACGTTTTTGAAACTACGGACGTCCGTAAACCGTAACACAAGCCAAAGCGTATATACAATTACAGATGTTACAAACAGAACAAGGTTTAAACGCATAATATTTACCTCGTGAATTGTATGAAATGAACCCATGACACAGTAAATTTATGATATTATCAAACAGTTATCGTTAAATGAAATAAACTCACAGAGCGACAAAGACAAGCATAGAGATCCATTACGAAATATTCAAACTAGTGAGAGATGTAAAAACAAAAGCATACACTTAAATTATAATAAGGCTCAAAATAAGACGTAGATCGTATTTTCAAGTGCACAAGATTGAAGTAACGCTGAAATGCGTTTTAAAGACGGTAAATGATAACATTGTCATATGGTAGTGCGTAAAAATAGTACCGTGAACGCATTCTATAGTGCGAACGCTGCCAAATCGCTGATCAATGGTCCACGAGGTGGTTTCTTTGGATCTTTATCAAGTATCGAACTTCATAGTGTTGACACACGTAAATAAGTTTAGTTTTTTTAACGCTAGCCGTTTCTGCTGTCATCCAATTCTCATAAGCATACCAAATTTTCAAACGCGTGTGAAATTAGACTTGTCGGATTTCTCGCAAACATACTAAGTTTAACATACCTACATTCCTATACGAAGATATCTTTTAAGAAAAAACTATAACAATTAAGTACACTAGTGGGCAATCTCTGAAGAATGAAAAGAGATTAAAGATAAAACATAGCTATATATTATCTTTATTTCTGTGGAATCGATGCATGCTTCCCTATTGTATACTTTTCAAATAAATTATAATTATTAACTATCAATTAATGACACTGAACGTGATAAACCGCAAATAAAATAGGATTGGAACTGACTATACTCCATAAAATTAGTCAAAATCTATATGAAACGACACATTTTTTAATGACATTCTTTAGTATATCTGACTCTAGTCCACGTTTAATACAAAAGTGATAAATTTAATATTTACGTCAAACTGAAGCATTCCGAATTCAACATTAACATTCGTTTATTGTGCACTGCTGTTTATACAAATGTAGACCAAAACAAATTGCTGCAGCTACCACATAATCGAGGTTAGCCGGGGGACCGCTCGACGCATACATAATACATGCATGCATGAATTGGAAAGACAAACGATGAAAATGTACAGATAACTCCAGAGTTCAGTGTTGCGGAAAACAAGATGATGCTATAGCATCTTAAGAATGCAGCGATGCATGTGCGAGACAGGAGAAAGCACACGCAAATAGATAAATAAAACAAAAGAAGAAATGTAAACAGAAGTGCTGCAAGACGAAGGCAACCATGTTATAATTGTTATCCCGTGGGGGGAAATCAACGAAGTATTTTGGAGATAAATTTAATTAATATTTGACTGTAAACGTAAATCCTAACTATCATAAAAAACCAATTACTCACGCGTAAACTACTCAACCGATCGTGATAACATTTTGTTAGAAGACAGTTCGAGACCCCCGAAAGGACATAAGATTGTTTTCATCAGGGAAAATTGTATACTTAGTTCCCGCGGGCGCGCGATAAACAAATTCTCCGCAGACGAAGTCGCGGGCAACAGTTAGTAAATTCAAATCTATCAAATATAACGTTCAGTAATGGATAACTTTTCAGAGTAAATATTAAATCCGGGCGAGGAAGGACCAAAACATCAACATGTTTTCGATCGAAAATAGGACGTGCTCAGGATTATCGTTGAACAAAACAAGTTTACCATTAATGTCACCAAAAGGAAATATTGCTACAAAAAGAAATAGATTGAGAGGTTAAAAAAATAAACACGTTTTTCTTAAACAAATAGATACGGTTAGGCATAATACGAAATTCCTATGGTTGACTCCATTGACTCATCCCTTTTAAAAAATTAAAATGTCAGTTCCTATATTTAGCGTCAACTCATTTCGGTGGTTAGTTTTCCTCAATGATTTCCACACAAACGGGATCTGTCATCGGCCAGAAGAAGAAAAAAAAACAATGGACCACAGACAAACATTTCCTGCCGCGTATTTGGTTTCGTTATACTGAAACAGGCGAACAGGTTATGGCATTGTTTTATGAAAAGTTCGTTTGTTTTAATGTTATAGGTTCAAGGTATACGTTAGGTACAGATTAAAGCTGTGGCTTTCTTATTATGTACAGTTGATAAGAATTTGAAGCGCTAAGCAATTATAACTGGTACAATGTTTATTGTAGAGTTTTTTCTCTACTGTTTTATTAAGAACCACTAACAAGCCGATATCTTAGAGCGAGATTCGATAGAGATACTAACTGCATGCTCTGAACTGTCTGTTATAAATAAAGCATATTACAATAATTGCAGATTTCAATTTTTATTTCAAGCATTCCGATTATCTGTTAAATAATTTCAACAAGTACCTAAATGCATGTTCTTGGTTTATCGCGAATTTTGTACCTACGAGTGGGTTGGAATTGAACCTGACATTTATTTAAAAACTTAAAAGTATTCGTTACGAAAGAAAATCCAGTCTTTCCAATTAAATCCGGATGCATGTCAACATTACGAGAAAAGTGGGAACGTGTAAAAAGTGGTTGTGACTTTTAAATTGGTTCGTTTTCAACCAGTTCTGCGTATTGCTTGATTTTTGGCCAAGTGTGTTCCGAAAAACACTATTTCATCAATTTTATAGTTAACGTTTCATTATAAGGACTTGAATGACATTTCAAGCCGGTATAGTGTAGATAATATTATTATTTATGATTCAACCTATTATTTAACTGATACGGCATTATCATTTGTATACATTCTCAGATAATCCAACGTGAAGATAGTAAGAAAATACAAAGAAAATGTCTTCAGTAAACCGAATTACAGAACACGTCAAGTCAAGGATTTGCTGATAACAGCCTTAGCAACGAAAGTAAATAAATACATTCAGTAAAGTTAAAAACAGGTTTTTAAAAAAGTAATGCTCCAAAACACTGTCACAGTCATAGACAACCTTTCAACTTAAAACACTGGCACTCAATACACTTTTGCAATTCGAAATTCGTAAATTTGAATTCGTTCGCTGGTCGCGGAGCGTTCAGTCAGCGGCGGGCGTCGGTCGCCAGTCGTCGTTCGCGCGCTACTAAAAACTCGCTTGAGCGTCATCGTATCGAATTGTGCTATTGCTATCATCTATACAACTGAATGATTCGATGCAATGTCCCTTTGTACCTACGTACCTACGTCACTTTCAGAGTCAATAAACTTTACAATCCCCAAATTTCGCGTCTAATTTATCGAAAATAAAGACAACTCTAAGGGTCTTCTTCACGAAAACTAAGCAAAATAATAGTTCTTATCGTCCTTCCACTCGTGATAAAGAGTATCCTTGACATTTTCTAATATCTCCACGCAGAGACACACCCAATTGGCAGTTATTTTTCAAATCCATAACAGGTTAATAGACTGCTGCTTAATATTCCTTTCAAGCAAGTAATCTGTAAACCTTGACATCGTGACCATGCGATTGATGTCGCGAACAATTACGTCATCCATGTAATAATAACACTTAACTCTTGTAAATTCCACACGTACTCACACATGGCCGTTTTTGGCAAGAGCACCGGGTGAAACGACTGTGTGGTTAGAATGGTAAGGACAGACCTTGAAAGTTGAAACTTGTGTCATCACTCAAAGTCAAGTTGAAAGGTAAAAGGCTGCGTTACCTTAGAATTTTGCGACTATTTTATCGGCCTCGATTAACGGATGTGCTACGGTAAACTACGTTACATCACTATTCTGCATTCTAATAAGCTAATCAATCCCCCATCAATCATTCCAAATTCAAACGCAAATCCATAATGTTTACATTGTTTGTTTTTAAACTTTTTCAGCCATTGGCGCTAAATAGACAGGTTTTTTCGCAGTCTGTCATCGCGCGCAGTAATAAACGCAAAAAATAGAGCAAAAAAGGTTAGAAAAACCCCTTCGCTCATTCATCGACTTTCGTGACTCGCGTCCATGGAGATAGCCGTTTCGGAAGGTTCAAAGAACTGTCCGTTTACAGATAGGAGTCACGCAAATGTTAGATTATGCCACCAGAGCTACTGCACAACTTCAACTCGGCTGCAATGGAAAGCTAAATGCGTGATTTTCTTAAAAAAGTCGACGCCTAACGTGAATTTTTGATAAAGTTCTCTTGCATTATATTTCGAATCTGTGTAGCTGAAATAATTTGCAGGCATTTAGAAGTTATCTATCCGTGCATTAGCTTGTGGGCGTTGGAATAATATCTTTAACTGGCACGTTGAGGATAATCCTTTCAAGTTGGATGACGATGACGATGACGCAATCCCAAGAAGAATTATTAAATCAACGAATTATAAAAGAATGGCGTTTAGTCATAGAAATAGGAACTGAGCGTTTTTGATTGACTCACTGCGAGCAAACGTTTTTTTAAGGCGATCTTAATTAAACATGTAAATTGGATATCTCAGTCTCATACAAATACGAAAAAACACCAGACGGGCATCCTATTTGTAAAGTTCTTCAAAGTCTGTTTAACATGAAAACAATATTTGTTCAAAATATGGATCAATAATGAACATTATGAAGTCATTATGTCAGTAATATTGATCGTTTTACTTATAACACTAAACTTATTTCGTGTTATAAGCAAAACTCATTACTGTTACGTATTGTATTACAGTTGTTCAGTAATTCTGGCCTTATACATAAGTCATTTCTATAGATTACGGTCTACCTCTATCAATTTTTTACCATTTCTAGATAAAACCGTTAATCCAATATTGATGAACGACAAGGACGCATTAACTTTTTATTTAGTTTAGTACCTACATTATTTTTTAAACCTAAATATCTATTTTTGTGAAACGGCGCTAAACGAATTCTACGTAGATGATTTTACATAACTGTTCATAAGTCGATATACACACATATCAATATTATGTATGTCCTATTAAAGGCTATACAGTGTCGAAGATCCTTAACAGTATCTTCGATGATCGTTGTTGGACCCAAGCATCTCTTCCAATAAAGTTTGGTGGTCTTGGTATAAGAACCAGTTCAAGTTTGGCACTACCCGCTTTCCTATCCTCCGTTAACAGTTCAGTCCCACTCATCAGAGATATTTTAAATGTTTCCAGCTCTGTTGACGTAATGGGTCCGTATGTGTCGGAGGCTACGGAAGCCTGGTGTGCCTCGTGTCCTGGAGAAGATATGCCAATGAATTCCCACGCAGGCGTTCAACGCTTATGGGATCTACCGGCAGTAAAGCAAGTCCACAACCAACTGGTCCTTCAGTCCTCAGATGCCGCTGACCGAGCAAGAATTCTGGCTGTATCAGAAAGGGAGTCAGGCCAGTGGCTACACGCTTTGCCTTCCACAAACTTGGGCACGGTCCTAGACCCTACACATTTGCGCATAGCCGTCTGCTTGCGCTTGGGTGCTAGAGTTTGCGAACCTCACCGATGCCGTTGTGGAAAAGAAGTGGATCATTTAGGCCGTCACGGATTGTCCTGCGTTAAGAGTGCTGGCCGTTTGTTTCGCCACGGTGCACTTAATGACCTATTTCGTCGGGCCCTCACTACCGCATCGATGCCAGCAACTCTAGAGCCTTGCGGTTTGTTGAGGGACGACGGCAAGAGGCCAGATGGTGCCACCCTGGTACCATGGACGCTGGGACGTTCTTTGGTGTGGGACGCGACTTGTGTCGACACCTTTGCTGCGTCCCACATACAAAGCACTTCAATAAGGGCCGGGGCAGCTGCCGAACAAGACCAAACAAGCAAGCGTCGCAAATATTCTGCACTAACAGATTACCATGTGTTTGCGGCGCTTGCTTTTGAGACAATGGGACCTTGGTCGGCGGACACAAAAAAAATTGTACAGGAACTTTCGAAACGTTTAGTGCTGGCCACAGGTGACCCTAGGGCTGGCGCTTACCTCTCTCAAAGGTTTGGAATTGCCGTTCAGAGAGGCAATGCGGCCAGCGTTTTGGGGTCGATGCCTGTGGCCGAAAATTTTGACGACGTATTTATTTTATAGTTTAATAATTAGTAGTAGTTTTAGTTTTAGTAGGTATTAGTCTATTTTCGATTGTATTTTAAGTTGTATTTTATTGTTATTTAGTTATTAAAGTCCTTGTACGTTTTCCAATATATTAAAGGCTGCTATCAGAAATCTAATATGGCATTAAGATTATGTAAAAAAAGAAAAATAATCTATGGTAAAGACGATCAATAAAAATGGCGCCCATTAAAAAACCGGTTCTACATGGCATATAAAATTAGCACTTGAATGACCACAATTTAAACTTTACTGGTTCACAAACGTAACGTCTAAATATAGTTTACCTTATAGCGCATGATATAATGTGTTAGGTCATATTATCTCTTATTTAAATTGGGTATTGTTAAGAATAATGTATAAAAAGGTCAAGTATGTTTACTTATTGCTTGTTGCTCTATTATACATATATTATGCATTTATCAGTAATCAAAAACAATTTTGTTTACGTCACGTCATGCAATGTCTCAGAAAATTGGACTTAAGTTTTTTATACGAATACGAATTTATAATAAGGGCATGTAATATGGAAGCTTGTACTTACATCAATTTGGTTAAACGGCGTCGTTTTAAGGATAAGAAGTTCGTTACATTCGTCTTGATTTCAGTTTTTTCTTTTTGCCAACGACGCTTCTAGTTATTATTTTGTTTATAGTCAGCAATAAAACCTGATTATATGTAACAATTTGTATTTGTATATAAAAATTCAATTTCCGGTCTAAATTGTTGTAGTTTTTGTCTATTGCAATTTGAGCCACGAGTCATTGACATTAGTTGAGGCATTTCTCGATGTAAAAAAGGTTCTTCGAAATTGGTCTATTAGGATATAGAATCTAGATCGTTTATGGTTCTTTGTATGTGTATATTTTTATGAAGGAAAACCACAAAAAAACTGTATTGCAGTTGCGGCTAATATCCAAATTAATTGGTGTAACTAACCTTGTTTAAGTTATTAAAAATAGTCTGTTATTCCTCATGGATTTCGTTATAAATTAAAATAGACGATTTTATTATATTTTATTCAGAGTCGATCCCGTCGTTAAAAAAATCTAACTAATATTATAAATGTGAAAGTATGGATGGATGGATGTTTGTTTGTTACTCAATCACGCCAGAACGGCCCAACGGATCTGGATGAAATTCGACACATAGATAGGGAAAAGTCTGGAATAGCACATAGGCTACTTTTTATCCCGGAAAATTATGTAGTTCCCGCGGGATAGCGATTAACGAATTCTTTGCAGACGAAGTGGCTGGCAACAGCTAGTAACTTATAAAATCAGAAGGACGAATCAAGTATCTCTTTTTTGTAATTAAATTGACATTTGGTAACAAAACAACAGTTTTTGTTAATTAGTCAAAAAACAAGTAGCTATACTTGTATTCTGCATACATTATCAATGCAAATTCGTATTGCGCGATCAATAAAATAAACATTTTAATGCTACGAGTATTTATGAAACGATAAAAGCAAGTACTATCCCACATTACTTGCTATCTTAAGAACTCATTCAAGCCATTATGGTAGCACTTCATTATTGGTATTATTACGAATCGAAGTATTCCAAATGTTTATACATTAGGTATTTACTTTTATACCGTGTATCGACATTGATGTTATCCAGATGTTTGTATCTGTTTACTGATAATCTAACGAGGAAATTATTTAATTTAATGGACCTTATTCTACTTAAAAGCTGGTCACGTTTCAAACATTAAACAAAATTGACTAGGTATATTCTTATCACAATGGTGACAAATTATAGCAATAATTTATCAATTTGGTGGCTGTGCTCTGAAAAAGCCTAAAATTCATTTTGTTGACCTCAGATTTCTTTATCCGGGGAGAGGCAAAGGGATCAAAGTCCATACAGCCAAGTCCGACACACATAAAACACAACTTTTCTCGTAACAAATATGCAACTCCTATGAACAGTTTAAAATGCATTTTAATGTATACTAGGATTAAAAAGCTTTTAAAATCGGACATGTTTACAAATGGAGGCAAAACAAACTCAAGTCAGCCACTGCCTTATAAAGGCTCTACCCACGGCGTGATGTCAACTGCGTAGGTAGAAGATAAATCGAGCTTTTATCGTACCTCCTTAATTATAAGTACATAAACAGGCTAACGTCTAGCTTTTTAGCTTCTAATACCTAGTGGGATTTCGCCTACATTAGCGACAAAAACAACAAAAGTTTTAAAGTGCTTCCATCAAAACATGGATAGCAAAAAAGGGATTGAAAATAGTCAAAAAAGGAACTAAAAGCAGAGTTAAATGTCAAAGTGACAGATAAAAACGAATGAATGAATGTCAAGTTAACATAAAAGTATACATACAAGCGTTTATGAATAAGGGCATTAATCGGCCTTTAGGTATTGTTTCCTTAGGCTCTGTCTACCCCGTAAAAGATAAAGACGTGATTTATGTGTATGTATGTATTATGTGAAGTATTACTAAAACAGGAGGAAAATAAAATTAGTAATAACTGTGTCTTGGAATATTTGTTACTATTGGAGGATAATTCATGCAGTTCGAATGCATTACGCTATTTGACCTTCACTCGTTACATAACAAACTACATAATAATATGTTTTGCGCAGTTGCATATTTAATCTGATTCACAAAAACGACTAAGCTTACTTTTTTTTGCTTTTGACTGTCTATTTGCGATCCAATTTTGGTTCATCACTACATAGTATAAAACAAAGTCGCATTCCGCTGTCTGTCTGTCCCTATGTATGCTTAGATCTTTAAAACTATCCAACGGATTTCGATTGTGATTCAAGAGGAAGGTTGTATGTATAAGGGTTCGACCAAACCGCCGCGTATACGCAGTGACGAGTCGTAGGCGTCACGTTTTCTCACCGTGTCTTCATAGATTTTGTTGCGATTCCGTAACGTCACCGTTTTTTAAGCGGTATAATTCTACGCAGACGAAGTCGCGGGCAGAAGCTAGTATTTTATTTTAAAAATAAAATCTGTAGATGCTAATCCTCGGTCAATTTTAAGTCATGGTTTGTATATGGTTTATCTGGTTGTGATAAAATGACCAAAATTCTACGTAATTTTTACATAAAATGCGTTACAACCGCCTTGTTCAGAAGCCTGCCCCAAGGTCCGTGTGACATAACGCATGACATCACTGGTTACACGTAAACACGCTAACAGCCCTAGCACACGTGTATGCTAAATAATATATTAAAAAGGACATTAAAACGGACATTTTTAACTGTGAACTTACACGCACTCTGTATTAACGGGTTATTAATTTTGCCAGAGATATGATAATGGTATAGGTAGACACGATATCTTGTGCCCTCGATTAAACCGAAGTTCTTGCGTTAACTATTGATTAGAAAAGTTTAAAAAATCCGGCCAAGTGCGAGTCGAGCCCTGTGCCTAAGGAAAATATACGCAGTGCCGGTTCACTATTTTTGAATTTATATATATATTTTAATATGTGCTTTCAGTAGCACTTGATGGTCCCATCGGAAGACCAGCGCTGGCTGCAAGGCCAGCATTATGCTGAGATGGGACCATTTCATGATGCATGTTTTTTTTGCTTCTTTTCTTCTTTTGTCTGTAATGTTATCATGAATAAATGTTTTCTTTCTTTCTTTCTTTCTTTCTTTCAGTAGGAGGTCATTTTATATTGGTTTTCCCGTTGTGCTATTTAAGCCTCCCTCAATCATACCAAAATTTCTTTTAGGACAACTGGAAGTACCCCATAGGTTTTTATAGAACGGTAATTTGTATGAAAGTATCTTTTCTAATGAGTGTATCATTTAATTGCGTACACTTCGAGGGTTGATTTTCGGTTGATTTTCCCTTTTTGTTTGTCGGTTAAGTACAAAATTTTCTTTTGAAAAGAAAATAGCTTCGTTTATGATACTCATCGGGGTTTAGGTCGCGTGCTCACTTGGAATAAGTTGTTTCCGTTTCTCATTGATTTAAAACGACCTTGTGAATCCGCTTTAGTCACGAATGACTCTTAATAACACCGGCGTTAAGGTCAAATTCATAGAACAAAAACGATTAAAGAATCGTTAGCTTGAAGATTTTAATTGATGCAGTTGCCAGTAAAAAATACGACTTTGGGTTGTCATTGAAAAGCAGACGTTCTGTGAACTGTGATAAGATCTGTAGTTATAATGTAAACCTACAAAAATACTATAATTAACGGTAAAATAATTGCAATAAGTTCGGGTAACAAGCTGTTTAGAAAAATTTCGTTCCACAAAAAAGTAAAATTAAAAAAAAACGCCGTTTAAAAATATAAACGATCATTCAAACAGCTTCAATACATTCTTATGCGACTTTAAACTGCACGAAACGAAATTTCCAAACAGCATTGCTACTCAGAAAAAAATAACACTCACCAATGTAACAATGTCTCCAGGATTGGCGGCAGCTATCCTCCTCAGTCTTTCATATAACATATCCAATAGCCTTTGATGTTTCGCATTGAGGTCGTCTAGTTCCCTTGCAACCGCTTCGGCGCCGCTCTGCTCTGTCAAATTCTTGTTTCTGCTCCTATATCTTTCGGCCTGGTCTAATTCCGCTTGTCTCTTCAGCTGTTTCATGTCGATCGATGGATGAACCTCGTCGCAAAGCCACTCCGCGTAACGTTGGCCTCTCGATGAGTAAATCTAGATCGAGTTAGGATCGAAGCGCGTTAGAGGTTAGTCGAGACTGTTCCTTTTGACACTGGCCAGTTGTACAAACAAAAGTTTAAAAGTAAATTTGAATAAAATTAAATTCGAAAATGGAATCTGATACTGGCCATCGTGAGATGCAAAAGAACAGCCTGGCGTTTGTTACAGTTAAGCATTCGATATTAGAATGTAAAAAAATTAACGATCATTCAGCCAGATATACAAATTCTAATCCATTGCTATAATCATACAGATTTTATTCAATCGTCATTTCTTACAAAGCATCGTATTTCATACATCATTTTCATAAAATATAAATCTCATTTTTTTTCATGGTAACATTTACTGTTCAGCTTCAAGGTTTCCCAGGACAGACTCATGCTGGGAGACAGTCAAAGCTTTTTTAAAGCGTGCAACACCAAACATTATGTGAAAACGTCAAAAAATCTATTTTCGTGCATTTTTCCCCAAAAAAATACCAAAGCCGGAATAATCAAAAGAAAAATATATTTTTTATTTTCAATTTACAGCAACACTGATAGCTCCAAACAATGCATGCAAAGCTAGACATCTAAGATCAATGAACCCAATTACTCTATAAAATCCGGTGAAAATTGAGCTCCGGGTCTTAACGATTTCTATAAACGTGAAGCTCTCAATAAAACGGCAATGTAAAAAAACAAATTTGAATTTTAAATTGAGTTTGCTCAGGATGGTGAGTATCGTAATTGTTTGCTAATTCTATTTTTTGCTTTAGTCACAATGCAATATTTCAGAGCAGCAGTAATATATTGCTGTTTACTTCAATAAAACCACTCACACATCACACACACAAAACAAGTTAGGATAGTTAATAGTCTTGTTAAATCACAAAAGGCAAAGGTCCATGCGCAGAAGCATTATTTCATCTATGGCTAAGCAGGAGCAGGAGTGCATATAAAAGTAAAAAAAAAGTAGAAGTGCGTCGAGTCATAGACAAGAACCTAGACGAGAAGACCCAAAAAAAGAAGAAGTCAATCGACAAAAGCAAATCGAGGATTCAGGTAAGGTATTGAAATAGAAACGCTGAACATCTCATACAATCCATCCAGAAACAATCATAGACAGTACTAAGTCCTAAATAAAATGAAACGAGGAGTGCTTACATAAAAATTAAAGGCATAATGCTTCAACAATAATAGCACTCTTCGTTTCAGTTCTTCGGGAGAAAAAACGATTTCGAATTTCAAACGCAATAAAAAGGACCACAGACTAAATGAATGCCTATGCAAACTTTTATTGTGCTGTCATTTACCTTGGCCTCCCTTATGAATCTTCCGCCGTCAACGTTAACTTTCTCTATCTTAGGCGTTCTCTCCACAACGCTGGTGAGTAGATTCTGTAATTTAAACCACAAGACACCCAAATATTAGGTAATATTAGTATTAAAGTGCACAAATTAACCTCGTGCCGTAAGACAGTACCGGTTAAATGGGATGTCAACATGCTATTTCCAGTCTTAAACAAACGTGGTATTAAATTAGTATAACTACCTCTTGAGTTATTAAAGTCATGCTCTAAAATTAAATTAGGACTTTTTGAGTGGTCACCCACAAACGCCCAATTTTTTAAACTTTAATCCATTAATCGTACATGCAGTAGGTATCTGAAGATTACGATTTCCAAACAAAACTTAAACGAGGACTTGAAAACTTGAAACCTAACTTCCACTAGTGACTTAACAGTCAATTATTTAACCCTATCTTCAAGACAAATTTCAAAATTAAACATGAAAGCAGTTTACGTTGCTACGCCAGTGGAAATTTCCACTTCCTAGCCAAACATTTCACCACCCTCGGAATGTAATGTATTAAAATTAAAACAACAGGGTTAGGAATATTCCGTTCCGGAATTCCATTCTCTATACTAATGTCCTACACCCGCTGCCTGGCATACTATAAATCACAAGTGCGCTGCACAGACGCGTGCGTCATCTATCGATAATCGATTATCGATTTCTGGAAGATCTGAGGACTCTGAAATGGTGTCCACTGATGAATTGTGGTTTAATGGTGCGGGCATGTTATGCATGTCTATCTCACCTGATAGAAAGTACAGATAAGGCCACTGGTTCAGTAACAGCCTATTTTTGAAGTGAAAATTTCTTTAGCGGCGTTGGACACTTTTTGGGATGGGAAAATTTTTAAACTCGCGTCAGACGGAGGGAGAGTTTAAGCTAAGAGCTTATTTTGAAATACGAATGAAGCTAGAGTCGCGTTCGATTTTTGAAGTGTACGTTAATTTCGTCGCTTTAACTTATGTGCGTTTGGCCTAGTGGTGTGGAATAATAGTGCGTTCTCTCAAAGTGACCGCAGTTCGAATCTCGAATAGAAAAAGTTTTTTTTTTCTTTTTTCGCGAGTGTGTGAAGGTTTCACTCCTGCCGGCACTCCCGGAGTGCTACCCGGGTTTTTTTTGTAATTACTTTCTCTATCGCCAGGCAGCGAATCTTTGACGTTAGTAGTCACTACGGAGTTAGTAACTCACCCTCGTCGGTTCAAACTGTTCCTTCGGCCGGACCTCGACGGGCGGCATCGCTTGCAGTTTGCCGAACGAGTCGTCGATCCACTCCGCCTCTTTCTCGAGGCCAGCGTTGTAGTTACGTAGGAGCTGGTAAGCAGCTTCACAGCTTCGGAGGCTGGGGACAGAAGTAGAGTTTAATAAAAGCCGTGGAAGTCTAGTGGTTTGACCTCTCAAGCGGAGGGTCGTAGGTTCGAATCCTGGGTTCGCACCTTTGAGTTTTTCGGAATTTATGTGCGATATCTCATTTGAAATTTATCATGAGCTTCTCGGTGAAGGAAAACATCTTGAGGAAACCTGCACACACAACTGCGAAGCAATTCAATGGTATGTGTGAAGTTCCCAATCAGCACTGGGCACGCGTGGGAACTATAGCCCAAGCCCTCTCCATGTGCCCAACAGTGGGTTGTATATAGGCTGGAGATGAATAGAGGGCGGGTTAGTGATTGCTCAACATAAAAAAATGTTATCGCATTAGGAGCCTCCTTTTTTAAAATCTTTCAAAGAGCTTAGAAAATAGGTATCAGCCAAGTTAAAATAATCGTTAGGGCATTGCATTAGGACCTTTTTTTCACAACATATCCTTGCAGCTGTTTTCCCCAGCTGTTTTTCTATATCCAGGTGTTCCAGATGTTCCAGGTGTAGCTTACCGTTCAGCAAGCTGGCTGCAGACGCTGTTCCAGCGGTTGTTGAGCTGCGTGACCTCCTTGTCCAGGCGTTCCAGGTCGATGTGTTTCCCCTGGCGCGGGAGCGAGGAGTGCGGCAGCGCGGCGCGGGAGCCCTCCACCAGGCGGCGGCAGTTCTCCGCGTCGTCGTTCATCTGTTCCACCTGGACCTGCTGCTTGCTCACTGCCACCTGCATGCGGAGCAGGTCTTCGTGCATCTGTAGAAAATATACGAAAGAAATGGTTATTTCTACTCCTGTACCCGTGACTATAATGGCAGAGATAGTATCACAAAGGCGTACTTTTTATATGTGAATAAATGTATTTTCAATGGGACTCCCTACTGAATCGAAAAATTATATTATAGTACTAACTGAAGACGGATTAAAAAACCGTAGTATTTCTTCCTAATTAAAAATAGTATACTAGGTTGACGGAAGTCACTAAAACGTCTCAAAACTTTTCTACACTTGAAAGAAGGCCGTTCTTACATCTTTTAGTAGTTCGGTGTCGTTGGGCAGATCGCTGAACTGTGCCAGCTTGATCTCGAACTCGGAGATGGTCTGGTGGTTCTCTTCCATGCTGTTCACCACTATTTCCACGTACTTCAGCCTGAGGAGATACGAAAGCTTTAATTGAATTAAGAGTGGTTGAGACCGTGCGGAGAGACCACAATAAAAAGATCTCGAGGGAAGAGAGTGGAAAATAGTATTTATGTAACCGTGATGTAGAGCGTTTTGACGTCATAAGCGTCAACTATTCGCGCGTCGTAACCGTTCATGTCGTCGACGCCTAGGTGGCGCTAGGGTCGCTACAAGACACACGTTAAGTAACAATGAAGATAAAATTGTCGTTGATGTTTCGCATAGTAAAAATTAACTGAATCTGGATTCTGTTACCGTATTAAGATTTTCAAACAAGCCCGTTCATTTGATATACCCGTGTCACGTGGAGAAAATCGCAAAATTTTGTTTACTTCTAATTTGCTCATTAAAGTGAACCCAAGTGGTCCCAGAAATACTATCGACATAATACCTAGACTCAGAACAAATAGGCCGTGGACCCACAGACAAACATATAAAGAATGGAATGATCTTATAGGGGTTTCGTTAACCTTTTCAGGTACAGAACTCTAGAACTATCGCCGCATAGTGAGACAAACGGTTTTGGTTCAAAAATTATCAATTATGTGAAATTTTAAAGAAGTTGATAATCAGAGTAAGATTATACCTTTCCACGAACAGCTGGCTCTTGGACTGCATGTCGTTCCATTTGCCCATCACCTTGTCCAAATTCTTTTTCATGGCTGGCGTCTTCAGCGCAATGCCTGTGGAAGAAAGATTAACTTTAAAAACGTGAATAAGAGTTTTTAAAAACGTGGCCTTAAACAAGTATCTAAATTTGATTAATTCATAACTTTTTTTTCTCGTAATTTCGCAGCATAGAAAAGACATTTATTAGAAGAAGCAGGCTCCCCTCTACCCAATAGTGGGACAACATACAAGCTACTTGCAGAAAAGATTCACTGAATCTTGCCTAGGCTCAAGGCTGACACTTGCTCTAGGTTTTTAATATAAAACTACCGTGATGCTCATACATAATTATTATTAATATAAACAACCAGATTACTCACGTTTTATTACGTCGGAAAAAGTCCAACAGTTTCGAATCATCTGAGATTCTTATTCATGGTGCGACGGGGGCCAAGGCGCGACGGGAATAAGAATCTCGGATGATTCGAAACTGTCGGACCTTTTCCGACGTAATAAAACGTGAGTAATCTGGTTGCTTACATTAATTTGCTCTAGGTTTTTTTCTCGTTGGTTGGGGGTGTAAACTATGGCATTCTGTTTATACTACCACTTGTTTTATAAGACCTACAGTACTTAATAAAGTCTATTAACAAGTCATCAAAGTTTTCGCCGAGCTAAACCCCAATCTCATCATTCGTGATGGAGTAGTGGAGGTGCTGGGATAGAAAGGTTTCGACCTTTCTATCCCAGCACCTCCACTACTTGTAACGACCGTCCAAAAAGGAACTGAATATTTTATTCGGTTACTTAAATAAAGCAGGGTTTTCATTGACGCCCATAACACGATTTGAGTATGTCTCAATATTAGTCATAAATAATAAAAAGGGTCGTGACAGACGGACGGACGGACGGACGGACGGACAATAAAGTGATCCTATAAGGGTTCCTTTTTTTCCTTTTGAGGTACGGAACCCTAAAAAAGTACTTTAATGTTCCTGTTTTAAGAAAAGAAGTTAAACTCACCTCTGAACGTGGCCTGGACCTCTTCCACATCCCTATTCAGGGAGTGCACAGCGCTCTCCCAATCCTTATGCTGCAGGACCAGGTGCTCCAAGGAGTCCAGGTCCCGGGGTATATGGCTGGCTATCCGTTCGTGCAGCTGTCTCTCCAGGATGTCCAGACGTTCCAGCAGCGACGACGACTGCTCGGTGAAGATTCGGGCGGCATTCTTGCTTTCCTCTGGTAAATAAAAGTTCAATAGTGAGACTTTTGATAGGCAATTAACCATCTAAGCGATATCGTAGACATTAGGTTGTAAATTGTACAATAAGAAATAAAATAAATGACAATCGACGATTCTTTAACGCAATGTAAATTTGTAACCAGAGTAATGTAACTGCTTCCTATAAATGTTTATTAAAGTGTATTTGAGACTTTTACTAGCATTTTGGGCAACATTACGAACATATGGAGGATCATCAAAGGTAATCGAGGTGTACCTTCCGCAGAAAACATTTCTAAGGTGGCTGGTAGAAATTAAAAAACACTACATCTATCGTAACACTTCGAAGTTATTTCTGAGAATGACATCGCTGTAAATTTGTTACTACTAAACGCTGATATTATGTCGACAAACGGCAACTATAACTTCCTACTCTATGCAAAAAAGGCGTTTCATTTCTGGTTACTTTCCACCACCCAATAATACCAAAAGATACCAGCGACACATCACCATCACTCTATGCATAGCGGACTAACAAAAACTTCAAGCCACAAAGACTACAAACTCCACGAAAAACAAAAAGAACATCGAACGGCAAAGCCAAAGCCTATGGATATAATAAAAAAAAAACAGTTCTGAAAACTTAATAATAAAACGCACCTGACAACCGATAATCGTACCACGTGCGTTCGAAACTTATATTTCTAACCACTCTCACAACTCTCTGAAACATTTAAACTGTATTTAAACGAACGAGTTTTGTACCCGCCTGTTCTATTCTAGAAATGTGACTGGATAGCCGCCCAGACAATTTTACAGTTATGCTTAAAGAACCACAAGGTCATAGTGGTTCAATTTTATTTGATTTGTTTACAAACAATTTAGTCGCCACTCACAATAATTGGAATAGAACCTCATCGTTTAATGAACTATGAACGCGTTCGTGATCGTAATTAGTTTATAATGTCTGTTGTGGTACACAAAACAATTGGGAACAAGTAGGTTTTTCGTCGCCAACCTTTTTTGCATAACACAAAGTCGAGCCGTTAAAATTGCGTTAGAAACGATATTGGTTGAGTTTATATCTATGTTTGTAGCGAATAGGTACCTAATAAGTTGTCCGGAAGTATACCGAAAAGAAAACTCAGGAAAATTAGCTATTAGCAAGTACCAGGATATCAGATCCTTTAAGAGATTATTTTGAAATACAAATGGACGCCTTCGATTCTTGAAGTGTTTTTTGTTGACTCCTATCGCTTGTAAAATGGGTGCTTTAAAAATTGTATCTTAAACCTGTGTACAAATTATTCCTACCCCATAACTTCCCACCGTTGTCCAAGCGGTCACTTAAGTTAAACTGCTACAAGGCCGACACCCAAAATTGCCCTTGCTATTGAGTAACGACAATGTCGTGACATCATACCGTGTAGGAGCACTCTGAGGTATTTTGTTTTGAAGATACGTTAGTTGTAGGCGAGTTGCGTAGTGCTTGTAATTGCTATACCTATGTTTGGAAACAGGGGTGTGGTCTTAATCTATACATACTTATAATAAAAGCTGTTAATTATTATTGTGTTTAAAAATTGTATTAAATATACGCCTGCTTATTTATTTGTACATATATTCATATATACCGTCACGCCTCTTTCCCATGGAGGGAGGCAGAGACTACTTGCTTCCACTTGCTATAATCCTGACACACCTCTATCGCTTCGTCCACATTCATCAATCTCTTCAGCTCGTCGGTTTCGGGTACTTCTGACCTGACCTTCTTTCAAAACGTCTCCTATTTGGTCCTTGAACGATCGTCTAGGCCTTCCCCTCCCAACGCAACCATTCACACACACATTGCCAAACAATCCAACAAATATTATAAATGCGAAAGTTTGTGAGTATGGATGTATTGATGTTTGTTACTCTTTCAAGCCAGGACGCCTGCGCTGCATAGATATAGTTCATATTAGGCGCAAAGATAGATTATAGTCTAGAATAACACTTAGGCTATTTTTTATCCCGAAAAATCGCGTAGTTCCCGCGGGATAGCTATAAATGATTTGAAGACGAAGTAGCGTGCAACAGTTAGTTAAATTATATATCTTCTGTTGGTTATATGCTCGGTGTAGCTACGATACAGTGTGCTGCAATTCTTAACAATAGAAAATGGAATGCAGCCTCTTATTCATCAACAACTCATTGGTGGCAATGATGTCACTGCAGTCTGGGCTGTTCATCGCCTTCAGAGATTTAATCCTATGATTGTATGAATCAATGACTATATATACACATGACAGCATACTCATATAGAGGGGTCAGGATGATGTGAACTGTCAAAAACAGGATGAAGGCCAAAGGCCGAGACTAATTATTTAAATTGGTATCGTAACATTTTCAGTGTCACCTGGGATGTTAAAATAAGGACCTAATTAGGGCATATGCATTAAAATCTAAACAATTTGTTAGGCTAGTATTTTGAGCTGTAATGGCTCTATGTGTTATTTAAAATTAATCACAATCTTTTCATCGAAAAAACAAAACATCGTGTATTGCTCGCTAGTTAGGTAAATGAAATTCGCTGACTTGAAGCAAAGAGTCGAATGCCGCTTTCAATAATCGGGTCTGTAGTCATCTTGCATAACTCGATCAGAAATATTTTCAGACTAATAAAAACGAAGCAAAACTACAATTGCATTGAAGGTATTTTCCCACAAAAGCATTTAAGATTCGGTTGGTACTTCTAGCGACGTTATAGGAAGCGTAGTTCAATTTTATTTATTTTTTTCAAAGGTTTCAGCGTTGTATTACCTGTGTTATTTCAAAAGTTTTATTTTACTTGAATGTCTACATACCACCTTTTCCTCTCGAAAATATTCGCTTGATTTTCTTCATGTTTGAACACCTTTATTGCACGTACAATAAGGCACAAAATCTCGTTAGCACTTCGATTTCGTTATTGATAATTTGTGTTCACTTTTGTTACTACGTAATTATACTTTTTAATGAACCAATATTCAGTAATTTGTATTCATTTGTGTTCAAATATATGTATAATAAAATGTGAAGAGAAATCAGTTTTTTTTATTTAGCTACAAGTAATTTAAATAAAAAAGCTACAAAAACAAAATAAAATTGTAAATTTACGGCGTATGAATCATTTATCAAAAAACATAACGTTAGAATCATTCATATCAAAAACTCAAACAAAACAGGATTTGCGTGTGTATTTCACCAGCATAATTCAAGTAAGCAACATTTAAATTTTTTACTTAAAAAAATACAAGTCAAGAAAAAAATCCACATTTGTGGCAACACCCCCTAATGTCAACACAAACACAACCACACAGTGGTCGAACTCCACTAAAACAAAAAACTAACGAATTTTACAACGAAACACACATCGATACGATAACGTGTCCCGTGCCAATGAAGAGCGTAGTACGTACTAATTGCGACTGGCTCCCGTAGGACGATACGCTACTGTCAGTTGTAAGTTTGTGACTTGAAGAATGTAGATGTGTGGCGTGCGAGGATTTGATACTTGGTTTTAAATTGCTATCTAAAAAGTACTGTTTTAAATGCTGTAGTTTAATGAATTGATGCTAATAGACGGGCGAATGTTTTGTTAACGTGTTTTTGGTGATGAAGTCATTGTTTTGTATTGTATTGTAAATAAAATCAGCGTGATTACACGTTCGAACGGTTTTGTATACTTTAATACTCATATTCGTACTATCTGCTGTCTGCAGATTCGTTCTTTTCATACAGCGAAGATCTCCGAAGTATCAAGTGAATACTACCATACCATATCATCTAAGGAGGAAAGAGTTAGTTATTTTTCTGTTATTATTTACGTCAGCAAAAATCAGCCTATAGTTTTTGATACACAAGCTTTTTATCCTACTAATATAATAAATGCGAAAGTTTGTGACGATGTGACGATGCGAGTGAGTGAGTATGTTTGTTCCTTCTTCACGCTAAAACGACTGGACGGATTTTGATAAAACTTGGAACGAAGATAGCTGGTACCCTAGATTAAAATATAGGCTACTTTTTATCCCGGAAAATTGCGTAGTTCCCGCGGGATAGTGATAAACAGAGGTCGAAGCTGCCTAGACTCGCAACGTAAATAATTATTGCACAATATTATCAGTTCTTAAATTAACTCTACGCGCACGAAATCGCGGGCAGAAGCTAGTAATTAAATAAAACCGTGGTGTACCACAAGTATCAAGACTACCCGTACTCCATACTGTGTTAAGGTGCAGTACACCCACTCCTCAATTACACTATCACTGTCACTATCGCGCGCGAGCGTTATTCCTGGCTATCGAATTAACTGCTACTTACAAGGTCTGCAAGGTCCACAAACAAGGTCTATTGAACAATAGGGTTGCCAGTAACCACTTTGTGCAAAAAACTGAACATATTTTTAATTCACAGGGTTTACAGGCTCTTGCTTAATACCTATATCCTGTCAATCGTTCAAAGGTTAACTGGAAGAAATCCCTTTTAGGGATAAGTTTGCCTTTGTGCATTTGTGTTTTCCTGTATTTATCTTTTTCACGTGTTTTATGTACAATAAAGAGATACATACATACAGGTCGGGGCAGATATTATGTATGAAAAATACGAGTGTTTGTTCTCGAGCCTTGGATGTATATTTAAGTATGTATTTTACTTGTGTATGTTTGAGGTATGTCAGAATCGTAGCAAGTGGAACAAAGTAGTTTCTGCCTACCCCTGTGGGAAAGAGGCGTGACGGTATGTATGTATGTTTGTATGTAGGTATAAGTAAATTACCTATCCGTTTATCTAGTTCCCTTATTACCAGTTTGGGACTAGGTCAATTCGTGTCAATTGTCCCAAGATATTATTACGGTAATATAACTTAAAACTGTAGTAAGTGTCATTTTATAGCAGTCGGGTTAAAAAAGGAAGGATTCTCAATTTTACCTGTGACGTCTAAACTGACCTCAAAAAGATGAGTTTTAATTTTGCAACAGCCAAATCAATCTAGTTTCTACAAAGCATCCGTTTTTAAATGATAAAGAATTTAAAGTATTAAATAAAGAACAAAAACAAAACAAAAAAATTACTCATTTTGCTGCCCCGCTACCACGACATAAAGAGCCTGCCTGAGAGCTTTATAAATTAAAAGTAATTTTATTTCATGTTTAGTAGATAATAATAAATATAGCTATTTTGTGTTAATCTGTAAGTTTGTGCCGTTTTGGCTTTAGCTGTTAAGGTGCAAATTTGTCATGAATAAATAAATAAATAAAGTATTTATTTAAACAAAACCGATCTTAACAAGTACCAAGATGTTTTTCTGTTAATAATTTGGACATCTGCAAATTAACGCCAGAATCTTTTATGCCGCTTATAAAATTAACCCGGCGTTCTTTGTTTACGCGATTTAGTAAATTCGGTCTCCAAATACAAATCTAAACGACAGCAGTGACCTACATCATGTTCAAAAGAACGGACAATTGCTTCACAATTTACCAATTCAGCCAATAGCAAAGCATTCTCGGTGGTCTCAATAAAATTGATTAATTACAAGTTCCTTTTAATTCAATAAACTTTTACGAGACGGCACAAACATAATTTTTCAATAACATTGTGTTTATCTCATTGAAATAAAGACTGCTCTGGCGCTGACTATAGTTCCGTTGTTCATTATCATTATGAGCAGATTAATATAAAAAATATGCGATAACTTTTTAACTTTTACACTTTCTCTTCTGTCTCTTTCATTCTGTTTCCCCATCGTATAAGCGAGTGAGACACGTTTATTGAGGAACATTGGTACAGAACCCTAAAAAAATTACTCAATACATATTCACACACGGACATACACAAATCACGTCTATAATCACTTTAGGGGCAAATTTAGCATGATTGTGGTTGTCAAGTCATGTCTTTAAGAGGGTGCATCCGTGCTGAGCTCGCAACGTCGCATTTTTGGTGATTTTTTGCGATTATTTCACAGAAATTGAATGAAAGTATCAAATATCCGTCTGTAGTGCACTTCGTTTTTAGTGTATTAATGTGTCTAATGCAATAATTCTTCGTGATGGACTTCTATTTTCTTATTAAATGAGATATAGTATTTTATCCCTTTAAAACGAAAATAAAAGTTCATCACCATTAATCATTGCATTGGACACATTAATACACTAAAAACGAAGTGCACTACAGACGGATATTTGATACTTTCATTCAATTTCTGTGAAATAATCGCAAAAAATCACCAAAAATGCGATGTTGCGAGCTCAGCACGGATGCACCCTCTTAACCCTTACGCGGTAGACAGAGCCTAAGGTCAAGCCCTAAAGGCCATATTTAGCGTTTAAGTGGGCGTATAGGTAGAAAGGGGAATCAAAATGGGGTTGCTCGCCGCATCGTCTATAACACGGTTCCTAAGATTTTCGCCCATTCCCTCGCTGGGCTTTTACCATCTGCGCGGAAAAGGACACAACTGGTACATTCTTAATTTTCTTTGCTCCCACACCAGCATTCATTTTCAGATTCACGGTTAAGTTCATTCGAAATATTGGGACCTCAATAAAGGTAATCGCGGTTCATATCCCGTTTATAATATTTCGAATTCACCGTAAACAGAGCATAGAATAGACCAGGCCCTTGATCGGTAATACATTGAAAGAAAGAGATGTCCTTATACAGGATTACCTATGTGTAGGCGAGACGCAATTATCCTTTTTCGTCCGTTTCTCGCGAATGCGGTATTTTTGTTGGCCACACTTTAAAACTATGGCAGCCATAACCTGTGAGCGGAAGTGATCGGTGAAAATAAAACAACTTTTTGGGTTTTTAAGTGAAAAGAGTTCATTTAGTATGTTTTTGAGGCGTTAAATTAACGTTCCGCTATAGTGAATTGTAGTGTTTTTGTCAACTCAGGCTAGTAGTGCATTATATGGTCATAACTACGATACGTACTTATAGATACTATCTTTGTCTCAAAGTGATACGCAAGCGCCTGGTCTATTCTATGCTCTGTCTACGGAATTCACACATTATGGTTATAAACCCTTACCTTCGGCTCGTGCGCGTCGTTCGAATTCGTCAAACAGTCGGTTGACGTCATCAATTTCTCTGCGCAGACGGCGCAACTGCGGGTCAGCGGGGTCGCCCTCGGCGAGCAATTTCTCGGCGTCTTCGTTCAACGCCCGCCTGATGGCTTGGCGTTGCTCAGCGCCCATAGCCACGAACTGTTATAAAACAAGGTTTTTTAGCATTGATATATTAGAACACTCCTCACTTATCTTATCAACACGTAGCCTTAACTCTTGGGATTATAAAGCATTTGGCGTAAGTACTATAAAACTAATTGATTTGTTATTTACTTGTATATTACGACGTTTCCTGTGAAAAGGTTCTACTGTGCCTTTATAATCAATTTATTCGAGATACACACAGAACCACCAAACAATACATATATACATGCAGACCGTCACGCCTCTTTCCCACAGAGGTAGGCAGAGACTACTTTGTTCCACTTGCTACGATCCTGACACACCTCTTTCGCTTCATCCACATTCATCAATCTCTTCATACATGCTCGTCGGTTTCGGGTACAAACAATTAAACAAACAAACAATAAAACAATTAAACCCTTAAATGGGTTTAAATTGTACTTCTATAATCTAAAATTACGTAAAGTTATTTTTTTTTATTAAAAACATTATTTCGAACACTTTTTGTCGACTGTGCTTGAATTAACATACATACATATATTAACATACATATTAGGTAGACGAAGCCCAGGAAGAAGAAGAACATCTTGGCTTAAAAATCTACGCCAGTGGTACAATAAAAGCACCCGATCGTTGTTCAGAGCTGTTGTGTCGAAGGTTCAAGTCGCCGTAATGATCGCCAACCTTCGATATCCTACATTATGTAAACGAAATTTCAAGTCAATCTGACCACTAGATGTGGGTCAAAGTTGACTCAACAAGAATTAACCTAAAAACAAACAGGTTTTCAGTCTTAACTATCCTATTTGATAAAAAAAATTGTAACCTCAAAACGTCTCATTTTTGTTAGGTATTTTTTAACTATTTCGTCGTAAATAAAGTAACTGGAGATAAAATATCAGCAAAATTATGTACAAAATATTGCCTCAGGTTTATTTGATAACATAATACACGTTATTATTTACAAAAATTTGCAAATTGAGGTTAGAATTTTGTTTACCAAACAGGACAGTTAAGAATGAAACGACCTTAGTTAAATAAAAGATTGCAAACACAGCTATAAATACTAACCTGTGGGAAGTCCCATCCCTTCACGACTTTGATGGTTGCGAAGATCATATTCTGTCTCATTCTTAACTGCTTTCTCTGCCATAGTTGGATCACCTTTAACAACGAAAACCACACTATAACCACTATGCCGTAGCAAACCGTTTTAAACGAACTCAAAGTCCACATAATCACGAAAGATTGCACTAAATGTTATTTAGAAGATTGATAAGAAATTGTTGTGTATTCCTTAAAAGATGAGACGCTACTAAGATTGTCTTGGAGTTATTTTCTATAAGTTGGTGACAAATTTGTTGACAAGCTCATTAATGCTCGTTATTACAGTCTCATATTTATTTTATCTTAAGTATTATATAATAATGTTATGTGTGTTTGTATGTATTATTAGGTATGTATTATAATTGTTAGTATTGTTGTTTTTATTATCCCTGCGTTTCTCCTATCTATTAGTTTCTGCCTACTTAAACTGTCTTCAACTTATTTCTGTGTTATTGGTTGTCTGGTAGAGATCGCTATTAAGCGATAAGACCGCCTATTGTCTAATTTGTTCTTTGTTTCTGTATTGTTTTGTACTGATTTGTGGTGTTCAATAAAGAGTATTTGTATTGCATTATATTGTAATGTCTGCTGTTGAATTTTGATAGTTTATTGGGACAGGAATAAAGTGCGATGTAGCTTCGTCGTCGTTGTGGATATAGCAGTATTTGCATTGATTATTTTGGTAATTAAAGGCCCATTTAGACACATGCAAGAATTGCATGCAAGTTTCATTACATTGCGGGTTGTCGGGGTAAACCGATATCAACCGATCTGTCAAACATCGCAATGTAGGTAACAAAAATAGCATACTATTCTTGCATGTGTCTAAATGGACCTTACGGCTCATTGTAGGAGTTCAGAGAAAGTTATGTGTATATTAATGCAATTAGAGTTCTTTTAGACTGCTAGTACGAGATTTGGCGCTCAAGATTCTGATTGCCGATCGTTTGGTTCGTATAAGATAAGTCAACGCGCGTAAAAAGAGCTCTGGGTGGCTAGTGGAGGAGATCGTTTGCGCATCTGGTATAGTAGCGTCCCCCACCGCTCCCGCCGATTTGGTCCGTATTACGCTCATGCGTAGGTATATCGCCAGAAGCCCTTTTAAGAAAGAAAGAAAGAAAGAAGACATTTATTCTCTTTTGTAAGACACAGAAATAGACGTGCGCTGATTTACGTGCTGTGTGTTTTACGTGCGCTGATTTGTACTGAGATTTTGTCGCCTCGCCGCTCCACTCACCCGGTCGTAGGCGTTCCTGAGCCTGGTGGCGGCGTCTTGCGCGTCCGCGCAGGGCGGCGGCAGCGCCAGCACCGCGCCTGGGAGCTGCGCCTCCGTGCCCGCGCCGCCCAGCCGCACCAGCCAGCGGCTGCGCCCAGAGTTGTCCACCACGGTCACCGCTGAGCCCTTCTCGACCGCCAGCTGAGAATAATCATGATGTTAAAATACATGTCACAAATAAATCACGTAGTATCCTTTAGGGAGTAGATATAGCCACGTCTAGAAGTCATCCACTTCTTGATTGTGGGGGGCGGAGGCTTATGCTCCATCCAGAATAGAATTAGATAGAAGGAAAAATGGTAGAAGAAGAAGAAATACATTTATTGACAAAAAGTTCGACACAACACAAAAAATAAAATTAAAATAAACATCTTAAACATTAATAGCGGACAAATAAGTGCCGAATATTACTTATTAGTGGTACTTTGTAGCACAATTTTTTAGATATAATGACAGGTTGTATTACGGTGTCATTACTATCACATAGTAGGTAATTCGTTCACGTTTTGTCGAATTATGTTATAACTCCAAAAAAAGGTTTACAATCACTGATTCTAGATTCTAATATTATCCTGAATGGAGCATAGCAATACGCCCCGTCATGCTATAAAGGACACCCGAACACAACACTGGCGGTTCGTTTTTGGATCCATTCGGGGCGAAGAGCAGTGCTTGATCCGGTGCACCCTCGGCAACGGCTAATGATTTCCTGGCAGTTTCTGAGGGATATCATTGATCGTTGGCTAAGAGCCTGACAGGGGGGACAACGATGCCGACATTTTGTCACAACATTTTTGAATATATATTTTTACTTTGACATTGGCGAAGTTGTCGTCACTATAACGACTTGATACGCCACAAATACGAAGAAGAAGAAGAACACAACACTGACAATTTTAACTCACATTGGCATGCTTATAAGCGCAGACAGTCTCGGCCCTCAGCGGCCTAGTGACAGGCGCGCGACGCTGCTTGACAGGCCTGACGGTCTGCGCGGCGTCCACGAGCCGCGAGACCACGCCGCCGTGCCCGTTCAGCTCCTCGCGCAGTTCCTGCATGCCCTTCAGAAGACGCTCGCCCTGGTCCAACGTGAACTCGGACTGGGAGAAGGTGGAGTTCAGGGCTTCCTCGCGTCTGGAACAAAAAGACAAACGTCTGCTATAAACGACGGAATAGCCAAGTTATATAAACGAATGCCGCCCGCGCGAGTTACCGCTCTCGGTCCCCTTTGTCGTCCCACCCCGCGCCCCTGTGCCGCGCGGGCGAGGACTCAGTTAAGCGGCCAGTCTATACACCAGACAGCAATTGGTAGGACGCTTGGCATGTATAGCCTTGAAGACAGGGTTCAAATACCGATGGCACTTTTTCTATTATGCGGTTCAAAGGACCAACTTACTTCTGAATCCACTTCTCTGCCTCCTTGACCTCTTCGAAGAAGTTGTGGTACTGGGTTGTGTGTTTGAGATGCGTCTCGAGACATAATGTCAGCTGTAGAACCCAAGCCCATTGCGACTGCATCACCTGTGAACAAATCAATTAAAGTTACAACTTTTTCATACGATTTCTCGATTGACATCAGCGCCATCTCTTGTTTTGGTTTGGCGACATAGCCTAAAAGGAAATTGTTTTCATTTGGTTCCGAAACATTCACATAGATGGCGACTGAGCCAATCGCAACATAATGTGAAAAGACTGATTGCCGTACACAGAAAAATTTAGGCTGTTGTATTAATTAATCGCTATGGCTGATGATGACACAAGCTTTTTATTAACATGCGATGTTGTTATGTATGTTTAAGGTCGAATATTGTTAGTGATTTTTTCACATTTTTAGTGGTCGGATTGACGTGAAATTCTGGTGACCCGGCCAAGATCGTTTCCACAGGAGACAGACCTTCAACGATTGGTTTCATTGACTTGTAATTGGGTATGTACAGTAAGATGGATGATAATATAAGTAAAAAAAAACGCCAGTCGTCAATTATTATTTTAAAGTTAATCACATCTTGATTTCTTACGTGGTCGACAGAGCTTTGGGTAACAAGGCCTCAACGTTTAGGCGTATAGATGGAAAGGGGAATCAAAGTGATGGGTTGCTAGCCGCATCGCCTATAACGTCTATAGCATTTTGATTTAAAAACTTCTTTAGCGACGCTAAGCGCTTTTTGGGATGGGTAAAAAATTATAATTTCGCGACAGACGTAAGACGGAGGGAGAGTTTAAGTGCCATGATATCAGTATCCTCTAAGAGCTTATTTTGAAATACGAATGAATCGCGTTCGATTTTTGAAGTGTTCCTTTGTTGAGTCGTGGAGCAAAAGTACTAGGGCATCAGCACATTGTTAGAGGTCTGTCAATATAGATAATACGTTTTTTTTTGTAAGCGGCCAGTACGGTACGCGTATTGAGCATCATGGGGTTACAACATTAAAATCTAATTTAAGCTGCTGTTTTCACTTCTGCCGGCACTCCCGGAGTGCTAACCGTCTCTTTTTAGGTTAAGTTATATAACGAAGATCCTCTGACCTGCAGGTGGGCTTCTATTGTCTTGGTGGCAGGATGGTGCTGCGCGATCAGCGCCTCTCCTCTGTCGATCACATTGCTGAACTGGAGCTCTCGCTTCTCTAGCGACGACATCAGTTGCTGGAAAAACAAATAATTAAAACTTCCCTACATATTAATCTCGTCTTTGTCCCTTGCAGAGTAGACCGACCCTAGGGTAGTCCGATCCTAGGATCGCCCCTATACATACCCTATATATATACCCTAAGGTAGCAAGACCCATGTTTAGCATGAATGTGGACGTGTAGGTGGAAAAGGGTATTAAAATAGTGATGGGTTGCTAGCCGCATCGCCTATAACCTGATTCTTAAGATACAACACTTTGAAGTTCCGTACTACGGACATAGTAAATTCTGGATATGATTATTTAATGATTAAATTTGCGTTCTTGTCTTCGAATATACCTACAATGTTATTTAAAGATAAAGCAATGACTTATTTCTGTAAGTAGTCTTTCGTCGGAATCATACTAATATTATAAATGCGAAAGTTTGTGAGTGACGATGTGACGATGTGAGTGTGTATGTTTGTTCCTTCTTCACGCTAAAACGACTGGACGGATTTGGATAAAATTTGGAACGAAGATAGCTGGATTAAAATATAGGCTACTTTTATCTCGGAAAATTGCATAATTGGATAGCGATAAATATGTCAATTGCTAATTCTACGCGGACGAAGTCGCGGGCAGAAACTAGTTGTACATATATTCGAAAATCTCGTCACTGTGGTACCTTGTCACAGCATATTTATTTAAAGTATTACTTTCGGAACTTAACCGCGTAAAAAATTGTTTTTAATTACCTCGGCGTTTCGGCCACGTTGCAGTGGCCGTGGTCACGAGCAGACTGCCATGTAGAGTATCACATTTGTTTAGCTGCGCGAGTTTGTCGAACTACCCGCACTTGGCTATTATTTTGCAACGGCACGATATCAAAGTCCCGAAAGTAATACTTTAAATAAATACGAGTGAAAATCGCGGAAGTTTAAAACCACAGCACTATCATTGTGCTGTGTTGTTGATTAAGAAGCGTTCAAAGAAAAGGCAAAATAAATTGAATGAAAACAAACTAAACGAACAAACCTCGCTGTCTTCTCCGAAGGAATGCTTGCAAGGATAAAAACAGAATTTCTTAAACAATTTTATAAAATAAATTTGACATAAAGTTTTGTAGCTTTCTAGGATTACTAACCAGTCAAAAAACTACTCAGTTACTCTTGTAATACGAATGTAGCATTGTTGCTACATTTAACATATAACCAATAGGGGCCATAGGTTGGAAATGGAAATGTCAATTTGTTTAATACTAGCACCGTGAACAACCAAGTTTAAAACATTATAAAACACTAAGCTAAAGCTGCATTCGACCAAAGTTTTTATTCCAGGTATAACACTTAGGGCCTGTCTCACCACTCCTTATTCCGTCTCTATTTATTACTACGGAACAGACAGAGACGTCATCATAGATAAACGACAGTTAAGGAGTGGTGAAACAGGCCCTTACTCTCGGATACTAATGTCAAAACGCCATACTATTTTGACATAAGTATCAGAGAGTAAGTGTTATTCCTGGGATAAACACTTTGGTCGAACCCAGCCTTACTTGTTTTAAAATTGCATAGCTATTACTAACGCTCTATTGGTTATATTTATCTCCTTCAACCATTCATACTACAGATAAAACATTGCCTCCAATTTTATAATTTTTTAAATATTATTAGACATAGAGACTAAACTGGGCTGGTGATGATGATGATGATGTTGAATAATCAAGCCTACCTCATAATAATGCTGTACAGCCGGCAGGTTGATATGAGGATCAGCCCAGTCGCGGGACAGTTCCACCTGCTCCTTCTCGTTGAGCCAATTCAGCTCCGCCGTGGCTGACTGGAGGAAGTCCTGCAGCGCGTCCAGGTCCGACATGCTGGAAACGGAAAGAAAATGAAATGAAAATGAAAATATTTTATTTCGTTTCAATCTTACATGTTTGCATCCCTACTGAGCTGGCAACGTCGCATTTTTTGTTTTTTTATTACCATTATTTTATGGAAATTGAATGAAAGTTTCAAATGTGCGTCTGTAGTGCACTTCGTTTTTAGTGTATTAGTGTGTCCAATACAATGATTAATCGTGACGGACTTTTATTTTCGTATTAAAGGGATATATCTCGTTTAATAAGAAAAAAAAAGTCCATCACGCAGACGCAGTGTTGGCAGGCCTCCCACTAGGTGGACCGACATCGTGAAAGTTGCGGTAAACCGGTGGATGCAGGTAAGTGGTCGTTCATTGTGGTGTTCTAAGGGTGAGGCCATTGTTCAGCAGTGGACGTCTTCGGGCTGATGATGATATTTATTTAAAGTATTTCGGGACTTGGTCACGAGCAGACTGCCATGTAGGGTATCACTTTTGTTTAGCTGTGCGAGTTTTTCGAACTCCTCCTCTAGGTTCGCCCTCTAGGTTGGCAACGCATCTGCAATCCCTCCGGGGTTGCGGGTGTATATGGGCAGTGGTGATCGCTTACCATCAGGTGACCCACTTGCTCGTTTGCCTTTCTATTCGCATAAAAAAAAAAAACTACCCGCACTTGGTCATTATTTTGCCACAGCACCATTTATCAGACCGGCACACAACGCTCACTGTGTCCGACGATTTATCCGAAGACACATCTCGTCGCCTGCACGATGATGATGATAGATCAAGAGTCTTACCGCTTGGTGCTGGTGGAGAGCAGCTCAGCATACAGCTTCTGCAGCTGGCTCAGATGTTGGCTGTAGAGGGCCAACTCCTCGCCAGAGAAGCCAGATCTGTTGTGGACGCACTGTTCCACCTTAGAATGGAACTGATCTATTTGCTTGTGTTCCCGCTGGTGCCTGTCCAGCTCATGCTGCACTCCAGGAAGATCAGAACCGTATTCCGCTTCGTGAAGCTTTTTCTGCGAAAAATAATGTATTCTCTCTCTGTAACGCCATGATGAAAGCACCCTTGTACGTTTGAAGAGTAACTGCATTGCTTGTTGACGACGAGTCGCAGAGTGAGTTGTTATTTAAATTGGGTATCGAGAGCTAGTTGGTAAATACTGACGTGTAACAAGTCGCTTTGTGTTTACAAACAACAAATTCATTGATGATTATGTGGATATTTCTTTAAAATGCAATGAAAGATGTAAAGATGTGGAATATGGTGGTAGTGTAGTTCGCCTTTGTATTCATCTTTTTCATGTGTTTTATGTACAATAAAGAGTTATGCATATATACATACATATAGACCGAGATTACATTAAACTAGCTCCCGATATTTAGACGTAATTGCATGAATCAACACGGGTATTCCCGCATGTTTTCACATAAGTGGATTAAATGTTAGTTCCCAGATTAAAGGGCAAAAAAGGATGGTATGTTTGTTGGCTTTAAGAATTATTATAGAATATTAGAGCAGGTTGGGGTAGATTGTAATGTACACTCTCGTAAAGTTATTTCATCGTAATTTTAGATTCAAAATCAATTCACCAAGTTGACGCTGTACATTTCGAATGTCGCTACATTGCTGGCATACAATTAAAAAGTCCAGAAAATGTTGAACCTTTTTAACGAATACATATCATAGATTATCCTGGCTATAAGCGATACATTCAAAATTACATTGTTCTTCTGTCTGATTGACTTGGTCACTATTTAAATAAAACCCACTGAGTACTAAGCTCCTGCTTTAATTTACTGATTTCTATAAACGAAATAATAGAAAAATTCCAAGCGCGTTCAGTCAAACCAATCCAACCTCCTGGAATGTTCCAGGACAATTACATTGCAAGTACCTTAATTGTAATAGGCAGGTCACTTACTAGTTTCTCTTTGCACCACTTGGCAGCTTCATGCAGCTGTTGGAACATAGGGTCGGCGTCGTGGACGCGCGTCTCCAGCACCGTGCGCGTCTCGCGGCGCACCGTCGTCTGCTGCACCGGCAGCCGGACGGAGGACAGCCGCGGCAGCAGCCGCCCTGTGAAGGCCTGCCGCGCTGCTAGCCAGCGGTCGTGGAGCTGTTGGACGCTGGAAGGAAATTACCAGAATATAAAACCTGGGACTATACTACAAAGTATCCTCTTGAAGTATCCGTTTCACTTTTGCAGAGACACACACAACGCTGATGATCTAATTTTCATATCTGCGTTTTTTGATGTTTCTTTTCTATAAAATTGTGTGTACACTCTTATATTTGTGTGTCTTGCAAAGTGAATAAATGTCTTCTTTCTTTCTTTCTTTCTTTTGAATGCCTTTAAGATGACGCCCCACTGCTGCGCACGCGGACACGCTGCCACCCACGTGGGTCCATTGGTCATTACGTGCGTGTGTGCGTGCACTGCTGTAGTAACGACCGCTTAAATTTGCTGCAGTGTGGCGTCGCCTTTACTGTGAGCAAGACGGTACGCTACGAAATTTGAATGTAAATGTTAAAAGGCCCGAATATTCACCACGTTTTTTATTTAAACCTACAATTTTGCGGCCCTCGACACCATTTCTGGAACCGTGGATGGTAGATTATATAATATACCACAATACCAATGTTTTATCTTGCGTACGTATAAAAGAAAAGCATATTTGATGTCACTCACCGCCTCTGCAGCTCTGAGGCCTGCGGATACCGTCCCTCCTTGAGCGCATGCGCGTCCTGGAACATCTCGTGGATGGTGTGCTCCATGGTCCTCAGCTCCTGCTCGATCTGCTCGGCGGCCATCTTGGCCTCTGCGGGGTGCACGCCGCGCTCCACGCGACGGATCTCACTCTCGATGTGACGCTCCACATTGTCAAGGCCGCTTTCAGTTTGTTTTATGTCTCTGGAAATGTTTAACGTAACTAGATTAGGGTATGACCAGTGCTGGACACTTAAAGGTGACAAGCACCAGTAGAACACTTATTATTAAGAGTAATTTATTGAGCATTATTGGTTTCTTGTTGCCTGGTGCCGTCACCCTAAGGTAAGTTTTATTTAAAAAAAACTGCCATGTGCGATTCGGACTCGAGTATCACGGGTGCGGGTCCCGTAAGTATTCGGCAAGTGAATTAAAATAAAGTGTTAGCAGAGCCCTGCTCTTAAGCCAAATGTAGGCAGTGTGAGGTAATTTTGGGGTATAAGCCTAAATGAGGTAGGGTGGCATCGAGCGAACGGGTCCTGATGGTAACCAAACCCACGGACACCTGTCAAGCAAGTGTATTGGTCAGCCTTGAGGACCAAGATGTAATACCTCATGTACCAGTAATTTCACCAGCAGCGCAAACACCTGGCGGCAGGATTAGTTGGCAAGTGACACAATGTCTCTAGCACCCGCAAATCAAGAAATACGGAGCTCTGCATAACGCCTAACCCCCTTATCTGTCACATTGACATTTACCTTTCATAAGGACAAACGATTGCTAAGTTAGCAAAAGCCTAGGGCGTTTATGAATAAGGGGGTAATTCTATAAGTCATGGACTATGCTGCTGTTACAAACCTGTGTAGCTTCTCCGCCAGTCGTTGCAACCGTTCTAGACGGCGTATCTCGTCAGCCAGGTCACGCTCTCGCTCCTGCTGGGCCATCAGCAGTCGCGACCACGCCTGCTCCAGGGCTTCGGGCCTCAGCGTCGGCTCTATGTCACATTCGCCCACCGATTCGAAGTATTTCTGGAATAGGGGGATGAAGAGCTGATGTAGTGCTAGTGGAATACTCATACTCATTTATTCGTAATAATTATTGTTATTTCATGTCATTTTTATCATTATTTTATTATTTATATATATATATATATTTTTTTAATAGTGGATGGATGTTAAAGACATACCTCATTGTTATACACGCTTATTAATCTAATACTGTCTATTGATCACGTGATGAAAGGGGGTTCTTTTCTTCCAAGAGGATCTCCATAAAAATTATTACGGGCGTTTTTTAAGAGTCTGGCAAAAACCTAAATACATCAGGATGGTTATGACAATTAATGAACAATAATAATGACATACAACAATCATGGATACGGAGCTAATGTTTACTTGACGGCGACATCTAACCTCTTTGAGGCATGTGATGACGTACCTCCAGCTCTCTGTATTGGTGGAACAGCTTCTGCTTCTCCCGCTGTCTGAGAGGCACCTCCTCGCTGCGGAACCGCGTGCTCTCACTGAGCAGCTTCTTCATTTCGATCAAAGTTGACGGGAAAGCACGGTCCTGAGAAAAAGATACGGGGCATAAGTTTGAGGGGCAAACATCCAGGTATAAGAGACGTATTTAAGCTTGCGTAATAAGGTTTTTTACACTGTATCTCTATTGGCCGAAAATAAATTTCAAATGCTCGCAGCGCGGTCTCGTTCATGATTTGCAGTGCAGTGCAACGTCATGCTTTAAAATACGACAATGCCAGTATCTTTAAGAACTAAATAAAGTTAGACCGCTAAATATAAAACATGAAATACCGACATCAAAAACAAGGCGGTCTCAATAAATCACTGCCTAGCTTAGTACCCACTAGTTTTCACAGTCATTAAAGTCTAGAGGCCAGACGGACAATTAAATATTATTGCTGTTATTGAACATTAAGCACAGCAGTGCAGTTTCATGTGGTGTTAAATGTGGCAAGCGGGGCGGCACTACGATTCTACATGACAAATTATGTTTTACGCCAGATATTATGGTCACTGGAATCGAAATATTTTGGTCCTACAAACCGGATTTTTCGGTCCAACAAACCGAGTTCTTTTCTTTACCTGCAATAGCGCTATGTTTTCGTGGAGTCAGGTGCAACGCGCGGCGACCTGCTGCTTGCTGCTTGCATCCCGACGCTTAAAGTCGACGTGACCGTTCTTAACCAAGTTTTTGGTCCTATGAACTGGAATTTTTGGTCCTTCGAGCCAGATTTTTTCTTTACCTGCAGCAGCGCAATGTTCTCGTGCAGCCAGGCGCGGTGCGCGGCGGCCTGCTCGGTGTAGCTAGCGGCCCGACGTTGGGACTCCGCGTCGAAGAGCGGGTGCACCGCCGCGGGCTCCGGGAAAGTCTCGTAGAGGGACGAGATGTACGTGATGAGGGACTTCTCGTCGGGCTCGTGAGTGTCGACGTCTGGGGGACAAAGGTTTTTGGTTAGAAATATGGCCAGTAGTGTCAGTACTAAATTCGTTTACATTAAGTACATTCCGTGAGCTCTTGTCTCCCTCACTCGGCCGATTCAAGTATCAAACAATTATATATACCCCCAAAATTTTCTTTATCTATATGCTGGAATGAGGGCAATAGTTTTACCAAGATTAGAAAATCATACCATTTTGTATTCCTCTGAATTTTGAGTTCCCCAGATTTTTGAGTGCATGTCACTCGATAGGACCAAATATCGCCAGGGGGAGGACGGGGGGTCAAAATTAAGTCAAATATGATCACCAATCACCATAATTTCTGGACGAGCCCTTACTTTCGAGTGGTCTTTTCACATTATGTGCTTTAAAAAATCAGGCCTCTGATTAATTAGTGAGTCACACACTACGTAACTGCTTCATAGAAATACGCACAATTTAACGTGTGTAGTACTTAATGCTAAGCGATTTGTTATCCGTATAAAATCAACGACAAAGGAAGGCTGTAGCAATTATTTACGCCACGAATGACACAAATGTCTAGGCACAGGGTACCTAGGCTTCAAATAAGTACCGGATGAAACATAGCATCACGTTGTTTCATAAATCACAACAAAATAATTTCATTCAAAAATAGCGGACAAAGTAATCCAAATAGTTTTTTTACAAGATTAATAGTTTATAGCTTATTAGCTTAATACTTCATTTTGTAGACCTTTTTGTTATTTCTTTGATTGTTTTTATTCTTGTCAGTGAATTTAGGCCTTGCAGGGATTGGATTGATATACAATGATAGGATTAAACGAACTTACCTGAAGTGAAGTTCGATCCTGATTATATGAAGTACTTAGTCCGAGATAACTATGTAGTTCCGTCCTTTCTTGCTACTTGAACGCAACGTATAAAGACACCATAAAACAAAAAACAGCACCTGGCAACACTAATAACATATGTCATTACGTTTAGAGTCATCATAATAAGGCCTAGGGGGATAGTAAGAAAGTGACTATCCGTGAGGAGGGCGGGAGGCTCCCTTATCTCGGACTAAGTACTTCATATAATCAGGATCGAACTTCACTTCAGGTAAGTTCGTTTAATCCTATCATTATATTCGTACTTAGTCCGAGATAACTATGTAGATGTTTAGAGCCAAAATAAACATATAAACATCCAAACTAAATTTCAAAATTTATCTTCTTAATAATAAACCAAAATGAACATAATTATTTAAAACTACAAAAATCAGTAACATTATTTCTTATAATTTTAAAACCACAGGAAATCCTAAGAAAATCAGCCTTTGGTAATTTACATTCTACATTTAAATTTAAAATGTTAACGTTATTTTAATTAATAATTAGGCAATGCCACAGATTGGGCAAATACATTTTGTGTATTACACTCAATGTTCAGAGGTCTGTTATAATGTCTCGCAAAGGTAGATCACCTGCTAGACCACCCAACAGCTTTTAAAATACTGTCTGTTGTGAGACCTGTACGGTATGCTGGCGACGATGCTGCGTGCCTAGTTGAATGTGAAGAAAACTTATTGACATCTATACTACTTTATCACTAATTTGAGCCATCTACTTATTGTTTATGTTAAAACTGGTTTTTGAAGTCCTTTACAGTCAGAAATAATTTAATGCAGTCACTATATGTCTTAAGTCATTAGTTCTTTTTCAAATATTCTAACAGGGTCAATACAGGCCAAATAATGTCTGGATTATTACTGAAACATGGTAGAGATAATTTTGTCGACGACTCCTTCATTATGTTTAATCTACTGTAATTAATTAGCGACCGCATTTGGACCCTCTGTCCTGTAGTTAAAACTAATAACATTAGACTTTAAAGTGAGCTCTTTTAAACTTAAAGTTTCTAAAGGATACCAGTATTTGAGGTAAGACAGAACAGTGGCTGGGTCCCAGGTACTTGATTATGATTACTTGAGTATTAGGTATACCTGGGAGTAGTTTATAAACTCCCCTACACCAGCGTTTTATTCTATCGTTATCAGATCTATATGGCTATCTAAAATTAAAGACCAAGTTAACCGTTAGCAATTCAAAGTTTGGCTTCTATTTGAAATACTAACCTTAAATATGATATAATCTTGGGTACAACAGCGCTTACTACATCTTCATTATGGGTTTTACAGAATTGCCACCACTGTCGTAAACGTGAATCATACTGCTTAAAGCTATTCTTGGCTAGAGATGCTACCATAACATCAATTGCATCATTAGGTAGCATTCTTCTCTTCATTGATTCCCTGATAAAATACAGGCCCCCAGGGTAAGTTGAAGATGTAAGGGATGTGGTGACCATACTTCTAAGACTATGAGAGATTTTAACAATGGATACCAGGCTTGGTTGGGCCATACTGGAAATACTAATATTCCTGGTGTTCTAACGGTCTTAATTTTACGCAATACTTTTAAGATTAACGAGAATGGAGGGAATGTATAAAATAACCCCCTCCATTCGATTGTAAAGGCGTCAATGTTCCATGCCAATGGATCCCTGTGCTAGGGGCAATGTATTTAACACATTTTGCATTAAAACGAGAAGCAAACAGATCAATAGATAGATACCCTATTGAGTCAACTATTGTTTGAAAGACTTCTTGTGATAATTCCCATTCTGTATCCTGATTTGAACTCTGAGATTCATAATCTGTCACAGAAAGTTATCTTTAGAATTAATATATTATGATGCAAGAATCCATAGATGTCTTGCTTCGCAACATTTCCAAATTTGACTTGCAAGGTTATTTAACAGTGGAAATTGAATATAACCCATCCTATTTATATAGGAAATGGCAGTAGTATTGTCAATTCGTAATAAAATCTCATCTGCAAAGCATCGTAAAGCGAAATATAACGCTAATAATTCCAGATAATTAATGAAATCTTTATTTTCTTCTATTGGCCAACTTCCCTTAGCACTCTTCCCATTACATTCTGTACCCCAACGAATAATGCATCTGAGAAAATCTCTAAAGCAAAATTATACTGCTTTATGTGGCCTAGTCCTAATATTATTCTTCCACCATGTGAGATCTTCTTTGGCCTTCTGGCCAATGGTAATAATGTTATCATAATTACCCCCAACCATTCCAAAGTCCTAAATTTTGTTGCTTCAAAATTTATTGTAACACTACACAAAACCATTACATATTATTGGGTGCCGTTCAATCATCATACTAGTTTCGTTTCATTAGCATAATTTCATTTTACTATTTTCTAAAATCATAATATTTTTACCGAGCATAAGCTTCAAGCAATATAACATTCATTAGTCATAACAACGATTGCAATAAATTCATTTGAATATTCGATTATTCAATATAATGATTAAAATCCATAACGACATTTAGAACAATGATTAGAGGGTATAACATCATGCAAAATATGTTTAATAAGTAAGCGAACTATCTCTTGTCGCATATTTAAATTTGGCTGGTGCCGAATGCATAAAACAATTGCATTGTGCGAGCGAGCGAAGCGAGCGAGCAAGACGGTTCGGAGCAGAAGCGACTCGAATAGGTTAGGTTCAGAAGGCTAAGGCGGGAGCGAAGCGTAGCGTAGCTTCCGCCTTAGCCTTCAATGTTAGTTTTTTTTTTTTTTTTTTTTTTTTTTTTTTTTTTTTTTTTTTTTTATTATTTAATTAAGTAAGTTGATATTATGATTTGAGAAATTCGACAATTTGTTTAAATGCATATTGTTTTTATATGATCTCAATATTTTGACAGATTTAAATTCTGATATTTGTGTTATGAATAATTAAAAATCGCAAAAATCGTTGTTATAACGAACATTACACACTAAGATATTGTCATACATACTAAAACTAAACTACCTAACATCCTTGCTAAGTCCCTAATTGAGCAGTAATCTAAATTTAAATAATTCTAAATTATCCTCCGCAGTCTTTCCCATTTTATATTTGTGTGGGCTAATGTCACCTTTATAATCTATTTGGAAACCAAACAATTCTGATATTAAGTGGAGTAAAAATTTCTCTTTTCCCCATTTATGACAAAATCTAGACATAGTAAATGTCTTTTTTTTTTAAATTTTTTCATTACTGACACATTCATCATAAGTTGAGCCCAGACAAATCAGATCATTGAGATAAACCCCTAAACGAATGCTCTTTTATCTCAAGATATCCTATCACCGGCTTTAACAATTTTGTGAAATGGAATGGTGCGGTGCTTATGCCGAATGGTAAGCAATTGTATTAATATAACTCGAATTAAATTGGAACCTTAAATATTTCTTATAAGTGTTATCTATGCATTAGGCATAGGTATATGCATTGATATTCAGACTGTCAAAGTCCTCCTTCGATAAGTTGTGAATAACTTCATACAGACCCAAGATTGCCAAGCCCGTTTCTAACTGTCTTTCTTATAATACCCATGTACCTGTGTACACGTTTTCATGCAATAAATGAATTATGAATTATAATAAGTTATCACGTGTCTTAGAGGGATCGTTTAATACTCCCTGGGGTTCTATTTAGTGACATCAAATAATTTACAGTTGATAGGGACCAGCAATGACTCGAGAAGTTTCTCTTTGACAAATACTACTTGGGCTTTTGACTTTTACTTGGGCAGGCCTTCTACAATAATATTCTTTATTGTGTTATAAATCTGATCATGCACCTTGTCTCCATACTGTTTCTCACCAGTATTCGACTCACCTAGTGCCGACAAAATATCAGTCACTTCTTCTGAGTCACTTTGATCAGAGTTATTTATTTGCTTATTATTTAAGTAATCTGAGTTTCTAATTCTGATGCTTCAGGTTCCGTTTCTGGGTCAAGCTCTGGTATTCGAGCTGAATTATATGCAGGCAAAAAGTAAATTCCTAGTCTGAACAGAAAACATAAATTTGTTTATCCCAAACAAATTAGGTTAGGATTGTGACAAACATGTCAAGATTTGACCCAATTCTATCCAACGGATAGAAAGCAAAATCGTCACACGATAATGCTTTTAAACAGAGTTAATTTTACTCAAGTCTCCATACAGTGAGACGTGTAGGTACATAGTTTTCCCACGGAAAATACGTACGTTCTCATATCTTCGTAACTATTTTTTGGGAAAAACTTTCCCGTGTTGTAAAGAACTTATAATTATAACGAAGAGAGATGGTTATTTCTTTGCCTAAACCCCCTGTATTATATTACTCCTAATCACTTACCCTTTGAAGAAGCCGAAATTGCGTCACATTTTTTCGCTATCTCTATCCAGCCTTTTCTCTAATTGCAGTATTTTCGTTCTGCTTTCCTCGACATCTCTCTTTCTTTTTGGCATGGTGCCGTATAATATTTTCGATAACTGATACAGTAAAATGTATTTTTTCCCGAAAGAAAAGTACTTTTCGTGACTATCGCGTCCAGCGCAAAATGACAGATGACATATGTTATTAGTGTTGCCAGGTGCTGTTTTTTGTTTTATGGTGTCTTTATACGTTGCGTTCAAGTAGCAAGAAAGGACGGAACTACATAGTTATCTCGGACTAAGTACGAATATAATTTGTTTGTAAAAACGAGAACTTTTTTTTTAAAGAGAGAATAAATTTAAAAAAAGTTTAAAGTATAAATATGTCACGTCATCGTCATCATCTTCAGCTTACACTCGGCCCACTGCTGGACACAGGCCTCGTCTCTGAATGAAAGGGCTTGGGCTACAATTTCCACGCGGATGTATAAATATAGGACGTCCACCAATGAGGAGGACGTATGACCTGGTTAAAGTTGAGGATTCATGGTGGATGCAAGCTGCTTCCAACCGAGGTAACTGCAGGCCTATGGGGGAGGCTTATGTTCAACCAGTTCAAACAGTGGAAGTTCTATGGCTCATCTGCACGTCTAGCACGACAGCGCACAAGAGTCGCGTCGCTCGCGAGATAGATTGCCCGTCTTTTTCTTACTGTTAGTTCTAGAAAGAGACGGATAATCTATCTCGCGCGCGACGCGACTCTTGTGCGCTGTCGTGCTAGGCGGGCTGATGGTATAATGATATATCATAAGGAAATGAACTCGAACTACAACTAAGTTTTTCTTATATGGCAAATTCTAAAACGGCCCGATTTAAATGTCAATTAATGTTAAAACAGTGGCTCTGAGTGCGCCGGGTAAGTTTGGAACCCCTCCGTGCTTTAGCATATTTTTTGCGGACCGTCACGCGGCGGCCGACCGTGAACAATGCCTCGTAAACTCTTGCGCAGGTCGCACGGCCACAGGGCTGCCACTACTAGACAATATACATAAATCACGTCTTTATCCCTTTCGGGATAGACAGAGCCTATGTTAACAAGACCTAAAGACCACGTTTAGCATGATTGTGGAAGTGTAGGTGGAAAGGGGAATCAAAATAGTGATCGGTTGCTAGCCGCATCGCCTATTCCCAATTAGACAATGATTAGACAATGTAGATATGTATCATTATCATCATCATATCAGCCGAGAGACGTCCAGTGCTGGACATAGGCCTTCCCCAGAGATCTCCAAGACGATTGGTTTTGTGCCACCCACAGCCAATGGCTTCCCGCAGTCTAAATTTACCAGATTGTCCGTCCACTTCGTAGAATATTTGTATAATACATGTAGGAATGGAAGCGTGAATTGGAATGCAAGGCTGTGTGTGAAAGAGACAGTAATGTGAGAGGGAGCAAGAAAGAGGGACTTGCATGGATGGGTGTGCATGCTCTCGTAGCCGATGTTGCAAATTTTGTTTTTTAAAATTAATAAACGCAGTGTGTTGAAGTCTAATTCTTATTTTTCATTCATCCCGGTCCTACATACATACTTTATTTCATAGTGGACCAGCAGATGCCATAATGTATGGATACAATGCCATTGTGAAAACAGGAGATTAGTTAAGTTCAGTTGAAAGTGGACAGATTAAACAATAAAAATCAGACCCGGCTGCATGGGTTAGATTCCTTTGCCTTTCCTTCATAGAAGTATGCATTAAAAAAACATGAAACTGATTGTCATATTGACTTTTAAAGCCAGTAAATTAGCTTGGCAACCCTGACTACAAACGGCTGAATGGCTTGAAATTGTTTGAAATCGTCTTTTCATTGTTTTAAAGCGTTTGGGAATGATAAAATGTTTATTACACTTTGTGTAAGGAAGCGCTTTTACTATTTGCTTTGACTGATGTGTGGGAGTCCATTATTTGAACATTACTTAGTATTATTACGTGTTAAATGTTGCCAGTAAAAATAGACAGGGGGCAGATCTAGCTGGCATCGTTCATGTTTAATTGTTTAAACCTTCCGGAATTAAAAGTGTTCTACTTTTAAATTCAGGGTTCGTTGTGAAAAAAATATTTCATAAAAAAATGCGCTCATCACCATTCCAATGTCAATACATTTTTGTTGGATGGTCTAACATGATCTGATTAACATTTGCATGCTGAATGCAGTAGGTAAAACAAATAAAAGCAGAATAAGCTTCCTAACAAAATTGTGCTACATTTCGTAATCTACTTATTCTAAGCAAATAAAGATTCTATTCGATTCTATTCTGACATCCTCATCAGCAGTTTTTACGTCTTTTAACAAACATCCGTCCATCGTCACAAACTTCCTCATTCATGAAATAGTACGATTTATATTGGTTTAATTTTTAGACTATTTATGATATTTTCTGCATGTGTACACTCCACTGAGTGTCAATAAAAGTGCACCCTTACTATTATCCTCGCTTCCGAATCGCACTCAACCGTGACATAATCGATCGATTGTTCATAATCGATGAATCGATGCACCTTACCGGCGCTAGCGACGCGGAACAGTTACGTAAGGGCAGGTGGAAGTCGGTACGGGAAATGTATGAAAATATTGGGAATAACAGAGTATGTTAAATTTTAGTGTATGTTTGTCAATTTAATATTATGATATTAGTTTGTTGTCGTTACGTGCCGGTAGAAGCGCTGCCAATTTCCCCATAGTAATATAAAAAAGATATTCTTAGTGCGAAAAATTTACTGAAAATGTTTTTTTATTTAATATAAAACAGGGTGGTAAAGGTGCAAGTAGGTCACCCGATGATAACTGGTCATTGATTACCAATATCCATGAACACCTCACATGATGGAATGCCTCACAAATACCTCATGTTCAACACTGGCATACTCTACGCCAGAACACAGCAGCGCAAGCACTGCTGCTTGGCGGCAGGATTAATTGTTTGATGAATAATGAAGTAAAACTATGTAACTATCTCTTTAGTTCTCTAGGGTTTATTGAGTCTGTCAATCAGCAATTTCGACAGTCGATCCGCACAATATCTTGCCTGAGCATGAGTCTCTCCAAATTACTACAGAAAACCTATGAAATATTATGTCAAAATCGTCGGTTAAAGTTATCGTTAAAAATAACTTAGTGCAACTCACGCTTAGTAAGTAAACAAAATAATACATTATTTTTAAACTCATAACACTTCATATCAACATGCCAGTCATCTCGCACCTTTCGTCCCATCACTATAAGACAAGATAATTGTCGACTAGGCACCGACTGACATGTCAATAGTTGACCCCGGCGTTGGGCGTGGGAAGTTACAAGCTAAAGGGGAGGAAAATTGAATTTTAATCCCTAGAGCTTTTATCTGGGATCAGTTGGTGAGTGTGTTTAATAATCCCATAAATTCTGCCTCTTCAAAATAATAGAATGTATATATGAAAGTTTTGGGTCATTTATTATGGGATTCGTGATGTATGTTCTCATGTTTTTACTTCTTTTTTTGTAATTTATGCTTTTCTTTTACGAATAAACGTTTTCTTTCTTTCTTTCTTTATTAAAACTTACCTTCGGGATCCAGTAACCTGGTAACGCCATACTCCTTCTCCACCACGTGGAACGCCGTCTCCAAGCGCTCGCGCACATGCCTTGACCTACAGAACAATAACGTATTACAAACATAGAAATAGTACATTACACCACTAGGGAGGCAAAGTAAACAAGAAGGGGAAAAAGAGAAAATTTGACATCACTGTGTCAAACAAACTGACCAAACCACCGGCATCGGCATCAATATTTTATCGGTATATTTAGTGTCGCAACAACCAACTCGAACGCTTTTATGTTGAAGCGATAGACACTATGAGATCATGGCAATTTCACTAATGTGACAATTGTCAGTGACAAGTGACAATTCAGATTACAAAACCAACAACAAGAATCTACACCGGTTGCCTTTTCTTTAACTACGCATTTTATTTCGAAACGTCACTTGTCCCCGACACTAGTAGTTTTAGTAATAGGGGCCAGTATGTTGTCAACAAGCTCTGCTAAATTCGTAACCAATCTATTATTAATAACTGCGTTATAGTCTTTTAAATTAATGCCAAAATAAAGATGACTTCACTTCAATCAACTTTTATTGCACAAGTAATGTCAAACATAAAAAATAATGAATTCGCCAGTAACTCCGCATCCCGTTAACTCCGTCCTCCAATAAACTGATAATTTCGGTTTTACGTTTTCACACGGTCAAAGATTCTTAATTAATGATAATGAAAGCTATCATTAATTCACCGGAAGCTTAATTTACAGCCTAAACTTCATTATGTGTGAGTGTGAGCTAATAGGCGTATAATAAACCTACCAAATGGACTTCTTTAACTTTATAAGGGGACGAAATATTCTGCAAACCAATTATTATTAAGATTTTTCTCTAAGGTAATTAATTTCAAACTATAATAATGAAGATCGCCATTAATGGATACAGTTGCCCAACAAAAAAGGCTAGTAAAACAGATCTTAGATATGCCTTAGACGGAGTACAAATACTAAACGTATGTGACCCTGACCGTCGTAACCTTGATCTTCATCTTTCAGAGTCTAGGAATTAAAATATTGTAGAACACACAGTCAATATGTCACTAAGAAAAGCTTTTAAATCTATCCAATACCACTTTACATAACTGTATGCCCCAAGGAGCCTTTCTAGGTCCAATTGTGTTTTTCCTCTAAACAATAATGTACCTACGCATCTTTCCATGATGGTGATTTGAAAGAAACTAAACGGATACTATAAATGCGACTCTGTTTGATATATTTTCACGACTTAACTACTGATAAAATTTTGACCATTTTTGAACACAAATAGTAACTTGGAAAAGGACATACGTAATGATGGAAATTGGATAGCAATAACCGAAACAAGACAACAAGACTATTATCTTTACCTGATATTACGCCAGTCTATCAGATCAGGGCGGTTCCTGTGTATGAGCGCGTTGAAGGCGAGGCCGTCCCTCCAGGACGACGTGAAGTCCGTGACCCTGACTCCTGGGTACTTGGCTGTGGAGCGGCGCGCCCAGCTCAGCAGAGCTTCTCGGGCCGTCACGTTGGGCTCCTGGCCCACCACGATGTCGGATATCTGTGGAAGAATGGGACTGTTAGAAAACGATGTAAGTAACGGCTTGACACGGGACTTCAGTCAGATGAGGAAAAAAACGAGTACCACTTTTTGCACCAGCAGTCCTATGGTTACCACCTAACATCATAACCTAACATCAGGTGAATCGTATGCCGCTTTTTCGGCTTTAATATTAAAAAGTAACCCGTCTGGTAGTGGTTGGGATCGTAACAGTTTCACGTTTCTCTAGACCAGTCTAAGAACTAAATAGCCACTCTCTAACACATTAGGAATCACAATCGAATACAGCACTATCTGTCAAATGGTATATATAGGTCGAAGGTGGAAAAGGATAGCGAATGCGCCTTCGAACGCCCGTTTAAAAAGAATTACCGCCAATATAGCTTCAACTGCAGCGACGTTTTGAGATATAAATTCAGACTATTATTCGAAGACATTTTCCATTGTTCAACGCAAGATACCTACCAATTTATTTTGCAGTAAAACAAACGTAACGTATCTTACTTTATTAAAACATCAAAGAACAAGTAAGAGTTGAAATTATCATCTCTATAGTTTCTATATTAACATACAAATGAACAAAACAAAGCTAACTTATTAAAGATTTAATCTGGATTCGCGTGCTTTGTGAAAAAAACCCAATTATAATGTTGCCAGTACAAACAATGGGCCAATACCGACCATAAAGTTCCACTAACTAAAAACAAACCTTATTTCGTACGAAGAAGGTTAGTAGTAACGAATTTAATGAGTCGTAATAAAGATGCGAACGCAAACTATAAATAACACAATCATAATTAAAGAAAGTGTGTATATTGGTTTTTTTAATTGATGAAAACATAATTCTTTCACGCATTTCATGCTTAAGTCAAACTTAGGTTTATTTATAAATATGGCTGAGCGATATGCCCAGTAATATTTAACAAAAACCAGACGTAGTATGACTGAGAATAGAGTTGATTTTTACAATAGCAAAATTAATATTTTTCATTCTGATTTTTCTTTTCATGAAAGAAGTAGACAGTTTTCTGTTATACCCTGCTCGTAGGGTTTGAATGGTTTGTTGTCAGACCTATGATTAAAAAAAAAAACGACGTTTACTTTCATTACGCCATGATTATAGTTATCGATTATAATATCTGTTGCCCAACTCTAGTGTCCTACTTCACCTTAGTTAGTGCAACAAACGCCGCAGTGATTATTTTCTTTTTAAACATAATTTGTATGAAATTTCCATTCTATTGATTTGTTCCTCTATGCTATTAAGTCATAATCATCTAAGCTAAGTTGTAAGTCGATACATTTCATGGCAGAATGACGGTATCTTCCCACGGCTCAAAGAATGCGCCAAAAAAACAGCGTATCTCTAGCTAGCCGTGATTTTTCCAATTGTTACTCAGTGCATCCTCTTCTAATTGGTACAGAGCGAAAGAGACAAGAGACTTTAACAAACGTCATTCGATCGCCGTTTGATTGTTGTTTAGCGTGACGTTTGATATTAAATTTTGTTGTATTGCATGATTAATATTTATTAGCAACATTTATTTCAGATATCAAAATGATAATATTCATACAGTCAAGAGCAGTGGAAAAGAGTTGGTTTCCTCAGAGAGTTGCATATTAATGTGTCACATTTCATTGTCTCCGAGTGTACAATAAAATCAAAGTTTATTTTACTGGCGTGTAGGTAGAATGTGTTTTTAAAACAAGTAACTATAGATTGCGCCAAATTAATCAAAGCTGAAGTTTTTGACGTAAATTTGTTAGAAAACCTATGAATTATATACGTCAAAATCCATGGTTTTGGTTATTAGGTACTTTTGTTACAGTAACCCTGTCCATCTCACACTTAGGACCTGTCTCACCAAGCCCCTGTAAAGTACCTGATATCTTAACTGTCAGTTATCTATGATTCCCTCTCTATTTCTTACTATGAAACAGTAGATAACCGACACTTAAAATATGATGGTCTTAACAGGCCGTTAATGTTCAACGCGGAACTGGCGGGTTACCATGACGTCTTAATGCGATTCAGTTTAGGTTCGCTCGCTGTCAGATCCATACTAAAGGTGACAGCTAAAACCTGAACTGAGTCTGAATCGAATAGCATCAAGACGTCATGGTAAGCCCCCTAGTATACTTATATGAGCGGTAGAAATGAATTTTCAAACCATTATTTGAATACCAAAGAGAATATAGCTATTTAGACCGAAGAAAATACCGATCTATTTAATTACAACAACGTCCGCACGTAAAATGAGATGAGCGAGAATTCCAACACATAATTACGCAATAAATCATGATTTTGATTACTCCAATCATACAGTAGCTGAAATGAAATTATGGCTGTTATTATGAGTTATTATTCCTGCCACTTGTAACGCCCCGGCATTTTTGATTTACAATTTCACTAATTGATCTCTAAGTATTCAATTAAATGAGTACAAAATTAAAACGCTAAGAAACGCGTAAAAAGCGTGAGTTAAGAAAATATTTGTGTTGACTTATATTCTTATCGACATAGTGTCGTTCAGTATCCCCATTGCTCGAAATCATCATTGTTAATTGATTGGTGTCATTGCTTGATTGATTGTTGTTGCGTCGAAATATCGGGAGCTCAATAAAGGTAATCGCGGTTCATATCCCGTCCACATAATTTCGAATGAACTTAACCGTGAATCATTGAAAACTCTTTTATTGTTGTAGTTATGTCACCTATTCTAAAGATTATTTTACACAATAACATTTCCATCATCACATTCTACCACAACTAACATAAAATACTCTAAACCTAATCCCTAACTATTTTATTCTCCTTTAACTTAGTCTTCCAACAATTCTCCAGGTCATTGTTATCTGTATGGGTATTGTCAATAAAATGTTACGATTTACGTAATTCTTTTATTGTAAACTCGGACAATGTACTTCGTCAATGCCAGATCGAATCGATCAGCTGATTTGGGAGTTCAATGACTTTTTGACAACTTGCCAAAACGGTCTCGGCATTCCAGGGCTTAAAATATCTTAAAGTTTTAACGATTAAATTAAGACCAGTCCTAATTAAGCCTCAATTTTGTATACAGAGCCTTTATCCAATCACCTTTTGAAATATTCCGGAATAAATCTGAGATACCTTGTATAGGTTCTCTTTACGAGTAAGACAAAGAAATAAGTGTACTCATAGTCATTGCCTCACATAAGAAGTCAAACTTCCAACAAACAAAGGGTAACCATTTGCATACCGAACTCTTTTCGCATGTTAAAAGCGCTGATAGTTTCAACGGTTATTTAACGAAAAAAACTGGTCAAGTCAATACCTAAAACCCAATATAGGGTTCAGTGGACCAATTTATTCTATGATTTACCACTTCTGATACCAATTCCCGGCAAAATTCAAGTTACTCTACTAAATATGGCCTTTTGCCCTCAGTCTTCAATGCAATTGCTTTGTGCTAATACCATTCGGGTTTGTCTTGCTGTCTCCCTTACTCGGCCGATTCCAGTTTCAAACCCATAAGAGTGAATGAGACATCAAGATCCGAATGGCATTCTCAGAAATAACGGGCTGTACATTAATAGCTTTAATTTTATGGGACAAAATATACTTAGACCGTCTGGCTCAGATAGTAAACAGTGAACCAGTGATTTATCAATGAACGGATCCCCATGTTTTTGTCGGCCGCCGCGCCTGCGCACGTGTCAACAGTACCGTTGCGTTGCAGGAATCCCATTCGCTTGTGAAGGAAACAGAGTACATTCCGAAACAACGGTAAAACAGTTAGCATTTTTTCGTGGCTGAATTTTGGCTGTTACAAACCAAATGCAAAATATTGACTAGAAACGTGCATTTTTCATGATTCGAGATTGATGGTGGATAAAGGCTAGATCGCTTTCGTTTTGTATGATAACCGCAATCCGCAGCTTTATCTTACTAACTCAGACATCGTACCTATAGTCGTACAAGTGCTTTATGTCAGTTTATACATCGAATAAAACAATAAGACTGATTGTGACATCGACATCACTGGAGATTAAAGGGCTGGCTTCCTCGCACAGCGGATCAGCATTGCGATCTTCTTCTTATGGTGCCTCTCCAACTAGTGAAGGTTATTAGCAGATACAGCAAGGAAATGCTACCAGCATCTTTGGCTCGCGGGGGAGCTCTTACATTTATTTTAGTTTTAGTTTAGTTAATTTGTATTGTATATCTATTTCCTTTATCTATACTTGTTTAAAAGTCTTTAGTATTCTTAGGTGCACAAATGACTTTGACCCTTGGGGTGGTAAAGGAATTTCTTGATCGATAATCTGCGCATTAAGAACTACTCGTATACTGCAAGTCGTTCTAATAACGGGTGTTACAAAACGTTGATTTCTCTAGATGAAGTAGAGAAACTACTAGATGCATAATTAATAAAGCAAAACTGGGAAGAGATTGCTGAACATACAGTTGATGGCAACTCATACATACATGTAGTTTCTAAACGTTAACATGATGAAAACACAGGCTCGACTCCAGGAGTAAATCAGTTTCTAGACTATCCAGTTTGAACTTATACCCGGTCTTTCTAATTTAGATGAAACTAGTTTTCGAACGATCGGATCAAATGAAAGTATCATTATCATAGCAAATGCCATGGGCAGGGGAATCAGTCCGTGACGTGTATGAGTGTATGTATGTGTGAGCATCCATACACTTTCACTGTCTACACAAACTATGACTAATATGTGCTTTTTGTCATTGACATTTGACTCGTCAAGCTTTTGTTTGGCAACTACCTACTTAGATATTGTAAATCTTTTTTTTAATATTGGAGTTTTAGGCACAAACATAGATAATAAACATTTCTTTAAATTGACGTTTTATTTTTTAAATGTCCAAACTAGCAAACACAATGAATAAATAAGAAAAAAGGTCATCCGCCGAATATTACTTACAGTGCTAATGAGTTGAACAAATTCATTTTTAATGACGATGAAATTGTTTCATCAAAGAAGAACCAAACGGTAAATGAGATAAATCGATTACTATTTCAGTCGTTTAAGACAAACGCATTCCTTTCAGAACCTACTAACATTTTAAACGTAAACGATGAAAATAAAGCAAAAGAACAAAACAGAGGATACAAAGAAACAACTTAAGTTGAGGCCATTCTTACGACAACGCTAATTAGGCTGTGCTTACATCAGCACTTACAAAACAACTGCCCTTAATATGAGTTAAGACGAACCATTTTTGGAGACTAATATTCCCTACGTATCTATTTTGAGATTACGCAACAACTTGAGACAAACTTGTTACTTCATCTGAATCAGAACAATGTCATTCAATTTTGGCGCTTAGGACCTCAATAACAAGTCGCAGGTTTTAATTCGTTGGCACATGATCAAGTTAATACGTGGGTGTATACCGTGAGGCTAAAGAATTCATGATGTCATCCTGTAGTGTGTCAGGGCCTTCACTTACTCGACACTTGGATTTTTTATTGCATATCTTGTTGCTTTATAGGCGTATGTCTTGAAAAAAAAAAACAATAAATATCGTTTATAATACGCCCACTTCAAATGTCGTTAATATTGGCTATAAAGATAATTCATTCTTGCCGTAAAAGCTTTTGAGTGCTTTCGAGGATGGATAAAGCAGATATTTAGAATTAAAATTCAATACCTATATGTAGTCTAATGCTTTCGCCTTATTTGCAGAAGTCGTTGGACAAAAAGAAAGAAGGAAACAAAGATTTAATGTGAAAGACAGGTTTAACGGCTCAAACACGAAGAATTTCGAAAGATTCATACTAAAAGTGACAGCTAAAACTTGAACTGAGTCGGAATTAGGACGTCATGGCAAGGCCCCTGAATGCTGATAAAAAAAAACTTTTATTTCATTATCTTAAGTTACTATGTTTAACAGTAGTTTAGTGCCTCTTTTTAAGTTTGTTGCTGATGATGATTAAATTAAACGGTCAGTCAATCAGTCAGGAATTCTCTAATGACTTCACATACCCCCAATTTTTTCGAATAAAGGTTAGTGTTCGCGTGACGATTAGACAAGAAAGGTGAGGTCACCAAATGCGTTACCTATTCTAGTTTGTATCATTCCATTGTTCCACGTTAAATCAATCAAGTTGCTAATTTGTTGCTAAAGTTTGCCATCGTCTTAGCGCCATGTAATCAAGTATCATTGGCTGCCAACAATACTGAATCGTCCAACAGCCCATCAGCTTTAATGAAACGTTGGTCATGCTCCAAGTAATCATCACCGCGATCTGAATCACCATCAACTTTAGCGTCATCATTGTTGAGTCCACATTCCTCTGCACGAAGCCTGTGGTTTCCAACAGAACGGACAATAGACTGCGGTGAAATATGGAGCGAGCTAGGTTTTGTGCGGATTTGATTCACCGCTTTTTTGTTATTACAAATCTTTGACCCTAATGCAGTGGATCTATGGGTTGGAATGTCAGTGGAAATTCGAGTCACGACTCGAGCTAAATGTACAATGGATGAAAAGAGGTTTTTAGGAGGCGCAGATTTAACAGGAAGAAATAGATTAAATTGAACCATGTTAACTTTTGACATCGCTTTAGTTGTGAAACTAATTTTAAACTTGACATAATTTATTTTGTCCGAAAGGTATTTAGCGGAAAGTGATGTTTCTTTGTAACTAAAACAAAAATCCTCGAGTCTAAGCTTGCGGAGAAAAACTGTCAAGTAGCTTTTTCTTTTTACCCACCGAAAGTACCAATAGTTAAAATCTATCAATAGTCAAGAATGCAACTACTCAGGTGATATCGAACTATAACCACCTAATATTTGTAGAGATCGTGAATCGTTTTTATTTGTCAATTGAATCGTGCGCAAGTGTTAAGGAGTTATTTGAGGTTTGCGCTTGGACGTTTGAGCAGATAATGACTCTCTCAAACCATGACATTGTGTGGACGTAGGTTGTGTCCTATAGTTTTCTTTTCACTAAAAACAGTAAGCAATTCAGCATCTAACAAACAATGCATATTATTATTGTCCAATCACATTTCATGAATACTTTTTATTTGCGTTTAACTTGCGAAGACTTAATAATCTTTGTTGCTGTGTTGATGTTGAGTGATTCTGATAAATGTAAAAATTATGAACGGTACGTACTAGTACATAGCTACTCTTTCCTGCTAGCATACATGGGAAGTTAAATTACTTTATGAATATGCTATGAAAGTGTTCTGCTTTTAGATTGACCACTTGACTGACTGAAATAGCAGGGTTCAATGGCATTTTACTTGAAGTTCATTTGAACATCTTTTATCTGTGGGTAATCGATCATATCTAATAATTAGTTTCAAAAGGCACATAAAATGGCTAACGAAATAAGGTATCTAATGATACTTTTGACAGCATGACGTGATTAATAAGACTCAACATAGGTACAATTGAAGATGAGTTGGATAAATAAATTATAACGCAACTAAAAATTGGCATTGACAAAAATGAGCGACAACGTTCGTTTCAACAAATTTTGTACATTTATAATAATTAAAACTAATTGCAATAAATTTCAAGGTGAGACAAATATGCTATTAAAATTTCAGATGATATTAAAATGACGTTTTTTACTAGCCCATTAGTCAGTGTTTTAAATTGCCAGCGTACAGAAAATACGAAGGGGGAAGAAATCATTTCACGAGCTCAAAAACTTGAACTTAGACAAATCTTCTTAAGTAAAAGTGTCATCGTCATCGCATCACTGAACATAAATACACACTTCCTTATTTCAGCCCAGTATACACGCAAAAATTCCCATCAGAAATTTTAGTGCAGTACGGTCAAATGCAAAAAATTAGTTACGATACGAATTTCTCAAAAATAATTCCCATGGCTGTATTACGGCGGTGTGAGAGCGTATGGTATTTATTATTGAAACTTTGACTAGATACATATTACAGTTGACTGTACTAAGTTACTAACAACACCCGTATTTCTCTATCCCCTTTATAAACAAGCCCAATAGTATCAAGCACCTGGCACCAACGTGAAACTCAAGAATCGTGGCGCTAGCGTCGTGATGCGCCTGCGCCGATAACCGTCTGCGACCTAATGAGCTGTCACTCGGCTTTTGTAAACATAGCGGGACCCGTGGATACAATAAAAAATAAATATTAGTGCTATTTGACAGAGCATGATGAGATAACTTGATCGATTACTCCAGAAATTGGGAAGCCTATGGCATTATGTATGGGTAGCCCTAGAACTGTCTAGGTATAAGTATATTTTTATTTGATAGTTTTAACACAGGCGGACGACGAAGAAAAATAAATAATCATAAAGAAGAAGAGGTTAAGCTAAATTTAACCTCCATCTCAAAATCTAAAGACGAAGTGACTGTAAGTAACTGTACCAAAGTATAATCAATATTTACAACTTTCCGACAAGATGTTCCTTTTTCGAAAGAGCCTTGGACTTTCCCGAAGCAGAGGTACCAACACTACCAACATGACGAAGGCGACCGTTAGCACCGATGGCACAGATAACACAACAATCCAGCCACATTTCACGTCGGACAATCCTTGCTCCCACGGTATCGCCGATCTTTATTAAGTCTGTGGCGGGAGTCGTACGCTTGGAATAATTGGATAATTGTTTCGCGCCTTGCTATACGTAAGGTTGCTGCACCAGATTTTATTAAAAAAAAATCATATGAGCTAGTGATATTCCGAATTTAAACGAACTTGAATAATAGCTATGCTTATTATTTATGTGATAGACTTTCTCCTGAGTTGACACAGAACACCACGCGACTTCAGGGCAACGAAGGATCCGTTGGAGACTTGCGAGAGCCGAAATGATAAAGTCTAGCAGCAGGCTGAAATGCCAGACGATAACACATAAATGCCGACGAGATGATAATGTCGTCAAAATATCAGCTTCCTTCAAATAATGATGAAATAACAAAAGCCGGAACTAATCCCAGCTATGTGGACAGCAAATAAGATTGAACTATATTAGATAACTTAGCTAAGCACAGGTTAAATATTATTGATGTGACGCCGGTGAGGTCATCAGAGTATAGTTGACATCATAACTATAGATGGGCATCGGACAAGGCCAATAGATCAACATGGCAAAAACATTGCGACGGAAGTATATTATACTAATGCGGAATTAGTCAAAAGGAACGGCGTTATGTAGTTTGACTGCGGGTTATGGAAAATAAACAGTCTATTCTGAACTCAGAAAAGCCTAGATTGAAGATGACATTAAAATGGGCCTGATGGAAAAAATGGAGAAGGTATGTCTCGAAGCCGACAGTAAATTAATAAGAAAAATAAAAGAAATAACAAAGATATTTCGAATGACGAAGACGTTATGTAGTTTGACTGCGGGTTATGGAAAATAAACAGTCTATTCTGAACTCAGAAAAGCCTAGATTGAAGATGACATTAAAATGGGCCTGATGAAAAAAATGGAGAAGGTACTCGAAGCCGACAGCAAATTAATAAGAAAAATAAAAGAAATAACAAAGATATTTCGAATGACGAAGACGGACACATTAGTAGATTTACATGCAGTTCTTCAGTAACTATTGTAATGACTAAAGAGCTTCTACGTAAACCATCGCTAGACCAGAGAGAAGAAACAATTAATCAAACTGAAACAAGATATCGTAAAGCAATTAACCACTAAATTATAATCTACCGCAAAACCACAATAAAAACCACAATAAACTATACAATGTGAACCAAAAAATGCCGGCGTTCAATATAAATCCCGTTGTACCAACATAAGAGTAAATCTTTGGAAACTGGATCGTTCAATCGAAGTATAATGAGTGAAGGTACATACGCAGAGTAACGGTGCACGTGGGAAGCACTGCCGATCGTGTCATCCTGGCTCCTAAAGTATCCAGTTTTGTACACAGTTAATGAAAAGCTGGATAATTGAGTCTTTGAATTTAAAAAAAATATCGATTTTTTTTATGTTTTTTAAAACTTTATAGCATATTATATAATATCTAATTCAAAGAAATCTTAAAATATATTTTTTTTAATTAATTATAAGCAATTCAAAATTGATATAATTTGAAATATGACCACTTGACCGGGAACGGGCCATGATTGGTCGCCATGGCTGTGACGTCACAATGTTAAAGCAATTTCACGACAGTACTGGGTTAACGGCTGATTTCACTAAAAATATCCGAAATTTAATACAAAAAATATCTGCTGAAGTTTTTTTTATGAAATAAGGTGGAAAACGAGCACGCGTATCACCTTATAGTAAGTAAATTTTTGTTTTAGTCATGTGTAGGTAGGTAATAAAAGCTTAATCCTGATAATGTTTCTGATTTATGTGAACTGGATTGATTTTACTGGACCTGAGATTTCACAATAAAGTACCTAAGTACAGTGAAAGATACTGAATCGCTTACCTACCACTGTGGAATTTTAACATACACCCTGCCAGAGATATTATTGCTAAATTGTACCTATTAGGTAGGTTACGTGATTCAGTTTCTTCGACCGTAGGTACGTAAATTTTAATGGCTAGATTTTGTGGTTGATAGGTATTTCTAGTTTTTTTTATAATCCCGTCCCGTGGGATTGTATTATATATTCAATGGGAATTTTTGCGGGTGTAAGAGCCTAACCTTGTTCTAGGTAGGTACGTTCAGATCGCTAGGAAGGTACGGTTAACGTCAAAGATATCTTTACACTTTAGTACCTTGTCGTTGTAACTATATGTTTTAAGTTTCATATGAAGTTGTCAAAGTGCTTGGAGCGACAAGGCACTAAAGTGTAAAGATATCTTTGACGTCGACTGTACCAGCATCTTAGTAATCCTGCCGCCAAGCAGCAATGCTTGCGCTGATGTGTTCCGGGTGAGGAGAGTAAAACAGCCCGATTTTGGCATAATGTTTTAAATCCAAGATGGCGGATGACATTTTGACACTATTGACACTTTTGACACTAAAATATTGATGGCTGTCGTTTTTGAGTAATTTGGTGCTTCTGAGCCTGATTTTGACATACTTTTTTGGATTCAAGATGGCGGATGACATTTTGACACTTGACACTAAAAATGTTTATGGGTGTCGTTTTCGAGTAATTTGGTGGCTCTGAGCCCGGTGTTGGCATAATTTTTTGGATACAAGATGGCGGATGACATTTTGACACTTATGCCACTAAAAATGTTTATGGGTGTCGTTTTCGAGTAATTTTGTGGCTCTGAGCCAGATTTTGGCATATTTTTTTGGATCCAAGATGGCGGATGACATTTTGACACTAAAAATGTTTATGGGTGTCGTTTTCGAGTAATTTGGTTCTTCTCAGCCCGGTTTTGGCATACCTTTTTGGATCCAAGATGGCGGATGACATTTTGACATTACTGACACAAAAAACACAAAAAAGTGTAAAATGTTACTCGAAAACGACCCCCATAAACATTTTTAGTGTCAATAGTGTCAAAATGTCATTCACCATCTTGGATCCAAAAAATTATGCCAAAACCGGGCTCAGAGCCACAAAATTACTCGAAAACGACACCCATAAACATTTTTAGTGTCAAAATGTCATCCGCCATCTTGGATCCAAAAAAATATGCCAAAATCTGGCTCAGAGCCACAAAATTACTCGAAAACGACACCCATAAACATTTTTAGTGGCATAAGTGTCAAAATGTCATCCGCCATCTTGGATCCAAAAAATTATGCCAAAATCGGGCTCAGAAGCACCAAATTACTCAAAAACGACACCCATTAATATTTTAGTGTCAAAGTGTCAATAGTGTCAAAATGTCATTCGCCATCTTGAATCTAAAAAAATATGCCAAAATCGGGCTCAGAGCCATCAAATTACTCAAAAACGACACCCTTAAACATTTTTAGTGTCATAGTGTCAAAATGTCATCCGCCATCTTTGTGCTCGAAATTCCGGGTTTTCTTATGAAATTCTCCTGGGATAAAATCAACGGGATTTTGAACTGAAATCCCACGACTTATTTACTTATTCATATAAATAGTTACTACCAAAGTGTACTCATCACTATTCTCATCTAATTTTATTGTTTTAAATCCCGGTACCGTGGAAAGTTGGGATAGAAGCATGATAGAAGTATAGATAGTGCCATCCACAAAGACTCGTAGATGTATTAAAATTAACCTTTAACTACAAATTAATAAGAACCACGGTGGATGGCATCCATCGTGAATGACACCTACTATAGCCGGTACGTAAATCCAGATTATAAATTATAAAGTTCGTGTATGGCAAATTTTATCGAAATCTGTTTAGCCGTTTTAGCGTGAAAGAGTCACAAACCAATACGCTCTCACAAACAATAGCATTTTACAATAATAGTAGGATAATAACAGAATAGAGTAGATTAAAGTCAAAAAACGGTATCACCTGTATACTAACTACGAGTGGAAACTAACATTGTGACGTCACACGCGGCTCGGCCTTGTTCGGGAACTGTGGGTGTGTTTTCGGTGCGGTACTCGACGATCAATTTTCAAATCGGTATAACTCGTTAATTATAGCGAATAAAAAAAAACTAAAAATACTTTTCTTACAAAACTTATATATGATCTTTCCATTTATGACAAAAAAAAAATTGATTCAAAAACTCAATTATGTGACCGTATCAATTTAGTCGAATTCATCTACACTGTGTGCCAATTTATTTAGTTAGACCTGTCGCTGAACATCAACGCTACATACTAGATCACTTTTTTACCTTGTCTAAAGCAAAATAATCTATATAATTTAATTTAATCCTCCATGTACCAGTATATAGTACCAGTTGCTTTTCTTTCCGCGCAGATGGTAATGCCATGGTAAGCCCATCGGGAATGGGCAATTTGGGGGAAACCGGTGGATGCAAGTGGCGAGTTGTCGTTCATTATGGTGTGCTAACGGGGAGGCCTTTGTTCAACAGTGAGTCTTCAGACTGATGATGGTGATGATATTTCCACGGTTAACGACATTGCTAATAAATATTTTAATGCGAAATGATATATCATCGATATATCGTAAAATTGCATTATCTTAGGTTTATGACTTAATTTGTTATAATAAATCAAGCTCACTGCTCAGAATTCCGACCAAATATGTAAACCAGAAGATGTTTGTTTAACTGGGTCTATAAATTACTTGTCTGAATCCTTTATACGGTCGGCAAACCGTAAAAATGGCGGACTTAGCATAAATACATTTAATCCACCGTTACGTCGTATGATATATTTATTTTTATCTGTTTTTCAACATGTTGGCGTAACGGTCTCGACGCTGCAAATTCTTTGAATTACGATTCAGTTTAGGTTAGCTCGCTGTCAGATCCATACTAAAAATGACAGCTAAAACCTGGGGCCTTACCATGACGTCTTAATGCTATTCGATTCCGATTCAGTTTATTTAGGTTCTCTCGCTTTCAGATCCAGTAGGCTTATTGTCTAACTCGCTCGCAATCGCCATCGTGTTCATTCTGACAGTTCATGTATGGGCTAACAATTGGCATCGGAATCAGCTAACTGTCACATTCATACAAGAACTGTCAAAATGAACACGATGGCGATTGCGAGCGAGTTAGACAATAAGCATACAGGTAAGGCCCCCTCAGTTATGGCGTACGATTGCTTTTTAGTTCGCAGTAAGATGCCATATCTTAGATTTTGAAAACTAGTCCTAGTTGGGTGTAAATCTTAACAATCATGTTATAGGCGATGCGGCTAGCAACCTATCACTATTTTGATTCCCCTTTCCACCTCTACGCCCTCAGTCATGCTAAACTTGGCTCGTCTTGTTACTTAGGCTCTGTCTACCCCGTAAGGGATAAAGACGTGATTTATATATGTATGTTGGACTAGTTTTAATCTGTGACAAATATCCCTATGAATCTGTGGGTCCACCACTAAATCAGAAATTCGAAGTCCGTTTTTCGTCTCTCTCATACAAATATTAGTGTTCTGATGGGATGACGAGCATTTTTCGCAATGTTTACTTTACGTAGGCGCTGCGTCTCTAGTTTTATCATACTCCTCCTATCTCTACGCAAATATAATGATTTGCATAAGATAAGTGACTATTGCGGTTATAGGCGCTATTTGAAGAGGTTGTTATCATTTATGCACAATTAGAACTCTTTTCACAGATTTTTCACACTATCTTGTACTTAATCCATGCAAAAATTACTGAATTATAACTTCTACTGAAAAGTACTACAAATTATCGTACGATCCACTTTTAAAACAACTTCAAAAATAAATGGTTTAACTAAGGATTGATTCAAATTGACATTAAATTGATATCGACTTAAACTTTTCCGATTTTTACACGTTATTATAGGAAAAACGGGACTTAATCACATAAATAAAATGTATTTTTGTGTTTTTGTTGTCGTTGTTTGTTTGTATGTGTTGTTGTTACCTCGACGTATTGGACGCGACTTTGCATCCATGGTCGAGAGGTCCTCGTCGAGGTATTTACAATAATACATTTTATTTACGTGATTAAGTCCCGTTTTTCCTATAATAACACATTAACTTTGTGCCATAAAACATTTTCCTGATTAATGCTGGACTGGCATGCCAAGCCAATGCCTGCAAAAAGTCGGAACATGCAATGCATTTAAAAATAAACATTTCCTTTATCGTGGGTAACATTTTCTGTAGTAGATACAACGGAACCTGAGTGTTCCATGAACCTTCATAAAATACCTATTTTACATACATACATATATAAACCACGTTTAGCATGATTGTGGGGTTATAGGTGAAAAAGGGAATATAAATAGACTAGCTGTTGCCAGCGACTTCGTCTGCAAAGAATTCGTTTATCGCTATCCCGCGGGAACTATGCAATTTTCCGGGATAAAAAGTAGCCTATGTGCTATTCCAGACTTTTCTCTATCTATGTGCCGAATTTCATCCAGATCCGTTGGGCCGTTCTGACGTGATTGAGTAACAAAGAAACATCCATTCATCCATCCATCCATCCATCCATCCATCCATCCATCCATACATCCATCCATCCATCCATACTTTCACATTTATAATATTAGTTAGATAGTTAGATTGGCTGGTGCGATTGCTCGCCGCATCACCTATAACATGATTCCTAATATTGTTCACCCATCTCCTCAAACTTTTACCAACTGCGCGGAAAGATAAGCAACTGGTACATTCGATATTTTTTCTTTGCTCCCAGACAAGCATGGAAGTTATATTACTTTACTAGCTGTAGCCAGCGACTTCGTCCGCAAAGATTTCGTTTATCGCTATCCCGCGGGAAGCACGCAATTTTCCGGGATAAAATGTAGCCTATGTGCTATTCCAGACTTTTCTCTATCTATGTGCCAAATTTCATCCAGATCCGTTGGGCCGTTCTGGCGTGATTGAGTAACAAACAAACATCCATCCATCCATACTTTCGCATTTATAATACTAGCTGTTGCCAGCGACTTCGTCTGCAAAGAATTCGTTTATCCCGCGGGAACTACGCAATTTTCCGGGATAAAAAGTAGCCTATGTGCTATTCCAGACTTTTCTCTATCTATGTGCCAAATTTCATCCAGATCCGTTGGGCCGTTCTGGCGTGATTGAGTAACAAACAAACAAACATCCATCCATCCATCCATCCATACTTTCGCATTTATAATATTTCGTTTATCGCTATCCCGCGGGAAGCACGCAATTTTCCGGGATAAAATGTAGCCTATGTGCTATTCCAGACTTTTCTCTATCTATGTGCCAAATTTCATCCAGATCCGTTGGGCCGTTCTGGCGTGATTGAGTAACAAACAAACATCCATCCATCCATACTTTCGCATTTATAATACTAGCTGTTGCCAGCGACTTCGTCTGCAAAGAATTCGTTTATCCCGCGGGAACTACGCAATTTTCCGGGATAAAAAGTAGCCTATGTGCTATTCCAGACTTTTCTCTATCTATGTGCTAAATTTCATCCAGATCCGTTGGGCCGTTCTGGCGTGATTGAGTAACAAACAAACAAACATCCATCCATCCATCCATCCATACTTTCGCATTTATAATATTAGTTAGATTAGATTAGTTAGATGTTGCTTCTAAAAACGGTCCGAGGAGTTGAGTCTTTGAATCCTTATTCAAACGGTTTAACTGAACATACCACAGTATCGCGTATCCACTTATCGCCGTCTCACTTTCTCAATTAGCCCTTTGCTTTCTCTGTCCGTCTGTGGTTATTAGTACGGAACTGACACTTTCAATGTTGCTGCTACTACGGTTCTTAATTGTCTCCGTTATTAGGACAGAGGTCTATATTGTTGATTACTAGAATACTAGATGTTGAATTGACTGGGGCCTTACCATGACGTCTTAATGCGTTTCAATTGACAACATTTCATTTTTATAACACCTGAAAATGTATATATGGTTCGAAAGCATTTTGCCTCTTGATCACTGCAATATGTTTATATAATTTTAATATTGCTTATTATAGAAAATAAAAATTAATTAAAAACATGTCTTAATTTTACCAATTCTACCACAGGATAGGTGAAATGCCTTTGCCTTTTTCACGAGAAAAAGTAAGCGACCATAATTTTGTATTTGACAACTTCAAAGTACAAGGGGGGCAACTCTGTAATTCTATTTTTGAAGTTCGTTGCATACCTTCTCTCTCACTCTCAGGTTAATGACTATATTAGTATGAGCGGAACAGCACGAAGCGAACATCGAAAATCGAATATCGGAGAATAAGGCCTGACATTGTCAATTTGAAATTGACTTCAGTTTTTTTTCTATACAGAAAAGACAAAAGGATAAGTGTCTATTCTGTGATAGTTTCGGAGTTACGCCCTTTTAGAATAAGCAAAAATTAATAAATCAATTATAAATTAAATACAAACCCTAGCGAAAAAATTAAACTTCCAGCATGTTCATCTTTTCAAACAAAATACAGAGAACCATTAAAACTATAGGCTCAGAAATATGAAATGTTGTCAATTCTGATTCAGTTTAGGTTCAGGTCGTCAGATCCATACTAAAAATGACAGCTAAAACCTGAACTGAGTCGGAATTGAATTGCATTAAGAATTAAGACGTCAAAGTAAATAAAAATGTTACTGCAGTCACTATAGTTAGAGCTGTTAATGTAGGTCTATTTCTTGAACACGTACGAATTACTATCTAAATAAGATAGCTATCGTAAATAATTTCAATCTGTTCAACAGTAGAAGTCTTCTAGCTGATAATGATGATGATGATGATGATGATGATAATGAAGATATACAAAAAGGTAAACTAACATGAAATGATGTTAAATTACAAAAAAAACTTGAAAAAGAAGATTAATTCCCGTAGCATTGTCAGATTCGTGTAAAAGTATAACGTCCTTTTTCTAAGTGATTTTGTTATGACATTAAAAGAAGTCAATAAGCAATGGATGAAACAACTAAACTCATCAGTAGTTAAAACAACTAAACAAGATAATTTAGTGTTATGTTCTTAAATCGTAAAACTGACTCACATTTGTTTCACACCAAGTGATTCACCGTAAAAAATAAAAGCTCTTCGTCAGTGCTTGAATCATTGTGTTTTGAACTTAACTGCAGGCTGCTGACTCAAAGCTTCAAAAAGAATATAAGACATAAAATTTTAGGATCCGATCCTTATAGAGCTGCAGTGCAGTATTGGCATCAAACGAGCCAAATATAGCCAAGCAAGAATATTTTATATGTTTTAGTGAACAAAGAAGATTCAGATATATGGTACATGGACATGGTAGCCAATGGTTGGTAGGTAGGTAAACATCGTGAACCAAGTTTCCTTGCGTTGTTTGCGCATATTGATATCAGAAAAAATAAATTATACTACGACAACAGACGCAAGTAAAGTAAATTGTGACGTTTTAAAGATTATTCTCATACGTCCCACTGCTGGACACAGGCCTCCTCTAAGAAAGAGAGGGCTTAGGCTATTAGTTGTCACGCGGACCATTTGAAAGCCAGTTTCCCTGCGGTGGTTCTTACCCATGTTTGGTTAAAATCGGTCCAGCAGTTTGAAGACTATCAGCTCTTCCAAAATGATAAAAGGCATTTTTGGCATACAGTTGAACTATTTTTTTCTTTAGTACTTATGCAGGCTTGTTACAAAACTCGCTCACAATCGCCATCGTGTTCATTTTGACAGTTCTTCTATGAATGTGACAGCTAGCTGATTCCGATGCCAATTGTCAGCCCCTACATGAACATGACGATAAGCTACATGATTGCCATAAAATTGCGTGGCAGGTTTTAAATTTTTTAATTTGCATTTATTGTATTTAAATATTAGTATTATGATTAATTGTGGAACGCTCCCTAGCCAGTTAGTAACCACCCAAGAAGCACGCAATCCATAGAGCACTGCGGGTGCTGTGTTCACGCATCGCCGCGCTGCGCCGGCGCACCTGTCGCCTTCCTGTCCGCCATCTTGTGTGACTGTTGCTGCTTAATTGTCTGTTTGGTTAAGTATACGGTAGTCTCGTTGAACCCGGTTGAACTCTTAGTGTCATGCCAAGAAATAAACTATACGAACGGCACCCCATTGAAGTTTTCATAGTTAAACTGATTAGCCAACTAAACTCATTCTATATCCCCTCATTACATGATGAAATGACTAAAAACACAAAAATAAAAGCAGTCTTCACAATAAGAACTTCATAAATTTAATGGGCATGCCGTAACTTTATTGCATTTTCACACAACAGAGTAGGGCATTTCTCACTTAATTAAAATACAGACTGCTATAGCAACAAACACAGCGTTGATAATCAATTTGAATCACCCAGATTCACACGATAAAACAGCTGAAAACCGATATCGACGTAAGAAACAATCCATCAAAGAAAGTCAACTAAGTAAAACATATGAGCATCAATTAGAATCGACATTGACCCGAAAAGAATTACATAATTTCAAATTTGTAACGAAACAAAAGACAATGGGACCTGCTGCGCAAACGTCTGGACATGTGGTTTCGACAATCGTGCGCAGCGAGGCGCATCTCCGCCGGTCGGCGATTTATGACTAGAAGCCGTGTTGAGCAGATAGAGATGTGAAAATGGATGATACTGAAGCGTGAATTATTCAAACGTTAGCTGCAATGAGTCAGCCAGCGTTTATCAGACAAGTCATGGATAAAATATTACTATATCACACAAAACTGTAGCTAAGCCATAACAATTATAAAATTAGATTGAGAACGACACATTGAACCGGATGGATACATAAGCGAAAGACAGTGCAGGTACCATTTTACTTTGTTAACTGACGAAGATTTACATTATTTTGTACTATTTTCTCCAACACCAGAAAATAAAGCACTAATTAGTTTAAGAATAGCAAGTGCAAATGTTATACTTAATTCTATGAAAGTCGCCGATACGGGGCAACTCTAGCTGGTGTGACAAATCCGAGAAATCCTAACGGAGACAGGACAAGCTCGTCGCATGATTCAGTGCCAGTGCAGTTTTTCTTTTTGAGTTCAATGACATTAGGAACAGCTGTTTTTTTCGTTTGCTAAGTAATGGTACTTAAATTAGCCCCTGACTGTTACGAAGTGCTTTTTTTTTTAATTAAGTGGCTCGTTATCCAATTATAGTGACGTAAGTAGAATAATAGCTTGATCATTCGAACTATGTGACGTCACATCGTCTTCCTACAAAATATAGTCTTATTTTATCTGTTTTCTGTAGTTCATTAGACTCTTTATTTTCTTAGCGTAAAATTGTAGATGCAACTAATTTTACAGTTCATAGACAGCAATGTCTAACTAAAGGTAATTAACTAAAAGAAAATAAGGAAGAACGTAATTATGCAAAAAGACATGTGTGCAAAAAACTAATACATTACCTAATTAGTAATTATAAATGAAAAAAAGAACAGTGGTCACAGGTGAGTGCCTAGCGGTATTCCCCTAAGGCACTTACTTAGATCTATTAATCCACTACCCACTCTAGTGATAGGATGTTTCCTAATAAAGTATCTATGATTAAGAGACTCATAAATTTCAAATTCAACAGTTTCGATTACTTTATATACAGTGGGTTTCAATGTGAGCTATAAAATTGCTAAAGCACAAAGAATCAAATGTAAGAGCAAACGCCAAAAAAAAATTGCACTACAGAATAAGTAACTGAAGCATAAACTTACAGCCGATTCAAACGGGTAGATAATGCTTTTTTCTATTCGTTTGTATTGTAAATACTGTGTATTTAAATGAACACAAAATATTTACCTTGCTACTCCGCTACTTACGTGCAAGATAACCAAGCTTGTGCGAAATATGTACGTTTTGCATGCAAAACTTTGAGAATGATCCCGTAGAGGGATCGAAACGCGCGTCAGTGTTTGTGTGGTGTTAGGATTAATTAAGTTTGTGGGATTTGTGTGCGTTTTGTGTGGTAGTAGTGGTGGGAGGGCTTGCATGCAAAACGTACATATTTCGCACAAGCTTGGTTATCTTGCACGTAAGTAGCGGAGTAGCAAGGTAAATATTTTGTGTTCATTGAAATGGACCTCCGCAAAGTAACGCCTGATTCAATAAAATACTGTGTATTTACTTACGAGCATTGTAGTATGTAAATCATAGTTTTCAAAGTGCAATTAATGATGTATATAGCCCGGGGCAGCGGCGCGTGAGTTGTTTTACGAGGCCAAGAAGGATCGCTGCATACTCCACATTAGAAATGTGGTCGTAAATATGAATTTCAAAGTATTTGGCTACAATTTGACAGGTATATACAAAGGTCAGACGTAATAATAATAATGATGATCTTCCACATAAATAGTAGAAAATGGATAAGAGTTCCTACATATTTTCATACAAAACTGTGGCCATATTCGAGTATTTTACGCCGAAATTGCGCCGGAGTCGTATCTTTTTATGCGGATGTGTTTAAATATGTGATAGTGCCCATTTGGTTTATTTCAGTATATCAAGTCTCTTTTTGCAAAAAAATTGTAGCCTGTTGTTATTGTTGTTACAAAACTTACACGCCTAGCCCTTGCAAGTGGCAAGCCTTTTATGTTTTTACTGTGGCTTAAACCACATACATCATGTTAATCGCTAAGAACATGTTAATCAACAAAATACTTGCATCCACGGCCACAATGCAAGCGCATATCTCACGGTTAATTAGTTGAACAAATCGCTCGCCTGCCCATCCTTCCGATTGTCTAATTAAGAGAAAATCTATCCATTGTATGGAATTAAAATGATAACGTACTTTCACTGGCTGAATGGATTCCTAGCACAAGTCAGTTTTTTTTTCAAATGTATCCACAGAGCTAAGCACACAGCCATTTTATTGGTGGGTAACAGATAACGGCCAGTGACGACGAGGCAGACCAAAAAGATGGCGGGATGCTTTGACACGTTTTAAAAGACTTATTTAATTTAATACTTACAGCTCTAGTTTAGAAGAGATGCTTTTTCCTTGCAGTGAGACAATGGTAATAAGTAGGTACAATATGCGACTAAAACAATGAAGTGCTCTTACGTACCACTTAAATATGCAAAGACAAAAACAACATTTTTAAATATCGAACGCTGCAATTTCAATTTGCAGGCATCAAAACTCTTATGGTTAAAATAATACGATCTCTATTCGTATTCGAAGTTCATGTTTTCTTTACAGCCAGTTGAACTGCTGACATTATCCGGTTATTTCAAGAGCTGAACTTTAGGCGCCGCCGTCTTGTCTATGCTATTATTGTTGTTTTATCAGTGGCTTTCGATCTTCCGTTTTAAATTTCGATCTAAATCTGCCAGTTATTTAACAAGAGATACATTCTGACAGCCAGCGCCTCTGCATTTATAAGTTGCTTTGCATTTGTTTTATTTGCAAAAAACGCTCGAGTGATTTAGTCCGGTTGTTATTCATTTGTAAGTAATGCATAGCTTTTTATGTTTAACTTTAGGACTGTGCAATTATTTGAGTGTTGCCTTAAGTTAAGTTGTTGATGTTTCCATCGCGTTAATAGCACTATTTTTGAAATAATAGCTATGGATTAGATTTTTTTCAACGGAGATAAAATTTTAGTTTATGCTGGATGGCAAAAGCGGACTCAATAACATAAAGTTGGTAACATTGAATGTGACGACGAATATCATGAACAAAGCCAGACACTTTCAACTTTTTTTTGCTGTTAACTGTAAACGGTAGTACATTTAGTAAAAAATAAACAAATGAAGAAACATAATTATAAATATTTATAAAATCTTCATTTTCAGTGACCGTTGGTCCCAAAACTTAAAAATAAATGATAAAGCGATTGAAATTCGTGCGCGTGCTATTAGTCTTATTTATACCTAGGGGCCATAATCGTCAATACCCACGCCTTGTGTGACGTCATCGATTCCGTTCTATGACGTCACTAGTCACTACCAGCCAGGCTCCTACTTTGAATTGAATAAAAGGATTGGAATTGTTTTGATCGCTATCTAGAATTTATGCAGCGTGAATTTGATTTATTTTTTACGAGTGCGACGTGGCCAGGGTCATTTTTTTTTATAACTGCAGCTATGTGCTCAATTAAATTTTTGGTGTAATTATGAAATACATTAATTGCGTATTATAAATCATAAATAATCTAATGCAATTTTGTCAAAACGAACGAAACAACTTTAACCATTACAAACGACAATACCCACTGTACCTTCTCGATGCTTAAGATTGGCGCAAACTCAGATTTGCTTTAAGAAAAAGCGTTATCTGAAAATGACAACTCATTTTTTTATCAAGGGATACCCAAGCTACTATCCCCAGATCAATAGGAAAGAAAGACTCAATCAAGTCAGATTTACAAATTGTACAAAGCGTACTTGAGCACTGAGAGCCTGTAAATATGGCTTTGAGATCATGTTCGGATCATTTAGAGCATACCGTTACTTCTCAGCCATATGTGAACTCGAACGATGAATCCCAACATGGATTGGCTTAATTTAAGACATACACGCACATTCACTTACGTGGAGGAGTCTGCACTGTTTAATACTAATCTGAGGTCAATGATACGCAAACCTGTAAGTAGTGTAAATGCAGTTTTAATCGTTTAGGGTGGATTTTTAAAGCAGCTGTGGAAGAAATGTTTTTAGAAATAGTCTACATAAAAACATTTGAGTCTCCATGAGGTTGCTAAGAATGAGATGCTTAACCATTTTATAGGCTTACCGCTTAGAGACTTAAACCCAATGACTATTAATGTGAGCGGAACGGCGCGAAAAGAAACTTGGAATTTCGAATATCCTCTCTACCTCCATTGCTTTGTTTTGTTTGAAAGTCCTTTGCTACCTACTTATGGATACTAGTTTATTGGTCCTAGGTCCTAACTTTTGCTAAATTAACATGATTATTGAACCCTAATGCAATGAACGTTCCAATTATTTATCGATCAATGGGATGCTACTTATTCCCTTTCAATTTCCTCCGTAACTATTACTTAAGTTAATTGCACACATAAAACACTATCGCGTTCTTGATAAACGTACTTGTGATGAGCTTTCTGGTCTCCGATCCAAGTATAAGCTAATAATATAACTCCACCGGCTTAACGATTGAGTGATTTAACACGGGTCCTATTTTGGGACGCCATTTGTTCCTTAAGTATCTTAACGAGCTGCTTCTTATTAAAGGAAGCTATATTTCTTATCTCATTAAATTTATTGGGAAAACCTTTCTAATATATTACAGAGTAGAAGACATGCAAATATTAACCAAACACAGACTAGAATGGACAATGCAAATCCCAACTAAACTGCTGTGAAGAATCCATTATTTTTAACATTGCAAATTTAACAAAAAACTACAGACTGGTTAAACAATAGCATCCATGACGGAAAGGATATGTTTATTTAACTAGTAAAGCAATTCATCATTTTGCTTTGTCGGCACACTTATTTTTACTAAACATCGTTTTGCAACAGAGATTACCTAATTTGGTCATGCACCTTACATGGACATGAGGACAACCTATACGTAGTCGTCATAATTAAATGGTATCTATCTCACTAATCTAGATTGCCTAGGAGGAAGCAAAACGCGGTACGTTTCACAGCTACATTTAATAGAAACTGTACGGTTACGCTTATAAATAGTCATGTAGAGGTCGTTAAAGCGAGCAATACAATACCTACAACGCGTTTAATTTTCCCTGACTTGGTTATACGATCTGTAGTCGAGAAATGCCTGCGCACATTTTCTTTATTAACAACTAAATATCTAATAACAGCTTCACACCAAGTAATAGTACTTCGAGCAATTGCTCTTCTGTAATAACAGGTAATTTCGTCATTAGAATGCAGTTAAACTTAACCACTGATTTTAACTGACGCGTTAACCGTATTAGACGTTTAAGATTGATGGATGATTTGAACCAGATCTATTCTTTAAATTGTTATCTTTCTAATTGTGATCAATCTGTTAGCATCATTGTTTGCTTCATAAAAGAAACAGTTAAGGTTTAAAATTTTGGTTGGACGATAATCTTGATTAAGTTGAAAAACAAAAGCAAACCACTTAACTACATTATTAGTCAATGCGGACATTATCATGACACATTCATCAGTTTCCGTTCAATTTGAAGACATGGCTTCTGCGATAAAAAAATAATTACCTTAACTCTTCTCGGGTGGTGGGTTGCTTCCATTTCAACATGTCTGTAGTGCTCCGCGGATCTGTGCACTTCTCTGGCCTCTCCGCGCCGCGTCAAGTCCTCAGCGGAGGCTTTTTCTTCTCCACGAGTCAACGTAGTCACTTTCCTCACAATCCTAGTCGTGATCCGTCTCTGCCCGCTGTCGTCTTTCTTCGAGATCTTCGTGGACTCTAGCGAAGAGCCTAGTATCTCGGTCGACAATCTTTTGTTCGTGTGAATCGCCTGCAGTTCCGATACGCCGTAGCCGCCGGCCGAGGAGGGCACGGCTAGCGCGCCATCCCCAGCGTCATATTCGAAGTGCGTCTGGTTGCCGTCGTGGACAATCCTTCCGTTATACGTTTCCTCGCGGTACGACCCGGAGCGGTGGCTGGACGACCGCTCCATACCCGGATAGTTCCCATCGTACACCGTCTCGTGTTTCGTTAATCCCTCCCTCAGACTCCTCGGCACCGAAGCCAAGTTCAAGCTTGTCGTGATAGGGGATCCCACGGGAGACGGTGTCGATTTCTTGAGACTGGACTTCAAAGGTTTCGAGTCGTCGTTCTCGAGTGTTCCTTGGACGAACAGCCGCTTGCTGTTGCCCTCTTTAACGAACCTGTACATCGACATTTTCGATCCGCCTTCACAGGCTGGAGATTAACATCGCTCGCCGACTATAACAAACATTAACGATTCGTCTCGCGTTTCTACGGTAAACACACTACACCGGTGACAACTTTTGAATAACCCCATTCCTCAACAATAAGTGGGAATTTGAAACAATAGATCTTGAAAGTGAATTCGAAAAGTTGAAATTGAAAGGCGACGGGTGCCGGATTAGTTGACGGCCATGTTTGGTGCGCGGGCGACGAATATGGTGCGACCCTTCCGGCGGACGTCAGATGCCTACATCGTGGCTAAGTTACCGGTGACATCGTATTTGGCATGTTAAGGACTTTGGATTTACCGTACGAACAATACATTGAGTGATAGAATGAGACTCGACATTTCAAACACACAATAGTACCTATCTTACGTACAAAATAGACAAATACGAATCCATGGAATAAAGTCTTAAATAATTTAAATCTGTTCTTGCGCATGCGTACTTAAAACATGTCGCAAATAAGAGATGAAAAGAAAGATTAGGAATGAACGGAACAGTTTAACGGCAAACGAGGCAAACCTTGACCGAAATACAAGAGCAAACAACACATGAATAAACATGTTGACATAATAGGTAGGAGATCAACCATGCATGTGACAATACATCACATGAATACATTAAACACATGCTTCCGATATATCTATAAATTCAATATCTCATGTCAAATAATACCTACTTAGTCGCTACTGGAGTCAAGTTATTTTTAAGGCAATCAATGTTTTTTTTTTTTATGTGAATAGGAAGGCAAACGAGCAAGAACAGAAACACATTTCCATCTTGATGTGACCAAGGTTGTAACTGACACAGTCATCAATGTTTCTGACTACTGCCAAGGTTACACAACTGCCGAATAAATCAATGCTCTCCACTAGTTCATCGAAGATAACTCTAGTTGAATCGCAAGCCTAGCTTATGCAAGAGGGTCGAGGGAACTTGCTAATTGATTCTGCGTATTGTACATTGAGCCACAAGTCAGGATGCAAAATACTTAGGTAAGTAGTCTCATTAGAGTATTTATCTATTGCCTTTAAAAGGTTATAACTGTTATAAGGCTTATGCGAATCTTGGACAGGATTATTAAATGTTTGTTTAACGATGTAAGTAAGCACAATGATATTATACTTTACATTAAACTTTAAAACTTTATTGTAATTAAAATCATGTGCTTTCTACGACTTTACTTTTTAGTTCCCTCAAGTGCCTCTAGATCTAAATAGAGGTACATCCTTGAACGGTTCGAATTCCTCAAGATCTTTTGACGCCTTTTTATCAGTAGATGGAACATTATGGAATTAATGCAAATGATTTGCCTATGTGGTGTGTGGGTTCTGCGGGGGAGGAGAACCAAGTCAATGGTGTCGCCTACATAGGACCTTGCGCGACTTATAAGGAGCTGGTAATTGTCGGTATTTTTACAGTAGGAATGTGGAGCTAAAATAGATTTATAATATGGAATAATGAAGTTGTGCTCACGAGTCGCACTTTTACATGGATGATTTTTTTATACGCTTTGAGACACATGTGAAAGATAATAATGGACAGTTGTTGTGAATCATCAAAAAGTTTCTCTAATTAATCAGTTTTGGTATACTTGTCTGAAAAAGTTCAAACGATAATTTACATGACATAATCCAAAATGTTTCCAGCGCAACAACTGTCACATACATCCTGCAACATATGGGTCAGGACCTGCATACCGAACCAGCTTCGTTAAAAACACATAAAGCACTTCTTCACAACTTTTAAAGCTAAAAATATAAGTCATAAATCTCATTTTAATGGTACCTTAAACGTGAGGACTAAAATTAAGTGTGACGGCGAAAGACTGGTCTTAAAAAGGATTTTGCATTACATTTGCTCCACTCAACGAACTGTTTTTGCGGGTAGTATGCATGTCCTAATTGAGAAACTTATAAATGAATCTGAGTTAGAAATTCGACAGTCGCTACCGCTACCTATAGAACACATACATAAACATTTTCATAGCTACTTAAGCATAAGCCTAACGTAAAAAGGAAACGTATGAAGATATTATGTGCATAGATACTCGTAGGAAGGTAGAGCATAAAAGATTCTCACATCTACGTTGCACTGAATAGAAAAAAAAGTATATTATAAGCATATATGCTACTGATGATAAAATAATGAATTGAGTCACGCTGCTATACGCTACAGAACAAATTGATTCAAACAGGTCCGGTTATAATTCAATAAAAGCATCGAAAGATTTATAGAAAGGTGATGTCACGTCTGTATACAAAAACGATTATAAAATGTGTTTGTATGTAGATTTTATTACCCTCTGCATAAGGTCATCTAATAGTCTGTAATTTGTATGATGTATGTAATTGCCTTAGGCTAGATTAAGTTTTCAACGATATTGGCTTTTATTTATAGACACAATTTAGTTTTTTAATTTTTAAAAGAAGGTCTTCAAGCTGCATACAGCCAGCACATTTGAAGCTGACTGAAAAGGTTTTGCGTACATCCATAAAATCATGTCTTTCCCTTACAGGGTAGACAGAGCCTTATTTAGCGTTTTAATGGGCGTATAAGTGGAAAGGGGAATCAAATTGTGATCGGTTGCTAGCTCCGCATCTCCTATAATATGATTCCTAGGAGTTTTGCTCATTCCCTCGATGGACTTTTATCAGATGCGCGAGAAGAGAAGCAACTGGTAAACTCTATGTTTCTTCTTTGCTCTCAGGCCAGCATGGAAGAAACTGACCACTGGAAGACCCATAGAAATCGTTTTAAGAATGGGTGATCAGTTTATTTCGTATTTTTATTAGCTTCCGGTAAACTTTGACCATTCTACGTGTACATAAACATAGCAAATTTTGATTTACGGTAATTTTTCGTTAAAAAACTTTTAAAACCGTTTCCAATTCTGTTTTTGCATTTATTAATTTATCTTTGTACCTACCAAAATATTACTCAGAATCTTACAAAACATTGCTTAAACATGCATGTTCTTAGTAAAATAAACTTAGAACAATGGCACGTTATAGGTACGTTAAGTTAATGAATTAACTTAGCTCTCAGACGGCGCCTGCGCGTTACGTCAAACAGTGCAGTCCTTGTTTGTAAGAGGTATAAAAACTTGCCTAATACATAGCAATTAACATGGAATTTGCTATTTTCCTGAGTTATGTATTGTTGCGAATAGCCACCGAGAAATATACAAACTTAAACCTTTTAAAAGCAGTCTATAAGATGGACATAAGAGAGTCTACTCGTATTAACTACCTATAAATAGGTAAATCTTACACTATCAGGCGATTATCTGTCATTATGCCATTATTCATAAATTTATTATTTCTTTATGAAATAGGGTAGTTAAAGGAGCAAGTAGGTCACACCAAAGTATAGAAAGTTTAATTGAAAATTGAAATTATAACTTTAAATACCTATCTTCGCTAAATGGAAGTTACCATTGTGAGGTACCCACCCTATCTCTGTTTTTTTAGAAAATCTATATATTTTATGATATGGGAAATGAATGGGAGACTTTAATTTAAATCAATGATTGGCCCATCGACTACGCCATAAAAAGCACCCAATTGTTTTTCCAACTTATTGTCGACGTTCACAAAGTTGTCACCGGTAAAAGCTTAAAAAGGCACGTCACTGAAAAACACACCGCACGATTTTCAAATCACTAGTTAGTCGTGTTAATGTTCGGGTTCGGGTATGTTCGATTGTGTTCGGGTTTGTTCGTGTCGACGCGTGCGCCTCGGTCGCGGACTGACAGGTGACTAGCGCGGACGCAGCGCGGTAAGTTACCCGTGACTGCGTGCGGCGTTTGTTGTTAAACAATGGTGCTTTACATATACAGCATAGGTGAGTTTAACATTAAGTTTCTATAATATTTTTTCGCTGACTGTACTATTTACATAATCATTTTCATTTAAAAGTAGTCCCGCCCTTGTAGCGGTTCACGCGGTTCACTTTAAAACTCAGTTCAAGTTTTAGCTGTCACTTTTAGTATGAATCTGACAGCGAGCGAACCTAAACTGAATCGCATTAAGACGTCATGGTAAGGCCCCTGAGCTTGTCTGGTTTTGAATGTGACACTATACATGAAATTAACCATTATCTATTCAGTGAAGGATAATTACATAGATTGCTCCGTAGTTGGGTAAAAGACACGTGAGTTTTGTTCTGAAAATAGTCACTATATAGGTATATATGTGATTGTTGATACGACAATGTATTAATATTATTTATAATGTCCTTATCCTGATCCTTTCACATTGTATGATCCTTTTCACAATGAATATTCATACAAAATGAGATACCAACCAAATTATATCAAGTCATCTAATAACTTCTAACTATAATATTATAAATGCGACAGTATGGATGGATGGATGGATGGATGGATGTTTGTTTGTTACTCAATCACGCCAGAACGGCCCAACGGATCTGGATGAAATTTGGCACATAGATAGAGAAAAGTCTGGAATAGCACATAGGCTACTTTTTATCCCGGAAAATTGGGTAATTCCTGCGGGATAGCGATAAACGAATTCTTTGCAGACGAAGTCGCTGGCAACAGCTAGTACATTAATAAAATTTAAAGTGACAAGGTTTCATATAGCGTCACGATCCTAACGGTACTTACATATATTTAGGTTTCGATTTAGACCATCGAAATGTCACGACACGACACGACTGATATAGTAATGTCAACTTGTAACCCAGTTAAATGTCAGTTAGAAATCTAAATAGCTCCGTTCAATTTTGGTCGTCAAGTGTGAGTCGTACACGCACACTGAAGGGATCCGCATTTACTTTAAAAATTGTAAAAAAAAATGATTCAGATTCAAATCCTAAATCAGTGATTTTCGGATTGTTCCGTCACCTATAATGTCTTTTGATAATATACCTTACTAAGTAATTTTCCAAATTTCATAATTATGTTTTAGTGACCTTAAGATCACATGAACATAAATATTTCTTTTATAACACTAGCAAGAAACCATAGCCCTAAATGTTTCTTAATTATTTAAAATTTATACTATCACGTCCCTGAGATAATATTACTGGCAAACGAACAACGAAGTTATCTTATCTTTCGATTTTGAGCTACGGAACCCTGCTTTCAAGCAAGCCATCCGTCATTTTATTAGAGTTAATAATATGGTCCACTTCATAAACAACATCAAGTTTATTAAAAACACGCCCATATTAATCCCACTCGTTAAAAATGAAGTCAACAGGCCCCGGCGCGTGGGCAGCCCACACCTGTCAAGAATTGAAGTATTTGTTCCTGTATAATTACTTCCTATGTGACATTTCAATAAAAATATCGTGAATGCTTTGAAATAGTGTCCGATCTCCGACCGATACATGTTTTTGCCGAAACCGAAGCTTTTCCCCAAAGCTTTTCCCGGATTTTTTTTCTTCTTCGAAACCAAAGCTTTGCTTAGTTTGGGACTACTTAGATCAATTGGTGTGAATTGTCCCAAGATATTTATTAATTTATTTTTATTTAATAAATGTGATTAAAACGTTGAATAAAAATTTCAACATTATCATAGTGATATCATCTAAATTGAACTAACCTAAAAAGGGAAAATTGCAAGGGAAAATGGAAATTGGGAAGGGGAGGCCTTTGCCCAGCGGTGGGACACTATAATAGGCTGTATAGGCTATTAAAAAAAAGGGAAAATTTTGCACGAAAATGCGATGTTGTAAGTTTCAGCGCGATTGTATGGAATGGTAAAAATAAATAAGTAAGCAAAATCTATGTATAGGTACATATAAATAAATGGATGAGTAAACGGGTGCCCATTATTCGATAATTCATTTCGCAGTTTTTTTTCATAGCTAAGCAGTCTCGAAGTTAAATGGATTTCTTTTAATGAGAAGCATATTGAAAATGCGGCAGGATTTCGTATATTTTTTTATTAAAACGCTTTGGGTACTAACAACACTTTACTTTTCATAAACATACCACGAGCGCCATCTAGCTGTCGGCGTCGGAACTGCCAAGCGATGCTTCGGCCTTAGGCGTACGCATCCGACACAGCGCCCTCTCTCGACTATTACGATAAGCGCCAAGCGAGAAAGCTTTCCCTGACGACTTACCATAATCGTCTGCTCGATGTTTGCATGGACAGATAAAGGGTGTGAGTGTGAGACACGATTATACATTAAAGATAAGATAAGATAGAATAGTTTTCTTCACTTGGGAAAGTCGCTGTGCAAATACAGACGGAGTAAATAAAAGGCAATTTTGTACTATAAACTTTAACTTGTACGTTCTAAAATGAAATTCAGTAGCAAGGATATTAGAGTACCTATTGTGCTCTATTTAATTTAAGAAATGTAGTCAGCTACAACCGGTCACATCATCATAATAAACAATGAAATATAAGGTTGTGCCTCCAAAATACTTTATAACATTTTTCCCTTTATTTCAGGTCTAACTTACATTTGACTAAAATCACACCCAATACTTAATGTAAATGGGATCTCGAATTAGGCAGCTTAAAGTGACAGAATTTCGTAGTTTCTATACCTTCTAGCTGCTTTCACAATACGCGAATAAAGTTCTGCAATACAGTAATTAATTAATTAGCACAACAGCCAGTATAGTCTCATTCTTTACACCCATGTGTTTTTAGCGTCACCAATGCGAACCGGCGTCTGACCTACAGCCCTGCACGTAGGTCGGAAGGCCGCGCCAGATGGCAGCACCCACGCCGCGAGGGCGGCGCTTGCGCCACTGGCTTTCTACGTTGTCCTTTGCACATTCCTTAACAACGTCATAGCATACGTAACAGGCTGTAGGATAGAACTTTATAGGAAGTACCACATTAATCTTAGTTGCGTTGCCCAATTTTTTTTCCACTTTTACTGGTTTTATTTTTCGATTTTCTACTCAGAATCAAAAGCACTATTACCTACTAATAGGAGAAAAGTGTCCCAAATTTTCCGTCTTGTAACCTGAGTTCACGTTACATTCCGTTTCCGTCACACAAACTGGTATAAAAATGAAGTGACGTACCTAATTGGAAATTACAAAATTAACGGACTTCTATGACGGAATTGTAAATTAGGTACAAAATTACTGAAAGATTTAAAAGTAAAGAAGTCAGGTCAAGAGTACCCGAAACCGACGGGCAATACGGGCATGTATGAAGAGGTTGATGAATGTGGATGAAGCGAAAGAGGTGTGACAGGATCGTAGCAAGTGAAACAAAGTAGTCTCTGCCTACCCCTGTGGGAAAGAGGCGTAACGGTATGTATGTATGTGAAAAACAAAATAGGTAGGTAAATCAAGTTATACACAACGCTTAATTTCTCAAGATATTTCTGAAACTAAATAATATGATGCAAAGTTTATTTTCCGCGGTCTTTAAATTCCCATAACTCCTTTAAAGTACTAGAATTGATGTCCGTATTTATTATTCAACTGAAAACAATCGTAAACAACATGGGCAGTAAATAAGTCTAATTGCTATTCTAATGCATGCGTCTGCGCAGCACTGAGATTTAATAAAAGATTAAATGGCGAAGGCTGTCAAGGCTTGCTTATATAGGTCAACTAGTTTATGTCATCTGCAGGTAAATAGGTCAAGTTTATACAATTATAGAAATAATAAAGGAAAAAACATCCCCATGTTAGTTTGCGAGTAAAGAAAAAGTATAGATAGAATATACCACTTGCTTGTCTTCTCGTGCAGATGGTAAAAGCCCATCGAGGGAATTGGCGTAAATCTTAGGAATCATGTTACAGACGATGCGGCTGGCAACCCATCACCATTTTGACTCCCCTTTCCCTAAAGCCCTTATTACCTTAGGCTCTGTCTACACCGTAAGGGATAAAGACGTGATTTATGTATTTAAGAACAGGGAAAAACAAGAGAAAATGGCTAAAAAATCAATGGTTTTGTTGCTATGTTAGTAGCACCAAGTTTCTTTAACAATGAATAATCATAAAAGCATAACCGACGATTTCAACGTGCATATTTGATAGAAAACCTATAGGTAGGTTGCTGCAATAAAAAAATGTCCAAATAATCAACAAACATTTACGAGAAACGCCATCTAGGTTCAAATGTGAAATACTAAAAAGTTCACAACTTCAAACACAGATGGCGCCACTCGACACAATGTTTACAAACTTTCGAAGCAAGTATCGCCGATTATCTCTCGTTGTAAAGTAAAATCCATATTTACTTTGTTAGATTACAATTTGTATTAGAACCGATCATAAAGATTAGATAATCTGAAGATGCTATCGGGCCTTTGTGTGGCGAACAAAAGGAATAACTATGGAGACAACGACAAGATTCAATGCCCTTATTCACAATCACAATACGGTAAGAATAAAAGAAAAGTGTTGAGTTTTACAGTTATACTTGTTATCTAAAATCTAGAAGTCATCATCATCATCATCATCATATCAGCCATATAGGACGTCCACTGTTGGACATAAGCCTCCCCCATAGACCTCCAGTTGCCTCAGTTGGAAGCGGCTTGCATCCACCGTGAACCCGCGACTTAAACCAGTAGGCTTAATGTCTAACCCCCTTATTCATAAACGCACTATAGGCCTCTGCTAAGTTAGTAATCGTTTGTCCTTATCTGTGAAAGGTAAATGTCAAAGTGATAGATAAGGACAAACGATTACTAAGTTAACAGAGGCCTATAGTGCGTTTATGAATAAGGGGGTAACTCGCTCGCAATCGCCATCGTGTTCATTCTGACAGTTCTTGTATGAATGTGACAGCTAGCTGATTCCGATGCCAATTGTCAGCCCATACATGAACTGTCAAAATGAACACGATGGCGATTGCGAGCGAGTTAGACAATAAGCCTACAGGTCATCCGTCTACCTTGTTGGGAGTATTTGACATAAATTCGTGTCAATTACTAAGTAGGTACGCGCAATCCGGGACACCGGCAGGACCAATGCAAAACCATTCTCTAAAATGTTATATTAGCCTAGGCTAGGCCCGCGTCTTTGCCTCGTCTTTGTCTGTCTCTCGTGTCTTCTTTACCCGAGACCGGAAAAGGTGGCGAAATCCCTGTTCTAGAATCAGTATGTAGTTTAAAATAAACGAATTTTTTGCAAACGCCATCTGACTGTTTACGTACGAAATAAATACACATTATTCTTTTTATTTTTCGATGTTGGACTGAACAATAACTGGCCAGTGTCAAATTTGGGTCGCGTATAATATTGAGGTTTTATATGCCAAGATGGGTCATGTTAACCCAAGGTTGAACCTTGTCTGACCTCACTACGGCCGGATTCTGTAAGAAAAGCCCTGCTTCACAAATATGTTTTTCTAGGCGTGCCGACAATGCAGAGGGCGTTGACCCGCGTCGGTAACTGTACGCAGCCTCCGTTGGACGCGAACTCTCCGCTTGTACAGTCACCAAAGTACTTTGTAAGTACGCTTTTGTGCGTACAGCACAGCTAGCACAAGAGCGTGCGAGAGCGAGAGCTGAGTCGCGCGCGAGATAGACAAAGTATCCGTCCTTTAGGCCCATGTCTACAGATTCCCAATTCTACAGATTCCCAATTCTACAGATTCCTAATTCTACAGATTCCCAATTCTACAGATTCCCAATTCTACAGATTCCCAATTCTACAGATTCCCAATTCTACAGATTCCCAATTCTACAGATTCCCAATTCTACAGATTCCCAATTCTACAGATTCCCAATTCTACAGATTCCTAATTCTACAGATTCCCAATTCTACAGATTCTCAAGTCTACAGAATCCCAATTCTACAGATCGTCTCTTTCTAGAACAAACAGTAGGAAAAAGACGGATAGTCTATCTCACGCGCTTCGTGCTAGCCGTGCAGTACCAGAATACAAGAACGGACTCGCGCACCGAGAGTTCCGTACTTCGGGAAGTGAATATATAATCCAGTGTTAGCAGAGCCCTGCTTTCTAAGAAAAGTGTAGGCAGCGTGAAGTCATTTTATATTGGGTACTTACATGGACAGATATATTTGAATTTATTAAAAACAGACAGACAAATAGACGCGGCGGAGGACTTTGTTTTATAGAGGTAATAGGAACTGTTGGAACTCTTCTTTGTACGCGGTTTCAAACGAAAAATGTTTCCTACTTATACATACATACATAAATAAATGCATACATATACATTCATACAGTCACGCCTCTTTCCCACAGGAGTAGAGACTACTTTTGTCTACTTGCTACATTTTCGCTTCATCCACATACATCAATCTCTTCCATACTATTGACCTGACCTTTTGTCAAAACGTCGTAAGTGTGGTCAGTACATACATAATAATATATATTTATTTATATGCAAACTAGATTCAGCCCGCGACTTCGTCTGCATAGAATTATACATGTAACCTTCCTCTTGAATCACTCTATCTATTAAAAAAAACCGCATCAAAATCCGTTGCGTAGTTTTAAAAATCTAAGCATACATAGGGACAGAAAGACAGACAGCGGAAAGCGTCTTAGTTTTATACTATGTAGTGTTACCTATTTGGCAATGGATGGTGAACCTAACCTACTCGCACTTATCCAGTTTATCCACATAATTAATTGCTAAAACCAAATTCACTTTCGCACTATTACAAAACACGGTAAGTCGACTTACGGCATTATAAATACAGTAACCGACATGAATAATCACATCGGTTAATATTTATAACGACTTTGCCGTAAAAGGAGCGCGTACAGGGTGCTGCGTTAACTTAATAATAAATTATTTCAAGTTAATTTGACGTCCAGCGAAGATCTTATTTAAAGATTACAGGAAAGTTGTTTTCATGAAATGATTGTTGATTGGTTCAAAAAAATTACTGAAGTTTCATAATAATGATTTAAGGCGCTGTCAACAGCAAATAACCTTGAGTAGCGCCACTCTTCACACATACGGTTTGCGTGCCTGTTAGTGAAAAAGAAGAAACTATTCCGGCAGCTTGGCGCGCGTCTAAAATCTTGCAAATAAGACACAAATAATAAGAAATAAAAAAAAGTATGGATTATTTGTGAAATATGACTCGTTAGCTGTTTAGGTATAAATATGTTGACTTCATTTTTTTAATTGCAGACCCATTCGTCGATACAATAAAGACATAGAACCGTTTAATGATTTTTTTAAGACCAATCTTTGCAGTTATTTTCTATCGAGCCGATTTTGTTCAATTATGTATCGATGTGAAAATTAACATTTTTTTTTGTGTGTAGTTTTTCTTAAAAAAGTGCTTAAATAACATTAATTTCAACAAAATTAGGTGTTGTCAGCCTCTTAAGTTATTGGACATTAATTTATTAAATCACAAACTAAGTAAAGCTTGTAGTATGGGTAATACTTAAGCAACGAATAAAAAATATATAAATTCACACTTAAACATATTAAACGCCCAAGACTCGGACACAAAAATTTGTATTCCTCATACAAAATATCTGCCCGACTGGGGATCGAACCCGGCACCTCAAGTTTCATAGTCAGTAATGCTACCCGGCCATTCTTACTAATGTTATAAATGCGAAAGTGAATTTGTTTGTTTGTTATATTTTCACGCCTCAACTACTGAACCGATTGCTATGATTTTGCACACATCATATTAGAAGTCCAGTATAAATAATAGCATAGTTATCATTTCAGAAAATTGTATAGTTTCCGCGGGCGCATAAACGTATTCTCCGCAGACGAACTCCCGGGCCACAGCTAGTACAAATACAAAATATCTGCCCCGACGGGGATCGAACCCGGGATCTCAAGCTTCATAATCATCTTCCCTAACTAATAGATTGTCCGGCCGTCAAATATTATTACAAGCACGATACTATCCCGCTGTAGATTTACCAGCGTGCCTTATAAGGCTGCGCAGGCGACAGGTCTCGCCCACGCCACCATTCATACCGCGCTTACGGACACTATGCACGAGCGCATGCGCGGCGAACAAACTGTCTATTCACTATTCATTGCGCGGTACACACACTCGCAGTGTACCGATGCATTGGCAATACGCGCAATGTATTGGAAAAACGGTAATTCTTGTTGCAAAAGTAAAAGTTTAGCTTCGATCGTGATTGATTAAGTATACATGATGTAGGAACGTCCAAGCTGGTCTGGGAGTAATGAAAAAGCATAGAATGTCCAGTTGCTTCATTCCGCGCAGATGGTAAAAGCCCATCGAGGGAATGGGCGAAAATCTTAGGAATCATACAGGGTGTATCAGACACCCCCTAACAACAATCCACTGGGGTATATAACCATAGCTATAGAAGCTAAAACAAATTGGAGTAAAATTTTTTTTAGATTTTCTATAGCCGTGGTAGCCTAGTGGTTTGACCTGTGGCCTCTCAAGCAGAGCGTCGTGGGTTCAAATCCCGGGCTCGCACCTCTGAGTTTTTCGGAATTTATGTGCGAAAATTACATTTGTAATTTGCCATAAGCTTTTCGGTGAAGGAAAACATCGTGAGGAAACTTGCACACATCTGCGAAGAAATTCAATGGTGTGTGTTAAGTTCCCAATCCGCACTGGGCGCGCGTGGGAACTATAGCCCAAACCCTCCAATACACGGAGGAGGCCTATGCCATGAGGCACGCCGAATTACGCGACAATTTAATAAATAAACGACAATAACAACAACAACAACATGTACTTACTGAAATTGTAGCGAATTCGGAATAAAAAGGCTTATAAATAAATATAGCTGGCTGGGGTTTTTCCAACTGGCTACGACATGGGTACCTTTAAGAGGCGGGTGTACCACTTCTTGCATGGCCGGCAACGCGCTAGCAGTCCCAATGGTGCTGTGGTTGTCCATGGGCGGCGGTGATCACTTACCATCAGGTGCACCGCATGCCCGTTTGTCGGTTTTAATATAAAAAAAAAAAAAAAAAAATAGGAATGGTAGTATTAACTGTAATCATTCCTATAGAAAAAAAAAATACTCCAATAGGCGATGCGGCTAGCAACCCATCACTATTTAGACTCCCATTTCCACCTATACACCCACAATCATGCTAGGCGAGACCTTTGGGTCTTACGATTTGTAATAGATAAGTTTGCCTCCCCGCCCTGCTTCCGCTAAAGGAGGCAGTGGTGAAGGAGAGTCCCACATAACTCCCTTGCCGTCCCCACGGCGCGGGAGTATGCGTAAAGCAAAAAGGCTCTGTCTACTCCGCAAGGGATAGAGACGTGATTTGTATGTTTATGAATGTATGGCACAATATTAGCTTTTGACACTCAATGATCATCTAAGAGAAAAGCGATAAATATACTTTCAATTACTGCAAGATAACCGTCAGTTTAGCAGCGAATAAGTTCTACAAGCTAATATAAAGCGAAGACTAAGAATTCTGTATAATAATACTTGTACGCGTGTTCGTTGCTCATATAAAGCCTTTGGCGTTAGTTTTGGTACAACAAATACATAGAAAGGGTCCCTTAAAATTATTCAAGAATATTTCAGCAAGCGGTTGGGTTAATTTGACTAAAATAAATAGCCCTGTAGATGTATTTCAGGATTTTATAATCATAGTTGACAAATGTTTCCATACATTGATCGATGTTCAAAGCGGACCGCGTCAAAGGCGTAAAGACACAGACAGACGGCCGAGTAAGTTCGCGTACTTACGGCTCGACGACTTTACTCGCCTGTATTTTACTATGAAGTGGGTTACAGACGGGCGAGTAAGTTCGCGTACTTACGGCTCGACTACTTTACTCGCCTGTATTTTACTATGAAGTGGGTTACAGACGGGCGAGTAAGTTCGCGTACTTACGGCTCGACTACTTTACTCGCCTGTATTTTACTATGAAGTGGGTTACAGACGGGCGAGTAAGTTCGCGTACTTACGGCTCGACTACTTTACTCGCCTGTATTTTACTATGAAGTGGGTTACAGACGGGCGAGTAAGTTCGCGTACTTACGGCTCGACGACTTTACTCGCCTGTGTGTACTTTTAGAGTAAAATACAGGCGAGTAAAGTCGTCGAGCCGTAAGTACGCGAACTTACTCGCCCGTCTGTCTGATTCTTAATGCAGCATGAGGTGCCTAGCTTACCTACCACTCGAACCAACCTTTTTTCTAAATACCAACATTGGCCCTTTTCCTATTATCAGCTTAAAAGGTCGGCTAACTTCAAACCTAACCAAATCCAGGCCAGACAATACGTAAGTAATAAATAAAATACAATGTTTTATGGAGCGAAAGTGAAATCACTGATTATTCAGTTGGCGGGTTTTGCTCCGGGCGTCTGACTCACGTGTGACGTCATGAGGGTTTTTATGATAAGTTTTTTAAGGGGAAACGTCAGACACTTCAGACAGGACATGTTTTGAATACCTATGTTATGGGTGACGAGATAGTATGTCCCGTGTTGAGCTAAATAATTTGCCAAAATATTAAGTAAAGAATAATATTTAAACGTAAACTGAGATGTTTAATATTATGTTTCAAAATACTCATTATCAAATATTTAGGCACGTAATTTGGCCCTTGCCTGTTTCACCATTCTGTCAACTCTGTTAAATTCCATTTATCTTAACTGTCAGTTATCTATGATTCCGTCTCTATTTATTACTACGAAACAGACGGAGACGTAATTATAGATAACTGACACTTGATAACTGGAACTTAACAGAGTGATGAAACAGGCCCTAAATCGATGTGCCACAATTCTCAATACGTAAAATATTTGTAGCACCTAGCACCTTTACATTTTTTTCTAGTTACAAAACAGTATTAAAAACAAGATCAACAAAATTAAAGCGCAAAGCAGAGAAACTCGTCATAAAATTACTTTCCAAAAATTAAAAACAAACTACACTGGAAAAATTCCATTTCACTTTCAATAATGTTCCTTTAACCACATACTTAGTCCATATAACTTTGACAACTTCGTATCTCGAGTTATATCGTTATTACAACAATTTGACGGCTTGAAAATTAAAGTTTAAGCTTCAACGACCAATTAAGTGCAACTCGAGGCTTGCGGAAACTAACTTTTAAATTTAAACAGGAACAAGTCAGATATTTAAAACATCATTACTTTCGACTTTGTTACGCTGTAGCAAGGAGGACAAAAGTTGAAGTTCTTTCGATGCTTTTTCAAGATACAGGATTTAAGTTGCGCAAGTGGCAGTGAAAGTTTTCGGGTCTGGTACCGATCTCTTTGAAGAGCAATTATGCAATTCAATTGACATTTTAAGCCATGTGGGTGGGCTTGGGCAACGCGAATAGTTTTTTGCGAATGATTTATAAAGGCATGCCTTTACGATTACTGTATAAATAATAAGCATTCGTATCTGGCGAAAACTGTATCCCAAGATCCAATAAAACGGTGAAAACATGGAAATCTGTGATCCTGACAAAGAATTCGAAAAAATATGACGGACAACCATACTATTGTAAAGTGATGAAAAACTTTGGAAATTGTGTAAAATTATCACAAGTCGAAATTCGTAAAATTTTTACGGCTGCTTTTATAATAAAATCGTCCTCAATCTACTCAAACATTGGGTAAAGGTACAGTCGAGGGCATAAATATCGATACAGCCATCATGTCAAATATATTTGTGGCATAAAGGTGTATAGATGTTTTTGACGTCTTGCTAACGTACATATATTTATGGCCTTGACTGTGCTCAAAATACACTTTGAAATAACCAATGGTGGTAACGTTAAAATATTTTTAAAATTATCCTCCTTTTATTTATGCAAGAATTGCTTGTTTAATTAATAGGACTGTACAAAAGTAATACTAATAGTAGTCTTTAATGTATTTAAGCCTCCACAGGCTGGCTAGCTCATTAGATTTACAATTATAATCCACTTGGCACTACAACGGTATTTACAATTCAGGTTGGGAAGACGCCAATGCCACCATAAGGTACCTTAACGCATAACCTTTGCATAGTTTTGAGAATATTCTACAAAACCTGATCTTGGCGTAGAAAATGGTAATGTGGCGGAGAAAACGTATGAAAGAATTAATGCTTCGGTCTTTTTTAGTCTAAAATACAACATTGCCTCGTCTGCGGGGTCCTCGCTGCTCTCCAGAAACAATCATAACTTAAACTCTCCGCTAACAGGCGTTATACGGCGTTAATTCAATGCCAAATCCAATACACAGTAGAATAGAGATACCTGAGTGAGAGGCAGTGGATTTCCGTGAAAACTGTTAGGGAAGCCGGAACAAAAACACACCTACCTCGTAGCTGCGAGTGAAGAGAACGTGACAGTAATGTTCGGTAGAGATAAATTTGTAATAACAAGAAAATTATTTAGGGAACCGTGTAGGACTCGAGTTAGTAGGGCGATACGTCACTGTTGGGAGGTTTGTGCTGTTGCTTGTGGCCCATCTACAGATTGTTATTATACCTTTTAAACTACACGAAGTAAAGTTAAATGATGTAAAGTGGGTGACAGACGGGCGAGTAAGTTCGCGTACTTACGGCTCGACGACTTTACTCGCCTGTGTGTCAGTCTAAGTACGCGTACTTTTAGAGTAAAATACAGGCGAGTAAAGTCGTCGAGCCGTAAGTACGCGAACTTACTCGCCCGTCTGTCTGCGTCTTAAAGCAAGGTTATTATTTAGAATAGACGGACCTCCGCAAAGTAACGGCTGAATCTATACGGGGTTTTTTTGTTTTGTTTTTCTAATACCGTTTGACTTTTTTCATGTTATAAAGTCACACAGTATGCTGAACGCATGCGCAGCGGCGCTATAAAGGACATGTTTGCCGTCGTAAGTGGCAGTACGATTTGAATTTAAAAGAGACCGCCTTGTGACATTGCCTTAGCTGCCAATTTGGTTTAAAGATTAGATTACGCAACGTAACAGTACTAGGTCTTGACCTGTAGACATGGTCTAAGCCAAAATAAATAAAGTAACTGTGAAAACATTTGCCTGTCATCGAGTATTTTTCTGCGGCTTCTATTTTTACGGAGGCTAATACATAGGTAAAAACGGGAAAATAAACTAGAAGAAGGAATCGAACTCAGTTTCATATTAATACGTGACGCGTGCAGCATAATGCATTATTAAAAAAAGTCTTTTTTCTTCCTATACTCTTTGTGGCCAGTAGTAGCAAACTCAACCGATCTACGAGTCAAAGCTTTTGTATATTCGCAACTCATGCAAACTTCATAATCATTAAACATCATGAATCCCTACCCTCATTAGGATTCCAATTTCAAATACCTACCTTTAGTTTCTGACACTGGCCTTACATAAAAAAGAAGGAAAAAAAGCATCACGAAACATCACCTAAGGCCAATTTTTTTTTAACTCTACATTTGTGTCTCGCCACCGGGCGAAGGACTTCTTGATATCCAAATCTCTCTATCCTGAGCTTTATCCAACGACCAGTAGGCTTATTGTTTAACTCGTTCGCAATCGCCATCGTGTTCATTTTGACAGTTCTTGTATGAATGTGACAGCTAGCTGATTACGATGCCAATTGACAACAATTCAAATTTGCTAAGCTAGTAAAATGAATATACCGTTTGTAGATTTTACACTGCTGATTGCTGATTACATTAAAAATACTTTTGATTTTTTTTATGCAGTAGTTTTTTTTATATTCAGGAAAAACAGTAAAAAAAGTTGGATTGCGAATGTTAGGGATATACTCATAGTGCCGTTAGTCCATTTATTACCATAGGAATTTAAAAAAATATAGAACTGTCATGGTGTCAATGTCATGTTCATTTTTTTATCAGTCCGACGGATTAGGTACTTGATTCTAACGACACGTTTTCAATTCTCTTAAATCTCGTAATATTTAATTATTGGTTTGATAAACGCTTTAATAACATGAAAGTGGTTGACTGATAGTGATAGCGGATAGCCGCAATCTGCCCAAAGTCGACGAATTTATCTTGTGTTGTGTATCTTGTGTTCATGTGCTTATAGTGCTTATTTTTTTCCATTAACGCCGTGTTTCCGCAACTTGGGACGGTACAAATTATTAGAGGAAAGGAAATAAACTCAAAGCATGCACAGTATTGCAAAGCAGCAAACGCAAAATAACAAATTCGTGAACGAACGACATTGAATGGTTGATAAACAAAGCAAGTGACATGACATGACAGTTCTGTTTGAAAGTTACTTTTTTAATTTTATATCATGCTAAGGTTACGACATCAGTATCCCTATCTTTGTATATACGGTCTTTATAATGACCATTTCTTTAATAAATTATTAACGACGAATTTAAGTAAAACAAAGGAAAACCGAGAAACACGGGTAGTCTAATTTTTAACCAGCTATTATAAACACGAAAAAAACTTAAATACTTTTTTTTTGAAATGTTGTCAATTGTCAGCCCATACATGAACTGTCAAAATGAACACGATGCATGGCGATTGCGAGCGAGTTAGACAATAAGCCTACAGCTCAAACAGAAAAAAAATCATTGTTCCAACATACACTTATTTCCTTATTTGGCACATTCTGGCAGTATAGCACAAACCTTGGCCTCCATAGCGTGTTTTTCAAACATAATCCCATTATGTCGCGTAATATCATTAGATTACTACATGTCAAAACTACATAGGAAAATACCTGTGCAACCTTCCGTTAATTTCGAGCTATAATACGGTTGGATAGAGTCGTTTGTCGGTTTGAAGGTGTAATAGATTAAGTTGATAGGTTTAATCGTGCGTGAGGAAGCTCTAGTAGAAAAAAGGCAATTTTCTTAACCTATTTATGGTTTTAGCAGAAATAAAGTAAGACAGTGGCCATAATGTTGAACGCGCTGGCGACGACAATCGCATTCACTGTCTCTTTCTACGTCGTTTGAAAGCTAGAATGTGTTGCAAAATTAGGAGTTTACTGTGGGAAGGCCTTTTTGTAGCAAATGGAGACATTTCTCAGAGTAATGTCGCTTATATGAGCTGCCGTTACAATAGTCGTCACTCCAAAAAAACGGACGTTTTACGTTGTAGGGGTGATATTGTGAGGGGTGGTGCGCCATAGCAGTGTTGCTATAACTCAAAAAAATTACTCGAAAAAATAACAAAAACCTATCTAAGATTTTTTCAATTCGCTAAAAATCCGGAAAAAATCGGACCTCGTAAAGGACCTCGTAGTAATAGTAACCCTAAGGCCTCAGGGGAGGCCAACCAGTCGTATAAGATTCTGCAGAAAAATATGTAACTAAAAAATACTCATTATTTAATTTTAATACGGAGTCTAAATTTTATATTGTTAATGCATGGGATAAGTACTGAGTTATTGATTTTTAAAGTCTTTTTTTTCGGTTTTTTTTTTCTGGTCCCTGCTAACAAAAAAAAAGTTATGTATCCCTGGTCTTATTCTGAAGCCACTGACCTGGAAGTGCAATATGATGGTCCATATAAGCCCGAGGGTGAGCTTCGGGTTGCCGTCGACGATGTCCTCGGCTCGGATGTTGACCAGCTTGATCTTCTTGTAGCGGAGGAAGTCCAACGCCATCTGCACGTTCTGCAGCATGTGGAACCGCATGCGGCCTCGCTCGCGCGGCTGGAATGGTCGTAAAGGATGGTGAGACAAAACATTGGGCATCAAATTTAAGCAGATCGGTTGTATGCGGAAATTCTTCAACGTGTGGTCGTTACAGTTATTTTAATTACATATTAAGCTAACTAAGCGCCATCTATTTCTATAATTATATACCTGCGACAGGAATATAACCTATAGAACATAAGTGTGTCACCTGGGACGAGAGATGGTGCTGTTTTCAAAGACAGAATTATTTTATTAAAAAAAATCCCAATTATTACTTTTTATGGTCATTCCGCTAGAAATTATATTTCTGAACTACACTTCAAATTGGAACGAACAGAAAAATACTAAAAGTGAAGCGATGGCCGGGAATCGAACCCGGATCGTCCGTAATGCGTGCTCTTTACAGTATCCATAGCAGGTAGGTAGTACCGTTTTAGATTAAAAAGCCTCGAGTTGGTTAGTCATGTCATCCCTCCATGAAAGTCATCGTAAATAAGTGGGGTGAAATACAGTCACGGGGGCTCGGCCGAATAATTAAATATTCATAATTTACCCCACAAACGGGTAAAAGCATGATACGTGATTTACACATTTAAGGATCTAAAATTAAATGTAAAGTTACATTATGTAACGCGACACAGCCTTTCTACCAAAATTTAAAGTTCTTCCTTTGTACGAGTATACCATAGTGATGACGTGATGAGATTTTTATTTATCCTAAAGGATTATTTTAAGATAGCTTCACACAAACTACGCAGCTGATATAAACCCCTACGTACTAAAGATTAACCCTGCTTCAAATCATAGTCACAGCAACTATCAAAAATATAAGACTCATTAGATATCCAATTTTTTTATTCCTGGTCTATTTCTATTAGCGCCGAACTTTCCAGCAATAAATTTAGGTTAAGGTTATCAACCCCTGTTTTAAACTACCGCTAGGGGTGGAGGCGTGTCGGCCACACCTGCCGATACGCCAGCCGAGTATAGATCAGATATTACACTGGCAACATTCGGCTGTTTGTCTATCGTTTAACCTGATTAGGTTTGCCAGCTCTATGAGGCCTTACACTCCGAAATTCGATTTTTGAAGTTCGTTTTTTGCCGTTCCGTTCTCACAAATTGTCATTAATTTGAAAGTGATAGAGACGGTATAATACGAACTTCGGAGTAGCCCCCGCAGTAACTCTTAGTCATAAAAAGATACGAACTTATACTGTGTCGTTTGAAACAAAAAACCAGCGGTAATGCTACGGCCACATTAGCGGGATTCGGCGAAGGTTCACCCTATCGCGGCATGTGTGGACAGACAGTTCGCTTTATCGCGAGTCATTCGGGCGAACTCGAACTGTGTTCGGGCTCCTGTTGGTATCTAGCGTTCTAGCGCAGATCAAAGGATTTTATCGCGACAGAGTTCGTGTTCGTGCAAGTGTCTACACTTCGTACTTTGAAATTTCTGAAATGTACGTCAATTTTGACAAGTGACATTTCAATAATTATTTACAGTCATACAATACAAAGCAAACGCTGCCTCCATCTTTTTGTTTCTTTGCGCTCTTGGTTCATTTTCCCGTCAAATTAAGAGTTGCGCGACATAGTTCGCCCGAAGTTTTTATCGCGATAATTTGATCTAAGTGTGGCCACATAGTTCGTGGCTACACGAACTCGAACTTTTTATCGCGACAAGGCGACACGAACCTTCGCCCGCTAATGTGGCCCGGGGGTAACTGCTTGCCGTTGGAATATGAAAAAAATGCGCAAAATCTCTATGGTCAAGACATTGTATCTGGCCACTTCTGTTTTTTTTTTAAATATCGATGTACCTATTGTAAATCCTACTACTATTATAAAGGCGAAAGTTTGTAAGTATGGATGTATGGATGTATGGATGTTTGTTACTCTTTCACGCCAGTACGGCTTAACGGATCTGGATAAAATTTGGAACAGACATAGTTTATGATTTGGAATAACACATAAGCTACTTTTTATCCCGGAAAATTGCGTAGTTCCCGCGGGATAGCGATAAACGAATTCTTTGCAGACGAAGTCGCGGGCAACAGCTAGTATATACTGTATGGAAACTTTTCATTGGAAAGAATGAGATCGGATCACCGGTTTCATATTCTAACATATTAATCATGTCATGATTGGTAAACAGGGTCGACCGCATACAAAAAAAGGGACGCACAAAAAACAAGATAAATACATCACGTTACTTTATTACTTATTTATTACCGTGTGAAAAGTATCAATACAAAGGTATACATTAGTAGGCGCGTACTTAGCCGTGAAAAATGTAAGCTATTCCGCTTAAAATTCCATATATCACAGACATAGCTCTTGCCGCTAACGGCGCAAATCATCGCTTCCACACGCGATACCAACATTAGAGTTGTAACGGGCCCAGACTTTGAAATTTAATTAACCGATGAAGTGCAGAAGTTTTTAATCTGTGGCCATTAGTTCGCGCGTTATTGGTTTGAAATTGGAATAGTGAAGCGTAGATTAGCAACGTTTCATTACAAAAAGCCGTAAGTTCATGTTTGATGTGTGTGATAGTGGTTTTTATTGCAGTCTCTTAAGATTGACATGGGAAGGCTAGTGAGCCGCTTTATATGTGAAAAAAAATGCCTCATAGCCCCTTGCGTTGTGCATCTATTAATTTTGATATTCTAGTTTTTGCAGTGAAAACTTTAGCGGTGTTGCGCGCTTTTTGGGATGGGTAAAAAATGTTAAACTCGCGTCAGGCGTAAGACGGTGGGAGAGTTTAAGTACCAGGATATCAGGATCCTCCTTAAGCTCTTAAGCTTATTTTGAAATACGAATGAAGCTAGAGTCGCGTTCGCGTTCGATTTTTGAAGTGTACGTTGATTTCGTCACTTTAACGTATGTGCGTTTGGCCTAGTGGTATAAGGTGTGGAATAACAGTGTGTTCTCTCAGGTGACCGCAGTTCAAATCTCGTGTATATTTTTTCTTTTTCTTTTTTTTTCTTTTTGCGCGAGTGTGCGTGTGTGTAGTTTTCACTTCTGTCGGCACTCCCGGAGTGCTACCCGGTGTTTTTTTATACATTTTGCATTCAGTATGCTTTGTATAAGTCTTTGGTCACAAAATACATCTGTACCACGTTTACGTTAAAATGTCAAATCCTATGACAACAGTTGCAAAATGGTTTGTACCTATTGTATCGCAGCTGATCCTGTTCTTTTGAAATCCATCATCCTACATTAAAATAATTGTCCTATGTTGATAATGATTGTTCTTGAGTATTATTGCAGCAAAAACACTGATATAATTATTCGGCTTCTTCATATTCCACATCGGATAAATAATTTCGTAATTAATTGCCTTCGTTTTTCCTAATTCAATTTTAAAATCAAATCAACTCGAGGGTGATGTTTTTCACAGAAATATCGATTTTAATTCGAACCTTGCATTTAAATTGCTGTTTATTTCTCATTCTTTACATTAATTTGATTTTAAATGGACCACGAGCGATAAAAATTATTTTAATTCGAATCTAACGTTCATCGAATTTGTATCTTAGGGGGATAATGTGTTTTATTCACATTAAGAGTTGTAAAACAATAATAGATATTCTACGCTAATGTTCGCTAATGTATCGAATTAGCTTGTCAACATTACACATATTATTAATTAATGAGACGGCAACGCACCCGTAACCCTATGTGTCCACTGTCCACGGACGGAGGCATTTGCTTTCCATCAGTAGACCCGCATGCTCATTTTCCCCATATAGATAAGCAATACTCACGAGGTGTTCGCCAGAAAGCACCTCCAGCAGCGAGATGAGGTTGAGTCCATCGCGCAGGTCTTCGAAGAGGTCGTTCACGTGTCGGTTCACCTGCGGACACACACAGACACACATTACTACTAAATACTAGTAATTTTACCCAAGTTCCTTAAGTGTCCTTAGTGTGAGTTGCACCAAGTTAATTTTACGATAACCGACGATTTTGATATATTTTAAAGGTTTTCTGTCAAAAATCGTTGCTTATGGTTAAAGTTCTGTAACATTGTTAACCCATTTACTCGCTCGAGGGCCTTGCATAAAGTACGTCAAACTAATTTGATACACAAGGAAATATTATATCAGCCTTTCCTTGTTAAAAAGACACTGAAAGCTACCATTGATTGACCTGTAAAAAATAAAAAAAAAGCTCCCATTACTGGAGTAAAGAGCAACATTAATGCAACTCACGACATCAAAACGAGAACATCAAAAATTAATAAATCCAAACTAAAAACGAAACAAATTAGTGATGAAAACGAAGAAAAAACTGTAGCGGCAAAACTGAATACAAACGAAAAAAACATGAACGATCACTTGATCATGATATTAGAAAAAGAAATTATGAAATGAAATTATAAAAACAACGTTGAATGAATCAATTTAATGAAGCATCATGCCAAACTAAAAACAAAACTACAATAACAGCTTTATCAAAAGCAACTAATTTCAGTCATACCACTTGAAAGTATTAGCTACCGTGAAACCTTTTCGAAATAAACATTTATGACTCCGACAATGTCTTTTAAGGATGGCCACGTTATAATATCTATTACGAAAAGGTGCAAGCTAAAGATTCTAATGGTGAGACCGAAATCAAAAGAAACAAACACACACAACACCTAAAACTTACTTGTTGAGGAGGACAACATGGTTGATTGTTGACAGTCTCGCACACGTGGAGACGTGTGTATGTCTGTCCGAGCAGCATGGCGGAAAAATATGTTAACACCTGGATGAGATACAAGGTAATGAAAAAAATACAAATGTCGGAAACTAAATCACCAATTGACAATTTCTAAATAACACATAATTTAAGGCGAATTCGTAAGTTCATCAAAAGACTTCAAGATGATCGTTTCATTATAATAAGTGCAAAAATTAGTAACAAACCGGTAGAAGTAACTACAGAAAGTAAAGCAGGTAAATATGACGATGTTCATTATTATTCCAATGATAAAGTTTCATATGATCTCAATGATGTAATAATCTGCAATCGCAACAAAAACCTAAACAAGACAAGCAAACTTCAAACAAAAGCCGACACTAACAATGAATACGTAACTAAACAAACTCAACTTGAACTAGTGCGATGAGGTGACTTCAAAAATGGAGATAATATTCACAAGTTACTTTCGCAGACAAGCAAAAAAGACCAAATGTAGTCTGCACAAACACGATCTTAAACCTAGCAATTTAAGTTGAAATTTGTAAGCCTCAATCGATATGTAAGAGTCACTAGACGATAATAAAAACGTGAAATCAAAAGCAAAAAAGGATTTAGACAAAAAAGCTGTGTATGTTACAGACCTTGAGATGTTTCCAGTGCTGCTCCGTCCGAATGACAAGCGATGAAAAGTCAAAGAAACGGTTATTGAACAAAACGTGCTGTTAAAGTGCTCATACGATACGCTGGGATTTTCGTAGGCTGATTTTTCAACTTGCACACCATTTTATTTCCGTATAAGATGGTGATAGAAAAACTATGGTTGCGAGCGCGTAACAATGTTAGCCTCTGGATTTAAAAATTGTTCATTCAAAAAGACTTTCTCCAAAATTTTGTTACAACAGAAGTCCTCATGCAATTTTAGAACCATTTTTCGTTCGCTCGTACCTCTTGAATGAATTGAATTGAATGCCATTCGGTGTGCTGAATCTATTATTCTGAGGCTGAATCTCACAATCCACAGATTTCAGATAGTAATTCTAAAGCATGTTTTATTTTGCTTCGACATTTTCATATGTTATATAACGCGTGCGATCTATGTTTTAAGATGCACATGGTCCAAAAGACAAGGGCATTAACTTATAATAGTAACATCGACTGCATTTTACGGTCAAACAAAACCATTACTTTGTTCAGAGCGCTTAGTGTAAGATTATTGTTGTAACAAACGTCTGGCCCCTACTTCACCAATCCGACAAGTGTCGGTGACAAGTGTCAATTCGAATTGCAATGCGTGGTCAATATGAAGCCAACCGGCGTAGATTCTCGTCGAGTTTGTAATGTAAACAGAATTGCCACTCGTTACCGACAAAGTAGTCTAGTCTCTGCCTACCCCTGTGGGAAAGAGGCGTGACGATATGTATGTATGTACCGACAATATCGCTTTGGTGAAAAATAGGGTCCTGGAACTGTAAGTGTCATATACAATGACATAAGTTTGTTTCCGTTACGTTACCGCTAATAAATTACGCTTTCGAGACGTTTTTTGACACAAAAACATACACTCAAGGCTCAGAGTAGAAAGTCACACACCAATACATTGAGAACGCTAAGAAAATAAGTACAAATATAGAGTAAAAATATTAGAAAAATCGGTCACAATTAAGTCACACATTTGTAGGGTTCCGTACCTCAAAAGGAAAAAACGGAACCCTTATAAATTCAAATTAATTAATTAATTTTATTTCAGACTACTTACATTAATGGTCCAGATTTGTTAGTAACAATATATATAAGACTTAATTTTTAATGATTCACGGTTAAGTTCATTCGAAATGTCAACTCAACAAATCGTTTATCGGGAACTCAATAAAGGTAATCGCGGTTCACATCCCGTTTATAATATTTCGAATATATAAGACTTATTAACTACGTTAGTAAAACAACAAATATTTCAATGCGTAGCAGCCATAAGACGCTCAATACTGCCGCATAATAGGGGAGTCGTACCTAGCCGTCACAGTGCTAAGGATGAGGTTGGGGCTGGCCCGCGCCCTGCAGAGCAACGAGTCGGCTCTTTTTCTCATAATGGCGTAGAAATTATAGGATCACTTTATTGTCCGTCCGTCCGTCTGTCAAGACCCTTTTTTCAGGAACGCGTGGAGGTATCAAGCTGAAAAGCCAACGCAATCAAAAGATACAGCCGTTTATGCCGCAAATTTCCGCAAATTTTCGACTCTCAAGGGAATCAAAACCTACAGAGTACTTCCCGTGAACGCGGAATCTTGAAATTTGATATGAAGGTAGGAAGGTAGGTCTTATAGCAGAGATTAAGGAATAATTGCGAAAACCGTAATTATGTATGTATGTCCGTATATATCAGTGACCAATATAAAGTGATCCCACTCTGCGTACAATTTTTCCTTTAGAGCAGGGCTCTGTTTAAACTGGTTTATAGATATTTATATATAATGGTACGGAACCCTCGGTGCGCGAATCCGACTCGCACTTGGCCGGTTTTTTAAAGTGATACCTACAGTATTATTTCAGCACATTTAAAGTTCGTTATTCATTGAATAATTTGTTCTTTGTATACAAACTTTATTCGGCAGTTATTTGTTAAGTACTAATGATTTTTGTTCTTTAAAGGTACGCGAGGACTCACGAGGATATTTCAACATCTACATCACCCTTTAAGTATGTAGGGCATGATATAACCAAAAATATTTGCGGAATGACAACATCGACTGACGTCAGCCGACCCTTTTTTAAATAAGTCTACTTTGAAAAATTTATGGACGTTAACATTGTTATTAAGTGCTTTAAAATGAACAGACGCTTCGGCGTCAGATTTTGGAATAAAAAATGATCAATGTCAAGCAAGAACACTTATTTTTATCAGGTATTTTATTTGATTTGATTTATTAATCCCTTAACATTGGAGGAGAACATTAATTAGTTTTGGATTTACAAGTATGTCAGATAGATCATTTTTAAACTATGCAACAGATTTTAATGCGGTTTCCATCACATAATGCGATTCAAGACGAAGGCTTATTGTCTAACTCGCTCGCAATCGCCATCGTGTTCATTTTGACAGTTCTTGTATGAATGTGACAGTTAGCTGATTCCGATGCCAATTGTCAGCCCATACATGAACTGTCAAAATTAACACTATGGCGATTGCGAGCGAGTTAGACAATAAGCCTACTGGGGGGCTACTCCGAAATTCGATTTTCGAAGTTCGTGTCATGCCGTCCCTCTCCCTCTGAAATGAATGACTATTAGTGAGAGCGGAACGGCACGAAACGAAGTTCGAAAATCGAATTTCGGAGTTTAAGGCCTTGGGCCTTACCATGACGTCCTAATTCCGACTCAGTTCAAGTTTTAGCTGTCACTTTTAGTAGAATCTGACAGCGAGCGAACCCAAACTGAATCGCATTAAGACGTCATGGTAAGGCCCCTGGTTCTAACGAATCTGTTAGAGAATCAATTCTCCGTATTTCCAAATTCTCCTTTCAAGGAATTAGCTCGGTGACTAACGTCCATGATTAACGCGACTATTAAAATGCTATAACAGTTTCAAAACTCGATTCAACCTCATTTCAGCGACCGGAATGAAATATTTGTTTGATGAAGGTTGCCAACAACCAACAGTACCTACTATAGACCGACCACTTAACTGAGTCCTCGGGAGCGGCACAGGGGCGCAGGGTAGGCGACAAAGGGGCCGAGAGAGGTGCGGGCGTTTGGCGCACTATCCGCCCGCACCGCTCCCGGCCCACTTTGTCGTCCTACCCCGCGCCCCTGTACCCGCGCGGGCGAGGACTCAGTTAAGCGGTCGGTCTATATACTTAATAAACTAAATAAGTCTAGGTGTTTTCATGAAGTTTCTACAGTCTTTCAGGATCAGTAGGCTTATTGTCTAACTCGCTCGCAATCGCCATCGTGTTCATGTTGACAGTTCATGTATGGGCTGACAATTGGCATCGGAATCAGCTAGCTGTCACATTCATACAAGAACTGTCAAAACGAACACGATGGCGATTGCGAGCGAGTTAGACAATAAGCCTACAGGAATTATTGATTTGCTTATTAATTGATTTAAATTTATTGATTCAATATCTAGCCGCCCTTGTCGCGGTTCACTTTGAACATTAATCAACCGTGATCCAAAAGCCTAAAAATCATCGATCTATCAGATTCACCGTCTCTTTCTGCCCTCATCCGTTACCATTTGATAGAAAGGAACGGTAAATGAGATTGTGATTACGACTGCATCCGACAAATCCGATGTTTGTACTATCACATATAGCTCTTACGTCATTTGTATATCTACTTAGCATAAAATACTATCATTAATTGAATACTGAGAATTTGGCATAACAGGTGAAACTTGTTTTAAAAACAATGGAGAAAGTAAACAACCCGTCCTCCGTTCATTTGCTTAAGAAAATTAAGTTTGCGCGAATTACATCCTTGTTCATTTCCACCGTAAGTTTATTAACATACATACATACAATACATATCGTCACGCCTCTTCCCCACAAAGGTAGGCAGAGACTACTTTGTTCCACTTGCTACGATCCTGACATACATCTTTCGCTTCATCCACATTCATCAATCTCTTCATACATGCTCGTCGGTTTCGGACTCTTGTCCTGATCCAAAACGTCCTCAATTTGATCACGGTATGTCCGTCTAGGCCTTCCCCTCCCAACGCACCCATTCACACTCCCTATATAAATCTGTTTAGTTAATCTTCTTTCATCCATCCTTTCTAAGTGACCGAACCAACTAAGCATCTTCTTCTTGTATTTAAGAGCTAGGCTCTTGTCGGTGGAGTAATCGCCACTCCGCTCGGTCCTCAGCCAGCCAAGCAACTAAGCATACCTAAGTTATTAACATTATTATTATATTATTATTATTATATTCGTGGTAGCCTAGTGGTTTGACCTGTGGCCTCTCAAGCAGAGGGTCGTGGGTTCAAATCCCGGGCTCGCACCTCTAGGTTTTTCGGAATTTATGTGCGATATCTCATTTGAAATTTACCAGGAGCTTTTCGGTGAAGGAAAACATCGTGAGGAAACCTGCACACAACTGCGAAACAATTCATTGGTGTGTGTGAAGTTCCCAATCCGCACTGGGCCCGCGTGGGAACTATAGCCCAAGCCCTCTCATTCTGAGAGGAGGCCTGTGCCCACCAGTGGGACGTATATAGGCTGGAGAGAGATTATTATATTATCTTTATAGTTATTATCCCTGAGACGTCAAAAGTTTTGGTCCAGTCAGTTGGACTTACTGATTGACTGTCTTCCTTAATTGGTCAAAAGTTTTAGCAGCCTTTAATCACATCAGGGTGGACTTGGTAACCCGTGGGCAGTGGGCAGTGGGCGACCCAGGACTGACCACTCCGCTTAAGGTTCCGCCATAAACTTGACACCTACTGATGATTACGTCATCGGCCATTGTTGATTCCATTCTGGATCGTGGGCCGATTGTGAAATGAGCGAGTGTTAAATTTTAGTTCGTCGAAGATTTAATTTGGATGCCGTTTTTAACCGACTTCAAAAACAGGAGGTTCACAATTCGTCGAAATCTTTTTTACAGCTCCACAAGCGACAATTCGGAATACATTGCCGGCTTGAGTAGTTGCTTGTTGAAATGGGTTTCACTTTCACGTCTGCTACGAAACGTCAACCGAAATGATACCGTCTCTTGTGAACTGTCAAGGTTATGGAATAGGGACCAGCTCTCGAAATGACAGTGGAATCTCTCGCGACCGGTGGCCCATTTCTCGAAGCTACACATATCAATTTTACAAGTCTAAACTTGCGACATTGGTTAAATCGCAACCACTGATCGGCTGATTGGACCAATGTTGCCAGTTTAAACGGGTCTCTATCGTTTGCCCGAATTTCATATGCCATAAATTTATTGTTTGCCATAATGATCATTTGCCATAACTCTTTTTTCTCCTTATTTGTTAATTATTCAGGATTGTTATGAAACAAACCTAACCTAACCTCACCTATAGAGTTCTACAGGATTGCCATTACAATGCTCCTGAAAAAAATACGGTTTCAGAGAAAAAAAGGGTTATGGCAAATGATCATTATGGCAAACATTACATTATGGCATTTGAAATTTGGGCAAAAGAGGGGCTTCGAGTTTAAACTTGTAAAACTGTAGTGTCGAGTAACGGGCCACGGGTCGTAAAACATCCTGTGATTTTTCACGCTTCGCAGATACCCGAGAGCCTTTTTTTACTTATTCCCGAGGTATTTCTCCACGTGAGCTCCCTAAAGCTTACTTCACCACTGAGTCAGCAGGTCAGCCCCATAACACGGCATGCCAGCGCCATGCGTCACGGCGCCAGCGACAACATCCTTTGTTATCAGCTTTATATTGCATAAACCGGACCACCTCCGACCTACTTTGTTATTAAAATAATCTTAGTCCTTCGAGGATTATGTAGGTAAACTCATGACCGCATCTAGGACTACCGGAAGGTTTCTTGCTCGATTATTTTAATCTACTGTTGCGTATAAAATTTCAACCCCCTACCCCTTTTCACATTTATAAGCCTTTTGCTGTTATTTAGGATTATTAGCAGTATGGAGTCGTGACTTTTGTCTTTTGTTGCTGTTTGGAATTAAAAATGAAGCCGCGAGTGATGCATTGCAAGTTGTCAAATTAAATTTGTCGTTCGTCTTTCTATTTAATATTTCAGCAAGGATTGTTTCGTATTTCATAATAAGCTCTTAGAGGATCTGATATCCTGGTACATAAACTCTCCCTCCGTCTTACGCCTTACGCGAGTTTAACATTTTTCACACATCCCAAAAAGTGCCCAACGCCGCTAAAGTTTTCACTTCAAAATGGCCTCGACAGACGCATACGGTTCTCTGTAGATCCTTACTGACAATTACGTATTTACAATGACTGTAAGTCAGTGTAAGTGTACTTAGCCGGACGAAAGTTCAACTCAGGTCATCAGCTTCAATTACATGCAAAACTAATTTAATGTATGGACCCATACGAGATCGCCATCGCGCGATTTCAATCAACAACGAGCTGAGCCGAAAGTATTGGTGACTCATACAAACGGACAAGAGGAGCTTGTGCGAAAGTTGATGATAAGGATTATGTACATGTACTGTTTATTATAATGACTCGTTGTTCTCGTTAGCAACACTGTGAGGTCGACGTGCTTAAATTTAAGGGTAAAAAACGTGAGACAAAAACTACAATTCGTCGTATCGGTCTGCCGTGAGTCTATTTTCTTTAAGTCCTTTGTCAACTGTTGTCGAGTTGCGATCAGTTGCTCAGGTTGCTTGACCCCATAACATGTCATTGTAATTTCACACATAAATTCCGAAAAACTCAGAGGTGCGACTTGCGAGCCCGTATCCGAATCCACGAACCTTCCACTAGCTACCGCGGCTATTTTGCTGGCATTACTTGATTATTGCATTGTCATCTAACCCGTATACACCTACCAAATTCCAACTTACAAGATTTGGAACAGAATCTAGACTTATTTATTTTTCTAAGGTGTAGCTAGGCTAGCGTTAAGAATGTTAAGATATTACCTCTGTCTGTCTAAGTCTAAACACAACAGTGCTAACACTTCTGCTTTGAAAAGGCAAGTAAATTGGTACTTATCATTATACAAACGTTTCATGCTCGATTTCTATTGTCCATTAAGCGCCGTTTATATTCTATGAACATCAAATGACCGAAAATTTGACACAATAACCATAAACGTACCGTTTTCGAATACTAATGCACCAAAAACAGCTCGGTTACGATAGTATAAAACAAAGTCGCTTTCCGCTGCCTGTCCCTGTTTGCTTAGATCTTTAAAACTACGCAACTGATTTCGATGCGTTTTTTTTTTATAGATAGAGTGATTCTAGAGGAAGGTTTCTATGCATAATGCATGCATAATATAGTCGAGAAACACTGATTGCACCCGTGCGAAGTCGAGGCGGCTCGCTAGTACCAGATATTTGCCAAACAAATGAATGTGCATTGCGGTATATTGCATCCTTTGAACTCAAACCAAATATTTGCTAAGTCTTTGTTTGATGCCTTTGATCTTTGTTTGGAAGATTCTGCTGCAGCTTGCAGACAAAGACTGGTCTGCTAAGTGATTATTCATCACTTAAAGATTGATTCATGTTCTGGTCATACTTAAAGAGAAAGGTTAGGTCATCTGTGTATCAGCCATCTGGAATACATTGAACTTTGTCATCGAATGATTTCCTACCAATCCTGACATGGTATCATTTATAAATAATAGATAATTAATTCATAAGCCATGTCCTAAACAGTATGTAGAGACATATTATTACACAAAGTCCTTAGCCGCGTCTGTCTATTCTCGATAAACTCAAAAAATACTGAACTGATTTTCATGTCATTTTTGGTATGGATCCGAGAGCGAGCGAACCTAAACTGGACCGGAATGCCACGGAGGGGTGAAACACACGTTTGGAGTTACGATTATTATAATTGTGGAGGTGATTTTAGTTATAATTACGTTGATTTTAAATTCGATTTCCGCGCGGATATTTCCAGAATACCACACGTCAATTAAGCAACGAAACTGATATAAAAACTCATATTTCCTTGACTCAATGGCAATCAAAATAGAAGTCAAGGACGTGTCAACACTGTCAACTCATTTTATCATTATTTTCCTCGTTTAATGAATCATTAATATGCCATTGCCATACCGATGGTAAACGTCACGACTCCGTCAACCGCTCCGTTCGACGCGGCATGTCATGACATCAGTGTCAATATGAGACACACGACTCTATTACTAAGTAGATGTACTGTTTGTACTTAAGGTTATCTAAATGGTTTATTTATTATACGATTGATTTTCCACGATGCTCGGCCGTTTAAGGCTACAAGGGCTTCCTTGTTTAAAGGAGATCGATAATAGGATAGGACGCGTGTTGGCTTGCCTACCAGTGGCGTAACTACGTCAGGGGCTCGGGCCAAATTCATCAGATGGGGCCATTCCTCACTATAAAGAAGTGCATCATCTTCCCTTCTGTGCTCAAGGCCAAGCCAGTTCGGGGCTCCGTAGAGCTGGGGCTCGTGGCATTTTGCCAGCCCTGCCACCCTATAGTTACGCCACTGTTGCCTACATAAGAAGAACCAACTAGATTGTGGCATTTGTTGTGGCCCACTTTGAAACCTTTTCACAGTAAATTATATCGTGACATAAGTGTGGGACTAAATTACTAAGAAAAGCTTATTTAGTCACCGAAATATACTTTATTAATGTTCTTTACATATTTACATATCGAAATCGTACCGCAGACTGACTCTAACTGAATCTCTAAAGATCGTAAGATACGTCACCTCATTCTTCAAATCGAATATTCGTCTCGCTCGTAGTATCGTCCGTCACCTTCACACCCTCTACGTTCCATTCCACATAAGTACGAGTATGATTAGCGCCTGTGCCTCCTATCTCTTTTCATCATCATCGTCATTATATCAGCCTAGAGACGTTCACTGGACATAGGCCTTCCCAATGGCCAATGGCTTATTGCGATTTTAACCAGTAGGCTTATTGTGTAACTCGCTTGCAATCACCATCGTGTTCATTTTGACAGTTCATGTATGGGCTGACAATTGGCATCGGAATCAGCTAGCTGTCACATTCATACAAGAACTGTCATAACGAACACGATGGCGATTGCGAGCGAGTTAGACAATAAGCCTACAGGCCCCTATTTCACCAACGAGACAATTATCGGTGATATGTGTCAATTTGGTTTACATTACAAACTCGACATGAATCTACACCATATTGACTACGCATTGCATTTGGAATTGTCACTTGTCAGCGACAATTGTCGATTTGGTGAAATAGGAGCCAGTGGGCTTATTGTCTAACTCGCTCGCAATCGCCATCGTGTTCATTTTGACAGTTCTTGTATGAATGTGACAGCTAGCTGATTCCGATGCCAATTGTCAGCCCATACATGAACTGTCAAAATGAACACGATGGCGATTGTGAGCGAGTTAGACAATACGCCTACAGATCGTCCGTCCATCTTGCGGGGGCCTATCATCATTTCGCCTTCCGGTACGCGGAACTCTAAACATTCTTACGCTGGTTTCTTAGGTATCAAATATCTAGTAGATACTGTCTCAATTTATTGAAGTAAAAACTTTTTTAGCGACGTTGAACACTTTTTGGGATGGGTAAAAAATGTTAAACTCGCGTCAGGCGTAAGACGGAGGGAGAGTTTAAATACCAGGATATCAGATCCTCTAAGAGCTTATATTGAAATACGAATGAAGCTAGAGTCGCGTTCGATTTTTGAAGTGTACGTTAATTTAGTCGCTTTAACGTAGGTGCGTTTGGGTTTGGCCTAGTGATATAAGGTGTGGGATAACACGACAACAGTGCGTTCTCTCAAGTTACAGCCGTTTGATTCTCGTGTAGAAAAAGTTTTTTTTTGCGCGAGTGTGCGTGTGTGTAGTTTTCACTTCTGCGGGCACTCCCGGAGTGCTAACCTACCCGGTGTTTTTATAGCAGAACGACATGCGCGAAACTCCCTGTCATAAAATTTTAGGCCGCTGAATTCCAATATTGTCGCGTTTATTCAGTAGATCAGGAATAATAGTGCAAGTAAATTGTGACCGATTTTCCTTAACCTATTTTGAGCCAAAGTGAACAAGACTCAATGATATAAGGTTAATAAAACATTTGTTTACCTTTTTAAGGTGTTTGTTGACCCACTTCGTAAACGTCTTCTTCTGAATGGCGTCCCGTTCGTCTGAAAATAATAATTAAATGTGTTAATTATCGTTAAAAAAACAACTATAGATAAATATACAAGATAAACTAAACTAAAAATAAAATAAAACTATAAAAGAGCTCCCTTGCGGCATAGAACCAGAGATGAGAACTCTTATTAGAACCAAAGATGCTGGCAGAATTTCCTCGCTGTATTGCAATGCTGATCCTTTGCGCAAGGTAAGATGCAGCCAGGGGCGTTACCATGACGTCCTAATTCCGACTCAGTTCAAGTTTTAGCTGTCACTTTTAGTATGAATCTGACAGCGAGCGAACCTAAACTGAAACACTAAGACGTCATGGTAAGGCCCCTGGTCACGCGGTTTTGTGTAAATTGGTTGGAATATACTAATCGTTGGAAGTGTCTGTAAAAGTCAAGCTGCCTGGGACATAGACATAGATTTTATTTCTGCGTATACGAAGTCGCGGGCAACACATAAACATAGTTAAAGATAAACAAGTGCGGACCTTCGCCTCTCAAATAAAAACCGACAAACAGCGTCATATTGTTCGAAGCATCCAAGTCGGCCAAATAGTTCGGTACACCATAGAAATAGTATGGCGCCGAACTTTTTGGTCACCCTGGATGTTTCATACTATATGTATATGACGCTGTACATACCTAACTATGACGATGGCAACTGTAACAGACTAGCGCAGCCAGTGTTTGTATTGTATAGCTTATATTGCTACGTACCCAGACGCATATGTACGAGTATATGTATATACCCGTACAGTCTAGGTGTTATCCAATAACAGGTGAATGAACTGGCGCAAGATCGATGGTTTTAGCTAAAATGCCAGGCTATTTGCGAGCTACGCGCGTTATTTCTAGATCGGAAGTAGGAACTGAGTTACGCCAAACATGAGCTCGGTTGATTTGAAGCCGACCGAATTAAAAGGATATTATACTACGAACACAGTGAGGATGTTGTTAGAATCTACGTATTATACAACGTTACAAAATACCCCGTAAAATATCAAAGCCAAAAATATTGTCGACACTAGTAAACTGTCATCTCAGGAAATCATACTGGGGTTCTTAAATATTGAAGATGGACTTGTTATAAGCTCACATTTAACCTCCTTTCGGCTTTACGGGTAGTTTTGGAACACCCTGTATGTAAATATTAATATTATTGTTACTTTTGGGAATGGGCGAAAATCTTAGGAATCATGGTATAGGCGATGCGGCTAGCAACCCATCACTATTTTGATTCCCCTTTCCACTTCCACTTATGCGCCCACAATCATGCTAATCCTTATGCCATTGTATTGTATTATACCAAACCAAATACATTGTAATTGCGAACTGCAGCTGCAGTTGGCAGTATCGTCGCAGTTGGAATGCAGACCGTCTGCCTTACCCATTAGTATAAGACACTCAACGTCTTAATTAGTATAAACCAAGCCGTAAGGATTAATTAAAATATCTCGCGCCACCAGGCTACCATAACATGTAAGGAGTCCATGTAAGGAATGACTAACGTAACCTGGCCTTTCCGCGCTATGCCCTTAATAGATCTTTATCGAGGACCGACGGCTTTAATTGAACTGGCTAGAATCGGAATTCCATCTTAGCGCTTATGCAAACTTGGTGCGAAGTGCAGGCTTAGTGGATCATTATCTTTTAGGATAAGTGTTTAATCATTAAATACTAGTTACATTACAAACCCGTCAATATATTATTACTGATACTTAAGTTTGTTGAGGTTTCTTGTATATTTTTTTATTGCAGGTTGACGACATAGTGGTAGGTCCGACCGGGTTGATACCACCATTTTATTCGCTAATCCTGCCGCAAAGCAGCAGTGCTTGCGCTGCTGTTCCAGGTGTAGATTAAGACATCCGGTGTAATTACTGACACATCTAATCTAACTAATATTATAAATGCGAAAGTATGGATGGATGGATGTTTGTTTGTTACTCAATCACGCCAGAACGGCCCAACGGATCTGGATGAAATTTGGCACATAGATAGAGAAAAGTCTGGAATAGCACATAGGCTACTTTTTATCCCGGAAAATTGCGTAGTTGCCGTGGGATAGCGACAAACGAATTCTTTGCAGACGAAGTCGCTGGCAACAGCTAGTAATAACATATATTCTCTCTTAGCCCTTTTAAATTATCATGATTTGTCAATTTTGCGTTTCACAAAAGATTACTAGTTTTACTCGCTGCTTTTTTTCCTTGTCGCATAGAAAAATGCAAACACAAACAAAATTTCTCAGAATGGTGCTACTGGACCAAACCAATCATTGTAGTCGATCCAAAATCCAAATAACAGCGCAACGAAAACAATCATCTTATCAAGATCTTCTATCCGTCAAATCATTAGTTAGGAACGTCAATTGAGCAGAGTGAGTGTGCAACGTTTAATGAGACCACGATAATTGATCAGTTTAAGAACGATCAAAAGCAGACAAACACGGAACTCTTCCGTTACACTTATTTAAGTCAACGCACGTAAAAAGAGCTCTGGGGGGCTACTACGAAATTCGATTTTCGAAGTTCGTGACATGCCGTCCCTCTCGCTCTAAAATGAATGACTGAGTGTGAGCGGAACGGCACGAAACGAACTTCGAAAATCGAATTTCGGAGTACAAGACCTGGGTGGCTATTCTGCCGTCATAGTACAGAAGGCGGCAAACTGACAAAACGAACTTTCGAGATAAACGGCAAAAACTTTTAAATATTTCAATTGCTTGTATTTTAGGCAAAAAATGGTTTACCAAAATTCTGTTTACACACAAATTTAGACAAAAAATCACGTCTTTTTATTGATCTAATTCGATCGTAGAATAATTATAAATAGTATTAATTTTACAGCATTTTATGTTATAGCTTAGGATAAGGGAATATTATTATACAAAGATTAATAAACTAAAAAGCCGTTGGCTGAACACCAACGCCTTTTAAGCTTAGTTTTGCACATTACTTTTTTAGTCCTATTATTTTAAATAAAAGTTAGGTGCGAGTTATACACTAGAAAATCGTTATTACGGATAGCCGCATTATAGTCTATTTTTGCTAATGGCATATGCATGTTGCGTTGGAAATTAAAATGAAGTTAAAGTGTCATAGCCGTTTTAAAGCTTAGTTATTCCTTTAACTTTTTACACCAATTTATTAAGCAACAGAATTGTTTACTTTTAATACATTAAAAAGCCGCAATGTGGCCATTAATCTGTACGTTACGGCATTATAGTTTATGATAGGACTACAATTATTGAGAGTTATGCGGTCTGAGAAGCGGTAATCACAAGAAATCAAAAGACATTTCTTACTAAAATCAACATTATATTCTTCAAATTTTAACATTTTTATAATTGCCACTTTCAATTTTATACATGTAGGTAATCAAAATAAAAATTAAAAATAAGAATCTTAAACAACAACAAACTGCGCCGACTTTTTTGGGAAAGCATCTGTCATGAAGCAAAATTGGTGATCCACTTCGTCAAAGTTATTTTTGTTAAATAATACATACATACATCATACCGTCACGCCTCTTTCCTACAGGGGTAAACAGAGACTACTTTGTTCCACTTGCTACGATCCTGACATACCTCTTTCGCTTCACCCACATTCATCTCTTCATACATGCTCGTCGGTTTCGGGTACTCTTGACTTGACCTTTTTCCAAAACGTCCCCAATTATCACGGAACGTCCGTCTAGGCTTTCCCCTCCCAAAGCACCCATTCACACTCCCAATATAAATCTGTTTAGTTAATCTTCTTTCATCCATCCTCTCTACGTGACCAAACCAACTAAGCATACCTTTTTCTATCCTAGTCACTATATCCTCTTTCACACCAGCACGTTCCCTTATCACACTATTCCTTACCAGTGATACGCCTTCCATACTTCTTAACGCTCTCATTTCTACTGCATTGATTCTACTTTCATGCTTCTTTTGCCAAACCCAACTTTCGCTACCGTACATTAGTTTTAATGATTCAAGATCAAATATATTTCAATTATTTACGCAGTTCTACTCCTAAAACTAGTGTATAAAAGTATCACTAGTCTAATCCAAATTTGTCTTATGTGTGGGAAAATACAACTCTAAACTAATCAATAAACACGTCAATTTCAGCAACGAAATGTGTGACCTTTACGTCGTAATGTATTCATAAAATAACTGAATTTCAAGAAATTCAAATACAAAATTTTTAATTCAACAAGTTCAAGATTTAAGTATTGAAATTTTGGATTGTTGCATGACATTGCCCACTTAGCCTCATTTTTGTGTAATTAAATACATCTGGACATACATCATCACTTACTTTAAACCTAGTTTTAATATTTCGTGGCACCTGATTCATCTGATCGAAATTCTTGATTATCTTAAAGATTATTTGATTTTAATGAACGCAAAGGTAACGCCTGATTCAGTAAAATATTATTTGAAAGAAAGATTGATTTTTTTACTTATTTTTTAACAGGTTTGAATTTGTTTGTATGCCTTTAACGCAGAAGGGTATTTTTTTTTTCAAAAGTAAAATCGCTCTCCTGTAAAGTTGCACTTTTTGAGTTGAATTAGTATTTACTGAAGGCACAGAAATATTAAAAGATAATCCTACACACAATAATATCCTATTCCAAAGGCAGGCCTCGCTACGTGTCCGTATAGTAAGCATTATGCCAGTCCAACAAGAGCCGTACACTGTCCAGCAATCCGTACAATGCAGATCCGTGGACGCACTTGTATGACTTTCTATACAAATAATACTACGATACGCTGGATGCCTTGCGTCCGATGCCTACGATACGGACGTGTGGACGCCTGCCATAAACTTAAACTCTAGTTACGAGACAACGTTATAGAGAAACACATACTCAAATACACAGAAAACATTATACGGCCACTTTTATTACTTACGAGTAAGTTCATTACTAATTTCAGTTCGTTAATATCGAAATAATTATAAGTATTATACTGTTGTGTCTACAGTTACCTTGATGTTGATACGGGCGCTGAGAACAATCAGTGCGCGTAAGCTCCTGCGCAGCTTGCGCACATTAACCTAACCTAACCTAACCCAACCCAACGCAAAGGCTTCGCGCGCACTAATTATAATAAAATGTCCTTTGGGCGCCGTCGTCCTCCGACTTACGGGCGGTGGGGAGGTAAGGGGCTACGTGAGTGACAAAAACCTAGCCGCTTTTTAGCTTATTATTGTTATATAACCGCATTATTGACAATATTGCACAAAAAATTAACCCTTTGTCACTGAAGTAAAAAAGCGGTCACCGCTGTATTGACTATTATGCGCTACATAATACATTTTTGGGTTATATCTAAAAATGCGGCTAAGCTCCCATAACGTAATTATAGAGTATAATTTAAAGTATACCGCCTTTAAATCTATAAATGAGTATTTAACTTCGGCCATGTTAATACGTTAAAACCTAGTTACATGACTTTAACCACTTTTTAGTTTATGAATGATCAAAAAACGCTTTTTAGCTTAGATAGGTATCACATTTAAAGTAAGATATAAAGCCGCTAATGTCATATAACGTCTTTTTAGCTTATTAAATACCATTCATGGCTTTTTAGATTATAATACCGCAACAAAAAGCAAAAGACATGTCGTTTAACTGCTGGCTATCTTGAGAACTAACAGTGCTAGAAAAAAAAAGTCAATACCGTTCGACGCAGCATTTTTTGCTTAGTATGCATGTATCAAAAAGTAAAAAAGCCGCAAAAGTCCCTTTGCCGCCTTCTATACTATGACGGCAGTATTGTAGGGGATACGTTTGCGCATCTAGTATAGTAGCGTCCCCCACTATACACCCGCACCCGCTCCCGCCAATTTGGTCCATAATTCGCTGATATGTATATCGCCAGGAGCTCTTTTTACGTGCGTTTATTTGTAGTTGATTGATACATACATACATATATACATATGATAACAATTTCAAATAACATGAGGATGTAGATAGATTTAGGTTTTTATGATGAAGCGTGCTCCGGATTTTACGTTTGTTCACACTTAATATTTATTGTTTGACGAAGCCTGTCGGGGATTTTCGACCTGTTAATATGACGAAGCGTTTTTCGGATATTTATCAATTTTATTATGTTCAATTGACGAAACCTGCGCTGTGAATTTTGTTTGTATTGTGTCCTATTTTTATCAGGGTTTTGGAAATAAATGGAACGAAAGTTGCCATATCTAATTGAAGCAAGTCACGTTAAGGGTCGTTCTCTCATTTCGTGCAAATCGCCTTTAATCGAATATTGTGAAAAATGTAATTGATTTTACGTGATGTTATTATTGCCATCTTGTCACATAGTTGGTACGGTATTGTTATCTTCAAAAACTGATACTAATAACTATGACGTTTTTATTTTATTAATATAAAATATCTATTTTTTTCATTCACCTCGGGGCCTAAAGTCTGTTGATGTGATTTTGATCACAGTTTTAGAAAAACATACTGAAAACAGAGGTTTTATTTAACATTTAATCAAACACTAGTTGATTATAGATTCCAAAGGTAAAATATGAGAGGCTATAAGCCAACCAGAATAAAAATAGACGTTCCTAAATGTTTGTCACCAGCAGTTCCATCATTACCCGCGCGAGAAATGAATTCATATATATTTTGATGTACGAACAAGCTTTTGAATACCTACCGCCAACTAAAACATCGTTCGTTGGTCAGTCGAGCGCGAGCCACCCCGAGCAACGCGTATACGCAGCTCTCTATAGAAATAGCTACATTCTCTCGTGAGTCGAACGAGATTGTCACGTTTTCAGTTTCATCACCATCCAGCTATACAATCGGTAAGTACTTAAAAGAATTAAGTATGCTCTTTCTAATTTGTTGCGTTTGTAAACTATCTAATAGTTGGGAAGTTTAGTAAATTCAATGTCAATTACAAAATGAGTTAGTTGAGAAAAACTCTCAATATTTCATTCATATCCGTGTCATTACCTTCTTTTCCTTCCAAATTTGAAAAGGAGGGTAATGAATTATTTAAGGTGGTAATGATTTAATCGAAATTGAGGGGCATGGTCATGAATAGTTCGAAAAGGCAATGAATACATGGCATAGTTCTAACTGTAGCTTCAATGAAAACAACATTTTATATCTTCTATGTTTTTAAAAATAATACAATTTTAACATGGCTCGTAAACATTGACTCATGAACACAGTGATATGATAATATCAAAAATAGTGATAAAAATGAAACAGTTTAACCCCCGATGCATTGGATTATATACAGGGTGTATCAGATACCCCCTAACAATAATTCACTGGGGTCTATAACCATAGCTATAGAAGATAAAAAAAATATTTTGAAAAAAATTTGAGTACTTTTTTTATATTTCCTATAGGAATGATTATAGTTAGTACTACCATTCTTATAGAAAATATATAAAAAAAAATTACTCCAATTTTTTTCAAAATATTTTTTTTAGCTTGTATAGCTATGGTTATATACACCAGTGGATTATTGTTAGGGGTTATCTGATACACCATGTATATTTTAGGTGTATTATTGATGAATTTATATTTATAATCACGCATTTTTTGAGGTATACATACATATAATCATGCTCAAATAAGGTGATATACATATACTATCATTTGAATCAAGAATTTTTACTTCTTTTTTTTTTTTTGTTTACTTTTCCGGTTTTACCGTCAGAAATTAAAGGTGATATATAAATATATTTAAATTTACTTATATCAAAAGTATTTTTTTAATGCAGCTTATAATTATGGCTAAGCCAAAGAAGAAACAGTCTAAAAAAGATAAGTTAGCTAAAGATCGGCAACGCAAGAGAGAAAAATATGGAATTATAAATAGTAACCCACAATTATAATGAGTTACAAAAATAGATACAATGAGGAGACTTTTCGTCAAACTGTAAATGTTAAAACACGAATTCAAAAATTGCGATAGAAGCACTTAAAAGAGGTGAAACAGCTTAAAACTGTAATAATACAATTAAAAGAAAGAATAAACATAAACAAAATAAACAATAATCGGAAGAAAAAGATGTAAAGAAGGTTTAATCAAGGTCAGAAATACTTAAACCAATATACTGCAATACTACCAATGAAAAATGTTTAGAAAGACATTGCTCATAAGATAATTAACTGTCAAGAGTTTAGTAACGAAGAAAAAATCAATTATTATCAATGGCTAACAGAGAAACAAAAATACAAAGGAAAAGATGGCAAAAAAAAAACAACAACGAATGCTACAATTAAAAAGAAATAGAGGACAATCCACGGAATATAATTCAAAGTTTTGAAGAAGTTATACTGCCAAAGTTTTTGGTTCACACCAAAAACATTGTTGCACAGTATGCCTCGATTAAAGAACTAAAAAAAGATTCGAAAAAGACGAGATTCCCATACATATTGATATTTAGCGAGAAATACTGCTCTCTGAAATTCAGACGGAGGTAGTAGTAGTAAGCAGAAGGCAAGGGCTGCGAAAGGTAAATGTGAAAGTGACAGATAAGGACAAAGGATTGCTAAGTTAACAGAAGCCTACAGATATAGTGCGAAGTGATTTTCAATTACATTTCGTTGAATCCCACGCGGTTTTCAACTTTAACGACAATGGCATAAGGTTCTTATTTATAAAACAATTTAATGTGACAGCTGCTTTGTATACACGACTTTAATAACATATCACTAAAGTTGAAAATCGAATAAAATTTAACAAAATGTCATGGAAAATCATTTTGCACTACACCTGTACTCAGCGTTTATGAATAAGGGGGATAAAACCTATAAGATAACGTCTTCCGAGGGTCATATGTATGTGCCTTCATTGATAATATTTATATTGGATTTCTATGTCACATTTCTGATGAATAAATGAATAAAAACACATCGTTTTGTCATTACCATCCTAAGGTGAAATCACCTTCCTGTACTTATTTCATTTCCTTCCACTAGCAAATCATTACCATCTTTGCTAATTTCATTACCAGCGCGTACTTCATTACCAGTGATCATATTTTATAGAAAGTAATTAACTAATTAAGGTGCCTTTCACATACACATATTCAATATATGTTCAAAAACACATAAAATCTTTCAATTGTACCATTTCAAGAAAAAATATTTTTTCGAGAGAATACCACCAATTTGCACGAAATGAGAGAACGACCCTTAAAGAGCTGTCCAAAGAGAATATAATCACTACCGTTAAATTGTCTCTATTAGATAGATAGATAGATAAATAAAAACTTTATTCTATTCTATTCTATTTGATGTCTTCTCTTTCTAGTAGGTGTTGTCCTGCTCTGAAGTGACAAAATCACGCTCTCTCAACCACATGAAATCATTCTACATCCTGCAAATGATTCATCATCTCATGTAATTGAGATGTCAATCACGGATTCCGTGCTCCGCTAAGTCGACCACCAAGTCACCGTTGTCTACCAAGTCGACAATTGTCGGTGACAAGTGACAATTCAAAATTCAATGCGTCGTCAATATGAAGCCAATTGGCGTAGATTGTTGTCGAGTTTATAATGTGAACCGAAGTCGTATGTCACCCGTTTCATTGGTGAAATAGGATGATTCCGACCCGATACTTGCGAGTTAGCAAGTACCGGGATGTTTTATACACTTTTTACAAGCTCGGGGGTTACCATGACGTCTTAATGCGATTCAGCTTAGGTTCGCTCGCTGTCAGATCCATAGATACTAAAAATGTCAGTTAAAACATAAAACTGAGTTGGAAATAAGACGTCATGGTAAGGCCTCTGATTTAACTTTATAGTTGTGTGCATCTTGTATTCTTGTATAATCGAGTGACATTTTGCAAGTCAAATTTAACCCAGTAACAGATACACTTCAGTATTGACGTGAAATTTGGCATATTTATCCAGTCATTACTTCAAACACTTAGGGCTGGATTCGGCCAAAGTTTTTATTCCAGGAATACGCTTACCTACTCTCTGATACTAATGTCAAAATAGTATGGCGTTTTGACATTAGTATTCGAGAGTGTTATTCCTGCCTGGAATAAATACTTTGGTCGAATCCAGCCATAATCAACTTTAAGTCATTACTTTAAACACTTAATCAACTTGATTATTAATCAGTATATGTTAATACTGGTTCTCATGTTATGATTTCAAGATTAGCACTTAACTAGAACTAGTTACAATAACTGGTTCCTAGATACTACGTCAATACGAATGACACTAAAACAACGAACACATTAAACACACAAGTTTGTTGCTTGCGAGTTTTTATGCAAGTAGCTAGTAACACACTTGTGTCATAAATGTGAAGTTTGACACTCGTCCGCCAGCTACTCGCACAAAAACGTGTCAAATTAGTGCTGCGTGTAGGTATGCCTGGCTAAGGCTGCATTCGACCAAAGTTTTTATTCCAGGAATAACGCTTACTCTCGGATAGTAATGTCAAAACGCCATACTATTTTGACATTAGTATCCGAGAGTAAGTCTAAGTGACATAATTTCTGTTCTAGATACTCCGGAGTACCAAAAACATGGAGCATTTATTCGGGAAGCTTACGTTAAAAAGAGATAGATAAAGTCGTAATTCGTAATTGCTAGTAAAAACATCCATTTGGTTAAACTCAGGAGTGCGATCGCTCCACCGATGTATGTTGGTTAGAACACGCATTATCTCAGAAAAAAACGTACCAGTGGGGATAGTAAACCCTACTTATGCATCCCTGCATAGTAGGCATCTCTTTCTCTTAATGTCTGTTGCCTCTTCACTCCTAAATCACAAAACCGATTTAGATGGAACTTGGTTCGGAGACAGTTTGTCTCCTGGACATATAGGATTCTGTTTATATCTCGCTTAGGGACAGTGTTGCCAGATCTGGAGACTTTTGGGACTATGTTAGCTTACTTTTTTTCAAGCGTTTCATACATTTTAGCGATTTTTTTCCAGGTGTTCCATACATTTATCGACTTTTGGAAGATATTTTCTACAATCTAGCGACTTATTTTAAATATGCTAGCGACTTTTGCAAAAGTTGGTTGGCAACACTGAGCGACAAGAAAGAAGCCTTGTCGCCCGCAAAGTCCTCTGGCAACCTCTAAACAAATTAGAATACCCTTCATTCGCCACAAGTTCCTAAACAATTGAGTTAAATGGAGCAATCGCCCGGTAATGCGTTGCTAACGAATCGCCGCCATTTATCGATGCAATTGGCTCATGAAGTGCGCTTGCACTCGCGGACGGTGCGCCGGCGCCGGTTCTCACTTCAAGTGGTGAGTCGAAAGCACCATTCGAAAATGATACAAGGGATCTCTAATACCTTTGAGTAGATGAGAGGAGCATTAAACAAAACAAACACCGGGTAGCACTCCGGGAGTGCAGGCAGAAGTGAAAACTACACACAAGCACACTCGCACTCGCGAAAAAAAAAACTTTTTCTATACGAGATTCGGACTGCGGTCACTTGAAAGTACGCCCTGTTATTCCATACCTTATACTACTAGGCCAAACGCACATACGTTGAAGCGACGAAATTAACGTACTTACACTTCAAAAATCGAACGCGACTCTAGCTTCATTTGTATCCTACTAATATTATAAATGCCAAAGTTTGTGACGATGTGAGTGAGTGAGTGTGTATGTTTGTTCCTTCTTCACGCTAAAACGACTGGACGGATTTGGATAAAATATGGAACGAAGATAGCAGGTACACTAGATTAAAACATAGGCTACTTTTTATCCCGGAAAATTGCATAGTTCCCGGGGGATAGCCATATACATGTCAATTGCTAATTCTACGCAGACGAAGTCGCGGGCAGAAGCTAGTTTCAAAATAAGCTCTTATATAGAGGATCCAGATATCCTGGTACGTAAACTCTTTCTCCGACACGAGTCTGACGCGAGTTTAACATTTTTTACCCATCCAAAAAAGTGCCCAACACCGCTAAAGAACTTCTCACTTCAGAAAAGTAAAAAAAAGAGAGTAAAGTTATTGCTAGAGGACAATGACGTTTGACCCGAGCGGTTAACTCGCTCGCGTAAGTAACCCGAGATGCGCACACGCATCTGCGAACGCTAATCAGCTTCGATAATCTGAAGTGTTTACAATTACCTACGAGTGCTGACTCTTGTATTGTTGGGAAATATGCTGATGTTTAAGTACCATTTGAAGTATATCAAAGCAGCATTGAGTAGGAGGAACGGGACAAAACATCCACACCGTTGAAATAAATTGAAATGCTTGCTATATTATGTCAGTCCGGCTAGCACGACAGCGCACAAGAGTCGCGTCGCGCGCGAGAAGAAAAGGTCGGGCAATCTATCTCGCGCGCGACGCGACTCTTGTGCGTTGTCGTGCTAGACGTGCAGGAGACTTGCCTTAATATCTTTGCACTTAGTATATAACACGCCGAGGGTGGTGAAATAAAGAAGTCTCAAATCGCAGGAACCTGTCGCACGAGTCAAAGGCGAGGGCGATAAACATGCGACCTGATGCTTTATTTATTACCGCTCGAGGTGTGTTGTGTCCGACACAATTTTAAATTAAGGCCCACTTGCAGTAAAAGATAAATCTTGATTTAGTCACTAAATCTGGTTAAAAGCTTGCCAGTTCTATACATTTGATTTGACCATTGAATCCAGGCTCACTTGCAGTAAAAGATAAATCTTGATTTAGTCACTAAATCTGGTTTAAAGCTTGACAGTTCCATACAATTAAACACTACTATATTGATTTTAACACTAAACCGAGGTTTAAATTTTTCCAGCAAGACAGCCTAAATCCCATACCTGCCTACCATACCTGGTATGGGTGGTGTAGGGGTATAGCACGCGTCACGGAATGACGAGGACCCGGGTTCGATTCCCGGCCATAGCTTTACTTTTCGGATTTTTCTATGTGTTCTAATTTTCAGTGTCGTTTAGAAATTAAACTATTAAACTTGAAATGAAAACGTAACAAGCAGAGCAGGTGCGAGGTTCTGATTATCGCTATGAGTGTTAAGTCCGACGGAATTCCGTGTAAAGGTCGCACGAAGGCTGTCGCTGAAATATGTGATAATTTATGTTACAGAACTATAATATAACAGCCCAATCCTTGCTATACGTGCCGGCACGTAAGTCTAGCGATGACGAGTCACGTGGAGGGGATCTGCGCACCCACGGATACGGTATTTTATACTTCTGCGCATACAAGGTCATCACTAGACTTACGTGCCGGCACTACATATACATTGTTCATTCGAGCGCATCGATCAAGTCACGGACGATATTCGTATAGATCACACAGCTGTGCACTGCACGCTGTGCGTATGCGCATTGGATGCAGCTTCGCGGTTCTACGCTAATTCGTTATATTAGCGCAATTCTGATGATGCAATGCCTTATTTTAGGTTAGGACTTACATGATTTCACTTAAATGTAATAGATTTATTCATCGAGATCCTAAAAAACTGTGCCTACTCTTTTCTAAAGAGGCGCCAATGAAAATACTTTCTTGGGTGAATATACAAAATGATTTTCAAGGTTTTTTAATTTGCTGATTGTTCTAGTGCCATTTCTTATGACAATTCTTACATCTTTAATATTATACTTTTTTCGTTACTTGTTCCGCATCAATACTAAAATCTAGCTAAAAGTGCTAGAGCTCAATAAGGTTAAATCATAAGCCTTTTATTTTATTTTCTAATCCCCTTATTCATAAACGCTCTATAGGCTTCGGCTAACTTAGCAATCGTTTGTCCTTATCTGTCACTTTGACGTTTACCTTCCACAGATAAGGACAAACGATTGCTAAGTTAGCACAAGCCTATACAGCGTTTATGAATAAGGGGTATGTCACGTGCCGTTGTAGCCAGCCGCGTAATTAAAAAGTTTAAGTACCACAGACTAACCACTCTAACCAGCTACCTGTGGCGGCATCTGTTATTTGTAGTCAGAAGGTCAGCGACCAGGGGCGACCCTGCGACATTGGAACCAATTTAATTGAACCAATGAGTGTTCAGAGCTCCGGAGCTCAAGTGGTGACTTGCAAATGCGCTTTATTGAGAACTGAATGTCTTTGTTTGATTTTAGGGAGGAATTTGTGTGGGAATGCATTTTGTCTGTAAAATTTTGATTTTACGAAGAACAAATTATGTATAATCTTAGTATGAGAGTATTCAAGATAACGTGATTAAAACTTAACTGTTTGTTATAGTAGAGGCATTTAAGAAGATTATTTTAAAAAGTTATGTATATGAGTATATGTATCAGCAACCTAAAAAAACTGAAAAAAAAAACATCTTAAAAACAACGTCAAAAGACATTTTATCCCAAATGACATAGTACGCGCAGTCGCATAACATAGCTATGATGTAGCACAATCGTCAACGGAGTATATAATCGCATTTCTGGTGCTTATCTTAATATAAAAAAAAACATATTTGGACAAATATCACAAATAACAAAAAATCAACAAATAAATTATTCTTAAATCTAAGAAATGTTAGTGTAAAAAAACAGACAGGGTCGGTGTTAAAAAAATGATAAAACACAAACAAACAACTCACACAACAAAGAAACACAAATTAATCCCACGTACATTAACAGGTGTGTTCTACTTTCGCTTGTACCTTTTTCTTATCATGGGCGCAAAGATACTACTGACACACATTACCAACGTAAGGGAAATGTATGGCATACCATACTTCATCTGACGATACCTGTCCTCTTAGCATTACTATCTTATCTGTTCCTCAAAATTACTCATAAAAGGCAAAGGCACTAAACAGCTAGCAGCCACTTATCATTCCAAATTAGAACAAAACAACAAAATATATCTTCGTCACTTCCATTTTGAATTTCGAAAGAATTCCGACGACCAAATAAATCCTTTTTAATTATTGCCATTTAAGAAAAAAGAACGGCCAGCATTAAACTAACTTTGAAATGAATGACGATCTAAATGTATTTCGCTTAGTTTTAAATGGCTGGCTTCTTAAAATGTCCCAAAAGTTGAAGTTTGAAGGAGAAACCGGTATTTCGAATGGCAATTATTTACTACGTTTTTAAGTTTAACGACGAGTGTTGCCGACGTTTTTGATATATAATATCGCGTAAAAGCAACTACCAATTAATGTTAAATATGCAAATGTCTTAGCGACTGAGTTAAAAATATGGACTCGATATTTAAGAAGCCAATTAAGTAGTTGAGGTTGAGACAGTATTCAAAATTTCACTTGGACCAATTTTAGTCACAGAATTCTTAGCTACGTTACTTCATGACTATGAAAGAAAGAGACAAAAAAAACTGCTATTCTTTATCGTTACCGTTACCGTATAGTAATAAGGAAAAGAGCTATTCAATAATACATACAGTTACAGTTAGAGAAATTATCACACGCACTCTTGCAGTTTTTACTACATCGATGTTAAGTTAAATCGCATCATGAAAGTTGAGATAAGACTTTACACATGAAATACCACATTATCTTTTTGCAGCATAGCATGGAGTGACTGGACTGACAAGAAGCAACAGTCCTTGATAGCACTAATCTATAAGACAAATTAGTTGCAATTGTTTCACGTCTTTCTAAGATACAGTTATATTCTGATGAAGATACTGTGCCAGGAATACAGCAAATTCTTTCATTTTTTGGAGTTATCAGAGTTGCAAAAGGATCTTATTACTACTACTCTTCGGTTTTTGCTTGTAGAATATTAAATTATTACTCATATATTTAGTGCTTCTGCAGTTTCCCGTATTGAAAAATGGCATACCACGAATTTCAGACAACAACGAATTATTTAGAAACGAACTTAGTAAAATCCACTCAATGAAATTGAATTCCCTCAAGCACTAGTGTTCATCAGGATATCAAACTGTATAAAGTCTCAGAAAAACGCAACATGCTTAATGCTGGCCAAAAACAAGCATGTCGTCCACATATCCATGACAAATCCACACGCATTCTCTATAACCGCCACCACGAACCTGTCTGCTGTATAAAGAACCCCCAACATGTTGTACCTTTGAATTTGGTCAAGTTCTCCTCGTATACTTGGTCGTGGGAATCCGAGGCGAGTCGCCGGTCGCCCCGATGCCGCTTGGGTTGGTGCGGCCCGTCGTAGAAGCCGTTGCCATTGGTGGCGGCACCATCTATCGCCTCTTGGGGATCAAACCCCAGACGCTCCTTGTAGTACGCTTGCGTCGACATCGCTACACTCGCATAATACACTTATTTCCACTCCAGGTACACTTTTTAGCACTGTACACAGGCAGGATACGCCAAAATCCTACCGCAACCCGTTTGCCGCCAAGGCCCTTTTTAAACGATCCGCGCCGCGATCGATGTCATCGAGTCTACAAATGGAAAGTTGCAAATCCCTTGACACAGACTTTTTGGTCTTGACACTATTTTTTTCACTTAACTTATCCTTTATCTGTCACTGTACTTACGATTTAAATATAAAGTTAATGTTTTATTTAATATGGCAACTTGGTTAGTTTAAAATTTGGAATGCTTGGTTACTTTTTAAATGTTCGTTTCGTTTTCGTTTTGTCTATGATTCATCCGGTCTTTGGGTTTTCACATGGCTTCGTGTACATTTGAGTAAATAACGAAGCTGTGGAAACAGCCTGTGGAAGACAATGGAATGAAATAATTTCCATATCATGTTTCGAGGTCCAGATTACCTCATACACTAATCATTTTATTTACGCTCTTTCGGAGGTTAATGACGATGATTATAAAAACTCAACGAGGATTTCGAAGGCCTTGTTAACGAATAGGTATTCGCGTCTTGATGAGGAATTTATTTATGTTTTGCTCGATCAAAACATGATCATGACGAAATCGGTTATAAATTGTAAATAAATAGTGGTTGATTGAACACGTCGCATTGATTATACGGGCTAAGCGTTTTAACATTTCAACAGAATAGAAAAGCGAAGTTAAGCAAACGGGAATCTAATTTTATAATATTGCGGCAAAAACAACAAGCACTAGACGTTACTACGGTATATTTCGTAATTAAAAAATTACTGTGCACACGTATACGAAAAAGAGGTTTTGACATAGGTATACTTTATCCTAGGAAATACTGCGTGTAACGAAACTCAACAAGCAACAACTCAGCAAGGATACGTACGCAAAATTGTAATGTTGAGTAGGTATTGCTAAATTAAAACACATTAGTGTTAACAAAATATCGCTATAAAACACGATAAAAATAACCATCCAGTCAAACGGGATCCCTTCTACCTGAGGCTAATATTAAACCTTTTCTCATTCGATTCGCCCATCGAATTAGATTCCGCGATTTGAAAAATACAACGGACATTTGCGACATTGAACGACTCGAACGGTCTTTTCATTCATTCGTTCATGTCAATGTCAATTGTTTTAATGACTACGTTTATTTGTCGGAATTGGGTATTTATTAAGTGGCGTCTTAACTTAAATGCAGGCCTACATTGTGCCGAAATCGATGCCATACTTGGCAAAAGATAATGCCTTGCGTCATGGCCGATATCCAAAAAAGACAATATTACATGAAATAAAAGTTCGTATAGCCAAAAGAAATACATCGAGTACAACCTCTACGAATGAAAATCTTTATTTATTGCGACCTTGGCACCGATGGCCGAAATGGCTGCGTCATGATCTTAATTACAATCCTTTAACATCAATTGCTTTTACCAATTACAAAGTTTGATTATCTGTGGTTTAAGATGGTCGGGTTTCCCTGGCAATTTAATGCTGGCAACATAGATTCTATAAAGTAATCTTCATTTAAGAAAAAAAACGATGGAACGGGTCTAATAATAACGTATTTTGTTTTCTTTTTAAAACTCAACAGCATAATAGCCAGTGGCCAGTACGACAGTTCAAATTTTAAAACATAACCAAGACTGTTCCACAAATTTGAATTTCGAAGAATTTTACATTCTCCCTGATGCTGTAAACTCACTATACAAGGTGATTAATGTTTTGAATGCTTTTTATTGAAAGTTTTTATCAATTTTTTTACTACAACCGTTAAAAAAACATAAACAAACATATAACACAAGTTTCTGCCCTCAATCATCTTTAACATCGGCAAGTAATTTCACGCGTATCACACAGTGTGTATTAAAACGGGTCAAACTCGAAAATCAAGTTCGTTATTGCCAAAAACGTATATTGTGCGACACAAAATATTCGGACGGACAAATAATTCATCCAAGGCGGTGACCTTGTGGTACCTTTGCCGTGGGAATACGGAGAGCGCATGCACCAGTGGCAGCGGTCGACAAAAAACTGGTATTGTCATTTTTTTGTCCAAAACACGAGCATGTAGGTATGTATACACGTATAAACAAGTCAGGGGTGTTCTTTTGTAGTTTTGACGCAACTTTAATGAACACGATTTGATTTGTATGGCGACATGCAACATTTATAACAAGAGATGCCATCATCGGAAAGGAGTCCTCCGAAAATATCAAGATTGTTTTTTGATCAACATTTACACACTTACAATACTCAGATATCCACTTTTAATAACTGCTAGGATAGAAAAGAGTATGCTTAGTTGGTTTGGTCAGGATGGATGAAAGAAGATTAACTAAACAGATTTATATGGGGAGTGTGAATGGGTGCGTTGAGAGGGGAAGGCCTAGCTAGACGGACGTTCCGTGATCAAATTGGGGACGTCTTGGTAAAAGTTCAGGTAAAGAGTACCCGAAATCAACGAGCATGTATGAAGCGATTGATGAATGTGTATAAAGCGAAAGAGGTATGTCAGCATCGTAGCAAATGGAACAAAGTAGTCTCTGCCTACCCCTGTTGGAAAGAGGCGTGACGGTATGTATTATAACTGGTTATTATAACTCTCTGGGTATTATAACTTTTGTCAGCAAATTTAACACGCACGAACTTCCCCCGCTACCCGCTCAGCTTATAGAATCGCTGCCACTGAGCCCTCGTCAGTCTGGGGTCACTCAGGGCCGATTTTCACTGCATTGTCCGACTTTAAAACAGATCTCATGTGACGTTTCGTAACATCAAATTGTCCAGGCGGTCGAAATCATTAAATATTACAACTACCATTATCATTATAAAGTAATGGGACAGGTAAATAGCACAGATGACGCTGATGATTGATGTGCGATGGAGCAAAAAGGTGATGGATTTTAATTATATGAAGCTTAAAAACTAGCAAACGATGTAGAAAGTGGTTCGTGCAAGCCCGAAGGTGTTCTGCATATTGGAGATAATATAGCTTTTAGTTTTGTATGTTATCTGCGTGCAAGTAATTTAATTAATTGTTGACAAACTAAAATCATGCGTGGAAGTGTACTACAGTAGGCTTATTGTCTAACTCGCTCGCAATCGCCATCGTGCTCATTTTGACAGTCCTTGTATGAATGTGACAGCTAGCTGATTCCGATGCCAATTGTCAGCCCATACATGAACTGTCAAAATGAACACGATGGCGATTGCGAGCGACTTAGACAATAAGCCTACAGATTCGTATTCCAATTACATCGGAACACATCCTGAATCAATAAGTATACAATCTAAAATAGTTCAAAAAATTCTTGAACCAAAACTGACTGCATCAAACAACACGTTTCCTTCGTTAACAATATACTTATTGAAGATATTATCTATGTATGTATCATTAACACGCGAATTTTAAGTCGGCAATAATTTTTTAGTTCATTGGTAACGATTAACTAAATATGTATGTATGTATGTAAACTCTTTATTATGCAAAATAAACAAGACAAATACAATTGACAAACAATGAGATACGACGGACTTATTAAATAACTAAGAGTATGTAACGATTACCGTTAATTAAAACACTGGCGACCGACTGAGACAGAAGATTATGAAAATAGCCGTAACGTGACGTATCCGAGCAAAAGTCGCCATTTTTAACATCCTCTTCACAGCGATGCATAATAGTTGTCTAATTCCATTAGTTTCATTCAATTGTTTCTAACATACGTGATGAAGCGGACTTTTTACCGTACCCAGTTAAAAAAACACCTCAGGAAACCATGCTATCAATGCCCCCGTGAAACTTAACCGAGCCTATTTTGAGTCTTAGCTGCTGTTACGACATACAGTAGCGATTGGAGCTGACTGCTCTTTTTAGTAGTATTCTATTTGTACACAATTAGGCCGGATCATGTCACACGAATTGTTCTTAATTGAAAAATTGTGTTCGATTCGATCACAAACAAAAGAGCATCGGAGGCCGGTTTGCGCTCACCTAAGTACGTACGTTATCAATGGACAAAATCAAGAGCATGCTAACTACAGACTACAGTACTGTAGTTACGTAATTAATATAGTGTGGTTTTGTTATTAATAAAAGATCCAACATTTTTTCTTGTGATTGATTGAAATTTGATTATCAATCAAAAAGCAATTTATTAACAACTCGCTATTAACGCATCTTAGTCATCATCCCACGGGAACTTGACTCTGTCTCGGAACAAAACGTGTCTCTATAGAATATTGAGTTAAAACCAGACAACTACACAACATAGCGGATAACGGAGCAAATGTTGTATTTTAAACATGTTCTGTTAGTTGTGTGAAAACTTAGTATATGTAAACAATGTGTGTCCACAGAAGTCTATTTAGGGTGAACAAACAGCTATTGCATGTTTAACTACGCTGGCTGTTAAACTACTGTTAAAATTGAGGTAATTATCGGAAACACCTACGTTTTACTTTCAAAATAAAATAATAATCAATATAATCTATATATATATAAGGCAAAGTCCTGACTCATAATACATAAAACTAAAAGGTACGCTAATCAGTTTGTTTCCAGTACAAAACAAAAGCAAAACTATTTTATTAGAAATCGCGTGACTTGATGTCGAAATTGAAATTCAACAATGTTAAGAATTTTTAATATTATAACAAAATATACATTTTAAACTAATTACAATAACTACTCAACTCATTAATTTAAAGACACTTAATTTTAAATCTCAACTTAAAAAAGCAGCCTGTAGTAGTGTCCATGACTAATATCAATGAACGTTAAGTGATTTTTTTAAACCCATATGGTGTTGCCTTTTTGACACTTTTCAAGGCACGTTTGGTTGGGTAGGTACCCTCAATTCTCCTATCACTACAATTTAAAAGACGCACGCCCTTTGACTTAGACACGACCCTACCTAGACGTTCTACTCTATTTGGTTGAAGTCAATGGTTGAAGTACTACCATGGATCTACCTCTCTTCCCGTCAACATTATTTATTACGACCTCTACTGCACATAATAAAATATCAAACTGTGTCATGAATAAAAAAATTAAACAGCCTCATGAGAGCAGAGAACATAATACTTAGGAGCCATTGCCGTGGGAACGTCATAATATCTCGCAACGGATCAGCTATTGTGCGTGATCCAAAAGTACAGTTCAAGTGTTGCCAGTTAAAAAATAATCCAATTCATTTGACCATTGACCGGGATCACCGTTACCAGTTAGTGCCGTGAAATCTTTAATATGCAGTTTTGTGGGCGCCATCTTGCTTTTTGAGAATTGTTAGGATTTAAAGTTGTCTTTGTGCTTTCAAGCGTTATTCGGTTACTTACAGTAAGCTTGTATGTATATCTCGTTATATACACAAAGTGCTGTACCCATTATTTAACAGCAGTGTGAAGGCATACAGAACAATTATTGAATTCGCATTTTTTTTAATACATATTACGAGTACTTAATGTTTATTATTACCGTACAGAACGGATACTGTAAAATAGAGGTAAATAATCATTGTGAACTAAATAAAAACATATTTAAACCTCAAATGAAGTCACCAAGCCATATTACAAAAATACCTAACAAGATAAAAACACATGTTGCATATATTATAAAGAAGCCTGCATAGCGAAAGAAAATACAGAAGACCATGCTCCAATAACTGTGTCATATCATGTCAAGAGCATGTTGACTTGTAGCCATCTGTATCATCGGCAAACATTCTCGAAAACTAGACACAATAAAATAATTAGCATAACAATATCTTTTCAATAACAACTGACAAAAGAACAAAACATTTGTTACGAAGAAGCTGTTGCAAATTTCTACTAAATACGTCTACGTGGATGACTTCATGTTTGTGCATAATATTAATATTAACTGTATTGAATTATTATTTATGAATACGGAATTAAATGTTTCAATTAAATGAATCACGGCTTGCAGAAAAACAGATTTTAATTGGAATGAAACTGACGATGACGATTAAATTCATAATAAACAAAGTCTAATTCGTAGAATGGATGCCGTAGACTATTTACAATAGACTTCTAAACTTAGAATTATTTTCACTACCTTCTATTAAAGACAATTCCTCTTTGAATGACTCATCAATGCTCAACCTAAATCTGACTAAAAAGCTGAAATTTAGCAGTGCGGTTTCTTTACTGATAGACTTCTACAGCGCGCAGTGAAATTACAGTAGCTAAAACATTACACATAAATAGGGTTAGTTTAAATAAATAGCCCTGTAAATGTTTTTCATGATTTTTTAATCATAGTATACAAATGTTCCACATAGATCCAAAGTAAACCGTCAAGAGCGGGATTAAATTTTGAATCAAAAAAATGTCATAGGGATGTTCAGTCGATCTAACCCAGCCAGCCACCCGCTGAAATATTCCGGAAAAAATCGGAGAGACCTTGTATTAATAAATAATAGCATTACTAAGCGATAAGACTGTTACATAGCCAGAATAACCCGGATGCAAAATCGACACCAAACCGGTGAATATAACGTGTAGCATACCACCGGTACCCCGCATAAAAGACCCATTGCAGAGTGTATCTAAGTACCTGAGTATGTATTGTGTAAAAGATAAACAGTTTACAAGTGAAATATTCTCGCTGTCTGCCGTCAAACTGCAGTGTTTTCGCGGTAGTATTTGTTACCTAAATAAGTTTTGATAGTAAGTTTATGCACATTCTTACGCATAACAAATTTCAAGCGTACTGGGAGTTGGTAAAATGCGACTTGCAGTCTTGCAGTATTTGATCCAAATCATCAAACAAATATACACTCTAAAATAAAAGCTATTAAGGATTACGCATTGTATAAAGATAAACAAACTGATAAAAATCAAAACATCGGCCATTGGCGTCTCAGATATGGAAGTAAAACATTGAACAGACGATCGGAACGCGAACTATGAGACCGGTTACTAACGGGACCGCTAAGTACATTTCACGTACGAAACTAGTATTTGTGATTCGATGGTTCGTGATATCACCGGTATACGTATTTTGAAAACTGGCAACACTGAAAATATTTAATGCGCGATTGTCATTTTGTTTTTCGAATGACTGAAAAATAAGGTAAAGTCTTTTGAAGCATTTTGGTGCACGGTTGTTTTTTTAATATTGTATTGTCACCGGATTTACACTCGCAAATCAAAGAAGTCATTGTGCGTATTGTGAGTGAAAATTGAATTGCAAGATTTGTTTACATTTTTAAATAGTTACAGATGAAGCTAATAAGATGCTGTTCAAATGGCGCTTCTATTGAGGAATAGAAGCCGTAGGTGATCTGGGGGCACGGCAGTGCCCCCGCCAAGATGAAAAAAAGATCATATTTTCACTGTTATGAATTAACCTGTATTCACTGCTGGATATAAGTCTCTCCCATGGCACACCACTAAGCTCGATCTTCAGCTCTCCTCCAATCCCTGCCCTTTGCCTTACGAATGCCATCGCTCCTACCTACTGGCTACTGGACGCCCTGCTACGTTTTCCTCGATTATTATTTTACGTTTGTAAATACGTATAATCAATGCAACTGAATCATTACTGTATGCTCTTACTTCAACCGTTGCATCAATTGTGATTCATATTCAATTGTTCTGAAGTAGTATACAATTTCTAAACTAGTTCCTACATTTTGTCATTACCATCACATTTATGTCTCAAATAAAACATAATTCATCTGCAAATGGACTTTGCATGATGCCTATCTATATTTAGCCAGCGAGTAGATACAGATATGCATTTAATAAGCTTTATACCTCTAGTACATAGTGAGCCTGCATTTAATAAATAGCAATTATTTAAAGATTTAAGACGCACGTGACATATCAGAAGCTAAACTGGTCCGGTTTTGACGTGATCTCGATATATGGACGATATAGCATTGTTGGCGCCCCGTTATATCCAAGTATCTATAAGCTTGTAAAAGGCTTGTAATGAACTTTTTCTTATTCAGTTTTTTGTCGATAGTCATTAGCGTCGGGCTGATTGCAAATTAATATTGATGCCTCGTCTTGGTTAGTTAGGTAAGGATCTTTTCGAGAATAATGTTAACTGAGTCTATTAATTTCTAAACGACACTGAAAATTAGAACACATAGAAAAATCCGAAAAGTAAAGCTATGGCCGGGAATCGAACCCGGGTCCTCGTCATCCGTGACGCGAGCTATACCCCTACACCACCCATAGCAGGTGAGTAAGCCTCCGAATTTTTCTATCTGTTACCAACTGTCACGTGAACTTGTTACTATGCGAATATTTGTCGCTAAGCGTCCTCTGTTTGAATGATTAAGTCATTTTAGAATTTTATTTACATCCATGCTGGTCTGGGAGGAAAAAAAAAGACATAGAATGTACCAGTTGCTTCTCTTCCCGCGCAGATGGTAAAAGCCCATCGAGGGAATGGGTGAAAATTTTAGGAATCATGTTATAGGCGATGTGGCTAGCAACCCATCACTATTTTGATTCCCATTTCCATCCATACACTCAAAATAATGCTAAACGTGGTATTTAGGTCTTGTTACCTTAGGCTCTGTCTACCCCCGTAAGGGATAAAGACGTGATTTATATATGTATGTATTTACCACATATCAAAATTGTCGCTAATGTTGTATCCAAAATTCCATCGGAATGGGATTCTGTAATGAATATCGAAATAGAAGCAGACCTAAGCAGAGATGATAGGCTTAGATCATCAGCCAAGATGACATGAACATCCATTCCACAGGCGAGGGTGGAGCAAAAGAGATGCCATTGCCCAGTAGTGGGATTCTTAATGGGCTATTTGAAAAACCTGGTAATAACTCCGATGAATAGAAACCATTCTAAAATGACAATATAAGACGAATTACTACAACCTCTTTAACGATATGTTCTTTTGTTTCTTATTCTGCGTACTTCGTAATTACTGCTTCGTACCAAAATCTTTCGACTACATCATAGACTTCCTCGCTTGCTTTACCATTGCTGCTTTAGTACTCTCGATGTATCGGAGAATCTGTTTCTAAGCCGCTTTGTAACACGTCTGTTCCAATGTTCAGCGGCAGTATTTGATCTCGTTTAGTTTTTGCAGCTGCAGTTTTGTATGCAATTGTGAAACTTTTTGTTTTGAATTGAAGATTGAGTCGGTCTCTTTTGATCGATTTTGATTGTTAATTTTAATTAGGTAATTTTGATGATTTGGTTGGTTCCGTTTCCAGACTCCTTAAAGAATTTCACGGTCATTTTTCTTCATGTTATTTTCTTCTGGATTATCAATGATTATATCGATACTCTCAATAATGTAGTATTTTTTATATTTAGTTTCTATAGAATTGCCAATGTATTTTTAAATTGATTGAGCTATACTCAAATCTAAGATCAGAATCAAACAAAGAAGGAAGTGATACTGATAATATTATCTTCAGGGACATACGTTATGAATATTAATATATTTTAATCGTATGTAACTTGGAAATATATTCGGAATTCGATCCGTCGTTAAGTTAATTGATCAGACCACACGCATAATTTGATGTGGTAGTCGGAAATATATTTTAGAATGTTCAAAAATATACTAAGTGAAGTGACGTCACTATTTTCTATGAATCTAAAAACTGCGAGTATACTAAAATTTATGAACTGCATAGAGAAGAGTAAGATCATACTTTTAGTCTTATACAATCTAAATTGTGACTATGGATACGACGCGCGACAAATAAATTCTTAAGATAGAAAGAGACAGTGTTTTTGTTTTATGGTAGACGAGTGAGACGCAAAACACACGCTGTCGTGACAACACGTCATTTCGTATCAACAGTGTGGAGAGAGTCATAGAATATTTTTTGCTTTTGGCAAATTTTCAAGAAATCTACGTCTGATCGTTAAGACGGGCAATCGATGGGTGAATAGGATGTGGGTGACAGATTCAGGAAAGTCATACAATCTCTCACTCATACGTATATACGTCCGAAGAGGACGTCCGAGGGCTGTCTGTCCATGGCATCGTACAGCTTAAACGGAGGTACTGGATCCAATGTCAAACTCAAATTCGTTAATCTAGAATTTCAACTTTTTCGTCTGGTTTTGCTCATTGGAACTGGATCAGTATTAATTTAAGTTTTTATAAGTTCATTGATTGTTAATCAGACTCGAGTGGATCTCAAAGTTCGTAATCAAATGTGCATAAAAGCAATGTAAGCGCCTAGAAGACAAAAAACTGTAGGCTTATTAGGTGGAATAAGAGTATTTTTATTTTGTAACACCAAATCTAACAAGATCTATATGTGAAGTGCGAAAGGACTAGCTAGAAGAACGTTGCGGGACCAAATAGGAGATGTTTTGAGAAAAGGTCAGGTCAGGAGTACCCAAAACCGACGTGCATGTATGAAAAGATTGATGAATGTGGATGAAGCCAAAGAGATCGTAGTTGTCAGAAATGTCAGGATCGTAGCAAGTGGAACAGAGTCTCTATTAAGGCAAGAGACGTGACGGTATGTATGTTGTATGTAAATCCAAAAAACGTATTCCATGACATGACATTGACCGACAAAGAAACTCGATTTTACCCAGAGACAAACAAGAAATTATAACCACAGATAAAAACAATTGCATCACTTTTTTGGCCAGCCCCAGACAATAGTGCACGCGAAATGCACTGTGTTTCCTCCGATTAAGCAATCTGTCCGAAGGTCTGTGGTAAGAGGTAATGGACTCTAGTGAATTGCACATGCATCTTCATAACTTTAACAGTTAGGTGCAATGATATATTTAAAAATGTAGACTTTACAGAGAGCTCTGCCCACATTTTTTTGGAAAGTATTTATTTCCTTAACATACCTTCGTTCGTGTGCACAACATTCATTTTTGGAGGTTACGAAAATAGCTGTAGTAAATTAATTCGTTTTCAGCGTTTTCAGCATATCATGGGTCAAGTTTAAAAAGTGATATATGTCAGTATGCTCTCATAAAAATTGAGTCATAAAACATAGTTACGTCAGTGACAATATCACGTATTGTGATATAATTAGATAATACAATACAATACAAATACTCTTTATTGAACACCACAAATCAGTACAAAACAATACAGAAACAAAGAACAAAGTATACAATAGGCGGTCTTATCGCTTAATAGCGATCTCTACCAGACAACCTTAATGTGTATTATCACTTCCGTTTAGGTATTTATAAGTTTTTATCTTTTATATTGTTGCAGACCAATCGTAGTGCAATTATTGGAATGACCTTGCGCTACTTCAATCCATATTTAAATTACATTCCTGTAGTCCCTATTTCTGAATAAATATTGTTGACGATCTAATAGTTTGGTGGTTGATGAGCCAGGATTTAATCACGGCAGGCATTTTTTACTTTTGCCTTATACCATAATAATAATTTATTATTCTAGTCTACATACGCAATAAGTAACTTTAACCGATGACAGAATAAAAACATAATATTTACTACGAAAATGTTTGCTTAAATGTTTAGTACCTACCCAACCCAGTCATCTTCAATCAAGATTACCAATTTAAACCTTAAATCAAAGTGTTACAGACGATTATTATACTTCAAAAACACTATGACATTAGCAATGAGTCAGAAAGAACTAACTTGAGTTTTGATATCTTACGAATTTTTTGTATCGAAATGTAAAACTGATTGGACGGGCGAAATGTTTCGTTATCTTTGTAAATACGGGGAACCCCCAGAAAAAAACGCCGATAACATTCAAAACCTAATTCTATTATTAATTAGGATTTTGCTCCGCGTTTCAAGCTTTCTATGTATAGCGTTTGAGGACAATAATATGTAATTATTATTTGTTTCCTCAAACTACTCTAGATTAAAGCGTGACATCAACATAGCGTAATTCGAAGAGTAAATTACTAAAATATAATTTCAGTGCACAACTGTCATATTAATAAAAAAACAAAACCACAGACAATCTAACATTGAATGAAGAACTTTTAAGAAACACTGGCAAGCAAAGCAAATCGTTTCGGAATTTAAGACGGTTGCACAAACGTTCCTTTTTCAAAAAACACGATGCGCAGTACATCAACATTTAAAAATCACTGGTTGCAGAAAAAAAACTTTTCGTTTTTAATTCGAACGGAATGGCGTGTGCGTTGAAATCTTTTGGCCAACGAACTAACCCAATTCCTGTGCCGTTAACCGTAACCTATTTACAGACTATTTTAAAAAGATACGATCATAGATAACGAACTATTTGTTTTCTAAACCGGAGAATTTTGTGAACAGCCAATTAGATTATTGGCGGCTTTTTTTTTAATTACATAAAAGCCGGTGTAGAAACTTTAGATACAAATAATCAGAAATAAATAGAATCTACGCTCTTTCATATTGGCAAAACTTATAAGAACGTTCACACTCTTAAAGGACAATGCAATAATGCACTGAATAAATTAAATACTCACGACAAATGCAAAATACCGGTAATTATTGCATTACATCATCGAGCCTCAACGCCATCGGCACGTTAGAAAAAAAAAACATCAACCAAACCAAGAGCGCGAATACATTTTATAACCTTAAAAACAACCGTTTGAAAATACCGAAATCTCAAACCACCACTGTCGTTAGAAAAATGAATTCCAATTCGAATTCGAACCTCCGATAGAGCGTACACACACAATCACTTCAGAATTTACACGTACGTTTTATTTAATAAAACACGGGATTTTGTGAGAAACAAAATGGCGCTCGCTCGTGCCGCGATGCCGTGCATCGGCCAACTGACTCCGTCGAGAACTGTCAAACTGGCTTGCGCTCAGCTGTGTGCGTATATCAGTGTGTGTGTGTTGAAGGCTTGAATGGATAAGGCAAGCGACCCACCGCGCATACTTAGTGACTCAACTTATTATTAAGAACTGCAATCAATTTGGCTTAGAAATTTTAAAACTAACGATGCGTTTAGTTTCGGCAGCACAATGTCAAGGTCGGTCTTTGTCTTATCAACTATTGCGTTTCGAATATCGATCGTGCACTTCAAGTTTATTTTTATGTGCAGCGTAGAACGCAAGTCGCCAAATGGTTTATTTAACATTGTTACTTTTGCAATATTGTTAAAGATACTCGGAAAAGTACAAATTAAGTAAATGCATTAAAAATATATATAGCTTGACTTGGCGGTGGCACTGCCGTGCCCCCAGATTTATAAACTAGTATGATATATTTATAAATAGAATTCAAATTAAACGAGGTGTTTTTAAAAACGATTTAACAGAATTAAATTGTCCTCTTGTTACACCGCGAGTATTACTGGCCAGTAAAATATCTTTTTTTTAAAGCAATATCTATGAATTGGTTTATTTCTCCGGGGAGTTGGTACATAGTTGATTATCTGTGACCTCAAGTGACAGTTGAGTTGACATAGCAACGTCATCTAACGGCTTACGCTCAAAATCGAGGTCAAAAATTATGCAAATGTTTAATCTCACGGTATTTTTTATTACTGCTTCCGAAATACATTGCAGTTCAACAATGATAAGATCTTGACTTTCAACAGCTAAAAACTTTTTGCTATAAATAATTAAGTTTAAAAATCTAGGCCTCGGCCCGCAACCCGCAACACATCAATCATGTAGTTTTCCGGTGTCATGATTATCGCAAATCGCAACACGTCAAAAACTCACCTGCTACCCCGTAAGCACACGAATAAAAATACAAATAAATTTTGTACACGTGTAAAATAGCTGCGCTTGAGCGTTATAAAGGGTATCCAACAGTACTTTAATATATAGTATTGTACCATCAGCCAAATATGTGGTCTACCACTCTAAGGATAAAATTCCTTTGCACGTACAATATATAACGTCGATAAGACCGGCCGTCAACTTGAAAGTTCGACTTAGAGACATTTTCATTTGATACTTTTGATAGGAAGTTGGATGAAAAGTGGTAGACCACAATTTCGGCGACCGTACCGTACTATATTTCGACTGCGTCCTATTCCTATCCTTTGTACAAAAATATATGTATAGAACACAAAAATACTATGTTATTTTTTTACACTGTCCTGTTGTTGCTGTGTTGTAGGATATGGAACATGACATTCGTTTTTCTTTTTTAACCGACTTCAAAAAAATAAGGAGGTTCTCAATTCGGTTGTATTTTTTAAAATTTTGTACATACAAGGTATTTGCTCTAAAAAATATTCGGGTATATATTTCAGCGAGCTAGTTAGACAGTAGCCATATTCTCCAGGATTTTTTTTAATTTCAGTCATCAAAAATGTTTCCATACATTGATTAATGGTCATAGCGAACCGAGCTAGAGGCGGAATTAAATTTTAAATGAAAAATCTTGGGGTATTCAGTCAAACTATTATTATTATTTTATACGTTTGTCAGCCCTATAGTAGGTGGCCCGCGGCGTTGCTCAATAAACGAGTTGAAGTTGACATGGTTAGTGAGTCCTTCCCCAGTCCTTTATGTCTACGAGAGAACCGGAAAGACAAACTACATACTTGCAGCCTCTGAAATATTGGAGAAACTCTAGTCTGGGGTATACCTGAAACAAGAATAAAAAGAATTAGAATAGGGTGCCACAGGCCTGGCATAAAAAAATGTTTTTTTTTCATAAATATTTATAGACCGGTGGATCAAAAACAGCCAGTTAAAAATATCTAAGTTTCTACTTAGTCACAAATCACTATTAAATACCATTAAAAAATATCACCAGATAATTTAGGCTCATTGACCTGGGGCCTTACCATGACGTCTTAATTCCGACTCAGTTCAAGTTCTAGCTGTCATTTTTAGTATGGATCTGACAGCGAGCGAACCTAAACTGAATCGCATTAAGACGTCGCTAATTAAGAAGTTTGTATACGGGTATTATAGGCAAGTGGACATTTATACATATGCCTGCCCCTACTGGGATTCGAATCCGCAATTTATAACTTTTTTAATGAATCACTAATTAAACTAATTATTAGGCTATCTGGTGCTCCAAAATACTACCACTATGTTGCATACAATAATACATAATAGAAATGTGTGATAAATAAATGTCATATATGATAGATATATTAGCTATATTTTCACGTGTTTTTATACTCAAGTATAATGAACAAAAACATTACAACTTCCTTAATTAAAACAGGACATAACCACACAAAATGCAGACGGACGCATTTATTTACCTTATAACTTAGTATTTCACATTAAAATGATATAGTTCTGTCTATAAAGCATTGACCTAATTTCTTTAAACTTCGCAGAACTTGCCCTATTTCTTTATATCATTTAAATTTTTGTTTTTTCCTCTTAAGACGTGTTCAAATATGATGTCATATTCTATGTAAGCAGATGTTGGACGTGAATCATCGAATTACTTAAGTCATTTAATGAAATTGGTTTGCGAAACTACGAGAAACTCCGAATGCAGCATATACAATTGTATGAATCAACTTTTTAACGTGTTTTTGGTACTTCGAAAGTTTGTGAAGGTCTTAAGAATTATTTTGGATGCTGTGTCCCCACACAGTAAGCGTTGGTGTCGTAGTTTCTTTATTTGTATGTAAGAAAACTGTAGGCATATTGTCTAACTCGCTCGCGATCGCCATCGTGTTCATTTTAACAGTTCTTGTATGAATGTGGCAGCTAGCTGATTCCGATGCCAATTGTCAGCCCATACATGAACTATCAAAATAAACACGATGGCGATCGCGAGCGAGTTAGACAATAAGCCTACTGGCCAAGTGCGAACCGCGCATGTGCGTTGTAACGTTTCGTACTCCGAATCTAAACGGCATGTAGGTATACAGAGTCTCTTTTATATATAACAGGCTTCTGCCTGCGACTTCGTCTGCGTATAATCATACATAATAAACCTTCTTCTTGAATCACTATTACAAAAACCACATCAAAATCCGTTGCGTAGTTTTAAAGATCTAAGCATACAGGGTCAGACAGACAGCGTAAAGCGACTTTGTTTTATACTATGTTGTGATGAAGTATACATAAATCGACTTAAAAATACTTACAACAATAATGTTAAAGTACGCTTAATGGCTGTTAATAAGAGAAAGGTCTAAAAGACACAAATTTGCAATAATAATCAATTTCTAATATCCTAGATATTCTGCATAGAAACTAGACTTGACTTCACATCTATTAACGCGCAAGGAATCTTAACCACACCGTAGGCCTTAGAGAAAGTCCTACCAGTAAATACCAGCGTATTTAAATTACAGATCCCTGTATTTGTAATAACGCCTCACTAGCGCCTCTAGCGGCAGCTCCCGGTGTTATTTGTTTATAATAACAAGCTATTAGCAGCTTTAAGTTTCTCCGATTGAAGCTGTAATTTTCTGCAGGTGTTAAAACTCTGTAGCAGTTTGAAGAGTATATCAGCTCTTTTCCAAAATGATCAATTAAAAATCAATTAAAAGGATTGTTTCTTAAACTGTCTTTTTTTCGTGGGGGGTTTTTGTTGACGAAGCATGTTGCAGAACTTCCAAATTATTGTTTTTATTCTAAGTTGTTTTCAAGTTATTAAAAGGTTTTAGGTAACTAATATTGGTTAGTTTTATTTTATTGAATCAGGCGTTACTTTGCGGAGGTCCATTTCAATGAACACAAAAGTAACAAGCGCAAAACAACAACAACACACACAACAAGACAACAAAAACAACAACACAACAACAAATAATAAGTAGCGGAGTAGCGAGGTAAATATTTTGTGTTCATTGGTTAGTTTTCTCGTATATCTATCTACTTTTAGTTGTAAACTCCCGTAGGAATTTAACAAGACAGTTATGTGGGGCCTTAACATGACGTCTTAACGCGATTCAGTTTAGATTCGCTCGCTGTCAGATTCATAGTAAAAGTGACAGCTAAAACTTTAAGTGAGTCGGAATTAGGACGTCATGGTAAGGCCCCTGATCCAACAAGATAACTTATTTAATGAAGCGATTATCATTCGATATGTATGTATTGTATGTACCCTTGCGGACCAATATGGCGGCGACCCAGAATCCGAGCCTTGAAGCATGTATATGGAAATAATGCTTAACATCGTCTGTCACCGATACCGTCCATGGTTAGATTGATAGATTACTTCGAAGAACTGTTTTTTGTTGGTTGGTTTGGAATCTTGTATTGATATTGGGTGTGTTTTACGATAATTTCTAATCATTAGATGATCACGAAGATCGTACTGCAACAGCCGCAGTGGCGTAACTACAACGTCAGGGACTGGCGGCAAATTCATCAGATGGGGCCATTCCTCACAATGAAGAAGTGCATCATCTTCCCTTCTGTGCTCAAGGCAAAGTCAGTTCGGGGCCCCGTAGAGCTGGGGGCCCCTGGCATTTTGCCAGCCCTGCCACCCTATAGTTACGCCACTGACTGGCTGCATCGAATCCAGAATGTTGCATAATTTAAATTTGAATAAAATGAATTTGAATAAAAAGCTATTATATTCTTCCAGTAAGTATGGTTGGTGTTTTGACCCTCAAGAATCCTATAGCACTAATCTAACTAATATTATAAATGCGAAAGTATGGATGGATGGATGGATGGATGTTTGTTTGTTACTCAATCACGCCAGAACTGCCCAACGAATCTGGATGAAATTCGGCACATAGATAGAGAATAGTCTACAATAGCACATAGGCTACTTTTTATCCCGGAAAATTCCCGCGGGATAGCGATAAACGAATTCTTTGCAGACGAAGTCGCTGGCAACAGCTAGTACCATATAAGAGACAACGCAACGCATCTGCAATCCTCTAGTGTTGCGGGTGTCCATGGCATGGGCATCAAGCATTAACTTTGCATTCAATATGATGTTATAATCAACATCCAATTTAGGTATTCGCGGAAATTACCATATTACAGCTTAGTGACAGATCAACGGAAGAATGTTGACAGCTACTCGTCGCCAGAGCGCGTAGGTGACGCGTGGGAGACAGCATGGTGATCTAATGGCGATCGTTCGACCAACCTATGTAGGACGGTGGCGAAATTTGGATCTAAAGAAGCCCTACAATATTACAACATTTACAACTTTAATAAGGCATAAGTTTTAGCGCCTATGATGGAGCAATAAAGCAAATTCTTGTCTGTTTCATAGGTATTGCTTATATGTTCTTCTGACGTGTGTTTAAATAGTTAATTTAAGCAACCTTCGACAGTAGCGACACTAGCGCCGCCTCGGTTAAGTTTGCAGTGATCTCTAGTTGCCTGTAAATGGTGGTTTTCCCGCGAGAACGAGCGTCTTATCAAAAGTGAACCGATTCGGTAGATTTTATAGGACGACTGATATGGTGTTGTTGTGTAGTTTTTTTTGGTGCTTCTCTGATGATCACAGAATGACGGTATTAATAGATTTAGACTCGGCAATAAGAGGTTAAATGAGTGCTACAATGATAACATTCAATTAAGCAGAACTTTAAATATTCCTGGAATCCGATTAGTGCTCTGAGTGTCCTAGGTCCTCTTGCAATTTGTAATAATTATATAGAAAATTACTTCATTGAGTTTATGTAACAAAATTCAGCCTTAAATAATCTTCTTCTTCTTATTTTTTCTTTGTGGCGTTACAAGTCGTTATAGCGACGACAACTTCGCCAATGTCAGGGTAAAATTTTCATAAAATAAAATCTTGTGACAAAATGTCGGCAACGTTGTACGGTAACACGGTCAAAGACCCCCCTCCCTCCTGTCGGGCTTTTAGCCAACGGTCAATGATATCCCTCAGATACTGCCAGGAAATAATTAGCCGTTGCCCAGGGTGCACCGGACCAAGCACTGCTCTTCCCCCCGGACGGATCCAGAAACGAACCGCAGCTCTTGTTCACACGTGGAGGTAACCCGACTCGCACCCCCTTAAATAATCACTATACATGTACAGTCACATCATGATGTGACTGACATTTTCTTGCACTGATTTTTTATTTTTCACACACACACAATTTTGGTGTCAAAAAGTAAAATGTAAAATTCAAACCTTCTGTATTAATGTTAATGCTACTGTTAAAAGACTTTTACGCAATTCATAGACATACTGTCACGCCTCTTTCCCAAAGGGGTAGGCAGAGACAACTTTGTTCCCCTTGCTACGACCATCCATACCATGCATACATCCAATTCAATTCAATTTTTATAGTTATAGCTCCATTGATACTATACTGTCGATGATTCTGCTAATGTCTTGGCTGAAAAATACACTGCTCGTTTTTAATTAGCCGTTGTTCGGTAGCTTCGGCGTGCGGTACTCTGATGAGAATCTAAAGTAGACAACACATACTCGTACAATACATCCTGACATACCTCTTTCGCTTCATTGACAATCATCAATCTCTTCATACATGCTCGTCTCGTCAGTTTAGGGTAGTCTTGACCTGAAGTTTTGAAGTTGGATGTTTTGGAGCAGTTGGAAATAATTAGGTACAACAATAGTGGTTCAATAATTAACGAACAGAACAGGTGAACTTGGTGTCATCACCTTTGTTGTGTGTCCATTTTGATGAATAGAAAAATTGTTTTGTTTAATACATAACCCTCTTTGTTTTTGCTGTAGTCGGAAAATTTTATGAAGGTTGTTGATGGAAAATAAAAATTATAAATAAGAGGGTAGTTTGGAAATATACGAATGTGGGTACATTTGGTTTATTTATTAGTTTACAAATTAGTACGACGTTGGTTCGCATGTACATCGGTTGTGCTCTAACTTTGATAATGATCCCGTAGAGGGATCGAAACGCGCGTCAGTGTTTGTGTGGTGATAGGATTAATTAAGTTTGTGGGATTTGTGTGTGTTTTGTGTGGCAGTAGTGGTGGGAGGGCTTGCATGCAAAGCGTATATATTTCGCACAAGCTTGGTTATCTTGCACGTAAGTAGCGGAGTAGCAAGGTAAATATTTTGTGTTCATTGAAATGGACCTCCGCAAAGTAACGCCTGATTCAATAAAATACTGAAGTTTTTATAAAACGCTAGGCCTTCCCCTCCCGACGCATCTATTCACACTCGCCGTACATACATGCTTAATTAATAATTTTTCATCTATTCTCTCTAGCATAGATTAGCATAGATTTATGCAAGAGTATATTGCATCATAGAATCCGCGGGCTGCTAGCCGTGAGCCGTCCCTTAAGCAAGACTATTGAAGCCTACTCGAAATATGATTAGCAAGCCGGAGGGTGACTAAGACCTCCTACATGGATGGTAATTAGTGCGTTAGTCACAGTGGCGTAATACTAGCTATAGACTCGATTAATGCCATTCCTGGTAAAATATGGCCTTAAATAGAATTCTCAGAAATTAGAAAGCATCTGGTTTTTTAAACGTTGACCGATGTTATAGTTTTACGGTAGCATTAGGAGATTATAACATTGCCATCTGGTTGTAGCTATCTTGTATAGGATTCAAATTGAAAACAGATACATGTGTAAAGTGACAAAGTACGAATATTTTACAAGCTTCTTGCAATGTAAGTATGTTTGTCCGGGTGGCATCTTGCGACTCAATTGTGAGGTAGATATCTTCATCCGATTGAGCTGAAATTTTGCATACTTGTGTAAGTCAGATAAATAAAATAAATAAAATACAAAAGGCTTTTATTTCTAGCAGTAATTCAGCGATCTAAATTAGCACAAAACAAATTTACTTGAAACAGTTAAATACTTCATAATACATTGAGTTTAATGTCATAACAATAGCATATTAATTTTTTTTAAACCATATTCACATGCAATAATTATTCAATTTAAATGTCAAAAGGATAATGAAATGATTATTATTATTTAATGAATGATATTGATGATGTTAATTTACTAATTACTAAGTTGAAATCAGGATTCTGCTAGTACCCCTCCTGTGAAGGTAAAGGCCTCCTCCAGTGACGACCAGTGATCTCTCTATCTTTGGCATGTTTCATCCAGTGTTTGCCTCCTACTTGTGTGATGTCGTCTGCCCATCTCGTTACCGGTCAGATAACACGAAAATCTGGTAGTATTCTGGTGGTCCAGCCCATCTCCGCAGAACATCTCCGGGCGAAGTCTCATTGAGGGTGCGACCACACCGCCGCTTAAAAAACGGTGACGTTACGGAATCCCAACAAAATGTATGAAGAAACGGTGAGAAAACGTGACGCATACGACACGTCACTGCGTATACGCGGCGGTTTGGTCGCACCCTTAAGCGGTCGTTCTATAGCCGTGCAGAGATTAATACGAACAAACTTAACTGCACCGCTCGGTGTATGTACGTACCTATATCAGGATGTAGTTGTTAGTAAATTCGCAGCTATACTGCGCCATAAATTAAGTACCAAAATAGAATCTGACGAGAAAACACCTGACCATTCTAGGTGATACGTTAACCCCAGAAGTTTTAGACGTATTTTGATCTCTATGCCTGATTACATAAGGTGGAATAGGCGTGGCAATTTTGTTTAGTCGCACAAATAGACTGTTCACAGTAATCGTTAAATTTCAAAATGTTTAGAACGGGATTGCTCGAGTTGATTTTGTTGTTTTAGCAATAAACTTATTGCTAACTTGGGACTTAAGATTCTTCCATATGGGTACTTTCTAGTCAGCAAAGTACAACAAAGCAGGTAAGTACAGAAAACGTAAGTTTCTGTCAAAGAATCCATTTTTAATTAAAGCTTTCTTTGCTGAATGTACTTGCATTGTCATCCGTCCTACATATGTGAACCAGCTTTTATGTCAATCGAACTAACCGTTGAAGAGTTCCCTCCTGCAGAGACGGTTCTGGCTGGACCACCAGAATTCTACTACCAGATTGTTGTATTGTCATTGAACAAATCACTGGTTTGGGGGTCTATCTGCGTGGTTCTTTATTTATTATAAAATAAAAAACTGGATCGTGCGTTTCCTGTATATTGTCGGCAGACAAGAGAGAGAGTTGCCATAGGCAAATTTACATAAAAAATTAATGTTGCCACAATTAAATATGTGGATTGCAACAGTCATCTGAGTTACTTAAGTATGCAAAACTTCAGCTCAACCGGTTGAAGATATCTGCTTCAAAATTGAGCCGCAAAAAGACTCCACCCGGACAAACATACTTGCATACACATTACGTTCACACGTTGCAATTAAAAGCTAGTTAACACAAGAACAAAACCACAATCAATTACGAGTATAATTACTAACTAACATTGAGGTTATATTAAACAAAAATTACATTAAAGGACCACACCGCCGCGTATACGCAGTGACGTGTCGTAGGCGTCACGTTTTCTGACCGTTTCTTCATACATTTTGTTGGGATTTCGTGACGTCACCGTTTTTTAAGCGGCGGTGTCGTCGCACCTTAAATCCGTACAATAAACAATTTAGAAAATAACTAGATAGTACAAAATTAACCTAAGCCTAGCCTAGCTTAAACTACAAATAAAACACTCCTCCCAAGTCACTGTCACTGCTCATTGTGCCTAGAATAAAACACTCCTCCCAAGTCACTGTCACTGCTCATTGTGCCTAGAATAAAACACTCCTCCCAAGTCACTGTCACTGCTCATTGTGCCTAGAATAAAACACTCCTCCCAAGTCACTGTCACTGCTCATTGTGCCTAGAATAAAACACTCCTCCCAAGTCACTGTCACTGCTCATTGTGCCTAGAATAAAACACTCCTCCCAAGTCACTGTCACTGCTCATTGTGCCTAGAATAAAACACTCCTCCCAAGTCACTGTCACTGCTCATTGTGCCTAGAATAAAACACTCCTCCCAAGTCACTGTCACTGCTCATTGTGCCTAGAATAAAACACTCCTCCCAAGTCACTGTCACTGCTCATTGTGCCTAGAATAAAACACTCCTCCCAAGTCACTGTCACTGCTCATTGTGCCTAGAATAAAACACTCCTCCCAAGTCACTGTCACTGCTCATTGTGCCTAGAATAAAACACTCCTCCCAAGTCACTGTCACTGCTCATTGTGCCTAGAATAAAACACTCCTCCCAAGTCACTGTCACTGCTCATTGTGCCTAGAATAAAACACTCCTCCCAAGTCACTGTCACTGCTCATTGTGCCTAGAATAAAACACTCCTCCCAAATCACTGTCACTGCTCATTGTGCCTAGAAGGCTGGCAGTATTGCCGCGTTAAATCGAGAGGCCAATTCTTTGCCCAACTAACTAACTAATTATGTAATAACATGAAGTTCTAGTTAAAAGAGATTAAACCCAGTCCATTCACCTTTCAAGGCGATTGCATATCACAGATAAGATTGTATATCTAGATTGTAGATCGAACTAGGCCGCTTTGAACTTTTTTTTTGGCTAACTTTTGTAACACCACAATAATAGTCCATTAAAACTACATAAGGGTGCGACCACACCGCCGCTTAAAAAACGGTGACGTTACGGAAGCGCAACAAAATGTATGAAGAAACGGTGAGAAAACGTAACGCATACGACACGTCACTGCGTATACGCGGCGGTTTGGTCGCACCCTTACTGTTGCTATATCATTTAATTTTTAATCATATGTGTTAAAAACGATCCATTTTCTATTATAACTAGCTTATGCCTGTGGCTTTGCACCCGTGAAAGAATAATCATAATCATCATAATTATCTCCAGCCTATTTACGTTCTACTGTAGGAAACAGGCCTCCTCTCTAAATGAGAGGGCTTGAGCTATGGTGATAATTTTAGTTCCCTATCCTGCTGGGCAAAAGCCTCTCCCCTAGATTTCCAACGCACCCTGTCCGCACTTGTCTTGCCAAAAGCTCAAGAACGTGTCTAGGTCGTCCCTCCATCGCCTCGGCCTGCCGCGGCGCCGATAGCCATCCTGAGGATGATGATGATGATTATTCAATAACTCTCGAGCAACAGCTAGTGCTTCATTATGTAGTTCTGGTACTACAAATCACAAGGATAACTCGAATAATGGAAAGTTAATTGTAACAGTATAATTTCGCCCACAACCGTCATGGACTAACAAATCACCGCGTCGGCTGTAAATCGCTCAAATTTGCATACCAGATATGCTAGATGATGTGCTTTTGCTAGATACGTTGGCTGCAATAACTGCAGCACGACTAGCTGTAACGCACGCGACATAGACTACCCGTCCCATTCTAAAACGAACAGAAAGAAAGAGACGGGAAGTTTATCTCGGGCGCTGTGCTAGCCGTGCAACAAAACTTTGTGGCTGGGGTGAGGCTACAATAATGGGGCTTATTGTTTGTCTGGTAGAGATCGTTTTTAAGTGATAAGATTGCTTATTCTACCTTTTTGATATTTGTGGTGTTGAATAAAGAATATTTTGTATTGTATTGTATTTTAGTGTAATAGAGATTTCTCTCCAGGTAGATGTTATGCCGGGGGACCAAAATCCGAATGTTTGGAAGTTGTATTTATGCATCCACGAAACTTCGTTGGCGCGATATAGAGCATGTGTGACGTCATTTATTATAGTTTCAAGTTTGGGAAAGAAACTAAATAAGAAAATGAAGAGTTGAAAAAGAGACTGATTAGAAAAGTGACACGTTTAGGAAAGAGACTAAAATATCAATGGGGTGCGAGTAGCCCACCGCGTGTAGTCAAGAGCTGCGGCATAGAATAGATAATAACAGGGTAGAAGGGAATCTCTTTTGACCGCGTCCAAAACACCGCCATTTATATACCTACTTCTCCCTTCACGTCGTTGCGCCCCTCTGTCGTCCAAGCGTATTGCTAGGGTTGCTTACCTACCGTTAAATATTATACTTAAGTCTAAAGATAATATAAAAGAAAGAAAGAAAGAAAGGAAAAGGTTTATTTGGTGCAATATATATCGCTAAAATATAAGTTTTTATTTACTTTGAAATCATTATTTTATTCTAGTTTAACAAAATATGAAATTTATAAATCATTAGGTACGTACCTACATATTATATTAAGGAAGAAGTTATTACAAGTGCCATACCAAATGAAGCCATTTAAGATGATTTAAGTAAGTATTACTTACCGACAAATATAAAATAAAATACATACAGGCTCACGTAAAACTAGTTGTAGTTACTTACCGCTCATCATCTTTGGGCAAGCTAAAATAACTTAAGGGTGGCATCGTTTTTGCATTATTCATACACCCAAATACACCACAATAACTTGACACCATTGTAATTATTGTTTCCAAGATGAGTACCTACGGGACGGAACGCGCAAAAATGCCAAACGCGCATGCGGCGACGCTCGCCGGCCGTGGCAGCCTGACTGAGCCGCTCGTTTAACAAGTACTGTAAATCGTGACCTTGAGTCCGGCCGGAGCGGGAGATTCCGTTCTACTATGTTCTTACTTATTCTATGGCTGCGGTTCGTTTTTGGATCCCTCCGGGGGGAAGGGCGGTGCTTGGTCCGGTGCACCCTGAGCGTCGGTTAATGACTTCCTGGCAGATTTTGAGGGATATCATTATCCGTTGGCTAAGAGCCTGACAGGGGAGGAGAGGGTCTTTTGACCCCACAAGTACAACGTTGCCAACATTTTGTTTTTGTCACAAGATTTTTGAATATTACTTCATTGACATTGGCGAAATCGATCGATGGGGCCATATTAACCCTTTACCTACGGGGACCTGTAAGCCAAGTCACTTCTCAATACGGGCATGTTACATATTACATAGACATATGGTCTATTTTTGTCAGAAAAAAAAACTCTCCGGACAACTATAGATGCCACTCGTACTGGAGCCGTACTGCCTTACTGGCAACTCTGGTTGACATTGACACCCGTAGGTAAAGGGTTAAAAAAAAACGAAAAAAAAAAGACGAAGCCGTTCGTAAGATTATTGTTGTGGTAGTATCTGTGTATGCGTAATATTACCACAGCCCAGTCTGCACCTGTAGACAATCTAGACTAGACCAGTTATCAGTAGGCTTAATCAGCCTAGCCTGCTTTCGCCACCGAACGATATTAGCTGCAATGCAGCAATGCACAAAACTGGCTTGACGTAGGGCATCCGAAAACTACGACCGATTACTAAATAATTGAAATAGTTGAACTATTATAGTTCTTACTGGACTGGTGGACGCTTGGGAAAAGCGGTTCAGTGAAGTACTACTCTGAATACATGGTCTGTAATGATGTACGACTGATTCGAATATTGTACAGCCCTTGCTTGTGGAACGGATGTTTATTCATGTCATCTTGGCTGATGATCTGAGTCACCCCACCATCTCTGCTTAGGTCTGCTTCTATTTCAATATTCATTCCAGAATCCCATTATTCCGAGGCAATTTTGGATACAACATTAGCGACAATTTTGATATTTATGTGGTAAATAGGTACATACATAAATCACGTCTTTATCCCTTACAGGGTAGACTGAGCCTAAGGTAACAAGACCTAAAGGCCACGTTTAGCATGATTATGGGCGTATAGGTGGAAAGGGGAATCAAAATATTGCAAAACGTTCCATTTTTGTAACACCTGAAAATGTATTATAATTATGGTTCAGAGACAGGCCCTTTGTATGAGCGGAACAGCACGAAGCGAACCTCGAAAATCGAGTATCGCAGAATAGGGCCTGACATTGTCATTTTGAAATTAACGTCAGTTTTTTTTCTATAGAGAAAAGTCAAAGGGATAAGTGTGTATTCTGCGGTAGTACCTCAGTTACGCCCTTTTAGAATAAGCAAAAATTTATAAATTAAATACAAGACCTAGCGAAAAAATTTAACTGTCAGCATGTTCATCATCTTTTTAAACAATAAACAGAGAACCATTAAAATTAAAGGCTTAAAAATATGAAATGTTGTCAATTCCTGGGTAAGAAGAATTAAGAGGCCACCAAAAATTCTTACATAAAAACGTTACAGTTAGTTTTCACTATCTTATTTTTTTTTCATTTTTTAAATGATTGTGTCTTCTTGAGTACATATCTAACTCGAAATATAGAAAAAAAAATTGCATTTAAACGACAAATATTTTTTGATTGATTAATTTATTAACTTTAACATTTACAAGTAAGTATGACGAGTAGCTTTAAAAATATTCTTATCCATGCACACACACATATTTTGAGCACCTTGGCCTCTGATGGTGGCTGTATACGTTGGATTATGTAAGCAATCACACTGTACCATATATGGCACCGTACCTCTGTACCAGTACCAGTATCAATAACCCAACGGATCCGTCCCACACTGTCCCAGTTTTTACTGGAAACAAAGGAATTAGATAATAATCGAGTTCGCCGTGAGACTGATTGAAACAGACCTAGACCTCGTTCGATCTAGAAACTAATCTAGGTAACATCTACAATCTACTAAGTAATCTCTGTATAAATCATATGAATGCAATGAAAAGGCTTGGATTTCAGACTTTACCAATTTTTCACCAGAACCAGGACTGCTGTGGCATGGGTGTAAGGGCGATGATAATTGGGTACGTATTAAAATACATAAAGTTCAAAATGTATAATGGGTTAAAATACATAATGGTTCAAAATATATAATGCGATTTTCTCAGAAAGTGACAAATTAACAGCATTGTTATAAAACAAACCTAACCTAACCTAACTCAAACCGGCGGCCCGGTAGACCTAGACGGCGATGGCGGGACGAGTTAGACGCCTTCTTGAACGACTGGATGCCTACCGCAGCAGACCGAGAGCAGTGGAAGAGTTGGGGAGAGGCCTTTGCTCAGCAGTGGGACACAATAGGCTGATAATAATAATAATAACCTAACCTAAACCAATCTATAGATTACGATATCAAAAAAGTTTATTTAACGAATAGTTTTACAGAAAATAGCATTATACATTTTAAACTTTTTGTATTCTGATCCGCTCCCATGATAATTACTTACTAACATTTGGGTCTAACAGTATAGATATAAGGAAAGTAACACCTAAAACTTGAACTGAGTCGGAATTAGGACGTCATGGTAAGGCCCCTGCAAACCACTATAATCAGTTGGATGAATTCGAGCGTATTTGCCACTCTGTGTAAATTCTACTGTGACGTAGTCCACTAAAAATACAAATACCTAACGTAAAACGGGGTGGGAAGGGATTTCGGGCGGAGATGGGATAGAATTAATATTGTGTTTTCACTTGTTACTCAAAATTTCTGGCTCAGCTAGCTCTAAAAGTAGTTTAGTTATGTTTTTCGACAAATTAAGGGTGCGACCACACCGCCGCTTACAAAACGGTGACGGTACGGAATCGCAACAAAATGTATGAAGAAACGGTGAGAAAACGTGACGCATACGACACGTCACTGCGTATACGCGGCGGTTTGGTCGCACCCTAATTATATCTCCTTTTTTCTGGTAATTTGTTATCGTAATTTTTTTTAATATCCCTTCTGACCCCACTACGGGGTGAGCTGGGATTAGCCTGAATGTTTATTATTTAAACTATGAAACTAAACGACAGGTAATCATTATTATACTAAAATTCATACCGCCGGAATATTTTTACCTGTGACAAACAACTTGCCATTGACACATGATAATACTAGCTGTTGCCTGCAACTTCGTTTGCAAAGAATTCGTTTATCGCTATCCCGCGGGAATATTCCGGGATAAAAAGTAGCCTATGTGCTATTCCAGATTTTTCTCTATCTATGTGCCGAATTTCATCCAGATTCGTTGGGCCGTTCTGGCGTGATTGAGTAACAAACAAACACAATACTTTCGCATTTATAATATTAGTTAGATTTTTTTGTTGAGGCTTGAACTTCAATGTCCCTACCGTTTTACGGCAACAAGTCAGCTTCCTAACAAATCGTACACTTGTACTTAGCTTCATGACGCGACAACGTGGGCGTAGGCTAGTATAGTAGCAGTACAGCTGACCATATATGGCTGTGACAAAAAAGCTAACGGGTACTGCTTAGATGTGAGCTAGGTTAGTATTGACGGTTCATTCGCTTTAAATACCCATTGCGCTGTGGGTAACGTAACGGTGAAGACTGAGCCAGCTCTGAAGTATTATTGTTACACAGTATGATCCTTCAAAGAGGCGAAAGAGGTGAGACAGGATCGTAGCAAGTGGAACAAAGTAGTCTCTGCCTACCCCTGTGGGAGAGGTGTGACGGTATGTACCTTACCTATATGGATGTATGTATCCTTCATACCTACATACAAACATAAATCATGTCTATCGCTCACAGGGTAGACGGACAATAAGGTAACAGCAGGTACATGCTATGTTTTTGCTTTACTCTCAGACCAGCATCAGACTATTATTATTATTATTATAGCCTTTTTATTCCGAATTCGCTACAATTTCAGTAAGTACCTACATGTTCTTGTTGTCGTGTAATTCGGCGTGCCTCATGGCATAGGCCTCCTATTTGTAATTTGCCATGAGCTTTTCGGTGAAGGAAAACATCGTGAGGAAACCTGCACACATCTGCGAAGAAATTCAATGGTGTGTGTTAAGTTCCCAATCCGCACTGGGCGCGCGTGGGAACTATAGCCCAAACCCTCCAATACACGGAGCATCAGACTATACCAATAAAAAAATGTGAAAGTTTGTTAGGATTTATGGGTGTTTGTATGGTTGAACAGATCTAGATGACATTTTGCATAGAGATAGATTATATTCTGGAATTAAGCCCTTTGTTTTTTTATTGCCAGCATAGAGGGCTATGACAACTTCATGCACAGTACTCGTAATAATCTACTGCTCTTTTACTCTCCACGCTGGAGCGCAGCACAAGCACAGCTGCTTAACGGCATGATAAACAAATACGTATCCATGTCAATTTCATGTGTTCAAATAATTTCCGCCATTTTTGGCATGCTTAATCCACGCGAATAAATACCCATTTATCCGATTCCATTGATAACATTATGTGACTTTTATCCTATTAATATCGTAATCTTGTTTGCGATGACATCAGCGGTATCGAACCGCCGATTTGGTAACGCCGCCTCCACTGCGCCTACGTTATGTTGCCTGCAGCACACAGATTGCAAACAGTAACCCATTCATAAACGCTCTATAGCCTTCTGCTAACTTAGCAATCGTTTGTCCTTATCTGTGAAAGGTAAATGTCACAGTGACAGATAAGGAGATTGTTAAGTTAGCAGAAGCCGAGTACTGGGGGCTTACCATGACGTCTTAATGCAATTCAATTCTGACTTAGTTCAGGTTTTAGCTGTCATTTTTAGTATGGATCTGGGGTAAGTAATACGAGATATAACAACTTATTATCTAATGTTCATAATATATACGCTCACTTTATATAAACTCGTTTAATATAACGTTTACTGGATATAATGAACGAAAATTATAATCTTAAAATATCTAATTTTGTAAGGTATAACGTTGTTTATATATAATATCAATTGAAATAACGATCAAAGCATATAATGTTCATAACAGCTAACATCAAAAAGCATAATGCACAGTTGTTTATTGAATTTGCTATGTGTGGTTTTCTAGGTGGTTATAAAAAAAATAACTAACAGACTAATTAAGACACTACAAAATAATTAAGACATCATGATAAGGCCCCTGAACAAGAAATATTTAGCGTGAGTGGTACCAACTTTAACCATAACGGATGTTTTTGAAATATGGGCCAGAACGATGGGTGCACGACATATATCGCTACTTCGCTACTCACGTGCGGAGTAGCAAAGTCAAATTTTTTTGTTCATTGAAATGGACCTCCGCAAGGTTACGCCAGTAGGCTTATTGACTAACTCGCTCGCAATCGCCATCGTGTTCATTTTGACAGTTCTTGTATGAATAATACATGAACTGTCAAAATGAACACGATGGCGATTGCGAGCGAGTTAGACAATAAGCCTACTGGTTCAATAAAATACTAGTTAGTTTATACTTATAATCAGACCCCGTTATCAGTGGTGAAAAAACATTGAAATACTTGGGCTGGCACTACACATTAATATTTACACAATTTGATATACCTAATATTTGATAAAAACAATATACCTACTTATTTCATTCATAGGTATATATAATGTGAAGCCAATTGCCTTAAAAAAGGTTTCATTTGGTTGTTGAACACTATAATAATACTTAGGTACTAAAATGACATTTATTTGTCAAAATATGTCTGATGTCATATACTTACTTAATTTTATTTTCGGTAAAAATATGAACTTCCTGGATAATCGTGCTGAATTCTCTCAGTTTAAAATGGAGCTAATGCCAAAACTGGAAATAAACCGAATGCGACGCGGAAAAAATGGTTTGTAATTTTAGTAGTTAAAACTGTGCAATAGACGACATATTTTTTCTCCAATAGTTATTTAATTGATATTTATACCAGTATGTCAAACGTACACGTATTAAATGAATATTGTGTGACAATCCTATGATTCTATTTCAATGAATTTTCACCACTGATAACGGGGTCTGCTTATAATTGTCGTACTGTTTCTAAAAACGTGCTGCGGTATAAAGGAGACAATACAAGATATATAAGCGTGATTTAGGAGGCTCGACTTGCCCAACGACGGTTATGACACAGTTCCATTTAAAATATCTCAATTTGGTTTCTCCGGACATTTTTGTATACGAACACTGTTCATTCATTTTACAATCCACTTCGAAAACGGAAGTTGTTAATAAATAATTGATAAAATGAGGCGTTCATTTGCGAGGATTTCGTTTTATCAATGAACGCTATCAAACGCTTAGCGAAGTAGCAAGGCAAATGATTTTGGTCGTTAAGTTATATAAACTAGCTATTGCCTGCGACTTCGTCTGCGCAGAATTCGCTTACGGCTATCCCACAAAAACTATGCCGTTTTCCGGGATAAAAACTATCCTATGCCCTTCCCTGGGCCTGACACTGTATACCAAATTTTAACTACTTCGGTTCAACGGCTTAAGCGTGAAAGGGTAACAGACAGACAGACAGACAGAGTTACTTTCGCATTTATATTACATACATACAAACATACATACCGTCACGCCTCTTTCCCATATGGGTAGGCAGAGACTACTTTGTTCCACTTGCTACGATCCTGACATACCTCTTTCGTTTCATCCACATTCATCAATCTCTTCATACAAGCTCATCGGTTTTGGGATTTATAATATTAGTGAGGATAGTTCGTCCTGTTTCGGAAGACCTTGGACCTTCGACCCTCGGTAGACAGCTGAGATGCGGAAGCCAGAATTCCCTGATTACATCCAGTTAACCCTTGAACTAGACTTCCGAGCAAAGCGGCTTCAGTGACAATAACGCGGCAAAGCTGTCGCAGCCACTGCCGCTGCGACAGTGACGCTGCGCTCGGAAGTTCCTTCATACATTTTCATACTGCATAATACTATCGCACTGCTGAGGCCTTGCCATGACGTCCTAATTCCGACGCAGTTCAAGTTTAAGCTGTCACTTTTAGTATGAATCTGACAGCGAGCGAACCTAAACTGAATCGCATTAGGACGTCATTGTAAGGCCCCTGCGCTGTCGCAGCGACAGTCTCAGCCGCTTTGCTCGGAAGTCTAGCTTTATTCCTACCAGCTAGTTAAATGCTTACATTTGAAATTATGCGATAATTATTGCAATTCTGGAAACGAATTGCCAACCTGACGTCCTTGTTTTATTTCATTTCTATTTTATATCTAGATCTTGCTTCGGCTCTAGCTAGTTGCATAAACTAAACATAACAAATCAAGCTTTGTGCCAGCAGGTTTTACTAGTCGGAATAAACGAGGCAGCTCCGTTGATTAATTAGGTACCAAAATAAACTAATGTCCAACAGAAAAATTATTAATATTGGACCCAACAATTGAATGTCACTGGACAACCTTGGTTTTTAGTCTGAACCGTTGCGTATTGACACATACATTACAGTTTTTATCCGGGGAATACAGGGCCAGGGTAACAAGACCTAAAAGGCTACCATGATTGTGCGCGCATAGGTGAAAAGGGGAATCCTAATAGTGATGGGTTTACAGGCCTCTTCATCCAGTCGTCCCCATTGACAACAATACTGAGGAAAGTTACCATATAGAATAAAATAAATTAGGTACCTACAATTAAGTTGAATTTTTGGCCATTGGATTTGAATTGGAAAAAGACAATCATAGCAAATGGCGTCCGCGAACCGGTAGACGAGCTGTCGGTAGGCCTCCAACAAGATGGAGGGACGACCTGATCAGGATCGCGGGATCGCGGTGGATGCGGAAGGCACAGGACCGGTCTGAGTGGAGAGCCTTAGGGGAGGCCTATGTCCAGCAGTGGACGTCTTTCGGCTGACATGATGATGATGATGAGTCGTAGCAACAACTACATTTTATAAATCCAATGAATTTACAACTTAACATCTTTCGTCTCTATACTTCTGTATGTTTAAAGACTAGCAGTTTGTGAGTTTGTGAGGTTGTAGGGGGTTATTTCTGGATCTACAGAACCATTTTTGGAAATTCTTTCTCCAATAGAAAGGTACATTATTTTATTTGCGAGTGTTATGTCATAGGTTACATTTAATTCTGCGTCGACAAAGTCACGGGAAACAGCTAGTAATGTTATAAACACTAAAATATTATAACCTGTAACCAGTCTGTCTAAGAGTTATTTCTTTATTCAAGCCAAAATATTTTCCCATAGCCTTTTACAAAACTTTGTTGGAATTAAAAAATATGCAAATTCGTTGGGTCAGTGACCTGGCTTAGACAAAATGGCGTCTGAACACGCTTTTGGGCTGAATTAGTGCCGTAAACTGTTTTCATGCCTACTTTACATGCAAAGGAGCATTTCGTTAAGGCAATTCTTGATTTGCTGTCAAATATTCATAGTTTCTTGTGTCTTTATTTCCTTAATGTTATTCATCGCATATTAACATTTTATGATCGGTGGCCAAAGGTTTGAAAACACTATACTTCATTTAATTTAGAATGAGAAACCACAATAACATTATATTGCGTCTGGTTGTAACGGTTCAGGCTTGTCTCAATCATGAACTCGCCAGAGCACGAATATATTTTCATACTTTGAGAGATAGCATAGATTATAACGCCATCTTACGGAAAATCTTTAGCAACTAGAAGCCTTTAGGCCAGCTAATTTATTTTGGGTAATGAAACTAGCTTCATAGTTCTCAGTAGTTCAAATTTATGATATGAGATGTCGCTAGTAAATTTATATGTGGTATTTAAATTAATTTTTAGTTAATTATTGAATAATGAGGCGTGGGAATGATTTAAATAATTAACTAAGTATTGTAGCATTAAGCTAACACAAAAAATAAACACGTAGAATTTCACATCAAATCACACTTTATTCAATCACCTTGAGAATATAAAAAGAAACACAATATAATAAACACAGTTAAACACGGCTTAAAAATAAACACTATACAGTTAGAATAGGGTTTAGGGTTGTCGAGTTGTTGGCGTTAGAAAGTTGGTAAACCGAAATAAACACCCAAAATAAAGATGGCCTGCCAAGGGCTTTTAGAATTTAGAAAAGTTGGGAATCAAAGACAAGACTTCGCATGAGCAATAGGTAAATTAAGCATTCGCTATGCAGGAAATTACATGGCAAAGAAATAGTTATTTATGCGCATAAACACCTTACCTTTTAATCTTCCTATAAAGCTATCTTTTAATTCGCCTATGAAAAGTCTTAGGTATAACCAAATTACACAAATTTATCAGTAAGTCTTAAAATTAACTAGTTTGGATAAATACGTAATAAATTTAAAAAAAGGAAAAGGTTAGAGTGTAAACCAGAATATTACGTCGAAGTGGAGCGGATCCCCCGTCACAGGATCCGATAGTCAGGATCCGGAAAATAAAATATTTGATAAATCACGTCGAGTAATTATTGCACATATACATGTGCCTTAGTAAAGCAGATGCTCGTCGCTGCCGTATATTGATGTACAGCACCAAAATGAAGGGAAAATCACCCCGTAAGGTGAAAGCTGGAAAGAAAACTGACATGAACCTATGCACCATGAAATAACCCACTATACTCAAAACGGACAGCAGAAATGAAATAAAACTCTTACCCGTTGCGAAAAATCCGGCTTGAATATAATTATGAATTCGTGGAATATCAACCCAAAACTTTTTACGGCTTGAAATATAAGGGCTTTCACGACAAATTCGTTTTACTTGAACCCAAAAACAGCTCTTCAACACAATTCAATCTCAATCTGTCCTTACACGGGAAACAAATCTGAATGACTTGTTTTCCTAGTGTCAATTTTGATATATTTTTTTCCTCAGAACATCAGTTTAAAATTTAAACATATCAGCCGAAAGAATTATACTCAAATAGCAACCAGTACGATATTCCACAGAAAAGTTATTACTATAAATTTATAACAAATAAGGCCACATTATCATGCAGCAATAATAATGCTGCAGTATATAGTATAAGTTTCAGGAATTTTCAGCAAGTAAAATTGACGAAAATATAGAGAAACAATGTATGTAGCAGAAATAGTAATATTACTAGGGAAAAACTCAAAATGCAAGGAAAATGCTTATTGAAATAAGATGATAGACTCATAAGTTGTATACAGTTTAAATTTTATCAACTTTGGTGTAGTAAATAAGCTACTATGTGATTATAAAGTTATTTCGGAGTTGCTTATGTCAAACGTATGAGAAAGTATAAGTTTTCTATTATTACAAGATTAATGATTAAAATGCAAGGAATTAGACTTTATCACAAGAAACCTTAAGTTATAAGTAACCGTTTGACTAAATTTCATCAGATTCTGGTTAGCAGTTCAGTAGAAAAGAGTAACTAAAATTAGCAAGGGAGAATTTATTTCATACAAAATGGCGATAGAAATTTCATTGAAGGAAATTAAAGCTTTTTAATTACGCGTTTATAAATTAAAGGAAAATTATCTTTTAGTGTTAAATTTAAGGATATGTTTGGATATATTCTTAGAAATATTAAATAAGCTATCTAAGAATTAAATAAAATTAATAGTTATTGAGTTGTATGTTTTTTGATGTAGCAGTTAAAGCGGATATAGCAGATGTGGCTGTTAACGCCAGTAAGGCTGATGCGGCAGATGAGGACGGTCGCGCCATTGTAGCACCAGCTATAAAAGCAGGGGAAATTCGTAGATAAGGGTCATTTTGCTTGCGTCAGCGGACTTGTACGGTTCTCGTATTAATTTGTTTTTGGGTTTGTTAAGTATTTATACTTGTTAAGGTTGACGTGTCGTTTTCCGGCTTTGCTTATTCTAGTGTTTTATAATACTAGGATAGTCTTAGTTTGGGAAATTATGCTTTAACTTGCCCGAAGTTGAGTGTTGAGAACTGTATCAAGTTTCAGCTAGTAGAAGCTGATATTTGAGGATTGATACCCGGGTCACCTAACGGTGTTTCACAACTGACAGGGTAGCTTTCCTTCGATACGTTTTAATTAATTAAATAACCACATATGGAGTACGTGTGGGGTCTGTATTATACCTGAAGAGACAGACTAACTTCTCCCAGAATTGTGAAGGGTTTGTTATGCCTACTGGTGTTTCAAATTCATCATCGTTCTGTCACCTTTATCTATCTATTTATGCATACATTCGGATTATTCGTCAGGTGGTACTCGACGAACCCAGTCCAAACTGTCTTTACCACCAAGCACACGAGTCTTATGGCTAAGTTCTTAGAGACTGACTCACTCACTTAGGGGTAATTTAGATCAGGACCCATTCATCGTATACGAGTGGGAACGCGAGTAATTTAAATGTGAAAACCGGGTTTTTCTAGCTTGTTGAAATGTGTATAGTAGATGTTAGAGCAGCTAGGATTTAATAGGATTTAATAGGATTAATAGGTTTTAACTTTAAATTTATTGTTAGATAATGGGGTAGTAGGTAGCAATATAGTAATTAATTGAATACAGATGAAGTTCTAATCTGAAGTGAATTATTATAAAAAGTCCTTCATTTTTAAGCATATATTTAATGATCAAATCTTAATATTTATAATTAAAGAAATTACTTTAAGACTAGCATTCAATATAAAAAGAATGAGATTTAAGGAGGTTTACCGAGTAAAACCATGCTCGTCAACTATCCTAAGAAAACGGGATAAGCGACGGTAACACCAACCTTTTATACCATTCAACAATTAAATAAATAAAATTGTTTTTTGTCTTGCTAGATCTATCTGCTTTCCTAAATATAAGAATATTTGACTCATAAATAGAGTGCTTGTATTGTTTCCTAAAGATTGGAGCAATCTGTGTTCATGAAATGTAGAAGTAGTCTAAAAATGTTGACTATAAGTAATGAAAGTTAGACTTTGTATTTGTACTAAAGATCTTTTAACAGCATCGGAGTTAATGCTTAATTTTCTAACTATATGCAACTTTAAGGAGATGTTTATAGTTATAGGCTGGTGTAGTTGTTGGAATCGGAGGGGATGGTGGTAGCGATTCCCCCCCCATAAGGGGGTTATCTCATCTGAAGTACAATTACAAATCTACTTAGAATCTTTATTCTGTCTTCAGACCCATTTTTATCAATATCTCCTCGAGAATTATAATACAGCAAACTCTTACTAATGTCTCTACGTTATCTCAGAGTAACCAGGTTTTAATTAGGTATACATTAGGTTTATATTAAAGTTCCATTCTTATTTTTCATGCAAAGAATCTCAGGTTATTACAGCGCTCACAGTGTAGGTCCATCAGCCATTAGACGATTCACGCAGCCACTAATATTACTTATTTTAGGTAGGATTAGTTTGTTTTAAGACAGGTCTAAGAATCACTAAGTCATTTAATTAGGGAGGTCAATGAACGCTTAATTAACTACAGATTAATAGCTAGGTAGAGTAAGTAAGTAGTTAATGTATGAGTTAGGTAGTTAGAGGTGTATATCTTTATTAAAATACGTTTAGGGTAGGTAGACCGTTACAATACAATACCATACACTATTTCTTACCTAGCAAATAGTTTGGCAGCCGAAAAATAAAATTGTTTTAATGTCACTTTATTTGCGTGTCGTCAATTGTTACTCTAGTACAAATTGTAAATAAATTACAGTTCACGAGCCGTAGTATAATTTTGTTGTGGTTTCTCATTCTAAATTAAATGAAGTAAAGTGGTTAATAGTGACCCTGTGACTAAGAAGTTCCATGCTGATCTGGGAGAAAAGAAAAAACATAGAATATACCAGTTGTTTCCCGGCGCAGATGGTAAAAGCCCATCAAGCAAATGGGCGATCTTCGCGTACAGTACAGGCGATGCCGGTGGCAACCCATCACTATTTTGATTCCCCTTTCCGCCTATACGGCACAACCATGCTAAACGTGGCCTTTAAGTTTTGTTACCGTGAGGGACGTGATTTGATTTGTGTTGTGTTGTGAAAGCGACGGGTAGCACTCCGGGAGTGCCGGCAGAAGTGGAAACAGCAGCTTAGATTAGATTTTAATGTTGTAAACTCCATGACGCTCAAGACTCGTACCGTACTGGCCGTTTAAAAAAAACGTACGTATTATCTATATTGACAGACCTCTAACAATGTCCTGATGCCCTAGTACTTTTGCTCCACGACTCAACAAAAAGACACTTCAAAAATCGAACGCGATTCATACGTATTTCAAAATAAGCTCTTAGAGGATCTGATATACTGGTACTTAAACTCTCCCTCCGTCTTACACCTGACGTGAGTTTAACATTTTTTATCCATCCCAAAAAGTGCTCAGCGCTTTGAAGTTTTCACTTCAACTAGGCCCTATATATTACTCTTGTAGTATTCACATTTATTTTTAAACTCTTACTTAACTTAAGGTACTTATTTGCTCAATCACATCACAAGTCGGTCAATAATTGTGTAATGTTTGCCGAGACTTGTACGGCCATACAGCCAACCAACCCCAGTGCAACCTTATCGCAGTAAATAACAGCTCTACCTGTGAGATGAATCATTAGTCATCTTATTGAGAAAAAGTTCTTCGATCTTCGAATCATATTGGATGAACGTTCATACTTACGGTGCGGCCGTAGAGGAATTAACCTGTAGAGATTACATTTGTAAATATTGAAGAAAATACATTTAATAAAAAAAACTTTGCTTGGTTGGCCCAAGGCAGCTGTGTTATATTTTTTTAATGGAATAATAAATGAAAGTTAGGTACTTGTTTTTTATTAAATAAAAAGTAAATACATAATCATGACTGTTAAAACAATGTCTTGATTCCGTGTAGGGAATAAAGAAAAAACTATCGTGACAACTAGTTCTATAGTATAGTTTATATGATAAATCACTGTGTTGCAGAATTAGTTATGTAGTTCATCTTACTAATCTATTGGTTAATTCCTCTATAGCTGCGACCCACGGTTGTGAATCACTGTGATTAATACAACTGTCATACAACCCATACAACCAACATGACCATACAAAGAACTCTCAATCGGTACGGATGTCGTAATAGAGATTAGTTACTAATTAATAAAAACAAAACATCGATAAAGATCTGGGTACCTATATTTAATCAACATACAATTCGAAAGTGGTAAAAAACTGTAAAAATAAACGACTAGTTAAAATTTTATTAAATCATGGATGCATGGTGCTTTCTCCTTTGCCTTTCTTGTTTAAAAAAAAACTTGAATCTCGATATCACAATGCATACATATCCCTCAACTCCCTAGAAACATGTAAGTATTTTAATGTTACCGCTGTAGTCTGCGGTATTATACCTATTACCTAATTTAAAGCTAGCTTATCACAATTTTCCCATAGCGGGGAAACCAGCGAAAGTCGAGACAACGGCCATGGGAAACAAACTCTAGATTAAATGAGGACTAGATGCGGCTGGCCTGTCGACTTCGTTTTACTAAATTGCATGGATTAGATCTTAAGCTCTGTCTACCCCGTAAGGGATAAAGATGTGATTTATGTCTGTATGTAAGGTCTTTTCATTTTTAACTGTCCTATTTGGTAAACAAAATTCTTATCTCAAAACGTCTCATTTTTGCTATTTTTTGACTATTTCATCGTAAATAAAGGAACTGGAGATAAAATATCAGCAAAATTATGTACAAAATATTGCCTCAGGTTTTTTTTATAACATTATGCACCATATTCTTTACAAATATTTGTACATTGAGGTTAGAATTTTGTTTACCAAATAGGACAGTTAAGAATAAAAAGACCTTATGTATGGATTAGATGGTCAATCTATCGTGATATGGATGGCGACACAAATTCGTGTGGTTGTGCGTTGTTTCATATTATCTTCTATCGCAACGGTCGGCAACCGGCGGACCGCGGTCCGTCTGCGGACCGCGAAAAGTTCAACCTCGGCCCGCCAAATATTGTAAAGTATTGTATTTTTTTTTTAATAGGCTATTATAGTGTCCCACTGCTGGGCAATTATTGTATACAAAGTATGAATTAATACGTAGACACGTAGATACGTAGTAATACTTGTTTTTTTTTCTAGATCTCGATAAAATTTTCTCACACCACCTACCGAAAAGGTACAAAACCAAATACAGGGGCCTTACCATGACGTCCTAATTCCGACTCAGTTCAACTTACTGACACTTTTAGTATGAATCTGACAGCGAACGAACCTAAACTGAATCGCATTGAGGTGTCATGGTAAGGCCTCAGCTCAAAATTTTATTGTATTTTTTTTACATAACCCCCTTTCTCTTTCCACCCATTTCTGGTAAGCTTTCCCCAGTCCGGTTCAAAAAGCCCCAAATTATCCCGCCATGTCCTTTTTTTTGTCGGCCTCTGCTCCGGTGCCTGTCGCATCCTTGAGGTTATTCATGTATTTAATTTATCCATTACTGTCTATACTTAAAGGGTAAAAATTTAGGAACATAATATTATCGCATCTAGAACTTAGTAACATCTTATCAGAACAGATCCTATCGTTACCTAGACATGCCGTACAAGTAAAATCAAATTAAAGTAGATATGTACTAGACTTTAAATTTTGAGAACGGAAACAAGTTGCTACATTTCACAGGATTTTGTCTTATAAAATGAGATATTGTTAGGTCGTTTTGTCTGATTATTGTTAACAAAGACTTTCGAATAACTACAGTTGTTCATTAAAGTGGCGTTCCACTTAGAACAAGATGGAGAACGATTGAAGCTATCTCATCTCATGAGTCAAAAGCAAGATGCTTTTTTTTTTTTTTTTTATGGGAATATTTCGCTTTTAAATACGTATTGAGCAACGGGTGATATTTTAAATATATGGAACTAGCTGTTGCCAGCGACTTCGTCTGCAAAGAATTCGTTTATGGCTAGTCCCGCGGGAAGTACGCAATTTTCCGGGATGAAGAGTAGCCTATGCTATTCCAGACTTTTCTCTATGTATGTGCCGATTTCATCCAGATCCGTTGGGCCGTTCTGGCGTGATTGAGTAACAAACAAACAAACAAACATCCATCCATCCATCCATCCATTCATCCATCCATACTTTCGCATTTATAATATTAGTTAGATAGTAAGATTGGAATGTCGCTAGCGCGTCAGTAAGTTACAATAGAGGTTTAATTTCTAAACGACACTGAAAATTAGAACACATAGAAAAATCCGAAAAGTAAAGCTATGGCCGGGAATCGAACCCGGGTCCTCGTCATTCCGTGACGCGTGCTATACCCCTACACCACCCATAGCAGGTGAGTAAGCGTTCGAATTTTTCTATCTATTACTAACTGTCACGTGACCTTGTTACTATGCGATTATTTGTCGCGAAGCGTCATCTATTTGAATGGTGTGTCTGTACGACACAATTACAAACACACCCAATACACACACATTTACACTAGAGGTATACAAAAATAGGACAAGTGCGAGTCGGACTCGCGCACGCGCCCCGAGGATTCCGTACCAATTTTAACTTTAAACCTCTTACGCATTCCTGAGAAAAAGGGTCTTGACAGACGGACCGACGGACGACAAAGTGATCCTAAAGGGTTCCGTTTTTCCTTTGGAGGTATAAACCCCTAAAACAAACACAATGTTGGGACGTAGGATAATTTGAAAAGAGTTTATATGATATCAAAAAGTCGAACGTCGAACGCATCGATGTTTAATTCAATTCAATCAAAGGCATTGTTCATTTTTTTTAAGCTGTGCTTTTAACACCTTTATTTGATAGAATGGACTATTTCAAGGAACTAATTTGAATATTATGCTTCTACGTAGCTTTGTTTATTAATAATAAATATTTTTTCTCTGTTTGATAATTTGTTAATTTAGACAGGATCCCAATCGCCTTCGTACAGAAATATAAAAAAAACAGTTTTGTCTATGGTTTTGTCTATATGTCAACATTGTCAACGTCATAGATCTGTGAATGTGTGTGTGAATTTAACGTCAAAAACAATAACAATATTCGCGTGTTCGATTTATTTCCGTTCGTTGGTGTTATTATTGTTTTCCGTGCTGTGTTTGATTTTTGGTTTCACCCCTGCACATCTTTCCTGACTCCTACTTACATTAAAGTGGTCTTCGCAACAATACATCGTGTAAACATTGAAATATTCCACATTAGCTTGCATACAGCATTCGTTCCGCAAATTTTCTCTGATTTTCACAATGATTTTGTTGGGGCTATAGTTCGAGTCATTGTTGCATCCCGGAACAAAACAATATTTATCCATTTTTTGTTACAGTTTTATACTTTGAATTTGCTTTTATTTGTAATGTTTGCAGGTTAAGTTAGATGTGACAGTGACAGCATGACAGATACCGTAGTGGCGTAGATAAACTTTTTTTTTCCATTTTTGTGGCAAACATTTAATGCCCGATTCTGACTAAAAACCCGGTCGTTAGATCAAACAAAGGTCAAAAGTACTTTTACAAAAATATCTGCAATCGTAAAGTATTTTTGAAATCGGACAAGATAAATCGGTTATTTGATGGTTTTCCTCCAAATGGTTTTCGAATTAAAGCATACTAAAAAAAATGAACAATGCCAATTGCACAGTATATATATAAGCTAAAGCAGTAGGGAATCTACGAACAAAACGGTCGAAACGAACGCACACATAGACGCGCGCTTTTACACGGCCCCTAAGCGGATCTCGCGGTGCTGTCAGACGCGCGTGGCGCATTGAGACGCGCGGCCGATTTTTCGTTTTAAATATGCCAAGAGCGTATTGCGCAGTGTACGGCTGCTTGAATTCGGCTTCTTCAAAACCGAAATAAACATAAATTAAGAGTTTTTAATGATTCACGGTTAAGTTCATTCGAAATATTATAAACGGGATGTGAACCGCGATTACCTTTATTGAGCTCCATGATACATGCAACTGTATCGAAATATCGGGAGCTCAATAAAGGTAATCGCGGTTCACATCCCGTTTATAATATTTCGAATAAACATAAATTGCAAATTAGCTTTATTAATTTACAAAGAACTAAAAAAAAAAAAAACAGTTTTATAGTGCCGTGTCCATGTTTCCCAATAGTTTATTTAAGAAAGCTATTCATGCGGACGAGAATTTTTTATACAATAAAATTTAATAACAGAGCTTTCCGAACGTGTCGTAGTAGGCGAAAGTATTTTTCAGTAAGTAATAATTTAATCGACAACCCTAACGCTTTATTGGAGCGTAGGTACTTATTTCAAAAAGTAAGCCTATCTTCCCTACTGCTTTAGCTTATATATATACTGTGGCTATTGTCCATTTTAACTTTGATTCTTGCTAAAACGAACAAAATAATAAAAACTCAAGGTATCTCGTCTGAACTATTTTTATCACTTAATAAAAGATTCGCAGTCTAGATTTTTTTGTCTTCTCCTAATTGAGCTTAAATGGCGTACGAACTCAGTGAACCTCACCGATGATCAACAAACGTGAAATAAGACTTAAATCTGATGTCACAAGGTCTTAAACACAATATGTTTTGCAACAAAAAGTCTAAAATTGATCTAGAATTGCGTGGTCAAATCCAATAAATCAAAATAATTAACTCTTTGAAAGAAAACTGGCTAAGTGCGTGTCGGGCAACGCGCGTAGAGTTCCATACAAATAAATACTTACGAGTTCATATGGGGTAAAACGGGGTGAGAAGGGACTGCGGGGGGAGAAGCGATCAAAATCAAAATCGTTTATTTGTTCAACACAGGTAGGTAAAGGTGAGGTCTTGCAAATATTTGTATATTTTATTGAATCAGGCGTTACTTTAAGGAGGTCCATTTCAATGAACACAAAATATTTACCTTGCTACTCCGCTACTTAAGTGCAAGATAACCAAGCTTGTGCGAAATATATACGTTTTGCATGCAAGCCCTCCCTCCACTACTGCCACACAAAACGCACACAAATCCCACAAACTTAATTAATCCTAACACCACACAAACACTGACGCGCGTTTCGACCCCTCTAAATAAAAAAAAAATGTTCTTTATAATTTTGACGTTTCACTTTGCATCCCGTGACCCATCTCTTTTCGAACAGCTACTGAAAACCCCGGGATGTGCCTCCCTCGCCTCTTCTGCTTTATTGACTTACGTAATTTCAAATAGGTTAGATTTAGCCCCTGACGGAATCCCGACGCGTCTAATAACCAATTTAACTCGTGATCATAGCTAATATAGCTATTAATATTTATTACCGTTTAGGGGAAAGATTAAACGTTAAAAACACCGCCATTTGTGATTTTGCAGACTTCAGTCCGTTTGACCCCTGAAGCGTATTTATTAAAGCGGGTACAGCTATTTCAATTAATTTGCTGTTGACCTCAGACCAAATAAGAAGTCAAGATGGAGTTCTAGGAACGGCAAAATGAGGCTGGTTTAAAGTACGCCCTATCTATATACATGCCTACATTTATACGGACATTCGTGCCTATTGGTAAGTGGTGTAGTATGGTAGCAAGTATATAACGATTAATACAATACATTATGCCCTGATATAGCGTGTCATATTTTACAAGCTTTATACAAGCTTTTTATTAACTTGCAATGTATGTAGAATCTTCAACCGATTGAGCTGAAATTTTGCATACTTGTGGAAGTCGGATGAAAATACAATAATCTGGTAGTGGAGTTCTGGTGACCCTGTCAGGATCGTCTCCGCAGGCGGGAACTCTACAACGGTTGGTCCGATTGAATTGAAATTTAATTCATTCATATGTAGGACAGATGACACTGCAAGTACAGACAACAAAAAGTACAGTTTGCAAAGAAAGCTTGTATCAAAAATTACATTTTTAGGTTAAGTTATTTGGTATAACAGCACCGCGCTTTTTTTTCCTTTTATACGTCAAGGAAGGAAAACTAGCAAGTGGGTAGCACCTGATGGTAAGCAAGCACCACCACACACCTGTAGAAGATTGCAGATACGTTGGTATTGGTACGATAGAATACCTCTTGTGTCAGTAATTTCACCGTCTGTCTTACCCACCACGCCGGAACCCAGCAGTGCAAGCACTGTTGCTTGGCAGCAGGATTAGCTAGTAAGACCTACCACCTACCGCGCGCATCTCTTGTCTTTGCCGCTCTGTGGCTTCATTCTAAGTAGCGATACTAGCGATATTGTGAGATGGATTACTATCTTTACGACCCGACCGCGCCTGCAGCGGCCGGCGGTGTGGCGACAGTTTTTATATACATTGCTGCGCTGTAAGGTAACCAGTGCAAAATGTGTGCATGTCGGCTGCGCAATGAAAACAGAAGCTTCATTGTACCGTTACCGTCTATCCCACGATCCAACGAACGACGCGTGCGCACTATATTGGGATATCGGACGCTAAAATGGTACGTCTGCATTCCTGACGAATTAAGACAAGGGTACATACAAGTAAATAAACAAACGCTTTAGGATAAAGAACTGTCCTTTACATTGTCATGTCCTTTGTTGACCGAGTGAGAGCGAAGTGCGAGCGAAGCGCGAGCGAAGTGTCGTCACTTCAGGTTATGCAAAAATGCTTCCTTTTTGTATGTCTGTTCTTCTCTACAGGTCGCATTTCTTAGCTAATTGCCGTAAACTTTTGTAACCAGCATCGATAATCTTATAGATTTTTTTAAGGTTAAATTTCGGGAATTTTTATTTTAAACGCACATACAAGATATGAAAGGCTCCGACAGCTAAATTAAAACCTTAACCTATTATTAAAAAAAACACGTCTCTGTCAATCAATTTTGACATTTCAAACTGAGCCGCGTAAATCGCAGCGCAAATTACTTCTCGAATTCTTTCTCTTGCTCGAGTGGTAGAGCCATGCTGCCTTGCAGCACGAATTGGGCCGGCTCGCCCGGTGTAATACCACCTTCACACAAAATATCGGCGTGAAATAGCAGTAGTCGTTGCTGTTGTGTTTCGTTCGGTAAGTGTGAGCGCCGGAGGCCTTCTCCCCCGTCCCCCCTCCCTTATATCAGTATGGCAGCGGAATTTCGAATAATTGTACCCCAAGGGGGTACCGCCACCTCTGGTGGAGGAGAATCCCCCCCTGACCGTACGCGCTCAGGCTGCCCTTCGTATTTTGGGGTGGGCAAAATCCCGCTCGATGCTGGTTGCAGGGGCAGAAAAAGACGGGCACCACCGGCATCCCCCCCAACCCTCAGTGTGGACTTCTGCAACATAAGGGGAATCCACTCAAACCTGAATGCTGTCCATTATCACCTCGAGACAATGAAGCCGGCCCTGTTATTTTTAACAGAGACTCAGATATCCCCCCCTTCTGACATCACGTACCTGCGCTACCCGGGCTACAACGTGGAGCACTCTTTTGTGCCCCGCGCTGGGGTCTGCGCCTATGTCAGGGAGGATATGCGAGTCCGTCGCCTCAGCAGCCTTGAGATAGGGGACCTGTCCGCTATCTGGCTACGCGTAGACTGTGACGACCATCCTCGCATCTACGCGTGCCTCTACAGGTCCCATAGTGGAGATGCCGAAACTAACCGACTCATCGAGCACCTCCAATCGGTGGCAGATTCCCTCCTTCAACAGATCCCCTCCGCCGAAATTATCATTTTGGGCGATTTTAATGCCCACCATGCCAATTGGCTGGGGTCGCGTATAACTGACCATGCGGGGAGATCTGTGCATGATTTCGCTTTGGCCTACGGTCTGACCCAACTTGTTGCCTCGCCTACGAGGGTCCCGGACATCGTCGACCAGGTCCCTTCGTTACTGGACCTCATGCTGACCTCTCACCCAGACACATACCAAGTCTCTGTTGATGCACCACTAGGCTCGTCTGACCACTGCCTGGTCCATAGCACTGTGCCTCTCACAAGACCGACTCGTTCGCAATTCCAAACAAGCCGCCGTGTCTGGCATTATAAATCAGCGGACTGGGACGGGATGCGTGCCTTCTTTGCATCCTACCCTTGGGCGCAAGTCTGCTTCTCGGTGTCTGATCCGGACGCTAGTGTTAGCACCGACTCTATCACCGATGTAATCCTACAGGGGATGGAATTGTATATCCCGAATACCTTGGTACGCATCGGTGGTAGATCCCAACCATGGTATGGCCGTTCCTGCAAAAGCAGAAGCAGGAATGTTACCGGATATGGGCTAACGCGGTGGCGTCTCAGGATCCCAACACTAGCGCATACAAAAAGAAGCTTAATGCTGCCTCTAGATCTTTTAAGGGAACTATCGCTGAAGCGAAATCTGCGTTTATTGGCAGGATTGGCAAAAAGCTAATGCGTCTTCCTTCGGGAACTCGTGCATTCTGGTCTCTCGCCAAGGCTATCCTCGGAAATTTCTGCCAGCCGTCCTTTCCACCATTGAGCGCGAATGGCGGTTCCACGGCCCATTCTGCAAAGGAAAAGGCCGATCTCCTAGGCTCTCTCTTTGCATCTAACTCGACTTTGGATGACGGGGGTAATACACCGCCTACCATCCCGCGGTGTACTCACGCTATGGAGAACATTCGGTTCTTGCATAAGACCGTTCGCAAAACCCTCCTTGCTCTAGACATCCATAAGTCGAGTGGACCAGATGGAATCCCGCCAATTGTACTCAAGAAATGTGCTCCTGAGTTGGCTCCGGTCCTTACGCGTCTTTTCCGGCTTTCCTACTCTACTGGCGTTGTCCCGTGCGCGTGGAAGACAGCCCTTGTGCATCCGATCCCTAAAAAGGGCGATCGCTCGGACCCATCCAACTACAGACCGATTGCTATCACCTCTTTGCTCTCCAAGGTAATGGAGTCCATTATCAACAGCCAGCTCTTAGGGTATCTAGAGGAACACCAGCTGATTAGTGACCGCCAATACGGTTTTCGCCGTGGTCGCTCAGCTGGTGATGTTTTAGTTTATCTTACGCACCGATGGGCTATGGCAATTGAGAGTAAAGGGGAAGCCTTGGCAGTTAGTTTGGACATAGCGAAAGCCTTTGATCGGGTTTGGCACAGGGCTCTGCTCTCCAAGCTTCCTGCGTACGGAGTACCTGGGAAGTTGTGCTCTTGGGTGGCCAGTTTTCTTTCAGATCGGAGCATCAAAGTCGTAGTTGACGGCTCATGTTCCGACTTAAAGCCTGTGAATTCTGGCGTCCCACAAGGTTGTGTGCTGTCCCCCACGCTATTTCTTCTGCATATCAATGATATGTTGGGTGACACCAATATTCATTGCTATGCAGATGACAGTACTGGGGATGCGCTTTATACCGGTAGCGCTAACATTCCCAGGGAGCACGTCACTGAAAGCCGGAACATACTTGTGTCTCAAATAGAGATCATGCTGAAGCATGTCTCGGATTGGGGTAGACTCAACCTGGTTCAGTTTAATCCCCAAAAGACACAAGTATGCGCGTTCTCCACTAAAAAGGATCCCTTTATTGTTTCGCCTTGTTTTGAAGGCACTCCCCTTGATGCCAAGTTGTCTATCGGGGTCCTGGGTGTCGACATTTCGAGTGATGTTCAGTTCCGTGGTCATTTGGAAGGCAAAGCTAAATTAGCTTCAAAAAAATTGGGGGTGCTCAATAGAGCGGGACAGTACTTCTCGCCAGCCCATCGCCTACAACTCTATAAGGCGCAGGTTAGGCCGCATATGGAGTACTGTTCTCATCTCTGGGCTGGGGCACCCAAGTACCAAATCCTTCCATTTGACCGCATTCAACGCAGAGCTGCTCGATTTGTCGATAACCAGGCACTCTCTAGTCGGCTCGATTCTCTGGCTGTGCGGAGGGATGTAGCATCCCTCTGCATATTGTACCGAATATATCATGGGGAGTGCTCCGATGAACTTTTCGGATTGTTGCCTGCGGCTAAATTCCACTACCGCACTTCGCGGAACCGTCTGTCCTTCCATCCTCAACATCTTGATGGTTGGCAGTCAAGTACCGTGCGTTTTAAACGCAATTTCCTTCCTCGTACGACGAAGATCTGGAACCGGCTTCCTGCTGCAACATTCCCTGAGCGGTACAATTTAGGGATCTTTAAAAAGCGAGCCTTCCTGTTCTTGAAAGGGTCGGCAACGCACCTGTGATTCCCCAAGTCTTGCAGGTGTCCATGGGCGATGGTGATTACTTTCCATCAGGTGACCCGTCTGCTCGTTTGCCCCCTCTTATATAAAAAAAAAAAAAAAAAAAAAAAAAAAAAAAAAAAAAAAAAAAAAACTTCTTATTGGTATTGTTTTTTAATATTTATCATAGTTATTTATAGTTGTCTTGTATTATTGTTTTTTTAAATGTCCGGATACGATCGCGCAATTACTGTATTTTCTCCGGACGGTCAACTCCTACAAGTACAGTACGCTCAAGAGGTAAAATGGACATTTTAATTATACCCTTATTATACCAAGCTTTTACGCGTTTCAGCTTTAGTTTTAACCTTTTGCCCGGGACGTTTTGAAATAAGATCAGGTCAACAGTAGGTACCCGAAACCGGCAATCATGTATGAAGAGATTGATGAATGTGGATGAAGCGAAAGAGGTAGTCAGGATCGTAGCAAGTGGAACAAAGTAGTCTCTGCCTACCCCTGTGGGAAAGAGTCGTGATGGTACCTATGTATGTATGTATGGATTTCTAAGAAATCCTGTAGACTTTGGCACTTGTCCCACCGCCGGCGAGTAGCGAAAAACGAGTGTTTTTTAGTATGGAACTTTTGTTGCCCGGCGACAAAAGCAACAAAATTTCCATAATAAAAAATGCTCGCTTCTCGCTGCTCGCTGGCGGTGGGACAAGTGCCTTTGCCATTCAAATCTGAAACGTATACATTTTCAAGGCCGTAAGGAAAGGATCAGCTGTGATCGGTATACGCGGCCCGAACGTGATAGTATTAGCTGTCGAGAAGAAGTCAGTCGCCAAGCTACAGGAAGAACGGACGGAGAAGAAGATCGTGCCGTTGGATGACCATGTTGTGCTGGCATTTGCTGGACTCCGGGCTGATGCCAGGGTGTTGATTACAAGGTAGTGTTTTAATAGATAGAGTGATTCAAGAGGAACGTTTGTAGTATAAATTCTACGCTGACGAAGTCGCGGGTAGAAGCTTGTCGTTAATAATGTTTACTTCATCCATCATGTATTTATTATGAGTCTGTTGTCATCGCTCACGGTGGTAGCAAGCGTTGGTTTTTGGCATTCGTTTTTTGGGTTAAATTCTATTGTCAATTAGGCTGTTGTGACCCCGTAGTGTTTTTGTGTTGGATTGTGATCGCGTCGGTGTTGGTAATTGTATAATTTTTGTACTAACATGGAATCGGACGACCCTGGGGGTGGGCTAAGTAGTCCTGATTGTTCCCAAACCCCATGGAGCCAATCAAGTAATGATCCTCCAGCCTCCCAATCCCGCAAGAGACCTCTGCACCAAAATAATAATACAGACTTCCCTCCTTCCAATAAAAAAACTGATCCCCCCGCAGATAGTATCCAAACTACATTCATACACCCTGACTTTGAAAAAATAAAATCATTGTATGCAAAGGAAGATGTTGGTCCCTACATTATAAATGTTCAGAAGTCAGAGAGTGATCCAGCATCGGGCATCTCCTTGCGCGCAATTAGTTTCGGGCACTTCCTGTATAAGAACAATATTCTTGGTATTGTCAGGGATGGCGTAAAACGTATTGGTCGTAACCGTTTCTCGGTTGAATTTGATTCGGCAGAACATGCAAACAGTTGTTTGTCCCATCCAGCTCTTGTGACATCAAATTACACAGCGGTTATCCCTTCCTTCCATGTAACCCGCATGGGTATAATTCGTGAAGTGTCGCCTGAACATTCTATGGAGGAGATTGTTCAGAACGTGTCAGTGCCGTCAGGTTTTGGTCGAGTGATCAAAGCTCGCCGGTTATGCAAAAAAACCATCAGTGAGAATAATTCTCCTATATGGACTCCTACTTGGTCGGTAGTGTTGACTTTCAGTGGACGAACTCTTCCCCCTCGGGTTTTCTGTTTCTATAATAGCCTACCTGTCGAATGCTATCTCCTTCCCACCATCCAATGTAACAATTGCTGTCGATTTGGACATGTCAAAGCCCAGTGCAGATCGAAGCCCAGGTGTTATAAGTGTGCTCAAGAGCACTCCGGTGATTCCTGTAATGTGTCAGTTTTTTCGTGCACTTTCTGTACTGGCAAGCATTGTGCTAATGATGTCTCCTGTCCTGAGCAACAGAGGCAACGAGACATTAAAATGGTCATGTCCCAGGAAAACCTTTCTTATTCAGAGTCCTCTGCCCGCTTTCCTCAAGTAAGAAAGTCCTATTCTGAAACTGCAAATTCTTATATCCCTCCCTCATTTCATAATAATTCCTTGCCTCCTCATTCTCAACCCCAGCCTCAATCCCAATCCCAATCTGCTTCTCAATCCTACCGCAAAACTGTCTTTATTCCCCGTAAAACTTATGTCCCTCCTCCCAATTCTGGTTATTACAGGCATGCACACCAAAATATTATTCGTGAACCTCCTCCTTCCCAACCAAACGGATGTGGTCTAAATCAAGACCCTATTTCCCCTAATGACAATCTGATTGAGCTGCTACTTAATACTTTAATTAACATCTTGTCCCGCTTTTCTGACTCTGGTTTACCGAACAACATGCATCAAAAATTGACTGAACTGCTATCTCTTGCATCCTCCCATAATGGCCCAAGCGGTCCTTCAGTGGAATTGTCGTAGTATATGTAATAAAAAAACCGAATTACTCTACTTAATCAATAAATATCAGCCCATTCTCCTTGCCGTCCAGGAAACATGGCTGAAGCCTGGTTCTATTTTTAGGGTTCCCGGCTTTGCCTGTATCCGGGATGACAGGAGGGATGGATATGGTGGTGCAGCTGTATTAGTTGCCCGCTCTATTATTTTTTCTCAAATTCCTATTCCCCCTCACAGCGACCACATTAGTGTGGTCGCTGTCAGGGTGAATAATATTTCCTTTCTATCCCTGTACTTACCTGACCCTCACCCTGGTATGATTCCTGAACTGTCATCTGTTTTCTCCTCTATCCCTCCCCCTCTCATCATCTTAGGTGACTTGAATGTTCACCATACATCCTGGGGTTCTCACTCCTGCGATGCAGTTTCCTCTAAATTTTTGGACCTCTTCGATTCCTTTAATCTGTGTGTCCTTAATGATGGCTCCCCCACTAGGCGTGTTTTGCCCTCTCAAAACCCAAAAAGTGCTGTTGATCTCTCATTATGTTCCCCTTCAATGTCATCTAGACTTTTCTGGCAAGTGCTCCCTTTTTCATTGGGTAGCGATCATTTCCCTATCCAAATCTCGTTTCCTGACCCTGTTCCTTCTTTTTCTTCTCCCCCTCGTCTTAAATTTCAAATGAAAAAGGCAGACTGGACTAAGTATAACTCTTTCCTAGACGAGGAAATTTCTCTTCTTCCCTCCCCCAATGTTAACAATATATCTGTAGCTTACGAAGGTTTTAAAAACGCCCTCCTGTCTGCGGCTGATAAATCAATCCCCGTGAAACGAAAACCATCCAGGAAAATTCGGTTCCCCCCCTGGTGGGATGCTGAATGCACGGTAGCAGTCAAAAGGCGTAGAGAGGCGGAAGCACTTCTTTCATCTAATTTGTCGAGGGAAAATTATTATAACTATCAGAAAGTTGCTGAGGAAACCTCAAAATTCCTGCAAAACAAAAAAAGACTGGGCTGGCAACAGTTCTGTGAGTGCCTCTCTCCTAAATCTCCGCCTTCTTTGGTCTGGGAGGGTATCAAACGATTTCGCGGTGCTTTTTCCCCACAAGCTAAACTTTTATCCAACGACCCTTCAGAGTGGGTTGAAGCTTTTGCTCTTAGGTTAGCTCCCCCCTCCGTCCCTACTGCTGAAGAAATCTCTCCAGTTTGGCCTCCCTCCTCTTCTCCTTCTCTCGACTCTTTTGATGCCCCCTTCTCTATGGAGGAGTTCCTGGTTGCTACAAATCATCTTAAAGATTCGTCCCCGGGTATCGATGGAATCCCTTACTCATTTATTGTCAATTCCAGCTCCTTTTCTAAACACTATTTCCTTAATCTGGTAAACAATATTTTTCTCTCCGGTTCTCCTCCTGAGGACTGGAAATCTCAGATAGTCGTTCCCATTCTAAAGGCTGGGAAAGTATTTAATGACCCTTCCGGTTACCGACCTATTGCTTTATCGTCCGCTTTGGCAAAAATTGTAGAACACCTCATCAAAAATAGATTGGAATGGATGGTGGAAAGTAGAGGCCTTTTAGCTAAAAGTCAGTTTGGTTTCCGTAAAGGATTTAGTACGATGGATAGTCTTTCGATCTTTTCGACTGACATCAGACTCGCGTTTTCCAAAGGCGAATCTGTGGTTGGGGTTTTTTTGGATATTTCTTCGGCATACGATAATGTTCTTCTCCCTTTACTCAGACAAAAGCTGCTCCAATTAAATTTACCGGAGAGATTAGTGAATTTCACTATTAACTTCCTTCTATCTAGGTCTGTCCTTATCTCTCATAGTACTGTTTCTCTCTCTCCGAGGTCGGTTTTCAAAGGTCTTCCGCAGGGCTCTGTCCTTAGTCCCCTTCTTTATAGTCTATATACTCATGATTTGGATCTGTCTGTGACTTCTTTCTGTAACGTCCTTCAGTATGCTGACGATCTCTGTCTATACTCTGTCGTCCCTAACATCCCCGACGCTGAAACCCCCCTTTCTTCAGCTCTCCATTATTTAAATTTATGGTTAAGTGATCATGGCCTGGCCCTTTCTATCCCGAAATGCGCGGTGGTGTCTTTTACTCGTAAAAGATCTATTCCTGACCTCGCTGTTTGCTGTGATGGCCTCCGGATTCCCGTTCTGGATAAGGTTAAATTTCTCGGTGTCACGTTAGATTCTAAAATGTCTGGCGTTCACCACATCAACCAGGTGATCCGGAAATGTGAGAGCAATGTGAACATCATCAGGTCCCTGTCTGGTGTATGGTGGGGTTCTCATCCGTACTCTCAAAAGCTCGTGTATAACGCTCTCATTCGTAGCCATCTAGATTATGGGTCTTTCCTTTTAGAGCCTTGCAATAAAATTGGTTTAAACTCGCTTGACAAAATTCAATTCAAGAGTCTTCGTATCGTTATTGGAGCTATGAGGTCTTCACCAACTAATGCCCTCCAGACTGAATGCGTTGACCCACCTCTTTCAATAAGGAGACAGTTCCTCTCAGATAGATTTGTGTTTAGGATCATGCAATTCCCTTCTCATGCCCTGTTACCTAAACTTCACTCTCTTTGTGCTCTAGTATCTTCCTCTCCTTACTGGTCCCACAAGGATCTCCCCTGTTTGGTTAAAAGCTATCTCAAAATTACTCGCCTTCCCTGCCCTATTTTTCAGTGTAGGTTAAATCCCCTCTATGAAACTCCTTTTGATGCACTCATGTTCCGTCCTGATATCCGACTCGACCTAAACATCGATAGAGGAGTTCCTTCCTCTGCCAATATTGACGTAAGACGCGCTATCGACAAATACTGGCCTGATTGGACTGCTTTTTATACGGATGCCTCTCAGATTTCTGACCAGGGTTGCGTAGGTTCTGCTGTTTGGATTCCCAAGTTCAAAATTATTCTTAGTTACAGGTTGCCGGCACTCTCATCGGTTTTCACTGGAGAGGCGTTGGCAATCCTTGAGGCTTTGAATTATATTGAATCTCACAATCTTGATAAGTGTGTCATCTTCACAGATTCCAAAAGTTCTCTACAGGCGATTTTATCGAACCAATTGCGCGCCAAAACCAAATTCCCGGTGATCCTTAATATAAAGCAAGTTCTCCATCGCCTCTTTGTGAAAAATGCTAGGGTCTCGTTGGCCTGGATACCTGCTCATGTTGGCATCCAGGGTAACGAGTTGGCGGATCAGCTTGCTAAGGAGGCGACTCGTTCTGGCTGTGACTCTCACTTCAGATGCTATACGCACGACCTGATTTCCCTGGCTAAGGTCCGCTTAGATTCTGACTGGCTGGCCCATTGGGTTAGATCAAGTCAAGTGAAAGGCCTGCATTACGCTGACATACAGGATAGGGTCCCTGTGAAACCTTGGTTTTTTAAATTTCGCGAGGCGAGCAAGGTAACTACGTCTACGATCTGCAGACTTAGACTTGGCCACTCTTGCACTCCTGTCTTCCTCAATAAAATTCGTGTCAGAGACAGTTCTTTGTGTGAATGTGGCTTGGATGAGGGTTTCCCCGATCACATATTCTTCGAATGTCCAAAATTGTCTTCCTCCTTGTATGATCTTCTCCCTCCCTTCATTCCCCGTCCTATTAACTTTAAATCTCTTCTTCGTTATGTCTTTACTCCTTTTATTAACATATTGTGTGATTTTATTAGCTCTAATAATATAAGACTTTAATCTAACCTGTATCCTCCATTTTGTGTATCCATACTAATTTTGTGTTTGTCCTAGGGTGACTCCACATCAGCACTCAGCCGAAAAGGGGTTAAATAACAAAATTATTTCCTTGCTGCTGCTTACTCGTTGACGTGGACAGAATCAACCGCACACTTGTCATTTAAACTGACATTGGCCCAAGCCTTACGGCCGCCATAAAGGGAGAATAGAATAGAATATTTATTATGAAGTGCTATCCTATCTTGACTCTTCAAGCTGGAAGTAAAGTAGCAAATTGATTGTTTATACAAGAAATGCTAATTCGAAGCATAAAACTTTATTATGTTATTATTGGCAGCCATGTGTGTTTCTGATGTCACCTTATCTTGACTAAACATTTTTTGTCACCGCCAAATCTGACATAACTTTGTAAGTGGGTGGCAATGTGTAGCAAAAACACATTGAAAACAATAAATCTGTATTTTACGAGTGCAGCATGTCTTTATCGTTTCAAAAATATGTTAAATCACGTCTGAATAACATCCTTTGTTTTGCGCATAAGATGAGACACATTTGAATCGGGTGTTTTGGAAATATCACAAGCCATCTTTGTGTTCTCATGTAATTTGGCTAGTCCGTTAGCTTACGCAATTCATTGCATGATAGATATGCGGTTCCTCTTTAGGAACCCCAATGAGGTTCATGCATTGAATTAAGGTGTCATTTCGAATGGTTTCGCTGACCAGTGACAATACTGTTTCTGCCACAATAAACAGCAGAGTGAGACTAGTATAACTTTTTCAAGGTCTCAAATTGAATGCCAGTCCCACCGTCTCACGGTAGAAGACCCGGCTACCATCGAGTATGTCACCCGCTACATTGCGGGCATGAAGCAGCAATACACACAGAGCAATGGACGAAGACCCTTCGGTATATCCTGCCTGATTGGAGGTTTCGATTACGATGGAACCCCCCACCTGTTCCAGACGGAACCCTCGGGGATTTACTACGAGTGGAAGGTTAGTTTGAGCATAAGAATAAGACCGACAGAATCATATATGTTCATATTACTTTAGTAGCAGGGGAGAATGCGTACGTTACTATCCCGTCTGTACACAGTATACAGAAATAGAGGAAATCAATGTAATGTTAAGAAGATATTTTTTTTTGTAGATTCTTCATTTCTATCATTTCCTTTAGGTACATAACGAATTGTCAAGATTATCTTATCAAGGCTCAGGTATGTAGTAGGGATGTGCAATGATTTACATAACCTTTGATAAGTTAAAACAATCTTCAATTTAACATTATGCCCAAGGTGAACAAAATATTGATCAGAATCATGAACATCAAGGGATTAATAAACGGCCCCATAGTATAACTGGTGAAGGTCGCAGTAGTCCGGTTGATGAGGGCCGTGCACGAATGGCTATGTTTAGCAGTGGACGACTTTTGATGACGATGATGAATGCTACTTCATCTACGATCGAGACATGAATAAGCAGATGGAGTCGCAGCTCAAGATTTGGAGTAAGGTTAGCGTCAAATAGTTCGTGACACCCAAAGTAGCCAAATAGTTCACAACAGTCATTGTTACAGTTGAAATAAGGTGTTACTAACTTTTTTTTTGGCCACTTTGGGTGTCACGAACTATTTGACGCTGACTCTATCTAAATATATAAAAGAAGAAACTGACTGACTGACTGACTGACTGACTGACTGACTGACTGACTGACTGACTGACTGACATATCAGCGCACAGCCCAAACCGCTGGTTTTAGAGATTCCAAATTTGGCACGTAGGTTCCTTATAAGGTCTAGGGGTGCACTAAGAAAGGATTTTTCAAAATTCGACCCCTAAAGGGGTTAAATGGGGGTCCAAAGTTTGTATGGGGAAACAAGATTAGTTAGACTATTTTATTCGAAACTTCACATGAGTATTCCTAACGATAAATGAGTAAACACCTGTTTCAGGTTTTTTGAAAATTCAACCCCTAAAAGGGGATAGGGAGTGACAAAGTCTGAAAATCAACGTGGGTATTATTATTATTATATTATAGTGGGTAGTATTGTTTGTACGGTTTATTGGGTCGCTGATTACGAAAACAATAACACACACACACACACACACACAAATTTCCGGGAACGGGAAAAAACGGGATTTATTATATTCGATTCCGAGTGACCCTATCTAAGTAACTATACTTAATAAATATACTGTTCAAATTTCGTACACAAGGAGATGATTACAAAACTAAGAAAATAATTTCAGGATTTTTGGAAATTCTCACGGGATAAGGAAAAAACGGGATTTATATTATACCTATTCAGTTCAACGAAATCCTGAACTATAATTACTAGACTTCAAATTTGGCATAGAAGTAGGTGATTATAATAGTAAAAAACAGTTTTAAGGATTTTCGAAAATTCCAACGGGATAAGGAAATACGGGATTTATATTCAGTTCTACGGGATCGATTTTTCGTTTTAATTATCGTAGAAAACTGAAATTTGGCCTTCAGGTTCCTTGGGGAGTATAGGGGAGCACTATACAAAAGGATTTCCCAAAATTTTGATGGAAATGAACGGGGGAAAAAATGGGATTTTTTGTTATACTGCTTGCTGGTCGTAGAAAGTTGAAATTTGGCATGTAGGTTGTTTGGAGAGTGTAGAGGAGCATTAAGAGAGGAATTTCCAAAATTCCCACGGGAACGGGAAAAAACGGGATTTTTTGTTTTACAGGTCGTAGAAAGCTGAAATTTGGCATGTAGGTTGCTTGATGAGTGTAGGGAAGCACTAAGAGACAATTTTCTGAAATTCCCACGGGAACGGGAAAAACGGGACTTTTCGTTTTACTGGTTGTAGAAAGCTGAAATACGACATGTAGGTTGCTTGGGGAGTGTAGAGAAGCATTAAGAGAGGACTTTCCAAAATTCCCACGGGAACGGGAAAAAACGGGATTTTTCGTTTTACTGGTCGTAGAAAGCTGAAACTTGGCATGTAGGTTGCTTAAAGAGTGTAGAGGAGCATTAAGAGAGGAAATTTCAAAATTCCCACGATAACGGGAAAAAACGGGATTTTTTGTTTTACAGGTCGTAGAAAGCTGAAATTTGGCATGTAGGTTGCTTGATGAGTGTAGGGAAGCACTAAGAGACAATTTCCTGAAATTTCCACGGGAACGCGAAAACGGGACTTTTCATTTTACTGGTTGTAGAACACTCAAATTCAGCATTTAGGTTGTTTGGAGAGTGTAGAGAAGCATTAAGAGAGGAATTTCCAAAATTCCCACGGGAACGGGAAAAAACGGTATTTTTCGTTTTACTGGTCGTAGAAAGCTGAAATTTGGCAAGTGGGTTCTTTGGGGAGTGTAGGGAGCATTAAGAGAACATTTCCCGAAATTCTTACGGGAACGGGAAAAAAACGGGATTGAAATACTCCTGGTGCACGCGAGCGAAGCCGCGGGCAAAAGCTATTTGTCAATAAATGAAGTATACGCGGACGAAGTCGCGGGAAAAAGCTAGTCTATATATAAGACGGAACCCAACTTTACCGACATCGTTTTCTTTGTTTTTAACTGTGTTCGCCAGGCCAGTTCTGCGGGCAGATATGATAAGACCACTAGGGAGTTTTTGGAGAAGAACTACACACCAGAGGCAGTGGTGACGAACAAGGGCGCTATCAAGCTGGCCATCAGAACCTTGCTCGAGATCGTGCAGTCTGGCCAGAGGAATATTGAGGTAAGATTTATCTATACTAGCTTGGCTTTGACTTCAAACAGGCATTTTGAGTATAGAGACTAAAGTAACATTTTAAGAGCCACTTGCATGGGCCAGGGTTAACCTCTTAACCCCGTGTTAGATGCTAACCCGGGGCTAAGTATTTTATGTCAAAATGTATGGAACTGTCAAACCTGACCCCGAGTTAGCGATTTAATTTTTTAACTCTGGACTGTGCAAAACATGAGAAGTGAAAAAATTATAATTGTTTTTAAATTAATCCCTCATAGGTAAAATACATAAAATTTTGATTCATTTTGTAGAGCTTACCTAAATTAGCGGGGTCTGGAAAATGTTTAATTTTCCTGTTATAAGAAAAAAACTCTATCATCAAAAGCAACCCACTCATTCATTGTATAATGTGTCACCAGGTAGCAGTGTTAAAGCTGGCCCAGCCTGTTCGGATGTTAGAGCAGGACGCAATCAATGCCGTCGCGAGGGAGATAGAGCAGGAGAAAGCAGACGCCGAGAAGAATAAGAAATAGAAGCGACACTGAAGTATGTTACGACTACGACTATTTACATAGGTCAAAGGTTTTATGAAATACATTGTTTTGAATATAGCGTATCAAAGAAGTATAGTCAGCAGCCGTGGATGAGAACTAAACTCGGGTGCAAAGAAACCGAGTCCCTTTTCATACAACTTTGTACGGAAAGTGATACGGTTTTTTTTACTAGTATTATATTATACTACGGACGGAGCTCAAAATTATTACTTCCGGGTTAAAAAGGGGGGGATGTCGATCTTTTCCAAATCCGCAATAACTCTTCCACGTATGCTGCTGACTATAACTACTGAATGCAATGCATGTTTTCGTTTCTTTTAAAGTTCCTACTTAATTAGCTGTTGGCTATTTCCCACGACATCGCTAGTGAAGTATTCGTTTATCGCTATCCCAAGGGACTTACCGCCAAGGCTAAGACTAACTTAACAATCATTTGTCCTTATCTGTCACATTGACATTTACCTTTCACAGATAAGGACAAACGATTGCTAAGTTAGCAGAGGCCTATAGAGCGTTTATGAATAAGGGGGTTAATTTTGAACCCAATACGAAGAAAAATCTATACAGGAGTGTTCTGTCATACTCCAATCATCTGCTGGAATATTCCGAAATAATAAGACCTTGTAATAGTTGTAATAGTAGTGAGATGAGCGTTGACTTAAAAAAAAGCTGTTCAAAGTTTTACGATCATCGTAGTGCGTAGTGTTTTTTCAATTGTCTTTTTCTGTTACTCGACCCACTAAAGCGTGAAAATAATAATTTAAATTGATCAAAATAGTTATTTATTTAACTCAGCACATCATTAATAATTATTCGATAGCAGATAAACACGTTTTTTGTACAATTAGGACGTTGTTGAGTTTGAAATATTTCAAGTATTCGTGTTCTTAATCGTTCATTTTCAATCAATCATTTCTGTAGCAGTTTGAGTTAGTATCGTTTTCGCAGACGTCAAATTAATAATAAATTAATAATGATGCTTTATAATTTGTAATTGACGTCTCTGTGTCCGCCAGTAAGCTGTAAAGTAATAATTTAACTACTGATAAAGGTAAACAAGTCAAGTCGAACAACGTTAGTAAATAATTAAATAAAGCACCTAGTGAATTGGACTTTTTATACTATGTACTTACATGTGCGAGTAAAATCCAGGAATTAATTATCATAAAGAATATTTAAAAACACGTGCTTACACTGCAACAATTTTTGTATATGCAGAAATGTCTACAAAATAATGATTCCAGCTTTACATCTTTTAAATTGCCGTTTATTTAAGCATTCCAAATTCAAACGCCACACTTTTTTATTTTGAATGTTTACGGTCTCATTTTTTGTTTATGGGCAGTATCAATATTAACACTAATTGTTTTTTTTGCCTACGTGACTATGAAGGCAGACGCGGCGTCATACTGCCTTAATACCTACGGATGTTTAAAAAAAGCAAACACAGATATCTTCCTGATAAACTATCAAGGGACTGATACAAGAGATAAAAGTTTAATCTTTAATATTTTAGTCCGTGGATGAAGGAAATATTAGAGACGTCAGAAAGTGCATTGGTACTTGTAAGTCTCTGATATCTTGACGGTGATTAAATTCGCTGCATTTTAATCAAGATTGAGCAATTAATTATTGATTGTGTTTTGTTATTAGACAACTTACTTTACTATTGCATCTTTATTGAATATTTCGAGTTTTATAACTACTATATATACTTACTTACCCCTGACCTGGCCTAACTTTATTGTGAATATCTCCTACCAGGCCATCATTACAAACACGTAGTGGCTGATTGATTACCTGTAAAAAAAAACAAAATTAAGCAATTGAGTAAACCGCCATCTATCGAATTCAGCTCGAACTGCGGACTCTGTTACGTAGCTTTCCCGCGTCGCGCCTGTTCGTTGTAGTTACTCAGAGCTCCCACTAGAGAGCGCTAGCGGGCCGGCGCGCACGCACGCGTGTTATGTCATAGATATGTATGTCATATGACTTGGTCAACGACCGAAGAGCAAAACAATCAAAATCAAAGCAATTGCTAGCGACGACACGTGATAAAAGGTGTTTGGGGGAAGTGCGAATCTTTATTGGCGGTGTGTCTCGTCATAGATCTAGGTCTAGCAGAGTAAATAACAGGTTACCTATGTAGTTATTCCTTTTTTATTCTCCTATTTTTTAGTTCTAGCAGAGTAAATAACAGGTTACCTATGTAGTTATTCCTTTTTTATTCTCCTATTTTTAAGTAACTGTCGGCCTGTCTGTATGTCTGTTCTGTTACCTTTTCACGATTAAACCGCTGGACCGATTTAGTTGAAACTTGGTATACCTACATGTAGTTTGTCCCTGGGAAGGACTTAGTTTCTATCCCGAAAAAATTGTTCCCGCGGGATAGCAATTTTGCGCAGACGGAGTCGAGGGCACCAGCTAGTACTAAATAATCCTAGAGGGGTCAAGCCAAATTTCATGAAATGTCACCAAGGGATAGAGGGGGTCGAAAAATCACCAAATTCATCTCACATAATTAATGAACACCCCTTTTTCCTACTCTAAACTCACTTCTAGATTTTTTTTAAAACACTCATTTTTTCATCCAATTGTCGTTTCTGGCTTTGAACCCTGACCCGCAAGCAGCAGCATTCCATTACACTTGTATTATCCCGTGTGAAAGTACGCTTAGCGTTTTGCGGTTGGACTGTGTGGCTGCTAAGCCAGCGGGTGACAGGATCCAGGTGGCGATTTTTGAAAACAGCAAGCTGGAGTGTTATTCGATATTGGTGATGATAATATGTGCTGAATTAATAATAAATTAAAAAATTAATAACCTCCCACACATACGTAAATAAGAAAATAATTCAATTTTATGCCCAAAATGCCTTACAACATTTTGGAAAATGACTGATGTTCTTCAAACTGCAAGACTAATTTTTACCAAAAATGTGTACGTGTAACTGGCTTTCGAATGAAAAAAAAACAGCATCGAAATCGGTCCATCCGTTTGAGAGCTACGATGCCAGAGACATACAGACAGACAGACACAAACACACACACACACACACACACACACACACACACACATCGACGTCAAACTTATATATCTCGCTATTATTATCTCGCCTAGTTAATTGAAGATATATTAAGTCTACGCGGACGAAGTCGCGGATAAAAGCTAGTTGAATATAAAATACTTTTCATCCATTAACTAGCTCGGTGAAGGTCGTATTGGAAGGATACTCTACTATACATACATGTACAGAAACACTGATTGCAGGTGTGCGAAGCCGGGGCGGGTCGCTAGTATTGTATATAGTGGAGTGCACAACAGTCCTGGATTTATAACTAGGCCGTATAGGCCGCGGCCTAGGGGCGGCAGCGTCCTAGGGGCGGCAGATTTCAGAGGACGGTCACTCGATTTCAGACGATAAAAGTCAAACACGTCAAACACGGGCGGCGGAAAAAAGTAGGCTACACTTATATAAAATATAAATCTGGCACTGGTGCACATACATAAATAAACTAACCAACCAACCAATCACATCAGTTCAAATGTTTGGCCTATCCGCTTCCGCTTATCCCGTCGCTAACCTAATGGCCCGATAATAACTCTCGTTATAATTCCATGTTTCACTAAGCAAAGCTTTAGAAATGTAGCATTTTGAAGCTAAACGCTCGAACTTTCTTCTGAGGTCACTAGTAAGTGCCGCATGCGACGCCACTTATCGTTGTTAAACATACTTAGTATTAGTACAGTCGCCATCAGATATATATCGTAGCGGGCGAGGTCCTCAAATAATTCGTAGCAGCCTTAAATTTCAATAAATTCATTACACTCATAAGGTTAATAACATCAGAACACGCAATTAGTCAAAAATATAATAGCAGCGCCTTTTCAATAAAATCGGGACGTCACAAATCGTCAAAGGTATCGATGCAGACAGGCTGACCATAAAGATCGGAACATTTTTGGAAAATATACCTTAACTTTGTGACAAACAGTTTAAATAACAGTGTTTTTAGTAATAAAATTAGTTTTATAAAATAGAACTACATGCTTTGACTTATAACAGCAGAAGAAAAATTTTATTCATAAAAAAAAGTATATTTGGCAATTTAGTGGCCAGTAAGAATTTATACTTTATACAACGAAAAAGGTTTTATGTTACTAACACAGTGAATTATGCATGCAGACGCGTACACTATATAGGGTGACACATCTTTCATTTTGGCATGACGTTTGAGCCTTATTTGTATTTTGTTTGAAATTCGAATCTATTATTATATACGTATGGTTTATTTTCCACATATGTTCCGATATTTATGATCAGCCTGACTGCGTCGATACCTTTGACGATATGTGCTTCCTGATATTTTTAGCTTATTGAACGTCCCGAATTTATTGAAAAGTCGCTACTCTTATATTTATGACGGATTGCGTGTTCCGATGTTATTAACCATATCTAGTGTAACGAATTTATTGAAATTTAATGCTGCTCCGAAATATTTGAGGACCTCGCCCGCTACGATATATCTGATGGCGACTGTACAAGTAAGGTATAGTTAGTTGTAAAGTGCCGGAGAGTGGACATGGACATTCCGTACATAGGGGGGCGTTTTACAAAAAAAAGTCCACATGATCATTTTTTCCAGAATTTAACTATTTTAGGTTTTTCTCACTCAGAATCGTTTACCCTATCGATCGAACAAGAAAGAATGTGTCCCAAAATTTCCATTCCAGTTCGTCACTTTTTTTAATCAGGTATTTAAGTATTTATGAAACGTGACGAGCAGGAAAAAAAATCCATGGTAAAATCTGGGACACATTTTTTCTTGTATTTAGAATCGATAGGGTAATTTTGAGTAAGATAAAACCAAAATATTTAAATTCTGGAAAAAATGTACTTGTGGACTTTTCTTTTGGAAAACGCTCAGGGCCTGTATCATCACTCTCTGTTAAGTTCCAGCTAACTTAACTGTCAGTTATCTATGATTCCGTATCTATTTATTACTCCGAAACAGACAGAGACGTCATCATGGATAACTGACACTTTAGATAAATCGAACTTGACAGAGAGTGGTGAAACAGGGCCTGTATTAATTTTTTGAAGTCGATGATTGTAAAACCACGCCATTTCCTATGCTGGTAGCTCTTTAATTATATTTAGAATTCTTTTTCAAGTTTTTTAATGTTCGGTGTGAAAAGTTGTATGAGCCACTCGGGTGCAAATTTATATTCATCTTGGGCGTTAACAATTGAATCCCTCATTACGCTCCGGATTCTACTTTAGAATTCCTCGCTACGCTCAGGATTCTATTGTAGAATCCTTCGCTACATTCTGGATTCAATAGCGCCCTCGCCGTAAATAAATCATTTTGCTCCCTTGTGACACAAATTACTAATAGTTCCCGCGGGATTGCGCAAAGCGAATTTTACGCACACGGAGTCGCGGGCAACCGCTATAAGAGGTAAAAGTCATATATTTTTTGTCAACCGGCGATGCCGGAACTGCCGGAACGTTCAGTATTAATCCTAAAAGGTTAATAGGATAAAAAGATTATAGCCAGACATCATTATTATCTGCTGATCATTCGCAGCCACACAGCTGCTTAAATCAATTGTAATGACAATAATCATTGTCAATGTTCTCGGTAATAAAGCTGTAATCGCGTGTCATAATTACAAGTTGTCATTGTTTGTAATTACAACGCGTCAACAGTTATTATTTAACTGTCAGAGGGCAGGGATTATAGACCGACCGCTTAACTGAGTCCTCGCCAGCGCGGTGCAGGGGCGCGGGGGACGACAAAGGGGACCGAGAGCGGTGCGGGCGGGTACTGCGCCTGCACTCTCGGCTCCCGCGGTCGTCCCACCCCGCGCCCATGCACCGCACGGGCGAGGACTCATATAAGCGGTCGGTCTATAGAAAGAATTGAGACTATAATAAATAAAGGGTACAGGGAAGAGCATTTAATCCATCTTTTTACATGATGTTTGAGTTAACCTCAAAATGTAGAGCTAATGAAATTGCATTTTGAGGTTATAATGTAATTTTCAAAAAAAGAGCGCTTAGACATTGTTATTTTTATTTCCCTGTAAATGCCATTCAAAAGAATGTCAATGAAGCTATAATAAACTATTAATAGAATATTAATTAAATTTGTATGAGGATCCAAAAGAGTACACAGCTGTCCTTCAAAAAACACTTCAAAGATCTAATGCGATTCATTTGCGTTTCAAAATAAGCTTGTAGAGGATCTGATATCCTATCCTGGTACTTAATCTCTCCCTCCGACTTACGCCTGACGCGAGTTTAACATTTTTTACCCATCCCAAAAAGTGCTCAGCGCAGCGCACAAGTATTTACTTCAAAATCATATAGGACATATTTACCAATGTAAAGTAGATCCTCCTGCTTTTATTACGGCCGCAAAATTTCCCTGTAATCATTGCTAGCGTTATCGACTCAAAACTTAATTTTCAATCTTTGATTAAACCAAGTCCAAACCAAGTACTGCCGTAAAAAAGGTCTATATATGTAAATGAATGAAACAGAATAGGCAGCATGTCCGCTTGTTTGTATCAATGTTTAGAAGGAAGCGAATTGGACGCGAACGAAGCTAACGCGCAAACATGCGCCGGCGCTGGTTTTTGGCAATTAACGCGGCCGTGTGAACTCGCCTTTAGGTTAGTGGCGCTCAAAGTTTTCTACAATTTTCTACATATTTTTTATGTATGTAAAGTTGTTGACCGACAATAGTAATAAGCTGTGCACTTATCCCTTAAAAATATGGGATATGCATTAGCTAGCTTTCACTGGATGAGGTTAAAATTAAGATGTGTGTGAACCTAGCATATCAATTTCCAGAATCTCAAAAAATAATCGGTGTTCTAGTAGCATCCCCAATAGTTCTACAGTTCTAGATACTTTTTTTTAATAGTTCTGCTCTTTTTCCCCGAAAAAAATCATTTTGAAAAATTCGATAAAATGAGATGCTAACTTCACAGAACAAGTTCCAGCATCTCAGCAGTTCTCGATTTCTAGACGCTTAAAACATATGAAAATGCATAGTTCTATTGTATACAGCCAACATAGCAATAGTTCTAACGAAAAAACCGAATTTTTCAAAAAAAATAATTTCGGTAAAGTGAGATGCTAACTTCCCACTACAACTTTCAGCATCTCAAGAGTTCTCGGTTTCTAGTCGCCTAAAACGCATGAAAATGCATAGTTCTATCGTTTATAGGCAACATAGCAATAGTTCTGGCGAAAAAACTAAAATAATCACTTATGATTTATGTTTATGTCCAAAGACATTTTCAACAGTTCTACCCAGCATCTCAGCTGATTTCGATAGGAACAAGACAAATAAGCAAAAAGCAACAAAGAGCTACCTTTTTAACGTGACCTAGCAAAAGTTCTGGCTAAAACACGAAAAAAAAAACGGATATATGTTGAAATGCTATGTTTTTCTAAGAGTTCTACCCAGCATCTCAGCTGATTTCGATAGGAACAGGACAAGTAAGCCTAAAATAACAAAGAGCAACCTATTTAACGCGACCTAGTTAAAATTCTGGCTAAAACGCTAAAAAAAACTGATATATGTCGATATGCTATGTTTTTCTAAGAGTTCTACCCAGCATCTCAGCTGATTTCGATAGGAACAAGACACATAAGCACAAAGCAACAATAAGCTAAATTTTTAACGAGACCTAGCTAAAGTTCTTTCTAAAACACGAAAAAAAAACTAATGTATGTCGATATGCTATGTTTTTCTAAGAGTTCTACCCAGCATCTCAGCTGATTTCGATAGGAACAGGACAAGTAAGCAAAAAGCAACAAGTAGCTACCTTTTTAACGAGACCTAGCTAAAGTTCTGGCTAAAACACGAAAAAAAAAACGGATATATGTTGAAATGCTATGTTATTTTAACAGTTCTGCCCAGCATCTCAGCTGATTTCGATAGGAACAAGACAAATAAGCATAAAGCAACAAAGAGCTACCTTTTTAAAGTGACCTAGCAAAAGTTCTGGCTAAAACACGAAAAAAAAACTAATGTATGTCGATATGCTATGTTTTTGTAACAGTTCTACCCAGCATCTCAACTGATTTCGATAGGAACAAGACAAATAAGCAAAAAGCAACAAAGAGCTACCTTTTTAACGAGACCTAACTAAAGTTCTGGCAAAAAATAATAAAAAAAACCGATATATGTTGAAATGCTATGTTATTTTAACAGTTCTACCCAGTATCTCAGCTGATTTCGATAGGAACAGTACAAGTAAGCTTAAAATAACACAGAGCAATCTATTTAACGCGACCTAGTTAAAGTTCTGGCTGAAACGCTAAAAAAAACTGACGTATGTCGATATGCTATGTTTTTCTAAGAGTTCTACCCAGCATCTCAGCTGATTTCGATAGAAACAAGACAAATAAGCATAAAACAACAATAAGCTAAATTTTTAACGAGACCTAGCAAAAGTTCTTTCTAAAACACGAAAAAAAAAACTAATGTATGTCGATATGCTATGTTTTTCTAAGAGTTCTACCCAGCATCTCAGCTGATTTCGATAGGAACAAGACAAATAAGCAAAAAGCAACAAAGAGCTTCCTTTTTAACGAGACCTAGCTAAAGTTCTGACAAAAAATAGAAAAAAAAACAGATATATGTTGAAATGCCATGTTATTTTAACAGTTCTACCCAGCATCTCAGCTGATTTCGATAGGAACAAGACAAATAAGCATAAAGCAACAATAAGCTAAATTTTTAACGAGACCTAGCTAAAGTTCTGGCTAAAACGCTAAAAAAAAACTGATATATGTCGATATGCTATGTTTTTCTAAGAGTTCTACCCAGCATCAGCTGATTTCGATAGGAACAAGACAAATAAGCATAAAACAACAATAAGCTAAATTTTTAACGAGACCTAGCAAAAGTTCTTTCTAAAACACGAAAAAAAAAACTAATGTATGTCGATATGCTATGTTTTTCTAAGAGTTCTATCCAGCATCTCAGCTGATTTCGATAGGAACAAGAAAAATAAGCAAAAAGCAACAAAGAGCTTCCTTTTTAACGAGACCTAGCTAAAGTTCTGACAAAAAATAGAAAAAAAACGGATATATGTTGAAATGCTATGTTATTTTAACAGTTCTACCCAGCATCTCAGCTGATTTCGATAGGAACAGGACAAGTAAGCAAAAAGCAACAAGGAGCTACTTTTTTAACGAGACCTAGCTAAAGTTCTGGCTAAAACACGAAAAAAAAACGGATATATGTTGAAATGCTATGTTTTTCTAAGAGTTCTACCCAGCATCTCAGCTGATTTCGATAGGAACAAAACAAATAAGCATAAAGCAACAATAAGCTAAATTTTTAACGAGACCTAGCTAAAGTTCTGGCTAAAACGTTAAAAAAAAACTGATGTATGTCGATATGCTATGTTTTTCTAAGAGTTCTACCCAGCATCTCAGCTGATTTCGATAGGAACAGGACAAGTAAGCCTAAAATAACAAAGAGCAACCTATTTAACGCGACCTAGTTAAAGTTCTGGCTGAAACGCTAAAAAAACTGACGTATGTCGATATGCTATGTTTTTCTAAGAGTTCTACCCAGCATCTCAGCTGATTTCGATAGGAACAAGACAAATAAGCATAAAACAACAATAAGCTAAATTTTTAACGAGACCTAGCAAAAGTTCTTTCTAAAACACGAAAAAAAAAAACTAATGCATGTCGATATGCTATGTTTTTCTAAGAGTTCTACCCAGCATCTCAGCTGATTTCGATAGGAACAAGACAAATAAGCAAAAAGCAACAAAGAGCTTCCTTTTTAACGAGACCTAGCTAAAGTTCTGGCTAAAACGCTAAAAAAAAACTGATGTATGTCGATATGCTATGTTTTTCTAAGAGTTCTACCCAGCATCTCAGCTGATTTCGATAGGAACAGGACAAGTAAGCCTAAAATAACAAAGAGCAACCTATTTAACGCGACCTAGTTAAAGTTCTGGCTAAAACGCTAAAAAAAACTGATATATGTCGATATGCTATGTTTTTCTAAGAGTTCTACCCAGCATCTCAGCTGATTTCGATAGGAACAAGACAAATAAGCATAAAGCAACAATAAGCTAAATTTTTAACGAAACCTAGCTAAAGTTCTGGCTAAAACGCTAAAAAAAAACTGATGTATGTCGATATGCTATGTTTTTCTAAGAGTTCTACCCAGCATCTCAGCTGATTTCGATAGGAACAGGACAAGTAAGCCTAAAATAACAAAGAGCAACCTATTTAACGCGACCTAGTTAAAGTTCTGGCTAAAACGCTAAAAAAAACTGATATATGTCGATATGCTATGTTTTTCTAAGAGTTCTACCCAGCATCTCAGCTGATTTCGATAGGAACAAGACAAATAAGCATAAAGCAACAAAGAGCTACCTTTTTAACGTGACCTAGCAAAAGTTCTGGCTAAAACACGAAAAAAAAAACGGATATATGTTGAAATGCTATGTTTTTCTAAGAGTTCTACCCAGCATCTCAGCTGATTTCGATAGGAACAGGACAAGTAAGCCTAAAATAACAAAGAGCAACCTATTTAACGCGACCTAGTTAAAATTCTGGCTAAAACGCTAAAAAAAACTGATATATGTCGATATGCTATGTTTTTCTAAGAGTTCTACCCAGCATCTCAGCTGATTTCGATAGGAACAAGACAAATAAGCATAAAACAACAATAAGCTAAATTTTTAACGAGACCTAGCAAAAGTTCTTTCTAAAACACGAAAAAAAAAACTAATGTATGTCGATATGCTATGTTTTTCTAAGAGTTCTACCCAGCATCTCAGCTGATTTCGATAGGAACAAGACAAATAAGCATAAAGCAACAATAAGCTAAATTTTTAACGAGACCTAGCTAAAGTTCTTTCTAAAACACGAAAAAAAAAACTAATGTATGTCGATATGCTATGTTTTTCTAAGAGTTCTACCCAGCATCTCAGCTGATTTCGATAGGAACAGGACAAGTAAGCAAAAAGCAACAAGTAGCTACCTTTTTAACGAGACCTAGCTAAAGTTCTGGCTAAAACACGAAAAAAAAAACGGATATATGTTGAAATGCTATGTTATTTTAACAGTTCTGCCCAGCATCTCAGCTGATTTCGATAGGAACAAGACAAATAAGCATAAAGCAACAAAGAGCTACCTTTTTAAAGTGACCTAGCAAAAGTTCTGGCTAAAACACGAAAAAAAAACTAATGTATGTCGATATGCTATGTTTTTGTAACAGTTCTACCCAGCATCTCAACTGATTTCGATAGGAACAAGACAAATAAGCAAAAAGCAACAAAGAGCTACCTTTTTAACGAGACCTAACTAAAGTTCTGGCAAAAAATAATAAAAAAAACCGATATATGTTGAAATGCTATGTTATTTTAACAGTTCTACCCAGTATCTCAGCTGATTTCGATAGGAACAGTACAAGTAAGCTTAAAATAACACAGAGCAATCTATTTAACGCGACCTAGTTAAAGTTCTGGCTGAAACGCTAAAAAAAACTGACGTATGTCGATATGCTATGTTTTTCTAAGAGTTCTACCCAGCATCTCAGCTGATTTCGATAGAAACAAGACAAATAAGCATAAAACAACAATAAGCTAAATTTTTAACGAGACCTAGCAAAAGTTCTTTCTAAAACACGAAAAAAAAAACTAATGTATGTCGATATGCTATGTTTTTCTAAGAGTTCTACCCAGCATCTCAGCTGATTTCGATAGGAACAAGACAAATAAGCAAAAAGCAACAAAGAGCTTCCTTTTTAACGAGACCTAGCTAAAGTTCTGACAAAAAATAGAAAAAAAAACAGATATATGTTGAAATGCCATGTTATTTTAACAGTTCTACCCAGCATCTCAGCTGATTTCGATAGGAACAAGACAAATAAGCATAAAGCAACAATAAGCTAAATTTTTAACGAGACCTAGCTAAAGTTCTGGCTAAAACGCTAAAAAAAAACTGATATATGTCGATATGCTATGTTTTTCTAAGAGTTCTACCCAGCATCAGCTGATTTCGATAGGAACAAGACAAATAAGCATAAAACAACAATAAGCTAAATTTTTAACGAGACCTAGCAAAAGTTCTTTCTAAAACACGAAAAAAAAAACTAATGTATGTCGATATGCTATGTTTTTCTAAGAGTTCTATCCAGCATCTCAGCTGATTTCGATAGGAACAAGAAAAATAAGCAAAAAGCAACAAAGAGCTTCCTTTTTAACGAGACCTAGCTAAAGTTCTGACAAAAAATAGAAAAAAAACGGATATATGTTGAAATGCTATGTTATTTTAACAGTTCTACCCAGCATCTCAGCTGATTTCGATAGGAACAGGACAAGTAAGCAAAAAGCAACAAGGAGCTACTTTTTTAACGAGACCTAGCTAAAGTTCTGGCTAAAACACGAAAAAAAAACGGATATATGTTGAAATGCTATGTTTTTCTAAGAGTTCTACCCAGCATCTCAGCTGATTTCGATAGGAACAAAACAAATAAGCATAAAGCAACAATAAGCTAAATTTTTAACGAGACCTAGCTAAAGTTCTGGCTAAAACGTTAAAAAAAAACTGATGTATGTCGATATGCTATGTTTTTCTAAGAGTTCTACCCAGCATCTCAGCTGATTTCGATAGGAACAGGACAAGTAAGCCTAAAATAACAAAGAGCAACCTATTTAACGCGACCTAGTTAAAGTTCTGGCTGAAACGCTAAAAAAACTGACGTATGTCGATATGCTATGTTTTTCTAAGAGTTCTACCCAGCATCTCAGCTGATTTCGATAGGAACAAGACAAATAAGCATAAAACAACAATAAGCTAAATTTTTAACGAGACCTAGCAAAAGTTCTTTCTAAAACACGAAAAAAAAAAAACTAATGCATGTCGATATGCTATGTTTTTCTAAGAGTTCTACCCAGCATCTCAGCTGATTTCGATAGGAACAAGACAAATAAGCAAAAAGCAACAAAGAGCTTCCTTTTTAACGAGACCTAGCTAAAGTTCTGGCTAAAACGCTAAAAAAAAACTGATGTATGTCGATATGCTATGTTTTTCTAAGAGTTCTACCCAGCATCTCAGCTGATTTCGATAGGAACAGGACAAGTAAGCCTAAAATAACAAAGAGCAACCTATTTAACGCGACCTAGTTAAAGTTCTGGCTAAAACGCTAAAAAAAACTGATATATGTCGATATGCTATGTTTTTCTAAGAGTTCTACCCAGCATCTCAGCTGATTTCGATAGGAACAAGACAAATAAGCATAAAGCAACAATAAGCTAAATTTTTAACGAAACCTAGCTAAAGTTCTGGCTAAAACGCTAAAAAAAAACTGATGTATGTCGATATGCTATGTTTTTCTAAGAGTTCTACCCAGCATCTCAGCTGATTTCGATAGGAACAGGACAAGTAAGCCTAAAATAACAAAGAGCAACCTATTTAACGCGACCTAGTTAAAGTTCTGGCTAAAACGCTAAAAAAAACTGATATATGTCGATATGCTATGTTTTTCTAAGAGTTCTACCCAGCATCTCAGCTGATTTCGATAGGAACAAGACAAATAAGCATAAAGCAACAAAGAGCTACCTTTTTAACGTGACCTAGCAAAAGTTCTGGCTAAAACACGAAAAAAAAACGGATATATGTTGAAATGCTATGTTTTTCTAAGAGTTCTACCCAGCATCTCAGCTGATTTCGATAGGAACAGGACAAGTAAGCCTAAAATAACAAAGAGCAACCTATTTAACGCGACCTAGTTAAAATTCTGGCTAAAACGCTAAAAAAAACTGATATATGTCGATATGCTATGTTTTTCTAAGAGTTCTACCCAGCATCTCAGCTGATTTCGATAGGAACAAGACAAATAAGCATAAAACAACAATAAGCTAAATTTTTAACGAGACCTAGCAAAAGTTCTTTCTAAAACACGAAAAAAAAAACTAATGTATGTCGATATGCTATGTTTTTCTAAGAGTTCTACCCAGCATCTCAGCTGATTTCGATAGGAACAAGACAAATAAGCATAAAGCAACAATAAGCTAAATTTTTAACGAGACCTAGCTAAAGTTCTTTCTAAAACACGAAAAAAAAAACTAATGTATGTCGATATGCTATGTTTTTCTAAGAGTTCTACCCAGCATCTCAGCTGATTTCGATAGGAACAGGACAAGTAAGCAAAAAGCAACAAGTAGCTACCTTTTTAACGAGACCTAGCTAAAGTTCTGGCTAAAACACGAAAAAAAAAACGGATATATGTTGAAATGCTATGTTATTTTAACAGTTCTGCCCAGCATCTCAGCTGATTTCGATAGGAACAAGACAAATAAGCATAAAGCAACAAAGAGCTACCTTTTTAAAGTGACCTAGCAAAAGTTCTGGCTAAAACACGAAAAAAAAACTAATGTATGTCGATATGCTATGTTTTTGTAACAGTTCTACCCAGCATCTCAACTGATTTCGATAGGAACAAGACAAATAAGCAAAAAGCAACAAAGAGCTACCTTTTTAACGAGACCTAACTAAAGTTCTGGCAAAAAATAATAAAAAAAACCGATATATGTTGAAATGCTATGTTATTTTAACAGTTCTACCCAGTATCTCAGCTGATTTCGATAGGAACAGTACAAGTAAGCTTAAAATAACACAGAGCAATCTATTTAACGCGACCTAGTTAAAGTTCTGGCTGAAACGCTAAAAAAAACTGACGTATGTCGATATGCTATGTTTTTCTAAGAGTTCTACCCAGCATCTCAGCTGATTTCGATAGAAACAAGACAAATAAGCATAAAACAACAATAAGCTAAATTTTTAACGAGACCTAGCAAAAGTTCTTTCTAAAACACGAAAAAAAAAACTAATGTATGTCGATATGCTATGTTTTTCTAAGAGTTCTACCCAGCATCTCAGCTGATTTCGATAGGAACAAGACAAATAAGCAAAAAGCAACAAAGAGCTTCCTTTTTAACGAGACCTAGCTAAAGTTCTGACAAAAAATAGAAAAAAAAACAGATATATGTTGAAATGCCATGTTATTTTAACAGTTCTACCCAGCATCTCAGCTGATTTCGATAGGAACAAGACAAATAAGCATAAAGCAACAATAAGCTAAATTTTTAACGAGACCTAGCTAAAGTTCTGGCTAAAACGCTAAAAAAAAACTGATATATGTCGATATGCTATGTTTTTCTAAGAGTTCTACCCAGCATCAGCTGATTTCGATAGGAACAAGACAAATAAGCATAAAACAACAATAAGCTAAATTTTTAACGAGACCTAGCAAAAGTTCTTTCTAAAACACGAAAAAAAAAACTAATGTATGTCGATATGCTATGTTTTTCTAAGAGTTCTATCCAGCATCTCAGCTGATTTCGATAGGAACAAGAAAAATAAGCAAAAAGCAACAAAGAGCTTCCTTTTTAACGAGACCTAGCTAAAGTTCTGACAAAAAATAGAAAAAAAACGGATATATGTTGAAATGCTATGTTATTTTAACAGTTCTACCCAGCATCTCAGCTGATTTCGATAGGAACAGGACAAGTAAGCAAAAAGCAACAAGGAGCTACTTTTTTAACGAGACCTAGCTAAAGTTCTGGCTAAAACACGAAAAAAAAACGGATATATGTTGAAATGCTATGTTTTTCTAAGAGTTCTACCCAGCATCTCAGCTGATTTCGATAGGAACAAAACAAATAAGCATAAAGCAACAATAAGCTAAATTTTTAACGAGACCTAGCTAAAGTTCTGGCTAAAACGTTAAAAAAAAACTGATGTATGTCGATATGCTATGTTTTTCTAAGAGTTCTACCCAGCATCTCAGCTGATTTCGATAGGAACAGGACAAGTAAGCCTAAAATAACAAAGAGCAACCTATTTAACGCGACCTAGTTAAAGTTCTGGCTGAAACGCTAAAAAAACTGACGTATGTCGATATGCTATGTTTTTCTAAGAGTTCTACCCAGCATCTCAGCTGATTTCGATAGGAACAAGACAAATAAGCATAAAACAACAATAAGCTAAATTTTTAACGAGACCTAGCAAAAGTTCTTTCTAAAACACGAAAAAAAAAAACTAATGCATGTCGATATGCTATGTTTTTCTAAGAGTTCTACCCAGCATCTCAGCTGATTTCGATAGGAACAAGACAAATAAGCAAAAAGCAACAAAGAGCTTCCTTTTTAACGAGACCTAGCTAAAGTTCTGGCTAAAACGCTAAAAAAAAACTGATGTATGTCGATATGCTATGTTTTTCTAAGAGTTCTACCCAGCATCTCAGCTGATTTCGATAGGAACAGGACAAGTAAGCCTAAAATAACAAAGAGCAACCTATTTAACGCGACCTAGTTAAAGTTCTGGCTAAAACGCTAAAAAAAACTGATATATGTCGATATGCTATGTTTTTCTAAGAGTTCTACCCAGCATCTCAGCTGATTTCGATAGGAACAAGACAAATAAGCATAAAGCAACAATAAGCTAAATTTTTAACGAAACCTAGCTAAAGTTCTGGCTAAAACGCTAAAAAAAAACTGATGTATGTCGATATGCTATGTTTTTCTAAGAGTTCTACCCAGCATCTCAGCTGATTTCGATAGGAACAGGACAAGTAAGCCTAAAATAACAAAGAGCAACCTATTTAACGCGACCTAGTTAAAGTTCTGGCTAAAACGCTAAAAAAAACTGATATATGTCGATATGCTATGTTTTTCTAAGAGTTCTACCCAGCATCTCAGCTGATTTCGATAGGAACAAGACAAATAAGCATAAAGCAACAAAGAGCTACCTTTTTAACGTGACCTAGCAAAAGTTCTGGCTAAAACACGAAAAAAAAAACGGATATATGTTGAAATGCTATGTTTTTCTAAGAGTTCTACCCAGCATCTCAGCTGATTTCGATAGGAACAGGACAAGTAAGCCTAAAATAACAAAGAGCAACCTATTTAACGCGACCTAGTTAAAATTCTGGCTAAAACGCTAAAAAAAACTGATATATGTCGATATGCTATGTTTTTCTAAGAGTTCTACCCAGCATCTCAGCTGATTTCGATAGGAACAAGACAAATAAGCATAAAACAACAATAAGCTAAATTTTTAACGAGACCTAGCAAAAGTTCTTTCTAAAACACGAAAAAAAAAACTAATGTATGTCGATATGCTATGTTTTTCTAAGAGTTCTACCCAGCATCTCAGCTGATTTCGATAGGAACAGGACAAGTAAGCAAAAAGCAACAAGGAGCTACCTTTTTAACGAGACCTAGCTAAAGTTCTGGCTAAAACACGAAAAAAAAACGGATATATGTTGAAATGCTATGTTATTTTAACAGTTCTGCCCAGCATCTCAGCTGATTTCGATAGGAACAGGACAAGTAAGCCTAAAATAACAAAGAGCAACCTATTTAACGCGACCTAGTTAAAGTTCTGGCTAAAACGCTAAAAAAAAACTGATGTATGTCGATATGCTATGTTTTTCTAAGAGTTCTACCCAGCATCTCACCTGATTTCGATAGAAACAAGACAAATAAGCAAAAAGCAACTAGGAGCTACCTTTTTAACGAGACCTAGCGAAAGTTCTGGCTAAAACACGAAAAAAAAAAAACGGATATATGTTGAAATGCTGTGTTATTTTAACAGTTCTACCCAGCATCTCAGCTGATTTCGATAGGAACAAGACAAATAAGCAAAAAGCACCTAGGAGCTACCTTTTTAACGAGACCTAGCTAAAGTTCTGGCTAAAACACGAAAAAAAAAACGGATATATGTTGAAATGCTATGTTATTTTAACAGTTCTGCCCAGCATCTCAGCTGATTTCGATAGGAACAGGACAAGTAAGCCTAAAATAACAAAGAGCAACCTATTTAACGCGACCTTGCTAAAGTTCTGGCTAAAACGCTAAAAAAAACTGATATATGTCGATATGCTATGTTTTTCTAAGAGTTCTACCCAGCATCTCAGCTGATTTCGATAGGAACAAGACAAATAAGCAAAACGCAACAAAGAGCTTCCTTTTTAACGAGACCTAGCTAAAGTTCTGACAAAAAATAGAAAAAAAACCGATATATGTTGAAATGCTATGTTATTTTAACAGTTCTGCCCAGCATCTCAGCTGATTTCGATAGGAACAGGACAAGTAAGCAAAAAGCAACAAGGAGCTACCTTTTTAACGTGACCTAGCTAAAGTTCTGGCTAAAACACGAAAAAAAAAGGGATATATATGTTGAAATGCTATGTTATTTTAACAGTTCTACCCAGCATCTCAGCTGATTTCGATAGGAACAAGACAAATAAGCATAAAGCAACAAAGAGCTACCTTTTTAACGTGACCTAGCAAAAGTTCTGGCTAAAATACGAAAAAAAAACTAATGTTTGTCGTAATGCTATGTTATTCTAACAGTTCTAACCAGCATCTCAGCTGATTTCGATAGGAACAGGACAAATAAGCATAAATCAACAATAAGCTAAATTTTTAACGAGACCTAGCTAAAGTTCTGGCTAAAACGCTAAAAAGAAACTGATATATGTCGATATGCTGTGTTTTTCTAAGAGTTCTACCTAGCATCTCAGCTGATTTCGATAGGAACAAGACAAATAAGCAAAAAGCACCTAGGAGCTACCTTTTTAACGAGACCTAGCTAAAGTTCTGGCTAAAACGCTAAAAAAAAACTGATATATGTCGATATGCTATGTTTTTCTAAGAGTTCTACCCAGCATCTCAGCTGATTTCGATAGAAACAAGACAAATAAGCAAAAAGCAACTAGGAGCTACCTTTTTAACGAGACCTAGCGAAAGTTCTGGCTAAAACACGAAAAAAAAAAACGGATATATGTTGAAATGCTGTGTTATTTTAACAGTTCTACCCAGCATCTCAGCTGATTTCGATAGGAACAAGACAAATAAGCAAAAAGCACCTAGGAGCTACCTTTTTAACGAGACCTAGCTAAAGTTCTGGCTAAAACACGAAAAAAAAAACGGATATATGTTGAAATGCTATGTTATTTTAACAGTTCTGCCCAGCATCTCAGCTGATTTCGATAGGAACAGGACAAGTAAGCCTAAAATAACAAAGAGCAACCTATTTAACGCGACCTTGCTAAAGTTCTGGCTAAAACGCTAAAAAAAACTGATATATGTCGATATGCTATGTTTTTCTAAGAGTTCTACCCAGCATCTCAGCTGATTTCGATAGGAACAAGACAAATAAGCAAAACGCAACAAAGAGCTTCCTTTTTAACGAGACCTAGCTAAAGTTCTGACAAAAAATAGAAAAAAAACCGATATATGTTGAAATGCTATGTTATTTTAACAGTTCTGCCCAGCATCTCAGCTGATTTCGATAGGAACAGGACAAGTAAGCAAAAAGCAACAAGGAGCTACCTTTTTAACGTGACCTAGCTAAAGTTCTGGCTAAAACACGAAAAAAAAAGGGATATATGTTGAAATGCTATGTTATTTTAACAGTTCTACCCAGCATCTCAGCTGATTTCGATAGGAACAAGACAAATAAGCATAAAGCAACAAAGAGCTACCTTTTTAACGTGACCTAGCAAAAGTTCTGGCTAAAATACGAAAAAAAAACTAATGTTTGTCGTAATGCTATGTTATTCTAACAGTTCTAACCAGCATCTCAGCTGATTTCGATAGGAACAGGACAAATAAGCATAAATCAACAATAAGCTAAATTTTTAACGAGACCTAGCTAAAGTTCTGGCTAAAACGCTAAAAAGAAACTGATATATGTCGATATGCTGTGTTTTTCTAAGAGTTCTACCTAGCATCTCAGCTGATTTCGATAGGAACAAGACAAATAAGCAAAAAGCACCTAGGAGCTACCTTTTTAACGAGACCTAGCTAAAGTTCTGGCTAAAACGCTAAAAAAAAACTGATATATGTCGATATGCTATGTTTTTCTAAGAGTTCTACCCAGCATCTCAGCTGATTTCGATAGGAACAAGACAAATAAGCAAAAAGCACCTAGGAGCTACCTTTTTAACGAGACCTAGCTAGAGTTCTGGCTAAAACACGAAAAAAAAAACGGATATATGTTGAAATGCTATGTTATTTTAACAGTTCTACCCAGCATCTCAGCTGATTTCGATAGGAACAGGACAAATAAGCATAAAGCAACAATAAGCTAAATTTTTAACGAGACCTGGCAAAATTTCTGACAATCGAAAAAAAAAACAATATATTTTGAAATGCTATGTTATTTTAACAGTTCTACCCAGCATCTCAGCTGATTTCGATAGGAACAGGACAAGTAAGCATAAAATAACAAAGAGCAATCTATTTAACGCGACCTAGTTAAAGTTCTGGCTGAAACGCTAAAAAAAACTGATGTATGTCGATATGCTATATTTTTCTAAGAGTTCTACCCAGCATCTCAGCTGATTTCGATAGGAACAAGACAAATAAGCAAAAAGCAACAAGGAGCTACCTTTTTAACGTGACCTAGCTAAAGTTCTGGCTAAAACACGAAAAAAAAACGGATATATGTTGAAATGCTATGTTATTTTAACAGTTCTGCCCAGCCTCTCAGCTGATTTCGATAGGAACAGGACAAGTAAGCCTAAAATAACAAAGAGCAACCTATTTAACGCGACCTAGCTAAAGTTCTGGCTAAAACGCTAAAAAAAAACTGATATATGTCGATATGCTATGTTTTTCTAAGAGTTCTACCCAGCATCTCAGCTGATTTTGATAGGAACAAGACAAATAAGCATAAAACAACAATAAGCTAAATTTTTAACGAGACCTAGCAGAAGTTCTTTCTAAAACACGAAAAAAAAAACTAATGAAAAGGTGAGAAAACGTGACGGATACGACACGTCACTGCGTATATACGCGGAGGTTTGGTCGCACCCTGATTCAAGAGGAAAGTTTATATGTATAATTCTACGCAGACGAAGTCGCGGGCTGAAGCTAGTATAAGTCTACGAGTATATCTCGTGGCATAGAAAAAAAAAGAGTTGATATGACAATATCAAAATGTCACTGTCTAATATCAGTACTTTCATTGTCATAACAACTTGTTGCTCGACTGTTTTATTAAAATTTCAATGTTATTATCGTGAAAATGTTGAAGAAACCTCTCCATGTACAATCGCGAAACATCGTGTTCAATGTTTACAACCAAATTTGTGAAGAAAGTGAAGGATCCCTAACTTAATCTTCGATTATTAAGGGAGTGGAAAATTTTACTGGTATTTTTTTTTTTAGTAGGATAGGAATCGATCAGTAGGCTTATTGTCTAACTCGCTCGCAATCGCCATCGTGTTCATTTTGACAGTTCTTGTATGAATGTGACAGTTAGCTGATTCCGATGCCAAGTGTCAGCCCATACATGAACTGTCAAAATGAACCCGATGGCGATTGCGAGCGAGTTAGACAATAAGCCAGCTGGTTGATACTTGTACTTCATTTTGAATGATAACATATTAAAAAAAGTTCATTTACAGGAGCCTCCAACACCACTTATAATTCTATATAATTACTAGCTTTTCCCCGCGACTTCGTCCGCGTAGTCTTAATTTATCTTCAATAAACTAAGCAATTTCCGTGAATAAATGTATCCAAATTATATGAAAAAGTCACTCGATCGTCTTGGTCGCGGCATTTTTTAATGATAATATCGGCAGAAAGGCTAATAACTTTCATTTAGTTAATAAATATTTTCACCCATTTATAAACTGTACTATATTATACACTTTACGCGAACAGTATATTTACAAACAAGATTGACAATTATTTACACAGAAATATTTATTTTTATAGCAGGGAATTTAAAAATTACTCGCGCCTTGTTCGACTTCCCGCCCTGATTCGTCAAATTTTCAACCATACTTAACCATAGACAGCATTCCGTTTAGCTGTGTTGCGTTTAGTTATTCCATGTCAGTTGCGTTTTGTTCCATTTTTAACAAATGAATGTCAAAAAAACCGGCCAAGTGCGAGTCGGACTCGCGCACGAAGGGATCCGTACCGGAATATATAACCTTTTTAGAATTTGTTGTTTTAGCGGCAACAGAAATACGGTTCTTGAGATACAGTCTGGTGACACACGGACGGACGGACAGCGAAGTCTTAGTAATAGGCTTCTTACCGTGTCTAAAGCAAAATAAATTATTTCATTTCATTTCATTTAGGCTCCCGTTTTTACCCTTTGGGTACGGAACCCTAAAAAGAAAAAGAAAAAAAAAAGTATCCTATTCCTGGTTCTAAGCAACCTCCACACCAATTTTCAGCTAATTCGGTTCAACCATTCTCGAGTTATAAATAGTGTAACTAACACGACTTTCTTTTATATATATAGAAAGAAAAGAAGACAGAAGAAGAAGATATACTGTAGATGTATGATATATCGTGGTCTAGTACCGTTCTACACGAATAGTGAAGTCATGGTACGTTTTTTAAGGCGGTTAAAAATTACACAGTATCAAATCAATACCGTATAGTCCAATTGCCCCAGTATTTTCCACGATAATCTGGTAGACCTATACATAGATATAAAGCACAGAGCACACAGCTGCGATGCTGCACGTCTAGCACAAAAGCGCACAAGAGTCGCGTCGCGCGCGAGATAGATTGCCCGTCTTTTTCTTACTCTTAGTTCTAGAAAGAGACTAAGAGGCGATCTATCTCGCGCGCGACGCGACTCTTGTGCGCTTTCGTGCTAGCCGGGCTGGGTAGAACTGTTCTAAAAACATAGCATATTGACATAAGACGAGTCTTAGAAATGGGGTGTTCTGCCTTTTCGCCGAATTTTATTTGATCGAATTTCATTTGGCAACCAACATTTCACCGAATGTTCACTTTGACAATTGACACTTGGCAAATTTTTGTATGCCAACCTCTCATTTGGCCGAATTTTCATCAAGACGATTATCATTTTGATTTTAAACTTTCAGAAAATCTTTCACATGGCAAATGTTACACTAGGCCGAAAAACTCTTATGATTAATTTGGATTAATTTAGGTTAAGAAGCTTAGCCGCGAACAAGTTTGTTTTAATTTATAAATAGTATTTATTTTACCTTAGAATGTCTTCTTTTTTATTAATGGTTATGTAGTACCATTTGGCTACATAAAAAATTACATTTTAATAAGTGTCCATGTAAAAAAAAACAAACGTTGAGTTGGCAATCGTGAGTTTGGAAAATGAAACTAATCGGGTCCATAATTTGTCCCATAAAATTTTTGGTCATAATTTTGAAATCCATAACGTTTTTTGACATAAATTTTGTTGGTCATAATTTTGATAGTCATAAAATATTACGTCATAAAGTGAAGTTACTATTATCATTGGTCATAATTATTCTGAGACATAACGTTTATTAACATAACAATCAATGTATTACTTGGATCACATTTCATAATAATTAATGTCATATAATCACTTATAATAATTGTTGGGAAGGCTTTTATCGCAGTGTATAATTATTGTTAGTCACAACATTTGTTGGTAATAACATTCAATGACATGATTGTATGATATATCATAATGTTACTGGTAATAAAATCGCATATTATAATTATTGAACGTCTTAAATGATTCTTAGTCATAAAATTAGTTCGTCATGCTATCGTAACACTAACATATTTACCATTTTAAATTTCTAAAAGAGGGTAGGTACCCGAGTTAAAAACCCGAGTGGGTACTTCAAGGAGTAGTAGGAGGGTAGCTGTCTTTATTTATTTAGTCAAAAAATATGCATAGGAAAGATAAAAAAAACCTAACCTATCCGACTCGCTTTTTTTCTGGTCCATCTTGCTCGCTCGCTTCGCTCGCTCACTAAAATACTAAGAAAATGAAATTAGTTATGCTGTTACAAATTATGAACATCTAAGATTATTACGTCACAATATTATGCCCAAATATATTTCCGAGTATGTATCGATATGCCTTCAGATGTTATGAATATTAATTTAAAGTACCCAGTAAACGTTATTCAATGGATAGATATTCCTAATAACAGTTATGACTTTAAGATAATATGCCCTAAAGCATTTCTGAATATGTATCGATATGTATTTTAATATTATAGATGTAAATTTTATTACTATTGTCGTGTATGATATTCCAAGTTATACACCACAATTATTAGAATTAATGAGCGGTATGAACTTAAACTTTTATGATTATTGATACTTATGTGTATAAATAATATGTCCATCAAATTCTGACTTGCGAAATTCGGAGTAAAAAAAAAATGTGACAAAAAGGGACCCCACTTTAGCTAGGTCGCGTTAAATAGGTTGCTCTTAGTTATTTTACGCTTATTTGTCCTGTTCCTATCGAAGTCAGCTGAGATGCTGGGTAGAACTGTTAGAAAAACATAGCATATCGACATACATCGGTTTTTTTAGCGTTTTAGCCAGAACTTTTGCTAGGTTGCGTTAAATAGGTTGCTCATTATTTTATGCTTACTTGTCTTGTTTCTATCGAAATCAGCCGAGATGCTGGGTAGAACTGTTTAAAGAATATAGCATTTCAACATATATCGGTTTTTTTTCGTTTTTTTGTCAGAACTTTTGCTAGGTTGCGTTAAAAAGGTAGCTCTTTGTTGCTTTATGCTTATTTGTCTTATTCCTATCGAAATCAGCTGAGATGCTGGGTAGAACTCTTAGAAAAACATAGCATATCGACATACATTCGTTTTTTTTTTGTTTTTTGTCAGAACTTTTGCTAGATCGCGTTAAAAAGGTAGCTCTTTGTTGCTTTATGCTTATTTGTCTTGTTTCTATCGAAATCAGCTGAGATGCTGGGTAGAACTGTTAAAATAACATAGCATTTCAACATATATCGGTTTTTTTTTCGTGTTTTAGCCAGAACTTTAGCTAGGTCTCGTTAAAAAGGTAGCTTTTAGTTGCTTTATGCTTATTTGTCTTATTCCTATCGAAATCAGCTGAGATGCTGGGTAGAACTCTTAGAAAAACATAGCATATCGACATACATTCGTTTTTTTTTGTTTTTTGTCAGAACTTTTGCTAGATCGCGTTAAAAAGGTAGCTCTTTGTTGCTTTATGCTTATTTGTCTTGTTTCTATCGAAATCAGCTGAGATGCTGGGAGAACTCTTAGAAAAACATAGCATATCGACATACATTAGTTTTTTTTAGCGTTTTAGCCAGAACTTTAGCTAGGTCTCGTTAAAAAGGTAGCTCCTTGTTGCTTTATGCTTATTTGTCTTGTTCCTATCGAAATCAGCTGAGATGCTGGGTAGAACTGTTAAAATAACATAGCATTTCAACATATATCCGTTTTTTTTTTCGTGTTTTAGCCAGAACTTTAGCTAGGTCTCGTTAAAAAGGTAGCTCCTTGTTGCTTTATGCTTATTTGTCTTGTTTCTATCGAAATCAGCTGAGATGCTGGGTAGAACTGTTAAAATAACATAGCATTTCAACATATATCGGTTTTTTTTTCGTGTTTTAGCCAGAACTTTAGCTATATCTCGTTAAAAATGTAGCTCCTTGTTGCTTTATACTTATTTGTCCTATTCCTATCGAAATCAGCTGAGATGCTGGGTAGAACTCTTAGAAAAACATAGCATATCGACATACATTCGTTTTTTTTTGTTTTTTGTCAGAACTTTAGCTAGGTCTCGTTAAAAAGGTAGCTCCTTGTTGCTTTATGCTTATTTGTCTTGTTCCTATCGAAATCAGCTGAGATGCTGGGTAGAACTGTTAAAATAACATAGCATTTCAACATATATCCGTTTTTTTTTCGTGTTTTAGCCAGAACTTTAGCTAGGTCTCGTTTAAAAGGTAGCTCCTTGTTGCTTTATTCTTATTTGTCTTGTTCCTATCGAAATCAGCTGAGATGCTGGGTAGAACTGTTAAAATAACATAGCATTTCAACATATATCCGTTTTTTTTTCGTGTTTTAGCCAGAACTTTAGCTAGGTCTCGTTAAAAAGGTAGCTCCTTGTTGCTTTATGCTTATTTGTCTTGTTCCTATCGAAATCAGCTGAGATGCTGGGTAGAACTGTTAAAATAACATAGCATTTCAACATATATCCGTTTTTTTTTCGTGTTTTAGCCAGAACTTTAGCTAGGTCTCGTTAAAAATGTAGCTCCTTGTTGCTTTATGCTTATTTGTCTTGTTCCTATCGAAATCAGATGAGATGCTGGGTAGAACTCTTAGAAAAACATGGCATATCGACATACATTCGTTTTTTTTTGTTTTTTGTCAGAACTTTTGCTAGATCGCGTTAAAAAGGTAGCTCTTTGTTGCTTTACGCTTATTTGTCTTGTTTCTATCGAAATCAGCTGAGATGCTGGGTAGAACTCTTAGAAAAACATAGCATATCGTCATACATTCGTTTTTTTTTTCGTTATTTAGCCAGAACTTTTGCTAGGTCTCGTTAAAAATGTAGCTTCTTGTTGCATTATGCTCATTTGTCCTGTTCCTATCGAAATCAGCTGAGATGCTGGGTAGAACTGTTACAAAAACATAGCATATCGACATACGTCAGTTTTTTTTAGCGTTTTAGCCAGAACTTTAACTAGGTCGCGTTAAATAGATTGCTCTTTAATATTTTATGCTTACTTGTACTGTTCCTATCGAAATCAGCTGAGATGCTGGGAAGAACTGTTAAAATAACATAGCATTTCAACATATATCCGTTTTTTTTTCGTGTTTTAGCCAGAACTTTAGCTAGGTCTCGTTAAAAAGGTAGCTCCTTGTTGCTTTATGCTTATTTGTCTTGTTTCTATCGAAATCAGCTGAGATGCTGGGTAGAACTCTTAGAAAAACATAGCATATCGTCATACATTCGTTTTTTTTTTCGTTATTTAGCCAGAACTTTTGCTAGGTCTCGTTAAAAATGTAGCTTCTTGTTGCATTATGCTCCTTTGTCCTGTTCCTATCGAAATCAGCTGAGATGCTGGGTAGAACTGTTACAAAAACATAGCATATCGACATACGTCAGTTTTTTTTAGCGTTTTAGCCAAAACTTTAACTAGGTCGCGTTAAATAGATTGCTCTTTAATATTTTATGCTTACTTGTACTGTTCCTATCGAAATCAGCTGAGATGCTGGGTAGAACTGTTAAAATAACATAGCATTTCAACATATATCCGTTTTTTTTTCGTGTTTTAGCTAGAACTTTAGCTAGGTCTCGTTAAAAAGGTAGCTCCTTGTTGCTTTATGCTTATTTGTCTTGTTCCTATCGAAATCAGCTGAGATGCTGGGTAGAACTGTTAAAATAAAATAGCATTTCAACATATATCCGTTTTTTTTTCGTGTTTTAGCCAGAACTTTAGCTAGGTCTCGTTAAAAAGGTAGCTCCTTGTTGCTTTATGCTTATTTGTCTTGTTCCTATCGAAATCAGCTGAGATGCTGGGTAGAACTGTTAAAATAACATAGCATTTCAACATATATCCGTTTTTTTTTCGTGTTTTAGCCAGAACTTTAGCTAGGTCTCGTTAAAAAGGTAGCTCCTTGTTGCTTTATGCTTATTTGTCTTGTTCCTATCGAAATCAGCTGAGATGCTGGGTAGAACTGTTAAAATAACATAGCATTTCAACATATATCCGTTTTTTTTCGTGTTTTAGCCAGAACTTTAGCTAGGTCTCGTTAAAAATGTAGCTCCTTGTTGCTTTATGCTTATTTGTCTTGTTCCTATCGAAATCAGATGAGATGCTGGGTAGAACTGTTACAAAAACATAGCATATCGACATACATCAGTTTTTTTTTAGCGTTTTAGCCAGAACTTTTGCTAGGTCGCGTTAAAAAGGTAGCTCCTTGTTGCTTTTTGCTTATTTGTCTTGTTCCTATCGAAATCAGCTGAGATGCTGGGTAGAACTCTTAGAAAAACATAGCATATCGACATACATTCGTTTTTTTTTGTTTTTTGTCAGAACTTTTGCTAGATCGCGTTAAAAAGGTAGCTCTTTGTTGCTTTACGCTTATTTGTCTTGTTTCTATCGAAATCAGCTGAGATGCTGGGTAGAACTCTTAGAAAAACATAGCATATCGTCATACATTCGTTTTTTTTTTTCGTTATTTAGCCAGAACTTTTGCTAGGTCTCGTTAAAAATGTAGCTTCTTGTTGCATTATGCTCATTTGTCCTGTTCCTATCGAAATCAGCTGAGATGCTGGGTAGAACTGTTACAAAAACATAGCATATCGACATACGTCAGTTTTTTTTAGCGTTTTAGCCAGAACTTTAACTAGGTCGCGTTAAATAGATTGCTCTTTAATATTTTATGCTTACTTGTACTGTTCCTATCGAAATCAGCTGAGATGCTGGGTAGAACTGTTAAAATAACATAGCATTTCAACATATATCCGTTTTTTTTTCGTGTTTTAGCCAGAACTTTAGCTAGGTCTCGTTAAAAAGGTAGCTCCTTGTTGCTTTATGCTTATTTGTCTTGTTCCTATCGAAATCAGCTGAGATGCTGGGTAGAACTGTTAAAATAACATAGCATTTCAACATATATCCGTTTTTTTTTCGTGTTTTAGCCAGAACTTTAGCTAGGTCTCGTTAAAAAGGTAGCTCCTTGTTGCTTTATGCTTATTTGTCTTGTTCCTATCGAAATCAGCTGAGATGCTGGGTAGAACTGTTAAAATAACATAGCATTTCAACATATATCCGTTTTTTTTTCGTGTTTTAGCCAGAACTTTAGCTAGGTCTCGTTAAAAAGGTAGCTCCTTGTTGCTTTATGCTTATTTGTCTTGTTCCTATCGAAATCAGCTGAGATGCTGGGTAGAACTGTTAAAATAACATAGCATTTCAACAAATATCCGTTTTTTTTTTCGTTTTTTGTCAGAACTTTTGCTAGGTTGCGTTAAAAAGGTAGCTCTTTGTTGCTTTATGCTTATTTGTCTTGTTCCTATCGAAATCAGCTGAGATGCTGGGTAGAACTCCTAGAAAAACATAGCATATCGACATACATTCGTTTTTTTTTGTTTTTTGTCAGAACTTTTGCTAGATCGCGTTAAAAAGGTAGCTCTTTGTTGCTTTATGCTTATTTGTCTTGTTTCTATCGAAATCAGCTGAGATGCTGGGTAGAACTCTTAGAAAAACATAGCATATCGACATACATTAGATTTTTTTTAGCGTTTTAGCCAGAACTTTTCCTAGGTCGCGTTAAAAAGGTAGCTCCTTGTTGCTTTATGCTTATTTGTCTTGTTCCTATCGAAATCAGCTGAGATGCTGGGTAGAACTGTTAAAATAACATAGCATTTCAACATATATCGGTTTTTTTTTCGTGTTTTAGCCAGAACTTTAGCTAGGTCTCGTTAAAAAGGTAGCTCCTTGTTGCTTTATGCTTATTTGTCTTGTTCCTATCGAAATCAGCTGAGATGCTGGGTAGAACTGTTAAAATAACATAGCATTTCAACATATATCCGTTTTTTTTTCGTGTTTTAGCCAGAACTTTAGCTAGGTCTCGTTAAAAAGGTAGCTCCTTGTTGCTTTATGCTTATTTGTCTTGTTTCTATCGAAATCAGCTGAGATGCTGGGTAGAACTGTTAAAATAACATAGCATTTCAACATATATCGGTTTTTTTTTCGTGTTTTAGCCAGAACTTTAGCTATATCTCGTTAAAAATGTAGCTCCTTGTTGCTTTATACTTATTTGTCCTATTCCTATCGAAATCAGCTGAGATGCTGGGTAGAACTCTTAGAAAAACATAGCATATCGACATACATTCGTTTTTTTTTGTTTTTTGTCAGAACTTTAGCTAGGTCTCGTTAAAAAGGTAGCTCCTTGTTGCTTTATGCTTATTTGTCTTGTTCCTATCGAAATCAGCTGAGATGCTGGGTAGAACTGTTAAAATAACATAGCATTTCAACATATATCCGTTTTTTTTTCGTGTTTTAGCCAGAACTTTAGCTAGGTCTCGTTTAAAAGGTAGCTCCTTGTTGCTTTATTCTTATTTGTCTTGTTCCTATCGAAATCAGCTGAGATGCTGGGTAGAACTGTTAAAATAACATAGCATTTCAACATATATCCGTTTTTTTTTCGTGTTTTAGCCAGAACTTTAGCTAGGTCTCGTTAAAAAGGTAGCTCCTTGTTGCTTTATGCTTATTTGTCTTGTTCCTATCGAAATCAGCTGAGATGCTGGGTAGAACTGTTAAAATAACATAGCATTTCAACATATATCCGTTTTTTTTTCGTGTTTTAGCCAGAACTTTAGCTAGGTCTCGTTAAAAATGTAGCTCCTTGTTGCTTTATGCTTATTTGTCTTGTTCCTATCGAAATCAGATGAGATGCTGGGTAGAACTCTTAGAAAAACATGGCATATCGACATACATTCGTTTTTTTTTGTTTTTTGTCAGAACTTTTGCTAGATCGCGTTAAAAAGGTAGCTCTTTGTTGCTTTACGCTTATTTGTCTTGTTTCTATCGAAATCAGCTGAGATGCTGGGTAGAACTCTTAGAAAAACATAGCATATCGTCATACATTCGTTTTTTTTTTCGTTATTTAGCCAGAACTTTTGCTAGGTCTCGTTAAAAATGTAGCTTCTTGTTGCATTATGCTCATTTGTCCTGTTCCTATCGAAATCAGCTGAGATGCTGGGTAGAACTGTTACAAAAACATAGCATATCGACATACGTCAGTTTTTTTTAGCGTTTTAGCCAGAACTTTAACTAGGTCGCGTTAAATAGATTGCTCTTTAATATTTTATGCTTACTTGTACTGTTCCTATCGAAATCAGCTGAGATGCTGGGAAGAACTGTTAAAATAACATAGCATTTCAACAGATATCCGTTTTTTTTTCGTGTTTTAGCCAGAACTTTAGCTAGGTCTCGTTAAAAAGGTAGCTCCTTGTTGCTTTATGCTTATTTGTCTTGTTTCTATCGAAATCAGCTGAGATGCTGGGTAGAACTCTTAGAAAAACATAGCATATCGTCATACATTCGTTTTTTTTTTCGTTATTTAGCCAGAACTTTTGCTAGGTCTCGTTAAAAATGTAGCTTCTTGTTGCATTATGCTCATTTGTCCTGTTCCTATCGAAATCAGCTGAGATGCTGGGTAGAACTGTTACAAAAACATAGCATATCGACATACGTCAGTTTTTTTTAGCGTTTTAGCCAAAACTTTAACTAGGTCGCGTTAAATAGATTGCTCTTTAATATTTTATGCTTACTTGTACTGTTCCTATCGAAATCAGCTGAGATGCTGGGTAGAACTGTTAAAATAACATAGCATTTCAACATATATCCGTTTTTTTTTCGTGTTTTAGCTAGAACTTTAGCTAGGTCTCGTTAAAAAGGTAGCTCCTTGTTGCTTTATGCTTATTTGTCTTGTTCCTATCGAAATCAGCTGAGATGCTGGGTAGAACTGTTAAAATAAAATAGCATTTCAACATATATCCGTTTTTTTTTCGTGTTTTAGCCAGAACTTTAGCTAGGTCTCGTTAAAAAGGTAGCTCCTTGTTGCTTTATGCTTATTTGTCTTGTTCCTATCGAAATCAGCTGAGATGCTGGGTAGAACTGTTAAAATAACATAGCATTTCAACATATATCCGTTTTTTTTTCGTGTTTTAGCCAGAACTTTAGCTAGGTCTCGTTAAAAAGGTAGCTCCTTGTTGCTTTATGCTTATTTGTCTTGTTCCTATCGAAATCAGCTGAGATGCTGGGTAGAACTGTTAAAATAACATAGCATTTCAACATATATCCGTTTTTTTTCGTGTTTTAGCCAGAACTTTAGCTAGGTCTCGTTAAAAATGTAGCTCCTTGTTGCTTTATGCTTATTTGTCTTGTTCCTATCGAAATCAGATGAGATGCTGGGTAGAACTGTTACAAAAACATAGCATATCGACATACATCAGTTTTTTTTTAGCGTTTTAGCCAGAACTTTTGCTAGGTCGCGTTAAAAAGGTAGCTCCTTGTTGCTTTTTGCTTATTTGTCTTGTTCCTATCGAAATCAGCTGAGATGCTGGGTAGAACTCTTAGAAAAACATAGCATATCGACATACATTCGTTCTTTTTTGTTTTTTGTCAGAACTTTTGCTAGATCGCGTTAAAAAGGTAGCTCTTTGTTGCTTTACGCTTATTTGTCTTGTTTCTATCGAAATCAGCTGAGATGCTGGGTAGAACTCTTAGAAAAACATAGCATATCGTCATACATTCGTTTTTTTTTTTCGTTATTTAGCCAGAACTTTTGCTAGGTCTCGTTAAAAATGTAGCTTCTTGTTGCATTATGCTCATTTGTCCTGTTCCTATCGAAATCAGCTGAGATGCTGGGTAGAACTGTTACAAAAACATAGCATATCGACATACGTCAGTTTTTTTTAGCGTTTTAGCCAGAACTTTAACTAGGTCGCGTTAAATAGATTGCTCTTTAATATTTTATGCTTACTTGTACTGTTCCTATCGAAATCAGCTGAGATGCTGGGTAGAACTGTTAAAATAACATAGCATTTCAACATATATCCGTTTTTTTTTCGTGTTTTAGCCAGAACTTTAGCTAGGTCTCGTTAAAAAGGTAGCTCCTTGTTGCTTTATGCTTATTTGTCTTGTTCCTATCGAAATCAGCTGAGATGCTGGGTAGAACTGTTAAAATAACATAGCATTTCAACATATATCCGTTTTTTTTTCGTGTTTTAGCCAGAACTTTAGCTAGGTCTCGTTAAAAAGGTAGCTCCTTGTTGCTTTATGCTTATTTGTCTTGTTCCTATCGAAATCAGCTGAGATGCTGGGTAGAACTGTTAAAATAACATAGCATTTCAACAAATATCCGTTTTTTTTTTTCGTTTTTTGTCAGAACTTTTGCTAGGTTGCGTTAAAAAGGTAGCTCTTTGTTGCTTTATGCTTATTTGTCTTGTTCCTATCGAAATCAGCTGAGATGCTGGGTAGAACTCCTAGAAAAACATAGCATATCGACATACATTCGTTTTTTTTTGTTTTTTGTCAGAACTTTTGCTAGATCGCGTTAAAAAGGTAGCTCTTTGTTGCTTTATGCTTATTTGTCTTGTTTCTATCGAAATCAGCTGAGATGCTGGGTAGAACTCTTAGAAAAACATAGCATATCGACATACATTAGATTTTTTTTAGCGTTTTAGCCAGAACTTTTCCTAGGTCGCGTTAAAAAGGTAGCTCCTTGTTGCTTTATGCTTATTTGTCTTGTTCCTATCGAAATCAGCTGAGATGCTGGGTAGAACTGTTAAAATAACATAGCATTTCAACATATATCGGTTTTTTTTTCGTGTTTTAGCCAGAACTTTAGCTAGGTCTCGTTAAAAAGGTAGCTCCTTGTTGCTTTATGCTTATTTGTCTTGTTCCTATCGAAATCAGCTGAGATGCTGGGTAGAACTGTTAAAATAACATAGCATTTCAACATATATCCGTTTTTTTTTCGTGTTTTAGCCAGAACTTTAGCTAGGTCTCGTTAAAAAGGTAGCTCCTTGTTGCTTTATGCTTATTTGTCTTGTTCCTATCGAAATCAGCTGAGATGCTGGGTAGAACTGTTAAAATAACATAGCATTTCAACATATATCCGTTTTTTTTTCGTGTTTTAGCCAGAACTTTAGCTAGGTCTCGTTAAAAAGGTAGCTCCTTGTTGCTTTATGCTTATTTGTCTTGTTCCTATCGAAATCAGCTGAGATGCTGGGTAGAACTGTTAAAATAACATAGCATTTACACATATATCGGTTTTTTTTTCGTGTTTTAGCCAGAACTTTAGCTAGGTCTCGTTAAAAAGGTAGCTCCTTGTTGCTTTATGCTTATTTGTCTTGTTCCTATCGAAATCAGCTGAGATGCTGGGTAGCACTGTTAAAATAACATAGCATTTCAACATATATCCGTTTTTTTTTCGTGTTTTAGCCAGAACTTTAGCTAGGTCTCGTTAAAAAGGTAGCTCCTTGTTGCTTTATGCTTATTTGTCTTGTTCCTATCGAAATCAGCTGAGATGCTGGGTAGAACTGTTAAAATAACAAAGCATTTCAACATATATCGGTTTTTTTTTCGTGTTTTAGCCAGAACTTTAGCTAGGTCTCGTTAAAAAGGTAGCTCCTTGTTGCTTTATGCTTATTTGTCTTGTTCCTATCGAAATCAGCTGAGATGCTGGGTAGAACTGTTACAAAAACATAGCATATCGACATACATCAGTTTTTTTTTAGCGTTTTAGCCAGAACTTTTGCTAGGTCGCGTTAAAAAGGTAGCTCCTTGTTGCTTTATGCTTATTTGTCTTGTTCCTATCGAAATCAGCTGAGATGCTGGGTAGAACTCTTAGAAAAACATAGCATATCGACATACATTCCTTTTTTTTTGTTTTTTGTCAGAACTTTTGCTAGATCGCGTTAAAAAGGTAGCTCTTTGTTGCTTTACGCTTATTTGTCTTGTTTCTATCGAAATCAGCTGAGATGCTGGGTAGAACTCTTAGAAAAACATAGCATATCGTCATACATTCGTTTTTTTTTTCGTTATTTAGCCAGAACTTTTGCTAGGTCTCGTTAAAAATGTAGCTTCTTGTTGCATTATGCTCATTTGTCCTGTTCCTATCGAAATCAGCTGAGATGCTGGGTAGAACTCTTAGAAAAACATAGCATATCGTCATACATTCGTTATTTAGCCAGAACTTTTGCTAGGTCTCGTTAAAAATGTAGCTTCTTGTTGCATTATGCTCATTTGTCCTGTTCCTATCGAAATCAGCTGAGATGCTGGGTAGAACTGTTACAAAAACATAGCATATCGACATACGTCAGTTTTTTTTAGCGTTTTAGCCAGAACTTTAAATAGGTCGCGTTAAATAGATTGCTCTTTAATATTTTATGCTTACTTGTACTGTTCCTATCGAAATCAGCTGAGATGCTGGGTAGAACTGTTAAAATAACATAGCATTTCAACATATATCCGTTTTTTTTTCGTGTTTTAGCCAGAACTTTAGCTAGATCTCGTTAAAAAGGTAGCTCCTTGTTGCTTTATGCTTATTTGTCTTGTTCCTATCGAAATCAGCTGAGATGCTGGGTAGAACTGTTAAAATAACATAGCATTTCAACATATATCCGTTTTTTTTCGTGTTTTAGCCAGAACTTTAGCTAGGTCTCGTTAAAAAGGTAGCTCCTTGTTGCTTTATGCTTATTTGTCTTGTTCCTATCGAAATCAGCTGAGATGCTGGGTAGAACTCTTAGAAAAACATAGCATATCGTCATACATTCGTTTTTTTTTTCGTTATTTAGCCAGAACTTTTGCTAGGTCTCGTTAAAAATGTAGCTTCTTGTTGCATTATGCTCATTTGTCCTGTTCCTATCGAAATCAGCTGAGATGCTGGGTAGAACTGTTACAAAAACATAGCATATCGACATACGTCAGTTTTTTTTAGCGTTTTAGCCAGAACTTTAACTAGGTCGCGTTAAATAGATTGCTCTTTAATATTTTATGCTTACTTGTACTGTTCCTATCGAAATCAGCTGAGATGCTGGGTAGAACTGTTAAAATAACATAGCATTTCAACATATATCCGTTTTTTTTTCGTGTTTTAGCCAGAACTTTAGCTAGGTCTCGTTAAAAAGGTAGCTCCTTGTTGCTTTATGCTTATTTGTCTTGTTCCTATCGAAATCAGCTGAGATGCTGGGTAGAACTGTTAAAATAACATAGCATTTCAACATATATCCCTTTTTTTTTCGTGTTTTAGCCAGAACTTTAGCTAGGTCTCGTTAAAAAGGTAGCTCCTTGTTGCTTTATGCTTATTTGTCTTGTTCCTATCGAAATCAGCTGAGATGCTGGGTAGAACTGTTAAAATAACATAGCATTTCAACATATATCGGTTTTTTTTTCGTGTTTTAGCCAGAACTTTAGCTAGGTCTCGTTAAAAAGGTAGCTCCTTGTTGCTTTATGCTTATTTGTCTTGTTCCTATCGAAATCAGCTGAGATGCTGGGTAGAACTGTTACAAAAACATAGCATATCGACATACATCAGTTTTTTTTTAGCGTTTTAGCCAGAACTTTTGCTAGGTCGCGTTAAAAAGGTAGCTCCTTGTTGCTTTTTGCTTATTTGTCTTGTTCCTATCGAAATCAGCTGAGATGCTGGGTAGAACTGTTAAAATAACATAGCATTTCAACATATATCCGTTTTTTTTTTCGTGTTTTAGCCAGAACTTTTCCTAGGTCGCGTTAAAAAGGTAGCTCCTTGTTGCTTTATGCTTATTTGTCTTGTTCCTATCGAAATCAGCTGAGATGCTGGGTAGAACTGTTAAAATAACATAGCATTTCAACATATATCCGTTTTTTTTTCGTGTTTTAGCCAGAACTTTAGCTAGGTCTCGTTAAAAAGGTAGCTCCTTGTTGCTTTATGCTTATTTGTCTTGTTCCTATCGAAATCAGCTGAGATGCTGGGTAGAACTGTTAAAATAACATAGCATTTCAACATATATCCGTTTTTTTTTCGTGTTTTAGCCAGAACTTTAGCTAGGTCTCGTTAAAAAGGTAGCTCCTTGTTGCTTTATGCTTATTTGTCTTGTTCCTATCGAAATCAGCTGAGATGCAGGGTAGAACTGTTAAAATAACATAGCATTTCAACATATATCCGTTTTTTTTTCGTGTTTTAGCCAGAACTTTAGCTAGGTCTCGTTAAAAATGTAGCTCCTTGTTGCTTTATGCTTATTTGTCTTGTTCCTATCGAAATCAGCTGAGATGCTGGGTAGAACTGTTACAAAAACATAGCATATCGACATACATCAGTTTTTTTTTAGCGTTTTAGCCAGAACTTTTGCTAGGTCGCGTTAAAAAGGTAGCTCCTTGTTGCTTTTTGCTTATTTGTCTTGTTTCTATCGAAATCAGCTGAGATGCTGGGTAGAACTGTTAAAATAACATAGCATTTCAACATATATCCGTTTTTTTTTCGTGTTTTAGCCAGAACTTTTCCTAGGTCGCGTTAAAAAGGTAGCTCCTTGTTGCTTTATGCTTATTTGTCTTGTTCCTATCGAAATCAGCTGAGATGCTGGGTAGAACTGTTAAAATAACATAGCATTTCAACATATATCGGTTTTTTTTTCGTGTTTTAGCCAGAACTTTTGCTAGGTCGCGTTAAAAAGGTAGCTCCTTGTTGCTTTATGCTTATTTGTCTTGTTCCTATCGAAATCAGCTGAGATGCTGGGTAGAACTGTTAAAATAACATAGCATTTCAACATATATCGGTTTTTTTTTCGTGTTTTAGCCAGAACTTTAGCTAGGTCTCGTTAAAAAGGTAGCTCCTTGTTGCTTTATGCTTATTTGTCTTGTTCCTATCGAAATCAGCTGAGATGCTGGGTAGAACTGTTACAAAAACATAGCATATCGACATACATCAGTTTTTTTTTAGCGTTTTAGCCAGAACTTTTGCTAGGTCGCGTTAAAAAGGTAGCTCCTTGTTGCTTTTTGCTTATTTGTCTTGTTCCTATCGAAATCAGCTGAGATGCTGGGTAGAACTGTTAAAATAACATAGCATTTCAACATATATCCGTTTTTTTTTTCGTGTTTTAGCCAGAACTTTTCCTAGGTCGCGTTAAAAAGGTAGCTCCTTGTTGCTTTATGCTTATTTGTCTTGTTCCTATCGAAATCAGCTGAGATGCTGGGTAGAACTGTTAAAATAACATAGCATTTCAACATATATCCGTTTTTTTTTCGTGTTTTAGCCAGAACTTTAGCTAGGTCTCGTTAAAAAGGTAGCTCCTTGTTGCTTTATGCTTATTTGTCTTGTTCCTATCGAAATCAGCTGAGATGCTGGGTAGAACTGTTAAAATAACATAGCATTTCAACATATATCCGTTTTTTTTTCGTGTTTTAGCCAGAACTTTAGCTAGGTCTCGTTAAAAAGGTAGCTCCTTGTTGCTTTATGCTTATTTGTCTTGTTCCTATCGAAATCAGCTGAGATGCAGGGTAGAACTGTTAAAATAACATAGCATTTCAACATATATCCGTTTTTTTTTCGTGTTTTAGCCAGAACTTTAGCTAGGTCTCGTTAAAAATGTAGCTCCTTGTTGCTTTATGCTTATTTGTCTTGTTCCTATCGAAATCAGCTGAGATGCTGGGTAGAACTGTTACAAAAACATAGCATATCGACATACATCAGTTTTTTTTTAGCGTTTTAGCCAGAACTTTTGCTAGGTCGCGTTAAAAAGGTAGCTCCTTGTTGCTTTTTGCTTATTTGTCTTGTTTCTATCGAAATCAGCTGAGATGCTGGGTAGAACTGTTAAAATAACATAGCATTTCAACATATATCCGTTTTTTTTTCGTGTTTTAGCCAGAACTTTTCCTAGGTCGCGTTAAAAAGGTAGCTCCTTGTTGCTTTATGCTTATTTGTCTTGTTCCTATCGAAATCAGCTGAGATGCTGGGTAGAACTGTTAAAATAACATAGCATTTCAACATATATCGGTTTTTTTTTCGTGTTTTAGCCAGAACTTTAGCTAGGTCTCGTTAAAAAGGTAGCTCCTTGTTGCTTTATGCTTATTTGTCTTGTTCCTATCGAAATCAGCTGAGATGCTGGGTAGAACTGTTAAAATAACATAGCATTTCAACATATATCCCTTTTTTTTTCGTGTTTTAGCCAGAACTTTAGCTAGGTCTCGTTAAAAAGGTAGCTCCTTGTTGCTTTATGCTTATTTGTCTTGTTCCTATCGAAATCAGCTGAGATGCAGGGTAGAACTGTTAAAATAACATAGCATTTCAACATATATCCGTTTTTTTTTCGTGTTTTAGCCAGAACTTTAGCTAGGTCTCGTTAAAAAGGTAGCTCCTTGTTGCTTTATGCTTATTTGTCTTGTTCCTATCGAAATCAGCTGAGATGCAGGGTAGAACTGTTAAAATAACATAGCATTTCAACATATATCCGTTTTTTTTTCGTGTTTTAGCCAGAACTTTAGCTAGGTCTCGTTAAAAAGGTAGCTCCTTGTTGCTTTATGCTTATTTGTCTTGTTCCTATCGAAATCAGCTGAGATGCAGGGTAGAACTGTTAAAATAACATAGCATTTCAACATATATCCGTTTTTTTTTCGTGTTTTAGCCAGAACTTTAGCTAGGTCTCGTTAAAAAGGTAGCTCCTTGTTGCTTTATGCTTATTTGTCTTGTTCCTATCGAAATCAGCTGAGATGCTGGGTAGAACTGTTACAAAAACATAGCATATCGACATACATCAGTTTTTTTTTAGCGTTTTAGCCAGAACTTTTGCTAGGTCGCGTTAAAAAGGTAGCTCCTTGTTGCTTTTTGCTTATTTGTCTTGTTCCTATCGAAATCAGCTGAGATGCTGGGTAGAACTGTTAAAATAACATAGCATTTCAACATATATCCGTTTTTTTTTTTCGTGTTTTAGCCAGAACTTTTCCTAGGTCGCGTTAAAAAGGTAGCTCCTTGTTGCTTTATGCTTATTTGTCTTGTTCCTATCGAAATCAGCTGAGATGCTGGGTAGAACTGTTAAAATAACATAGCATTTCAACATATATCCGTTTTTTTTTCGTGTTTTAGCCAGAACTTTAGCTAGGTCTCGTTAAAAAGGTAGCTCCTTGTTGCTTTATGCTTATTTGTCTTGTTCCTATCGAAATCAGCTGAGATGCAGGGTAGAACTGTTAAAATAACATAGCATTTCAACATATATCCGTTTTTTTTTCGTGTTTTAGCCAGAACTTTAGCTAGGTCTCGTTAAAAATGTAGCTCCTTGTTGCTTTATGCTTATTTGTCTTGTTCCTATCGAAATCAGCTGAGATGCTGGGTAGAACTGTTACAAAAACATAGCATATCGACATACATCAGTTTTTTTTTAGCGTTTTAGCCAGAACTTTTGCTAGGTCGCGTTAAAAAGGTAGCTCCTTGTTGCTTTTTGCTTATTTGTCTTGTTTCTATCGAAATCAGCTGAGATGCTGGGTAGAACTGTTAAAATAACATAGCATTTCAACATATATCCGTTTTTTTTTCGTGTTTTAGCCAGAACTTTTCCTAGGTCGCGTTAAAAAGGTAGCTCCTTGTTGCTTTATGCTTATTTGTCTTGTTCCTATCGAAATCAGCTGAGATGCTGGGTAGAACTGTTAAAATAACATAGCATTTCAACATATATCCGTTTTTTTTTCGTGTTTTAGCCAGAACTTTAGCTAGGTCTCGTTAAAAAGGTAGCTCCTTGTTGCTTTATGCTTATTTGTCTTGTTCCTATCGAAATCAGCTGAGATGCTGGGTAGAACTGTTAAAATAACATAGCATTTCAACATATATCCCTTTTTTTTTCGTGTTTTAGCCAGAACTTTAGCTAGGTCTCGTTAAAAAGGTAGCTCCTTGTTGCTTTATGCTTATTTGTCTTGTTCCTATCGAAATCAGCTGAGATGCAGGGTAGAACTGTTAAAATAACATAGCATTTCAACATATATCCGTTTTTTTTTCGTGTTTTAGCCAGAACTTTAGCTAGGTCTCGTTAAAAAGGTAGCTCCTTGTTGCTTTATGCTTATTTGTCTTGTTCCTATCGAAATCAGCTGAGATGCAGGGTAGAACTGTTAAAATAACATAGCATTTCAACATATATCCGTTTTTTTTTCGTGTTTTAGCCAGAACTTTAGCTAGGTCTCGTTAAAAAGGTAGCTCCTTGTTGCTTTATGCTTATTTGTCTTGTTCCTATCGAAATCAGCTGAGATGCAGGGTAGAACTGTTAAAATAACATAGCATTTCAACATATATCCGTTTTTTTTTCGTGTTTTAGCCAGAACTTTAGCTAGGTCTCGTTAAAAATGTAGCTCCTTGTTGCTTTATGCTTATTTGTCTTGTTCCTATCGAAATCAGCTGAGATGCTGGGTAGAACTGTTACAAAAACATAGCATATCGACATACATCAGTTTTTTTTTAGCGTTTTAGCCAGAACTTTTGCTAGGTCGCGTTAAAAAGGTAGCTCCTTGTTGCTTTTTGCTTATTTGTCTTGTTCCTATCGAAATCAGCTGAGATGCTGGGTAGAACTGTTAAAATAACATAGCATTTCAACATATATCCGTTTTTTTTTCGTGTTTTAGCCAGAACTTTTCCTAGGTCGCGTTAAAAAGGTAGCTCCTTGTTGCTTTATGCTTATTTGTCTTGTTCCTATCGAAATCAGCTGAGATGCTGGGTAGAACTGTTAAAATAACATAGCATTTCAACATATATCCGTTTTTTTTTCGTGTTTTAGCCAGAACTTTTCCTAGGTCGCGTTAAAAAGGTAGCTCCTTGTTGCTTTATGCTTATTTGTCTTGTTCCTATCGAAATCAGCTGAGATGCTGGGTAGAACTGTTAAAATAACATAGCATTTCAACATATATCCCTTTTTTTTTCGTGTTTTAGCCAGAACTTTAGCTAGGTCTCGTTAAAAAGGTAGCTCCTTGTTGCTTTATGCTTATTTGTCTTGTTCCTATCGAAATCAGCTGAGATGCTGGGTAGAACTGTTAAAATAACATAGCATTTCAACATATATCCGTTTTTTTTTCGTGTTTTAGCCAGAACTTGAGCTAGGTCTCGTTAAAAAGGTAGCTCCTTGTTGCTTTATGCTTATTTGTCTTGTTCCTATCGAAATCAGCTGAGATGCTGGGTAGAACTGTTAAAATAACATAGCATTTCAACATATATCCGTTTTTTTTTTCGTTTTTTGTCAGAACTTTTGCTAGGTTGCGTTAAAAAGGTAGCTCTTTGTTGCTTTATGCTTATTTGTCTTGTTCCTATCGAAATCAGCTGAGATGCTGGGTAGAACTCTTAGAAAAACATAGCATATCGACATACATTCGTTTTTTTTTGTTTTTTGTCAGAACTTTTGCTAGATAGCGTTAAAAAGGTAGCTCTTTGTTGCTTTATGCTTATTTGTCTTGTTTCTATCGAAATCAGCTGAGATGCTGGGTAGAACTGTTACAAAAACATAGCATATCGACATACATTAGTTTTTTTTTAGCGTTTTAGCCAGAACTTTAGCTAGGTCTCGTTAAAAATGTAGCTCCTTGTTGCTTTATGCTTATTTGTCTTGTTCCTATCGAAATCAGCTGAGATGCTGGGTAGAACTGTTACAAAAACATAGCATATCGACATACATCAGTTTTTTTTTAGCGTTTTAGCCAGAACTTTTGCTAGGTCGCGTTAAAAAGGTAGCTCCTTGTTGCTTTTTGCTTATTTGTCTTGTTCCTATCGAAATCAGCTGAGATGCTGGGTAGAACTCTTAGAAAAACATAGCATATCGACATACATTCGTTTTTTTTTGTTTTTTGTCAGAACTTTTGCTAGATCGCGTTAAAAAGGTAGCTCTTTGTTGCTTTACGCTTATTTGTCTTGTTTCTATCGAAATCAGCTGAGATGCTGGGTAGAACTCTTAGAAAAACATAGCATATCGACATACATTAGTTTTTTTTTCGTGTTTTAGCCAGAACTTTAGCTAGGTCTCGTTAAAAATGTAGCTTCTTGTTGCATTATGCTTATTTGTCCTGTTCCTATCGAAATCAGCTGAGATGCTGGGTAGAACTGTTACAAAAACATAGCATATCGACATACGTCAGTTTTTTTTAGCGTTTTAGCCAGAACTTTAACTAGGTCGCGTTAAATAGATTGCTCTTTAATATTTTATGCTTACTTGTACTGTTCCTATCGAAATCAGCTGAGATGCTTGGTAGAACTGTTAAAATAACATAGCATTTCAACATATATCCGTTTTTTTTGTGTTTTAGCCAGAACTTTAGCTAGGTCTCGTTAAAAAGGTAGCTCCTTGTTGCTTTATGCTTATTTGTCTTGTTCCTATCGAAATCAGCTGAGATGCTGGGTAGAACTCTTAGAAAAACATAGCATATCGACATACATTAGTTTTTTTTTCGTGTTTTAGAAAGAACTTTTGCTAGGTCTCGTTAAAAATTTAGCTTATTGTTGTTTTATGCTTATTTGTCTTGTTCCTATCGAAATCAGCTGAGATGCTGGGTAGAACTCTTAGAAAAACATAGCATATCGACATACGTCAGTTTTTTTTAGCGTTTCAGCCAGAACTTTAACTAGGTCGCGTTAAATAGATTGCTCTGTGTTATTTTAAGCTTACTTGTACTGTTCCTATCGAAATCAGCTGAGATGCTGGGTAGAACTGTTAAAATAACATAGCATTTCAACATATATCGGTTTTTATTATTATTTTTTGCCAGAACTTTAGCTAGGTCTCGTTAAAAAGGTAGCTCTTTGTTGCTTTTTGCTTATTTGTCCTGTTTCTATCGAAATCAGTTGAGATGCTGGGTAGAACTGTTACAAAAACATAGCATATCGACATACATTAGTTTTTTTTTCGTGTTTTAGCCAGAACTTTTGCTAGGTCACTTTAAAAAGGTAGCTCTTTGTTGCTTTATGCTTATTTGTCTTGTTCCTATCGAAATCAGCTGAGATGCTGGGTAGAACTGTTGAAAATGTCTTTGGACATAAACATAAATCATAAGTGATTATTTTAGTTTTTTCGCCAGAACTATTGCTATGTTGCCTATAAACGATAGAACTATGCATTTTCATGCGTTTTAGGCGAATAGAAACCGAGAACTCTTGAGATGCTGAAAGTTGTAGTGGGAAGTTAGCATCTCACTTTACCGAAATTATTTTTTTTGAAAAATTCGGTTTTTTCGATAGAACTATTGCTATGTTGGCTGTATACAATAGAACTATGCATTTTCATATGTTTTAAGCGTCTAGAAATCGAGAACTGCTGAGATGCTGGAACTTGTACTGTGAAGTTAGCATCTCATTTTATCGAATTTTTCAAAATGATTTTTTTCGGGGAAAAAGAGCAGAACTATTAAAAAAAAGTATCTAGAACTGTAGAACTATTGGGGATGCTACTAGAACACCGATTATTTTTTGAGATTCTGGAAATTGATATGCTAGGTTCACACACATAAAATTAAGCAAGCGATAAATAATGATACTCAGAACTAAAGATAATCTAACTAATATTATAAATGCGAAAGTATGGATGGATGGATAGATGGATGTTTGTTTGTTACTCAATCACGCCAGAACGGCCCAACGGATCTGGATGAAATTCGGCTCATAGATAGAGAAAAGTCTGGAATAGCACATAGGCTACTTTTTATCCCGGAAAATTGCGTAGTTCCCGGGGGATAGCGATAAACGAATTCTTTGCAGACGAAGTCGCTGGCAACAGCTAGTTGGAAATAAAGTTACATAAATGCTACAATCCAAAAACGATGTTAAATCGATCTGTGTACTGTATGAAGTTTTATATCATTGTTTAAAAAAATAATGAAATGAAGTATACATTACTATGTAATCCTTAGTGCAAAACAAAAATTTGCCAATTCAAACACGTATAAATAGAGTATTGAATCGGATTAATCTACCAGTTAGATTGCTACAAGCTTATCTACGGAAAACAAAATTGAAATGACAGCGTCTTGTAGACAAATTGTGAAATTATTTTATTTACATCTCAGCCCAAGTGCGAGCAAAATTTACAAATGCAAACATGGAATCTTGTTCTTCTGTTAAACAAGTCGCATGAAGCTACTACAAATTATTTGAATGAATCTTAAAATAGAAAATATGATAAATAAAATGACAATCAATCACCTGTTTATTTGCGTCAGCGATTGAAAGATAAAAAATATTTCACGCATCCGGATTGCGTCAACATCTAAAAATTTTATTAATTTATTACTGAGCTCAAGTTTAAGTTACACTGCACGTACGCACATTTATTACATCGCGGAAAAGTTACAGAATTAAGGATAAAGAGAAACCGTTAAATGAAAAAAAAAACGCTCTATATGCTTCTGCTAACTTAGCAATCGTTTGTCCTTATCTGTGAAAGGTAAATGTCACCGTGACAGTCGATGGCATAGACGGACGGGGGGCCTCTCCGAAATACGATTTTCAAAGTTCGCATCACACCGTCCCTTTCACTCTCAAATTAATAACTATTAGTGAGAGCGGAACGGCACGAAACGAACTTCGAAATCGAATTTCAGAGTATAAGGCCTGCTTAGCAGTCAGTGCCAACAGCATCAGATCGGCAGTTTCAACGCAAAATTCAGAGCAGTCGGGTTGAAGTCGACTGGCAGTCCGTGTATGGCTGGCCTTACTAACATAGTCGGGTCGGGGCTTAGTTACTCTCCATTTTCGTAATCTAGCAACGATGGAGTTCCTAGCCTGCGTTTGTTCCCTGAACGCTGCAATCTGGCCGACTTCACATCTAGAGATATCTATTAAGCAAGCTGTACCATCTTATACCACATCTCAGGTTATCATGCGTATCAGGCGTGATCGTTGTCAAACGCATGCCTATTATTCATTAAAAAAATAGCACACTTGTTTAACACAATAAATAAAAATAAAGTTTGAAAACCTCTGACCGTAGAACAAAAGCATACCACATTACGTCGTCCCTGTCCATCACTTAGCCACTTCCTACTTCCATCTCTGTCTCGCAGGGTCTATATTGTTAGTTTAATGGTCCTAACGGTTGAAAAGAGTTTCTTGACAAAAAGGTACAATTACTTAAATAGTACCATTTACGTTTTCCACTTGAGGAAACCTTTGTTAAGATACGACGGTATTCAGTGTAATGGATAACATAATAGGTTGTTGTTAAACTATGTCGGAAAATAGCACTTTTCTGTACTTAAAATTATGTATATGGTAAAAATAAAGTTCAACCAAAAAAAAGCAATAAGAAAAAGTTACAAAGAAAGCCAATGGGCGGATAGGCAACTTTATCGCTTCAGAGCGATATCTATAGGCAACCTTTAGAACATAATAAAGGAAGAATAGTAATAATGTACGACATAACATCCACCCGCAATTTCTTCAGTCTACCCGTGATCATGATGCATGCAACTGTATCGAAATATCGGGAGCTCAATAAAGCTAATCGCGGTTCACATCCCGTTTATAATATTTCGAATGTACGACATGATTATATTGCAATAAATAAATAAATAAAGCAGGTGGTGCAAATGACGCGATTAACAGTATATAGAAGTATATAGAAGCACTAACAAAAATATATAAAATAACCATAACGTATAACAGATAGTGGTTTTAAGCAGTATAACAATAAATCATATCTCTCCTCACCTTATTGCTACCCGCAGTTGGGTAAAAAATGAGTACCAAAAGGTTTATGAGCTACAAACAAATAGATAACCGGATCCACAAGTGGCCACAAAAACAGAAGTACGTGGAAACTGTAACACTTACGAGTTATGTTATAGCCATAAACGATGCTGGCACTTGAAAAAACGTCGGGTAATAATAGTAGATTGCAGAACTTAAAGTCTAAAGTTAACATTTGCTTATTGAACTTGTTGCTTGTGTTATTTGTATTATAAAATAGCGGAATACACACATCATAAAAGTTTTGGGATAATCACTATTCCTAGACAAATTTGATCTTTTGACTCGGTAGTAATATGCCTATATTGAAATGTTCAAAACTGTCTATTTATTGTGTATTTTTGATGACTGTATTGTGTTGATTTTGAAATACGGACAATTATAGGTTCAATAAAAGAAAAATGTTATTTAATACGCATAAGAAAACGGATACAATTAACAACCAAATTGAAAATAAAATTTAAATCTTAAGTAAAACTAGTTTGTAAAAAGCTATTTTTGACACGACAAGGAAGGCAAACCAGTAAGTGGGTCGCCTGATGGCAAGCAAGGACCACTACCCATGGAACCCCTCAACATTAGAGGATTGCTAATTTATATCTAAAAAAGGCCCCCGTGACATGATGGCTGCATTCTCTTGCTAAATCGCTATATTTATTCGTTCGGAGAGTTTCTGATAGCTGCCGGCCCTTAGGTCGCCAGTTGCCTCTACCACGCGAATTTGTAATTCATTTTGTAATCAGTGGAACAATTCATCCGAGTGGTAATTTTGTAGCAATTCACAGATTTTTGTCGCTATCGAATGTTATTTTAACGGGAGCTGTAAACTTTATAATATTCGCCTAATCAATTGTTGTAATCGCTTGCAAGACGATAATAGTACATTATAGCTCTCACTCCATGCAACAGGGCGTGCATCATCCGAACAGACTCTTAATGTCAAGTTCGTCAAACCGGGAAGTGATCTATTTTAGTACAGAGCGGCTGTTCGCCGTCTCTATTTTTAATTCGGCGTTGTAAAGGACAGCGTGTACGGCCACAGAATTAAAAAGATGCTTTTATTGTATTGCTCAGGTTGCTGTTACGGCAAATGGAGTTCGTGTTAACAGACTTATACGATTTGAACTTTCTTTTGATGCAAATTTTTGGTTTTTGAATAGCGGGTAAAGTAGTGATGATACCTAACCGTACTGTGCCCGCGTGGGAAGTACAAACTCATCATCATATCAGCCATAGGACATCCACTGATGGACAACCTCCCCCATAGACCTCCAGTTGCCTCGGTTGGAAGCGACTTTAACCAGGTACAAACTAAACTACTACTACTACAAGTACAACCTAATGGGCTTTTCGATGTATAAATTGTTAAACTGCTGATCTAAAATGGGAGTGGGCTCGGCATATCTGCCCCATGCACACACAGAGGTCGGCTCACTCAGCCACTTGGTGGGTGCCGGAGAATGGCCAACGACGAGGCAGACCAAGAAGGCGATGGCGGTACGATTGGAACCAGTAGGCTTATTGTCTAACTCGCTCGCAATCGCTATCGTGTTCGTTTTGACAGTTCTTGTATGAATGTGTCAGCTAGCTGATTCCGATGCCAATTGTCAGCCCATACATGAACTGTCGAAATGAACGCGATGGCGATTACGAGCGAGTTAGACAATAAGCCTACTGGATGGAGGACTGGCCTGACATTGCGTCGGACCAAGAATTGTGGAGGTTAAGAGAGGACTTTGCCCAAGGGAGGGGGACACTACAATAGACTATTAATAAAAATAAACTGTTATTATATAATTATAAATAAGGTTTTCCTTCCTTGGTCGATGTTGATAAGAAAAAAATGTTGCCTTACTAAATTAGCAAGTGTTCTACATTAAAACAGTTTGCAATTAATTATCATATGTTTAAAGTTTCGTCGTGACCCGGCCTTGAGTGATACTGGTTATCATTATCACTTGCTTCCTGCTGTCGATTTTGCAGTGGGTAATAAAATTGCACAAAAAGAGGGGAGTAAAACGGGGTGAGAAAGTATTGCGGGGGGAGAAGGGATAGAACTAATATTTTGTGTTTTCACTTGCTACTTAAAATATCTGGTTCAGCTTTATTATATCTCCTTTTTCCTGGTAATTTGTTATAGTATTTTTTTTTTATTTGTTCCTATCCCTTCTGACCCCACTACGGAGAGAGCAGGGATTTGCCTATATTTTATGTTTGAAAAAAATATCCAGTGTTATAAGAGCCCTTCTCTTATGAAAAATGGAGGCAATGTGACCTCACATTGCCTACATATATTGGTTATGTCTGTGTTTTTTTTTTGTTTTTGTTGTTTCTTTTCTATAAAATTGTGTGTATGCTCTTATATTTGTGTGTCTTGCAAAATGAATAAATGTCTTCTTTCTTATTTACATAGACAGAAATAAAAAAAGTTAGACTTTTAGTATTTGTTGTTATAGCGGCAACAGAAATACCTACATCATCTGTGAAAATTTCAACCGTGTAGCTATCACGGTTCATATGATACAGCCTGGTGACAGACAGACGGAAGTCTTCGTAATAGGAATAAGGTCTTTTGACCCTTTGGATACGGGAACCTAAAAACTAGACACCGCCTGCGTCAGTACTTCCAGGAACTGATAACGATCAATTGCCAGGTGCTAGCAGTCCACTTAATCGTAATAATAGTCATCAAGTCTTCGGAAACGGGCGTTTACAACTGGCAGGAACTGGTAATTCCTGGTATCCTAGCTGACCTAATGGGGCCCGAATTGGTGACTTCCTCGAGACATAACATGGGTTTATGCATAAGGAAACGCAAGTGACTTGTTACCCGGAAGGGTAAGGAGTTCCTCTTTGATAATTTTGGCATTTGACATAAATCACGTCTTTATCCCTTACAGGGTAGACAGAGTCCAAAGCCTTGGGTAAGAAGACCACGTTTAGCATGATTTTTGGCGTATAGGTAAAAGGGAATCAAAATTGGTGAGAACAAACCGCCTTACGTCTTGCTGGAAACAGTCAGATCTCGTTTTAGTGTTAAAGTCGTAATAGGCTGTCTTGCTGGAAAAATTTAAACCTCAGTTTACTGTTAAACTCAATCGATTTTACTAAATCGTAGGGTCAAATTTTATAATGGAACTGTCAAGTTTTAAACCAGATTTAGTGACTAAATCAAGATTTATCTTTTACTGCAAGTAAGCCTAGATTCAATGGTCAAATCAAATGTACCATAGCCCTCATCTTCGCCTTCCATCAAGCGAGATTGAGGTCAAACGTAAGCCTATTTTATGTAAAAAAAATATGTATAGAACTGGCAATCTTTAAATCAGATTAGCGTCTAAATCTAAATTTATCTTTTCAGCAAGTAGCCATTCCATTAGTGAGTAGCGTTTTCCGAGTTTACCCGATGTCTATGCGAAACTTAGCCTTTAGGTTGTGTTACTCTAGGCTCTGTCTACCCCGTAAGGGATAAAGGCGTTTTTTTGTACAGTCGAGGGCATAAATATACATACAGCGACTGTAAAGATCAATAAACCCATTTTTTCCCCCCCAGATATTTCTAGTAACTCTTCTCCGGCCCCGTAAAAAACTGTGTCAACACATCGATGATAATTCTTGTTCAATGATTGACACGTGACATCACCGATGATGTATGATGACAAAGTTTAAGGTCAGATGACTTGGCTTTGTAACTGGTTTAGTGGCTACCGATCGGAGATTAAGGCAGGTATTTCTAACAATGCGGGTGGTAGGGCCTTGTGCAAGGTCCGTCCGGATCGCTACCACCATCTTACTCGCTAATCCTGCCGCTAAGCAGCAGTGCTTGCACTGCTGTATTCCAGTGTGGAGAGTAAGACAGCCGGGGAAATTACGGGCACAAGAGGCATTTCATCTAAGTCCTCTAGGTTGGCAACGCATCTGCAATCTCTCCGAGGTTGCGGGTGTCTATGGGCAGTGGTGATCGCTTACCATCAGGTGTCCTACTTGCTCGTTTGCCTTCCTATTCACATAAAACAATATTAACTAATCAACATTTATGATTTAACGCTTCTGTCCGCGATTTCGTCCGCGTAGGATTAGACTTAAGAACTGATGTTGATAGTGCATTCTGCAATACGTACTAATTTACATTGCGACTGTAGGCAGCTGCACCTTTTCATATGTTTATCGCTATCCCGCGGGAACTATACAATTTTCCGGGATAAAAAGTAGCCTATGCGTTAATCTTGGGTACCAGCTATCTCCGTTCCAAACTTTATTCAAATCTGTCCAGCCGTTTGGGCGTGAAGAAGTAACAAATGTACACACACACACCGCTAAGATTTTCGCCCATTCCCTCGAAGGGCTTTTATCATCTGAGCGGGAAGAGAAGCATCTGGTACATTCTACGTTTTTCTATGATCCCAGACCAGCAGTTAGTTGGTAGTTACTTTAACCATAAAATCGGTGTATTTACTAGTGTAGGTGTTTCATCGTAATTTGAAAGTAAACTTACATGTAGAAAAGATAAGATAACGTATATGACTAGAACTATGCGTTATTGTCGATAAGATACAAACTGTATCTATTTTACTGTTTTATTTTCATAGTTTATGTTCTGCATTGTAAACCGCTTTTATATTCTGTATAGGTATTGTATTGATAGCAATAATCAAATACTGTGCTAATGTGGGAACTTCAATTACCTACTAAAGAACTAAAGTGGGTGACAGACGGGCGAGTTAGTTCGCGTACTTACGGCTCGACGACTTTACTCGCCTGTACTTTACTCTGAAGTAGGTGACAGAACTGACAGACGGGCGAGTAAGTTCGCGTACTTACGGCTCGACGACTTTACTCGCCTGTACTTTACTCTGAAGTAGGTGACAGAACTGACAGACGGGCGAGTAAGTTCGCGTACTTACGGCTCGACGACTTTACTCGCCTGTACTTTACTCTGAAGTAGGTGACAGAACTGACAGACGGGCGAGTAAGTTCGCGTACATACGGCTCGACGACTTTACTCGCCAATACTTTACTCTGAAGTAGGTGACAGAACTGACAGACGGGCGAGTAAGTTCGCGTACTTACGGCTCGACGACTTTACTCGCCTGTACTTTACTCTGAAGTAGGTGACAGAACTGACAGACGGGCGAGTAAGTTCGCGTACTTACGGCTCGACGACTTTACTCGCCTGTACTTTACTCTGAAGGAGGTGACAGAACTGACAGACGGGCGAGTAAGTTCGCGTACTTACGGCTCGACGACTTTACTCAACTTTACTCGTAATTAAACTGACACACATGTGAGTAAAGTCGTCGAGCCGTAAATACGCGAACTTACTCGCCCTCTGTCACCGTTGACTTAAATAATCCAAAATAATCCGTTTCGATAGAAATTGTCTGAACTTTGTCCCACATAACTTAAAATGAAATCGGTTCAGTTACTTCAATTTTAATTACATTTGAAGTAGATTAACGTTTCTGTTCTAAGAAAAAGTTTCTATTAAGCATAAATTATGATGCGATAAAATGTGTAACAGATAGATTGGTATCAATAATACTAATACTTAGATAGCCATCTCTTTGATGTCTCTATCGACGCCGACTGCTCAATACCTATTTCTAGGGTTTTGTATGATACAATAATTAAAATACCTTTCTATCGCGTAAATATATGAAAATATTTTTTATTTATTTTTTATTTTATTTATTTATAAAAACTTACAAAGTAAATATGGAGGAAATACCTTTGAAACTCCATTATTTTCTATTGATATTCAATGCACTTAAAAAAACATAAGAGGCAATTAACACTTTAGTTAGGAGTAGACAATAAAATTGTACACCATAAAGGACCATACCGCCGCTTAAAAAACGGTAACGTTACGGAATCGTAACAAAATGTATGAAGAAACGGTGAGAAAACGTGACGCCTACGACGCGTCACTGCGTATACGCGGCGGTTTGGTCGCACCGTAATGTAAAATGCAAGTTGTGTTGCCCTGTAAGAGTCCGACTCGCACTTGGCTGCCTTTTAACGGCTTTCATTAAAATGTATATTAATGTACAAATCAACGCACGTAAAAGAGCTCCTGGCGATATACCTGCGCATGAGCGAAATACGGACGAAATTGGCGGGAGCGGGTGGGGGACGCTACTATACCAGATGCGCAAACGATCCCCTCCACTAGCCACCCAGAGCTCTTTTTATGTGCGTTGACTTATTGTATACTTAAGGTCTTTTCATTACATTTCATTTTGTCCAATTTAGTAAACAAAATTCTAACCTCAAAACGTCCCATTTTTGTTATTTTTTAACTATTTCATCGTAAAATAAAGGAACTGGAGATAGAATATCAGCAAAATTATGTACAAAATATTGCCTCAAGTTTATTTGATAACATAATACACCTTATTCTTTACAAAAATTTGTACATTGAGGTTAGAATTTTGTTTACCAAATAGGACAGTTAAGAATGAAAAGACCTTAAGTATGTTATCCACTTGAAAATTTGTAAATAATTTTTGACCACTTCTAAATTACATAAAAATGTAGATTCGATGACAATGTAAGGGTTAACAAAAAATCATGTAAATACCTATAAAAAATGAAAATGTAAGTTATTTTTCATTATTCTTTGCCGTGTTACCGTTTGTACACTGGTGATAGAGACATGCATTGAATATTATTAGGCCTTTTAAAGTCAATACACATGTCAATGTATGCAAATGTCTCGGTTACCGGCGGTTGAATTCGATTGTCCGACCAAACGGTGTCACGCGACAAGAGGTTAGCGATTTACCCCATTCACAAACGCTCTATTCAAGTAACTTAAGGCGCTGTCAACAGCAAATGACCTTGATTAAAACATAGGCTACTTTTTATCCCAGAAAATTGTATAGTTCCCGCGGGATAGCGATAAACATATCAATTGCTAATTCTATGCGGACGAAGTCGCGGGCAGAAGCTAGTATAACATATAGCTTCTGCCCGCGACTTCGTCCGCATAGAATTATCAATGATTTAACATGTTTATCGTTATCCCGCGGGAACTATGCAATTTCCCGGGATAAAAAGTAGCCTATGTTTTAATCTAGGGTACCAGCCATCTTCGTCCTAAATTTTATCCAAATCCGTCCAGTCGTTTTAGCATGAAGAAGGAAAAAAACATACACACTCACTCACTCACATCGTCACAAACTTTCGCATTTATAATATTAGTAGGATATCTTGTAGCTTGCGCCCGAGTCGATCTCTGATAATGAAGAGGGCCGTGGGCGGAGTCTGTTGACCGCCGCGTAAAGACCACCGACCTGAATGAATCCAATCAGTTCTTTCTTTTGATAACAATCGCGTAGACATGATTATACATACATACATAAAGTTACACCTCTTTCCCATAGGGGTAGGCAGAGAGTACTTTGTTCCACTTGCTACAATTCTGACATACCTCTTTCGCTTCATCCACATTCATAAATCTCTTCATACATGCTCGTCGGTTTCGGGTACTCCTGACCTGCCCTTCTACTCCTACTCTTCTTTTTCTTTCTGGCCTTCTTTTGATCTATGCACTAATATTATCTGTGCGTATTTACTCATCAATGTAACAACGTTAGATATCTTCGTATCTTATACAATGTCGCAAAAGGTTATGGTAATAAATGACATCATTTATTTGTCCAAATGCCCTTTAATCATCGTATAATCCAGTTTATCTTGAAGGCCTTATCTACGAGGGAACGCAAACAAACCAAGGTTTTGATCTTCAGATAATTTTGGAAGGAAAACATGAATTTTAACTTCATGGTTTGTCGTAAATTTGATAGTTTGGGAAGTTCGTAACATAACAAACACATTAAATTAACATTTGACAAGGAAATAATGCTCTAGAAGTAACTTTTTTATTTTGTCTTGGCCATGGTTACAGAGTCCTTAAGTCGGTTTAAAAAAAAATGTTTACAACGTAACGTACTTAAATGCTTCAAAATTAAAACTAAATGACAGGACTCTGCGTGCTAAATATACTAACTTACCAATTTTAATCTCATCTTAACCATTCTCCTTGGCAGCGCCATCTACCAAAACTGCCAAAAAGATTTTTCTACATGTGTATTTGATCGATTTAAATATGTATTGTAAAGACGCATTGGATTAAAGTTCTGATTAGAAAGTGAATCTTCAGTCAATCATTTTCTTCAGATGATGAAGACGAGCCATTCTATTGAAATCAGTGTTGCCATTGTTTACGGCTTTGAGCTCCAAAGTCATAATTTTCAGTAAATATCACTACACAGCTGGTGAAATTCAGCAATTAATTGGTCGAAATAACATAAATAAAACCAGCCAAGTGCGAGTCGGCCTTAAAAAAAATTATCTTGATCGATTCATTTTTTCCTTGACCGATTATCTGTGGACAATATGAAAAAATCGTTATGCACAGCTCTTAGCTGAGTGAGCGATACCCATCAATGAGAAATGCAATTACCTTCAGAACATTTCGATCGGTAAAAAATAGAGAACTTCATGGACGAGAACTGTCAAAACGGGCCTTTTAAAGTGTGACGACTTTATGTATGAACATCGAAATTGTTGCCACATCGAATTTGTTTTTTTTTTTAATGTAGCCCATCGGGCACCGATATATACTGTAATTCAGTTTAAGTTGATTTAGAAATCAAATGTAGAGAAGACAATTCAGTTATATTTTAGAGATTTTAAAGCTGAATTTCTTAAAGTCCATGTTGCATAATACCTGTAATGATTCCGCCGAGGTTGTATAAGTGCCATTTGCTTTTTTATTTTTAAACAAAACACAATCGGATCACGACGGTTAATCGTTCGTTGTCCTAAATAAATTGCATAAATTAAACTGTGGTACAAAAACTATTGTAAGTTTAGTTTATCGCGTCGCCCACGGAGCACTGACCTGCTCAATGTGATTGTGGAAATAGACCCGACAATTCTTTGATGTTACATCACATCACGATTCTATTTTGGCTGATTAATTAGTTGGGAGAGCGTATTGTTTGTTTTGAAACGTACGACTCTATCTTGAATTTTGTAGCGCTATATTTCTTAATGTTACACTTTTTCAACTAAAAGATCTGGAGCAAGTCTACAATTTATCTACCCCGATTGTGTCTATTCTTAATGATTATTTTTTATTCGATACATACATGCCGTAACTTGGTCGCATATAAATCGGTCAAGTCAATTAATATTTAATTGACTTACATTTGAAGTAGTTTAATGGTCCTATTAAAAAAACAATCTAATACACATACTTAATTGATAAAGCATTACTTACTTACTTAATTGACGGATAATTGGAAGAATTAAGTAGGTACATAGGTATGATCTTGATCCTAGATCCCAGACGCTTATATGAACTACAAGCCATCAATTTTCTAATGATATATATTATGTATTTCATCTTAAAAGTGTAAACCCAAAATTATTGCAACAAATTAGTTTAAAACAGGTATTAAGTTTGATAAGAACGTCCTAGAACTAGTCCCACGTAAGTAAACATAATAAACAAACTCAATGATTCTGTTATTGTTATTGTATATTTCAATCACGCCCGATATGAGTGCTGTATGCTACTGGCATGTATATGTGGTGATAGCATTGTCATAGGTCAGTTAAAAATAAAACGAATGATTGATTCGAACTGACGTGAGCTGTCATTGAGGATTTAAATCAATCGAGTGAATGGAACGAGTACGTTCAGTCAATCATTAGTTTTAGGGTGCGACCAAACCGCCGCCACACGGCGGCCACGACGTACAAAATCCGCGTTCTGAAGTGAACACAGGCACGACGTCGTCTGTACACGCGTCAATGTGTGCGTAAGATACACAGGGCTGTCTATCGCAAAAACCTTGTTTAAGGTCGGGTATGGCAAGTTATTTATAAAAATGAAAAACACACCTCAGTTGCACAAGACGATGGACGGAAGAGAGTTTATTTCAAAAGTGTCACAGATACAACAACACAACTTTCTTACAGCTGTCAAACTTAATGCATGCTACTTGTATATAAATCAACAGGTTTACCAACCTAAGTAATTCAGTATTAAACAAACCTAGTACCTACTATAAGTACTACCAATGACACAAATATAGGTACTTATAGTGAAGATATGGCTTAGATGTGTGCAAATAAATGTACTTAATCGTTATCTATTTATTTAAACTTACTTAAAATGTGTCTCTCTGTGTACTTAAGCATTATTATTTTCAATTACAATAGATGTACGACAACAAACTTAAGCGAATGATTCTGTAGTTATTTCATGTATTAATCGCGATAATTTCAGAAAGCATTAATTTTCTAATGTTTTATAAAATGAAGTAGGTAGGATAGGTCCCCGAACTTGAGACGTGCGGCCGACATACATCGCGTTACGAGCCCTACTAGTTGCCAGCAGCTTTCCGGCAGACTGCGCTTGAGGGGTGGGGTAACTCGAATCGGTGCGGGGCGGAGCGTGGCCATTCTGTACGTTAGTACTATTATATATTCTGTGCCGCCGCGTATACGCAGTGACGTGTCGCATGCGTCACGTTTTCTCACCGTTTCTTCATACATTTTGTTGCGATTCCGTAACGTCACCGTTTTTTAAGCGGCGGTGAGGTCGCACCTTTACTTGGAGAAACATAATATAATTGGTTACTTACGAGTAAGTACTCACATTTTGTTATGTTTTTGAGCACTTTCACTGCCAGTATTTGAGGGGGGCAAACAGAATAAAAAATGTTAATTAATGAACACCTATTGAGAAGGCCGTGGTAGCCTAGTGGTTTGACCTGTGGCCTCTCAAGCAGAGCGTCGTGGGTTCAAATCCCGGACTCGCACCTCTGAGTTTTTCGGAATTTATGTGCGAAAATTACATTTGTAATTTGCCATGAGCTTTTCGGTGAAGGAAAACATCGTGAGGAAACCTGCATACATCTGCGAAGAAATTCAATGGTGTGTGTTAAGTTCCCAATCCGCACTAGGCGCGCGTGGGAACTATAGCCCTAACCCTCCAATACACGGAGGAGGCCTATGCCATGAGGCACACCGAATTACGCGACAATTTAATAAATAAACGACAATGACAACAACAATAACAACAACAACATGTACTTACCTACTGAAATTGTAGCGAATTCGGAATAAAAAGGCTTATAAATAAATATTGAGAAGTTACAACGTACTGTTCGAAAGTAGTAAAAATTTCTACTGAATTTCAAATTGGCGTAGAGTAGAAGATAATTACAGTCGAAATTTTAATTTGAGCTGAAGTATTGTAGCCACACCTACCTTTTCACCACTTTGAAATTATGGCTTCCAACATCGTTCCCCAGCATAAATCTCCCGAGTTCCTGACCATTAGAATTACGATACTTATGATGCAGTCGTCGCGGCGACGGCGGATCCCAAGTTTATGGTCACGGCCAAAGATATGATACTATATGGCACTAATTCCACGCTGGTCTGGGAGAAAAAAATAAATAGAATGTACCACTTGCTTCTCTTATGGTAAAAGCGCTTCGAGGGAATCAGCGAAAATCGTAGGAATCATGTTATAGGGGATGCGACTATAGCAACCTGTATGTATTTTGATTCCCTTTTCCAGGTGGATGCCCACAATCACGCTAAACGTGGCCTTTAGAACATTATTATTACCCTAGACCCTAGGCTCTTTCTATCTCGTAAGGGATAAAAACTTGATTATGTATTTAATTTCTCTTACGAGCTACCGAAAATTTCTACGCGATCGATCGCGTTTGTTCTTTGTGTAGGGTTTCGGGGCCCGATTTTTGAAAGCACATGTGTGAAAATACCACACAAAAGTGTTGAAAAATTGTGTTGAATTTGAAATACGAGTAGCATAGAAGATACTTACGGCTCTCATTAACCATGTGGACTAGTCAAACATTTGATTAGAGACGTAGTTTTGAAGATATAAACAGATTTATACCACTTTCGAGCGATGTGCTTTTAAAAATCGGGGTTGATCGCATCACCCAAGTGTCACGGATGACAGTAGTTTTATAACAACAGGCAACATCGCGTGGCGTCTTGCGCCTGCGCGCGGGAAAGTGCTGGCTGGTTACGGTGCGCTGCGCGTACGACTGTTTTTGCGCAATCGGCGCGGCGCTTGTCATAGACGACTGGACTGGATGAATAGACCTAGTACTCCAAAATTCGATTTTCAAAGTACGTTTTGTGCCGAAGCTCACACTAAGTCATTAATTTGAGTTAGAGAGACGGCATGATACGAATTTTGAGAATCGAATTCCGGAGTAGCCCGGTAGGAATTTCTTCGGGAATCATCTCATCTCCAGCCTATTTACGTGTCACTGCCTCGGATTGGGAACTTCACACACACACACACACACACACGCACGCACGCACGCACGCACGCACGCACGCACGCACGCACGCACGCACGCACGCACGCACGCACGCACGTACGATGTTTGCAGCAGCTCCTGACGATGTTTCTCCTTCACCGAAAAGAGCATGGTAAATTTCAAATGTAATCAAATTATGCACATAAATTCCGAAAAACTCAGAGGTGCAAGCCCGGGATTCGAACCCACGACCCTCTGCTTGAAAGAATACAGGTCGAACCACTCCACTAGGTTATTACTACGGCTTCTTCGGGAATACTTACTTGTAAATCAACAGATGGTAAAGAGCAGAGCAGCCTTCTTTAATCTTCGTCTTTATTGACAACGAAATCAAAATTGATTAAAGTTGAGAACTTATGTTTTGGAGCACTGATTCAAGAATTTGGATTGGAAACTGGCTGTGGTAATAATGTTGAATTGAAATAACTATAGTATTCTTGACTAAAAAAATCATAAAATTCTTTGAAATAATTTTTAGATTTGCGTATCAACAGAACACCAATACCATAGACACAATGGGAGTAACTTTCAATCAGCTGCCTCTCAAATACCCAGATAATAAAGTGAACGTTGCCAATTGCCATGAGAAATATTGCCCCAAATTAAAGTCTCGTTTACATTATTTTTATTCTTTTACGAAACCCGCTGCAAATTTTCAATTGCACCACACACAGTTGTGGTTAGATGAGAAACTACGATTTTCATTACCAAATTAATTAGCATTCATGTATTTTGTATGAACATTTAGCGTTATAGCATAGCTATAAATGTAACGAAAGTGAATGACTAGGTCACTTAGTCCCCTTAAAATAATGGCCTTAAACAAACTAATTGGGAATTCCTAAAAATATGACAACACGCAAATACTTCTTGTATGTATGTATGTATAACTCTTCATTGTACATAAAACACAATAATTTTATAGATAATGAGATAAATAGATGTACAAAGGCGAACTTATCCCTTAAAGTTAACCTTCGAACGATTGACAGGACAACAGAAATCATCCATGCATGATCGCAATAACTTAACGCCAGTGACGCCTACACACTTAAATCGTACTGAATCTGAGGTGTCAAAATTAACTTAAAAAAATATCCCCCAACATTACTTGCCCCATAGCTTAGAAAAAAAGATTTTCCCACATTTTTTACAGTTTCGAACGGCTGTGCTTTTGGAGAACACTAAGGAAAGGAAGCAATAAGTAATTTTACAGTTGATATGATAACTGTCAACTCTAATACTAGGAACGAATTAATTACATCGCGAGCTTCAAACATGCCACGCATGCGCGATAAATCAGGCATGTGAGAAAAAGAAACATTCGATAAAAAGGAGTTTGCTAGCCATAGCCATCCCTATTAGGGCCTGGGTTGCCAGTCGGAAGAGTACGAGTGGTTGAGTTGCCAGGACTAAATAAATTGATTTTAATTGTTTTGACTAGACACTACAGTGTCAGTTTAGAAAATAGTGTTTACCTATTGTATCTGTCAGGTAGAGGTTATTTGGATGGAATCGAAGTTCTTGATAATATGAAAAGATTTTTTTTTACAAAGAAACTAAGATCTCTTAGCTGATCAAGAGGTACAAAATTTAATCAGTACCTATCAAACCCACAAATGCAAAAATTAGGGATGTAGTTATCAGTCAGTCAGTTCAGTCAGATAAATCGAAGAAAGACAAGACGTCCGCATAAAATTTATTAGCGAGCTTCATTACGCTTATCGATGCGTAATCAATCAATCACTAGTCTTGAAAAAAAAAGATCTAAAGCTGGGTTGACACAGGAATGCGCGTGAGAGGCTGTCCGTTAGCTGGACCATGGTCCGTCATGAATACTAATGCTGTGACAAATGTTTTGCAAAGTGGTTAACAGTACTGGCTGAAAAGAATGGCTTATGGTAATTAAGACGCGTAGCAGAATATTGTCTATGGTCATTTTAGTGAAGCGGAAGCTTTTCTTCAAGTTGAATTGTCGGTAGGTAGAAATGTATCCATAAATGTGTCGTTTTAGAAAGTACTCACATTTAATTGGCAAAAGTAAACATATATTGCCGAGAATAGTAAATAACAGTTACGTTGCGACGGAGTTAATGTTATTCATTACAAAAAATTTAAGTATCGCTAATTTAATATTCATTATCATTAACACCAAAATCACAAGAGGTATAAATTAATAATGACTTGTTCAATTAAACTCCCCTTCCCCCCCGTTTGTCCTTACATGTCACTTTGACTTTTATCCTTGCCAGTGACAAACAAAACGCGCATTTTACTAAAAAGAGGTTATTAACTTTTTATGAATTAATGTCAAAGAATGAACTAACCTATTAACCCGATTAAACGTTCAATTAGCCATAGCATCATTAAACTCAGCTAGCTCAAGGCAGCTTATTAAAAAAAATCAACTACTCGATAACCAACTTATTTGCATATGGCAACAATTAACTTTCATTCAAGAGCAATGACACTCCGTGAGCACGCGATTGTAATACATTTGTTTATGGTCGAGTGGGTAAGAACAAACACCGGCAGGTGACAGAGCCACCTGACTTTGAGGACAGGTTTTAATGTATGCAGACAATAACAATAACGATTAATTGAGTTTTTAATTGACGATTTGCAGTAAATGGAATTTACTTTACGCGTCTGCATACCTTAAACTTTCTTACTTCTATAACCGACCCTCTGATGAGATGAAGAACTAAAGTAGGGGGAGAGGGAAAGAGGTTAATCGATTTTGAAAAGGAAAACATTAGAACAGGGGAATCTAATCTATTGGCAGGCTAAATACTACATAGTGGCAAAAAGAAGAGCGACGGAGCGCACTTATTCATAAGTGCCACCAAACTACTTCAAACTAGTTCAGCTAAACACATCACCCTTGAGGCGTATTTTAAACCTCAGTTTGGTGTTCCCAATCGGTCTTTTTTGAACTCTGAACATTAATAAAACTACGCTCAGTATAGCAGCATGTCTTCCTAAACCACACTTCAAAATAGTAAAGCAGGAAATACGACAGACAGAGCTTTAAGTTAAACCCGGCTTTCTAATGCCAACAACTCCGCAGAAATTCGAGATGTTAAATACCTCAATGACATCGGACACCGTTCGTTGGACCCAGTTCTTGGAGATGAGAGCCACCTGGTGTGGTGTGGACGTGCTCGTTTTATAAACATGCCTCTGGCAACCCTTTTTCGGAGTGTTTCGTTAGAACTGATTGGCAGTTTTGGGACGTAGGAATTAAAATAGCATTCGGTAAAGCTAGTTAGGATCGAATTCTTAGATTAATCTTATCTATCTTAATTTTGGAATGTTCGAATCGGTTCCCAACGATTTAAAATTTAAACCGCCGAATAAATCTAAAATAACGATTCAGACATGCCACAATGCGGGATTGCGGGCTGACTCAAACTCAATGGGGTGGTCAATTTCACAAGCATAATTTAATTTGATTCCTTTCCATTCGCGGACACAAGTGCAGCGCCAATTACCATGGTAGATTCAAGTTCGAATCACATTTGACAGCATATTGCGACTTCGTTAGAAAATTCCTAGTCAGCAATATATTCATCTTTTTAACATTCCACGTTAATTAAGTAGGGACGGCCTGTGTTGCCTGTTAAGTTATTTTTGTTTATTTCTGTCACAGCAGGACTCTAGGGCGTGCTATGACAGGTGCTGAGCGAGCCTCGCCCTCTAGTGACATCATTTTAGCCTCATTGTGTCCTATAAGTACTAGATGTATCATTATACTATGGCGTTTAGAGTGAACTGAACACTGAAGTTTGACTAAGTTAAATACACATTGAACACAGAGACAAGAATAAGTAAAATAGAATCTGTATTCTACTTGCAACAATTTCAAAAAACCTTTTTAATCAGTATTAGTTTTTTTTAATTGTTGCCATATTCAAGCATTTAACGTCAAAAATCTGACAGTAACGAAATATGAATTAGTTGAGGAAAACTGCTTTTTTTTTGGTGTTGCCCGGTTTTTTTCACTATTAAAGTATTGTAGGTAAAAAGGAAATCGATTGGATGCTCTCAATTTCATTAGTTATTTACAAAAGCAAGACAAGCGGAAACAAATTAATTTGATATTTTAAGGTAAAACCGTAAAACCAGACAGCTTAATAATATCAATGCGTAATATGACAAATCCACTTGTAAATTATCGCTGCCAATTCGCAATCTTGTTGATTTAATCGAATCGGACTTCTAGTAACTAGATGATTAATGGTCACGCGAAATCTTGAATGAAGTGCCTGTGGTGTGGTTCGGCAAAGTTATTAATAGGTGCCACGCCAGACGGTCACATCAAACAACAAATATATTTTAAGTGTAAGTCCGGGTGTAACAACAGCGAATCTAATATGCCAGTAATAAAATAGAAAATGCCCGCCACATTTTCTTTGTAACTGTCAAAATTTTTATCGCCAAGAAATTGAATGTGCAACAATGATATTGTATATATAAAAGAGGTAGATACGTCATTGGCGCACCAAAAATGAAGCGCACAAAAGGCAACAATTGTCTTCTCTGGCTCCAGTCGCTCTCGAACAAGCCAACGGAACGGAAGTGCTTGACAGTTACCGCCAGCCGTGTTTAGAGCGTGTTTGAGTCATCAAAATGCCGTCATGTGTCATGCGGAACTGCTCAAATTATGGGAAAAAAAGCAAGAAAGTCCACGGAATCACATATCACAAGTGTATGCTGATATAACTGTATTTTATTTTATTTAATCATTTGTTATAACAATAATGACACCATGCTGACGTGATCTCGAAGAAAAGGACAGCCGTATGCCTTTTATAACGGGACTGATAAGGACATAAAGCGCGCGAACATAGATGAGTTTGTACAGAAGCGACGTACCTACCTGGGCCCTGTTTTATAAAGCTACAAGTCATTACATTATAGGGTCAGAAATACATAGGTACCTACATTAATACACATAGGATCAGAAAGAGACTTCCGCTTGTAAATTGTAAGTTCTAGCTTTATAAAATAGGGCCCTGATATTTACCATAGTTTTACTATAGTTACCTAAGAAACGTAAGAGTATTTGTAAAAGTCGTGAGGGTATTTGATACGTTTTTTTTTTATCGACTACATAATGTGTTTTTATGTTTGTAAATAATACATTTGTTAATTATAAATAATAAAATTTGATTAAAAATGCATTTTATTGAAATCGAATTTCATAATATATAAATAGTTTAGGAAATGATATTACGTTTCTATAAAACCAGCGCATTAAATAAAAACATTTTATTTTATTTTATTTTTATTTATTACCCTAAGGGTTCCAGCGTTGGCGAATTTCTGCATAGCAAATTTTTCAATCCACCCGAGACGAGTAGCATTGGCGCCATCGTGTGCAGCCGACGTAACCGAGATCTTTGTACCGTCTATTTCTTTATTCTTTGCTTCAAGTGCTGTGATTGGTAGACTCATTGACTTTTGCGTAAGTGACAAACGATGGCTGTCTTTTTTGTTCTTATCGTCTCAATTACGCCATCTCTTTTCCACCATTTGGCAATGTATTGGAATGAACGTGTATGTGTGTGTGCTAATTCGTCGTTCGGATCATGTTTGGCGGTTGTTTTGTGAGCCTATAACGTATCTTTACTAATATATCATTGATGTGCAACCATTTTTTTCCATTAACTTCAGTATTCGTGTCACTGCTTTTTGGAGTTTATGCCATAAACTAGTTTGTAAGGTATTTTGGTTTGGAGGTTATTGTGCGGTTGGTATTGGTACGTAATTAAAAGGAGTCTTTTAAAATTAAGTTGCCTTAAGCTTATAGTACTTTTGTTGGTGCTTAAAACGCAGCTGGCCTTTAACTATATCACGTACAAAAAAACTCGTCCAAAATAAGGACAAACATATGCAAATTAAAGACTTATCTACTTCTGTTGAAATGTTTCGAGTATTTTAACATAGTCGTGCGGCATTATGATAATTCAGTACTTAGCCACAAGGCTAGGTATGACGTAAGGCGCATAGATCAGTTAGATAATCTTATTGGAGAAAGGTCCATAGGGATTATAATCAAAAAACCCACGCACGAAGTTTAACTGCTGCTTAAGATAACATTCTGCAGGAATTTTGGTCTACCGTTCTGTATTCTATAAGGTTGCCTGTCAGAAGCTAGTTTATACTTACTGCTACAGTCAAAGTTCTTCTTTAAAAAAAAAAAGCACAGTGACAAGAAAAAAATGATGCATGAATTAACGAAAGGCGCTGAATTGCTCACTTTTTGGCTAGTCGTTCGACATCATATCTATCCAATGAATGCAGTGATGACCATGTCTGAAGACAGAGCCTAGGTATTTCCAATAAAAAGTTGATGATGTTTACTCACTCAGTATCGTTTGGACCCTTTACAGTTTGACAAAGGCTAAGGCTTAACTAGATAACTAATAATGAAATTTAATATGCAACGGATAAAGTTTGAATTTGTATCCCACCTACTCGATGCTTAGTGTGAAGTTAGTGGAAACGAATACTCTTGATTCTATGGAGTTTGTTTCAAGCCTTCTTTGATAACATCGCGATACACACAATAAAACTTTATGATTCGTAGCTTGTCAGAACCGGTAGTCTTTAGAATGCGTAAACTTTGTAGGGCGCTAGCTAATTCTTGAATGATTGGTTGGATCAGCCTTGTAGCTCTGTGACAGCACGTGCAAGCTAAGATGTGCATTTGCGAGTTTTGCGACACGTACGTTTGCTATAAGAAGTTAGAAAGAAGTTAGACTGGCGTTGTTTTGTTGCGGATTTGAGGGCAGGGACCTTACCATGACGTCCTAATTCCGACTCAGTTCAAGTTTTAGCTGTCACTTTTAGTATGAATCTGACAGCGAGTGAACCTAAACTGAATCGCATTAAGACGTCATGGTAATACTTGTTTTCCTTTAGACACATCTGTCACCTACAAAAAATCATTTACCTAGATAATCTGCTACCAAGATTCATAATTTGTTCATTAATTTGGAATAAGGACATCCGCCAGTAATGCCTAATTCAATCCATCTGTCTCACTTCGGAGTCTAGTTACTTCGCGACCTTTGGTGAAAGCTTACCTGCGTCTCGCAGATCACACCTAGCACTCGAGGATGCGGAATTCTTCAAAGTGATTCTTGATACTGTAAATTACGTCACGTTTGTAATTTTCCTGACTTAATTTTACAATCCCCTTCCGAATCGGATGTGGCAGATATCAAATGGACCTTCGCCACGATACCACCCAGCGATATTTCAACTGCTCAGTATCACAGCACTCACAAATGGATGCATACAAATGAATAAACCATTAGTCTTTAAATGCGAAATGATAACATATTACACATTGCTTAATATGACAATAACTGTCGTTTAATGGTAGCCAAATGCCAAGGCTTTTTCCTTCACTATTAATCTCTGAACAAATTAATCATGTCAACTTGTTTATTGAAAGGCCCACCAAGCCTATCAAGATGTTTTGATAACTTTTTTAAGTCTTGGACAATTTGTGTTTCGTAATATAAGTAGCAGTATAACAAAAGTAGATAGAATTCCCCGTATTTGTACAACACAAACTACTGCTTAAAAGGATGATAATAAGTGTTTCAACAACTCGTTTATTGCTTCAAACAAAATTAAATGTAACGCAGCGACCGGAACCAGAATAAAAATAGAAAACGTAAATTCAACGTACTCTTGTCGAAAGACTTGGCGCCAAACATATACGTACGATGTCTATGACTCATTTTAATTTACTATCCTAGCATTCATTCATAAATTGTCACTGGCCATCAAGAAAGTCCGCCATATTTGTCTAGTTCCGCTATCAACTGTCACATTTGAAATTTGAATTCAAAGCGCGTCTTCCCGCGGTTAGCGCATGCGCGTAATCCACCAATATTCTGGCCGTAATCGGCGGGTCGTTGACCACCGCGGGGCGAAGTGACCAATGCTCGGTCAGGGTCCCGGGTTGACATTGCATTCGATTGTAAAAATGACAAACTGGGTTATTTTGAACAATTCAATGTTTTTATACTGATCTGGTATTGGTTTGGCCGTGAGAAGTCTAGACCGAGTTGTAATGGTTTGCGAGACAATTATACTCTTGTCATGTCTAATATTAAATTTGTGCGTGCTGTTATTTTTTTTTTTTAAGTCTTTTGTTAGACCTCACTTAGTCATCAAGTCAAATCCCACTTCTGATGCTGAAATGAACTACTACGAAAAAAACAATAAAAATTATACGTACCTAATTGGGTACATTATAAGTCTACTATCGATAAAAAATATAATATGGACCACTTCTTAAAACTTAAGGTACCCAATTAGAGTTAAGTGTCCTTTATTTAATTATAGTCCCTACTTCATACCCGTACGATGTCGCTAAATTACGCTATGAACAAACAAGTTGCCGGTTAACAGTTAAAATGACCATCTCTTGACCATAATCGTAACGTCTAGTTATTAAAAGCCTTTAAAACATTCATAAACTTAATAAAAAGTGTACAAAAACACATATATCATGATCTAAACCAATTATAGATAGTAAAAAGATTGTTATTTTCCTAGTATACATTAGATTGAATTAATCATGTTTACAGTTCCATGCGAAGGTGTAGAAAGTGCTCTAGTTTGCATTGTGGCCACGAATGAGTTGACGTTGAAACTTTATATATTTACGTCTGAGAATTTCACGTTACTAGATTATCTTTTAAAAATTTAGGCTATGTTCTAACCGCATGTAAGTAAAAAGTAATCTTAAAAAGTTTTGAACTATAAACAAGTAGCTAACTTAGTTTCTCCTCCATTGAGACTTGATGCTTACGAATATAGTCGCCAAATTATAAAGGGCAGTAAACTATAGATGAAAAACTTAAGTAAATGACGTATGTGTGATTATAGTGTGCGAATAGACAAATTAGAATTCCAGATTAGAAAGATTATTTACAGTTCTGTACACTACTCGTACTACATACAACAGGTCATTTACTTAAGTTTTTCACCTATATCGTTTTTTGTGGCGGAAATTTTTTATCAGGCACGATGAAGTTAGGTTTAGGCAGGCTGAATGTGGTCCTTTTGGCGCAATTCGGCACCCCATTTTATGGTTGTGTTACTGTGTATTTTAATTGTTAATATCAGAGGCAATAAATGTATATCTCTTTCTAGTAAAGTATTGACGTGTTCCTAAACGTATCTAAGTTTGCGTGTAAATCCACTCGACCAACTTTATATTAAACGTCAGAAAAATGAACAACTTAGAATTCATAAGTTTTCAAAGACGCATGCCAACTGCAAAGTGTCCAAGGAAACTGCCCTAGTTTGCCTTAGTGAATGCCAGTTGCTTGTCAAAGTAAGTGCAGGCTCCAGTCTTTGAGACGCCAAGCTTTATAGGTCATGCATTTCAAACTGCTCTTAAGGATTTATCACATGAACATACATGTTATACCTACGATATCAGTCTACGCTTGATCATGATACATGCTACTGCGTCGAACTATCGACAGCTCATCAAATATCACCTAATCCCGATCCGTAGAAAACTTAATGTCTAATATAAATTATTTAACTGTTATTGTCGCATGGACCTCTTAGGGTAAACGCAAAGTTAACAATAATAGTGTTAGAAATGCACCAATTAAATATTTACTTGATTTAATATGCAAAGAACATCAAAGCAAACGGTAAGCCGACTATATTTCATACACCCGTTTTGCTAACTCGTCTGCTGAAGTCTTCAGGTACTAAAGGAAAGAATTAGTAAAAACAAGCTAAATGTTACTAAAGTGTGCTATTAAAGTGTCGTAATCACTATAATTAAGCTTTGCTTTACGATAATTTACGATAGTTTACATAATCGATTAAATTTAATAATATACCTTGTATAAACTAATTCTTATTATTCCTTTTATGTCAGCAGAGCCTTGTCCATAAAAAAACAATTTAATGATAACGAAATACATAATGGAGTAGGATCGATCAGCCCGTTTCAATCTACATACGTATAGATGAAACTACATTATCCGAAGTGAAGCGTTTTCGTAAATTAATAAATTACTGCACTTGTTCACTTTCAGTCCAATAAAACTGCAGAGAAGATAATTTATGTTATGTATTTCTATAAACGGACTCACACAATGCTTTAATAAAATGCATCTGCAGAGAAAGTAACGCATCGTCTTACGGGGCAGTGAACCGTACTATACTTATGCAGTATCTCGTGTATTGTAATTTAATACTAGTGTGTAGATCATAGGTACTTGTTGTAGAGAGTACGTTGTGCTGTGCAGCTAAATGATAGCTGCGGACTCATTTAGTTTTATCAGAAGTGGGATCTTCGGTGTACCTGTTAAATGCCTGTCTTTTGCATAGAATTAGTAGCTTGTTTTAAGTAGTTGCTCGTCGAGTAACACAACATACATTAGACATCATTAACCAATTTAGTCTTATTACAGTTGGTCGTGACTTATTAAATCATAAGACAACTATCAAAATGTACCGTTGTAGTTGCGTCACTGCTTGCTTCTAGCTAGAAACAAAGAAATTAAATGTCAAGTATCAAGATGCTCCACTTAACAAGCTAATCAGGGTTATTTATTATGCACATGTTAATGTACTTAGTACACAAAGTGAGGCCTTAAATGGACGATACAAAATTACCTGTACAAAGCAGAATAAAGAACACACCTTTGCCTATTTAAACTGTGACGCCATCTAATTTACGTACATTCAGGTACAAAGCTAGTAGTGAAGGTCGCCAAAAAGTATAATGAGAAGAATTTTCCGGTAAATATAATTAAGCGAGATGTATAACGTTAAGTCGTTCATATATATCACTAGCTGTTGCGCGCGACTTCGTCTGCAAAGAATTCGTTTAACGCTATCCCGCGGGAACTACGCAATTTTCCGGGATAAAAAGTAGCCTATGTGCTATTCCAGACTTTTCTCTATCCATGTGCCGAATTTCATCCAGACCCGTTGGGCCGTTCTGGCGTGATTGAGTAACAAACATCCATCCATCCATCCATCCATACTTTCGCATTTATAATATTAGTTAGATTTGAATACGCAAGAGGATTCATTTAGTTTTCCAGCGGAGTAAAATTGTACGTTGGATAACACGTAACACGTAGACATAATCTTGAGTTTCATCGTCGCTGGCGCTGCGCATGGCTCGAAGAATGCCAGCAGACTTTTTAACCGATTTTGTCCGAGGTTGGCATGCAATATCAAACTCCAACGCGATTCGGGTTTCCAGTGTTTCCACTACAGAATTAATTTTGAAAACGTTCCACGAAACGGTCGAGTCTTTTTATGAAATGCATCACAAGAAATTATGAAAGCAGACCACACGTCAAATCGTCAGTCGATGATTAAAAACATTAAAAACAATTAAGCCGCAGCGCCTGGGGCATTAAAATTATTCACGGTAAAATTGCAGCGTGGGGTCTACGCTACGCGCTTCTATAAATACCTTTAGTATCGTTCCACTAAGTGTATTAAAGTGGAGGCAGGTACGAACAATATGAGAAAGATGGCGTCCGTGCTGACCTTGAACCCGCGACCTGTGTTTCGTCTTTGTTTATTACTGACTCAGACGTTTCAGTAGTGCTACGATGACGCGTGTAGAATTATCTTTTGCTAGCTACTACTATTGTATTACAATAGGTATCATTAAAATCTTCAGAGCTCGTTAAAGAAACTCATTATAAGGTAATACTTATTTACGAGATTTTTCAAAGTGCTTCTTCCAGCCATGACGAATTAAATGCTCTTTTAAGTAAAGCTCTTTCTAAACAAGAAATTGTCTTGGTAGTGTAGTGTCGCGTAATAAATATCTACAATATTCTTAATATGAAGTTACCACCTTTGCCTCTGTTTACAATGTTGCCACTCATTACTGAGAAACATTTCATGTAACTGATATTCCGAGGCGATACACTATGCAGGTGGCCATAAATTCGGCAGATGCTTACTTATAACGCTTCAAATATGGCAGGTGCAATAAAACAATTACTCTGAAAACATTACGAACACAAATCTTATTTAAACGCTGATGAAATGTATAACGCATGATTAATCATTAAACAAAGACCTCCTTGTTCTACCCCGCATATCACCGGATGCTTTTCAAAGCACTTTGTGTTTTATTTTTAATTTTGTGGCACAAGCGAAGGACGAAGAACAAATCCTTGTCTCATACATATTTGCGCAGGAGTTGAACAATAGCTGTGTTTGAAATTCCTGTTGCAGATGATTAATGTAAGTAAGCTACACTACACCACAAAGGCCTACAAAACTCCCAAGCGTTGTGTTCAATGACCTCGGGAATAAATTGTAGAATTATCTCGTTTTTGTTGGGTCCACGATCTATTTACACTGAAAACTGAGAAAAAGTAGTATTCAGGCTCGCATATAAGTTAAGTAAGTAAGTAAGTAGGTAAGTTTCAGTATCAGTAGCATCTTAAAAATGCCATTATTAATATCGAGCAAAACACTCTTCAATAATTCTTTTCTTGTCTGAGGATAGCTTTAAGTTTGCACTTTAACTTTATATGCTTTGTTATGGGCACCTTGCCAATACACACCCTGTGATATACATCCTGACAGACGGACGGACGGACAAAGGAGCCCCATAAATAGTGGCTCATTGGTATCTCTAAAACAATTCATTTGTGGCAATCATGTAGGCAAAAGATGATTCTGTCGAGATTAAGTGACCTTTAAAACATGGTTATAAACGAGGAACATGGGAACATAATTCAAGTTAACAATTCAATTATAATCGTCTTGCTCTATTAACTCATTGTGAATGAATGATTATGATTAGTGTTAAAGTTAAAGGTCACAGGTAGTTAAATCAGTGGATGGACAAGGAAGGAGGAATAAAACAAAATTGGTTTGTGATCTGTTTTGTTTTTTCGGATTGGTGGGATTTGGGAGCGGGGCGTTAGCATCTGAAAAACAAAGGAAATCATGTTAGCGTTTTCGTAATAAATGGCGCAGTTTAAAGATGGATAAAATATAAGTAAAGCAGCCTTAATACATAAAACATTTTATTCAGAGACAACGGCCAGGCTATGCTCGAGGCTAAAAGTTAAGGTTTGAGAAATATACAATAGGTACATATACAGAGTTAAGATACTCGTAGTACACTTCCATCCAACAAACACAAAGGTGCAATATTTAAAGCATCCAGATGAAACTGGTTGTAAATCTAATCGTTCTTTGCCAACCTATTTGGTGAGTTTTACCGGCAATTAGAACCACAGCCTTTTGTAACGTTGATTAATCTGATATGGACGTAGGATTTATTGCTAACACCCATATGACTACGAGCTAGAACATACGAGTAAATGAAGGTTTCACACATTATACCTACTATACATTTCCAACAGGTGGACTACACTGAGTACTGAGTGTAAGTAGGAGCAGCACCCAACCTACTAGTTTTCTACATGATAATCGCTGACAACAGAAGGTAAAGAATATCAGCGAGGTTTGTTCGCTTTGTACTTCAGCAACTGCTTGTCCTAAATCCTTAACCTTAGCCTAAAATAAATTTACAATCGTAATCAACCATTATTCCATTCCATAACTATTTCGTCGCCAAAATTAAATCAAATTAGCTTTTTTTCCTGAACCTCAGAAGTGTTAGTGAATCCGGCGATAGGATGTAGGAGGATAAAGTGAGAGGATTTCAGACAAAAATTTGTGCACCAATGTATCAACCTATGGCCAACATAACATAGCCCTGTTTTTCTGAAAGGAAAGATGGCTACACATCTTAGCTAGGTAAATGGCAATATGCCAGAACAGGTATGTAACAGATCCCACTTCTGATCTGTATTCAGTTGTGCCTGTGGTCAACAACCTCAAATTAACTGACATCCTCTGCGGATCGTAAAGTTTTAGTTGGACGAATTGAGTGGTTTATGATGACAGCTGTAACTGTCGGTGCTGATTAGTGATGATTAGCCATCATGCAGCAAGTACTCGTAATCTGGTCTTTCGATGTTAGCGAACAATGTATCTTGAACTTTAGTATTCCCATTTCATATCCAACTTAAAGCTGGTGAATTTTTGAAATGGGAAATTTACGTGGAAAGGATAAGCGCTTTCAGTAGTTGATATTACTTGTTCATCCAAGTAATCAAATCACAAGATCGGTCAACATAAGGAGGGACTGGCACTACGCTTGGTTTCTCAATGTTCGATGCTTTCGCACACCATAATCTAGTCATCGCCGATTCTAAACTTAGTACACATTACTAGAACTCGTAAAATTACGTGAAAGGCGTCAAAGCTGATCTTTGAAGGGTTAAATTACCTTGTAATTAGAACCGCGGTGCCCAGCCCAGCGGAGCGTGGTGATTTCGGTACTTCGTTCGAGAAGCCATAAAACAAAAACGGCTAGGCAAGTGCTGTAACCCAATCTCGTAACAAAATGTAATTATTACGTTGCCGTTGTAATGTTAAGTTGGTTACAAATTTATTTTACTTTAGCTAGAAAATGTAGCTCAGAAAGTCTCTTTACTAAATGTGCCGAGCTGATTGGTTAAAAAAGTTTGCACAGCGTCGAAGTATTTGTTTCTCGGTGTACTGGAGACTCGTTGTCCAGATTGTGGGGATCAACTACGGATGATCTGATGCCACTGAGTTATCTGGCTTAAAACACCCAACAACTCTAATCTGCCAGCATTTATAAGTAGATACGGTATCACAACACAACAATAACAGTTTTTCAGGACAATTGGACGTTGGACATTTTAGTTTTTCATCGGATATAACAAAAAGGACTGAAATAAGTTTTTTAGAAAAAATACCTAATTGAGGTCTTCTTCGCGAGGTACGCGAGATGTGCATCTATAAACGATTTTTCAAACGATGATGCTTTCGTTGGTTCGTCTTATTTTTGTATACATGCGCCTATCACTTGTAAATATATTTCGACCAGCAGGCTTATTACGTCACTTGCTCGCGATCGTAATCGTGTTCATTTTGGCATTTCATGTATGGGCTGACAATTGGCATCGGAATCAGCTAGCTGTCACATTCATACAAGAACTGTCAAAATGAACACGATGGCGATTGAATGAAGCTAGCAGGTTGAATGAAGGCATCGGGCCTAATTCTGATAATATGAATACTATACATTTAAAATATTTAAATACCTACGCAACATTAATTCTGCAAACAAGTTTTCATCAGTTCATAATTAATTACTGCCGGTGTTTTGAAGTTACGTTTTCTCACATTTAATTATGGAACTAGTTTTAGGTACGAGTGGGTTTTTTGAGATGTTCCAACTGTAGATTAGACTTAGACAAATTTATTGATATAGTTCTGAATTAACATACAAATCATGGATTAGCTGGTTAAGAATTCGAAATGTTTGAGATATTTTAAAATATCTGCTTAACGAATACGCCTACGCTGGAAGAACAAGTCTATTTTTATAGCCTAGATTCATTTTGCGTTCATTGATCGCTTTTTTATTCTTCCTCTTACATCTCTACATATAGTCAATTCAATAGCATAGGAACAAAACTTCAGAACAGCAGATTTTCAATGGACTCCAACGACTTGTATTGTTGTTGGGCGGAACCGGGACTTGGATAGACTGACGCTCTATGGGGCGTCAATTAACGTTAATAGATACGTAGCTAGGTATTAAACTAGACCCATTTAATAATTTAAATTGAAGTCTCTAAGAGCGACAGTTAAGCAACTGTGAAGTTACGAGCACTCAGTGTTGTTCCTGACAAATTTAGGGTTGCCGTATTCTAATTCTGAAATTGCCGTATTTTTAGGGAAAACTAAAAAAATTGCCGTATTGTACAAAATGTTTATTTTACAAAATTATCGCGCGACAAAAAATCGCAATGCGCGCCTGGCCTTACCGTGCTAGGGGGTCTGAACCTACCAAAATGAGGAACTTCAGATTTTAGACATTAATGTCTCGGTGATAAGATTGCGTTTTGGTTGAATTCTGTTGACGTTTATTTTCGTGGCGCTTCTACTTTATCTATGGTTTACATGTTGGTGATGTTTTTTTTTGTTTACTTGAGTCAATTTCGGAATTGCCGTATATTTTAATACGGTAATCAAAGAGCTGCCGCATGCCGTATTTATGATGTCTGGGACGCTTGAATGCCGTATATTACGGCAATTGCCGTATCAAGAACAACGCTGCGAGCACTATGGATACGTTCCACAAGAATGACCCGTATACTTAGGTAATAGGTATTCTACTATACTATTGTTGCAGCCTGCCTAGTTTCTAGCTTCCATTATTTCTTAATTACCGCAAGAGACACCTAGTTACCGGTGAACCTTGGTGGAATTGATTGTTTCCATTTCAATGGAATTGGAACGGTGAAAGCAGTTGTGAAAATATGTAAAAAACACAACCATCGTAAGGCAAGTAAGCAAACCATGGACCATGGATTGACTTAGAAGTTAAAAAAAATCCAATCTAGAAAAGAAAGGCCTTCTAAGTAGAGAAAGGGTGGGAGTATGTACCTTGAAATTCAGACGTCATATCATAGGTCTCACGGTCGTCTATGTCGTCATAGGTAGCACGAGTCGACGTGTAGACCTAAAACCTAGTTAGACTTGCTAGAAAACTGCAAGTGGCGATGCATTGCGGCGCTGGGTCGACGACATCTAACCAATCCAATCCAATGTTATAAATACAGTAGGCTTATTGTCTAACTCGCTCGCAATCGCCATCGTGTTCATTTTGACAGTTCTTGTATGAATGTGACAGCTAGCTGATTCCGATGCCAATTGTCAGCCCATACATGAACTGTCAAAATGAACACGATGGCGATTGCGAGCGAGTTAGACAACAAGCCTACTGGGGGGTTACCATGACGTCTTAATGCGATTAAATTCCGATTCAGTTTAGGTTCGCTCGCTAAAGTCTAAACAAACGACATGTAAACAAAAATCACTCTCACTCACTTTCGTTCCGGCCAAATTATAGTTATTTCTCAATTCCACAAAAATATTAAAAAAAAACGGCAATACGCACATAACCTCATCAGATATGTAAAAATATCGCACAGTCATTCTTGTGGAACAAAAACCTTTTCCATCATATTATCTCGGAAATGTTCGTATTTGTATGTATTTGTCATGCTACTTCAGTCAGACTCGTAGACACGTCGGCATCATTTGGAAGTAGTAATCGTGTGTTCACGATGGGAAAGGATTTCACTGTCTGTTGTACCGAAGACTTTTTTCAAGCCTTAATAAAGTGGAATCCTAATCAAATCTGCGTTACCTACAACACTCAGCGGCATAATTTAGCGGAACACAAAAAAGTGTAAGTAACTTTTTTTTTATATTCTTCTGGTCAAGCATGCGTTTTGCTAACTTTTTTTGTGTTCCGCAAAATATGCCGCCGAGTATTATTATGACTGCGATCTCAAATATCGTCACTAGTTTTATAACTAAATGACGTCAAGCATAGCGTGAATAGGTATAGGTATAATTCAATAAAAATGGCCACGTATTACAATATATTGAGTAATAGATATGTATAACATAGTTAGTAGCTAGCTATTAAGCTCCTAGGTTCTAGGTGTTATCATTATTATTTTACAGGTACCTACCACAATAAATTGCATTTAAAGTCTACCTACTACAATAGGTATTTGAAATAATAGTCGTAACGTAGGTACAGGTTGCAAGAAGATACTTATTAGGTACCTAATAAGTATCTTCTTGCAACCTAGATGAATCAAGAACTAGGTACGGCAATTTGTACAGTAAGTAAATTTAACTTTCTGTTATCTGGAAAAAAAGAGATTTGTTACGCGAAATACAGTGAGTAGGTACCTACCTATAGCTACGTCAATATCAATATAAACTGTTATACCCTGTCTAACCAAGTAGGTAGTTATATATCAGCGAATAACCTCGGGGTTTCCCGGGGACATCGATTGGCCTTGAATGTGGGGACAATGCATGCAAAATGCACAACATCCAAGCAATTCACTATGTAGGTACCTAACTACCAACCTGAACACGCACCTCTGGAGGGGAGCACCGGGGACAATCAATTCCAGGAACTCATGTCCGACTTGCATGTTCATTCTAGACTAATTTCCGACTAGACGAAAGTGAAAACGCGAGGCCGCAACAATGAGAAAAAAACAAACGAAGCACGAAACAAAAATACCACACCACATTCAGTTTTTTATACAATATTTTTATCTAGTTTACATTGCAAGCATTAATCTTCACTCGCGACGCTATCACTGCATGATAACATGACCTGATTAGTGGAGAAAATTAATAAAATAGCAGCTCGTAAAACTAGAAACATATGCCCAACTCGGCGGGGGTTGTTTGTTTTTTTTTTTTTTAATTTAACTTTTTAAACCGACCTGCGATCCTGAGCACGGCGCGGTCTGCTGGGTCCAGCTGCAGAATGGACAAAGGCTTGTCCTTCGCCCATTCTTTCAGACTGAAGTCGTTCTCAAATTCCATGTTTATGTCATCCAAAACACGAAGCCTCGCGCGCACCTTCGCACATACTTGAATCAATCTTACACCACAACACTCAACCACGAATACTGCACATTTTGCATAAATTAACAACGTCACACACTAATATAAAGTAAACAAAACATTAAGTTCATTGTAAAATGAAAATCGATAAGCGCCAACAAGAATCGACAGCAAGTGCGTATCCAGTATACACTGCTGCAATTCACTGTTTCTAACACTTGTAAAAATAACGAGCAAATAAAGTCACTGAGCTTAGAGAAAAAATAACAACTAAAAGGAACCTCAATTGGCGAGGACGGACTGAGGAACAAATACTTTTAGGTTATTATAAATGCCGAGCATCATACACCAGACCGGCGGGCAGACATGATGCGACTGTTTAGTTCGAAGTTCAACCGCATCACGCCGCGTCGCTGCCGTCGCTCAGCTGTTCTAGCGCAGCCGCATTACTTGATAATAATCCAACTAAATTGAAAACGTCCGTTATCTTCTAGTAGTTCCCGTTTAAAACCAACTGTTTAATTTAGTTACTTAATAGTGTTTTTTGTGACTAGTAGCGGCATCTATTGGAATACGGACAAACACTTTGACATGTGCCTGGAACTGATAAGTTGATAAGGATAATCAAATTGATAATGATAAAGGGTCACTGAACGGGGCAAATAATTATTTCACAAAATAATGAGATGGATAATTAGATTAATTGGTCACCATTAAGTGGTATATTGCCCTACCGGCAGCAATTTATTTCAGTTTGCTAATTTATTTATTTTACAGTAATTTCTGAATTCAGAAATTACTGTATCGATTAATTGTTTTTAAGGCTAAAAGGCCTTTCTAAAAGAATCTAACTAATATTATAAATGCGGAAGTATGGATGGATGGACGGATGGGTGGATGTTTGTTTGTTACTCAATCACGCCAGAACGGCCCAACGGATCTGGATGAAATTCGGCACATAGATAGAGAAAAGTCTGGAATAACACATAGGCTACTTTTTATCCCGGAAAAATGCGTAGTTCCCGCGGGATAGCGATAAACGAATTCTTTGCAGACGAAGTCGCTCTGGCAACAGCTAGTACTTCATAATTGAAAACTTTACAATAGAAAATGATTGTTCATTGCTTAGATTCGCAGGCACACTATTTACTTATGTCTACCTACCAAAGAGAAATTGAGAACTAATATAACCAACAACCTACCTCCTTGCCATGCTCAGTAAATTGATTATTAGCTACTTTCTCGTTATCGTGTAGTCGTGTCGTGTCAATACAATGGATAATAATGAGTAATTAATTAATAAATAAAAGTTTTTGGATGCACACTTATTCAATATTGTCGTATTCCCGCCCTTATTTTAATTCGGGTTATAATGTTTTGATGATTTACTCTACAGCAAAAATTATAGCCGTTTGTCTTGTAAAACTGTGACTGCAATAGCGCCGAACCAGTTGCCATGGCAATCAGCTGAATCCGCTGTCAAAATAAATACCGGTGTTTACACTTCCTATGTGAAATAAATTTCATGGAAAGTGAATATATTATTTAATACGTTTACAGCGTATTAACTGTATGTCATACATTTTACCTCAAATTGTGCTAAATACAGTTAAATGAATAGTGAAATAGTAACTGATGGGGTGGGAATCTATTGAAAAGTTTTATCAATACTTTCGTAGTATCGAACTTTTGTGACCCAGTTTTCCACATTAATTTGGTGACCTACAAATTATTCTAAACACGCGATTGGCAGAGCTTTGTCTTCGCTGAAACAGGGATCGGAATACTTGCCTTTGTTGTGCGAAAATAACAAAATGGGAGCGAAGTATTTCATTGCTAACAATCGATGATGGAAGATGGTTATTATCATTCAATTCCGAAGGTAACCGCTTTACTTTTCAGTAGCTCGTATTTTTTGTACTAGCTATACTTCATTTAATTTAGAATGAGAAACCACAATAACATTATATTGCGTCTGGTCAACTATTTCTTACCTAGCAAATAGTACAGTGAAATAGTTTGGCAGCCACAAAATAAAATTGTTTTAATGTCACTTTATTTGCGTGTCGTCAAATTGTTACTTTAGTACAAATTGTAAAGAGATTACAGTTCATGAGCCGCAATATAATGTTGTTGTAGTTTCTCATCCTAAATTAAATTAAGTATAACTGTTGTTGTCTTTATAAGTCAAAATGCTACGATTTGTTATGTAATTAAATACACCTACATACACCTGATTTCTCACATATTAGTTTATAGGACAATTACCTAATTTGTTTCATTATTAAATATACTATAATTTATTACTTCTGAGTCTCACAATAGTCTTTTTATGATTTTATAGATATCTGATGGCTCTTATTTACTAGAAGCAATGAACATAATTTTTTTTAATTTGTTATTCCCATTCTTAATAAGTAATATATATGTTACACACTTGTAATAACAACAAGTCATCTACTGCCTCTTAAAACCCATTTATTTACATACAAACATGAATTAATTTAACAAAAAGATCATTATGTTTGCGTGTCTATTGAAATAACAGTTTTTGTGATGTTTTTTCACTCCCATCATTGCCTATTCAAGTAACTTTTGAGCCTCATTATAGCTTCATAGACTTGGAATTATAATAGTGTGAAGAAATATTGTTTTTCTACCAAAATCATACATCATTGGTCTTTGCAATCGGATCTCCAAAAAAGCTAGTTTCGTTTTTATACATTTGTGCACAGATTATAGAATATACATAAAAAAAAATCCTTACTTTTTCTTCTGTTTATATATTCGACTATTTGTGTAATAGATTCACGTCTAATCTGTCCAAAAATGTAAAAAAACCAAACCAGTTTCTTTGGAATCCATCCTTTTGAATTAGAACAGCAGTGTGATACTTACTTAGTTGCCCTAAAGTTATCAAAGTCACCCGGTTAACGGTATACTTTCTGAAATCTTCAAATCTCTCCTGTTTTACAAGTTTAAGTCTAATTTCACTATTTAATATGCATTGTTCATTAATTCTTCTTTGTCATCATTAGCCTACTTCTATTCTCCAGTCTTCATATTTAAGATAGAGCAAAAATTGTCTCCCTTAGGTATCCCTTCAAAGGAAGTCTAAGAAATGTGTAGCTCACATAAGTCCGGAGAAGCTCACATTTTCAGGTAACTTCACGTCCCACCACAAACACTTTGACATCAGAGTTACGGAGAAACGGGACAGCATGAGACGGGACATACTGAACACCGTTATAAAGAGAACTGAGTCGAGACTGCTGGAGGGTACGGATGAGGTTCCCAGTAAGCTGGTCGATGAGAATCCAATGTATGAAGATCCTAGAGATGTTATTGGTATGTTTTGGGTTCAAATGTTAACATATAGAAAGGAAAGTCCGAATGAATGACTGGTTTTTTTTTTAAATTTGCTATGCAGGTTCTTTGGATCAAATATTGCAAGTCAAATTTGACCCAGTTGGATTGACTTGAAATTTGGGACACATATTAGTGCCTGGCGTTACGTCCAAAAAAGGTCGGAACATTTCGCTTCCGGAAACCAGCATCAAATTTTATGTTATTAGGCATGTTATCTGGACCCCAAAACTGCCGGTAGACAGTTTCTGTGGTGTCAAGGTCACCAGTTATGACGTCATCCAATTGGCCTCCGCCACGTTTTGAAAAATGAAAATTACACCCAACTTACGCAACGCTACGAGCGTATGCAGGGGCGATCGCGGGAGCCGAGAGGGGTGCGGGCGGCAGGCGCACTACCCGCCCGCACCTCTCTTGATCCCCTTTGTCGTCCTACCCCGCGCCCCTTTGCCGTATTTAGAGTATAAGATAATATTATAAATCACATAAAATACTTTGTTGTTACTTGGAAGGATTAATAAATGGCTTTTTTATTTATTTTATTTTATTATTACGATAATAATAACCGTCTGATCGTATCACTGGCACCGGACGTGTTAAGACAATAAGTTATGCGTTAGTTTCAGGCGAGAAACCACCGAAGCCGCCGCGCAAGCGCACCATACAGGCTGTGGCCGTGACGTCACCGCGCCCGAGTCGCGAGAACAGGTCGCTGCTCAAGGAACAGAAGAGGAAGCTATCGAAGAAGTACGAGGGGCTGATCACGACGCTGATTGGACGGTGCGAGGAGAGCGTCGTTGTGGTTAGTATAGTACATACAGTCAGTGTTATAGACCGACCGCTTAACTGAGTCCTCGCCCGCGCGGCACAGGGGCGCGGGGTAGGCTTGCGCGGGGGCCTCGTTCCGTGCGGGCGGCAGGCACCCGCCCGCACCGCTCTCGGTCCCCTTTGTCGTCCTACCCTGCGCCCCTGTACCCGCACGGGCGAGTCGGCCTATACAAGTACAGGAAGCAAAGAAATATCATACAATTTTCGATAAACATTATTAATTTTTATCAAAAAAAAATTGATAGATCTAAAGTACGTAAAACTTACAGAATAAATATTATCTTTTTTTTTATTTTAATTTCACTATGTTGTATTTGTCTACAGATATCAGAAAAGGACTCTCATATACTAAAACTCAAGGAGAAACTAAAGACGGTGCTTGAATACAACAAGCTATTTGCCGAAGAAAATGATCAGCTAAAGAGTCAGCATACAACTTTAGTGCAATACGTGGAGGATTGTAAGACGGCGCTGAACGAAGAAAGAGATAGGAATAGCGAACTGGCCGCTAAGTGCAAGGAGCTAGGCGATAGGGTCAAGCAGTTTCATGTGCCAGACAAGGGTAAGTTAACATAACACACATAGTAAGTGTAGAGTGTACTACGGGGTCAAAAGCTGCTATGTATATATATACATATATATATTTTTATTTGAATAGGAAGGCAAACGAGCAAGTGGGTCACCTGATGGTAAGTGATCATCACTGCCCATAGACACCCGCAACCCCGGAAGGATCTCAGATACGTTGCCAACCTAGAGGCCTAGATTAAATGCCTCTTGTGCTCGTAATTTCCCCGGCTGTCTTATTCTCCACACCGGAACACAGCAGTGCAAGCACTGCTGCTTAGCGGCAGGATTAGCGAGTAAGATGGTGGTAGCGATCCAGACGGACCTTGCACAAGGCCCTACCACCCGCAGGTATAATATTATATTAGCTTGAACTTGGCTTGAAACGCTACGTGTCTGGATCTGTTACAATTTTTTATGTGGTAGGACCTTATTTGACATCAAAAATAAGCAAATTATCAACACTGGATGGATTTGGTAAAAAAATATATGAGAAAAAGCGCCCTTTCACCACTGTATTCCTGATACAATACAATACAAATACTCTTTATTGAACACCACAAAAGTAGACAATACAACGAAGTAAGTTCATGATGCGTTAAATATCTGTCTTTTAATTGATAATTAATTACGTATCTTTTGGTTCCATGTTATTTGTCCAGTCAGGACCTGGGCCCTATTTTATAAAGCTTCAATTCTTTCTGACCCTATGTGTTAGATAGAGACTTCCGCTTGTAAATTGCAACTTGTAGCTTTATAAAATAGGGCCCTGGCTATTTGTATAATGATGTCACAATTACTGACAATCAGTGGCAGGTCGCCATGTTAGGCAGTACAAAATGTGTTGCGTCACCTTCCTGCTGCCTACTCTCTACGCCACTGCTGACGATCACATCTCCAATCTAGAGCATCCGGAAACCATCCCGCTGGTGGAAGTGTGTATGAGCTGCAGCAGTCGCCAGATCCTGCTGCAGCAGGCCAGGGAACAGACCGCCAGGCTGCAGAGAGACATGCTGGCGCTCAAAGACGTGCTGTACAGGTAATGTTCTTTGTAGCACGCTAGCGCCATCTAGCGTCCGGTAGATGAACTTCAACGACAAACGCGGAGCTAGCGCGCGATGAACACTCCTGTTATAGTACCTTAACGCCATCTAGCATTCGGTAGTTGAACTTCTACGACGGGCGCGGAACTAGCGCACGATGGAGTCACTCGTTATAGTAAACTGGCGCCATCTAGCGTCCGGTAGATGAACTTCAACGACAAACGCGGTGCTAGCGCGCGATGAACACTCCTGTTATAGTACCTTAACGCCATCTAGCATTCGGTAGTTGAATTTCTACGACGGACGCGGAACTAGCGCACGATGGAGTCACTCGTTATAGTAAACTGGCGCCATCTAGCGTCCGGTAGCTGAACTTCTACGACGAACGCGGAACTGACGCGTGGTAAGCCTCCGCTAGTGGAAGTGTGCAGGAGTGCGTCGCCGCATCATAGATAACCGATACTAAAAATTTCAGAGGCTTAAATGAGAGTAGTGAAACAGGCCCTAAATAAATCGAATTAATCAATGATTATGTTAATTTTTATAACATGTGACGTATCAGGGAGGAATCAAAATATTTAATTTATCGAGTGTCATCCTGTATATTTTCCAGACTGAATGTCCAACTGTCAAGATATCAGGAGAAAATACGGGCCAACATTCAGAACCTGGCGTCGGAGCAGGACAAGGGCAAGATCGAACGATTCGAGTTAGACTCCCTCGTGACCACAAGCCTGGGTTATAAGGCACCAGGTAGGGATAAATACGAGGCAATAAGACCGTACTAAAATAGGGTTTATTTCAGGGGAATCATGTTATAGGCGATCCGGCTAGCAACCCATCACTATTTTGATTACCCCTTCCACCTATACGACCACAATCATACTAAACGTTGCGTATGCTCTGTCTACTCGTTTAATAAGAAAATAAAAGTCCATCACGATCAATTATTGCATTGGACACATTAATACACTAAAAACGAAGTGCACTACAGACGCACATTTGAAACTTTCATTCAATTTCCGTGAAATAATCGTAAAAAAACACCAAAAATGCGACGTTGCAAGCTCAGTAGGGATAATCGCTTTAACAAAGATTAACTGGTTCAGAATTCAGATCCCTTAAAAGAATATGTTTTTTTTTTTTAAATATTAAAACTGACGTTTCTTTATTTTTGTACAACGAAGCATTTACTTATATTTATATTTATTTTGTTCTACAGAAGTTGTCAATATAGATGATGGTCACCCTAAGAGCGGGACAGAAGATCAGCCGCAGACGACGAGGGTTGTTGACCTTTCGGGATTACTCAGTGCGCAGGCCCTAGGTAAATTATGTTAAAAGAGAAATAAAAGAGAAACAATAATTTCATTGAAAAAAACCTTTAGTGTACTCACGGTAGTTTCTTGTTTCGATCTTTTCTGAAAATCTTTTTCAGGAGTTTGTGTGCATTAAAGTTGTGAGCACAAATATAAATGTCGAGAGCGCTAAGCAATGCTTGGCGGCAGGATAAGCGGTCATCATCTTCCTAGCGTTTTACCAGCATTTGCCACGGCTCAGTGAGCCTGGGGTCCGCTTTGACAACCTAATCCCAAGATTTGGCGTAGGCACCAGTTTTTACAGAAGCGACTGCCATCTGACCTTCCAACCTAGAAGGGTAACTAAGCCTTATTGGGATTGGTTCGGTTTCCTCACGATGTTTTCCTTCACCGAAAAGCTCATGGTGAATTTAAAATGTAATGGTACCGGCAGGATAAGCGGTAAGTTTTTTTTTTCTTTCACAGCACCATTATTCGACGCCTATCAAGAGAATTTACAAGAAAAAGACAGTCTCATAGTAGACTATGAAAAACAATTTGAGAATATAAACAAAAAGTCGAAGCAAATCGTCGATGAAAACAAAAGTTTACTGGAAAAAGTGACCGCTTTAGAACAAGAGGTCGCCCATGTGAGACAGAGCTATAAGAAGCTGGTCGTCGAGAAAGAGACGGCTGATATTGAAAGAGCTACGTTGTTGGAGAGGGCTGAAAGGGCGGAGTCTAAATTGAAGGAGGTTTATGAGTTGTATGAGGATAAAAGTGAGTTGCGATGTTTATTAAATAAATAATTAATAAATAAAAAAAAAATGAAATAAATAATTTCATTTTCATTTTTTATTTCCATGCTGGTCTGGGAGCAAAGAAAAAAATAGAATGTACCAGTTGCTTCTCTTCCCGCGCAGATGGTCTTAGGAATTTTGCAATTAGGCCGCTTACTATCTGCGCTGGAATTGAAGCAACTGTTATGTACATACATTCTATGTTCTTTGCTCCCAAACTGTGACAACAGAACTGAACTGACACCGATGTCATTGGCAAAGTAAGTCTATAACAGGGGTGGCCAACAGGTCGATCGCGACTGTTAGTAAATATTAATACGTAGACCAGACTGCGCAACGTGTTTCATTTAAGGTTTCATGAAGTATGTAATTGGTAGATCGCGCAGGGTTTTGTTAATAAACAGGAGATCTTGGGTCTAATCAAGTTGGCCACCTCTGGTCTATAAACATTCACCTACCCACCAGTATTAAGAAAAATAACCGATTGAAACCTGTTTAAATAGTTTTTTTCGGAAAAATTGAAGCGGAAAATTTCATGGTTTTTTTTCCGTGAAAATCCGAAAAAAGCCGTTTGGAAAGAAACTGCATTTTTTCCGGAATTTTTCAACGCTAATTGTTATTCCAGTGGCGGCCATGATGCGGGACTATGAGACCGTCCACCGCGAGTACTTCGGCCTGAAGACGGCCCTCGAGGCGTCGGAGGGCAAGATGGCGCAGCTGAGCGTGCTGCGCGCGCGCACCGTGCCCGCCGACCTGCACGAGCGCAGGCTGCAGCACTGCTCCAGGTACAACGGCCTGCTAAAGCGGCTGGGCAGTTCAGTGAAAAAAGCGCTATGAACATCTATAACAGGGATTTTATGGATATATAATTTCGGATCCGGATATGGATATGGATATGGATATTGGTAAAATATAATATCGGTTTCGGTTACGGTTATGGATATTAAATTATTTCGGATTATCCGATAGTTTCGGTTACGGTTACGGATATTGCGCTGTGCACCTCGCGCTGTGACGTCATTAGGTAGCGGGAGAGGTGTCGCATTCCAGCGGAGTGCACAGTTAATTCGTACGAGTTGTAGTATTTAGTTAGACTCCGCCCTATTCGAAACTATCCGAAACTTTTATTTCGGATTCGGTTACGGTTACGGATATTTTTTTATTTCGGATATCCGATAGTTTCGGTTACGGATATGGATATCCATAACAACACTGATCTATACTCGAGAACGGTTGAACCAATTCGGCTATTTTCTTTTCATAATGTTCCGTAAGATACACGGAATGTTTCCATAGAGAAAAAAATTGACCGCACGAAGGGTTCCGTACCATTATCTATAAATAAATAAATAAATAAATAAATATTAGGGAACAATTCACACAAATTGACCTAGCCCCAAAGTAAGCGCTAGTAAGGCTTGTGTTATGGGCACTAGACAACGATATACATACTTATATAGAGAAATACATACTTATATATATAGAAAACATCCATAACTCAGGAACAAATATTCATGCTCATCACACAAATATATGCCCTTACCAGGATTCGAACCCAGGACGCTTGCTTCGTAGGCAGGGTCACTACCAACTAGGCTAACCGCGTCGTCATCTATAAATATCTATAAACCAGTGTAAGCAGAGCCCTGCTCCAACGCAAAATGTACGCAGTGTGTGGTCACTTTATATTGGTCATTGATATATACAGACATACATACATATTTACGGTTTTCGAAATTTTTCCCTTTATCTGTGCTATGAGACGTTGCTTCGTACCAAAATTCAAGATTCTGAGTTCACGGGAAGTACCCTGTAGGTTTTGATTCCCTTGCGAGTTACGAAAATTTGCGGAAATTTGCGGCATAATCGGCTGTATCTTATGATTGCGTTGGCTTAGAAGTTTGATTTTTTCATAACTTCAAGAGACAGTAGACCCGAGCATTTGATATAAATTTCAGCTTGATACCTCCATGCGTTCCTGAGAAAAAGGGTCTTGACAGACGGACGGACGAACGGACAACAAAGTGATCATATAAGAGTTCCGTTTTTTCCTTTTGAGGTACGAATCCTAAAAATGTAACAAAAAATTGCACAGACAAAAACAGGGGCGAAGCCGCGGCGAACAGCAAGTATATCCCTAATATTATAAATGTGAAAATAACTGTCTGTCTATCTCTGTTACCTTGTCACGTTTAAACGCTGTACCGACAGCGAGCGAACCCAAACTGAATCCGAATTGAATCGCATTAAGACGTCATCGTATAAGTTCTGGAATATAATCTTTGTTATGCGTTATTTTATCTTTAACTAGCTGTTGCCAGCGACTTCGTCTGCAAAGAATTTGTTTATCGATATCCCGCGGGAACTACGCAATTTTCCGGGATAAAAAGTAGCCTATGTGCTATTCCAGACTTTTCTCTATCTATGTGCCGAATTTCATCCAGATCCGTTGGGCCGTTCTGGCGTGATTGAGTAACAAACAAACATCCATCCATCCATCCATACTTTCGCATTTATAATATTTTAACTTTAATTCACAGGCTGCTAGAGGAGTTGAAACATCAATACGGCATGGAGAGCGAGCGGAAGGCCGAGCAGATCGGCAAGTTGCAGCAACAGTTGCGCGGCTCGGAGGAGCGTTGCAGCAACGCGGCGCGCGAGCTCGAAGCGAGCAAGGAGGAACTCGCGGTCGCGCTCAAAAACGTCCGGTTAGTTATAAGCGCTCACTACACTTTCGACATGAAACTACCGTGAGACTCAAACATAATTGACAACATTTCATATTTCTGAGCCTATAATTTTAATGGTTCTCTGTATTTTGTTTGAAAAGATGAACATGCTGACAGTTTAATTTTTTCGCTAGGGCTTGTATTTAGTTTATAATTAATTTATTAATTTGTGCTTATTCTAAAAGGGCGTAACTCCGGTACTATCACAGAATACACACTTATCCCTTTGTCTTTTCTCTATAGAAAAAAAACTGACGTTAATTTCAAATTGTCAATGTCAGGCCCTATTCTCCAATATTCGATTTTCGAGGTTCGCTTCATGCTGTTACGCTCATACTAATAGTCATTATCTTGAGAGTGAGAGAGAAGGTATGCAACGAACTTCGAAAATAGAATTTCAGAGATGCCCCCTTTGTACTTTGAAGTTGTCAAAAATACAAAATTATGATCGCTTATTTTTTCTCGTGAAAAAAGCAAAGGCGTTTCACCTATCCTTTGGTAGTATTGGTAAAATTAGGACATATTTTTGATTATTTTTTATTTTTTATAATAAGCGATATTAAAATTATATAAACATATTGCAGTGATCAGGAGGCAAAATGCTTTCGAACCACATATACATTTTCAGATGTTATAAAAATGAAATGTTGTCAATTACACAAACTGATAACTCACGTATAAAAGCCGAACAATGCTCCGACAGATGTTTTGGACTATTCCGTAGTCCTTTTTCAGAGAGCGCTCGCCCCGGCAGCGAAACGAAAACTGCGCGCCAATGCTCTGCCCGCGCGGCTACTCGACGCAGCTGACAGCGGCGCAAAACTACCCTCGTTTTCATCGTCATTTTTATTATTGTCAAAAGTAGGGCAGCACACAACACTGATCACGTCACTTCGTAAAGGACTAAGATCCGCAGGAATAGCCCGAAACATGTCGGAGTATTGTTCGGATTTTATACGTGAGTTATCCGTTTGAGTAATTGGCATTGTTCATTTTTTTTAAGCTGTGCTTTTAACACCTTTATTTGATAGAATGGACTATTTCAAGGAACTAATTTGAATATTATGCTTCTACGTAGCTTTGTTTATTAATAATAAATATTTTTTCGCTGTTTGATAATTTGTTAATTTCGGTAGGATCCCAATCGCCTTCATACAAAAATATAAAAAAAACGGTTTTGTCTATGGTTTTGTCTATATGTCAACGTCATAGATCTGTGAATGTGTGAGTGAATTTAACGTCAAACTCACGTTTAATGTCAACAAATGTTCGCGTGTTCGAAATCTTTCCGTTCGTTGGTGTTGTTATTGTTTCCTGTGCTGTTTTTGCTTTTTCGTTTCACTTCTGCATATCTTTCCTGACTCCTACTTACATTAAAATGGTCTTCGCAACAATACATCGTGTAAACTTTGAAATATTCAACATTAGCTTGCGTACACTATTCGTTCCGTAAACCTTCTCTGATTTTCACAATAATTTTGTTGGGGCTATTCGGGGGCTAGTTCAAAGCATTGTTGCATCCCGGCAGAAAACATTTTTTTATAAATATCCATTGTTTGTAACTGTTTTATACTTTGAATTTGCTTTTATTTCTAATGTTTGTAGGTTAAGTCAGAATGTAATGTTATGATGTAGATGTGACAGTGACAGCATGACAGATACCGTAGCTACTTTTTTTTTTCATTTTTGTGGCAAACATTTAATGCCCGATTCTTACGCAAAACCCGGTCGTTAGATCAAACAAAGGTCAAAAGTACTTTTACAAAAATATTTGCAATCGTAAAGTATTTTTGAAATCAGACAAGATAAATCGATTACTTGATGGTTTTCCTCCAAATGGTTTTCGAATTGGAGCATACTAAAAAAAATGAACAATGCCAATTATGCTTACTACACTGCTCGCGAAGTTGATCGAAGTAAGCCGAGGACGAAAGTATAGTAGTGACTTACTACACTACTAGCGACTGAGTTTTTGAAGTGAAAAGTTCTTTAGCGGCGCTGAGCACTTTTTGGGATGAGTAAAAATTGTTAAACTCGCGTCAGGCGTAAGACGGAGGAAGAGTTTTAGTACCAGGATATCAGGATCCTCTAAGAGCTTATTTTGATTTCGTCGTTTTAACGTATGTGCGTTTGGCCTAGTGGTATAAGGTAACACAGTGTGGTGTAAGGTATAACAGTGTGTGCTCTCAGGTGACCGCAGTTCAAATCTCGTGTATTTTTTTTTTCTTCTTTTTGCGCGAGTGTGCGTGTGTGTAGTTTTCACTTTTGCCGGCACTCCCGGAGTGCTACCCAGTATTTTTTTTATATGTATATGACAAGGAAGGCAAACGAGCAAGTGGATCACCTGATGATAAGCGAGCACCACCCATGGAGCACCCACAACACTATAGGGTATAAATGACCTTTGTAAATAGTAATATTTTATATGGTCAGATTGTACCGCAAGGCGGCGGTGATATTCCGTCAGCGAATGCGCGCGGCCGCTGCCCGAGCGCAGCGAGTGCGCCGCAGCGCCAGGAACCAAAACGCGGAACCACTCAAGAGAGCGCTCGACACGCTCGACAGGATCAAGAGGGAGATAAAGGTTTGCAGCTGTCCCGCTTTTTAGGGTTCCGTACCTCAAAAGAAAAAAACCGAACCGGGAACGGGAACGTCCGTCTGTCCGCCCGTCCGTCCGTCTGTCAAGACCCTTTTTCTCAGGAACGCGTGGAGGTATCAAGCTGAAATTTATATCAAATACTCAAGTCTACTGTCCCTTGAAGCTGTGAAAAAATCAAACTTCTAAGCCAACGCAATCAAAAGATAGATGCCGCAAATTTCCGCAAATTTTCGAAACTCGCAAGGGAATCAAAACCTACAGGCTACTTCCCGTGAACTCAGAATCTTGAAAGGGTCTGGCCGGAAGGTAATAGTAAAATCGCCCCTGGCTGAATTTAAAATATTGGTATGCACGTTTGTTTGTTTTAGTATAAGATATAATTTTACTGAATATTAAAACTTAAATGCTTACGGTTAGCGAAAAAATAAAAAAAATAAAAATTCAGTTTTTATTTTTTTTTAGCCAAACTACGTTACCGATTAATTTGCCCTTCGGATATTTTGTACATATATTTAAAATACATTTATAGAAAAAAAACAAAAGTTCTAGTGTTTTTTAAAGTACACAAGTTTGGCTGTTTTAGTTTTTCTTTTTTTTTTTTTTTTTTACTTGCAAGGATGCGACACCTACCATATTTTGATATAATTTACGCAATTTTATATTCTATTACATATATTTTTTTCAAAATTATTCATTTGGATCAACAATGTGAAAAAAAAAATTGTTTAAAAGGGTGGAAAATTTTTCTTCCATATTGTTCAATCGTTCTAACATTCGTTCATAGTGTTAGTAACAATTATCTTATTAGCTATGTTAGTAACATGAAATAAAAACAGAAAATACGGATAAATCAGAAGAAAAAATAGACTTAAATTGATTATTAAAAAAAATATATATTTTGTAGTTGCAATTTTTTACTTATTTTTTAAAATCAAAAATAATTAATAACAATAATAATAATATAGCCCTTTTTATTTCGGATTCACTACAATTTCAGTAGACCAGGTACTTAAGTATTTTATTTTTTTCAAAAAATTTTTTTTTTTTGTAAGAATACAGTATATACATATATGTTCAGTACAGTGGTCTTAAATGGTATAAAAGTGGTCCTTCTATTCAGCATGCAAGCAAGCGTAGCTAAGTGTATCAGATACCCTCTAATAATAATATTTTATATTGTATTTCTTCATATTTTTAAATCTACGTATATCGAATGTGTGTAAATAAATGTTTCTCTCTCTCTCTCTCTCTCTCTCAATAATCCACTTTGGTATATAACCATAGCTATAGAAGCTAAAAAAAATTGGAGTAATTTTTTTATATTTTCTATAGGAATTATTACAGTTAATACTACCATTCCTACAGAAAAAATTAAAAACCAAATTTTACTCCAAATTGTTTTTTTTTTTAGCTTCTATAGCTATGGTTATATGTATACCCCAGTGGATTACTATTTTTAGGGGGTATCTGATACACGCTGTATATATCATTATATACAAATAATAAAATAATTGATAATTAATTAATATACTGTATTCTTACAAATAAATAATTTGAATTTTTGAAAAAAAAAATCGTACCTGGTCAACTGAAATTGTAGCGAATCCGAAATAAAAAGGGCTATATTATTATTATTATTATCATCAATTATTTTTGATTTTTAAAAATAAGTAAAAAATTGCAAGTACAATTTTTTTTTAAATAATCAATTTAAATCTATTTTTTCTTCTGATTTATCCGTATTTTCTGTTTTTATTTCATGTTACTAACATAGCTAATAAGATAATTGTTACTAATACTATGAACGAATGTTTGAACGATTGAACAATATGAAAGAAAAATTTTCCACCCTTTTAAACAAAAAAAATTTTTTCACATTGTTGATCCAAATGAATAATTTTGAAAAAAATATATGTAATAGAATATAAAATTGCGTATATTATATCAAAATATGGTAGGTGTCGCTAACTTGCAAGTAAAAAAAAAAAAAGAAAAACTAAAAACAGCCAAAATTGTGTACTTCAAAAAACGCTAGAACTTTTATTTTTTTTCTATAAATGTATCTTAAATATATATACAAAATATCCGAAGGGCAAATTAATTGGTAATGTAGTTTGGCTAAAAAAAAAAAAAACTGAATTTTTATTTTTTTTATTTTTTCGCTAACCGTAAGCATTTAAGTTTTAATATTCAGTAAAATTATATCTTATAATAAAACAAACAAACGTGCATACCAATATTTTAAATTCAGCTAGGGGCGATTTTACTATTACCTTCCGGCCAGACCCTTTGGTATGAAGAAACGTCATCGTTTACCAAATAGGTCAGTTAAGAATGAGAAAACCTTACTGTTTAGCATTTACATTAAAATAACACAAAAAAATTGATACAAAGCTTAAGATCCAGGGGATTGTTTTGATTAGTTTTCGACGTTATTATAGTGAGATGATCCAAATGTTTTGTTGGAATACACAACCGTTTGTAGGAAGTCAAGTCTCGTGCGCACACGTCGCTAGAGGAATTGGAACGGCGTATCTTGGAGCAGGAGCGCCGCGCTGCCTCGGCGCAGGTCGAATACAGGTTTGTATTTCTTGCCTAGACATAATTAGGACTTTCAACATAAAACTACCGTGAGACTCACACATAATTACAACACAACGTGACACGACGTGACGTGACGTGATCAGTGTTGTGTGCTGCCCTACTTTAGACTATAATAAAAATGACGATAAAAATGAGGGGAGTCGTGCGCCGATGTCAGCTGCGCCGAGTAGCCGCGTCGTTTCGCTGCCGCCGGGGCAAGCGCTCCCTGATGAAGGGCTACGAAATAGTCCGAAACAATTGTAATTATAATTAGGACTGTCAATTTTCATGTTAGACGTACCTAGTGATTTGTTAAACCCTTTAATTCGGTCAGCAAATAGCTGGCTGTAGCATACAATAAAAAAACCCTCAGTTCCGTTTAGTGTCTCATAGTTTTCATTGGTCATGTTATTCTTTAGTATTTTTTTCGCGACACATGAATTCATGTATTTTTTAGGAATTTTGAGGGGTTAGCCTCGTAAGACACATTTTCCCGAAATATTCACTTTCTCCAAAGGTGCACTTTTCGCATAATGTACACTCCTAAAATGTACACTTTCCCAATTTCGATACTTCCCGAAATGTTCACTTTTTCAAACAGTGCATTTTTTGAAAACACGCTTGCCCAAAATGTACACTTTCCCAATTTGGAAACTTTCCCGAAATGTAATGAATACTTAGTAATAAACATATTTGTAAAAAAAAATAATATTATTTTCTTTTTAGGGTCCCGTAGTCAAAATTGCAAAAACGGAACGCTTATACTTTCGGTCTTTCTGTCTGTCCGTCCGTCCGTCTGTCTGTCTGTTTGCATTTGCACTATTTCATAGAAACCTTTAGTACTATAAACAGGGACACCCTTACCTCTAAAGTGTACTTTCCGGGAAAATGTACTTTCTGCGAAAGTGTACATTCTGGGAAAGTACATCCTATTGACAAAGCGTACACATCGGGAAGTGCACTTTCCGGGAAAATGATCATTCTAAAAAAATGCACCTTTACAGAAAGCGCACATTTCGGGAAAGTGCTTTTTACGAGCCAAACCCATTTTGGGAATGTCACAAGAAAATGACACAGTAGATTAGGTTAGGTTGGCTTACTGTTTCTGGAATAAAACGCTTTATGATTAGCAAAAATTATGACAAAGTGTACATTTGAAACTCTATTTTATGGGACAAATAAGGCCCATTTTTCTCTATTTTTTTTTAATACCAGACGAGACTTGGAGCGGGCTAACCTGGCGTTGGAACACAAGGAGGGAATCATACGCAGCCTCATCGACAAAGTGGCCGACGTCGAAGAGGTTAGGTGAGTTCTAGCAATTGGCGTGAAGTAACCACATTATTAACAATTTTAACTTTTCAATAATACTCCTAAAGTCGTCACAATTTAAAAGGCCCGTTTTGACATTTGTCTTCCCGACGTAACTAGTGATGTCACCGTACGACTCGGTACTCGATACTCACGATAAATCGATTCAAGTTTGCATGAGTATTTGATCGATTTGAATATGTATTGTAAATTAATTTAAATTGATATTGTAGGTATTTTGAAATGTTACAATGTCACGAAAGGTCAATTTTCTTTCATTTAATATTTTTGTTACAAAAACATTCTCTCGATCACAAAAAAAAATCGAGAAAAAGTGAATCTTCAGTCAATCATTTTCTTCAGATGATGAAGACGAGCCATTCTATAGAAATGAGTGTTGCCATTGTTTACGGCTTTCAGCTCCAAGGTCATAATTTTCAGTAAAGATCACTACACAGCTGGTGAAATTCAGTAATTAATTGGTCTAAATAAAATAAATATAACCGGCCAAGTGCGAGTCGGCCTTAAAAAAATATCTACATCGATTTATTTTTTCCTTAACCGATTATTAATAGTCTGTGGACAATATGAAAAAATCGTTATGCACAGCACTTAGCTGAGTGAGCGATACCCATCAATGAAAAATGCAATTACCTTCAGAACATTTCGAACGGTAAAAAATAAAGAACTTCATGAGCGTGAACTGTCAAAACGGGCCTTTTAAATTGTGAGTGCTCTATTCTAGTAGTAGTAGTTTAGGACAGTCAAACTCAAAAGCAACAACACTAAAAGCTACTTTCTATTTGGCCCCCGCCGGCAATGTGCTTTTGATAAGACGCTGAAAGTCATCGATGTTACATAAGTATACTTCATTTAATTTAGAATGAGAAACCACAATAACATTATATTGCGGCTGGTCAACTATTTCTTACCTAGCAAATAGTACAGTGCAATAGTTTGGCAGCCGCAAAATAAAATTGTTTTAATGCCACTTCATTTGCGTGGCGTCAATTGTTACTCTAGTACAAATTGTAAAGAGATTACAGTTCACGAGCCGCAATATAATGTTGTTGTGGTTTCTCATCCTAAATTAAATGATGTATAGTGCGAAATTATTTTACATGACATTTCCTTGAATCTCACGCGGTTTTCAACTTTAACTACATTGGAATAAGGTTCTTACTTATAAAATAATTTATTTTGACAGCTGCATTGTATACACGACTTTAATAACATGCCACTAAAGTCGAAATTGTATTCTGCAATAATTATTTACGTTACGACTAGGCAGTTACGATTACGACCTTTGACGTGTTTATCACTATCCCGCGGGAACTATGCAATTATCAGGGATAAAAAGTAGCCTATGTTTTAATCTGCTATCTCCGTTCCAAATTTTATTTAAACCATTCCAGCCGTTTACGCGTGAAGGAGTAACAAACATACACACACACTCACAAACTTTCGCCTTTATAATATTAGTGTGATGTGATGTGTGATACATGACTTTCGCATATTTTTGCCTTATGTAAGCTGTTTGTACAGTCGCCATCAGATATATCGTAGCGGGCGAGGTCCTCAAATACTTCGGAGCAGCCTTAAATTTCAATAAATTCATTACAACTGTAAGGTTAATAACATCAGAACACGCAATTAGTCATAAATATAGTAGCAGCGACTTTTCAATTAAATCGGGACGTCACAGATCGTCAAAGATATCGATGCAGACAGGCTGACCATAAAGATCGGAACATTTTTGGAAAATATACCTTAACTTTGTGACAAACAGTTTAAATTACAGTGTGTTTATAATAAAACTAGTTTTATAAAATAGAACTACATGTTTTGACTTATAACAGCAGAAGAAGAAAAAAATTATTCTTAAAAAAAGTATAATGGCAATTTAGTGGCCAGTAACAATTTACACTTTATACAACAAAAGAGGTTTTATGTTACTAACACAGACAATTATGCATGCAGACGCGTACACTATATAGGTGATATATCTTTCATTTTGGCATGACGTTTGAGCCTTATTAGTATTTTGTTTGGAATTCTAATCTATTATTATATACGTAAGGTTTATTTTCCACATATGTTCCGATATTTATGATCAGCCTGACTGCGTCGATACCTTTGACGGTATGTGCTTCCTGATATTTTTAGCTCATTGAACGTCCCGAATTTATTGAAAAGTCGCTGCTCTTATATTTATGACGGATTGCGTGTTCCGATGTTATTAACCATATCTAGTGTAACGAATTTATTGAAATTTAATGCTGCTCCGAAATATTTGAGGACCTCGCCCGCTACGATATATCTGATGGCGACTGTAGCAATATCATCTCAGAGCCAAACAGAAAGATAAGACTATATTTTTTGTTCGAAATATTATAAACGGAATATGAACCGCGATTACCTATCGCGATTATCGGGAGCTCAATAAAGGTAATCGCGGTTTATATCCCGTTTATAATATTTCGAATGAACTTAACCGTGATTCATTGAAAACTCTTATCTGTTTTGTTTTGATTGTCTATAGACTCAGTCAGACCAACGCGCATCGCTTGCAAGGCATCGTGTCGGACTCGTCTCCGGAGCTTAGCGGGTCGCCGGACGGGCCGCCGGAACGCGCCGGCAGGATGCCCGGACCGGCGCACACGCAGGACCGGAAAAAGAGAGAGAGACACAGAGACAAGTGATATAGTCTATAGCAGGGGTCGTCAAATGGCGGACCGCGGTCCGCATCCGGACCGCCGACCAATTTTGTGCGGACCGCGAGAACATAGCAACTTGCACTACAGAGTGCGTAATTTAATAAAAATGTATCCCCCGTACCTATTACCTTTGTTGATATCAAATAGAAAATGAGCGGGCGAAGCAACGAGCTAACAAACGAGCTGAATATTTTTTCTACATATAAAATGTTATGTGGACCTCGATAGTCATTTCATTTCTTAAAACGGACGCCGAGCAAAACTAATTGGTGACCCCTGGTCTATAGAATCTATAGCAAAGAAAAAAGAAATGTGGAATGGAACGTAAGGAGGTGTCAATGAGACGGATGATATAAGAGTGAGAGAGTGAATATTCGATTTGAAGAATGAGATGACGTATGTAAGATCTTTAGGCATTCAGTTAGTCAGTCTGCGGTACGATTTCGATATGTAAATATATGAATTGAACAAAATATAGTTTAACGGTGACTAAATTGGTTTCTTTTATTAATTTAGTCCCACAAATGGGGGCTCGACCGAGATTTTAAACTGAATATTATGAAGAAGTGAAGAATTACGAAAAATTTTTAAAGACGACGAAAAAATATTGACAGAAGACAGTAAAGAAGAAAAGACGAATGACGGATGACGGAAGACGAACGACAATTATTATAAAAGACGACGACGCTAAAAGAAGACTTATTTTTATAAAGAACAACGAAAAACGTATAAAATGTTTCGAATGACGGCGGACCTGATACCAGCGTTCAGTGGGCGAGATAAGACACAGTCAGTGACAAAATGGATCGAAGACGTAGACGAAAACGCTGAGATCTTTGGCTGGACCCCGCTGCAACAGCTTCTGGTGGCGCGACGTGCGCTGACAGGTACGGCAGCGTTATGGATACGCACGGAACGACTGCATTGGACGTGGGCTGATTTGAAGACAGCTCTTGCTGAAGAATTTAAAGACTCTTCGAAGACAGTTTATGAAACGATGAGCGCAGCAAAATCGTTACAAAAAAGACAGGACAACGAACGAAGCACCAATCCGAAGACTACACGATGTTACAGCTGTGAAATGAATCATTCACCGGTGGAATGTCCACACAAGGAAAAATGTGTCAAGTGTTTCAAATGTATCGAATCTGACCCTATTACCACCGAGTGCACGAATACGCAGGCGCAGATGCAAGTGGAAACTTCAGGTCGTTGCAAGAATGACGTGAATTTAGCAATCGAAAGTAGAATGGCCGAGGCGGATTGGCAACCGAACTCGAATATCCTGAAATCCGAGAGCATCGTCACCAATGGCGACACGCAAGCGTATGTCGATCATGCCAAGACGGCGACGTCAAAGACTGAGAATGACAGTGACAACGAAATTTTACGCATCGAACAATCTGCGAACGAATTTTCGAGTAAAAAGCAAATGGAAAGCGTAGGAATGTGCGAAAACGAAAATGCTTTGATTGACACGGGTAGCGACGTAAATTTGATCACGGCGGAAGTTTACAACACGATTTGTAAAGACTATTATGGAAGTAATCCCGAGGTGGAAGAAGAGGTTCCCAAACAAACCATGGGAGTATACTTCGGCTTTAAGAGTGCGAAAGACGACATGCCAGTGACACAGAGGCCACGGCGAAGGACCCAGCAGCGAGTGGTAGAGCGGCAAAACGCAAAAGACTACTGGTTAGAAATTGGTACAATGATGACGAAACAGTGGAAATGGTACAAAAAGAAGCTGAAGAAGAAAATTTGTAGGTATTTTATTTTATACGAGTTTTATTCAGAAGTAAGATGTTTAGTTTATTGTTTGAATGACGTTATGATGTTTATTTAAAGTTGTTTTTTTTTATTGTATGATATTGTAAATGAAGATGTTAGATTAACGGTGTTTCTATGTTTATAGCTTCAGGAGTGTAAGGACGGATGTAAGCCTGAGGACAGGTGTTAGATCAGGACGGCCGAATGTGGAATGGAACGTAAGGAGGTGTCAATGAGACGGATGATATAAGAGTGAGAGAGTGAATATTCGATTTGAAGAATGAGATGACGTATGTAAGATCTTTAGGCATTCAGTTAGTCAGTCTGCGGTACGATTTCGATATGTAAATATATGAATTGAACGAAATATAGTTTAACGGTGACTAAATTGGTTTCTTTTATTAATTTAGTCCCACAGAAATATAGTAAGAAAGAAAGAAACAAAGATGACATTTATTCTCTTTTGAAAGACAGAAATAGAGCATACACACAATCGTACAAAAATGAAACATAAAACACGGACATGAAAATAGATCAGCAATGTATTAATGTGTGTGTGTCTTCGCAAAAGTGAAACGGTCGCTGGCTCAACATTACGCCGAGGTGTTAGACACCTAGTAGAATTGCGATAAGTCGCTTTCGCTAGGGAAACCGGTTTCACCAAACTTTGACATTGACAGTTTGTCAATTAGGTGGCTTTTCTATTACAAAAATGTAATAAGTTCTGAATAGGTATTATAATTTGAACTTTCCACAGAATATTACTTAAAGTCCATTGTATCGGTATATAAACACCATCTAGTGTAAAGTAGCCAAAAGATAACAATCTGAAAATGTCAGGTGTCTAAATAATACTTTTGCCATTGCACAACAGATGTCGTTAAAATAACTGCGTTGCAAAATGAACTCTGCCGAATGGGATTTAGGTTTACGCGATTGAAAATCTAACTGATGACAGCGGAACACTCGAGAAAATCTGATTCTGGCAGAATCATTCTGCTACTCGAACCGTCAACTTCAATTTGACGTTCTTATGCGTAATTTTCCGCATAAAGGTGGCTCGCGTCTCTATGAAATGAAATGAAATAAAATGATTTATTATTTCATTTCATTTTCTAGTTCACATGCCACTTCTACTATATCTCTTTTTCTAATCTCTATACTACTGTTAGGGCCTGTCTCACCAATCCTTAACTCTCAGTTATCTATGATGACGTCTCTGTCTGTTTCGTAGTAATAAATAGAGACGGAATCATAGACAAGGGCTCTTAGTGTGTGACCTGAGTGGACGCTCAAGCGGAGCGAGCAGCGAAACGGATCGCGTGGCGTTCATATTAAACACAAGCAAATGTATGTGAGTGTCCCGAGAGCTGCACAGAGGTCTTCCGCTGCCCGCCCCGCCGAACGCTACCACTCAAGCCTTACCCTTAGATTAATGAAGGATAGTTTTTTAATCAATCTCCAAACTTTTCTATATAATTTGGGATTAAGAAATCATATTTGAGATGTCAAGGAAAATATTTTATTAATTGTAATGTCTAGTCTGTTATTTAATTGAATCAATGGTATGATAAAAGAACATATATATTATTATTATTAAATATTCATCTTGTAACTTTACTAATGCTAAAGCTAATACGCTAATTATGAATAGAAAGAATTTAACGTACAAAAACTGAAAAAATCTATTAAATAAAACGAAGAAGAAGAAAAAAAACTGTAAATTATTACAATGTAGATAAAATTAATATGATTAAACGTATGCTGCGTATATTACGTATATTTTTATTTATTGCCTCCTAATTTTATTTTACTGGGTACCTCACGTAGCGTGTAAACTTATAGCGAAAAGGAATTAGATAATTCAACGGGACTAAATTTTTTGAAGTGAAAACGTCTTTAGCGGCGTTGAGCACTTTTTGGGATGGGTAAGAAATGTTAAACTCGCGTCAGGCGTAAGGCGGGGGAGAGTTTAAGTACCATCAGGCCTTATACTCCGAAATTCGATTTTCGAAGTTCGTTTCGTGCCGTTCCGCTCTCACTAATAAGTATACCATTTTCATTCTTACCTGTCCTATTTGGTAAACAAAATTCTAACCTCAAAACGTCTCATTTTTGTTATTTTTTCACTATTTCTTCGTAAATAAAGGAACTGGAGATAAAATATCAGCAAAATTATGTACAAAATATTACCTCAGGTTTATTTGATTATGACACCTTCTTTTTTACAAAAATTTGCACATTGAGGTTAGAATTTTGTTTACCAAATAGGACAGGTAAGAATGAAAATGGTGTAGTTATAAATTTGAGAGTGAAAGGGACGGTGCGATACGAACTTCGAAAATCGAATTTCGGAGCAGGGGGGCAACTCCGAAATCCGATTTTCGAAGTTCGTATCACACCGTCCCTCTCACTCTCAAATTAATAACTATTAGTAAGAGCGGAACGGCTCGAAACGAACTTGTAAAATCGGATTTCGGAGTAAAAGGCCAGCCCCCCAGATCCTCTGAGAGCTTATTTTGAAATACGAATGAATAGCGTTCGATTTTTGAAGCGTTTTTTTATTGAATCGTGGAGCAAAAAGTACTAGGGCATCAGCATATTGTTAGAGGTCTGTCAATATAGATAACTACCCGTCGCTTTTTTTCTATATGAAGCAAGTTTAATCGGTTATGTGTCCTTGTCCTTACCCAATAATCAATAGTAGGTAAGTATTTTATTCTCATCATAACTTTTTTACAAGTGGGGCCATTAGTATGTTCGATAACGATAACGCAATATTTATTTGCATGTACAACGAATTGGAGTTTACAAATAAAAAGGAAACAAATTAAATTATCGCTACTAATATTAGTATAAGTGCGAAAGTAACTCTGTCTGCCTGTCTGTCTGTTTGTCTGTTACCTAACCGCTGGACCGATTTAGTTGAAATTTGGTACACAGATAGTTTGAGTCCCGGGGAAGGACACAGGATAGTTTTTATCGCGGAAAATTGCGTAGTTCCCGCGGGATAGCGCAGACGGAGTCGCGGGCAGCAGCTAGTCTAACTAATATTATAAATGCGAAAGTATGGATGGATGGATGGATGTTTGTTTGTTACTCAATCACGCCAGAACGGCCCAACGGATCTGGATGAAATTCGGCACATAGATAGAGAAAAGTCTGGAATAGCACATAGGCTACTTTTTATTCCGGAAAATTGCGTAGTTCCCGCGGGATAGCGATATACTAATTCTTTGCAGACGAAGTCGCTGGCAACAGCTAGTAACTTAATAAAAACGAATTAAAAACCAATCTTAAAATAAAACAATTAAAAATGGAGAGGCCGCGTCATAGTACCTACTACAGGCAGCATTTCCCCTTTGGACAGTACTAAATTTTTTTTATTTGCTCGATTGTAGATGTAGTGGATGAAGCGAAAAAGATACGTCAGTAGCGTAGCAAGTGGAACAAAGTAGTCTCTGCCTATCCCTATGGGAAAGAGGCGTGACGGTGTGTATGTATGTAATAAGCTAGCTTCTGCTCGCGTCTTAGTCCGCGTAGAATCAGGTTGAAGAACTGATGTTTGTAGTTATATTCTGCAAAAATTACTTACGTTGCATTGGCAACTCTACGCAACTACGACCTTTGACATGTTTATCGCTATCCCGCGGGAACTAAGCAATTTTCCGGGATAAAAGGTAGCCTATGTGCTATTCCAGACATTTCTCTATGTGCCGAATTTCATCCAGATTCATTGGGCCGTTCTGGCGTGATTGAGTAACAAACAAACATCCATCCGAACTTTCGCATTTATAATATTAGTTAGATGTACATACATACATTGTATGTACAGTACACCGTTCCTATACCATTTTCATTCTTACCTGTCTTATTTGGTAAACAAAATTCTAACCTCAAAACGTCTCATTTTTGTTATTTTTTAACTATTTTATCGTAAATAAAGGAACTGGAGATAAATTATCAGCAAAATTATGTACAAAATATTACCTCAGGTTTATTTGATAACATAATACTTACACCTTATTCTTTACAAAAATTTGCATATTGAGGTTAGAATTTTGTTTACCAAATAGGACAGGTAAGAAAGAAAATGGTATACGTTCCATGACATTGTTTGACTGACGTCAGACCTGCATATATAAACGCCTTTTGAGTTATCTAAACGCACGATTATGCCGTCTCCTTGCGCCTGCATACTGCTAAAATACCTATTATAATTTGTTATTGAGAAAACTCATATCAACCGGTCGAGTTGTGTTGTTTTCCAAAATTAAATTATGTCAGTTGTTTTTTTTTAGTTTACAACTGACTTTGATTTCAATCGGAATGAAATTATTCTTTATTTGTTTCTAAAATCAACCGTCAAGAAGTGAAGTGAATTTGTGTGTGTTTTTTATACAACGAGGAAGGCAAATTCAAGTGGTTACCTGATAAGTACCACTGCGCATTTAAATCCGCAACACCGGAACAGATGCGTTGCCAGCCTATACGTACTGTAAACCCCATGTGCCAGTAATTTCACTGGTCATCCACACAACAGTGTAAACACTAGCTATATACTACTACTTGGCGGCAGGATTATCGAGTAAGATGGATACCGTTTAAAATATTTGAGCGAAGCTAATGTTGAGGTTGTTTCATTTTTTTTGATGTGATTTTTTGAAGTGAAAACTTTAGCGGCGTTGGGTACTTTTTGGGATGGGTAAAAAAATGTTAAACTCGGGTCAGGCGTAAGACAGAGGGAGAGTTTAAGTACAAGGATATCACGATCCTCTAAGAGCTTATTTTGAAATACGAATAAAGCTGGAGTCGCTTTCGATTTTTGAAGTGTACGTTAATTTCGTAGCTTTAACGTATGTGCGTTTGTCCCTGTGCTATAAGATGTGGAATAACAGTGCGTTCTCTCAAGTGACCGTAGTTCGAATCTCGTGTAGAAAAAGTTTTTTTTTCTTTTTGAGCGAGCGTGTGTGTGTGTGTAGTTTTCATTTCTGCCGGCACTCCCGGAGTGCTACCCGTCGCTTTTTTAATGCATATTCCCTAGGTATTCCAAGTTGTGTATGTCGGGAATATGATAACACAGCTAAAGAGGAGACGGGTGCGGGGCACTTGGCAAGTAGGGTTGCCAGATGTCCGGTATTTAAGCGTACAGTCCGTTATTTTCGAGGCCTATCCGGTAAAAAATAAATGGTCATACCGGACAGAACAATGTCCGGTATTTTGAAGAAAGTCGGTACTACTCACAGCACTTTTGTACAGCTACTTTTGTAGGTCACAAGCGCCTACAAAAGTAGGCATATGAAATCCCTCAAACGCAAAACTCGCGCGCGCTCCTCACTCGCTCTGTCTGTACGAGTATGTGCGTTTGGGGGCTCTCACTTCACCACTGTATACCCGTCTCACTCACTCGTACTTGCTGCCTGCGTCCACCCCCCCCTCCCCTTTTTGCGGTTGTCCGGTATTTTTTCGCGACTGACCTGGCAACCCTATTGGCAAGGCGAGCCGACGAGAGGTGGTTGAAAGCGGTTACGAAGTGGTAGCCAACATTGAGTCGAAAGTCAGTGGGCAGACCGCCAGCTTGTTGGTCAGATGACATCTGGCAGTCAGTAGGCTGGAAAGCAGTGGCTGAGACTGGTACAGGGGCCTTACCATGACATCCTAATGCGATTCAGTTTAGGTTCGCTCGCTGTCGGATTCATACTAAAAGTGATAGCTAAAACTTGAACTGAGTCTGAATTAGGACGTCAAGGCAAGGCCCCAGAACCGGGCAAAGTGGCGTGTAAATGAAGATTTACCCAGCAGTGGGTGAAGGCTGATTAGATAGGTAGACTACCAAGTAGAGATATGAGCTCGACTTTGCACCTAAGATCTGTTTAAGACCCCGTTTCCTACTTAATAATAGGACCACGACGGAGATCTATTTCTGCCTGTCTTACTCCTCTACTATATGTTTGTATGCAAAATCCTGTACATTGTTCAGGGTGCATGTATCGTTGTTCAGGGTCCTTATAAAACTAACCTAACCTACCCTATACAGTTCTACAGGACGGCCATTTCAAGGAACCTGAGAAATATACAGGTGGTCTATTGTATACTTTGTTCTTTGTTTCTGTATTGTTTTGTACTGATTTGTGGTGTTCAATAAAGAGTATTTGTATTGTATTGTATTGTGGTTTAAAGTGGTTAAATAATTGACAACCGCTACATACACACAGACAGACAGAAATAATTCTCCCTCGTGGACCTGTAATAGGACAAATCAGTAAAGAAAAAGAACTACGAGAAAATGGGTGTTTAAGAGGCCATAGGTTGCCTAACTCATGAATAATGAATTTACCAAATTGCATCACAATCACTAGGTATATAGTGTAAAAAAAAAACAAAGACGCTTTCCGCTGTCTGTCTGTCTGACCGTATTTATGCTTAGATCTTTAAAACTACGCTTCGGATTTTGATGGGATTTTTCTTAATAGATAGAGTGGTTCAAGAGGAAGGTTTACATGTATAATTCTACGCAGACGAAGTCGCTGGAAGAAGCTAGTTAGCAAATAAATAACCAGTTCAATTAAGGCTACATTTTGACTAGTTCCTATTATCTTTTTCCTATGTTTTCGTGGAACGGAAAATCGCTTATCAAAGGTTTATACGGCGATTAGTGCCGCTCTGTTTGGTCTTTATCAGTTCATGTGTTAATTACTTCGAAACAATTAATCGCGTCTAGGAGTCGTGAGAACACGCTTGTCACTAAACAACATAATATACCAAGGTAAGTTAATTTTCTAAACGACACTGCTAATTAGAACACATATGTACACACGGCAAAATAATTCGGTAAGCATAGGCACGCACACAAACGTCGTCTATGTGTTGAGTACCGACATGAACATTACGTAGAATCCACATGTGAATGTGTGAGTGAGTTCGATCGTATATCTACCCACTCAGTACAGATTTTTTTAGTAATAAGATAAATGAGTAATGTCGCTGTAAATTACCTATTTATTAAATAAACAACAACAATAATTATAAAATAACAATGAAGAAAGTTGCAACTATTTTAGTTAGTTTATAATAAACTAAGTTAAAAAAAAAATACAACCGAATTGAGAACCTCCTCATTTTTTTTTTGAAGTCGGTTAATAATACAAATTAAACTAAAAAAATTCCCTTGGTATCGTGCCTGGCTCAAAGGTTTAAAAATTCAATATCTCCGGTTTAAGTGAATTCTACAGAAATAATGTAAAAGTATTGTTTTATTTTTGCATTTTCATAAAAACATTTTACATTATTTTCTTATATTGGATATTGTCATCGCAAGTGTAAGGGCGAATCTTCCTTTGACCTTGAATCTTTAAATTTATGCAATCATGCAATCTGACTCATTGAACTATTATTATTATTATTACCAGCGTAGTAGCACCATCTCACTGATTCAACGTGTTATATTTTTATTTCTTATCAAGTCTGGTCTGAGATTCAATTCCAACAATTCCGACCAATATTCCTTACAACCAGCATCGCCATTTAAATAACATCCAAAAATGACATTTTTTCTAGGATTCGAACTCGGTTCACTAGAGAGCGAGTGCACAAATCAAGTATTCGACTTGCCTTTGTGACCGCTGAGCCACCGAGACATTTAGTATAGTTGGTGAATTTATGAATTACTATGTCCAATCTGTGACTACTGCATTTGCAATGTGTAAATAGTTGTTTAACGAGCTTTGAAATAAGGTTGAAATTATATAGATTGCTAGACGATGCACATTTTATTCATTGTCGTTTAGCAATATAAAGTATATTCTACCCTCAAATTATTAGTAATATGAATTTGTCAACGCTAGCCGCCATTCGTTACGCCTTGTTTTACAAGTGGTTTTATAACAACGAACTGTTTAATTTTGCCTTTGAAATACCTTGTGATTTGCAAAATATGGATAGTCATCATCTTTTTTGAAAAAAGCAGAAATTATTGTTCTTTACGAACAAAATATTTCTATAAGGAATCGCAAGGCGTTTATTGATATCGGTAAGTAGACAAAAGTGTCTGATAAAATAATTACTTCTTATTTTACATCAAATTTCTTCATGGTGTTAACAACAATGATTTATTATTGTATCCGTAATGTATCCAAATAACTTTCTTTGACGAAAAATGTTTTTTATTAAACTTCATTTATTTTGCAGCGGAAGACTGCAATTATGGATTCACCGTTATGCAAACTTCGGGCACGATAAGAATATTCCTTCTGTGCCAAAACAAGAAGTCTCATCTTCACGCCGTTTGGACATAAGTAGTTGCCGCACACGCTAAAGGGACCTATTTCACATCAACGAGAGACAATGTTACCTACGTTGTAAACTGTGCGACTCCATCTGCATGTTGCAGGATAGCATTTGTCATGGCTCGTAGACCAGCAAAAAAAATGCTTCAATGGATCAGCCAGCATAGAAGAAACAGAATGAACTTTTATCGTGAATATTTATAATTTTGATTCGAATAGGTAATAATGTAGTGATTTTTAGTGATGAAAAACCATTTACGTCAGAAAAAGATGGACGAAAAATTTTGTGGCGATAAGTGGTTGGATGTCATCCATAGGATTTGTGAGTTAGTGGGTTGGGGGTCGTAATAACAGTACTAAAAAAAAGTGATGCTCCCTACTGTGTGGTCCAAATACCCAAACTCGCACATCATACCTATTTCGTGCATAACAATATTATTGTGTCATAGTAAAAGACTGGCTGAGCACCCAACAAGATTCCTTAACTGTTATTAACTGGCCTGCTAAAAGCCCCAACTTAAACCCCACAGAAAATCTAAGGGATCAATGACTCTCAACTGGGATCCATCTGATATAAAATCCAAAGCAAATTTAGGTAGCTTAGTCACTTCAAAGTGGAGATTTAATCCAGTGTGCAATGATGTTATTGTTAATGGCTGTCATTTAACATGTCGATTCATTTCACCACTGACTTTATTTCTCAACAAATAAAACGTTTCGTTCATCTTTCTCAGACTTAAGTAAACTTAATAAATCGGAAATTCTTAGAAATGATACTCTTTTCAAAACCCTTGTTTAATTCGAATAAATTACATCTTAAAAATAGCCCTTTTGTGGTGTGCATTCAATTTACCATTTGTGTTGTAATTTTAAATTATGTTTGTAACAGAAAATTTTAATTAACCTAAAATCATACTGGTCACTATAGTGTGTGTTGTTTTACGAATAAATGTTGTTCTTCTTCTGTTATATTATAAGGAAAAGCATGCAGTTTTATTTTGCTAATTTAATTAGTTATAGTCTAATGGTAATAATAATTACTTAAATGTTGTAGTAAATAATTTGAAACAATAATTTTATTTTCTTATTTTGTTCTTTTACTTTCTTTTTTTCTTGTTTGAAGTAGTCATGATTTGGTTTTGAGATAGTTATAAATTGAAAAAAAAAATACAAAATAGACAAACTTGTGCAAGATTCGAACCGAGATCTTTAAAATTCATAGTCCCAATCAGTACGACTGAGCCACCGCGCTCATATTATTCGTAACAAAATTATTCTTCCATTGAGCAAAATTGTTTGTATAACAATAACCTATACAATAAGAGATATGTGAAGGTAGTCAGAGAACACAATTAGCACACATAGGCCATGTTAGTGTGAATACTCGTATGGATACAAAACCATTTTGTTGTGTGTGTAATTAAGGCAGCGGATAAGTGCGGATGTGTGTATAGAATGACACACATGGACAACTAGGGTGCATACCGAATGGTTTTGCTGTGTGTACATACAACAATCTGAAAAGTAAAGCTATGGCCGGGAATCGAACCCGGATCCTCAGCATTCCGTGTTGCGTGCTATACCGCTACACCACCCATAGCAGGTGAGTAAGCCTTCGAATTTTTCTATCAGTACCAGCTGTCATGTGACCTTCTTCCAAGCGTCATCCGTGTGAATAATGTGTAACCGGATTGAGAACCTCCTCCTTTTTTTGAAGTCGGTTAAATGAATATCGGTGAAGATGGAATCTTATCCCATTGAAAAATTTACAAATTTAATATATGCCGAAAAAAAAACGACCACTTGTATTTACGTACACTCAGAAATATGAGCAATTGTAAATATGTCCCATCTGAAATATGTACATAATATGATCGTCCAAATATAAATGTGTCCAATAGGTTACTTAAGTAATACCCCTTTCATTGCCACCCAAGATTGGCAGCTATAGAATGTAAGTATGTATGTAAAACTCTTTATTGTACATAAAACACACGAAAAAGATGAATACAGGAAAACACAAATGCATAAAGGCGAACTTATCCCTAAAAGGGATCTCTTCCAGTTAACCTTTGAACGATTGACAGGACATAGGTAGGTATTAAGCAAGAGTACACACAGAAAAAGTAAAAGAGCTGATCAAAACCTAAAATAATCCTAAATGCCTAAATTTTAAATAATGTAAGATATAATAAGTACATAACAGACAAATACGATAAACTAATACGTATATAGTCCTGATATACAGCGGCTCTACTTTGAAATCCGTAATTCGAACTCCGAATCGCCCCGTCACTTTTTTGGATAGCAATAGACGAAGTTCGAATTACGGATTTCGAAGTAGAGCCCCTGATTCAATGAAACAAACAGGTGCGAAGAAAATCTTTAATTTAGCCGTAAATAATTCATTTTGGACTAAATTCACCTTGTATTTATTTCATTTTGTTCCTAATTTAAAATGGACAGTATTCGGCTTAGTTGATTTAAGAAAATTAAGTTTGTAAAAATGGTTGTAAAATATTTTTCAGTGCAATTAAATTTTGACAAAATTCACTTTGGATGGTATTCATTTTCGTCAAAATTCAAAATGTTCAATTCAAGTGGACGATTTTCCATTTGCACCGAGTGACAGTAAATCATTACAACTGAATCAGGTAACTAGGTAAATATATTAATTTGCCAGTCATTTGTTAATCTGTTTTTAATTGTAAAACTCTGATCAGATCTCAATTGACATATTTATTTGAGTAAAGCAAAAATTAATAACACGGTTATCGTGATTTCGTGCTCGTAATTTTTGTTAACTAAGTCTTATTTTAAGATTTTGGCAGTCATCGAGAATAATTCATTAATTTACTTATGATACCAAATTTAAATTAGTATGATGGCGTATATACATACTTAAGTCTGGTCTTAACAAATGAAAAGGAAAAATTAATACAAAATTATGATAATGTGCCCAATGCCCATGCTATGCTAAAGAATACTTTAAAATTTACAAGTACACAGAGGCTGGTTGGAAGCTAGGGGCCGATTTGTAAAAGTGCATATAATAGGTCGGAGCCCCTCTTTTGCCCGAATTTCAAATGCCATAATGTAATGTTTGCCATAACCTTTTTTTCTCGGAAACCGTAATTTTTTCAGGAGCATTGTAATGGCAATCCTGTAGAACTCTATAGGTTAGGTTAGGTTTGTTTCATAACATTCCTGAATAATTAACAAATAAAGAGAAAAAAGAGTTATGGCAAATGATCATTATGGCAAACAATACATTTATGGCATATGAAATTCGGGCAAACGATAGAGACCCGTACTTAGAGACGAAAACTATCGCACTAAAAGTAATCTTTTCTACTAAGTAGTCGAAATTTTCATAGCATTACGGCGGATTTTTAACACTCGTTCCAATGGTAGCTATTTTTGAGACATGCGATTTTAAAAGTTGGGCTCTAGTAAGGTTTTTAAAACTATCTGTAAATCAGTGTAAAGTATTAGTTCAGTATTAGATTATTATCAAAATATCAAAAGGAACAGATAACAATCACATTATAACAATCGGTCAGCGGTCTTTTTCACATTATCGCAGTTGTTTATTTTATGATTATCATTTTTTTTTTTACTTTTATGGTTATCTCTTTCTGTGTATATTTTTTTTCTTTTAGGTACCTATCTAGATACCTATGTCAGTAGGTAACAAAAATAAGTATTTAAGTAGGTAAGTACCTAAGTAGGTAAATGCCTTATTATACCAAAACGAAGAAACAAGCACAATTTTACCGACAAAAAAGATAAGATATTAGGTATGTATGTATCTACCAGAAAATAAAATAAAATCGATGTATAAAATAAAATATTTTATTTACCTAGTAACAAACAAGGTACGTTTAATTGCAAACAAAACACGAAAACAATTTCAGCGTTTCGCATTAACCACCATAACCCAGCTCCGCATTTCAATATATCCTTTACGACTGAGGGTTCTATTTAATTTGGCCATTAACTCATTAACCAGAGAACGGAATATACACGTGGCACTTATCAATAGTGACTTCTGAATTATCGACTTCCAATATACTTGCAAATATCGATACAATGGCCGAACACAAAAAAATAAAAGATTTAAAAAGTAGACGTTTAAGCCAGATGTGACTAAAAAACCGGCCAAGTGCGAGTCGGACTCGCGCACCGAGGGTTCCGTATCATTATCTATAAATATCTATAAACCAGTGTAAACAGAGCCCTGCTCCAAAGCAAAATGTACGCAATGTGGGGTCACTTTATATTGGTCACTGATATATACAGACATACAATATACATATTTAGGGTTTTCGCAATTATTCCTTAATCTGTGCTATAAGACCTACCTTCATACCAAATTTTGAGATCCTTAGTTAACGGGAAGTACCCTGTATAGGTTTTGATTTTGAAAATTTGCGGCATAAACGACTTTTTCTTTTGATTGCGTTGGCTTAGAAGTTTGATTTTTTCACAGCTCCAAGGGGCAGTGGCAGTAGACTTGAGAATTTCATATAAATTTCAGCTTGATACCTCCACGCGTTCTTGAGAAAAAGGGTCTTGACAGACGGACGGACGGACGGACAACAAAGTGATCCTATAAGAGAGAGAGAGAGAGAGAGAGAGAAACATTTATTTACACACATTCGATACACTTAGATATAAAACAAGGAGAAATACAATATACTAAGGAATAGTACCGATATGGTGTAAAATGGATCCCACTCAGCATAATGTTGCGGCAAAGTATTGTATTCAAGTGAACTGCGACAAGGAAGATACTAAATTTGAATCAAAAGTAAATGATATTTAAATCTTCGTTGAATGTCGATATGTGAGAAAGTCACTACGATAACTCGATAGTGCTACCAATAGCAACAATGCTCCGCACTCTGTAATAACAATGTATTTACACAGGTGTCATTAAATTGCGTGTACATAATAATACATACACCAAATTAATAGATAACAGCAATTTTGTACACTTTAAAGTTCAGTTATGGCAAAGACCGAAGAAGGTATGTGTATACAGTTTATGCCTAGTTTCATACAATTGTAAGAAAACTTTGTTGGCTTCATACAAAAGTCGCGTAGCTGTGCAAGTGAGGAATTATGGATCTCGACCGTTTTTGGATGGGTATGGTCTTTTATGAAATCGCGAGTGAACAAAATCGCTAACAAGTTTTTTTGGTAGGTTACTAAGTAGATACTTACATAAAACTATTCTAACAAATGAAAAAAAAAACTGAAATGATGAGGATCCGGGTTCCATTCCCGGCCATAGCTTTACTACCAGCTATGTGTAGTGTAGGTAGGGGTATAGCACGCATCGCGGAATAATGAAGGATCCGGGTCAATTCCCGAACATAGCTCTACTTTTCGGCTTTCCAGTGTTCTAATTTTCAATGTCGTTTAGCAATTTTTCTTCTAACAGGTAAAACCGTAAAAATAAATATAATAAAATCAAGTAGTAAAAAATTCTCGACTCATTTGATGGGAAAAAGCGAAAAACAATAGGGTCGATCGGTCCAATTTAACCGATGGTGTGAAGCCGGCGAGCATGTATGAAGAGTTGATGAATGTGGATGAAGCGAAAGAGGTATGTCAGGATCGTAGCAAGTGGAACAAAGTAGTCTTTACCTACCCCTGCGGGAAAGAGGCGTGATGGTATGTATTTGTATTGGGTCATGTTATGGTTTTGATGATCATTATCTGATGGTGGTTCATGGGTGGCCGTACTCACCATCATAGTTCAAGATTCGATAATCCTACTAATATTATAAATGCGAAAGTTTGTGACGATGTGACGATGTGAGTGAGTGTGTATGTTTGTTCCTTCTTCACGCTAAAACGACTGGACGGATTTGGATAAAATTTGGTACGAAGATAGCTGTGACCCTAGATTAATACATAGGCTACTTTTTATCCCGAAAAATTGTATAGTTCCAGCGGGATAGCGATAAACATATCGATTACTAATTCTACGCGGACGAAGTCGCGGGCAGAAGCTAGTAAATAATATAGCCCTTTTATTCCGAATTCGTTACAATTTCAGTACAATGTAGTGTTTTTTTCTTTTATTTTATAAATTATCGCGTAATTCGGCGGCCTCATGGCATACGCCGCCTCCATTTATTGGAGGGTTTGGGCTATATAGTTCCCACGCGGACCCAGTGCGGATTGGGAACTTCACACACACCATTGAATTGCTTCGCATATATGTCCTAACGATGTTTTCCTTCACCGAAACGCTCATGGCAAATTTCAAATGTAATTCCGCACATAAATTCCGAAAAACTCAGAGGTGCGAGCCCGGCTCGAACCCGCGACCCTCTGCTTGAGAGGCCACAGGTCACCACTAGGCTACCACGGCTTTTTAAAGATTCAATAGAGTCGTAATTGTTAGTTGCATTTCTGTCATAATTCTGGTTCTATTACCATACTGCAATGGTTTTGCGATGACTTGTTCGAGCTGTTACCTTCAGTTGACTCACTAATACTCTCACACTTTTACATTCTTACTTCCTTACCCTCCCTTTCCCTCCTTCTTTCCTTTCCTTTTTCTTTTCTTTATTTTTTTCATTTTCCCTTACTCTTAGGGTGCGACCAAACCGCCGCGCCGCGTATACGCAGTGACGTGTCGTATGCGTCACGTTTTCTCACCGTTTCTACATACATTTTGTTGCGATTCCGTAACGTCACCGTTTTTTAAGCGGCGGTGTGGTCGCACCCTTACTCTCTTATACTCTCTTTCTCTGATTTGTGGTGCTCAGTGAAGATTATTTGTATTGTATTGTAATACTGTTATTAAATAAATGTGTCTTTCCAGGAATGGGGCTGCTGGGAGTAACGGTTTTGTTCGTCTTGTTGCAGTACGTGGCCTCGCAGGACGCCAATTGTGACTTTACGCAAAATGTAAGCTCCTCAGACCAATAAGAAGGCGTAGCTGAAGCGGCCTCAATATACCGTTTGTAGAAGTCAGTCTTGATTTTTTACTTAATCTGAGAGCACTTACTATTCGCCGATGTATAGTCAGCGTGAGATATATCATGTGTCTAAAGAGGTAACAAAGGCGCTATTCGCACCTTAAGAATTAAAGTGACCTAATCGAAAATTTCATGATTTTGACTTTAATTCGACTTTAATTTGACAATATCGAGCGCTTAAGATTAATTTTGGCATCTTTGTTCGCTCCTCTATTTTGACACTAACTGTACTCATGCCAATTATTAATTTTATTTATCAGAAAAATCTTGGCATTTTCGTTTTTTAGCGTTCCGCGCCTCAAAAGATAAAACGGAACCCTTACAGGACAACATTGTTCGTCCGCCTGTTAAGACCCTATTTACTAAGTCCCCGGTCTCTGTCGACAAACCGGGACAGTTTCCTTAAGTAATAGTCGGGACACTACGCTAAAAACGGGGACCTGTCCCGACGGAACATAATAATTGCGAAATAATCGAAAGGCCGCTTATCATTGGCTTGGACCTGTCTTAGCTCATCCATTAATTACTTATCTATTTTGATTACTATCTGTATTTTCCTTGATTTTTAACCAAGATAAATTAATATTTCTTTACAACTATCTCTACGCGGATTTAGATTGAATCAGTTTGTAGAAAACCTGAATTGAGTCTGAATTGAATCGCATTTCTGTCGTTGTAAATGAACAGTGCGGCTTGTTTTGGATCAAAAATACGGTTTATTTAGTACCTCATTTACATTATACAAATTTTCATTAGACACCTATTAGACACTGACTTTACTTTATTTTTCAGTTAGTTGCCAGTCCGCAACATCCTCCCACTCGAAAGAAAAATGCATAAAACTGTGTTTAACAAACCAAAAACAGCAACACCCTCCCAACCAACAAAAAAAATAGACGACAAGTTCTCTTACTTTAACACACGTAGGTGTCGAAACAAAAGACAAGCTACGAAAAAAATAATATAATATTGTGTCTGACTGAATAGGTCTCATTTACTAGAGTAGCCAAGCGTTCAGTCTCAATTTTGGCTCACCTGTAACTCCGGTACATTACTTGTCGCTATTTCCTGTGGGTATAACTTCTGGCTGGGTGTTATCTTGTCCCTGACGATGTTCTCAGCTTCATAACTTCTATACAACCAGCTGCTTATAAGTACATTTTGCTCATAGTACCTATCAACCGGCTAATCAATATTCTTTTCTCCAAAGTTGAGAAGTGAACACCTACTTGCGGTTCTAAAGTTTTCTTCTTAACTCTACTAATTAATAACAACGAAATATACTTATTTCTAAATCGTTGTCTGAAATCGCCCCGCAACTTCTGTAAGTAACGATATTGCAGGCTAAGTGGGTCCAGTTTCAGCTGCGTATCCGGCAGTAAAACTCTTTTTGTCACTTGTAAATATGCCTTTCTACCAAGTCTTAACGCAATCAATAATCTTGGTATCAGCTCTATCATGTTGACGCCTCGATCGACAGAGTTGTTGAGCGATACTCCATTTATGTCTTTAGCTGAAGCATAGCCTGTGTTCTTCAACTTCTTAGTCACGGAATGCAACTTGGACATCGCTTGCTCGTAGTTTGTGTCGATTTTAGGAGAATTTTCTGTCCACAAAAGACCAACTTCGTATCTTCCTTCCTTGTTTATTTTTATTTCGTCGTTGAAGGATTTCAAAAGCTCCGCTTCAATCACTTGTCGTTCCTTTTGCATGTAAGGATCTGTTATGCCCAGCGATTCCATATCCCATATTTCCTGCGGATAACAAAACAATGTATTGGTCTTAGTTCCTCCTGAAGTTGATTCTAACGGCCCTTGGAGAGTCCAGCCTAATTTCGTTTTCAGCGCTAAGAGACTATCACCAAGAAGTACCGTTTGTGATTCTGTCATAATGGAACCCAAGTAGTCACACCCAATAAGTAGGCCTATCTCTGTCTCTTCACAATCTACATCGCTCAAATGTATTTCCATACCACGTAATTTATGGCGTAAATCAGAATTATCTAACTTAGGCAGCTCGCCGCACAATTTATTTTGTTCGAGACATGTAACTAAGATACTGTACGAGTTATCGAGGCTACTTACTTTTAACTGTACACGCCGATGTGCTTGCATTGCTTTTGCACCCCACCAAATAATGCGTGCCCCAGCGTTTCAGTTCCAACGACTTTAAGTCTCAACTCCTCGACAACACTGCTCGTCACGTAAGTCCGCTGTGAACCACTATCGAGTAGCGCACGAACCAACTTTGACTTACCATTATTTTCTATGCGTACGAACAATGTCTGTAGCAGTGTGGTTTTATTTTTAAGACATAAACATTGGTTTGTATTTGGCTTCGGAGTCTCGATTTTAGCCTTATTGTGTAATTCAGGACACATAATGACATGGTGACGTTTTTGACATGACAAACATTTCAAAAATACTCGAGTTTTGCAAAACTTCGACATGTGACCTTTTTTAAGACAGTTATAACAGGCGGAGTGTTTTTTCAACGCATCTTTTTTCTCATCTAAAGACATACTGTGCGCCTTGTTGCACTCTAAAGTAGTATGAGAATTCTTATCGCAAAAATAGCAAACTTGCTCCTTACCTTCGAACTTTTTTGTTTCTTTCGCTTCCGACGACACGATGCAGGCTGCTGTAGGCGTAATCTTAGGCATGCTTTCGCGAGGGTTGTTGTATGCAGAGCTCGATGGCCCGGAGATGAATTCTGCCCTGGAAAGCCTTATTCCTTCTTCAGCTTCAACCTCGTTCCTTAAAAACTCTAAAAGATGACTTAGCTGATCTGAACGCTTGGGTTTCTGTACCTGAGACCTATTCCACGCTAACAAAATATATTCAGGAAGAGCAGACTCTACTAAAGGATACAACATAGCCTCATATTTGTCTTTTGTTACGCCTAACGCATCTAAAGCCTGTAAATAAGTCATTAGTTTATCATACAACGATCTAGTGTCCAATAAATATTCGCCCTTCGCTTGACACAACACTAGTCGCAGCAGCTCGCGCACGTAGGTCTCCACAAGTATCTCGTCCCTGGCAAAACGGCTCTTCAAATGTTCTAAAGCTTTGCGGTAGCTCGTGCCGGACGGCGGGAAACTTTCCACCAACTCACGCGCGTTTGAGTTCTCTTTCATTGCTTGTACGAGGTACTGGTACTTATCATCATTACTCAGCTCAGTATCCTCGTCAATCTTCTTGAACTGTCCCCAGAAGCCTAACCAGTTCTTGGGGTCGTCATCAAACTTCCTCAGTTCGAGTTTGGGTAGCTTTAGATTCCGACAACTGCGGACTGTTGCTGCTGACCCTATCTCTGACTGCTTATCTTCTTGACTGGCCTCTCGTATAGTTTGTTCATACCGTAGTCGTAGTGCCATCCACCTTCGTTTATAATTCTCCGCCTCATCAAAGAGCTTCTCTAAGTCCTTTTCGTCAAAAGCCTCTTTTGAGTCTAGCGCGAGATTCTGTATCGCACTATCGTTTACAAACAGTAATTCAGCCACATCGTTGAGGTACTCGTAATCCGTTTTAAGCTCGATAGTTAGCACTCCTGTTTGAGCCTCTGACAGCTTCGTCTCGAGTGAATTTGCAGCTTGTGTAAATTTTCGCCGCAACTGCTTCCTTTCTCGAAGATGTCGATCCATCTTGTCTGTTGTCACGGTCGCCACAAATGTAAATGAACAGTGCGGCTTGTTTTGGATCAAAATACGGTTTATTTAGTACCTCATTTACATTATACAAATTTTCATTAGACACCTATTAGACACTGACTTTACTTTATTTTTCAGTTAGTTGCCAGTCCGCAACAGTCGTTCTAATTAATAAGGACGTTTATGCATTTCATATGACACACATATACGTCCTTTTTAATTAGGAGGGCAGATTAAGACCTCACGGTTAGGGCATGCGGTACCGGTACCATTTCCAGAACCGGGACTGAGATTTTCGGTACTGGGTCAGAACCGGGAATTGGGTACTGAGTAAATTTAATGGTTAATTTTAATTTTCTTACTAAAACCAGTTCAGTGGTAAGTATTAATTATATAATCCACAATAATCATCAACAAAGGGTGTAGGTAATAAATCAAAGTGTGATAGTTTGTTATTATTTAGTCGATGGTTACTAGTTACTAGTGTTCCACGCGGGGTGCGCGGGCGGCGAACGTCTTTCAAGTGGTATAAGTGGTATAATATACCGATACCGAACAAGTCCGCCACAAAACAAATGTAAGGGTAGGTTAGGCTCTATAAAATTGACAGCTTGTATACACACTGGCAATGATACGTAAGTTTTTCGTAGCCTACATATTACAATCTGATAGTTTTCACTTTTCTTATTACACGTTGCGATGTAAACTCATCACAATGAAAATAATATTGTATTAACACTTAGACACAGCAATCAATACAGTATACAGCAGCGGTCTTCACACTTTACTGGCCAAGGGCCACACATGACAGTGTGAGTTCCAGGGCCGGGCCGCAGAGTATGTGAAGGCGCTCCAAGAGCCTTTGCCTTATTTCGTTATTTGAAACAATTTACTTTGCCGCAGGCCGCAATTTGACGACCACGGGTATACAGGACAGCACACTGCACTGTACCTTCGGCGGGGCCTTCGGCCGCTTGTGAGGGGTCTTCGGGCATTTGAAGCGGAGGAGCTGATGGGGTTAGCTCTGCAGCTGCCCACTAAGTAGCCCCTCCCGCCGTGCCCCCACACGGCTTGGAGGTGGCGAAAGAAAAGTGCGGCAGTATTGCACCTATCCCGGATGCGCCTCACGCCCTGAGAGGGAAAGGAGTAAGAGATTCCGAAGGAGGTGACTCCCTCGAGGAATGTCCTACCTCTTATGAAGGTTCGGGGTGAAGGGAAGCTGATGGGAGGCATACCCGGATGCGCCCTTAGCCCCTAAGGAGGAAGCAACGGCGGCGGTGAGGCCGTCGTTGGGCACTATTCTTCGGGAGGACTTCGTACGAGGTTCGGGGAGCGGACTCACGTTGGCCTCGATTCAACGTGCAACCGCTCATTGCGCAGACGAGGGGGGAAAAGGCGAACTCGGTGCTTGCACCGCTCGCCCGATCCCTTGAGGCCAGCGGGGACGGTGACGTGGCATTACCTACCTTTATTGCACGGTCTCATTGTCTAAGGGAAGACGGGCCCAGCGTCCGGGACCTCCCCTTCTTGGCGCGGTCCTGGCGGAAGCTGGGGCCACCGGGGGGCGTTTGTGGTGAAATCTTAGTGGCATATCCCAGTGCATCCCCGTCACACCGGACTGAGACAACGCCGGAGAGTTTTTAGTTTGAGTATGGGGGGAGTCCCACATACCCCTAGGCACCTTTTAATTGAAAAAAATACGAGTTTTGTCTTGTCACATACTCAGTACCGAAGGAACCGAAGAACCGGGATTTTTTTCCGCCAGAACCGGTACCAGTTTGTTTGAAAATTCCCGAGATTTCCCGGTACTTTCAGTACCGGGAAATCCCGGGAGCATGCCCTATCTCCGCAGGAGGGAACTCTTCAACGGTTGGTCCGATTGACTTGAAATTTGGTACACATACGTAGGACGCATGGCAATGCAAGTACAGCCAAAAAAAAGTAAAAGTACAGTCAGCAAAAAAGGGCTTGTATCAAAATGAAATTTTTAGTTTAGGTTATTTTTTTAAATATCTTCCATAGACTTTCGACCCTCTTCAGCTTTATTATTATGCATGGACTAGCTTCTGCCCGCTACTTTGTTTTAGAATTATACATACAAACCTTCCTCTTGAATCACTCTATTTATTAAAAATAGCGGCATCAAAATCCGTTGCGTAGTTTTAAATATCTAAGCATACATTGCGACAGACAGACAGCGGAAAGCGACTTTGTTTTATACTATTGTAGTGATTACAACAGTAACTACATCGCTTTCAATTGCAAATTTGATTGTTAAGTTGTATACAAATGGTGATTCAAGTGCGAGTACCTAGGTAAGTATTTAGTTAATTGTTATTTCACTTCACGACATTCTGTTTATGGTAATGCAGTTTCCTTGTGTCCCAGAAGAACACAACAAATAAGTAATTTTCAGCATACTAGCTGATTTATCTCCCTTAGATTTTAGATATTTTACTCCCTAGGGAATTATTTTTGTGGATTTTCAGAATTCTCTCTGGAGGAAAAGCTTAGTTTTAAAGTTAAGAACTCATTGTACGTCATTTCAGACTAAGGAAGTTTCAAATCAGACAGGTTTATTTATATTACGATAAGTGTGCTATGTTGGCGGTTATGTTCATTACACACGAGGTGTTATTGTACGCGCGAGCGAAAGCGAGAGCGGGTATGAGAACGGGTAGGTGTATGTTCCTATACATACCTAACCTACTGAACTACTTTTTTTTTTTATGTAAGAGGTTAAAAAGTTTTTGCTGAGATTAAAAAAAAAGTTTATATTTACCGCACTCGTGCGGTAATGAGCTGAGTTATGAGCTTAAATGCAATGCAATAAAACTCAATTTACGAGCAAGTGTTTTGAAAATATTATTATGTTAAAATCATGGCTCCGAACCAATTTTATAAAACTTTCAATTAGACGTTATACTGTTTAGAATCCAAGATGGCGGATGACATTTTGACACTATTGACACAAAATGATGGGTGTCGTTTTCGAGTAATTTGTGCGTTTTTTTATGGAAATATACACAACACAGAGCACTTTTTATATATTATACACAATCAAGCACAATCAAGTGCCAATTAATTTGTGCGTTTTTGAGCCTGATTTTGGCATAATTTTTTTGGATCCAAGATGGCGGATGTCATTTTGACACTATTGACACTCAAATGTTGTTTTTTTTTTTGGTGTCGTATTCGAGTAATTTGGTGGTTCTGAGCTCGATTTTTGTATATTTTTTTGATCCAAGATGGCGGATGCTATTTTAACACTATTGGCACAAAAAATGTTGATGGACACCGTTTTCGGTGGCTCTGAGCTTGTTTTTTTCACATTATTTTTTTATTTCCTTGCAAATGTGATTTGTGTATTTATCTCCAAAACTTCTCTTTTTTCAGGTCCAAGTAGGCCAGACATACTACGTCTACAGCCCTGGATACCCCAACGCCTACACTGGGGCGAGGCAGTGCAGATGGATAGGGATTGCACCAGCTGGCTACCAGGCCGTCCTAGACTGTCCCGAGATATCACTGCCAGCTGTAAGATGAGATGATTGATACTGTACAGAGAAAGTGACTGAATCGCGTACCTACCTTTGTGGAACTTTTTAACTGCAAATGTCATAATGACTTACCATGCACCTACTAAAGTAATTATTGGGAAATAGTATGAGAAAAGGTGACAGACGTGATTCAGTTTTTTCGACCGTACGTGCTAATACTAGTAGTGTACTTAACTACACTTCCTAAATCTTAAAGTACACCTTGCCTTGTCTATTAGTACGATTAGACAAAGCAAGGTGTACTGGTGACGGTTACGGTCATAGTACGGTGTAGTGGGCAAAGACCTTAAGAAGTTAAAAAACTGGGGTCCGATTTTTAAACGCACGTCATTCGATGATTAATTTGAACAAGCACTGGTTTTGTAGCAAAGACTTTCACCAGCTTCTGACTTATTATAAATTAAAAGGCTCGGTAAATTATTTAGTTCCGGTGACCTACGGTTACGTAATCGTATACGGTAATCCTTAAATTAGAACGGTGTATATAAATAGATAGAAAGTTTATTTGATACTGCAATACACACAATCAAGAAAAAAAAAAAAAAAACAAAAAATTACTTACATAGATATTGGCGCAGTGCAAGGGATAAAATACTATATCCCGTTTAATAAGAAAATAAAAGTCTATCACGATCAATTATTGCATTTAGACACATTAATACACTAAAAACGAAGTGCACTACAGACGCATATTTGACACTTTAATTCAATATCCGTGAAATATTCGTAAAAAAACATCAAAAATGCGACGTTGCCAGCTCAGTAGGGATAAACGCTCTCAACCGTCGCTTAAACCTAGGTTGCTTTGGCAGTCTGTCAACTGCTGCCTAGCTGTGCCAATAGATGGCGCTATAGCGACTGTTTGTCTAGTGTTCTGTCTACATTAAAGTTCCTTTGTCTCCAGAGCCAGGGTTGTTCCTTGGACCGTCTGCTCATCTCCCGGAGTGGTGATCCTCAGCTCTCGGGCGCTGACGTCTACTGCGGCCGTGGCTCCACCACCGCCGTGTCTACTGGCCAGCGATTAAGTGTTGGTAAGTAAGAGGACTATTGGTCTCTCGGAGCGAGGACACATTTCACATTTTTTTATATGAATAGGAAGACAAACAAGCAAGTGGTTCACCTGATGGTAAATGATCACCACTGCCCATAGACACTCGCAACCCCGGAGGGATCGCAGATGCGTTGCCAACCTAGAGGGCTAAGATGAAATGCCTCTTGTACTCGTAATTTCCCCGGCTGTCTTACTCTCCACTCCACACCGGAACACAGCAGAATTCTCGGTTACTAGCATTGTCTCTATCACACAGACATAGGCCTTCATTTAAAAGATTTTTACACTACAAAATAAATTAAACAAGATAAGTACTTAATCCACTTAATCGTATAAAAAGGTTCGGCAAAGAGACAATATTAACTACTTCATGGTGTAATTTCTGTCCTCACAACCTAGCGTTCATTTTAAATATGCTTTGTGTGAACTTTATAATCGTTTCCAAAATAATACAAAATTACAAAAATACATACATACCTACAATTCAATGCTGGGAGACGGTGATAGAAATCCTTTACAGAAAGTATTTAGTTACACCCCCAACCACCTTCAGAAATCTTATCTAGAAAAAGCATCAAAAAGCATCAGTACTGCAGTACTGCAGTTCATCGATACTGGAACTCTCTTCTAGCCCCTGCTTAAAATTTTGCTCTCCATCAGGCTCAGGAGCGTTCTCACTGGCGAGCTATGTAATCTTTGTAACGCTCGGCTCAATGTCCACAGCCACACCACTGAATATTCGACGCCGTATGCTTATTACACCCGAATGCTCTCAGTCAGGACGCTCCAGTCGAATATAATAAAAATACCTATCAAATGAATAATAATATACTTCTTGATTTTTAGGGTTCCGTACCTCAAAAGCAAAAACGGAACCCTTATAGGATCACTTTCCGTCCGTCCGTCTGTCAAAACCCTTCTTCTCAGGAACGCGTAGAGGTATCAAGCTGAAAGTTATATCAAATACTCAGGTCTACTGCCCCTTGGAGCTGTGAAAAAATCAAACTTCTAAGCCAAAGCAATCAAAAGATACAGCCGATTATGCCGCAAATTTTCGAAACTCGCAAGTGAATCAAAACCTACAGGGTACTTCCCGTGAACTCAGAATCTTGAAATCTGGCATGAAGGTAGAGGTCTTTTAGCACAGATATAGGAATAATTGCGAAAACCGAAAATATGTATGTATGTCTGTATATATCAGTGACCAATATAAAGTGACCCCACACTGCGTACATTTTACTTTAGAGCAGGTCTCTGCTTACACTGGTTTTTAGATATTTATAGATAATGGTACGGAACCCTCGGTGCGCTAGTCCGACTCGCACTTGGCCGGTTTTTTAATGTTTATTTCTAAGGTTTTACCCGTTAAAAATTAAATCATTTGGGGGCGTTCAAGTATAGTAAGATATCGTGATTACGTCAGCAGTTATTATTTACTTTTTTACACAAATGGCAACCGACAAATTTATAAAAAACAGAACACATTAAAAGAAAAATGCATATAAGTACCAATGATTACGTAAGCATGGGAGGGGGGGGGGAAGAGGTTTGCTTACTTTTGCTGACAAGGGGTAGGGGGGGGGGGAATAATTGTAAAAAATCTGCTGACGTAATACTTGAATGGCCCCTTTCGTGTAGAAATTTAATGAAAAGAACGTTGAACCTTTTGAGTTAGTAATGTGTTGTTGCTAGGTTTGATCACTGCGAGCACGACGCCTGGCGGCCGGTTCTCCTGCCAACTGTCCGCCAAAAAGACCACGCCCACACCCACACCTTGCAGTTGCGGATACAGGAAGACGGTATCTACTATCTATTACTATCTATTACCATATTTAAGAGGGTGCATCCGTGCTGAGCTCGCAACGTCGCATTTTTGGTGTTTTTTTGCGATTATTTCACAGAAATATTATAAACGGGATGTGAACCGCGATTACCTTTATTGAGCTCCCGATATTTCGTCTACCCGTGATCATGATACATGCAACTGTATCGAAATATCGGGAGCTCAATAAAGGTAATCGCGGTTCACATCCCGTTTATAATATTTCGAATGAACTTAACCGTGAATCATTAAAAACTCTTATTTCACAGAAATTGAATGAAAGTATCAAATATCCGTCTGTAGTGCACTTCGTTTTAGTGTTATAATGTGTCCAGTGCAATGATTAATAGTGATGGACTTTTATTTTCGTATTAAAGGGATAAAATACTATATCTCTACAGACGGATATTTGATACTTTCATTCAATTTCTGTGAAATAATCGCAAAAAATCACCAAAAATGCGACGTTGCGAGCTCAGCACGGATGCACCCTCTTAACTCTGAGAACTGTTCTTGACAACATTTCATATTTCTGAGCCTATAATTTTAATGGTTCTCTGTATTTTGTTTGAAAAGATGAACATGCTGACAGTTATTTTTTCGCTAGGGCTTGTATTTAATTTATAATTAACTAGCTGTTGCCAGCGACTTCGTCTGCAAAGAATTCGTTAATCGCTATCCCACGGGAATTTTTTGGGATAAAAGGTAGCCTATGTGCTATTCCAGACTTTTCTCTATCTATGTGCCGAATTTCATCCAGATTCGTTGGTGCGTTCTGATTGAGTAACAAACAAACATCCATCCATCCATACTTCCGCATTTATAATATTTATTAGTTAGATTAGATTTATAAATGTGTGCTTATTCTAAAAGGGCGTAACTCCGGTACTATCACAGAATACACACTTATCCCTTTGTCTTTTCTCTATAGAAAAAAAAACTGACATTTTATTGAATGAATAAGCTAGCTTATTACGTAACTCGCTCGCGATCACCATCGTCTTCATTTTGACAGTTCATGTATGGGCTGACAATTGGCATCGGAATCAGCTAGCTGTCACATTCATACAAGAACTGCCAAAATGAACACGATGGCGATTGCGAGCGAGTTACGTAATAAGCTAGCTGATCTCATGGTAGTTTTCTGTCAAACCGAATTTCCATTATGCAACTAATTTCGTGCAACTAGCATTACACTGCGGCGTTTGTTTAATCACTTTTGAAGCGTTAGGTTGTCGGCCGAGCAATGTAAAGCTAGTTGCCTTTTATTTGCACGTAATTAGGTAGTTGCATAATGTAAATTCGGTTTTATATCTATCTTGCCGATTCGCGGCTAACTTTTATTCAATTTTTTTCTTCCAATTTTCTAGAACCGCATCGTGGGCGGCCAGGAGACTGGCATTAACGAATTCCCCATGATGGCTGGCGTCGTCGACCTCGAGAAGAAACAAATCAAGTGTGGTGGCACCATCATACAGCAGCGATACATCGCCACAGCGGCCCATTGCGTGGCTGGGAGAAGTGCTCAGGATTTTGCCGTGGTTGTTGGAGAACATGACACCACTGTTGGTATGTTCATTAAAACAACTTTCTGTTTGGCCCTGGGGCCTTACCATGACAGCTTAATGCGATTCAATAGGCCACTTTACTCACACTTCATTTCATACATCGAATGAGTATTTTTGTATGAGTAATAATGAGGTAAGTAGGTATGTTTGTTCCTTCTTCCTTTAGGAAGACTAGACGGATTTGGATAAAATTTGGAACGAAGATAGCTGGTACCCTAGATTAAAACATAGGCTAGTTTATACCCTAGAAAATTGCTTAGTTCCCGCGGGAACTAACTACTACTTAGTAGAATACAAACTCTTTATTGAACACCACAAATCAGTACTAAACAAAACAATACAGAAATAAAGAACAAAATAGACAATAGGCTTTTTGTAGTCAAGGGCCTAGTATACTCTGATATTGGTTCGGTGGGCGGGTGCGTAACGATGGGTATAACAACATTTGCTATAATCTTAGTCGCTATAATACTCATTTGATCTAATTATTGAATCATATAACAACATTTAATATATTTAAATATAATATAATTATTGTAGCTGATGAACTAGCGCGATGAATAAATACTCGGAAATACGTTAGAAACCGTTTATTTTAAATTAACACAACGGACAATTCGAGAGAGAGAGAGACAAAAAATGAGAAAGGAGCTTAGGTGCGTGTGTCGCGCGCGATAGTTGGAAGCCGACTGACGACTGACTGGGCCGCCGATCGAACCCTAGTTTTAATAAAATGCTCTGACGTCACGCGCATCTTCGCATCTACCCGTAAATTTCTAAAAAATTTTTAAAAAACAAATAAAATAATAAAATAGGTTGACGCTGTCATACCCACAATAACAAAATATAAATTAAAAACGTTTTTATTGAGCTCGTCGCTAACAATTATGATTTTCTATAACGATCATTTAATATAAAAATATTTCATATAACATACATTTAGTATAATGCATTATTTTCTATAATAAACTTATGATATAAAGTTGATAAAGTACAGTTAGCATAAGTAAATAAAAATCATATAATGTATCTGCCCACACGACTCGTACAACCACTTGGGTAGGTTCGTTAGTTACCTTGTGACCCTCAGAGCAGAAATAGAAGCCCCGCGTTAGCGGGGCTTCGACGACTCGCTCTTGAACCTCTTGCACGTGCATAAAACTGCGGCCCACCGAAGGTGTGTAATGATCGCAACATAATAAAAACATTCCATTCTAAACTAAAAGTAGGTACTTAATTAAAAAGCAATAATAAATAATCATCGAAGTTATTTATTCCGTAATTATACAACCAAGAAAGGATTTTAATAAAATTTAATGAATGAGACGCTTGACATTGCTTATTCTTAGCTAATTTATCAATATCTGCCCCTATGGTACCTAGTCGTTGCAATTCTCAAACTGAATGTAAATTTAATTTTGTCAATACAATGGCGGGCCGCCGGTTGAAGACCATTGACCTAACGCTTCAAAAGTGATTAATCAAACGCCGCAGTGCACGAAATTAGTTGCATAATGTAAATTCGGCTTAAAAATATTACTTTCAGGTGATTCGCCTGCTACGCAAGGAATTAACGTGCAGCAAATCACGACACATCCACAGTACAACCCGTAAGTTACTTGTATCTTAATTACAAAACGGATAACCCACGTATAAAAGCCGTGTAATGCTTGACATGTTTCGGAACAATCCGTAGTCCTTCCTCATGGAGCGCTCGCCTCGGCGGCAGCGAAACCACAGAATAAGTAATAGTTGGCTCTGCCCGCGCGGCTACTCGGCGCAGCTGACAGCGGCGCACAACTACCCTCGTTTTCATCGTCATTTTTATTATTGTCAAAAGTAGTAGTACTTGTATGTTCAACAAAAACTAAGCCATTTACTGACTCAGGCGTTACTTAGAACAAAACACCTTCGGGTTGCTGCACCGCTACCGGGCGTAGGGGTATGGCAGAGGTAATTTGTTACACACATACATACATAAATCACGTATTTAACCCTTACGGGGTAAACAGAGCCTAAGGTAACAAGACCTAAAGCATCCTAAAACAACCCATCACTATTTTGATTCCTCTTGGCTTTTCACCTATACGCTCACAGTGATGCTAATGCTATACGTGACTTAAAGTCTTACCGACCTTAGGCTCTGTGTACCCCGTAAGGGATAAAGACGTGATATATGTTATGTATGTACTTATGTATGTATGTGTATCTATTTTTTTGATCAATGCATAACTTTTTCCTTCACGAAAAGCTCATGGTAAGTTTTAAACGTAATTTCACACATAAATTCTGAAAAACTCAGAGGTGAGCCCGGGATTCGAACTCACGACCCTCTGCTTGTGAGGCCATAGTTTAAACCACTAGAGGCTACTACAGCTTTTTACATGTAACCTACTATGAGATTTCAAGTAAGCTATCGTAAAAAAAGCCGTGGTAGCCACTAGGTTTGAGCTGTGGCCTCTTAAAGAAGGTCGTGGGTTTGAATCCCGGGCTCGCACCTCAGAGTTTTTCAGAATTTATGTGTGAAATTACGTTTAAAACTTACAATGAGCTTTTCGGTGACGAAAAACATCGGAAACCTGCACACATCTGCGAAGCGATTCAATGGTGTGTGTGAAGTTCCCAACCACACTGGGCCCGCGTCGTAACAATAACCCAAGCCCTCTCGTTCTTAGAGGCCTGTGCCCAGCAGTGGGACGTATATAGGCTGGAGATGAAGCCGAATTAACATTATGCAACTAATTTCGTGCAACTAACATTACATTGCTGGGCCCATAACCTAACGCTTCAGAAGTGATTAATCAAACGCCGCAGCATAATTCTAGTTGCACGAAATTAGTTGCATAATGAAATTCGGCTTGAGGGTCATCAAATTTATCGAGCTATCTTTGCGTTGTAGATCTAACTACGACAACGACATCGCCATCTTGCTTCTGGAAAAAGACATGGTATTCAGTGACCGCGTCGGCCCCGCCTGCTTGCCCTTCAAGTACACCAACTACAACTTTACGAACTCTCTCGTCACTCTTCTCGGTAAGTCTTCTAACATAGGTGACACTGACACACAGAATTAGATAACTAGAACCTGGCAAACGAAAGCGTGACCTGAAAAACGCGGCAAATTCAAAAAATATATATGTGGTATTAGTAACTGTTTTTCATTCCGCAGATTCCTTGAATATCTTCAAGATTATCATCAACGGTATCATCATCATCATAATTATGGTCAATATATCAAATAATCAGCCAACAAGGATTAAGATTACATAGTCATAGGTAGGTACTAACCTAAAAAATCCGACATCGCATGTAAACATTGTTGTTTCTCTTGGAAAACAACTTCTTTCTCTTGTTTTTGCTTGAACTTACTGATAGAAAGAAGAAGAAAGAAAAAAGACATTTAATCATTTTGCAATCATGGTATGTAGCAGCTTTCGCACATTACTTTTTATTGTTTTACACATATATTACGGCAATTATACATGAAAAATAATTGAGTTCACAAAATACTGACAAGACTTTGACTTGCCTTTGACAGAGAAATAATGTTGTCATATTAACACTTGAAAAAAAAACCAGGTCACGCATTCGTTTGCCAGGCTCTACCCTCAAAAAACTCAGAGGTGAGGGTTCGAACCCACGACCCTTCGCTTGAGAGGTCATAGGTTAAACCAAGGGCTTCGCTAGCTGATGATGAAGGCTAGAAGAAGTAAAGTGTCTATCGGTAGGTCAAATAGTACGGCGGCACTTGAATATCAACAAAAACGTAAAATAAAGGTTACAACTGGGTAAGAGCGGATAGTCTAGTGGTTAGTGATCTTGACTATGAAGCTAGAGGTTCCGGGTTCGAATCCCGGTAGGGCAGACATTTGTATGATAAATACGAATGTTTGTAAGTGCCCGAGTCATGGATGTTGTATGTATTAATCTACATTATATAAGTATGTTTATCCGGTCCGTTGTCTGATACCCATAGCACAAGCTTTGCTTACTTTGGGACTGGGTCAATTGGTGTAATTTGTCGCGTGATGTTTATTTTTATTTGACTTTCCATTCTTTGTGCAGGCCCCTTTGCCCTCCCTTTGCGTCGCCATGAAGTCAAACCATGGCTTATTTCAATTTTAAGAAGACGCCTCTGCTCAACAGTGTGACTTATTTAATACTATACAACTGACCCGGCAATCTTGGTTTCGCCGTAGAATTAGTTTCTGTCGTGTGATGATAGATGGTGTTGCATACGAAATATTTCTTTTATGAAAAAATCCACATTTTTATTAGGTGAAGATAAATCCAGATCACAAAAATCGGTGCAACCGTTCTTGATTTAAATGGTTTAAATTAACCCGACTTTGTTATATTATATACGTACTAGCGACCCGCCCCGGCTTCGCACGAGTGCAATGCATGTATTATACATAATAAACCTTCCTCTTGAATCACTGTATCTATTTAAAAAAACCGCATCGAAATCTGTTGCGTACTTTTAAAGATCAAAGCATAGGTACATAGGGACAGACAGACAGCGGAAAGCGACTTTGTTTTATACCATGTAGTGATTTAAATCATCGATCTGGAGATGGATGGACTAGTGCTAGGAGTAAGAAATAAGTAGGGTTTTCGAATACCCGGCCATTTTCGTTACCCGGGTACCGAGTATTTGTAAGAAAAATAATGAATTAAAATAATCGTCTCTTATTAATCATCGTTATTTTCATATAGGAACTATCTTAAATTATCTTAATCATTCAGGAACATAATAATTAACAATACATTGCACTCCTTTTCATCGTTTTAAATTCTTTAAAATAAAACAAAAACACTTGAAAAAAAAAACAAATCTAAACTCAATAACAAAATATCTAACTAATACCTATTATAAAAGCGAAAGTATGGATGGATGGATGTTTGTTTGTTACTCAATCACGCCAGAACGGCCTGACGAATCTGGATGAAATTCGGCACATAGTTAAAGAAAAGTCTGGAATAGCACATAGGCTACTTTTATCCCGGAAAATTGCGTAGTTCCCGCGGGATAGCGATAAACGAATTCTTTGCAGACGAAGTCGCTGGCAACAGCGAGTAACACTATAATTTCAAAACAAGTCTTCACTCTGCTTGAATTGATATTAAAATAGATTCTCATCATTTTTTCACGATGAGTATAGATCTCAAATTGAGATTCTCAGTCTCATCATGAGATCTTTCTCATCTTGCATAAAACAGGCCTTTACATACACTATGGCATTAATAGAACGATCCGAAAGCCTGTTTCGAGTTTTTGTAACAAAATTTCCTGCAATCGAAAACGTTCTGTCGTTGTCCGTAGATTTAGGCTTAGTAGACAAGAGGGCCCTATAAAATTATTGAAGGCGTTAATTTTTGTACTAGCAAAAGTTGTATTTTAAGTAGTTGCCGGGTACCCGGGTACTAGCTCAGATTATACACGGGTACACAATTCCTCAATTACCCGGGTACCCGGAAATAAGTGTAAGGCTAGAGTGAAGCGAAGAAGCGGGAAGCGGAGCGTTCGGCGGGGCGGGCAGCGTGGCGGGCCGCGACCCGCGGCAAAGGGCTCTGCAGCGTCGACTCAGGACACAATCAGTAGGCTTATTGTCTAACTCGCTCGCAATCGCCATCATGTTCATTTTCTTCTTCTTCTTCTTTTATTTGTGGCGTTACAAGTCGTTATAGCGACGACGACTTCGCCAATGTCAGGGTAAAAATTTTATTATAAAATCTTGTGACAAAATGTCAGCAACGTTGTACGGTAATATAGTCAAAGACCCTCCTTCCCCCATGTCGGGTGGGCTCTTAACCAACGGTCAATCAAATCCCTCAGATACTGCCAGGAAATTATAAGCCGTTGCCCAGGGTGTACCGGACCAAGCACTGCTCTTCCCCCCGGACGGATCCAGAACCGCAGCTCCTGGCCACACGTACACACAATCGCCACACGCACCTCAAGTTCATTTTGACAGTTCTTGTATGAATGTGACAGCTACCTGATTCCGATGCCTATTGTCAGCCCATACATGAACTGTCAAAATGAACACGATGGCGATTGCGAGCGAGTTAGACAATAAGCCTACAGTTTCATTTGTTTAGCATCCACGCCGCACGCCCCTCCAGTGTTGCCATTGCAAATTTTTAGGCGGCCGTGTACATAACATAAAAAAGCCGTGTTTATATGGAAAAAGACCAAGGGTTTGCCGTGTCACGCAGGGCTACTCCGATGTTCGACAATCGTATAGTGCCGTTTCTCTCGATCTCTATCAAGCAATATTTGGATGAGCGGGACGGCACTATACGACGGTCGAATTTCGAGCATCAGATCAGATACACTAATGACAGTCGAATACTCTAAAAGTGAATTTGTTATAAATAAATAAATTAACAATCGTAAATGTGCGTGAAGCCGTAGAATCTGCTACGGCCCCAGGGTTGCAGCCGTAGGCCGTGGATATAATTTTTTTGGACTGAAAGCCGTAGAACACGGTAATTGCCGTAGTATTGGCAACACGGGGCCGCCCCACTCATGCCGTACACTTAGTAACAAATCGCTAATGCGTATATTTTCAAGGTTGGGGCACCCTCTGCTTCGGTTGCCCGGCGTCCAACACTCTTCAGAAGGTGGACGTGAATGTGTTGAGCCAGAGCACTTGCCAGAGAGCCCAGCCCAGCCTGACTCCTCGACAGATGTGCACATTCGCCGAGGGAAAGGACGCATGCCAGGTGAGAAAGTTAAGGGTGCGACCAAACCGCCGCGTATACGATGTGACGTGTCGTATGCGTCACGTTTTCTCACCGTTTCGGGCATGGAGCCCAGAAGGCTGACACCATTACCGCGTTGTATGGCAATGCTTACCCTTTGTGCTAAAAAAAGGCCAGCTCTCTGGTCAGCATCATTCAGCTTAGTTGGGATAGCCCAACGCACCCAACGCCAGAAAAAAAAAAAACAGCTTGGTCGACAACAACTTGACGTTTTTTTTTAACTTTGTCTTGTTTCTCTCACCTTAGGATGACTCGGGCGGACCAGCGCTATACACAGAACCATCTACCGGCCTCCTCTACCTTGTGGGAATCATCAGCCACGGCAAATTGTGCGGCACCCAGGACCCCGGCATCAACACGCGGGTCACTGCCCTCCTGGCGTGGATACAGAGCAACACGCCAGGCGTCACCTATTGCGTGAAATAAAGAACTACTGAGTTTTATAGTGGATTTTTTATTACGGTGCCCGTCCCTGTCGAAGAATTATTTAATATAAATTAATAAATCTATTCGAGCGATAATGCCGTGTTATAATGGTACAGTTTGGAAAGCTTTTTCTTTGAATTTTCTTATAAACATTCCTTAATTATATTCAAAATGGGCCCATTAAGTAAATCGAAAGTTTATCAATTCATTTCAATGTGGTTACGCTGAGCAATAAATTAATTAGAAAGTGTTAAAATATCAAAACCATTTTTACTTACAAATCAATGCGATTACGAATTAACTTAAAAAAATACGTAATGTACGCTTCAAAATAAAATAGAAAAAAAACCGGCCAAGTGCGAGTCCGTACTAATTCGCTAAGTTATTATAACATCCAGTGTTAGCAGAGCCCTGCTTTTAAGCAAATTGTAGGCAGTGTGAGGTCACTTTATATTGGTTATTTATGTAGACAGACAAATATTAAATAAAAAAAAGACTACTTACTAGATCTCGTTCAAACCAATTTTGGGTGGAAGTTTGTATGGTAATGTACATCATATATATTTTTTTAGTTTTATCACTCTCTTATTTTAGAAGTTACAGGGGGGGGGGACACACATTTTATGACTTTGGAAGTGTCTCTCGCGCAAACTATTCAGTTTAGAAAAAAATTATATTAGGAACTAGAATATCATTTTTGAAGACCTATCCATAGATACCCCACACGTATGGGTTTGATGAAAACATTTTTTTCATTTTCAGTTCTAAGTATGGGGAACCCCCAAAATTAATTGTAGTATTTTTTATTTTTGTGTGAAAATCTTAATGCGGTTCACAGAATACATCTACTTACCAAGTTTCAACAGTATAGTTCTTATAGTTCCGGAGAAAAGTGGCTGTGACATACGGACGGACAGACAGACAGACAGACAGACATGATGAATCTATAAGGGTTCCGTTTTTTGCCATTTGGCTACGGAACCCTAAAACAACACGGATACCAAATTCCGTCAGGTTACCTAGATGCCCAGTAGATGGCGCTGATATCAATCTACAGACTAGCACTCCGATCCGAACATGGCCGCGCAACTATTGATTTTCCTGCTCCGCGCTAACTTCGCTCATTCTATTCATTTTCTTACTGCAACCTCTCCAGTTTATACCTAAATTTTCACACCGTACGCTAATAATACATGTAGTTACAAATAATTTTCTACAAATATGTGAAAGCGCAATGATTTGACGAACAACGTACCCTTTTATTTTTCCAAAGTGTTTTTTCTTCGGTTGTTTTGATTATTTTCGTATGGAGACATCCGGAGCGGCGACAATGGAGATATAAGGAGATGCCTAAACGTATACCTTTTCATGTAGTATACGCAACAAGTAAGTAAAATTGCCTTTTTAATGTCTTATTTAATTTATTTGTGTAACTTACGCTTGATGGGCTTGATTTATAGTAACTAAAAAATAAACGACTAAGTATAGGTACCTACTGTAGTGTGAGCTGTGCCAAACTCACTTTACAGTACTGAGAAATGTCGTCTGAAAATTTAAAAAAAAACCGGCCAAGTGCGAGTCGGACTCGCGCACGAAAGGTTCCGTACCTACCAGAAATACTCTGTTGTATGGGAGCCCCCTTAATTATTATTATTATTTTGATTTTAGTATTTGTTGTTGTAGCCACAATAAAAATACATAATCTGTGCAAATTTCAACTGTCTAGCTATTACGGTTCGTGAGATCTAGCTCGGCGAGTGGTAGGTATTTAGCCATGAAAAAGTGCTAAAATATCACGTTTTTTGTATGGGAGCCCCCCTTAATTATTATTATTATTTTGTTTTTACACTCGGTTTCAATAAGGAAGGGTTGTACGTGACATTAACATTGACAAATCTAGAGGTGAGGCTTCTTTGTGGCACCTTTCACATAAAACGATTATCGATTATATCTTAGTAGTAATAACAATCGATTCCATAAAAATAACGACTGCATATTAATTTATTACATAAATGCTATTTTGATATAATGATACTCAAGTCAATCTCCTAAGATGTAATAATTATAATTCCTATTTTACGCTTTTTGCCAAGTTGTGTTTTTTCAACAAAATAGGTTGTATAAAATATTATTTAACTTCATAATGTAATTGAAGTTCTAAGGAATCTATTTATTACCAATAAAATCGATTGGTATTGTGTAGTGAGTGTGAAAGAATGTAAAATACTCACTTTATATTTTTGTAGGTTGTCTTTGGATTTTCGATTATACGCGATTTTAACCGATTACCCAATCATACATAGTCACCTCTCTAATTTTAATGACCATAGAACGTAACCTAGCAACGTCTCGTTATTAATGACATATATTGAAAATTTGTACGTAAAAATTATGTAAACGCCAAAAACATCGCTGTGATTCTTTTTAGAACGTTATTTATATACAGTACCAATTATTGATTTACTTCTAAGTAATTCAATTTAGTATTTATTTTTCTGTCAAAACTTTCGTGAACACTAACAGTTACATTCTATGGATCTGTCACACAACCCTTCCTTATTGAAACAGACCGTAGTATTTATTGTTATAGCGGCAACAGAAATACACAATCTGTGAAAATTTCAACTTTCTAGCTATTACGGTTCTTGAGATACAGCCTGGTGACAGACGGCGGACGGACGGACGGACAGCGAAGTCTTAGTAATAGGGTCCCGTTTTTACCCTTTGGGTACGGAACCCTAAAAAACTTGTCCGATTGCGCGATTTATTATAAAAAGTTTAGGTGCCTAATTTAATTAATTATTTTTTTAATCTTTACTCTGGAATTAAAACGTGATATCTTTGATTTTCTGCTGATAAAATAAATGAAAACAGTGATTTTCGCCAGTAACAGCTAATGTTTGTAATTTTAATTAAACTGAAAATGAAAATGAAATATTTTATTTCGACCAACAATGGATCAATGACTTCTTTCATTCGTTTGAGAACAATATTTCAAATGATAGCACGTCTACGGGCACTAGGCATTGGCTACGAATTTCCGTAGAGGTGCTACGCTGACCCGCAGTTTATGTAGCACCTCTACGTAAAAGCTCTAAAAAGGTCTATAATATCCCATACTTAGGACCGAAAGCGCAAGCGTTGCTTTCAGGACAAAGTTTTCATGAAACAATATTTAAATAACAGTTCCTGGATGACCGAGCTTTGATCGGTTTTATTATAGGTACGTTTTCTAAAAGAGAACCTAGCTAGATCGATTTATCGCGCCCGAAACTTACGACACGATATTAGTATTATGAAATAAATTTGTACTATTAAGAGGGTGCATCCCTACTGAGCTGGCAACGTCGCATTTTTTGAGATTGTCTGCGATTATTTCACAGAAATTGAATGAAAGTTTCAAATATGCGTCTGTAGTGCACTTCGTTTTTAGTGTATCAATGTGTCCAATGCAATGATTAATCGTGATGGACTTTAATTTTCGTATTAAAGGGATAAAATATGTATATCTCGTTTAATAAGAAAATAAAAGTCCATCACGATCAATTACTACACACATTAATACACTAAAAACGAAGTGCACTACAGACGGACATTTAAACTTTCATTCATTTTCTGTGGGATAATCGCAAAAATCATCAAAAATGCGACGTTGCCAGCTCCCCCCCCTAAAACTGCCTTCCGTTATTTTGGAAGAGCTGATATTCTTGAAACTGTAAGACCGATTTTTACCAAAAATGGCTTAGAGCCACCGCAAGGAAATTTACTTTCGATTGAAAAAAATTCGCATCCAAATCTGTCCATCCGCTTGAGAGCTATGATGCCACAGACAGATACACACACACAGATATCGACGTCAAACTTATAACACCCCTCTTTTTGCGTCGGGGGTTGGAAATATCTAGAACGGGGGCGAAGTCACGGGCGACAGCTAGTATTTTATAGTTAACTAGCGACCCGCCCCGGCTTCGCACCGTATATTATGCATGTATTATACATACAAACCTTCCTCTTGATTCACTCTATCTATTTAAAAAAAAACAGCATCAAAATCCGTTGCGTAGTTTTAAAGATTTAAGCATACAAAGGGACATAGGGACATAGGGATATAGGGACAGAGAAAGCGACTTTGTTTTATACTATGTCGTGAAATCAACCCATGACGTGCTAGATAATAGACGCTGTAATGTACTTGAAGAATTAATCGTTACGACCCCATTACAGTCAGTAATGAAATAGTATAGCGACTGGGTAGAGTTTTCGAAGTTTTTCTATTTAATACACGGCATTAATGCTTCAGTTCTGTTCAATGCTGTTGAAAAACAATGCTACTAAGTAGAGTCACGTAGAGAGGATGGATGAAAGTAGACTAACTAAACAGATCTATAAGGGGAGGCAACCGCCTTGGGAGGGGAAGGCCTAGACGGAGGTTCCTAGACCAAATAGGAGACGTTTTGAAAAACGGGCAAGTCAGGAGTACCCGAAATCGACGAGCATGTATGAAGAGTTTGATTTATGTGGATGAAGCGAAAGAGATGTCAGGATCGCAGCGAGTGGAAAAAGTAGTCTCTGCCTACCCTTATGGGAAAGAGGCGTGACGGTATCTATGTATGTCCACAGTAGGGCGTTTACTATTTCGAGTTGGATATTAAACTACACGCTATCGACTCGGGTGTCGGCCCGTCAATACGCCGACCGCGATGTATCATTATATGCTTCAATATTTAACAAGCCCGATCGATAGTTTGCTTTGGGACCGACAACGGTTTCTGTACCTACATATTTATACGGGCTGATACAAAAACCATTAATGCACTAAAAAGACGCTAAAGGCCTTGCGGGTCCAATATAACAATGGATTCAGGATGCTGATGGGACTGCCGCGCTGGTGCAGCGCATCGGGGATGTTTGCGGAGGCGAGGATTGATTGCTTTAGCGCAATTATACGCAAGAGAGCTACCTCCTTGATGTGTCGGGTGCGCGACAGTCCCAATAGTATCCTGCAGCTAATTTGGGCTGACCCTGCCTGTGCGATGAGTAGGCACTGGAACTCTGTTCATATGGAGTCTAGGGGCAGCATCTATAGGATAATTTAATGTAATACACTCGTAGTAATATAAATATCCCACCTACTTACTAACATAATCTATAAGTTCATGTATACTAACACTAGATGGACTTTGTCTGAAATAAAAGAATATTATTATTATTACTATTATTATTAATGATACGTAATATAATTTTCACAATTTCGTCAGGCAAATCGACCAGGGGCCTTACCGTGACGTCTTAATGCGTTTCAGTTTAGGTCCGCTCGCTGTCAGATTCGTACTAAAAGTGACAGCTAAAACTTGAACAGATTTCCTTGTTACTGCTTACTCGTTGACGTGGACAGAATCAACCACACACTTGTCATTTAAACTGACATTGGCCCGAGCCTTACGGCCACCATTTCTTTAGGGAGAATAGAGTAGACGTCATGGTAAGGCCCCGGGTCACTAGTGACAGGTGACAAGTGACAAGTAATTGACGGGACTTCTCAAGCCAAGCTAGGAATGTTACGTTTTTTTATACGACAAGGAAGGGAAACGAGCATGCGGGTCACTCGATGGTAAGCAAGCACCACCGTCCATGGACACCCTATAGGAATGCAGATGCGTTGCCAGCCAAGAGGGCTAGTTTAGAATACCCTATGTTTACGAAATGGCGGCATATAGGGCCCAATTTATCGAAAGTACCACTCTAAAGTGGTATAAATCTGCTTATATCTTAAAAACTACAGCTCTAATCAAATTTTAGACAAGTTCACAACGTTAATGAAAGCTATAATTTGTCTTGTATTTCACATTCAGCATCATTTTTCACCACTTTCGATTCGAGTGGTATTTTCACATATGTGCTTTCAAAAAAAGGGCCTCTGGACACGTTTGCTCCTTCCTGGTCCTTCATTGTTTGAATAGGTAAGGTATAGAATTCCCTGGGCCCTATTTTATAAAGCGATAAGTTACAATTTACAAGCGGAAGTCTCTAACACATAGGGTCAGAAAGAGACTTCCGCTTGTAAATTGTCATAAGTCATAAGTCATTTATTCGTCGTAAGTAATTTGTAGCTTTATATAGGGCCCAGGACGTTACATGTTTGCCGTCTCCAAATCTTGGATAAGTGGGTATTTTTTAACCACACAAAAAGACAAGTGAAGACACAAACAAGTGGCAAATTAATAAAAATAAGTTATTTTTATTCCTTCTTCTATAACAATGCGAAACCGAATATCTTCGCCTTTGTTCGTTTTCTCTATTCACGCCACATCATTGGCTATCAATTCATTTACGCCTTGTCATGCTTGGCACGAACTTCCCACCGACCTGAATTTAGCTTTGAATGAGATAATTAGTAGAAATGTGTTATAGGGTTCGGTTATATCCTTCGATTACTGTTGGCCGACTAAACTAGCCCAAATTAATTGAACTTTTCACTTCCCGAAAGAATGAGAGGATGGATGAAAGATTAACTAACAGATTTATATGGGGAGTGTGAATGGTGCGTTGGGAGGGGAAGGCCTAGACGGACGTTCCGTGATCAAATTGGGGACGTTTTGGAAAAAGGTCAGGTCAAGAGTACCCGAAACCGACGAGCATGTATGAGGAGATTGATGAATGTGGATGAAGCGAAAGATCAGGACCAAAGGAAAAAGAAAAGAAAAAGGAAAAAGAAGAAAGGAAAGGAAGAAAAGGGAAGGGAAGGGAAGGAGGCGAAAAGGAAAGGTCAGGATCGTAGCAAGTGGAATAAAGTAGTCTCTGCCTACCCCTGTGGGAAAGAGGCGTGACGGTATTTATATATGTAAGTTCACTTCCCCAGGCGAAGACAGCGCATACCCAGCATGCGAGCTGAACGCGCAGGGCCCGGCGGCACGCGGCTGGCGCTCGGTGGGCGCGCCGCCGCACGAGTTGCTCCTCCGGCTCACCAGCGTCGCCAGCGTACACAAGCTGCAGTTGCTGGCTCACCACCAGCTCATCCGTGAGTCACTGCTACTACCAGCATAAGCTCTTGTGCCTTGCAGCGTCGCCAGCACGTGCTGCTGCTCCGGCTCACCAGCGTCACCAGCGTACACAAGCTGCAGCTGCTAGCTCACCACCAGCTCATCCGTGAGTCACTGCTACCACCAGCATATGCTTTTGTGTCCTGTAGCTTCGCCAGCACAAATTGTTACAGCTGCTGACTCAGAAGCTTATTTGCACAAAATGCAGTTATTGGCTCATCACCAGCTTACCTGTCTGCTTCTTCTTTACATGCCTCTCCATTACTGAAACCAGTTTCTTAAATCTTTCCTTGTCCAGAGCTAGCCTGAACAGTTCCACGGTTTTGATGCCGGTTCACGTCCTGATATTCCGAAGCCATGACATTTCTTCCACCAACTTTCCAGTTTCCTATCATCTGTCTGTGCTATGTGGCTTCATTCCTAAAATCCCTTAATCCTCTCGTAACGCTCAACAATTCCATTCAGAAACAGCTTTGAGAGATTAAGTTGTTCCCTTTGCCCTCAGCATGCAGTGTGGAGGTGCTGGTATCAGGAGGGCTGGTATCCGAAGGTGCCGCTACGCCCTGCGGCGCCACCTACACCAGCGTGGGGCGCGTGACCCTCGCCGGCCCGGCGCCGCAGGCTCGCACACGGGAACTCAGGTAATATGAGAACATAAAAACGCTTAGCGGATTTTGGCATGAAATGGAACTATGTCTATGTATACTACCCTAGCGCCACCTAGTTGTGGAACGGATGAACTGGTGCGATACCTGAATAGTTAACGCAGTTCTTTCGTGTTCTAATTGGTCCTATCAATCTTTTGATTGCATAAAACTTTTCTTGTAACTTTTCTGGACTTAGTTAACTTTCATTGTCTTCCATCTTTCTAATGGTTAACTAATTTAACATCAAACCAACCATTAGATAGAAGTGGGAATTTAACTTGCAAGATAAGATTGCAGACATGCACTATACCTAGAAAAACTATACCAGTCTTCCTTTGCATATCAACTAAGACTGGAAGGAAACCCTAACCGATATCATACTATACAGATCAGCAGCGCTACCAGAACCAACCATCGCCCGCTTCGTCAAGTTAAAGCTGTCTGGTCCACATCCACCTGCAGCGGATGACGATCAGGTATTACCATTTGACACGACATGTTTGCACTGCCTGTGTGTGACAGTGTGACGCGCATTAAAAGTAAATTAATGTAAAATTGACCAATTTAACGTATCTGCGAATGCGTGGCCTTCGGATGATGATAGATGAAATGTAACCTATGACCTCCCCATGATTAGAATTCACTTATGGAACACTTAAGACAGAAGCAAAAAGGGATCCAGAAACGAGTTTTGTAAATGTAAGAAGAAGAACACTAAACTCCTTCCCAGTGATGACATCTAGCTAAATCGATTTTACGTTCCCAAAAATCCCTATTTAGTCAATTTTATCCGAAATCAAAATGTCTAGTAGCTGTGTGAAATCTATACTCACCTGTGACTTCTAAGGCTCCCGAACTTTACAATTATCATAAAGATACTAAATCGCGACCTGTTCGTCCCCAGGTAGCACTAATGGCAGTTAACGTTCTTGGCGAAGAAGTAGAAGACCTGGAAAAGTCCCCGATGTCCAACAAAGAGCTGTGCTACTCACCTTATGATGACCTGGCCTTCGTAATGTACGTTGACAACGAGATCGCTGACCTCGTCAGGAGTTTGGATGAGAAGAAACGGGCTGCTGTGTGTGGTAAGCTAAAGACCAAGGTTAAACTTGAATAAGGTTCCTCTACTGGTATTGGTCAGTGGTCGGCAGTAAATACGCTAAGCTGTAGCCTGTCACTGGTATTTTCGTTTGGGGGCTCTGGGAGGTTATTGATACTAAAGCAATTGCGTCAATATCCAACTCATTACAATTGCGACTTGGTTCAAAATTATCTCAATTTGAACATTGACCAACATATTCAAACATATAGGGCCTGTTTTACAACTCTCTATTAAGATAACTGGAAATTAACATAGAGTGGTGAAACAGGCACTTAGTGGACCAAAATAAAAAAAAACATGAAAAACATGGTGTTCAACCTGCAGAAGGATTCCAGGTTAATTTTAAAACACAGTATAGGTGTATACCTAAGTTTGTATAAACTTAAGGTAAAATGAACTCAACTGTATTTTGTTGACACGAGATATTATTGACCGACTTCCACCGTCACGGTTTATCATAAAGACTCGAAGACTCAAGCTTGTAACAATTACAGAAGAACGCTTCGAGTATGCCCGCCGCCTCAAATCAGCGGGTGCTGCGTTGGCGGCCGCGGGCGTTAGAATCGGGCGTTGGAGACTTCGTAAACGTACCGCGGCGGCGCGGGATGACTTCGAGCTGGCTCGCTGCATGCGGGACCGGATAGCAGATGCCACCACCGGGATCAAGGAGGATCCAGCACTGTGCCGGTTGTTCGAAGAGGAGGGGGTAAGGACTGTGACATTTAAGCCTTTGGCTCTTCCAACATGAAACGGAATAGTCCGAAACAATTGTCGGAGCATTCTTTCGGCTTTTTATACGTGAGTTATCCGGTTTGTTGTAATTATCCTTTAGCTCTTCTTGGAATGGCGCATAATTGGGTATGAATATAAGAGGATTGCCTGGTTGCAGCTTAAAGGGCTAAGATGGAATACTTCGTGTGCCATTAGTTTCCGTTATCTTACTTTCCACGTTGGAACACAGCAAAGCACCTTGCACAAGGTCCCACCACCCGCAAACTAACCAATGCTGTTGCTGTGAGACGAAGACAGAATGGAGGTTGAATTGGTAGCAATTGAAGTTAGTATTGGACTTAGGTGGCTTTCTAAAGGAACCGCAGTTGCGCGGGATTGGTCTAAGCTGCATAGTTGCACCGGATAGTTGATGCGACGTGGAGATTAAATAAGTTAATTGAAAGTATCAGTTGTATCGAATTTCCATGATTCTGAAGTCTAAAATATATTTCCAGCCGGACTCCCGCAACGACTCGTCCATGCCGCAAGAATATGACTTCTCCCACCATCTGTCACCATCAGTAGCTGCTGGCGCGCTCAGCCTTGACATCCCTTCCCCCGTGCCGCCCGTAGACCAGCCGACGGAAGACTTGGAAGATGAAGCTGATGCACCGCTGGTGAGTCATACTCATACTCATACTAAAAATAGTAGAAAAAATTGTGAGGAGATAATCATAATATTTCTGACAAACCACTTCGATAGTGGGCTGTTCTAAGGTTTCTTAATTAAATTCAAATTATGAAATCTGATCCGTCACACAAAGCGATTTATTCAATTTATGACAGATGAAAAGATCTGGTTGCCTTTTGTAGATACTGCTTCTCTTTGTCCTATCAACACCAGTGGCTGCAAGAAGATGGTTGTACATAGATTATCTGATTTTGACTTTTCAGTCACCAACTCAACATATGCCTGAGGAACCTCAGCCCGAGCCACAACTCTTCCAAATCCAGTCTCCACCATTGCAGCAGTTCCCTGTTCAACCACCACAACCAACCCCAGAAGAGCTACAAGAAGAAATAAGAAACGAAGAGGCACAGAGAAGAGAAGAGATCCTACGAAAAGAAGAGTCCCTGAGGAGGGAAGAGATTCAGAGGAGAGAAGATATTCAGAGAAGAGAGGAAATACAAAAGAGGGAAGAGAATCAAAGAAGAGAAGAGATACAAAAGCGAGAAGAGGAAGAATTGAGAAAGGAGACTGATAGCCCTAGGAGAAGTGTTACGCCCAATGCCGCCAATGGTACTTTAGTAAGAAGGAGAAATAAGAGTGCGGGGCCGCGGTCCACGTTTGAGGCTTATGAAGAGAGGCTGTTGCCGGCGCTTAGGCAGTAAGTAGGCAGTTAGAAAGAAACTTTGTCAGTTATAAACATGTTGATAAAAGCGAATTTATCAGGTAGCAGGTAAGGGTTGTTTGCGAAAGGAATCGCATATTTTTATAAATGTAAGTATTTAGCAAAGAAATAATTCATGATTTCCAACTTTTATTTGCAATGAGAGTTTTAACAATTTTTCTTTAATAGTTTCGATAGATGACACCACACTCTAGTTAAAGTGGTGTAAGGTACAAGCGATCAAGATTTTTGGGATAGACTGCAACATTTTAGATTTGGTTGGGCAAAACAAAAATTACGTGACCGGCTTATGTTTGTATTCGTTTCCAGTTCGCACACAAATGAGTATCTCCGCGAGGCGCGCGAAGAAGAGTGCAGCGGCGGCGGTAGCGCGTCCTCACATGCGCGCGCGCCGCACAAGCTGAACGAGCGCGAGCGGAAGCAGGCCGCACTGCCCATACTCATATTCGGATACCCCATCGTAAGTATCCTCCTCGGCATCCTCACTGCTGAGGATCATGGTCATCTTGAAGGAGTAGTTCGTAAATTATTTATCGCCATCTGCCTCTATCCGAATCAGAGAGAAGAGTGACAGTGGTATCAAGGGCGGTGAGAATCTGGTCGATCCATCGCAAAGGGGGTCACCCTCTTGGCGTTCTGCCCTCCATTTGCCTGTGATCAGCTTCTTTTGGTTGTCGACATCCCATCTTGTGATGTGGCTGAAATGTTCCATCGTAAGTATGTATATTAACAGGCAAAACGGGTCACTTTCCATATAAATTTGTCAAAGGCCCTTATCCGTGTGTCAGGGGATTGATGTTCTAAGTAGTACACTTCGTGAGCGGGATCCCTCCATTTCCCATAATTTCATTTGTACTAATTTCATTTGCCATAATGGTCACTGGCTATAACCTTCAATTGCCCTAATATCACATGCCATAATTTTTGAATGCCATAATACTCAAAAGTCATAATGTTCAACATCCCTAATATTAGATACCATAATATCACTTCCCATAATTTTTACTTTCCATAACTTTCAAAATCACTAATATTTCATGCCATAACAATCATTTGCCATAATAAGGAAAATACAGATCCAGACTGTTGAAATTTACTGCTACCGAAACACGGAAGGTTCGTTAGGTTTCTTGCTACCCTCAGAGCAGAAATAGAAGCATCTCTAAGGGCTCAAGGGGCTCGGGGGGGCGAAGCCCCGTCAATAGCCACATGACTGGTCAATTAATATGTAGGTTAGGTTAGGTTAGAATGGTGTCAAGGCGCGAAGCGCCAAAACTAGGCGGAATAGGAGCTCCGCGAAGCGGAGCTCCGTCGACTTCGCCTCAGAGCCATTCAGTTCATATTTATATTTGTTTTCTAGACATCACATCTGTTAAGCGTACTTAGATAATTAACACGACGATGACGTAGTAAAAAATAACGTTTTAAAATTAGTTATTATTATTATTACAAGAATCAAAATTCTGGGTTTTTTATGGCAAATGATTATTATGGCGTTTGAATTTTATGGCAAATGATTTTAGGACAATTGATAATAGGAAAAATGAAAGTTATGGCATACGTATCGTTATGGCACCTGAAAATTATGGTAAATGAAAATATGGCTAATGATCATTATGGCATATATATCGTTATGGAATATAAAATTATGGCAAATGAAATTCGGGCATGTGAAATTAGTTCATATGAAATTCGGGCAAACAATAGAGAACCTTCGTGAGCTCATAGAATGACATTTGGGTGTGTATGCTATCTCCCTCACTCGGGCGATTCAAGTATCAAATCCATAACAGCGAGTGAGATAGCAAGACAAACCCAAATGACATTCTAAGAGCCGCGGACTGTAAGTAAAAAGTACATTGATGTCGATCACGCAATGCGTTCCATTCGCATAGCCGTGGCTGGGGCGACAGTCTGTCGATATATTTTCTTTTGTAAGGTTTCCGTACATTAGGAACTCACAATTTTGAAAGTGCACCTTTACTGTAAAATGAACTAAAAATACCTAATGAGAGAACTTCGGAATATTCTGACATCAGGCTTGATTCCACGAATCTAACCCATTCTTGAATAACTCCCTTGCAGGTCGAAAAATTCTACTCAAAAAACTATCTAGACAAGGAAGAAGGGCTGGCTCGCTTACGCGCCGAGCTGACGTCCCCCTCTAATGGGAGCACTAAGACCTCCCCCAACAAGACGGCGAGGGCTGCGGCGTTACTGCTCCAGCGAGCACTGAGGGACAAGGTCTTCTCGGTGTACAGCCAAGCCAATGAGGTGTTGAAGACACTGTTCCTGGAGTTTGTGCCTGGAAGGTGAGAGAATTCTTGATTATTCGCTTGCCAAGCCTTAGTCAGCGTGCACTTACCACTAGGTATAGGTCTGGTCATGTAAAAAGAACGCTGGAAAAAAACAGAGGACCCCCCTCTGCTCATAGTGTACCCATGCGCATACACCCCCTCTCCACTTTCTTCCAGCGTTATTTTGACATGACGCGAGCTGTAGGTACAAAGTATAAAACAAAGTCGCTTTCCACTGTCTGTCCCTATCCCTATATGCTTTAGATCTTTAACGTTACGCAACGGATTTTGATGCGGTTTTTTTTAATAGATAGTGATTCAGGAGGAAGGTTTATATGTATAATTCTATGCAGACGAAGTCGCGGACAGAAGCTAGTACATTAATATAAAGAGTTGTAGATATGTAATGTTCGGATTTGGCAGGGTGTGTGCAGCAGAAGTGGGTCGCTGCTTGGAGAAGCTGCTCCCAGAGCTGCTCCGCGCGTGCGGCGACCCGGCGCCCCGCATGCACTCCACCGCGCAGCACACCGTGCTCACCGTCGCCGACTGCCCGCAAGTCAGGTCACGACCCAACTTCACACTTAAGTCACAGTTTAAATACAACAGTCAGGGATCCTGCCATCTACACAGTAACCTGCGATGCGGCTTTGCAGGCACTCAGTATAGCTGTATGTATCGGTTTTCAAAATGGCTGACCACCATAGCCAAAAAATTTTTAAACTTGCTCTAGAAGTTTTACGAGTACTTATCGGTTGAAAAATGCAACCTGGGGCCTTACCATGACGTCTTAATGCGATTCAGTTTAGGTTCGCTCGCTGTCAGATCCATACTAAAAGTGACAGCTAAAACTTGAACTGAGTCGGAATTAGGACGTCGTGGTAAGGCCCCTGTAGTGAAATACATACAGCTGGACATACGAAAGCACTTCTCGGTTAAAGAGGTTACAAAAACCAAAAACGAGATCTGATCTTTCGTTCTGCAGCTGCCCATTCTCAACCTTGTTTGTTGAACTACTTCCAGGGCTCTGCACCTGATTCCTCAACAGCTGGTCCGTCCAGTGGCTGCGTCCATGCACCCTCGCCTGGCGCTGTCCAGGCTCCAGATGTTGGAGCAGCTGATCTTGAGCCATGGCATCTCTACGGATAAAAATAGGTCAGTTTAGTGCGAGAGATTGACCAGAGACAGGCTTCGATTCTGCAACTTAACTTTAACTATAACCAACAATTTTGAAATAATAAGTATTTCATAGGTTTCCTGTAAAAAATCGTTGGTTATGGTTAGTTATTGTTAAAGCAACTTTGTGATTTTTCACTGCTTAATTACTCTAGTTTTTCTCGTTATAATTATTTCCTTATTCCCTTAGGCATTGGAATTTTATCATTACATAATTTACTTTTTTTATAATAAAAACATTTTTCACTACTTTATTAAACGTTTAGTTTTTATAAGTATATTTACGAGTATTAGTAGTATTTATTTATTAATTTTATTTTCAATTGTAAAATTTTATGACAAATATTTACCTCACAACTTGATTTTGTGAAGGGAGGTACCTAATTAAGATTAATAAAAAAAATGCTATTGCATTTTACTGTTAGGGGACACCCGGATTTGAACCGGGGACCTATCGATCTGCAGTCGATTGCTCTACCACTGAGCTATATCCCCTCTGAATTATAGTTTGAAAAGAATAATTACAATAAAATTATCAAGCCAATCAATCAAAATCACGTGACACTTATAGGTCACGTAATACTTGACCGAAACAAGAACATGTCACGTCAGCGTTTATCAAACACTTGAACGAATTAGTAAACATTTGGTAACAATTACTTATTTTATCTACTTACTTACTTTTAACAAATAAAATAGAATAAGTAGGTAAGTATTTCTAAAAATTACTGCTAAATTAAGATTTTCGACTAATTTACGAGATTAAATTATCGCTGTAAATTTGTTTTGTTTGTGTTGATGTTTGTTTTTGTTTTATTGAGTTTGCTTGCTGTAGTTTTGTTGTTTTTCGTTAAAAATTATATTAAATAATACAATATACATAGAGACAACAAGGAAAAAACAACATTATAAAGTAAACTATACCTGAATTGAAATAAACCTTAATACTATTTATTTTTTTCAATTTATTATACAACGTGTTACAAAATACCCCGTAAAATATCAAAGCCAAGAATATTGCAGACACTTGTAAACTGTCATCTCAGAAAATCACACTGGGGTTCTTAAATATTGTAAATGGACGTGTTATAAGGTATAATTTAACCTCCTTTCGCCTTTATGGGTGGTTTTGTAACAACCTGTATAATTTAATTCACTTAAGATTGGAAAATATTATATTAGACCAAAAAATAGTAGGCAACTCTACCTCAAGCACAATTTCGTTGTCAGCGGGCTCAGCGCCTCGCGGAGTGCGGCGCGGCGGGTGCATCCTGGGGCCTTACCATGACGTCTTAATGCGATTCAGTTTAGGTTCGCTCGCTGTCAGATTCATACTAAAAGTGACAGCTAAAACTTGAACTGAATTAGGACGTCATGGTAAGGCCCCTGCTCGCGGCGTACGCGCGCTCCCCGCGAGCAGGCACTATATAGGGTCTGAGATGTTGATCATTGGCACTGTCCTGTTGTCAGCGGGCTCACGGTCCGGCGCCTGGCGGAGTGCGGCGCGGCGGGCGCGCAGCACGCGGCGGGCTCGGTGCGCGCGGCGGCGGAGCGCATATTGCTGGCGGCGTACGCGCGTTCGCCGCGCGTCGTGCGCGCGCAGCTGCCCCCCGACGACGCGGTCACGCGCCGCAACCTCATATACCGGCATCTGTTCCAGCAGTTTGACAGAATAGACATGCAGGTGAGGACGACTGATACAGTAAGTAAGCTTTATTGTACAAATATAAAGAAACAGACACAAATCACAAAAAACATTAAATATATGCACAAAAAAAAAAAAAAAAAAAAAATATATATATATATATATATATATATATATATATATGTATATATGGGGTTGCGTGTGTCTATGGGCAGTGGTGATCACTTACCATCAGGTGACCCACTTGCTCGTTTGCCTACCTATTGATATAAAAAAAAACAAAGGCGAACTTATCCCTATAACCTTCAATTTGAGTAGATGAGAGGAGTCTACAGTCTAGTGTAATGAACATCTAAAAACATAAGGGCTAAGGCGTTGATTATAATACGATTTCAAATGTAACGGTGTCTGATCATGAAATTTGTCCTTTTTGCATTTAATCAGCGAATATGTATCACTTTAGTCATTAAAAAAATTATACCTACAACGATTTGCGAAAAAAACGAAGTACTCAAAAGGGAAACCGTCTGGAGATTATCCAGGTCGCTTGCTGCGTTTGCTAATAAAAATGTAAAAAAACCGAACACTAAATTGCCCAGGGGACACCCGGATTTGAACCGGGGATCTATCGATCTGCAGTCGATTGCTCTACCACTGAGCTATATCCCCTACGACTAATCGCGTAAAATTACAAATACCTATTCAATTAAATATTGTAACTATTACAGCGCACGTATAGCAATGTGCGTGGATACGCACGTGCATATTTTTATTACCTACGGTCTACATACATACCATAATATTTGCGCTATCAAAACTTCAAATCTATGAGTCAGTCTGTTTGAAGTATGTATGTATGTATGTATCTAAAACTCTTTATTGTACATAAAACACATGAAAAAGATGAATACAGGAAAACACAACTGCACAACGGTGCAAAGGTGAAGTAAGCGAGCATTGAACCTACCTACTTTTAAAATTACCTTTTTAATATTATCTACTAGCTGTTCCCTGCGGCTCCGCCTTAAAAAAATCATTTTTTTTAAATTTTTACGTATTTTTTTCCATAAAACATTTTGTGTGCTTACGGAACGTACGAAAAAAGTTCTCGAGTTTTGCGCTTAGCTTATCTACTTAGATTTATCTTAGGCCTACTCTTATTTCCCAGAAAATGCTCAACCAAGCACCAACCGAAGAACAGCTTCTGAACGGCGACCAATCAGAAGCGCATTCCGTCGTTGAGACGGCCAGCGTCGCCCAATCAACGCGCAGCGCCACCACGAGCGGCATGACGTCATCATTCGGCATGACCTCCATCGGAGCCACATCCTCCTACAGCTTAAAGTCAATGACCTCAAGTGTCAGTGGGGCGACGCTAGCGCCATCTAGTTTGAGCGGGAGTTATACTACGTCGAAATCGAAGAGCAGCTTGAAGAAGTCGCCGACGAAGAGGTACACTCCAAGTAGAGCTGTGAAGGACTTCGCTAACTATCCGTGTTATAATAAACTGAGGCTGGACAGTGCTGTCAGTCCGAAACACTCACCCAGGTCCAGTGCTGTAGAGAAGGTAATTTTCAGAATAATCTACCCTCATTTCATGTTTGACCACTTACCGCTTACAAATGCATTCATTCAAGTACTTATCTTCGACAATACTAACTGAATTATCGTGAATAAAAAACTCTGGTCTTGCCTATGTCGATAGCAAGATCGGAAGCTTTTTAAAGAGGGAATATTTATCACTCAATGAATATTTTTGGCTGATATCTTGGCTTTTTACGCACTTTTTGAAAATTTTTGGTGGTAAACAAATCTTCGGAGTCTTCACCCGTTTTCACAGATTGATTAAAAATTGAGTTTCGGTATGCCGATTGGATGAATTAAATACGCAATTACAATCATTAAAAAATAAAAAGAAGCAGAAATAAGTTAATTTCTAAAACATTTATACGACCAGGTTTCATGACCTGGTAGTATTCGAATGCATCAAACTACAGAATCATTCCAACAATCATCTTCACAACGAAATCACCCTCATAGCTTCTGAACAACAGCGGTATATTTTGTCCTAGGTTCATTTCCAGGACAAAACCGATGAACAGCCAGTGGTCTACCGCCGAACCAACCGCAACGCAGAAAACCGTCACTCCATGATACACTACGACCACGAAAACTCCAAGCCTCAGCTGAAGGAGCGTCCCATCACCGTTTATGAACCCCTCCACATCGACTACAGAGACTCACCTTCTTTAGGCTCCCCTAAGAACTCGAGGAATGATGTGCGCAGCATGGATTCTTTGCCGATGGACTCGCCACAGCTGTCCAGGATAGATTTGAGGTAACCGTTTTGTGTTCTAGTTTCCACTCACAATGCTTGTTGCACACCAGTTTCTGGGAGAAGTGTCGCCTTTTATGCGGCAGGTACTTTCTATAACTGGGGGGCTCCGAATTTAGTTTTCGTATAATACCGTCCCTCTTACTCGCCTATTAACGATTATTAGAGTGAGCGGAATGGCACTAAACGAATTTAGGAGTATAATGCCTGTGCCCCTGAAACCCAAAATTTTGGACAATGCTTTGGCTCCACACAGCTCCAGTAGGGTTGACCCCTTACGATCTGCGACTACCAAGGTTTGCGGGTTTTTCTGGATCCCTATCTATGCTTTTGAGGTCTGAGTTCCCCTAGTGCATCGTTTGTTAAACTTTTTAGTCACGGACTACTTTCTCAAGGTCAAAAACTCCACGGCCTCCTGTTATAGAATATTAAAAAGTAATTAATTGCTTTAATTCTTAAATGAACTGCTTGGGAAATCAGTCATAGATGTTAAGATCCATATGGGGTTAATTACCCCTGAGGCCTTATCGTCTAACGCCCAGACTCTCGCGATGACATTCAGCATCTCTTTCTACCCTCATCATATATCGTTTGACAGAAAGGGACGCGGAATGCGATTGTGACTATAAAAGCGTTAGCTTTCCCTTTAAGAAACTGCCCTAGCATGTTCCTCCAGACTCTAATCCAGCTAGTACAGTAGTAGTAGTAGTAGTAGTAGTAGTAGTAGTAGTAGTTATATACTTTACTTTTTCCAGGTGTGACTCTGACAGTAGGAGCTTGGACTCCCCGAAGGTGAAAGCGGATTACTACAGGGAGGCGGTGTTGGAGTCACCGAAACTCGTGGCTGGACTGAGGAACCTGCATTTGGACGACAGTCAGATGGACGAGAGCGGGTATTACAGTCCTGGTAAGTAGTTCTCTTAAGATTTTTTCAGTTATACCTGGGGACACGACTGTGCTTCTGCCTAGTCGAGCAAAACAAAGGCACGGCCATACCATCCTTTTCCCAAAGGCATTCAGACTTCTGTAACTTTGTGCTGGCTAAAGTTAGAAACCTGAATTTTCCGTGATCTAAGAGTTTTAAGAACTGTCTTACATAGGGTAATAAGGGTAAATAAAATTACTAATGGTTTCGAGAGAGAATGTTATTATGTTATTTGTGCTTAGCGACAAATATTCGCATAGTATCAAGGTCACGTGACAGTTGGTAACATAGAAAAATTCGGAGGCCTACTCACTTGCTATGGGTGGTGTAGGGGTATAGCACGCGTCACGGAATGACGCCCGGGTTCGATTCCCGGCCATAGCTTTACTTTTCGGATTTTTCTGTGTTCTAATTTTCAGTGTCGTTTAGAAATTAGAGAATGTTATATTTTTTGAAGAAAATGATGTGGCAGGTCGGAGGCAGCAGGCGGGAGTGAGCGAAACGCATTTTGAGGCTTACGAGAGAGGAACGGGAGATGTGAGCAGCGATACCACGCCGGAACCCGTTTGCAAGTAAGCTAAGACCGTTATAGGGTAACTAAATGGTTTTTCAGCCAAATGCTTATAGCTAATGAGTTGAAAGTTTTTTTTTTACATAAAATAGGCTTATGTTTGACCTCAATCTCGCTTGATGGAAGGCGAAGATGAGGCCTAAGATGGTACACGTTTGCCTAGAAGGTGTCTGTTCACTTTGGCCTTAAAATTGTCCAGATTATAGCGTTCCGGAAAAAATGACTTCGGCAGAGAGTTCCACTCCTTAGCTGTCCGCATAATGAAAGAGGAGGCAAACCGCTTTGTGCGTAATGGAGGAATGTCTACAACATAAGGGTGAAACTGCTCGCCGCGCCTAGTCGTTCGGTGACGGAAAGGGGAAGGGGTATTAGGTTATGTAAAACCTCCGCACACTCTCCGAAATGTAATTGATAAAAAACCGAGTTATCAGGAACTCCGTTACTTTCTCGTCACAATGATATCGTAAGACGCGAATAAGGGAAATCTCGAAAACCTCTTTTACGTAAATTAGTAGTCATATGACGTACCTACGATCCCCAAGCCCCCTGCTGAAAATAATGACAGACACGACCTGGTCGGACACTAAAACGCTGATGATATTCCTGGCACTTGAGCTAAGTATTCTATTTTAATTTTAGTCCTCTAGATTGACGGAACATCTGCAATCATTTATTTATTGTATCACGTGTCAATGAGTGGTACCTATTGGATAATAAGCTAGTTTGTCTACCTCGTTGTATGCATAACAAAGTGGTGTTCTTCAACAGTGGACGTCTTCCACCAGCGTCCAGGGGGCTTACCATGGCGTCTTAATGCGATTCAGTTTAGGTTCGCTCGCTGTCAGATTCATACTGAAAGTGACAGCCAAAACTTGAACTGAGTCGGAATTAGGACGTCATGGCAAAGCCCCAATGACGTGCAATGGGCTGTCACTTTCATATTGGGTTGTGTAGGAATTTGTACGCTAGCGTCCTAGCTTTGCTTCTAGCTAATGGTGTATTTAACTCTGCAGTACGACGTGTACGTGGTGCGGGCGGCGCGTGCGCGCGGACGGGCTGGAGACGCACTACTGGCGGCGCTGCGTGCTGCTCGCGCGCTGCCCGCACTGCCGCGTGGCGTTGGAGGCGCGCGTGCTGCACGCGCATCTATTAGGTACTAGGCTACTAGGGTTGCCGCATCGAGTTCGATAAAAAAATCCAATGTTATAAATACAGTAGGCTTAATGTCTAACTCGCTCGCTATCGCCATCGTGTTCGTTTTGACAGTTCTTGTGTGAATGTGACAGCTAGCTGGTTCCGATGCCGATTGTCAGCCCATACATGAACTGTCAAAATGAACACGATAGCGATTACGAGTGCGTCAGACAATAAGCCTACAGCATTACCCCCATACCTTGCTGCGATGTTCAGAGTTCTTTTAGGCCTACCCTCTTTTTGAACATTAATGAGCTAATCAAAAGAAGACTAGGGTGTGGAATCTACTAGGCATGCCGTATTTTAGACTACTTTTTGTATATTAAAAAAAAACTCATGTTCAACATGAAACTACCGTGAGACTCACACATAATTACACAAACGGATAACTCACGTACCTAACTATCTATAAAAGCCGAACAATGCTCGACATATGTATCGGACTATTCCGTAGTCCTTCATCAGAGAGCGCTCGCCCCAGTGGCAGCGAAACGAACACTGCGCGCCAACGCATTTACACATGTTACAAAAACCTATTTCCAAACTTTGAATTGGAGTTGTTCAATCATTACCAAGATCTCTCTCATATTCACATCTCTTTCTAGAACGAACTCCCGCGCTCTCATGGTAGCCGTAAGTACAAGAAGAGGTTGTTGCTCTGACGTTAATTTTGTGGTTGTTTGTAGAAGAATGCTCAATGGGCGAGGGGTCGTGGAAGGCATGCGTGAAGTGTGGCGCCGCCCTACCGGCAGACGAGGGAGACTACCACGCTAACTGTATACGTAAGTACAGGGGCCTTACCATGACGTCTTAATGTGATTCAGTTTAGGTTCGCTCGCTGTCAGATTCATACTAAAAGTGACAGCTAAAACTTGAACTGAGTCGGAATTAGGACGTCATGGTAAGGCCCCAGTCAGTACTCGACCATAAAGATTGCACATCGTTCTTGGCTAATTTCGGCTTCGTAGAGCGTTGTCTCTAGGGCTTCCAATTCGAATATTCGTCTAATTTTCATATTCGAATATTTGGGGCATGGTATTCGAATATTCGATATTCGATTTTATGTTAGTAAAATGTTTACGCGGGTAGCGATATGTGATTTAAGTATTGCAGTATTATCGTGTAAATTAAGTCGGTACGTAAGGACTAAGTTACTAATAGTATACTGTTCTTCTTTAATTTTAGGTGATTTTAGAAGACTGAAAATGTGATACATACATACATACAGTCACGCTTCTTTCCCACAGGGATAGGCAGAGACTACTTTGTTCCACTTGCTACGATCCTGACATACGCATACAAAATTGAAAAATAAAGGACTAATGAAGTTGCAAAAAGGCAACATTAGTTAACAACACTTGCATGGAATGGAGTGTAGAGATTAACCGTTAAGTAGGTAATCGTTTGTCCTTATCTGTGAGAGGTAAATGTCAAAGTGACAGATAAGGACAAACGATTATTAAGTTAGCAGCGGCCTATAGAACGTTTTTTTTTTAATTTCATTTTTATTGTACGATGATGAACAAATCGCAGTCCTCGCGAGAGGTACGGGCGACTGAGATTCCATGAACTAATGGACAAGGATGATAGTGCTGTAATTAAAATAAACTAATATGACTTAAGGTTATAAGGGCGTTATAATATAAAAAAAAAAACAATAATCTTACTGAGGTTTTTTTCAAGGCGACGTAATGATGAAGTTACAATATTCTATTTGTCCCCAGCATTGGGTATGGACGAGTGGAAGTGCCCGTATTGTCTGACGAATGTCCTGGCCCGGGACTTGCCCTGGCAGCGTCACCTCATGCAGTGCCCAAGAAACCCACGGCTCAGTAAAGCTACGTAGCTAATATAAGAAAAAACTGAGATTTAAGCAATTAATTTACATGATAAAAAATTACTTCGAAATAATAACGCATGGCTAGCCTTATTTGTGCTCCCGCACACAGTCAGGATAAGTGCATGCACATTGTTTTGTTACCTCGGATTGGTTCGGCGTCTATGTGTGAGTGTAAGGCTGGATATTGACTGTCCGTGTATTTTCATTTAAATTTCGAAATAATACTCATCTTAAAGTAGACATGATCTCAGTAGATATTAGATAGTAATAACTAATTTAATTAGGTATTCTCTCTGAAATCATAAAATGATATGCGACTAGATTGGCCGGCCAAATTTGAACATTAGCTCCTGATACGTAAAGTCCATTTTATGATAAAAACATGAATTTAGAAGTTTAGAGGGTTAGGTAAAAGTTATGGAAAATAGAATAACAAACAATACATTATCTCGTAGAACTACGTTCTCTATAGAATAGTCAATTGAATAAAATAATTATGAAGCGATGCATTTGAAGACATAAAAATGCTTCAAATATTTTATCTGACATGATTATTATTGTTCGAATTCTCATGTTTTTTTGGTTTAAAAACTATGAAATTAAAGCACAGCTTTCCTCCATCGCTACCGTCCAAAATTCAAAAAGTCCGTCTTATTCGTAAAATGCTCATTTTTGTTAAAATGTAAGCTAATTTAATAATTTATTGACAAAGAAGCTCTAATATTATTATTGTAGTATGCCAGAATATTGTACTTAAGTATTTTTATATTTGTTAGTTCAGATTTCATTGTTACTTCTTGGTTTTATATTAAAGTTGTTTGTTACTTAATTTCAAATGGAAGTGCAATAAGTTATGTAAGTAGCTACTTTTAGTAATATTTTGCGTAATTATTCCCAGGAGTGTTAGACAATTAATAAGTTCGACGAATAATGTGTGCAAAATAAGAAAAAGATCGGCTTATTTTAATTGTTGTGTTTATGTTAACTCTACATTAAATTACAAGCTTTTTGTTAGTATTTCAAGAAAGGATGTGAAGTAGCTAATGCTCTTAACTCTCGCGTCTAAATCAATATTTCTAGCAATTTAGCAGGCTTGCATAGTAGACATAACATGTAGAGTCATTAGTCAAACGGACAAACATAAAATAAATATTGGTTTTATTATGATAATTAATTGTAGAAGTCCGGCGTTTACAAGCAGCATTAGATGACATTGTTTCGGTTATTTTAATGTAAAATACATTTTCACTCAATTATTTTTTAGTGTTAGTCCATTACGTAGATATTAATTTAAACGATAAATAACTTGGAAAATTAATAGGTAGATTAATTAGAGGTAAATTTAATAGTATAATACTTTAACATAAAGAGTTAGTTAGTTGAAAAGGTTCACGCGCCTTTAGTTCACAAAGAGTTTTGGAGTAATTTAATGTAAAATCTTCGTCACTGTCATGTTCAGCTGGTGACACTCATGACCATTTTGTAAACCTTATTACAATCCAACAAGGGGCACAAAGAGGCTGTAAATAAGGCTACACACACACACACACCACAGAATAAGTAATTAATAGTACTAACGTACACACACTAACACGACCGGCCAGCCAGGCGGCGAATGAAGGCCGTTGAAGACGAAAAGGCGAGACTCTATATGCTAGTCTGTCAAAAAAGAGTAGAAATGAAAAAGTGACAATACAGTAGTGTCGTCCTGTTTTCTTATACCTATAGATTAGAAAGGGACGACACTATAGCCACTTTTTAATTTCTACTCTTTTTTGTCATACTGTACTCGCTCAATGCAAAGTTAAGCTGGAACAACGTGTCCTTCAGTACAAGCCTGCAGGCCGTGTTTGTCCATGTGTAGCCCGCTTTAAAAATGTTGGGGACTGTAGCGTAACTATCTCAAGTTTTTAAAAGTGAGGTATAATTGATTGTCGAGATCCCATTAAGTCATTTATAGGCGCGCCCGTGTAATTGGATTCTTTAATCGACTGTAAAGGATCTTCAAATACTGAATTTTGGAACAATGTTTTAACAATTCACCTATGTGCACTAAAGGCGTAGAAACCATAGGTTGTAGTTAAAATTAAACTAGCCGTAGCTATTTTTAATATAGTGTTCTAGCCACATCACCCACTGTGATAGGGTCGCGGTTTCGTTAAATCAGGTACAAAGTGTGGGACTACGTTGACGGTTTAGATTTAATATTAAATTTAAGGTTCTAAGCTGCACCAGAAAAGAAACGACACTGACGATCAACAATCATCATGTAAAGACATACAGGGTGTATCAGATACCCCCTAACAATAATCCACTGAAGTATATAACCATAGCTATATCAGCTAAAAAAAATATAAAAAAAAAAATGAGTTTTTTTTTTCTATAGGAATGGTAGTATTAAGTATAGAAAATATTAAAAGAAAATTACTCCAATTTTTTTCAAAATATTTTTTTTAGCTTCTATAGCTATATACCCCAATAGATTATTGTTAGGGGGTATCTGATACACCCTGTATTGCAATGGGGTAAGTTCAACTTACCCCGACGCACTCGCACTATACATTTTTTTAGGAAAGACGACGTTTTTTCTTGCCAATATAAATTAAATGGCGTCGATTCGCGTGTTAGCTCCTTGCTCGCTTTGCTAACACTGTTTGAACTTAGGGCCGGGGGTTTATTCCAAGTTACATTTTTCCTTTCTCTATACGTATACATCACAACAGCTCCTCGGTACACCCCCCTCGGTGACGCCCTAGGCTCTAGGCCCAGCCAGTTCGGGGCCCCGTGGTATTTTGTTAGTCCTGCCACCCTATAGTTAACCGCTGGGGGTTGTGACCCCCTTCCGACTTGCACGTTAATAGCCCGCTTTTTTAACCAGTTTCTACAGGTTTCTTTACTGGTGTGGTTCGTTAGTTATGGTAAACAGAATAGGATTTCTTTATTTCATTTTCGACCCCTCTACGGGTGCAAAGATTACTGTGCAGGAAAAAAGACATTCTGATAGATTAAGAAAGATGTGATAGCTGATAGGTAGCCTTAATATCTGGGCTGCTCCAATTCTTGGTGTTAGTTTCCTTTTGGTAATTTGAACCAGTTTTGGTTACCTTATTAATTAACAGATGTCGTCTCTATGGCTTAAATTCTAGTTTGTTCTGGAATGGATTTTAATAACCTTCCTTGCTTGGCGCCATGCCTACCCTAACGAGAATTTAAGGAATAGAGTCCACATCTAGACAAATAAGGAAGTAAAATACCTAACTCCAAAACTATGCGTTTTAATGCAGATTTTTTTGTATTGAAAATGTAGTTACCATGACGTCCTAATTCCGACTCAGTTCAAGTTTTAGCTGTCACTTTTAGTATGAATCTGACAGCGAGCGAACCTAAACTGAATCGCATTAAGACGTCATGGTAAGCCCCTGCATTCATTTTTCCGCAGAAGACAGAACGCAAACAATGCGGCAACTAGACACTAAATTCAATTGTTTGGATTCGTTAGTAGGTTAAAAAGGTCGTAGATTTAATAAAACAACAAAGTTCACTACGTATGCTCTTCCTAATAGAAAAGTGTCATTACAAATACGCTAAATATAAGGGTGTTGGTTATTAACAAAGTTTTATAAAACAGCAGCTGGGTCTGTGTTCAACACCGTCTCTGCTAAATCTGTATAAGCAGAATGAATGAATGAATGAATGAATGAAACGTTTATTCAAAAAACATATGGTAGATTATAGTACAGCCCGTCTCGCGCGAGAGCGCGCGAGATAGACAACTCATCTCTCTTTCTAAAACGAACAGTAAGAAAAAGACGGGTCTATCTCGCGAGCTATTAGTCAAATGAAGTGTTCGTACAGGAGACCCCTGGTAAATAATTACCTTATCTAGTTTGTTTGTCTTCTATGTTACTTAGACGGTGTTAATGAAGGCCCTGCCGTATGTGTCATAGAATTTGTAAGGTTAGTTAGTAGGTTAGCGATTTAAGCTCTCCTGGAGACAAGTACTTATACATATATGGTATGTTTAGGCTAGGGGTTCTTACCTTTTCACGCCACATCAAATACAAGAGACCCATACGTCAGACATCTTTATTGCGATGTCTTAAGTTGAACCTAGACTCAATTGAACGAAGGTTGCTTTTGCGTTGAAGTAGTGGACGTATTATTATAGGTCGGTTGGCGTTCAACCTGCGATGCTTATTATATGAGGCTATGAGTCGTTCGCGTCGAAAAGGTAACATGTGTGCGCCAACGCCTCATGGGGTCACAGTTTTGACAGATTGGGGGTCGATTTTTGAAACATTGGTGAAAATATCATAACCTAATAAAAAAACTGTGCATTGCTTCAAAATTACAAAACGCTTCAATTTTCCATTAGGTACGCTACTCTACTCGTATTACAATTATAGCATGCAATGTGAAAAATTGGGAGAAGAAAAAGAAAATTACTTACAGTTAATAATCTTGAAATTTTTCAAAATTTTATTTGGGCTAAACCTAATTTTGTTGTAATATCTACACACAAATTTTGATCACCTTCAAATGTTACTTCCGAGCCTTCCCATGTGCTACACTAGTATTTATGTAGAGCTAGGTACCTATAATATATGTAGAAGCAAACTTTTATAAAAAGACATCGCAAAAACTACGTGTAAAAATAGCAGTTGAAAGGTTGGGAACTTCTGCCTTTAAAATAGAATAATTTAAATCTACGGTATTTTCATTCTTACCTGTCCTATTTGGTAAACAAAATTCTAACCTCAAGGTGCAAATTTTTGTAAAGAATAAGGTGTATTATGTTATCAAATAAACCTGAGGCAATATTTTGTACATAATTTTGCTGATATTTTATCTCCAGTTCCTTTATTTACGATGAAATGGTTAAAAAATAATAAAAATGATACGTTTTGAGGTTAGAATTTTGTTTACCAAATAGGACAGGTAAGAATGAAAATACCATATATGTACGAACATGTACGTATAATATATGCACTTTATGCTGTGTCGGTAGGGAAAGGAACTTCCTCTACTGACACATCTTATACCTAAGTAATAACCCTGGTTTTATTATTTTAACTAAACGAGGCTTAATTGCGTAGACGATTTATTAATTGCCTAGACGTTTCGGACGTGCTGCGACGTCCATAGTCTCGAAGGGGCTGAAGAGGCGGCCATTACGGGTAGTTCGAAAAACCCGCACAGTTAGACGTTGATCGAAACGTCGAGGTAGTTAATAAAACGTACTCGATTAAGTCCCATTTAGTTATACTGGCACTCCACTTGGCGTTGCGTGTTCGCGTTGCGCTATTGGCATCTTCGTCGCATACGCTAGAAACAATATAGTGCATCCCCTTCACTCACGCAAATATTTGGATAAATACGCCAGGTGGAGTGCAAGTATTAATAATAAAATGAGTGCAAATCGTGAAAGTTTATATAAGTGTTTATTCCATGTAAATTCGGAGAAAATCTGTTGATAGTTAACTATTGGAGTAGATAAGTAAGTAAATATTCACACTTTAAAATGCACAAGCCATTAATATAGACCGGCGCACACCAAATGCGTGCTGCGTGACACGCGCACGCACCAGTTGTAATGTATGAAACTATGAGATAGACGCCAGTAGGCTTATTGTCTAACTCGCTCGCAATCGCCATCGTTTTAATTTTGACAGTTCATGTATGGGCTGACAATTGGCATTGGAATCAGCCAGCTGTCACATTCATACGAGAACTGTCAAAATGAACACGATGGCGATTGCGAGCGAGTTAGGCAATAAGCCTACAGATGCGTGGTCACGCGCGTGCGCACGCCAGTGGTGTGCGCCGGCCTTAGGGTGCGACCACACCGCCGCTTAAAAAACGTTGACGTTACGGAATCGCAACAAAATGTATGAAGAAATGATGAGAAAACGTGACGCATACGACACGTCACTGCGTATACGCGGCGGTTTGGTCGCACCCTTAAGCGATGTCGTCTTTGCTGCTACAAAACAGAATCCGAAAACATAATATATTTTGTACTTCTACGCATTTACAGTATACAGGGAGATTTGGAAGACTATTTGGGAATACTTATACTAATAAAAAGCTATATTTTTTCCTACATGTTTTAAAGTCCGTTTGACTACTGACTCTTTTGATACGCTACCACTCACTACCATACAAAATTGTAGTCTTTGGGAGGCTGCGAAATTCAATGTTCGAAGTTCGTGTCAAATAGTCGACGTCAAATATATTTACAATTTTACTATGGTTCAAACATGAAGTTACAACGACAAGGCACTAAAGTGTGAAGATATGTTTGCCGTCGACTGTACTGTCCCTCTCACTCTTAAATTAATGACTATTAGTGCGAGCGGAATGGCACTAATCGAATTTCGGATTATAGGGCTTGGACCGTGAAGTTTTCTAATGCGTTCTTGTAACGTCTCAATTTCCATGGAACTATGTACTTATAGACATTTTAACGCAAACGCGTTCGAATCGTATTTCGTGACCGAGAACTAACATGTTTAATGCCAAGCTCTTCCATCTCATTCGCTCTGTGGTGCAAAGTGGAACATATTTTTTATGCTAACTGTACTCATAAAGAATTATAACAGGGTGCTCAGAAAGTTGAACTGAAAACAAAACGATTTGCGGTTGTCAAATAATTTGATGCATAAGAATATTTTATAAGAATGCGAAAAATCCTTGTAATTCCATAGATTTAGAATACTGTAATAGATTGGCAATGCATGAGAAAGAGCGCGTGTTAGAGCGGGATAGGTCTTGCGGTGGGACCTGCATGGACTCCGTAACCCGTAACTCATAAACGAAACTAATATATCTATGTTTTTTGTACACTTGGTGTTTGCACGCTGTAATAGACGACATGACGCGAACTTCTAATTTGGGAGTTTAAGCTTTCCAATCGAACGCCATAGTATTCTATATCTATGTTTAATTCAATTACTTAAGTTACTTTGAATTTGATTTTCTTGTATGTTACTGGGCTAAGATTTGTCCGAGGGATCTTAATTTATGTATTATTTGTACAAGATTGGTACCTATATCGTTATGTTATTATTGTTATGACTTTTATTGTACACTGACTACGCACAAACCAATTCCATTGGTGGTATTATCTACTTCATATATCTAGATTAACAATTTCAATATCTTTGTTCGACAGCTAGAGTTCAATTTCGCACAGCTCCGCTCGAGCGTCCTCTCAGGGCCTTATTTTATAAAACTTCAGGTTACGATTTACAAGCGGAAGTCTCAGCGGAAGTCTCTATCTAACAAATAGGGTCAGAAAGAGCCTTCCGCTTGTAAATTGTAACTTATAGCTTTATGAAATAGGGCACAGGTCGTACGCTAAGAGTATCATAGTAGAAACTCTGGCAAACTAATTTTAAAGAAGCTCAATCTCAAGAGAAAATCACGGCAAGAGATTCAAGTATTTATTCAGTGTGACTAATAATTCATGGTTTCTCAAATAAGTTGAAGTTGAGTTTTTGGCCAGTATATTAACGAATTTATGTATAGAAAGTATTATAATACACACGAAAGCGAAATTAAAAGTTAAGACAAAGATGATGGCTTCGCACTTTCAAATATTGATTTGCAATGAACGGGAGTGTACCTGTTTTTACTGACTTGACTTCGCTATATGGAGATAGCAAAGTAAAGTTAACTATTCAATAGCGTAGACAAAAACGAATTGTGCGAATCTAAGTTGTTCAAATAGGTATAGCATGAATCTTCCCAGGTGAAGCAAACCGCATTTAATGTCACAGATATTCTAGATATTATTTTTAATTTGAACCTTAACACTATGACGATACCGTTTGTTTTTCAATATGAATGTTGTTGCACGTGCGTACGGTAGCTTGCGGTTTTGCTATATAGCTATTATTTGCTGATCATAGAGACAATGACCTTTGTTTGAAACATTATGTATGTATGTATGTAAACTCTTTATTGTACATAAAATTTTAAAAATACAGAAGTACACAGAAAATAGTACAAAGGCGAACTTATCCCTAAGAAAGGATCTCTTCCAGCTAACCTGATACAAAAAGGAATGGTTTACAAAAAAAAAAGGCAAGCAGTCATTATTATGCGCAAATAAAATTAATACTTAATAAATTAACAATTAAAGTACATTATAAAACCATAATAAAATAATATATAAATAACGGAATAAAATTTAACCAATAAACTTACATAAACACTATCGAATATCAAATAACATAAATAAATACTTGAACTAAAATACAATATGAAAGGCAACTACCGCCTCAGGTGCCGGTGCTTAGCCACAACTTCCTCAGCCCACCCCTGAACACCGCCACAGACTGAGATTCCCGCAACGCCAGGGGCAACTCGTTCCACAGCTTGACGGAGCGGATCGTGAAAGATTTAGCATATGATCGTGCCTTGTTAGGCGGAAAGGCAAGTGTGAGATTGGAGCTCGACCGCAAACGGTCCCCGCTTCCAGTGGCCAAGATAATACTTAAATAAATAAATGAGAAATAAATGAGAAAATAAAAAAAGATTAGGGCTCGAAACGAGAAATTCACCTGGAAAGATTCATACTACCTATACAGGTAGCCGACAGACTGTCGATACGTTCACCGAAACTTGCAGATGACGTACCTATTCAAAAACAAACGCTAGGTTCTCATACATTTCACCGTACTTACGTCACGTCATCCACTTTAATTATGGATTTGTGGTTTAAAAAAAATGGTCTTCAATTTTAGGTTACTTAAGCTCGTGAACCGTTTACGCACTGTTTTGTTGCTGTAGCACTTTTAACCTTAACGAAAGGGCGTAAGAATTGTTATCGCTAACGCGAATGTTTTTGGATACAGACGGAGTGAATAAAGGGTTTCTAATGATGATTTGTCTTTTATTTGCCACGAGTTTAGAGAATACCTAATCCATGAATAATTAAAAAGTTTTTCAATGAGATTTCGTTGAATTTATCCGGTTTTCAACTTAAGTGACATGTTATTAAAGTCGTGTATACAATGCAGCTGTCAGATTTTTTTCTTAATAAATTCGCTTCATCTACTTTCATCAATCTTTTCATACATGCTCGTCGGCTAAGGGTACTTTGAATAGCATAAGTAAAGAATATTGATAATAAATGTCATTTATTTATAATTATAACATTTTATCACATACCTAGCTCTTAACTTAATACCATCAATTCTTCTCGGAGCCGTTGTTTTCAGAGGCCTCTTTCACTTCTTTCGTTTCCGTCGCCTCTGTCCCCTCCATCGCTTCTTCAGCTTCTTTCGCCTCCGCCACCTCCGCTTCGCCATCCGGCACGTCAGATGCCTTCTTAAACTTATTTACATCTGTAAAAATAAAATAAAAATTGATTGTCTTAAATGGTACTCATACTTAAATACAATTAGTAACTGATTCAGTTATGTAAGTATGTATATAAATAAATAAATATCTTGGGACAATTGACACTGTCAATTGTCCCAAGTAGGGATTGCAATCCGGATAATCCGAAATAACCGGATAAATCCGGATTTTTGTCGCCTTTTATAGATTCGGATTTTTAGCATAAAAATCCGGTTTTTTCGGATTTCGATTACAGTTGAAAAAGTTGACATTTAAGCAGAATTTCCTATTGAATTTAGTTTCATTTCATTCATTCATGCTTTCGTTTCGTTCCCCGCCACGTGGCATACCTACTCCTCCTCCCTACGCGCTTTACTGGCTACCTTATACCTAGCTTTAGATCTAGCTAGTCGGCCGGTCCGGTAGTACTGTACTGCAAACAGCAGTACAGGACTGATTAAACGCGGATTATCAAGATTTTTGCAGTTTTATTTTATATATTCTTAGGGAAATTTTAAAAACAATAGAATTGAACACCATTAGGTTTCAAAAAAAATATTACATGAAAATTTCAAAATATTAATAAAAATCCGAAAAATCCGCATAATCCGGATTTGTACAAGTTAATAATTTGTAAATCCGGATTTGAGAAAAGAACCGGATTTTGCAATCCCTAATTGACACCAATTGACTTATAACTTGACTTTGATTTTTTATATTTTACTGTGCATTGTTCGATCCTGAATCGTGGTTAACATAACAGTAACTAATATTAATTGGAGTACTTATAAATACCCAGAAAAAGGGGCTCCGCTCTTGGGCGGAGCTCCGTCGAAAACCAGGTGGATAAACTGTAGGTGCTACCGACAAGAAAAAGTGCCCGTGGTCCACCCAGGTGAACTAGGCAGGTGGACCACGACCGACGACTGCAGCTAGTAAATTTATATAAATCACTACATAGTATAATACAAAGTCGCTTTCCGCTGTCTGTCTGTCTGTCCCTATGTATGTTTATATCTTTAAAACTACGGAACGGATTTTGATGCGGTTTTTGAAGTGAAAACTGCGTTAGGCACTTTTTTGCATGGGTAAAAAATGTTAAACTCGTGTTAGACGTAAGACGAAGGCAGAGTTTAAGTACCAGGATATCAGGATCCTCTAAGAGCTTATTTTGAAATACGAATGATGAGTCGTGATCGATTTTTGAAGTGTACGTTAATTTCGTCGCTTTAACGTATGTGCGTTTGGCTTAGTGGTATAAGGTGTGGAATAACAGTGTGTTCTCTCAGGTCATCGCAGTTCAAATCTCGTGTTTTTTTTTCTTTTTGCGCGAGTGTGCGTGTGTGTAGTTTTCACTTCTGCCGGCGCTCCCGGTGTTTTTTCAATAGATAGTGATTCACGAGGAAGGTTTATTATGTATAATACTCAGACGAAGTCGCGGGCAGCAGCTAGTAAATACAAATAAATATAAAACATAGGAAGTAAGGCTGCAAGGCTGACCGTATTTGCTGTAGTCGGCGCCCAGCAGCCGCAGATAGTGCACCGTGTCGGGAGTGGCGGTGTACGCGCGCAGCGAGTGCACGCCGCGCCAGCCCACCAGCGTCAGCTGCAGGCTGGACAAGCCGTCCTTGTACTGGAGCACGCAGCTGCCTGTGGCTGAGGAGACAAACAAATATATACATAAGGTCTGTTCATTCTTAACTGTCCTATTTGGCAAACAAAATTCTAACCTCAAAACGTCTCATTCTTGTTATTTTTTTAACTATTTCATCGTAAATAAAGGAACTGGAGATAAAATATCGGCAAAACTATGTACAAAATATTGCCTCAGGTTTGATTGATAACATAATACATACACTTTATTCTTTACAAAAATTTTCACATTGAGGTTAGAATTTCGTTTACCAAATAGGACAGGTAAAGAATGAAAATAGTGTACCATCAGACAAATATGTGGTCTACCACCCTAAGGTTAAAATTCCTTTGCACGTCACAATATATAACGTCGATAAGACAGGTTGTCAACTTGAAAGTTCGACTTTAGCGACATTTTCATTTGATAGGAAGTTGGATGAAAAGTGGTAGACCACTTATTTGGGCGACCGTACATATACATACATACTGTCACGCCTCTTTCCCGCAGGGGTAGGCAGAGACTACTTTGTTCCACTTGCTACGATCCTGACATACCTCTTTCGCTTCATCCACATTCATCAATCTCTTCATAAATGCTCGTCGGTTTCGGATACTCTTGACCTGACCTTTTTTCAAAACGTCTCCTATTTGGTCCAGGAACGTCCGTGCAGGCATTCCCATCCCAACGCAATCCACACTCCTCAAATAGATCTGTTTAGTTAGTCTACTTTCATCCATCCTCTCTACGTGACCGAATCAACTAAGCATACTTCGTTCTATCCAAAAAAGGCAAAAAAGGGCATAAAGGCGTGTAGACTTTTTTGACGTCTCGGTAACGTACATTATATCTATTTATGCCCTTGACTGTACACACATGACATGTAATAACAATAATTATTACGAATAAATGAGTATGAGTATGAGTATAAGGGCTAGAGTGGGGGTTTAACTCACCTAGATCCTTGACCTGCGCCTGCGCGTGTTCCGAGAACCGGGCTATTTCGGGCGGCTTGCTCGGGTTGTCGTTCTGCAGCACGAGCACCAGGTCTTCCTTCAGGATGTGGACGCGCCGCTTCGGGCCTATGAAGGGGAGCACGCTGGCTAGACCTTCCTGGGACAACCTGAGGGTAACAATAAGGATTTGTCCGTCGGATCTGCCTTCTGCCTGACAGATGTGTCTGGCGGAGACAGCACGGTCAGCGGACAGATACCCGGCGGACCAATCTGTGTCTATTTCTCGCCACACATTGACGGATGTGTCCGCAAGACACATCCGTCAGGCAGATCCGACGGATAAATCCGTACGTGTGTATGGCTAGCTATATTTAAAGTTGCTGAGTTTGAATAGCTCTTATTATTTTTGTAGCAAACGACTTAAAAATCTTCTGTTAATCTGTTTTTTCTGTAATTTTCCGTGTCTGTTGTTTTGTTTTCTGTGTCTGAAGTGATAATTAGTAATAAATTAAACTAATAATAATAACAAATAATTAATTAATAACAACCACATAGCGACCTGGGGCTTTACCATGACGTCTTAATGCTATTCAATTCCGATTCAGTTTAGGTTCGCTTGCTGTCAGATCCGTACTAAAAATTACGGCTATAGATCGATCGTCCCACCCCGCGCCCCTGCACCGCGCCGCGAGGACACATTTAAGCGGATGGACTATAAAACCAGTAAGCTTATTGTCTAACTCGCTCGCAATCGCCATCGTGTTCATTTTGACAGTTCATGTATGGGCTGACAATTGGCATCGGAATCGGCTAGCTGTCACATTCATACAAGAACTGTCACAATGAACACGATGGCGATTGCGAGCGAGTTAGACAATAACAGCCTTATTCATAAAAAGTTAGAGGCTCGCTATAAGCTCACTATAGGACCGATGCAAAAAAACATGATTCATAAACGACAATTAGCGCTAATCAGTCCTTCAAGGCTCTGTTAAGTCTTCCAAAAGTTAGCGGACCGTAGACCCTATTTTATCTCTCTGCTAACTCACAAAATGGCCGCCACAAATGTGAACAGCTGATTTTGGCAAGAACAAAACCATACGCAAGACAGTTTTTTTTGTTTAAGTTTGTATCCCCTTCGAGAAAGGTAAAGGAAACTAGATCCACACTGCCTCGTCTGTCGTGTTAATTTGCTGGTTTCCCGCTAATTCGCTGCCACTGCTGTCAATTTTTTTTTTTAATTCACTAGAAAGCCATTTATGGTCTATGATTTGTCAAGGTGACAACATAACGCGTCTAATCCATTCATCAACAGCTCATTAGTTAACAGACTGCTAGCAAGCGTTTATGAATCATACTTTTTAACAACTGTCAAATAAGCTTAATCAGTCTGTTAACTAATCGACTGATCAAACCTCGCTCGCTGTCAGATCCATACTAAAAATCACTACATAGTATAAAACAAAGTCGCTTTCCGCTGTCTGTCTCTTTGTCCCTATGTATGCTTAGATCTTTAAAACTACGCAACGGATTTTTTTGCGGTTTTTTTAATAGATAGTGATTCAAGAGAAAGGTTTGTGGGCAGAAGTTAGTGACAACTAAAACCTAAACTGAGTTTGAATTTAATCGCATTAAGGTTAAGACGTCATGGCAAGGCCCCTGTACAGACCTGAAGGGGCACACCATGTTCTTGTTGTCGCAGCGCACGAAGGTCTTCACTCCGGTGTTGATGATCTTGATCTTGGCCTCGTTCCTCATCACCACGTCCCGCACCAGGGGAGATACCAGGTATATGTTCTTCTTTTTGCCCACGTAACACCTGCATCGAATATAACCCCGGTTATGTCAATTTTTAGCCGACTTCAAAAAAGAAGGAGTTTCTATGTTCGACTGTATGTATTTTATTTTTTCTGGTTTGAAAACTAGGTACATTTAAAAAGCAAATAAGCTCTTAGAGGATTCTGATATCCTGGTAGTTAAACTCTCCTTCCGTCTTACGCCTGACGCGAATTTTAAAAATTTACTATTTGACGACCGGATGGCCTAGTGGTTAGAGAACCTGACTATGAAGCTCGAGGTCCCGGGTTCGATCCCCGGTCGGGGAAAAATTTGTATGAAAAATACGAATGTTTGTTCTAGAGTCTTGGATGTTTAATATGTATTTAAGTATGTATTTGTCTATATAAGTATGTTTATCCGTTGTCTAGTGCCCATATCACAAGCTTTGCTTAGTTTGGGACTAGATCAATTGGTGTCAATTGTCCCAAGATATTTATTTATTTATTTTATTTTGACGACCGGATGGCCTAGTGGTTAGAGAACCTGACTATGAAGCTCGAGGTCCCGGGTTCGATCCCCGGTCGGGGCAGATATTTGTATGAAAAATACGAATGTTTGTTCTAGAGTCTTGGATGTTTAATATGTATTTAAGTATGTATTTATCTATACAAGTATGTTTATCCATTGTCTAGTGCCCATATCACAAGCTTTGCTTAGTTTGGGACTAGATCAATTGATGTCAATTGTCCCAAGATATTTATTTATTTATTTTATTTATTAATTTTTACCCATCCCGAAAAGTGCCCAACGCCGCTAAAGTAGTTCTCACTTCAAAAACTAGACCGGGGGCGGAGACGCGGGCAACAACTATACTCGGTAGCAAAGAAACCGGGTCACTTTCATACAACTTTCTACAGGAATTGAACCAGTTTCTCTGCCCCCGAGTATCTAACTAATATTATAAATGCGAAAGTATGGATGGATGGATGGATGGATGGATGTTTGTTTGTTACTCAATCACGCCAGAACGGCCCAACGGATCTGTATGAAATTCGGCACATAGATAATAGAAAAGTCTGGAATAGCACATAGGCTATTTTTTTTCTCAGAAAATTGCTTAGTTCCCACGGGATAGCGATAAACGAATTCTTTGCAGACGAAGTCGCAGGCAACAGCTAGTATGTTAATAAACACCAACCTTGTCAGCAAGCACTTAGAATCGAACTCTTCATTCAAATCATAGTACTCCTTTATCGAAGGGAACACATCTTCGTCGTCCCCTTTGAAGAAAACGAACGGATCCTCTTTATAGCCCCCCATTCTTCTCCTCTTGGCTGGTGGCTTCTCTTCTTTCTTCTCTTGGACTTGTGTCTGTTCTATTTCCTTCTCCCACGGTAAGATGGAGGTCTTTTCTAGGACGGCAACGAAGAAACCGCCCGTGTCTTGATGGTGTGGTAAGATTCGTATACTGAAAGAAAAAGTATGAATAAATAAGTTAACAGGATGCGGCTAGCGACCCATCACTATTTCGCCTTTCCACCTATACGCCCACAATTATTCTAAATGTGTCCTTTAGGTCTTGTTACCTTAGGCCCTATCTACCCCGTAAGGGTTAAAGACGTGATTTATGTATGCAAGTATATCCCACGAGCACGAGTTTCTTGCGAGCATGTATGAAGCGAAAGAGGTATGTCAGGATCGTAGCAAGTGGAACAAAGTAGTCTCTGCCTACCCCTGTGGGAAAGAGACGTGTATGTATGTAAGTATATCCCACCATCTGTCGAGACGATACTTGTCCAGGTCCTCGGGCTTGGGCGGGAACATCTGCGGCCGCACCACCGTCTGCCATTTCTCCGGTACGTCCTCGTATTTGTCGTAGAACACCATGTCTTTGGACGCTGGTCGCCAGTGGGTCATGCCTGCAAGACACATATATATTTTTCTAACCAATACTGAAAACTAGTACCTACGCCAAATCTTGGGATTAGGTTGTCAAAGCGGACCCCAGGCTCACTGAGCCGTGGCAAATGCCGGGAAAAACGCTAGGAAGATGAATACTGAAAACTAGAACACATAGATACATAAATGTGATGCCTGTCTGCTTTCACCCCTACACTACTCATAGCACATCTAGCCGGTTATGGGCGGAAGTGAAAACTACACACAAGCACACTCGCGGAAAAAGAAAAAAAAGCTTTTTCTACACGAGATTCAAATTGCGGTCACTTGATAGAACGCATTGTTATTCCACACCTTATACCACTAGGCCAAACTAGCTTACGTGTGACAGAAATCTGACTGACGCGAGTTTAACATTTCTTACCCATCCCAAAAAGTTTACATACATACATACTTACATACCGTCACGCCTCTTCACGCGTAGGCAGAGACTACTTTGTTCTACTTGCTACGATCCTGACATACCTCTTTCGCTTCATCCACATTCATCAATTTCTTCATAAATGCTCGTCGGTTTCGGGTACTCCTGACCTGACCTTTTTCCAAAACGTCCCAATTTGATCACGGAACGTCCGTCTAGGCCTTCCCCTCCCAACGCACCCATTCACACTCCCCATATAAATCTTTTCTATCCTAGTCACTATATCTACTTTCACACCAGCACGTTCCCATATCACACTATTCCTTATTCTATCTTTCAGTGATACACCTTCCATACTTCTTAACGAAGAACTTTTCACTTCAAAAAGTTATCAAGCCTACCTGGATGTGACTTAAGCCCCGTCAGGTCGTTCCTGGCGTCGACGAGGCTGAGGCTGCCCTCGGCCTCAGCCAGCATCCTGTGCAGAACCGCTTCGTTCTCCACCGGGTTGAAGGAACAGGTGGAGTATACCAGTCTACCGCCCACAGCTAGCAGCTCGCAGCCTCGCTTTAGCACACGGTACTGGATGCTAGGATAAAAGGGGGTTGTTTTGTATCTCAGCTAATAATCATCATTATCATCATGTCAGCCGGAGGACGGCCACTGCTAGACATAGGCCTCCCCCACAGACCACCTACCCCATTAGACTTGTAATACAGGGCGGCATTTTCTGGATCCTATTTGCGCAATTGCGCCTATAACTTCGAACGCAAACGCGCGCTCATTCAGTAGTGACCAGGAAACAGACCCGTAAGCAGCGTGTTAGTGTGACCTAAAAACTACAATAGTAAAATACAAAAAAATGCCAGTTTGCACTGTAAGGTGGTGTGAAAGCGACTGTCTCAAAAATAATTACAAGAAGGATAATATTAGTATTACGTTTCATCGGTAAGTTCAAAGTATAATAATATAATACCTTAATAACAAAAAATCACGGAGCTCTAATAACACTGGTCGCTAATAAGTACCAAGTCTATGTTCGTCCTTGTTTAGCACGCTGTGCGTCGCATTACATCTCTTTCTTGCATTTCAACGTCATGCGTAAGTAGAGATGCGACCAAACCGTATCGATATTATTCATTCATTCAATTTGATTGTCTTTCATGTTATATAAAAATCTTGTTTACTAATTACTTTTACAATCATTTCATTAAGTGATTGATTTAATTCACGTAAAACTTATTACTAGACAGTATGAAGTTATTAAAATGATTTCGTTCGTCAATTTGTCTATTTAATAGCTTTTGACACTGAAACTTCGGAACAGATTGTCATGTAATTTTTTTCACTCGTGTTAAGCGACGTGAATCAACTATGATAATAAGACCAATGATAGTTAACAGAGTGAAGATATGTTACGTTCCTAGTAAATTGTGTTTGAAAATAGTCGCGGTTGGATAGTTGTTTGTCACGTCACTGGTGGAGTTGTTTGAACAAAGCGGTTTACCCTCCCAAGTTATCACTTCACCAGCGCACATTGCTCCCAAAATCTAACCGGCCAGTAACTTATCGATATACAATATCGACATGCCCTCATCTCTTCCGTAACGTCACCCCTGCCGCCCGCTTACGTCGCATTCCGCCAACGTCGGCAGAAGTGTTTGCTTAGAAATTCGTAAAGATGGCATGTCTCTGGGGTAGGTGGTCTGTGGCCTCCCCCGCGGCTCTCCACTCGGACCGGTCCTGTGCCTTCCGCATCCACCGCGATCCCGCGATCCTGATCAGGTCGTCGCTCCATCTTGTTGGAGGCCTACCGACAGCTCGTCTCCCAGTCCGCGGACGCCACTCGAGAACCTACTGACCCCAAGGGCCATACCATAGCGTCCTAATTCCGACTCAGTTCAGGTTTTAGCTGTCACTTTTAGTATGGATCTGACAGCGAGCGAACCTAAACTGAATCGCATTAAGACGTCAGTAAGGCCCCAGCAAATAGCAATGTATCATTACTATTTAGTAATGACATTATATGGTAGTTTCGATAGCAGAAGAGGTCTACGAAATACAGCGTGTTACATAAGAACATATTTTTGAAGATTGCTGAAAGTATAAGCGCTAACGAACTTAAATTGGTATCTTTGGTTAAAAAGATAAAGTTTTTTTTTCATACAAATTAATTCGGCACGCAATGTATAGGTAACCAAACTACCAATTGACATGATCGCGTTGAAATTTCGCTCTCAGTGACAACCATGACACCTAAACGTCGAATAAATGTTTGCATTAGATTGCTGCTCGAGATTATTTGTAATTATTTGATGAAACGCTTCTCGTGGTCCCACTGCAGTCATGTCAGGCCGGGTCCACTCCGCACTGTAGGTATAAAACTACAAGTACGCGCGGCGGCTGGCCCGGGGCGGTCAATCAGTGGGTCGCCGCGCGCTGCTTAGTTCGCACGCGTTGATTCTCGATTTCTCGCGCTTCCGAGTTAGGTAGTCAGTCAGTCATTTAGGACAAAGCATTTCATACATAATAGTATGTATGTATAGATCATCGTAATTTGAGTTCTTTTTAGGAATAACTAAATTGAATTTCCTCTAATTGCGAAAATAAACCACCTACATTCTTATTACTTGTAAAATTAATGTGTTTTATGTACAATAAAGAGTTATACATACATACATACATTAAATAATCAATGTTTGTAATGTTTGTAAGAATAATTTATTTACCTATATAACTGTGTTCTTATTTCATTCAACACACCTATTATTCATTTACCTATTTTAATAATACTTATCGTCTTTCACTCGCTTCACTCCGTTCTACCCGCTACAGTACAAAAAATATTATAATTCGTAAGTGACAACCTTAATTATGCACGCGGTGACGTCGTGAACGGCCATGGTTGAAACGGTTAAACTAAAAGAAGCACTCTCGCGTGGTAACACGGTTTATTTTTGCATGAATGCTTTGCAGGAAATGTGATGGAGTGGGGGCTGTAGGCTATTATCGCTGTAGGTAAAAATAACAGGAGCGAACTAGATTGTGCTTTATTTGTTCGCGGCAAGAGTTTTTATCTATTTAATCGGCTTCAGAGAGTGAGCCTTCTGTACTTTAGTACTATTACTTATTCTGTGGTCATGTACAAAATCCTCAATAAAGATAATAAAATTAGGTTAGGTTCGTTAGCTACCTTCAAATGCCCGAAAGACAAACCGAGTAGAAATAGGAGCCCCGCGAAAGCGGGGTTTCTTCGACCTGGTGGACTAATTCGACATTTTTACAACAGTGAGACATAACAGCGGGACCACAAGTCGGTAACCAAATCAAACTCACCCGTGCAAGTTGTTCCCGTTGCCGGTGGACCACTTGAGCCAGATGTCCGGGTTCTTGCGGAGCGTGGCGTCGCCGGAGCACGGCACGTCGCACAGCACCCGGTCGAACTTCAGCGGCACGGTCGCCCCCGGGTTCTGGTGGAAAGACCAGTCGGGAAGTGAGCCCTACTCTAACAATAGGGTGGGGCGGGTGGTAGGGCCTTGTGCAAGGTCCGTCCGGATCGCTACCACCATCTTACTCGCTAATCCTGCCGCTAAGCAGCAGTGCTTTGTGTTCCGGTGTGGAGAGTAAGACAGCCGGGAAAATTACGGGCACAAGAGGCATTTCATCTAAGTCCTCTAGGTTGGCAACGCATCTGCAATGCCTCCGGGGTTGCGGGTGTCTATGGGCAGTGGTGATCGCTTACCATCAGGTGACCCACTTGCTCGTTTGCCTTCCTATTCAGATTAAAAAAAAAAAAAAAAAAAAACTAACAAAATGAAGGCAGCGCGGGGTCATTTTATATTTGTTACTTACATAGACAGGTGAAGAATGAGGTGGTAAAAGCAATGGAATAGTGCGATAGCGTACACAAAAGATCCACAAATGGGTCGAATTGTATCCGTATGGACCCCTACATTTAAGATAAGATAAGATACATAGACAGAGAGTCAAAAAGGTTAGAGTTTTAGATTTGTTTCACCCTACTAAAATTATTATAATAAATGCGAAAGTTTGTGAAATAAGATAAGATGACAGCGAGCGAATCTAAACTGAATTGGAATTTAATCGCAGCTATCTCCTTTCCTAATCCAAATCCGTCCAGTCGTTTCAGCGTGAAGAACAAACAAACATACACACTCACTCACTCACAAACTTTCGCATTTATAATATTAGTATTAATGTGCAGTTGGTACCTGAGGGTCAGTGACCATGATGTTGGGCATGACGGCGGAGTCGTGGTTGGTGATGAGGATGTTGGGCGAGTTCAGCCGCTTGGCCTGGTGCACCAGCATGTAGCAGCGGCTGTTGTCCACGTCGTTGGCCATCACGAAGCCTGGTGGAACAAGTCAAAATATATCGCTGATTAAATGCAATACGGACACATTTCATGATCAGACACCATGCACTGGTCAGTAGCTATTTCTATTTAAGATCTCAGATCTATTTATTTATGACTTTTCTGTGTATACAACCCGCAAAGCACTCATTTATCATCGACATATTGTTCATAAAATGTCCCTATGTCCTTATATCCCTTTGTGTGCTTAAATCTTTAAAACTACGCAACGGATTTTGATGCGGTTTTTTTTAATAGATAGAGTGAATCAAGAGGAAGGTTTATATGTATAATACATGCATATTATACCGTGCGAATCCGGGGCGGGTCGCTAGTTGTTCATAAAATGCAAAAGGGACGCATTCCAAAATAATTCACTATTGCATCTATAGACCGACCGCTTAGCTTAGTCCTCGCCCGCGCGGATACAGGGGCGCGGGGTAGAACGACAAAGGGGACCGAGTGGTGCGGGCGGGTAGTGCGCTTGCCGCCCGCACAGAGAGGCCCCCGCGGTCGCCTAGCCTGCGCTCCTGTGCCCGCGCGGGCGAGGATTTAGTTAAGCGATCGGTCTATAGATGCAATAGTGAATTATTTTGGAATGCGTCCCTGTTGCACTTTACGAACGATATGTCGATGTGAAATGAGTGCATTGCGGGTTGTATACACAGAAAAGTCATAAATAGATCTGAGATCTTAAATAGGTCGTCAATGCATTAGTGTCATATCAACTGCCATAGTGAGTAAATTATGTAGTGAATAAATAAACAAATATACCAGCAAAAAATAAATTTGTACTTTGTAGTATTTCTACAAGAAACAAAGTGAGTTTCTTTACCTGTGTTGGAGAGGTTGACTTATTGTCGAATTTCATAATTCTATGTCCACATGAAGCATCTTACAGGTGTCACGAGTTCAAGAAGCATTTTTCCGTTTTAAAGGACAATATATTTTATAATATAAATATAGTCCTTACCAGTAGGTATCTTGTCTTCATCAGCATGTAGGAACTCAATCAGTTGAGCAGTTTTAGATCCGGGCGCCGCACACATGTCTAATACCTACAATAAGAAACAGAGTAGTAAAAGCAAGCCCTAGAAGGCACCACGAAACTACTGTATTGTAATGTCTTCCTTCTGATAGTACTAGAACTCTATAACTCAACAGGAGTTTACCTTATGGTGTGACTCCACATTGAGCACCACAGGCGGTATCATGGACACAGCTTCTTGCCGCGAGACGCCGCCAGCTGCTGTCTCAGCTACCAGGAAATTATGAAGTCGGTAGAGAGGCTCACTTCGGCGAATGTCTGTCCGAGACAAACGGAGCTGCCATGCCAGCCCGTTTGGATACCTGTGAAGAATTTAAGTGGAAAATAATGGTGTTGGTCTAAGATGCTGCTTAAGAACTACCTTCATCGGTTTGGTAACCAAATGAGTGTTTCAAATCAAGGTAATGTTAATGAATTTTTTTTTTTACATTATGGCCAAGACCATGCTAAAAAAACTCTTGTTTTCATAATTTTATTGACTTACTTTCCAAACAAAAGATTCCTATTGAAAGTATCACTACATAGTATAAAACAAAGTCGTTTTCTGCATCTGTCCTTATGTATGCTTGTTCTTTAAAACTAAGCCATGGATTTTGATGTGTTTTTTTAAATAGAGTGATTCACGAGGAAGGTTTATATGTATAATTCTACGCAGATGAAGTCACGGGCAGAAGCTAATTAAGCATAATGTGAAACAGTTGTGTTGCCTACTTTTTCTGGTTTCAGGAACTGGAGACCCATTTAACACGAAAGTTCATGCCTACAAACTAGGTAAAAGAGACCACAAGCGGATTGTAATGAGAATAATAATGTCATCTTATTTAATTTAACTCTGTTTTTATTTAATTTTTACACCTTCAGAAATAACTATTTTGAAGGAAGACTGTATAATTTCCATGAAAAATAAATTTACTTTTGCTTGTGATTCAACAAACTTTGAAAGTATCATTAGAAATTTGTACAGACCCGTGTACAAGTCCAACTCATATTAAATTGTCTTTTTTTTTAAATAAGTACATATTTCAACAAAAAAAGATGAATGTTTATTCCAATCATGTTAATGTGGCCTTTAGCTGCTGTTATAGGCTCTATTTCACTGGTAAAGGATATAAACTCACAGGCATATTTAGCAGAACACAAAACAAAGTGTAAAAGTAAAAGTAAAAGTATTTATCTGCAGTGTAGGTAACTATTTTAATTTTTTTCTGGTCAAGCATTAAGTATGCATTTTGCTTACTTTTTGTGTTCCGCTAAATATGCCGGTGAGTATAGACATATGTTTTATGTATGTACTTATTTGTATACCAAGGCAAATTAAATGGTTTTATTTCCTCTTCCTCCTCTCCCTCGTTCTTCAGCTTGACATTCAGCAGCTCGGAGAAATATTGGCTCTTGACAATATCCATCAAGGCGTCCGCTTCACACTTGGAGCCAGTGATACGGAAGGCAGTCGGCAAGTTGTCCCTAAGAGCCTTCATGAAAGACGGCCATTCTTCTTCCGGACAAACTTTTTGACCCTGATAAAAATTGCCCGCATAAAAAACAAATTAGGAATATAAAAACCTGCTTAAGTACAACTGTGCATAATTTTATAGATTAAGGGCCTGTTTCACCACTCTCTGCTAAGTTTCAGTTATCTTAAGTGTCAGTTACCTATGATTCCGTCTCTATTTATTTCTATGAAACAGACAGAGACATCTTCATAGATAACTATGATATAAGATTCTATTCCCCCTTTAAGATAACTGGAATTCAACAGAAAGTGGTTAATCAGACCCTAAGAATGAAACTTACTCTCAAATAAGCACTCTATCTTTGGGAAACATAAAAAAAAATTGGTTGCCTGTAAAGTCGGTATACGGGCGAAAGTTTTACGTGACAACGACTTTGAGTGGTAAAATAATTTTAATGTGAATATTCATTCGTATAGTAGGAAGAAGGACGTGTAAACTTGTATGCAGGCGCCTAAGCGAAATAGAAGCGCAAGACATGAACCGGTGTGTATGCCTATCTCTCTCACTCTCTCTCTCTCGCTCTGTCTCTCTCGCTCTTAGGCGGGCTAACTGTGCTCGAGTGGAAGGGACGCGTGCCTTTCACTTTTTATGTCTGTCTCTCTCGTTCTTAGGCGGGCTAACCATGCCCGCGTGCCTCTCACTCGCTCTCATTGTGAGCGCATAACGTGAGCGGAGCGTAACGCAGTTTCTTGAAGTGTCACCCGGCAAACCAATTTATAAGACGTTGTCACGTCAAAAATCTGATTTTACCTTATAATATTCTTCAAACGCAGCATTTTCTCGTACAATATCTTCGTAATGTTTACGTGTATCACCTTCAGGTTTAGGTTGTGGGTTCATCTCCTAAAAATCATACAAACAAAAGTTATTCTTATTGTCGGCAAGCTGGAGTCTGTCCACAGAGTTCTCCGATTTTTCAATTCACCTGTGCTTTTCTGTCACGTTTTCGTTGAGCAAATTTATTGACCTTGCGCATCCTTGTACTATTCCTCATTCTGCTTAAGTAAGCACCAAGAGTAGTATAATTACGTGAAAAATAAGAGAAACTTATCATTCAACAAACACAATTCACACACAATGTGTTGTTGACGTGACGTTGACTTGACAGTTTAAAAGTAAGGTTATGTTTATGTTTCTTTTTTCCGTTTTAACCCTTTCTGATAAGACGAAGCAGTGTGGCTCATACAGTTATTTTTAATCCAAGGAAAACTGTGTATAATACACATTTAACAGTCAATCGTGAAGCAAAATTCAGAAGTGTCATCATTTTGAAAAAACTAGACGGAAACGGAAAATAGACGAGAAAATGCACTTTATTAAATATACAATATTTTACAGAATGCCAGCTAAGACTGTATGGATTTAAATGCCTCTATTTCTCCTAGATAGAAAAATTGACACTGTCAAAACAAAAAGTATTGTACCCCTCGTTCGTAGATCGAAAAGTTTCCGTTTCCGAAAAGTAAACAATTACTTATTATCAAATATTAATAAATATCAAATTAAGTAATAAAGAGTATAAGGGTAAGTATTGTATAACACTTAAACTATACCATTATCCCGATTCAATATCAATTAGTTACACAAGCTTATTTTGTACAAGTACACATTCGTAGTTAACAGTGAATTCGCGGATAAAATTTTAAAGCCTTTGTTGCTTTGATTTAAGGTCTATTATGCAATGTAAGATAAAATAAAAGAAGCCTTTATCTCTTATCAAATTATCAAGACAATGAGATATTATTGCTTCATTCTTATCAACTAACTACAAACAATATATTACAGAGATCAGATACTAAAGTTCTATTGTCATAGACAGTCGTGCGATTTTAAAACACTTATCAGTTGCTATGTGAGTAATTTATATTTTTATTTTATGATTGAAATATTTTTATTGCTGAATCATGTTTTTCTCATACAGTATAGCTCTCATGCCATTTTTGAACATATTTAATTACTCATATTTAATATTCAGTGCATATAAATTTAATACTGTCTGAATAAAGGCTGAAGAAAAGTTTTTATATTCACAAAATCAAATACACCTACAACATTTTGAAAGTGAATTTTCATACAAAAACAGTGTGTAAGATACCTACGTCCCATTCCCATTGTTGTTTAAAATTATTATAAAATTAGACAGCCTATACAAGAGAGAAAAATTCAGAATATCACCGATTTCCACTTGAAATAAAAATAATAAGGTCAACTGGAAGAAATCCCTTTTAGGGATAAGTTCGCCTTTGTGCATTTGTGTTGTCCTGTATTCATCTTTTTGATGTGTTTCATGTACCTACAATAAAGAGTTCTACATACTTACACATCGATGGCCCAGACGAATAAACGTGCAAGTGCCATTACACGAAAAAAATTTTTTTGCTTCTTTAGCTTTTATATACCCTAAGGCACGCTGTATAATTTTTTAAGCTGGTATAATTTTCCGTTTATGAGAAATTACATTTTTTTCATTTATTCGTTGGTAATTTTCCATATAAAGTTACACACGAATAAGATTCCAAGAGAGTGTTGCTGTTTCAGTAATTGTGTTACTTAACACGAATATACGTGCAATGGCTGCTTCATGATTTTCTATAATTAATTTTTTTTTACTCAATATGGGTAATAATACTTTGCACGTTTATTCGTGGTAATCTTTGTTGACGAGATTAGTGCAATCTAGCTTTGACCCTTTGTTCACGTTAAAAATGAACAAGAACAACATTGCAAACGCCGAATGCAAAATAAAACGAACTACAAAAATAGACGATAATAATACATTGCACTAAAACAATTACACTTTTTAACACGAATAACGTTGCAATAAGCCATAACACAAAGTGTCTTGATAATTCATGATTCGAATAAAAAAATAAAGGGGTTTTTCTTTATTTACGGGAAAATGGACAAACATATGCGTCAAATATTTACACAGTTTTGTAAGTAATTTTTATATCAATCTAATGATATAATACACATATTATAACGGCTGCCACAACTAACGTAATATTTGTTAAAACTGATTTTATTTTTCCTGTAAAGTTGCTGTTTTACGATTACACGTTTATTCGTCTGGGCCATCGACATATTATCTATAATTTTTAAATTTGTGCAGACCATCTCACACCAGACCTTTTTTTACAGTTGCCGCATCATGGCTCCACCAACTGGCTTCCAGTTCGCTATTGACCGTGGCGGCACCTTCACGGATGTTTTCGCTCGTTGCCCCAATGGCAAGGTCTGTAACTTACGTCAAGATGACCCATATATAAATATATAAACACCAAAAAGGGAAAGTGCCTGTTATGGGACACCACGTGCGTCAGCATTTTTGCTTCAGCACACTTGGGTCATACCACGAGGGTGGGCGGGGGCGGCTGCTGAAATAGCAGTACTCAGAGCTCGCGAATTATTTGTTTGTCCTGCTTGCGGTGGAGACGACTGGCGTTGGGGCTCCGAGGCATTACTCAGGAAGTGGGGCGCCATCTGCGTGTGAGAGGTCTTGACCCTTGCTCCGGGTCGTTTCTGGTGCAAAGGTTGTCCATCGCGGTACAACATGGTAATGCTGCGAGTGTGATAGGCACCTTTGTGCCAGGTATGACGCGGGGCGGATTATTAGACCAATTGTTTTCTTTTTATGTATTATTTTATTGTGTTTTTTTTTGACATAATTTGTATTATTTTATAAAAAATGACAAAACTATGTACCTGTAGGTTCTTACCTTATAACTGTGGTTATATAAATAATTTTTGTTTTTTTTTATGCGAATAGGAAGGCAAACAAGCAAGTGGGTCACCTGATTGTAAGCGATCACCACTGCCCATAGACACCCGCAACCCCGGAGGGATTGCAGATGCGTTGCCAACCTAGAGGGCTAAGATGAAATGCCTCTTGTGCCCGTAATTTCCCCGGCTGTCTTACTCTCCACACCGGAACACAGCAGTGCAACCACTGCTGCTTAGCGGCAGGTTTAGCGAGTAAGATGGTGGTAGCTATCCGGACGGACCTTGCACAAGGCCCTACCACCCGCTTGTCGCGATAAAGTTGATGTGCATTGCATAAATCCATATTTTTGATTGTACTATATAGTTTGTGTTTGCTATCACTTCTGATTTCTCTATTGTGGTCAAACTCATAAATAATAAACCATCATAAATATAATCATAGAGAGTAAGAACTCTCTATGATTATAATAGCTACCATAATCGCACTGGAAACCTGAATGTCGTTCTAGGAGCTCATGGATTGTAACATATTCCCTATTTATTACCAGGTTCGTGTGATGAAGCTGCTATCTGTGGACCCGCAAAACTATGATGATGCTCCTCGGGAAGCTATTAGAAGGATACTGCAGGAGGTAGCTTTTAAATAATACAATACAATAGGTACAATTTTTTTTTGAAGTGAATACTTCTTTAGGAGCGCTGAGCACTTTTTGGGATGGGTAAAAAATGTTAAACTCGCGTCAGGCGTAAGACAGAGGGAGAGTTTAAATACCAGTATATCCTCTAAGAGCTTATTTTGAAATACGAATGAAGCTAGAGTCGCGTTCGATTTTTTAAGTACGTTGATTGCGTCGCTTGTACCTATGTGCGTTTGGCCTAGTGGTATAAGGTGTGGAATAACAGTGCGTTCTCTCAGGTGACCAGCTCAAATTTCAAGCTCAAAAAGGTTTTTTTTTCTTTTTCTTTATAGGGTTCAGTACCCAATGGCTAAAAACGGGAACCTATTACTATTTTTTTCTTTGTGCGCGAGTGTGCGTGTGTGTAGTTTTCACTTCTGCCGGCACTCCCGGAGTGCTATCCGGTATTTTTTTTGGATTTTATGGCCTGGTTGCATAGACCTTAAAGCCACAATACATATATTCTTTATTAAACACCACAAAAGTTCACAAAACAGTACAGTGATTTAACAAATAAATTCTAATGAGGGGAGGGTAGTCAACAGACGATCTCAGGATCAGGTATTAATTACTTTGTACATTGTAGGTCCATTATACCTACACATCTCTACACATATATATTAGAAAAGGATAGTTAATTTTTTTGATAAATTTATATTTTTGTTTTTCTCTCCTTCCTTCTTTAGGAGACACGTAACGCGCTAGACAAGGATGGAAAAGTGAACACGTCGCTCATAGAATCCATAAGAATGGGCACCACCGTCGCTACGAACGCCCTGTTGGAGCGAAAAGGTGCTAAAATGGCTCTGGTTATCAATAAAGGCTTCAAGGATTTACTGCTCATCGGAAACCAGGCTCGACCCAACATATTCCAATTGGTAAGTTGAAATTTAAAATACTAAAAATGCGTATTTTGATACTCCTGAATAAATTAAAATCTGTAGCTTAAAATATCAGAATTATCATTATATTATCTAGCTTTTACTACTTTGTTGGGAATAATTCGTTTATTTAATTTTCCGGCATAAAAGTAGCCTCTGTACCCCTTAAAAGTAGTCTCGGCCTACCCCTGTGGGAAAGAGGCGTGACGGTATGTATGCATGTAATGTATGTATGTCAGTGGCGTGGCGTCAAGTATATCAGAAGGCAAGCCGAAGGGAACTTAACTAGCCTTTTCCTCTAATTCTGCACAATAAATTGCCCATCTGCCTTAAAATAGGCAAGCCGGTGGGAATCGAGTTCTATGGACGCCACGCCACTGATGTATGTACCCTTTACAGAGTATAATATATCTCTGTGTCAAAGTTCATTCTGATCTGTTCAACTGTTCTGGCGTGAAAAATAACAAACATCCATATATTATACTTGTATCCTTACAGACTAGCATTTGCAGTATTAGTAAGATTTTTTTTTCTAAGTGACTTTTCATCGATGACGATTATGTCTGCTTATCCAACTCTTAAGTCTTGCTTTACTTTGGCCCAGCCAATCAGCACAGCAATCGCCACAGTGGCTAGGCGTTTTTGATAACGTAACGCGTTACGGCGCCAGTCTGTCTGGCTTCCCTTTCTCTGACGCATACGGCAGCGGTAGGCAGGCTCCTCTCTCACTCTAACCTACAGCGCTAGTCGTATTTCGGACAGACGCATCATCTTTACTCAGTGTTTAGTATGCGATAGACATACTGTTAGTAACTTAGATTAGTTTAAGTTATCACTTCTGTCGGGCGTCCCGAGATGCGCACGTTTCTTTTTTTGTTTAATAAATTGTTTAACATTTTTGCTAATAATTAACCCATGAATAAGGATTCATAAACACTATAAGCTTCTGCTGACTTAGCAATCGTTTGTCCTTATCTGTGAAAGGTAAATGTCAAAGTGACAGATAAGGACAAACGATTGCTAAGTTAGCAGAAGCCTACAGAGTGTTTATATGGGGGTAATACTGTTGCCAGGATATAAAGCGCCCTGACGTACTTTACTCTGACGTCATAGAAGTTGATTGCCGCGTCATACCCGCTCTAGAAGACCGTTGTCAGCTTGGCAACTTGAAGAAGTCTTGGAGAGAAGTCATAGGCATAACTGGAGAGAAGATGCTGATCATGAAAGAGTTAGACGAGGACGCTGTGAGGCGGGACTTAATGAGACTGAGGGAGAAGGGGATAGAGAGTGTGGCTGTGGTACTCGCTCATAGCTATACATATCATGAGCATGAAGTCAAGATTGGGAAGATTGCTGAGGATATTGGTGAGTGTTGATTGAAAGGGTGCCTAGAGAATTGAGGCCAGTGTTGGCATAGATTAACACCTTAGGCAACAACATTTAAGGTTGCATTATTAGTGCATTACAAAATTAGTGAAACAGCGGAAAACAATTGTACATTAAACATATTTGAGAAAAAAAACTTTTCGAAAATATAAAAAAAATTCTTTGTCTGTATGGCGGGTGGATTAAACTTGGCCTAAAGCAACATAATAGGTACTATCAACATTTGTTCTAAATGGAAAATACCCAAAATAAGTCGTCGCTTTGCTTAAAGCGTAGTCCACACAAAAGAAATCGCAGTCATCACATCAGCTAGCTACTCGTAACAATAAAAACCTTTACTTATACTTTCAAACACTTGCGTTTTTCGAACCAACAACAATTAGTAGCTTAAGGAATTATACCAGAACTACCCCATTAGACATTGCTTATAGGGATACTAGCTGTTGCCCGCGACTTCGTCTGCAAAAATTTTTTTCACTATCCCGCGGGAATTATGTAATTTTCCGGGATAAAAAGTAGCCTATGTTTTAATCTAGGGTACCAGCTATCTCCCTTCCAAATTTTATCCAAATCCGTCCATTCGTTTTAGCGTGAAGAAGGAACAAACATACACACTCACACACATCGTCACATCGTCACAAACTTTCGCATTTATAATGCTACTAGCTTCTGCCCGCGACTTCGTCCGCGTAGAATTAGCAATTGCTATGTTTATCGCTATCCCGCGGGAACTATACAATTTTCCGGGATAAAAAGTAGCTTATGTTTTAATCTAGGGTACCAGCTATCTTCGTACCAAATTTGATCCAAATCCGTCCATTCGTTTTAGCGTGAAGAAGGAACAAACATACACACTCACACACATCGTCACATCGTCACAAACTTTCGCATTTATAATATTAGTAGGATTTATATCTTCATCCACCTCACAGGTTTCCCCCTAGTCTCGCTTTCCCACGTGGTATCATCAACGGTGCGTCTCGCGCCGCGCGGCTACACGGCTGCCGCGGACGCGTACCTCACCCCCCAAATACAACATTACGTGCGCGGCTTCGCCCGGGGCTTCGCTAACAACCTGAAGGGGGCCAATGTGCTTTTCATGCAGAGCGACGGCGGACTGACGCCTATGGATCTGTGAGTGTTTACTTTGAAGTGAAAACTTTTTTAGGAGCGCTGAGCACTTTTTGGGATGGGTAAAAAAATGTTAAACTCGCGTCAGGCGTAAGACGGAGGGAGAGTTTTAAGTACCAGGATATCAGATCCTCTAAGAGTTCGATTTTTGAAGTGTTTTTTTGTTGAGTCGTGGAGCAAAAGTACTAGAGCATCAGCACATTGTTAGAGGTCTGTCAATATAGATGATACGTACGTTTTTTTTTGTAAGCGGCCAGTACGGTACGCGTCTTGAGTAGCAAGGAGGTTACAACATTAAAATCTAATCTAAGCTGGTGTTTCCACTTCTTCCGGCACTCCCGGAGTGCTACCCGTCGCTTTTTTTTCTGATTACGACCGGATGGCCTAGTGGTTAGAGAACCTTAGTGTCTAACTCGGTCGCAATCGCCATCGTGTTCATTTTGACAGTTCTTGTATGAATGTGACAGCTAGCTGATTCCGATGCCAATTGTCAGCCCATACATGAACTGTCAAAATGGACACGATGGCGATTGCGAGCGAGTTAGACAATAAGCCTACTGACTATGAAGCTTGAGGTCCCGGGTTTGATCCCCCGGGGCAGATATTTGTATGAAAACTACGAATGTTTGTTCTAGATTCTTGGATGTTTTATATGTGTTTAAATATTTATATTTTTATCTATATAAGCATATTCTATTGAATCAGGCGTTACTTTGCGGAGGTCAATTTTAATGAACAACACTAAATATTTACCTTGCTACTCCGCTACTTACGTGCAAGATAACCAAGCCTGTGCGAAATATATATGTTTTGCATGCAATCCCTCCCTCCACTACTGCCACACAAAACACATAGAAATCCCATGAACTTAATTATCCCCAACACCACACAAACACTGACGCGCGTTTCAATCCCTCTACGGGATCATTCTCAAAGCTAAAGAGCACAACCGACAAACATATATATTTCGCACAGGCTTGGTTATCTTGCACGTAAGTAGCGGAGTAGCAAGGTAAATATGTAGTGTTCACTATATAAGCATGTTTAATCCGTTGTCTAGCACCCGTATTACAAGGTTTGCTTAGTTTGAGACTAGGTCAATAGAGAATATTTATAAAATATTAATCTGTGTTAAATACATATTTTTTTCTCGAATCTTTATTATCGTCACATTATGATGAAAAGGTATTTGTTAATTTTGTTGTTATTTAAACCCATAAAATATTATTTAAAAAGTGAAAACTAAGGTGGGGAAATTCAAATTTACAAAACGCGTCACCATTGGTCGAAACGGAGTGTGACGTCACATGTCATAAATTGGATTTATCGCCGTTGAAATTCGTAGTGCGTCGTGTAGTTTTTGTCAGAAAAAATTGTTTCAAACTCTATTCCTGTGGTGATTTCTAGTGAATCTATATTTGATGTATCTTCCTCAACCTGAAATTTATTTCAGATGATTAATCATCATCATCAATCATCAAAATTTCGTGAAACCTCAATATGAATATGAAAGGTTATAAAGAAAGTTTTACCGAACTTTTATAAACTAGCTTAGGTTAGTTTTAAACTAAGTTTTCTAATGTTTAAAACCTGTGATCTGTATAGGAATGAAGGAGTACAATAGCCTCCCGGCCTGGCTTCCTCCGGGTAGATATAGGTATTTAACAAAAATTATACGTATTATCAAAAACTATATTTTTATGTGAAGCGAAAGAGGTATGTCAGGATCGTAGCAAGTGGAACAAAGTAGTCTCTGCCTACCCCTGTGGGAAAGAGGCGTGACGATATGTATGTATGTATGTATGTATGTATATTTTTGTGTCGGGGCTAAATAAAAAAACTGGCCAAGTGCGAGTCTGACTCGCGCACACCTAGGGTTCCGTACAAATTCGGCTAGCTAATATAAAATCCATTTTTAGCAGAGTCCTGGTTCTAAGCAAAATGTATGCAGCGTGAGGTCATTTTATACTGGTTATTTACATAGAGAGATATTATAAATTTAGATTTTGAAAAAGTAGTTATTGTGACATAATTGTAATAGTTAAATATATATTATTGCGGACTTTTTTGTAGATATTGATGTCTTCTGTAAAAGTGTGGTACATCACTTTGCTATATTGTCAACAGTTTCCGCAGCCGTACGTAATATAAGGAATAATTTGGATTTTTTTTCACACCTTGGGTGACATTATCGAAGTTTTCATACGGATCCCTAACTTTTGAAAATATTCTATAGCCTATTATGTTACTCAGGGATAATGTAGCATTCTAATGATGTAAGAATTATTAAAATAGGTCTAGTAGTTTTTGAGTGAATCAATAACAAAAATAAAAAATACAAAAAATTCTCATTTTTCCTTAATAATATTAGCGTAGACAAACACGGGATATGACAAATGACGTCATCAAAAGCGCGCGCTTAATGGCGGCGTTTTGAACGGCGCAAATTTATTCGATGTTTTAAATTTTACTTAAAAAAATAATTTGACTATTTTCAAGCCTGTTTATATTTTTTTCTGTGTTATAGAGATGCAAATGATTATTATAAGTAATAAACAAAAAACATGAATATTCCCTATTGGTGTCAATTGTCCCGAGAAATTTATTTATTTATTTATTCTTTTTAAGGAAGAAAAACCAGTGAAAAGGTCAGGTAGGGAGTTTAAAAAAAAATGCGCATCTTTGAATATTTTGGTTATTTCTAGAAAAGTAATGTCTAACGTACGCGAGTAAACGCTAGCTTAAATAATACGGGCTACGACTACGGAATAAAGACTTACAAAATTCACTAATAGTACTTCATCTGGTCTTTCGATAAACAATTTGCAGTCAAGGTCATCAATCTAACTAATATTATAAATGCGAAAGTATGGATGGATGTTTGTTTGTTACTCAATCACGCCAGAACGGCCCAACGGATCTGGATGAAATTCGGCAAATAGATAGAGAAAAGTCTGGAATAGCACATAGGCTACTTTTTATCCCGGAAAAATGCGTAGTTCCCGCGGGATAGCGATAAACGAATTCTTTGCAGACGAAGTCGCTGGCAACAGCTAGTATAATAATAATAATAATAAGGTAACAAGTTATGAAGTAATACATACATACATACCGTCACGCCTCTTTCCAACAGGTGTAGGCAGAGACTACTTTGTTCCACTTGCTACGATCCTGACATACCTCTTTCGCTTTATCCACATTATCAAATAATGTCAAATAATGATAGCAGCTTATTGTCTAGTGGTGTACTCGAAACTATCGACAGTGTTTATGGCCTGGCTACAAGTGGTTTGGCCATGTCATATTTAAAGAAAAAAAAAAGATTATCATAATCAAGGTTTGTTACTTTATATATTATAACACTAACTTATATGCTGACTATAAATCGTTCCAAAAAAAATACATCAAGTCGAACATAGAACCTCCTTTTTTGAAGTCGGTTAATAAGAGTATGAAATAAGACACAAGTGTATTATTTACATACATGCATAAATCCCTTCTTTATCCGTTACGGGGTAGATCACACAGTAGATGACACAGTATCAGATTCTACCACTTGCTTGTAGCACCAGCGTTTCGCACTCTGCTCCTTCCAAAGCACTCTATGCGACTTCAGCATCAAAAAGAATATGTTCACGATCAGTATAACAGTCGTATCTGTCAACAACATACTAGACAACTTGACATGAAGCGGAATGTCGAACACGTGGATAATTAAGCCCCAAACAAGCAAATATGATCCTGTGACTATAAAAGCGAACGTAGATAAAATAACATTTTTACCGACGCCCCGCTCTGGTTTGGATAATGTGGGTCTACACAAAACGAACAACACATTCAAGTAAAGGGCAGTTCTCCACAAGGTTCATTTTTCGTATGACTGGACATTAATTGTAACTGACTGATTATTCAGTACACCAAAATCATTATTTAAGCACGTTATTAACCAATGCAAAAGGTGTCCTAACCATTTTTAAGCTTAATCCTCTATAAAACAAAATATTTGGCAAAAAAGTGGAAAACAAGCCGTATTTTACATGCGGCCAACCTAGTCACCAGACTTAGAAGTTGATTAAAACATAGAGTACAAACAAACCATTGAATATTATTTTTATACATAAAAAACAGATAAAAAATGCTCAGTATTAAATAATAATTACGCTTGTAAATTAAATGTAACATCAATAAAATTTACTTCAAACAACGTGTAAAAAAAATACGTCATTGTTGGATGCAGCTATTGTTTGTGAATTTTCTTAAAAACGAAACGCATTAAACGGCCAAAATACAGCCCCCAGCGTTCGTCTCCCGCCCCTCCGTCAGCTCACGGCACGCGGATGAGCAACACACGCCGCGTTACGGCCAGGCAAACACCGAAAAAAGTTCTTCCATCTTTGTAAATATTTTCGTCATTGTTATTTTAAACTATTTGTCGATGATAATGCATGATATTTAAGTGAGTCCTTAACTATGTTTAAGCAAATTTAGGTTTGATGCTGTCGAAATAAATATTTTTAGTTCGCATTAAAAACAAACGAGTTCCAAGAGGTTTCATTGAATTTGTCATTGTTGGCTGCGTCATTGTAAGCGAAATTGAGAGGGATGACAATGACCCGTTTCGCCTCCAATGATAAACCGCAAAACCTACAATGACATTCGTATCCAACAATGACGTTTCGATATGACATATCATTATAATGATGCTTACGGGATCCCTCCATTTCCCATAATTTCATTTGTACTAATTTCATTTGCCATAATGGTCACTGGCTATAACCTTCATTTGCCCTAATATCACATGCCATAATTTTTGAATGCCATAATACTCAAACGTCATAATGTTCAACATCCTTAATATTAGATACCATAATATCACTTTCCATAACGTTCAAAATCACTAATATTTCATGCCATAACAATCATTTGCCATAATTAAGGAAAAAACAGATACAGACTGTTGAAACTTACTGCTACCGAAACACGGTAGGTTCGTTAGGTTTCTTGCGACCCTCAGAGCAGAAATAGAAGCATCCGTAAGGGCTCGGGGGGCTCGGGGGGCGGAGCCCCCCGCAATATCAAATCACAGGCCACACGACTGGTCAATTAATATACAGGTTAGGTTAGGTTAGAATGGCGTCAAGGCGCGAAGCGCCAAAACTTCGCCTCAGGGTCATTCAGTTCATATTAATATTTGGTTTCTAGACATAACATCTGTAAAACGTACTTAGATAATAGATTATCGCAATACTTAAAATTACAAGAATCAAAATTCTGGGATTTTTATGGCAAATAATTATTATGGCTTTTGAATTTTATGGCAAATGATTTTAGGACACTTGATAATAGGAAAAATGAAATGTATGGCAAACGTATCGTTATAGCACCTAAAAATTATTGCAAATGAAAATATGACCAATGATCATTATGGCACAGTGTTGGCATCAATCTGAACTAAATCAATCCGGATTGATCAATCGAATTGACGCGTTAATCCGAATTGATTAATTCGAATTGATTCAATTCTGATTAACGCGTCAATCCTATTGAATCAATTGGAATTAACGCATCAATCCTCAATTCGGATTAAATCAATTCTTAATCTAGATTAACCATTAATTCCCTAAGATTACTTTTCAAATGTGTCCTTTTTTGGGACTTACTTACTGGACTTAAAGTCGATACCTGAGTTTCCCAGAGGTTCGAAAACATGTTCCTGATGTCAGTATTTCTTGAAATGAAACCAACCGATTGCGTTCAAATATCTGAGGTGCCCAAAGGTTTTGAAACATGTTTCCAACGCAATATTTAAGGCCCTGTTTTGGGTTTGGGACATTTTGGTGACTTTTCTTGAAATCAACCAATTGAGTTCAAAATCAATATCTGAGGTGCCCAAAACATGTTCCACATAGGTATTTGACGTTTTTACGACGTAAAAAGGTCTTTTTTGGACGTGTTTTGTAATCGATAAGATGTTTAGAAGGACATTCTTCATATTGCCGTCGGAAACATGTTTCGGATCCTTTGGTAAACTCAGACACCGCTTTTGAACGCATTTGGTCAGTTTCGAAAAATGGCCTAATTAAAAAGGACATTATTAGGTAGGTACATACAAAGTAATCGTCAATCCAAATTGACGATTGAGGATTGAGGATTGACCGATCAATTCGAATTAACGATTAGTAATCGTCAATCCTCAATCAGTAAGTTTAGAATTAGTTTCGGCAATAGTCAATTCGAATTGATTTTTCGCTAACACTGTTATGGCATATATATCGTCATAAAATTATGGCAAATGAAATTCCGGCATGTGAAATTAGTTCATATGAAATTCGAGCAAACAATAGAGAACCCCGGATTTTTATTAAATAGTTCGCAGTGTAGAAATAGGGACATAGACAAGTGGGAATAGGCTTATACATTTCGAATCATATAACTAGACCAGTACGATTCGAAATGTTAAGCCTACTAGCTTCTTAATTAGCAATTAATATGTTTATCATTATCCCGCAGGAACTATACAATTTTCCGGGATAAAAAGTAGCCTATGTTTTAATCTAGGGTACCAGCTATCTTCGTTTCAAATTTTATCCAAATCTGTCCAGTCGTTTTAGCGTGAAGAAGTAACAAACATAATACACACTCACTCACTCACATCGTCACATCGTCACATCATCTCATCGTCACATCTTCACAAACTTTCGTATTTATAATATTAGTAGGATAACTAGACGAGTTGTAAAATTTTATAGCGGTTGATTATTTATTAAACAAATCACAAAATCATAAACTTTTATTATCATTTTATTCAGGTTATTTAAAAACGACAGTTACTGGTAAGTGCTTACTATGAACATAAGACCTTCTTACTTACTGACTTAAGACAATCGTCATTGGGGCCTACACCACGTCATTGCTGTTAGTGAAAATGTCATTGTGGATACAGTTCGTCATTGTAGGTCACTACTCTTTTGTTTTAATCTCAAATATCTAGCTAAATAATGTTTTTCATGAAGTGCCTCCCATATAAAACTTTAATATTAAACTTAAAGTATCATTTAAGTGTCATAATGAAGTCCTAGGACTAAGATAACTTTAGGCACAAAATTTGTTCGGGGAGAATTTTTCTGAGGAGAACTGCCCTAAAACACCAAATTCATCAAAATGAGCGAGTACATCACAATAGGTACAAATTTTCGTGCAAACACTTTGATCATCTGATAAATGCCTATTTCCGCAAGCGGCAGTATCCAGCCAAACATGTTGACGTACAAATACTTGTATTTCATCGTTTTTAAAAAGGCAAACACTTTCACAAACTCAATGTAGAACATCACAGTTGTGATCACCAACCAATGTACGAACGTTAGCGCTGAGTAAGCCACGCTTATTTTGTCTAAATCGAAGATCTCCGCTGGTTCCATGAAGATACCGCTGTAGACATTGGTGAGCAGTAAGCAGATGAACACGTAGTTTCTGAACTGCCGCCACTTCGGTATCACCACCCAGGAGACCAGACCAAACACAACACTGGTTACAGACAAAGCCACCACACATAACATGAAATAATGTATTGTTGTCGGTAATAACAATAACTGGTCGTCGTATGAAGCCATATTTCTCTGCGTTCGGTTTTTCGTGTGTTAAATTCAACGAGTGACTTTATTAAGGATATTCAAATGGTAAATCCCGTCGTATATATAGGCCAGAACCTGAATCCTGCTAATATTATAAATGTGAAAGTTTATGTTTGTTACTATTTCACGCTAAAACGTCTGGATGGATTTGGATGAAGTTTTGGTATGAGGATAGCTGGCTGTTAAGGCAAATTTTTACCCCGATTTCCCATGGGATTGGAAAAACCCGAATTGTTGTACACTAAAGCTACAGATTTGAAATTTGGCAGTCATATCCTTGACTATCATAAGATAAGGGTGGAATAAGAAGGGATTTCTGAAAATTCTCACGGGATAGTGAATAAATGGGATTTATAAGTTTGCTGCAAATGGGCACTGTGTGTTTGATATTTGCACAATGAAAGGATTTTTTTAAATTTCATATGGGATTCAAGGACGGTATGACAAAAAAAAGGTACACAATATAACTCGAGGTATTTTTCGAATTTCCCACGGGATAAAAGAACGGGATAGGAAATAAAAAGTTGATAATTGAAAACATGAGTGGATGAAGGGGGTATGTTACTCCGACGTTATCGGCGCAGACGAAGACGCGGGCAACAGCTAGTTAGATTATCATAATGCAATTTTGGTGCGCATACACATGTAGCGTTATGTCATGTTTTGACCGCATTTTGTGATTACTAAAGTCGTATTCGGTGTGTGGTGTGTCACCGCCAAACTTCGAATTTTGTGGTATATGTAATACTAGCTATTGCCAGCGACTTCGTCTGCAAAGAATTCGTTTATCGCTATCCCGCGGGAACTACGCAATTTTCCGGGATGAAAAGTAGCCTATGTGCTATTCCAGACTAATAATATATATATAGTTAAACTACATAATATATATATAGTTAGATGCTTAAATATATTATAAATAAATAAATGAATATTAGGGAACAATTCACACAAATTGATCTAGTCCCAAAGTAAGCGCTAGTAAGGCTTGTGTTATGGGTACTAGATAACGATATACATAAATATATTTAAATAGATAGAAACATTCATGACTCAGGAATAAATATTCGTGCTCACCACACAAATATATGCCTTTACTAGGATTCGAACCCAGGACGCTTGCTTCGCAGGCAGGGTCACTACCAACTAAACCAACCACGTCGTTAACGTCGTTATACGTCGACTGTTCCATTCTACCATCAGGGTGCGACCACACCGCCGCGTATACGCAGTGACGTGTCGTAGGCGTCACGTTTTCTCACCGTTTCTTCATACATTTTGTTGCGATTCCGTAACGACACCGTTTTTTAAGCGGCGGTGTGGTCGCACCCTCAATCGATGCCATCGATCGATGATCGATCGATTGGTGTAGTGACACCCTAACTTAACCACATGCTGAAGAATTTGGGATCAATTTAAAGACATAAGGTTTCCGTTATTGCAACGTTGACTTCAGAACCATAAATATTATTGTTGGAACCCTAAGAATGACATCAACATAATAATCATAACGTAGTATCATAATAATCATAAAACTAACAATGATTGTACTGCAGAATTTATAACTTCTATTGTTGTTAAAGCTATAAATAATGTAATACATTGTGATAATTTAGTTTAAATAAGTGACTAGGGAAAATGATACCTTGAATAGTTAATTAGTTACTATGAAATGAATCAAGAATTTCACTTCTTTATTATTTTATGTTTACTTTTCCGGTTTTACTTGTTAGAAATAAATTTTTTAAACGACACTGAAAATTAGAACACTGCAAAAATCCGAAAAGTAAAGCTATGGCCGGGAATCGAACTCGGATCCTCATTCCGTGATGCGTGCTATACCGCTACACCACCCATAGCACGTAACCTCGAATGCTTATTTTGCAATAGTCGCCAATGGCAACCAAACGCTAAGGCTCCTATGTCTGTTCGTCTGTCACGCGATATCTTTTGAACCGTATTTGGCAGAGACTTAGTTAAATCTGCTTTGGGAGTCTTATACGTATTAGACTATCGTTTCGTAAGAAATTGGGCCTAATAACACAAGAAATAAGGTCAAAAATCTCTGATCCCAAAAACGACTTATTTTGCCTTAGAACACTATGCAATTACATAAAAGCACTATAGAGCACTATTTAATCACATACAAGTACTAAGCATACTTATTTATTGTTGCAATTGTGTATGGAGCCTTCAGTGCGCGAGTTTGACTCCAATTTTGTCAGTTTTTCCTTAATTACGTCACTTTATAATTTCTCTGAATACAAAATGAGGTGTATATGATGTCATCTGTATCGATGTCGGCTGAGTACGCTAACTGCACAGGTCAGGGATAGTAGGAAATTAAAGGAAAATAGACAGTGAAATAACTTAAATAAATAGTTATTTGTGTCACAAGGGAGCAAAATGATGTATTTATGGCGAGGGCGCTACATTGAATCCAGAGCGTAATAACGCCCAAGATGAATATAATTTTGCTCCCGAGTGGCTCATACAACTTTTCACACCGAACATTAAAAAACTTGCAAAAAGAATTCTAAACATAATTAAAGAGCTACCAGCATAGGAAATGGCGTGGTTTTACAATTATCAACTTCAAAAAATTGCATTTGCAAAAAAACATTTATAAAAGCCTAGAACATAAAAGTTGCACTTTGTTCCCTCTTGACAGGGAGCAAAGCTTACTTTTCTGAATGAGAGGTGTGAAATAGATATTACTTTCAAGGTGGTTTGGGAGCGAAGAACCGGGGCTAAACCTTGATGGTGGAGCCCTCTTCAGTGTTTGAGAAACTTCGAATTCTTGTCTCAAGGATTTGGCGTCCCCATGAAACAGAGCCGCGGTTTGCCCCCTCTTAGGTGAGGGGCTGTCAGGCCCCTTGCTCCCCCTTGGTGACGCCCTTGATAGCAATTCTGTCCATTGTCCCAGGTTCAATGGCTCCCGTGCGATCCTCTCGGGCCCGGCGGGCGGCGTGGTGGGATACGCGATGACGTCATACCAGAAAGAGACCGGCCTTCCTGTCATAGGTTAGTCCACTCTGTGCGAGAAAGAGAAGCCTGTGGACGCTGCTCGTGAAAGAAAGATATCATGTCAACAAACGTGACGTTGAGCACTTTTTGGAATGGGTAAAAAATGTTAAACTCGTGTCAGGCGTAAGACGGAGGGAGAGTTTAAGTACCAGGATATCAGATCTTCTAAGAGCTTATTTTGAAATAAGAATGAATCGCGTTCGATTTTTAAGTGTTTTTTTTTTGTTGAGTCGTGGAGCAAAAGTACATTGTTAGAGGTCTGTCAATATAGATAATACGTACGTTTTTTTTGTAAGCGGCCAGTACGGTACGCGTATTGAGTAGCAAGGAGGTTACAACATTAAAATCTAATCTAAGCTGCTGTTTTCCCTTCTGCCGGCACTCCCGGAGTGCTACCCGTCGCTTTTTTTGCTTTCAAAATTGTTCGGTGTTTCTAGGTTTCGATATGGGGGGTACATCGACTGACGTGTCAAGATATGCTGGAACACTAGAACATGTTCATGAAGCCACTACAGCCGGTGTCACCATTCAGGCGCCGCAGTTAGGTAAGTTAATTGGACGGTCTTTCTTTTTAGGTTATACTAGCGACTCGCCCCGTGGTAGCCTAGTGGTTTGACCTGTGGCCTCTCAAACAGAGGGTCGCGGGTTCGAATCCCAGGCTCGCACCTCGGAGTTTTTCGGAATTTATGTGCGAAATTACATTTGAAATTTACCATGAGCTTTTCGGTGGAGGAAAACATCGTGAGGAAACCGGCCCAATCCCAATAAGACTTAGTTACCCTTCTGGGTTGGAAGGTCAGATGGCAGTCGCTTCTTTAAAAACTAGTGCCTACACCAAATCTTGGGATTGGGTTGTCAAAGCGGACCCCAGGCTCACTGAGGACTTAAACTCGGACAGATCCAATTTTGAAATCATGATGATTTCAGAATCGGATTTATCCGAGTTCTAAGTTCAGCTACACATTTGACTTTTTCATATTGTTTTCTCTTTCAGATATAAACACGGTGGCGGCAGGCGGAGGTTCCATGCTGACCTTCCGGTCGGGGTTGTTCGCTGCTGGCCCGGAGTCAGCGTCCGCCCACCCCGGCCCGGCCTGCTACAGGAAGGGGGGGCCGCTGACCGTCACTGATGCTAACCTGCTGTTGGGTGAGTTTCCTTATGATTTATGAAGTCCTGGTACCTCTGGTTGAGTTATTTCTACTGCGGCCTTATAGGCTAGTGTGAGATCGCCTTAGACTTTATGAAGTCCTGGGGCCTTACCGACGTCTTAATGAGATTCAGTTTAGGCTCGCTCGCTGTCAGATTCATACTAAAATAAGGCCCCTGGTACCTGTTTGGTGGAACTATTTTTTTACTACGGCCTCACCTGCTTTTGGGTGAAATCTCCTTAAGATATATGGACTCCTGGTACCTGCTTGGTTAAAACTTACAACCTTGCTAACCTGCTGTTGTGTGAGATCTCCTTAGGGTTTATAGACTTCTGGTACCTACCTGAAATTGTATTAATATTGTCTGTTCTTGAAGTAAATAAGAGCCGCCCACCGTCAACGGCGCTGAACCAGCTTTTTGTGAAGTCCTTACGATTTCTAACCTCCTGGTACATCTTACATCGAACGTTTCAATTTATGAAGCTTGTTTTTTGAAGGTCGTCTGCTACCGGAATATTTCCCGAAGATCTTCGGGCCGGATGAGAACGAGCCCCTAGACAAGGATGCCACGATAGCTGCCTTCAAAATCATGAGAGACGAGATCAATGGCTTCTTAAGAGCTGATGGTGGTAAAGAGGTCAGTTCTATATCAAATTTAATACGTAAAGGAACTGCTACCGATTAAAATAAAGCACAGAAAGTAAGCTACACTATCTCTGTTAATAGAATATTTTAACCCAGAAAAGTACTACTACGGGTTTTTTTTTAGATGACCATAGAAGAAATTGCGATGGGATTTCTCAATGTAGCCAACGAGGCAATGTGCAGACCCATCAGGTAAGTCTAGAGAGAACCCGTTATCTGGGAAGAAAATTTCTTCCTTGGCTTCTGGTTAGCTGACTTGGTTATCTGCGAGGAACAATAGTTATTTGTGTCACAAGGGAGCAAAATGATGTATTTACGGCGAGGGCGCTACATTGAACCTAGAATGTAGCGAAGGATTCTACAATAGAATCCTGAGCGTAGCGAGGAATTCTAAAGTAGAATCTAGAGCGTAATGAGGGATTCAAGTGTTAACGCCCGAGATGAAAATAATTTTGCTCCCGAGTGGCTCATACAACTTTTCACACCGAACATTGAAACTTGAAAAAAGAATTCTGAATATAATTAAAGAAACCATCATAGAAAATGGCGTGAATTTACAATCAACAACTTGAAAAAATTGCATTTGCAAAAAAACACTTAGAAAAGCCTTGAACAGAAACGTTTCACTTTGATCCCTCTCGACAGGGAGCAAAGCTTACTTTTCTGAATGAGAGGTGTGAAAAGAGAATTTTGGTATTAATGTGTTGAATTCGAATTCATTTGACTCGCATATTGCCTGATTAATTGCCTAATTAATCTACTTGACTATGTTTTGCACCAATACAGTTTCATGTGATGTGTATTAAAAGTCAGGAGTCAAATGTTTATTTTGCAAATAGGCCGCCAAGGGCTCTTTTACATGTCTTTTTTTGTAACTACCAGCGCATGTGTGGCGTTGATGAGTTTTGGTGATGGCCCATGTGTTGGTCCTTATTTGTGTGTGTGTGTGTGTGTGTGTGTGTGTGTGTGTGTGTGTGTGTGTGTGCGCTCGCGTGCGTGTGTGCGCGTGTGTGAGAACCTTAGTGTTTCATGGGGGCGGCTGAAAAACAGCGTCTGTTTGCCAGCAGATTGTTAGGTCTGTGTGGCGCAGGCATAAGCTGAGCTGCAAACCAGTTCAATAGTTTGTAGCATCTTATTGTTTACTTGTACTTATATCCAAATGAAATTGCAAGCTCCAGTTTGGTACTCCCAGTTGCAACTGATGCAAGTATTTTGGTACTCGCAGTTGCAAATATTTATTTGTTTGTCAGTGCGTTGACGACGGCGCGCGGGCACGACGCGTCGCGGCACGCGCTGGCGTGCTTCGGCGGCGCGGGCGGCCAGCACGCATGCGCGGTCGCGCGCACGCTCGGCGTCAGCACCGTGCTGCTGCACAAGTACGCAGGTGCGTGCCGCTGACGCCGCGGCAAAAACGCGCGTCACACGTTAACAAAAACTAGTATATTTAAAATGGCATCTATACTGCCGGCACGTATATTAACTCTAACCTCTGCTTTATTTAGTTGCCTCCCAACGCCCATCCTCACATGGCGACCTTGCCAGGCTAACGCGGCGGATTACGAGGTATTGCACTATCCCTGACTATATACGTGCCGGCACGTAAGGCTAACGATGACGAGTCACGTGGAGGGGATCTGCGCATCCACGGATACCGTATTTTATACTTCTGCGCATACAAGGTCAGATTAGACTTGCGTGCCGGCACTTATAGCAACGTTCCTGTGGCAGGCATTCTGTCGGCGTACGGCATGGCCCTGGCGCACGTGGTGCACGAGGCGCAGCAGCCGAGCGGCGCCGTGTACTCCCCCAATAACTTCGCCGACCTGGACCGCCAGCTCGACGTGCTGGCCGCTGTCTGCAGGGACAAGCTTAGGGCGCAAGTGAGTATTGTGTTGCCCGCGACTCTTGCGTATTCGCTTACCGATATCGCGCTAGAACTAAGTAAGTTTGCTTACCGATATCGCGCGGGGACTAAGTTCGCTTACCGATATCACGTGGGAATTAAGTAATTATAGTTAAGTTCGCTTACCGATATCGCGCGGGAACTAAGTATGGTTGCTTACCGATATCACGTCACGCGGGAACTACGTAAGTAAGGTCTCTTACCGATATCGCGCGGGAACTAAGTAAGTAAGGTAGGTAGGTAGGTAGGTTTTTGTACACACAAAGCAATCTATGAATGAATATGAATATGAAGGTCGCTTACTGATATCACGCGGAAATTGAGTAAGTTCGCTTATTGATAGCACGCGAGAATTGGCTAAGTAAAGTTTTTGGAAGAGGTGCAAATTATATTTTTATTCGACAGTCCACGTCTTAATAATCGAGGAACTGCAGCTCTTTTATTTTTATTCCCTCTTGTTAGTTAGAAATATTTTTTTAAGTGGTCGATTTGACATTTGTGAAATTTAATGGATGACCAGCTACGCGTGCCTAGAACTAGCTTGTAATAAAAAAAAAAACTACGTCAACCGTACGTCAACTGTCACTTTTGAGCCAAAAGTGACAGTTGACGTACGGTTGACGTAGTTTTTTGAGTCAAAAGTGACAGTTGACGTACGGTTGACGTAGTTTCTTTTTTATTACAAGCTAGTTCTAGGCACGCGTAGCTGGTCATCCATTAAATTTCACAAATGTCAAATCGACCACTTAAAAAAATATTTCTAATTAACAAGAGGGAATAAAAATAAAAGAGCTGCAGGTCCTCGGTTATTAAGACGTGGACTGTCGAATAAAAATATAATTTGCACCTCTTCCAAAAACCTTACTTAGTCAATTGAGTAATTTCGTAACTACGTAGCTGGAACTACGTAAGTTAGTGCGTTTACCGATATCGCGAGGGAATTCAGTAATTAAGTTCGCTTACCGATATAGCGCGGGAACTAAGTAAGTAAATTCGCTTACCGGTATCACGAGGGAACTACGTAAGTGAGTTCGCTTACTGATATCGCGCGGGAACTAAGTAAATTCGCTTACCGGTATCACGCGGGAACTACGTAAGTGAGTTCGCTTACCGATATAGCGCGGGAACTAAGTAAGTAAATTCGCTTACCGGTATCACGCGGGAACTACGTAAGTGAGTTCGCTTACCGATATAGCGCGGAAACTAAGTAAGGTCGCCCACAATCATACTAAACCTGGCTTTGTTATCCAAGGTTCTGTTATGTGATTTATGTATGTAAAAGAGTGCGACCTATTTACAATATAAACCTTTGATTTTGATGTCATTTAAAAAAATCTGCTACTGGGGCCTTACCGTGACGTCTTAATGCGATTCAGTTTAGGTTCGCTCGCTATCAGATTCATACTAAAAAGGACAGCTAAAATTTGAACTGAGTCGGAATTAGGACGTCATCGTAAGGCCCCTGGTCACTGTTGTAACTAGTGTCCACCCGAAGTTTTGGTTTCGGCCAATTTCGGCCAAAAAAGTTATTTCGCCCGAAGTTTCGGTTTCGGCCTGAATCCGGCCGGGCCGAAATCACTTCGCGGCCTCTCGCGGCTCTCGCATCGGGAGCGTTCGGCTTAATTCGGGCACGCTCGGCCGGGTAGGTATAGGTAATGCACAGGCGGCCGGCCCAGCTGGGCTGGGACTAGCGAAAGTAGTATGCATGCAGTTTTTTTGTTAAATAAAATAAATCCTTGCAATAACCTTTTACTTACGATTTGTACTGTAATTTTGAATATTTTGTTTGATATGATACGTCTTCAAAAATTTTGGTTTCGGTTTCGGCCGAAATCAGAAAAAAAACCGAATATTCGGTTTCGGTTTCGGCTTAAAATCGTGTTTCGGTCGGACACTAGTTGTAACGTAGTGTATATCCAGGGTTTCTCCGGCGGGCAAATTGTTACGGAGCCGTACCTGCACCTGCGCTACGCGGGCACGGACTGCGCGCTCATGGTGGCGCCCGTGCCGGCGGCCGGCAGCCCGGCTCCCGGCCACGGCGACTTCTACACGGCTTTCGTCACGAGGTATCACTAAACTGTGATTAGAATCCTACTTAATATTATAAATGCGAAAGTTTGTGAGGATGGATGGGATGGATGTGACGACGTGAGTGTGTTTGATCCTTCTTCAAGCTGATACGACTGGAAGGAGTTGGATCAAGTTTGGAAGGAAGATAGCTGGTAAGATAAAAACATAGGGTAATTTTTATCACGGAAAATTTCAAATTTCCCGCGGGATAGTAATAAATATGTCAATTGCTAATTCTACGCGGACGAAGTCGTGGGCAGAAGCTACTACATAATATGAATAATAATTACTTCCACGCAGCCGTGGTAGCCTAGTGGTTTGACCTGTGGCCTCTCAAGCAGAGGGTCGTGGGTTCGAATCCCGGGCTCGCACCTCTGAGTTTTTCGGAATTTATGTGCGATATCTCATTTGAAATTTACCATGAGCTTTTCGGTGAAGGAAAACATCGTGAGGAAACCTGCACACAACTGCGAAGCAATTCAATGGTGTGTGTGAAGTTCCCAATCCGCACTGGGCCCGCGTGGGAACTATAGCCCAAACCCTCTCATTCTGAGAGGAGACCTGTGCCCAGCAGTGGGACGTATATAGGCTGGTGATGATGATGGTGATGACTTCCACGCGAACTTCTAGGAGCGAAGAAAAAAACAGAATGTACCAGTTGCTTCTCCCACGCAGATGGTAGAATTAGAAGTCCACCGAGAGGATGAACGAGAATTATGTTATAGGCGACGCGGCTAGCAACACATCACTATTTTGATTTCTCTTTCAAATTGTACGCCCACAATTACGCTAGTGGCTTTTAGGCTTTGTTACTTTAGGCTCTGTCTACCTCGATTATTCTAGCTGGTTAATTTTGACCTTCTTCTGGTCGGATTTGCTTGAATTTTAGAGTATAATGTAAAGCTGGTGTCAATGTAATAAAATAATCGACTACCGCTAACAAATACACTTGGTGTTAAATATAGCATTGATATTAAAACAATTATTTCGAAACAGATACCAGAATGAATTCGGGTTTACCCTAGCAGAAAGAGACGTGATAGTGGACGACATTAGAGTGAGAGGAGTCGGGCTGAGCGAGGTTAGTATAGGGTTTCTAAAGAACTGACGTTAATATTTTTACCACAATTACAATCTGTGGGGTCTTAAATGGGTGACGGACGGGCGAATAAGTTCGCGTACTTACGGCTCGACGACTTTACTCCCATGTACTTTACTCAAAAAGTGCGTTTACTTATACTGACTGACACACAGGCGAGTAAAGTCGTCGAGCAGTAAGTACGTGAACTTACTCGCCCGTCTGTCACCCACTTTAGAGTAATGTACAGGCGAGTAAAGTCATCGAGCTGTAAGTACGTGCACTTACTCGGCCGTCTATCACCCACTTTAGAGTAAAATACAGGCGAGTCAAGTCGTCGAGCCGTAAGTACGCGAACTTACTCGCCCGTCTGTTACCCACTAGAGTAAAATACAGGCGAGTATAGTCGTCGAGCCATAAGTACGTGAACTTACTCGCCCATCTGTCACTGTCACCCATTTAAGAGTAAAATACAGGCGAGTAAAGTCGTCGAGCCGTAAGTACGCGAACTTACTCGCCCATCTGTCACCCACTTTAGAGTAAAATACAGGCGAGTAAAGTCGTCGAGCCGTAAGTACTTGAACTTACTCGCCCGTCTGTCACCCACTTTAGAGTAAAATACAGGCGAGTAAAGTCGTCGAGCCGTAAGTACGTGAACTTACTCGCCCGTCTGTAACCCACTGCAGTAAAATACAGGCGAGTAAAGTCGTCGAGCCGTAAGTACGTGAACTTACTCGCCCGTCTGTCACTATTTAAGAGTAAAATACAGGCGAGTAAAGTCGTCGAGCCGTAAGTACGTGAACTTACTCGCCCGTCTGTAACCCACTACAGTAAAATACAGGCGAGTAAAGTCGTCGAGCCGTAAGTACGTGAACTTACTCGCCCGTCTGTAACCCACTACAGTAAAATACAGGCGAGTAAAGTCGTCGAGCCGTAAGTACGTGAACTTACTCGCCCGTCTGTAACCCACTACAGTAAAATACAGGCGAGTAAAGTCGTCGAGCCGTAAGTACGCGAACTTACTCGCCCGTCTGTAACCCACTACAGTAAAATACAGGCGAGTAAAGTCGTCGAGCCGTAAGTACGCGAACTTACTCGGCCGTCTGTCTGTGTCTTTAGAATGCCATGGGTTTCGGGTACCATCGGCCGATTGAAATACGAAACCCATAAAAGTGAGTGAGACAAGGCAAACCCGAATGACATTCTAAAAGCTCACGGGCTGTAATTAAATTATTACTTCAAAATTTAAGTCGCGCTTTAATTTAGATACCATTATTTTCAGGTGGCTGAAGAGACGGCGCCGCCTAGCGGAAAAGGGAGCAAACCTGTGGCTGAAAAAGTAAGTGTATACTCGCACAATTAAAACAATGGGAACCTTTGAGCATGGTACTATAAAAGGGGGGGGGGGGGGAGACTTGCAACGTATGTATGTACAGTCACCAGCATAAATAAGTGATCATTTTTGTTCCTTGTCGCTTTCAGTCGTTACATGATTTCGTATGGTTTTTCAAACATGACTTTAAAGTGACAAGGTACAAAAGTGATCACTTATTTATGCTGTTGACTGTACCTAACGGAATGCCGAGGCTACTTTCGTTATTGTCCTCCATCTTCTTAGTTAACGTGGGCATACGTGGGGTTGTGTCGGGTTAAATAATAACGCCTGGATACACAATTACGTTTTAATCACTTCACACAAAATTATGATTAGATTTAGGAATTACACTTTATCACTACGGAACGGTAGACAGTCTCTACACGCACAAAGGCTGTTGGATCTTGTTATCCGTACGGCAGCTCGCAATCAACTGAACTGGCCGCCCGCCTGCCGACCACGAGGTAGGCTCGCCCCACCAACTGTGCTGCGTAGATTCTGTCAAACGCCGCCAGGTGGCGTTGATGTTCCATGTTCAAATCAACCCGAACACGACATACCTATGTTTGTTCGGGTGGAATCTTGCAACTCAATTTTGAAGCAGATATCTTCATCCGATTGAGCTGAAATTTTGGATACTTGTGTAAGTCAGATGACAATACAATAATCTGGTAGTAGAATTCTGGTGGTCCAGCCAGGGCCGTCTCCGCAGGAGGGAACTCTTCACCGGTTGGCCCGATTGATATTAAATTTGGTGAACACAAAATATTTACCTTGCTACTCCGCTACTTAAAACTTACTTTAAGTAGCGGAGTAGCAAGGTAAATATTTTGTGTTCATTGAAATGGACCTCCGCAAAGTAACGCCTGATTCAATAAAATATTTAAATTTGGTTCACATAAGTAGGACAGATGACAATGCAAATACAGTCAACAAAAAAGTATAGTCAGCAAAAAAACTTGTATATAAAATGAATTTTTTAGGTTAGGTTTATTTATTTGTTAAACACTTCACATGTTATTGCGAATTATTTCATACTTTTAATAAATATTTGTTTGATTTGTGAAATGGGGAAAGAGTGTATTTTACAAGTTATAACTCACGTATATACGTATTTAAAAGCCTACAAGTAAACAAAAATAACTCGACCATTCCTATTACATACAAACCGACAGAAAATTAAAAACGCATTCCATTGCGTTTTCGCGAAGGTGGCGAGACATAAGCGACCTGTCAAGCGCCGCAATGAAACGCTACTTCGAGGATATATCATGTTATTGCAGGTAGTAAAAGTGTACTACGAGGGCGGTTACCAGGACACAGCGGTGTATCTGCTGGATAAACTGCTCCCGGAACAGGAGATCCCGGGGCCTGCCATCATCATGGACAGCCTGTCCACCGCACTGGTGGAGCCAGGTCAGTTTTTGCATACAATACATAAGTAAATCTCGTTTTATCCCTTACGGATAGACATGCCTCGGGTACCAGCATGATTGTGGGAGTATAGACGGAAAGGAGAATCCAAATAGTGGTGGGTTGCTAGCCGCATCGCCTATAACATGATTCCTATGATTTTCGCCTTTACTTATAATTATATTACTTATATTGTATGTATGTTTGTATAACTCTTTATTTTATAGGTAATGAGATAAACAGACAGTATTACAACTCAAACAAGGTTTTTTTTAAGTTTTCTTTTTATTTCCTCTCAATGTCTGCAAAAAGCACTTAGCATAATAAACCTCGGCCGGAACGGCGATTGCTAGACTTGTGTAATAGATGCCCTCACCCTCGGCATTGTAACACTACTCGTCCAGCCATCGGCGTCGAGCCGGCCTCAGCAATAATTACTATTTTTGTCTAGATTGCCGCGCGTCCATAACGAAGCTCGGGGACATAAAGGTGACCATAGGGTCGGGGCAGCCGAAGCGCATCACGACAGCACTCGAGCCCATACAGCTCAGCGTCTTCTCGCACCGCTTTATGTCCATCGCTGAGCAGATGGGGAGGTTCGTGATTGCTTTTTATTTTATTACCTACCCCGGCGTCTCGCTGATTCAAAAGCTTATGAGGCTAATTTCTGCCTAATTCAACATGAAACTAGCATGAGACTCAAACATTACAAACGGGTGCAAATATATAGTCGTATGTTGAAACACTCGTTACGCTCAGGATTCTATTTTAGAACTCGTGGGTAAAATACAACTTTGCACCCTTGTATAACAAATAACTATTTTCTGTAGGGTGCTCCAGCGAACATCAATATCGGTAAACATCAAGGAGCGTCTGGATTTTTCGTGCGCTCTGTTCGGTCCGGACGGTGGGCTTGTATCCAACGCGCCTCATATACCCGTACACCTGGGCGCGATGCAGGAGACTGTACAGTACCAGGTAGGTTATGTGGACGTCTTGGTTTTATGCTCTCCTGGTACTCAGTGGTCGACTATATCCTTGTCTGGCTCCGTGTAAGCTAAACCCCCTTTATTCATAAACACTCTCGGCTTTTGCTAACTTAGCAATCGTTTGTCCTTATCTGTGAAAGGTAAATTCAAAGTGACAGATAAGGAAAAATTATTGCTAAGTTAGCGGAAGCCTACAGAGCGTTTATGAATAAGGGGGTAAGAGTTTAAGTAAGCTATGAGAGCTATGAGCTATTTATGGTTTTGGAAATTTGGTGATTTGATTGTCTGTTTTGTGATATCACAGATGCCATTTACTAGAAAATTCTACATTCCATTCCATTTGTTGTTTTGTAATCTTTACTCTTGCTTCCCAGAGTCCACCAAAATTGGGCGAATTAGGTTGGATAAGGTGCTAGTTTATTTTGTTTTGTAGTTAGAGTTATCCACAATCCGAATAGCTACAGTTACGATACCCTAGTTAGTGCTATATATATTCATAAAGAGTTACTTATGATAATACAAACTTAAAATTTCACTTTTTATCACCACAAAATTTAACCTTGTTATAAATCAAATGTTGATATTAGTCTTAAACGTATTAAATAACTATGTGCTATATGCTTTCTATCTTTTTGTCAGATGAAAGTGCGTGGCGACTCGCTGAAACCTGGCGACGTGTTGTTGGCCAACCATCCGAAGGCGGGCGGCTCACATTTGCCCGATCTGACTGTAATCACGCCTGTGTTCCATAAGTAAGTGTAATTTATACTCGTCTTACCAGGCTTGCCCTGAACTAAGAATTGGCGTCGTTTCATTCCCCTATTCTTCGTACATGTTACATTAATAGGACATTCTGAGGTAAAATAAAGACTATTTCTAAAGTAAAACAAACATGTTCGCGGCTTAGGGCCCGCCGCACCTAAACCTAAATTAATCCAAATTAATTCACAATATTTCAAATTTCTTTATATTCATAAATCAAAAACCATTTCGAGAGAAACACTTGTAGAACACAAAAAAAAATATTTTTGAATTTATTCGCACAGTATTTTTTGGAAAAATGAGCAAAATATGTAAAACGGGAAATGACGTCCAGCGGCCGGTCCAATACTGCCATTATAAAAAACCTTGTCTTCCGGGTTTCCCTTTGACATTTACAACTTTCACAACACAACACTACTGACAGCTGACGGTTAATTTATTCACACACCACTTGGCTTTGTTGCCATCGGGAACACTAGATAACTGTTTGCCGGGCAATAAGCTAATGTTTTTGCAAGATTTCATTTATAATCATATTTTTTGTGAGGTATTCTGTTTGAGTTTGTCAGCACGTTTTGACGTTCATCGACATTGACAACTTCATTCACTGTCAAACTATTTAAGCACAGGTTTTGTCGGTCAATTAATGTAATTATTTCAACGTTTTTTTAAGTGTACGAAAAAAAGCAGTGACGTCATTTCGCTAATACTTGACGTTTGTTACTTACGTCCTTTCTGCTTGAGCAACGATTTAAATGGATTTTTCCACGAAAATACAAGATTTTCACAAATATAAAAAATATGGGTGTCTTAAAATTGTGCGCTCTTTCCAGCCAGACAATAAAAAGTAGCACTTGAAAAATGTAAATATTGTCAATTATCCAACGTTGGTTTTACCAGTGCTGGTAATGTAACTTGGTTATGTACGAAGATAAAGCTGTTATATTCCGTAAAATTGTCCGAATGCGAATCTGAGTAAAATGAACTGCAACCTCGGGGGACCGTGCCGTTTTCTTGTAACTAAGCCACAGTCAAGCCTAGTTTTTGTATTTTTTTTTATTATAAAACAGATTCAAATACTCTTTTGAGTAGAGCATTTCTACATTTATTACATTTCACTTGTTTTATAACATTATTAATCAATCCTGGAATTCCGTGATTAATTTAATTGAAATTAGTTCAGAAAGACACGTCCATATGAAACTCTCGTGCTAAAAAAAATTTAGGTATACAGGCTGCTAGAAAATCAAATGCGGATATTTTTGTAATGTATGTTTATATTAATGCGGGTATACCTCTGTTTTACGGTAGATGTAAAAACCTTGTGACAGCTGTCAATAAATCAGTCTTGAACAACCGTGCGTGTTTGTGTAACCCCTAAATTCCACAGTGGCGAACGATTTGGTGTTAAATTACAATGCCCATCGGTAAATTGCACGAATTTAACCTCGCGGGAGGTAGTCGCGCTGGAGGCGGCGGAGCGTCAGGGGCGGCGCGCCGCGCTGTCGGCGGGCGCTGGCGCAGGACTCGGGCAGGGCGAGGCCGCGGACGGGCTGCATCGCGTGGGCGCCGGCGCCGGCGCGCCATCGCCCGGGCGCCGCCGTCGTGGCACCGCTTGCTGGAGATGCGGGAAAGGAGCCCACACTCCCAATAAGTGTAGATATAAGTCTTATGTGTGCGATAAGTGCAGTGAGAAAGGACATCTTTCGGTGGTGTGTCCCAAGGAAAAGGAAGTCGGCAGGTCCAGGTACCAAAATTGTATTTATAATGGTCCCGATTCTCTTAGTGACTCGAGTGATGGCTTATACCAAGTTATTTGCGTCAAAAATAACAAAGACAGTCCCTATTATTGCCAGTTAATGCTTGAAAATATAAGTGTTACATTTGAAATAGATACGGGCAGCAAAATTTCAGCAGTTAATAAAACCTTTTACGATACGCATCTTTCCCATTTACCTATTATTACCGATAAGATAAAACTGCATTCATACACGGGCGATGCTATTGTTCCGCTCGGACGGGTCAGTGTTAATGTGCAGTGCGGCAACATTGCCGCGCTGTTGCCACTTTTCGTCATCGACAACGGCGGCCCGCCTCTGCTAGGCCGCCGCTGGCTACGTGAATTACAGCTAAAATCGATTAATTTATTTCATTTATCAGATAAAGGTGCACCTATTGTAAATAAATTAAAGGCTGAATTTCCCGATGTATTTAATTCTGCTATAGGCACGTTTAAATCCAAAATAAAGCTTTATTTAAAGGATAATACGCCAGTGTTTTGTAAGGCCCGCCCCCTGCCCCTTGCTCTGCGCGCGCCAGTTGAAAAGGAGCTCGCGCGCTTACAGCGCGAGCAAGTTATTTACAAAGTTGAAAGATCCGATTACGGAACACCGATTGTTTCGATTGTTAAGAGAGATGGTACGATTAGAATCTGCGGAGATTATAAAATAACCATTAATAAAATGTTGAAAGACTTTCACTATCCATTGCCGCGAATCGAACAGCTGTTCGCAGCATTGAGCGGGGGCGAGCAATTCACGAAGCTTGATTTGAAAAATGCTTATTTACAATGTAACCTAGATGAAGAGTCGCAACCTCTAACCGCTATTACGACGCATTTGGGTACGTTTGTTTACAGACGCGCACCTTTCGGTTTAAAATGTTTGCCTGAAATGTTCCAAAAATTAATAGAGGAAACTTTGAGCGGGTTAAAGGGCGTTGTGGCTTTTCAAGATGACATTTGCGTCACCGGTTGTGACAAATCCGAGCACTTGACAAACTTAAGGTCGGTACTGCAACGGTTGCAGGAAGCTGGTCTTAGACTGAAGTTTGAGAAGTGTGAATTCTTCAAAAGCGAAGTTTGCTATCTCGGATATAGAATTAATAAAGAGGGTTTGCACACCGACAGAAGCAAAGTAGAAGCCATAACTAGGGCACCGGTACCTCAAAACGTATCACAGTTAAGAGCCGCTCTCGGTCTAATTAATTATTACGCTCGTTTTATACCTAATATGAGTGCTACTTTGCAGCCACTTTACTCTTTGCTCAAAAAGGGTCAAAAATGGAAATGGTCATCAGAATGCGATGCGGCGTTCGTAGCCATTAAAAACACATTGACTCACGCGCCCATATTAGCTCACTACGACCCTTCGTTGCCCTTGGTGCTTTCTGTCGACAGCAGCTCATACGGGCTAGGCGCCGTGTTGTCACACAGGTACCCGGACAGCAGCGAGCGCGTCGTCTGCTGCGCGTCGCGCACGCTCAATGACGCCGAGCGCCGCTACAGCCAGGTAGACAAAGAGGCCTTAGCCATTGTATTTGGCGTCACGCGACACCATCAGTACCTCTACGGTCGTCGCTTCACTCTCAAGAGTGATCACAAGGCGCTGAGCTACATTTTTGGACACGCAAAGGGTATTCCCCAGACTGCAGCCAGTCGCCTGCAAAGGTATGCTGTACGACTTGCTGCGTACAATTTTGATATTCAATTTGTATCAACAGAGCGCAACGGGAACGCGGATGCCTTATCGCGTCTCCCACTTAAGCACAAGGAATCGGAAGCCGCACACGACGACGCGACTTATATGAATTTTGTAGAAGACAGTTTTCCACTTAGCTATAGGGACATAGCTAGAGAAACAAAAAAGGACCCCACACTCTGCAGAATCTACGGATACGTTCTAAGCGGTTGGCCTACCGACTTAGAAATAGAAGGTGAGAAACCTTATTATTATAGGAAGGAAAGTTTATTAGTCGACCATGGTTGTATTGTTTACGGCTACAGAGTGGTAGTTCCAGCTTCTCTACAAAAAGCGGTGTTGCGGGAGATTCATGCTGGACACATGGGCGTAGTGCGCATGAAACAAATAGCGCGCAACTATGTGTGGTGGCCGCAACTCGATGCTCACATCGAAGCCCTCGCCAGCGGTTGCGCACCATGCACAGCCGTGCGCAGCGCGCCGCCGCACGCGCCACCAGTTCCTTACGTCTGGCCCTCGGAACCTTGGACTAGAATCCACGTGGATTTTCTTCAATTTGGAGGTAAATACTACTTTGTTATAGTAGATTCACATTCCAAGTGGATTGAAGTATTCTATATGAACAACGGCACGTCGGCAAGTTCGGTGAATTCTCGCTTAAGAGAGTGCTTTGCTAGGTTTGGTCTCCCCAAACAGCTTGTTTCTGATGGCGGGCCGCCATTCACCTCGGAGGAGTTTGAAAACTTTCTGCGGCACAATGGTGTTCAACATGTTTTGACTACTCCTCATCACCCATCCAGCAATGGCGCTGCAGAAAATGCTGTCAAAACCATAAAAAAAAACATTTAAAAGGCCACATCTGAAAACGAAGATATCGGTAAGGCTCTTTCTAAATTTTTATTCCAATATAGAAACAGCACACACAGTACTACAGAAAAGGAACCGGCGGTGGCGCTGTTGGGACGGAGGCTGCGGTCGCGCTTGGACATGCTGCGTTGCAGCACCGCCGACCGAGTCAGCGCCGCACAGCGCGCGCAGTTGCGCCATGCCGGCGGCACTGCGCGCGACATTCAAGTAGGTGACCAAGTACTCGCCAGAGACTTCTCTAAAAACGCAGAAAGCAAGTGGAAGCAGGGAGTGGTCACAGAGCAAACTGGAGCAGTCACCTACAAGGTACAAACCGAAGACGGTTCGTCGCATCGACATGCTGACCAGATTATATCGTCCCGGAAAAGTCGTCGCTTTTCTAATGCCCTTGTAAGTAATGACGATGATACTCCGGATTTGAGCAAGGAGGCAGAGGCAGTCGAGTTAGGTCCTAGCACTTCACGACAGTCTATATTGGACGGAACTACGAAGCCCAATTCTAATTCCGACCAAAATACGCCCCTACCTGCTATCCAACAACAGTATTCTTACAAGGATAGACTGCGTCCGCGTACACGTAAAGAGTAATGACATTACACTGCAGTGTGCAAACCATCACGTTGTTGTAAGATAACTAAACATTTTGTGTTGTTGCTTGTAAAACTAATACTAGACTTAAAACTTAAACTCATCACTTTAGTTTCATAATTTGTAAACATATTTTTATGAACGCTCTGATTACTTGTGTCATTGTGTCAAAGAATATTAACAGATTGTTTGATCTCGCTTATAAATAGCATTATTGTTTATATTCACAGGAGGAATGTAATGTATGTTTATATTAATGCGGGTATACCTCTGTTTTACGGTAGATGTAAAAACCTTGTGACAGCTGTCAATAAATCAGTCTTGAACAACCGTGCGTGTTTGTGTAACCCCTAAATTCCACAATTTTGAGGATCGATTGTTTGCATCGTGTTGTTAGTCAGTTTAAAGCATGCAATTAATGACAGTGTCTAATGCAAGGATGATTTTATTTGAACAGGTAATGGTAATTATTATTTTTGTATGTAACAATAAAATATACTCCACACAATACTTAAATAATTTATGTTTTTTATTGATTCTTAGGTTATTATTACCCTGAAAATATCCGCACCTAATTTTCTAGCACTTTATATAACCGCCCGAAATCCGATGTTTGCCACTACACCTGTAATTGTTAGTGGTGTGGGTCGTCCGATCTTCTTCGTGGCGTCGCGCGGCCACCACGCGGACATCGGCGGGCTGACGCCGGGCTCCATGCCGCCGCATTCTGTCTCGCTTGCACAGGAGGGCGCCGCCTTTAAGTCCTTCCTGCTCGTCGACGGCGGCAGCTTCAACGAGAAGGAGCTCACTGAAGGTATTATTTAACGATATTATACACGGTAGGCGTGAGCATTGCGAGATATTTTAACATTGTATTCCTGAGGTCATAGGGAGTAATAGTATTTTATGCAACAGTTGTATAAGAGAGGTCAAAAGAGGCGAGAGGTGTGGGTTACGATGTGAGCGTAGCGAACATCGTAAAGAAAGACACCACGTGCATTTTTTGACTTATTTATACAACGTTGCATACAATAATTTTTCTACGACTTCATTAAAATTATCATCATCATCGTCATCACATCATTAGCATTTGAAAGGTGATCAGCATTGGACCTAGGCGTATTTTCTGTTAAATAAAACATAAATAATGCCAAACTCGGGCTCAGAGCGACCAAATTACCCGAAAACGACAGCCATCAACATTTACATGACAAGTGTCAAATTATGTCAGTAAAATTGAAATATTGTACACACTTTTTTATTTTGTTTGCTTTCTAAATTGCTAACACCGTATTTTGTCCTAAACGGCTGAATGGTTTCTGGCCTTAGTCCGGACGGACAAAATTAAAAAAAAAAATAACTACTATAATGTTAGAAAGCTACTGTATTGTGAATATTATAGTAGAGTTGCGGGACATAGAGCATAGACTTGTCTCCAGTATATTATGTGTATCATTATATTGGTGTTGGTGACCCTTTAACTGTCAAATAAAAGTACTGGAGTAGGAAAAAAATGTTATATACACCTTGGTCGAAATATGCGCTTTTAAAGACCCAGACAGACGGGCGAGTAAGTTCGCGTACTTACGGCTCGACGACTTTACTCGCCTGTACTTTACTCTAAAAATACGCGTAATTAAACTGACACACAGGCGAGTAAAGTCGTCGAGCCGTAAGTACGCGAACTTACTCGCCCGTCTGTAACCCACTTCAGAGTAAAATACAGGCGAGTAAAGTGGTCGAGCCGTAAGTACGCGAACTTACTCGCCCGTCTGTAACCCACTTCAGAGTAAAATACAGGCGAGTAAAGTGGTCGAGCCGTAAGTACGCGAACTTACCCGCCCGTCTGTAACCCACTTCAGAGTAAAATACAGGCGAGTAAAGTGGTCGAGCCGTAAGTACGCGAACTTACTCGCCCGTCTGTCACCCACTTCAGAGTAAAATACAGGCGAGTAAAGTAGTCGAGCCGTAAGTACGCGAACTTACTCGCCCATCTGTCTGGGTGTTCAAATTCATTTTTATGGGCATGCTTCACATAATGTTGACCGTGGATTGATGAGGACCCGGATTCGATTCCGGCCGTGACCTTACTTTTCCGATTTTGCTATAGATGTGTTTTAGTTTTCAGTGTCGTTTAGAAATATAACTTATAACGAGTTAACCGTAGAAATAAACATAAAAATCAAGAAGTAAAGTTTCATTACTTTTTTTTAACTGGAAACTGAATATTTTTTGTTAGAACTGATGAAACCAGCGAAGGAAGAAGGCTGTTCGGGCACCAGGAACCTGGCCGACAATCTGTCGGACCTGAAAGCCCAAGTCGCTGCTAATCAAAGGGTAAGTGAAACCTTAAATATTAGATAAGATAAGATCATTCAAATAGATGACGCTTCGCGACAAATAATCGCATAGTAACAAGGTCACGTGACAGTTGGTAACAGATAGAAAAATTCGAACGCTTACTCACCTGCTATGGGTGGTGTAGGGGTATAGCACGCGTCACGTAATGACGAGGACCCGGGTTCGATTCCCGGCCATAGATTTACTTTTCGGATTTTTCTATGTATTCTAATTTTCAGTGTCGTTTAGAAATTAAATTTCTAACGGTATTACCGTAAAAGTAAACATAAAAAATCAAGAAATAAATTTCTTGATTCATTAGATATTTCAAATAAAGATACTAAAAAATAATAAAAAGACAAAATTGTGGCGACTGCCTTATTTTTATGTATAGTATTGTAAATAGTCTTAAGTAAGTTTTGTCATTGACTTCCGATTCCGGTTTCTGTGGAAACTGGGAGTTTGGCAAAACTCGCGCATGCGCGCGCGCTCTTCTAGGTAGGCTTGCATGCGCGTAGTTGCTTTCCTATGTCGCTCTGTTTTAATATTGTTATTTGTAAATACTTTGTGTAAATAAATTGTGTATACAGTGTACTGTGTGATTTTTAATATATCGCAAAACGTTTCCTATAAAATAATAAACTAACATTCAGCACTCAACATAATAAGAACTACACCGAACTCACTCAATTAGCGTAATAATTACTAAATATTGCCCTTGCATCGAAGGTAACGCCGTCTAAGGTAATGAAGATAATGCTGAGACTTAACTTTTTATGACAACGGAACACAGTATCGATGCTGCATTTAACTTATCCAAAGTTGTTCCGGTTTGTCCTTCTGTTAGGATAATAATTGTGGGACGACAATGACGCGTGAACCGAGCGGTCGAAACGCTTGAATATTGGCCCGCCTACCTCGTGAAGGATAAAGACGTGATATATGTATGTGTAAAAAAAGCTGTGGTAGCCTAGTGGTTTGACCTGTGGGCTCTCAAGCAGAGCGTCGTGGGTTCAAATCCCGGGCTCGCACCTTTGAGTTTTTCGGAATTTAAGTGCGAAAATTACATTTGTAATTTGCCATGAGCTTTTCGGTGAAGGAAAACATCGTGAGGAAACCTGCACACATCTGCGAAGGTGTGTGTTAAGTTCCCAATCCGCACTGAGTGCGCGTGGGAACTATAGCCCAAACCCTCCAATACACGGAGGAGGCCTATGCCATGAGGCACGCCGAATTTCGCGACAATTTAATAAATAAATAAAAAATAAAAACGACAATAACAACAACATGTACTTACTGAAATTGTAGCGAATTCGGAATAAAAAGGCTTATAAATATAAATAAATAAATATGTATGTGTGCAGGGTATCCAGCTGGTGGGAGAGCTGATCAGCTACTACGGGCTGGAAGTGGTACAGGCCTACATGGGGCACATACAGAAGAACGCGGAGCTAGCCGTCAGGGACATGCTCAAGGTGAGCGCCATATGAACCACGGTGTGACCCAGTGGTTGGCATACTTTTTTAATGCGAGGAAGAGGGATGGGGGGCAAAGCTTAAGAAAGTCTAGAGGGCCGGAATTAGTAGAATCTACTTTAGACTTCTCGACCGTCAAAACGTAATTGACAATATTTCAAAAAATTTCATTTCCATAAATCAAAAACCATTTCGAGAGAAACGCTTGTAGAACACAAAAAACATGTTTTTGGATTTTTTTTGTACGATAGTTTTTGGGAAAATTAGCAAAATATGTAAAACGGGAAATGACGTCCAAGGGCCGGTCCAATACTGCCATCATAAAAAAACCTTGTCTTCCGGGTTTCCGTTTGACATTTACAACTTTCACAACACAACACTGCTGACAGCTGACGGTTAATTCATTCGCACACCACTCGGCTTTGTTGCCATCGGGAACACTAAATAACTGTTTGCCAGGCAATAATGATTATGTTTTTGCAAGTTTCCATTTAAAACCATATTTTTCGTGAGGTATTGTTTGAGTCTGTCAGCTCGTTTTGACGTTCATCGACATTGACAACTGCATTCACTGTCAAACTATTTAAGCACAGGATTTGTCGGTCAATTAATGTAATTATTTCAACGTTTTTTTAAGTGTACGAAACACAGCAGTGACGTCATTTCGCTAATACTTGACGTTTGTTACTTACGTCCTTTCTGCTCGAGCAACGATTTAAATGGATTTTTCCACGAAAATTCAAGATTTTCACAAATGTAAAAAATATGGGTGTCTTAAAATTGAGCGCTCTTTCGAATCAGACAATAAAAAGTAGCACTAAAAAAATTGAAATATTGTCAATTATGGCGGGTGATATACTATCCATGTCGATGCACCCTCGGCGGGCCGGATTAAATATTTTCGCGGGCCGTACTTTGCCCGCCACTGGGTGACCTATATCCAAAGAGCAACCTAATGGAGATTAAACGTCATACAATTGATCCTACTTAATATTATAAATACATAATCCAAATCCTAATTACCTACATAAATTATGTAATTGTGGTTTTTTAACTGTGGTTGAATAATGATTCTATAATTGGTCGGTTAGTGTGGCTTCATAAAACGATCCTTGGCGAGTTTCATAATAAGATCACACGAGTGTTGTAAGGCCTAATGTAGGTACATGTGTACAATATTTTTCACACATAATTATACTGTATCATGTGATCGGAAGCGGAAAAAACTCCCAACTTCATAATGAAATCGATTTCGGTCTAATTTTGATACTATAATAACACTACTCTGCTGGTAACGTACTGTTTCTGAATCAATTATTTACAGAGGATAATGTGTGAAGATAAATTAACGTTAAATAACATATTGTTTTCCTTTTCTGTTTTATGAATAAAAGGAGATAGCGAATAAAACGTATGCCAGCACGGGGTCTACGGTGCTCAGAGCTGTGGAGTATATGGACAATGGAACACCTATAGCACTCACCGTCACGCTAGACAAGGATGAAGGCAGTGCCCTCTGTGATTTCACGTGAGTCAATAGTTTTAAGAGGGTGCATTCCTACTGAGCTGATAACTTCGCATTTTTGGTGTTTTTTGCGATTATTTCACGGAATTTGAATGAAAGCTTCAAATGTGCGTCTGTAGTGCACTTCGTTTTTAGTGTATCAATGTGTCCAATGCGATGGACTTTTATTTTCTTTTTAAAGGGATAAAATAAAATATCTCGTTTAATAAGGAAATAAAAGTTATTAATTAATATCATCATATCGTAATTAGACAAAATAGTATTCAGCCTCCAATCAAGAATATCGCAAGCGCAACTTGCATTTGACAGCTTAATAATGTTGCCATGTTGAATCTTAAAAAAAACCAGGACACCCTTTCAAGGGCGTCGCCAGCTGATGATGAAGAGGGACTAGTAGAAGTATAGAGGTTGCGAATGTGAAATGTACAGTCGAGAAATTATGAAACAAGTGGAAAAAATCTCTAGGGGGGGCAGCACTCCCCTGCCCCTCTTCATCAACATCATCATCATCATGTCAGCCGAAAGACGTCCACTGCTGGACATAGGCCTCCCCTAAGGCTCTCCACTCTGATCGGTGCTGTGCCTACCGCATCCACCGCGATCCCGCGATCCTAATCAGGTCGTCGCTCCATCTTGTTGGAGGCCTACAGACAGCTCGTCTCCCGGTCCGAGGACGTCTTTCTGCCCCTCTTGGCGTCCTTGAACCCTTTCCTTAGCCAGAGTGGAAGTAAAACAACAGTTCTGTCACAGTGGCACGGGTGTGGAAGTGTGGGGCAACTTGAACTGTCCGCGCGCCATCTCGCTGTCCGCGCTGATCTACTGTCTCCGCTGCATGGTGGGACACGATGTACCACTCAACCAGGTCATTATTATAACAAATCGGGACTTAGGGCCTGTCTCACCACTGCTTAACTATCAGTTATCTATGACGTCTCTGTCTGTTTCGTATTAATAAATAGAGACGGAATCATAGATGACTGACAGTTAAGGAATGGCTCACCATTCCTTAAGGCCCTTAATCACGTAAATAAAAAGTATTTTTGTACTAGCTTCTGCCCGCGACTTCGTCCGCGTAGAATTAGCAATTGGTATGTTTATGGCTATCCCGCGGGAACTATACAATTATCGTGGATAGAAAGTAGCCCATGTTTCAATCTAGGGTACCAGCTATCTTCGTTCCGAATTTTATCCAAATCCGTCCAGTAGTTTTAGCGTGAAGAAGGAACAGACATACACACTCACTCACATCGTCACAAACTTTCGCATTTATAATATTAGTAGGATATACCTTGACGTGACTTTGCATCCATGGTCTCGAGAGGACTGAAGAGGCGGGTATCAACATCATCTAGCTGCACGGGTTTTCCGTACTCGGTCTTTATTATTAGTTTCTTATAATAATGTGTGAAAATCGCGAAAGTTTGAATCGATAAACCAGGTCATAATTCAATACTGGTCCTTACTCGTGGTCCACCTAGTTTGTCCACCTGGTTTTTGATCCCAAGGGCGGAGCTCCTTTTTCTGAACCTTTTATTTAAAAAAAAAAAAATTCTGCCCAGTTTCTTGCGGCGCATTCTTCTTGGCAATAATGGTCTTTCCGAATGCGCTGGTAGTTTAAATTAAAGACATGTAAAAGAGCCCTTGACGGCTTATTTGCAGAACAAAGTTTTGAATCTTTGAATAACCTAACCTATTTTTGTATTAAAATAATGATGATTGATCCGAAATAATGGTAGCATTTTTTCCGGGTGGACAATTTTGGTGGACCACCGGTGAGTCCCTTTTAATACATCTTCCTCGTTCCCTCACTGCCGAGGATCGCAACCATATACGATCAGGGGCCTTACCACGACGTCCTAATTCCGAGTCAGTTCAAGTTTTGGCTGTCACTTTTAGTATGAATCTGACAGCGAGCGAACCTAAACTGAAACGCATTAAGACGTCATGGTAAGGCCCCAGGGGGGTTACCATGACGTCTTAATGCGACTCAATTCCGATACAGTTTAGGTTCGCTCGCTGTCAGATCCATACTAAAAATGACAGCTATAACTTGAACTGAGTCGGACCCCTTGCCTTTGCTTCCATTCTTTGCGGTCATGTACGGAATGGACTGCAAGGTACAGGCTTTATCAGGTGATCAGTTATATTATTTTCCTCATATGGCAAACATGATATTTTATCATTAGTATAATGTGTACAGGGCTGCCTGAACCCGGTGCAGGTTGTGATCCCGCCGGGCTCGATCCTGGACCCGTCCGCGGGCGCGGCCGTGGTGGGCGGCAACGTGCTCACCTCGCAGCGTATCGTCGACGTCGTGCTCAAGGCCTTCCAGGTTACTATACACACGCATGTACGCACGCACGAACGCACGCACGCACGCACGCACGCACGCACACACACACACACACACACACACACACACACACACACACACACACACACACACACACACATTACACACGTATTACACTAATACACTAGCGAGCAAACAACGGCTCACTCATAGAAAAAAGAGATCTAGTAGAAGTGGCATGTGAACGAAAAACGCGTGCCACCTATAATGTCGAAAATTGCACGTATATCGAGTAGCAGAATGATTCTAACAGCCAGAATCAGATTTTCTCTATTGTTCCGCTGTCATCAGTTAGATTTTCAATCACATAAACCCAAATCCCATTCAGCAGAGTTCATTTTGTAACGCAGTTATTTTAGCGACATCTGTTGTGCAATGGCAAAAGTATTATTTAGACGACTGACATTTTATCTTTTGGCTACTTCATACCAGCACGTCTAACAAGACAGCCCACAAGAGTCGCGTCGCGCGCGAGATAGATTGCCCGTCTTTTTCTTACTGTTCGTTCTAGAAAGAGACGGGTAATCTATCTCGCGTGCGACGCGACTCTCGCTCGTGCGCTGTCGTGCCAGCCGGGCTGTACAATGGACTTTAAGCAATATTAGAGATCGCTACTAAGCGCTAAGACCGCCTATTGTATACTTTGTTCTTTGTTTCTGTATTGCTTTGTACTGATTTGTGGTGTTCAGTAAAGAGCATTTGTATTGTATTACATGATACCTGCTATGCAGTATAGGAAGAATTCAGGTGTAAAGTTGTGTGTCAGGTGTGCGCGGCGTCCCAGGGCTGCATGAACAACCTGACGCTCGGCGAGCAGAGCTGGGGCTACTATGAGACCGTGGCCGGCGGCAGCGGCGCGGTATGCTATACAGCTATACACGAACATGACTATACCACTCTTCTCATCCACTCAAACGTTGACTGGAAGAGATCCTTTAAAGGAATAAGCCCACAAAAATGCATTTGTGTTTTTTTTTTAAATATTAACGTTAATATTTAGAGAATTGAATTTGTTAAGAGCGTCTATCTACTAAGCTGGCATCATCGCATTTTTACGATTTTTTCACCGAAATTGAATGAAAGTTTCAAATATCCGTCTGTAGTGCACTTCGTTTTTAGTGTATTAATGTATCCAATGCAATGATTAATTGTGATGGACTTTTCTTTTCGTATTAAAGGAATAAAATATGTATCTCGTTTAATAAGAAAATAAAAGTCCATCACGATCAATTATTGCATTAGACACATTAATACACAAAAAAAAAACGAAGTGTACAACAGACTCACATTTGAAACTTTCATTCAATTTCTGAAAATCACCAAAAATGCGACATTACCAGTTCAGTAGGAATGCACCCTCTTAATAAAAAAAATTGCAGTCCCCTTACAGGGGATGATCTTGATGATCTTGTGTCTTCTATCAAAGCAAATCAATGAGTTAAATGTGTGGCGTACTTTATGAATAACCCCCATGGGTGTACCCTAGTGAATTATCGCTCGGGGTGTTAGTATACACTCTGTATGAAATACTAGCTGTTGCCAGCGACTTCGTCTGCAAAGAATTTGTTTATCGCTGTCCCGCGGGAACTACGTAATTTTCCGGGATAAAAAGTAGCCTATGTGCTATTCCAGACTTTTCTCTATCTAAGTGCCGAATTTCATCCAGATCCGTTGGGCCGTTCTGGCGTGATTGAGTAACAAACAAACATCCATCCATCCATCCATCCATACTTTCGCATTTATAATATTAGTTAGAAGATGAGCGTGGGTCATAATTGTAACGGTCCAGGGCCCGGGCTGGCACGGGGCGGGCGGCGTGCACTCGCACATGACCAACACGCGCATCACGGACGTGGAGATCGTGGAGCGGCGCTACCCCATGCTGGTCGGCGAGTTCTCGCTGCGGCCCGACTCTGCTGGCAGAGGTCAGTCACTAGTCACTAGTCAGTACTATTATTTATTCTGTGACCTAGTTTTCGTCGGAGCCGGGCTAACATTCAAGCGTTTCGACGGCTCGGTTCTTGCATCATTGTCGTCCCATAATTATTATCCTAACAGAAGGACATGCAACAACTTTGGATAAGCTAAATGCAGCATCTATACTGTATTTCGTTGTCATAAAAGGTTAAGTCTCAGCATCGTCTTTTAATGGTATCTGCTGAGACGATAATGACGAAAAAAAAAACGCCGAAAAAACGCTGAATATTCGCCCACCTTTTTCTGGGTATTTTGCCCTTCGGACGAATGAAGATACCTGACTAACCTAACTGGTACTTAAAATCGCCTTCCGTCTTAAGTCTGACGCGAGTTTAACATTTTTTACTCGTCCAAAAAAGTGCCCAACGCCGCTAAAGAAGGTTTCACTTCAAAATTAACCAACGATACCAATTTAAGTTCATAAAGGCTTATACTTTCAGCCCTTCACATACATGTTCACAAGAACTGTACATAGTGTGTGCTATTCACAAGAATAGCACACACTATGTACAGTTTGATTGATTCGAGTTAACACTTTCAGATGGGCGTGCCTTCAGTCCATTTTCAACTTTGACGTCATACAAATAAAGCCATTTTTAGTATACCGCTACCCCCGTTTACAGATTATGTAAAAACTATTTTATTTGTATGACGTCAAAGGTGAAAATTGACTGAAGGCACGCCCATCTGTCAAGTGTTAACTCCAAGTAATCGTACGCATATACGTGTTTGTGTATGTGTCGTCAGGTCGCTGGAACGGCGGCGCGGGCGTGCGCAGAGAGCTTCTGTTCCGCAGGACGGTGCAGCTGTCCATACTGACGGAGCGCCGCGCCTTCCAGCCCTACGGGATGCACGGTACGCCCGCTAATGCCGCACTCTAAGACGGCCATTAACGTCTAATCCAACGTCTTTGTAAACAAACCAATTTTATCTAAATTTCAACGCATACGTTCGTTCAGTTAGCCACGTTGAAGGGTCATACTTGATCTCACGATATTTTATAACAAACATACTGTGATTATTATATTTCATATTTAAATGAAATTGGGGGAATTGTTTGTTTACAAAAGCGTTAAAATGGTTTGGTATGGACTATAGTCTGAGACCAACCTATCCCGCGGGAATTTTCCTATTTGTAATCTAGGGTACCAGCTATCTCCGTTTGCGCGTGAAGAAGTAACGAACGTACTCACACTTACAAACTTTCGCTTTTATAATATTAGTGTGATATTTGGACTATTATTTATAACATGCGCAGGCGGCGAGCCCGGCGCGCGAGGCTTGAACCTGCTGCAGCGAGCAGACGGAAGGGTCATCAACCTCGGCGGGAAAGCTTCCGTCAAAGCTTATCCAGGGGTAAGTTGTACACTTGCTTTTCGTGGTTCAGGCGGTTTTGAACTATTCTATAGCTCAAGCCCTCTCATTGTGAGGAGGCCAGGCCTGGGCCACTATATGCTGCTACATGCTGGAGATGATGATGGATCCTTTAACCAGTAGACTTATTGTGTAACTCGCTCGCAATCGCCATCGTGTTCATTTTGACAGTTCATGTATGGGCTGACAAATGGCATCGGAATCAGCTAGCTGTCACTTTCATACAAGAACTGTCAAAATGAACACGATGGCGATTGCGAGCGAGTCAGACAATAACCCTACGGGGCTGAATGCCCTAACCCTTTAACTCGACTTGTTCCAGGATAAGTACATAATGAACTCCCCCGGCGGAGGGGGGTACGGGCCAGTGTCGGAGGGCGGAGACGCGGACACACAGACAGACAAGCCGCGGGGATTCCTTGAACGGGGTAGCCTTTACGAGTACAAAAGCGCACAAGAGTCGGTATAGTAAGTTAATACAACTGAAGACGTTAACGATCCACACAATAGTTTTTAATCTGTGATCATCTGTGGCATTAGAACAAGTTTATTTTGCGGCTACCAGACTATTGTACTGTACTATTTGCTAAGGTCTTTTCATTCTTAACTGTTATATTTGGTAAACAAAATTCTAACCTCAATTTGCAAATTGTTGTAAAGAATAAGGTGTATTATGTTATCAAATAAACCTGAGGTAATATTTTGTACATAATTTTGCTGATATTTTAGCTCCAGTTCCTTTATTTACGATGAAATAGTTAAAAAATAACAAAAATGAGACGTTTTGAGGTTAGAATTTTGTTTACCAAATAAGACAGTTAAGAATGAAAAGCCCTTAGGTAATAAATAGTTGACCAGACGCAATATGTTATTGTGGTTTCTCATTCTAAATTAAATGAAGTATACAAATGTACAGAATATTACAGTGACAATTTGGGTACGGTACAAATGGGGAAATTTCCGAAAGGAAAAAGATAGAAGAATAAAAACATGTGGTAATATTCACGAACGGGGAAAACCGCGAATCGAAGTTATGCTACAGGTAAATAACGATTTTGGGAAAATGATTTAACCCAGGGTTTCCAAACTACAGTGAAACCTGGTTATATGGAACCTGTATAAATGGAAAACCTCTATAGCTGCAACCATATGCTCGGTCCCGGTCCCTTCACAATGAATTACCTCTATTATTGAAATAATGGGCCCTCTGTAAACGGTTTTGTAAATTTAGACATTTGCTCAATTTTTACCTCTATACTTGGTACAGGCCTTAACCAAAACCTCTGCATTTGGAACAGCATTCGTCCTCCATTATTGGAATTACCGGACTTTTTTAAATGGAATTCAGATTTTAGAAGTTTTCTCATTTTAACCTCTGTAATTGGAATAGGGCGTGTCTAAAACCTCTATATTTGAAACAGCGTACAATCAATAAGTGCATTTGTATAGCTAATGAAACGATAATCTTAATATATGTGGAGGGTTTCCTACTTTTATTAAAAACATTGTGCATTTAGTTCATCTTTGTTATTTTTGCGGTTTGTTTCTTTTGACGTAAAAGTGCAGGAATTCTAATGCTGAAAAAAAAAAGCATTATGTATATTGTTTTTTTTAATAGCTACAAAAACACAACAGTAATAGAAATAAAGTATAAGTGTAACAATTTGAAAGTCAAAGTATCATACAAATTATGTAGAATGTTATTATTATTTTCATCGCATAAACATTTTTTTAATGTGTATTTTGATATTAACTTGACCCTGCACCTCCATAAGTGAAAAATTATTATTATGACGACCTCTGTTAACGAGACCCTCTGTAAAGGAAACAAATTATTTTTCAAACCCGGGTATTTGGTACATGCGTTAAATGGAATACCTCTATAAATGAGACAGATTGGCTGGTCCCTTAAGATTCCATTTATCAAGGTTTCACTGTATGAATTGCGAGCGAATATTAAGTGGGCCCTGTGTGTAGAGTAGAACGATATACCAACCGACCAAGGTTGGTATGGTATAAACCGACCAAGCCAACGCCTTGAAAAGTCCTATTGGTAACTGCTAAATTTCCTAGAAGTTGTGCCGAGTTTGAGAACTTGTCAGATGAGCCGTAGCCCAGATATCTTTGGGAACCAGTGATCTAACCAATCCTCATACTTAATAACCAGCCAAAGTCGAATGCAATACATATGTAGGTGAGAGCAATTTGATGTGTTTTCTATGGAATATAGATATAGACCGCGAGCGCCTTTGGCCTTACGATATATCGACGCAGTTGTATACATCAAGGTTATTGTGGTCTATACCCGTAGAGAAGATGTCTATGGTAATATATTTGTTTTGAAGTTCTATTTTTATGATCCTCCTATACTATTTCAAGCTTAAAAAAGTGGGAGGTGAGGCAGCTAGTGGTGACTTTTTGACACTTGAAACTGATAGTGGAGGAGCCCCATAATAATTATAATTTTGCATATAAAAAGGAAATAATAATGCCAAATCTATATTTTTTCATGAATTTTAATTTAACCCAAAGGAATTATAGCTGATACATTTATATACAAAACAAATAGTGATAAATAAATAAAATTGTATATTTTTACACAGTTATAGTACGAAAATGTGCGTAATACATAGTACGAATGTTTATATCAAGCCAATTCTATGTAAGTACAATTTAGATCTGTAAGAATAATTTTGCATGTTATTTTATATTGATTTACATAAATTGTTTTAATGTTTCATAATATATTGTTTGTTATTTTATGATTGTTAATTTATAAATATATTTTTCATCCACCTTTTGATTTCTTAGTCGTAATACCCTCTAACACTTTTCATATTAATGCATATGCAACTTGAGCGCCAGTGTGCAAATAAGACTTGGGAACATCCTCAGAAATCACTTATAATACATAAAAATATTACTAACATCAAGAATGTTAGATTTTAACTATTAATTATACCCACTTTTCACATGCGTAAATTGATAAAGTCTACGCAAATTCTACGTAACAAATTTTATCAAATTCCGCCCATCACAATTGAAATTCCGGAATTTAATTGAATTCCCATAAGACTTATCAATAAAATGTTTTTACCAAAAATCCCACCGTGACCTTCAAGTTATGTATCTCTAAGGGCCACTTGTACGGACCAGGGTTAACGACTTAACCCCTGTTAGATGCTAACCCGGGGCTAAGTAGTGTCAAAATATATGGAACTGTCAAACCTAACCCCGAGTAAGCGACTCAATTTTTTAAACTCTGGACTGTGCAAGTGGGCCTTAGTAATATAACGAAGATGACTAGATAGCCCAATAGTTTGAGAACCTGAGTGCGTAGCTTGAGGTCCAATTCCCAGTTTTTTTTTGGGATAAGATGGTCAGTATTATCGTGATACTGGTATGTCAATAAAGCATCGTAGATTTCAAAATGTGGATCACGATATGCGTGGATCACACAATAATATTGAACTTCTAATCCATGCCAAAGAGAATAACATTATTGATAGCTTGGCAGGGCTACGTAATGTCAATTTATATGATTTTTAATTTATTTATTTTGTTGAACTTCTACACTTTCATAAAATATGATTAAAAAAAAACAATTTAATACCTAGTATCAAAAAAAAATCCGTACTAAGTTCTCTGTTACAAGTGTCGCAACGGTTTATGAGCGCTCGTCAAAAGTGGTGGGGGTGCCTGCGCTGCTTTGTGTCAGTCCCTGCGCCAAAGAAAACCCGAAAAATCAATTCTGCGCATTCAAACACCAGACAGCGATTTTTTTTAATATACCGCCTTTTTTTAGCGCCACGATTGACTAGACAGACTTAACGTAAAAATGATGTAGGTATCTAAGTAACTTGCACCTTTAAGACCGTGCATCCCTACTGAGCTGGCAACGTCGCATTTTCGGTGATTTTTTGCGATTAATTCACCGAAATTGAATGATAATTTCAAATATGCGTTAGTAGTGCACTTCGTTTTTAGTGTATTAATGTGTCCAATGCAATGATTAATCGTGATGGACTTTTATTCTCGTATAAAAAATTAAATCACTAACTCGGGGTTAGGTTTGACCGAAGTGGCGGCAGTTCAGAAACTACGTGTTCATCTGCCTGCTGCTATCTTGTATCGTCATCTTCATCATCATCACTTATTTCTACGTTTCAAAGCCGATATCCGACGACGTAATAGTCTCAATACTCGCATATTTTTCACTGGCACTCACACATTGGATGGTGGTCATCACGGTTATGTTCTACATTGAGTTTGTGAAAGTTTTTACGAGTTTGAACACAATTGAACATAAGTATCTCTACGCCAACGCCTTTGGCTGGCTGCTGCCGCTAGTGGAAGTAGTTATACAGGTGATGGCCGGAGTAGATCTACTTTACCTCGCGTGCTGTCTCGTTTTGACGAACTTTGTATTGTACTTGAGGGTTTTGTTTGCGCTGTGTAGACCTTCATCTGTATCCAAGTACGGGCAGGGTGTCGGGAAAAAAATAGCACTGTCTGCATTCGCTTTTCTCACTACAGGATCATACAGTTTTATTATTTTTTTGGTAGATTACGTTACGGAAACATTTTATTTTGTTGTTTTCGTGACTATTTTTCATTTGTTTGTTGTTCTGTTAGTAAATATATTCTTCCTGATGCTAAAGTTGCATAGAGAGCTGTGGAAGGAGCATCTACAGAGGGCGGGAAACAGTACGAATGCGATGCAATGTAACTATATTGTCTAGCTAGATGTAAGTATACGTCAAAAAATAAAAAGCAAAATTAAAAAAATTGTAAAAACCCACGACGCATGCATACTTACATTTTAAAAGTATTAAATAACTTCTAAAAGAACCCACCGACCTTATTAAAATAAGTAGCGAAAGATAAAACTAAAACGTATATACAAAGTGTTTACACGCACCTATTCACCCTACCTAGGTATTATTATAGTGACAAATCTATGAAAAGCCACCGGGGGCTGTCATTTACTTTATTAGCATAACAGAACTCTCATGAGATAGTAGAATAGTAGTGTTTGGTATACGTGTAAGTATTTTTCATTCGCAAAAACACGCACCATGCTGTGTGTATTGTGTTTAGTTGTCTTAAATCTTAAATCATGCGGGGTGAGGGGACGGGTGTACTTCCTATTACTTCTCTGTGGTCATTTTTCCCATAGCTCATACAGTGAATTAACATTTAGTCTAAACGAGAAGTTTCAGACCTATTTTTAAGGCGGAATGCTATGCACTCGTATGCCCCTTTGCGTTCGTAGCTCCCACCTGCTGTCATATAGATAGCGTGTAATAATTATAATTGTGCCGTGGCAACCCTAGTGGTTTGACCAGTGGCCTCTCAAGCAGAGGGTCGTTGGTGCGAATCCTAAGCTTGCATCTCTGAGTTTTCGGAATTCATGTGCGAAATTATATTTGAAATTTGACATGAGCTTTTCGCTGAAGAAAAACATCGCGAGGAAATCTGCACACATATCCGAAGCAATTCAATGGCATGTGTTAAGTTCCCAATCCGCAATGGGCTCGCGTGGGAACTATAGCCCAAGCCCTCTCATTCTGAGAGGAGGCCTATGCCCAGCAGTGCAACGTATATAGGCTGGAGATGAATTATAATTTCATTTTATATGTATGTATGTAAACTCTTTACACATAAAAAGTTAAAAATACAGAAGTAGGTACAGCCGGCTGCAAAACTGCATGGACAGTTCAGTAAAATAATGCTATGAGGTGCATCTATCCGTTCGATGACAAACAGTCAACTTCAAACTTCGTTAGTTTAGTAAGATCTTGCTAGATGGCGCTGTATAACGCATTGTAAAAAAAAAGTAAACGAAGACATATTGGTATGCCGAATGGATCCCGGCTATCTTTTTCTATTTTTTTTTTTTCCATTTGTAAGATTGGTATTATTGTTTCTCGGTATTATTATTTTGGATCATGGGAGGCTATAATTCCCAATTACGATGGGCGTTGTTAATTTTGAAGTTCGGCTGAACGTCTCGAAAACTTCACTTTTTTAAACATTTGCAAAAACTTCATGAGCAACGTGGGTTTGAACCTGGGAACTCTGGTTCAATAAGCAATCACACGCACCACTTGGCGAAACGTTCTTATCCAGAGAGTTTGAAACTAATTAACAGTTGACGCATGTAATCAAAGGAATAAACAACTCATAATTTCTTTTTTTAAACCTTATTACGATACACCAAAGTCCAAGTTTCAATTTATGCGGTTTTGTATACTAATTTAAAAAGTATTTAGAATTATAACATGAGAGGGTAGGGTCTTTATACTCAGAAATATTTAGGGTAAGATTTATAAATATCACAACATTGCTTTTTACTGAATTCGGTATTTCTTATTCGATTGAAGTTTCAGTTGGGTTTTGTTAAATATCAACTGTTGTTTCATTTTGACAAGAATAAGTTCTTGTTGTAATATCTATTTGGTCACACGATCAAATATTATAATTGCTTTATAAACTGAAGGGAAACATTTGGCAGAAATTGCTAAAGTGACCGGTGTACCTACGACGTTTTGAGAGGAGGGGTTCTATTGCAACACGGTCACATCGGGTAGACCTCGTCTTGTTGATCTATAGTGAGAGAGTATGGCCAAAATGGATTCATACAGACAAAATCACTACCTACGCTGGTTTATTTGACACAAGCGTGGATACTATTCGTCATGTTCTTTACATTGAAAGTCTGCATTATGTTAAACATGCTGTTAAACCCTTGCTGACAGAGAAAATATCGACTGGAGTCATGACATGTCATCTTTACTGGTGAAAAGACTTAGATTCACTCAACGCGGCCGTTTTGATTATGGCGTATAAATAATACGCGATATCATAGCAATCACATAGTGACCAATATGGATTCCCGCGCTGGAGTAGACCATAATGTTATCTACTGTTCTGTGTTATCATTGTGCATTGTGTGTTATAAACCTAAACATGTGTTAGTTCGTTAGTTTTTAGAACGGAATGAAAACATTCGTGACAGTAAAATACTATTATTATTATTAACTGCTACTACTACTTAGTCTTCTCCATAGTAACATTCCTTGTGCCGTTCCATAAGGCATATGCATATGAAAAAATGTCATGAGTATTGACCCCGGTGGTCTTCAATTGAGAAAAATATTTGCTAAATAGTTTAATTTTTGTTGTGATCAAGCTTCAATCCTCTTTTCGATTTCGAAAACGAATACTTAAGCCATGATCTCAATAAAGTTAGGGTAATTGTTTTATTGTCACAACTGTTTAAAATAAACGAAAAGGCAATCTATTTTACGAATTAGCTGACCCGGCGAAATTCATACCACCTGCCTCACAATCAGTTTCTATCATTTCACAGACATGGCGTTGCATACAAAATATTTCTTTTTATTCGTAAATTTTTCATATTTTCTAATATTTATTCTGCTATTTTGGATGGAGAAAAATCCAACAAATCAACGAACATAAAAATCATTGTAATAACCTGACTTTGTTTCATTATGTAAAAATAAAGATATTATTATTTTAACAATTATTACAAGTTGTTTCATTTGTGCTCAAAGTAATATAGCAATTATATTATTTTAAGAATTCGTAATTCATAAATAATGGTTTACTTACTATGAAACACAATAAAATTATTAATTACCACAGTAAAAAAATGAAAAAAGTAAGCACCATTCTCGGATTCGAACGTAGGACTATCACGAGCGCATACAGTCATAAGTCAGACGCGGATCCAATGAGCCAGCGCACCTTACGAGACCTATGACGAATTATAGATTCTATTACACACTACACAAGCAACAACGCCATCTAGTTTGATTTTTGCAAACGCAAACTCGAGTGTTCACAGCGTTATAGTCCTTAAGGTATCCATGCAAATTTGCAGGCTACTGTACACAGAAAATAGTACAAAGGCGAATTTATCCCTAAGAAGGGATCTCTTCCAGCTAACCGGGATAAATAGTTGGTTTAATGAAGTTTTTGTTTATTTTTGATACGTAAGCAAGTCAATCCGACCAACCGTTGAAGAGTTCCCTTCTACGGAGACATCCTGATCGGGTCATCAGAATTTCTCTACCCGATTATTGTTTTGTCACCAGACTTATACAAGTATGCTAAATATCACGTCAATCCAATTTCTGGGAGTGCAATATTTGATTACGGAGAGACAGACAGGCAGACAGACAACGGGACGGATGAAACAAAATCTTGTAATATGTAGCGGCTTACGAAAGAACCTATGCTCAAAATGAAATTATGCACCTACCTAAACAAGTAGTACCTAACCATTGTAGGTTCCGAGTAAAACGCCTTTGACAAACGGACAAATTTAAGATAGACAGACGGACAGATAGATACACAGACAGTCAGACGGACAGAATTAAACTATTAGGAATCCAAGTTTTACCAATTTGGCTCCAAAACACAAAAAGTTTGAATTTAATTAGGATTTTTATGGTTGCAGCGCCCTCTGTCGAGTTAACGTCATATCACCTATTTAAGAACCATCCCCAATAAATTCCCAACCTTTTAAAGAAAATTGCTTCTCAATCGGCTCAACCGTTCAGAAGATAAATTTCATCCAAGCTGTGTTGATTCTGTGGCGTACATCTTCATCGACCCGTGCGTCAGTTGTCAGGACCGATCCGAGATACTTAAAGCGAGTGACTCCGGGCATTGCGGCATTTTCAATATTTATGTTACAACCAAGCTGTTCTGTTCCACCCAGGTCACACTCCATATATTCGGTTTTTGTGCGGCTCACACGCAGCCCGTGCCTCTCCAGTTCCCTGAGCCAAATGTCAAAGGTTTTCTGCAGTTCAGACGCCGTTTTCGCTATAAGCACTATATCGTCCGCATACAGCATACACCAAGGAATTTGAGCTTGAAGGCTCCTGGTGATGTAATCCATGCTCAAATTGAATAGCAGAGGACTCAATGCCGAACCCTGGTGGACGCCAACTTCAACCTGGAATGGGTCGGTTAAGTATACCAGCAGGACTCTTAACCTGTGTGGTTACGCTGTGGTACATGTCTCGTACTAGCGAGACATAAGTCTCCGGTATGTTTTGAGCTCGCATAGCTTGCCACACCAGCCTTCGCGGGACTCTGTCAAACGCCTTTTCCAGGTCTATAAAGGTGAGATATAGGTTCTCTCTGTTTGTCCGACACTTTTCCATCAGGATTCTGATGGTTTACCTCCCAGGTCCTGGTAGACCTCCCAGCTGTAAAACCAAACTGGTTTTCAGTAGTACTGGCCAATGAACTGAGACGAGCGCCCATAATTCGCTCCCAAAGTTTAAGAGTGTGTGACGTTAACTTGATTCCTCTGTAGTTGTTGCAGTCCGCAATATCACCCTTATTTTTGAACAGCGGGCATAGGTAGCTTCTTCGCCATGAGTCGGGTATTTTGGTTTCGAGAACGACCTTGTTAAACAGTTCTGTGAGCCAAGGCAACGCGTCATCCTGCAGGAGTTTCCAGACATCAGCAGGCACGTTATCAGGGCCAGTAGCTTTGTGGAACTCCATTTTACGAAGCGCATTTTTTATTTCTTGCGGATGTATCTGTTGGATGGGCCCCTCCGTAGCCGATATATCCGGGAGACTCGCTAGGGAATTCTTCGTTTAGCAGTTCATCAAAATATGTTTTCCACCTCCGTTTTATATCATTATCCGATGTTAGTTGACGACCGGCGGTCAAACGTTATAACACCTATCTAAGAACCATCGCTAAGCAAATACAAACCTAACACAGAAAACAGCGTTTAAATCAGTCCAACCGTTCTGGAGATAAATGGGAACATTCGCGTTTTACATATACGAATATTGCAGCGCCCCCTAACGGACAAATACCATAACACCTATCTAAGAACCACCGCTAGATAACTACGAACCTAATACAGAAAACCGCATCTAAATCGGTCCAACCGTTCTCAAGATAAATGGGAACATGCGTTTGCGGACAAACACACACACACAACCTATCACCCTAAACGCATATACCGTCTCCGTTCCGTCGTGAGTAAAAATGTATCTGATAACTATTTTCTTTGTCGTCTTTTTTTTCTTTTACATTTGTGATTTTTTTAACTTTCAACCATTTTTTGCAACATACTCGTACATGCTAACATAATTTTAAGTTATTTAATGTATTGTGTTTATGTTTAGGTACACAAGCACTTACTTGTAAAATTATAAAATGGTCAACAGTGTGAAATAAACATAATTGAAAAAAAAATGCTTTTCTTTACTTGGGACGAATTACTTACAGATAAGTAATTATAATTACGTCATTAGATAAGGAAATAAAGTTATTCACAACGATGGTCAAATGGTGGCTCAAGAATTAAATTAGTCAACATAAATTATATACTTATGCAGCTAATAGGAAAGATTGAGGACTTCAGACTAGAATATAAAAAACGGAAAAGTAGTCACAAATAAAAAACATCAATATTAAATTAACATTTTTATTACCTGTCTACATTCCTACATTAAAATTTCGGCTTAATCTTAACTTAATAATGGAAAAATGGGAATGATAATGGGAAATCAATACTAGATAAGATATTTTAACTATAAATATTAATTTCAATCTACATATTACAGTACGGAATACATAACAAATACTATAATTTATATGATAGACGCATATTAAAAACCGAGAACAATATTTATTTAAATCATTGAATCATTTTGAACTTCAATTATTCTATCAATAAAATCAGCTGAAGCTAGCTTAGGCTGCCCATCCGTCTAAGGCGATGGAAAAAAGTTTCACTTTAAAACAATAAAAATTAAGAAAATAGTTATTAGCTTTATACTTCATTTAATTTAGGATGAGAAACCACAATAATATATTGCGGCTAGTGAACTGTAATCTCTTTACGATTTGTACTACAGTAACAATTGACGCCACGTAAATAAAGTGGCATTAAAACAATTTTATTTTGCGGCTGCCAAACTATTGCACTGTACTGTTTGCTAGGTAAGAACTAGTTGACCAGCCGCAATATAATGTTATTGTGGTTTCTCATTCTAAATTAAATGAAGTATAGCTATATACATTTTAGACGTATTTTTACATCTAGACAATATTGCTAAATTTCATTGTTTGTATTGCTTCCCGCCCTCTGTAGATGCTCCTTCCACATCTCTCTATGCGACTTTAGCATCAAGAAGAATATATTTATTAACAGAAGGACAAACGCACAAAAATTACCCACGAAAACAACAAAATAAAAATGTTCCTTAACGTAAACTACCAAAAAAATAATAAAACTGTATGATCCTGTGGTGAGAAAAGCGAACGCACACAGTACTATGTTTTTCCCGACGCCCTCCCCATACATGTATATGGATGAAGGTCTACACAGCGCAAACAAAACCCTCAAGTACAATACAAAGTTCGTCAAAAGGAGACAGCACGTGAAGTAAAGTAGATCTACTCCGGCCAGCACCCGTATAACTACTTCCACTAGCGGCAGCAGCCAGCCAAAGGCGTTGGCGTAGAGATACTTATGTTCAATTGTGTTCAAACTCGTAAAAACTTTCACAAACTCAATGTAGAACATCACCGTGATGACCACCATCCAATGTGTTTGTGCCAGTGAAAAATATTGGTTTTCTATTGCTTGCACTTCGGGGGATACCAGCGGGCCAATGCAGAAGCTCAAACATAAAATGATGAATTTGAGAACAATGGGTAGCAGCAAGCAGAGGAACACGTAGTTTCGGAACTGCCGCCACTTCGGTATCAATATCCAGGAGACCACGCCAAACACGAAACTCGCTGCAGACAACAGTGCCACACAACAACAAAAAACTATTGTTATATATGATAATAACACGAGAGACCCGTCTGAAGCCATTTTGCCCTAGATCTGTATTAAAAAAATTTAATTCGACTGTTTCCATACAATTATGATTTTAAGGATAAACAGGCTGTTTTTCCTTGATTTCAAATTCCGTGAACTTATACGTACGAACATACGTTGAAATACTAATCTAATCTGTTAAATATGCAAACAAAATAGGTACTTAAGTACATACATGCTATAAAAAAATTTGCAGTTTTGACGATTTGTATTTGGTTTAAGAGGGTGCATCCTTACTGAGCTAGTAAGGATGCACCCTCTTAAACCAAATACAAATCGTCAAAACTGCTAAATATTTTTCACCTCACTAGCTCGGAAAGCACTTTTTGTTTGTTTGACAGCTATTGAGAAAATTGCTTTTTATCCACATGTGGAGAAAGAGTTTTGACCACAGATTAGAAAGATATAGTACAGGGTTTAGACATTTGAAGGAAGCTTAAGTGATTTTTGACAGCTAATAAAACGTGAAACGTTAAAAGTGCTGAATTTTTAATATCACAATTAATGAATTGCATCGAGTAAAAAACACTAAATACAGTCTTACAACTTTATTTTAATTCATAAAAATTAGCATTCAACATTAACCTTCATTCTTGTTGTAAAAACGGTTAAAATGTTCTGACAGTCCAAGTAAGTCAATATGCGAACAAAACGCATCGGAAATATATTTTTTTATAAAATTCATCCCTTGTAGGAGAGGTAAAGGAATTATTGTCCATTTAGCCATATTAAAGATTGTACCAGCGCTGGCTGTAAGGCCAGCATTATGTTGAGGTGGAACCATTTCGTGATTGTATATGCTGTTACTTCTTTTTTTTCTGTAATTTATATCACGATTAAATGTTTTCTTTCTTTCAAATAATTAAAAAATAATTAAGTCAAAACTATTCAATTAAGCCGTCAACGTTAAATATTCGCATGTTTTTCTAGTTATTTTGTTATTAAAAATGAGTGATAGTACAAACCCTTTTTCTTATTTTCCTCGCTGTAGTGAGGTGAAAAGTTTTGTGTTATACACGGGTGAAAAGTTATTTTACGCCTCGTGTGTTGAAACACTCGCTACGCTCAGGATTCTATTTTTGAACCACTCGCTTCGCTCGTGGTCAATCATAGGATCCTTTCGCTAGCTCGTGTTTCAAATGAACACTCGCAGGTAAAATACAACTTTCCCCCCTTGTATAACAAATAACTATTATAGCATGTATGTACTTACCTATTTTGGTTGCATATTTTAACAGATTCGATTAGTATTTCAAAGTATGTTCGTACGTATAAGTTCCCGGAATTTGAAATCAAGGAAAAATAGCCTGTTTATCCTTGATATCATAATTATATGGAAATAGTCGAATTTAATTTTTTTAATACAGATCTGGAGCCAAATGGCTTCAGACGGGTCTCTTGTGTTATTATTATGTATAACAATAGTTTTTTGTGGTTGTGTGGGCCTGTTGGCTACAGCCAGTGTTGTGTTTGGTCTGGTCTCCTGGATAATGATACCGAAGTGGCGGCAGTTCAGAAACTACGTGTTCATCTGCTTACTGCTACCCATTGTCCTCAACTTCGTCATTTTATGTTTGAGCTTCTGCATTGGCCCGCTGTTATCCCCTGAAGTGCAAGCAATAGAAAACCAATATTGTTCACTGGCACTCACACATTGGATGGTGATCATCACGGTGATGTTCTACATTGAGTTTGTGAAAGTTTTTACGAGTTTGAACACAATTGAACATAAGTATCTCTACGCCAACGCCTTTGGCTGGCTGCTGCCGCTAGTGGAAGTAGTTATACGGGTGCTGGCCGGAGTAGATCTACTTTACTTCACGTGCTGTCTCCTTTTGACGAACTTTGTATTGTACTTGAGGGTGTTGTTTGCGTTGTGTAGACCATCATCCATATGTATGAGCAGGGAGTCGGGAAAATAATTGTATTGTCTGCGTTCGCTTTTCTCACTACAGGATCATACAGTTTAATTACTTTTTTGGTAGTTTATGTTAAGGACAAATTTTATTTTGTTGTTTTCGTGAGTAATTTTGGTGCGTTAGTCCTTCTGTTAATAAATATATTCTTCTTGATGCTAAAGTCGCATAGAGAGCTGTGGAAGGAGCATCTACAGAGGGTGGGAAGCATGAAATTAAGAAATATTGTCTAGATGAAGATATACGTCAAAAATGTACAGAGTGTTTGGTAGCCAGGTGCAAAACTTTAAGGGGGTGATAGCTGAGGTATTTTTGAGCATTTTGAGCCATACATGACTTAGCCGAAATTTGATTTTTTTTTTAATTGAAAAATTTAGAAATTTTATGAAAATACCTACCCAGAATTTGATAGAAACGAGTCAATATTAAAAATCGTTACGCGATACGTCGCGATCGTCGAGCGTTAATTTGTAAACAAAATCTTTTATTTCGGAAAGTTTAATGTGTATTAGACCAAATGTAATAATTTTTAAGTGTCCGTCTTGCCACAGAAACAAAATGGAGGCATTCGAAATTACTAAAAATGACTTTTTTTGGATCAGAGACATTTTTCAGTGCCATAAACAAAATTAAAAAAAAATCCTGGAAATGTTCAAAGAATTTTAAAAACATCCTTGTTCATTGCTCTTTCTTTTAAGGTATCACTCATTCAAGTTGTTTGCTAAATCTGAGATAAAAAGTAAAAACCAAACTCGGGGGAGCACTCGCTAAGAATGCACTAGTATTGACTTTGAGTATTGAAATTTCGCGTTTTTCATGTAATTTACTAGGTAAGTACCTACACTTACCTGGTAAATTACATTAAAAAAAGTTAAAAAAAGAATTGTAAAATGAATTAATTTACTATTCAAATTACAACAAAGTGAAGATTAATGATTTTTTTTACTTTTTTTCATGTAATTTACTACTAAAGTACCTACTTTTAACGTGAAATTTCAATACTAGTGCATAGGGCTTGCAATATCGGAAGGTTTTCAATTCCGGAACTGAATATCGGAAATTTAACCCAATATCGGAATTCCGGAACTGGTTCCGGAATTACTACTTTTTGTTTTCTTTCAATTAAGGTGCAGTTTTTTTTTAAGTAACAAGCCGTTTTCTTTACAAAATCAGTCTTTTAATAATGTTTGCTCAATTAGCATTTGGATTTCTGTAAAAAAAATATACATGAATCGCGGTGAGCAGGTAAGACTCGAACGAGGCGTAGCGTCGCGTGGAAACAAATAAATATTGCGTTGCGTTGCAAATCTTGCGAATTGGCATTGTTAATTTTTTTTTAGTATGCTCCAATTCGTAAACCATTTGGAGGAAAACAATCAACTATCCGATTTAGCTTGTCCTATTTCAAAAATACTTTATGATAGCAGATATTTTTGTAAAAGTACTTTTGCCCTTTGTTTGACCGAACGACTCGGTTTTTTGGCAGAATCAGGCATCAAATGTTTGCCACAAAAATGAAATAAAAAAGTTTAGTTACGGTAACTGTCAGCTGTCATTGTCACAACTACATCATAAGTAACATTACATTCCTACCTACTTAATCTACAAACGTTAGAAAAAAAAACTAATTCAAAGTATAAAACTGTAATACACAATGGATATTTATCTATTAAAAAAAATGTGCCGGGATGCAACAATGACTCCAACAATAGCCCAAACAAAATCATTGTGAAAATCAGAGAAGATTTGCGGCAGGAATGATGTACGCAAGCTAATGTGGAATATTTTCAAAGTTTACACGATGTACTGTTGCGAAGACCACTATAATTTAAGTAGGAGTCGAGAAAAATCTGATGTATTGATGTATAGACAAAATCATAGACAAAATTGTTTTTTTATTGCTGAACGAAGACGATTGGGATCGCTCGGATCGGATCGTGCCAAAATCAAGAAATTATCAAACAGCGAAAAAATTTTATTAAAATAAATCTAAGTACGTAAAAGCATAATATTAAAATTAGTTGCTTGAAATAGTCGATTTTATGAAATAAAAGGATTAAAAGCACAGCTTAAAAAATGAACAATGCCAATACCTCGTTTTATTTGTCAAATTGTCCCAAATTTATCAATATCGGAATTATCGATATTGAGTTGATCAATTCCGGAATTGAAATATCGTTCAAAATCGTCCGAGATTCCGGAATTACGAGATTCCGGAATCTCGGAGTGCAAGCCCTACTAGTGCATTCTTAGCGAGTGCTCCCCGAGTTTGGTTTTTACTTTTTATCTCAGATGCAAGCAATGTGAACGAGTGATACCTTAAATGAAAGAGCAATAAACATGCATGTTTTTAAAAACGTTTGAACATTTCCAGGATTTTTTTTTATTTTTTTTTATGGCACTGAATAATGACTATTTCAAAAAAAGACATTTTTAGTAATTTCGAATGCGTCCACTTTGTTCCTGTGGCAAGACAGATACTTAAAAATTATTTCATTTGGTCCAATACACATTAAACTATCCGAAATAAAAGATTTTGTTTACAAATTAACGCTCATTGGTGCAATATTGACTCGTTTCTATCAAATTCTGGGTATTTTCATAAAATTTCTAAATTTTCAATTTTAAAAAAAATATCAAATTTCGGCTAAGACATATATGGCTCAAAATGTTCAAAAATACCTCAGCTATCACCCCCTTAAAGCTTTGCACCTGGCTATCAAACAACCTGTATATAGCTAATAACTATTTTCTTAATTTTTATTGGTTTTAAAGTGAAACTTTTTTCCATCGCCTTGGATGGACGGCCATAGCTCGCATTAGCAGATTTTATTGATAGAATAATTGAAGTTCAAAATGATTCAATGATTTAAATAAATATCGTTCTCGGTTTTTAATATGCGTCTATCATATAAATTATAGTAAGTATTTGTTATCTATTCCGTACTGTAATATGTAGATTGAAATTAAAATGTATAGTTAAAACATCTTATCTAGTATTGATTTCCTATTAGCATTCCCATTTTTCCATTATTAAGTTAAGATTAAGCCGAAATTTTTATGTAGGCATGTAGACAGGTAATAAAAATGTTAACTTAGTATTGATGTTTTTTATTTTTGTGCCTACTTTTCTGTTTTTTTTTTTATTCTAATGTTAGTGTCCGCCCGAAACACGATTTATAGCCGAAACCGAAACCGAAACCGAAATTTTTGAAGACGTATCATATCAAACGAAATATTCAAAATTACTGTACAAGGAAAAGGTTATTGCAAGGATTTCTTATATGAGAACAGTTACTTTTTTTGTTAAACAAAATAAAAAAACTGCATGCATACTACTGACGCTGGTCTCAGCTGGGCCGGCCGCCTGTGCATTACCTATACCTACGCGGCCGAGCGTGCCCGAATTAAGCCGAGCGCTCCCGATGCGAGAGCCGCGAGAGGCCGAAGGTTTCGGCCGGATTCTGGCCGAAACCGAAACTTCGGCCGAGATCACTTTTTTGGCCGAAACCGAAACCGAAACTTCGGTCGGACACTATCTAAAGTCCTCAATCTTTCCTATTAGCTATATAAGTATATAATTTTTGTCGACTTTTTAATTCCTGAGCCACCCAAGGACCGGAACCGGTTACCATTAAAGGGGTATTGGGTAGGGTATTCCATAGAATTGTTTTCACAAACCCTATCAATTTGGTAAGCATATCATCGGGTTACCCGAAAGAAAGTCTGATCGTAATAACATAGTTAATTCCATAAGCGATTACCAAAACTAAAAACCCGGTTACCGTATTCCGGGATTTTAAAACCATAATAGCAAACGGGTAAACAACGGTTAACCTTATTCAAAACGGTTTCCGTAATGATAGACTTAGCACAACGATAAGCTTACCATATCATAGGGTAACAGTTTAATAGGGTCACCATAGGGTGACAAGGCTTAGCAAATGAAGGGGTTTTCCGGTCCTTGGAGCCACATTTGACCACCTTCGTGAATAACTTTATTTCCTTATCTAATGACGTAATTTTAATTTAATACCTATAAGTAATTAGTACCAAGTAAAGAAAAACATTTTTTTTTCAATTGTTTATTTCGCACCGTTGACCATTTTATAATTTTTACAAGCAAGTTCATATGTACCTAAACATTAAATACAATACATTAAATGACTTAAAATTATGTTAGCATGTACGGGTATGTTGCAAAAAGTGGTTGAAAGTTAAAAAAAATCACAAATGTAAAAGAAAAAAAACACGACAAAGAAAATAGTTATCGGTTACATTTTTGACGTATACTTACATCTAGACAATATAGTTACATTGCATCGCATTCGTACTGTTTCTCGTCCTCTGTAGTTGCTCCTTCCACAGCTCTCTATGCGACTTTAGCATCAGGAAGAATATATTTATTAACAGAACGACGAACAAATGAAAAATAGTCACGAAAACATCAAAATAAAATGTTTCCGTAACGTAATCTTTCAAAAAAATTATAAAACTGTATGATCCTGTAGTGAGAAATGCGAATGCAGACAATAATATTTTTTTCCCGACACCCTGCCCGCACTTGGATACAGATGAAGGTCTACACAACGCAAACAACACCCTCAAGTACAATACAAGGTTCGTCAAAAGGAGACAGCACGCGAGGTAAAGTAGATCTATTCCGGCCACCACCCAAATAACAGCTTCCACTAGCGGCAGCAGCCAGCCAAAGGCGTTGGCGTAGAGATACTTATGTTCAATTGTGTTCAATCTCGTAAAAACTTTCACAAACTCAATGTAGAACATCACCGTGATGACCACCATCCAATGTGTGAGTGCCAGTACAAAATATGTGAGTATTGAGACTATGACAGCTCCGGATATCGGCTTTGAAATGTAGAAATAAGTGATGACGATGAAGATGACGATACAAGATAGCAGCAGGCAGATAAACACGTAGTTTCTGAACTGCCGCCACTTCGGTATCACTATCCAGGAGACCAGACCAAACACAACACTGGTTGCAGACAACACCACCACACCACACCAAAACAATAATAATAATGCGACGGATTCTGAAGTCATTTTACTCTACATCGGTATTAAGATTCGTGTATGAAATTCAACTGCTTACATACAATTGGGATTTTAAGGATATACAACTAATAAACTAAACAAACAACTAATGTTAAGGTAGGTAATCAGTTTGTTGCGCATGAAGCTTTGTCATACGTTGACCGCGGGATTTTGATATACCTATTCATAGAACATTAATAACTGTATTTCGAAATAAAGGTAGGTACAAAAACAGACTAAGTATAAAATGAACATGAGTAACTGAAACTAATAGAACTGTTAAATAGGCAAACAAAATACATGCTATAAAATGTTTTTCAGTTTTGACGATCTGCTTTTGGTTTAAATTAAAGGTGCTAGTTACTTAATGACATCATTCATTGAAATCCCTTACACATTTTTAACACAAAATACCGCATGTTTTTTTGCATATTTAACAGGTTCTATTTCCGATTAAGATAGGTATTTTTCAAAAATGTATGTTTGCTTTGTGGAATTTGTTTTTCACTTGAGACTAATTAGGTACAGTCACCAGCATAAATATGTGATCACTTTTGTACCTTGTCACTTTAAAGTCATGTTTGAAAAACCATACGAAATCATGTAACGACTGAAGGTGGAAACACATTATTAACACGCGACGCGACCCGATGCAACGAATGTATGCGCATGGCGTCGCGTCGGATGTTCATAGTGTGGTTCTGGTCATAGAAAACAATACAATTTGATTCGACTCAACACGCGTCGCGTCGCATCGGGTCGCGTCGCGTGTTAATAATGTGTTTCCACCTTGAAAGCGACAAGGTACAAAAATGATCACTTATTTATGCTGGTGACTGTACTTACAGGTAAGTAATTAAAATTATTTCGTTAGTTAAGGACATAAAGTTATTCACAACGATGGTCAAATGGCTCAGGAATTTAATTTAGTCGACATAAATTATTATACTTATGCAGCTAATAGGAAATATTGAGGACTTTAGACTAGAATATAAAAAACGGAAAAGTAGAAATAAAAAACATCAATTTTAAGTTTACCTTTTTATTACCTGCCTACATGGTAAATAGTACAATTGTTTGTTTTTTCTTTATGTGTAAATTAATTATTTCCTTATCAAATCTACTTTAGGAATGACACACAATTTCAAAAAATAGGTACTGAATGACATACATGCATAATCATAATTATGTTAAATGTTTTCACATTGAATTTTGAACATATTAAATTGTTCTAAACTTTTTGACTATAATGTGTCAAATTTCACAATAAAACACAAAATTCTAAAATATAAAAAAAAAACTATGATAATAGTCAACCGACGATTTCGAATGACCACTATACTCAGGGACTTTAATTGCCGAGCATAAGTATTTATTTATTTATATCGTTACGTCATAGTGAGGCTCCAGATTTATTGCTTTTTCTCACGGAGGCACAAACCAACTGTCATAAAAAACGACAAAGCACCTTCTTGGCCGACTATAAAATAGCGAGCAGGGGCCTTACCATGACGTCCTAATTCCGACTCAGTTCAAGTTTTAGCTGTCACTTTTAGTATGAATCTGACAGCGAGCGGACCTAAACTGAATCGCATTAAGACGTCATGGTAAGGCCCCAGCCCGGCTAGCACGACAGCGCACAAGAGTCGCGTCACGCGCGAGATAGTTTACCCGTCTCTTTCTAGAACGAACAGTAAGAAAAAGACGGGCAATCTATCTCGCGCGCGACGCGACTCTTGTGCGCTGTCGTGCTAGATGTGCAGTAGGCTTATTGTCTAACTCGCTTGCAATCGCCATCGTGTTCACTTTGACAGTTCTTGTATGAATGTGACAGCTAGCTGATTCCGATGCCAATTGTCATCCCATATAACTACATAAACTGTCAAAATGAACACATAGTTAGACAATAAGCCTACAGGTCAGTTGATGTAATTGTAGGCGTGAGCGGCGTGTCAGGAGTGCTCGGGCGCGGCGGCGAGCGCCTCGCGGTTCTCGTACGCCCAGAAACCGTGCAACTCCAACAGGATCGACACCGCCGTGTGCCCGTGCCCGCTGCACAACACCATCGTCATCATCAACACCGTCATCATCATCACATCAGCATTATCATCGCTATAATTATCATCATCATCATCGTCACATCAGCATTATCACCGCTATAATTATCATCATCAGCATCATCATCGCTATAATTATCATCATCATCATCATCATCACTACAATTATCACCATCGTCGTCATCACATCAGCATCATCATCGTTATAATTATCATCATCATCATCGTCACATCAGCATTATCACCGCTATAATTATCATCATCAGCATCATCATCGCTATAATTATCATCATCATCATCGTCACATCAGACTCATCATCGCTATAACTATCATCATCATCATCGTCACATCAGCATCATCATCGTTATAATTATCATCACGGAGCCCCTCTTTTGCCCGAATTTCATATGCCATAATGTAATGTTTGCCATAATGATCATTTGCCATAACCCTATTTTTTCTCTGAAACCGTATTTTTTCAGGAGAATTGCAATAGCAATCCTGTAGAACTCTATAGGTTAGGTTTGTTTCATAACAATCCTGAATAATTAACAAATAAAGAGAAAAAAGAGTTATGGCAAATGATCATTATGGCAAGCAATACATTTATGGCATATGAAATTCGGGCAAACGATAGAGACCCTTATCATCATCATCGTCGTCACATCAGCATTATCACCGCTATAATTATCATCATCAGCATCATCATCGCTATAATTATCATCATCAGAATCATCACATCAGCATTAACATCGCTGTATTTATCATCATCAGCATCACATCAGCATTATGATCGCCATAATTATATTAATTATCATCATCATCACATCAACATTATCATCGCTATACCTAGTATACTATAATAGCGGTTGCCCGCGACTCCGTCTGCGCAGAATTCACTTATCGCTATCCCACAGGAACTGGGACTTTCCGGAATAAAACTATCCTACGTCCTTCCCCGGGACTGAGGAGAGGAAATTTCATTAAAATCGGTTCAGTGGTTTAGGCGTGAAAGCGTAACAGAGAAAACCGAGTTACTTTCGCTTTTTTAATATTATTAGGGATAACCTGCACACATCTGTGAAGCAATTCAAAGGTGTAAAGTTCCCAATCCGCACTGGGCTCGCGTGGGAACCATAGCCCAAGCCCTCTCATTCTGAGAGGCCTGGGCGAATATTCAGCGTTTTTCCGCGTTTTTTTTTCGTCATTATCGCCTCAGCATATACCATTAAAAGAGATGATGCTGAGACTTAACTTTTTATAACAACGGAACACAGTATCGATGCTGCATTTGGGTTATCCAAAGTTGTTCCGGCTTGTCCTTCTGTTAGGATAATAATTGTGGGACGACAATGACGCATGAACCGAGCGGTCGGAACGCTTGAATATTGGCCCGCTTGTGCCCATCAGTGGGATGTACAGTCACCAGCATAAATAAGTGATCACTTTTGTACCTTGTCACTTTAAAGTCATGTTTGAAAAACCATACGAAATCATGTAACGACTGAAAGCGACAAGGTACAAAAATGATCACTTATTTATGCTGGTGACTGTACAGAGTGTATCAGACACCCCCTAACAATAATCCACTGGGGTATATAACTATAGCTATAGAAGCTAAAAAAAATTTGAGTATTTTTTTTTATATTTTCTATAGGAATGATTACAGTTAAAATACTACCATTCCTATAGAAAAAAAAAAAAATTACTCCAATTTTTTTTAGCTTCTATAGATACATACATATCGTCACGCCTCTTTCCCACAGGGGTAGGCGGAGACTACTTTGTTCCACTTGCTACGATCCTGACATACCTCTTTCGCTTCATCCACATTCACCAATCTCTTCATACATGCTCGTCGGTTTCGGGTACTCTTGACCTGGCCTTTTTCCAAAACGTCCCTAATTTGATCATGGAACGTCCGCCTAGGCCTTCCCCTCCCAACGCACCCACTCACACTCCCCGTATAAATCTGTTTAGTTAATCTTCTTTCATCCATCCTCTCTACGTGACCAAACCAACTAAGAATACTTTTTTCTTTATTTTCTTTTTTTATCTTCTATAGCTATGGTTATATACCCCAGTGGATTATTGTTAGGGGGTGTCTGATACACCCTGTGTATAAGCTGGATGATGAGGGACAGTTCGTACCTGCGCACTAAGTCCTGCAGGGTGATGCGCGAGGGGTGCTCCGGCCGTATCATATCGAATATTTCATCTTTAACGTCTTCAAAGTTGACCGGCTCTGCGCCATGCGCCACCATCTGCTCTTGTATGGCCTGACACAAAGAAACACATATCCTTAAGGCGCTGTCAACAGCAAATGACCTTGAGCAGCGCCACTCTTCGCACATACGGTTCGCGTGCCTGTGAGTGAAAGAGAAGAAACTATTCCGGCAGCTTGGCGCGCGTCTTAAATCTTGCAAATAAGACACAAATAAGAAGAAATAAAAAAAAGTATGGATTATTTGTGAAATATGACTCGTTAGCCGTGTAGGTATGAATGTTGGCTTCATGTTTTTAATTGCAGACCCATACGTCGAAAAAATATAGACATAGAACCGTTTTAAGATGATTATAAGACCAATCTTTGCAATTATTTTCTATCGAGCCGATTTTGCTCAATTATGTATCGAGTCCGTCTATCGTGTTTGAAATATGACGAAAATTATCAATATAATTTTTTTGTATTTTTTTTGTGTGTAGTTTTTCTTAAAAAATTGCTTAAATAACATCAATTTCAACAAAATTAGGTGTTGTCAGCCTCTTAATACTGACACTCTACTTGGCGTATTTATCCAAATATTTGCGAGAGTGAAGGGGATGCACTATATTGTTTCAAGCGTAATGTATGAAAGTGATTTGAAAATATAATAATAATTATAATAATAACCCTTCATAGCTAATCCAAATGAGGTACCATAGCAATGGAAATTCGTTTTTTTTTATATATGAACAGGAAGGCAAACGAGCAAGTGGGTCACCTGATGGTAAGCGATCACCACTGCCCATAGACACCCGCAACCCCGGAGTGATTGCAGATGCGTTACCAACCTAGAGGGCTAAGATAAAACGCCTCTTGTACTCGTAATTTCCCCGGTTGTCTTACTCTCGACACCGGAACACAGCATCCTCATCAGCATCATTTCTCCTCTATGTGAAAAAAGCTTACCTTGAAGAAGTAGTTGAGAGTCAACTTGTACCGCTTGTAGTCCACCAGGTGACCAACAGTGTAATCAGGGTAGGCAGCGGTAATGTGACGCAACACAATTTCTACACGCTGCCTACCTTGACCCCTAGGGAAACAACTTCCTTGTTGTTGTTGTGTTGTTGCTGTTTTTTTGTCGTCGTTGGTGTAGTATCAGTTGCGTTGTTGTTGTTGTTGTTGTAGTCGTCTTTGGTGTAGTTGCAGTTGTGTTGTTGTTGTGTTGTTGTTGTTGTCAAATCTTACCTTCGTAAGTTGTTAAATCTTACCTCGTTGATGTAGTAGCAGTTGCATTGTTATAGTTGTTGTTGTTGCGTTGTTGTTGTTGTTGCGTAGTAGTAGTAGTAGTAGTAGTAGTAGTTGTTGTTGTTGTTGTTGTAGAAGTCGTCTTTGGTGTAGTTGCAGTTGCGTTGTCGTAGTTGTGTTGTTGTTGTTGTCAAATCTTACCTTCGTAAGTTGTTAAATCTTACCTCGTTGGTGCAGTAACAGTTGCATTGTTATAGTTGTTGTTGTTGTTAAATCTTACCTTGAAGAAGTAGTTGAGCGTGAACTTGTCGAGGTAGCCCTGCGAGTTGATGTCGAGCAGCCGGAACAGGTAGGCGAGCGCGGCGGGCTGGCGGCGGTTCTCGAGCGCCAGCACCAGCTCCAGGTACGTCTTGTAGTCCATCTCGCCGTCGTACGTCAGGCACTGCTGGAACACGCGCTGGAGGAACGCGCGGGTCAACGTGCCGGAACCGTAGCTGGAAGTGTTGAAAAATACGCGCGTTGATGATGGATCAAAGATAGGTCTGAAACGGGTTGGGTATAATACAATACAAATACTATTTATTGAACACCAAAAATCAGTACAAAACAATACAGAAACAAAGAACAAAGTATACGACAGGCGGTCTTATCGGCGGGTACCTTGATTAACCCTGATTAAGTGTTTCTTAGGCTGGATTCGACTCTCGGATACTAATGTCAAAACGCCTTACTATTTTGACATCGAATCCAGCCTTAACTTGGCGGACACCTGGGAGTCCGTGAGTATACATATGGAGGTCCGCAGTCTCATTTTTGGACCATTTCAATACATAGAATAAATACCACTAAAAGTCCCGTAATGTATTACGGGACTGCTATAACAGCGTCGATTTGTTGATGAGTGAAAACTTCTTTAGCGTCGCTGAGCACTTTTTGGGGTGGGTAAAAAATGTTAAACTCGCGTCAGACGTAAGACGGAGGGAGAGTTTAAGTACCACGATATCAGATCCTCTAAGATTTTATTTTGAAATACGAATGAATCGCGTTCGATTTCTGAAGTGCTTTTTGTTGAGTCGTGGAGCAAAAGTACTAGGGCATCAGCACATTGTTAGAGGTCTGTCAATATAGATAATACGTACGTTCTTTTTGTAAGCGGCCAGTACGGTACGCGTCAAGAACATTACAACATTAAAATCTAATCTAAGCTGCTGTTTTCACTTCTGCCGGCACTCCCGGAGTGCTACCCGTCGCTTTTTAACTAGGCCGCTGCCTGCCCTGCCTACTGCACGCCGCTGGGTCGCTCACCCGGCTAGCTCGTTGATGCTAAGCATCCCGTTGTGGTCGCGGTCCAGGTTCAGGTACTGGCCGTACACGCGCAGCGCCGACGCCGCGCTGAACCAGTTCTGCTCCTGCAACTCCATCGGCAGATCTTCCTCACGCAACTGGAATCGCAGAAAGCTTTCACTGTTACCGGATATCAATAACAAGTTCGGCAAGTCCGTAACACCAGCAATATTGTTACACTTGTTTTAAGTTTATCCCCTCCGGGAAAGGTAAAGGAAACTAGATCCACACTGCCTCGTCTGTCGTGTTAGGCTGAAGCCATGTTTTCGGTTTCTCGCTAATACGCTGCCACTGCTGTCAATTTCTTTTTTTTAGTTCACTGAAAGGTCATTTTTGGTCTATGATTTGTCAAGGTGACAAAATAACGCGTCTAATCCATCCATCAGCAGCTCATTAGCTAACAGACTGCTAGCAAGCGTTTATGAATCATACTTCTTAACAACCGTCAAATAAGCTTAATCAGTCTGTTAACTAATAGATCGATCAAACCTCAATTAAGGATTTTTTATGAATAAGGCTGGTAGACGCGAGCAACATCTGGTGAATAATAAAGACACTCCACAGCTCCTGCCTTTTGAGCAGCCTTGAGTCGACACCCTCTCTCTCTTACCTCCAGCAAATCGTCAAGGAACGAGCAGGACAGCACGTCCTGGATCCTGACCCGGCCCACCCGGAGCGGGTCGAGGAAGAAGAGGAACTTCCTCGCGGCCGTGCACACGTAGAATGAGCTGAAGGAAGAGTCCAGGCCGTCCAAAGCGGCCAAGGACGGCACCAACTCCGCTATGTAGCTCTCCAGGTCCTGGGTGAAAGGACGACACAATACAACAGTGATTATAGATGACCGCTCAAATGAGACCTCGTCCACGCGGCTGCGGGGTGCGGGGTATGACGACAAAGGGGAGCTCTCGGCCCCCGCGGCCGGCACACCCCGCGCGTTTGAGGCGCGGGCGCAGGACTCATTTTAGGCGACACCAGCCGCTAAACTAGCGCCACTTCGTTAATGTTCTTATATCTCGTAAATTAGATCAGTTTTAATAATTTCCGAAGGTTAGATACTAGGGAAACACCTATAACATGTATTAAATCAGTGTATAGCAGGCGGCAAATAAGTAAAACTTGGAGGGGATAAGCGCAGTATGACAAACAACATCATTTTCATACTGCGCTTATAAAACCAACAAAACCACAAAATAAATTAAGTCCAAACGGCTTGTGGCAAAAAATAAGTAAAACTTGGAGGGGATAAGCGCAGTATGAAAATGATGTTGTTTTTCATACTGCGCTTATCCCCTCCAAGTTTTACTTATTTTTTGCCACAAACCGCTTGGAGTATTTATACTTAATTTATTTTATGGTTTTGTAAATCTGGTTTTGTGGCAATAAATTGTTTTTCTTTCTTCCTTCAAAGTCTGAGCGTACATGGAGAAAATTAGGTACAAAGGTAAGCAAATCGTCTGTAATGGTAACGGGATGGCACTGACATGTTCGGTGAGGTAGCCCTGCCCGGTGACGTCGTAGAGCGAGAGCCCGATCCTGGTCTGCTGCAGCCACACGCGGCGCATCACGTAGTTGAACAGCGCCACCCCCCGCACGCGGCCCGCGCCCCCCTCCGCCGCCTGCAGCCGCCCGAACACCTCCGCCGTGAAGTACGGCCTGGGGAATTATCATCTTTATTTTACAAGCTTTCTATTTACTCAAAGAAAAATTAATAAATGCATAACAAAAAAAAGCCGTGGTAGCCTAGTGGTTTGACCCAAAGAGAATATAATCTCTACCGTTTAAGAGACGGGAGTGCCTTACAAAAAGCGTGAACTCGTATTAGTATGAAACGCAGGCGACAACTACGTATATAACCCGCCTAAATTCGAATGCCGTCATTTATGTATGTATGTATAACTCTTTATTGTACATAAAACACATTAATTTATTTATTTATCTTCTGCTTTGTAGGTTTTCAACGTTCTTTCAAACTTAGATAGATAAAAAAAATTCGCCTTCATTTCATATCATTCATTGGTCGATCGTTTTTTACCTTGAGAGTTGCGCGAGGCTGGTTTGACCTGTTGTCTCTCAAGCAGAGGGTCGCGGGTTCGAATCCCGGGCTCGCACCTCAGAGTTTAAATTTATGTGCGAAATTACATTTGAAATTTATCATGAGCTTTTTAGTGAAGGAAAACATTGTGAAGAAACCGGACCAATCCCAATAAGGCTTAGTTAGGCTGGGCTGGAAGGTCAGATGGCAGTCGCTTCTGTAAAACTAGTGCCTACGCCAAATCTTGGGATTAGGTCGTAAAAGCGGACCCCCGGATCACTGAGCCGTGGTAAATGCTGGAAAAATACTAAGAAGATGATGAATAAATCAATAACAATATTATTTCTGATTATATGAACTAACCTGTACTTAGGCCCTGCATCATCCCTGATCTTCTTGAACTGGAAATAGTCAATCGTGAGCTCATCGTTATTGGCCATACTGTAGCTCCCGTTGGACTTCTCCAGCAGACTCCAGAGATGCTTCAACTCACTGTTGTCCAGCAACTCTTTACTCTTCTTCTGTAAGAACTGAGCCCTGGTCTCTTCTCTCAACTTCTGCGCCAATACCTCATCGGGACGGGGCAATTTGTAGTAAAACTTTGGTATTTTCTTATAGGATTCTTCATTGCCATCAATTCTTGGTTTGTACAGCTGTTTGAATGTTTCTATTTCTAATTTCTTGCTCTCTTCTTTTGTTATACTTGTGTTTGTATCTGTAATCAGTTGAATGGGCATTTTTTTTAAAGAATCAAGAAGATATACTAAAATCAGGGTATGTATTAAAATCCATAAAGTTTAAAATACATAATGGTTCAAAATATGTAATGCGATTACCTCAGAAAATTGCAAATTAACAGAATTGCTATAAACTAAACCTAACCTAAACCAATCTATAGATCACGCTATAAAAAAAAATCATATACCTAATAGTTTCACAGAAAATGGCATATATTTTGAACTATTATGCATTTTAACCCATTATACATTTTAAACTTTATATATTCTAATCCGCTCCCCTAAAACAGTGCCGTGATTGTGAGCAGAACTGCCATTAAAATTGCATAATTAGAGAAAAAAGAGTGAGTGGATTTCTTTTCAGAAAAATGCCTGACTAGGCTACAATAAAGTCTGGTTTTAATAAAAGCAAGAAGCAATTACTTGTACTGTCAAGTTCCCAAAATCACTCATGGTAATAGTCCAGTCAAAAGGTACATTTTGATCATCACCATAACAAAGAGCAGACTGAGAATTGTATACCTATAGTCTAGTCGTTTTTAATTAAGCACTTATTTTATCTTCAGCAGCTTTAAAAGGGGACTATAGACCGGGGTGATGTTGAACTGCAGGGAGACTTAAAAAGTAAATTGACAGCAAATTTACTAATATTTAATTACATTTACTGCTCCCACTCGATTTCTTCATAGACCTTTTATTTGTCTACATATCAAACATTCATTTCATACGGACTATATCGATTTTAAAACTATCAAAGTGGGCTACTAAATTAGGCTACCTACTTACTAAACTAGGATAGATTTAGAGTTAGTCTATTGTTTTGAAACAGTGACAAATAGCTATGCTATGTATGAGGTATTTTTACCATCCAATTTCTTAATATATTTTCGTAAACGATCTTTTAGCATGTTGTTGACTTTAATTTCTTCGGCGTTTGTTGACTGCTCCTCATTAGGAGAGTCCATGTTTGCACCATCTTCTGCTTTAGTGTCTTGTTCAGACATTTTGTATGACAAATTTGGATTTTTAAAACAGTTTATCAGTTTAAATGTTATCAACTTTTTTAATAAATAAACAAACACCAAAAAATCCACGAGAAAGTCGAAAACTGTCACTGTCACAAGTTTAGTGACAACGTCAAAAACTTCGTTTGCGTTTCGTGTTCGTTTCCTAACTGTAATATAAATTATTTTTTGGTTTCAATTTGCGCATATAGTAGTTTTTGTTATCTGTGCTAGTGGTTTTTAAAGCAGAAATTTTGAAATTATATAAAACTAAAAGAATGTTAACTAACATTATCCGCAATCAAAGATTGTTTTAAAGAAAGTCTGGTGCAGTGGAACGTAGAAATAATTTTGCTATTCTTTAACAGATGGCGTTATAAAAGTTGTTACTGGGTTGCCGCTAGAATACAAATTATTGTGCAAATCTTGTGCAAATACAGTACGCAAATAATATAAAACTATGTTTGATGTTACCCACTCGTTTTAAAAAGAATAAGTGCAAAATGCCGGTCGCTGACACGGCATAAAATAAATGTAAAGTTTTTAATTACCTTTTTTGCTTTTTTTTACGCAAAGGTTAAAATTGCGTTTTCTAAGTATTAACGTAATAAAAAAAGTTGACTCCTTTCTACTTTTCCCATGCCATGCTGCTACCGTACTTCAAACTAAAGCCAATAATTTCACAGCAATGGATTAAACCTACTAATCAGTAACAATAACCGGTATTTTGCGGCAATTTTCCTATTAACGAACTAATACTACACAGTGACGCGTTCAATGTAAGTGAAACCCATTTATCAAATCGCACGCGTCGATAGAATGGATGGAATAGACGGACAGATAGCAATTTAGTTTTTTTTTATGTAATATGCCGTGCGAAAAAAGTTACGACTGTAAGTAAGCTAGTCAAATTATAGTCGATTACGATTCTTAGGTTGTATAAATTATGTAGTGAAAATTAGTTTCAACTAACTTCTGCCCGCGACTTCGTCTGCATAGAATTAGACCTACATTAGGCAGCTACGGCCTTTGATATGTTTATCGCTAGCCCGCGGGAACTATGCAATTTTTCGGAATAAAAAGTAGCCTCCGTTCTCTCCCTCTCCGTTCCAAATTTGATCCAAATCCGTCCAGTCGTTTCAGCGTGAAGAAGGAACAAACATACACACTCACATCGTCACATCCATCCATTTAACCATCAATCCATCCTCACAAACTTTCGCATTTATAATATTAGTTAGTAACTAGGATTGTTTTTTTTTACAACCACATCCTACTAATAAGTAGGGTGTGATTGAAAAAAAAAACAATTGAAACTAATTTTCAATTCCAATCCTTTATTTAAATTAAACAGTTCATTAAATAATAACATTAACATAACTGAAAAATTATTAATAAAAAATGAAATAAAAATAAAAAATATTTATTTTCATAACTAATAATTATAAACTTAAATGAATAAAAACTTTAAATAGACAATTTGCCCCAGATCGCTGCCTATCGAGTAGCGTGCCCCTTCTAGAATAGTGAACTCTACAGCCGATCGCTGCGGTGCCGTGCGATACATCGCTGCGCCTGCGCTGCGGTTTAAGACGCTTTCTGAACACCCTTCTGCGGGGTTTCACTAATACTTCACGCGTTGATCTCTCTATAATTTCGCTTTCTTAAAAGGGATTTATTTACTGCGTCCTATCTGACATAAGTTGAGGTGTTTACTTTCTCCGAGATTTTTCTTGTTGAAGTCGCTTAAAAATAATTTGTATAATTTGTTGCCTGGTACCCATAGTACAAGCTTTGCTTAATTTGGGACTGGGTTAATTGGTGTAATTTGTCCCATGATATTTATTTATTTATTCTAACTACTTACTACTTATTCGTAAAAAGTTACGAACTTCTTAGGGTATACTAAAAACATGTTTTGTCTGTCTGACAATGTAAATGTGATATGAGTAAGTACTAGTAGGTATATGTTTTACCAACTGATGATATTTTCACATGATTTGTACATTTGGATAAAATATATGCCCGTATGAAATTTACACACTGTATAATCTTAGGTAAATAGCATTTTTGAATAATGGGTAGGTAGGTTAGGTACCTACCGTATACCAAGTTACCAAGTTGGGTTAAAGTACCTAATTACCTACAAAGATTATACCATTTATTAAGTACGAAGGTTATTTAATGTTTATTTTAATCCAAGGCCAAAACTTCTTATCTATCATCAGTTGAAAGTTTTCACTGTAGCTCTTTAGTACATTATACCTCAATGCTAGCTACGAGTATGTACATGTCGCCCCTTCGAGAAAATTTCAGAAAAAGTAATAATAATAATAATAATAATAATAATAATATTTTATTTCCAGATTAATATCCATAGATTGTAATAAGAATAAATATTTTACCTAACTAAACTCAACTCCCGCTCCCGTTACTAATTCTTTGTGATCACGCCAGTGGTTTTTATTAACGCTAAAATTCATCGCAAACTGGGTAATTTATTTAACTACAGAAGTATTTATTAGTTTCCCAACAATTAAATGTAATTTGGTTCCGGCCTTCTGAGTTTACTGGTAATTACTATTATTTATGGTAAGTACTTTCGAGTAGCTGTCGGAATCCACTCAACGAATATCTACTCCTAGTGGTTTATGAATAACTGGTGCTCAGTAATCCTGGCTTGAACTAGAACTAATTACTACAGCTTAGTATGTAGACAGGTCAATGAACCTGTAGTGCTTGCATAGGGTTCCGGTGCCACCGTGTAGTTTTAAAAACACTATACGGGGACCCGTTTCTAGCTTCAAATTATTTTATTAAACGTACTCTATGAAAATTTTAAACGTCACTACGATTAGAGAGATACAGATAGATACAGAGAGATACTTTCCTTAGTGTCCGTATCGCTGCCATCGAGGCTATAAAACGCGAGAAGGACTACGAATTAGTCCGAAAACATGTCGAGCTACACTCGAGTTTTATACGTGAGCGTTCCGTTTTAGTTAACATTGTTTGAATAACATGGTAGTTTTATGTTAAAAAGTAAAAGATATTTTAAAATACGTGTGCCAATAAAAAGGGGACATAAACCAAGTGGTATAACTTATAATAATTGGTCGGAACAAACGGCAGTATAATCAAAAAAATACACATACTTATTTACAAATACCAAAGCTCAAGTAGATATCTAAACCCGACAACATTTTTGAAAGCCCATTCACAATTTGACTCAAAAACTCAGGTCCGTCTAAATGGTTTGGTTCACTGTCTCACACATTAAAAGTGAAACCGGTACAGTTTATATAATTACAGCTGTGTAATCAGCCGGAAAGTATCGAGCGGAATTTGCATCAAATATGTAAGTATCATGATAGTGAATCACTACGGGAAGAAAACGCGTAAAGTTAAACACGTGTGAGGAAAGTCATGCAAGTAATGCACTCTGGTACACAGTGGATCAATAACTATATAGCTCTACCGCCAAGCAATGAAATAGTTTCTGGAGCCGAATATTTTCATGCCTGTGAAAATTGAATTAGAAAATGGTGAAACATATTATTATACTAGCCTAATTTGATAGTATCCCACTGCTGGGCAAAGGCCTCCCCTTTTTCCGCCACTCGTCCCGGTCGAGGGCATGCTCCTAACAATGCTTGCATGCTCAAAACTAGTAGGTACTAGGTACGTTTAATTAACGCTACATTTTTATGGTCCAATATTTTCTTCAAAACTTGCGAATGATAATATTATGACAATTGTGCTATGGCAGGTCAGGAGAAACCGACGGACACGTATGAAGTATATGAAGAGATTGATGAATAAAATAATAATGATGATTGATGGATTGATTGATAAATATTCTTATTCTTATTCTTATTCTTAATGTGGATGAAGCTAAAGAGGTATCTCAGGATCGTAGCAAGTGGAACAAAGTTAGTCTCTGCCTACTGTGGGAAAGAGGCGTGAATGTATGTTATGTATGTTTTGAAATTATACAATAAAATGATAACGAAGCTTTAGTTTTTTTTTTAATATATATTTTGGTATTTTTGCTATTGCCTAGCAGGGTGTCACATTAGTTACTGCTCTGCTTGATGATTATTACAATTTCCATCTTTAAAGTATAATGTGACTTGCAATAAACGATTATGTTATATTCTATGGCTTTCAATTAGGCAAGCCGATGGAAATTAAATATTATAGACGACTCGCTACTCATAGGTTTCTATCCTTAATTGTTTCATACGTAACTACACGATATTGATTATGAGGTGTAATATTTGTATTACTTACATTAATGATTCACTCAAACTGCGCGCACGTCGATTGTGCAACGTAATTTCTTTTAGTAATTAGCTTATACGGTAAAAAGTTGGTTCTTCATCTTCAGCCATAGCGCGGAAACTTTACGTAATTCAGTACGTGTTTGTTACGTTGGTACTACCTTTGTTTTTGCGATGCACTCGTAATTTTAATAGTATCTATTGATTGATTATGATTATACTATGTTACATACTGTTTTAATATTATTGAAAAAGTAGTAAAAGCATACCTACCGCACGAACCACCACATAACTAGCAACAAAAAGTAGAAGACGAATGAAAAATAAACAAAAACAAATTGTTCCAGAATCAAACACGTACTATCAATCAACTACTAAGTAAGTACTGGGGGTTACCGCGATGTGTTAATGCGATTCAATTCAGACTCAGTTCAGGTTTTAGCATTTTTAGTATGGATCTGATTTCTAAATAAAATTAAAAAATAAGTTGTCAAGTATATAATAATAATAGTTAGCTGGTCGATCGCATTACTAGGTTAAGAGGCTGACAACACCTAATTTTGTTGAAATTGATGTTATTTAAGCACTTTTTTAAGAAAAACTACACTCAATAAAAATCCAAAAAAATATGTATGTCAATTTTCATTATATTTCAAACACGCTGGACGGACTCGATACATAATTGAACAAAATCGGCTCGATAGAAAATAATTGCAAATATTGGTCTTAAAGTCATCATTAAACGGTTCTATGTCTTTATTTTTTCGACGTATGGGTCTGCAATTAAAAACATGAAGTCAACATATTCATACCTACACGGCTAACGAGTCATATTTCACAAATAATCTATACTTTTTTTAATTTCTTATTATTTGTGTCTTATTTGCAAGATTTTAGACGCACGCCAAGCTGCCGAAATAGTTTCTTCTCTTTCACTGACAGGCATGCGATCCGTATGTGTGAAGAGTGGCGCTGCTCAAGGTCATTTCCTGTTGACAGCGCCTTAAGTTTTGTTGCAGTGCCCTATTACAGGGTTTCATGTTGGGCAATTTATTAGCTTGTAAGATACACAATGTACACATGAAAGAACGAATAAATGACTTATGACAGCGTTTGTGTGACATTATAAAACATATATCTAGTTTTACTAGCTTCTGCAAACCTTCCTCTTGAATCACTCTACCTATAAAAAACCGCATCAAAATCCGTTGCGTAGTTTTAAAAATCTAAGCATACATAGGGACAGACAGCGGAAAGCGCCCTTGTTTTATACTATGTAGTGATGCAGATAAGAGGAGGGTTTGTTTTGTTTTCCATTTCCTGACAGTTTGTCAAATCACATTAATTTGGATCGTATAGGTACATTGCTGCTCAAACCTACTTTAAAAAAATGCTCTTTATTAATTAAGCTATTTAATAAAATACCTACCTCATATGATTTATACGAAAACTATGTCTGGGTAAAATATACGCCCGTACGAAATTTATACACTGTAAGTACTTATACTGTATCTTAAAACTAATTTGAAATTTTCATCGACTTATGTTGAAATGGCAGTTCTGAAACATTTCACGTAACTGCATCCAAACTGCAAATTGACTGCGCCGTTTTATTACAGTTGCCGTGCAGTACCATCGGCCGCGGAAGTCTCTATCTATCACATAGGGTCAGAAAGAGACTTCCGCTTCTAGATTGTAACTTGTAGCTTTATAAAATAGGGCCCAGCTTGACGGTTGTAATGCAGTCTTATTGCAGTTGGATTAATTGCCATACGACGACAAGTAGCTTACTACTTCTATCGGCGTCGTATTGCAGTAGTCCAAACTGTCATAGGACTGCATTTCAACTGTGCAGCTAGCTTGTAGTCGGTGTACGGCGTAGGTATGCAGACCGCGCAGTCGGTTTGCAGTTCTGATACACCAGGGGCCTTACCATGACGTCTTAATGCGATGCAGTTTAGGTTCACCCGCTGTCAGATTCATACTAAAAGTGACAGCTAAAACTTGAACTGAGTTGGAATTAAGACGTCATGGTAAGGCCCCAGGACTAACTAAAACTAACTGCAACAGAACTGCAGCCGAACTGCCATTTTGCTGCTGGGTTGCATTTCAAATGCTGTTAAGGTGACATAGGATTTTTTTAGTAATTACCATGCCTACATTATTGGTACTTATCCATTCTGAATTGCCCCATAGAGCATACCAAATGAACAGCAAGCGTTATTGTTCTTCATAAGTACATCTAATGTATATTAACTAAAAGTTATTACATAATTTAGCGTAAAAGGCGAAACCGATTTATTCGTTTGACAAAACAATAAAGGTAACAAACCGGACCATCCGTTGGGTGCATGCTAGGGCTGCCAACTGAGCTTACGGGTAAGTAAAGTGATTAAAGCACAAGGGAAATAAAGATACTTCTTTCAGTTTTTCGTTTAACTCTTAAACTAAGTATATTTTCGGGTTAAAAGAATCTATATTTATCTCAAAAGAAATTTTACATTTCACTTACAGAGATTAACAATGTAACGTGCCTAAATTAATACAGTTATGCTACTGTATTATAAAGAAATGAAGTACATATGTGCATAAATCACGTCTTTATCCCATACAGGGTAGACAGAGCCCAAGGTAGCAAGCCCTACTACATTTGGTATGATTGTGGGCGTAATAGGTGGAAAGGGGAATCAAAAGGGTGATGGGTTGCTAGCCGCATCGCCTATAACAGGATTCCTACGATTTGCGCCGATTCCCTCAATGGGCACCATCCGCGCGGGAAGAGAAGCAACTGGTACATTCTGTTTCATTTCATTTCATTTATTCATTGTAAAGTCATTGTACATTGTAAAAAAGATGTTTTAAGACATTAGGTATGTAAGTACATGACGCCCTGCAAGGGCACACAATAACAATTTTTCACGAAAAGTCTAAAATTAATAATTAATAATTAAAATGTTTTTCTTTGCTCCCAGACCAGCATTAGACGATATAGTATATTACAGTGACGGCACGTAAGCCGAACGTGGTGTACGCCCGCCCGCGACACCCGCACTCCCGCGATACCTTATTTTCGACTACCCTGCATCAACGGTCATCGCTAGACTTACGTGCCGGCACTTGTAAGTATAATGAAGTATCATGCCTAAAGCCTAAAACGGCAGTTCTTCGACAATTGGCAGCCCTACGCGGCCGCGACTTGCCGGGCGGGTTCCGCGCCCGCGCGCTGCGCAAGCGCCTGCGTGCCTCAGTCGAGCCCGGGCCGCCGCGCGCAACAGACGTGCGCACGCGAGTCGTGAAACAGTGCTGCAGTGCCAATACCGTGAATAAAGTTAACTGACAAAACTGTGTTTAATTATACACTTGGATATTAAAAAAGAACCAACACGAATACCAAGGTATGTTAAGTTAAAGCTGGAAAGTGCGAGGTTTGCCACTTTTAAAGGGCTGGGGACTCGCTATTTTCCCAATCAAAATTGCGAAATGCAATTTAATTTTAATACGGTTACGTTGTGTATTGTTTTGTAATAGTAATTTGTTCGCTTTTATCGATTTAATAAGTCAATCTCTCCGGCCTTGGTTGAATGGAATGTGATGAAGAAAAGGTCTGCGCGGACCTACCTAAAGTTATTGAACTAGCGCGGCTAGGTTTCTCAACGAAACTTAAAGCTTAACCTAACTTAACTTAAAAGGTTCAATGGTAGACATCCCATTTCTAAGAAGGGATAAGTTCAGCTTTGCACATGTACTCGTATCTAGAAATTTGTCAATTGCAAACTTTAGTTATTTCTTATTTCAGTATACGGGTAAAATCTCTACAAAAGGAAGCTATAATTATATGTGTAAAAATCTTCAATGTAATTCGAGACAAAACAAGAAATATCCATTTATCTACATCAGCACATTTTATCACACGCACACATGCAAGAATCCCATTCATACTTCATTCGTAGTACTATTAATGTCTATGTATATTGTATGAATAGTTAGACAAAACTTGATAATCCTAATGATAATTGCGGAGTCAGCGCAGTCAACATTCTAATAAGCCAAGCAATAAGCAACAATGCATCGCCTTGGTCACACCGCAAACCAGTTCTTAACCAACTCTGACAGGTAATCGGGCGGATTACACAAACTACTATAACGTCGTTAAGTTCCACTATACATAGAGAATAGCATGGCTGGAGACTGCAAGTTCATTACACAAACTTCTATAACAGAATCGTTAAGTTCCACTATACATAGAGAATAGCATAGTTGGAGGCTGCAAGTTCATTACACAAACTTCTATAACAGAATCGTTAGTTCAACTATACATAGAGAATAGCATAGCTGGAGACTGCAAGTTCATTACACAAACTTCTATAACAGAATCGTTAAGTTCCACTATACATAGAGAATAGCATAGTTGGAGGCTGCAAGTTCATTACACAAACTTCTATAACAGAATCGTTAGTTCAACTATACATAGAGAATAGCATAGCTGGAGACTGCAAGTTCATTACACAAACTTCTATAACAGAATCGTTAGTTCAACTATACATAGAGAATAGCATAGCTGGAGACTGCAAGTTCATTACACAAACTTCTATAACAGAATCGTTAAGTTCCACTATACATAGAGAATAGCATAGCTGGAGACTGCAAGTTCATTACACAAACTTCTATAAGTTCTATAACAGAATCGTTAGTTCAACTATACATAGAGAATAGCATAGCTGGAGGCTGCAAGTTCATTACACAAACTTTTATAAGTTCTATAACAGAATCGTTAAGTTCAACTATACATAGAGAATAGCATAGCTGGAGGCTGCAACTTTATTACAAAAACTTCTATAAGTTCTATAACAGAATCGTTAAGTTCCACTATACATAGAGAATAGCTGGAGGCTGCCAGTTCATTAAGTTCTGTCGTTTTAATATTTGTTTGTTTGTGAGTATTCTATTTTTTATACATGTAGAATAACTGGAGACTGCACGTTCGTCGCGTCCGCTGGAACTCTAAAAGTGGAGTGGAAACGTTAAAAAGTTGCCTATGTTCATCAGGCATCGCATAGCTAAATTGAATATTTTTTACCACGCAGGCAACACTCAAGTTTCAGGTTTCAAGACTTTCAAGTGTCAAAAAGTGACGTTTGGGATGTGAGGGACGAGGTGAGGTATAGGGGTGACTTCTTGACACTTGAAACTGATAGTGAAGGAGCGCCTTTAGAATCGGTTCAGAAGTTCCAGAGAACCCTTCACTTCAAACGTTCAAACTAACCAAGTACTTTTACTTACTTCATTGTTAAATTAGTATGTATGTATAAATAATTCTATATCAACATCTTAAAAAGTCTAACGGTCATCTTCCGCCTTACCTACCGGTCTATTAAGTACTGTAAGTTTGCTCTACACTATAACCGGGAACTAAAAAAGCCAAAACCTTAACCTACTCAATACGTTTATCCAGCTTTGGTCCAGGGGTTTTCCTTCAGTCCACAATATCGGCATCCTATCAGCAATTATAGTTGAAAGAGATGACCCTCCGAGTCAACTTTTAATAAAAATAAAAACGAAAGACAGTACAGTACCGATGCTAAAAGTGTGTTTTAAGTTTTTGTGGCTTGTTCTGCTGGTATGGCAATAATCGTGGGTGGATAAAGATGTTTGACCCGAGCTGTAGAAAAGTCGAAACGCTTGATTATTAACCTCTATCTTTTAGAGTAAGGGAGATTTGAGGGGTTGCGTAATTTGAGTACAGTGCCCTTCCACTGTGTAGTTGACCCTGTCGTCCATTGATTTATGACTTGAAAACCAAAGAGAACTATGTACTTAATCTCTTTTGAGACTGGTAAAGCTGCAAAATGGCTGAAAAACGTTAAAAAAATCGTCCATAGAAAATATTCCCCTGTCTAATTCTTATAGCTGCCTCCACAAAGACTTAAGGTTAAAAAATGAACCATGGCTTAGCAACTTAGCAGTTAGCAGGTTACGTAGTTAGTTGACCTTGTTCCGTATAAGCCCGTTCATTGAAAGAACCACATCCAAAGGAAATGCATTTGGGCTACACATCAAAGTCGTGGCTTAGCCGTTTTTACCTGGCCGCAGTACCGAAATGATGACTTCATTTTCTGCTTCCCTGGTAGCGTTAGTCGCGTTTTTTGCATTGCCAAATAGGCTAATGTCATTTGTAGTACCTTGGACACGGTCATGGTTCCCTTAAAGGTCTTCATTTGTAAAAATAACGGTCGAGATGGTACTATGTAAAGTCAAATGTGTGAGATACTACGTTACCAAATAGACGGCTTCAAGTTTTTCTGTTGAAGATATTCCAAATACAATTACAGTTTTGATGATTACTAGCGACTCGGCCGGCTTTGCATGGTATATTATGTATTTATTATACATATAAATCTTCCTCTTGAATCATACTATCTATTAAAAAAACCGCAACAAAATCCGTTGCGTAGTTTTAAAGATCTAAGCATTCATAGATCTTTCCGACCCCTTTGTAGACAGAATATATTTTTGAATCATGCAATAATAGTATGAAGCGAATGCCGACGAGTATAACACAGTGCAGCCCACCTGTCTATAACTTACGATATTATCTGGTCTAGACTCCATATATTTAACTTAACCTTTACTTCGAAGCTGTAAACTCACGTAACAACGGTATTTATTAGTTAAGTTGTCAAAGAGTGCAAATACAAGCAAGCTTCGCAATCTTAACATCGAGTTACAAAACGGTTATAGTTACAAGAGATGCCTCTATGTTTTATTTTAACTTAAAAAGTCTGTATTTTCCGTGGATGGAAAGGTACACACGTACAGTCAAGGAATTTAATTCCTGACCCGTCGAGGAACCTCTTCAAATAAAATGTCATATTGACATCGCATTACTTATCGCGAAAAATCGTTACGACGCTTCCTATACAAAGGTTCCATGCACACGTCTAACTCTACACTCAATCATGACAAAATTTGTTATGTTTTAACCTGTGGTTCTAACAAAACCGTCACACTAACGCAAAACACACACACAAAGAAACGTTTCCAATGTTGGATGTGGTAATGCCCTGCCATATTTTCGTCAGAGCTAGGTAAAGGGCTACCCTTCCTCCCTCATTATGTTTTAAAATTATTCCGGGATTGGGATACTTCAGGAGTTCGTTGGTTTGGGCAAGTTCAACTTAGCAGTTAACACCCTTTTGAACGTTTTTGTGATCGTCGATTTTCAAAGTGTAAGGAGTTGCGAAGTGACTTAATTTTTACGATAAAAATGTTTACTGTTAATTAACAAACTAACCTGTCCTATTTGGTAAACAAAATTCTAACCTCAATGTGCAAATTTTTGTAAAGAATAAGGTGTATTATGTTATCAAATAAACCTGAGGTAATATTTTGTACACAATTTTGCTGATATTTTATCTCCAGTTCTTTTATTTACGATGAAATAGTTAAAAAAATAACAAAAATGAGACGTTTTGAGGTTAGAATTTTGTTTACCAAATAGAACAGGTAAGAATGAAATAGTAGATTAATAAACTAGGGTTGAAATATACCCATTTCACCTGAGATATTTCTGGCACCCGAACGAAGTGAGGGTGCCAATAGTTCGAGGGTGGAATGGGTAATTTCATCCGAGTTGAACACTCTACTTTTCATTTCGAATATGAGGAAATTAAAATTTCACTAACGTCGCCTGGTCGCATTTAATATTTGTTACGTTTGTCATTCTCTTCCCGCTCTTTTTTCTAATGCCCGATTTGCGCGCATTGCGCATTTCTTCTGCGCACCAATGGCGGCCGACTAGTTTTTTAAAACTTGCAGACACGGAGGTCGCTATCGAACGTAATAATTTCTACTAATTCTCGTTGTTACGCTTGCATAAGCTTATATATAGCGGGAATGTTATTTTAAGATTATTTTGCCTTTTACAATTAAAAAGGAACTACTAGTATAGATTATTATTTTAAACATAGATTACATGGCCGTATACGTATTTCCATTGCTATGTACCTCATTTGGATTAGCTAGAAAAAAAAATACTTTCAACCCAAGGGTCGCGATGAGTCACTTTCAACCCTATATCCAGATAATCAATGACCTACTTTCAGAGTATGAGAGATGAAAATACCTTATACATATGTCAGAATAATTTTGACACAGCTTGTAATTCAAAACTAAATTTTGAAAACATCCGAATGTGGGATTCTCCCCTCCCCCTTCCACGCCGTATTACTGCTTTGAGGAATGATCAAAGTTAATAAAACCCTATTGAATGCCTACAAATTGATTTGTGCTTCAATGACCATTTAATTACATTACGGTAACTTAAACCTTATTTACAATTATTGATTTTGCAATAATAATGATTAAAGAACGTCATTTCTAGCATAATTTAACTGGTATAACGCAATTAACATTTTACCGTTAATTACGTATCTAAACAAACTTCTGTTGAGTGTGACAATCTCCAGTATACGGCATAACATAATTAGGATTCCATAACTTCAAAGCATTTAACGCTCTATAAAAATATTGGTGAGCCTCACAAAGGCCTCCCGCGACCAAACGGCTTGCTGGCCAAAACTTCATTGAATGAGTCAGCATTGCCATACAACATGACATTGTTGCCAGCCTTGCTGGACACCCAACCCAATGGCTGCACATTTTTCAAGTTCCAAATTAGTCCCTAAATTCGTCATTTTATTTTAATTTCTATTAGATTTAGTCATTTGAAAATTAGAACTTTACACGGTAATTTGCTCTTATTCAAAGCCACTGCTCTGGTATGCAGACTTCTTAGTATAACTGTACCAGGCCGCGTGAAGTAGCGACGAATCTAAATGACTTGCAATAAAGTGTGACTAAACGGGAGACTTAACTTAACTGCCAGATTGTTGATATCGCTTCAGATTCAGAAACTGCTCGTGTTTCCTTATAGTCTGGATTATTGGGAATTGTTGAGGGTCCCAACACCGATTTTATGGCTGCAGTTGCTCATTTTAGTACCAATAATAAGACCACAAGTTCGATCGAAGTATCTTCTATTAGGCACAGTCGTAAACTGAGAAATTTCAAGTGGAATATAAAGGTTATAAACTGCATAAGAAGCATAACCAAACCGAATGAAGAAGATAAGGGATAATAATGATAAGAAAAATAACTCCAACTGTTTGGTATCAGGCAGTCCGCCCTGCGGAATTGCTCGGGAGAGTACCTACTTGACTTGATGATTCCTCTTAAATAGATACTGCCTGTTTTTTGTATGTATGTATTTATCTGTTTTTGATCTGTTTGCCTTTGTACATCTTTCTACAATTTGTGCCCTGTTACGAGTATCTATTAATTTCCTGTGTATAACGTAAAATAGAGTACATCTATTCCAGAAGATATTTAGATTGTTGAAGAAGTTTCACTGGGTAGAGAAAACTAAAGCAGACCACATAATAAACAGTCACATTTCGATGATTTGATGCGACGTATAAATTGAACGTGACATAAGACAACCATTTCTCTAAATCACAATGATGATGACCTTCTTGGTATCAGTACAAATCTTTATTCACATTAATACAATCGTCACGTCAATTATGTAATCGAAAACTTTAATATACTTTTAACAAAAGAGGCTGATAACAAAGTATTAACTGAAACTGACGCAGTGTTTCCAATTCAACAAGTCAATGGAGCGTGATTCCAAACAAACAGATGAGCATGAAACCGATGAAACACCTACAGTAAAACCAAATTATCTGAATCTTTTTGTTGAAGCGAAGGTCAAAAGCAAAAGTAGGACCGGAATTAGAAGCCTCGTTTATCAATCAATGAGTAATCAAGCTGTCGAATAGTTACGTGATTTCTGAACAGGCGAGGTATCGCTAACGTCCTTCCGACACGCAATTAGTGTGTGGGTATCGTGTGTTTTACATCATTATTTGTTGTGTTTAATTAGTTGGGTTGGGAATATCTGTATTATTGCCGTTATTAAATTTGCTGTCTTAATGTGATTCAATTCCGACTCAGTTCAGGTTTTAGCTGTCATTTTTAGTATGGATCTGACATATATATGTATTACATAATAAACCTTCCTCTTGAATCACTCTAACTATTAAAAAAACCGCATCAAAATCCAGCGCGTAGTTTTAAAGATCTAAGCATACATAAGGACAGACAGACAGCGGAAAGCGACTTTGTTTTATACTATGTAGTGAAACATCAAAGCCGTCATCTACCAGTGTTTTTCTCTCTAACAGACATTAGCCACACGTTTGGCAAGAGCGCAGCGAATCGTCCACAAAGCACTATAAAATGGACAATGAAACAAACGAAATGCATTGATGATCTATGGAAATAAAATGGAACAGATCACGAGATTAGCAAAAAACGTATCAAAAAAACGACAAATGAAACTATGGTATGGAAACGTGAAGATATAGGGGCGAGGGTCACTCCTTAACATAGAGGATGAGAATAATGTCTAACCTAGTGGTTAGATAGGTACTAATGCAACAGGCTTATTATCTAACTCGCTCGCAATCGCCATCGTCTTCGTTTTGACAGTTCATGTATGGGCTGACAATTGGCATCGGAATCAGCTAGCTGTCACATTCATACAAGAACTGTCAAAATGAACACGATTGCGATTGCGAGCGAGTTAGACAATAAGCCTACTGGTCCACTTTTGAGATTTACAGCATTACAGCTAAATCTAGATATCTATAGTAGGTTTACCTCACTATAGCCAAATTAAACTTCCAGCGGTATAAATGAGTATACTAAATAGGACAGAGTGACCACGCCTTTGGTTAACTATGTGGCCTCTAAGGCCCTCTTGCACAGTCCAGAGTTAAAAAATTAAATCGCTAAATCGGGGTTAGGTTTGACAGTTCCATACATTTTGACACTACTTAGTCCCGCGTTAGCATCTAACACGGGGTTAAGTCGTTAACCTTGGTCCGTGCAACTGGCCCTAAGCCTGATGTTGCCATTAATCATCAATTACATACATACATAAATCAAGTCTTTATCCCTTACTTAGACAGACCCTATGGTAACGAGACCAAAAGGCCACGTTCAGCAAATAACCTTGAAAATACGAGTAGTAGACTTTAGGCTGAGTTTCCATAGAGGCGGATCGGAGACGTCCAGAATCGACCAATAATGAATTATCATGTGATAATTAGATTGGCCAATTCAGAGCCATTGCGGATTGCATTAGTATCATTGCAGATAAAATCTTTCTTAAAGATCTTGATAGTAGATACCCAAACTTCTAACCAGTACGTGACAGAGCGTATTGCTTCACAAGTATCACCGAAAACTGTCGGTAGCGATGTCAAATTGTCACAAGTGTCATAACAGTGGTCAAATGCCAAACGGAATTAAAGCGCTGTCATTTTAAAAAGCGGCCAAGGGCGAGTCGGACTCGCACACCGAGGGTTCCGTACAAATTCGGCTCGTAAATACAAAATCCAGTGTTAGCATAGCAGTGCCTCTTAACCTCCTAAGCAAAATGTAAGCAGCGTGAGGTAATATTGTAATTAGTTACTTACTTACCCACAACAGAAGTTTATCATCTGTAAAAATTTCAACTGTCTAGCTCCTGAGAGACAATCTGGTGACAGACAGACTGACGAACAGTGGAGCCTTAGTAATCGAGTCCTGTTTTTACCCTTTGGGTACGGAACCCTAAAAATTCCTACGAAAAGAAGTCTGTTTACATATTTGGCATTACTAATAATACAAAATTAAAGCTCCAGGCAACACTGTCCAATAGACATACGTTACGCGTCCGGACACAATTTATGATATTGTCCAATTATGTTACATAAAAAGTGACCTATTAAGTCGATTTTTTCTCATGTATCATGCCGCCCGCCATTATTCGGTTGGATGATTTCCTTATTGGCTGCTGTTGGACCAATTTGGACATCTGATACCACGTTTAAAATAACCTCTTCGTTTTAAATACATTTTTAAGGTCGTCATACCCGTTTGCTTCTGAATGGTAACATGAGCCGTTGTGTCACTTGTGTCTACTTCTTCTTTCTTATTATTTATTAATACACAAATACGGACTCTCATCATCTTCCTAGCGTTTTTCCCGGCATTTGCCACGGCTCAGTGAACCCGGGGTCCGCTTGACAACCTAATCCCAAGATTTGGCGTAGGCACTAGTTTTTACAGAAGCGACTGCCATCTGACCTTCCAGCCCAGAAGGGTAACTAAGCTTTATTGGGATTGGTCCGGTTTCCTCACGATGTTTTCCTTCACCGAAAAGCTCATAGTAAATTTCAAATGTAATTTCGCACATACATTCCGAAAAACTCAGAGGTGCGAGCCCGGGATTCGAACCCGCGACCATCTGCTTGAGAGGCCACAGGTCAAACCACTAGGCTACCACGGCTTTACACAAATACGGACTCTACTAAACATAATATCGTCATTGGAGTATCCTTATTTTGCCCATATTGAAACATATACCGACGATGAAGAAGTCAAATAAAGCGTGTAGTAACTTGAAATTTTGCATTTCTCAATGATTGAAGATCTTGTGCTAATAGGCCCGCTTCGAAGCCCAAATAAGGCTTAAGTATACTAATGTGGATTTTACAGCTTTAATACATTAATTAGTGATATTCATTATGACCATATTTTTCGAGCCAACGTAGGCGACTTTAGCCTGCTAATGTTTAAAATGCTTGGTGATTGTTTGATTGCACAATAATGTCCTTCATAAAACTATTACGCGAAGTTAATTTTGTTATGTAAAAGACGAATAATTAAATAATTAAAAATGCGTTACGTTACTTCGGTATTTTTGGCATGGATGACAATAACAAACTGTTTTGTTTCTATTGATGTTATATTGATGACTGTTTATATAGGTATTTTACTTAGTTTATATATATTTCCAATCTTATTTCAACCAATAAATATTTACAAAAAACAAATTAAACTAAGATTAAATTAAAAACTAAACTTAAACTAACTATAAAAAGCTATAAGTTATAAAAAGAACACCCCGTCCAGCCCTGCTGGCTGTGGCAGGGTTCCCAGGACGCTAGCGGCATTACCCCTTTGGACCGCAAGTGCGATCCGCTGGGATAAATACACGCCAGCTCTTGGGTCCCCTAGACCAATAGGTTATAGGTTATATTGTCTAATGTACAATCAGTTAATCACATACGACGTTGCCTGTATATTTTTTTTATTTCATTAAGTAAATGCTCTTTGGTGATGGTGTAAAAGTCATTCTTTATTTTCAAGCAGGTGTCCATTGCTGCCTGTGCTCATTAATCAGGAGGTGACCCATTTTCCCGATTATCTTTCCATTAAAAAAAAACATAGTTGTTTAATTATTCCCAGTGCTCACCAGGGACGAGAGGTGGCGCTTTTTTCAATGATAGATTCTATCAAAGAATCGAGAATTTTACTTCCCGATTTTTGTATTTATATATTTTTTTCCTTGTTTCGTTTTCTTAATTTTCTTTGTTGAAAACGTGCAATATTTATCGTAGTGGTTAAATAAATATATATTTGGCCTACAAACACTGGCAGGATGTGTTTAAGGTCTCATTATAATTTAGAATCGTGCGCAGGAAAGACGCAATAGCTAACGTAACTTTATTCCAAACGAAAGCGCGTAAATACATAATTGTAAGTAGTATGAGGACTTTTACTTGTGACCTGCTTGTGACCTTTTAAATAAAATGAGGGCCTTACCATGAGACCATGACGTCTTAATGCGACTCAATTCCGATTCAGTTTAGGTTCGCTCGCTGTCAGATCCATACTAAAAATTTGTGGTGGCAATAACGGCTGTTTTGCAATAATGAATAACAGTGTTGTGTTATTCTTAAATAGCTGTTATTGTAAACTGTTGTCTGTAATCCTGTTATATTGCTGTTTTACAAAACGATAATGAACTTATTATTAAATAATTGGTAAACTTATTTCGTCGCGATCGCAGCGTAATAAAAACGCAAAACAACGCTCTGTTACCTTGTTTGTTATTGTACTGACTGACAACAAACAGCAACAGCTAATAATGATACCAAAAGTCAGTTATTTGAATTGCGATTGCGATGGCACACACCTACTTGATTTGTTGCGCACTCGCTTGCGCTTCTATGCTAAGTGCGGCAACAGTGCGCGTATGTACAACGTTGACAACACAACAGACAACGAATAATGATAACAGGATAGTTGACGATTCGATAATGCGTTGTTCGTTGCGTGCAAATAATGCATTACTTTATCTGTTGTTGTAATAACGACCATCACTGCTAAAAAAGACAACTAAAACCTGAACTGAGTAGTAATTGAATCGCATTAAGAGGTCATGGTAAGGCCCCTGTATAGTAACATAAGTATTTAACAAAGTGGTAAACTTATTATTTATATAACTAACCGTATTGTTTCATTCATATAATAATTGTAAGACACGATGCGTTCGTTTTCCACAGTCAATTAAAAAATATATATTATAATTTGTAACTATTACGCCTAATACAAGAAAAAATTTATGACTGAGTCCTTGTTCCTTTGCCATTTTTAATTTCATCACAAACTTGTAACATTTTTAATTGAACCATTCGGCGTTTAATTAATAAAGATAGTGTTCTAACAAGACCCTGGTAACTGATTCTAAAATGATATTCTAAAGACCGCCTAAAAATTAACTCAGTCAAGAGTGTTTCCAAAAATTTTATGGTTGACCCAAAATGCTCTTTGATTCTCTAAACAACACGCATTTGTTTGTAATCTTTGCCACTCTATTTTTAATTATAAAAAAAAAGCTGAGCCACTCAGTCGTCAGTCCTCGTAGCGTAAAGTTGTGACATATCATTTTTTTCCCACAAGGACTGTTAAATTGTCAATTAAATGTTGCCCCATCAAAACAGCAAGCCAATGCCGTGTGTCAGATTGGTCAGATATTCTAATCTGGCCACATTCGGTGGGAAAATATTTAATAATCGCAATTAATTGCTATCTTGATTTGAGGGATCCATTTGCAAAATTAACTTAATGCGCTTTTAAATATGCTTTGGGAAATATTTCTTTCACACTTAGCTTATTTGATTATTTGGTAGTGAAGTAGGGTTTTTACAAGATTTAATTTAACTTGTCATTTTTGTTTGTCTTGCAAGTCAAGGCTACTGGTGGTGAGATTAGCTTAATATTTTCTCATATTTAAGTTTGTAGGATGGAACACAATACAAGTTTAACAAAAAAAAAATCGATTTACACACGATAACAGAAGGATTTTGTAATTTTATTAGTTAGGTTAGGTATTAGAGTCGTTTTAAAAAAAAATTGTATAGTTAAGGGCATTAATTAAAACAAAAGTTAATTGATTCCTTTGTATAACAACTTATTGCAATGGAATAAAGGTGGAAGACCATTACACAAAAGACTCAATTAGTTTTTGCTATAATTAAGCCTTTAACTATATTATTTTTTTAAAACGTCTCATTAAGTTTACGATAACATCCATACAATTGTTTTGAATAAACAAAAGAAAGAAAACAAGTTGCTACTCGTCGACCAAATGTTTGTGGGTGATGATACCTTACTGACTTTCCGCTGTCATGTATTCGAAAGAAAGGCATACTTTGTTAATCCAATAAGCTCCTAAAATACTGTTGTCATCACAGAACCGTTAAAAAATAGTAGCGTCTAGAGGTGTGTTTAACGATAAGTGTAAGAAACTAAAAAAAAAACCGGCCAGGCGCGAGTCGGACTCGCGCACCGAGGGTTCCGTACCCATTATCTATAAATATCTAAACTAGTGTAAGCAGAGCCTTGCTCCAAAGTAAAATGTACGCAGTGTGGGGTCACTTTATATTGGTCACTGATGTATACAGACATACACACATATTTACGGTTTTCGCAATTATTCCTATATCTGTGCTATAAGACCTACCTTCATGCCAAATTTCAAGATTCTGAGTTCACGGGAAGTACCCTGTAGGTTTTGATTCCCTTGCGAGTTTCGAAAATTTGCGGCATAAACGGCTGTATCTTTTGATTGCGTTGGCTTAGAAGTTTGATTTTTTCACAGCTCAAGGAGGCAGTAGACTTGAGTATTTGATATAAATTCCAGCTGGATACCTCCACGCGTTCCTGAGAAAAATGGTCTTGACAGACGGACGGACGGACGGACGGACAACAAAGTGATCCTATAAGGGTTCCGTTTTTTCCTTTTGAGGTACGGAACCCTAAAAACCGATGCCCCAGCGGCGTGTTACATCGCATATTAGCTCTTTTATTTTTGGCGTCACCATAAAAATACATCGTGACTATTGACAATAAAATAAGTCCGGTTTTGGGGTCGTTCACCTGTTGACAAGTGGCTTGAAAATGAACGTTTTTCGGTGCGGTTTTTTAATTCATTGATTATTACGACAAGTTTTAATGTTCTCTTTTAATGGTTTTACATAACTGTACCTTGTCATTGCGTTTGTGATGGTCTCGCTGATTTTAAAGTTTTTACAACAGGTAGCTTTTTACCTCAGATCAATTACTAAAGCCTAGATACCGTGTTAAAATTTAAGTAGTGACATCAATATGTACATCTCTTAATTCTCATGAAGAAATCAACAAGCTGGAAAGAGATAAATATAGTATTATCTAGTCTGCTTGTACACACCGTACACACCTGAAATGTCAAGTTGGTCCCGTTGGTCTAGTTTTACGCTACTAAATTCAAAAGTCTTTCACATCATATTTCCTTCTGAGAACAGCAGGTCATCTGTATTAAGTTGTATTTGAAATGGTTATGGCAGATAAAAATTTGTAAGTCGACCAGTGATTGCTTTTCATAAATCTGTACGTAACAGAAAAGTTATAAAATAAGGTGAAAGTGCTAATGTGTGCCCAAGGATTGCTTAAATGGCTTGAATTGTTTTGGGATGTAAGGGTATTTATTTCATTTGGTGTAAATTGGGCACTTTGTTAAAAAAATAAAAATAAAATTGTTTTCAATCACAAACTTAATCTTAATTGACAGTTTGTGATACATGGGTTATAAAAAAAATAAAGGCCATCTTTTAGGAGCCCAAAAATTGAAGATATGGACCCGCAATGTTTTAAGCGTCATGGTAATGACATTTTGCATGCTTGGTAATGACGATAGCACATGGTAATGATAAATGTTCCTATCTCTAATTAATTTAAACAGATTTTGACGTATTTCAAAGTACCGAAGTATTTAATCAATTTGGTTATTAAATAAAAGAATGTAAATATTAAACAAATAAATAATAAAATACCAAATATGAGTAACATAATGATTTTTTTAGTAGCTTCATATAGTTTTGCTCACACATTTGAAATTCTTTGAAGTAGAAAATGATCTTTTTTCAAAAAAATTGTTTTCTTTCTCTTCAAAAGTCAAAAGTTTATTTTGCAAATAGGCCACCAAGGGCTCTTTTACATGTCTTTTTTTGAATGTACCAGCACATTCGGAAAGACCGTCATTATTACTTAATGTGTCTAAGTACAATAATTATTCACAAAGGAAAATTATTCCGCACACCATTATATTTTCTAACAAATCACTTAAATAATAATAACACAATATAAAGGAACACATTGTTATTGCAAGACATCTTTTAAATTTTTTATTCTTGCTTAGCTAGCAGACGTTGCATTTTTTTAATTCATTTATTGATAGAAGTTTTTTCATGCCTCTTTTCTTTGAGCAAAACGTTTTTTTTTCCTTTTCTAGGTATACAGCTCAGTGTTAGATATAATTTTTTCGCGTCTTTTTTTATCTACTTTTCCGTTTTTTTTATTAGCAATTCTTGTTTACTATCTCCTTTTTTACTTGGCATATTTATTTACTTCTTCCACTGAAACAGATAAAAACGTGATAAATATTTGCAAAAATACAGAATCAAATGAATTAACAGAAAAAGTGGACAGATATAAAATGGAAAAATATATAAAAGCCAAGGTCTTTACAGAATTAAGTGCAGAAAGTCATTACCATGGAATAATCGTCCTTTCCGTGGGTAAAAAGTCCACGGTAATCAGTGGTAATGACCACCTTGGTAATGACAAAATGCAGCTATTTTCAGATTAGCATGTACCATATTAGATATTCCAAAATGTTTTACTGATTACGTCATAATCAATCGGTTAGGCTATACGATAAAATATGATAAATATAAATAATTCATGTATTTACCGAGGAATGAGACCAACGGGAATGTCAATATTATTGTGACAAAAACCACGGTACGGCTTTGTAAAAAATAAATAAATTCTTAATATTGCTTTGCGCGACGTGGGCTCACTCTGCCTTCTGAATGGTGACAGTAGGCACGCGGGGGGAGCGGCGGGGGTTGTGCAGAGCTGTTCAGTGCAGAGCTATATGTCGCGTTACGTTGTGCCACGGTGATGACGAGTTAAACAGGAACCCAAATGTACGATGTTACTGTTCCGTTTTATATGATGCGTTTTAATTTGTGCAATCAATATTGTATGATATAACTATGAAACTTTTTAGGGAAATAGTAGCTTCAGCCGTAAACGCCAGTTAAATCGAACTTTTTGCAGAAGTTTTACCGAAAATTGGAAAGCGGACACACCTTGGTAATGACATTTTGGCCCTTTTGAACGAAATAACTTTCATATTACTTTATATATCAAAAATTTAAAAGAGGCGGCCGTTAGAAATCATTCCTTATTACAAGATACTTTTACACACGGTAAACATCCATCATCATTTGGATGGTGATATTGTCGCGGACAGCCGATTTACACCAAATGAAATAAATACCCGTAAATCTCATTCGTCTCGTAAGGAAAATGAACGGGATTATATACGCTTTCATCGGTGAGTACATTTTACGTGTTTTCAATATTATGCGCTAACCAATTTGAGCTGAATTAAAATTAATGAACGTATAACTTTGATTATAGTGACAAATAAACATTTGGACTCAATAACGGCGATAAATCTTCGAGATAATTAGGTATTTTGTAATAGCTTAGAGGTTATGATGTTTTGGTGATAGTGATGTTCCTGTTCATTGCCAGTTTTATCGATATCGAATTATTTTCCTAAACTTCGTATTGTAGACTAAATTATTTACATAAATAATAATGTAATAATGACAATTACAGATTACCTATGGACGAAGAACTAAAAATCGCTACGTCCATAAAATTTGAAGAGTTTCTTCAGTTTCTCCAAGACCTCGTCATCGGATCCTGATTTGGTGGCAATGGGACCAAACTGGAAGTATTCCCTTTCCAACAAAAAAAGAATTTTCCAAATCGGTTCTCAACTGACGGAGTTCTGAAGATGCAAACATAAAAAAAAATACAACCGAATTTAGAACCTCCCCCTTTTTTTTCAAGTTTGTTATAAAGAAAAGTGATTATTATTTATTGTAATTGTATTTAATAATGTGAACATGTCCAGATTTTGTTTCTTTTATTCCAAGCCGAATTTAAAAATCGAAGAAAACAGTACAAATACCAAGCTAAGAAAATGGGCAGACTGTGACTGTGGTACAATTTACAATAACCGCCTTCTCTCTGACAGTTTGTTCAATTGCAGATGCTTGTAACTGACGTGAAAAAAAATCTCTGAACAATTAAATTGTTTATTTGAAACCGCTGTTTGATGTTCAGGGATTTCTCTAAATTTCATTTAAAGCCGATCTTACGGGGTATTCTGTATCCACCCTAACCATACATTATTCTGACTATACCCCGTCGTACATCAAATAATAATCATCTGTTACCGTTACTGTACCTTGGATCATCTAAATAGTCATAATGAGGCATCGCCTTTTCTTCGCGTTATGTTCCATACCGAAAATCCACCCATTCCACGATCCGTAAAATGTCGATAACATACTTTCGATAAAACTTTTTGCTACATCTCTTCTTTATCAAAACAGTGGGGGAACAGTGTACAACCTTGTAGTTTTGAGTACCTAAGAAATATATAGACTACCTTTTTCTCTCATTATCAAACGTCATATGAGTAAGCGGTCAAGCTATATGTAACATTGTTTTGATATTAGGACGGTATCTAGGCTTTAGTAATTGATCTGAGCTTTTTACGATGCCGGCAATCTATAGCTCTTGCTTTGTGTCATCAGATTTTGCAATAAGGGTTACCTGAGGCAAAATAACAAAAAACGAACACGATTCTAAATGTTACCAACGTAGAAAACGTCTCCAGATTATAATAATAAATGCGCAATATTCCGCAAAATTATCCTTTGATAGAGAGTTATATCATATCATTTTATTGCCATACGACTATTCTTTCTTTGTGGCAACATAACAAGTACATTTGTTTTTTAAAGTGGAAGCATTAATTATATGACGTATGTGTGTTAATTATATGACTGGTGTTTATGATACATATAAAATTAACATTTTGATTAACTTGAAACACTTTTGAAAAAATAGTTAGGTATAAGACAAGACCAAAAAGTTTTTAAACATTATATGTCAGTTAAAACCCGGGTCCAGCTCGGTAAACTAAGCTTTGTACTTCGGTGCTGCTTTTTAATTTATTTTCCCGCCAACGTTTAGTGTAATGCAAATAGGTTTTGCCTTTTTTACTTTTTTCGCGCGCAGCCGTGGTCGCTGGCCCTTGTAAATATTTAGCCTGGCAATATTTATGGTTCATAATTTAAAAAAGGTAATAGGTTTTGTTGTGATTACAGCATAGTTTATGGAGTTTTATCTGAGAAATTGTGGGCGATATAAACTGCGTAAATTTATTATTGCTATTATTTCTGTTTAGAGCAGCCATCTTTTATGCTTGGCGACGTTTTAAGTCTTCGATTCTGAACACGAGTCTATTGTGAAGCGAGTTAATGATTGTTCAGATACTGAGCACCTAGGTCACTCTCATACTGTAAGTTATGGCGGATGCAGATAGCATCAACAAAATAAAAGATTATCTAATTCTTGTTTAATTTTATTTTGAGATATCTTTGTCAAAGTTCAGTATACTTCATGTAAGATAATTATAATTATCTATATCTATACTTCTATACTTTATACTAATATTATAAAGAGCAAAGATTTGTATTTTCGTGTGTGTAGTTTGTAATGAATAAACTCAAAAACTACTGTGCCGATTTCTAAAATTCTTTCACCATTTGAAAGCTACATTCGCCCTGAGTGAAATAGGCTATACATAATATATTAATTAGAGAAACACTGATTGCACCCGTGCGAAGCCGGGGCGGGTCGCTAGTGTAAGATAATGGCAACTATCAAGAACTGTTCTGTGGGATTACTCTCCGTCAATGGCCTTTAAAATAGCTCCTATAATTCAAATTATCCGGTCTACTTTATCATGAATATCATTACTTTGTGCATCAACCGTAATTATCGTAGACGACAAATAAGCTAGTTTTTTTACTAAATGGGTTAACCGCTTCAATTATTTTTAAAAAATTACCTACTTTACAATGTTGAGGCCGGATCAATGACCGACTCTTGTGGTCTCGTAAAATCGATAGGCATCGGCTAATAGGCATTTTTTATTGTTAATGTTGCTACACTTGTCCATAATTTCACCCTTTTTACGAAGCTTCTGATCTGGAATCTTGTGATCGAGATATCTCGATGGATCTTACAATACACCCTATGATATTCTAAGCCTGCGTTTCACAAAGCAACTCAAGTACTAATAATTGACCGGATTACTGTACAGATATTTCTGGTTAATCAACTGTACAGTTATTTTTGATGCCTTGGGAATGTATATATATTTATGCCCTTGACTGTACAACAATAACATTTACTATAACAGACTTGAGTCGCCCGAGTGCCCTGGGTCTGTGTCTGCTTTTGAGTGTGTACCTACCTGTTTTCCACGACTTGACTTCACTATATCGCGGAGATAGCAAAGTAGTTCTTGCTTAATACCTATGTCGTGTCAATATTTCAAAGGTTAACTTGAAGAAATCCCTTTTAGGGATAAGTTCGTCTTTGTGCATTTATGTTTTCCTGTATTCATCTTTTTCATGTGTTTTATGTACAATAAAGAGTTAAACATACATACATAACAGATGATTTTGAAATATGTTTCATAGATTTTATGTTAATTATACGTCAAAATCGTCGGTTGCGGTTGTGGTTAAACTCACACTAAAGGGGTGGAGTGGGGGGATACACTGGTGTGACACATCAATATCACTTGTACATATTTATTTTTATTTTTCTTTTGTACTTAGACTAAGGTAAAAAAAGACGTAACAAAAAATGACCAATGATTTTAGCATGAGGAATAAAAATAAAATAAATAAGTATCTTGGGACAATTGACACCTACTTAGTCCCAAACTAAGCAAAGCTTGTGATATGGGCACTAGACAACGGATAAACATACTTATATAGATAAATACACACTTAAATACATATTAAACATCCAAGACTCGAGAACAAACATTCGTATTTTTCATACATATATCTGCCCCGACCGGGGATCGAACCCGGGACCTCGGGCTTCATAGTCAGGTTCTCTAACCACTAGGCCATTCGATCGTCAAATCAAATTCGTCAAAGGAAATTGCGAAAGTATAAACTGGGGGGGGGGGGGAGAGGTTATAATAAGTATGAAAAAGTCACGTGGTCAATAAACCTTGGCTGACATAAAATAAAGTTTATGTCCACTTCCCAGCGGTGGATGCTGTGCGCTACGTTGTGCCGGTTGTTCCATGCAACGGTGTTTATATGGCTTTATAAATGCACTGTTAGCTAATAGTAGTTAACATTTTATTAGCTGTACTATGGGTCAAGAGGAAACTAAGTTATAGAGACCTTTGAAGGTTGAGCGGACGAAAGAGATGCCTTCACTTATTGTCTAGCGCAGAGGTTCACAAACTCTTTTGTTCCATTGACCACTTTCAAAATTTTGCTGGATCCGGTGGACCCCCTGCAGCTACATTACCACTAATTTCTAAACTAAATCTCGAAAAAAAAATTAAGATTAGCTCTATAATCTATGGAAACTTGCGTTGTTGCTGAGTTTCAACGATAAATTAACAGTTTTCGAAAAAATTGGTTAGAATTGATTGCTTGATAGGGTTAATTATTTGAAAATAAAGTCGACTAAACAAATTTTCAATTATATTATATTTTTGTGCTGCGAGTGACTCCATCCTACTATTCTTTCTTGAAATCTACAATGACTCACAGCACAAGAACCAATCAATTCTCACAAATTTAATTCAATTTTCATGCACCCCCGCTTGCGATTGTGGACCCCCATTTTTGGTCACGCCCAACGTAGACCCCCGTCGAGTCTTCCGTGGACCCCTGGGGGTCCACATGGACCACTTTGGGAACTACTGGTCTAGCGGGTCATCATCACCCACCATCGGCCTGTAGCAGTCCATTGCTGGACTTAAGCCTTCCCTAAAACACGCCATTTACTCTGTCTTCGGAAAATCGTCACTCCATCATAAAGTTTACGTACCTACCTACGATTTAGGTACTCGAAGTGAGTAGGGATAGGTACCCAAGGGCCAGTGAAAAGATCTCACACACAGTCTCTAGTGTAAGTTTCACACGAACAAACGTCTCGAACGCGTTCAAACAAACATCTCAATTACTATGGAAAATTTGGCAGCGCCACTTGCGGATCGAAACGGCAACAAACTGCTCTCATAGCATTTGACATTTTAACGCAAACGCGGTCGAAGCGTGTCCTGTGACCGAAAAGTTACACTAAGCATAGGTACAGAATTTATAAGGAATATGCGCCGCAACGTGACAACGAACCAGCGTAGCGCATAGGTACGATTGCGACGGCGAAGACAATCGTACAGGGGGGCTACTCCGAAATACGATTTTCGAAGTTCGCATCACACCGTCCCTCTCACTCTCAAATTAATAACTATTAGTGTGAGCGGAACGGCACGAAACGAACTTCGAAAATCGGATTTCGGAGTATAAGGCCTGTTGAGTTAGCTCGATTAACGATTTCGAATAGCGCAAATAAATCCGAGGCAAAACTTATACTAGAGCTACTGAGCTACTCAGCCTACCCAGTAACACAAATAAAAGCTCTCGCGTGCGTGTGCACCGATACAATCTACACGGCTTAATTGAAAAGCTTTTATTGTTCCAATTATTGCGCAGCGGATTTATCTTCGGGAGCGTTAATGCAGATGTTTTGTATGCTGTCCTGAGGATTTATGCATGTCTTGAATACGCATTAGATGGCTTTATTAGATTACCGTAAAACGGGATGAGAACAGGTTGCGGGCGGAGAAGGTATAGCACTAATATTTTGTGTTTTCACTTGCTACTTAAAATTTCTGGCTCTGTTTGCTCTAAAAGTAGTTTAGTTATATGTTTCCTTTTTTTCTGGTTTTTTATTATAGTCACTTATTATTCGTTTCTATTCCCTTCTGAACCCACTACGTGGTGAGCTGGGATGCCTATATTTTAGTGTTTATTGTCTAAACTGTGAAACTAAACGACAGGTAATCTATTGAACTATAATTCATACCGCCGGAACATTTTTCATGAAAATATCGACTTCGATTCAGTTAAGGTTTGTTCGCTTTCAGATCCATACTAAAAATGACAGCTAAAACCTGAACTGAGTCGGAATTGGATCGCATTAAGACTTCACAGCTGTCCTTCACCGATAAGCGCATGGCAAATTTCAAATGTAATTTCGCACATAAATTCCGAAAAACTCAGAGGTCGAGCACTGGATTCGAACTCACAACCCTCTGCTTGAGAGGCCACAGGTCAAACCACTAGGCTACCACCATTGACGTACAATAAACAACTAGACTCCCAATCACGCTCAAAAACTGTCGGAAGCAAAAGTCTGCACGACGCGTCTATTGTGCAGAGTTTTGGTTTATTGTAAGTCAATATTTCTAAGTAATTCAATTTTGTATTTATTTTGCTGTCAAATCTTTCGTGAACGCTAACAGTTACACTCTATGCGTCTGTCACCCAACCCTTCCTTATTGAAACAGAACAGACCATAGTTAATATTATTGGCCCTAAGTGAACTTGGCTGAGCATTTAATTAACGGATATGCCGTGTACACCTTTCCGTCCGGATGCCACTTATAATTACAACGGGATTTTTATGTCAACGCAGTGGCCGCTAAACGAGATTAAAGGAGAGACGACTGTAAATGTGATTTAAGGCGTTAATTTGAATTTAACGAAGAAAATATTGCGCAAGAACTATTACATATATGGGCATGTAATAGTAATATTAGCACAGTTGACGCACGACCTGTTCTAGATATAGAAAGAAAGAAGACATTTATTCGTTTTTCCAAGAAACACAAATATAAGAGCATATACCTACACAATTTTATAGAAAAGAAACAAAAAATACAGACATGAAAAATAGATCATCAGCGTTGTGTGTGTTCGCAAAAGTGAAACGGTCGCTGGCTCAGCATTATGCTGAGGTGTTAGTGTTAGACAATTGCAGCACTGATTTTCAGCCAGAACCCAGATATATGCACTCTATCTAACGCGTCGTTTTGAAAAAACTAGGAAAAATAATTAACTGTGCTATTAAAAAATTAGCGCACCAAGTCTGGAGAATCGCCGCGTGCTTTCTCCAGATTTAAGTGTTTCTTCTGATGAAACACGTCGCACCAGTGGAAGAGACCCGTATAAATATCGAGAATTGCTGCGATTATTTGAACACTGTCTACTCACTCTGTCTTACTACGGTGTCGCTTTTACATCAATGTACTTGATGATGTTGATGATGTTGGGTGGGGACGCCTAGCTGGGTCAGGCGATCATTCAGCCCAGTTCCCCTTGGATGGAGCCGCCGGTTACTGTCCCAGCAGCGCTCCACACAGCAACTCAGCAGCCAGCAGCAGTCAATGTACTTAGCTACGTTGTTGATGTAGGTTGTACCGTTAACCGGGGTGACTTTGACAACTTTTAGGCTACTTTGATAAGATCGATATTGTCCATATGCGGTGAATGTTTGGAATGAGACGCAAAAGCGATCGATGAAGACGTTGGAAGCAATAAATGCAAATAAAAGTAATGATTACGTCGTTATAACTACTTTTTAAAGTCACCCCAGTTTACAAATCAAAGTTACCCCGGTACTCATAGCTTTGAGAATGGAGGATTCTCGCGCACTCTTTTGCTTCGTCAGAAATGTAGGTTTATCTAAATTCCCATCGGAACTAGCCTTCTTTTATTCTTTGGGAACAAAATGGCGAGCTTAAAGCTAGATCACGACAAAGCCCTCGTTAATATTCTATTTATAAGTAAAGTGTTCTCACTCGTAAGCAGCTGCATAACTAATATGGTGGTGATCTTTAGCAATTAACTTGATTGCTCCTTATCCTTATTATATAACACTATATATTATTTCTACGTCTAAGTCAAAGAACAGTAATCACCAGAGTTGCCTTAAGCTTATCTTCACGGTCCACTTTCGTGAGGGAGCGACGTATAGGACAAATGCAACGCGAAATTTATGAGCGGTACTTACATACATACATAAATCACGTCTTTATCCCTTACCTAACTGAACTCATTTTTAAAAGAAACAAAAATTGAGATATAAAATACTTGCAAAAATCGGGCCCTAGAGCTCATAATTGTCTAACGCACCCGAAATCAGAATCGCATTCACCATTCCTTCCTTTCTGACAAACGGTATAGGATGAGAGTAGAAAGAGATGGCAAATGGGTGCGGACCAAAAAGTTTCACACTTTCACACCGTTAAAGTTGCGTTGAAATTTCCACTAACTTTTTCCATTGTGAAACGAAAGTTCTCCATAAAAATGTAGGAAATGGAACGTAAGATGATCGGGTGAAACGGAACGCAAGTGTGTGTGAAGGATGGAGAGAGGTGTTAGAGAGACGACGAGAACAGATTGAACGGCGAACGATGAAACAACGAAATGCGTGTGTAAAAATATTTCTAAAAAGAATTTGGAGCTTAAATAATAAAACCAGTGGTTAAAGAAGTTAAATAAATATTTAAGCTCCAAATTAATTATTAGTCATACACAAATGTAGGACTAATTTTCGTGTCACAGTGGAAAAAGTTAGTGCACATTTTAATGCAACCTTAACCGCTGTGTAACTTTTTGGTCCTCTTTCAAATGCGAATGCGAGCGCCTCCTCTCTTCGTAAGTGCTACGTGAATCTAGTGATTGTGTGAAAACCAGTCACTGCTTCCAGTACAACTTCTGTTCTCGTTTTTTATTGCATCAAATAAATTCATTTAAAATTAACGAGCAATTTCTTTCTCCTTTTCTGTTCCCGTGTTACTGCTTTGTGTTTGTGTGAAATTATCAGAAAATGGCAAAGGCTCTATAAAAATATATTCCTCTCCAATTAACGCATCAATTTTTTTTAATATTTGAATATGATAACTTGTGCTTAATTCTTGTTTGTCTACAAGGCAATCTTGTAAAGGTTGCCTGTAAGAGATCACTCTGAAACGATAAGGCTGCTTTGTGTACTACTACTACAGGGGCCTTACCATGACGTCCTAATTCCGACTCAGTTTAAGTTTTAGCTCTCACTTTTAGTATGAATCTGACAGCGCGCGAACCTAAACTGAGTCGCATTAAGACGCATGGTAAGGCCTCTGGACGTACTTTTCTCCATTATGTTTCCAATGCAGGGTTTAGTTCAGAGGTTCCCAAACTCTTTTGTTCCATAGACCACTTTCAAAATTTTGCTGGATCCGGTGGACCCCCTGCAGCTACATTACCACTAATTTCTAAACTAAATCTCGAAAAAAAATTAAGATTAGCTCTATCTATGGAAACTTGCGTTGTTGCTGAGTTTCAACGATAAATTAACAGTTTTCGAAAAAATTGGTTAGAATTGATTGCTTGATAGGGTTAATTATTTGAAAATAAAGTCGACTAAACAAATTTTCAATTAAATTATATTTTTGTGCTGCGAGTGACTTCATCCTACTTTACTTTCTTGAAATCTACAATGACTCACAGCACAAGAACCAATCAATTCTCACAAATTTTATTCAATTTTGATCCACCCCCGCTTGCGTTTGTGGACCCCCATTTTTGGTCACGCCCAACGTAGACCCCCGTCGAGTCTTCCGTGGACCCCTGGGGGTCCACCTGGACCACTTTGGGAACTACTGGTTTAGTTAGTACCTACAAAGTTTACGTTTGCATTTGATTGAAGTCTACCGTATTTGACTTGATTTTATTTTCTCTAACAACACGTATTATTTTACATGTTGCGATTTTTTTTTTCATTTGTGACATAACTAAACAAACCCAAACCGGCAGAGCTATATAATCTAAAACCAGATTGTTTAACAGTTCAAAAATGATATAAGTAGACAGCAATTAACATTTCGTATCATTAATTTTATATACCCTAATGATCCAAATGTTGGCGGTCGTAAATTAGTCCGAAGCAACTTGTTTCTAGTCCATTTTATTAATGACTCGATTTCGCCTTGAAATTGTGTCAGATTCAGATTTAACCGTGCAACAAGTTTGGGCGTATGAAAGATAAATTTGCCACCGTTCTAATAACTAAATTGTGATTTATTGGCAACATAGAGGAATAACCGAACAGAGTGTTAAATAACTAATAAAGGCTATCCAATTTGAAGACCGGATAGCTTAGTGGTTAGTGGCCCTGACTATGAAGCTAGAGGTCCTGGGTTCGAATCGGTATTGGCAGACATTTGTATGATGAATAGGTACGAATATCTGCGCCCGAGTCATGGATGTTGTATCTGCATTAATATATGTATGTTTATCCGTTTCCTGGTACCCATAGTACAATCTTTGCTTAGTTTGGGACTGGGTCAATTGGTGTAATTTGTCCCATGATATTTATTATTATTATTTAATTTAGTATACTTAGTGTAAGTTTTTGGGCCCAACTTTTATGTCCCCACTAATAAAAAAAATAAAAAGGATAAAAAGGTCGAATTACACTCTACCATAAAGTCGACAGAACCTCGCGGGGTTCCTATATCTATACCGTTTGCTCTTCGGGCTTGCCTAATTTTATTATCTCTAGTGAGGATTTTTATAACAATGGGACCACGAGAACTAACCTCAAAATACGTCTGGACTTTCGACCGTTAAATGTCAAATACTATGAGAAAAGGGGCCTTACTATGACGTCTTAATGCGATTCAGTTTAGGTTCGCTCGCTGTCAGATTCATACTAAAAGTGACAGCTTAAACTTGAACTGAGTCGGAATTAGGACGTCATGGCAATTGTTCCGTAGTAATTGAGACGTTTATATTATACGCGTACACGCGTGTTTACGTGACCGCGTTCGAGACGTTTTATTGTGTGAAAACTTACCTTAACACGCAGCTCATTAGTTCATTATTTATCACTTCTACCATATAAGACTAATTGTTCGCGATTAATCTTGCTATATCTCCTTCATGGTACAAAGCCTTTGAAGTTATTGGAATTTTGATTAGATATCTGTTATTTTTTTTTCTAGACATAAACTATCCATGTTGGTTATATGTATTTATAATAGCTGCTTGTCCGACTCTAGCGACCTACTTGTTGATTTCGTCGCTTTAACGTATGTGCGTTTGGCCTAGTGGTATAAGATGTGGAATAACAGTGCGTTCTCTCAAGTGACCGCAGTTTGAATCTCGTGTAGAAAAAGTTTTTTTTTCTTTTTGCGCGAGTGTGCGTGTGTGTAGTTTTCACTTCTGCCGGCACTCCCGGAGTGCTACCCGGTGTTTTTTTAAATTTATATTTATGACACTCCACTCTGCTAGTTATTCACTCTATGGGAGATAACTATTGTTTTACAGGCCGGCATTTTGACTGCATTTTCAGTCGGCCTACGTTGTTTGGAACAGGTTTGCGACGCCATGTTGCAAAGAAAGTCCTTGATAATCTAAAAGTACACCTACAGCAGGTTTCATCAGATAATGTTATAGGTTGTCTTACTTCCACATTATGTTATCGCATGTAAAGTTCGCATAGAGCTATTTAAGGCAGGGCCGTCTTTAAACTATTTGAGGCCCTGGGCACATTAGGATCATGGGGCCCCTATGACCTAAATATCGGTTATCATTTGGTAATCTGGCAGGAACTAGGGGGCCCCATTCGATCGCGGGGCCCTGGGCACGTGCCCATAGTGCCCAGTGTCTCCACCACAGAGGGGCCTGATTTAAGGTTAGCCTTTAGAAATAAACGAGATAAATTTTGTCGATTAGTAAGTAATTCAATTTCGTTGCTAATGTACCTAATGCAGTGTTTTTCAATATTTTTCAAGATACAATTCTAACTCTATTGAAAAATTGACGATTCGTAGCTTTTTCACGTAGGTATTTTACAACTTATTAAGTTTCAAATCTATCATTTTTAATTCTATTTTTGTTTTTCACTGAGGTAGTTTTCACTGCTTTGTGACAAGGGCGTCGCCAAGGGGTGGTGGGAGAGGGCGGGTCCCCCCCTAAGGAAATCGAGAACGTGACCTTTATTTTTTGACAATGTTGATATTCAACTGCCGTCATACTGTTTGACCTACCGAAAGAAGCTATACCTACTTCTACCAGCCCCTCCCCCCTGATCATCGGCTGATGACTCCCTTGCTTTGCTTTGTAATGTAAGAAGGGAATAAAACGAGACCTCAGTCGTGTGCGCAGTTGTGAGCAGTGAGAAGGTGTCAAAGAAGGCGCGTCTGGCTGTTCATAGAGGGGTGCTCGTTCCAACACTAATGTACGGTAGCGAAAGTTGGGTATGGCAAAAGAAGCATGAAAGTAGAATAAATGCAGTAGAAATGAGAGCGTTAAGAAGTATGGAAGGTGTATCACTGAAAGATAGAATAAGGAATAGTGTGATAAGGGAACGTGCTGGTGTGAAAGACGATATAGTGACTAGGATAGAAAAAAGTATGCTTAGTTGGTTTGGTCACGTAGAGAGGATGGACGAAAGAAGATTAACTAAACAGATTTATATGGGGAGTGTGAATGGGTGCGTTGGGAGGGGAGGGCCTAGGCGGACGTTCCGTGATCAAATTGGGAACGTTTTGGAAAAAAGCCAGGTCAAGAGTACCCGAAACCGACGAGCATGTATGAAGAGATTGATGAATGTGGATGAAGCGAAAGAGGTATGTCAGGATCGTAGCAAGTGGAACAAAGTAGTCTCTGCCTACCCCTGTGGGAAAGAGGCGTGACGATATGTATGTATGTATGTATGTCAGTCGTTACTAACTTCTTAAGGGCATAAAAGTTATCCTTTTTGGCCTTAAGCCTTAAGCCTAATGATCTTCGGCGTATTAAAAACGCATTAAAAAAGTATTATATGGCTGCGTATGACGTACAAACATAACATTAGCCAAGAAGATCGAGAAGTTTGGTTTTTATTTTTATGTTCCTGGAATACCGGGTTTATAGTTTATCATGCAAATTTTTCAAAATACGTTCATTATAAAATTTATAAAAATTGTATATACCTAGTGACCAAGTGTGCCGAATTTCCACCATTTACTGTGACGTCACAGAAATTTTGTGACGGGAAATCTAAGCCGATAAAAACACCGATACCCCTCCGCCCCGCTACAATTGAAACGGTTGAACCGGAGCTACCGCCTCTCAAAATCTTCTTCTTAGCCTGGCCCTTTCCCATTTTATTTGGGGTCGGCCCTCCGTATCATGCGTCTCCCGGTAGCACGGTCCTGGGTCGTCTCTTGGCTGATTTGGGCTTCTTTAAGGTTCTTATTTACTACGGACATCCATGTGATTCGGGGTCTTCCTCGTCCTCGGGGTTTGGTTTCAATGTCTAGCACCCTTCTGGTCATATGGTCGGATGGTCGCCTCATAACGTGTCCATACCACCGCAGACGGCTCTCCTGTATTTTGTCTGGGACAGGTCTCACTTTGAAGGTGCCTCTTATGTGAGTGTTTCTGACATGATCCAGTCTAGTCACCAGTGGCGTGGCGTCAAGTATATCAGAAGGCAAGCCGAACTAGCCTTTTCCTCTAATTCTGCACAATAAATTGCCCAACTGCCTTAAATTAGGCAAGCCGGGAATCGAGTTCTATGGACGCCACGCCACTGCTAGTCACACCACCGGCCCACCTGAGCATCTTCATCTCTGCGCAGTGCAACTGATGTTCGTGTTGCTTTTTGAGTGGCCAGCATAAAATGTCTACCGCCCCTCAAAATGTCTTCGTATTTTCAAAATGGGAACAAACCGCGACGCTTGGTCGGAGCTCGGACACCCGAAGTATCTACTTCCCGTGTGCATCTGGGCCCTATTTTATAAAGCTACAAGTTAAAATTTACAAGCTGAAGTCTCTATCTAACACATAGGGTCAGAAAGAGACTTCCGCTTGTAACTAGTAGCTTATTTTATTGAATCAGGCGTTACTTTGCGGAGGTCCATTTCAATGAACACAAAATATTTACCTTGCTACTCCGCTACTTACTTACTTATTGTCAGATTCAGCAGCATTTGATGTTTTACATTTTTGTGAAAAGGGTTTACGGTTGGATGTTTTAGAGCAGTTGGAAATAATTAGGTACAACAATAGTGCTTCAATAATTAACGAACAGGTGAACTTGGTGTCGTCACCTTTGTTGCGTGTCCATTTTGATGAATAGTAAAATTGTTTTGTTAAATACATAACCCTCTTTGTTTTTGTTGTAGTCGGAAAAATTTATGAAGGTAGTTGTTGATGGCTAATTAAAATTATAAATAAGAGGGTAGTTTGATAATATACGAATGTGGGTACATTTAGTTTATTTATAGTTTTACAAATTAGTACGACGTTGGTTCGCATGTGCATCGGTTGTGCTCTAACTTTGAGAATGATCCCGTAGAGGGATCGAAACGCGCGTCAGTGTTTGTGTGGTGTTAGGATTAATTAAGTTTGTGGGATTTGTGTGCGTTTTGTGTGGTAGTAGTGGTGGGAGGGCTTGCATGCAAAACGTACATATTTCGCACAAGCTTGGTTTTCTTGCACGTAAGTAGCGGAGTAGCAAGGTAAATATTTTGTGTTCATTAACTAGTAGCTTTTTAAAATAGGGCCCTGCACTTGCGTAATCCTACTAATACTATAAATGCGGAGTGAGGATGAGTGTGTATGTTTGTTCCTTCTTCACGCTGAAACAACTGGACGGATTTAGATCAAATTTGGAACGGAGATAGCTGGTACCCTAGATCAAAATATAGGCTACTTTTTATCCTGGAAAATTGCATAGTTCCCGCGGGATAGTGATAAAAATATCAATTGCTAATTCTACGCGGACGAAGTCGCAGCAGGAGCTAGTTTGTGATTTATATGATATTTGTAATTCGCCCGTAGGAAAGGTGCCTCTTAGCACTGGTATTGCATATTTAAAAAGAGGTACCAATCACTGTTAACATTTTGCATCTTTTGTTACCATTAAATGATTTTGATTTTAATTTAATCTGTGAGTGCCGCTCCCGTTCTGCAGCTTAAGGCCTCAGTACATAATGGCGTATGCTGGCCCATTTCAGTCGATCGCCATTGTGTACAGGGGGTATTGGTATATGAGCTTTTCGGTGAAGGAAAACATCGTGAGGAAACCTGCACACATCTGCGAAGAAATTCAATGGTGTGTGTTAAGTTCCCAATCCGCACTGGGCGCGCGTGGGAACTATAGCCCAAACCCTCCAATACACGGAGGAGGCCTATGCCATGAGGCACGCCGAATTTCGCGACAATTTAATAAATAAATATAAAAATAAACGACAATAACAACAACAACAACAACATGTATTTACTGAAATTGAAGCGAATTCGGAATAAAAAGGCTTATAAATAAATAAAAAAATATACCATTACCCCTTGGGGCCTTACCATGACGTCTTAATGCGTATCAGTTTAGTTTCGCTCGCTGTCAGATTTATACTAAAAGTGACAGCTAAAACTTGAACTGAGTCGGAATTAGGGCGTCATGGTAAGGCCTCGCACACAATGGCGATCGCCTGAAATGGGCCAGCATACGCCATTGTGTACTGGCCTACTGGGGTCTTTAGGTTAACTGCCCCTAACTGACGTAAGTCTTGCTGACTGGCAGAACTCTGCAATATCAGTGACGCAACGCATTAGGAAGCGATTCGTTACAAAAGAAAGGTACAATTTGTCACGAGCGAGAGCAGAGAAAGTCCGCGCATGCGCTCAGATAATTGTTTCTGTGTGTGTAAACACATAATTTATGTGTGGCAATTAATTTCCCGTTTGTTGAGGTGCGAGCGGGAAGGTTATGTCTTTTGTTTTATTAATTCTTATTATTATTCTTGGGCTTCCACGCTGGTCTGGGAGAAAAGAAAAACATGGAATGTACCAGCTGCTTCATCCCGCGCAGATGGTAAAAGTCCATCGAGGGAATGGGCGCAAATCTTAGGAATCATGTTATAGGCGATGCGGCTAGCAACCCATCATGATTTCTTTTTCCAACTACACATATCAAAAAAGCCTTAGGATGATCATTATCCCTAGACAGATTTGATCTTTTGACCCGGTAGTAATATGCCTATATATTATGTTCAAAAATTTTGATGAGTGTATACGCCCACAATCAAGCTAAACGTGGCCAGTTGGCTTATTGTCTAACTCGCTCGCAATCGCCATCGCGTTCATTTTGACAGTTCATGTATGGGCTGACAATTGGCATCGGAATCAGCTAGCTGTCACATTCATACATGAACTGTCAAAATGAACACGATGGCGATTGCGAGCGAGTTAGACAATAAGCCTACAGGTCTTGTTACCTTAGGCTGTCTACCCCGTAAGGGTTAAAGACGTGATTTATGTATGTAAGTATATTTTGTTTTTTTCAAACGGATCACTGATGAAAGTGCTGTATATGCATTATCACGTTTTTATCAGTCAATTCGAGTGCAATCTCCCGAAAGCGAGATAATCAGATGTTACGTAATTAAACTGCGGAAGAAGTAAACGCGTGTCTGGTGTTGTATCAATTGAGGCTTTTAATTATTAGGGTTCCGTATCTAAAAAGGATGAAACGGAATCCTTAGGCGCAGGCCAAAGTTTTTCACTGCCAAGCCACCACTAGTGTTGCAAAACTCGAGTTCTAGAGTCCTAATTTTGTGGACTCGACTCACTTAATAGAGGACTCGGTGAATTCGGACAATCTGAGATCCATACTAAAAATTACAGTTGACCTGAACTAGGGCCTTATCGGACAGCGAGTGAACCTAAACTGAATCGGTATTGAATAGCATTAAGACGTCATGGTAAGGACCCTGTAATTATCTTGTATCTATGGCTCCATATTTACTCACGCTCGACACGGCTCGAGACTCGGATTGTTTGAGTTCACCGAGTCCCCTATTAAGTGAGTCGAGTCTACAAAATTAGGACTCTAGAACTCGAGTCATTCACAACACTAGCCACCACTTTGACGCCGAATACTGAACATCTCTGAACATGTGTGAATTTGTGAAATAAAAAAAATTGACAACCACAATAAGAAATCCTATTAAAATTTTACAGTACCTGTCTGTACCTGTCTATAATGATTGCACTTCGGTCTTTGGAAATAGAAGATTCTTCACGTACCTAAGTTAGAGCGAGACAACGTTCTACGAAGCCGAAATTAGCCGAGAACACCGTGCAATTTTTTGGCGGGGTGTACAGGGGTGTCTAGTAAAACCAACCCAATAATCTCCTGGGGCCTTACCATGACGTCTTAATGCGTTTCAGTTTAGGTTCGCTCGCAGTCAGATTCATAGTAAAAGTGACAGCTGAAACTTGATACGAGTCGGAATAGGACGTCATGGTAAGCCTCCTGATGTATTCCGTGTTAATTATTAGACGCTTCGTAGAACCTCATAAAACCTTGTGCCAACCTTGAAAAATGAATTACTATTTTCCCAGCTAAATACAGTTCAAATACAGAAGAACACAGTTACGGTGCACAGTTAGCCAGTAATTATAAGATTACGTCCTGTATCAGAGGTCGTTGTACGACCTTAACCAATTACGAACAGAAAGCGCTAATGTGTTTATTTGCCCAATTTAGAATGGGTTTCCTGTGGATTGTCTTGAGACTCTTGAGTTATGATTAAGTGCTTATGCTAATTAGAACAGTAACTTTTATAAATTTGGGCCTGCTTTGATAGTTTTAAAACTGTTATGAAAACGATATTGTTCGGTGAATTTTTGGTATGTTCCATGGCGCACGCACGCGCCGGTATGGACTGGCTGCATTTGAACTGCAACCCAACTGCAAAATAGCAGTTCGGGTGCAGTTCGGTTGCAGTTGGGAGGAACTGGGGCCTTACCATGACGTCTTAATGCGTTTCAGTTTAGGTTCGCTCGCTGTCAGATTCATACTAAAAGTGGCAGCTAAAACTTGAAGTAAGAAATTAGGACGTCATGGTAAGGCCCGGGCTTTACCATGACGTCTTAATGCGGTTTATTCCGACTCAGTTCAGCGTTTAGCCGTCATTTTTAGTATGGATCTGACAGCGAGCGAACCTAAACTGAATTGGAATTGGTTCGCATTAAGACGTCATGGTAAGGCCCCCGCCATTTTGCAGTTGGATTGCAGTTCAAATGTTGTCCGTCTGTACCGGCCCTAAGGCGTAGTTTGGGCCGACTTTAATTGGTAGGACTCCGCCTCGACATTTATTTGTATTAATTGAATATTTTAAGAAAAAAAACTTAGGTACGTGTTATAATAATAATAATAATAAATTTCTTTATTCGGGTAACTGGCACCCATAATTTGTTAGTTACATAATTGCTTATTGCTATATTTAGAATATTATATTTAGATTTTTCATTTTGTTATAAGTATTTAGAATTGTGTGGGGTCACATTATTAATTGACCTTTCTTTTTGTTGCAGGTAATTAATTAAACAGCGTGACGAGACGAGTCGAACAACAGTGGCTTTACGAGTGTTTTTGAGGTTACATTTCGTATCTCTACTAATATTATGAATGCGTAAGTAACCCTGTCTGTCTTTTGACACCTTTTATTATAATGGATAGAAAAACTAGTGTCAAATCGCTTTTTTTGACGATCTTTTTTTCCATACAGCACGTGCTAAGGGCACAATGCACACATCTGCGTAACGCAACTGTACAACACTACCATCCCAACATCATCTCTATTGTAAAGCCAGAAAGTTAAAAATTCAATAACATTAGCGAAGACATTCCGAACAATTGACTGCCGCATACAAACTGTAAAAAGGACATAAACGCCACCGTTATTACGAGCTATTATTGATTGAAAACGCTTGTAAATAAAATTCAAAATGTAACGGTGTATTGGTAGCGTCAACGACTATAGTTTATTTCTATCGCAAGCCTGCTTTCTTGACATCTGGTGTGGCCTTTAGTAGATCAGCAGATGTGTTTGTCTGATTGTAGGCGCTTCAGCTGTTCATACGTATACCGTATATTGATCTCTGACCCGCTGTGGCACCTTTTCATAGTAAACGTCACGTCACAGCAACCCACAAACGGACGATGGCAATAATGCGTACGTAAATCTTTAGTTTATATAATTCTAAATTGAATAACACACAACATTCGTATGATCTTATTATGAGACTCGCCGAGGCTCGTTCCAAAAAGCCACACACGTGTTATAAGGACCCATTTTGTATCTCTATCAGTTGCATACATACATAAATCACGCTTTTATTTCTTACAGGGTCGACAGAGCCTAGAGTAACTAGACTCAAAGGCTACGCTTAGCATGATTGTGAGCGTATAATCTAACTAATATTATAAATGGGAAAGTATGGATGGATGGATGTTTGTTTGTTACTCAATCACGCCAGAACGGCCCAACGGATCTGGATGAAATTCGGCACATAGATAGAGAAAAGTCTGGAATAGCACATAGGCACTAAAATTGCGTAGTTCCCGCGGGATAGCGATAAATGAACTTTTGGCAGACGAAGTCGCTGGCAACAGCTATATAATATAGATAGCAAGGGAATAAAAAAAGAAGAAGGAAGAAGGGGATAAAAATAGTGATGGGTTGGGTTGTGTGGGGAAGGCCTAGACGGACGTTCCGTGGTCAAATTGGGGACGTTTTGGAAAAAGGTCAGGTCAAGAGTACCCGAAACCGACGAGCATACATACAATGTATGAAGAGATTGATGAATGTAGATGAAACGAAAGAGGTATGTCAGGATTGTAGCAAGTGGAACAAAGTAGTCTCTGCCTACCCCTGTGGGAAAGAGGCGTGACGGTATGTATGTATGTATGGGTTGCAAGCCGCATATATAAAACATGATTCCTAAAATTTTCGCGCATTCCCTCGATGGGCTTTTATCATCTGCGCGGGAGGAGAAACAGCTGTACATAACTACATTCTGTTTTTTCATTGCCACCAAACCAGTATGGAAGGCATGATATCAAGCATAAACTTCTATAAAACAACCGGCCAAGTGCGAGTCGAACTCGCGCACGAAGGGTTCCGTACCATTATCTATAAATATCAAAAAAGCAGTGTAAGCAGAGCCCTGCTCCAAAGCAAAATGTACGCATAGTGGGGTCACTTTATATTGGTCAGTGATATATACAGACATACATACATATTCACGGTTTTCGCAAGTTTTCCTTTATCAGTGCTGAGACGTTGCTTCATACCAAATTTCAAGATTCTGAGTCCACGGGAAGTACCCTGTAGGTTTTGATTCCCTTGCGAGTACCGAAAATTTGCAGCATAAACGGCTGTATCTTTTTATTGCGGTGGCTTAGAAGTTTGGTTTTTTCACAGCTCCAAGGGACAGTAGACCTGAGTGTTTGATATAAATTTCAGCTTGATACCTCCACGCGTTACTGAGAAAAAGGGTCTTGACAGACGGACGGACGGACAACAAAAGTGATTCTATAAGGGTTCAGTTTTTTCCTTTTGAGGTACGGAACCCTAAAAATATCCATGTTTTGTACTTCGTCAATTACTCCGCTAGTCTCTGGTTTCCCAACATCGTTTCCGCACGCCCTAACAGTAAACAGTACAACCCAAACTCAAACTCAGCAAAAACACAGCGAGTGACCCTCGGAGACCTCACGGCTCACCTCACCGAAGCCCAATTTATACGAAACTTCAAACCAGTAGTAGTACATTTCAGCTCATGGACGGTCATTTGTTATTTGTTAGCTGCTATGCCCCGCAATGGATGGTGTGGCCACGAATTTTGTTGCGTGGTATAAACTTGACGCTCAGCGATGGTATACAATGGATACACAATGAAATATAAGCTTTGGAGTGAAGCAATGTCACTTGGTTTTGTGGTTGCTGCTTTGTCGCTAAAAGTATAGTTTATGGGGGCACGGTTCTGTACGTTTTCATTCAATATGCTTTCTTACCGCTACTCTACATACAATACCACCATCATGTTAGATAGGGGTTTTGCGGGCGGGTGTTAGGACCTTGTACAAGACTTTCCGGGTTGCTACCACGATCTTACTCAGTAATCCTGTCGCCAAAGCGCATGTTGTGCTGCTCATTTCAACATTGGAATGCTACATTTATGCCCGAGTAACACAGGCTATATTTGATGAGTCCCTATTTCCCTTGGTCAAGGCATCACACGTAAACGGCAAACGATTTCGCTTTTTTTTTGTTGTGTTCTCTATTTTCAGGAGGTTCTTGTTCTTATGAAACAATATTTAAAAAAAACCTGGAACAAGGGCGACGCCGCGGGTAATAGCTATTTCAAATAAAAAGATTACATACCTACTAAGAACACGGTGTGCTAAACTGTCCTATTCTGCGCAAATGTCGAATGATTGGCGCGATTATCAACTCCATTTGTTACGGAAAAAAGTGATAAAAAGCCAAAGCGATTTACGCATCCATCGAGCATGTCATCGACATACACCACCATCATCCGTCTAACGTGTAAGAAGCCATCACTGGTGAATTAATTATATGATCCGGTTCCCATATTTATAGTACCTATCTTTGAGTGCCGGCGAGTCAAAGGGGAGCCAGTTTTCTATACCGGCTAGCAAAGCGAATAATGAAGAGGATATTCGAATATGTTTGAAGATAAATAGTGGGTGATCATAAATTAAAAGCTTCAAAACGCCTGGAGCGGTAGTCATTTGATCTGAAGGTGGTTGTAAAATCGTCTTTACATATAAATGTATTGAGCTCTACGTCATTTTCTGACATTTATTATTTTATCTAGTTTATGCCTGTAATTTCTCCTGGCTAATATCCGTACTTATCCATACTAATATTATAAATGCGACAGTGTCAGTTTGTCTGTTACCTTTTCACGTTTAAACCGCTGAAACGACAGGGTCCGGGGAAGGACAGGACAGGAGCGAATTCTATGCAGACGGAGTCGCGGGAACCCGCTAGTAATAAAATATAGACTCAAATATTCCGCTTACTGGCAAGTGCTATGCTATGTTTCAGCGTGGAGAGTAAGACAGCCAGTGAAATTACTGGCACATGAGGTATAATATCCTAGCCCCAACCTTTTGCCACGCATCTGCAAATTGGTTTTGTCGATGTCCATTGTCAGTTCACTCATAAAGTAAGTAAATGCTTCATTGTACAAGCGTAAAGTGTAAAGAAACAGACACAAATCACATAAAAAAACATTAATTTAATTGTCCCTATACGGCAACTCTACCAGTATGCTTAGTGTAAGTTTTCGGTCACAGAACACGTCTCGACCGCGTTTGCGTTAAAATGTCAAATACTATGGGAACAATTTGTTGCCGTTTCGATCCGCAAGTGGCGCTGCCAATTTTTCCATAGTAATTGAGACGTTTACGTGAACGCGTTCGAGACGTTTGTTCGTGTGAAAACTTACACTAGAGGCTCTGTTCACTTATCATCTAAAACGCGCGCGTTTGCGTTCCTAGCAGAAAAAATAGAGTAATGATAAGCTTTAGGCGATCGCGTATAACCTCTTATTTTGGCCGCCGTTCCGTCTTCACGTGTATCGTGTTGTTGATAAATGTATTTCTTTTTCTTCTTCTTCTTTTTATCGTGAGTGTTGCCAGGTCTGACCGAATTAAAAACAGATTAAAAACGAGGCAGATGGTGGAACTTATTATAAACGGGAAGCCCGCGCGAATCGGGACATCTGGGGCCTTACCATGACGTCTTAATGCGATTCAGTTTAGGTTCGCTCGCTGTCAGATTCATACTAAAAGTTGAAAAGTTGAAACTTGAACTGAGTCGGAATTAGGACGTCATGGATTCTAAGTTAGAATCATTCTAACTTCGGTTAGTGCCGTTCCGCTCTCACTAATATCCTCTTATTCATAAACGCTCTATAGGCTTCTGCTAACTTAGCAATCGTTTGTCCTTATCCGTAAAAGGTAAATGTCAAAGTGACAGATAAGGACAAATGATTACTAAGTTAGCAGAAGCCTATATAGCGTTTATGAATAAGGGGGATAGTGTTTAGTACTAGAGTGAGAGGGATAAATACGACGATACGAACTTCAAATTTCAGAGTAGCCCCTCTGCACGTCTAGCACGACAGCGCACAAGAGTCGCATCGCGCGCGACATAGATTGCCCGTCTTTTTCTTACTGTTCGTTCTAGAAAGGGACGGGTAATCTATCTCGCGCGCGACTAGGGATTGCAATCCGGATAATCCGAAATCCGAAATAACCGGATAAATCCGGATTTTTGACGCCTTTTATAAATTCGGATTTTTAGCATAAAAATCCGGTTTTTTCGGATTTCAATTACAGTTGACAAAGTTGACATTTAAGCAGAATTTCCTATTTAATTTAGTTTAATTTCATTCATTCATGCGTTCGTTTCGTTCCCCGCCACGTAGCACTATCTATCCCTCTCCCCTCCGCGCTTTACTGGCTACCTCATACCTAGCTTTAGATCTAGCAATCTAGCTAGTCGGCCGGTCCGGTAGTACTGTACTGCAGACACAGCAGTACTGGACTGATTAAACGCGGATTATCAAGATTTTTGCAGTTTTATTTTATATATTCTTAGGGAAATCTTTAAAACACTAAAATTGAACACCATTAGGTTTCAAAAAACATGTAATTACATGAAAATTTCAAAATATTAATAAAAATCCGGATAATCCGGATTTGTACCAGTTGATAATTTGTAAATCCGGATTTGAGAAAAGAACCGGATTTTGCAATCCGACGACTCTTGTGCGCTGTCGTGATAGCCGGGCTGGCAATACTAATCGTGACCGTTCCAACGGAACCGTGGCTCCAAGGAACCCTAAAAAGGTCCGATTAAGCCATCAAACGCCGTCCAATCAGCACGTACGCATTGCCCCACGAACGGTAAAAAGCGGCTTTGTTTGTTCAAGTTAAATCTTTTTGTTTGTGCAGTGACGTTGACGTTTTTGTGGGCACGTGGTTCACGCACGTGCTGATGATGGCTTGATTTTGGGTAGAAACGTGCTCAGATCTTACGGCCACTTACTGGAAGAATTTAATCTAGATTTATTAATGAACATAAAATATTTACCTTGCTACTCCGCTACTTACGTGCAAGATAACTAAGCCTGTGCGAAATATATACGTTTTGCATGCAAGCCCTCCCACCACTACTGCCACACAAAACGCACACAAATCCCACAAACTTAATTAATCCTATCACCACACAAACACTGACGCGCGTTTCGATCCCTCTACGGGATCATTCTCAAAGTCAGAGCACAACCGTTGACATGCGAACCAACGTCATACTAATTTGTAAATCTAAAGAAAAAAAAAGGAAATATTTAAATATTCTAGATTTATTAGCTGTTTTAACTTGACATTACACAGGGTCCCTTAGAATTATTCCGGAATATGTCAGCAGGCCCCTATTCCACCAACTTGACAATTGTCGGTTCGATCCATGACATTGTCGGTCCATTGACAATTCGATATGCAATGCGTATTCAATATGAAGCCAACCGGCGTAGATTCTCGTCGAAACAGTAGGCTTATTGTCTAACTCGCTCGCAATCGCCATCGTGTTCATTTTGACAGTTCTTGTATGAATGTGACAGCTAGCTGAGTCCGATGCCAATTGTCAGCCCATACATTAACTGTCAAAATGAATACGATGGCGATTGCGAGCGAGTTAGACAATAAGCCTACAGAATTCAATTGTGTGTGTGAAGTTCCCAATCCGCACTGGGCCCGCGTGGGAACTATAGCCCTCTCATTCTGAGTGGAGGCCTGTGCCCAGCAGTGGCACGTATACAGGGTGTATCAGATACCCCCTAACGGACTAGCTACAGAAGCTAAAAAAATATTTAAAAAAAAATTGGAGTAAATTTTTTTTTGTTTTCTATAGGAATGATTACAGTTAATACTACCATTCCTATAGAAAATATAAAAAAAAATTTACTCCAATTTTTTTCTTAAATATTTTTTTTAGCTTCTGTAGCTATGGTTATATACCTACCCCAGTTGATTATTGTTAGGGGCTATCTGATACACCCTGTATAAGCTGGAGATGGTGATGATGTTTTTTGAGTGAATATTGCACATCTTTGACTCTTTGAGGGGTACGATTTACATACCGTAATAGATAGATGATACAGGAGTAGGTAGGTTTAGGTACCGTTAACTTTGTTGCTGATATTAAAAAAAGTTTTTTTTTTACAAGAACTTATTGTCAATTAGCTCTATTAGCGGTTAAATACTAGTAGTACTAGTTAATTACTATCGTTTTCCCACGGCCAAGACTATGTTCGTGGTGAATTCCGCCATAGTTATTCCATGGGAAAGCATTTTTTGTAAACGCAAGCTTAAAAGGGCAGGATGGGAGAGTTTCAATAATTTCTCTCTTTTATTAAAGTAAACTCATCCTGGGCGCCAACCCGATCCGAGGTCTGAGGGTTGGAGATCCTGTAGGCTTCATAATAATAATCATAATATCATGGGACATAATATCATGATATCGTGTAACATTGGGTATAGGTACAACCTACGGAGATAAAGTCTCCTGATATAAAATTTGTACGCCGTATAAGCGGCAAAAAGTGGAGAACTTCAGAATGTTGGCATAACACCTGTTAACCATGTAACCTACTTTTTAAACAAATAAACTTTTGAGTGTGACTTTGACTTTGACAAATTAGACCAATTGACCCAGTCCCAAACTAAGCAAAGCTTGTGCTATGGGTACCAAGCAACGGATAAAGATACTTATATAATTTAGATAAATACATACTTAAATACATACAACATCCATGACTCGGGCACAAACATTCGTATTCATCATACAAATGTCTGCCCCTACCGGGATTCGAACCCGGGACCTCTAGCTTCATAGTCAGGGTCACTAACCACTAGGCTATCCGGTCGTCTAAAACCGGCGGCGGCGGTCGTCGGCTTATTGTGTAAATCGCTCGCAATCGCAATCGTCTTCATTTTGTCAGTTCATGTATGGGCTGACAATTGGCATCGGAATCAGCTAGCTGTCACATTCATACAAGAACTGTCAAAATGAACACGATGGCGATTGCGAGCGAGTTAGACAATAAGCCTACTGGTGACCACACGCGCAGTTCTGTCATATTGGTATTGCTCTTATGAAAAAAAACCGTGGTAGCCTAGTGGTTTGACCTGTGGCCTCTCAAGCAGAGGGCCGCGGGTTCGAATCCCGGGCTCGCACCTCTGAGCTTTTCGGAATTTATTTGCGTAAGTACATTTGAAATTTACCATGAGCTTTTCGGTCAAGGAAAACATCGTGAGGAAACCGGACCGATCCCGATAAGGCTTAGTTACCCTTCTGGGTTGGAAGGTCAGATGGCAGTCGCTTCTGTAAAAACTAGTGCCTACACCAAATCTTGGGATTAGGTTGTCAAAGCGGACCCCAGGCTCACTGAGCCGTGGCAGATGCCAGGAAAAACGGTAAGGAGATGATGGGTAATGCTCTTAGGATTGTTAAATAATTGTAAAAATTACTTGGTGGTGGTATTATTAGTATATTTATCTTTTTACAATATATTTATTTAAAAGTAATAGAAATATATTAATTAAAAAAACATCGGGTAGCACTAGCACTCCGGGAGTGCCAGCAGAAGTGAAAACTACACACACGCATACTCGCGCACAAAGAAAAAAAAAAGAAAAAAATACGCGAGATTTGAACTGCGGTCACCTGAGAGAACACACTGTTATTCCACACCTTATACCACTAGGCCAAACGCACATACGTTGAAGCGACGAAATCAACGTAAACTTAAAAAATCGAACGCGACTCTAGCTTCATTCGTATTTCAAAATAAGCTCTTAGAGGATCCTGATATCTTACCTAATATAAAATAAACAGATAAATAATGATAGACCGTTGTCATTGGCAATCAATCGTTAAGCTAGCCTTATACTTCACGTGGTATAAAAAAGGGTAATTCACCCTTCGATCCACAAAAAACGTTCAGAAATCGATCGTGTATTGTGTAAGTAGTGACACTTCACCGACATGATAAACGTAATTTTGCGCAATTTAAAAATCAAGGCGGCAAGTCGTGAATGGCCGAAAGGAGCCATTCTTGCGGCGCCTGCGACGCTAGGGTCACCAGGGGACAGATTTTTGTAAGCACATCACTCGAAAGCATTTGAAAGTGGTAAAAATCTGTGTACCTATTAAATACTACGAAACTACAGATAAAAATTAATTTACGACTAGTTGAAATGATACTACGAGTAGTAGTAGGCTACTACTCATAGTATCATCACTAGCTACTACTAGTAGCTCATATTTCAAATTCAGTATAATTTTTTAGCACTTGCAAATGGTACCTTCTTTAGAGATGTGCTTTTAAAAATTATATCAAAAGTCAAGATACGCCTGTCCGAACAATTCGCTTACTGCGCAATTGGGTATTTTCTCTGACTCTGACACACTCTGACAGCTGAACGATACGGCGTCCTGTCACAGACTAAGGGTGCGACCAAACCGCCGCGTATACGCAGTGACGTGTCGTATAGTATGCGTCACGTTTTCTCACCGTTTCTTCATACATTTTGTTGCGATTCCGTAACGTCACCGTTTTTTAAGCGGCGGTGTGGTCACACCCTAAGGCACGCGGTGGTCTTTTAGGACCACCGCATTGGACAAATTAGGTACTCGTAAGCGTTGGGCCTATCTTATGGTCTCAAGTCAAATAATTCAAATTAATAATAATGATGTGATGATAATGTTTAAATGCGTCCGGAAAGTTCCCGTCGTATAGTAACCCTAGCGCAGTAAATTGGACCTGTTTGTAGCTAACTGTGTGTTTTTTAAATGGCGATGGATTTAAACGTTTTAACCATACATTGTAGCGAGATCCTCAGAAAAGGACTGTCGCCTTACGGGGTGGAAAAAGCTAATGAGCATGACGCAGACCTTATTATACTGCAGCAAAGTAGCACTTAGAAATGCACTTCACTACATAGTATAAAACGAAGTCGCTTTCCGCTGTCTGTCTGTCCCTATGTATGCTTAAAGTAAAAGGCAACCCATCACTATTTTGATTCCCCTTGCCATCTATAGGTACGCTTACAATTGTGCTAAGCGGGAAGAGAGCCAACTGGTACATTTTATGTTTTTTCTTTGTGCCCAGACCATCATAGAATACATACATATATACGCGATAAATCTATTCGAACACACGTACAGCCTCGAAAAAAGTAAAAGATCGCAAAAAGAGGGCAAAGTTGTAAGGTTCTACGGTATTGTATTTGTGTTCACTTTTTTGCATGCACCTCACCGTTGCTTTTTTATAACGCCCATTTGTTAATGTATATTAGTAATCACTTAGTTGTAATCGCTCTCGCAGACGACCAAGATACAGGCTCAGCCTAGTTTGGAGTCTGATGGATATTTTCCTTTGTTAAAACCGCTTATTTAAATAAACTATTTGTATTTGTATTACGCCAGATTTATCGGATACCGGAGAAACCGTAACAACTCTATATTTTTTAAAGTCCACTGCACCCGTTCTCTCACATCACACCTATTTATTTACTTACCATGGTTCAATGAACCCGAAAAAACCAATCCGACACACGTCGAAACGAAACGCACTCTGCTACTCCGAGATAGGAAATAACGAGATGCAATTCGAAATTGTTGGGCAAACTTTAACGTGCGGTTGATGTGTGAGCGTGTTGTCAAAATTCGCTGTTATCTGGTAAGTGTAAGGTGATATGCGGAAATTAATAACGGCATAATCAAGTTTGTGGTGGAATAAAAGATACTCGCGTTTAAAACACGCTATGATTTTTGATCTCGGATTTTTAATGTGAAAAGAAACTTGTCATGATTTATTTAGAAGTAGTAGCTGTTTTTTATCAGCGACGTTATGTTGTGACCTAGCTCCTGCCCGCGACTTCGTCTGCGTAGAATCACATCACATCACATCACACTAATATTATACAGGGGAAAGTTTGTGAGTGTGCGTGTATGTTTGTTACTTCTTCACGCGTAAACGGCTTGACGGATTTGGATAAAATTTGGAACGGAGATAGCTGGTACCCTAGATTAACACATAGGCTACTTTTTATCCCGGAAAATTGCATAGTTCCCGCGGGATACTGATAAACATGTCTAAGGTCGTGACTGTCTAGAGTCGCAACGTAAATTATTGCAACTATCAACATCAGTTCTTGAATCTAATTCTAGAAATAAAGAAAGAAATGGTTTGTACAATAATGCATTTACTTACTTTATTGTACAACTAGCTGTTGCCAGCGACTTCGTCTGCAAAGAATTCGTTTATCGCTATCCCGCAGGAACTACGCAAGTTGCCGGGATAAAAAGTAGCCTATGTGCTATTCCAGACTTTTCTCTATCTATGTGCCAAATTTCATCCAGATCCGTTGGGCCGTTCTGGCGTGATTGAGTAACAAACAAACATCCATCCATCCATCCATACTTTCGCATTTATACTCGTAATACACCCCCATGGGTGCCGACCCATGGTTTTTGTATTTTATGTGCATAAAAGCTTACTTTCTAACCTTTAAATGCCTGAAAATCTGACTAACCATAGGTGCCCGTTTTTTTGCAAGGGGGTATATTATATATATATATATATTTATGTGAATAGGAAGGCAAACGAGCAAGTGGGTCACCTGATGGTAAGCAATCACCACTGCCAATAGACACCCGCAACCCCGGAGGGATTGCAGATGCGTTGCCAACCTAGAGGACTTAGATGAAATGCCTCTTGTGCCCGTAATTTCCCCGGCTGTCTTACTCTCCACACCGGAACACAGCCAGTGCTGCTTAGCGGTAGGATTAGCGAGTAAGATGGTGGTAGCGATCCGGACGGACCTTGCACAAGGCCCTACCACCCGCGTCAGCTGGTAACCTAGATTAACACATAGGCTACTTTTTATCCCGGAAAATTGCATAGTTCCCGCAGGATACTGATAAACATGTCTAAGGTCGTAACATAACTATCAACATTAGTTCTTAAATGTAATTCTAGAAATAAAGAAAGAAATGGTTTGTAAAATAATGCATTTACTTACTTACTTTATTTCATTACTTACTAGCGAGCAAATTATAACGTGTCGCTTCCAATACAAAGTTGTATGAAAAGCGACGCATTATTTTTGCCTGTCAGTACATTTGGCCGTAAACTTCACAGAATTGAATGTTATAGCAAACGAGGGCGACCTAACACTATTACGCCAAATTACGGTATAACTTAACACTCAAGTGTGTCGATAAATGCAATTTAATGCATTCGAATAAGGTTCCATTTGCAACGCATACAAAGACAGACCGGCAATGATACTGCGTGTAACTGTTTAGTATTGACCGCTGCTGGTTTACTTTTGTATTTTAACTATTTTCGTGATTTTTAGGGTTCCGTGCCCAAAAGGTGAAGGCCGAAAAGTTACGCAGCGTTAAAGTTGCGTTTGTAGGTACTAGTTAAAATTACCACTAACTTTTTCCATTGTGACACGAAAATTAGTAAGTAAGTAATGCTTTATTGTACAAATATAAAGAAACAGATACAATTCACAAAATAATACAAATAACAATAATATAAGCACAAAGGCGAACTTATCCCTATAAGGGATCTCTACCAGTTAACCTTTGAGTAGATGAGAGGAGCATTAAACGAGGGACTAAAAAAAAAAGCTAGATGTTCTGCGGTAAAATTGAATCCCAGAAATCATTAACAGTAGGTACCTACTTATTTTTCATATTTCCGAAACATATTAAAATTAATAGGCAATTTATTAATCATCGAACTAATAAGAGTCTGTGTGTACTGCGTCATTCATTATGCAAATTAATTGATTTCAATTCAATAAGCAATTGCCTCTAATTTATTATGGACAGTTAGTTTGAAACAGTTAAAAGGAAATAGATAATGGTTGTAACAGTAGCCGGGTTCGTGGGTGCGTAGATTCGTGTCTTTTTTTTTTACAACATGTTAAACGTTAAACGGGATCTCATCATCTGCTAAAAAACTTTTAACAAATGCAGCATTGCACAAACTCATCATATGAAAACCCTTTAATAAACCATAAACTTTTTTAAAAATCGAAAACCTTTAGGCGTATCATGTTAGGTGTTAGGATAGGTTTGTTTTATAAGTTTTCCAAAAAGTCAATATTTTAGTTGAAAATAAAAGGTTGTCAAATGACGAGTTTGTGAAATGATGCATTTGTGAAAAGTTATTCAGCAAATGATGGTACCTAGACCATGTTAAACACATGACATGAAACTTATACCGATGTCCTGGGGCCGGGTGACGTCCCGATGCGATTCAGTTTAGGTTCGCTCGCTGTCAGATTCATACTAAAAGTGACAGCTAAAACTTGAACTGAGTCGGAATTAGGACGCCATGGTAAGCCACCTGAAGTGCACGCCGCACGAGAGCCCTTTGCCGCTGCAGGCCACGCTGCCCACCACGCTGCCCGCCTTACCGAACGCTCCGCTTTCCGCGTCCACTCAGGCCTTACATTTAGTACATAAATACATACATACCGTCACGCCTCTTTCCCACAGGGGTAGGCAGAGACTATTCTGTTCCACTTGCTTATGTAGATAATAGCTTCTGCCTGCGACTTCGTCCGCGTAGAATTGGCAATAGACATGTTTATCGCTACTCCGCGGGAACTGTGTAATTTTCCGGGATAAAAAGTAGCATATGTTTTAATCCAGGGTACCAGCTGTCTCCGTTCCAAATGTGATCTAAATCCATCCAGACGTTTCAGCGTGAAGAAGGAACAAACATACACCTCACTCACTTATTCACTCACGTCCTCACAAACTTTTGCATTTATAACATTTAGGAAGTAGGATTAGTAGGATATAATGTATGAGTAGGATAGTTGGAAGTAGGATGACTCAAAGATGAAGATGAGATGATGATGTAGGATGGCCCTCGGGACCGGCACCAGCAGCTTATGCTGACGCCGACACCTTTTGTCACAAACCGTTTTGAGTATTTTTACTTAATTATTAGTTTTTGTAAATCTGTTTTTGTGGCAATAAATTGTTTTTTCTTTCTTTCTTTCTTTCTTTCAAAAAGCTTGAGATAGAGTTAAACTAATGAAATGACTTTGACGGCAAATAAACGTCATCTTATCATTGGATAAGAATCATGATAATATATTGATATTATCATGATTCTATGACCTCTATGGCACCGAAGATTCCACCTTAGATCCCTGAGGGCCGCTTTACTAAATATAGTAACACGGTTGGAAAAGCGGCAGCCTATTGTTGCGCAAGCGCGTGGAAACTGTCACGTTTGCGCGCGATTGTTTATTAATAGCAGGTGCAGTGATTATTATGATTATGAGGACCTAGTACCGGTATTGTTCGTATTTGTGCATAGTTTTTACTGGTATCCATGACGTCTTAATGCATTTCAAATCTGACTGCATGGATGGCATTTGATATGGATGTGACAGCGAGCGAACGTTAACTGAATCGAAATTGAGTCGCATTAAGACGTCTTCGTAATCCCTCTGTACCGCTTGTCGTAGCCGGCTAAATTTGTATACGGTTTTTTTATAAATAGTTATACAATTCTTCGTTTTTAAGTTAAAAACACGTTTTTGTGGTTGAAGTTGTTTTTTAGAATAGGCCTTTGGAGCTGACATGTTCATTCTCAAATGATCCAAGCTTATAAATAAAGATTTAAAAAAAAACTACCGCAAATACAAGTTTAAGTATTTTGTTGAGGTCCAAAAATTAACTTAACAATATTTAAGTATATTTAAGAACTTCCCCCCCCCCATACCCACATCACAGTGACAGACCTAGAAAAAGATGGCGGGATGACTTGGACGCATATCAAGTAGAGTGGCAGGAGCATGCCCTCGACCGGGACGAGTGGCGGAAAAAGGGGAGGCCTTTGCCCAGCAGTGGGACACTCAATTAGGCTAATATAACAATAATAATAATAGTAATTTAAGAACATATTCCAGTCGACAAAAGGCGGTTTTATCAGTCAAAAAAATTCTGAATCTCGGAAACGGCTCCAACGATTTTCATGAAATTTGGCATGCTGGAGGTTTCGGGGGCGATAGATCGATCTACCTATGTTTCATTTTCATCGGTCATCCAGGTACTATGTACTTATTTAACCTAATAACACCCTGACTCCCACTTTTCTTATCCTATGCTTACCTGCTACCTTATTTGGCAGACTGCCGTCTTCAACCATCCCACAAAAAAGTTACCAGGAAATCATAGCCGACAAGAATACACTTTCATTTTCGCATGCGAAGTAAAAACCCTAAATTAGGTTATGAACAATGCGAGCCGTGGGAGTTCTCGTAATAGTTGCGTCAGTGTTCATCTGTATGTAGAACATGGAAATGTGATGTTAAGTAGGGACATTGTTGAGATGGTGTTGATGCGCCATTGTATACTATGTTGTTTACGAGTTGGTGAATTGTTCAGTAGGCGTATGAATGTGACAGTTAGCTGATTCCGATGCCAAGTGTCAGCCCATACATGAACTGTCAAAATGAACCCGATGGCGATTGCGAGCGAGTTAGACAATAAGCCAGCTGGTCAGTAGGCTTATTGTCTAACTGGCTCGCAATCGCCATCGTCTTCATTTTGGCAGTTCATGTATGTTCATGCAGTTCAGCAGTTCATGGAATCAGCTAGCTGTCACATTCATACAAGAACTGTCAAAATGAACACGATGGCGATTGCGAGCGAGTTAGACAATAAGCCTACAGGTTATCAAGTTCGTATCGTGCTGTTCCGCTCGCACTTACAGTCTATGAGAGTGAAAAAGCCGGGTTGCTGCGAACTTCGAATTTTGGAGTAGCCCCCCCCAGATTAACCCCTTATTCATAAACGCTCTATAGGCATCTGCTAACTTTTAACAATCGTTTGTCCTTATCTGTCACATTGACATTTACCTTTCACAGATAAGGACAAACGATTGCTAAGTTAGCAGAAGCCTTTAGAGCGTTTTTAAGGAATTAGAAAGCTGTATTACTAAAAAAATTGACTCAAAATTTTGACCCGCCCTTAGCGCGGTGCATTTTGAACATTGATTTATGAAACACTAGCTTCTGCCCGCGACATCGTCTGCGTAGAATTAGCAATTTACATGTTTATGGCTATCCCCCAGGAACTATGCAATTTTCCGGGATAAAAAGTAGCCTATGTTTTAATCTAGGGTACCAGCTATCTTCGTTCCAAATTTTATCCAAATCCGTCCAGTCGTTTTAGCGTGAAGAAGGAACAAACATATACACTCATACACATCGTCACAAACTTTCGCATTTATAATATTAGTAGGATGATTCAAATATTTTGAAAAACATTGACAGGGCTATATCTAAGTCAACCATCTGCTGAAACATTCCGAAATAATTTCAAGTTCTGCGAGGAGGCCTGTGTCCAGCAGTGGGACGTAATGCTGAGATGATTAATTTTAAAGGACCCTGTATATAGTATATCTGATATCTGTGTCTATGACGTAGTTGGCCTAACCTAACCAGTCAGACAGTAAGCACGCATGCTTATCTAGAGACCTGATTGATTTTAAATTGTTTCTCAATGACTAAAGCTGGAATTTCCTCGACACGCGCGCGACGCGGACGCTGTTTCGTCAAACGTCTGTCGCTTCTACGAACGCGACGAGGAAATTGCACCTTTTCGAGTATTTTATGGCATCCTGTGAATTGGAGATCACCTAACAATTTTAATTTGTTTTGTTAAATAATACAGCTGGCGTTAATAAGTATTTGCTGAACGTATTCAGAACCAAATCATGCAACAATAAGTAAGTCCATAAGAACAATAAGTACTCCAGGACCCGAAGATACAGGCTCAGCCTAGTTTGGGGTTCGTCAGATATTCCTTTTTATGTAGGTATACTTGTGTTTTTAAAGCAAATAAATTATTATTATTATAAGTTATCGACTCAAACTTTCGCGGTTTTCACACATTATTATCAGAAAACGGGACTTAATCACGTAAATAACAAGTATTTTTGTAAATACCTCGACGTTTCGGACGCGACTTTGCATCCATGGTCTCGAGAGGACCAAACCATGGAGGAGGAGGAAACGTCGAGGTATTTACAAAAATACTTTTTTACGTGATTAAGTCCCGTTTTCTAATAATAATAAGTAGGTTGTTTTATTTACGTGAGTTAAAAAAGATGCTTCTTTTAAGTATATAACCAGATAATTCTAGAACATAACTTTGCTTTGTAAGTTTTGCATAAATACTTCCTTCTACCTCCAACTGTTTTTGGATGGTTAAATTCAGTGCAAGCATGCAAAGCATGACAACTTGTTACCAATAGTTCTTTCATCATCATCATCATCATCATCATAGCAACCAAAGGTCATTGGACATCAGCTTCCCTCATAGATCTCTAGTTGCCTCGGTTGGAAGCGGCTTGCATCCACCGTGAAACCCGCTAATTTAACCAGGGGCCTCCTAATTTTGACTCAATTCAAGTTTTATCTGTCATTTTTAGTACGAATCTGACAGCGAGCGAACCAAAACTGAATCGCATTAAGACGTCATGCTAAGGCCCCGGTCATACGTCCACCTCTCATCATGGTCGTAGTACTCGTAGTTCTTTGCTATAGTCAATTGTTCCACCGACAAGAGCCTAGCTCTTAAGTTTAAAAGAGATAGCTCTTTGATTCTCACTTCAACAGTACCTATCCACAAATCGTGTGTTTTCGCTATCACCCAATCATCAAACCTTCTCACCTACACTCAAACCTAACATTAACTAACAGCAATTCGACATGAACATGTAACTAACGCACTGCGCAACCTTTAGATCAGTATCAATAGCGTGTAAAAACTTAAAAATCCAAGGACTCTCATACAATTATAACCATTGCGTGTGGGAACTAACCATTAAGTTTAATTGTTTATTGTTTCGCTACTGTTTAAACAATCGGTTGCGAAGTAGGAAGCGTGACCCTAAATGATGACTTGTGTGAATTTGTAAGTTCATTTTCGGTTTGGCATGACCCTGTCAAAGCCCTTCTAATGCGGGCTGCTGATTGGTTGGTGACGCTCGGAATTTGCGTAGGGCTGTGCCTTTGTTGTTTTTACGATTACGGCTGGATTAATTTGTAAAAAATTTAGACTTCTAGTATTGGACAAATTTAACCGTCGACGCCAGAGTACTTTTTTATGTATTTTAAATTATGTTATCAATTACGTTCCACGAAAGAAAATTATAAAAACTTGTTATACCGGTTTCGTCTGACGTTCATTGATAAACAGTACCAATATGATACTTTGGTATTATTTGTCCACCACCACCTCGTTTTTTGTAATGGTGTTCTATCCCCCCTCCCCCGCACCTCGCCCCCTAGGGAATATTTCTGACAAATATGCAGGCACAGATCTATGATGTGATGTTTATTAACTCGCATACCTACTATGTTAAGACGGATTGTTGGAATTCATGTCACCTTGCGAGGTACTCAAACTTGTCGTGGAATTAGCCTGGACGACCTCGCCCTGCGCGCTCAAGGAATAAGCTGATAGCGACTATAAAACGACCGTTTAACTGAGTCCTCGCCCGCGCGGTGCAGGGGCGCGGGGTGGGACGACCGCGGGGGCCGAGAGAGCTACGGGCGGCAGGCGCACTACTCCCGTAGTGGTGGCATTAACGGCTGTTTTGCAATAATTAATAACAGTGTTGTGTTACTCTTAAATAGCTGTTGTCTGTTATCCTGTTAAATTGCTGTTTTACAAAACGATAATGAACTTATTATTAAATAATTGTTATACTTATTTCGTCGTGATCGCAGCGTAATAAAAACGTACGGGAACAAAAGCAAAACAATGCTCCGTTACCTTGCTTGTTATTGTACTGACTGACAACAAACAGCAACAGCAACAGCTAATAATGATACCAAAAGTCAGTTATTCGAATTGCGATTGCGATGCGAGTTCGTGCGTATAGCGCTATCTCTCGCACACAGCTACTTGATTTGTTGCGCACTCGCTTGCGCTTCAATGCCAAATGCGGCAACAGTGCGCGTATGAACAACGTTGACAACAGACAACGAATAATGATAACAGGATAGTTGACGATTCGATAATGTGTTGTTCGTTGCGTGCAAATAATGCATTACGTTATCTGCTGTTGTAATAACGACTACCACTACTCGTCCGCACCTCTCTCGGTCCCGTTTGCGTGGGCGAGGACTCATTTAAGCGTTCGGTCTATAAACGCTTCCATGTTTCAACTTCCTATCAAATGAAAATATCGCTAAAGTCGAACTTTCAAGTTGACAGCCTGTCTTATCGACGTTATATATTGTGACGTGCAAAGGAATTTTAACCTTAAGGTGGTAGACCACATATTTGGCTGATGGTACAGTCCATGAGTTCCCAGAACGACGTTCGGGTTTCGGGTACGATCGGCCGATTCAAGTATCAAACCCATAAGAGTGAGTAATACAGCAAGACATACCGTGTCTTTGTAAAATACAGCACTGTATGTAGGCTGGATTTGAGAGGGATGGAACCTTATGCTACCACCATCTTAATTGCTAATCCTGCTAAGTTGCAGTGCTTACGCTGCTGTGTTCTGGAGTAAAGAGCAATATACAGTCGGTAAAGTTATAGGCAATTTCATACATACATTTAGAAAAATACAGCTCTTAGCCATGTTTGAGAGGCCATAGTATGATGCAGGTCAAGCTACTAACTAGGCTACCACGACTTTTTGTTTCCACACTGATATAAAAGAATCTTCAGCATTCTAAAAATCTAAAATATCACAGTTTTAAAAAAAATTGTAAAGCTAAGCAAAAGTCCCCGCTATCAGCTTCAGCTTCAGCTTCAGCTTATGCTTATGCCTTGTCCCTCAGAACCCGTCGGCCTTTGCCTCCCTTTTCGGTCACCGATGACACCCGTCGTTGCCTATACCTATAAGGCAGTATTCACATTAGCCGGTGTGCATTATGAATACTAATTCTAATGTTTATTGCATCTTGCGTCACCTGTGCGCAGGAGCATCGGTAGCCTTAGTTACTTAGTACTTATACCCATCCAGATTCCAGTGCCGCTGTCATAATTTTACAGGCTTTTGAATGCACACGTGCGTTTGCCAGAAGTCTGCGTTTTTGGCAGCAGGCAGCGAATGTGTTAAAGCATTTCTTTCTTAAAGTAGAATTGTCTTGCTTGACATAGTTTGTTGTTATCGTTGAGTATATAAACCTATTATTATTATAAGAAAACGGGACTTAATCACGTAAACAAAAAGTATTTTTGTAAATACCTCGACGTTTCGGACGCGACCTGATACCCGCCTCTTCAGTCCTCTCGAGACCATGGATGCAAAGTCGCGTCCGAAACGTCGAGGTATTTACAAAAATACTTTTTGTTTACGTGATTAAGTTTCGTTTTCTTATAATAATGAGTGAAAATCGCGAAAGCTTGAATCGATATATCTAAAACTAAATTGCAAAAACAGTGTGATTCTTTCCCCTTGTCTTCCACACTATACGGGAGTCCAGTAGGCTTATTGTCTGACTCGCTCGCAATGGCCATCGTGCTCATTTTGACAGTTCTTGTATGAATGTGACAGCTAGCTGATTCCGATGCCAATTGTCAGCCCATACATGAACTGTTAAAATGAACACGATGGCGATCGCGAGCGAGTTAGACAATAAGCCTGCAGAATTCATAATTGGAGGCCATCATCGTTATTACCTTTCATGCTGTCTGGGAGAAAAGAAAAAAATATTGAATGTACTTACCACATGCTACTCTTCCCGCGCAAATGGTAAAAAGAACGAAGGAATGGGCGAAAATTTTAGGAATCATGTTTATAGGCGACCATCACTATTTTGATTCCCCTTTCCACCTACACGCCTTTGGGTGTAGTTACCTCTGGCTCGTTTACCCCGTAAGGGATAAAGACGTGATTTATGTATGTACTAGCTTCTGCCCGCGACTTCGTCCGCGTAGAATTAGTCTTACATTAGGCAGCTACGACCTTTGACATGTTTATCGCTATCCCGCGGGAACTATGCAATTTTCCGGGATAAAAAGTAGTCTATGTGTTACTCTAGGGTACAAGCTATCTTCGTTCCAAATTTTATCCAAATTCGTTCAGTCGTTTCAGCGTGAAGAAGGAACAAACATACACTCACATCGTCACATCCATCCATCCATCCTCACAAACTTTCGTAGGTATTTATAATATTAATAGAATTACAATTATATCCGTTACTTGTCTTGGGGCCTTACCATGACGCCCAATTCCGACATATTCCGTATGAATCTGAAAGCGAGCGAACCTAAACTGAATCGCATTAAGACGTCATGGTAAGGCCCCTGTTCTACATACATTAGTCATAAGTGGAGTTAAATCTTTTGTTTTTTTTTCTGCGTCTGGTCTCACGCGCAGGCGCGCGCGTCAAGGTGACAGTTTTTATCACACTTTAAATTGATTCTAAAGGCTTATGCTTTGATGTTCATTCGGCTATGATCGTTTTTTACACGCCGTGGGTTTTACCTTTACTGCTTTATTACTTTATATCACTAGTTATATAATTAAGGGCCACTTGCACGGACCAGGGTTAACGACTTAACCCCGTGTTAGATGCTAACCCGGGGCTAAGTAGTGTCAAAATGTATGGAACTGTCAAACCTAACCCCGAGTTAGCGATTTAATTTTTAGGGTTCCGTACCCAAAGGGTAAAAACGGGACCCTATTACTAAGACTTCGCTGTCCGTCCGTCCATCCGTCCGTCACCAAGGTGTATCTCAAGAACCGTAATAGCTAGACAGTTGAAATTTTCACAGATTGTGTATTTTGGTTGCCGCTATAACAACAAATACTAATAACAAAATAATAATAATAATTAAGGGGGGCCTCCCATACAAAAAACGTGATATTTTAGCCCTTTTTCATGGCTACCACTCGCCGAGCTAGATCTCAAGAACTGTAATAGCTAGACAGTTGAAACTTGCACAGATTATGTATTTTTATTGTGGCTACAACAACAAATACTAAAATCAAAATAATAATAATAATTAAGGGGGCTCCCATACAACAGAGTATTTCTGGTACGGAACGGAATTTTGCGGGTGTTAGGGCCTTGTACAAGGTCCGTCCGGATAGCTACCACCATCTTACTCGCTAATCCTGCCGCTAAGCAGCAGTGCTTGCACTGCTGTGTTCCGGTGTGGAGAGTAAGACAGCCGGGGAAATTACGGGCACAAGAGGCATTTCATCTTAGCCCTCTAGGTTGGCAACGCATCTGCAATCCCTCCGGGGTTAAGGGTGTCTATGGGCAGTGGTGATCGCTTACCATCAGGTGACCCACTTGCTCGTTTGCCTTCTTATTCGCATAAAAAAAAAAAACCCTTCGTGCGCGAGTCCGACTCGCACTTGGCCGGTTTTTTTTAAACTCTGGACTGTGGAAGTGGGCCTAATTAGGTTAAAAAAGACCATCGAGGGAATGGCCGAAAATCTTAGGAATCATGTTATAAGCGATGCGGCTAGCAACCCATCACTGTTTTGATTCCCCTTTCGACCTAAATCATGATAAGCGTGGCCTTTGGGTGTTGCTGACCTAGACTCTGTCTACCCCGTGATTTGTGCATGCATAGGCTTATAATTACAGTGCCTCTTAATCCTATTAATATTATAAATGTGAAAGTTTGTGACGATGTGAGTGTGTGAGTGTGTATGTTTGTTCCTTCTTCACGCTAAAACGACTGGACAGATTTGGATAAAATTTGGAACGAAGATAGCTGGTACCCTAGATTAAAACATAGGCTACTTTTTACCCTGGAAAATTGCATAGTTCCCGGGGGATAGCGATAAACATATCAAAGGACGTAGCTGCCTAATGTTAGTCTAATTCTACGCAGACGAAGTCGCGGGCAGAAGCTAGTTCTAAGATAAAGTGAAGATACAGTGGAAGCATGTCGGTATCGCTACTTAACCAATTCGACAATTGTCGGTGACATTTGACAATTGGAATTGCAATGCGTGGTCATTATGAAGCCAACCGGCGTAGATTCTCGTAGAGTTTGTAATGTAAACAGAATTGACAGATGTCACCGACAATTGTCGCTTTGGTGAAATGAGCCTGACGACATAGATCTTCAACTTGCTATTCCTTGACAGGAGATTAACTTGAAATATCTATCTAATTTTCTTTTTAATAGTTCAACGACCTTTGCAAAAACTAGCTCACTCGTAATTTTTTCTTACATAAATTACAGTTTTTTCGTTATTAACCGAGTCGATGCCCTAACTAATCAAACTTCGATGATCAAATATATCACCTTTAACACAATCCAATACCCACCTTACGTATTCAAATGTAGAGCTCAAAATCATTTCACATATTCGTCAAAATGTTCTCCGATCGCAACAACTTTAATATGGACGTTATACAGTTGTAGTAATGTTTCAATTAGAATGTAGCCAAGATATAAGTAGCTATTACATATTACACCAATAAACGTTCAATTCGATTTTGAACACTAAACGGGAGTAAATAAGGTGTCAAGTCGTTTATGAGACTCAACTTTTTTCGCACCGGTCATAAATTTTAGTTGATGTAATACTGAGTCGAAATGTAATTAATACAACATCTGTTTCTCATAGAATTCAGTAATTGTCTTTCAGACGACTTGCACTATAAGTCTTAACACAATGATCATAAGATTTATTCTCGTTTGCCGAAAAAAGTGTGCAGATTGTACAATTCGGTATAATGTGTAATGAATGAAATATCATGCAATTTGGGTAATACGTAATTATAATCGCAACTAACGCTAGAAGATTAATTTGAATTGAAAACACATTTCAATGCACTAATGAAGATGCAGGGAGCATCCGGTTTGTAAAGACTTTCCCTAAATTTTAATTAAGTCTTACGGCTGATGCTTCCGTAAAAGGTAAAGAATAATGAGACAGACAGATACGTAGATTCTTTAAAAGTAAGGAAAACGAAGACAGTGTTTCGAATAAGAGTAGAGAGAATTAAGAGATCTTTATGTTCTATCTAACGTACCCCCGCTAATACGTAGACCACGAGAACTGAGATAAAAAAAACTTTTGACAAGTCCAAGCAAGCCTTTCGCAAGTTATGGCCACAACTAAGAATGCGCTTCGAAAAAAGCCTAAAAAAGCAAATTGAAGACAATACCTGTCAGACTTATCGTCGCAGCGCCCACGCCTCTCGCAACAGGGGCCCAGTTTGCGCCAGTTTAGGAGTTAACGAGGAACAAACATGTAAACGGACTTACGAAAAGCATTGACTGCAACGTTGCGGTAACCGGCCTAATATGGCGGCTTGAAGAGCCTTGCGAGTAACAATTTGACAGATTTAATACTTTTAACGTCCACTTGTTTGGTGACCAATTGTAAGAATTCTATAGGTATAGTTTGATGCCGTGCTGAATAACAATTTGGCATTTTATCGCGCGAATAACATAATTATTTACCTCCTTTGTGGCGAGCAGAGCGATTATTTATGCTATGTTTTTCGATTGATACGAGTATTGCCCAGTTTCAGTATTGAAATGTTATGAAACTTTAAGTTTGTTATTTCTCAAAAAAATAGATATATGTATTCAGATTTAGAACTTTTAGAAGGCTCTTCCTACTCTCATGTTACAGGTAAAAAAATTAAAAAAATTGCCTGAAATTATTGTTCATATCAAATTTGTCAAAAACACTTCATCTTAATGCACCTCTATTAAACGCAAGGTACGACTACCTACCAAAGTTCAAGTCTCTAGCCGCACCACTATAGGTGGCACGTAGTTTGTCACTCATATTTTCTGGTTTAGATTTAACTGAACTGAACTTACGCTTCTATTGCAACATTTGCAACGGCAGCATTGAATTAATGTAAGTACATACTTATCCGTAATCAAAATCATCAACTAAAGACATAACGCTCGCTAATACAGGAAGGAATCAACGTATTATGTCCTTCGTGGGGCAAACCATTAAATGCAGGCGTGGGTGGTGGCTTGATAATTATTTCTTTGTCTCGCAATGATTATATCAAATTCAGCCTTATTAAGACTTTAGTAATGACACTGGTGGTTTTATCAAGCTTTTTACAAAACCCGCTTCGTGTTCGTCTGCTTCAAAACCTGTAAGTCAATTTTGAGCCTCTTTCAGTGGTTGAATTGGTTTCAAATGTGTTACGTATTCATAGGTGCGATGGCAAGGCAAATAAAGTGCTACCAATGCAAAAGATAACATCAAAAATGAAAATTTTTGGTGAAAAATTAGCTTTTTGAGCACAAATAATGTCCAATAGCTCTCACGAGCGAACAGCGTTACTCGTAACCTTATACATATATAAGTAGGACTTGACCTACCAAAATGTGCTCGTCGATGGTGACAACGCACATTATTTTGTATGTGTGCTGTATGTGTGGGAGGCTGGGAAGTGTTCTAACATCCAACTTCATCATCGTAAATTGGCTGCGCCCGCGGCTTCGTTGCCTTCTCTATATCAGAGTTATTTTTCCGAAATTTCGGGTCTTTAGGCAGCTTGGAGTGACCGTTGAAGATTCAGTCATCCGGTAAGGATTTTCCTTATTGTATATTACCTATCACGATCATAGGTAACTACCCTTTATAGCAACTTAAATATTTGCTTCCATTGCTGAATCTAAAAAAATCCATCACGAAGCTTCACTCATTAAAATATATGTAGGTCTGTCTACAGAATTAGTAGTCGTCTCTTGAAATACGGGCACATTCGAGCTTCTATTTCAAATTAAACATATTAATTGTCCAACCAGAAGATTGATTGACATGCAACCTTTTTTCGGTCACAGCTGCATTAACTAGATTCCATTCAAATTCCAAATGAGGTCATGAACTGGTCTACCGACTATTCATCTTAAGCAGGAAATTCAATACATTAAAATACTAAAATAGATTGCGCGTAAAAGAGCCTTGCACGTGCATCCGATAAAAAACCTTTGTTAGTCTATGGTATGTCTATTAGACAGCGAATGATAAGCTCCTTGGTTCTATTGTATTACGTAATCTATGGTTTGTAGTTATCTTTGAAAAGGGTTGTTAAATAATGATAATTTGAATAACAAAGCATTCGAATGAAAAACAAAAATAAGCATTGTATGGGTAGACATTGACCTGGCCAAATAAAGATTTAATTAAACCCAAAAACCCTTTGAAATTTTCATGGTTACGGAGAAAACAGCAAAGGGTTTGAAATGACGGAATTTGTAATGTTTTCAAACCAAACGGGAACATTTAATACTAGGTTCGTAATAGTGCAGATGAGTATGCAGCTGAAGAGAGTAAAAATAAGAGTTGATATATATAATATTTATGGATCTTACGAGCAATGAGTAACGAGGAACCCCTTATTCATAATGTAAAGCTGGGTACTTATCTGCTAGTTATAACCGTAATAACTGTTGCACTTTATAGTAAAGTTTAATTTAAAATAATGTTAAAACACTGATTTATGTTAAATAAACCTAATAGAAGCTTAACATTACTATTCCTTGCATTTTATATTTCCTGCTATTTTCTGTTATTTCGTTTCCTAGTCAACTTTTGATTACCATGTTCCTACCACTATACCACCTTTAACCGTTTCCAAGTACCAGGATACCAAGAACGCTAAGCGTGTCGTGTGAACTTCTTGTACTTATTCCTTTATGTTTCTGTGCTCCTAGTCACCAGCCTTCATACACAAGTAGTACATAATTACACAACAACGCGTGTACATGGAATATTTACATTTACAAACCATTTACATTAAAACAACATGACTCACCTGTACGAAGACCTCATTTAAATTGGCTGTGTTATGCGTATTATATTTTTTAGGGTTCTTAAGGCCAGATTTCATTCAAATCAGACTCAAGGCAATATCTTCGATGTTATTCTTCCTTGTTTTTTTTATGGATGAAGATGGATGGAACGTTGTCACAGTAAGAGGTTAACAGAATTAATTACCACTGTATTTGAAAAAAGTCTTTAAGCATATCATGCCAGAGTTGCTAATCTGATTGCTTTAAATATGTAATTCTACTTGATGTCCGATCCGAATAAACCAATAAATGCTGTAGGCTTATTGTCTAACTCGCGCGCAATCGCCATCGTGTTCATTTTGACAGTTCTTGTATGAATGTGACAGCTAGCTGATTCCGATGCAAATTGTCAGCCTATACATGAACTGTCAAAATGAACACGATGGCGATTGCGAGCGAGTTAGACTATAAGCCTACTGCTTTTCTTAAGGGTTCCACTAGCATATCAACCCCTATCAAATACCCTGTCGCGTAGTATATGTATACAAGGTCTATGAGAAAAATTTCGGAATATTTCTACAGATGCAGGTGGTTGGGTTAATACTCTGACTAAACAGTGAACACCCCTTAAGATCTTTTATTTAAATTTTCACTGTGAACATTGTTGGAAACAAAAATGATTAAAAAAACATGAAAAACATTTCAAATATTCCGGAATATTTTTTTTAATAACCCTAATTTCTTCTATTTCTTTTCCCTTCTCGTACTCGGAACGGCTGAAAGTAGTTCAAATCTAATTATTTATGAAAGGGCCTGCTTGTGTCCCTAGAAGTAAACAATATCACACAGAAATTACTAAAGTTACTTCTGTAAAATGTAAAACTATGTAACAATTACAACGGAACCCGTTTTCTAAACACAATAAAATATTATTAAGACTTTTTGTTGTGATTCTTGTAACAGTTTTTTTGGCATGTAATAAAAGTTAATAGTTCGATCACTTGGATTGATATCATAACAATGATTTATATTGGAGTGCGCAACTTGAAAATATTAATATCTATTCGTATATACATAATCATATTGTATAGGTACAGAGAATAACGTTCAGACATGTAAATATATTCAAGGACCAGGGGCCTTACCATGACGTCCTAATTCCGACGCAGCTCAAGTTTTAGCTGTCACTTTTAGTATGAATCTGACAGCGAGTGGACCTAAACTGAAACGCATTAAGACGTCATGGTACGGCCCCTCTGTTATAATTAACTAGCTGTTGCCAGCGACTTCGTCTGCAAAGAATTCGTTATCGCTATCCCGCAGGAACCACGCAATTTTCCGGGATAAAAAGTAGCCTATGTGCTATTCCAGACTTTTCTCTATCTATGTGCCGAATTTCATCCAGATCCCTTGGGCCGTTCTGGCGTGATTGAGTAACAAACAAACAAACATCCATCCATCCATCCATCCATCCATCCATCCATCCATCCATACTTTCGCATTTATAATATTAGTTAGATTACATACTCGTAGCTACGTTTGACACACAACCTTCATCAAGCATTGTTTAACCTCATGGGCTAGAGGTTTAACTTTTTTTACATAATTTTAGGCGTTATTTTGTTGCAAAGATACGTATCGTTTTTTAGAGATGAGCATTGCTCAGGATGAAATGATTTGTTTTTTATATTTCGCCGTTTTTGGCAAAATCCACGGCAAAACAGTGAACTTCCCTATAAAAGTCACCTTGGTGATTCATGGTGACATAAAAGCAGTTCTCTCTGTTAATCCTATATCAACATACATATATAAAGAGTTAGTACAATATGTCCTAATACAAGAGGTAAACTTAGTTTTTTGATGCTAGGTAAGAATTTAGGGGTAGATTATTACAGGTAATCCCGTAATCACCACAACTAATGAATCGATTCTAAAATTCTTTCACCGAAAGTCAGTTACACTAACCCACCTTTGTCCCGAGATAGAGTGCTATTTTCTCAGCCATTGAGCCAAAAAGTGGTCCATTATCTTATTTCTCAATTGTGATTAATTATTACCTAGTAAAGTTAGAAATAGGTTTACAGAGGTTATTAAATCTATTATGGTAACCGTATGCATGTAAGGTACCTAAAACTGCAATGGTAGGTACTTATATATCGCATTGTCCAACAGTTACTAAATATGTATAAGATCCCAACAATAAATACTTGAATATCCAAATTACTACAATCGGGCCGTAAATCACCACAGCGTTTAATTACGAGATTCCCACTATTGGGCAGACGGGGATCACGATGTTCCCACGGCGATACTGGGTGTCGACATGTTGACATACGTTATTTAGTGGTTGCAGTGTACCATGGGCACTGTATGTAAAGTACTGTCAGCTATGCTTTGAAGTACATTGTTCCTTTGATCATCTTTTTTCGCAAAAAAAAACAGGTACAAGGTTGACAAAGCAATACTAGAAACCCCAGTTATGTTTACTCGTCGTCGAGGGAATGGGCGCAAATCATAAGAATCATGTCTATAGGCGATGCGGCTAGCAACCATCACCATTTTGACTTCACTTTCCACGTATACGCCCGCAGTCTTGCTAAACGTGGCCTGTAGGTCTTGTTACCTTTCGGCTCTGTTTGCCCCGTAAGACGTGATTTGTGGGTGTGTCATCTTCAAAAACTCCAAGAAACAAGTTCTAATCACAAGTCATCGTCAGCGCTATACGTGTAGAATCGGCTTTGATCATCAGCGGTTCATCAGTGGACACGATTTAAGCTGGGAACTCATCAGCGAGCTGTAACCGAACTCTTGAACCTAACAGTAACCCTAAAACCCTCGTGTGGACGTTGCTCCCGAGCTCGCCGTGAGCGGTACACCGAGTACCCCGCTTTAGCGGTCTATAGACGGGTCCGCTTGATAGTGTTTTCCTCTCCTTAATTTCTACTGGTATTTACAACCTTTAAATATCTTTGTTTCAGGTGACGATCTCCGCCTCAATGGCCTGACATCATGTTCCGGACGGCGTCAGTGGAAGGCTCCGCGCCGCGGACGCCCCCCGCCTACGCCCCGCATCCTCCCTACGTGCCCCCCCGCTTCTTCCCCCCTCGAATCCGCCCGCCACCCCCCCAATATTGCTTCGACGCCGCCCGTTTCGCCTGCGACGCTTCTAAACCTAGGTATCTCGACGTAGAAAGGGAGAGACTAGTCACAAGATGGCTGGCAGAAGCGAACGAAGCCCTAGTCAGGAGAGACCGGCCGCCCAGATATAAGCCAAGAAGTAGTGAAAGAAGACCTGATTACCTAGACAGAAGACCTAACGCCCCGGAATGGGCGGACAACTTTCTGTTAGGTAGACGGAATGGTTCTGTGGAGCCAGAAGAGGACTGTAGTGAAGTGATGACGTTGAAAGAGTTTGTGGATAAGTTTTCGCTGCCTAGGGTTGTGAGGTTTGAGGGGGAGGAGAAACCGGTGTTGTTGTACAGAGTACTGGAAGCACATAGGAGGGTGGAGGCGGTGCCGCTGGCGGGGAAGAAGGGGAAGCTGGTCGGGAAGCCGCTGTACATACCGGACTCTTATGATGGTGAGTTTTTAGTATGCTTGAGAAAAATTGGGTTAGTGGCATGTTTATACACAAACGGTTAGATTTAGAAATTATAATGCATATTGACATGATTGGTAACCAGTTTACTTTGAGACTACAATCCATGCGTACTAATTTACATATAACGTATAACTTTACTTGTTTACGCGTACATTACACTGTGTTATACAAGGACTACATTAATACACAAATATATAGTCGATGATATTGACTGGTGCCTTTCGTATGGCCAAAATTGTTTGATATATCGTAATGGTTGGTCGAACGTTTGGTCTAGACTTTCTTCATCTGAAACTTAAAATACTACAGGAAATACTAAGGCTTTGTAGAGTAGGTTGAGAGGGATTAGGTTTCCTTTATAATCTTTCTGAAAAAAGTCCGGTGATGTAGACCTGATATTGACGGCAATTTAATAATTTGTTGCGTGCATAAACCACTCCGACTAGTTCCGCTGTTAACACTAACCAATAAGAAACGATGTAACGTAAATCTAATCGATCGTATAGTTAAACGTGTCGAATTCTTGCGCGCCCAAGCATTTAACAAACAAAACATCAGTTCGGGTTCCAATGAGCCGCGAAGACAATGGCCGGCCTTGCGGTCGATAAGGCCGCGCCGTGTTAGGTGGGATATAGAGGCAATCTTTGGATAAATATCGGTTGATGGTGATTTTGGGTGTATATATTTTTTGACTGCTTTTGCACGGTCACCATGGAAACGAGGGAAACGAAGTTTAAGTAAGCATAATTGAAAAACGCCTTGACGCTCGGACAATAAAAAATACGTATCTAAATCATGTGAAGTTCCCAATCCGCACTGGGTCCGCGTGGGAACTATCAAGCCCTCTCGTTCTAAGAGGAGGCCTGTGCCCAACAGTGGGACGTATATAGGCTGGAGATGATGATGAAACCATATTTGACCGGTGTGAAGTTAGCAGCCTAAAGTTAGCAGCCTAAGGTAACCCGACCAAATAAAGAAGTGTTGTTTTCTAAACGCCACAAAATCAAGAATTAATCGTTTATTTGGCCTAATATATCAAATAAATATTACTTTAATGGCAAATAAAAGCTTTAATAATGTACAGCAGAGACGACAATGAAAATAAAATTTATTTATCAGGTAAGTCATACTTGTCCCATTTCAGCAAAACAGAAGTAAAGCCAGGAGTAACAGCTATACGTATCGTGTGCTATACGTACCAGAGGTCTTAGAACTGGTGACTCCTGAGTGATACTTAACTCGGTTTTGGATAGAGGAGCCGGCAAAAGTTAGCAGCCTAAATTAGTCGAGCCAATTAAACCGTATTTCTGCCAAACAGAAGTAAAGCCAGGAGTAACTGCTATACATGTCATATAGGTTAGGTATATGAGTTTCAAACATGCTAAAGCATGGAGTGATACCTACCTCCCATGAAACAAATCAAAGAAGGAAACATAAAAAAAACTCATTTTGCTTCGTTCCTCTGAATGATATCCTTTTTCTGCAAAACAGAAGTTAAGCCAGGAGTAGTGGTCATATAGACCGTGTGCCTACACTACTAAGTAAATAGAAACAGCCATGTCCTGAGTGATACCTAACTTGGTTTAGAAGAAACGGGAGTGTCAATTATGAATTCCGCAAAAATCTGCAGAAATTAAGGGGTAATGTCATATTTCAGCAAAACAGAAGTAAAGCCAGGAGCAATGGCTATATGTGCCGTATGGCTACACCACCAGAGGTCTAAGAACTGGTGACTCCTGAGTGATACCTAACTCGGTTTTGGATAGAGGAGCCGGCAAAAGTTAGCAGCCTAAATTAGTCGAACCAATAAAACCGTATTTCTGCCAAACAGAAGTAAAGCCAGGAGTAACGGCTATACGTGTCATATAGCTTAGGTATATGAGTTTCAAACATGCTAAAGCCTTGAGTGATACCTACCTCCCATGAAACAAATCAAAGAAGGAAACTTAAAAAAAACTCATTTTGCTTCGATCCTCTGAATGATATCCTTTTTCTGCAAAACAGAAGTTAAGCCAGGAGTAGTGGTCATAAAGACCGTGTGCTTACACTACTAAGTAAATAGAAACAGCCATGTCCTGAGTGATACCTAACTTGGTTTAGAAGAAACGGGAGTGTCAATTATGAATTCCGCAAAAATCTGCAGAAATTAAGGGGTAATGTCATATTTCAGCAAAACAGAAGTAAAGCCAGGAGCAATGGCTATATGTGCCGTATGGCTACACCACCAGAGGTCTAAGAACTGGTGACGCCTGAGTGATACCTAACTCGGTTTTGGATAGAGGAGCCGGCAAAAGTTAGCAGCCTAAATTAGTTGAACTAATAAAACCGTATTTCTGCCAAACAGAAGTAAAGCCAGGAGTAACGGCTATACATGTCATATAGCTTAGGTATATGAGTTTCAAACATGCTAAAGCTTGGAGTGATACCTACCTCCCATTAAAAAAACCAAAGAAGGAAACATAAAAAAAACTTATTTTGCTTGGTTCCTCTGAATGATATCCTTTTTCTGCAAAACAGAAGTTAAGCCTGGAGTAGTAGTCATATAGACCGTGTGCCTACACTACTAAGTAAATAGGAACAGCCATGTCCTGAGTGATATCTAACTTGGTTTAGAAGAAACGGGAGTGTCAATTATGAATTCCGCAAAAATCTGCAGAAATTAAGGGGTAATGTCATATTTCAGCAAAATAGAAGTAAAGCCAGGAGCAATAGCTATAAATGCCGTATGGCTACACCACCAGAGGTCTAACAACTGGTGACTCCTGAGTGATACCTAACTCGGTTTTGATTAGAGGAGCCGGCAAAAGTTAGCAGCCTAAATTAGTTGAACTAATAAAACCGTATTTCTGCCAAACAGAAGTAAAGCCAGGAGTAACGGCTATACGTGTCATATAGCTTAGGTATATGAGTTTCAAACATGCTAAAGCCTGGAGTGATACCTACCTCCCATGACACAAATCAAAGAAGGAAACTTAAAAAAAACTCATTTTGCTTCGTTCCTCTGAATGGTGTTCTTTTTCTACAAAACAGAAGTTAAGCAAGGAGTAGTGGTCATTTAGACCGTGTGCTTACACTACTAAGTAAATAGAAACAGCCATGTCCTGAGTGATACCTAACTTGGTTTAGAAGAAACGGGAGTGTCAATTATGAATTCCGCAAAAATCTGCAGAAATTAAGGGGTAATGTCATATTTCAGCAAAACAGAAGTAAAGCCAGGAGCAATGTTTATATGTGCCGTATGGCTACACCACCAGAGGTCTAAGAACTGGTGACTCCTGAGTGATACCTAACTCGGTTTTGGATAGAGGAGCCGGCAAAAGTTAGCAGCCTAAATTAGTCGAACCAATAAAACCGTATTTCTGCCAAACAGAAGTAAAGCCAGGAGTAACGGCTATACGTGTCATATAGCTTAGGTATATGAGTTTCAAACATGCTAAAGCCTGGAGTGATACCTACCTCCCATGAAACAAATCAGAGGAGGAAACTTAAAAAAACGCATTTTGCTTCGTTCCTCTGAATGGTTCCCTTTTGCTATAACATTTCTATATTAAGTTACAATGAAATAAGTTGGAACTTTCCTTTAAGCATGAGAAATGCTTGTCTTGTAATGCTCCGCTCTTCCTTAACTAGAAGTTTAACAAAACCAAGCAGAACTAATTCTACCACTATGCACTAACTTAACTACTTAACTAGTGTGCGAACGCGCTAACCGCGCGCGCAGGTGTTTGTGTGTGTGTGTGTGTGTGTGTGTGTGTGTGTGTGTGTGTGTGTCGTTTATGCACGTAAGTGTGTGTGTTTGTGTATGTTTCCGTGCGTGTGTATACATACAGTCATGTAAATGTTCATCCAAGCGATTAATGCAACGAATGATGCATTGATTCACAGAGGTTTTTCCATTTAACAATGAAGCTTTATGCTTGAATACAACCAGCAACCTCGCAATTCAACACAACAGTCCCTCAGTCTCTTCGTAGTCTAAGTTCAGTATCCATTCAGTGATTACGCCCCTACAGTTGTACAGCAGGAGAGGGTAAATGTTTAGGTAGCCATCAATAGAGTTATACAAGTAAGCGGATTGTACAATAAATTGTTTCCTAGCAAATTTGGATTTATATACTGGAATAGGAACAACTTCGGCTTTTCTACTCCGAGTTACAGTTTGCGGTACATAACTCAAAGTACGATGCAACCTTAATACACTAAGTACGATATACAATTTACGCATAGAAAGCAAGTCACACTCTTTGTACAGTTCAGCTGTAGGATATCTGTAAGGTTTATTAAAAGTAACTTTGAGCAGACAGACATCTCTGAGCCCTCTCTACCTCAAGGAATTTAGTTTTATTTGCTCCTCCCCAAATAGGTATACAGTATGTCATTATTGATTGAGCCAGTGTGATATACAATTGCTTTAAAAGTACATTGGATGCAACATGTTTTAAGATCTTAAATATCCACATTAGTTTTCTTATACGCCCATTCAAATGTTCAACATGGTCATGCCAGGATAACCTATGGTCCAGAATTATTCCCAAGTATTTTATAGAAGCCACTTTCTCAATTCCTGTGCAAGCACAGTTTATGTTATATATGTTGGTCACAATTGTGTAATTTTAGTACCAGGTTAAACGATGGCTGCGTGTAAATATGACATAACCCCTTAATTTCTGCAGATTTTTGCGGAATTCATAATTGACACTCCCGTTTCTTCTAAACCAAGTTAGGTATCACTCAGGACATGGCTGTTTCTATTTACTTAGTAGTGTAAGCACACGGTCTATATGACCACTACTCCTGGCTTAACTTCTGTTTTGTAGAAAAAGGACACCATTCAAAGGATCGAAGCAAAATGAGTTTTTTTTAAGTTTCCTTCTTTGATTTGATTCATGGGAGGTAGGTATCACTCCATGCTTTAGCATGTTTGAAACTCATATACCTAAGCTATATGACACGTATAGCCGTTTCTCCTGGCTTTACTTCTGTTTGGCAGAAATACGGTTTTATTGGTTCGACTAATTTAGGCTGCTAACTTTTGCCGGCTCCTCTATCCAAAACCGAGTTAGGTATCACTCAGGAGCAGGAGTCACCAGTTCTTAGACCTCTGGTGGTGTAGCCATACGGCACATATAGCTATTGCTCCTGGCTTTACTTCTGTTTTGCTGAAATATGACATTACCCCTTAATTTCTGCAGATTTTTGCGGAATTCATAATTGACACTCCCGTTTCTTCTAAACCAAGTTAGGTATCACTCAGGACATGGCTGTTTTTATTTACTTAGTAGTGTAAGCACACGGTCTATATGACCACTACTCCTGGCTTAACTTCTGTTTTGCAGAAAAAGGATATCATTCAGAGGAACGAAGCAAAATGAGTTTTTTTTAAGTTTCCTTCTTTGATTTGTTTCATGGGAGGTAGGTATCACTCCTGGCTTTAGCATGTTTGAAACTCATATACCTAAGCTATATGACACGTATAGCCGTTACTCCTGGCTTTACTTCTGTTTGGCAGAAATACGGTTTTATTGGTTCGACTAATTTAGGCTGCTAACTTTTGCCGGCTCCTCCCAACAAACAATTAAGCGTTGGTTGCCGCTTATTTTAAATCTTAGAGTGCTACTAATGATATACAATGGATTCCATTGCCACTAGAGGTGATACAAAATAGTTACGAAATACTTTTAGCTCCTCAGGTTGTATTAGAACTGTTAATGACGAAGCAGTATTTTCTTTACAGTTAGTGTAGTGGCAGTGGCTGCTTATATACTTAAACGTTAAAGCTTGTTTCGGCCTGCAACGTCAAAAGCTCTTTAAAGATCTTCATAAACTCCCTGTAATTCTTATTGCTGTAAATCTGGTATTTTAGAGTAGCTTATATACCATAAGGCTGTATATCAATTTTAGTGAAGTTATTGGTTCTACAAAAGAGTTAATTGAGAGTCTAGTAACACCAAACTCTACATGCGTTGAATAACTCTTATATACAGCTTACGCCTGTTATACTAAAGGCAATTATAGGTTAAATAGTTACAGCAGTTTTGTACGATCCTGATATAAAGGTTTAAGTGTAAGATAAATTAGTTGTAACGTTTTAAGCTTTTGAGTATAATTTAACCTCAAATTATGAAAACGTTTATCGAAATCTGCTCGTGAAAATATTTAGTGTATGTGCATTGTTGTGTGGATTTAATATTGTGCATTTTCTTTAAGACGAATGAGACGGGACTGTCACCGTATTTAAGTGTCACGTCCCATACTGTTTCTTGTCCCGTATTTGTCCCGTTTTATCAATATTTCAATATACACGAACGAACTAAGGGCTCGAATCCAAGGGGAATTTCATAAAAAAACCCGGAATTTCGAGCACAAAGATGGCGGATGACATTTAAACACTATGACACTAAAAATGTTTATGGGTGTCGTTTTCGAGTAATTTGGTGGCTCTGACTGAGACCGATTTTGGCATAATTTTTTGGATCCAAGATGGCGGACGACATTTTGACACTATGACATTAAAAATGTTTATGCGTGTCGTTTTTGGGTAATTTGGTGGCTCTGAGCCCGATTTTGGCATAATTTTTTGGATCCAAGACGGCGGATGACATTTTGACACTATGACACTAAAAATGTTTTTGGGTGTCGTTTTCGAGTAATTTGGTCGTTCTCAGCCCGGTTTTGGCAAAACTTTTTGGATCCAAGGTGGCGGATGACATTTTGACACTACTGACACAAAAAACACAAAAAAGTGTAAAATGTTACTCGAAAACGACCCCCATAAACATTTTTAGTGTCAATAGTGTCAAAATGTCATCCGCCATCTTGAGTACAAAAAATTATGCCAAAATCAGGTTCAGAAGCACCAAATTACTCAAAAACGATACCCATAAACATTTTAGTGTCAACAGTGTCAAAATTTCATCCGCCATCTTGGATCCAAAAAAGTATGTCAAAATCAGGCTCAGAAGCACCAAATTACTCGAAAACGACACCCATCAATATTTTAGTGTCAAAGTGTCAATAGTGTCAAAATATCATCCGCCATCTTGGATCTAAAAAGTTACCTATGCCAAAATCGGGCTCAGAGCCACCAAATTACTCGAAAACGACCCCCATAAACATTTTTAGTGTCAATAGTGTCAAAATGTCATCCGCCATCTTGGCTCCAGAAAAGTATGTCAAAATCAGGCTCAGAAGCACCAAATTACTCGAAAACGACACCCATCAATATTTTAGTGTCAAAATATCATCCGCCATCTTTGATCTAAAAAGTTACCTATGCCAAAATCGGGCTCAGAGCCACCAAATTACTCGAAAACGACCCCCATAAACATTTTTAGTGTCAATAGTGTCAAAATGTCATCCGCCATCTTGGATCCAAAAAAGTATGTCAAAATTAGGCTCAGAAGCACCAAATTACTCGAAAATGACACCCATCGATATTTTAGTGTCAAAGTGTCAATAGTGTCAAAATATCATCCGCCATCTTGGATCTAAAAAATTAGGTACCTATTCCAAAATCGGGCTGTCTTACTCTCCTCACCCGGAACACATCAGCGCAAGCATTGCTGCTTGGCGGCAGGATTATTGAGTAAGATGCTGGTAGCGATCCCGACGGACCTAGAACAAGGCTCTTACACCCACAAAAATTCCCATTGCATTCCCAAATATACCTATAATACAGTCCCACGGGACTATAAAAAAAACTAGGAATATCATCCACAAAATCTAGCCATTATGATTTACGTACGGCCGAAGAAACTGAATCACGTAACCAACTTCTAATACAATTTAGCAATAATTTCTCCAGCAGGGTGTAAGTATGATAAAATTCCACAGTGGTAAGCGATTCAGTATCTTTCACCGTACTTACTTTATTAAGTGAAATCAGGTCCAGTAAAATCAACCCAGTTCACATCAGAAACATTATAAGGATTAAGCTTTTATTCTACCTACACATGACTAAAATAAAAATTTACTTACTATCAGGTGATACGCGTGCTCGTTTGCCACCTTATTTCATAAAAAAAATATATATATATCTTGAAGCTAACAATTTAAGATTTTTAAATGATTAAAAGATCACCGAATTGGGGATTTCATCACTTCGTAAAGATCCCTAATTTAAACCTATAGGTAAAGCTAAAGCCGGTATTTTACTCTCTGCTGCAGGTAAATGTCTGCGCTAACTGCGTAGTTCCTCTCTTATGCCAACCAAAGACTGCACAATACTCTTGACAAACGGCGTTGTACTTCATTGAGTGTCATAATAAACATAAGAGAAGACTGTGCCGTTAAGAAAAAAACACCATGTTTGATTACTTTTTGTCAACATAACCTAAAAAATATTTACACAAAATCACTTTTAAATGACAAAGTACCTAAATTTTCCTAATTATATGACATACATTACTTACACAATCGCTCAAACTAACGAATATTTTGAAAATTAATGTCTAAAAACTGATTTAGGTTATTACCACTTTTAATTGATTTCCTTTTTTTTGTATAAAATCATTGTTTTTTGAAGGCGCGTCAAAATTGAGATGAAAACCTGATACATATTCACATCAAACTTGCAATCGCACTAATAATTAACCACGCACTTTAAGAAACCTGTTAATCAAAACAATACTTTACTCGTGATGAAAATGTTGCAATGGGCGCTCGCTGATAAACTGAAGCACATTCGATACACAAGTAACTCAATAAACTGTATAATTTGAAGACTTTAAAGCTTTAAATATCTGTTTGTCACCGAAAACGCTACAAACGAGTTATAAGGTTTCAAGATACCACTCTTAGTTCTATCTAACACCGTTATAGATATCTTATATTACTAAAGGTTTCAAGAAACTCTATTATAAGGATGCAATAAAGTTTCAAGCGAAATCTGACGATCTTATAGCACCCTTGTATACTTCTAGTAAACGTTAAATAGAACCACTATAGAGGGTTTATAGAGGCTTTACCTGCAAAATTTTGTGCCAAAATCGAAAGTATAAGGGAGTTATAGCATGCTATAACGCTCTTATAACGCTCTTACAAACTCTTATATATCTAAGCAGAACCTAAATACAGGTCCTCTACCGCTTGTCTTAACGCTTAATTGTTTGTTGGGCTCTATCCAAAACCGAGTTAGGTATCACTCAGGAGTCACCAGTTCTTAGACCTCTGGTGGTATAGCCATACGGCACATATAGCCATTGCTCCTGGCTTTATTTCTGTTTTGCTGAAATATGACATTAACCCTTAATTTCTGCAGATTTTTGCGGAATTCATAATTGACACTCCCGTTTCTTCTAAACCAAGTTAGGTATCACTCAGGACATGGCTGTTTCTATTTTCTTAGTAGTGTAAGTACTCGGTCTATATGACCACTACTCCTGCCTGGCTTAACTTCTGTTTTGTAGAAAAAGGACACCATTCAGAGGAACGAAGCAAAATGAGTTTTTTTTTAAGTTTCCTTCTTTGATTTGTTTCATGGGAGGTAGGTATCACTTCAGGCTTTAGCATGTTTGAAACTCATATACCTAAGCTATATGACACGTATAGCAGTTACTCCTGGCTTTACTTCTGTTTGGCAGAAATACGGTTTTATTGGTTCGACTAATTTAGGCTGCTAACTTTTGCCGGCTCCTCTATCCAAAACCGAGTTAGGTATCACTCAGGAGTCACCAGTTCTTAGACCTCTGGTGGTGTAGCCATACGGCACATATAGCCATTGCTCCTGGCTTTACTTCTGTTTTGCTGAAATATGACATTACCCCTTAATTTCTGCAGATTTTTGCGGAATTCATAATTGACACTCCCGTTTCTTCTAAACCAAGTTAGATATAACTCAGGACATGGCTGTTCCTATTTACTTAGTAGTGTAGGCACACGGTCTATATGACCACTACTCCTGGCTTAACTTCTGTTTTGCAGAAAAAGGATATCATTCAGAGGAACGAAGCAAAATGAGTTTTTTTTATGTTTCCTTCTTTGATTTGTTTCATGGGAGGTAGGTATCACTCCAGGCTTTAGCATGTTTGAAACTCATATACCTAAGCTATATGACACGTATAGCCGTTACTCCTGGCTTTACTTCTGTTTGGCAAAAATACGGTTTTATTGGTTCGACTAATTTAGGCTGCTAACTTTTGCCGGCTCCTCTATCCAAAAGCGAGTTAGGTATCACTCAGGAGTCACCAGTTCTTAGACCTCTGGTGGTGTAGCCATACGGCACATATAGCCATTGCTCCTGGCTTTACTTCTGTTTTGCAGAAATATGACATTACCCGTTAATTTCTGCAGATTTTTGCGGAATTCATAATTGACACTCCCGTTTCTTCTAAACCAAGTTAGGTATCACTCAGGACATGGCTGTTTCTATATACTTAATAGTGTAGGCACACGGTCTATATGACCACTACTCCTGGCTTAACTTCTGTTTTGTAGAAAAAGGACACCATTCAGAGGATCGAAGCAAAATGAGTTTTTTTTAAGTTTCCTTCTTTGATTTGATTCATGGGAGGTAGGTATCACTCCATGCTTTAGCATGTTTGAAACTCATATACCTAAGCTATGTGACACGTATAGCCGTTACTCCTGGCTTTACTTCTGTTTGGCAGAAATACGGTTTTATTGGTTCGACTAATTTAGGCTGCTAACTTTTGCCGGCTCCTCTAATCAAAACCGAGTTAGGTATCACTCAGGAGTCACCAGTTCTTAGACCTCTGGTGGTGTAGCCATACGGCACATACAGCCATTGCTCCTGGCTTTACTTCTGTTTTGCTGAAATATGACATTACCCCTTAATTTCTGCAGATTTTTGCGTAATTCATAATTGACACTCCCGTTTCTTCTAAACCAAGTTAGGTATCACTCAGGACATGGCTGTTTCTATTTACTTAGTAGTGTAGGCACACGGTCTATATGACCACTACTCCTGGCTTAACTTCTGTTTTGCAGAAAAAGGATATCATTCAGAGGAACGAAGCAAAATGAGTTTTTTTTATGTTTCCTTCTTTGATTTGATTCATGGGAGGTAGGTATCACTCCAGGCTTTAACATGTTTGAAACTCATATACCTAAGCTATATGACACGTATAGCCGTTACTCCTGGCTTTACTTCTGTTTGGCAGAAATACGGTTTTATTGGTTCGACTAATTTAGGCTGCTAACTTTTACCGGCTCCTCTAATCAAAACCGAGTTAGGTATCACTCAGGAGTCACCAGTTCTTAGACCTCTGGTGGTGTAGCCATACGGCACATATAGCCATTGCTCCTGGCTTTACTTCTGTTTTGCTGAAATATGACATTACCCCTTAATTTCTGCAGATTTTTGCGTAATTCATAATTGACACTCCCGTTTCTTCTAAACCAAGCTAGGTATCACTCAGGACATGGCTGTTTCTATTTACTTTGTAGTGTAGGCACACGGTCTATATGACCACTACTCCTGGCTTAACTTCTGTTTTGCAGAAAAAGGATATCATTCAGAGGAACGAAGCAAAATGAGTTTTTTTTATGTTTCCTTCTTTGATTTGTTTCATGGGAGGTAGGTATCACTCCAGGCTTTAGCATGTTTGAAACTCATATACCTAAGCTATATGACACGTATAGCCGTTACTCCTGGCTTTACTTCTGTTTGGCAGAAATACGGTTTTATTGGTTCGACTAATTTAGGCTGCTAACTTTTGCCGGCTCCTCTATCCAAAACCGAGTTAGGTATCACTCAGGAGTCACCAGTTCTTAGACCTCTGGTGGTGTAGCCATACGGCACATATAGCCATTGCTCCTGGCTTTACTTCTGTTTTGCTGAAATATGACATTACCCCTTAATTTCTGCAGATTTTTGCGGAATTCATAATTGACACTCCCGTTTCTTCTAAACCAAGTTAGGTATCACTCAGGACATGGCTGTTTCTATTTACTTAGTAGTGTAAGCACACGGTCTATATGACCACTACTCCTGGCTTAACTTCTGTTTTGCAGAAAAAGGATATCATTCAGAGGAACGAAGCAAAATGAGTTTTTTTTAAGTTTCCTTTTTTGATTTGTTTCATGGGAGGTAAGTATCACTCCAGGCTTTAGCATGTTTGAAACTCATATACCTAAGCTATATGACACGTATAGCAGTTACTTCTGGCTTTACTTCTGTTTGGCAGAAATACGGTTTTATTGGTTCGATTAATTTAGGCTGCTAACTTTTGCCGGCTCCTCTATCCAAAACCGAGTTAGGTATCACTAAGGACATGGCTGTTTCTATTTACTTAGTAGTGTAGGCACACGGTCTATATGACCACTACTCCTGGCTTAACTTCTGTTTTGCAGAAAAAGGATATCATTCAGAGGAACGAAGCAAAATGAGATTTTTTTATGTTTCCTTCTTTGATTTGTTTCATGGGAGGTAGGTATCACGCCAGGCTTTAGCATGTTAGAAACTCATATACCTAAGCTATATGACACATATAGCCGTTACTCCTGTCTTTACTTCTGTTTGGCAGAAATACGGTTTTATTGGTTCGACTAATTTAGGCTGCTAACTTTTGCCGGCTCCTCTATCCAGAACCGAGTTAGGTATCACTCAGGAGTCACCAGTTCTTAGACCTCTGGTGGTGTAGCCATACGGCACATATAGCCATTGCTCCTGGCTTTACTTCTGTTTTGCTGAAATATGACATTACCCCTTAATTTCTGCAGATTTTTGCGGAATTCATAATTGACACTCCCGTTTCTTCTAAACCAAGTTAGGTATCACTCAGGACATGGCTGTTTCTATTTACTTAATAGTGTAGGCACACGGTCTATATGACCACTACTCCTGGCTTAACTTCTGTTTTGTAGAAAAAGGACACCATTCAGAGGATCGAACCAAAATGAGTTTTTTTTTAAGTTTCCTTCTTTGATTTGATTCATGGGAGGTAGGTATCACTCCATGCTTTAGCATGTTTGAAACTCATATACCTAAGGTATATGACACGTATAGCCGTTACTCCTGGCTTTACTTCTGTTTGGCAGAAATACGGTTTTATTGGTTCGACTAATTTAGGCTGCTAACTTTTGCCGGCTCCTCTAATCAAAAGCGAGTTAGGTATCACTCAGGAGTCACCAGTTCTTAGACTTCTGGTGGTGTAGCCATACGGCACATATAGCAATTGCTCCTGGCTTTACTTCTGTTTTGCAGAAATATGACATTACCCGTTAATTTCTGCAGATTTTTGCGGAATTCATAATTGACACTCCCGTTTCTACTAAACCAAGTTAGGTATCACTCAGGACATGGCTGTTTCTATATACTTAATAGTGTAGGCACACGGTCTATATGACCACTACTCCTGGCTTAACTTCTGTTTTGTAGAAAAAGGACACCATCCAGAGGATCGAAGCAAAATGAGTTTTTTTTAAGTTTCCTTCTTTGATTTGATTCATGGGAGGTAGGTATCACTCCATGCTTTAGCATGTTTGAAACTCATATACCTAAGCTATATGACACGTATAGCCGTTACTCCTGGCTTTACTTCTGTTTGGCAGAAATACGGTTTTATTGGTTCGACTAATTTAGGCTGCTAACTTTTGCCGGCTCCTCTATCCAAAACCGAGTTAGGTATCACTCAGGAGTCACCAGTTCTTAGACCTCTGGTGGTGTAGCCATACGGCACATATAGCCATTGCTCCTGGCTTTACTTCTGTTTTGCTGAAATATGACATTACCCCTTAATTTCTGCAGATTTTTGCGGAATTCATAATTGACACTCCCGTTTCTTCTAAACCAAGTTAGGTATCACTCAGGACATGGCTGTTTCTATATACTTAGTAGTGTAAGCACACGGTCTATATGACCACTACTCCTGGCTTAACTTCTGTTTTGCAGAAAAAGGATATCACTCAGAGGAACGAAGCAAAATGAGTTTTTTTTAAGTTTCCTTCTTTGATTTGTTTCATTGGAGGTAGGTATCACGCCAGGCTTTAGCATGTTTGAAACTCATATACCTAAGCTATATGACACATATAGCCGTTACTCCTGTCTTTACTTCTGTTTGGCAGAAATACGGTTTTATTGGTTCGATTAATTTAGGCTGCTAACTTTTGCCGGCTCCTCTATCCAAAACCGAGTTAGGTATCACTCAGGAGTCAGCAGTTCTTAGACCTCTGGTAGTGTAGCCATACGGCACATATAGCCATTGCTCCTGGCTTTACTTCTATTTTGCTGAAATATGACATTACCCCTTAATTTCTGCAGATTTTTGCGTAATTCATAATTGACACTCCCGTTTCTTCTAAACCAAGTTAGGTATCACTCAGGACATGGCTGTTTCTATATACTTAATAGTGTAGGCACACGGTCTATATGACCACTACTCCTGGCTTAACTTCTGTTTTGTAGAAAAAGGACACCATCCAGAGGATCGAAGCAAAATGAGTTTTTTTTAAGTTTCCTTCTTTGATTTGATTCATGGGAGGTAGGTATCACTCCATGCTTTAGCATGTTTGAAACTCATATACCTAAGCTATATGACACGTATAGCCGTTACTCCTGGCTTTACTTCTGTTTGGCAGAAATACGGTTTTATTGGTTCGACTAATTTAGGCTGCTAACTTTTGCCGGCTCCTCTATCCAAAACCGAGTTAGGTATCACTCAGGAGTCACCAGTTCTTAGACCTCTGGTGGTGTAGCCATACGGCACATATAGCCATTGCTCCTGGCTTTACTTCTGTTTTGCTGAAATATGACATTACCCCTTAATTTCTGCAGATTTTTGCGGAATTCATAATTGACACTCCCGTTTCTTCTAAACCAAGTTAGGTATCACTCAGGACATGGCTGTTTCTATATACTTAGTAGTGTAAGCACACGGTCTATATGACCACTACTCCTGGCTTAACTTCTGTTTTGCAGAAAAAGGATATCACTCAGAGGAACGAAGCAAAATGAGTTTTTTTTAAGTTTCCTTCTTTGATTTGTTTCATTGGAGGTAGGTATCACGCCAGGCTTTAGCATGTTTGAAACTCATATACCTAAGCTATATGACACATATAGCCGTTACTCCTGTCTTTACTTCTGTTTGGCAGAAATACGGTTTTATTGGTTCGATTAATTTAGGCTGCTAACTTTTGCCGGCTCCTCTATCCAAAACCGAGTTAGGTATCACTCAGGAGTCAGCAGTTCTTAGACCTCTGGTAGTGTAGCCATACGGCACATATAGCCATTGCTCCTGGCTTTACTTCTATTTTGCTGAAATATGACATTACCCCTTAATTTCTGCAGATTTTTGCGTAATTCATAATTGACACTCCCGTTTCTTCTAAACCAAGTTAGGTATCACTCAGGACATGGCTGTTTCTATTTACTTAGTAGTGTAGGCACACGGTCTATATGACAACTACTCCTGGCTTAACTTCTGTTTTGCAGAAAAAGGATATCATTCAGAGGAACGAAGCAAAATGAGATTTTTTTATGTTTCCTTCTTTGATTTGTTTCATGGGAGGTAGGTATCACGCCAGGCTTTAGCATGTTAGAAACTCATATACCTAAGCTATATGACACATATAGCCGTTACTCCTGTCTTTACTTCTGTTTGGCAGAAATACGGTTTTATTGGTTCGACTAATTTAGGCTGCTAACTTTTGCCGGCTCCTCTATCCAGAACCGAGTTAGGTATCACTCAGGAGTCACCAGTTCTTAGACCTCTGGTGGTGTAGCCATACGGCACATATAGCCATTGCTCCTGGCTTTACTTCTGTTTTGCTGAAATATGACATTACCCCTTAATTTCTGCAGATTTTTGCGGAATTCATAATTGACACTCCCGTTTCTTCTAAACCAAGTTAGGTATCACTCAGGACATGGCTGTTTCTATTTACTTAATAGTGTAGGCACACGGTCTATATGACCACTACTCCTGGCTTAACTTCTGTTTTGTAGAAAAAGGACACCATTCAGAGGATCGAAGCAAAATGAGTTTTTTTTTAAGTTTCCTTCTTTGATTTGATTCATGGGAGGTAGGTATCACTCCATGCTTTAGCATGTTTGAAACTCATATACCTAAGGTATATGACACGTATAGTTGTTACTCCTGGCTTTACTTCTGTTTGGCAGAAATACGGTTTTATTGGTTCGACTAATTTAGGCTGCTAACTTTTGCCGGCTCCTCTAATCAAAAGCGAGTTAGGTATCACTCAGGAGTCACCAGTTCTTAGACTTCTGGTGGTAAAGCCATACGGCACATATAGCAATTGCTCCTGGCTTTACTTCTGTTTTGCAGAAATATGACATTACCCGTTAATTTCTGCAGATTTTTGCGGAATTCATAATTGACACTCCCGTTTCTACTAAACCAAGTTAGGTATCACTCAGGACATGGCTGTTTCTATATACTTAATAGTGTAGGCACACGGTCTATATGACCACTACTCCTGGCTTAACTTCTGTTTTGTAGAAAAAGGACACCATCCAGAGGATCGAAGCAAAATGAGTTTTTTTTAAGTTTCCTTCTTTGATTTGATTCATGGGAGGTAGGTATCACTCCATGCTTTAGCATGTTTGAAACTCATATACCTAAGGTATATGACACATATAGCCGTTACTCCTGGCTTTACTTCTGTTTGGCAGAAATACGGTTTTATTGGTTCGACTAATTTAGGCTGCTAACTTTTGCCGGCTCCTCTAATCAAAACCGAGTTAGGTATCACTCTGGAGTGGTGACTCCTGAGTGATACCTAACTGGTGAGTTCTTAGACCTCTGGTGGTGTAGCCATACGGCACATATAGCCATTGCTCCTGGCTTTACTTCTGTTTTGCTGAAATATGACATTACCCCTTAATTTCTGCAGATTTTTGCGTAATTCATAATTGACACTCCCGTTTCTTCTAAACCAAGTTAGGTATCACTCAGGACATGGCTGTTTCTATTTACTTAGTAGTGTAGGCACACGGTCTATATGACCACTACTCCTGGCTTAACTTCTGTTTTGCAGAAAAAGGATATCATTCAGAGGAACGAAGCAAAATGAGATTTTTTTATGTTTCCTTCTTTGATTTGTTTCATGGGAGGTAGGTATCACTCCAGGCTTTAGCATGTTTGAAACTCATATACCTAAGCTATATGACACGTATAGCCGTTACTCCTGGCTTTACTTCTGTTTGGCAAAAATACGGTTTTATTGGTTCGACTAATTTAGGCTGCTAACTTTTGCCGGCTCCTCTATCCAAAAGCGAGTTAGGTATCACTCAGGAGTCACCAGTTCTTAGACCTCTGGTGGTGTAGCCATACGGCACATATAGCCATTGCTCCTGGCTTTACTTCTGTTTTGCAGAAATATGACATTACCCGTTAATTTCTGCAGATTTTTGCGGAATTCATAATTGACACTCCCGTTTCTTCTAAACCAAGTTAGGTATCACTCAGGACATGGCTGTTTCTATATACTTAATAGTGTAGGCACACGGTCTATATGACCACTACTCCTGGCTTAACTTCTGTTTTGTAGAAAAAGGACACCATTCAGAGGATCGAAGCAAAATGAGTTTTTTTTAAGTTTCCTTCTTTGATTTGATTCATGGGAGGTAGGTATCACTCCATGCTTTAGCATGTTTGAAACTCATATACCTAAGGTATATGACACGTATAGCCGTTACTCCTGGCTTTACTTCTGTTTGGCAAAAATACGGTTTTATTGGTTCGACTAATTTAGGCTGCTAACTTTTGCCGGCTCCTCTATCCAAAACTGAGTTAAGTATCACTCAGGAGTCACCAGTTCTTAGACCTCTGGTGGTGTAGCCATACGGCACATATAGCCATTGCTCCTGGCATTACCCCTTAATTTCTGCAGATTTTTGCGTAATTCATAATTGACAGTCCCGTTTCTTCTAAACCAAGTTAGGTATCACTCAGGACATGGCTGTTTCTATTTACTTAGTAGTGTAGGCACACGGTTTATATGACCACTACTCCTGGCTTAACTTCTGTTTTGCAGAAAAAGGATATCATTCAGAGGAACGAAGCAAAATGAGTTTTTTTTTAAGTTTCCTTCTTTGATTTGTTTCATGGGAGGTAGGTATCACTCCAGGCTTTAGCATGTTTGAAACTCATATACCTAAGCTATATGACACGTATAGCCGTTACTCCTGGCTTTACTTCTGTTTGGCAAAAATACGGTTTTATTGGTTCGACTAATTTAGGCTGCTAACTTTTGCCGGCTCCTCTATCCAAAAGCGAGTTAGGTATCACTCAGGAGTCACCAGTTCTTAGACCTCTGGTGGTGTAGCCATACGGCACATATAGCCATTGCTCCTGGCTTTACTTCTGTTTTGCAGAAATATGACATTACCCGTTAATTTCTGCAGATTTTTGCGGAATTCATAATTGACACTCCCGTTTCTTCTAAACCAAGTTAGGTATCACTCAGGACATGGCTGTTTCTATATACTTAATAGTGTAGGCACACGGTCTATATGACCACTACTCCTGGCTTAACTTCTGTTTTGTAGAAAAAGGACACCATTCAGAGGATCGAAGCAAAATGAGTTTTTTTTAAGTTTCCTTCTTTGATTTGATTCATGGGAGGTAGGTATCACTCCATGCTTTAGCATGTTTGAAACTCATATACCTAAGGTATATGACACGTATAGCCGTTACTCCTGGCTTTACTTCTGTTTGGCAGAAATACGGTTTTATTGGTTCGACTAATTTAGGCTGCTAACTTTTGCCGGCTCCTCTAATCAAAACCGAGTTAGGTATCACTCAGGAGTCACCAGTTCTTAGACCTCTAGTGGAGTAGCCATACGGCATATATAGCCATTGCTCCTGGCTTTACTTCTATTTTGCTGAAATATGACATTACCCCTTAATTTCTGCAGATTTTTGCGGAATCCATAATTGACACTCCCGTTTCTTCTAAACCAAGTTAGATATCACTCAGGACATGGCTGTTTCTATTTACTTAGTAGTGTAGGCACACGGTCTATATGACCACTACTCCTGGCTTAACTTCTGTTTTGCAGAAAAAGGATATCATTCAGAGGAACGAAGCAAAATGAGTTTTTTTTATGTTTCCTTCTTTGATTTGATTCATGGGAGGTAGGTATCACTCCAGGCTTTAGCATGTTTGAAACTCATATACCTAAGCTATATGACACGTATAGCCGTTACTCCTGGCTTTACTTCTGTTTGGCAGAAATACGGTTTTATTGGTTCGACTAATTTAGGCTGCTAACTTTTGCCGGCTCCTCTATCCAAAACTGAGTTAAGTATCACTCAGGAGTCACCAGTTCTAAGACCTCTGGTACGTATAGCACACGATACGTATAGCTGTTACTCCTGGCTTTACTTCTGTTTTGCTAAAATGGGACAAGTATGACTTACCTGATAAATAAATTTTATTTTCATTGTCGTCTCTGCTGTACATTATTAAAGCTTTTATTTGCTATTAAGGTAATATTTATTTGATATATTAGGCCAAATAAACGATTAATTTTTGATTTTGTGGCGTTTAGAAAACAACACTTCTTTATTTGGTCGGGTTACCTTAGGCTGCTAACTTTAGGCTGCTAACTTCACACCGGTCCATATTTGATAACAATGATTTTAAAACATTTGAAAATATTCCTAAAGGTTTCAGCGTTGATAGAGATAAATATTTAAGAAAATAATTATTAAACTGTATTGTATTGTATATTTTTTCTTCTAAAAAGCACATGCTGACTCTATTATAACAGAGATAATAAAAATAAAACTCGGTGGCTACAATTCCCTAGTATATTTTTATTTAGTCACACTATATTTTACACAGCACTATTCACGCATCATAGGATCGTAAAACGTTTCTTCATGGTTAAGTGTTTATGGTTTCGTTGCCGTATGGAAGGAGTGGCGTCATGCCTGACATCGGCCCTTGGGGTAAGCCAGTTAGTCACTGATAAGAACAAAGACTAACCTTCAGTAGGTACAAGATGTCGCAATTATAGACCCATTAAGAGGTGATTTGACAAAGGCCAAAAAAACTCTTCATCTCGTTACTTAAAATTGAGTTAAAAACCGGCCAAGTGCGAGTCGGACTCTCGCACCGAGGGTTCCGTACCATTATCTAGAAATATCTATAAACCAGTGTAAGCAGAGCCCTGCTCCAAAGCAAAATGTACGCAGTGTGGGGTCACTTTATATTGGTCACTGATATATACAGACATGCATACAAATTTACGGTTTTCGCAATTATTCCTTAATCTGTGTTATAAGACCTACCTTCATACCAAATTTCAAGATTCTGCGTTCACGGGAAGTACAGGTTTTGATTCGCTTGAGAGACGAAAATTTGCGGAAATTTGCGGCATAAACGGCTGTATCATTTGATTGCGTCGGCTTAGAAGTTCGATTTTTTCACAGCTCCAAGGGGCAATAGACCTGAGTATTTGATATAAATTTCAGCTTGATACCTCCACGCGTTCCTGAGAAAAAGGGTCTTGACGGACGGACGGACGGACAACGAAGTGATCCTATAAGGGTTCCGTTTTTTCCATTTGAGGTACGGAACCCTAAAAATTGAGGTTTAACCATGCTTTAGCAAGTCCTATCTTAACTGCTAAAGGGGAAAGTCACGCATTTGTGGCCCTTTGCTTGCTAATTGCGGGTTGTGCAAGAAAGGAAAGTGTCGTTAGTGGGATGTTAACCTATTAAGTGAGCTCAAGATTCAAAACAGAAAAAACATAGAATGTACCAGTTGCTTCTCTTCCCGCGCAGATGGTAAAAGCCCATGGAGGAAATGGGCATAGGAATAACGTTATAGGCGATGCGGCTTGCAACCCATCACTGTTTTGATTTCCCTTTCCACCTATACGCCCATAACCATGCTAAACGTGGCCTTTAGGGGCTTAAGGTCTTGTTAGGTACCTTAGGCTCTGTCTAAGAAGTGATTTATGTGTGTGTGTGTGTGTGTTTGTGTAAGTTTGAAATAATTAGTTAGCTAGGTGAGCTAAATCTCATAATCAGGGGATATACCGAGTATCAAGGTGCCGGAAAGGTCTTCTTAAGGACGCTAGAAGTGCACGAACTTCTTTTAATTAATCTGTATTGCCTATCAAGTACTTCATCAAAACCATGTCTCAAAATATACAAGTAAAATACAAGTAACATTCTCACCAAAGCACCATCGACCAATGAACCAAAAAAGTCTAACGATCACGCACCAGTTTCAACAATAGCTTCACAGTCACTCGAAATAAATAAATAAATAAACTATTCTTATTCTTATTCTTAAACAACCCCCCTTTCCCGGCGCAGTCGGCTGAAAAGGCCTTGACGTGCACACATGACATTGAACACAGGGGTGGCCAAACTAGCAAAGCAATGGCTTGGTTGTCTGTATCGGCTTCATAGCCAATTAACCCGTCATCTGTCCTTTGCATCCAAGGTTCCTTGCACCTGTCTTGTTTGCGGTCAGCTCCAGGGTTAGGCTAGGGTTGCATTATGGCACAATGACCTTGCCTTCCTTACCTGTTTGTGAGTTAGCTACGAAAGCAGTCTTTTGTTTATGCTTAATCAAATTCCTCACGCATGAAAGGTGTTCTAAAGACTCTTTGCTAAATAATGTTAGCGGCTTAGTAATTGTGGTGTAACTTTTATTTTTTATATGCGCGAGCAAAAACAGTAGGCTTATTGTCTAACTCGCTCGCAATCGCCATCGTGTTCATTTTGACAGTTCATGCATGGGCTGACAATTGGCATCGGAATCAGCTAGCTGTCACATTCATACAAGAACTTTTAAAATGAAGACGGTGGCGATTGCGAGCGAGTTAGACAATAAGCCTACAGAACAATAAAGGTGGAAACACATTATTAACACGCGACGCGACCCGATGCAACGAATGTATGCGCAAGGCGTCGCGTCGGATGTTCATAGTGTGGTTCTGGTCATAGAAAATAATACAATTTGATTCGACTCAACACGCGTCGCGTTGCATCGGGTCGCGTCGCGTGTTAATAATGTGTTTCCACCTTTATTGTTCTGTAGGCTCCATTTCCATCTTAAAGCTGGATCTGGGAATCAAACCCAGTTCATTCAATATACGATTTCTACTGAAACATGCCGAAGTTACTTACTTAAAATAATTTGAAAGGAGGATTTTTTTTAAACATCCTAAAAACATTTATAGGGCTATTTAGTCAAACTAACCTGCTGAATTATTCCGGAACAATTGTAGAGACCCTGTACAGTAACTAGGCAATCTGTAGATATATGCGAAAATGCAACTGTGTGATTCAAAATCCCACACCCTATTAAGGCGCTGTCAACAGCAAATGACCTTGAACAGCGCCACTCTTCACACATACGGTTCGCGTGCCTGTTAGTGAAAGAGAAGAAACTATTCCGGCAGCTTGGCGCGCGTCTAAAATCTTGCAAATAAGACACAAATAATAATAAATAAAAAAGTATGGATTATTTGTGAAATATGACTCGTTAGCCGTTTAGGTATGAATACGTTGACTTCATGTTTTTTTAATTGCAGACACATACGTCGAAAAAATAAAGACATAGAACCGTTTAATGATGATTTTAAGACCAATCTTTGCAATTATTTTCTATCGAGCCAATTTTGTTAAATTATGTTTCTAGTCTATCCAGCGTCTTTGAAATATGATGAAAATTAACATATATTTTTATTGTTTTTTTTGTGTGTAGTTTTTCTCAAAAAAGTGCTGAAATAACATCAATTTCAACAAAATTAGGTGTTGTCAGCCTATTAAGCTAGACTTCCGAGCAAAGCGGCTGGCGTTACTGACGCAGCGACACGCCAGCGCCGCTTTGCTCGGAAGTCTAGCTTTACTAGGGACGAGTTCGCGACCCGGGACCGGCGCGAGCGCATCCCGATTACACAAGCGGTTGTGAATCCGCGGGACATGACCTCTGGCTAGTGGCTACTCTAGCGGGCCACCCGTGCGTATTGGGTGACCATGAAACTTGTCTTAGATGGATTGTGTTTATCTAAATGAATCTTCGAAATGTACGCGCATAACTTCCAAACGACTGCATGAAATTTTTTTTGTAAACTTATCACGTCAATATCGCTTCCGGGGTAGACAGAGCCTAAGGTAACAAGACCTAAAGGCCACGTTTAGCATGATTGTGGGCGTATAGGTGGAAAGGGGAGTCAAAAATATACTATACTAGCGACCCGCCCCGGCTTCGCACGGTATACTATGCACGTATTATCTAACTAATATTATAAATGCGAAAGTATGGATGGATGGATGGATGGATGTTTGTTTGTTTGTTACTCAATCACGCCAGAAGGGCCTAACGGATCTGGATGAAATTTGGCACATAGATAGAAAAAAGTCTGGAGTAGCACATAGGCTAAATTTTATCCCAGAAAATTGCGTAGTTCCCGCGGGATAGCGATAAACGAATTCTTTGTAGACGAAGTCGCTGGCAACAGCTAGTACATTATAAACCTTCCTCTTGAATCACTCTATCTATTTAAAAAAGCCGCATCAAAATCCGTTGCGTAGTTTTAAAGATTTAAGCATACATAGGGACAGAGAAAGCGACTTTGTTTTATACTAAGTAGTGATCTGGCAAAACCATTTAATCTATTCATAATACTCAATACCACATACAACTTATTTTTCCCAGCCCAACACAACTCAAGTACGTTTGTATGTTGTATATACTTGTATACTTGAGCGCCGAGTAAGGTCTGCCTTAATGCGCCGGGTCTCCCACGCTTAAGGGGGGGGAGATATTACTGTAATTAACTTTGGTTTTGGCGACAAAGCGAGGCTTTGGAATAGAGTGACCATGTGGCATTAACAATACATACTAAATAGAGTACGGCAATGAAGTTAATTTCCTGTTTAAGTACAGTAGATAATTATAGATGATAACACAATTTTATTGAAGAATTCGTTTATCGATATCTCGTGGGAACTACGCAATTTTCCGGGATAAAAAGTAGCCTATGTGTTATTCCAGACCATAACCTATCTTCGTTCCAAATTTCATTCAGATCCGCTAAGCCGTTCTGGCGTGAAAGAGTACCTAATAAACATCCATCCATACATCCTCACAAACTTTCGCATTTATAATATTAAAGTAGGATTTTAGGTAAAAGTGACAGTAATGAAGCCCATTTTAGTTTGTATTCTTTTTAAGCGGCTACCGTAGCCTATGGACGCTGGCAAGACCATGGAACTACGTGTTGCCGACCCAAATTTTTTGAATAACTGCCTTTCCTTTAATTACAAATCAAATTAAAATTAAGTAGGTACTTACTTTAAGTTTTAGCCATTCCGTTATCTCAATAGCTATCTTAACAATGTTTTCAGTACGGACGACCTCTGAACCTAAAATATGGTGTTGTGTTGGAAACGTAGCGCGTTTAGCCGGTTCTCAGGCCCAATATCTTTGCTCATCCCTGGCATCCAGTGTTGCCAGTATGCTTAGTGTAGGTTTTCGGCCACAAAATACGTCTCGAACGCGTTCGCGTTAAAATGTCAAATACTATGAGAACAGTTTGTTGCCGTTTCGATCCGCAAGTGGCGCTGCCAATTATTCCATAGTAATTGAGACGTTTACGTGAACGCGTTCAAGACGTTTTTATACGCGAAAACTTACACTAGAGGCTCTGATAGTCTTTTAAAAAGGGGCGACAGCGGCAATTCATTTCGGAAGTAGTTACAGTCAGTGTAATACGAGTATGTCCCATACCACCTTATGTCAACGGAATAAGGTCTCTGTAGGTACGTTACTACGTTATGAGAGGTTTAAATCGATACAATTTTTTTGCATTTGGCCGTACACCCCAGGACTTTGATTGTTGAGCCGCTGTGGAACGCTGTCGTGTTGATATTGCCAACTCTTTTCAACGTGTGTTAACACTAAAAAGCAACTGTTTCACTGTGACAGCATTCCATTTCCATGTATGCTCAACAATCTAAAGTTCTCGAGTGTTCGGTTATTTAAAAAAATTGTCGTCTATTATTAATTTGCTTCTGCCCTTAAGTAATAATAATATGTGCAATTGCGGCTACAAAAAACATTGACAACAAACAGGGGAGACATGTTTGAGAGGAAACATTAAATTCGCACACAAAAAAACAAGTTTGTCAATATACAGATGAATTGATTATGTGAACCGGGAAGGTTGTTGTGAAGAGAAAAATAGGAAGGAATCCTCTTCGGCACAAATTTTTATTTCTGCGCAGACGAAATCGTGGTCAAATGCTGGTTCTAAATGCTTTTTAAGCCTCAATAAACATTTTTGATGCTCTTTTACGCAAAATTTAAAATATCCCTCTGAAATATAGAGTTTTAATTTTTACAAAGCTGCCAGCCTGCCATTAGAAAATGTCTGCTGAGAATGGTAGAAATCCAATGCATTCCGGAATTTTGAAACGCCTGGCAACACTGGTGGTAATAGCTAAGTGAATACCGTTGGCTTCTTTACTATTGTCTGCGTACTTATTGCTGCGGATTTATTGTTATTTTAACTGAAGCCTTCTAATTTATGTTTTATGTCTAGATTTTCCCGTTGCTTTTTTCTTGATGTGAAATTTCTACTCCGAACAAAAGATGTTAGCAGCTTATTTATTTACCTACACGAAATAACTTATTTAACAGTATATACTCCATTGCCATCTCTGCAAATATTTAAGTTGATATCTTAACACTTGTCCACTTTCCTTGTAACTGCATTAAGTAGATTGCGGAGCAAAAATATCATAAACTTAATCATAATAAAAGTAATTTAAATAGTCTCAACATGGAAGAAAGTTCGTAAAGTACGCCATGAATTTAAAAATTTATGAATCAACTTTTTACAAAAGCGCGACAAACTTACTTAAGTCGTTACTCCGTGGCGCTGGCGTCGCGCAAAAAACTTAAATTAGTATGACACATCGCTAGTTTCAGATTTGGCCACCGCCTTTGTTAAGTTGGCAGTGTTTTATTTTTAAATTTCACTTAAAACTGGTTGCTTTGAAGAAACAGCCAGTGCGATGACTGGAGCATTATACTAACAATCGATTGTCCGAAATTTTACGACAAAACACTCAATTGTATGAGTGATTCAGAAGTAAACAAACCGGCATGCCTCTATCTAGCGATGCAGGGTTGGCTCTGAATTACAATGTTTTTAATTCATAAATAGCAAAAGTCTTGAAAGTTGCAAAGTGTGAAACTAATAATATATACTACCTACAGTAAATAAGAATGTCTTTAATAGCATGACGTGTAAATCGAATACAGTGAGTGAACGATGTCAATGTCACCCAAATACTTATCTACGAAGAGCGGAAATTCATAATGAACCGTAAAAATATACTCCTACTTGTAATACTTATTTTATTGTGGTTCATTTAATTCGTCACGTTTGTTTGTACACATTTGTCGCTTGTTGTATTTTAAAGTTGGCTGTTTTTGTTACTGGCAACCCTAACAATATCCACGAATATGATGACATTCCACGCACGTGTTAGAGGTGTGTGTACGATTTTTTCGCACGAGTCGATTTTTCGACGCGTCGTAAACAATTGTGTGATTTGAATCGAATGCTCGGAATATTTACTATTTATCAGTTTAATGGAACTGTGTGAATTTATTAAATGTCTTTGTTATCTTGCTGAGCCGTCTGGGTATGTTATTATAATTAGTCTACAAGATTTTTTCGTGCTTTACTTCATACATATTACCTATAAAACAAAGTCGCTTTCTCTGTCCCTATGTCCCTATGTCCCTATATCCCTATGCCCTATGTATGCTTAAATCTTTAAAACTACGCAACGGATTTTGATGCGGTTTTTTAAATAGATAGAGTGAATCAAGAGGAAGGTTTATATGTATAATACATGCATAATATACCGTGCGAAGCCGGGGCGGGTCGCTAGTTAGATATACGACAGTAAGTACGATTAGAAATTAAATAGGGGTGAAACTTTCTTTGCAAGTGTCCTATTTTTAAAGTGTGACTTCATGGCGAATATTAGTACCTACCTTTAATTTGTTGTTATGGGAAACAGTGTAGAAGCTAAGTACATTATTTATAGTTGAACTTTTCTCACTAAGTCCAACATTATAGCATTTCAGGATTTTTTTAAATTTCGATCAGTTCAACCATACCACAACAAAGTCAGCTAGTTTTGTGAAATAATTAGTTTCCCGCCACAATTTTTTTTTCAGGTTGTGATGTTTGCCTATAGTCAGAGATCCTTAATGCCATGTTACAAAATAAATATTTGTCTTTTAACATAGGTACTACATAAATTTAAGCTTATTAATCGTAAATTTATTATTTAAATAACTATTTTTTTTGTTATTAATTAATAATAATAATATACTAATTATAACTAATCTTATCTAACAAAAAAACGTGTCTATTAAATGAAGGTGTATTTTGTATTCTCTCGACATAAATGAACAATTTTACGAGCATGGGAAGTGAAAATAATTATTTATTAAATTTAAAAAACAGACATTTCGACTAGATTTACGATATTTGACAATAATACTGAGAATTAGGTACCAGGCTCCCATAAAATGGAAAGGCCTCATTGAAAAAACGTCCTCAGCGCGTGTAAGGCGTGAGAAGTATGCTAAAACGCTATATCTCCCATTCCCTTTCGACGGCAGAACAATGCATTCCCTAGCTTCTATCACTAGGCGATCAAAAACACGTGTGTGTATGTAAGGCCCCTGCATTGGTCTTTTATACCTGTTACCTAAAAGCTACATCTAAAAATACATACACAATATAACATACATACATAAATCACGTCTTTGTCCCTTACGGGGTAGATAGAGCCTTTTTTTTAACGCTTAATTTGCACTTAACTAATACCCCTAATTTTCAAATTACCATGGGCTCAGAATACCTAAAAATACCTAAAATGACAAATTGTTACAAAGAGACAATTTGATATTTTAGGTATTATTGGCCTAAGGTAATTTGAAAATCAGGGGTATTAGTGAATAAGGTATTATGAAATTTAGTGGTTCTAAGCCCAAAGCTTAACGTGTGGAAAATGCATTCCCGCGCTCGGGGCAGCAACGGTGTGACGGGCTCTCCAGCTCACTACTGCCTTTCCTAACGGAAGGAGGGGAGAGGCCTACCGCCTAAAAACCGACTTCCCTCCTGGCCATGGACTGTGAGCGTTACGGGAGCACTAGGTGTCACCGCGACGCCCACTGGCCGCCCCGGATGGGCCAGATGGCGACGGCACCTTGGAGTACGAGGTGAAAAGAACTAAAGGCCCGTTTAGCGTGATTGTGGGAGTATGGTGGAAAGGGGAATCCAAATAGTGATAGGTTCTGTCTACCATACCGTCATGTATACATACATACCGTCACGCCTCTTTCCCACAGGGGTAGGCAGAGACTACTTTGTTCCACTTGCTACGATCCTGACATACCTCTTTCGCTTCATCCACATTCATCAATCTTTTCATACATGCTCGTCGGTTTCGGGTACTCTTGACCAGGACCCTATTTCATAAAGCTACAAGTTACAATTTACAAGCGGATGTCTCTTTTTGACCCTATGTGTTAGATAGAGACTGGGCTAGATAGCGTCCTGGCCTTTTTCCAAAACGTCCCCAATTTGATCACGGAACGCCTTCCCCTCCCAACGCACCCATTCACACTCCTCATATAAATCTGTTTAGTTTTTTCTTGTATGTATGTTATTCTACGAGCTGTAATCGTAACGTAACTCTTTAACTCGGCTGTGGCTTAAGACACAGTGTACTTATATCTATGGTAAGTTATCGTACCTAGTGTCACCTTAGACCTGTCAGACAAGCAACCTTGTGTTATTAGTGTTACAATGACTCGCCCACGCCAAGGTTTGGTGAGGCTCTGACCATTGTCTTGCCAATGCAGGATCCATGGGAATTAAAGCTAAGGTTATGTTCTATGTCTTCTGTTAACCCGTGGTTCCGTAGATTGTTTTACAGAGGAAGCTATTTAGCAAATGCTTTGCTTTTAGGTAAATCGCGTCGTTCAATAATCCCATAATCTAACTATAATATTATAAATGCGAAAGTATGGATGGATGGATGGATGGATGTATGGATGGATGGATGTTTGTTTGTTACTCAATCACGCCAGAACGGCCCAACGGATCTGGATGAAATTTGGCACACAGATAGAGAAAAGTCTAGAATAGCATATAGGCTACTTTTTATCCCGGAAAATTGCGTAGTTTCCGCGGGATAGCGATAAACGAATTCTTTGCTTTGGTTTTTTTTATGTTTTCTATAGGAATGATTACAGTTAATACTACCATTCCTATAGAAAATACAAAAAATGTTACTCCAATTTTTTTTTTAATATTTTTTTTTGGCTTCTGTAGCTATGGTTATATACCCCAGTTGATTATTGTTAGGGGCTATCTGATACACCCTGTACGTCCCACCGCTGGGCACAGGCCTCTGGAACCGCTTGGGCTGAAGTTTCCGTGCAAGCCAGGCCTTATACTCCGAAATTCGATTTTCGAAGTTCGTTTCGTGCCGTTCCGCTCTCACTAATAGTTATTAATTTGAGAGTGAGAGGGACGGTGTGATACGAACTTCGAAAATCGAATTTCGGAGTAGCCCCCCAATAGGGAATGGATGATTATTTTAAATGTGCTTGGTGGTTTTTCTATTGATAGGAATAACTATCCTTAGCTACGGAAAAAAGTTTCAGATTTTTTCGTCGAGCCATATATTTTACAAAAATAAAAACATTTTACTCAGTCACTCGGCGGCCTCTATACGGCTGTAAGCAGTACGCCAATGACATATCAAATAAAAAAAAAATGCTGCTTGAATATGTGGTACACGATGGCATTTGTAGCTAAAAGAAGCAATGGCTAAGTGGCGCCGTCTGTAGATTGTTCGTGTTACTAAACCATACATGGGGAATTTCAATAGAAATGACCTTAATATATATTTTGTTTCTCAGATTTTGGACTTATTGGGTTATTTCTACTCCGAATCAAAACACTATTGAAGGTTATATGAGAAATTAATGGTAATTTTAATGAAATTCCAAATAGGTGGTTTAGTACCACCAACAATCTACAGACGGCGCCACTTAGCCGTTGCTTGTTTTAGCTTCCGAGAGTGCGGTGCTATCAACGTCAGTGACAAAATGTCATTGTGTACTACAATTTCAAGCAGCATTTTTTTTTTAAATTTGATAATGCCGTATAGGGGCCGCTGAGTGACTGAGTAAAATGTTTTTATTTTTATAAAATATATGGTTCGACAGAAAAATCTGAAACTTTTTTCCGTAGCTAAGGATGCTTATTCCTATCAATAGAAAAATCACCAAGCACTTTTAAAATTATCATCCATTCCCAATTAGGTTATGGCACATGAAAAAATAATTTGACAAACTGTCGTCTCATAAATAAACGCTTGTAGACGAAAATAGCTCTACTATTTTGATGTTGGTTGTTACGTTGGCAAACTTCATTAAAACGTAGGTACTTAGGTACTTAGCAAAGCTAACCACAGGGGCCGTCATCGAAAGAGCCGGGTCAGAGGGCTAGCTTTTGCAATATGGACTGCATGTAATTGGTGATTGGTACTCGTAGTCGTCTGAAATCTGATTGCGACGGAGATATATTAAGAGTGACGTGCTGTAATGTGTACCAGTACAGTTCATTGACTTTAAAATGCAAGCTGATTGATTAAAATGCAAGGTCTAAAGCAGAGCTTACCAAATAGCGGACTGCGGTCAGAACCTACCTACTAACAGTAAAAAAGTATGGTAGGTAATAATTATTGGAATGAAGATAATATCTTCATAATATCTTCTTATCATAATTATGATAATAGGATAAATATAATTAACTTGATCCTATTCCTTACTTACTCATAACTTGCTATTTTTAAATTTAATTACATAGGAGCGAAGCGAACCATTCTTCGACAGAATTCACCTTTTACAATAATTTTCAGATGGTAAACTCTACACAGTATTTTTTAAATCTTAGTAACAAAATAAAGCTACAATTTTTTTTTCATATTTAGGGTTAGGTTAGACACCTGCATAACCTAACGAACCCCTGTTGAAGTTGACACTAATTGGTGATTACTGTCCAGTGTCTCTTTATTATCCAGTATGTCTTCAACGACACCATTTATTACCAACCATCAAAAACAAACTAATTTATTTTGATGGAATCGTGTACAATTCGAATCGGTTATGTTCGTTGGTAATATTACAAATAGCGGCTATTTGCATAGACTTCCTTGTTTGTTATTTAATGCACTATTAAATATTTTATGTGGGAATAGAGTTAGCCCATCGCTAGCGCTTTAAGGTAATCACTTTTGTGGTACTACCTTTATCGCATTCGTGCTTCGTCTATATTTTACAGGCAAATTAACCTTTTAGGGTTCTTTACTCGATCCGAGATTAATACAAGTTTCTGTCAAAAATTTCATTTTTAACATATGGTTTTTTGTGGTGTTACTTTTTACCCGACTTCAAAAAAAGGAGGACTTTCTCAATTCGGTTGTATTTTATTTGTTGTTAACTATATATATATGCGTTCATCCATTCTACATTATTGTGTATCAAATTTCAAGTCAATCGGACCAACCGTTATAGAGTTCCCTCCTGCGGAGACGGCCCTGACCGGAACACCAGAATTTCATTACCATATTGTCGTATTGTCAACTTACACAAGTATGCCAAATTTCAGCTCAACCGAGTAAGATTCTGCTTCAAAATTGAGTTGCAGATTCCACCTAAACAAACGTAACATACATAATCAAATTACATACGTCAAATTAATGCCATCTGCAGATTTTTTCTTGCTTATGTAAACTGGACTATACAGTACAGTCATGCCATATTCAAATCGAATTGTTTAGTTCCCCAAAGACAACACAAAACACTGCAATATAGCTGATGCAAAAAGTTCGGAAACGCTACAGTGGCCACGCCAAGCGCATCGTATGCAGATGCGGCACTTTCCATTTCATGCTCGTGCATTTCTGTTATGATCGGAATGGGAACTATATAGTAAACTAGCTGTCGCCCGCGGCTTCACTCCAGTAGGCTTATTGTCTAACTCGCTCGCAATCACCATCGCGTTCATTTTGACAGGTCAAAAGTTTATTTTGCTAATTGGCCGCCGAGGGCTCTTTTACTTGTCTTTTTTTGAAACTACCAACGCATTCGGAAACACCATCATTGCCAAGAAGAATGCGCCGCAAGAAACTTGGCAGAAAGTGATTGTGTTATAAGTTTACTTCCATACAGTAGGCTTATTGTCTAACTCGCTCGCAATCGCCATCGTGTTCATTTTGACAGTTCATGTATGGGCTGACAATTGGCATCGGAATCGGCTAGCTGTCACATTCATACAAGAACTGTCAAAATGAACACGATGGTGATTGCGAGCGAGTTAGACAATAAGCCTGCAGTTCTATAATTTATTTATTTTAATTTTATTTCATGCAAACCTTATGCTGACGATGCTGACGACATCCGCACCTAGTTTTCTAGCACCTTATACATTCTTACTCTAAAACTAACGACCTCCCATATATACGTGCCGGCACGTAAGTCTAGCGATGACGAGTCATGTGGAGGGGATCTGCGCACCCACGGATACCGTTTTTTTTTTTTTTTTTTTTTTTTTTTTTATATAAGAGGGGGCAAACGAGCAGACGGGTCACCTGATGGAAAGTAATCACCATCGCCCATGGACACCTGCAAGACTTGGGGAATCACAGGTGCGTTGCCGACCCTTTCAAGAACAGGAAGGCTCGCTTTTTAAAGATCCCTAAATTGTACCGCTCAGGGAATGTTGCAGCAGGAAGCCGGTTCCAGATCTTCGTCGTACGAGGAAGGAAATTGCGTTTAAAAAGCACGGTACTTGACTGCCAACCGTCAAGATGTTGAGGATGGAAGGACAGACGGTTCCGCGAAGTGCGGTAGTGGAATTTAGCCGCAGGCAACAATCCGAAAAGTTCATCGGAGCACTCCCCATGATATATTCGGTACAATATGCAGAGGGATGCTACATCCCTCCGCACAGCCAGAGAATCGAGCCGACTAGAGAGTGCCTGGTTATCGACAAATCGAGCAGCTCTGCGTTGAATGCGGTCAAATGGAAGGATTTGGTACTTGGGTGCCCCAGCCCAGAGATGAGAACAGTACTCCATATGCGGCCTAACCTGCGCCTTATAGAGTTGTAGGCGATGGGCTGGCGAGAAGTACTGTCCCGCTCTATTGAGCACCCCCAATTTTTTTGAAGCTAATTTAGCTTTGCCTTCCAAATGACCACGGAACTGAACATCACTCGAAATGTCGACACCCAGGACCCCGATAGACAACTTGGCATCAAGGGGAGTGCCTTCAAAACAAGGCGAAACAATAAAGGGATCCTTTTTAGTGGAGAACGCGCATACTTGTGTCTTTTGGGGATTAAACTGAACCAGGTTGAGTCTACCCCAATCCGAGACATGCTTCAGCATGATCTCTATTTGAGACACAAGTATGTTCCGGCTTTCAGTGACGTGCTCCCTGGGAATGTTAGCGCTACCGGTATAAAGCGCATCCCCAGTACTGTCATCTGCATAGCAATGAATATTGGTGTCACCCAACATGTCATTGATATGCAGAAGAAATAGCGTGGGGGACAGCACACAACCTTGTGGGACGCCAGAATTCACAGGCTTTAAGTCGGAACATGAGCCGTCAACTACGACTTTGATGCTCCGATCTGAAAGAAAACTGGCCACCCAAGAGCACAACTTCCCAGGTACTCCGTACGCAGGAAGCTTGGAGAGCAGAGCCCTGTGCCAAACCCGATCAAAGGCTTTCGCTATGTCCAAACTAACTGCCAAGGCTTCCCCTTTACTCTCAATTGCCATAGCCCATCGGTGCGTAAGATAAACTAAAAGATCACCAGCTGAGCGACCACGGCGAAAACCGTATTGGCGGTCACTAATCAGCTGGTGTTCCTCTAGATACCCTAAGAGCTGGCTGTTGATAATGGACTCCATTACCTTGGAGAGCAAAGAGGTGATAGCAATCGGTCTGTAGTTGGACGGGTCCGAGCGATCGCCCTTTTTAGGGATCGGATGCACAAGGGCTGTCTTCCACGCGCACGGGACAACGCCAGTAGAGTAGGAAAGCCGGAAAAGACGCGTAAGGACCGGAGCCAACTCAGGAGCACATTTCTTGAGTACAATTGGCGGGATTCCATCTGGTCCACTCGACTTATGGATGTCTAGAGCAAGGAGGGTTTTGCGAACGGTCTTATGCAAGAACCGAATGTTCTCCATAGCGTGAGCACACCGCGGGATGGTAGGCGGTGTATTACCCCCGTCATCCAAAGTCGAGTTAGATGCAAAGAGAGAGCCTAGGAGATCGGCCTTTTCCTTTGCAGAATGGGCCGTGGAACCGCCATTCGCGCTCAATGGTGGAAAGGACGGCTGGCAGAAATTTCCGAGGATAGCCTTGGCGAGAGACCAGAATGCACGAGTTCCCGAAGGAAGACGCATTAGCTTTTTGCCAATCCTGCCAATAAACGCAGATTTCGCTTCAGCGATAGTTCCCTTAAAAGATCTAGAGGCAGCATTAAGCTTCTTTTTGTATGCGCTAGTGTTGGGATCCTGAGACGCCACCGCGTTAGCCCATATCCGGTAACATTCCTGCTTCTGGCGGGAGGCCATTTTGCAGGAACGGCCATACCATTGTTGGGATCTACCACCGATGCATACCAAGGTATTCGGGATATAAAATTCCATCCCCTGTAGGATTACATCGGTGATAGAGTCGGTGCTAACACTAGCGTCCGGATCAGACACCGAGAAGCAGACTTGCGCCCAAGGGTAGGATGCAAAGAAGGCACGCATCCCGTCCCAGTCCGCTGATTTATAATGCCAGACACGGCGGCTTGTTTGGAATTGCGAACGAGTCGGTCTTGTGAGAGGCACAGTGCTATGGACCAGGCAGTGGTCAGACGAGCCTAGTGGTGCATCAACAGAGACTTGGTATGTGTCTGGGTGAGAGGTCAGCATGAGGTCCAGTAACGAAGGGACCTGGTCGACGATGTCCGGGACCCTCGTAGGCGAGGCAACAAGTTGGGTCAGACCGTAGGCCAAAGCGAAATCATGCACAGATCTCCCCGCATGGTCAGTTATACGCGACCCCAGCCAATTGGCATGGTGGGCATTAAAATCGCCCAAAATGATAATTTCGGCGGAGGGGATCTGTTGAAGGAGGGAATCTGCCACCGATTGGAGGTGCTCGATGAGTCGGTTAGTTTCGGCATCTCCACTATGGGACCTGTAGAGGCACGCGTAGATGCGAGGATGGTCGTCACAGTCTACGCGTAGCCAGATAACGGACAGGTCCCCTATCTCAAGGCTGCTGAGGCGACGGACTCGCATATCCTCCCTGACATAGGCGCAGACCCCAGCGCGGGGCACAAAAGAGTGCTCCACGTTGTAGCCCGGGTAGCGCAGGTACGTGATGTCAGAAGGGGGGGATATCTGAGTCTCTGTTAAAAATAACAGGGCCGGCTTCATTGTCTCGAGGTGATAATGGACAGCATTCAGGTTTGAGTGGATTCCCCTTATGTTGCAGAAGTCCACACTGAGGGTTGGGGGGGATGCCGGTGGTGCCCGTCTTTTTCTGCCCCTGCAACCAGCATCGAGCGGGATTTTGCCCACCCCAAAATACGAAGGGCAGCCTGAGCGCGTACGGTCAGGGGGGGATTCTCCTCCACCAGAGGTGGCGGTACCCCCTTTTATACTTCTGATACAAGGTCATCGCTAGACTTACGTACCGGCACTTATAACACGTGCGTGGACGCACCTTAGAAGAGGCAATAGGCATGAAACGACGTATAATCGTACGTTCGGCCTTCCTACGATTTCACTACGACCTTGCACGATCATTATCTTCGTTTAATCGCCGTTGTTCGGCTTAACTGAGCAGTTAAACTGTTCAGTGATTTCGGAAAATTGATGTTTTTTCTCTATTTTGATATTTTTAAAGTCTACACAAGTAGGAATTGTGTATGTGTTCGAAGATTTTATTGAATCAGGCCGTATTTCACCAATGCGACAACTGTCAATGACAAGTTACAATTCTGTTTACAATAAGAGTTTTCAATGATTCACGGTTACGTTCATTCGAAATATTCTAGAAGGGATATGGACAGCGATTTAGTTGCATGCAACTGCGTCTAAATATTGGGAATTTGGGAACTAAATAAAGAATCGCGGCATATGCCGTCTATAATATTTCGAATTCTGTTTACATTACAAACTCGACCAGAAGATACACCGGTTGGCTTCATATTGACTACCTGCGCCTTGCATTTCGAACTGTCACATGTCGCCGACAATTGTCAAGTTGGTGAGGCTGAGGCGTTACTTTGGGTAGAGTCTATGTAAAGAATCAAGTAAGTAAGTAAGTGAATCAGGAGTCAGCAAGTAGTTTCATGTGGGGTTCGGATACTGTGAGACAGTTTTAACGAGATCCAGAAACAAACAAGTATACCTTATCTACGTATTAATTGGTACTTGACCGGCTTGCCCCCTTATTCATAAACGCTCTATAGGCTTCTGCTAATTTAGCAATCGTTTGTCCTTATCTGCGAAAGGTAAATGTCGAAGTGACGGATAAGGACAAACGATTGCTAAGTTAGCAGAAGCTTGCAGAGCGTTTATGAATAAGGGGGTTTGTATACAATACTGTGAGGAAAGAAACGTTACTACTAATTACTGCCGTCTCTGTCGCTCGGCGCGCCTCTCTCTCTCTCATATTTTCGACACGTTTTGTGTTACTCTGTTTTAAAAGAATAAACCACTATTAATTAATTAGTGCGATTTTATTAAAAACACCACAAATACGTTACCTTTCGCGGTCTGCAAACCAACCGTGGTCCGCCTGTTGCCGATCGTTGTACACAAATAAAGAAGTAAACACAATTGTCAATATAATAACAGAATTATTAGTTAAAATTGTTAATTGTAAATGGTAGATGTAGAGTAGACCTAACTACATCCAACTACGAATACGAATACTAAGTGCTCGTGTTACGAAATAATTTGAATAATTTAGCAGCAGATCATAGTTTCCTAAGGGACGACGGTATGATAATAGCAACGACTGTCGGCCCATTGTGACGCAACCGCGTCTGTCCCATGCATTGTCTGCGTTTCCCAACTATTAGCAGACGCCATCTTTAAAATGCCCAATGTTCTCGCTAATTTGATAGTTTCAAGTAATTTGAAGATAACACTGCCGAAGGTCGGCATGCACATATTTGGCACTAAAGATTTAAATGTGTTGCATTAAGTTTAACAATAACTTAAACCGTAACCAAATATTTTGAGGTGTATTTGACGGAATGAAATATGTGCGAAAGTCGTCGGTTATAGTCAACTTTTTGGATAAAGTGACTTGCAACACATACTCACACAGTATACGGGTTGTCAGATCTTGAACAGTGTCAAATAAAATAACATACATCACTAAGAATCACTATGAAGTACATATATAAAACAAAGTCGCTTTCCGCTGTCTGTCTGACTAAAACTATAAAACGGATTTTGATGAATTTGTTTTAAAGAAGGTTTATATGTATAATATATGCATAACATATTAGAGAAACACTGATTCATTTCTGTTATGGAACTCCGGCCTATGTCTCCCTCTCAACACGACAGGGTTTCATATGTTTTAATGGGTGTGTGTGTGTGTGATTGCACTCGCCGTGCGAAGCCTGGGCGGGTCGCTAGTAAAGTACAAAAAAGCCTGCAAAACCAATAAAGCACTTGAACAGGCTTCAATTTCTTCGCTCTCGATCACGTAGCTGGCCTAGAAAGCCATGATTCCAATTCATAACACCCCTGGCTAATCTTTATGACAGTTATTGATAGGCATTCCGATATTGAAGCTCCAGGCGACCGATTCAACTCGAGCATAATCGGGCCAAGTGAGGCTAAGTCAGGCACGGTCGGGCACAGTCAGGCCAACTCAGGCCTACTGGCCGGCTGATCGCATCGGGCTATTTACCTATGATAGGACCGTTAGTCCAAACTCGACAAGAAGGAGAACAGGAGTAGAAGAATTTTGGATAAGGTATTAGAAGTTGATAATGGAATAAAGGTCGTAGAAGTGGAGCGAAGTCAGGCGATTAAAAAAAAAAGATAATCGGTAGAGTTATATCGGTAGGTATATCATTTAAACTTGCACGCATTAAATTTTGAACTGGTGCTGCAATTCAATGCAAACAAACAATCAAATCTTTCCATAACGTAGATGTAGGAAATGCCACATCCATGCATAGCGGATCGCGGCGCGTGCGCTAGATCCCAAACAGGTTCCCGCGTCATTCGCTCATTTGTTACGATTCGATCATTCGTTGCGTTTATTCGATTACGCATTGCGTAACTTACGCTAACATTCCGCGAACGTTACGTGACTACGCCCATCTTTGTTCATGTTATAATATTCAATGATGTTTTTGAATATGACCGGCTGACCGGTAATGGTAAATTAATGATGTACTTACTTAAGGGTGAGATGATATGGTACGTAAACACTAGTGGTGGCAATAACGGCTGTTTTACAATAATGAATAACAGTGTTGTGTTATTCTTAAATAGCTGTTATTGTAAACTGTTGTCTGTTATATTGCTGTTTTACAAAACGATAAGGAACTTAATATTAAATAATTGTTATACTTATTTCGCCGCGATCGCAGTGTAATAAAAACGTACGGGAACAAAAGCAAAACAACGCTCTGTTACCTTGTTTGTTATTGTACTGACTGACAGACAACAAACAGCAACAGCTAATAATGATACCAAAAGTCAGTTATTTGAATTGCGATTGCGATGCGAGCTCGCGCGTATAGCGCTATCTCTCGCACACAGCTACTTGATTTGTTGCGCACTCGCTTGCGCTTCTATGCCAAGTAGGTACGGCAACAGTGCGCGTATCAACAACGTTGACAACAGACAACGAATAATGATAACAGGATAGTTGACGATTCGATAATGTGTTGTTCGTTGCGTGCAAATAATGCATTACGTTATCTGCTGTTGTAATCACGACCACCACTAGTAAACACACGCTTACGTACTTATAACACGCTTGTTAAGCTTCTATTAACTTGGCATTTATTTGTCTTTTTATTTTGCGGTGCCCCGGGTCGTAAGTGGCAATTTTCCGCCCGCTACGCTCGCGGAAATGTCCACTTCCTGGCCAGGGGAAGACGTAAAATTGTGTACACACCTCGGGCAATGATAAAGAAAGCCACAGGTCGCGTATTCATCGCCCTCGCCTTTGGCTTGTTCGACAAGTTCGTGCGATCTGAGAGGTGTAATACATGTACTATTTCTGCAACCGTATGTTTAGTGCGATCGTCGAGTACCTATACATATAATATCGAGTATATTATACCCGCGAGCGCCCACGCTTTAAATGAGGAACGCCAGACTTCGACAATGAATTTTGCAGTGGCCCTAAATATTTTTATGGGATACATCGCTTTTCGTTATGTCAACACTCTCGCCTTGCCTAACAGATACGCCAACCGTCTAAAAGTCGTGCCGCTCAGTATTGTTATGGATCCATTACCGACTTCCATTTACGTTTCCACACATTCGACCCGTTAATGTGTGACTTTATATTTCGTAATGCAATACCGAATAGAAAGCTGTCACCATTCTATGCTAATTGCTAATTGTTGATTATCACAAAATGGCCGCGCGAATGTCCTGTCAAATTGGTCGGTAGCGGCGGCAAGCAATTTAATACTCCATTTGATTACGTTAGGGTTGACTGTTCGTTGGTTTCGATTGGTCCTGGGACTGTATTCTGCGCGCGAATGTGATATCACTGCACATCGCGAGCGAGATTCCGTCTCGTTTTCATATCATAAATAGACTTGCTTGAAGTCGCGGCGATTTTTCGAGCACACTAATTGATAGCAAAAAAATACACGGAATCGCGCTAATTTAATAGCGTTGTGAATGCGCTTAAGCTTAATATGTATCATGTAACAATGTTTTTGCGATTTTGCGATTGCGTGTAAACGCAAGACAAATCGCTTAAGGTTTTTGCGCTAATTTAAATTAGCAAAGCAATGAATCTTGTGTTAAATCGCATCACATACGTAGTGTCCAATCAGAAGCAAAGCTATGTAGGCAAGGTCTTTTCATTTTTAATTGTCCTATTTGGTAAACAAAATTGTAACCTCAATGTAAAAAAAATTGTAAAAACCAAGGTGTATTATGTTATCAAATAAACCTGAAGCAATATTTTGTACATAATTTAGCTGATATTTTATTTCCAGTTCCTTCATTTACGATGAAATAGTTAAAAAATACCAAAAATGAAACCTTTTGAGGTTAGAATTTTGTTTAACAAATAGGACAGTTAAGAATGAAAAGATCTTAGATAGCGATTGAGATATTGGTTTGACAATCTTCATACTTACAAATAACCTTCCAAAAGTGATATAAAATCTTGCTCGCGTTATGCCTTCTGCATCAAGATCGAATACGGCTCTGTTGTCATTATACTCGTACTTAGAATACAGGTAGAATAACTAAGTAGCATGCATATGGTATGTCGTAAAGTTTTGAAGAAATGTCACTGTTATATTATTTGCGTTAGGGTTGTTTTTGCTTTGGTTGTGGCAGTAGACAGGTCCTGGCCGTGGGTTTGCCCTAGAAATAGGTATTGAGGTTAGATATAACAGCTGATTACCGAATGCCCAAGGCCCGGGAAAGATACAGCATTGTTTGGATACTTTCTTCAGAAAGTATCTTGGTGCTGGCCTTATACTCTGAAATTCGACTTTCGAACTTCGTTTCGTTCCGTTCCGTTCTCACTAATAGTTATTAATTTGAGAGTGAGAGGGACGGTGTGATACGAACTTCAAAAATCGAATTTCGGAGTAACCCCCCAGTACTATTCAATGTATACGTGTGTAAATATTTTACGTTTTACGCTACTTTATTGTACAGTCGAGGGCATAAATATCGATACAGCCATCATGTCAAATATATGTGTCGCCGACATAAAGGTGCGACCACACCGCCGCTTAAAAAACGGTGACGTTACGGAATCGCAACAAAATGTATGAAGAAACGGTGAGAAAACGTGACGCATACGACACGTCACTGCGTATACGCGGCGGTTTGGTCGCACCCTAAATGTGTATAGATGTTTTTGACGTCATGATAACGTACGTATTACAACGTATATTTATGCCCTGTTTGGTAAAAATCGATCCAATATTTTGAAGAGAGAGAGAGACACGCTCTTTTCCAAAATGATGGATGGATCCGGTGGATGCATAAAATTTAATTATTTTTTATTACCTACTCAATTAATGCATGGAGGGTTTTTTTAATTTTTAATTTAATTTTATATATGTTCTCTGTTACTTATATTTAGTACCAGAACATCCAAATGTAAGTAAATTGTATTCCGTTTTGAGTATTAAATGATCTTATCATTCAGTATTTACTACTTACCTAACTAATTATCCATTTAATCAAAATTGTTATTTCCGTTTCAGGTATGTACGAGCATACGTAACAAGGTAATAAGTCCTTCATATTAATAACAACAACCCAAATGTCCGCCGACCACATCTCCTTTCCGCTTTGAATACGTTCTAGCGTATTAGGAAATCAGGAAACATCAGCAATTATACGTAGTTTTTCCATCAAAAATATTATTCCGATTGAGTTGCTTCGCTTCCAAATCAGCATAATCTAAAGCCAGGTACACAAATACAAATTACTCTTTATTTAACACCATAAACAAACACTACACAAACACACACTACACTAAGACAAATGTCTTGCGACATGTGACGCCGACGCCGGGTTAGGGTGCGACCATACCGCCGCTTAAAAAACGGTGACGTTACGGAATCGCAACAAAATGTATGAAGAAACGGTGAGAAAACGTGACGCATACGACACGTCACTGCGTATACGCGGCGGTTTGGTCGCACCCTTAAATGACGCGACGTTGCCAGACATTACGCGACACGTGAGCCAGCGACGTCAGTAGGCTTATTTCTAACTCGCTCGCAATCGCCATCGTGTTCATTTTGACAGTTCATGTATGGGCTGACAATTGGCATCGGAATTAGCTAGCTAGTCACATTCATACAAGAACTGTCACAATGAACACGATGGCGATTGCGAGCGAGTTAGACAATAAGCCTACAGATGAGGTGGCGCGACGTTGGCGGCACACTCGACATGTAGGGTCGCGCGATATCGGCAGATTTGTCGGGTGAATTCGCGAAGTCGGACGAGTTTGCCTGACGTCGCTATTTACATAGGTCGCGCGGTGTCGCCAGATATGTCAGGTGAAATCGGCCGGTAGGCTTATTGTCTAACTCGCTCGCAATCGCCATCGTGTTCATTGTGACTGTTCATGTATTTGCTGACAATTGGCATCGGAATCAGCTAGCTGTCACATTCATACAAGAACTGTCACAATAAACACGATGGCGATTGCGAGCGATTTGGACAATAAGCCTATATACTGGTTCTCTTGGCATGTCGCCAACACAAGTCGTGGGAGATTATGCCTACTAGTGTTACCCTGGCTTAAAGGCCAGTTAGACTCACCACGTTGCAAGCACTGATGTCAACTTAGCGCTTTCGGCGCTAAATCGAACGCTTTTTTGGCTGTGTCAACTACCAACAAAATTATATAGCGCTTAGCGCCCATTCGACCCAGCAGGAAAGCCAGGACATTGTACAAAAAGAACAAGATTCTGACAATAAAGAAGTCTGGCTACTAAATTCGTAGATTATTTTTTATGTGATTTTTAATTAAAAGAAATAATCACCTAATCTTTCATTTATTTTTTAAATTCAGCGCTTTTTTGCGAAAAATATCGAAATCTAGCGCTTTTTTTTAATCAATTCAGCGTGTCTTTTTAAAGAGTGTTGGCAACACTGGTTGCAAGCAAGTCGCTTCACATTGCTGGCCCGTGGTACTAACGGTTTACAAGTGATCGAACAAACACCGCGTTGTAAAGCTACTTGCATTATTTTTCTCGCTTGTCTTAAGTGGACTGTAGTTCAGTTCAACTACGCACCGCTCATCAGAAATAAGGCCTATAATTAAATTACCTGCTCGTTAAAAAATTACGATAAAAAACGGTTTTCAGTTGTAAAGTTGAGTTACGCTGTGTTACGTGATTGAGGAAGGGAAAACGAATTGATTGGAGTACGTTGTTTTCAACCTAAACGCACTAACATTAGAGTTGGGTGTATGTCGAATAGCATAACAGATGATTCGTAACGTGAACCGCTTTTAATTTATGACAACCTAGTACCCTTACCGATCGTCAATTTTTTTATGTAAATTAAATTAAATGTGATGATTGCATTTTTAAAGCCGGGGTACTAATCTGTTAGCTGTTCTTAAACGTAAAGGTTGCACGTTAAACGAGATATATTATTTTATCCCTTTAATACGAAAATAAAAGTCCATCACGATCAATTATTGCATTAGACACATTAATACACTAGAAACGAAGTGCACTACAGACGCATATTTGAAACTTTCATTCAATTTCTGTGAAATAATCACAAAAAATCACCAAAAATGCGATGTTGCCAGCTCAGTAGGGATGCACCCTTTTAAAGTAACCAAAAACCCTAGTGTAAATGTGGACCTACCGCGAGCGCAACGCCATGTCCACACTAGTGTTTTTGGTTACTGTAACATGCAACCTACGGTGACAGCTCGCAGATGAGTACCGCTCTGACCACAATTTAAAAAGAGTCAAACTAATCCACCACTTTCTGAAACCTTCACACTACTAGATCTTCAGACCTTCCAAGAGCATCCTAAAACCTGTTTTCCTACATCGCCTTCCACGCTATGCTCCCCTAGTACAATTAGTAGGTCTAAGGTCCAATATAGCACCGTGACGGCGCCGCTCTGATTCCCCCGACTTTGAGAACCACTGTGTCACTTGAACACATTACTATGCAAAACGCAGTTGCGTAAAAAAATGGAAAATGGATATAACTCTCTGTGTACGCTCTTAGCGATTCTGTTTTACAGTTCATAATCGAAAGTTATGTTTTTGTTTTTAACTATCACTTTATTTTAAGTGTTAATTGCTTGTGGGCTGAAGAAATCTCTTGGATTAGATAACACGCGTGGGTTTTAAAATTATGAGATTTAGGTAAACAAAGATTGTTCGGAATTTCTTAATATCAACTCTATTGAAGAAAATCATGAGAACGATTTAAAATATTTAGCATAGAATGCCAAAGTAGGATAGACTTGCTAATTCTGAGTCATCTTAAATGCGCAAGAAGATAAACTTGATGCCACCTAAGCTAAGCGCATATCATATCGTAATACTCAAGGTAATACACTACGGCACTCAAACCATCGCCATTCGCTCGGAAGCCTAGTGACACCGCAATGTATTGTAGGTACTAGGTACTTAATGCACGATCTTCCTCGCTTACTATCAAGGGTATCAAGCCAGAAAAAGTCCCTGATCAGATTGGAGCGGGCATCGAACTCTGTACATTTCCGAATGATAATTGAAAAGAACATAATTCTCGATCGGGCGATCTTATCAACGTGGAAATAAAAGTACCCACTGGAAGAGAATTTGCTGATTTAGTAATGTTACTAAATATACTAAGGAATATTAAGTAGTAGTTACTACTAAGGATGCGAGCATGTATGAAGAGATTTATGAATGTGGATGAAGCGAAAGAGGTATGTCAGGATCGTAGCAAGTGGAACAAAGTAGTCTCTGCCTACCCGTGTGGGAAAGAGGCGTGGCGGTATGTGTGTATGTATGTACTACTAAAGAATATTGAACTAAAAGAGACAAACATTGACAGTTGAAAGCTCCTTAAAAACACTGTTATTTCGCTTTTACGAGTTCATCTTTTAGGCATTCGTGCTGTATATAGGCACATCCTAAGTCATACGTATATGCACACCTTAATATTATGGCTTTATTAATAGGTACTGAACCATAAAATAAACAAATCGGTGTCACTTCGCTCGTTCGTTACGGACTGCAAAGTATACGTAAAAAAGGGCACAGAGACTCCGCAATGTGGACTTCTTTCAATTAATTATTTAGTAACAGTGTATAATAGCCCTAACTAGCCTGTTCAGACTTTCCTAACTCAGATTAGATTTGCAAGAAAAATCCTGTAAGCTTCAATGCATTGCCGGCCGTAATGCAGTCTGGTTAGAAGTCATCGACCTAGGGCCGCAATGTAATGCGACTTGCTGGATTGTTTTTTCAAGACTAGACTGTCCCTATGATCCGTTTTAGTAATGCTCTAAAATTCACTCGCGGAGTTTCATTGTTGAGAAATATAATTGAATTTGTTTGTTGACATGGCGCTACTTCACTGTGGCAGCGTTTCATCCATGTGGTGTGTGTTAAGTTCCCAATCCGCACTGGGCGCGCGTGGGAACTATAGCCCAAACCCTCCAATACACGGAGGAGGCCTATGCCATGAGGCACGCCGAATTACGCGACAATTTAATAAATAAACGACAATAACAACAACAACAACATATACTTACTGAAATTGTAGCGAATTCGGAATAAAAAGGCTTATAAATAAAAAAATGCTCAACAATTAAAGTCCTCAAGTGTACATACTAGGGTGCGCTCAGCCTCTTCCAGTGTTGATATATCGAGCCCACTTTCTGTAAGTGCAGTGACCATTGGCATTGTGCTTATCCATCCGAACTGGAGTGATGTTAAGACAAAGAGCTCTTCTCTTCGAAAGAGGCTACAGCGGTATTGTGGAATACAAGATTCCTGATAACACAAATGCCCAGTTAAGTTATACTGAGCAGTGGAGCTCCGTGAAAATTTTCTATTTGCAACTCGGAGCAAAAAAATATCTAGCTGCCTTAAGTGATGAAAGAGTGAGAGAGAAATTTAGTAGAGGGAAAACATGGGTGAAGAATATTTAAGGAGCCTGGTGAGAATCGAGTTGATGGGGTGACGAGCCACTGATACTTAAGGTCTTTTCATTCTTAACTGTCCTATTTGGTAAACAAAATTCTAACCTCAAAACGTCCCATTTTTATTATTTTTTAACTATTTCATCGTAAATAAAGCAACTGGAGATAAAATATCAGCAAAATTATGTACAAAATATTGCCTCAGGTTTATTTGATAACTAGCTGTTGCCAGCGACTTCGTCTGCAAAGAATTCATTTATTATTATCTCGCGGGAACTACGCAATTTTCCGGGATAAAAAGTAGCTTATGTGCTATTCCAGACTTTTCTCTATCTATGTGCCGAATTTCAACCAAATCCGTTGGACCGATCTGGCGTGATTGAGTAACAAACAAACATCCATCCATCCATCCATCCATACTTTCGCATTTATAATATTAGTTAGATTAATGATGTTAGAATTTTGTTTACCAAATAGGACAGTTAAGAATGAAAAGACCTTAGAGATAAATAAGTATGGTTACAGTCAGATTTGTACATCCCTTTGGGACTTGGCTTGCTTCACTACATGAGACATTGGACGGCAAATTATTTCACAATACACAGAATAGCGTAATGTAATTTGCGATTGTGAATCCAGAATGAGTTGACAAGCATATTAATATTACGCACATGCCTCATTGTAATACAGTACATTCATATTCATATTAATTACGTGCACAATGTGCCTACGAAAATGTTGAACACTTCAGTAATTTGTCATAGTACCTACACATTGACGTGTTAGGCGTGTCAAATGACTCAAATTACTGACTGAAATGGCTTGAAAACAGCGTAAATTCACCCGGTAGCCCCTTAAGATGATGTCTTAATTTCAAAAGGGTTCTAAAGTATGCTTAACATTTTACGACTGTACCTATTTGAAAACATGGCAGCCCGGTATGGGTATATGCGTAAACTCCCATGCGTAAAATCGCTTCCAGGACGACAATATTCTTTGAGTTTCTGTGCTACTGTTACCAAATATGTCGTCCATGTATGAAGCGAGTATTAGCTTGTCTTCGCGGATTGTCTAGTCAGTTTTAATTGTCGTATCCCTGATAGGTTACAACCACACTTTCCGACCCGTCACTTCATAAACATGGCTTTACCCACTTTTACTCAACGAACAAACTTATCTATGTGGCAAAAACTAGATAACAATCTTACATACAGTGTACCAGGCCCGCATAGACGCAAGCGGGCCAGATAAAACTGTCTCACTATCTATCGACACAACATCCGGGTGTTTTCACCGAGGAACTGAGGTAACAATTACCTAGACGTGTGAACGTCCCACTGTTTCATGCTTCCCTGGTACATTGGGAACACTTTCTATGACAGCGCACTGAGTAAATTGCAAAGAAACCGTAGATATTTATAGAATAGAACGGGGCAAATAAATCACAAGGAGCAACAGAAATTGCAAACATACCAAAAACGTAGTGCTAAAAATTGTCTTAATGAGGTAGAAACTATATAAAACTGAACTCAAAATACCTATTTGAAGAATTTTGTCAGACATTAAACCCTATTGGTGTTTAGGAATAAAGTCGCCGTAATCTAGTGGTTTGATCTGTGACCTCTCAAGCAGGGGGTTGCATCTCTGACTTTAATATGCCAATATGAAGGAAAATATGGTAAGGAAACTTGCGTACAACTGCGAAGCAATTCAATTGTGTGTGATGTTAGGTACTAATCCGTCCTGGGCCCGCGTGGGAACTATAGCCCGAGCCGTCTCATTCTGAGAAGACAAGTGGCCTGTGTCCAGCAATGGGACGTGGGATAGTGAGATGATGATGATTTAAGACCTAACTAACCTTATAGGCAAACGTGTACCATCTTAGGCCTCATCTACGCCTTCCATCAAGCGAGATAGAAGTCAAACGTAAGCCTCTTTTATACAGATAACATTACATTGAGAACATTATTGAAACAGTTACAACAAAACCTTATCAAGTTGGTTAAAAATACTAAGCCACACCCATCAAACGACTTTCCACGCTCAGATAAACAGAAATGTTATCAAAAAACTGACTAACTGTGGGCACGACTACAAACATAGCGACTATTCCAAAAATGGAGCCGCCAAGCGATATTACATGGACTCAAAGCGGCATGGGTCCAACCATGTTGGTATTCCTACAATCTTTAGCACGCGCCGTTTTCTTCCTTGTACAGTGTCTCTTTCTTACTGGGTCAGTTAGAAAAGGATGCTGAGCGCGTGCCCAGAGCTAAAGAAAGCTCCTCTGAAAACTAGTTGGGTTAAGTAATAAACGATCCACGACGAATAAATTTATGATTAAAAATCATATAGGATCTAATACCTACTGAAACTTTTGTTGCTGATGGTCTTATCAGACTTAAAAAAAAGCCGTGGTAGCCTAGTGGTTTGACTTGTGGCCTCTCAAGCAGAGGGTCTCGGGTTCGAATCCCGGGCTCGCACCTCTTTGAAATTTACCATGAGCTTTTTGGTGAAGGAAAACATCGTGAGGAAACCGGACCAATCCCAATAAGGCTTAGTTACCCTTCTGGGTCGCTTCTGATCTAATGCCTACGCCAAATCTTGGGATTAGGTTGTCAAAGCGGACCCCAGGCTCACTGAGCCGTGGCAAATGCCGGGAAAAACGCTAGGAAGATGATGGTCTTATCAGACTTAACTGGGCTTACAAATCCACTACTAATCTAGCTGCTGTGCAGTGGCTAGGGTAGGCAGTGCATACAAATTGTGGTGTGCCATTCTCCTGCCTACCGCTGCCTATCCTGGCTAGTCACTACTGTACTAGTTATGAGTTTGTAACTTAGTCGCGAGGGTGCCGTATGTGTAAACCTCCCCTCGCTAAAAGTGCTTTGGACTTTCCAAAATTAAATGGAACTTTAAACAAAGAATAACTCCATCACCGGTAAAGATCGATATGTAAGCCATAGATCGAGCAAACTTGACTTATCTGCCTTGAACTGTTTGTTTGTCCGCCTTTCACCCGTTTTGAATATCAGTTACATTATAGCTGGTTCAGTACCCACTACCCATTGAGTTTGTGTTTAGTTTAAAGCAAAACCAGACATCGGAAGCAAAAGCTTTAGGTCTCTTATAATTTCCGGAAAGGAAAGGAAGGTTCCGGAATACTTTAGCAGGTGGTTAGGTTGACTAATACCGCTAATTCTGTAAGTAGTGACGAATTCCGTCATTTATTACACTACTGAGACGGTGTATTATAGAGGCGTAAAGTCTATTATCGTAATTACCTTGAGACTAGTTCATTAGATAATTAGCCAATTATTTCAAATGTTAGTCATTGTTGTCCCAACTTTCGTTTCGCCACAATAGGATGGGATAGAGATAGCGTTGCACATTCTGCTAACCTATGCCACCCTGGTAATCAGGGGTTTCACACACCTAGGAGTATGAGGGTCAATTTACATTGTTGCCCCGCTACCTCTTTTAAGTTGCTTTCGATTACCTAGAAAAACGTTTATTTTTCTGCAATACTACTTTCGAAATAAATAAGAAAAAAATGGCTTCGAGAGAGGGATGGTACGGCCGTGCCATTGTTTTGTACCAAGGGCAAATATTATTATTACTGCTAAAAATTAAGCAGTGTAAGCACGGGCTTGAACCTATGACCTACAAATACTCTATTAGAGAGGCCATAATATATATATGTCAACCATTAGGTTACCTATCACAACGATTTTCCACCTTCTTTCCTTACTTGTTTCGTGCTTGAGTAATGTCGCAAGGAGTTAAACGAAGTATTCTGAGATTTCTGATAAAATATCGTATTACCAATACGGGATACAAGTATCCACGGGATTATGACGTTGATATTAAACTAACGCCGATATGCTGATGATAAAAAGTAAAAGTCAATATTTACTAATGTAAATATTGGCTTGTTTACATATTTATCAGTGGTTTGACATATCGAGGTCAATGTTTGACTTAGCGCACTTCGAGTTAAAACATACACGCGGAGCACGAATAGATAAATTATTATTATTATTTACATTAAGTACGTACCGATTGGGGAGTCAGTTTCTTGGTATATATACCCGTAGTACCTTTATTAAGCCTGCGAAATTGTCAAATAATTGCGTTCGAATAATCCTCTGCTATATCGTTATTACTCCTGCTTTAGTCCTGTAATAAATATGTACCTAAGTAAGATACGAGCAATAGAAACACGATTACTTGTAATTTCCTCGTTAGATGAAAAATCTTAGTCAAGTATAAATACGCCACGGAAGAAAGAAAGAAAGAAAAAGTTTATCTATGACAATCACATATAACACATAACAAAAGGACAGAAGGACATTAGTATATGCATAATAACAAACTAGGAAGGTACATAATGTATGTAGATGTAAATAAATGGTCTTACGGTCGATTTTAAAACGTTGCAAAAAACTTAACTCACAAATAAACGGATCGTAAACCACAACCAAAAATGGGTAAGTATTAAATCTTCAAAAGTTGATTTTCGTATCGTTTATTGTCTCTCATCTCATAATGAGCAATAGGTTGAATTATAGTTAGTTTTTTTAGTTATAAATAGGGAAACAAAGGAAATGACGTTAGAAATAAAGTTCACTTAATAACGAATCAATCATACGCTCGTCAACTCATAATGATACTTTTAAATGTAAAAACAATGCCATCAAAATACCGGTAAATCGTGTAAGCCACAAGAGCTCAAAGCGCATAATGTAAGCTGACCCGCTAATGTAAGCAACAAAGAACATGCCGGGAGATAGTAACGCGTGCTTTACCCTATGCCAAAAAATAATGACAAATAATAACCACGTTAATCATAGGTAGGGGCCGCGTGCGCCAGGCGAAATGTTCCTGGTATACCGCCCACAAGGCATGTAGGATCATGGCAGGATGTACATGGACGATCTTTTAAAGATCGCGGGAAGCCAAGAAGCCATTGGTTACCGGTAGTACGGCAAGGAAAATGTATTCACGTATTACCGTAGAACCCTGTCGCAATTTTATTGATAGTCTGCCGCCTGCCGTCACTCATACTTCATACTCGAGTGATATGTCACTCAGTTGTGATAGGGTTCTACGGTGGTATGTGTATACATTTCCCTTACTGTACACAGCCAACCGTCGGAAGACCCTTGATGAAGTAATATGTCCGACGGTGACATCTTCCAACTGATATATGATGATGACGAATCTTGAGAAATTTTTATTTGAGTGCGTGTCTCACATATGTGTGACGTTTTTGTTTTAATTTTGATTTGAGGTAGACTATGATGCGAAGAGTGAAAAGTAACTACTGTCGTCATAATCATAACTGGGGCCTTACCATGACGTCCTAATTCCGACTCAGTTCAAGTTTCAATTCAATTTTTAGAGATATAGCTCCATCGATACTGTCGATGATTCTGCTGAATATCGTGGTTGAAGAAGATACTACTAGTTTTTAATCAGCCGTTGCTCGGTACCTTCGGCGTGCGGTGTTCAAGTTTTAGCTGTCACTTTTAGTATGAATCTGACAGCAAGCGAACCTAAACTGAATCGCACTAAGACGTCATGGTAAGGCCCCAGCCTTGCGCTAAGTGGTGTAACTCCGCTACCATATACAGCTGCTATAACGCATAACATCTCAACTTAGCTGTGTAATGCGATGTGACCGCTGCAACCAGGTCAAAGCTTGCGGCAACTTCCTTACGACAGACAGTTTGTTTATAGTTTTAATGTGGGGATTGTGGGGGAGAAAGAGCTTTGACAATGTGCATATTTGCTAGCCTGCATCTTCAATACGAGTCATCTGCGATCTCTTGATCTTTGCGAATTAAATGGATCACTCAAGCAACAAAGTTGAGAACTGCTTGACGAGTTTCAGATGTCATAATCTTTTTTTCCGGAGCGTTTGTGTCGGCGGCAGCGACAAGAACCCGTTGCCAAATATTTTTGTCCGATAATGTTCTACTTAAATCAATTCAGTTCAGCAATTACAATTTCGTTCAATGAAAAAAATTGAATAAGTACTTAATTTAAATGAAACTTTTAAAATAACACTTGTTTCATTAAATCTAAAAAAGGCTCTCGGGCATGGTGCTCTAAGTATGGCAGCTGAATAGCTATATGCTAATTTGTTGGGAGAGGTAGCTGCCAGCCCTTGATCGCCAGTTATATGTCGGCATTTCGTTCATACAGTATTCAAAGCCAGTCAATGTTTTTTCCGTTTTTTTGAGAAAAAAATGACATTTATAATGTTCCCAGTGTTGGTATGGTATTCTCGCAACACGAACTAGGCTAAACTCCAAGTAAACTAGTTCACTAATCGAACAATAGAGCATAATTGTCACCTCATTTGTATCGCAGTGCATAAATCGATCTTACATAAGTGAATATTAAATGCTGTTGTAACGGCGCCCACGCGTGGCCATTGTTTCGCAGTGATGGGTATCGGGAGAGCATAAGTACGAAGCTTGCACAAATATTTGTTTACACCGATAGGTCACGAGATAAGGCTGGATTTGACGTCCTGTTGCGCTATGATGCCCTGGTAGGTGAGAACGTTTTTGCTTCATTGCTTGTTTGTTAGATTGTAAGATAAGGCTAGCCATAGATATCGGATACCGATATCGGATACTGATATTGGATTGGATAATATGAAAACGCTCTTGTAGCTGCCGCCGAGGCAAACGCTCAAAAAATTAATTCACAGTTCAAAGTCAGATATGTATCATACATTTATGGTACAGTGAAACCTGGTTATATGGAACCTGTCCCTTCACAATGAATTACCTCTATTATTGAAATAAAGGGCCCTCTGTAAACGGTTTTGAAAATTTAGACATTTGCTCAATTTTTACCTCTATACTTGGTACAGGCCTTAACCAAAACCTCTGCATTTGGAACAGCATTCGGCCTCCATTATTGGAATTACCGGACTTTTTTAAATGGAATTCAGATTTTAGAAGTTTTCTCATTTTTACCTCTGTAATTGGAATAGGGCGTGTCTAAAACCTCTATATTTGAAACATTGTACAATCAATAAGTGCATTTGTATAGCTAATGAAACGATAATCTTAATATGTGGAGGGTTTCCTACTTTTATTAAAAACATTGTGTATATAGTATGCACTTGTAGCAGGAATAATTATTTTTCCGTGAAGAAGAACAATATACAACGTGTCCCCAGCCTATGGACATAGACGAATACTACACGTTTATTAGAGTATTTCTAACCAATATGCAAAGTATTAAAACAATCGGTCTAGTATTTACCGAGAAAACAATGGTTTTAAAATTTTAACTTTTGGAGCACCCTCTATTTACATTGTGTTGATTAATACGCATTTATGGGACCAATGCAATCTCTTTTGAAGAGTTTGAAGTACTGTAATAACAATATTCAAGTGGAAACTCCTTAGACGTGCATGAAAACTCTGTGGTAACTGCATGATTTTCTTTTAAAATAAATGACACTGATTAAGTGACGTTGCCATAACATAAATCAATTTGTTTGGTTTTGTTCATGAAAAGCATTTTGATAAGATGGCACGATATTCTGCTGCAGTGTACATGGATATGATATTAATTTAAGGGGAGTGCCATCAGAATGGCAATCTCGCCATCAGAACGTACCGTGAGCGATATAGTGAAATTAGGTGATGCCCTAATAACCCGCGTACAATAACAAGGGCAGTTCAAAGAGTGAGAGAAAATCGCCCACTGGACCCAACAATTAACCGCGAAGGCGTTATAACCCGGGCAATTATTGCCCAAGAACAACATATTTTTGAATACTTTCGTCGTACGCCTAAATCTAGCTTGCGGCGAGCGGCTCGCCGTTTTCATGTTCACGGTAACATTCGGAAAGTTAAACACGATGGTTTCAAACAGTGCTCTGTTACGAAAAGTCCAGAGCAATATGAGGCGGCGTTTACACACGTGTACACTAAGAAACGGTAGCCAGTTTGAACATTTAAAAATGTAAGCTTTTACATTTTTTTTAAATAAATGATGATTACGTAAATTTGGTTTCATTAAGTAGGTAATTATTTTAATCCTAGAGTTACAATTTCGATACTTGATAGTCCGATCAGTTTAATAATATGACTAGTATTATTGTAGTAGTTAGTAGTATTGTTGTGTGTTGCCTGTAAGCAGATACGCACACATATCCCTGTTGTTGACTTTGACATGTGTGTCACACTCACACAGGCATATCATTTCATCTTATTGGTGTCAATAATGATACAGTATGTAACTTTTTTCTGTCGTTTATCTGGAATTAAATTTGTTAGAAATTTTTGATTCTTGATTTTACTTCTAATTAAAACAAAAACTGTTTCACAGCATTAGTGAGAAGTAGCATTACGATGGTTTTCATTCTGTGTCCACAGGCTGGGGACACGTTGTATAATAGAGTGGTATTTACAAATGAATTTTCTTCTCTATTGGTTTCAAGCTCAATGAACCCATCATATCCCAAGACAAACGACCCCATCAGTCCCGCCCCACTCGCGCGCCGATTGCGAAATATTGCGGGTATTAGTTGCCGTACGTGCTTGATGTTAGCCATACATCGCCTGCGCATGGTGGATGATTGCTTTGTGATAACTAAATGACCTGTACCGAGAAGTAAGAGTACTATAAAAACAAAAAAGCATCTACGAAAGTTTGTGGTATACTGTCCCTCTCCCTCCCCTATTAGTGTGAGCGGAACGGCAGGAAACGAACTTGATTTTCGAAGTTTAGAGTATAAAAATTAACCCCCTTAATCATAAACGCTTTGAAGGCTTCTGCTAACTTGGCAATCGTTTGTCCTTATCTGTCACATTGACATTTACCTTTCACAGATAAGGACAAACGATTGCTAAGTTATCAGGAGGCTATAGAGCGTTTATGAATAAGGGGGTCAGTCTTTAGTCCCATCTAATGTTAAGGCCGTCTTCCAGGAAAACAATAATCTCGATTTTTAGACGCTTGCTGGAAAAAGATATGTTTATAAAGTGTCTTAAAATTGTTCTGAAATATTTCAGTTCAGCAGGTGGATGGGGTAATGTAATTGACTACTCTTAAGGCTCTTCATCAATAAAACCACGAATTGAATTTGCTTTTAAAAATTGGGCCCCTGTGAATTTAGTCGCTCTATACTTACACTGCGCATTTCAACTCCACCAGTCCACCATTCCACTCACCGTTGTCCAACTGCACCCGCATAGCTGGTAATTAAACAAACAGACAATTTAACATTACCAACAACAAAAGGCAATAATAATTTACGGAGATATCTTTTGAACCTGGATACAATGCGGACTTGAAGCGAACAGCGGCCATGTTGGTAGCATAACGGTATTCCAATTTCAAATTTGACTTTATCTTTAACTTCGATAGGATAGAGTGGCCAGTGTTGTGTTCGCTTTGGTCGGGGAATAGAGTTTCGTATGTTTTTTGTTTTTTTTTTGTTACCTCTATAGAGTTTTAGGTTCCTCTAAAAATTAGCAGTTTATTTTACACAGTTGAATCTAATTTGCACGAAACAAATAACATCAGGATAATTGAAACATTTGAGGAATATCAAACATGCCAGTGTTATTAAATAGCTTTTTTATAGTTAGTTTAAGTTTAGTTTTTAATTTAATCTTAGTTTAATTTGTTTTTTGTAAATATTTATTGGTTGAAATAAAATAACATAGTTTCCCTTAAAAAAAAAAAAAAATAGAAAGCAAATAAATCATGTAAGTGTTATTAAATATGCTCGTCATTATATCGGATTGCTATAATGTAATAACATATATAATTAGTCCTTTACTTAGTTCTTTACTTTAGTCCTACTTACATAATCTTATGGGCGTCGACTACAAGTAAACGTGTGAAAGAATCGGGCCAATAGTTCACCCAACGTTCGCTTAAACCACTTAACTGTTGATCACGTAACTATAATAACGGCCTTTATTAGCCGAAATAGAGATGTTAAATTAGTACATTTAATAACCTGTAACAAGAGCGTGATTACAAAAATTGGTCGGTAATTTTTGGCCGAAGGCTCCTCACTGGCTTTACTGTTTAGAAAAAGATTAATGCTCGCGAATCTATACACAAATTGTTTTGAACCTTAAGGTTAGAGTACTATAGTTGTAGTTTGTGATTGCGTTAGATGGAGAAAGCTGCCCTGATGTACGGCTAAGGTATTGATAAGTGCGCTTCCCGGTCGGCCATGCAAATTATCGTTGCGCCGTGCCCACACTGTGATTTGTCATTGTTTTACGTTGCTTTTTGTTTATGCTACCCTGGTACTCGAATCGAGAAAGCGTGCTTTTTAAAAAAATATTTACAAGACATATTTTTTTTTTTTTACTAGCAAGATTTGCAAACCATTCTTTTTTTTTGATTTGATTGATTTATAAATTGGTAATGTTTGGGCGAATAATGCAAGTAATTAACAAGGAAAAACAGTAAAAAGCATGTATAATGAACTGTGAAATAATGAAATGTCTTTCTTTCTTTCTTCTTCTTTAAAAAAAATAAAAAGGCAAATTATTCACCAAAAATCTGGGTAGGCAGTAGGCACTAAGTAAGTTGTGAATTTAAAATCTTGCATTTGAATTTAGACTCGCTTCCGGTGGTCAGATTGACTTGAAATTTGGAACATGTACCTATAGTGTGTAGAACTTTGGTAACAATACAATAATCGAGTACTTACCGTCAGCAAAAAAAGGGTTAAAATGTATTTTTTTAACAATCCACTCTTTATGGATGATTTTTTACAATAAGATCGCTATCAATGTGCAAATCAAAGTACCTGTGAGTAAAATTAAGGTTGATATCAGATTCCTTAGGTCTTTTCTCGGCGGGATATCTATTTAAAGCAACTGATGCATGTTTTCTTCAGGTAACCAGGAACTCGATATGTAATGCAGACTGAACTTGTTTCACACATCAACTTGCGGACATGCATTCCACAGCTGCTGTTTCTATATTTAAAACATAATTATTCACAAAATATCTTAGAAATATTCCAGAACTTGCGACCCGCCCCGGCTTCGCACGGGTGCAATCAGTGTTTCTCTACTATATTATGCACATATCACTACATAGTATAAAACAAAGTCCCTATCCGCTGTCAGTCTGTCCCTATGTATGTATGTGTACCTGTACTTATGCTTAGATCTTTAAAACTACGCAACGGATTTTGATGCGATAATTCTACGCAGCTGAAGTTGCGGGCAGAAGCTAGTTATACACATAAACCTTCCTCTTGAATAACTCTATCTATTAAAAAAACCGCATCAAAATCTGTTGCGTAGTTTTAAAGATCTCAGCATACCTATCTACATAGGGCCAGACCGACAGCGGTAAGCGACTTTGTTTTATACTATGTATCACTATCACTACATAGTATAAAACAAAGCCCGCCCGCAAAAATATCAATTTTAACGGGCGGTTGAGTTAATTTGACAAAACACTCCTGTAATGGTTTTTTTGGTCGCAATTTTTGATTCAAAAATAATTCACCCTTTTGATGCCGTACATTATATATAGGTACCTATCTATGTGCCGTATATTTTGATCATTGATCAAAGTACGGAAACATTTGTGGACCACAATAGAAAAATCTTAAAAAACATGTACAGGGTTCAGTTAAAACAACACCACCTGTAGAAATATCACCGATTAATTTTTAGACACAGTGTATGTGTTAAATTCTGATGTATATTGTATACACTCAGCGGCATACATTTTAGCCCAGTCTACATACAAAACTACCTATATTGATGCATACATACGAGCGCCACATTTTTTGCCACTGAGTTTATTTTATACCTATAGTTACCTAGTATAGAATTCTCTCGGGATCAATGTTGAAATGATCCAGTTTAAATGTACATTCGGAACTGACCCACAACGAGCAAGACGTGTCGCATTTCACACTAAAAGCGAAAGAAGTACAAGCAATTGTGCTCTGCACCTGTTGTAAAGGATGTCAATGGAGGTCATTGCAGCGAAATTCGACCACTGGGTCGCCCGTCGTATGGAGTGCTCGTAGTATTGGTGACCTTGTTACTCTTTAGGTGCCATGGACTCCTGGTACTTTTGGTTAATGAGGTGACGAGGAAATTGCATTATTTTCATGACGATTGGGTAATAGATTTTTTTTTAAATCCAAGGAGGCAAACGTGCAAGTGGGTTACCTGATGGTAAGTATAGGTGTAATCAATAGTGCTGTGGATTATCAGAGTTCGAGTTTGCAATAAAGAGCGCTCTCATTTCGGGTTTCTTAGACACCTTTTACGACGCCGTTGGAAGATATGAGGCCGTCCCATTCTAAAACAAGACGCGCCTTTTTTAATAGTGCTTATGAAGTTCATTCCCTAAGCTGTTCAGCGGTGATAGATTTTGCACCTTTTTCATAGGATTCTGGTGTTTTGTGGAAGGAAACAAATAAACAAAAACAATTGATATAGCACTTATTTATGAAAATAGTAGATTGATAAACAAGGGTTGAAATATACCCATTTCACCTGAGATATTTCTGGTGCCCGAACGAAGTGAGGGCACCAATGGTTCGAAGGTGAAATGGGTAATTTCATCCGAGTTGAACACTCTACTTTTCATTTCGAATATGAGGAAATTAAAATTTCACTAACGTCGCATGGTCGCATTTAATATTTGTTACGTTTGTCATTCTCTTCCCGCTCTTTTTTCTATTGCGCGATTTACGCGCATTGCGCATTTCTTCTGCGCACCAATGGCGGCCGGCTAGTTTTTTTTTAAACTTGCAGACACGGAGGTCGCTATCAATTAATTTTAGACTTAAATATTTCAAGCTAAAAAAAATTATCGAACGTAATAATTTCTACTAATTATTTTTGTATACGCTTGCATAAGCTTATATATATATAGCGGGAATGTTATTTCAAGATTATTTTGCCTTTTACAATTAAAAAGGAATTGTTAGTATAGATTTTTATTTTAAACATAGATTACATGGCTGTATACGTATTTCCATTGCTATGTCCCTCATTTGGATTAGCTAGAAAAAAAAATTACTTTCAACCCAAGGGTCGCGATGAGTCACTTTCAACCCTATATCCAGATAATCAATGACCTACTTTCAGAGTATGAGAGATGAAAAAAACTTTTAAATGTCACAATCCAGAGCGGAAAAGCTAACGCTCCCTCTCGACAGTGCAGTGGCATTCAGTGGACTTAACCACATAAAATACCTAGCCCAGAAAGCCCTTTGCTAGGGATGAATTATGGCGTAAATTTCGGCGCTTTCCACTGGTCTAGAGTTAATAAAAGCAGCCAGTGGATCTCATCTACCCTTTCCGTAGCATTTGCCGTGTGGACGCCGCGTTGTCTCCTTTGACCCGGCGCGGGCGCAGGCGTTGGCTGTTGTGTAAGCCCTATTTATTGTCAGTATTCTGATTTTACGTAAGATTGCGTGCACGGGTACTCTTATCGGATTATCTTTGATAAAGATGAAGCAATAACATCTTTAAGCATCATATCGTCTAGAAAACAATCAAGTATTTTAAGAACAGAGTATATGGTTTTGGTAAAAAAATACGTTTAATCAAGCATCGATGACTCTCCATTTAGTTATGTACTTATGTAGGTCCAACTTCGAGAAGGAGGTCAATCGTCGAATCCAACTCGGATGGGCAGGCTGGGCAGCGTTTCGGAAACTCCGCAATGCATTTTCGTCCAAAATTCCTTAGTGTCTTAAGACGAAAGTCTTTAACCAATGTGTGTTACCAGTGATGACATATGGATCTAACGCGTGGTGCTTCACTATAGGCCTTATATAGGCTCAGAGTTTTTCAGCGAGCTATGGAGAAAGCTGTGTTTGGAATTTCCTACGGGATCGAATCAGAAATGAGGAGATACGTAGAAGAACAAGTGTCACCGGCATAGCCAAGCGAATTAGCTCGTTGAAGTGGCAATGGGCAGACTATAGCACGGAAAACAGGGCCCGATTTTATAAAGCTACTACTAGGTAGAGACTTCCGCTTGTAAATAGTCTCTTCTTAAACTTAAAAGCTAGGCTCTTGTCGGTGGAGCAATTTCCATGTGGTCCTTTCCAGAGCCTTCTCTTTGACTTCCTGATACGACACGACTTCTACCTTCTCTTTCACCTGGTCCATAAATGTTCTTCTTGGCCTTCCTCTCTTCCGCTTCCCTTCAACCTTTCCTTCAATTATGATCTTAATGTATTCGTCGTGCCGTCACACGGCGGCCACGACGTACAAAATCCGCGTTCTGAAATGAACACAGGCACGACGTCGTCTGTACACGCGTCAATGTGTGCGTAAGATACACAGGGCTGTCTATCGCAAAATCCTAGTACTATAAGTACTACCAATGACATAAATATACTAAAGATATGGCTTAGATGTGTGCAAATAAATGTACTCAATCGTTATCTATTTATTTAAACTTACTTAAAATGTGTCTGTCTGTGTATTTAAGCATTATTATTTTCAATTACAATAGATGTACGACAACAAACTTAAGCGAATGATTCTGTAGTTATTTCATGTATTAATCGCGATAATTTCAGAAAGCATTAATTTTCTAATGTTTTATAATATGAAGTAGGTAGGATAGGTTCCCGAACTTGTGACGTGCGGCCGACATACATCGCGTCGCGAGCCCTACTAGTTGCCAGCAGCTTTCCGGCAGACTGCGCTTGAGGGGTGGGGTAACTCGAATAGGTGCGGGGCGGAGCGTGGCCATTCTGTACGTTAGTACTATTATATATTCTGTGGTGCCGTATCAGGTGTCAGGTGTGTGGTTGTAAATAGTAACTTGTAGTTTTATAAAATAAGGCCCAGGTGGTCGGTGGTGGATGGGCATTGCATGCATGATGCAAGCAGCTTCCAACCGAAGCCATTGGAGATCTACCCCGGAAACGACATACCGATACGACACGACATCAGACGCTGTCAATATTATTATGCAGGGGGGGCAATATTCAAGCGTTTCGACCGCTCGGTTCATGCGTCATTGTCGTCCCACAATTATTATCCTAACAGAAGGACAAGCCGCAACAACTTTGGACAAGCTAATTGCAGCATCGATACTGTGTTTCGTTGTCATAAAAAGTTAAGTCTCAGCATAATCTCTTTTAATGGTATATGCTGAGACGATAATGACGAAAAAAAACGCCGAAAAAACGCTGAATATTCGCCCAGGGCCATCTTGTAAGTAGGAATTGAGTAGGTATGTAAAATGCGCTACCTTAGAAAAGTAGTAGTTAAAGAGAAGTTTCATAATTTAACTGCCACCTACTTTAAATACAAAGTAAGTAAAGTAAGTCATTTTACCACGTCCACGCACTTTTACAAAATCAAGCAATCGCATCATCCCGTTACAACGAATAAAACAGGTCCGAATGTTAATGAAAAGCCCAAAAGCTCTGTTTGCCAGCGAAGCTTTTTTGTGTGCATTTACCTCTGTCAACATCAACAGTGTCGTAACTAAAGTTTAAAACTTTTGCCAAGTACTTCTTACGGGAGTCGCCCCTGGCGTATCTTTGCTCGACTTTTTTTCTGCCATTTACTACGGTGGCGACCTCGCAGGTATATGTACACGTAAAGCACGTGTTTCCTCCCGTCATGTTTTTTTTAAGTTAGGTTTAGTTAACTTACATACTCATACCAAAATAATACTGTCACGGGATACAATTATTTGATCAAACGACATTTGACAAGCTTTATTTGGCAAACCCTAGAGCGGCAGAAGGTCGCCAGGGTCAGCAACGAGTATAAATTGTACTATGAAAACATTTGTTTGTTGATGTTTGTTTGTTACTCAATCACGCCAGAAAGGCCCAACGGATCTGGATGAAATTCGGCACATAGATAGAGAAAAGTCTGGAATAGCACATAGGCTACTTTTTATCCCGGAAAATTGCGTAGTTCCCGCGGGATAGCGATAAACGAATTCTTTGCAGACGAAGTCGCGGGCAACAGCTAGTAAATAGATAAATAAAATAAATGATTGATTAGTAAAGTTGATGACGGTCAAGTCTTATATAAGTAATTTCTCACTTGGAAACAACGCCGCCAAAGGTTAACAAATAGCTAAATCACACTTAAGGATCAGGCACTTGTCCCACCAAGAGCGAGTAAGCGATTAGCTATCGGCGATTTTCTCGCCCAAGAAACGAACAAAAGATAAGGATCCTGTGTTAGTAAAAGAGACACATATATTAATAGTTCATCGCTGGCTGTTGACACTGCCGGCGAGAGCACTCGCTCTACTAGTTTGTCGCCGCGATAAGAGCGAGAAGATAAAACTAGCTCAGCGGTACTCGCTCGGCGATGCTCGCTTGGCAGTAGAACTCAAGCTGCAAGACCAATCAGCTGTGATTTTAGCGTTGATTTCAGTGCAGATATTTTCTATGAATTTGAGCGGTCACTGTTGTCTAGCTCAGACGACGATGATGATGAATTTTGTAGTATAGTGGCAGCAGCAATTCTGAATAGACGGAAGAAAAAAAGGAATAATTTGAACAGAAAAAAACGAAGAATTTGGATGCAAAATGTTAATTACCCTAGAAGGGTATACAGCGAATTCAGACTATTCAACGGCTGCCAAATGACCAGTTTCTTTCATATTTTAGGATGACAAGAAAAGAGTAAGTATTTGCATACAAGTGCAGGTTTGAACAAGTCTGCGACATCTGCGTGTTCGGCTGCACCGCACCGCGCGAGCGAGTGACGCGAGTAATAGCCCGTCGCACTCGAACACTCGCCTATAGCCGAGCGACAAAACTATTGGAGCTAACACTCGCTTCTCGCCGCTCGCCCACTCGTTTCTAGTTTATCGTTCTACTCGTTTATCGCTCATCGTCGGCGGTGGGACAAGTGCCTCATACTTGATCAAATTACTGTACTGAAAATATGAAAAAGGGTTTGTCAAATAATGACTTTCTAGTGATACCTACAACTAAGCCCTGAAACAGGCACGCAACTAAACACTTCCCACGCCAATGTGGGAGTTTCCTAACATATTTCTGAGCATCTCCAGTCGTAAGTGGTTTATGTTAGGCGCCCACATCGGGAAAGTGATTAGAACTGTATATTCATAACATGATGACGATGTGTTCACGATGTTTTGAATAATGGCATTCATGAATATGACCGGAAATGTAAGACAAAGGCTTAAGATTTAGTAGCTAATTACTTATGTCAAACGTAATGAATTTAGTGGGCCAATATTATCATCACAGAACTATGTTATCATTAGCTGTTGCCCGCGACTTCGTCTGCAAAGAATTCGTTTATCGCTATCCCGCGGGAATTTTCCGGGATAAAAAGTAGCCTATGTGCTATTCCAAACTTTTCTCTATCTATGTGCCGAATTTCATCCAGATCCGTTGGGCCGTTCTGGCGTTATTGAGTAACAAACAAACATCCATCCATCCATCCATCCATCCATCCATCCATCCATCCATACTTTCGCATTTATAATATTAGTTCGATTAGATTACTTGTGTCAAAGGTACTGAATTTAGTGGGGCAATATTATCATCACAGAACTATAAATATCACTAAGGCGATGCCACACTGCAGCGCACGGTCACGCTACGCACGTGGGTACATATTCGCTCCGTATCAAAACGTAGGCGGTCGTTTCCACAGCCAGTGCACGCACACGCTACCCACGAAATGACCAATGGACCCACGTGGGTGACATGTATAGCGTGTCCGTGCACAGCGTTCGCAGCAGTGGGGCGTCGCCTTTAGCCTCCCGAGAAAGACTCGCTGGTAAGGAAAAATCAATTCCGACTCAGTTCAGGTTTTAGCTGTCATTTTTAGTACGGATCTGACAGCGAGCGAACCTAAACTAAAATTACATTTTTACACCCTTATTCATAATTTCATAAACGCTCTATATTAGGCGATAACTTAGCAATCGTTTGTCCTTATCTGTCACTTTGACATTTACCTTTCACAGAAAAGGACAAACGATTACTAAGTTAGCAGAAGCCTATAGAGCGTTTATGAACAAGGTGGTTATTTATTACTTTTTAATTCATAATTATATTGGTTGAAAATGGTTCTTACCATTAGCATGTACTATTAAATAATAATGTTTAATGTTTAGTTAATATTTATTTTTTATTTTTAGTTTTTTTTTTTTTTTGTTTGTTTAGTTGTTTTTTTTTTTATTTTTTTATTTTGTTTATTTTTTTTTGTCACGATCGTAGCAAGTGGAACAAAGTAGTCTCTGCCTACCCCTGTGGGAAAGAGGCGTGACGATATGTATGTATGTAATATTTTAAATCGTGTCTCACGACACGCGAGAGCATAGCACTGTGAGCTTAGATCGATCCACCCGTGATCTAAGCCATTATCAGCGCGCGCGCTGACGGCCGATCTTTCCCGAAGCAGGGCGTTGACCCGCCCGAGCCGGACGCGATCTAGCTCGCATACAGGGCTAATAGGTCGCCGAATACTTAATTTGGTTACCTTTTAATTATGGCGCTGTTAACAGCAAATGACCTGGAGCAGCGCCACTCTTCACACATACGGTTCGCGTGCCTGTTAGTGAAAGAGAAGAAACTATTCCGGCAGCTTGGCGCGCGTCTAAAATCTTGCAAATAAGACACAAATCATAAGAAATAAACAAAAGTATGGATTATTTGTGAAATATGACTCGTTAGCCGTTTGGGTACGAATATGTTGACTTTATGTTTTTAATTGCAGACCCATACGTCGAAAAAATAAAGACATAGAACCGTTTAATGGTGATTTTAAGACCAATCTTTGCAATTATTTTCTATCGAGCCGATTTTGTTCAATTATGTATCGAGCCCGTCTAGCGTGTTTGAAATATGATGAAAATTAACATTATATATATATATATATTTTTTTTGGGTGCAGTTTTTCTTAAAAAAGTGTTTAAATAACATCAATTTCAACAAAATTAGGTGTTGTCAGCCTCTTAACAATGTGGACTATACTATACATTGTAAGACTATTTTTAAAATTTTTACTTTTCTTTTATAATACGTACGTACGTTTACGTACGTTTTTTTGTAAGCGGCCAGTACGGTACGCGTCTTGAGCGTCATGGAGGTTACAACATCAACATCTAATCTAAGCTGCTGTTTTCACTTCTGCCGGCACTCCCGGAGTGCTACCCGTCGCTTTTTTATTATTTTTTAACCCACGACGCAAAAAGTTGGTGTTATAAGTTTGACGTCAATGTCTGTGTGTGTGTGTGTGTGTCTGTCTGTCTGTGGCATCGTAGCTCTCATGCGGATACACCGATATTCTTCTTCTTCTTCTTCTTTCATTTCTGGCGTTACAAGTCGTTATAGCGACGACAACTTCGCCAATGTCAGGGTTAAATAATTTTAATTATAAAATCTTGTGACAAAATGTCGGCAACGTTGTACGGTAACACGGTCAAAGAACCCCCTCCCCTCCTGTCGGGCTCTTAGCCAACGGTCAATGATATCCCTCAGATACTGCCAGGAAATCATTAGCCGTTGCCCAGGGTGCACCGGACCAAGCACTGCTCTTCCCCCCGGACGGATCCGAAAACGAACCGCAGCTCTTGTTCACACGTGGAGGTAACCCGAATCGCACCCCTACACCGATATTGATGTATACTGTATTTTTTTGGTCCGTGAAATTCTGACAGCTGTCATAATTAGACGTTTCAGGGGTCACCAACATTTTTTTCTGCTGGACAAATAATAGTCAGACTAAGCTTTTGTTATTTTAACTAACAAATCACGGAAGAAAAAGTACAGAAGCTAAATAAGGTTATTGTACAGCAGTACTTAAAATCTTTGATTAAAGTAAACGAAGAAGCCATGGTATTTCTTAATAATTTGTATATTTTCCGGCAAGTATTTACAGTTTTATTTTGAAGATAATTGGGTAATCAGAGTACGAAACTTTTAAGTCAAAAACTTTACAGGTTACATTTATTATTAGGGAAATCATTTTACGAAATAATAAATTATTATAATAGTAGACCGAAGGTTTGATACATGTGATAATCATCAAAGTTATACCCAAAACAATTTATTTTCTCCCCAAAAAAAAAATGATTATTAATTATGTCTAAATTATGCGATTTAAAATTAAACCAAGTATGTGTTAATTACTAATATGTAGGAATGATTGTTAATTTAAGTATTTCAACTACAATCATGTTCTACATTTATTTATTTTTTGCATTTCTCACCACAGATTTAAGGAACGTTTATTTGACTGGCAATACCAAGAAATGTCAGAATTCCACGGACTAAAAAAATACACTTTAGTTTTTTTTTTCATTCGAAAGCCTCCTTGCCGTGGTTCTTAGTCATGTTTGCCACAAATCACCCCGGCTTATACACAGACGACTTATTGGCGTCAGACTTATAACATACATACATGTACAAATCACGTTTATATCCCTTACGGGGTAGACACGACCTAAATGCCACGTTTAGCATGATTGTAGACGTATAGGTGGAAAGGGGTATCAAAATAGTGATGGCTTGCTAGCCGCATCGCCTCAGATTCCTACGATTTTCGCCCATTCCCTCGAGATGCCAGACCAGGAGGCTTATTGTCTATCTCGCTCGCGATCGCCATCGTCTTCATTTTGACAGTTCTTGTATGAATGTGACAGCTAGCTGATTCCAATGCCAATTGTCAGCCCATACATGAACTGTCAAAATGAACACGATGGCGATTGCGAGCGAGTTAGACAATAAGCCTACTTATGGAAGTAAACTTTTAACATAATCACTTTCTGCCAAGTTTCTTGCGGCGCATTCTTCTTGGCAATGATGGTGTTTCCGAATGCGCTGGTAGTTTCAGAAAAAGACACGTAAAAGAGCACTCGGCGGCCTATTAGCAAAATAAACTTTTGACTTTTGACACCCTCTTTTTACATCGGGGGTTAAAAATATGAATCAATATACCATTGCAAAACCGCCGCACTCACAGTCACCGCATGCAACAATGGCGTTGCACACTCACAGTGCTCAGAATTTCACTTGGCTTGCGTCAGTGCAACGTTGCACATTGCGTACACCCACTACGATAAGTTCACAGCTTCTAACTCTTCCAAGATATTATAAATGTACCCGTCTTTTTCTAACTGTTCGTTCTAGAAAGAGACGGGTAGTCTATCTCATGCGCGACGCAGCTCTCGCGGTCTTTCGTGCTAGTCATATCCTCTGATCGCACTTGCGGTCCAAAAGGCTATCCCCCTTATTCATAAACGCTCTATGCCTATTAACATATGATATCCTGGTACCTAATCCTAGTGTACATAGCAAGGTCGAGGTAACTCCTTCACTACTTCAAGTTTTAAGTGTCAAAAATTCACTTTACCTGGGTACTTCACCTACCAAACGTCATTTCTTTGAAGTAATGTAGCAGCAGCAATAGGCCTAGCTAGAGCTATTTGTGTAGGCAGTGGTCATATGACCGCTTACTTATGATCTAACTAATATTATAAATGCGAAAGTATGGATGGATGGATGGATGGATAGATGGATGGATAGATGGATGGATGTTTGTTTGTTACTCAATCACGCCAGAACGGCCCAACGGATCTGGATGAAATACACCACATAGATAGAGAAAAGTCTGGAATAGCACATAGGCTACTTTTTATCCCGGAAAATTGCGTAGTTCCCGCGGGATAGCGATAAACGAATTCCTTGCAGACGAAGTCGCTGGCAACAGCTAGTATTGATATAAAGACTATCTCCCCTTAATAATAAACGCTCTATAGGCTTCTGCTAACTTAGCAATCACTAAGTTAGCAGAACCCTATAAGAGCGTTTATGAATAACGGCGTATAAGTTTAGGTCTTCCATGCTGGTCCCAAAGAAAAAACATAGAATGTACCAGTTGCTTCTCTTCCCGCGCAGATGGTCCCATCGAGGGAATGGGCGAAAATCTTAGGAATCATGTTACAGGCGATGCGGCTAGCAACCCATCACTATTTTGATTCCATTTTTCCATCTATACGCCCACAATCTTTCTAAACGTGGCCAGTAGATCTTGTATGTATTTGTGTATGTATAACTCTTTATTGTGAATACATATTTATTTATAAGCCATTTTATTCCGAATTCGCTTCAATTTCAGTAAAAACATGTTGTTGTTGTTGTTGTTATTGTCGTTTATTTTTGTATTTATTTATTAAATTGTCGCGAAATTCGGCGTGCCTCATGGCATAGGCCTCCTCCGAGTATTGGAGGGTTTGGGCTATAGTTCCCACGCGCGCCCAGTGCGGATTGGGAACTTAACACACACCATTGAATTTCTTCGCAGGTGTGTGCAGGTTTCCTCACGATGTTTTCCTTCACCAAAAAGCTCATGGCAAATTACAAATGTAATTTTCGCACATAAATTCCGAAAAACTCAGAGGTGCGAGCCCGGGATTTGAACCCACGACACTCTGCTTGAGAGGCCACAGGTCAAACCACTAGGCTACCACGGCTTTTTGTTTTATACATAAAACACATTAATCTCTTCTTATTTAAAGTTGGTAATCATCACTAGGTACATTATGTAGTATAAAACAAAGTCGATTTCCACTGTCTGTCTGTGTCCCTATGTATGCTTAAAACTACGCAACGGATTTTGATGCGATTTTTTTTAATAGATAGTGATCCAAAAGAAAGATTTTTAATTTTATTCTACGCAGACGAAGTCGCGGGCAGAAACTAGTAGTTAAATATAATTTTAAAGCTGAAATACTCTGAAGAAATACCTATTGTATTGATCTGATCATGAACCGATCTAATTCCTAACAGGTTTAGCTTTGCAGTGCCAGACAGACAGACACTTGTTGTAAGCGCGGCATGTGATTAATTATTATTGTTTCAATGTTTAATGTGTCGGCATGTTTTATTAAATTCACACGGTGTTTGTTTTGTAGGCACTGACATGTAGATATGTATAAGTACTTAAGTTTTTTTTAATAAAATGGCAAATGACGGGCCCTTATTAAACTTTAGTTATTTTGAATTAATGTAGGTAACTGAAATAACTAAAATGTAACTACTCTAAGAGGATATAGTGACTATGATAGAAAAAGGTATTCTTAGTTGGTTTGGTCACGTAGAGAGGATAGATGAAAGAAGATTAACTAAACAGATTTATATGGGGAGTGTGAATGGGTGCGTTGGGAGGGGAAGGCCTAGACGGACGTTCCGTGTTCAAATTGGGGACGTTTTGGAAAAAGGTCAGGTCAAGAGTACCCGAAACCGACGAGCATGTATGAAGAGATTGATGAATGTGGATGAAGCGAAAGAGCTATGTCAGGATCGTAGCAAGTGGAACAAAGTAGTCTCTGCCTACCCCTGTGGGAAAGAGGCGTGACGGTATGTATGTATGTAACTACTCTAAAGAGGCAGAGAGAGAGGGAGAGGGAGGGAGAGAGAGCAGTGGAACCTATTCACCAGAGATGCGATTTATTTGAAATACTTCTATTTAAAATGCAAATACAAAATGCAAAATACCTATTTTGTATTTTGCATTTAAATACCTTTTAGTAAAAAGCATTTTGTATTTTATTTGAAATACCTTTCGAGATGTATTTTGCATTTTTAATATTCATTTCAAAATACAAAATACTTTGTGATTAAGTTTAGCCAACATTAGGTACCAGTCAAACAAAATGAAATGAACGAATGAATGACGCTTGTATTGCCGAATTTGACCGATAGAGGCGCCTGCTAGCCATGCGTGCCCATTTTTAGGGTTCCATAGCCAAATGGCAAAAAACGGAACCCTTATAGATTCATGTCAGTCTGTCCGTCCATATATCACAGCCACTTTTTTCCGGAACTATAGAATCTATATTGTTGAAACTTGGTAAGTACATGTATTTTGTGAACTGCATTAAGATTATCACACAAAAATAGAAAAAACCCGGCCAAGTGCGAGTCGGACTCGCGCACCGAGGGTTCCGTACAAATTCGCCAAGTTATTATAAATATTATGATCAGTTATTATTATGTTGAGTATGAGTAAAATCCGGTGTTAGCAGAGCCCTGCTCTTAAGCAAAATGTAGGCACAACAATAAATTTTGGGGGTTTCCCATACTTAGAACTGAAACTCAAAAATTTTTTTTTTCTTTATCCCATATGTGTGGTATTGAGGTTTCTAATATTTTTTTTTCTAAACTGAATAGTTTGCGCGAGAGACACTTCCAAAGTGGTAATATGTGTTCCCCCCCCTGTAACTTCTAAAATAAGAAAATAATAAAACTAAAAAAAATATATGATGCAGATTACCATGCAAACTTTCACCGAAAATTGGTTTGAACGAGATCTAGTAAGTAGTTTTTTTTTTTTTAATAATTTCTGTCTGTCTGTATAAGTAACCAATATCAAATGACCTCACACAGCCTACATTTTGCTCAAGAGCAGGGCTCTGCTAAGCTAACACCGGATTTTTTAATAACTTGGTGAATTTGTACGGAACCTTCGGTGCGCGAGTCCGACTCGCACTTGGCCGGTTTTTTTTCTTCTTTGGTCAGAGTGCGCGCCTTATGTCTGACTAGTGAGGTGCTATTTGGCTTGGCATTGTATCTCTATTCTATTTCTCATGATAAATACCTAAAATAAATATAAATATCATTCGATTTGGTAAAAGGTATTTTATTTTGAAAAAGTATTTTGAAAATACCTATTTTGCATTTAGCATTTGAAATACAAAACTCAAAACTATTTGGTATTTTGCATTTGAAATAGTAAATCTGAAAAGTATTTTGCATTTTGTATTTAAATGCTTTTTTAAAACCATTTTGTACATCTCTGCTATTCACACCCTTCTAGTTGCGGCGAGGGTTAAAAAACTAACATTTAACTAGGGTTCAATGTTAAATTAAACCATCAATCATGGTACCCAATCATGTTAAACGTGACCTTTAGATCTTGTTACATTAGGCCCTGTCAACCCCGTGAGGGATGAAGACGTGACTTATGTTTGATTTTATGTTTTATGAATTTAAAACGTCCCGTAGACACGAACTAACATTAGGCGCTAATATAAGTTAGAACAGGAATATAAAAGAGCTAAACAGATCCTAAGGTCATCAATAAGTGCTATTACAGGTGCCCTATTACAGGGTTTCTTGTTGGGAAATTTATTAGCTTGTAAGATCCAATGTACACATGAAAGCATGAAAGAGACGAATAAATGACTTATGACTTATGACACCTATCCCATAGGAGTTATAGCGAGCTATAACTCTACTATACCCCTGGATTCGCCACAATGGGTCCACTATGACGATTTAGTGGAGTTACAGAATGAATTTAAGAGATATAGTGGAGCAATTCTGGAGGTACAGTAACGCTAAGTGAGACTAAAAGCGCTGTAAGAGTTGTATTTAAGTGACTAGAGACTTCTCAAGAGGTATGTATGGTTGAGCTGCTGAACACTATAAGCGTTATATTATTATTACCTACTAATACTAACTCTCTTTTGCCGTCACAAACTGTAATTGCAGCTAAGTAGGTGCATACTCTACCTTCATAACACTTCACTTCATCTAACTTCTAACTTAATATTATAAATGCGAAAGTATGGATGGATGGATGGATGGATAGATGGATGGATGGATGGATGGATGTTTGTTTGTTACTCAATCACGCCAGAACGGCCCAACGGATCTGGATGAAATTTGGCACATAGATAGAGAAAAGTCTGGAGTAGCAAATAGGCTACTTTTTATCCCGGAAAATTGCGTGTTCCCGCGGGATAGCGATAAACGAGTTCTTTGCAGACGAAGTCGCTGGCAACAGCTAGTATGTAGTACTATAAAACGAAGTCGCTTTCCGCTGTTTGTCTGTCCCTATCGATTAGATCTTTAAAACTACGCAACGGATTTTAATGCGGTCGAGGAAGGTTTAATTATGTATTAATACATGCATAATATACCGTGCGAAGCCGGGGCGGGTCGCTAGTTAGGTTCTAAAGTAAGCTTTATTTGCAGCCATAATGTTTGTTCAATACGGCGTAAAACTTAACAAGACAACTTACTAGTGAATTAACATATTAATAGAGCTGACTATAGATAATTATATCTATAAGTATATGTAACTATATATGTATATCACTAGCCGTGGGATGAGAACTTTTACAATCATTTAATCCCATTAGAATAATGATTGAGACACAAGTATGTAAATAAGGTCTCCGATGTCGTATTAATTATGAGATGCGGATTAAGGCCGATATACATGTACCTATAGTAAAATTTAATCCGTTTTAGAACTCTTGTAAAGTAAATTACTCGACTCAATTGATCTGCGTAGCAATATGAGTTGTGTAGTTCTTTATTTGACCCCAATTTTGAAACTACACTCAGGGACATATATAGCGGAACACAAAAAAAAGTTAGCAAAACACATACTTAATGCTAGACCAGAAAAAAAAAATAGTTACCTACTTACACTTTTTTTTTGTGTTCCACTGTTCCACTAAATATGTCCCTGGGTAGCTCATGAAGTTTTTTGTACATATTATGTAAATTTTCGAAATTTTTATTTCTTTTTGTATTTCATTGTTTGTGGATGCGTTGAAATCTTTTAAACTGGAAAACGTTAGAGTCAAATGAAGGTCACTAATTCGAACTCAATTCTATGTTTTTCTTTGCTCCCAGACCACCATGGAAGAGTAGTACATACAGATATTATACATTTTATCCCAAATGGCATATCCCGCGGGATAACGGTAAGCAATGTCGTGGGTACATAGTAATAGAACAACTAGTCGATCAGCAGTATACATACTACATATTATTATAGTATAGAACGAGGTTTAGTGCGCAGGCGTGGATTGGCCGTAGTATTAGGAACATGTTTGGATGAAGGCATAATACATTATTAACCTAATTTAACGGCGCAGGCGCTGGTTGATCTACTATCTGTGATTGATGACGCTTGTCGGCCATAAGATGATTTCAAAATTGATCACACATTAAAATCGTTAACAGATCTTACTTAAGATCGAAAATATTATAAATGCGAAAGTTTGTGAGTATGTATTGTATAGATGTTTGTTACTTTTTCACGCCAGAACGAATGAATCGATCTAAATGTAATTTGGAACATAGATAAGTTATAGTCTAGAATTACACATAGGCTACTTCTTATCCCGGAAAATTGCGTAGTTCTAATAAATAAAATAAAAACTTCCGTACTTACTTACTTTAAGTATTTTTTTACAATTTCCTCTTTATCTCAATACGTAGAAAACCTAAAAACATACACATATAGTCTTCACTGAACTTGTGACCTTCATTGGACCTTGTTATTTTTGATACAAAAGACATCAACGCGTCAATAGATCAGCATTTTTAAGAACTGTATCAATATCCCCTACCTTATTCTTTTCATCTCTCTCTCTCCCTCTAATTGGTTCGGACCAGACAAAAAAGATCCATAAAAACGCCATCAAATTCTCTTTCACTTGAAAAAAGGCTCGATCCTGAACCGTGCGCGGGAGTGGACGACCTTGTGAGGTCGACGCGGGTTTTTACATGCACAGAGTACCGTAGGGGTAGATCTCCCTAAACGATAGAATTGAGCAACTTTACAATCGAATACCTTTGTGTATGTATCTCACTCAGTGTTTGTCAATTGTATTTGTGTTATGTTTATTTTGCACAATAAAGAGTTTAGATATATAGATACGATTATAATCTTGTAGACTTTATAAGCTTTTATGTAACGCGACCTGTAAGTTTTGAGTAGGTTTAATTTTGCAAGTAGAATTCTACTTTATCAGTCAGTGGTCGGATTAACTTGAAATTGGTTTCGATGTTTCGTTGTTTGGTAGATTGGATGACAATCCAAATACAATTAATATTAAGAATCCGCAAACTAAGAGTGTTTGAAAATATCTTGCATAATGATATTAAAACAATTTCATCAAAGATTATCTTTATCATGAATTGACCACAAAGATCCTTCATCATCAGCCTATGTTCGTCCACTGCTGGACATAGGCCTCTCCCATGGCACGCCACTGAGCACGATCCTCGGCCACTCTCATCCAGCTCTTGCCAGCCGCCTTGCGAAGATCCTTACTACGAGTAAATTCGGATGTTTGTCTGTCTGTTACCTCTTCACACATAAACCTTGTACCATACCTTAGCTAAATAAAAGTTGGAATTCGTTTTATAGATAGAGTCAATCCCTAAGAATTAGAGTAAGACATCGCCTCTTCTTTGGTAAGGCTTATACTCCGAAATTTGAAGTTTCATGCCATTCCCTTCACACTCATCATCATCCGCCTGTCTTCAGGTCTTCAGACGTCCACTGTTGAACAAAAGCCTCCCCCTTAGCACACCATAATGAACGACAACTCGCCACCTGCATCCACCGGTTCCCCGCAACTTACACGATGTCGTCGGTCCACCTAGTGGGAGGCCTGCCAACAGTTCTCCTCCAACGGTGTGGCCTGCCCATTGCTTCAACGTACATACTCTTCGAGCTATGTCGGTGACACTAAAATAGTCATAAATTTGAGAGTGAGAGAGACGGAGTACTAACTTAGAATTTGGGATTAAGAGTAGCCCCTGCCCCTGTAGGCTTATTGTCTAACTCACTCGCAATCGCCATCGTGTTCATTTTGACAGTTCATGTATGGGCTGACAATTGGCATCGGAATCAGTATGCTTAGTGTAAGTTTTCTGTCACAAAACGTCTCGAACGCGTTTGCGCTAAAATGTCAAATACTATGAGAACAGTTTGTTGCCGTTTCGATCCGCAAGTGGCGCTGCCAATTTTTCCATAGTAATTGTGACGTTTACGTGAACGCGTTCGAGACGTTTTTATATGCGAAAACTTACACTAGAGGCTCAGCTAGCTGTCACATTCATACAAGAACTGTCAAAATGAACACGATGGCGATTGCGTGCGTCCACCGAACAACGGTTAAATAAATAACGACACTGTCTTCTTCAACCTCGACATTGGCGGAATCATCGACGGTATCGATGGCGGTATTACTCTTTTAAAAATTGAATTGAATTGATTGCGTGCGAGTTAGACAATAAGCCTACTGTTCATTTCGTGTTCGGAGGTACTCTGTGCAAGTGAGAGTGGCGGGGGAACAACCTCGTTATGATCCCGCCTGAGACGCGCAGGCGCAGGCTTTGGGACACCGTGGGGAACATGAATTTTAATTATAACGATGTATACGTAGGGGTACGTATTAAAAACCATAAATTTTATAATAAATAAATAAAATAAATAAATATTAGGGAACAATTCACACAAATTGACCTAGTCCCAAAGTAAGTGCTAGTAAGGCTTGTGTTATGGGTACTAGACAACGATATACATACTTATATAGAGAAATACATACTTATATAGATAGAAAACATCCATAACTCAGGAACCAATATTCGTGCTCATCACACAAACATATGCCCTTACCAGGATTCGAACCCAGGACGCTTGGTTCGTAGGCAGGGTCACTATCAACTAGGCCAACCGCGTCGTTAAAATGTATAGTGTATTTAAAATGTATAGTGAATTAAAATGCATAATAGTTCAAAATATACAATGCGATTTACTCAGAAAATTGCAAAATAACAGAATTGTTATAAACTAAACCTAAACCAATCTATAGATTACACTAAAAAAAAGTTCATCTATCTAATAGTTTCATAGAATGGCATTATATATTTTGATCCGCGCCCATACGAGGTTACCCATAAACTACATAAGACTTCTTTACAACATCCAACTAATATACGAAATGTTAATGGTTCATAAAAAAACTTTGTAGTGATATATGTATAATTAAACGTCAACTATTGTTATTTACGAGGACACCGAGTAACAATTACAATCTGTAGCTAACTGAACTCAGTTTTTAATACCTAATGTGATTTTCTAAGTACAGCACGGCCTAACATTTTGCATTGCAAATGCACGACATTGAATACAAATGCAGGTATTGACGACGCGGCACGTGTGAAGTGTCTTGCGAATAAATAAAACTAAATATATATAGTGAGAATGCAGGAAACGCATCCTGTGGAGTGCTACCGGGCGCTATACTTCATTTAATTTAGGATAAGAAACCACAAAAACATTATATTGCGGCTCGTGAACTGTAATCTCTTTACGATTTGTACTAGAGTAACAATTGATGCCACGCAAATAAAGTGGCATTAAAACAATTTTATTTTGCGGCTGCCAAACTATTGCACTGTACTGCTTGCTAGGTAAGAAATAGTTGACCAGCCGCAATATAATGTTATTGTGGTTTCTCATTCTAAATTAAATGAAGTATAGAGTGCAGCACCCACTTATGCTTTTCATTCCGCCGACTCCCCATTGGTTACGTTAGAACAGTGTTTCTTAACCTGTGGTCCGCGGACCTCTAGGGGTCCGTGAGTATACGTATGGGGGTCTGCAGTCTCATATTTGGACCACTTGACAACAATAAATAAATACCACCAAAAGTCTCATAACAAGTACGCGTCGATTTATTTTTTAATTAGGGGGTCCTTAAAAATTGTGCTACTTTTCCTAGGGCTGAAAAAGGTTAAGAAACACTGTGTTGGAAGGTTAATAATAGGGTATAGACTCAACCCTTTTTTAGGATTCCATACCCAAAGGGTAAAAACGGGACCTATTTCTAAGACTCCACTAGCAAATGAATCAAGAATCTTGATTTTTTATATTTTATTTTTACTGTTAACGGTTACGGTTTATACCTACCTACTAATACCACTTGTTATTATTTTTGTATGTACTTAACTAACCTCTATGGATTCTGTCCGAAATCTGTGTATCTGAATCTGAATACATGGTTTTTTTTTTTTATAAATTCTAAACGACACTGAAAATTAGAATACAGAAAAATCCGAATACCGCTACATAAGGTACGGCGATGTTTTTAGCGGGTACGAGGCATCACTTATTTTTACCTTGGTAGTCAAATACTTTTGAGCCCAAATAGATGATCAGATTCTTTTGCAGCGCTGTCCACCGTCATATATTTATGCTGGTGGCTGTACGTACAGAACAATGATATACATTATTCAGTCAACTAATTATTGCATTCTTCAAATTAATTTCTAAAGGTCTTTTCCTTTAACCGTTAATGGAATACAATAAAAACAAAAGGGTTAACGTTAAAGCGGCGACCTTTTCTTGATTAGGGCATCATTGGAAGGGTTAAATTTGATGTCACAAGTCAAAGGTCAAGTGCGGATGAAAATGAGTCTTATAAATAGCGTATAAGGTTGAAATTGATAGCGTGGGTAGATGCGTTCAGCTTTTTTTCTAATTATCATTGGAATTTAAAGAAGTAATAGGTCAACCGTTTGTTAGTGAAAAAATGTTTTATCGTTAAGAGGCTGACAACACCTAATTTTGTTGAAATTGATGTTATTTAAGCACTTTTTAAAGAAAAACTACACACAAAAAAAATACAAAAAAAATATACTTAATGTTAATTTTCATCATATTTCAAACACGCTAGACGGACTCGATACATAATTGAACAAAATCGGCTCGATAGAAAATAATTGCAAAGATTGGTCTTAAAATCATCATTAAACGGTTCTATGTCTTTATTTTTTCGACGTATGGGTCTGCAATTAAAAACATGAAGTCAACATATTCATACCTACACGGCTAACGAGTCATATTTCACAAATAATCCATACTTTTTTTTATTTCTTCTTATTTGTGTCTTATTTGCAAGATTTTAGACGCCCGCCAAGCTGCCGGAATAGTTTCTTCTCTTTCACTCACATGCACGCGAACCGTATGTGTGAAGAGTGGCGCTGCTCAAGGTCATTTGCTGTTGACAGCGCCTTAAAAACAGAAGCATTAATAATTGGTCTGTATTTTAACCGCGTTACTTTGGCGATGGGCGAAAACCTTAGGAATCATGTTATAGGCTGCGGCTAGCAACCCATCACTATTTTGATACCCCTTCCCACCTACGCCCACATTCGTGCTAAACGTGGCCTAGGATCTTTCTACCTACTAAGGGATAAAGACGTGAATTATGTACCTATGTATATTTTTACTAGCTGTTGCCTGCGACTTCGTCTGCAAAGAATTCGTTTATCGCTATCCCGCGGGAATTTTCCGGGACAAAAAGTAGCCTATGTGCTATTCCAGACTTTTCTCAATCTATTTTATCTGTGTTCCATCTTCTGTACCATGTTTCAAGCGAAATAAAGTTATTTGTATTTGTATTTGTATTTTGTATGTGCCGAATTTGATCCAGATTCGTTGGGCCGTTCTGGCGTGATTGAGTAACAAACAAACATCCATCTATACTTTCGCATTTATAATATTAGCAGAGATGTACAAAATGGTTTTAAAAAAGCATTTAAATACAAAATGCAAAATACTTTTCAGATTTACTATTTCAAATGCAAAATACCAAATAGTTTTGCGTTTTGTATTTCAAATGCTAAATGCAAAATAGGTATTTTCAAAATACTTTTTCAAAATAAAATACCTTTTGACCAAATCGAATGATATTTTATTTATTTTAGGTATTTATCATGAGAAATAGAATAGAGATACAATGCCGAGCCAAATGGCACCTTATGCATGACATTTTGGTCATATTTATCAGTACGCGTATCAATAAATTCTGTTATGTTATTAATAATAATAATTAGCAGGCGCCTCTATCGGTCAAATTCGGCAAAACAAGCGTCATTCGTTCATTTCATTTTGTTTGACTTGTAATGTTGGCTAAACTTAATCACAAAGTATTTTGCATTTTGAAATGAATATTAAAAATGCAAAATACATTTCAAAAGGTATTTCAAATAAAATACAAAATGCTTTTTACTAAAAGGCATTTAAATGCAAAATACAAAATAGGTATTTTGCATTTTGTATTTGCATTTTAAATAGAAGTATTTCAAATAAATCGCATCTCTGAATATTAGTCTACCAGCACTACCCATGTGCTTGCAAAAGTGTATAACCAATTGCCTCTGGAGATTAAGTTACTCAAACACCAACATTTATGTCAGCATTGAAAAAGTTTGTCATCGAGTTAGGGTGCGACCACACCGCCGCTTAAAAAACGGTGGCGTTACGGAATCGCAACAAAATGTATGAAGAAACGGTGAGAAAACGTGACGCATACGACACGCCAACGCGTATACGCGGCGGTTTGGTCGTACTCGTACCCTTATGTCCCTTTTTTTTTTTATGTGAATAGATGGCAAACGAGCAAGTGGGTCACCTGATGGTAAGCGATCACCACTGCCCATAGACACCCGCAACCCCGGAGGGATTGCAGATGGGTTGCCAAGCTAAAAGACTTAGATGAAATGCCTCTTGTGCCCGTAATTTCCCCGGCTGTCTTACTCTCCACACCGGAACACAGCAGTATAAACACTGCTGCTTAGCGGCAGGATTAGCGAGTAAAATGGTGGTAGCGATCCGGACGGACCTTGCACAAGGCCCTACTACCCGCATAGCTTATTTAACCCCCTTTAGCTTAAATGAATATTTTAATTTTAACTGTTACTCATTAAGGAAACTATGTATATAAAATTGTATTGATTCAATCTGTATAGCACAACATCAGACATACAATTTATGGCTTCAGAATAAAATAATAATAATAAATAATAGTTAGGTTACCAGGCTCGCATAACTCTCACGGCACTGTTTGTTCCAGGCTGGTTCTCGGCGTGCGGCTGCCGCGGCGGCGCGCTGGCAGCGCCGCGCGGCTCGGTGGCGGCGTTGCTGCGCGCGCGCGCCTTCGCGCTCGTCTCGCCGCGTGCGCTCAGCGCGTACCGTGCACGACCCACCTCAGGTACGCTAACACTCATATAAGTATGCCGGCATGTAAGTCTAGCGATGACCTTGTATCAGAAATATAGTATAAAATACTGTATCCGTGGATGCGCAAATCCCCTCCACGTGACTCGTCGTCTCTGGACTTACGTGCCGGCACGTATTACATAGGGAGTTTGCCGATGGTTTGATAAAATAGAGAGCTAAGATGCTATCCTACACTCCACTCAAGAACACAGCAACGCAAGCACTTGGCGGCAGGATTAGTGACTAATATGATTGAGAGGAGGCCTGTGCCCAGTAGTGGGACGAATATAGGCTGGAGAATACGTACAAAACTCGCGCCTTTTTGCGCCGCCAGTCGTCACTTTGGTTTTTCAACAGTTTTCCAGTGAAGTAACTTAGGACCTATGTAGATTTTTGTACATTTTTGTTTAATTACTTGTTTTCATTTGTAAAAGTTTCAAATCAATTCTTGTCATAATGAAGAAAGTTAAAGTTATAGGACTGGAGATGATGATGATGATTGTAGAAAACCGGACGGACTTTGCCCAGGGTCCTACATCCCGCGAACTTGGGACAGTAGGAGGATTGCAATAATTATCCGCACCGTACGGACCGCTTGATAGTCGACGCATTTGTGTGTGCGACTCTAATATCGTCCGATGCTTACGATACATAATTATGGGAACAAAGGGCGAGGGGCGTGGCAGCACGATCCACAGCAAGCGAGGTGCACAGATACTTCCGACATTTTACCTAGTTACTTAATTTTTCACTTTCATACATACTTAGTTGTGTTGTGTACAGACAGCGGGCGTGTAGGCGCGCAGTACGAGCGAGCGGCCGCGCGGCCCGGCACGCCGCTGCGGCTGGCCGGCGTGTTCGCTGACGGCAGCAAAGCCAAGGCGCCTAAATACGCGCAGCTCATCGACCCGCAAGGAAACGTGAGTGCCTTTAACTTATGATGCCCTGGTACCTAATCCTAGTGTGCATAGCGAGGTCGAGGTATATATACGTAGGTACTACTTACTTCAAGTTTTAAGTGTCAAAAATTCACTCTACCTAGGTACCTCACCTCAACCTCTTCCTCACCTACCAAACGTCATTTCTTTGAAGTAATGTAGCAGCAGCAATAGGCCTAGCTAGAGCTATTTGTGTAGGCAGTGGTCATATGACCGCTTACTTATGATATTGATATAAAGACTATCTCCCCTTAATAATAAACGCTCTTGTAGGCTTCTGCTAACTTAGCAATCGTTTGTCCTTATTCCAAGGACCGGCAAGGAAACATGAGTGCCTTTAACTTATGATGTCTTGGTACTCCTAGTACGTTAGTGAAGTCACTGCGTTGTCCTCAGAGAATAATCTAGACCTGATAAGAACGATAAATATCATATAGTGGTCATTTAAGCTCAGTTGTTCGCTTGGTACTTATTAATATTTTTGTCTCTAGCCCAAGGGAACCCAAAAAAAACAAAGTAAAATAATTCTATAAACACCGAGACACTAAATCACTGATGTTGCAACATTCAATTTTACATTCTGACCATTATGATGAGGCAATCAAACATTCAATCAAAAAAACTAACCACTAACTTTCTACCACATGCTCGTAAAAAATAAATAGATCTCACGCGGTGGTTCCATTATTTATTCGTAGCGTTTTGCAACAAATTCATAGGCTCCCTAATGGATCTATCGACGGTCCATAGAGACGGGAGTTTGCATTGATTTTATGGACGTGCTGTGTTGTAAATTATCCCTGTTTTAAGTGGGGAGAATCAGAATCATTTATTGTTTAACTGTGTAGGTTAGGTACATAAACGTGAACAGATTGGTATCAACAGTGGCCTGAACAGGCATACAATTTAAGAGGCTGACAACACCTAATTTTGTTGAAATTGGTGTTATTTAAGCACTTTTTTAAGAAAAACTACACACAAAAAAAAAACAAAAAAAAATATGATGTTAATTTTCATCATATTTCAAACACGCTAGACGGACTCGATACATAATTGAACAAAATCGGCTCGATAGAAAATAATTGCAAAGATTGGTCTTAAAATCATCATTAAACGGCTCTATGTCTTTATTTTTTCGACGTATGGGTCTGCAATTAAAAACATGAAGTCAACATATTCATACCTACACGGCTAACGAGTCATATTTCACAAATAATCCATACTTTTTTTAATTTCTTCTTATTTGTGTCTTATTAGCAAGATATTAGACGCGCGCCAAGCTGCCGGAATAGTTTCTTCTCTTTCACTCACAGGCACGCGAACCGTATGTGTGAAGAGTGGCGCTGCTCAAGGTCATTTGCTGTTGACAGCGCCTTAAGGCAATCATACTAAGCACTAACATAGTCATAAACAGTCAACAGAGACACTGGCGTAACTATAACGTCAGGGGCTCGCGGCAAATTCATCAGATGGGGCTCTTCCTCACTATAAAGAAGTGCATCATTTCTCTTCTGTGCTCAAAGCCAAGTCAGTTCGGGGCCCCGTAGAGCTGGGGGCCACTGGCATTTTGCCAGCCCTGCCACCCTATAGTTACGCCGCTGGGGAGAAATAAGAAATACTTTACTCTAACTAGCTATTGCCAGCGACTTCGTCCGCGCAGAATAAAAGGGGTGGGTTTCACTGGGTAGACAGAGCCTAAGGTAACAAGACCTACAGGCCACTTTTAGCGCGATTGCGCATTGCGCATTGTGAGCGTAAAGGTGGACATTTAAATAATTTGTGAAAACGGGCATTTATCAATTATCTTTTCATATTTAATGAATTTTATATAGGTAGGTGTTGGCAGGCCTCCCACTAGGTGGACTGGCGACATCGTAAAAGTTGCGGGAAACCGGTGGATGCAGGTGGCGACTTGTCGTTCATTATGGTGTGCTAAGGCATTCAAAAAAACGATATATCTATCTATCTATCTATCTAAGGGGGAGGCCTTTGTTCAACAGTGGACGTCTTCAGGCTGATGATGATGATGATGATATAGGTACTTCATAAGTTGCGTGCTTGGAAAAAACAGACATATGGATATTTAGCATAGTTAAGTGATAGTCAAGCATCAAGCGACAAGCGTCTGCTCTATTAATGACCCATTATCGATTTTTGAAGCGAAAGAGGTATGTCAGGATTGTAGCAAATGGAACAAAGTAGTGTCTACCTACCCCTATGGGAAAGAGGCTTGACTGTATGTATGTATCGATTAATCAAGCCTGACGGCAAAAAATGGCGCCAGGCTGACGCACGCTGGTCTCGGCGCGTGCGCACGAGCATACTTAGATCTTATTTTTTAAACCCGCGATTCCACGGGACTATGCGACTTTCCGGTATAAGAAGTAGCCTATATTCTAGAATATAATCTATGTATGTGCCAAATTTCATCCAGATCTGTCCTATCTAACAGATCACCTATCACACACAGACAACCTACAGACGATCTATCGTTCTGGCGTGAAAGAGTAACAAACATACATACTCACAAACTTTCGCATTTATAATATTAGTAGGATAAACAATAGTATTTTGCATTGAATCTTACGATTATAAATGACTAGCTGTTGCCTGCGACTTCGTCTGCAAAGAATTCGTTTATCGCTATCCCGCGGGAATTTTCCGGGATAAAAAGTAGCTTATGTGCTATTCTATACTTTCCATACTTTTCTCTATCTATCTGCTAAATTTCATCCAGATTCGTTGGGCCGTTCTGGCGTGATTGAGTAACAAACAAACATCCATCCATCCATCCAACCGTTAGATTAGATGAAAGATGTGAAGGATGTGTGGGATACCAACCAGCAACAAATCTAACTAATCCTACTACTATTATAAAGGCGAAAGTTTGTAAGTATGGATGTATGGATGTATGGATGTTTGTTACTCTTTCACGCCAGTACGGCTTAACGGATCTGGATAAAATTTGGAACAGACATAGTTTATGATTTGGAATAACACATAAGCTACTTTTTATCCCGGAAAATTGCGTAGTTCCCGCGGGATAGCGATAAACGAATTCTTTGCAGACGAATTCTTTGCAGATGAATTCTTTGCAGACAAAGTCGCTGGCAGCAGCTAGTATTATAAATGCGAAAGTATGGATGGATGGATGGATGTTTGTTTGTTACTCAATCACGCCAGAACGGCCCAACGGATCTGTATGAAATTCGGCACATAGATAGAGAAAAGTATGGAATAGCACATAGACTACTTTTTATCCCGGAAAAATGCGTAGTTCCCGCGGGATAGCGATAAACGAATTCTTTGCAGACGAAGTCGCTGGCACCAGCTAGTATTATAAATGCGAAAGTATGGATGGATGGATGGATGGATGTTTGTTTGTTACTCAATCACGCCAGAACGGCCCAACGGATCTGGATGAAATTCGGCACATAGATAGAGAAAAGTATGGAATAGCACATAGACTACTTTTTATCCCGGAAAAATGCGTAGTTCCCGCGGTATAGCGATAAACAAATTCTCTGCAGACGAAGTCGCTGGCAACAGCTAGTAATTTAATAATTTGAACTTTCCAGGACCTTTCAATTGGATGGCCTGTTATGCCCCGCCCACCCACTAAGGCCCACTTGCACAGTCCACAGTCAAAAAAATAAATCGCTAACTCGGGGTTAGGTTTGACAGTTCCATACATTTTGACACTACTTAGCCCCGGGTTAGCGTCTAACACGGGGTTAAGTCGTTAACCCTGGTCTAACCCTAAAATGGTATTGCTCACTGGGCCTTGATTATTCCTTACCTTTCGAGTACTTATGCGATCCTAGTATTTTATCTACAGTTAGTTTATTTGATCATCCTACTAATATCATAAATGCGAAAGTTTGTGAGGACGTGAGTGAGTCAGTGAGCGTATGTTTGTTCCTTCTTCACGCTGAAACGACTGAATTTGCGAAGACACACTCAAGTCTCAACACAGATGGTCTATTTTCATGTTCTGTGTGTTATGTTTCTTTTCTATAAAATTGTTTGTATGCTCTTTTAATTATGTGTCTTGAAAAAAGGAATGAATGTCTTCTTTGTTTCTTTCTTATATAATTATGTCATTTATGATTCAGAAATACTCTAAAACATTTACAGGGCTATTTTGTCAAACTAAGCTATCCACCCGCTAAAATATTCCAAAACAATTTTAAGAGACCTTGTATACTTCATTTAATTTAGAATGAGAAACCACAATAGCATTATATTGCGTCTGGTCAACTATTTCTTACCTAGCAAATAGTACAGTGCAATAGTTTGGCAGCCGCAAAATAAAATTGCTTTAATGCCACTTTATTTGCGTGTCGTTAATTGTTACTCTAGTACAAATTGTAAAGAGATTACAGTTCACGAGCCGCAATATAATGTTGTTGTGGTTTCTCATTCAAAATTAAATGAAGTATAGGTATGTATACTACGAACTTTTGCAAGGGTGTTCAGACAACCTAGCTATTATTATATAGTTAAAAGAGTTCCCAAAGAACACTTACAATATTCTACTCATCTCCATAGCAACAGACCACAGTAAAGATCCTCCCACATAACCCAACCTGAAACCATTGCAAAATATATCTTATCATCAAGCCATAAAGCCCAACAGAATTGCAATTAAATATAATGTTAAGGAATATGACCGGGTTGTGCGATAATAAGGCTTAATTCAATGCAGTAAGATCGGGGGGAATGCACCAAGTTTGCATTGCGCGGGGCAGTGTCCGGGGTGAACCGTGGTGTTGGGACGTTTTGAGTGTTGCCAGTTTGTGGGAAAATCTAGAAAGTTACGGAAAATGTGAGTTAAAAATACGCATTTTATGGTAATGAAAGAAAGAAATATAACAAACATACACATGGACTTCGTAGTAAGTGAACTAAGTAGTCTCTGCCTACCCCCGTGGGAAAAAGGCGTGACGGTAGGTATGTAGGTATACGGAGTTTACAAACGACAAGCAGAAAAAAGACGCAAAGCTTAAACACTAACAAACAAATATTTAAGTGCTTATATATAAACTAAATCTACCTAAGTTTGATAATGCAATGCAAGCCTCTTATACTTTTTAAATGAAGGTTAATTTATTGAATTATGCATTTCATAGAACGTCTTCGAACGGAAAGCAATAGCCTAGCCTTGCTAATCCGCGCCCACACGTAAAAGACTACTAGTGCAGTGCGACACATGCACATTCTGATGCAAAACAAACAAATCTCATTTTGTCAAAAAAATAATGTACCTTCAATTGACTTTCTTCTTTATTTTTATTTTTATAGCCTTTTTTATTCCGAATAAACTACAATTTTTTTTTACTTAGTAATAGTAAGTTTTTTATCAAGTGTGGCCTCCTCTGCAAATCTCCGTGGCATGAAAAGTGGGTGCCCGTTTTTTTAAATCGGTTTATTAATCTCATTTTAAAACACGTAGCAACTGGCAACACCGCTCGATAGGGCTGTCACGATTTAGCGTTTTGCTATTTGCGGAATAATGGTTGACGTTGACGCATAGCGCGCGCGCAGGATCATCCATACGTCAATTCTGACAGAGGAATGCAGCGGTTATACTTTATTACAGATGAGGTTAAACAAAATGACTTGAGTATAGTTACAAGATGTTTCGTAGCAAGTGGAACAAAGTAGTCTCTGCCTACCCCTATGGGAAAGAGGCGTGACTGTATGTATGTATGTCTTAAAATTATTCTAGAATATTTCTCTGACTTGCTGTTTCCCGCGACTTCGTCTGCGATAAATTCGCTTATCTAATCTAACTAATATTATAAATGCGAAAGTATGGATGGATGGATGGATGTTTGTTTGTTACTCAATCACGCCAGAATGGCCCAATGGATCTAGATGAAATTTGGCACATAGATAGAGAAAAGTCTGGAATAGCACATAGGCTACTTTTTATCCCGGAAAATTGCGTACCTAGTTCCCGCGGGATAGCGATAAACGAATTATTTGCAGACGAAGTCGCTGGCAACAGCTAGTCCTATTATATTTTGCGGCTGCCAAACTATTGCACTGTATTATTTGCTAGGTAAGAAATAGTTGACCAGACGCAATATAATGTATAATGTTATTGTGGTTTCTCATTCTAAAAAAATCGAAGTAGGTATAGTAGGAACATTTTGACACAACTTTACAAATGGAAGTTAATTCATACAATTGACATTTTTCTACGCATCAACGCATTATATTCGAATCTTATAAACATTATTATAATGTGAATGTAACCGGAATTTGACAATTGAGTAATTTGAGAAACAATGGCGGGTGAAAAGTAATTTACGAATCATCATGTTGTTGAGATGACCGTTTCTGTCATCATGTCATTTTGGACCGACTTTGGAAAAAGTAGGTAGGTGTTTTCGATTAGTTTGTTAAGACTTATAGCGGGCTTCACTTTGGAGAGAGACTTGAGTACATACACATGTCACGTTGCGAAATGAAGTACGACAATATTTGTTGATGGTGATTTATTTAATTTTAAAACATGAAGGCACCTAAAACAACAGGTACATATTAAAATAAAATTGTACATTATCTAATTTAATCTAACTAATATTATAAATGCGAAAGTATGGATGGATGGATGGATGGATGGATGTTTGTTTGTTACTCAATCACGCCAGAACGGTCCCACGGACCTGGATGAAATTCGGCACATAGATAGAGAAAAGTCTGGAATAGCACATAGGCTATTTTTTATCTCGGAAAATTGCGTAGTTCCCACGGGATAGCGATAAACGAATTTTTTGCAGACGAAGTCGCTGGCAACAGCTAGTTTTTTGTAAAACTAACAACAATGATAAATTTAGAAAGAATACTCACAAATGTGCCTTCAGCAAACACACATTCACAAACCAAGAAACACACACAGAAATGAAACTGTAGCGACACTAGCGCCACCTAGTTGACAGCTACATAATTACTGCGACGCACGGGTAGCTAGCGCCAACTCTAGTGACAGCTGTCACATTGTTCTACATCGCGCTAACGAAGTTTCTCAACACGGATGCATAAATACAACTTCCAACTATCTTCCTTCGGACTTCGGTCCCCAGGCATAACATCTGCCTGGAGAGAGATCTCTCTATTGGGGCACTCCCCCAAACTTAACTTTAACTTTAACTTTAAACTTGAAACAATAAAAATATTTTTCAAGCCAACACAACTGTGCCCAAGCAGTGCTGGGGCCTTACCATGACGTCCTAATTCCGACGCAGTTCAAGTTTTAGCTGTCACTTTTAGTATGAATCTGACAGCGAGCGAACCTAAACTGAAACGCATTAAGACGTCATGGTAAGGCCCCAGGAGAGCGAATAAATCAAAAACTGATGGATCGAAAAGACAGGAAATCACCTTCAATTTGAAATAAGAGCCGAATCGAATACATATATTTTCTTAAAAAAAGGAAAAAGTTAAGCCAAAAAGGAAAAAGTTTGTAACGAGCCAAGACCGCCTCGTTACACACACATACATAAATCACGTCTTTTCCCTTACGGGGTAGACAGAGCCTAAGGCAACAAGACCTACCACGGCGTTTAGCATGATTGTGGGCGTATAGGTGGAAAGAGGAATCAAAATAGTGATGGGTTGCTAGCCGCATCGCCTATAACATGATACCTAAGATTTACGCCCAATTCCCTCGATAAACGGGCGGCAGGAATTCTATGAATATGTAATTGTCTCTCTTGCTTGGCCTATTCAAGTATCAAACCCAAAAGAGTGAGTGAGAAAGCAAAACAAACCCGAACGGCATTCTAATAGCTGAGGGGTTGTATGTACGTGTATGCAGAACTACAAACAGTAAAAGACGTTACCAGCTTATAATAAAGCTATCAGAACAATCGATCAGTTACTCAAGAAGTTTCCTCGAAGATTCAATTGAGATTGCGCACGTAAAAAACTATTCTTATTCGTCATTTAATTGATCAACAGTCATTAAAAAGTCAGTTCAGTACACCTAACAGCGGCACTTGTTCGGGTTGCCAGAAAGAGATGCACGATGCTATTTTTGTAGTGAGCGACGGGTACGGAAGCAGTGTATTATCACAATAATTTTAGCTCTGAGGATTCTGAATTTAGAAAAAAGATTTTAATTGACAGAAAGAAAGCATTGAAAAGAATCCAACTGATTTCATTTCAAAGGCCGTAATTTTGTTACGTAATTCCAATTGTTTTTTTCAAGCGATATTAACTAAATTACTGAGTTACATCCAGTTATGTCAATGACCTTCATTTGACATTAGTCAGTTTCAATATAAAAGACATCAACGCGCTTCGCGATTTTGAGCTTCGGCAAAAGCTAAAAATGCATACAGTATTGAATCTAACAGAAGCTTAAGTAATAAGTAGAGTCAATATAATTAACATTACAGTTGAATGCATTAAAATTTACATAAATAACTGATTAACAAACAAGTAAACGAAGTGCAGCTCTCAAGAATTCAAGCAAATTACATTTACCTACATATTAAGTTTCAAACAATGACATCAGTTAATTTCTCGTCGTTACAGATAATCATCATCATAATCATATCTTTGACATTGAACATTCATTTTTGTGGGTATACGATAGAGACTTACCTAAAAGGAAACGTACTCGTAATATTAATAAAATTCCTTGAAATATTAAACCCCTTTTGGCAAACCGTAGTACAAAAGTAGGGCCACCATTTGTATTCATTGCCATAGTCTTATGGTCACGGTCTGGGTTTGACCACAGTTCATCGACTGGCATAGTTTCGAAGCTAACACGACTGCAGTTTCCTCTCTTGTCGATTCATGCATCTCTGTCCTGCGGAAGCAGTGAGAAAGGGACAAAATAAGTCGCGTCTAATTCACAATATTCCACATGCACCGCACGACTCTACGACAACATTACGAAAGACGCTAGTGAAACGAATGTATTCAATATTGAATTTTATTATTGCGGAACACGGCTGTGTTAAGAATAAACTGGCCGCAAGTATTATGGTTCGTCGTGAGCTCCAACCATTTTATGAAATGCGTTTTGTTATTTATGTGCAAATAGAATTGTAACTTTACGATACTAACTTTAAGGTTGCCTTTTAAATGAACTTTATTAAACAGCTGCAGGGCTAAGACGGTAATAGTGTATTGTTTTCGGTCAACTTTGAACCGTAAAAGGATTGCCTTATTTCATGGCGTCCGTTAGAAACCAAATTATAATTTCACTTGTCAAAAGTCAGTCCAGTCTACTGCGACCTTTAATCTTATTAGAATAACGCCGTTTATGATTTTGCGAAAAAAATGGATGGTAAAATTAAGTTTGTTTGGGTAGTTGGAAATTTTGATCCGGTTTTTTTCATAGAAAAAGTGTGGCCGATTGTTGCATAGCATACATAACAACTTGTTTTTGTTTGTTTTACCATAATTATTTGCACAGTTATATCAGTACTTTTGCTAGTAATATTAAGTAACGGTGAAGCGACAGGTTTGGATTTTTGATTAGTTTTGATGATCCGTTAGATTTTTTCGGTGGTGATTTAATAATCACGCGTCGATTGATTATTTCTTAGTAAAATAGTAGCCGTAGTACCTGGTCTGCGAACAGACGGCCGTGGGTTCGAGTTGACCTCTTAGTGATAAATTACATTGGAAACGTGCATATTGAAGCTATTAAACAATTCAATGGTGTAGGGAATACAGCTGAAGCCCTCTTCATCAGAGGTGGGTGAGGCCTGTGTCCAGCAGACCGGGGCAGTGATAAGGCGAGAATTTTTATTGTTATTGTACTTACTAGCTGTTTCCTGCGACTCCGTTTTCGAAGAATTTGTTTATAGTTTGTTTGTAGTTGTTAGTTTATTTGTTAGTAGTTCCGCGGGGAACTACGCAATTTTCCGCGATAAAACGTAGCCTGTGTGTGATTTAGATCTGTTCAGTCGTTCTGGCTTGAAAGAGCCATAAATACCCATACTTCTATACTTCCTCACTAACTTTCGCTTCTATTAGTGATGATATTAGTGATGCTATTCTAGACTTTTCTCTATCTATGTGCCGAATTTCATTTAGATTTGTATTCTAGCGTGATTGAGTAACAAACAAACATCCATCCATCCATACTTTCGCATTTATAATATTAGTTAGATTAGATAGCCTACCTGACCTACTTGAACTTTGACTTTTGTCAAAAACGTGTCAAGTAAAAAGTAATTGAGTCACCTGTCAGTTACATGTTGAAATACAGAGATAATCATATTATTAAAAGAAGAAGAAGAAGAGATAATCTTTCGAAGCTACCAGGAATTCAGATTGCACACAATGGCTCTATCAAACCCGATCACGCTTCCGCCCAATGATATTCTTCCGCCGTACAACTGGCTTAAAGACGCCAAAGTCTTCAACAAAAAGTACGAGCACGTTCCGTACTCGTGGATCGTCGAAAACGCTGATGTAATCGTTCTCCTCTTCACATCTAAAGGAGTAGACAGAGACGGCATACTCGATAAATTCTGCGAGATCTACGAAAACGTCAAATACGTCAATATGCCTATAGAAGTCGTCTACATCCCCATGGACGAAAACTCCAAAGACATGTGGGTATGCTACGAACAGCAAGCGAACTGGTTTACTCTGCGCATTGATGATCCCCTGGTACTCACACTTCAATACATGTATGAAATAACTTCTATACCTCATATAATAGTGCAAAAACCGGACGGCACCATCATTTCTACCCATGGCATTCTAGATTTGGAGGAATATGGTAAAAATGCTGTCATAACTTGGATGTCCACATCCGCTTCTATGACAACTGGTAGGAGAATGAGTAAGGATGCAAACGTATATGGGAATAAATGGAGCTTTTTGAACCGTGGGCTAAATAGCAAGAAGGAGTATCAAGGTAGGTTTTCTACTGGACCAACAATTCCTTCGCCGCGGAGCCCGCGGGTTACAATAGCAAAGAAACATGAAGAAGCGCCGCAGGATAAGCCTCCTACTGCGTCATGAGTGCCTGGTACCGCGTTGGGATTTTAAAGAACTTTATATCAAAGAAACTTTAATAAATAAAGAAATGAATTGTGGTTTCTCTTAGGTTCGTTGAAATATAAATATTTCGAAACATAAATCATTTCATTTTCTGAAGAGATCATTACTAAAGCTAGATATTATCGGCCTCAGCGAGATGTCAATAAGATTAATTGATAGATACAATTTCGTCATTTATGTGAACAAGATCCCAGATATTACATAAAGTTTAGTCTACAGGTACGTATATTTTAATAGTTTCTAGCTAGTACGATTAGGTTGCACGTCCATATAGTTATGAGCGACGTAGAATAAAAAATTGTTTTTATTTGACAAACTTCCATACATCACTCCTCAGAAAGTCGCGGTTTTTCATGTGACAGCTGGATTCTGGGTCTCCTCTCTGCTAGAGTGTATAATATGTATCTTATCTTGGCCTAAGCCATAACCATAAGTTTGTACTAGTCTTTATTCCGTCAAGACTTTCCAGTTATTACTTTTTATAATGAGTAGTTCTACAAGATGACTTCCTTTGGCGCAATCGTCTCGAATCTTTAATAGTACATTATCCAACGCCTTCCACGTATCGGCTGGAATTACACCATCGTAATAAAAGCAGCTTTACTGAATTTGGTATAAGCGACCGGTTTTTGTAGCAGGTGGTTTATTTTTTCTTTAGAGCATCGACAGAACTATAGGTAGTATTGAGTAAGGATTCTATGCAGTGTGGGTAACTGATGATTGAGGTGTTGTAGTTTTATCGTTGTCTTCATTTTTGCCCCACGTTTTTTGTACCCGGTCATTTCACGGTATTTGACAAATCGTTATTATCTGCTAATTAATTCGTAAACTTTTTAAACACACACACACACATTTCCACTTCCTGGCCAGGGGAAGACGTGAAATTGTGGACACACCTCGGGCGGTGATAAAGAAAGCCTCAGGCCGCATGTTTATCGCCCTCGCCTTTGGCTCGTGCGTCAAGTTCCTGCGATCCGAGACATTCTTTGTTTCACCATACTCGGAATGTAAATTAGCTAATAGTTAGTAGCCAAATTAAATTTTCTTGAAAGTATTTTAATATTATGATTATGAAATTATGGACCATGGGGAAGTTTTGAAAAAGGTCCTTACCATGACGTCTTAATGCGATTCAGTTTAGGTCCGCTCGCTGTCAGATTCATACTAAAAGTGACAGCTAAAACTTGAACTGAGTCGGAATTAGGACGTCATGGTAAGGCCGCAGGTCAAGAGTACCCGAAACCGACGAGCATGTATGAAGAGAATGATGAATGTGGATGACGCGAAAGAGTTGTCAGGATTGTAGCAAGTGGCACAAAGTAGTCTTACTCGTAGTGTTTCACCACCATGTTCCAGTTGTCTATGATGACGTCTCTGTCTGTTTCGTAGTAATAAATAGAGACGGAATCATAGATAACTGACACTTAAAATAACTGAAACTTAACAGAGACTGCTGAAACAGGGCCTCAGCCCACCCCTATGGAAAAGAGACGTGACGGTATACATTATATGTAAATTATGGAATTACATGTTCAGTGCCATCTGTTATTGAGTAGCAGCAACTAAATTTTCTTTGTTCTTTTTTCAGTTAACTGCTTTCTTGTTACTTGTCACTACATAGTATAAAACATAGTCACTTTCCGCTGTCTGTTTGTCTGTCTGTCCCTATGTGTGCAATCTTTAAAAATACGCAACGGATTTTGATGCATTTTTTTTAATAGATAGAGTGATTCAAGAGAAAGGTTTATAATGTATAATTTACGCAAACGAAGTCGCGGACAGAAACTAGTTTTCAAATAAATCTTATCTTGACTTAGACGAGAACTATAAGCCATAGGGGAATAATAAGTCGTCTTACGAAGTAAGTACTTAAAGCTTTTTAACGACGTCCTTAATGGATGACGTCACATTAAATATGCAATGTTATGGGCCTATGTATAGCTTATAGTGAAAAGCTATCACACAACGCACAAATGAACGAGTACAGACAAGACAAATCACTTGAATAGAAATAGAACCGACACGGAAATTCACTGATGCCAACTTAGCGCTTTCGGCGCTAAATCTAACGCTTTTTTGGCTGTGTTAACTCCCAACAAAATTATATAGCGCTTAGCGCCCAATCTAGCGCCTATTCTACCCAGCAGTAAAGCCAGGAAATTGTACAAAAAGAACAAGATTCTGACGATGTAGAAGACTGGCTACTAAGTTTTTCGATTATCTTTTTATGTAATTTTTAATTAAAAGAAATAATCACCTAATCTTTCAATTGTTTTTTAAATTCAGCGCTTTTTTTCGAAAAATATCCAAATTTAGCGCTTTTTTTAAATCAATTCAGCGCGTCTTTTTAAAGAGTGTTGGCAACACTGCGGAAATTATTAGACGCTCAAAATATTTGTCATGGTTTTAAACTTCGCGATTTTCACACATAAGAAAAACGGGACTTCAGTCCTCTCGAGACATGGATGCAAAGTCGCCTCCGAAACGTCGAGGTAAAAGCGCCTTAGCCATCTGTTTCCTCTGTGGCATTCCACGGATGACAATGCCGCGCGAAACGGTCGTAAAAGTATGGCGTCGTGATCGCGCATGCGCCCAGCAAATGATATTCCTGGCCATACCCGGGGACAGACGTGTGAATAGGTACCAGGAATGTGAGGAACCTGTTGGACCGCGGATAGGTTTTGTTTTTGATTTTTAGAAAAATCCTGCAATACTTTAGAATACAAAGTGTAAAGGTATAGTGCTTTAATTGAAAGAAAACTTCAGTAGGTATGCGTGGCATCAAGTATATCCGAAGGCAAGCCGAAGGGAACTTAACTAGCCTTTTCCTCTAATTCTGGTCAATAATTTGCCCTCTAATATATATTGATAGTGGTCTTGCTCGGGAGATAGGTAAGAGGATTAAAAGTCTGTTACTCCCATGATGGTTGTATATTGAATGCCAATAATCGAATACATAATTACTTAATGCTAACTTAAGCCTATGTCAATAACACTATGTCGAATGCAGAGTAAGCAATGCGCTGCCCTAATTGCAGCGTTATTTGCAATAACAATTACAAATCACAGCCCAACTGCCTTAAAATAACAAAGCCGGTGGGAATCGAGTTCTATGGACGCCACGCCACTGGTACCTACACAAGCAAGATTATTGAACAATAGTGTTTCTTTAATCTGGTGATCCAGCCAGGATCGTCTCCGCAGGGCAGGAGGGAACTCTTCAACGGTTAGTCCGATTGACTTGAAATTTGGTTCACATTATTAAGACGTATGGAAAGCTTGTATCTAAAATGAAATGTTTAGGTTAGGTTATTTCTTTTATCATGCGGCAGACCGGTGCGAGCTACCCCGTCCACCACTAGCGTGTTCAGTATATCGTTAACTAACTAGGCGTTCATAACATTCCAGGAGCTGTTCGTCCCGATCAACACGAAGGGCGAGCTTTACGAGGTGTGCCCCGAGGAGCTGTCTCCTGCGGAATGGGACGCGACCGAGCCCACCTCCCCCCCTCCCGCGGAGGCGGCGGCCCGCGCACACCGCCTGCCGCACCTGCTGAACCTGTGGCGGCTGCCGGCCAGAGTGCGTCTGCTGGCTGGCACCGTGCCTATTGAAATGGCGCATGACGTTGGAGGTAAGCCGCTACAGCTTCTGTTGTCCTGGTACCTCGATAATAGATCCGTATCTTGACTCGACATGTAATTTAATGTTGCTCTGAATAGTATAAACTTAACACTGTACACGTACTTTCCAGATGACCTGTTGCTGCGGGCAGCGACGACGGAGCCAGTGCTGGTGATGTGCACGCTGCCGGAGCCGACGTCGGCCAGCCCCGGCAAGGCGTCGGACCGGCACGAGTCCCTGCAGCTGCTGCCCCTGGGCTGCGGCGCGAGGCTGCGGCGCACGCAGCTCGGCTTCGACTCTGAAAAGCGCATGTTCCTCTCCGCGCGCCTCCAAAAAGCTCTCACCTTCTGTCAACTTAACGTTGACAACTGGATCAGGCAGATCTCATACGCCAATTCGACGGTTATCGGCAAAAAAACCGCCGAGGACCTCATCCGGGACAACGAGCCGGTCAAGTTCGAGAAAGAGCGCAAGTTCACGCTCCAGGGACTCAAGATCGACACTTCGCGCCTGTTCGGCAAGAGCGAGAAGGCGCTGAAGGACATGCCGGACGAGACCGAAGGCTCGATCATATTTTTAAGTAAAAACGAACTCGAGCACATGAACTACGACGTGTACAGCGACGACGAGGGCAAGGAAGAGAAAAACGACGAGAAGACCGAGGAACAGTTCTCTAACGACAAGATGCTCGTGTTCCGGGAGGACTCGGCGCAAAAGAAAAACAAATGGTTCAAGAATCTGAAACTCTTAAAGAGCACGGAGAAGCTCACGGATGAGAAAATAACAACCATAGAGAACAAAGAAAGATACAGAGATATCAAGGACCCGTTTGATCCTCTCGGAGAGAAACACAGCTCGATAGAGAGGTACCAGGACATGGCGAAGCTCATAGAAGACAGATTCCGCGCTTCGAGAAAGAACGATGGGACCGCCGAGAAAACCCACTCGTATAAGAGTCTGACGACGTCCTCGTCCGACATGGGCACGAGTCAGTGCAGCTCTAACCCTAAAAAACCGATCTTGACGAAATCAGTGTCCGTACAGACAGGGATACCAGACAGTCCTTACACCGAGGACAGCGGCATCAACATGAAGCACGGACGCAAGAACCTGAGCGTGGACCAGATCAACTACTGCGGCTCCATGGAGAGCGACGCGAGCTCCGGCAGGAAACTAAAATCACTGGACGAAAATATGCTCAAGAAATCTTCTGCTACAAAATCATCAACCAATCTAGAACGAAGACAGAGGATACAACCAGACTTGATACCAGAAAAGGTTATAGCTAAATCCGAATCATACAATCAAATTCAAAGTTGTGAGGACATCAACATGTTTGGAGCGGGCTCCCTCTACAACGATAGTGAATTTGAAATTAATTCAAAACAGCATTCTTTTATAACAGAGAAGCTGTGCTCTGAATTCCATGTTAAAACCAAAAAAGTACTTAGCAAATCGACGTCTAATCTACTTCATCCTAAGAAAGCCACGGACAAGAAAGAAGGTAGCAACAGCAACAGTATGCCGACTAAAACTGAACGCGCTACCGAAAGTGACAAGCTCAATTTTAGGAAAAAAATTGACAAACCCAGAGCTCCTACTCCTAAACTTGAATTTGACGACGAACTTGTCCCAATTGATATTTCAGAGGAGGAACCGCAATCTCTAATCAAACTGAGAAGATCAATATCTTCGATACAGAAAAGAAAATTGCCGGTCATTGAAGATTTGCCGTACGGCCAGGTCGCTGATGCAGTCCATATGGAAGAGGAGACAGTAGACTCCGATGCTAGTTCTGATAATATTTACGCAGAAATATGCACTCCAAATGGTAACAAGACCAGTGAAGATGAAACCTACGATAATAACATAGACGTGCTAGCCAACGATCCTGTCATATGCAATGTTAAGAAGGAAGTTATCATTCGCAACGACGAGAGAGCGCGGCAGATGATCGAGAACCAAGAGAACCCGTTCCGACATATTGAAGTGGTAGTTATAGAGAAAACTACCGATTTCAATTTAGACAATTCGAGTTTGGCTTCAAGTGATTTAGACGACTTGGGTAGCAAAAACGATGTGTCAATAGCTATAGATTCGTGGGAGCGGGACAAACGTGTTGTCGATCATTCTGATTCAAAGATACACGCGATAAGGTTAGAAATAACCAGTAACATGGACGATTATCCTCAAGAGGTCGACCATAGTTTCGAGAGAACGGAGATTCGTCTAAGCAAGAATAATTCCTTAAGTTTTAGCAACAGCATACATTTGAATGGTACATATCCCAACGAGGCCATTTACGATACTTTAAAGTAAGTTAAGTTGTGATTACATATATATGGGTGACATTTCAATAGTAGTTTCGTGATTGTAGTGAGTTTACTTGTACCGGGAGCGCATGACCTTAGAAGACGTATTACACAGTAATTCATGTTGCCATAGGAAAATGTTGTTTTGATTTTAAGTATGGCAATAAGGTTGCATTACCAATGTTTATTTCTAATCATAGGAACTCCTGGTCGTAACAACTCTTTTCTTATTGAGTTATGTTTAGAATGAGCTACTGAAATGTCTAAGGAGCACTGGGAAAATGCCGAGTTTAGTCATTCTAATAGTAATTTTTAATGCAGTAAAATATTACCAATTTTACTTTAGCGATTCAAAAATAAGCAAATTTTAAGTAAGTACACTACAAGATTACAAGAATTATTGTTTTTTTTCCTGTACATATTTGCGTGACATTTTTGTTAATGTTGCCAGCCTTGTTTGGATTTGAGCCTTTTCGCCAGAATAGGCTAAAATACCTTTCAAATTGTAGTTCGAATAATCCAGTGTAAATGTTTCAATAAGGCCATATTTTAGTTGCTAACAAGCAGTTGCGCAGCAATGAATTAAAATACAGTAAAACGCTCTTACTGCCACTCAACTCGGAGACATAATAATAAAGCTTATCAACCACAAATATGTCAAACGGCAGCTGAAAGAGCAGCGTAGTACCTAGTACCAAATAGTACGATAAAATCAGAGTACGCCAGAATCAGGATTTGACGTGACATTACTTTATTCGACTCTAAACTCGACCTACGCAAAATAGTAGGAGAAATTAAAATGTTAGAACATGCCAACAAACAATTGTAATATGAAAATTTTTAGTTCCTCTATCATCCGTTTTCTACGCAATGTCTTTGATATGAGTGAAGCACTAAATGTATCTGATAAAAAGGCAAACTACCCCATTTCACGTAGACACTAGCGCCATCTATTAGTAAGCCGGAGAAAACAATAACGAATTATCATATATCTAAAAAAATGTAAGAAATATATTCCTACACATGAATTGGTGCTATATTTTGGTGCTCAAATTTAATTAAGGAATACCCACAATTAGTCCTAAGTCCACATATCACATGACAATGTAAATTAATTTGTACCATATAGTTGTAACATTATTGTATGATAAAAAATTTAAGCTCTCGAATGTTAGATAGTAGATACCTAATCGTGAAATATAAAAATAAGTGAGGAAAATGTTGTATTTTTATTTATAATGTTATCTTTGTCATCTATTCATTATGCGCTCTTGTGCTGGCCGTGCAGTCCAAAGATTTTTACAAGGAATTATTTAAAACATGATCATCATCACAGTTAATGTTAGGGTTTCCACTTTTCCTTGCACCATTTCAACGCAAATTGTAGTCCACATAACTTCAAGTAACTTTTATATTTAGAACATTAAGGTGACCCACTTGGTCGTTTGGCTTCCTTGTCGTATAAAAAAAACATCTTTAGGTAGTTTTGATACTTGTGAGCGTTCATAGGTAAGGGATGGAGTAAAACAACGATTGTAAGAGACAAATATACTGTATTTATTCAAATAAATTACAATTAAAAATATAACTGCCGAGTCTCTGGTTTCCTAGTGGCAGGAAATAATTTCATTCGACGTCGGACCATTTCATAAAACCAGTTCATTTAAAACACTTAATCGCCTGCTTTGTGCGTCAAATTAATTAAAAAAAAAAAGGAATGAATTCGTCGAACATTCATACACTAATGATTTAATTTTTTTACAATATACAAGAATATAGTTCGTACATATTTCAAGGTTGAGATTATATGTATTAAAACTGCGCTTACTTACTGAAGAATAATCATCAATAGCGGTATAGAGGTGACACTCCCTTACATTACACGTTAGAAATTGCACAGTAGATTAAGTTGTTAGGGGTGCCAACGCAGGGTTGGCAACCGCTCAAAAAAAAGTGGTACCCCTACACTATCGTTTATTATTCTTATAAAGTTATAACTTAACAATAAGTGATGCAACTTTGGAAGTCACACAGAGAGACGCGCAGTCGTAAAGTTTGCACACACTGCAACAACAGTGTGTACAAGTTTTACCATTCATATCACATTAACTATGGTTCAGTGGCTTGAGCAGTTTCTAAGTTAACGGACACTGAATATTTCGCAAATTATTTAACTTACGTAATATCCAGTGACCGCGTAACCTACTTAACAATTGAAATTGGAAAGGATGAGATAAAAAATGGAATGATTAAGTCATGAAGCACCTTCAAAAACTGTACACTTTAAATTAGTCGAAATAAAACTCATTCTAAAAAGAAATGTGCCTTTGTAAAGGCTATATGGGCGGCTTGGGATGTTACAAGTCGCTAGATGTCACAGAATAGTTCCTTAAACAACAAAGAATCTCAAAAGGCACCACTGTATTACTAAAGTGCAACACTAGCGCTGCCAATACGGTTGGAATTGGAACTAAAAGCACCTAAGTACAAACAGTGACAGTAGGGTACGAAAATTCCAACGTTTTAGTAAAAACACGTACCCTGAAATAACAACTAGATTAAGAGTGAGCGGATTTGAAACCGCTCAAGCCACGGGTGGGTTGGTGTCTAGGCCAATCGGATTGACTGGATGATCTGGAATATAGCGGATCCGCACACTACGAAGATGAAGAGAGCTAGCAGCCAGGGAGCCACCGGGTATTGGTCTTCCTTTTCCTGGAAAAGAGGGTACAAATTGGTGAGATAATAAGATTGTACACCACTAAAGCTTATCTTTGTGTATTGGAGAACAATAAAGAAGATCTAGTTCCTCAATAGGTTATTTCGAATGTAGTTTGTACTCCAGTACCGCTAGGCTTAAATTTAACTGAGTTGGTCATGTCTGCCGCATGAACCCAGAGCGATGGGCTTTAATCGCTATCCGTTGGGTTCAGCATGATAGCCATCAAAGAGTAGGCAGACCAAAAAGATGTTTCTTGAGTTGGATTTATGTTAAATGTGAATTTAGAATACTTATTGATGCATTCGTAATAAAGTATAACATAAAAAAGAAAATTATTATATACAAATATATAGACACAAATTTCGATTGGGTCAAACCAATCAATGATTATGATAAAATTAAGCAGTCCCGAACATTATTTTAGTTTTAAGATTGTTTTGATCTTAATATCAGATGATTAGCATGATTGCAAAAGTAAACATCCATTATGGCAGTCAGTATGTTACTATACTATGTGTTACCGCTATAATTTGATACAGACTATACTTCATTTAATTTAGAATGAGAAACAATAACATTATATTGCGTCTGGTCAACTATTTCTTACCCAGCAAATAGTACAGGGCAATAATTTGGCAGCCACAAAATAAAATTGTTTTTTTATTTGTGTGTCGTCAATTGTTACTCTAGTACAAATTGTAAAGAGATTACAGTTCACGAGCCGCAATATAATGTTGTTGTGGTTTCTCTTTCTAAATTAAATTAAGTATAGACTTATTTATAACCAGACATCAAATGATTGTACAATCCTTATAAGTACCTATTTAAACCAAATCGAAACCTGAACATAACATTAAAATCGTAATATGCGCAGTTTATCCAATAATAACAGTGGCAGATTTGCAAAAAAACATCCAAACACTATACTTATAAAGGTGATATTAAAATGTAATATTTCTTCAATGTCACAGGTGGTTGATAACAAAGCACGAGTTAAATTAAATATATTACTTTTCGCGTGTTTACATATCATTAAAATATCAATATGATAAAACATTTTCAATATTGCACGCTTACTTTGCAAGCCTCACGTTTATGGGCATTGCGTAGTTGCAAAACAAACGTTGTGCAGATTGTTATAAGGATGTTTTCGGAACTGCGTCATTAGGTAAGATAAGACGTTGAGAAAGTAAACTAAAATACTAAATGTAGCCTCATACTACTCATATTATAGATACGTCTCAATATCTACACTGAGTATTGGAGGGGAACCCATATTCATTTGGGATAGATGGGATTTCTTGTCTCCTTGCTATGGTTACATTTTACTAGATGGCTCGACAGGTTAACAATAAGTTTAAAATTTGACAGTCATGCATTTTTGTGGTTGTTATAAGTATGCCAGTTAGTATAATATGACACATTTCTTCTAACAAACTACTGCTTTTGTCCTCTCGCTGACAGGATAGAATAATAAGAAATTATTGAGCTACCCATAAAGAAGTGGATTAAGGTCCCATCTGTGATCTAGCCTAACTAGTCAGGGCCTCCTCGAGGTCAGAGACAACATAGTCATTCCACTGCTGGTAATGCAGCTGCCTAGCCGCAATGATAATCACTACCAGCAGATAGTGACCTAATTGCGTGTTTGGCTTCCATGTTTTGTAACAAAAAGTTGGTAGGTAGTGATTTGTAACCAACCAATAGCGTCTATAGGCTGTGGCAATTGTTTACGATTCATCCACAACATGCCTTATTGCCAGTAATGTTGCAAAAATATCCAATTAAAGCTTTCGTTGTGATAAAGTTGTTTATAGAAAAATATTACCAACCTTGGTGGTTTTGGGCACGTTGCCACGTTGGGTGATGTTTTTGCTGGCGATCTCGTTGGCAATACGCATTCTTTGTTTTGGTGCCATTTTGTTTGGTTATCAGGTATATTTGTCCTGCAATATGAAATAGGAAATGTTAGCGTTAAGATTGTGACAGTGTTGAAGATCAGCATCAAACAGTGTACGAGTTTTGGTGGAAAACAAGACCAAGTTAATTAATAATTGGTTCCTTTAGAGAATAAATCTTTCAGTGTGAAACAGTAAATGGTACTAATTGTTCTTAGTTACACCATCTAAAGTGTTGAAAACCAGACCTCTGTAAGTCTACCTACTAGGTACTAATAATTATTATTACCTATGACTGACTGACTTTAAGCCGTGGAACGTGATGGGTGGCAATGAACAACCAAACCAATTAACAACATAAGCAACTAATTTAACAAACAATAAGTTAAACTCATTTACCAAATTAAAATGTTATTATTACTGATTTAAATGTAGCATTTTCTAATTGCGAAATGTGTATAAACACCACGACAATATTAATTCCCCCAAAATTAGCTATAAACATGTAACTACGTCAACTAGGTATAACAAAAGTGGAATTACATGGGACAGTGGTATTTTCCCTAAAGATGAATCATAATTATTTTATGTGGAATTATAAGTGTTCAGTTTACTTTTAAGTTACATAAACTAGCACGAAATAATACATTTTAAAGATAAAGGACTACGATAAGTCGAAATGAGTTTAATGAGTGCAAGTATGTAATCAGTGGGAATTACAGATTACTGATGGCCTTTGAGATAATAGAATTCATTACTTACGAATAACAAAACCTCTTGTACCCGCAAATACGTTCTAGGAATCGTAAAGATGTAAAATTATAAGAAAAATACAAAAGACGTCATCAAAATTTTGTTTACCCAGATGTTAGAAAAAGTAACAAAGTACGGTTACCACGGGTCATTTAAGTGAATTGAGACATGGAAAAATAACATGAAAGGCACTTTCACGGTGTTAACGAGCAAGTCACAGCAAATCAACCGTTACTATCGGTAAAATATTCAAGATTTTTCGTCGGAGACGCGAATAACGTAAAACCCTCGACACTTTTGCGCACTTCAGTTTTGGAAACTACAAATTGTACTGGCACAAAAACACACATAAATAAACAAAAATACATGGTAATAAAATGTTTTATACTCACAATTAAATCCTAAAATTAAGTGTGCCGAAGCGCACAAGTCTCGCTTGTTTGACACGTATGTAAAAAGTGAAATGGAAATGTCAACACGTTGCCTTCGGACGTCACGAAGCGAGAAGCGTGAATAGACACGCGTCAGTTTGGTGTTACTCAACCGAAATAAGGTAAATGTAAATACATAAAACACAAAAATAATATTTTGCGATCAAATATTCACTGTTTTAAACATAGATTTAAGATTGAATTCTAATGACTTTACATGTGGTTTTACAAAGGGGTAATTGAATTGGTAATCAAATAAAATTATTTTTCAAAGGAACAGATGTCAGCGTCATCTAGTGATACAGATTTGAACTACGATTACAATTTGGTTTTAAGCGACATCTAGCAGCGAGTAGATAAACAATTTTAGTACGCTACTTGCCCAAAGATGGCACTAAAATCAAAACTAGTTACGACATCTAGTGGCAAAATGAAAAACCTTAAAGTTGCATTATTTTAAATATAGATGGCGTTGTTATCAAAGTAATAATTAACTCATATTATTTGCAATAGATGGCGCTTCTTTTTAATTTGTTAGGGGTTGAAGTTGAAGGTGATATTTTCGTGTTTTGTATTTTTTTTTCGAAGCATAGGAAATTGGAAAGGAAGAATGGCGTACATTTATAAAGAATACTTTTAAATAAATACCTGTTAAGTATCAGTCTTGATAGTGAAATTATATTGCGAACAAATTAAATGAAAAGCATCTCCAGTGCACAATTTCCAGCTAGGTAGGTATTTTGGTTGGTTACAACAAAAGAACAATTAACCTAGCATAAAATAAGTTAATGTAAGTATGTACTTACTATTTGTGCTTTTTGGTCCAAAGTTTCCTTTCGGTACCTACTTTACTACAAAATATCTATCCAGGTATATACTCAAGTCCGTCCCAAACATAAGAGGTAGATAGGTACGAGTATCTACCTATTATTTAGATACCAAGTCGAATCTATAATTCCACAAATCAATAGCCTGCCATTGATTGATCGTCCCGTTCCATCTCCTTCAAGACAACAATAAAATCTTTAACAAAGAACAGAGACAGACATAATTCCAAGGATGGCAAGGACATGACATTATACTAGCCAATCACGGCCCAAGATTATCCTTGAAGGGTGATCCTGGTTCTCTGATTGGTGGAAAGAGATAACGCCTCGCGCTCGGGACCGCCTACAATAGAATCCATTTAAATTTGAATATCAAAGGGAGAAACGTCAAATTGCGTCTGATAGAAATACCCCGGGCCTTCGTGGAAATTACTCTGAAGTGGATGAAAACATAATGAAGGCACAATGTTGTTTGTTCATGCGTCATGATTCATTTGTTTTATTTACACAGTTTACGTAAACATGTTTCGTGCACGAAAATAACAATGGCGGAATTAATTAGGCGCCTACACCTAGGTACATATAGGATAATAAACATGATTTTGCTCGTCGCACTTGGGGCATGTGAATTGGTCCAACCATTCATGAATGATTGAATTAAAATATCTATAAATAAGTGACTGCGTGATTGACAAACAATATTAGTAGGTATCTACTATCGAAACTACTATAATTAGCAACTTAAAATTTGGTAGACTCTCACTAATAGGTACTTACCTTGAATAAGTAGGTATCACCAGTTTACTGATAATAAAGGTCGAATTGACTGGTATAGTAGGCGGCAAATAAGTAAAGCGTGGAGGAGATATGCACAGTAGGTATTTATTTGCCGCCTACTATATAACCTTATTAAACTAAACGCAATAAAAGTTTTTAATGATTCACGGTTAAGTTAATTCGAAATATTATAAACGGGATGTGACCCGTGATCATGATGCATGCAACTGCGTCGAAATATCGGGAGCTCAATAAAGGTAATCGCGGTTCACATCCCGTTTATAATATTTCGAATAAACGCAATAACCTAACTAGGTTACCTATAGGTAGGTACTTAATCTTCGAAATTTAATGTCCGTTATTCAATCATTAGTTTTAGATTTAGTACCTAATTTAATTTTGTTCCGATCTCGTGGAAGTATCAAAATAAAAGGGAAGTAGGAAGGTACGAGTTGGTATTGTAAATCCAGGTTTTAAAACTAGATAGGTATCTATTTGTGTACACAATTTCATTCAAATTCGCCCAGCCTAAGATTGATTGAGCCATAAACGTGCAAATGCACAATATTTTGCATTTATGATATTAGTAAGATAGGATTGATTTAGCCCAAGGCCTCCAATTCCGAGAGGAGGCCAGTGCCCAATGCTCCACTGGATATACATATATTAGGATGGAGATGATGATGACGATGATTTATTGTTTTAAGGCCGACTGCCGCCAATCTTCGCAAAAACTGTCACTCCAGTTTACATTATTCCTAAAATAATATTTACAGTGGCCAGAAAGTAAAAGTTAGTCACCGCGGACGCTTTGAAATTCATTGTGCGACTGCAATAAGAACAAAAACTAAGTAGGTAATCTTAGAGAAAATTTTTGACTATAACAAGAGTTCTCTAAAACGTACCTGCACACTATTTTGCTAAAGGTACTTTTTTAATGCGCTGTTTTCTTAGCACGAGTATCTCGTATAGGTACTCAAAAAGAGGCACCAGCACAGATACCTACTGTTGTTCTAATTTCTAATTTAATTTAGGTAGGTACTGAATATAAATATTTTGTATTTTTTTTTCATTGTTGTAATCTACATTATGTAGCTATACAAATTGGCCTTTTAACTTGATATGATGCTTAATAAGATGTTGGTCAATTTCAAATTAAGTAAGTACCTACCTACCTAGAAGAATTTACTAACATACGTCTTTATCCTCTTGCTCGTTTGCCTTCCTATTCACATAAAAAAAAAAAAAGGTACGGGGTAGACACAGAGTCTAGGATAACAAGAGCTTGATTGCATTTAAGTACTAAAATTATTCCTTAATTCGTTACTTAGAGATACCAGAGAAGCTGATAGGTAAATAGTTCTATTAGGTATAAGAAGTGCAAATTTCTGAATATACCTAGTGTTTTTTGTTGAATTTTAACCTAAATGATAGTCAGATATACCTAAGGACTTATACAATGATTTAGCAACTCGTGACAGAAGAATTAAACAAATAGATAGGTTAATCATACACTTAACGTGGCCGTTAGGTCTAGTTACCTTAGGCTCTGTCTACCCTGTAAAGAATAAACACGTGATTACGTACCTACTGATCAAGAACTAGCAGAACCTTTCTAATAAAAAAAATCTATCAAGTGGTATAAGAATAGTAGAAAGAGATGCGGTAGAAAGAGATATTGACTGCGAATGTCATTGCGAGCGCATTGGACAACATGGGTACGGCTAGCTTATTACATAACTCGCTCGCAATCGTAATCGTGTTCATTTTGACAGTTCAGAGTTCACGTATGGGCGACAATTGGCATCGGAATCAGCTAGCTGTCACATTCATACAAGAACTGTCAAAATGTACGCGATGGCGATTGCGAACGAGTTAGACAATAAGCTAGCGGGTTTCTGAGGCAGTAGGCCCAGACACGGGGGTGTCGCTTCTACGGTATTTATTCTTGCGGACAGCGAAGCGGAAAAGCTTCTTAAAAGCACACGGGCGGAGATCGCAATCGTCACGACAAAGATTAAAGATTAACATCTGTAGTTGAATAGATAGGTCAATTATTTGTTGGAGCTTGCTGGCAGGTATATGTATACGGAACTCAGCTTCTGTGTCCCATATAGCTAGTGACACAGAAAGTGATAGCTCAAAGAGATGAAAATATCTCCTTGCCAGTTTCACTCTAAGACATTAAATAAATCTAAGCCGTAGAGTAGAACAGCAAAGGCTGTACCTACATTCCTTACAACCTAAAAGTAACTATTCAACTAAGCCTAATGTTCAGATAAGCATAAGCTATCTGGCTTAATAGCCAAAGTTTTTGTACGCCAACCGGCAAGACACAGTGCAACACTAAGAAATGTAACATCTCTGTATTTATGCAGCCATCACCTATGTTTCACAAATAAAACACTTTTGACTTTTTGACTTTGACTTTTGACTTTAAGTCAAAACAGTTGATAATCTTACCCTAGGTACTCTCCGTTATCTTTGCGCAGGTAAATATGAATTCTATTTGATAATTTGAAAGCCTTTTGTTTTAAAAAACAGAGAATAAAACACAAAAATACTTTTTCAAACCTTATAATTATACCTACACCTAAAATAAAATACAGAGAAAGCAATACCAAGGTTACCTATATCGATAAATATATGTCTACCCAGGTATATATATACATACTTAACAGACAGGAGCCTCGCGCTAAAACAAATCATGGGCAACATCCCGCATTTCATTTGAACAAATTCACAATTTTCGTTGGCAGATGCAGCCAAAATTGTGCAAGCTTAAAAAAATCCGGCATAAATTTTTCTAACCACAATGATCCGCGTAAACCATCACCACATCTCGCACATCGCCGGCTCACAATGCCGGTGCGTGTGGTCGCCACTCCCGCGCACGTCGGGCGTCGGGCAGAAACCGCGCAACACAACGGAAAAAATTAAGATTTAATACATTTTTGATGGACGAGATAAACGCTTTGGGATTTGCACGCATTTTGCGTGTTAACGTTTCGTTTATATGGGAAATGCACACACAAATCACCAGGGTGTCGATGACAGGCATATGACGTCAAGACAGTGTTTTTAATTGACAGAAGATTGTTAGCGACAATTACAAATTTATATAAAAGCATCCTATATGTGAATTTACGTCATAATGACGTCATGCGCCCAAAGTTACAGACCTGCAACTTACGTCCCCATCCCCTATAGGGTAGACGGCACCTAAGGCAACAAAACCTAAGGGCCCATTCAGCACGATTGTAGGTACAATTATAGGTGGGAAATGGTAATGGTGGGACTACTCATAAACCTACTTACTCACCGGTAAATCGCAAGCGATTAATTCGCGACCTAATTATGCTTCACACGGAGAATGATCTCAAAATGGTTATTCATAGGTAATGTTTTAAAGTTTTAAAATTAAATTTTGAATTCGGTCACAATATCCAATGCCATAGTAAATTGAGCTATCTCCTCTTTTAAGGCTTATGAAATTCGCATACATTTGAAGTATCTATAGGTAAGGTTCTACTCGACAACAATGTCGTTGAAAAATGGGTTATGTAAATTTTATATTTTAAGAAAGTATTATCAGGTACCGTACAGTTCCGTAACTTCGCCTGGTTTTTGACACTTTTTTGCGAATTCCTCTCAGATTTACACGTATTTTTGCTTGTTAAGATCAAAAAACTAATTAACCTATCTAGGGCCATAAATTACCATAATTCGCTAAGGGCTGGCTACAACTCTGCCTCTATAACGGATCACTGACTATCCCCCGCGGCCAAACCGGGGTGATGCCCGGGGCGGGGCGGATACGGGAGGTTAGGGTCCGGTATGGAGCCGGTCACAAGCCCGGATAAAAGAGGAGTGCACTGGTCGCGCTGACATATCGGCATCACACCGGTATAGCAGCGCGCCCCCAAACAAACCCCCAGGGTCAGTGGTGGGAGGACGTGCCGAAGACCCTCACAGCCGGCTGTGGGCAGCGGGGGGTAGGTGCGGATTGGGCTCGCAAGCGGACGAGGGGTGGGGGGGCAGGACCTGTGCGGTAAACGTATATCCTGTGCGGGAAGCCTGGGGGTGACACTAGCGACACACTTGGGCGGAACAAACGGGAGGACGGAGCCGGTGGGAAGGGGAAGGATGCAGGGAACGTAACCCCGGGGCCTCAGGAGCGGGGCCTCTGGAGGGGAAACGTAATGCTTCCGGATCCGGACTGTCGACACACAAGCGGCACAGGGGCTGCCCGTTTCCATGCTTGCGAGCCCACTCGGTACAATCGCTGCTGCGAACGACTATGCGCAGGGGAGGTGGCGCTCACTGCGTAGGAAAATGTAGCTGGGGGTGGCAAGGGAGCACTGCCACCTTCTTTAATTTTTCTTCCCACACAGAAAAGTATTAAGATGAACAACCAACACGTAGCGTCAACAATTCTTGTACAAAAACCTGCCAAGGCAGGAATAGAGGAGGGAATGGAGACAACTCCGGGATCGGGAGCGGGACCGAGCAAGACCCCCCCAGATGTCCAACTTGATATGGGAGACCTGAAGTTAGACGAGGAGATGCTGCTGAGTTCGCCTACGCCGGGGAACTCGGATGAACAGGCGGGATTCCAGAAATACCGCACTAAGGCGGAGAAGAGGAAGGCCTTTAGAGCGAGGAGGCTTAAGGAGAAGAGGGAGAACGCCGAGGCAAGGGAGAAAGCCACAACTGGGGACGACAGCAGGAAGTCCAAGAGGCAGAGCACGGAAGAGGGACAGTCGGGGAAGCCTCCACCGAAGCGCCAGGATCTGAAGGGGGCAGCGGCAGGGGGATTTCGGGGTGAGGCGAAAGCCTACCGAGATCTGGCTGTGGCTGTATACCGGGAGGATGGGGCTTCGGTGGATGAGGCCCTGGCGGTACTCATCCGTGAGGAGCTGACTCGGCTGATCGAGGTGGAAGTGGTGACCATCTGGGAGGGGGCTGAGGCGAGAGCTCTTCCCCAGTTTGCGACATCGGGGCTGGTGTCGGAAGGATTCTTCCTTGTGACACCAGGCTCGGTGGAGGCAAGGGATTGGCTCTTGAGGCAGTCCTTCGGGGTGCTCGGCGGACACCGGATCAGTGTGAGGAGGCTGGAGCAGACCAGGGTGCAGGTCTGGATCCCGGGTGTGCCCGGAACAAACAGGATTTTGGAAATGCTGGCGGTCCAAAATTTAGACAAGCCAGAACTCCTTGTGCGGGACTGGAACCTAGTGGGCCGAGAAGACCTTGAGAGGGGCACTAGACTGTGCTTCTCGGTGCCGACCGCGGTGGAGGAGGGGTGGGGGGATTCTAATCACAGGTCCCTCTACTTCGCAGCCACCAGGGTTCGAGCCAGGCTCATTAGGTCCCAGTCCTCGAGGGAGAAAAGACAGGTGGAGCAGAGAAGAGGAGAACCTACACCGGAACAGGAGGGGGAAAACCCGGAGTACACCAACTCAGAAGGAGAAGGAGGAGTGGGTGGAAAATAGGTGGATCCCTCCGAGTGAAGGTGTGGGGACGTGAACACTACACATTTACACAAACACAATGACACACACACATAACACAATAAACACACGCACAAACAAAAGAACACAAACGAAGATTTGCCAAGTAAACCTCCAGCATTGTAAGGATGCGATGTCCGAACTGGGACAACACGTTGCGAGGAATAGAGTTGAAATAGCACTGCTACAGGAACCATACGCATGGAAAAATCAAGTGGCAGGTCTGGGACATCTGGGGGGAGCTCTATACTACGAGAGGAACGGTGAGCGACCTCCCAGAACATGCATCTATGTAAGCAATAACGTAAGAAGTATGGGTTGCATAATGACCTTATGTTACAGAGATCTCGTGGTAGTGGAGTCCATCTTCACTGACGCGAGGGGGAGGAAGTCTAAAATGGCGCTGGCGTCCTGCTATCTGCCGAGTGAAGGCGAGGCTCCATCCAAGGAGCTGGAGGAAGTGGTACGGCGGTACAAAGGTAAGGGGATACCCCTGGTTGTTGGTTGTGATGCCAACGCGCACAATGAAGTGTGGGGGAGCACCGACACCAACATCAAGGGGGAAGCTTTGTTAGAATTTATAATAAGTAACGACCTGGATGTAATGAATGTGGGCAATGTGCCAACTTTTGTAACTAGGGCTAGAAGAGAGGTATTAGACATCACACTGGCATCGAGGGGTGCTAGTGAGAAGATTAGCGGTTGGAGGGTGGACACGGAGGATAGCATGTCCGACCATAGGAGGCTACTTTTCAACATAGACTACAAGGTAGAGAAAACAAAGACGAGAAACCCAAGAAAGACGGACTGGGCGAAATATGTAGAGGAACTAAGTAAAAATGCTACCATGACAGGGAAATACGAGAGTATACAAGACCTAGAAAAGGGGGCATTAAAACTGAAGACCAACATAATGGAGGCATTCCACAAAGCATGCCCGGAAAAGGAGATAAGATCCGCAAGTGGGCAGCCATGGTGGAATAAGGAGCTGCAAAAGCTGAGGAAAAGCACGAGAAAAGCAATGAGGATTGCTGTCAAGAAGAATGATAGCCTAAGCTGGGAGGCGTATAGGATTAATAGAAACAGGTACACCAGGGAAAGGACTCAGTCGAGCCTCAAATGCTGGAGGGCCTATACGGAGGAGATACAGAGTTACTCGGAAGGGGCAAGGTTGATGAAGATGATGGCAGGGGAGCGTACGTGCCAACTAGGCAGTCTAAGGGTGGGTGAGGACGTGATCACAGAACCAGACAAGGTTTTGGAGGTCATGCTCAACACACACTTCCCGGGCTGCGCAGGGGAAGGAACTGAGGTAGCAGAAGGAGCTGGAGGCCCGCAAGACTGGGAACCGGCCGAAGAGGTGGTAATAGAGGAAAGGATGGAGTGGGCAATAAGATCATTTGCCCCGTACAAGGCAGCGGGCCCGGATGGCGTTATACCGGCGCTTCTCCAAAAGGGCTACGAGTATATCAAGGACAGCCTGATAGCACTATACAAGGGCAGCATAGCTATGGGTCATATCCCGAAGGAATGGAGAGAGGTAAGGGTGATTTTTCTGCCTAAGCCAGGGAAGATATCATACCAGGATGCAAAAGCGTTCAGGAGTATAAGTCTATCATCATTCGTGCTGAAAACGCTGGAAAAAATGATAGACACATATGTGAGAGGCAAAATAGAAAACAGTACTAGTCCGCTACATGGCAACCAGCATGCCTATATGGCAGGGAAGTCGACCGAGACGGCGCTGCACAGTCTAACAGTGAGAGTGGAAAGGGCCCTAGCAGAAAAACAATACATGCTAGGATGCTTCTTCGATATAGAGGGGGCATTCGACAAGGCCACCTATTCTGCGGTCGAAGAAAGTCTGATGAGAGAGGGAATTAACCCGACGATAGGTAGATGGATCTCGAAGATGCTCAGAGGGAGAGCCATAATGGCTGAACTGGGGGGGGCCTCGAGGAGAATCATACCTGTGAGGGGTTTTCCGCAGGGAGGATGTCTCTCCCCTCTTATGTGGTGCCTACTGCTGGACTCTCTGATCAAAAAGTTGAATAAAGGAGGTATATATATGCAGGCGTACTCGGACGATGGAGTGATACTGGTACAGGGTTCGGTCCTTAACATTGTCAGTGTCGTGATGGAAAAGGGACTATCACAAACGATAGAATGGTGCAGGGAAAGAGGGCTAGGTCTGAATCCCACCAAGACAAAGCTGATGCTTTACACGAACAAAAGGAAGATAGGAGATATCCGGCCGATAAGAATTCAAGGGGAGGACCTGGAGATGGTGAAAGAAATAAAGTATCTGGGGGTAACAATAGACACAAACCTCAGATATAAGAGACACATAAAAGAACAAACGGCAAAGGTAATAAGGACACTGTGTCAATGCAGAAGGGCAGTGGGAAGGAAGTGGGGACTTAAACCACGGATGATAAACTGGATGTATAAGGCAGTAATACTACCAAGGCTGTTGTATGGTGCGGTGATATGGTGGCATAGGGCCCGCATCAAGGAGAACCAGAAGGAGCTGAGCAAGGTACAAAGACTGGCATGCCTCATGATAACAGGGGCCATGAGAACTACCCCCACACAGGCCATGGAGGTGTTGCTGGGTCTGAAGGCGTTACACCTTGAGATAGAAAAGAGGGCCATGGAGCAATGGCATAGAATGAGGGCATGCAAGGAATGGAAAGGTAACTTCATGGACAAGAGACATGCCCTCATACAGAAGGAGGCGACGCTGAAGCTAGGGATGTTGGTACATAACAACGATCTCATCAGAAAACAGAAGACCTTCGATAAGAAATATAGAATACACATTGGTAGCAGGGAAAACTGGAAGGTAGTTCTTGAACATCCAACAACAATATGTTTTACGGATGGCTCGAGGAAGAAAACGACGCAACTCGCGGGAGCGGGGGTCATAATACCTAAGATGAACGTACGGGAGGCTATACCGCTTGGGAGATATGCAAGTGTGTTCCAGGCTGAAATATGTGCGATAACGAAATGCGCGCAAATAATACAAGAACATCTGAAGTACGACGGTGGAATCGGAACAGTGGTTATATATTCCGATAGTCAGGCGGCCCTGAAAGCATTGAACAAACCAGCAGTTAGCTCATCACTGGTGAGTGAGTGCAGAAATGTACTCAATAGACTGGGTGAGAGTACGAAGGTAACGGCAGCCTGGGTCCCAGGACACCAGGGTGTGATAGGCAATGAGAAAGCGGATGAGCTAGCGAGAGAGGGAGCGGACAGGGAATTCATAGGCCCGGAACCGGTACTTCCAATCTCGGGAGATGTTACCAAGGGAGTCATCGACAAACTGAAGGAACAAGAAGCCAACAGAGAATGGAGCCAAACGGTAGGATGCAGACAATCGAAGATGATGCTGAAAGGTATAAATCGAAGAAGATCCAGGTACCTCCTGAATCTAGGTAAGAGTAGCTTAAGAACCCTAACTGGCATTATCACCGGCCATAATACACTGAATAGGCATCTAAGTATTATAGGGATAAAGGACGACCCCTCCTGTCCACACTGTGGGAAGGAGGAGACAAGCAAACACGTGCTCACCGAGTGTGTTATGTATGCGGCAGCGCGGCGAGATGCATTCGGGAGCGATGAGCTGAGGGAGGACGAGCTAGGGGATATCGAACTTAAAGACGTCCTTTCGTTCGGCAGGAGAATAAGGAGATTTGAGGAGAGTTGCTGTGTGGGAGCGCCGCTGGGACAGTAACCGGCGGCTCCAGCCAAGGGGAACTGGGCTGAATGATCGCAAAAGAGGATCGACAGCCCGCCTGACCCAGCAAGGCGTCCCCACCCATCATCATGATCATCATCATCAAGGGCTGGCTACAATTGGACTCCAAAGGTGGTAGGCGAAGTATAGGCAAAATGCCCTGTCTTCGCCTACATATGGTTGGGGCGTCAATTATTGACGAAATTTGAAATTGCCTCCAGCAATCTTATGCATTTTTAACGTGTATTTCGATTATGAGCCTTAACCATTCCAAAATAGGTCACATTTAAAAGAAAACGATGGTAGGCGAAGACAGGTACCAATCTGAAGCTAGTTTCATACATTTGCTGTATTTTCGATAGGGTTGTCAAAAATCACGCGTACTTACTCGACTCCAAAAAAAAGGGTAATGGTTTAGGCCTGATAAAAAATACAAATAAATTAGAAAATTGAGTAGGTATCTATTTTTTCTTATACTAAATCACAATCAGATTAGATAAGTCACATTGAATTCTGTGTTTCGCTTTATTTTCTGGATTTTTTTGTATTTTTGTTTCAATTCAAAAATATTTTGAAATTGATTTTAACGGGAAAACCTTAAAAATAATTCTTAAATTACTGGAAAAATATTGACAAAAGGAATTCTCCAATATTGATTGAGATTTTAAATATATCACACACTTTGATTGACAACCCTAGGCGAAGTATAGCTACAAGAGGGCCGGAAAATGACCTCAATTACATATTAATCGATTGCGACGTAAATATATAGCTTAGTTAAAAATTACTAAAACCATAAGAAAGAGCATTAGTTGTAGATTATAATACAAGAAAAAACTATCCTTTATCTCTTCTTAAGCTCTACTTACAGCAAAGTTCCGCAGAGGTAAAAAAAAACACGTGCTGCCACGTCAACGAAAAAACGGCACTGATCGTAAACGGCGTTAAGTTAGCCACAATTAATGCGAGAATATGGTCCAGCTTAAAAAACACTTTCTATTTAGCAATTTTGTGTGGAACCTGGCCTAAAAACTAGGCGGAAATTTCAACTTTTATGAAAATAGGCGAAGATAGGTATACTAGGCGAATAGACGGGGTTTTACGGTACCTACTTAATTTATTATTATTTTCTTTATTACTGCTCTTTGATCTCTAATCTGAACAAAAAAGAGGTAACTAGTTATAAGTACCTACTCGTATAGGTACTACGTATATTCTATCCGATTGCGTAATCTTACAAAGCGCTTATCCCCGCATGCCTACACTTAAATGCAAACGCAATAGTTTAAGTTTTTTCTTTACACAAAGGCACACTTTCATACAATTTCGATTTCAATGTCCTTTGAAGTGGACAATGTCGAGAACTGCTTTCGGGTGCAACAGCGCATGCGCGGTCAAGTGCGCCGCGGCGCGGGCGCAGCGCTCCACAACTTGCCATAATCTTGGCTTGAAATTAAATTTAAACATGTTTTGGTAGTCAGTAAGTCATACTAATACTAGTTTTAAGTCAATTGTTACTAACATCCTATGGATCAGTCTGGTCTGAAATAAACAATTTTTTTTTAAACATGAGGAATTTTATAGTAAGTAGATACTAGCCGCAGTTAAGGCCCATTTAGACACGTGCAAGAATTGCATGCAAGTTTCATTGCATTGCGGGTTGCCGAGGTAAACCGAATTCAACCGATCTGTCAAACTTTGCAATGTAACTATGGCATACAATTTTTGCGTGTATCTAAATGGGCCTTTAAGCATACTTGATATCAGCACAGTTTTAGATTAGTAGGTAATTACAGTTTCAGGTACCTATCTACCGTCGGCTGATTCAAGTATCAAACTCAAGAGTGAGTGAAATAGTATGCATGGTAAACCCGAATGTCGTTCTAGGAGCTCACGGACTGTACCAAATTAAACGTGGCGTAAACCTGGGAGACCATGCTATGAAAACACTGAAAAATTAGTTCTCCCAGAGATGAGAATTAGCTAGATCGGTTTCAAGCACGTCCCCAAAAATAGCAAAATAAATAAAAAATTTAGGTACAAGAAATTGGTCGTTTAAACATATTAGATACTATAGCTGTTGCCTGCGACTTTGTCTGCAAAGAATTCGTTTATTGCTATCCTGCGGGAATTTTCCGGGATTAAAAGTAGCCTATGTGCTATTCCAGACTTTTCTCTGTGTAGGTAGATGTGCCAAATTTCATCCAGATTCGTTGGGCCGTTCTGGCGTGATTGAGTAAAAAACAAACATCCATCAATATTAGTTAGATTTCGATAAACCGTATAACAAGCAGAGATAGATGATACAAGCAAAGTACGTATTTATACATATATGTATTAAGTACTGTGCTTACACATACAATTAAAAGCCACAAATTATCTACCCGTATCATAATGAAATCCAAAACAATATTGCAATATCGCCTTGCAGATTGCTACGGCAGTTCTGTGCCTTCTGTACCGGACCATTTCCTAACCTTAGCCCATCCATGGCCCATTCCAACCCCTGACAAAACGGTCCATTGTATTTGGCGCCAAGTCTTGCGTCATGCGCGCGCGCTTGTCTACACGAGATAATTGAGATGCTCCAATAATGGTGCTCCATGGGTCCTTCACGGCAAACTATGTGAAGTAAAAAGCAACTTGAATTTTTACAGTTGGCTGGCAATATTATAACTAACTACTTACTTACCAAGTTCGCAGTTAACTTTTTGAGAGATTTGTTTAGCCCAAGCCCTGAGAAAAGGCTTGGGGCCTTACCATGACGTCCTAATTCCGACTCGATTCAAGTTTTAGCTGTCACTTTTAGTATGAATCAGAAAGCGAGCGAACCTAAACGGAATCGCATTAAGACGTCATGGTAGTGCCCCTGTGTCCAGTAGTGGGATGAAAGTCGGCGTTCATTCAAATACAATGAGTTTGTTGCCGTTACACGCTGTTATTGGCACTGTCTTGCTTGAAGAAAGGCTAAACTTTGTTCTCTTGTCATACACTAGGCTCCACGACGTCCTTATAATTTTTTATGCTTGGGGACAAATAGTAGAATCTAGTGAATATCACCCAGTTTATCTACACCGAATGAGACGCATACGTACGCCAATCGACGAGGCGATCGAGTTTTGTTGTGTCAAAAGTTACCCTCTGAAGAGTCTCTGCCAGCACAGTATTTTCGTGAGGATCAAGATCCTATATTTCGTCCTATTGTTCATACCAAATTGTTATAGAAAGAGGCGCCACTGAACAAGCAGCCCCCCCAATTACCCCGGCGTACAAGTCTTACAAAAACTGCTTCATTGTATTTGGCGCCAAGCATGCGTCAAGCGCTCACGCACCTCTGCACAACATAATTGGGATCCTCCACCAATAATGGTGCCTAAAGTGTCCTTCACATAAAATCTTGAGGCATTGTATTTTATTTAAGACGTAATGCGATATCGTAGAATTGTCTACGTAACTCGATATCTCTGGTTGTTTGATTGCAATTGAATCTTGTTCAAGTGCTCTGATTTGATTTTATCGTCGTTATTTTTTTGGTGGTTCACAATTGTAAAGACTAATGTGGTTGCAATCGTCAAAGGTACCGAGACCGTAAGTATTTCTGTCATACCAAACTTCAGGTATATGCTTGACAACTAAGCATCAGTGCTTGCGTTGCTTTGTTCCGGCGTGGAGGGTTTGACAGACTGTGATATTACTGGCACAAGAGGTAATCTATCTTAGTCCTCTAGGCTAGCATCCTCTAGCGTTAGTCCATGGGTGGTGGTGCTCACTTACTATCAGGTGAACACTCGCTCGTTTTCCTTACTTGTCGTATAAAAAAAGCAAATAAAGCAATGTAAACTGGCGGCTGAGGATTTCCCGACTTGCTAAAACATTTTAGTTGTCATTAGTAGTAGTAGGCGGCTACATCCAACGCTATCCTATACTTCATTTAATTTAGAATGAGAAACCACAACAAAATTATAATGCGGCTCGTGAGCTGTAATCTCTTTACAATTTGTACTAGAGTAACAATTGACGACACACAAATAAAGTGACATTAAAACAATTTTATTTTGCGGCTGCCAAACTATTGCACTGTACTATTTGCTAGGTAAGAAATAGTTGACTAGACGCAATATAATGTTATTGTGGTTTCTCATTCTAAATTAAATGAAGTATAGACGGTTTAGCTCAGCGAATTTTCTGTAATAAGTAACTGGCAATAAATCCAATTGTTCCAGTCAGTGTTCCCTTCTCTGGAATTAATAAAATAACTAGCAACTCTTTAAATTTGCGGCGACTGCTAAATTTACTTATATGTAATTATCTAAACTGGCCCGGACGACCAGGGTAGCAGGGCGGGCAGGAGGTGTAACCTGATACCCCCCTCGACCCCCGGCCGGGGTAACGCGGAACGTATGCCCGCACTCGCTCAATACTCCCGGGATGGCCAGGGATGGTGGCATTGAAGATAGAACAAAAATGGATGATAATGTGTAAGGCATAACTAAAAAAAGGCATTGAAAATAAATCGAATCGTAACTGACTGTGTGAATCTGATAGTTAAAAAAATTGCTGGATAACTAAACGAGTAGTTAACGCTTATTTAACTATCGTTGACACTTTACTGACAGTACAAACAATAAAATAACTTATTTTTAATTTCATGTACACATACCCGATAAGATATCTTTCCTATTTCAGCGTGTTAGTATAATAAAGTATGTAGCGAGTATTAAACCTAAAGACAAACCAGATTAATTTAATTAGATTTATACCTACAACACCAACCCATCAGTTCTCCCAATGCACTACCCATCCCACACTCCTCAAACAAACTCAACTGAACGCTGCAACAAAACTCTAACACAAAAAACTTTTTTTTAAATCCGCCTGGTTCCATTCGGCAATGGCCGACGCAAGGTGCGGATCCCGTACAATCACTTACGCAATTGTTTAAACAATGCCAGTAATAAAATATCGGGTTACCCCCGAATTAAATGAGCATCCTCCATGCACGCCGTATAGGGGTGGCCGATGTGCATTTGTGCAGGAATAATGATGGTGGAAATTGATGGTTTGGCCGCGTTATTACAATTTGGGTTGTATGTACATAACCGAGGGTAAATTAGCTTTAGATAGAAACATTTACGTAGGTACGCGATACTTTTACTGTTTTAGCTGTTGAAATGTAACTAGAGGTAATCTAACTAATATTATAAATGCGAAAGTATGGATGGGTGGATGGATGGATGTTTGTTTGTTACTCAATCCCGCCAGAACGGCCCAACGGATCTGGATGAAATTCGGCATATAGATAGAGAAAAGTCTGGAATAGCACATAAGCTACTTTTTATCCCGAAAAATTGCGTAGTTCCCGCGGGATAATGATAAACGAATTCTTTGCAGACGAAGTAGTAAGTTATATAGGTATGGCGATAAGACTGGTTTCAACGTTTGTCTGGCGAGACCCTTTCTTCAGAACACATGATAGTTTTTAGATATTTAGATGAAGATACTAATATTAAATAGAAACAATCTCTTGCCCAAACCGTGGTTATCTAAACTATTAAGTAGGGTACCTACTTCCCGTTGACATAGAATTATGATATTTATGGAACTCACTATACGCGAGATCAACCTCGCACTTTACCTTTTTTTCTTTTCCTTTCTCCTTGGCCTGAGCCTTTTGCTTCCTGAGGCGTGGGCAAACAAACGCGAGCCTTCAAAACACGAGACATTGGCAGCGCCAATTTTTTCAGGCATTCCTGTCCCAATGTTTATCTTAATCCTGTCGCCCGGAGCCGGGGTATCCAGGCGCGGGTAGCAAATAGGACGGTAATCCGCTCACTCGGCCATGGAGGCTCCGTATACCTGCACTTGATTTCACTTTTACATTAAAAAATGACGTCTTGTTGCTAAAATAATGAATGATGCTTTGAAAGAAAAAAGCTTTTCAAATGAAGGATGTGATTCAAATAGGTAGGTACCTTTGATACGTAATTTATCCGTTTTATTCACAATCACAATCATTAAAAGGTCAGGGGCTTTACCATGACGTCCTAATTCCGCTCAGTTTAAGTTTTAGCTGTCACTTTTAGTACGAATCTGACAGCGAACGAACCTAAACTGAATCTGAATATTTTTTTTAGTATTTTTTATTTTTATGTTTTATTTTTTCTATTAAATTTTGTATTATGCTCTTTATAATTGTGTGTCATGCAAAAAGGAATAAATGTTTTCTTTCTATCTTTCTGTCTTTTTCCTAGTGGTAGTGGTGGTGGTGGTTTTTATTATTAAATAGGTAATTATAAGAAAATTTTAATAAGCTACCTACCTATTTTTATTTATTATTTATTTATCTATTAAGCTATTTTTACAAAATCATCTTATGTGTCTACTGTTAGGTAGGTATTATACAAAAGGAGATTTAGACTCTGTTGATACTATCCATATAAATTTTTGCTTAAAATATGTGGACTATAAAGCAGCAACTTTGGAACCAATACCTACTCCAGAGCTGCGCGCGCGCCGCGCGGCACTTGCCGGCGCATGCGCACCATTGTCGATATTGTCAACTTTATCGTAGACCTGCGAAAGTGTTTTTCTGTAAAAATGGGCGGACAACTGCAATGCGTTAATGTAGCGTGGATAAATATGTATTCGAGCGCAGGCATGTGTGTGGAGATTGTAATGATTGTCTTTTTGTCGATGTGCTGATAGTCCGCCTAAGCAAAGCAAGACTGTTCTAAAAAGTTTTTTTAGTTTAAAAAGTCCCTTGTCTACTTAATACCTACACAAAAACACACACACACTTTGATAGTTTTCAAAACTAACCTCATTTGTTTTGTCGATACATACATACACACATACGCATTATCACGTCTATATCCTTTACGGGGTAGACAGAGCGAGGTAACAAGACCTGAAGGCCACGAATACATTTTTTATTTTATTGCTATTATTTTAAGTATTTTTTGCTTTGTGCAATGTATCTCAGTGTTTGCCAATTGTATTTATTTTATGTTTATTTTGCGCAATAAAGAGTTTACATACATTTTACCTTTCTTAATTTAACACTCAAAACTCCACCTCCTTTGTATTTCCTTTTTTTTCCTCGAAAATTCAAACGGTTATCCAGCCAGTCATAATAAACTTGAAACGTGTCAGTTTGTGGGGCTTCCATCGGAACCCTTCCGGAGGCCCGAAACCATTGAGGAAGCACCTCCCCCTTTTGTTTTTTTGTTGGACAAATAAAAAGCTTAAGCGGTGTTTGTTTTAAAAAATAATAAACTCGAGAATGTCTAACTGTAATGCTTTTTAGGGGTTTCCTTTGAGATGTTTTTGGGGCGATATTTTTTGAAGAAAGTTTCAGAGTTAGGACCGTAGTTCTATTGTTTGTGCCATTATAAAGCCGAAATAGAAAACTTATCTGAGGCCTTACCATGACGTCCTAATTCCGACTCAGTTCAAATTTTAACTGTCACTTTTAGTATGAATCTGACAGCGAGCGGACCTAAACTGAAACGCATTAAGACATCATGGTAAGGCCCCTATTCTTTTTTTCAGGGTAAGTTTCCAAAAATACCTACTGGTCGGTAGATTAATGAACTAAAAAAATTAACCTCGCTACTCCGTTATTATATACTCGTGCAAGACAGCCATGCTTCAAGTTAAGTTTATTGTCCATTGAAACGGCCTTCCAAAAAGTAACGCCTGTTTTAATCAATTAGGTACTACTACTACTTACTTACTTGGTACTTAGGTATGTGTTCTAATTTTCAGTGTCGTTTAGAAATTAAATTTCTAACGGTAAAACCGTAAAAGTAAACATAAAAATTGAGAAATAAAAATTTCTTGATTCATTTGATATTTCCTATCATTTGAAAAACAGCGCCATCTCTCGTCCCTGGTGAGCAGTAGATGTTCCACGGGAGTTTGTAATTGTGTCGTACAGACACATCATTCAAATAGATGACGCTTCGCGACAAATAATCGCATAGTAACAAGGTCACGTGACAGTTGGTAATAGATAGAAAAATTCGAACGCTTACTCACCTGCTATGGGTGGTGTAGGGGTATAGCACGCGTCACGGAATGACGAGGACCCGGGTTCGATTCCCGGCCATAGCTTTACTTTTCGGATTTTTCTATGTGTTCTAATTTTCAGTGTCGTTTAGAAATTAAATTTCTAACGGTAAAACCGTAAAAGTAAACATAAAAATTGAGAAATAAAAATTTCTTGATTCATTTGATATTTCCTATCATTTGAAAAACAGCGCCATCTCTCGTCCCTGGTGAGCAGTAGATGTTCCACGGGAGTTTGTAATTGTGTCGTACAGACACATCATTCAAATAGATGACGCTTCGCGACAAATAATCGCATAGTAACAAGGTCACGTGACAGTTGGTAATAGATAGAAAAATTCGAACGCTTACTCACCTGCTATGGGTGGTGTAGGGGTATAGCACGCGTCACGGAATGACGAGGACCCGGGTTCGATTCCCGGCCATAGCTTTACTTTTCGGATTTTTCTATGTGTTCTAATTTTCAGTGTCGTTTAGAAATTAAATTTCTAACGGTAAAACCGTAAAAGTAAACATAAAAATTGAGAAATAAAAATTTCTTGATTCATTTGATATTTCCTATCATTTGAAAAACAGCGCCATCTCTCGTCCCTGGTGAGCAGTAGATGTTCCACGGGAGTTTGTAATTGTGTCGTACAGACACATCATTCAAATAGATGACGCTTCGCGACAAATAATCGCATAGTAACAAGGTCACGTGACAGTTGGTAATAGATAGAAAAATTCGAACGCTTACTCACCTGCTATGGGTGGTGTAGGGGTATAGCACGCGTCACGGAATGACGAGGACCCGGGTTCGATTCCCGGCCATAGCTTTACTTTTCGGATTTTTCTATGTGTTCTAATTTTCAGTGTCGTTTAGAAATTAAATTTCTAACGGTAAAACCGTAAAAGTAAACATAAAAATTGAGAAATAAAAATTTCTTGATTCATTTGATATTTCCTATCATTTGAAAAACAGCGCCATCTCTCGTCCCTGGTGAGCAGTAGATGTTCCACGGGAGTTTGTAATTGTGTCGTACAGACACATCATTCAAATAGATGACGCTTCGCGACAAATAATCGCATAGTAACAAGGTCACGTGACAGTTGGTAATAGATAGAAAAATTCGAACGCTTACTCACCTGCTATGGGTGGTGTAGGGGTATAGCACGCGTCACGGAATGACGAGGACCCGGGTTCGATTCCCGGCCATAGCTTTACTTTTCGGATTTTTCTATGTGTTCTAATTTTCAGTGTCGTTTAGAAATTAAATTTCTAACGGTAAAACCGTAAAAGTAAACATAAAAATTGAGAAATAAAAATTTCTTGATTCATTTGATATTTCCTATCATTTGAAAAACAGCGCCATCTCTCGTCCCTGGTGAGCAGTAGATGTTCCACGGGAGTTTGTAATTGTGTCGTACAGACACATCATTCAAATAGATGACGCTTCGCGACAAATAATCGCATAGTAACAAGGTCACGTGACAGTTGGTAATAGATAGAAAAATTCGAACGCTTACTCACCTGCTATGGGTGGTGTAGGGGTATAGCACGCGTCACGGAATGACGAGGACCCGGGTTCGATTCCCGGCCATAGCTTTACTTTTCGGATTTTTCTATGTGTTCTAATTTTCAGTGTCGTTTAGAAATTAAATTTCTAACGGTAAAACCGTAAAAGTAAACATAAAAATTGAGAAATAAAAATTTCTTGATTCATTTGATATTTCCTATCATTTGAAAAACAGCGCCATCTCTCGTCCCTGGTGAGCAGTAGATGTTCCACGGGAGTTTGTAATTGTGTCGTACAGACACATCATTCAAATAGATGACGCTTCGCGACAAATAATCGCATAGTAACAAGGTCACGTGACAGTTGGTAATAGATAGAAAAATTCGAACGCTTACTCACCTGCTATGGGTGGTGTAGGGGTATAGCACGCGTCACGGAATGACGAGGACCCGGGTTCGATTCCCGGCCATAGCTTTACTTTTCGGATTTTTCTATGTGTTCTAATTTTCAGTGTCGTTTAGAAATTAAATTTCTAACGGTAAAACCGTAAAAGTAAACATAAAAATTGAGAAATAAAAATTTCTTGATTCATTTGATATTTCCTATCATTTGAAAAACAGCGCCATCTCTCGTCCCTGGTGAGCAGTAGATGTTCCACGGGAGTTTGTAATTGTGTCGTACAGACACATCATTCAAATAGATGACGCTTCGCGACAAATAATCGCATAGTAACAAGGTCACGTGACAGTTGGTAATAGATAGAAAAATTCGAACGCTTACTCACCTGCTATGGGTGGTGTAGGGGTATAGCACGCGTCACGGAATGACGAGGACCCGGGTTCGATTCCCGGCCATAGCTTTACTTTTCGGATTTTTCTATGTGTTCTAATTTTCAGTGTCGTTTAGAAATTAAATTTCTAACGGTAAAACCGTAAAAGTAAACATAAAAATTGAGAAATAAAAATTTCTTGATTCATTTGATATTTCCTATCATTTGAAAAACAGCGCCATCTCTCGTCCCTGGTGAGCAGTAGATGTTCCACGGGAGTTTGTAATTGTGTCGTACAGACACATCATTCAAATAGATGACGCTTCGCGACAAATAATCGCATAGTAACAAGGTCACGTGACAGTTGGTAATAGATAGAAAAATTCGAACGCTTACTCACCTGCTATGGGTGGTGTAGGGGTATAGCACGCGTCACGGAATGACGAGGACCCGGGTTCGATTCCCGGCCATAGCTTTACTTTTCGGATTTTTCTATGTGTTCTAATTTTCAGTGTCGTTTAGAAATTAATTAGGTACTGGTAGATTAATTTTATATACATACATAACTCACGTCTTTAATCCTTACGGGGTAGACAGAACCTATGGAAACAAGACCCAAACCAAAGGCGGAAAGGGGTGGAATGGAAAGGGGAATCAAAATGGATCCAGCCTATAACATGATTTCTAAGATTTTCGCCCATTCCTCGATAGGCTTTTTCGCTATTATCTAAGCAGCTGAATTAATTGTACAAGAAAAAACCTGTAGTGTCTGTAAAGTCGGTTTACGGGCGATAGTTTCACGTGATAACGTCATAAAGAAACATTGATGAAAACTGCTGGCTCTGACGTCACGCGGAACGTTACACTTTTTCGTGCGTGCAGCCGGTGTTCATCGATTTATAAGACGTTATCACGTCAATAAAAAAACAAAATTCAAAGCTTTCGCGTTCAATCCACACGCGTTTCGTGTTTGCGTTAGCGATAATTACGTATAATCATCGTAGTTTGATTACCAATATTATTGTACTAGTACATAAACAAGAGCCGGTCAAGCCAGAGCCGGTCACGGCACCGCGCTGGGACGATGTGCGCATGCGCACAAACAGTTTCGGGCGCAGCCGGCAAACACACCATACACGCACTTAGGATAGTAACAGGAGCTGAGAAACAGAAGATATGACATTAAACGAGCGTTTTCCAAAAAAAAGCCTACTTACTTAATTTATTTTTTTCAGAATTTACCTATTTTGGCTTTTTCTTACTCAGAATACTCCCGGCCAATAAAGAAGGTTGCCCAGTAGTGCTGCCAGTATTCTTTAGTTTAGAGTATCTATGTCCCTTTTTAACTACCTACCTAGTCAGCGTGTGTGGTAAATGGGCTACCTACTAACCTCAGACAGGTAATTACGATTCGTATGTATTTTGGTTCTCTCCTATCTAGCAAATCTCTATTTAGCAAAGTCTTAACTCATCAAACTACCAATCCCATATTTTTATTTGGGCAAATTTTTATTTCCCCACTCAACGTTGGGGATTACAATGTATGGCCAAAAATACATACATACATACCGTCATGCCTCATTCTCACAGAAAGAAGATTTCTTTTCTTTGTCGGTTTCGGGACCTACCTACTCTTGACCTGACCAAAAATTAGACAAAAATGTTTTCCTCAAATTTCATAACGTCAAATTTTCATATATGTAGACAAATGCTTTTTTTTCGGGAACTGTAATTGTTTCAGGATTTTTATAAAACAAACCCAACCTGACCTACAAGGTTCGACAGGATAGGTACTTCTAAAATAAATCCTGAATAGTTTACTGTTAAAGAAAAAAAGCATTTGCTATAGATATGAAAATTTTACAAATAAAAAAATTATGAAGTAAAATTATGCCAAAGATTGGTTTGCCAAATAAAACTTAGGCGAAAAGTTAGTTGCCAAATGAAATTTGACGAAATTCGGCAAAAATGCGGTGCACTGATTATTTTATTCTTTCCTAAATATGAAAATTGCACCTCTTACTACCTTCGTAGCTCCTAGTACTAGAAAGCACTCGAAATATTAGACACAAAGCAAAGCAAAGCGGAGTCGATCGCGATAATATTGACCGAGCGGGCAAACAGATTAACGCGCGGACAGCGGCCACAAACAGGCGAGCAAACACCGTAATGAACTGGTTTCTTGAAACAGGGCTTGGAAAGTTCCGATACCATTTTTTCTTATTTTAAGGCAGCAGCGGCTGTTTGGACGCTCCAAAATGGTCGATTTAGTTCGCTTGTTCCCCGCACATAACTATTATAACATTACCAGGGGCCTTACCATGACGTCCTAATTTCGACTCAGTTCAAGTTTTAGCTGTCTCTTTTAGTATGAATCTGACAGTGAGCGAACCTAAACTGAAACGCATTAAGACGTCATGGTAAGGCCCTTGGACATTCTAAGGTAAAATAAAGACTATTTCTAAAGTAAAACAAACATGTTCACGGCTTAGGCGTCACCGCCGCACCTAAGCCTAAATTAATCCAAATTAATCATCCTACATTGGTCAACCAGTGCCTAAATCTTCGCGAGATTTATTAATCTACCACAAACGGTACGGTATTTAGAATACCTCATGTACCAGTAGTTTCACCGGCTATCTTACTCTCTACGACGGAATACAGCAGCGCAAGAACTGCTGCTTGGCGGCAGGATTATCGAGTGAGACTGCTGTTCCGATCTGGACGTTCCTCCGAAGCTCGGACCTTACACGAGGTCCTACCAGTCAATAAATAAATATGTAGTACTTAGACCAAGAAATTCCTTTACCACCCTGAGGTTCAATGTCATTTGAATTGAACGCCTTAAAACAAATGACAATCAGCCTTACAGAACTCGGCCATAAAGATTGTACTTCGGTCTTTGGAAAGACACGATTGGCGTCACGTAAGTTAGAGTGAGAACGCTCTACGAAGCCGAAATTGGCCGATATATGTGCCGGCACGTAAGTCTAGCGCTTACGAGTCACGTGGAGGGGATCTGCGCACCCACGGATACCGTATTTTATACTTCTGCGCATACAAGGTCATCGCTAGACTTACTTGCCGGCACTTATAAGACCGATGTGCAATATTTATGGCCGGGTACAGTACTTATTTTCTCTAACGTAGGCGTTGTCAGTCATAACATAGTATAGCTAGTAGGCTATCCGTTAAGTTGTATGACTCCCTAGGAATTTCTGTCTTCTCAACGTGGTGCTAACCTCTCTTACCTCCTGTACTATGTCACGTACAAGACTACTTTCAACACACATCATTGATATGGGTAACACCCAAAATTGACTCGGCTCACGCAAAACACATAACCTCTCGCGTTACGGTAAGCCACACCGCGATACGTGATGTTGACTACGTGTCACAAATACTACCGATACTATGTTATTTTAAGGGGTCGTTGACTTGTTTTTTAAAACGGTAACTAACAGGCGAACACATTGAGGGTAGATGCATACTTGAACAACCCTACGCGTAGAATCGCAGTCGCCTAGCCTTTCTGAAAAAACAAGAGGAGGGTATCTTATCTTACCTTAGAAACTAGGGGTCCTTACGGATACACTTCGACCCATCTGTGGATCTTTTGTGTAATTACCCCTCCTTCGCACTATTCCATCGCTTTTACCACCTCATTCATGAGTTGGGTGATTTGGCGCAGTGGTAGTGCCTTGAATTCTCCTGGTTCCGGGTATCCCCTGCCGACGAGTTTCATTCTTAGTCTGGGGAGGGCATCACGTTCACACATAATGTGTTCCATTGTTTCAACCTCTTCGCTGCATATTCTACAAGAGGAAGGCAAGATAGCCATCTAGTGATTCAAATTGCATTTTTTTAAATATCGCTTTGTCTGCTAGTGGGAAATCCATACCACTACCAATCTAACTAGAGGAAGGTAAGATAGGCTTTCTTATTATTTTCCTGCCTCAAAGGGCGCCATCTTGCCCTGCGCTCGGACAAAAGGACAGCTTAAAAAATAAGTAATTGCGCGAGCATACATATTTGCGCAGCATATTTAGTGTATTTACTTACTTATTTGCAGCGAGTAATTAGTCGGCTCCCGTGCTCCTGCGCAGCTTGGTTTTAAAAAAGTGATTCGCATACTCTTTTTGCTAAAGTCTGCTTAAGTTGGCAGCCGTTTTCGCTTGGGAAGATAAAATAAGTACAAGTATACTATACTATATAGTACTAGATGTGATTATTTTATTTTACGATCTTGACACAGCTTCTTTTTAATTTTTTTATGTTTTGAGCGTACTGCTTATCAGCCGTATAGGGGACTGAGTAAAATGTTATTTAATGTTGTTAATGTTAAATGTTATTTTTATAAAATATATGGCTCGACGGAAAAATCTGAAACTTTTTCCGTAGCTAAGAATGGTTATTTTATTCCTATCAATAGAAAAATCACCAAGCACTTTTAAAATAATCATCCATTCCCAATTTGCATCGAATTATTTGATAGGTTAGACACGTTCTCATTTGACTAGAACTACATGAAGTTAATAGTGTACTGCAGGCTTATTACGTAACTCGCTCGCAATCGCTATCGTGTTCATTTTGACAGTTCTTGTATGAATGTGACAGCTAGCTGATTCCGATGCCAATTGTCACCCCATACATGAACTGTCAAAATGAAGACGATGGTGATCGCGAGCGAGTTACGTAATAAGCTACCTGGTACTAGTCCTCTATTCGGCACTGACACGCGAAAGATATTAACAACCATGAGCAGAGCCTAATGATTAATTTTCTATTCGGCATCGCCAAAATGACAGTTTGCCGAGCATAAAACCGATGAGAACGCGATGAGTCTAGTAAGCTATTCGGGGGGCTTCGTCATTTTTGTTGGAGATTGACAACAGCTGTCAAAGTGAGACAGAAAAAAAGAGGAATTCTGATCGCATACCTATCCTATCAAATCTATAACGAGCTTTCTAATAATTATTTATATAGTGCGATCACATCAATCAAAATTTAAACCCTGAACACTCATACACTCTTGATTAGTTACCCAACATGAAATTTAAGCATTGACCTGTCTTTTTGAGAAAAATGCTCTTTAAATAATGGTGTGACAACACCGCCGCGTATACGCAGTGACGTGTCGTATGCGTCACGTTTTCTCACCGTTTCTTCATAAATTTTGTTGCGATTCCGTTACGTCACCGTTTTTTAAGCGGCGGTGTGGTCGCACCTTAAATAAGTACCCAAAATACTTATTAAGATCACAACAAAACAAATTTATTATTTACAACCAATTGTCACTTAATTTTTCCAGTCACTAATTGTGGATTTATCAATAAAAAGACGGGTCAAGACTTTACCAATACGAAATGTGCAAAGAGGCGTAAATTAAACCAAGTTTTTTTTTCAAATACCAACCAGGATAACATAACAAAGGGTGTGCCAAATCGCAGTAGATCCCATTAAACCCCAAATTACGGGATTTCCCATTAATTAAGCCTCAGATAATGGCGGCCACGTGTCTGTCTGTCTTCGCCACCCCTTTGTGCTGTCAAACACCTAACCCACAGTAACGTTACACATGTCAGATGAGAAATTTCTCGAGTTGCAACTCTGGTCCCCTGTAATAAGGCCGTTGATGTTTGAACGAGCTGTTAATGTAAGTTGGCAAAAAATATGTCAAAACTCAGAGTAAAACGTAAAGGATATTTGACATTTTAATGTACATATTGTATATTCGACATTACAAAGTCTGAAGTACATTGCAAGTCAATAAAAACCTTGTAAAATCAACCTTGTCTTATGATTTCATATTGATTACTGAACCATATAGAAAACAACTAAGTTATTATCTTTGTTCGAATCTATTAACAAAATGTACACTTCTGACAATATACAGTCAGCATCAGAAGTTGGTAAACAGTCGAAGGACTCAAAAAGGTCTACACACGACTCTAAACACCAAGTGTGAGTGAGAGGGTGTGTAGATCTTTTCGAGCTCTTCGTCTGTTTATTATTTTTGCTAACTGTACATACGTGTCTAAATATATGCTCGTTACTTAGTTATGAAGAGATCGATCATACCTCACTTAGGTACAATGAAAAGGCAATATGTCTACATCTCCATTGGGCGTGGGAGGCTGGATGCATAAAGTGGTCATAAACCTACACCTACTATTGGCCATAAAATCTGTCTGCGAGTCTTGAAATCGTTAGTCAAGTGACTGTCGCAATAATAGGTACGGGGAGGGGGGTTGTTACCTCCTCGTGTACACAAGACCTGCGATACCATTTTTGATCCGTCCGAGGGGGGGGGAGAGGAATACATACTTACATACATACATATCGTCACGCCTTTTTCCAACAGGGGTAGGCAGAGACTACTTTGTTCCACTTGCTACGATCCTGACATACCTCTTTCGCTTCATCCACATTCATCAATCTCTTCATACATGCTCGTCGGTTTCGGGTACTCTTGACCTGTTTCTCCAAAACGTCCCCAATTTGATCACGGGACGTCCGCCTAGGCCTTCCCCTCCCAACGCACCCATTCACACTCCCCATATAAATCTGTTTAGTTAATCTTCTTTCATCCATCCTCTCTACGTGACCAAACCAATTAAGCATACTTTTTTCTATCCTAGTCACTATATCTTCTTTCACTCCAGCACATTCCCTTATCACACTATTATAGGGAGAGGAAGGTGTGATTATTTCATCTAATTTCCCACACAATCACTCATTATTATGCAATTAGCATCACTTCCACCAGCATGTTTATTTATTTTATTGTAGAATCTTACTTGATATTTCTCACGACATTTTAAGACGATTTAATTTTTATATAAACTTGGGGAGACTTGATGTTAACAAAAGCGTTAAAATGTATTGGAATGGACGCGAGTATAAGCTATCCTCGTCCGTGAAGTCATCGCTGAAGTAATCATAACTTGATCCGTTCGCTAGCAAAGTCAAGTGTCTTGATTTCTTGACCCAAGTTGTGCGTTAACGTTGACAACAAAACATTTGAAAAAGTTGAGATATTTTTTACAAGAGTGGTAAGTATGTGTATATAGGAGTTTGTTTTAATCTGAAGTCCTCCTTTAGGACCGCAGTCGGATAAATAGTTAAAATGGTACTTTTAACTCTTGTACGCTGTGCAAACTCGCATACAAAGTAATGAAAGTTACCAGGCTCGCATACTTGTCGAGGCGCTCGCTCACTTCACTTAGCAGATGCACTGCAACCCGATACAGGGTGCGCCGGATGGAACGGATTTTTTTTAAGCTTTCCGCTCTTTCGCGGTTAAAATTAGTCTTTTTGTACTCCTACACTACGTCGAAGGCTTTTTATTTTTTAAGTAGATTATTTTCCATTTAAAAACTCCCTTGTATACCTGCATATTTTATCAGACTAAGGGCCTGTTTCACCACTCTCTATTATCTGTGTCAGTTATCTATGATTCCGTCTTTATTTATTACTACTAAATAGACAGAAACGTCATCATAGATAACCGAGACTTACGCTAACTGGAACTTAACAGGGAGTGGTGAAACAGGCCCAAAAGTTGTATGAAAAGCGACCAAGCAGTTTAACCATGCGCATTTATAAATTCTGTTTCTTGTGTAAGTGCACATTAACCACTGCACAGATTTTAAATTAGTTTTCACTATTTGCTAGCTTAGAAGTTAGCTTACATTAAGTAAAGAAACTGAATCAATTTACTAAATGCCGTATGCAGACTTCATCGTAACTGCTCCACTCTCTTAAATATCGTGATGAACCCTAAACCAATCCAATTTTATCGTTCCAATTTAATTTTTTTAAAAACATCGTTAGTAATCGATTTAAGTTAGATATATCTCTGAGTGCGGCAGTAAGCGTACGTTTCAAGTGTTCCCACCGGGGCACCGTCGGTGTCGCATTCAGCGCGTGACCGCTGCTCGCTGCGCCGCTTGTCCTAGCTTTTCCTTGCCGCACAGTGGGCAGGCGGTGTGGGTTTTCTGCTAAATATAATAAATACAATTTTTTTGGTCCACATATACTCAGCGGCATATACACAAAAAAAAGTTAGCAAAAGCATACTTAATCCCTAAAAATACTTAATACATAAAAAATATTGACTAAATGGTCATTTTTGTAATCTGCATTGGCATGTAATTTCAACTGAAAGTCATACAAAACGCTTCCATCTATCAATTGATGTGGCTTTTACTATCGTTAAGAATAAAATTTCTGGCGTCTTAACCTTAATAACAAACACAAAATCGTTTTCATACTGTCACTTTTTGGTATCAATTTTATTTTTACCACATTTTGACTTTATTTTTATTTTTACTCACTCTTTGACGGTCCCTCGTTTAATTCTCCTCTCATCTACTCCAAGGTTAACTGGTAGAGATCCCTTATAAGGATAAGTTCGCCTTTCTGCATATATTATTGTTATTTATATTATTTTGTGAATTGTATCTGTTTCTTCATATTTGTTCAATAAAGCATTACTTACTTATTTTTATTTTGTTTATGTTTATTTGTCCAGCTCAGCCCACTGTGTGGTGCGACCGTTCCAACGCGCGGCTGCGGTCGCTGCTTGCGGTGGCCATAGTATCCTGAGTAATATATACAATGCGTTACATACCACAATTAACTAGGTAGTGTTCAGTAAATAGATTACCTGCAAATTATGGACTATGGTTCTAATAATTACTAATGTATTGTAATTCAAACACAACAATTGTATTGTTTATGGATAAATAAATGAATGAATGAATGAATCAATCATGAAGCTATTCGTCTACGACCTGCATATTGTTGAAATTTACTGAAAGTACAATGTGTATGAAATGACGGATTGATGAATATTGGTAAGGTTAATGTATGTATGTAGGTATGTATGTAAACTCTTTATTGCACATAAAAATTTAAAAATACAGAAGTACCTACACAAAAAATAGTACAAAGGCACACTTATCCCTAAGAACGGATCTCTTCCAGCTAACCTGATACAGAAAGGAATAGTTTACAAAAAAAGGCAAGCAGTCATTATTATGCGCAAAAAAGTAGTATTAATCTAACTAATATTATAAATGCGAAAGTATGGATGGATGGATGGATGGATGTTTGTTTGTTACTCAATCACGCCAGAACGGTCCAACGGATCTGGATGAAATTCGGCACACAGATAGAGAAAAGTCTGGAATAGCATATAGGCTACTTTTATCCCGGAAAATTGCGTAGTTCCCGCGGGATAGCGATAAACGAATTCTTCGCAGACGAAGTCGCTGGCAACAGCTAGTACTTAATAAATTAACAACTAAAGTACATTATAAAACCATCTAACTAATATTATAAATGCGAAAGTATGGATAGATGGATGGATGGATGGATGGATGGATGGATGGATGGATGGATGTTTGTTTGTTACTCAATCACGCCAGAACGGCCCAACGGATCTGGATGAAATTTGGCACATAGATAGAGAAAAGTCTGGAATAGCACATAGGCTACTTTTTATCCCGGAAAATTGCGTAGTTCCCGCGGGATAGCGATAAACGAATTCTTTGCAGACGAAGTCGCTGGCAACAGCTAGTAATAAAATAATTATATAAATAACAGAATAAAATTTTAACATTAAACTTACATAAACACTACCTATCGAATATCAAATAACATAAATAAATTCAAGAATTAAAATACAATATGAAAGGCAACTACCGCCTCAGGTGCCGGTGCTTAGCCACAACTTCCTCAGCCCACCCCTGAACACCGCCACAGACTGAGATTCCCTCAACGTCAGGGGCAACTCGTTCCACAGCTTGACGGAGCGGATCGTGAAAGATTTGGCATATGATCGTGCCTTGTTAATTTGGACCACTTTGAACTTCCATTGTCACATTAAGTTTTTCTTTTTTTTTATGGAAGGAGGGAGGCCAACAAGCAAGCGGTGGACCTGATGGTAAGCGATTACCACTAACCGTTAGATTGAGCAACTGAAGAGATGCACAAAATCTAACTTGGACGAATTTGTAATCACTAAACAAAAACTGTTTCCTTGAAGTTTAGTTTATCCCAAATGTTACACAACTAATCTCATTCACTCACCTTCCCCTAAAATCACATCAGAAGGCGGAGCGTGGCCGCCATTACGTAATAAATATAATAATAAGAGTAATACATCCCGCGTCATTACCGCCACGCGCCAAATAATTAAGAATTACTCCAACTGCGGATCAGCCTGTTGTGTTGATAGCAACAGCTTAATTTGACGCCTTTCAGCTTATGCGAGCCTGGTATTGTTGAATGGCTGGCCGGTATTGTTTTTGTTTTTCTTATCAGTTTGGGGAAAGATTAATTTAAATGGGCGGTGTTACGATGTTTTCAGCAGATTTTGGTCTGATATTTTTTTAATATCTCTGCAGATTGTCATAATGTCAGTAGGTACTTTCAGTGTTTTGTTTTATTTTGCCTTTCATACTTCGTTTGGTTCGTCTGTTTCGTTTCTTCGTTTTAGTATTTGTTGTAAAGGCAGGCAGTAAGTCCACCTCACCGCCATTTTTCGTGTACTTAGTTTATTCAAATTAGGTCATTGGGGTCTACAAACGTGTTCTATGTCTAAAACACCGGCCAAGTGCGAGTCGGACTCGCGCACCAAGGTTTCCGTACAAATTCGGCAAGTGAATATAAAATCCAGGCAGAGCTCATAAGCAAAATGTAGGCCGTGTGAGGTAATTTTACATTAGTTATTTACATAGACAGAAAAGTTGGATTTTTAGATTGTTTTTTTAACTGTACTCAGTATAAGAGTCACCTTAATAGGCTTAATACTAAATTTAAAATTTCTAGGATAACTGGAAGTATTCCTATTTTTTGGGGGCACGGCAATTTGTATGGAAACCCAATGCAATGACTGTATCTTTCGACTTTGAGGGTTGATTTTTCACAGTTCTAAAGGGATGCAGACTTAAGTATTTGGTATTAATTTCAATTTCATACCTTTACGCGTACCTGAGAAAATTTGTCTTGACAGACGAACGGACAACAAGGTGATCCTATAAGGGTTACATTGTTTTCCTTTTAAGGCGGAACCCTAAAAACAAACAAGCGGTTGTCGTCCCGTTTTCTTATAGAGTACCTTAGATTAGGACGGGACGATACTACAGTATTGCCACTTTAATTTCATGATTTTTTTAACAGCATACCTATAGTAGTTTATTCTTAATTACCAAAATATTAAAACAAAAATCCGGCCAATCAATCAGGCAGCATGCAGATCGATCGCGCAGCCATTAAACTGTTTGTTCTATTAAAAGGGGCAATGGAAACAAACAGAAGGTCCCTTCTGTTTGGAGAGTACTCGAGCGAGCTTCGAAAATGGGAATAAAATGTATTGCGTATTTTTTTATTGGCGCCGTTTCGGTGGAGTGGCTTTTAGCCGAGTTTTGGTTAATAAGTAACGCTTTTTCAAGAAATCTTACAACAGTTAGAGCCTGTAATTACTAAAATAAAAACATCAGGTTTACCTACTTTTAAGTTTCGAGTTTTAATATAAATATAACCGACTGAAATAAATGTACTAGGTACTAAGTTAAACTGTACACAGTGACTTTAAATTCATTATACAGAATCTGAATCACTCTAATAAAGTTTTATGCTTCTAAAATAATCGAATGTTTTAAATGATTCGATTTTAGAAAAAAAAAAGATGTACTTGACTGGAGAGCCTCCTCCATTTTTTCGTCGGCTCAAAAAACATTCAAATGTATGGCAAGCAGGAAGGGAAGTGGGTGACAGATTTAAAAGTGTTATTCTGCGGGAGAAATTCACTGTTCCTTTTTTGCTTCACCGCAAGTAGTAAAAAAATGCATATTTTCCCCAATATTTGCGCATATCCCCCAAAAGTACCAGGGTGTCAGGGGCGGCGGGAGTGGTTGGCAAACACCGGGCGCCGCGCCGGCGCGCCCGCACCTGCCCGGCGCCCAAACCTCTCCGCACTAAGGGCTGCAAACTAGGCTAGGACTACTTTCTTGAGGCAATCTTTGTTCAGCTGCAAAAAAGCAAGCCGTAATGGTAGGTTTACATTAGGAATTCATTAACTCGAACTGAGTAAGTTATAATAAAGTAACATATTAACTGACGTTGGTCTAAAATTGCCACAGAGTGGGTCCCTGACGACGGATATAGGAACCTGCAGAAAATAATCTAGCTGATTCCGATGCCAATTGTCAGCCCATACATGAACTGTCAAAATGAACACGATGGCGATTGCGAGGGAGTTAGATAATAAGCCTACTGCTGACATATACCAAAATAATTCTTATACACCTTGTATTGTATAACGGCTTCAGCCATCTTAATGGAACAATGTGTATACCTTTGTATAAAATGTCTATGTCGGGTATAGTCGCCGAGGGCCATCGCTGTTGTTTGCGGACGTCGCCATCCGTCACCCAGCCACTTACCCTATCACTGTATTGACTGAGGGCTAACCCACTGCACGGCTAGCACAAGAGCCCGAGAGAGCTGTGTCGCGCGCGAGATATACTACCCGTATTTTTCTTACTGCTCGTTCGCACCTCGAAAGGAAAAAGTGGAACCCTTATAGGATCACTTGGTTGTCCGTCTGTCCGTCCGTCTGTCAAGACCCTTTTTCTCAGGAGGTATCAAGCTGAAATTTATACTATTGGCTCTTGGAGCTGGGAAAAAATCAAACTTCTAAGCCAACGCAATCAAAAGATCAGCCGTTTATGCTGCCGCAAATTTTCGAAACTCGCAAGCTCGGAGGAATAAGCTCGCAAGGGAATCAAAACCTACATCGTACCTACTTCCCGCGAACTTAGAATCTTGAAATTTGGTACGAAGCAACGTCTCATAAAACGTGACCAAATGTCACGTAAACGTGACGTGTACGTGTCTAAATAGACATAATGTTATGCAAATAAAGAAAGAAGAAAAAAAATTGCACATATAAAGGAAAAATTGCGAAAACCGTAAATTTTCTACAGGTTTGTACGGAACCCTGGGTGCGCGAGTCCGACCCACACTTGCCCGGTTTTTTCTTAATTTAAATCTTAAAATTATTATCATGACTTTATTTTTTTTAAGTCTTCAAATATTTGGTTTCCCACAATTCCTTAACAAAAACTTAATAGAACAATACTTTAAAGTTACATATTGTAGGGATTCCGGTAAAGGGGCATTTTTTGCTCAAAACTCCGTGAAGGGGTTGCCGATAACGAATGTGACCTTCCACAAATACGCGACCTTTCTTTAAGAAAATATTGTTCACTTTTTTCAAAACGTCAAATTATATTTTGATTTCTTAACCCCTTGGCTTTTAACCTCTGGTTAAGAGAAAATAGGTTTGTAATGAAGTTGTAATTTTTTACTACACTTTGCGAGTTTTACTTCATTTTTCATTTTGACATGGGACTGGGAAGTACGCAATGCCGAAGAATGCGATTGCGTCGTTATAAAATAATAAAAAAAGTACTGTAAAAAACAGAAAGTCCATAAAACAATAGAGTACTTACCATGAAAACTTTGCTACCAACTGACATTTGCATGGGCTGGTTTGGTACGGTCAACAACACACAACAGCCACTATGGAACGCTGTCATATTGACATTGCCAAACTTTAGCAACGTCTTCAATATGGAAGTATATCACAATGCCAACTATGCTCAACAATTAAAGTTAACCTACACGATTTTCAATCATTTATTTCCTTGAATAAAGCTAGGTTTTGTTTTTTTTTGTTCGTGGCCAAATCCGAGTACATTGCATTTAACTGTACCAGGAGCGCATAGAACGGCGGGACGTGCGTTGACAGGTGATTGACGTCTCACTCGCTCGGAGCAGCCATGTTTATCTCTTTGCTGTTTTACAAACTTACATTTACTGTCTGTAAGTCGTTGTCTAGACTCTAACGGGTTGTGTTAAAGCCTAAAACATTTTGAAAGTTAAAATTGAAGCAGCTAAAAGATGTTGTAAGAAATTACTAATGTAATGAATGACTAACAAGACAGAACTAAACTAAATAGTGCAGAGTAGAAATGGGCCAGCTGTGTCCGGTGGCTTCAGTTTTAATTTAAATGTATTATAATTGGAAATAGCCGTCAGGAGTTAAAATAAATGTTAAAATGTCAAGAGTAACTAGTTGATGAAACATAGGCATTAATGGACAGTGACTGCGAGTTAACAGTAGTTAAAATAATTTCAGCGAAACGTCAATCATCATTTTGGTATTATAGTGACTTTCAATACTCGTAAATTCGTAAAATATTGATCTCCTTGACGTGGAAGAAATCCTTTCAGGGAAAAGTTGGCCTTTGTGCATTTGTGTTGTCCTGTCTTCCTGTATTCATCATTTTCATGTGTTTTATGTACGGTCGACCAAATAAATAGTCTACCACTTTTCATCCAACTTCCTATCAAACAAAAATGTCGATAAAGTCGTACTTTCAAGTTGACAGCCTGTCTTATCGACATTATGTATTGTGACGTGCAAAGGATTTTTAACCTTAGGGTGATAGACCACATATTTGGCTGATGGTACAATAAAGAGTTATACATAATTGACAACATTTAAAAAAAAAAAGTATTTTAGTTCTTTTGCGTTTGACATTTGAATTGTTGTCAATTATTGTTTGTATTCCATGAGTGTATTAATGAATCAGTTGTGAATTAAATTATACTTAATTAAAAGCTGGGTGTATATGTATAAGTACTAAGATTTCAGAAAGTACGAGCAGTTATCGCCACAACTGCGTAAACAATGCGCTAATTAGATTCTCTATTTACAAAATGTCGGAACATTTTCACACAGGGTGTCACAAATTGTTCAGTGATCATTTGTTAAAAAAAAAAAAAACTCAAATAAATTGACACATTAAAGGCAAAGGTCAGACATAAAACTGCAAGGGTTAAAATAACAATTGGGATTGGAAATCGAAAAAAGCCACAACAATGAGTTGACCCTTCCTATGATTGCTTGTCTATATTTCATGGTTTGATAAAAAAATGTTTCTTTTTGTGTCTAGCGTAGGTAATTCAAGCCGCTGCACATTTGTAAGAAATTAATACTTTTTACAATATTCCCTAATTTCGTGCAAAAATATCGTGTTTCGTTATATTCGGTTTTGTTTGGGACAAAGAATTTTACGGTCGGTTATTTTCAACATGTGGCTGTGATGCTTGTGATGTAGGTTCTCGTTATAGAAAAACATAGGAAATGTCAATCTCGCCACTTGTGTTGTATATTTTTAGGAAGGTAGGTACTTTGAAAGTGTATTTTCAGCAACATATTGGAAAGATAAACTTCCGACATTGCAGTTTCAGATTTTCTAGCTATGTATTTCAAATTTTGTGATATGTTTACAAAATACTTACAGAAATAAAGAAACATAAAATATTTTTACAGTTTGTACAAACACAATACAACACAATTATGAACTAATGCTTGTAATCAATTATTATTATTATTATAAGTTCTCTACATTTGATTCCTCGTGATTTGTTTAAGATTGATAATCTTTTTTCCAGGATTTTAATAAAAGCATTTATGCCGTTTGCGTGATTTTTTAATTAAGTACAACCTTTTTACTAAAAAAATATACAGAACCTAGTGAATATTTATTTGAATCGGTAAGTAACAGGACATGTATTTGAGCTTATCATAATATATTTTTAGGCGTAAATGGAAAAATCTGCAAAAAAAAAAAACGAAATAACAGGAGAAAACAGAACAACAAATCTTTACTGAACACCACATATATACATATATATTTTAAGAAGATACTCGTATGTAAAATTGTCTTGTCAAACGCTAAAAGGGTTAAGCCAGCAACTAGTGACACGTGACGAGTGGCAAAATATTTGTAATGGCACAGGCAAAGGGTTAACCAACAGGCGCTGCTCAGATCAGACTGACAGATTGACACGAGGAAGTTGTTAGAAATAGTTAAAATAGATTTCCAGTTAATAGTAGGAGTGGTATTAGGTCTCTTTGGTGCAGCGCTTTTTGATTAAAATTAAGACGGCCTCACAATTTGTTCACCACAAAAAACACCCTTTATAATTTCTTAGTGGATAAGCAATTTTTTTAGGAGTATTCAAGTTTAAAATTGAAAACCTATACACTAATAAATTTGTTGTGACGTACGCAATATCTGCCAGCCTACCGATAATTTTACCCCGACCGTCAAAACTAAACGTGATATCCAAAACCAATATCTTAATTTTTTATCAGCATTTAACCAAAACAATCGTTCATCAACTGCCGGGATCACACACGTTACGAAGAGAAAAAAAAAGTTCAAAAGTCCTTTGGCTTTTTTACAAAAAAAAAAGTAGAAAAAAAGTAAAGTCCGCGCCATACTGTCTGCTATCCGGTTTCGACGGATTAAGTTACGGCTCACTCTCCGGTTTTACTTTATTAAAGCGATAAAAAAATATAATTTTCTTTATTGAGATAGCTCGCGAGAGGTCGGGAAATTTCATCGTAAATGCTTTAATGTGTTTAAGTGTAGGTGGGCGTTCTTGTCCCTTGAAAATGTACTTTAATAATATTTTCTAGAACCGAACACCGGCGCTTCAATGTCCGAGTTAAAATTAAAACATAAGTCAACAATGTAATGTATCGAATCATCGTAGTTTTACCACACAATAAGTAATAGTACTTACGGTTTTACTAGGGTAGACCGGGGGCAATAGTACCACGGGTCAATAGTAACATCGTCGATATTTCTAACCCTATAACATTCTAAGCATAACTGTGTGCGTGCGTACGTGCGTTGAGTGTGTCCCGACCTGCTCACCAGTCGGCGGCGCAGCGCCGTGCAGAACGAACATGCTAGACAACTATTTTTGTTTTCGCACAACCAAAGTAAATAATTCCGAAGATTGTTTTGGCTTATATTTTCCCCAATATAGCTGTTAGTCTAATATTTTTACTCAATTATGATGCTACGGTTATCAATGCTTGAATCAAGTAATGGTTTGGTTATCAGGTAATAAGAACGGCTGAGATATTTGAATGTAAGTAATTTGAAATGATTTGAGGGCAATAGTACCAGCACAGTCGGGGTCAATTGTAACGTTACATTTGACCCCGTGGTACAAATGACCCCAAATAATATTTTTATATTATCAAAGTTAGCTGACGTTTTAAGGTGAATCTAATGTTGTATACCTAACTAACTAAAATTGGTTGAGCCATTGATTAGTTACTTCCATTTTCTATATTTTTATCGTATATTATGAGCTGCTTTTGAAGTTGCTATAGTATTGTGATTTTACACTGTAAAGTATTGTTAAATTCGAGAAATGGGGTCCATTGTACCAGGGGTCAATTGTAACTGTATGCAATTTTGCGATACTAGTTTTGTATTGAATTGTATTGGTTTACGTAGTTTTACAGGCCAGAAAATTATGCCTAGAAAATTTAGAAGCCATTTTATTTCATAAAAACGATTAATTTCATTGTAGAAACTGAGATAACTTGAATATAAATTTCTTAGACTTGAGTAATTATATTTTTACTGAAAATGTAGATCCTCATTGCTGATACTGGTACAACTGTTCAGACTGATTAAATTCAAGAAATAAATATTGAAATTGTTATGATTTTGGTATAAATGTATGTTTTATTCACTTCGGAAATTGTGGTACAAATGACCCGTAGTAGGGGTCAATAGTAGCAGTGGGAATCACTGAACAAAAACTCGATTATAAGCTAAACTGTTATGTTCTAGTAAAAAATAATATCAAAAACGTATAAACAATGAACCTGGCATGTCATACGTTGATGTAGTTTTTCTTAGAAATGTTCAGTGTCTGTGCTATGCGCCGTTATTTGCAAAGTGTTACTATTGCCCCCGGTCTACCCTACTTTAGTCTCAGACTTTAGTAATAGAATGGGTAATGGAGCGGAGATATCTCATTTTGGAGGCGACTTCTATGAATAAAATCTATAACTGAAACGCTTTTTGCCTCATTATTATTGTTTTATACTTAGTTTAGTTACATTGTCATTTGTAGGTAGGTAGGTAGGTAGTTATTTTGACTATGTACAGTCGAGGGCATACATATCGATATCGATACAGCCATCATGTTAAATATAGGTATTACTATTACCGACCTTATTGTTTGTAGCAAAAAGGTGTATAGATGTTTTTGACGTCTTAACGTACATAATATTTGCCCTTGACTGTATCAGCGTGTTATCTTATCCACAACGTTTACTTCAATTAATTTATCAATGTACAATAAATTTATTTATATGTATAGAACTAAACATAACATTTAGTTACACTTACTAGGCTATCATGACAAGTCAGGCGTACGCGAATCCAAGGACAGTCTGAATCAGCACTGCTTCGTAGTGTGGCGCCAAGTGTAATCAAATACCATAACACTTGCACGTATATGATGCCCTAGTACAATAATTAAAGTAATTATTTTAAATAATTAATAAACATTAACCATACCTATTATGCAAATTTTATTGTGTACAATAAATGTTTAAACCATGTTTTACTTTATTTCGTTTTGCTTACTTACGTGATTTAACATAGGTACTTAATCATAGCGGCTTGTTCCTTTGAACATCATCATCACTACATAGTTGGTACATATAAAACAAAGTCGCTTTCCGCTGTCTGTCTGTTTGTCCTTATGTATGCTTATATTTTTTAAACTACGCAACGGATTTTGATGCGGTTATGGGTTGCTAGCCACATCGCCCTATAACATGATTCCTAAGATTTTCGCCCAATTATTTTTACGGGTAAGTAAGTAAGTACTAAGTAAGTAAGTACATGAGTACTATAAAACTCTCTCACTCAACAAAGCACAATGCACTAAATACCTAAAGTACCGTCGACAACAGCGTTCCCACGGTTATGCCGACGCAAGCGCAACGCCCAGCGTATGATACCAAAGAATAACGACATTCAAACAAAATGAAACTGGCGATCTGTTTGATGAATGAATTAAGCGAAAGATCTTTTAAGAGGCTGACAACACCTAATTTTGTTGATATTGATGTTATTTAAACACTTTTTTAAGAAAAACTGCACACAAAAAAAATACAAAAAAATATAATGTTAATTTTCATCATATTTCAAACACGCTAGACGGGCTCGATACATAATTGAACAAAATCGGCTCGATAGAAAATAATTGCAAAGATTGGTCTTAAAATCATCTCTAAATGGTTCTATGTCTTTATTTTTTCGACGTATGGGTCTGCAATTAAAAACATAAAGTCAACATATTCATACCTAAACGGCTAACGGGTCATATTTCACTAATAATCCGTACTTTTGTTTATTTCTTATGATTTGTGTCTTATTTGCAAGATTTTAGACGCGCGCCAAGCTGCCGGAATAGTTTCTTCTCTTTCACTAACAGGCACGTGAACCGTATGTGTGAAGAGTGGCGCTGCTCCAGGTCATTTGCTGTTGACAGCGCCTTAAGGAAAATCATGCAAAACGTGACCTTTAGGTCTTGTTACCATAGGATTTGTCTATAGATACAGAGGTGATTTGTGTATGTATATGTACGTATGTACAATTTTTTTTTTTTTCGGCAATTGAAGTACCTACATGATTTTCTTATTTTGCAGCGAAACCATGACGAGTTGTAAGACCAATTTACAGACCGCAAATAAAATCCGTTGCGTAGTTTTGGAGATTAGCGAACACATACATAAATATACAGATTTCTTTATCTTTTTTCTTACTTTCCTTTCTACATTAGCAGTCCATTTTTGATGAATTTATTTAATGACAGACGAATTTTCTAATGATTTATTACATGTATAGATTTAAATCCACTCTTCATAATTTCACCATCATTATCCGCAAATTCAAGGCCACAGTATTTATATACAAAAACATTCATAATCATTTACTTACCTACTGAGTTGCGCAAGATTCAGCAAATTAAAGGACGGAGAGTAAACAACTAGCTTTCTGGGAAAGAGACGAGTCGAGTTTCAGCCAGGCATTTACATATTTAAAAAAATTTAAGAAAAATAAGTTTCTGTCAAAATTTCATTTTTAATACAAGCTTGTTTTGCTGACTGTACTTGCATTGTCATCCGTCCTACTTTAGGTATGTGTACTAAATTTCAAGTCTATACCAACCGTTTAAGAGTGTGACGATCCTGGCACCAGCAGGCTTATTACGTAACTCGCTCGCGATCGTAATCGTGTTCATTTTGACAGTTCATGTATGGGCTGACAATTGGCATCGGAATCGGCTAGCTGTCACATTCATACAAGAACTGTCAAAATGAACACGATGGCGATTGCGAGCGAGTTAGGTAATAAGCTAGCTGGGCCCTATTTTATAAAGCTACAATTTACAAGGGGAATTAGCGGAAGTCTCTTTCTGACCCTATGTGTTAGATAGAGACTTCCGCTTGTAAATTGTAACTAGTAGCTTTATAAAATAGGGCCCAGAACTCCACTGCCAGATTATTGTATTGTCATCCGACTTACATTTCAGCTCAATCGGCTAAAGATATCTGCTTCAAAGTTGAGTCGCAAGATTGCGGACAAACAACACACACATACATACATTGCAAGTTAAATAAAAAAGCTTGTAAAATTGGTTACCTATGGTTTCTTTGTTAAAGTATTGAATTACTTATAGCTACTATACTTCATTTAATTTAGAATGAGAAACCACAATAACATTATATTGCGTCTGGTCAACTATTTCTTACCTAGCAAATAGTTTGGCAGCCGAAAAATAAAATTGTTTTAATGTCACTTTATTACTCTAGTTACTCGTCAATTGTTACTCTAGTACAAATTGTAAAGAGATTACAGTTCACGAGCCGCAATATAAAGTTGTTATGGTTTCTCATCCTAAATTAAATGAAGTATAGCTACAGATAAATAAACTAAACTAGAACTAAAATAAATCCTACTAATATTATAAATGCGAAAGTTTGTGACTGACGATGTGACGATGTGAGTGTGTATGTTTGTTCCTTCTTCACGCTAAAACGACTGGACGGATTTGGATAAAATTTGGAACGAAGATAGCTGGTACCCTAGATTAAAACATAGGCTACTTTTTATCCCGGAGAATTGTATAGTTCCCGCGGGATAGCGATAAACATATCAATTGCTAATTCTACGCGGACGAATTCGCGGGCAGAAGCTAGTCTTTAAATAAAAGGGTTCCCCCGTGGCATAGAACCAAATTAATTAGAACCAAGAAGCAAACTGAAACAAATGGCCACACTTTCGCGGTTAAGCCAATTATACACAAGTGATGATTGCCATGATAATCAGGATTGTGTTAACACCCGCTATCGCGACATCTACCCTACGCGCCTCGCACTTAGTGGAAGGGTGGGATAGGGTAAGTACGATTATCATGCTGCGAAAAATTGTGCTTAATGCAAGTGTTATATTTATAATATGTATAGGTAGCAGTTGCCCACGACTCCATCTTATATTTTTTTTAGAAAATATGGAGCACTTTAAGAAACTAATTTGAATATTTTGTCATTTCATGGCTTAATTTAATTAATATAATTGCTTAAAAAAATCAGATACGACTTTTCGTAAATTATTTACGGCCGGCTGAAATAGGCAATTTTCCCACAATCCTTTGGAAATTAAAAAAAAATAATTGTCATAACTGTTGTGACTGTCATCTCAATGTCAAATATACTGTTTACCTTTGGTTTACCTACAAGATTATTGTATGTTGCGTTAAATCCTGATCATGGTTATAATGAGTTGAAAATTTATGAATGTGGAAGTATGTGGCATTGTGTTTTGGTACCTACTTCCATCGAAATGATCCTCGCAACAATATTGTGTACTTATAAACTTTGAAGTATTCAACATTTACTTCGCGACACCACTTTTCTCTTAAATCTTCTCAGATCCGTGCGAGCTATTGTTTTGGAGCTGTTTTTAGAGTCATTATTTCAGGTTAGAACGAAGCATTTTCTGTAATTTCCATTATTTCGTTTTAAATCGACCGACAATTTTAAGTTTTCAACAAAACAATATTTACTTTACTGACATTGGGTGACACTGATAACTAGTTGACATATAAATTTAATAGACAAACTAGATATTTGCCGATTTATTATTTTGAACTACCAACAGCCTCTCGGTAAGGTCGAATAAAGGTCAAATAATTTTTTTGCAAAATATCCGTAATCCTTGAGTATTTTTGAACGCCAGTAAGATAAAACAGTTCGCAAGCTCCATACTTCGAAATGGTTTTCAAATCAGGGTATGTTGTAAAAAAATGAACAATCCCAATTCGTTTATTTCACTTGCTTGTTTGCCTTCCTATGCATACAGGGTGTATCAGATAGCCCCTAACAATAATCAACTGGGTTATATAACCATAGCTACAGAAGCTAAAAAAAATATTAAAAAAAAAATTGGAGTAAATTTTTTTTTTTTAATATTTTTTTTAGCTTCTATAGCTATGGTTATACATATACCCCAGTTGATTATTGTTAGGGGCTATCTGATACACCCTGTATAAAAAAAATAACTATGTGATTTTCTGGTATAAAAATTATCATTAAAATCTGTCCACTCGTTTTGGCGTGAAAGAGTCAAAAACACTAAAGAGAAAGACAAACCTTCGCATTTACTAAGTAGGTATGTATAATAAACACAAATCGTTTGAATTCCGCATACTTACTCCTCTACACAATTTCAGCGGCTTTACCTTGACGTCCTAATTCCGACTCAGTTCAAGTTTAAGCTGTCACTTTAAGTATGAATCTGACAGCGAGCGAACTTAAACTGAATCGCACTAAGACGTCATGGTAAGGCCCCTGGTAGTTTTATTATATCCCTTTAGGCTTATTGTCTAACTCGCTCGCAATCGCCATCGTGTTCATTTTGACAGTTCTTGTATGAATGTGACAGCTAGCTGATTCCGATGCGAATTGTCAGCCCATACATGAACTGTCAAAATGAACACGATGGCGATTGCGAGCGAGTTAGACAATAAGCCTGCTGGAATATTTATTTAAGAAGGTTTTCAACCGTTCATGATTAATGAAAAACTAGATCAGGGGCTTTACCATGACGTCTTAATGCGTTTCAGTTTAGGTTCGCTCGCTGTCAGATTCATACTAAAAGTGACAGCTAAAACTTGAACTGAGTCGGGACGTCATAGTAAGGTCCCAGGTCCCAATTTTTCAACAGTTTTTCACAACAGGGTGTGACAAAATTTCGTTGACAATTACCTTATACTTAGATCAGCGTCAGCTTGCTAAAGCCAATCCCTTTTTACACAATATAAAAATAAAACAAATTATCCTAAGCATAAAGTTTCGCACTCGGAACCCCTTATTTCGAACACCCCACTTGGCCATATCTACAGAACCTCGGTACGACTAATCAATCTGTTCCCCAGACCTACTATCATGATAGACTATGGCTGTGTTCTACTATGGTAATACCTAGGGTGACCCAATAACACAATAACTCTTATTTCAAAGAAACGAAGGGATAGTAATTTTATATATTACACAACCGTCATATTATAACCGTACTAGCTTCTGCCCGCGACTTCCTCTGCGTATCATACATATAAACCTTCCTTTCGGATCACTTTATCTATTTAAAAATACCGCATCAAAATCCGTTGCGTAATTTTAAAGACCTGAGGCTTAGATTCTAAGCATACATAGGGACAGACAGACAGCGGAAAGCGACTTTGTGTTATACTATTTAGTGATTATTGTCTTTAAATTAAGAATGAAGTGTCCATTACTGGTGCTTAAATTGTCAGCGTAAGGTGCCATCACTACGATCTTTTTCGCTATGTCACTTTAACACGTGAAGTTGGGCGAAGGAAACGTGAAAGAAAAACAAAAACAAAATCAAGAAAATATTTTGATAACTAGAAAAACAATCCTTGAAACTCCGGCAGAATTCCCTTTGAATCAAATAATGACGCAAGGAAATTTTGTATTAAGTGGCGTGAATAAAAAGAGAATATAAGCAAAAGAATTTTAATATAATTATTTATTGCAAGCCCGCTGTTGCTAATACTATAATTATTATTATTTACTAAGGAGAACGATCTTCAATCTTAAAACAAGAACAAGAATTTCTTTCTACCATCCGTCATGCAAAGATGCAGTTTATTGCTTTGTCTATCTTCTATCTAGTTAGTACGTCTGTGTGCCCGTTAAAAACGCTGAAATCGTCGTTGGAATGCTATCCCTGGGGAAAGGGACAACAAATACGATTTGTTTCACACAAATTGAAGGGAATCGTGCTTCATTAATGCAAACAGTTTGGTTTGTGACTTGTCGTCACTCGACTACGGCGGAGAAAAGGAGGGTGATGTTTTCCATTTTTTTTGTCTTGTTACCTAGCGATGTTTTTGTCTGTCCTTGTAATGAACCAAAATAAAATGACTTCGCACTGCCTACATTTTGCTTAGGAACAAGGCTCTGTTTACATTGAACTTTTAATATTAGTATTTTATGCAACCGTTACATAACACGAGTGTTGTTTCTGAAACGAGCCTTGGCGAGTATCTGTAGGTACTTTAATGTTATTATTATTATAGTGTAGATTTGTAAGGTTATGGTAATATCTGTACTGTATTAACATTAATGTTCAGATTTTGTACTGTAAACTGTAATGTTACTACAGTATACATAGATTTTTGTAGGGGTGTTATAATGCTGGTCATTTCTTACGGTTTTAACGCATTTTAGAATTTTTAGAGCACTAATGATGTGTGCGTAGATAAACCAAATTATGAAATACTTTTCATCCATCAAAGATGGGTGGAGGTCGCTTCTTATTCGTACCTATGTCAGACTACACAGACAAGACAATGTTTGTAAGAGTTTCAATGATTCACGGTTAAGTTCATTCGAAATATTATAAACGGAGCTCAATAAAAATCGCGGTTCATATCCCATTTATATTTCGAATGTTTGCTTAGATTAGAGAACTACAGAGGCCCGTGCCGTGAGTCCCGTGACCTAACAAGGAAGCGGCGACCGCATCCTTGTACGGGCTCTTTCCACCCGCTGCACTCCTGATACATTGCGGTCGGGACGACAGCCTGAGATCCGGGGTTTGGGGGTTTGGAGGTTTTGGGGCTTCTATACTCGCTTTGTTTGGATAGTGTCTGAGTTAGTTTTATATCAAAGGCATGGATTAGGCGTTCAATATTATTATCACGATCCATATCACAAAATATTGATCCTATTTTGATAAAAAAAAAGTTTTTTACAAGCTTTCATTTAACTTGCAATGTATGAATGTATTTCATTGCAATCGGTTCATTAGTTAAGGCGTGAAAGCAAAACAAAAAACAAGCAAAAAAAAACAGGATAAGGATAAGGATTAAGTAGTACAGCGTTAAATTTACGGAAGGGATTTTTTTATAAAATTTAAAAAGTGCGTTGGCGAAAAAATATTTTTATGCCGTGTTTTTTTTTAATAAATAGTTACTCATGCGTCATGCCCATTTCAACGAAACCCTAGCCCCCGCCACAGGGGAATCAATTACGATTATGACGCGTTGGTTGACGCGACCCCCTCTAGATGGCGCGATTATTATTATGGGATTTATTGTTTCGAGATAACTTGAGGATTCTACTCGGGGGAAGTTCGAGATACAATTGAAATAATTTAGCACATGCATGCATGATACGTAATAATTTGTATTATTTGATCAAGATTTGCACACATATTTGCGTGCTGTTATGGCGGGTACAGATTGTACTACAGTGCAGACCTACTTATTGTATTCTGCACAGTATTTCACAACTTTCGAGAACAATCAACATATACTTACCTTGCTAGGTATCTAAGTAAATACCTACTCCGCTATTTACCTACTATCAAGAAATGGACCTCCGCAAAGTAACGCCTGTAGGCTTATTGTCTAACTCGCTCGCAATCGCCATCGTGTTCATTTTGACAGTTCTTGTATGAATGTGACAGCTAGCTGATTCCGATGCCAATTGTCAGCCCATACATGAACTGTCAAAATGAACACGATGGCGATTGCGAGCGAGATAGATAATACGTGGTAAGGTTCAAAAGTTTCCGGCCTAATAATGAAAATTAACGTTTAGGTTAAAAAAAATATTTTTATTTTTCAATGTAGTCTCCTCCTATTGTTATACATTTTTCAGATCGTTTGATTAACATTTCTATGCCTTTAAAATAATATTCGGAAGTTTTGTCTTCGAAATGCTCGAAAACTGCAGCAGCGACCTCATCATCGGACGAAAATTTTCTCCCCCTTAAGTCCGATTTAAGTTTAGAAAATAAAAAATAGTCGCTTGGGACTAGATCAGGGCTGTAAGGTGGGTGACGGATTGTTTTAAATCCACATTTAGATATAGCCGCCTTTACAACTGCAGCCGTGTGGACAGGCGCATTGTCATGAAGAAGACGGACACCCCTGCTGAGTTTTCCTCGACGTTTAAGCTTTATTGCTTCTCGCAACTGGTCTATAAGGCAAGCATAGTAACTGCCGTTTACTGTCTGATTGCGTTCTTTGATATCTATAAGCAATATCCCTTCGCAATCCCAAAATATTGTGGCCATTATCTTTTTGGTAGATTGGCACACTTTTGCCTTTCGAGGGGGTGCTTCCCCAGAACGACGCCACTCCATCGACTCTCTTTTCGAAAGAGGATCATAGTATAAGACCATAGTTTCGTCTCCGGTAACAATGGACTGGATAAATTCACTCTCACATGACTTGAACTCCTCTAAAAGTTCCTTGGAGCACGCCACTCGTTCAGCTCGCTGAGCACTCGAGAGAAGTTTCGGGACCCATCTTGCACTAACCTTATTCATGTTTAGATGGTCGTGTAGAATCCTAAGGACTGTTATTTTCGTAAGTCCCGTTCTTGACGCTATTTCCTTCGTCTTTAGTCTTCTGTCCTTCAGTACCTCTTGTTCGACTAAATCGACGTTATCTTGCGTAAGAACCTCAACAGGGCGGCCTGGTCGGGGTTCGTCATCGATGGACTCACGCCCTAAACGAAACTGCTTACACCAATCCTTAACAGTCGAAAACGAAGGGGAGGAATTCCCGTACACGTTATCTAACCTTTCTTTGATTATAGTTGGACTTATGCCTTCCTTTGTCAGAAATTTTATCACTGATCGATACTCCAATTTGAACATTGTACAAATTGCACCGCTTTTTATATTTAAATCAAAGAAAATTTTATGAAAACGAAAGTTACAAACCACGAAATTATCCACACAATAGCTGAATAAATGACAAATAAAATGACATTCATTTGTTTCTGGTTTTCTTCTTTTAAATATATACGGCCAGGAACTTTTGAACCTTACTGGTAAGCCTACTGATTCAATAAATTATTTGGTATTTTCACACATGTTTATTTCAAAACCGGAGCCTGTTCTCACAAGCTCTCAAATTCTGCAGCCTTTCATTTATGTTATCCTGGTACGGTTCACAGAACTGTACCTTATCATTCATAATGACGCCATGTGGTGACTCGGCATCAGTTTGGAAAATGTGAAACTATTTTTAATCAATACACGATAACCTACTTTTTGATAGCAGTCACATGGCGGACGGGGAACGTTGGGTTGTGTTCATCTTTTATTATTAACAGACATACCTACCTAAACATTAGTCTAAGTTGTTACACTAATGAATTATATTTACTTACTCCCTTAATCATAAAAAGTAACAATCATTAAAGTCGAGATTTTGCGAGCGACATTTAAATAAATAAATATCATGGGACAAATTACACCAATTGACCCAGTTCCAAACTAAGCAAAGCTTGTACTATGGGTACCAGGCAACGGATAAACATACACCTACTTATATAATGTAGATAAATACATACTTAAATACATACAACATCCATGACTCGGGCACAAACATTCGTATCCATCATACAAATGTCTGCCCCTACCGGGATTCGAACCCGGGACCTCAAGCCTTTATATTTGTTAGGTAGTACTTAGCTACCACTAACGTAGTACCGTGATGGCAGACTAGCGAGGTAAAAGTTTATTGAACAATTTTACTATGTCAAACTATGTACCTATCTATATTAATTTATTGGGCTGGAATTATCCCAGGAAAAGCTTGTAAAACCAACTATAAGCATAAATCTAATACTTGCTTAAAATGTCAAAATATCGTATAGTGGTGTAAACAACTCGGATATCCGCTCCTAATTCGATTTCGCGTCACGTCGACTCCACCAACCACGAAAATAGTGCACACATTACCACCCTTGTTACATAGACATAAAGTTATGTATTGTTCATTTTGTGTGCGGCTGCTTAGTGGTTATTCCGTACCGTGACGCGGACGGTAATAGCCGTCGCGTCTTGTTAGCTAGTTCAGAAATATTCGGAATAACCGTCCGGCTAGGGTTGTCTACTTGTCTAAAAGCTGAAAGTATTATGTATACTAGTCATTTGGTTAAATTTATTAAACATTGCACAGCTAAGTCAGCTTTATCTTCTACAAAATCTGTAACAATGTAAAAAAATGGTACCTACAACTAGATATCTCTTACTCACATACGAGTACGAGGTACTACAATATATAGAGTTCAGATAATAAATAGTACGAGTACGATAATCGTCAGGAAAAAACCACATAACGAAAGTAAAACAACAACAAAGTACAGCATAAAGAAAATTCCGCTAAAAATATTTCAAATGTGAACCTTATTGAATCAACTTAAAAGCCATTTCATAGCAGTGCATAAAAACTTGGGAATAGAGACGCAAAAATTACTGACACAAGAATAATCCCAAGCAGTCCCAATGGTGCTGTGGTTGTCCATGGGCGGCGGTGATCACTTACCATCAGGTGCACCGCATGCCCGTTTGTCGGTTTTAATATAAAAAAAGCACTCGTGGATTTCGTAACGCACAATGCAATTCCATATACCTAGTAACTGACATTTCCGAGCGGCGGCGATTACTACTTCACCAATTTAACAATTATCGGTGACAAGTTGCAATGCGTACCTAGTCAACATGAAGCTAACCGGCGCAATGACATATTACTAATAGACGCGTTATAGCTGAACAAAACTCCTTTCGGACACGGCAACGTTATTGCCGTTACTTGACAATTGACATATAAGGACCTCTGCGCGCGCCGACAGCGACGTAACACAAGTCAGGCAATTACCTTACTTTTTGCTTGCCACGGGGAGATCGCCTATGACGTATCTACCTCAGTTTTATATAGTACTAGTGACCCGCCCCAGCTTCGCACGGGGGCAATGCTGATACTGAATATACTACAGAAAAACTGTGCCGCCCCGGCCGGCCTTGCCCACCAATTCACCTAAAAAAATATTTTAAAAAGTTACACATAATTTTCTGTAAGACGGAACGCTGGCAACCCTAAGGCCCCGCCCAATTGGAAGGAAGCGCCAATAGAAATAATAAAATTGCATCCGATCCACGAGCGCTGGTTTCTTGCCTCTGGCTACTTCCCTGTACTACCAGAAATAAGACAAACCAAAATACAGGTGAACCGGGGAAAGTACAGCTGGGAAAATAAAAAAAAAAACCCGTCGTATAGTCGAATAACTGTTTGGCTCATCTCCAGCCTATATACGTCCCACTGCTGGGCACAGGCCTCCTCTCAGAACGAGAGTGCTTGGGCTATAGTCCCCACGCGGGCCCAGTGCGGATTGGGAACTTCACATACACCATTGAATTGCTTCGCAGTTATGTGCAGGTTTCCTCACGATGTTTTTCCTTCACCGAAAAGCTCATGGTAAATTTCAAATGAGATATCGCACATAAATTCCGAAAAACTCAGAGGTGCGAGCCCGGGATTCGAACCCACGACCCTCTGCTTGAGAGGCCACAGATCAAACCACTAGACTACCACGGCTTTTTTTTTTGTTGTGTGTTTTGTTTTGTTTGGCTCAATGATTATTTTTGATTGTACAATGGGTTATTCTTTTTTTGGTTGAATTATCAACTATTATTATTATACATTTTTATGTCTCTTCTAAGCCAGGAGGTTAATTTTTGCGCGGGCCTAAGCCAAGCGCTTTTCTAATTATTTTTTAAACCTACTTATTTTGTAACAGAATGTAAGTGGATGAATGTATGTAGAGTGTGCAGAGGCTATTATTATTATTAGTATTGTTTTGGTTTGGATTTTTAGACAAAACGCTTTAAATCTACATATTAAACGTCTCTAGTATATATCAGACAGACTGACACCCTCACATTTAAACAAGCATACCTAAACTTTTTGTTAACTTCAAAACTAGATAATAGATGCATCGTATTCTGCAAGTAATTCGAAACGGTCACTCTATTCCGTCTCAAACACTGGCACGTAACACATAAGAAAAAGACGCGTTACGCACCAAAAACTATAACATTCTAAATTCAAATCCGCGGCGTGTGACAGCTGTCACAGCGGTGTCATGGCGGCGCAACATGGCGTCCGGTTACTGCGCACGAGTGCCATTTCCGATTTCGCGCGACGCAATTAGACCAGTCTATGAATCGATGCGGAGAGTATTTGTGACCAAAATAATATATTGGAATTCCGTTAAAAATTCCATAAAAAACTCTATTGCTTAATTCTTACTACAATTTGTTTGTTAGCTGTTGGCCGATCATCTACTACGCAGTTCGTCCATTTCGCGATTGACCTATTACGCAGTCTGTCTACTCGCGATAAACTCTGGGTGGTGTAGTGGTTCCCGGCCATAGCTTTACTTTTCGGATTTTTCCATGTTCTAATTTTCAGTGTCGTTTAGAAATTTAATCTTGCCATGTATTTTAATAGAAAAACAGTTTTTCGAAATGAATATCAGTAACTTACAATTTATACCCCTGAAATTTTGTGATTTGTTTTGGTATAGTTTTGATTCTTTAACCTCTATTTTTTTTTGATCATAAATAACCATCCTAGCATCCTACTAATATTATAAATGCAAAAGTTTGTGACGATGTGATGATGTGACGATTGTGACGATGTGAGTGAGTGAGTGTGTATGTTTGTTCCGTCTTCACGCTAAAACGACTGGACGGATTTGGATAAAATTTGGAACGGAGATAGCTGGTACCCTGGTGGCGGAGATTAAAACATAGGCTACTTTTTATCCCGGAAAATAGCATAGTTCCCGGGGGATAGCCATAAACATGTCAATTGCTAATTCTACGCAGACGAAGTCGCGGGCAGAAGCTAGTTGTTTATAAATTCATAAATAATATAAATAATGTCAAAAAAAAACATAATAAAATAATACATAAAAAGAAAACAATTAGTCGAATAATCCGCCCCGCGTCATACCTGGCGCAAAGGTGCCTATCACACTCGCAGCATTACCACGTTGTACCGCGATGGACAACCTTTGCACCAGAAATGACCCGGAGCGAGGGTCAAGACCTCTCTCACTGCTATTTAATGTGAAAAATAGTACATTACAGACCTAGGGCGGTGAATTCATAATTGTCCCAGATCGCAGGTGTTTGTGGCCCGACCCGAAGGTGAGGGGCATAAATATGCGATCTAGGGCTTTACGAATTACCGCCCGTGGTTTGTATAAAGTTTTACGTCTTGCCTCGGCCAGGAAGTGAGATTTTCTGTCCGCGAAGCGGGCGTAAAATCCCAATTACGGCCAAGGGTGACGTAAAAACTTTATAGTTCACTCTTCGCCCATCTCTAGTTCAGCAGGCTTATTGTCTAACTCGCTCGCAATCGCCATCGTGTTCATTTTGACAGTGCATGCATGAATGTAACAGCTAGCTGATTTCGATGCCAATTGACAACAATTCAAATTTGCTAAGGTAGTAAAATGAAAATACCGTTTGTAGATTTTACACTGCTGATTACAGTAAAAATATTTTTGGATTTTTTTATGCAGTAGTTTTTTTTATATTCAGGGAAAACAGTAAAAAAAGTTGGATTGTGAATGTTAGGGATAACTCATAGTGCCGTTAGTCCATTTATTACTGTAAGAATTTAAAAAAATATAGAACTGTCATGGTGTCAATGTCATGTTCATTTTTTATCAGTCCGACGGATTAGGTACTTGATTCTAACGACACGTTTTCAATTCTCGTAAATGTCGTAATATTTAATTATTGGTTTGATAGACGCTTTAATAACATGAAAGTGGTTCACTGATTAGTGATAGCGGATAGCCGCAATCTGCCCAAAGTCGACGAATTTATCTTGTGTTTTGTATATTGTGTTCATGTGCTTATTTTTTTCCATTAACGCCGTGTTTCCGCAACTTGGGACGATACAAATTATTAAGGGATCTTGGTGATACTTTCTTCCGGTCGTCATTATATAGAAATAAACTCAAAGCATGCACAGTATTGCAAAGCAGCAAACGCAAAATAACAAATTCGTGAACGAACGACAATGAATGGTTGATAAACAAAGCAAGTGACATGACATGACAGTTCTGTTTGAAAGTTACTTTTTTAATTTTATATCATGCTAAGTTCACGACATCAGTATCCCTATCTTTGTATATACGGTCTTTTTATTGACCATTTCTTTAATAAATTACTAACGACGAATTTAAGTAAACCAAAGGAAAACCGAGAAACACGGGTAGTCTAATTTTTAACCAGCTATTATAAACGCGAAAAAAACTTAAATGCTTTTTTTTTGAAATGTTGTCAATTGTCAGCCCATACATGAACTGTCAAAATGAACACGATGGCGATTGCGAGCGAGTTAGACAATAAGCCTACAGATTTCAACAGCTGAAAATTTTTAGTTCTTCATAGCACCTTTCCGCTTCGATTCGTTTCTATGTAACTGCACCATTATACTGGTACAGTCAGCAGTGTGTAACTAAGGCTGTGCGGTTAACATTGTACCTTTTGTACAGTCAGCAGAGTGAGACCAGGGCCGGTAACCCGAGATGATGAGAGTTTAGAAATGTTTTACCTAATTACCGCGCGGAGTGTGACGGGGTAACTGATACTGTGGGACGGTTATATCCGAAGATGTTGCATGTCAAGTTATTTATCTTTATTTATTTCATCAATCGAAATTATGCTGTACTAGCTGTTGCCAGCGACTTCGTCTGCAAAGAATTCGTTTATCGCTATCCAACGGGAACTACGCAATTTTCCGGGATAGTAGCCTTTGTGCTATTCCAGACTTTTCTCTATCTATGTGCCGAATTTCATCCAGATCCGTTGGGCCGTTCTGGCGTGATTGAGTAACAAACAAACATCCATCCATCCATCCATACTTTCGCATTTATAATGTACTAGCTGTTGCCAGCGACTTCGTCTGCAAAGAATTCGTTTATCGCTATCCCGCGGGAACTACGCAATTTTTCGGGATAAAATGTGGCCTATGTGCTATTCCAGACTTTTCTCTATCTATGTGCCGAATTTCATCCAGATCCGTTGGGCCGTTCTGGCGTGATTGAGTAACAAACAAACATACATCCATCCATCCATCCATCCATCCATCCATCCATCCATCCATCCATCCATACTTTCGCATTTATAATAATTAGTTAGATGTATGTATGTATGTATAACTCTTTGTTGTACATAAAACACATTAATTTTCCAAAAAAAAAACAATAATAATAATATTAGTTAGATTAAGCAAAGTATTTAATTAGTCTTTATCCCGTACGGGGTAGACATGAGCCTAAGGTAACAAGACCTAAAGGCCACGATTAGTATGATGGGCGTATAGGTGGAATGGAAAGGGGAATTAAAATAGTGAAGGGTTGCTAGCCGCATTGCCTATAACACGATTCCTAAGATTTTCGCCCATTCCTTCGATGGGCTTATAACCATCTGCGCGGGGAGAGAAGCAACTGGTAAATTCTATGTGTACCAGCATGGAAGAATTTAAGGAATTTGGTATTCATAAATACAAAATCTCTCAATTTTTTTCCGGAATATTTTAGCAGATTAGTTCGACTGAAAAGCTCTACATTTTTTTTGCAAATTATTACACTGGCATTCTATGTGGTGTACCTATTTATTCAAATATTTGCGTGAGTGAAGAATGCACTATATATTGTTTCTAGCGTACCTACGCGACGAAGATGCCAATAGCGCAACGCGAACACGCAACGCCAAGTGGAGTGCCAGTATAACATAAAGCTTTGTTCCAATATACCTACGGAATCTTTCACCAAGACGATCTATCCGACACTAACTCTTAAATAAATGAGATCAGGACTGATCGAACATAACTTAATCTAAATAAATAACGAAATCAACAAAGTAACAACAATACCCCTCAACAATCGTGCAAAAACAAATGAATCGGAGCCATAAAACAAAAGCAGCGTTTCTGTTGATCAACGCCCGCGGCTGTTTTGCTTCCACTAATTTGTTGTGCTCCTGGTAATTGCTAGAAAAAGTTACCAGGGCTGCCAGGGTAATTCACCAAATGCTGCAGGAAGAATTTGCGTGGGGTACGTATTAAAATCCATAAAGTTTAAAATGTATAATGGGTTAAAATACATAATGGTTCAAAATATATAATTCGATTCACTCAGAAAATTTACAGAATTTTTATAAACTAAACCTAACCTAACCTAAACCAATCTATAGAACACGCTATAAAAAAACTTCATATACGTAATAGTTTCACAGAAAATGGCATTATATATTTTGAACTATTATGCATTTTAAACCATTATACATTTTAAACTTTATATATTCTGATCTGATCTGCACACATTTGCGTGTGACATTCACGCGGTTAGATTCAATGATTATAGTCTAAGAGCTAGCTACCGAAATACGTATACAATTTATAGAGCAACGAAATCCCTCTAGCTAGTTAGTTAGTATGCCATATCGATTCGAGCGCCTGGCAGCTTTTCAGCGGTGGGTGGTTTTGGCACTTCAACTTAATATAGTGCAAATTGCATGAATACAACACGCGTCACACAAGCTAACCTATCACACCCAGGACCCCCCCCCCCCATCTCCAAAGACGTACTCGGCCAATAGATCTTCAAAACATATTTCAAAACTACTATCCGCTTCAACCACTGGGTGTTATGTTAGTTGATTTGATTGAGCGTGAACTAAGATATCTAATCGATCCACTTTAGCCAGCCCTACGCCACCGCCAATATCGCGCACTACGCTCGATTTATTTTCAGCTAGACACAATACTGTGCGAATGCCCTCCTCCTAACAATAATAACCAATTAAGCACACACTAACGTTACTTAGTTCACTTAATGACCTAAGTAAATAAAAGCTAGAGCGAAACTATTGATTGCTTTGATACGAAACTTTTCTGCATTTTGGATTTTTGAAGAAATTTTGCAGACAAACAATTTAGGTTACCGCTTAATGTTTTGGAAGTTATTTAAATTATTTATCAATTCAACATAAATACAAATATAGCATAGGTAGATGAAATAAGAGCGTACATTATTATGTCGATTTATGTATCCTGGTCAATTTATTGTCTATCGTCTTACATCGATCCTAGACAGTAATTTTATCATCCTAATCCTTAATCATCCTTGATATACTTCTGTCTTTCAGCAGTTAGATTATGTGAAGGTAGCCTAAGAGACTGCATGCAAATTAAATATCACCAACTGCCGCGTGACAGTGCATCACAAATTGCAGTGCACTAATTGCTATCAATCGTGCAATATGCCGCAAGGACGCATGCTCGGCCATGTGTTGTATATTACTACTTCAAATTAATTTATAGTGGTGGGTTACTCGGACAGTATAATTTGATCATTTATTAATGCCTCAGCGGTTACGTAATGGGAACGTTTAGCTGATGTATATAGCGTGATGCTAACACGATTTGATACTTAATAGCATATTACGACGAGTACGTAACTTTAATTTAAATAATCAGCTGTTTGTTTTTATTCTATAATAAATAGATTAACCCATAAAAGGGAACTCCTGTAGGCTTATTGTCTAACTCGCTCGCAATCGCCATCGTGTTCATTTTGACAGTTCATGTATGGGCTGACAATTGGCATCGGAATCAGCTAGCTGTCACTTTCATACAAGAACTGTCAAAATGAACACGATGGCGATTGCGAGCGAGTTAGACAATAAGCCTACTGGGTGTCCTGATTAATGAAAAGTAAATCAATAGATTCCGTTTCTGACAATAAATGTATTTCTTTTTCTTCTTCGTAGACATGGTATGATATGACTTATATTTAAAAGTGTATCATTAGTGTGTGTAGTTCATGAAGGTGATTTATACTGATTTTGGTAATTTTTGTGTAATGGTTCTATTTTAGCTACCAGGAGTGCAGACGAGAGGAAGGCGTAAATAGGTGTGAGACTGCGATCATCCGGCTCGACGTGCTAATGGCTTACTGTGGGGCTCAAGCCACAAGAGACCAGCAACCTCCCACTTCTGATACTGTCAGACGTAGGTACGTAACTTTTAGATTTGGACACATTCTTGTTTTGATAGAATCATTGCCACGGTTCTCCATCGTTTGCCCGAATTTCATATGCCATAAATGTATTGTTTGCCATAATGATCATTTGCCATAACCCTTTTTTCTCTATATTTGTTAATTATTCAGGATTGTTATGAAACAAACCTAACCTAACTAATAGAGTTCTACAGGATTGCCATTACAATGCTCCTGAAAAAATTACGGTTTCAGAGAAAAAAAGGGTTATGTCAAATAATCATTATGGCAAACATTACATTATGGCATATGAAATTCGGGCAAAAGAGAGGCTCCACATTGAAATATTACTACTAAGATGACTTCAAAGTAACAGTAAACTCCCAAGGACCTTGATAATGACTATGTTCAGTTCAATGTGCAAATAACTCTCAGTAGAACAGTTTACTGTTGTGAAACATGCCTGTGCAACCCGCTGCCACTTGCACGTGGGCCACACACTAGTTTTAGTCAAATTAATCGTCCCTGATGAGGCGAGCAGACAGCAGACGGAGCGCAGACGGTCACGCGCCGGCCAAATGAATACGGCCTTTGCTTTGCCTAATAGGAGCAAGTACTAGGGCCTAGACTTGATGTTAGCATGAGAATATGACATCACAACGAAACCCAAACATAAATTGCATAAAATATTGGTGTGACACGATCGAGATGGAATTCACGATGGAAATTGCGATAGTCTTTTTGTTAGGGTTACGAATGTATTGGCTGGCGGTATGATGCGATGACAATACTGGAGCAGTCTCTATTGTGTGTCTTAGGAGTTCGTATTAAAAGAAGTCCATCTTAAAACTGCAGGCAATTGGTGAGGTGTCTTCCCACAAAAGCCCGTTTCACATTTTACTTTCGGTTATTGAAACGTAATGTTTAAACGACGAAACTTATAAGCCTAACTTTTTAGTCTGCCTACATCAAGATATTTCAGCAACACAGCTAGATGCAAGTCTTACTGCTGTGGTTCTTCTTTGAGGAAGGTTCCCCCAAGAATAAAATATAGATGAAAAACAAATAGGAATGGGTAGGTAAATAAGGGTTGAGAATAAATAAAATGGTAACCGCAAAATCTTACCATCTTACCTTACGTAATTTAGGCACACCGCTACTAGGCGCGCATAACACCAGCGAAGATCGATACGACACCTGTGCGTTACCATAGCGACGCTCCGGAGGGCGCCATCCGACACCGGCGCGTAATTTGAAATTCGAACCGCGCCGATAATGTCTGTGTTGCCAGTTGCCAGCCGAGCGCGTGCCTATTTCTGACTAAATTACGTGTAATTTAAAATAGGGATGGCTTTTTTCGATAATAAATAATTGTTAGTGTTGCCCACTTTCTGCTGGTTTGGCGTCGTTAACTTCTCAGATGTCGGTCATGTCTAGATTGCCGCCATATTTTTAAAATTAAGTGAGATCTATTTTTAGTACTATACCGGTGATAGACACTTGATATCTTCGTAGCATGTGGACGAGAATGTAAATATGAAGGCCATAAATATAAATTAATATAAAAATAAAAGAAAAATGATTAACACAACTCTAAAAGTCAGTAATCGAATTTTTAGAAATCGTATGTCGCCTAGTGTCCATCGAATCACTATCCGAAAATTACTACCTATGCGAAATACACAAAAAATTAATGCACCGACGAACCGACCACTCTGTTACTCAATCCCACTGCAAACGACAAACATTTTAATACGCGTCGACGTGACAATTTGTCAAATTAACAACTGTCTATTTTTATAGGCCATATATCATCGCGTCCCGCGGGATGTAATTAGTGCACTTAATGTTGCACAATGCAGCCAATTAGCACGCCAGTACCAGGGCAGCAGGGGTTAACGGGGAGCTCTTTTGTTTTTAACATTTTTTTATTAAGCTTTTGTTTTTTAAGCTTAACATTTTTGCGACGTATTTTATGGCATCGATGCATCATATTTTATATGACGGCCAGTAACTTATTGATTATTATTTCATCATCACCATATCCAGTATTGCGTTCCACTGTTAGGCACAGGCCTCCTTTCAGAATGGGAGGCCTTGGGCTATTATAGTTTCCATTTCCACGCGGGCCTATAACCTAAAGCCGTTTGGGAACTTCATAAAAAAATTGCTTCGCAGGTGTATTGGTTCCCTCACTGAATTTCAAATTTTATTTCGCACATCAATTCCGAAAAATTGAAAAATGAAAGTGAAAAAATATAATTAAACCGCACGCGGAAAAGATACCCAATTATTAATTCTACGTTTGCTTCTCCATTTTTTTTCATGTAGAAGGCTTGCATTTCAGCGCAATCACGTCTGATAATAAAATAAGCGAATGTTAAAAAAATCTGTCACCTTAAAATGTTAAATCTGGATCTAATGTTTAATTCGATTTAGTAGTGTTAAAGTATACAGTATGCTTATTACGTAACTCGCTCGCGATCACCATCGTGTTCATTTTGACAGTTCATGTATGGGCTGACAATTGGCATCGGAATCAGTTAGCTTATTGTCTAACTCGCTCGCAATCGCCATCGTGTTCATTTTGACAGTTCTTGTATGAATGTGACAGCTAGCTGATTCCGATGCCGATTGTCAGCCCATACATGAACTGTCAAAATGAACACGATGGCGATTGCGAGCGAGTTAGACAATAAGCCTACAGGCAGCTGTCACATTCATACAAGAACTGTCAAAATGAACACGATGGCGATTGCGAGATTTGCGATCGAGTTACGTAATAAGCTAGCAGGTGGCGGCACGTAAGTCGAACGTGGCGTACGCCCGCCCGCGACACCCGCACCCCCCCGCGACTTCCCCGCGATACCTTATTTTCGACTACCCCGCATCAACGGTCATCGCTAGACTTACGTGCCGGCACTTGTACTATTATGTTACTGCCAAGCTACTAAATCGACATAATCGATGTCTAATCTTTCCTGCGTGACGGCCTTGATGCGTTTTTGTTCAGATTTTGTCGACAAATAATTTACATTAATAATGTTTTTAAAAGTTGTTGCCGGTTGTTGTCTTGAAGGTTCGGGCACCTCACAAACAGCCTACACTCATACGAGGCCGTCTCGTATGCTAATTATATCATTGGGTTCATAGATCTTTTGCACGTGATCAAAATATTGCTGAGTAGGAAGGAAATTATGGTAGTAAACCAATTATCCTCATGGAATTATGCAATTTTCCGGGATAAAACTATCCTATGGTCCACCAAATGGTATGGGTATGGGGTTTGCCAAATTCCAACCTAGTTGGTTCAGCGATTTAAAGCACTTCCGCATTTAAAGGTAATATAGTATGGATGCGTATTTTTATAATAATACTAGCGACTCGCCCCGGCTTCGCACGGTATATTATGCATGTATTATACACATAAACCTTCCTCTTGATTCATTCTATCTATTAAAAAAAACCGCATCAAAATCCGTGGCGTAGTTATAAAGATTTAAGCATACATAGGGACATAGGGACATAGGGACAGAGAAAGCGACTTTGTTTTATACTATGTAGTGATACGTATTTGCATTACCTATTATTCAAATAAAGAGACACAAGTGCTTTGATAAAAAGCAAAACTAAAAGAAACGAAAACAGACTTTATTTGAATAATAATGCAAATACACACACACACACACAAACACACACACAAACACACACACAAACACACACACACACACATACACACACATACATAATATATTGTTATAAAAATACACATCCATACTGTTATTTCCTGTCAATCGTTCAAAGGTTAACTGGAAAATATTTCTCTGAGGCAGCGATACTCAACCTGCGACCCGCCGAATTATTGTAATTAGCTTAGCCCCACATGACGTTACTTCATTGTACAGTGTATTTAATTAAAACTAAATAAATTTTATTACCTTAGGCTCTATCTACTCCGTAAGCAATAAAGGCGTGATTTATGTATGTGTGTAAAGCCTACTTTACCTGCTTTACTTTTTACCGTTTTCCTTTTAATGTTATTTGCTCGACTTACTTGAATTTGACATTTTATATGCTATCTAACTATTATGACAAGTTATCTAATAACACTATACTATTTATGTAGTTATAGGTATAAGTCACTTACCTCTATATGTGGTACCATTTCGGTTCAAGATAAGATAAAGAATGCAGACAAACAATTTTCATACGAGGATATAGTATATCTTTTTATCTTGTATCAGTAGGTCATTGGTATTTAGTGTTGTAAACAATTTATTCGTTGGCGGACGTGAGTTTTGTTTTAATTTAATAAAAAAAGTGTAAAATTTAAATTCGAAAGTGAGTTTGTGACACAAGAGTACCAGGACCGCATGAAACATGGGAGGGGCGAAGATTTTCGACTACAAATACTTGACACGGCAACATTTAAAGGGATTTGATCATTATAAGGTAAAGATTATGCTTTAAAAGATACAAAAGAGGCCAATTAATTATTGAAATTAATGTAAAAATCTTCACAACTCCGTAATTTCATGCTCATTACCATATTTGACACTGCCAACCTGTTGTTTGTTGACATAGTAACGCATTGGCTGATCTTTTGTTTTATTTAACCACTAAGTTTGTTGTTCGGAATTTTTTCATTAATCATATATTTTTTCCAGTACAGTGCTATAGATACAAGCCCTCTGAGCCAGTATGTGATGCACCCGTTTTGGAATGCTGTCGTCAAGGTAGATAAGCGCAATCATTATTTTAATATCGTCTGCAATCGAATATTGACTCTTTCACATTGACATTAAGTTAATTTTATGACTTTAATAATTTGTTTACATATAAATCCAGTTTATACCGAAGTGGATCGCGCCGAACCTCCTCACATTTGCTGGTTTCCTGTGTATGGTGGCTAGCGTGATTTTGCTACTGGTCTACGACTATCATTGCTATGCGTCGGGCGGGCCACCAGGGTATCAGAGAGTGGAAGGCGATGGGATTCCTCGGTGGGTGTTCACTGCGTGTGGGGTGCTCTTGTTCCTGGCTTACAATTTGGGTGAGTACGTTATGTTTGGGTCGGTCGGAGTAAAAGTTGGAGTTCCTTTTGATTTATTAGTTCCTGGTGTTAAAAAGTCGCGTGGGTGAACAGAATATATATCCAGCGACGGCGTGGCAAAAAAAACTTGAATTTTCTAAGCCCTTTTTCGTCTTGTGTAAAACTGTTCATAGCATGTAGCGCATTTATAAAACCAATCAGCATGCTTATTACGTAACTCGCTCGCGATCACCATCGTCTTCATTTTGACAGTTCATGTATGGGCTGACAATTGGCATCGGAATCAGCTAGCTGTCACATTCATACAAGAACTGTCAAAATGAACACGATGGCGATTGCGAGCGAGTTACGTAATAAGCATGCAGGTCATGTTGTTCTAACACACTTGAAATCCGACGGCAATCACCACTTATTTCAATCAAACGGGATATGATAATAATAGAAAGAGACGGCGAAAGCAATTTTGAGCGCGTTAGAGCATGTTAGATGACTATGGCCTTTGGCAACCCTATTCTGATGGTGCAGTGCGTGCAATGTGCAAGGATGTGATCCTCTACAAAAAAATAGGCCGCGAAGTTTAAAGAAGTAAAGCGAAGATAGCTTGGCTCGTCCTCTCGTAGGTATTTCACAGTCATGAGTATTATCAAGACTGCACATCGAACACCATAAGACTCCTGAATTTGTATAACGCCTTCCAGAGGACGAGTCAAATTATGATTGCTATCCTAGAGTTTCTTGTAGAGAATCATACGACCAGATTAGACCGGTCCCAGTTGAGATCTGATCTTGCCGCGCTCTCTTTGAGATGTGACATCGTGACGTGAACTGACGCTAAGGTGAACGTCCAATTTGCCAGTCTTCGATCACCCTACAGCTCGCCTCTTTTGTGTATCGAATGTGTGTAAATAAATGTTTCTCTCTCTCTTTCTCTCAGACGGTATTGACGGCAAGCAGGCGCGCCGCATCGGCGTATCCGGGCCGCTGGGCGAGATGTTCGACCACGGGATCGACTCCTACATCGTGTTCTTCATACCCTTCAGTCTGTTCTCCGTGGTTGGAAGGGACGAGTTCTCTGTATCTGCTTTCAGGTACGAATTAATCTTCTTTTTCTTCAAGGGTCTCCAACTAGTGAAGGTCAGCGATTAGTTTTTGGAATCCTTCTATTGTCTGCGAGCCTAAAAAGTTCTGTTGCTGAATAGATGCCCGTCCACTCCCTTATGTTACGGAGCCACGATTTCTTTCTACGTCCCACGCGTCTCTTGCCTGCAATCTTGCCCATCATTATTACTTGCAGGAGTTCATACCTGTCATGCCTTAGCACGTGTCCGAGATAAGAAAAGACAGGAGTCTCATTTTCTGCTGGGCACGACGCCGAACCTCTACGAATTAATCTATCAGCGGTTTACGAACGGGTTCCGTGTTGCCTAGATGTTCCGTAGTTCCGTAATACAGTAACCAGGGTATATAATGTAACAACAACCACAGTGTTTGATACCTAGCTGTATCTTGAAGTTAGGTAGGTCGATATGGGGTTCCGTAAAGGTTCCATAAAATAAAAAGTGTTCGATGGGTGTTCCATTATTTAAAGTTGTGAACCCTTGGTTTAGATCACGCGTCCATCTCCGTACAATGTATACACTCGAGCATAAAATCAGGTCGCTCGCTTTTCATAGAAATTTGTATGAAAAGTGACCCGTTATTTTTGCTCGTCAGTGCACATACGACGGGAAAAAAGCTTGTATTCAATATGGTTTTTTAGGGTTCCGTACCTCAAAAGGAAAAAACGGAACCCTTATAGGATCACTTTGTTGTCCGTCCGTCCATCCGTCTGTCAAGACCCTTTTTCTCAGGAACGCGTGGAGGTATCGAGCTGAAATTTATATCAAATACTCAGGTCTACTGCCACTTGGAGCTGTGAAAAAATCAAACTTCTAAGTCAACGCAATCAAAAGATACAGCCGTTTATGTTGCAAATTTCCGCAAATTTTCGACTCTCAAGGGATCAAAACCTACACGGTACTTCCCGTGAACGCAGAATCTTGAAATTTGGTATGAAGGTAGGTCTTATAGCACAGATTAAGGAATAATTGCGAAAACCGTAAATATGTATGTATGTCTGTATATATCAGTGACCAATATAAAGTGACCCCACACTGCGTACAATTTGCTTTGGAGCAGGGCTCTGCTTACACTGGTTTATAGATATTTCTAGATAATGGTACGGAACCCTCGGTGCGCGAGTCCGACTCGCACTTGGCCGGTTTTTTTTTAACAAAAACTTATTTTTACGTCAATAAGACTTGGTAGCAAAGTTATCTTTACTTCCAGAGGATACCTGGCTGTCGTGAGCGTAGTCCTGAACTTCTACGTGAGCCACTGGGAGAAGTACAACACTGGTACCCTGTACCTGCCGTGGGGGTACGATCTCAGCATGTGGGTGAGTCTTAATCGTCACTGGGGTTTTCAAAATGCATACAGAAATAACGTCTTTATCCCTTACGGAGTAGAGCCTAAGGTAACAAGATCTGTAGGCTTATTGTGTTCATTTTGACAGTTCATGTATGGGCTGATAATTGGCATCGGAATCAGCTAGCTGTCACATTCATACAAGAACTGTCAAAATGAACACGATAGCGATTGCGAGCGAGCTAGAGTCTAATTGTTAGACAATAAGCCTACTGGCCACGTTCAGCAAGACTGGGCTGGGCTGGTATGGGAGCTGGGAGGATAGGTGGAAAGTGAAATCGAAATAGTGATGGGTTGCTAGCCGCAACGCCTATAACATGATTCCTATGGTTTTCGCCCATTTCCTCGATGTGCTTTTGCCATCTGCGCGGGAAGAGAAGCAAAATTCAAAGGGATTTTAAAAAGTGAAAAAACAAAAAAAGTCTTGCTTTTTGACACATTTTAGGAACTAATAGTAGATTGTACAACGAGAGCATAAAACAAGCCATTGTACCTAGTGTTGCCCAAATTCAGTCTTGGTCTTGCAGTCTTGGTCTTGTTCTTGCGTTTTTGCAAGACCAAGACCAAGAACAAGACCGCGTATTTTTAGCAAGACCAAGACCAAGACTGACCGTGCAAGACTTGAGCAAGAACAAGACATAGCCTGCAAGACTCTTGCGTCTTGCAGCTAGGACTTAGCGCTATTTCACGGAGTAGTTAGGTGTAACAGTTCGGTGTATAGGTAGGTACGCTTAGGAATTCTATGAGACGCAAAAAACTATATCAAAGAATATGAAAAACTGGACCTATGCGCATTACGACTAATACCATAAACATAGCGAATAAAAAAATATCTATTAAAATCAAACTGAGTGCATGCATAGTTATGTTTTAACCATCGGTACTTTGATAATGCGGCATCAAAGGTTTTGTACTTACTTCTCAAAGAAATTTGCCGCTTTTCGGAAGTACATGGTTATGATACACGCGCCGGCGGCTTCTTTTGAAATCTAAAACAATCGTTGCCGCCGCGCCGAAATCATAACATTTGACACTATTCATGCAAAATAATTTCGAATTTTAAGAGTACCTACAGGTGTTCCAAAGAATAAATAAGTTTCAGAGTGCTTAGAATGAAAATGAATACATTATACTGATCACGCAAGTAGTATTATGATTAGGATAAAATGGTAAGGATAGGTAGTAGATGTCATAATAATTCATTCTAGTAAGTATATATTATAATATTGATTACTTATATGGTTTTAAACTAATTACTTAGGTACTATTATTGTACATTTAGTCATTATATTTCTTAAGTTTTTACAAGAAAAAATAGCAAAAAAGTGTTCAAATATCACCCGTTTGATAAATATTGTAGCCACTTTTAAATATACTTGAAACGTGTAAAAAAATTCTACAAAACTAATAAAATAATGAACACAAAATATTTACCTTGCTACTCTGCTACTTACGTGCAAGTTAACCAAGCCTGTGCGAAATATATACGTTTTGCATGCAAGCCCTCCCACCACTACTACCACACAAAACGCACACAAATCCCACAAACTTAATTAATCCTAACACCACACAAACACTGACGCGTGTTTCGATCCCTCTACGGGATCATTCTCAAAGTTAGAGCACAACCGATGCACATGCGAACCAACGTCGTACTAATTTGTAAAACTATAAATAAACTAAATGTACCCACATTCGTATATTACCAAACTACCCTCGTTTAGGCTTAATCATCCAGATAGATCAAATTTTGCAAAACACTTATTAGAATCAAATCAGCTGTTGATTTGTGTTGTATTTTATTTTATATTCAAATAAATGATAAATCGTAAAACTCTTTTATTAAATTTCTTATAAGTTGAGGGTTCAATCTCTTTCTAGACAGATAAGTATTGTTCTTTAAAATACAGTCAAGTTATTGTAATTAATTTGTTTTTTTACATGTTTTAGCAAATGTAAGCTTATAAATCATAAATGTTTATTAAGAAACAGTTACTTCCATGGAAAACGACATATAGGTCAGTTGATTTTTCGAATTTCTTATAAAATCTTCAGTTATTTATTAATCTGCTTGATCTTTACTATGGCTATGTTAATTCAAGCTCACAATGTTCCAATTCTAATACGTTTTTCTAAGATTTAAAGTAAACTTTAATAAATAGTAATAGACTAATAGGTAATTGCAAGACTTGCAAGACTCTTGCTGCAAGACCAAGACCAAGACCAAGACTGGGAGCGCAAGACCAAGACCAAGACCAAGACCAGGTGTATTGGCGCAAGACCAAGACCAAGACTGGCTAAGTCTCGTCTTGTTCTTGCATTTGGGCAACACTAATTGTACCCGACACGTTCATATAGCCACCCGAGCCGGTACGGCGAGGGTGGATGGTGGATAGACACGTCGTGGGGAAAATGGGTTTTATGAACGAGTTATACACTCTGCTTTTCACTTAGATTGCGAAGAAACAAAACAAAAACATTGCAAAAAAATTAATTGAAATTAAATGTGACATTGGAACAATTCGATATATTTAATGGTTTTTTCCTGGCAAATTGACTGTCAGTGTTATTTCCTCTTCACTTGACGAAATTATTGAATATTAATCGCAAAACAGTAACAAATTGCAACATAAACCCTACTAAGAGAAAATAGGATGCTGCCGCCTGAGTTCCCGCCAATTAACTTTTTTTTTTTTTTTTTAAACGTGATTCTGCGGTAAGGTTCGAGTAGGCACATGTTGATTTATATTTTAAAAAGTTTTATTTTTCATGTACTTATTTGTTTCAATAATAACTTGTCAAAAATTATTGTTACCTAGTTTTAGGTACTAATTAAACAGTTTAATAGACCGCAGATTATAATTTAAAAAAACTTAAAAAAATAAACAAAATATGCTGTCGTAAAGTTTTAGTGATTGTTTGTGGCTGTTGGCACCCGATTGTCTTGGTCTTAGACGAAGATTTTACTTTATGCACGAGAGCATAAAATGCCATTTTATGCAGCCTACATCCAGCATAAAGTCGAACTTTTTGAGCATGAGACGTGAAAACGATATTTTACTTATTGGTAGATTCTTCAGCACTCCTGATTTTCGTACGAGAAGAAATGTGCCCGGCTTAAGTCTTAACACAAGACTTCCAAAATCTGTCTAAAAAATAGTAAGGCATTTTCATAATTGCCCCACATTGTAAAATGCTCATACTATTTTTTTTTTGTTTTTAAAAATTATTTAGATATGGGAACCAAGTAACAATAATATTTAAACTAACTCGAACCTTGGAACAGATGGAGTAAAGTTAATTTTTGTAACCGACTTCAAAAAAAGGAGGTTCTCAATTCGGTTATATTTTTTTATTAATTTGTCTATTTGGTAAAAGCGGAGTCCTAGTGTTGGATTCGCACACGAAGGGTCGTATCACGTAAAAATTGCGACACATAATTAAAATTGCCCAAAATGCTGAAAAAATCTCATCAAAATTATACGAATTACATCTATAGTCTATCTCAAAGATCTCGATCCATTTTATACGCGTTTATAAACAAACCAATTTCATCTCGGTCGAGTATTTATTGGGGTAGATACACTCGTACTATACTAGTTTAAGGGCCCGCTATCTTAATTGTCAGTTATCTGTGATTCCCTCTCTATTTCTTACTACGAAACAGACAGAGAGGAAATAGATAACTGACACTTAAGATTTTAGAAACTTTACAGAAAATGGTGATACAGGCCCTAAATGCTAAAAGTTTCTCTCCGCCCAACAGTGGGGCCTAAACCCCATCTCTTTCACCAGGTAAGCTCCATCTTCTTCCTGATCGCCGGTACCAGGGGCGCAGAAGTGTACAAGATCTATTTGTTCGGTGACGTCACGTTCACGCAGGGCCTGGAGGTCGCTATACACGCGACGGGACTCTTCACTACGCTGCCCATCGCCATCTACAACATCTACTTGTGAGTTACGGGAGTCCAGGAATTGTGGGAAAACATGAAATGTCTAAAAAATAAAGTCATTAATTATACATAAAATATTTTTTAGAAAATTTATTTGGCGTTATAATAAGTATTTGCTTAAATTCACTGAGTGAGTAAACAAAATACATTTGTTCAAATATTATAGAAAGCATTCGATATTATATGGAATACCTACTACGTGTCGTCAAGCACAGGTGGTAGGTAGGAGGCATCAAGTTCGTTACAGTTCTAGTGACTTTACAGTTTTATTTTATTTGCCTGTTGAGCTCTCGTCCCACTGAGATTCTGATTCGTTGACACGGCATTGTCAATTTAACCCAATTAACACATTTTACGAGCTTCAATCACTGAGCTTAAACTTTATAGTTATGATTTCTCCGTATTATCTTGGCTTAACTACTGCTATGGTAGATCGCGATTTCATTTCAATTTCAGTACCTACTGTTTATTCCGAGAGAATTTAGCTAATACCGCTCTTTTCCCTAGTCTATTTACTAGCTGTTGCCCGCGACTTCGGCTGCAAAGAATTCGTATATCGCTATCCCGCGGGAATTTTCCGGGATAAAAAGTAACCTATGTGCTATTCCAGACTTCTCTCTATCTATGTGCTGAATTTCATCCAGATCCGTTAGGCCGTTCTGGCGTGATTGAGTAACAAACAAACATCCATCCATCCATCCAAACTTTCACATTTACAATATTAGTTAGATTAGATTAGATGGCAGCCTCTAGGCAACAATTCAGCTTCTTGTTCCAAGAGACCTTACGTCCAATTGTTTTGGCTTATGAAAATTATAAGTATGTGTAAGATAATCTCAGAGGTCTGGTATTTCATAAAATAATTGTTTCAGATCATACCAAAACCGCACGGGAAAGATGTTCTCCTTCTTGGAGATGCTACGGCCACTCTTTTCCATTCTGATACTGACAGCTGTCATGACAGCATGGGCTGTCAAGTCGCCAAATGACGTAGTGGAGTATGATCCGAGGACCTTCTTGCTCTTGTTCGGTACTCTGTTCAGTAATATCGCAGTAAGTATAAGTTGGCATTATGTAAAATTACATAACGTTTTGTTTACATAGGCGATTTGCAGTACCTTAGTCATTTCATGATTTTTGTATGCAATGGATAAAATAGTAAATGGAGCTGTTTAGAGCTTTTAAGCCCTAGTAAGGCATAAATAGTTAATAGATTTTTTTTAATCCAGCAAACAGTTAAAATGTCCTTATATAAGCATTAGGACACAAAACAGTAATTTTTTTGCGGACTTTACTTGCATTACATAATATATCCCAAATTTCAAGTCAATTGCACTTCTAGAAGTGGTTCAAACGAGCGATTTAACGTAAACTGCAAGTTTAATAATAAAACTTTGTGATAAGTCAGCAGTTTTTCCCGCGGTTTTCAACAGTAACAGAATACAAAACGGGGTATTGCCCTATCCCGTTGGAATTATATCATCTAGGCCTCTACATCTATGACAGATGATTTAAACCAGTAGTTCCCAAAGTGGTTCAGGTGGACCCCCAGGGGTCCACGGAAGACTCGACGGGGGTCTATGCTGGGCGTGACCAAAAATGGGGGTCCACAATCGCAAGCGGGGGTGCATGAAAATTAACTTGGTCGATAGTGAAGAACTAAAATGTTGGCTTGACTTCTCCTATCAATATGCCTTATAGGTAGGCCACAGGCAGATAATATTTTAAGAAGCTCAGCGACTGTTACTTGTAAAACTTGCATTTTCCATATTCAGTACTACGCGTCGACACACGGAAATATACTATATTTATTTATACCACTCCGAATGGGACGTTTTCTGAATAAAATTTGTGAGAATTGATTGGTTCTTGTGCTGTGAGTCATTGTAGATTTCAAGAAAGTAAAGTAGGATGAAGTCCCTCGCAGCACAAAAATTCAATTTAATTGAAAATTTGTTTAGTCGACTTTATTTTCAAATAATTAACCCTATCAAGCAATCAATTCTAACCTATTTTTTCGAAAACTGTTAATTTATCGTTGAAATTCAGCAACAACGCAAGTTTCCATAGATAGAGCTAATCTTAATTTTTTTTTCGAGATTTAGTTTAGAAATTAGTGGCAATGTAGTTGCAGGGGGTCCACCGGATCCAGCAAAATTTTGAAAGTGGTCTATGGAACAAAAGTGTTTGGGAACCTCTGATTTAAACATTGTCAGCGGCACTTCCGTTGATGGCTGTCCACAGACAATGCATGGCCATTCGCCAGAGACGACGTTAAGGAGGCGCGGGATTGACTACATATTGATTGGAATTTTATAAACTCCCGCATTTCCCTAATGTCTCCGAGTATCCTGCAGAGCCGCCTCATAGTGGCAGAGATGAGTGAGCAGCGCTGCGACCTGGTCAGCTGGCTGCTGTGGCCGCTCCTGGCCGGCGCGGGGCTCTCGCTGTACCTACCAGGAGCTGAACTACCCGTCCTATACACCCTCATGCCGCTCAGCATACTCGTTCACATCCATTACGGAGTTTGCGTTGTGAGTTTCGATTGTTTTTTTACGCAACAAAAAAGGACAATCTAGCCGTGGACATGACACTCGTATTTATAAGTGACTGGCTGTTGCTCGCGACTCTCAGGAATAATGTTGCTTTCTATTGGTAAAAGAATTTTCAAAATTTGTCCAGTAGGTAGATCCAAAGATTACGCACTTTACCTCTTTATAATATGTACCTAAGTATGTATTAGGTTCCTACATACATTTTGAACTCTGGGTTAATTGTTAACGCGTGGTTCTACAACCCTGGTCCATGCCAGACGGACTTAGATCAAATGCCTCTTGGGTCGGTAATTTCCCTGGCTATCTTAAGCTGGCCAATCTGTCCAATCCACGTCCAGTAAATACCTCCACACATAAGTATGTACCTTTGGTTTCCACTTGATCCACTCTCGTAGGCTTATTGTCTAACTCGCTCGCAATCGCCATCGTGTTCATTTTGACAGTTCATGTATGGGCTGACAATTGGCATCGGAATCAGCTAGATGTCACATTCATACAAGAACTGTCAAAATGAACACGATGGCGATTGCGAGAGAGTTAGACAATAAGCCTACTGGCTTTTGTAGCCGCTCCTGACCTTTGTCCGTCTCATGCCACTTGCAATTCACGATCCCGTAATTGCAACTAGGATAGAAACGACAACGACTAAGGGAAGTTTAAATGTTATCTTGAATTGAACATACATTATGGATATAGAGCACATAATAATATAATATAGATAAATAAATAAATAAATATCTTGGGACAATTGACACCAATTGACCTAGTCCCAAACTAAGCAAAGCTTGTGATATGGGCACTAGACAACGGATAAACATACTTATATAGATAAATACATACTTAAATACATATTAAACATCCAAGACTAGAGAACAAACATTCGTATTTTTCATTCAAATATCTGCCCCGACCGGGGATCGAACCCGGGACCTCAAGCTTCATAGTTAGGTTCTCTAACCACTAGGCCATCCGGTCGTCAATATGGCCTTTTTATTTCCGAATTCGCTACAATTTCAGTAAGTACATTGTTGCTGTTGTTGTTAATTGTCGCGTAATTCGGTGTGCCTCATGGCATAGGCCTCCTCCGTGTATTGGAGGGTTTGGGCTATAGTTCCCACGCGCGCCCAGTGAGAATTGGGAACTTAACACACACCATTGATTTTCTTCGCAGATGTGTGCAGGTTTCCTCACGATGTGTTCCTTCACCAAAAAGCTCATGGCAAATTTAAAATGTAATTTTTACACATAAATTCCGAAAAACTCAGAGGTGCGAAGCCTGGGATTTGAACCCACGACACTCTGCTTGAGAGGCCACAGGTCTTGCCACTAGGCTACTACGGCTTTTTTTATATAAAATTAAAAATAGAGCACAACGACACCATTATTCCATAACATTTCTAAGAATTGACCGTTTCTAGCAGTTATAAAGAAGGATTTTCGTGATCATTATAACTGATATTACATTTTTCGATTACAGGTTCGGCAGATGTGTGAGCACTTCAATGTTAACTGCTTCACCGTTCCGAGGGCAAAGAAAATACTTAAAAAGAGAATAAAACGTTCCTAAAGGACACCGTTTATTTTGTTTTTTAATTGGTTGTGGTTTTTGTTGCTTAAATGAAGAATGTTTGTGTTTTTAATTAGGTACCTACGTTGTGACATATTTACTTAAAATATATTTTTTTATATAACTATTTACATATTAAGTCTAAATTAAGACGTCTACGTTATGAAATGTATGGCTTTACCCGAGATAACATACTTGAAAAATTTATAAAATAAACATTTTCTGAAAGAACACTCTGTTTGAATTTATTGCTTCTTAATTCTTCCGTATGAAATAAAACACGTGAACCTGCTTCCCGACATATATTCTAAAAACGCCGGGCACAAAAGATAATATGACACCACCGCACAATCTAATTCACAAAATAATAAGTAATCCAATACAGAATAGCAAAAAGTGAGCAACCCGACATTGCAACGCGAAAAGCTGCAGAACCTTTGTGAGGTGCGGGACAGAGACGACTATAGTTGAGCGGTCCACCGCGCAGCTCCGTCTTTAAATTACACGTTCTCATAGCCTTGTAGCGGATTGGACATTAAAAAAAAAGACTGACGTGCCGTTACGGTTTGTGTTAATTTCGACTCTATGTGTTAAAAGTTTTGGTAGAGATTTTGTTGAATAAATGTGGCGGTTGAGCTGTTGTCAATATAAGTGGAAATATAGTAATGGGGGGTGCACGACATGGATACCGAAGTCGGGGTTTAGAATTTCAGTACAGCTTCGGATAGCTGCGAAGCGCTGCTTTGTTAGCTCTACGATTGTTTGCCGAGCCTATTTTTTTTAATATCCGACGCACTTATGCGTCCCTATTATCATTATGAAAAATTAAACCGGATTCCCTAACAAAACATACGAGGTACAAATGCAACAGTATTAAATTTCAAAATAAAATTTATAAACTTTTAAAGTGGAAGGTGAACTTAGTGTTTTTAGTGTTGTGTCGCTCAAATATTAAGTGAAATGATAGAAGATAGATTAATTATTATTTAGGTAAGTGCGGTGTTTGCTCGAATGGAAATTAACAGAAACAAAGAGTTGGTGGTGTGTCAACAGCATGTTACAAAGAAAAACAAATTAATAACGCATGTTTTGGACATGGTTTTGATAAAATATTTCTAGAAAAAATATAAAGAATGAAACGGGAATGCAGAATTTACTTTTTTGGTCGGCATGGAAGGCAAAAAACAAATGTTCAAATAAATAATAAAAAATTATACAAAATTTAACACAGTAGTTAAAGTGTAACGTACCTATAAATATTTTTACTAAGTGAATTATTATGTAACGTATTTACACAGAGGTGGCTATACGGAAGTCATATAGCTTAGTCAGTTAACTTAATAAACAAACAAAAAGTATTTATAAGACAATGAATGAATATAATGATGACCGTTTTATGGGTAAATATATTTAGTACCTAACATAAATATCACGGACCATTCCAAAAGATGTCATTTTCTTTGGAAATTATTATTAGATAGGTTGTAAAGATAAGGAAGCGAAGGATTCAGTCGTAAATTAAAGCAACCGAAAAGGTTTGTTGTTTCTATTTTAAATTTGGTCAGTTCACGATAAAACCTAAATTAGGGTACTAAAGTAGCATTTCGAAGTTAGCTTGGAATTAACATTAAAGCTCACCCGAGTGAAATTAACTTGTTTTTTGTTTGTTTTTAATATTTTAATACAGTGTGTAAATTTCATACCGGCTTATATTTTAACACTAATTAACGTAAAAATATGTGTAACAGCAACATTTGTACAATTTTATTTTTTAGAGCAAAACAAAGTAAAAAAATATTCTCAGGGTTCTTTTCCTGTCTACCAGCCAACGTACTGTTATCAAAACCATTTTTATTGAAATCATTGATTAATAATGTTATACAAGTGTAGTCTAGTCAACAATTAAAAAAATCAATAAGCTAGAAAATATTGATCGGAATGCAATGGGCATCCAATTAGATACAATTCAAATACCTTAATGTTTTTTTAAATGTATTATGCTAAACTAAACTTATAAGAATACTAGCTTCTGCCCGCGACTTCGTCTGCGCAGAATTAGCGATTGACATGTTTATGGCTATCCCCCGGGAACTATGCTATTTTCCGGGATAAAAAGTAGCCTATGTTCCAAATTTTATCCAAATCCGTCCAGTCGTTTTAGCGTGAAGAAGGAACAAACATACACACTCACATCGTCAGTATCGTCACTCACAAACTTTCGCATTTATAATATTAGTAGGATTAGTAGGATAGGATAGGATTTTGTATTCAAAATATTCTTATAAGGCATTTGAATTCTATAGGCTATTGGAATGGTTACTATATGAAGAAAGCTTTTAGAATAAATGCCCAATAAAATCACGACGATGATGATGATGACATTCATGAACCATTTTTCGTAAATAAAGAAAGAGAGAAAGAATGTATAAATAAGTAACACCCGTGTATGATGCAGCAAAATAAACTCATTTCATTTCAGAATTTTATAGACACTCCGAGATTTCTTACCGAACGCGGGCCTCTTTGGAACCATTTCTCAGTTTCTTTTCATGATACTTTCCCTGGCAGGCGTTGGTGTGCTAACAACACATTAATTGCGAAAAAGTCCACAGCAGTTCCAGTTTAATTTCGTTCGAATGTGCGATTTTTGAGACCTATTTAGAATTTCAATGAATATTGCTATACTTAGAAGTTATAATTACCTACTTAACTGTAATGAATTAATCATGAAAAACGAGTAAATAAATCATTCCAATTTCATAGTTCTGTATAAATTGAAAGTAGGTAAGTTAATTGTATTACTAACAATCTATGGGGGTCTGCAATAAAATCAATATTATTATTATTATTATAAATTGACGCATAGGATTAATATTTTTTTTTAAACAAAAAAGGTTTCTGCCCGTTATTATTAAGCGCAGTCTGCGCGGACGTAGTTGCAGGCAACAGTTTGTCGAAACTAATAATATAATAAAGAGGTAAACTTACTTTCTTTATATGTCAGAGGGAATCTCTGGAACGAATGTTTTTTTTATGGAAAACTATCCGAACTATCCCTAGCTAGCATAAGCTTCTTTTATATCCCGGAAAAGTACAGACAGAGCTGCGTATAACAGCTAGTAATATTTTACATACGCGAAAGTAGGTACTCTGTATGCGTGTGTTTGTTTGTGTGTGTGTTTGTGCCACTTTCACGCTCCGCCGTTGTCTGTGAAATTGTGCATATATTACACAGCTTATCTTATATAAAATCTCATTATACTCAAATACTTTAAATTGACAGATATGTGATTGTATCTTAAAATTAGTTTGATAATAAAATAAAAATTTTTTGGTTGACGAAGGCAACTTAGAAAGGCAAAGTTCCAGTACAATATAAAAATAAATTCACGTTTTTTACACCTTTGATCGACTTGTAATACATTAAAAACTTGCAAGTCCTTTTAGCTTCCAATGTTCTGGTATCGTGTGGTTTTAGAATAGTCCCATCTCCCTTCACCTAAAAATAGGCTACTTTTTACCCCGGAAATTTACAGTTGCAAAATATAAAAATTATAATGTCACCGACGGTCAAGCCCATGCCGTCAACTCTTGCGAATGGATCCAAGAAAAAGATGGTCGTGCCTTTGTTTTGCTCGACTTGGCTGAGGCACTGCAATGTCCCCAGACAAAGTCAAAGTCTTTCAGACAAAGTCTTCAGTTTTTTTTCAGAATATTTCAGCAGGTTAGTTTAGGTTAGGTTACGACTGAACACCCCTTACAAAGATCATTCATTTAAATGTTTGATTTAAAATTTAGTCCCGCCTTTGACGCGGTTCACTTTAAACATCAATGTGCGGAAAACTTTGTCAACTGTGATTCAATAATCCTAATAATAATTTAATTACTGGGATATTAACAACAAACCTGTTGTAATATTCAGGAACAATTTTAAGTCATCCTGTGTAAGGTATTCTCATTCTTAACTGTCCTATTTGGTAAACAAAATTCTAACCTCAAAACGTCTCATTTTGTTATTTCTTAACTATTTCATCGTAAAGGAACTGGAGATAAAATATCAGTAAAATTATGTACAAAATATTGCCTCAGCTTTATTTGATAACATAATACACTTTCTTTACAAAAATTTGCACATTGAGGTTAGAATTTTGTTTACCAAATAAGGACAGTTAAGAATAAAAAGACTCTACTTAGGTATACAAGGTGTCCTAAAATTACTCTTGGAATATTCTTAAAATTCAGTGGGTGCTTGGGGTTAATTTAATAAAACACTCCTGTGAAGGTTTTCCTCGTAATTTTGGAATTAACAATTGAGTCACCCTTTTACTGCCGTATTTACACTTTATTAAGTTCTATCTACGTTCTATCGGAATTAAAATCGCGTCAAGAATGCATCGCAACGATGTTCAGCGTATACATATTTCTTTTCTTTCCTATGTATGTATGTCGATCAATATCTTCGCCTCTCGTGCACTTGTCACATCGTGGTTTCGGTTGGCTAGTTTCGCGGCTATTCATCTAAAATTATTCCTAAAAAAATGTACACAAAGTTCCTTTAAGCCGAACTCGTGAACGCGTGTGATTGAGCCACCGTTTTTCTTTGATTTTTAAAGATAGGTACTTACTCTTGGAATTTTATTGCGTTGTGATGTGAGTTCGCATTTATTTACAGACCTACTGTATAATATATTTACTTGATATTACATATAAAATTGAGATTTTACTACTATTTTTTTTATTTTTAAGATAGCTTTAGTTTATGTTTATATCACTACTTTCTAATCATTTGTAAAATTATTGCGTTTGATGTACAATAAAATGAGATACCTATTATCTAACTAATATTATAAATGCGAAAGTATGGATGGATAGATGGATGGATGGATGGATGGATGTTTATTTGTTACTCAATCACGCCAGAACGGCCCAACGGATCTGGATGAAATTCGGCACATAGATAGAGAAAAGTCTGGAATAGCACATAGGCTAATTTTTATCCCGGAAAATTGCGTAGTTCCCGCGGGATAGCGATAAACGAATTCTTTGTAGACGAAGTCGCTGGCAACAGCTAGTATGATATAATAGTAAAATCTCAATGGCTTTCCTAGGACCAAAGTGGAACGATTTTGCGGTCATTGAATTCTCTAAATGGGCTAAAATTTTGCCGTTTTTAATTCGATTTTAATTTAAAAATTACTTACACTGATGTAAACTTATCTAAAAGTAAGATAGACCGTAAACCCTTATCATTTGCCCACGTCCTATCAAAATAAAGTTTGTCAACTAATTGCCATGTTATACAAAGCGCCGCCATATTTTCCAAACTCGATCGTAGACGCGCGAAATTAAAACATTCCACCGTTTTTTGTAAACATCACGCTAATTTACACGATTGAAGGAATTGGTCAAATTAAATGAAAGACTATTGGGAAGTTTGGAGTAGCGAATCAATAAAAAAATACATTTTTAAATTGATAAAATTTCACATCTAAAACAGCCTTTTGTTGTGGTGCCTGAGGTTTGCCTGATTGCATTTCCATCAAAGCTCTCCGTGTACCTACTAAATTAAAAAAAAAAACTTGCTCGTTGAGATAACATATATAAAGGCAGCTAATATAGTACCTAAGGATCTTAAAAATATTATTATTTACAAACTTATATCTATTCTCAAAGCGATTGAAAATGACAAGCTATCTTTTTGTAAGTAAGTACCTACGTAAACCAATTTTTTTAGATCTTGTAAATATGTATATTGATTGATAAAAGTTTGCCTTTGAACTCAGTAAGAACAATAAAAGTAAATCCTTTATTGTACAAATATAAAGAAACACTCACAATACACAAAAAAAAAACATGAAATATATGTACAAAGGCGAACTTTATCCCTATAAGGGTTTTTTGTAGAAACTAGGATACTTTGACCGACGCGACGTACTCTGCACTAGACCAGATAGAGTAAGGATTTGAATTATTATAGTTCAATTCATTTCATTCTCCACCAACCAATCCTTCAAAATGTCTACTCGTTCTACGTCAAATTAAGCCCTGGGGCCTTACCATGACGTCCTAATTCCGACTCAGTTCAAGTAGTAGCTGTCACTTTTAGTATGAACCTAAACTGAATCGCATCAAGACGTCATGGTACGGCCCCTGATTTGCGGCAGGTTCGATAATTTCGATATAGCTTAGCTTAGTCTCTGTTGGACACTCATAATAACTACGTACCTAACCTACTAACGAGGTACTTACCTAACTTTGCCAGTAGCCACGAACTGGACCAATCTAGAAACGTGCATCGCGTCATGAGACTGTAGAATACAAGTTCAATGTTTCAGAAGTTCATGAATTTATTGTGGCCAGCGAATAACATCTAAAAATTGATCCCTTCACGTAGCGAAAAAATCGAGCCTAGTCCTGAGGTGGTTTTTCTACTCGATTAACTTAGGACCTGGTTCGCGGAGGGTCCGCTGCGGCTTAGCCTCTGGCCAGTCATGCGTGCCTGGTGGTTCTTCCACGAACTGTCGGGACCGCTTAGACCACTCGCCCGTGACTAGGGATGTGGTTAAAGGAGCTCAGTCTGATAATAAGGTCAATTAAGTTAAGATATTCATTTGTATTTTGTCAATTATTATTACGTATTTCGCGAGTTCGATTAAGTGTGACAATTTTAAAATACGCAGATTTGCAATAGACTCCCGTTCTGCTCACGCTAGAACAGCTCAGAGAAAAAGATCATCGCCATGAATGGGTAGTGCCTAGTTCCTCAGTCAGCCTCAGTATAAAACTGTGCAGTACTGTCAAAGGCAACAGGGCACAATGTTATCTCTAGCTCCCTCTCTCTCTCTCTTTCTCTGGGTGTATTTATAAGGATAATTTAAAATTATGTTCTACCTATCAAATAGAAGGATCGACGCGAAGTTAATTGACTGTGTACCGCCGGACTACCGGCAGACTCCAGTCCCCTAAGGCTCGAAGTGGCTCCCAAAATTAAATAACAAGCGTCCATACATTTTTAAGTACCTAATTCAGACCTGCCTGTTCTTAAAAACTACAGAGGTTTCGTTTTTGGGCTCGTGTTCTACAAAATAACATATCATCAAAATACACTAGGTTCCCGCGATCCACAAAAATATTAAGACTAACCCTTTGTCCTCCGTGTTACTGTGGAGAAAAAATTCTGAAGTTAGAGAAAATTTGCCGATTTTTTTTTAGAGAAGAACAAGGAAGCGTAGTATTTCATTTCTTATTGTTTGAGAAGATTCTACTTTCGGAAGTTGAGTTTAAAAGGCTTCAGAATTTTATTGTTTTTAGAAATAAGATTCGAAACTTTTGTGCGTTGAAAAGGTAACGTGACGTTCTTTTAAATTCGATGGTTGAATAGACACGTTTAAGAGGATACATAGTCATAGTTCGTGTTTTTTAATTCGTATAAAACATATATGTCGTATATGCACGGCTAGCACGAGAGCGCGCGAGAGCTGTGAGCGAGATAGAATACCCGTCTTTTTCTTACTGTATGTTCTAGATAGAAACGGGCAGTCAAGCCTAGTGTTATGTGGTAGGTTCTATTAGATGTCTCCTGCGACCCTCGAAACTCGTGTTTTAAGCCCTAATTATGTGGAGTTGCATACATTACTTTCTTATTTTTATTACAACCAGTTATGCTAGGTTCTGTCTACCCCGAAAGGGATAAAGACGTCATTTATGAAGTACTTTCTTGTCTGTGGTAGGTAGTAGGTAAAATCTATACTTTAATGCTATTACAGTACCTATAGATTTTTGTAAGGTTATGGTGAAATCTGTACTGTAATATAATTAAGTAATTAAAGTACAAACAGTCATCATCATCATCATCATCATCATATCAGCCGAAAGACGTCCATTTAAAACGTTATTTAACTTTTTAGTTGAAAAAGCATATTACTCTATCCAAGACTATTTAGCGGAAAGGCTGTAAATTTGCATGTGGATTATAATATGTAATGACGATTAAAATCTAAAAATGCATGCCATCCATTGTATTGGCTATTTGTATGCCTCATGGCGCTACATAGTGGTCCTAAATATACGCATAAGATCTCTGTATATGTTTGCCAATGTTTTGACAAATAAATTAATTTTGAATTTTGAATTTGAATTTTGATGTCCACTGCTGGACATAGGCCTCCCCCGCGGCTCTCCACTCGGACCGGTCCTGTGCCTTCCGCATCCACCGCGATCCCGCGATCCTGATCAGGTCGTCGCTCCATCTTGTTGGAGGCCTACCGACAGCTCAAACAGTGCTATGAAAAAAATAACTAACGAAACAATTATGACCAATGAAAATTGTAGAACACAAAGGGACCCATAGGGAGCATGTAGACTTAGATATAACACAGACCGACGGATAGCTTCGGCCTCCATCTCTACAATATCGATGTTAAACTCCCTCCATCCCATTCAGTCCTCATAGAGAACCCGCGATTCAGCACAACCGTCGCTTTCATACCTTTTTTTTCGGATTCGGCATTCGTGCGCACAACGCCGCATTGTGCGCGTGCGCTGCCACTTCCAAGAATGATTTCGTTGCGGGAACGAGATAAAAACACAAGGTCCACATCGGCGGGAGAGAGATGCGCGACTGGATATTAATTTTGTTTTTTTCTTTTCGTTAATCTGGCCACATGTGGCGATTGTTTTTGGACCTTACGGTCAGTTGTCGTTTATTTGTAGAGGGAATGGTTACTGAACTTTCTGGGGTGTTGGTTTAATTAATGGCGTTTGGCTATTGTCCGGCGGCCGCTAGATTCGTATCTTGCATTCCGTGATTAGAAGTACTATTTAAATTTGTGGGCGCTTGTGTTTTTTTTTTTCATTTTGATCTGTAGGCTTATTGTCTAACTCGCTTGCGATCGCCATCGTGTTCATTTTGACAGTTCTTGTTTGAATCTGACAGCTAGCTGATTCCGATGCTAATTGTCAGCCCATACATGAACTGTCGAAATGAACACTATGGTGATTGCGAGCGAGTTAGACAATAAGCCTACTGGGCTCTTGCGGGAAATAAGAATCACATGTAAGCGGTATAATGATATAACATAACGTAACTATAGATACTACGAAAAGGATCTGCTGCTTAAAATATACCTTGGAAACTGATCGCCTGTGACACAATTTTTTTTGACACTAGGACCTGTTGCTTCTTCCTGTTTTGAAGATTCCTGTGAAGAAGATTTAAGAATCTACTCGACAATATACTCGTACTTAAAGACCCTGTAGAAAGTAGGACAAAATATTTTTTTTTGTAAAGATACCAAATAGCTGACGCAAAAGAAAAACCTGTTTCCTAGTAGCTATACTTTAGTAACTACTATAATCATAACCACAAAATACGTTAATTCATACTGGAAACGAACGGATGTGTTTGTTATAGCCTGTCGGTATTTAACACAACACGTTTTATGTGACTAATGAAATGCTAAAAACATTACAATTTTGGCACTTCCGTCGTCATTATAGTACTTACAGCTAGATTTTTGATATCTATAGCTTCAAAATAGAAAATATCACTCACATAAAGCAGAAGCACAGAAGCATGATGTCTTAGAGTCGCCTTTGGTTTACTTTTGTGATCTAATTTTTGAAAGCGTAATATCACTCGAAAGTACAGTCAGCATCAGATAAGCCGAAGAGCTCAAAATTATCTACACACCCTCTTATCACCTTCGCGGTAGAGTCGTGTTTAGATCATTTTGAGCTCTTCGACCGTTTATCAACTTTTGATGCTGACACCACTCGAAATTGATGAAAAATTGTGCTGAATTTGAAATACGAGTAAGCACGTAACACAAGAGAAAACTAGCTTTTCAATCAATCAATCAAATCGTTTATTGACAATTATTATAGGTACACGAAAGTTAGATGACATATTTAAAGTAAGAAAGTAACCGCTATAATTTGCCTTTCAGGCGTACAATATTATGCTTTCTTAAAATCTAAAACAGTTCATTTAACAGTTCAGTTTTGCCCGCGGCTTCCGCGTAGAATTAGATTCAATAACTGATGTTGACAGTGTGTTCTGCAACCATTGACTTATTTATGACTAGCTTCTGCCCGCGACTTCGTCTGCGTAGAATTAGCAATTGACATGTTTATCGCTATCCCTCGGGAACTTTGCAATTTTCCGGGATAAAAAGTAGGCTATGTTTCAATCTAGGGTACACCAGCTATCTTCGTTCCAAATTTTATCCAATTCCGTGTAGTCGTTTTAGCGTGAAGAAGGAACAAACATACACACTCACTCACTCACATCGTCACATCGTCACTTCGTCATATCGTCACATCGTCACATCGTCACAAACTTTCGCATTTATACCTAATATCAGCGTCTGACATGTTCATCGCGCGGGAACTATGCAATTTTCCGGGAAAAAAGTAGCCTATGTTTTAATCTGGGGTACCAGCTATCTCCGTTCCAAATTTGATCCAGATCCGTCCAGTCGTATCAGCGTGCAGAAGGAACACACTCACTCACATCCTCACTCAGAAACTTTCGCATTTATAATATTAGTAGGATTACAACTCGCTATTAATGTAGTACTTATACGATGGGATGGGAAAGCAATTCGCACATCTGTACTAAAGACAACATACAATATAACATCTATTTGACTCTTTTTAGCAAATGGTTGAGCAAGTTTGACTATGACATATCGTAATATAAGGATTTTTCATCGGTCATTTTTTATTTAACCACAGAAAGTTTTCGAGTAAAATCTCCCACTTCCGGGCCACGGTTTAATCTGCGTGCCAAAATTCCCACACAGCCTTTTACGCGTTTTGAGCTACACAACATGCAAATTTTGAATCTATTATATTCAGTATGCTTAGTGTAGGTTTTCGGTCAGAAAATACGTCTCGAACGCGCTTGCGTTAAACGTCAAATACTATGGGAACAGTTTGTTGCCGTTTCGATCCGCTAGTGGCGCTGCCAATTTTTCCATATTAATTAAGACGTTTACGTGAACGCGTTCGAGGAGTTTTGACGTGACAACGTCTTATAAATTGGTTTGCCGGGTGACACTTCAAGAAACTGCGTTACGCTCCGCTCACGTTATGCGCTCACAATGAGAGCGAGTGAGAGGCACGCGGGCATGGTTAGCCCGCCTAAGAGCGAGAGAGACAGACATAAAAAGTGAAAGGCACGCGTCCCTTCCACTCGAGCACAGTTAGCCCGCCTAAGAGCGAGAGAGACAGAGCGAGAGAGAGAGAGTGAGAGAGATAGGCATACACACCGGTTCATGTCTTGCGCTTCTATTTCGCTTAGGCGCCTGCATACAAGTTTACACGTCCTTCTTCCTACTATACGAATGAATATTCACATTAAAATTATTTTACCACTCAAAGTCGTTGTCACGTAAAACTTTCGCCCGTATACCGACTTTACAGGCAACCAATTTTTTTATTTAACCACAGAAAGTTTTCGAGTAAAATCTCCCACTTCCGGGCCACGGTCTAATCTGCGTGCCAAAATTCCCACACAGCCTTTACGCGTTTTGAGCTACACAACAAGCAAATTTTGAATCTATTATATTCAGTACCTATGCTTAGTGTAGGTTTTCGGTCAGAATATACTATGGGAACAGTTTGTTGCCGTTTCGATCCGCTAGTGGCGCTGCCAATTTTTCCATATTAATTAAGACTCTTACGTGAACGCGTTCGAGGAGTTTTTATATGCGAAAACTTACACTAGAGGCTCAGAATAATTGTGTAGAACAAAGTCAAACCTTTGACGCGTTACACTATGAGAGTAAAATTTATGGACAAAACTCAACTCATCTCAAGTTCCTGAAAAACTTTGACAGGGCTGTTTAACTTGCCGTTAAACTTGCTCAATCATGTGCTAAAAAAATCCGAAGTAGGTAATTTACATTATATTAACAAGTATAACATAACATAACAAACACAACATGATATAGCACCTGCCAATAAAGCCTAACCCCCTTGTTCATAAACGCTCTGTCAGCCTCTGCTAACTTAGCAATCGTTTGTCCTTATTACACTTCGACATTTACCTTTCACAGATAAGGACAAACGATTACTAAGTTAGCAGAAGCCTATAGAGCGTTTATGAATAAGAGGGTATGTCATTTAGCATTAAAAACATCTACCAGCCGCCACAAAGAGATTCAATTGGTTCGACAGGAAATCTTATACATATTAGTAAGATGGGATTAAACAGCTGTATGCATCTTTGTCAAGGATCATCTCCCCTAAATTATAAAATTCAAACGCTACAATGATATTATACATAACTCATAGTACGTGAAACGCATTCTACAAAAATGTGACACAGACTGATAGCATCAGTGCTTTCAACGGGCCGTATCAGCGGATTCGATCGCGCTTGCGCCCCACAGTTTTTTGTGTACATACCAGATGTAAATCTCGATCTGTTTTCGTTTATGAATGCCTGGTAGCCTGGTAGGGTGTAGGTGAACTATGAAGGCCAATTTGTTTCGGATTCAATTGAATTTATTAATTAGTTACAAATTAGTCATTGGCATTGTTGATTGAAACGTTCGATAATTATTAGATTGCTGTATTCTTTCCATTGCGAGGGGGTGCCTATCCCAGGCGAAGGTCCAGGGTAGCCTAGTATGTTACTCGAGTAACTCGAGGGGATCACTGCATTTGTCTTTCTTATCCCTCCGAGAACTCATCATGAAGTCTACCTGTACTTAATTAAGTTAAATGGAAACCTCAACGGTTGTGCCCCCCCCTGCCCGTCCAATAAAATGCAACTGCAACATGCTGCGCAGGTGGAGGGGCCTTCTGCAAGGTCCGTCTGGATCGGTACCACCATCTTACTCGCTAATCCTATCCTAATGTGGAGAGTAAGACAGCCGGGGAAATTACGGCCACAAGAGGCATTTCATCTAAGTCCTCTAGGTTGGCAATTGGCAACGCATCTGCAATCCCTCCGGGGTTGCGGGTGTCTATGGGCAGTGGTGATCGCTTACCATCAGGGGCCTTACCATGACGTCCTAATTCCGACTCAGTTCAAGGTTTGGCTGTCACTTTTAGTATGAACCTGACAGCGAGCGAACCTAAACTGAATCGCATTAAGACGTCATGGTAAGGCCCCAGGTGACCCATTTGCTTGTTTGCCTTCCTATTCACATAAAAAAAAAACTGAAAACATATACTGAAAAGACGAACTAGCCTAAAAACTTCAGCAACCGAAATTACCTTTGAATTAAATACAGCAGACGGAAATTTTTTGGTGTGACTTGTAAACGCAGTCGGGTAAAAATTATAGCAACGATGACAAAATATGAAAGTTAGTTTTAAAATTCAGGTCATTGTTTACGAGCCATATATAGGCCACTACTTGATACTAAGTAGTTTGTTGACAATTCCATAAAAATAACGTGTCATCATCAGAATATGACACGGGCAGCGCGTTTCATCGCCACCGCCACCATTGCCTATATATTTCATTCCATATATAATACGTATTGACAAAATTGACGTACAATACCTACATGAGATAATATCAAAGAGAATATTATCGCTACCGTTTTAAGACGGGAGTGCTTTACAAAAAGAAAGAAAGAAAGAAGACATGTATTCATTTTGCAAGACACACAAATATAAAAGCATGTAGGTACACACAATTTTATAGAAAAAAACAAAAATAAAAACCAGACATAAAAATTTGATCATCAGCGTTGTGTGTGTCTTCGCAAAAGTGAAACGGTCGCTGGCTCAGCATTACGCTGAGGTGTTAGACACCTGCAGCACTGATTTTCAGCCAGAACCGTCTGTGACTCTAGAAACGATACACAGTGTAGATCAAATACATGAATATACTACATAAACCATAAACTTTTAAGTAAGAAGCAAAGTAATAAATAGATAGAACCCGACTTATGTGTAACTAGAAAATACATAAATTTATTAAATAATTTTCAATAAACAAAAAACGAACGTAAACAAAATTGTTCAAAAACAACAAGCTGGCATACCAATGTGCAAAGTGCTGGAGGAATATTTTAAGGATTTTTGGAGCGTCAATAAGTGAACCTTCAGCTTGCGCTTGAAGGTATAACTACTTGACGCACCCTGGATTGGGGGAGGAATATCATTGCATGTACAAAAGCGTGAACTCGTATTAGTATGAAACGCAGGCGAAAACAATCTGACCCGCCTAAATAATGCGAACGCCGTCAAGACAAGGGGGCGTGTAATTAAATAGGGGTATAAGTGCCGGCACGTAAGTCTAGCGATGACCTTGTATGCGCAGAAGTATAAAATACGGTATCCGTGGCTGCGTAGATCCCCTCCACTTGACTAGTCATCGCTAGACTTACGTGCCGGCACGTATAAGTTCTGCACGCTTATTACGTAACTCGCTCGCAATCGCCATACTGTTCATTTTGACAGTTCTTGTATGAATGTGACAGCTAGCTGATTCCGATGCCAATTGTCAGCCCATACATGAACTGTCAAAATGAACACGATGCTGATCCCGAGCGGGTTACGTAATAAGCTTGCTGTTCCGTGAAGGGATCTGCACAGATGACAAATTATATACTCAAGAGCAAAAATAACGGGACACTTTTCATAGAAGCTTGTATGAACCCTTGTATATTGAGTTGGTGTCTTAATTCAGGTCGTGCGTTGACATTCACAACATGACACCTTATAATGTCTGCGCGCGAATGGGTTCTTTTGATTGTCTGCCGAGTTTAGCGAGCATTTCATAATACAGGGTGTATCAGACACACCCTAACAATAATCCACTGGGGTATATAACCATAGCTATAGAAGCCAAAAAAAATATAAAAAAAAAATTAGAGTAAGTAAATTTTATTTTATATTTTCTATAGGAATGATTACAGTTAATACTACCATTCCTATCACTATCACTACATAGTATAAAACAAAGTCGCTTTCTCTGTCCCTATGTCCATGTCCCTATGTCCCTATGTCCCTTTGTATGCTTAAATTTTTAAAACTACGCAACGGATTTTGATGCGGTTTTTTTTAATAGATAGAGTGAATCAAGAGGAAGGTTTATATGTATAATATATACATGCATAATATACCGTGCGAACCCGGGGCGGGTCGCTAGTAGAAAATATAAAAAAATGTTTACTCCAATTTAAAAAAAAAAATTTTTTTAACTTCTATAGGTATGGTTATATGGATTATTGTTAGGGGGTGTCTGATACACCCTGTATAGCAGTGTTTTTATAGGGTGGCACAGGCAAACTAGCAAATGGGTCATCTGATGGTAAATAAGCACCCACCCACAACACCAGAGAATCCGAGATAGGGCTAAGATGGAATATTTCATGTGCCAGTAATTCACTGGTTGTCTTACACTCCACGCCGGAACACAGCAGCTCAAGCACTGCTGCTTGGCGGCGTTATTAGTGTAGGCAGACTGAGCACATACAGAACCACATTTTTCATAGGTTTTCTGTCAACGTCAAAACCGTCGGTTATGGTAAAAGTTATTGTTAAGTAACTTAATGCAACTCATGCTACGCATGCTCATCGAGTCTTTGTCTGTCCCACTATCTGAAACAAAAATATGTATTGGTGACATCATCATATTAGTATCGCGACCACCAGGCGAGCATAGCATTAGGTGGCTCTCCCGATACGGTTGTGTAAACATGCTGGCGAAGCCTTACAGGTTGCATGAACTTGTGACCAGGAGCGCAAAAGCGCAATTTGCACGTTAGGGTTCCGTCGGTCGGCCGATGAAACATTCAAAGTGACATTCTAATGCCACTCCGAATCTACATTACTTCAAGTTTCAAGTGTCAAAAAATGACTTTTGGTAGATGAATAAGGGTGAATAGGTTACAGGTTCATTTGCTATATACGTCCCACTGCTGGGCACAGGCCTCCTCTCAGAATGAGAGGGCTTGGGCTATAGTTCCCACGCGGGCCCAGTGCGGATTGGGAACTTCACACTCACCATTGAATTGCTTCGCAGTTGTGTGCGGGTTTCCTCACGATGTTTTCCTTCACCGAAAAGCTCATGGTAAATTTCAAATGAGATATCGTACATAAATTCCGAAAAACTCAGAGGTGCGAGCCCGGGATTCGAACCCACGACCCTCTGATAGAGAGGCCACAGGTCAAACCTCTAGACTACCACGGCTTTTACAGGTTACAAAGTCCTTATACTCTGAAATTTGATTTTCAAACGAAATATTATAAACGGGATATGAACCGCGAGTGAGCTCCCGATATTTCGACGCAGTTGCATGCATCATGATCACCGATATATCGGGAGCTCAATAAAGGTAATCGCGGTTCATATATCCCGTTAATATTTCGAATGAACTTAACCGTGAATCATCGAAAACTCTTATCGATTTTCAAAGTTTGTTCCCCTCAAACTAACAGTCATTAATTTAGGAGCGAAAGGGATAGCATGATACGAACCTCGGAAATCGAATTAATGAATCGCTCTCCGTAAAACGTCACCTGTAACACTGTTGCGAGTTTGAGCCAGAAAATGTCTTAGTGTCAAACGCGTATGAAATTCTATATTTGAACTTGAACTCTTGCTGTGTCTAGTTTTAGCTCATTGATAACTCATACATTATACTATCCTATCAACCATGTGTCCTCTCGATATAGCTCAACTGGCGTAAATCTGATGACCGTCGTCAATTCGTACTGAATCGCATACCAGCAACGATGTTCTGTTTTTTTTTGTGTGACTAGTTTAATTTAGGATCTTTGAGATAACCGAGGTGTTGCTCGAGTTATTTCTATTTCTACTCGACAGCAAAGCCAAATAAGGATGATTTTAACCACCGACGTCTCGAAGCTAGTCTCCACGAACTTATTCGCCGTGGTTTTTTTAAATACCGAGTGGTCCTCTGTAAGCTGGAAAGAAGCTGGAAGCATCTGAAATCCGTTGGATGTACGGGTGTCCATGTTTGTTTGGTTGGCAACGTTGGACAAAATATTTGAAGAAAAATATTTCCCCACGGAACCCCTGTTTCTAATCAATGCATACTTACCAAGACCCCTCGACGCAGAGAAATCATTATAACATTTTACTACCTAGCTCGATGTAAGACAACCTCGTTATTCGAGCGTTAAACTTAGCAACTTTGTCGCTGTCGACAAGAATATCGGAAAATTATCAACTTCTCAACTTGGCAGTTGTTTTTGATAAGTTGTACTCGTAATAAGAGCCGTTACGAATTCCGGTCAATGTTTTGATTAGGCACAAGTAAGGTCTGATCTTAAAATAAACAATGTTAGCGCCACCATACAATGCTGAACACTCAACTCAATGGGTGTTACTTACTTACCTACTTTGTTGTAGCTGTATGTAAGTCACGCTTAATAAAGGTTTAGGTTAATAAATACGCAAATGAATAACTGTAATAGGAATAGTTCAATCCGCTTTAGTTGCGATGTGATTTTTGTCGCAAATAATTAGAGATCTATCGTGAAAATAAAATATTAAATAACGACACCATATACGTGGGGCAGTATATTCGTCTTTTTCTAAAGATTTCGTCCTACACAATGGCGAGTGGTTACTATTAAAATAAATAATAACCATTTCGAAAGTGATTAGAGTGAAAATAAATTAATCCGGCGTCGTTAAGTAATTGTTGTTATTTTTTAAATACGCAGAAACAACAATAGCTTTTGTCAAAAGTATCCGGAGCGCAGAAACGAATGGTTGGCTATATTGTCAGTCGTAAGACCTTTTATCGTGCGATCCTAGATGAGCTGTTCATTGTTCGAAATTCAATTTGAGTTTGGCGAGCGGAAGGGGCGTGGCCTCGCCTGGGCGGGGCGCGGAAGGGAGATAGGACATCACGGATGCTCGTGTGTTCTTAATTCGAATTTTACAGCTGCGCGTTTTCGTTCAAATTGAATGGATTCGGGAACGAACGGTGATTGGCTGGGGTTATGAAAGTTGCATCTGTAGTGGTTAGTAATTATTTAAATGTTACGCTGCTGTATTCGCCGTATACCCGAAATTGTTATGTTAAGCGTACCTACCTACCGTCTGTTGGGGGTAAATTTTGTTTCAACTTGGTAGCTATCTGTATAAGGAAGTAAAGTATCTGACTGGCATAATAGTTGAGTATTTCTTCGTCACTTCGGGAAATTAGTGAGAAAATTATATACAAAATGCTCACATAGAAAAAACATACAAGATACTTTTTAAACACCATTCATATTTTATATCATTCCAGAGGACGATTCTTTCTTCTCTCTTCTCTCATTCTGACGAACTATTTAGGTACCATCTTAATACAAAGAAAGGATATTTTACAGCTATTATAAACGTACATATAAATTCCACTACAACTACCCACACAATCCATGTCCATAGCGTAAAATAGATAGCAAACTCATCTGCATAATGTGACGCGATAGCAATATCTCGCAGAACTTAACTCGATCGCTGCCACTGCCACTGTCTTAGCAACCAATATCCCGATTCCCGTCACATGCATTAACATACTGACTGGCCATTTATGATTTCCTGGTACCCGGTACTGTTTATTTGAATCTAACAAGAATTAGAACGGCCATATTGCGTCGGACCGAGAGTTGTGGAAGTCGAGAGCCTTTGCCCAGTAGTAGGACGCCGCAATAGGCTAATGAGGAGGCAAACTAAAAGCTTGAGGCAGATGTCGCCCCAAGCGACTGTACCTTGTTTACGTTTCGTGTCAAATGTCTGGTTGCGATTTTATGAGTTATTTCTGCAATTTAACTGGCAAAATGTACTCTTTTATGACTGTGCGTAAACTTCAAGCTGAGCTTTGGAGGAGACATGCATCGATGGCTGGTAAAAAGGCTGATTTGATAAAAAAGTAACCACTTCAAATATTTAAGGTTATGTTCCGTATTTCTATTTTAATTTGAATTCTGGAGGCTTATGTGCAGTTCTTTCTTTTAGGTTAGAGGCGTATGATCGGAACCAAAACTTTGGTGCTGAATTAGATGTCCAAAAAGACCTTTTATATATAATTGTCCACACTCGGATTCTTTGCAAGACGTGAACACCGATTCACCTATTCCAAACATCAGCAAACAAGAAATACAACAATCGTCTTTGAAATGCAGTGAACACAAACGTGCTGTATCACTTGCTTAAGACTTGCTTGAAAGTTTTTAATACGTAAAGCATTTTCCCATTGTTTTCTGCGCTTTGGGTCATTAGGAAATAGATGAACTCCCCTGTTTTTACAGTTTAGCGCGCTACATTGAGGCATCTTTGAATAAAATGCAAAAGTTTAAAACTATTCATAAAAAATGAACTGGATTTGACAGTTCTTATGTCATAACAAGGTACAGTCGCTTATGCGCCATCTGACGGGATAAAATGTCAGTTTTCCTCCCAATTAAAAAAAAACAGGAAAAATTTATGCCACAGACAGAGATGTCAATTTATTTTAAGTGTCGACTTTGATACAATTTTAAAATTTTAAGTGATAGGCAAGTTAATAAACGACTGTGAGTGTAGCCTTAGGAAGTCAGCCTAGTAGGTACCTATTTAGTTTTATCTAGATATTTTCTGTTTGCCCTGGTATTAACGATTAGCATGATAAAAATGGACGTTGTTCGAAATTCAAACATTTTCGTAGGTGACGACTAAAGAAAGTTGTACATGTAACTTCTTCCTTAACATAACAAGCATTAGCAATAAATTTGTATTCGATTACATCTGCCTAAACATATATATATACACATTTAAAAACCCATTCCTGGGATATATCAACGACACGACACGAGTGAAAAACATAGTAGGTACTTACAAACCTACCTGACACGTAGAAAGAATCACTTCATGTTTTCTCAAGTTTTATTGATTTTTAATATTATCTTTCCCAAAAGTGGGAGAAATTTACTGCCTTCATGAAATTTTCAAAAAGGATGGCTACTTCATGAAAACTTACTTGTTATTAAACTTTAAATCATTGCAATGTCTTACTTTAGTTTACTACACCTAGATCTAATTCAGATTTTAACCCTTACCTTTATTTACTATTAGCCCACAAAAAACCACAACAGTCACCTCACGGCAATTAAATACGCGCCCGAACGAGGTCTAGCCTTTCTAAATCAATCTAAATGAGGCAAATACAAGCAATTCGATTTAATTCGATCGTAAACACATGCACATAATCGATTCACAAAGCTGCGGTGACATCCGAACAGCAATCGTTTTATTTTATCGATGAATATTCAAAATGAACGTCTCGCGATGCATGTGTGCCTAGTATTTTAAATGTACTATTTTCTTATTTATTTACATGTTTTTTTTTTGTTTAAATCATAATATTATATACCTTCCTACCTATAGAGATAATATGCAAAGCTTGTAACTGAATGAACAAAGTAGAAATTAGGGATCTAATTTATTAATTAATGAGAATATCCTCTCAGCTCCAAAAAATACAATAAAAATACATTTTAGATAATTATCATAGTAATTTGAAGTTGTACTCGTAGTCTACAAATAGAATCAACCACGAGAAGTGTACGAGAACTAATGACCATCCGTCAATACCAGCATAAAGAAATGAGGTAAAAGTGATATTTTATTGTCTACCTCATAAAATTCTATGGGCGGTCATATTAATTCAATTTACAAGTATCTCTAATTACAAACATACTACAACAATTACTAAAACTAAGTTCACGCGACTTTCTCCTTTATCATTTTGAGATTAGGGTTTGGTTATATTTTCCGTGGAGGTAAAACAAGTTAGTCGTTGGTAGTATCCAGTATAGTATCGTGTAGTATGGGCGACTGCCCCCTGCCGCGCTGGCCCATAGAACACAACTGCGGTATTATACCAGTTATACTTGTTTATAAATAAAACTGTATGTCATAATTTAAAATAATTAGGTACTTTAATATAGGCGCGTGCGAATTTATGCACTGAGAGACTATACTTACTATACTATACTATAGTTCAATTAATGAGACTAGGCGGTCGTTGAACAGAGAGGTGATGTGACAGCGTTTGAATATTATGTATCTATACTTACATAGAAGGCTTACAGCTGTGTCCGAATGCAGTCACAATATTTACAATTTTTTTGGAAAGCGGGCACATAGTGAACAATTTACATCTCATTCGGCTTATTGTGTGCAGGCAGAACCAAAGATTACAAAAATGTAAGCACAACGAGCAGGGAAATGCTTGTGTTCTTGCTCCTCATGCCTGTCTATCATATCATATCCATCATAATTCATGAGAGCCTGGTGCCCGCGGGCGCCCAGCGGCGAGCCATGCTACCGTTCCGCCCCCTGCCGGCCAAACCAAAACTATTATAAATTTAAATCCTCTTTTCAATCAAACAGCTTTTATAATTGAAACGGACAGCTCGGCTTCCTGTTAATAAAAAATTGTTTTTGAAAAACAGTAGCCGCGTCAAGTGACCACACAAAAAGCAAAGTGGTTTAGTTTATTTTAAACCTGCAACAGAATAGGAGAAAGATTAAAATTGTTGTAATCTAGCCTAGTAGATATTTATCGAAGAATGTGTGACCTTGGAATTAGTAATTAAAAAACAAAATTGACTTTGAAAATAGAAACAAAGCGCCGTCAGAGTAGCCAACCGCACGGCAATAAAAAGGTGCGTTCACAATTACGTCGCCATCGATTTGACAACTTGATGAACACGCTCGGCTCCACATTTGAAATTGACGGATCCATGTGGGTGGTCTCTTACGTGCGTGTAAAATTTTTTTGTTTTGTTTTAATTTGTTTTTTTTTTGTTAGAAGCGATGACTAGCAGCCAAACAGGCATCAATAACTGGTCACCGGTGGAGTGTGATAATTGTTTGTGACGACTTTACGCTGTGATGTTAGTTTAGAAATGAAATCTGATTATTTGCAAAGTTAATAAGGCCTTCGTTTTTCTATTTAGAAACTGTGTTATCTTCAGTAGAAAAAAAATACGAAGCACTATTGACATGAATATCATAATTTTAAACATGAACATTTTCTTTGCCCTAGGTCTAAGCTATGGATTGTGACATAAATTTATACAAGATACCATTAAGACACGATCTAGGCTCATGGTGCCAATTAATGTTAAAATAAACGCAAAATGGCTGCTCAAAATGCAATTCCCGCTCAAAAAACTGTCAAAGTGACGTTAGCCGAGTGAAGTGAGTGTCCGAAATGCACGATCGCTGCACAGCATGGTGACGTTGATGCCGTGTAGCTACCTCGGCGGCGGGTCCCCGCGCTGCAGTTTGGACCATACGGAACCTAAGGTCAGCATCCACGGGTCCTAATCAAACACATTAAGAAAAAGATTCAGCCTTACGTTGGCAGTATTAGAAAATCATCCGATTTATTTACTCTGAAACAGTCTGAACTGCCAACGTTGATACTGGCCGTTTATGTTTTCGAACGCATCGAATTCGAAATTACGAATATTCGACGCTTTCGAGTACAGTGTTCTATAGTAATTGCACCAATTGTACTGCACCTTTATAGTTAGCACCCCTAGTCGCACCTTTTTTAGCAAATTAGCATGGCACCAACCAAAATTATTGTATGAGCACAAAATACCCACCACCTTACCCGCTTGCATGTCGCACAGAGCTTCAAAAATTAATGTTACATCGATGAAGAATTCGAGTAATTCGATTTAATGTCACACGATACGATGATTAAAACCTTATCTCTAGCTGGCCTGGTGTCCGTAACTAACACCGAATTTTATTGTCCGTACACTCGGACAAGCTCCATAGTGTTTATGTTTTCCCAGTGGAACGGCGTCAGTTCTCGTGTTACCATTCATACGTTATTCTTTAGGGACTATTAAAAAGTCGTTATAAGTGTGTGGTGTCGGTGGCTCACCTACGGGACACAGCGTCGTTAGCATTTGACACCAGGCGATCATGACTGCGAGGTGGATGAAGGCTGAATGGTTGTCTGACATAGGAATGTTACATAGTGCATCAAGAGTGCAATAAGACATTTTATTTGAGACTTTAGAAACTTTTGTACCCATGTAGATTACCAAATAAGCTGATGTGCTCATTACACTATAATATAAGTTCATAATATCAGCCGTAGGGTGTCCACTCTTGGACATAGGCCTCCCCCATAGACCTCCAGTTACCTTGGTAGGAAGTGGCTTGCATTCACCATGAACCTTTTTGGTGGACGTCCTACGCAGCGCTTGCCGATCCGCGGTCTCCAATCGAGAACACTATAAGTTATAAAGTTATAGTGGATGATTGTAGATATTTAGGTGTTGGAATGCAAGTCAAAATCTAGTAGATTTTAGTATATAGGTACCCAAATAATACAATTTCCAAAATTCCTCGCAAATTTTAACCAAGAGTTACAAAAATCTCACTAAAAAAATTATAGTCGGGGGACTATAATTTTTTTAAAATAACAAAAAGGTAAGACGCAGCTATCAAGAATTTATCGGACTTGATAGGTACACCTTAAATTTGTTATACCTAATCTACCTAGACGCCTGCAGGCTTATTACATAACTCGCTCGGCATCGCCATCGTGTTCATTTTGACAGTTCTTGTATGAATGTGACAGCTAGCTGATTCCGATGCCAATTGTCAGCCCATACATGAACTGTCAAAATGAAGACGATGGTGATCGCGAGCGAGTTACGTAATAAGCTAGCTGGTCTTCCCATTACAACTCAAAAACCTTACAAATAATTATTTTACAACCAAACCTTAAACCCTCCGTAACTAATACCTAATTGAAGCTCTTTTGCAATAATCTGATAAGCCCAACAATATAATTCTTCTGATAAGGATTTACTTTGATACGTAAAAAACGAGAGAAGATAGAAAATTGCGTGCACTAGAAAAGGATAGTTAGCGTTTATTTGAAGTTTTTATAACGATGACCTCTAATAAACCTATGTTTTCCTGGTAGCTGGCGTTTCAATTTAGGTGTAAAAAGACTTATAAAGGCGGATTTAGACCAAACGAGCGAATTGCTCATTTTATCCTATTTATTGTGTACAGCAAAAACAACGGGTCACCCTCCATACAAATTTGTATGAAAAGCAACCCGTTATTTTTGCTCGACACAATAAATTTGGTAGAGTGGGGATAGAATGAGCATTCGCTCGTTTGGTCTAAACCCCCCTTGAGAGGCTTGTGAACGGACCGGGGAGAAAACAAAATTCCTCGAGAACTCTGCACATGTGATGAAATAGGTAGTTTTTAACGTCATAAAAATTTACCTTCAGTACAATCAAGTCACGTCTGCTGGATGCACCCACAACGATAGGCCCCAGACCAAGGAGGAGATGGCGGGACGACTTGGGTGCATATCGAAAAGGGTGGCAGGAGCATGCATTTGACAGGGACGAGTGGCAGAAAGAAGGGGAGGCCTTTGCCCAGAAGTGGGACAGTATAATAGGCTATTAAAAAAAAAACAATCCATCACTCTTCAGCATATAAACCCTCTGTATTTCTGTTTGTACCCCGGCTCGCTATAAATGATAGGTAGTAAGGTAGTAGTAGGTAGGTACCTACTTAAAGCGACAAGTTACCTCATCAGCACCATCATAATTATTATCAGCCGGGATGTCTAATAAAATTGTCCACTGCCTAACATGGGGCCTTCCCCAAGCTTTCATGCTACCCGTAGCCAATAACTTCCCACCTTTACCAGATCGTTAGTCCGCCTTCCGGGAGGCCTACTACCTCTTGCCATCCGGTAGGGGGATGTGACTCATATTGTAATTGTCGGCTACACGGATACGGGAAATTAATTCAATCAAAAAAACGTATTAAGTATTAATCTTATGACATGCTCTGTTATTCATGTGTTTGCCATAATAACAGGATCTTCAGGTTTTCAGGAACAGTCAGAGTAATCTTTGCTCTAGATTTAGAACCTACGCTTCAACGGCCCACCTTTGTTTTTATCCCGTTCTGTAGGCTTATTGACTAACTCGCTCGCAATCGCCATCGCGTTCATTTTGACAGTTCTTGTATGAATGTGACAGCTAGCTGATTCCGATGTCAATTGTCAGCCCATACATGAACTGTCAAAATTAACACGATGGCGATTGCGAGCGAGTTAGACAATAAGCCTACTGAGGTTCTAGTGTAAGTTTTCACACGAACAAGTCTCGAACGCGTTCACGTAAACGTCTCAATTACTGTGGAAAAATATGGCAGCGCCACTTGCGGATCGAAACGGCAACAAACTGTTCTCATAGTATTTGACATTTTAACGCAAACGCTTTCGAGACGGTGTTCTGTCACCGAAAACTTACACTAAGCATACTGAGCCTCTAGTGTAAGTTCTTGACACGAAAAACGTATCGAACGCGTTCGCGTAAACGTCTCAATTGCTGTGGGATAATTGACAGCGCCGCTAGCGGAACGAAACGGCAACAAACAGTTCTCATAGTATTTGACAGTTTAACGCAAACGTTATCGAGACGTATTTCGCTATCGAAAACTTACACTAAGCATACTGGTTTATCGATTGTATTGTATAAGTATTTGTTTAAAGATCATTGGATTCGCAAGTAAATACGCTCGAAGACGGCCTAAGCAGCGTAACTCCAAAATAGGTATCTCTTCTTACTCTGAACTAGTCTTGCTGACACATTGTAAATCCAGTCAGTGACTAATCAGAATATTTGGACAGTGTATTTTAAACGATAAACATTATTCGGAATCCAAAAACTGACATGGGAACAGAAAGCTACATGCCGCGCGGCACCATATTAATTTCAAAACAAAAGAAACACGTACCAAAACAAATGAACGCGACCTAAAACAAATCGCGAGCGCCATTAAAATAAATCACTATTAAAATTGACATTTCACGCGACGACTCAAAAAGTGTTCATCGAATTAATATCACAGATCACGGCAATATCTCTCAAATTATCAACGATAGGGGAATGACAATAAATAAATATGGCGGACGTAAAATTTGAAAATTTATTTGGTGGCGCGGGCGCGACCCGCTCGCTCGTAAACATACAGCGAGATAAAACAATAAACGAATTACGTATAAATAATGGAGCGTTTTGTCGAGCTGCGTGATTAGGATACAGGCTGTAGCTAAAAATTAAAAAAAAATCTACAAAAATAACACAAGTTATTCTGGACATGCTTTTTAAGATTTAAGAAATGTATAAAAAATTTCAATTTCTCTCCTTCAAACTTTCAATTCAAAGCTAACTCAGAAACAAATGCTAAACGTCATGTTCCCGAATTCCATTCCAAATTTAATGACCGAACCAACCAGATTTATAATATTAACATTGGGACAAAACACGACGTCCAAAAAGAACACAAGTACAATTATAGTGACAAATGCATGGAACAACCTGTGTAACCGAAGCGCAGGCGCGTTGTCCCGCGTAAAACGTATAAATTAGCAGCTATCGCGAGATCGGGCCGGCCTCACACCTCGATGGGAACGCGAGGTGATTTACGCCCTTTCTCACAGTGACATCTCGTGTCTTATGCTGCTCTGGTACTCGATGGGGCTAGTGAGTTAGGGGACGGTAATGGTAGTTACTTTTAACTGAGTCATGATCTCATGATCCGTTAGTCTACATAACTGTTGGATACGGTAACAATAAAATTTCAATCAAGTTTAACAAAGTTAAAAGGCGTAGATTCTTGTTAGGTATATCTAACAATGAAAATACAAATAAGTACACGCAAGAAAGCAAATAATAACTTGAAAGATAAAACAAAAAATAAAATTGATTAAAAATAACTTAAAAATGACCACAACAAAAATGGTAGAAGTTGAAATGAAATCTAAATTAAACATCAGAAAACTACGTATCAATTGGATCTCAACGGAGCAAAAGACTTTAAAACCTCTAATTTTACAGTACCATAAAACGTCCTCTCAACTAGATTATTAGAGGCTATCTGTAATAGAGACACGGTGGCGCCCCGCGCTTTAATAAATCTGAACCGATTTTATTAATGTTGTTGCGCCTATCTCGATCTCCGAGACGTTTAGGACTTTTATTATTTATAACTTGAATGTTATCCTCCAATCTCCACCAGCTCGGGGATTGTTAACCGTTATCTAAATATTACACCTACTGGTCGACTGTGTCGTTAGAAACGTATTTTATTGGGTTTAAATCAGGGGCAATGAGGTCGAAAAATGAATTCTTTTGGACAAATGTTGATAAGTATAGTAAAAATCATGTGAAATATTTTATTCTGATTCTTCCCATCTCGAAGTCCTAGCAAATTTGCTAATAAACAGTCTTAAATTAAAACAGTCCCTTTGTCGTATGATTTCACTAGTTTAGTTACCATAAAAAGTGTTTGTTACCAATTGTTGTTCTTCATTAACTCATTAGTAGACACCGTTTCTCTGTTTAGCGGATTAGTATACCATATTTCTGACCGCTTAGCTTATTTCTGTAGTCGATTTTCAAATATTGTGGCCAACATTTTTTTATCTCATGTCTCATCTTATTTCAATACGTCCGAAGTTCGTCCTCCTAATATCTGACATATCACATAAATCTCTAAAAGCATGCGCACCAAATGAGGTTGATTCCATCTCATTAGCGCCCCATTATACGTTCCCGCTAATTCCTGCGCGGGAATTGTCAGCCGTTCTGAATTGAGTTGACAAGATGAAGAAGAGATAAATACGACAGTAAAATGTGAAGTTTAAATTTTTACCAGGATTCAGGCCTGCTTGCTGCCTGCTATTATTATACCTACGATCAGAATGGAATTGAAAGTCCTGTCTATTCAAATACACATTTTGAGACTGTGGAAGAACTGTAGCTCTTTTTCTATTCTCATCGCGGTTTAGTACGTAATAGTACCAAGACCTGAGCAGTCGACTCAATAATTTGTCATCATATTTTGACAGAAACGGTTTTGACACAGTTATATTATTTTTTGTGGATGAAGCGAAAGAGGTATGTCAGGATCGTAGCAAGTGGAACAAAGTAGTCTCTGCCTACCCCTGTGGGAAAGAGGCGTGACGATATGTATGTATGTATGTATATTATTTTTTAGCAGTTTTTAGAGTATGCCGTAGTTTAATTCTTGAGTAATCCGTTACATCAGTCGACCAAGAAATTCCTTTAGGTACCATTCTTAGGTTCAACGTTATTTAACGTAACTTATATACTACTACTTTACTGTCATTAGAATGGTTTAATTAAAGCACTTGCATCTACATCTATACCTACTATGCTTACGCTTGTAGATAGATATTCTCATTTTTACAAGACAACTAGAGTATCAAAAATCTCAGATAATAATCTAGACATGAGCAGTACGTAAATAGTCGCGACAATACGCTGGCTTACATTACACTTTTATTTGGGGCAACCTAAATTTAATCATCCTAATCCAATGATAAGGTTCGATTTGGAATATTCAAAAGAGGGCACAAAAGACATTTTAACACTGAGTTGAAAATACAGGCGACCACAATGTGGTTCCTAGAAGGTCGAAAGATGTTTGGGTAAAAAATGTCGCTCGCTTGCACACGTATTGTACCCATTGATTATGAGTCAGTAATGTGTGTGATAAAATATAGATTAGTGGTGCGCTTGTTCTGTTTTTGTCGCAATTAATTGTTCTATTAACACATGCTTTTGTTGTACCAGACAACAGTATTCAGACAATTTGCATTACACGGACTTTATCTCATGTCATGGACCTCTGAATAAAAGATCAATTTGTAGATGATGTCATATATAAATAAAAAACGAGAGTGCATGGTACGCACCAATTATTCACATACGGTACAGAGTTCACAAATAATTAATGAAATTGACTAAACATGGCCACAATTGCTATTGATATCGCCCACGACGTGATAGATAAGAGATATTTACGTGAAAAATTACTCTTGCGTGTTCCTGTCGTCCTGGTCTGTTTGACGAAGTATTTGATGCAAATTTATAATTTACTGCAAGCACTGAGTTTTCAGAGGTTAGTTAAAATACATTGTAAAATATATAGAGGTACTTAAAATAAAAATAGATTGTAATGTAATATAATCAATTATACAAAACTAAAGGAGAAAGCCTGGAAGGGAAATTTCATAATTTTAAGTCTATTTTGAATGTTCGTAAATTAAAAACACACCTGCAAATATTTAACAGTATTTAGTCATCTGTAGAGCTTAACTAACAACAACACTATCATATTAGTGGCATTGGAAGGGATGATATTAATGCTAAAGCTAGATTTATTTTTGTTGCAGGCTAAACGGCCTAGGTCCGACACTACCACCGATGTTTCAGACAGGTGAGTTTTCAATACAAACCTATCAAAAACAATGTTTTTTTTTTCTTAATTTCTTAATACAGTCTCACAATTATCCTTCTGGTTCAATTATTGGATCTTCATATTCTCGTATTCTTCTTCTAAGCATTTTTCTTCTCAATTTATGTTTATTTTTGTTCAACTGATATCCTACCTGATGTGCTTAAACCGAAAGGACATTTTGCTCTGATGATCTTGAAATAGTCACAGTTATTATTTGCAAAGCAACCGCTATCGCCTTACATCTTTCCCTTCCTTCAATTCCTACTACAGCTACTAATCATTCCGAGCAATTTCCAAAACTAAAAAATTCAATTGATGATAATTTTATATGCTAGGTACGTGAAAGCGTAAATACCTCACTTGATGGTTATAATGTATTGTGTGGGTGTTACATATCAAATGTTAGCATTAGTATCGCACAATAGCGCCTACGCATGGACCTAGTGTCTCATCTATTTACGTCGACGACATGCTAACAATGATCCTGGATTATACTTTCTTTTTCTATGGCGCCTGGTCAGGTCGTCATTACGACGCCAATGTCGCCAATGTCAAAGTAATAAAAATATATTGAAAAAACTTGTAACAAAATGTCGGCAACGGATACTACTTTCAGAGGATAGGTAATAGAATCATAAGCATCTAAATGCCTGACTTTGAGACGTCAGAAGCTATTAAACCAGTATTTAAAAGCTTGCGAACATGGAACTAACATGATTGGACGTCTCTGGGTGTGGCAGTTAAAATCTAATTCAGTGGTTCCTATTTTTTTAATTTATCCCTGAAACTTGCAGTAAATTGTCATTTCTAGATACAAGTTCAATGAGACTATTCCATTGCGTTACCATGAAACATCGTTTTACCCTTTTGAGGGTAAATCAATGACCATCCCCAGATTCTGAGCTAATGGTAACATTTATAGTAGTTATTACAGAAACAGTAACAGTCCAAAGAATCATAAGCCGTATTTTTACTAGTCCTGGGGCAATTTCAAAAATAAACATTCGTAATAGATACGAGTATATTCAATAAGCTACTACAGACTAACGTTATTACAGCAAAGTAAACTTACCTACTTTTTGCACGAATTTCTGTTTCCACCTTTCCGAGCTCGAATCAAAGTTTATACCAAAATAGTCCTTCAAAGTACTCGAAGGGACAAAGGGTCTAATCCGGCTGTAATCCTTATATTGTCGACACACAATTGGCGTGAAATGCTACTTAATAAAATACGTAAGGGGACATTATCACGCGTGGATCAAAGGAAGTGACGGAGCACAATAGCACTCATGTTACCCTGGTGACAATGAAGATGAATTTCTGGATTTTAAGGGTTTTTCATGGTTTTTTTATGCATTTTTTTAAGAAGTTTAAAAAACAGACGCGTTTAGTACTTGATCCTCTAAATTCCTGTGTACCGGTTGTATTTCTAATAATGTGCATACGTCCATGCGCTATCCTGTTCCACATATATCAGCCTTAACTATGGACTTAATTCGATTTGAACCCAAAATCGCAGTTAACATTCACAACCCCAAATAATTAACACTCGTCAGCGGCCATTTTTTAAACTCAACTAAAAATAAATCTTTCAAAACATGCAACGGTAAGTGCCACCCGAAACCGTGTTCCTGCCAAAACGCGGTGGAACGGAACAACTCACAAATATTTGATTTATTTCAAAGCACTATTTATAAATGTCTTCATTTTTTACTAATACTTAACCTCACTAATACACGTTCTGAAGAATGTGTCACTTATCGGGAAAACGATATATCATGGTTTTTGCTTCACACTATGCAGTTACACCGTGTTTTGACGCCTTATGGGAAAGACTGTTTCATAATTAAGATAATAATAATGAATGTAGGTACATGTTTTTTTATGTTAGAGAGGCCAGACAAACGAACTAGTAGGACTTCTTCTTCTTCTTAAACTTAAGAGCTAGGCTCTTGTCGGTGGAGCAATTGGCATGTGGTCCTTTCCAGGGTCTTTTCTTTGACTTCTTGATACGACACGACTTCTATCCTCTCTTTCACCTGGTCCATAAATGTTCTTCTAGGCCTTCGTCTCTTCCGCTTCCCTTCCAACTAGTGGGTCACCTGATATTAAATGATCACCAATGCTGCCCACTGTTTGCTGTGATAGACTTAACATGACTTACACTAATTTATTGAATCAGGCGTTACTTTGCTTTAATTTTTGTTCATAACTTACACTCACATTTCTCAAACCGCCTAGCAGTTAAGATCAGCCGTTGCTGTAGTAGCTGCTCTATAAGAGGTTCAATTGTTGAGGCAGGTGGACAAACATACGATTGAAGTACGAAACCCTAAAAATAATTAAAATAAATAAGCATCGGAAGGTTGCGCACCTCTGAATTGATTTGTAGTATTCGTTGCCCGCCTCATTTACTGTTTAAAGCGAATTCTTTACTGACTGATTCATCAACACCGAACACAAACCGTTAAATCTTAAAAGCTGAAATCTTGCATATAACGTGACGTGACCAAGAATACTGACCAATTTCCAGCAAGGGTAAGTACAAAGCGGTCAAAACGGACTGACCCCAAGGCCGTGGTTTTTTTTTAACCCTTCCGGCGGCCACATTCACCGCATTCGGCCAAAGTCGGCCAAATTCGGGAGCAACCGGGTAATTAATATAATCTGAGAACGCCCTTGACACGTGGGGGCCAAATGGCGCACAAAAACGCATACTAGGGTTCCGCTGCAAAAAAATACACGCTGTATATTTTAGAAGATTAGAAGTACAACGTTTTCTCTGTTAAACGAGTTCAAAAAAAAGCCTCTGTACAGGTGGCGGCAAATAAGTAAAACGTGGTGGGGATATGCGCAGTATGAAAATGATGTTGTTTTTCATACTGCGCATATCCCCTCCACGTTTTACTTATTTGCCGCCACCTGTAAATTCACATAAAAAAACATCTCGGGTGCGTAAACTTCTCATTCTTATTGAAAAATTGACAGCGCAACTTGCGGATAGCAACGAGAATAATGCCCTTATGAACCGCTGTCACAATTTTAAGCCTATATTGCGGTAACTACTACTAAGATGTATAGATATGTCAGCTTGTATAGCATTCATTTATTCGATTCAAATCGTACGATCTAATCTAACTCAACTTCTCCAATCGAATCCAAAGGAAACACAAACATCTGTTAACTATTAAGTGTCAAAAAGTCAATCACGGAACCCAGCAATAAAACAAAGAGGCAATCGTTTAAAGAGCCCTTAGCCTTTAGGGACTTCATTGTTCGACCCCACTACTCGACTCGGCACAAAGAACAAACACGTGTGCTTACACGGCTATGTTTGCCTGGTACTTGATATAAATTATAAATAAAATAAATAAATCGCGCTGCGACAGTAAAATTGTTATAATAAACAGCCCCAAACTTAGACACGTATACAGTCCTTATACTCCGAAATTCGATTTTCGAAGTTCGTTTCGTGCCGTTCCGCTCGCACTAATAGTTATTAATTTGAGAGTGAGGGGGACGGTGTGAATGGTGTGATACGAACTTCGAAAATCGAATTTCGAAGTTGCCCCCCAGTGCAAGTGATTCAATTCAAATGTAACCTTTAATGAATGAAAATTGGCAAGCAAGGTACCTACAACCTCTATCCTTCTATTTATAAAATAGAATGACGTTTATGTGTGGGTGGTTTATGCAAATAAGCACCACTACACATTTAATTTATATTCGTGTACAACAGCACATTTGTACTAAAGCTTTTAATGATGATGATGACGTTGAATATTAATAGTAGATTGTACAACAAGAGCATAAAACAAGCCATTTTACCCGACACGTTCATATAGCCACCCGAGCCGGTACGGCGAGGGTGGATAGACACGTCGAGGGGAAAATGGGTTTTATGAACGAGTTATACACTCTGCTTTTCACTTAGATTGCGAAGAAACAAAACAAAAACATTGCAAAAATATGAATTAAAACTAAATGTGACATAGGAACAATTCGATATAGGTATTTAATGGTGTTTCCTGGCAAATTGACTGTGTTAGGAGTCAGTGTTATTTCCTCTTCACTTGACGAAATTATTGAATATTAATCGTAAAACAGTAACACATTGTAACATAAATCCTACTAAGAGAAAATAGTACGTTCCCGCCTGAGTTCCCGCCAATTAACTTTTTTTTCTTTTTTTTTAAACGTGATACTGCGGTAAGGTTCCAGCAGGCAGGTGTTGATTTATATTTTAAAAAGTTTTATTTTTCGTATTTGTTTCAATAATAACTTGTCAAATTATTGTTACCTAGTTTTAGGTACTAATTAAACAGTTTAATAGACCGCAGATTATAATAAAAAAAAACTTAAAAAAATAAACAAACTATGCTGTCGTAAAGTTTTAGTGATTGTTTGTGGCTGTTGGCACCCGATTGTCTTGGTCTTAGACGAAGATTTTACTTTATGCACAAGAGCATAAAATGACGTTTTATGCAGCCTACATCTAGCATAAAGTCGAACTTTTTGAGCATGAGAAGTGAAAACAATTTTTATTGAACAAACGTGGGTCCATATACTCCACTACTGTGTCTTAAAATACCTATGCGGAATTCTTTAGCTACTATCTTATTGAATTTTGAAATTTAAAATTACGATAAAATCTTTTAAAAACAATAAAAAACCATTACAACATTAAAAAACCTGTTGAAATATTCCAGAATAATTTTAAGACACTTGTTCGTAAAGACAGTTTGTGTGTAATTCATCAGCGGCAATGATCAAGATAACATTTTCGCCGCGGAGAACATAAAACTAAAGATGTGACAGCTAAATCATCGCACCATATGGAATGCGACATTACATCACGAACTATTAAACCTTTGAAGTCTTTTGTTAGAATGTTAACACCGTTTGTAAACGTTTTACGATTTCTGCTTTAAAAAGTTTAAGTGAAAAGCCGAAACATTAAAAAAGAGCATTCAATTAAAAAGATAGTGACAATAGTGCCGTTCGTGCGCGTTTGATATCCGATAGTGTTGAAGTTTTAAAAGAGGCGGCAAAAAGCAAAGTGACACTTGAATAAAGCGTGAACTAATAAAAATAAACAAGAGCTATTTTTTTCTATACAAAGACGCGGCATTCGATGCCGTGATGTTTGATAAATACTCGCGTAATAATCGTAATTTATGCTCTCTTAGTAAATCTTGAGGTGATCACCTACTTCCTCTATGGAGTTCTGTAGTTCAATAACAAAACCACGCACTTGAAACATATGCTACTTGTATACCTCATGTGTCCGTGTGTTTCTTCTGTTTTAAAAGGAGAGAGCAATAAAATACAAATCTACAAATCTCCAAGTCTACAAATATATAGCAGCAGTGCATCAGCTATCAGATAATGTTGTTAACTCGGAATAATTAAAGATCAAACGACCATAATATTAAGATATCTTTTACTTGTAGGTATTATGGTATACATTATGTATATTTTGCTTTATTCGAGGATAATGATTTCATTAACTAGATGGTGTCTTTACTGGTTGGGCAATAAACATCACACGGTTAACGTGTACATAGTCGTAGGTGTTCGTATACGGAAAAATAAATTGCTACGGAATCCTGACACGCACTCAGCCGGTTTTAGTATCTATCCGTCCAAAATTATCCTTATTGATTTGATAATTGCCAAATGAATATTACAAATCAATAAATCATATAAGTATATTGCAATGAAATATGCAAATAGAAATTAAAACAGGTGTTACGCTAAAACGTTGTCATAATCAACTATTAGCATAATTTGTTTAAAATTAAATTGTTTATGCTAACAACGTGGGTGCGGTAAAATTTACATTGTTTTTATTAGCATATACGCATGAAATTTGAATTAGTGCGATGGAACGGTGTGACTAATTTGAACTAAACCAGTTACTGACGTCACAGGCTGTCAGAACTTAACAGGAGGTGATTGCGCGAGAACACTCGTTGATAAAATATGATAACGAACTAAATTAAACACAACACGTGTAGCTATTTGTCGTTCAAATAGACGGAGGGGCATCTGTTTATTGGACTGTTTGTTATAATCATAATGAATAAACATGTCGTTTTATTGGATCGCTTAATTGGTACAATCTGGGCTAAATTTTGTTGTTTAAATACAGTCATCAAATCTCAGCCGCCATTAGCGTCAGGCGATCGTCTTACGTTTTGCGTCTCTATTTGGATTTACCGTTTAACTTCCCTCGCTTCTTCCTTCCGAACGCTTAAACTTCAGATGTCTATAAAGGGAACCATCTTAAATAGACGAGTTATTGCGTGTCGATAATTGCTAGCCGTTGAAGATAATTAATCTCTTTTTGTTAAAATTCATCTTGCAAAATTATGACTCCCAAATTTCAAATTAGTACGTATTTATTGAGGTAAAAAAAATATGAAAATGCAATATGTAGAGTCCATTTGCCAGTGTGTGTTTGCGATCACAAATTATAATCTAAATGATCCTGTTGGTACATCCGATCACCAGAAAGGGGTCAAAATTCACTTGCAAGATTTGATTAAAGACAACACAGATACCGGAACAGCTGAAACCAAATAAACACTTGTTTCTTCGATAGGGTAGTAATTAGAGTTATTTTTAACTTTCAGACTATCGGGCGAAGTCAACCCTAGCCCGTGCGAGTCCGAATCGACCTCCAACTCGCCGCCATCTTTGCTGCAAGACGGCACGCTGCCGGCGCTGCTAGTGTCCGGGGCGTCGACCATATTCCAGACCACGACGACTTCCGCCAACTCTGCGCTCAACGCAGCTGTTGACAGCCTATGCTTGCCTAGTAGCTCGGAGGTGGACTGCGGCCTGGCGAACGGATGCGCGACGCTGGGCTTAGCTCTTCCGCTCACCTCTACCGGGCTCTGTGCATCAACCTCCTCGCCATCTGCGGTCGCCTGGTTGATGAATGAGGATAGCACGGGTAATTTTATTAAAAAAAAAACTACTAAGTAAACAAGTAGCATTTTAAAGTAAGCAACGCTCCGTTTCTGAGAGAAGAACGTGATCAAATGCAAATCAAGCGTGTTGTTTAAAATTTATGAATAACAATCGTTTTATTCAGAAATTATTGCAGTCTCGAGAGTTATTTTATGTTCCATACTTAAGCGCGATTAACCAACCAAAAAAATTATCAGAAACTATGAATTAGAAATAGCCTGAGCTTATTCGTATAGATAAACTTTAAATTCCTGTTTTTTCCGTTGCCAGGAAATAAACCATAAATAAAATAAATAAATAAATATCATGGGGCAAATTACACTAACTGACCCAGTCCCACACTAAGCTGAGCTTGTACCTACTATGAGTACCAGGCAACGGATAAAAATATACATATATAATGTAGATAAATACATACAACATTATTACCCGTTTATTACATTTTCTCATTGGCCCACCCGTATCCACTCTTTCATCTCCATCTTGAGACTAGAAAATAGTATAGTAACATTTATGTTTCCCTGGTCAGGCGGTGGCGTCAAGAGCGAGGTGCGCAGCCCGGGGCTGTGCGAGGCGGACGTGGCGCTGTACGGGGAAGCCCTGCCGTACGACCAGTCCGCGCTGCCGTACCAGTACTACAACAGGTAGGTGATTTGCTTGCGGCGTTGTGCAGGCACTCCTACTGAGGCATTTCCCATTTTGCCCACAGATATTAGATCCCCCTACTAAAAATGCGAAAGTAACTCTGTCTGTTGTTACCTTTTCACGCTAAAACCGCTGGACCGATTTGGTTGGATTTTTGTATAAGTATAGATAGTTCCAGTCCCGGGGAAGGACATAGGCATAGGATATAGGAGATAGGATAGTTGATATCATAGTTTCCGATGCATCCCTACTTCCCGCAGAATAGCGATATGCGAATTCCGTCGAGACGGAGTCGCGGATTACGCAAATATCACAAATACCGCCGCCCTTCAAACTGTTCGTATTTTCAAATTGTATGGAACAAATCTTGCCTCTTGACTCTTGGCCGAGGTTTGGACACGCGAAGCAGATACGTGCCGGCACGTAAGTCTAGCGATGACCTTGTATGTAGAAGTATAAAATACGGTATCCGTGGGTGCGCAGATCCCCTCCACGTGACTCGTCAGCGCTAGACTTACGTGGCGGCACGTATATCTGTTATCTGTAATTTTGCCCTAAAAAGCTAAAAGTTTTATCAAAATCAAATCACAAAAAGCAAGCCTTATACCAACCATTTACCCAATAAAGAGCAATAAATCATGTAAAATTGGCAACTACGACTTAAATCGCAAAACATAATCACATCGCGTAATCAACGAAATGTTAAAGCGGCCGGAAAGTTATGGCCTGTCGCGAAGTCAATGGCTTCAGTAACGCACGTTGCTAGTTGAACGAACGGATTTGTGGAAGCCCCAAGATGGCTGACACAACTTCTACTTCCAAATACACGTATTTCCCTATTAGGTGCCTCACACTATTTACGTCTGTCCAAGTCCAAGGGGGCTACACCAAAATTTATCCTCTCTTGCACCAAGAAAACAAAGATTTGATAAGTCTTTCACACAAATATAGGAGAAATGTTCGATGAAACGTTGCATCGTCACTAACATAACATAAAAGTGTTGCATAATCCTCACACACTTCTTGAAAATGTGCCTCAAAACCATATAACTATTCCGTAATATCTTAGCAGGTGGTTGGATCAGTGTGATTCATGTGATTGATCACTCCTGTACAAAAATCATGTCAAGTTTCGAATTCAAAATTAAGTCATCCCTTTTACATGAACAAATGTATGGAAACATTCAGTAAAACTAACCCAACAACATGCTGAAATATTCCGGATCCTGAATAATTCTGTTAGACTTCTAGGACGTAAAAAAAAACACCGGGTAGCGCTCCGGGAGTGCCGGCAGCTTCAAAATTCGAACGCGACTCTTGCTTCATTCGTATTTCAAAATAAGCTCCTAGAGGATCCTGATATCCTGGTACTTAAACTCTCCCTCCGTCTTACGCCTGACGCGAGTTTAACAATTTTTACCCATCCCAAAAAGTGCTCAGCGCCACCACGCGCCACTAAAGAACTTTTCACTTCAAAAACTGCTTCTTGTATCCTAACTTGTGTGTATTGACCACAGCATGCAACAGTACGGCGGCGGCGGCGCGGCGTCCTCGTACGTGGGCTCCACTTTGTACAACCAGCCATACGCCGCGTACCCGCCCGCCCACAACTCCAATAACAGGTACAGTCGACCATTATGAAGTCTATTAAGCCGGGTTCGCATCTGTGTTTCTTGCGGCGCATTCTTCTTGGCAATGATGGTCTTTCCGAATGCGCTGGTAGATTCAAAAAAAGATATGTAAAACAGCTCTTGGCAGCTTATACATATACTGTGCCTTGGCGGCCTATTTGCAAAATAAACTTTTGACTTTTGACTTTTTGCGAGCTGTACTCCTAATTGTTGCACTTTACTTACAATAATCAAAAACTCTTACCCCCCTTATTCATAAACGCTCTAAGGCTTCTGCTAACTTAGTAATCGTTTGTCCTTATCTGTGAAAGGTAGATGTCAATGTGATATATAAGGACAAACGATTGCTAAGTAAGCAAAAGCCTATAGCGCGTTTATGAATAAGGGGGATCCTTCCCTCTCATTTCATAAAATTCCTTCATAATGAACACTGGCATGGTCCCCAGGTCGTCGTGCAAGGCGACGCCGACGTACCTGAGCTACGGCGTGGGCGGCGTGAGCTCGGTGCCGGCGTCCAGCTTCCCCGCACAGCCCTCGCCTTACTACTCGTCCTACAACGGAGGGCTCGCGCAGACCTTCCCGCAGCAGGTGAGCTCCTTGCGGTTATTTTAGCCTGGTGGCGACCATGATTTAATTTAGAGGCATTGGAATTTCGCAACTACCTAACCAGTCTAAAAAAAGTAAAGCCAGCCAGACGAAAGTTAAGAGTCGCGTAATTTGGTAGCGCCATTTTTGCTACATTCGGTTAATTTCGATTTGAGATTTCATATTGCTAACTCCTGTTTCGTTCAAACGGCGAAAATCCTGGACTTTGTATGCAGCAAAAATTTGTATGCAGCCGAAATTACGCGACTCAAGAATCAAGTCCTCAAGAATACGTTCAGGGACCGTAATTGAAGTTTTTCTGTTTCGGAACTCATCTTACAGTACCTATGTATTATAATTATGTACGTAGATAGAATATTATATGCAACTAACTGTACACAATAAGGCCTTAAAACAATCCTGTGATACTTAACTACACACATCAAAAAAGCCTTATTTGAAATGTTCTAAACTGTCTAGGGATGAAAAATATCCCTAGACATTTTTGATGAGTGTATTATTATGAAACGCGCCATTTGTATGAAATGTATCAATTAAGCTAACGAATAATTATACATACCTAGCAACATTTTTGTAATTTACATGACAATCACCAGGACTACAGCACTTATGCGACTGGTTACGCTGAGCACAATGTCGCCCAGTATAGCGGTTACTACGCGGCGCCGAGTTACTCTCCGTACGTCAGCTCTCCTAGTAGCAGCGGGAGCGCGGGCCATACGTCATACCACCTCGGCGGCGCTTTATCAGGTAAACTTCTGCGATTTCTGAATTCCTCGTCAGCAGTTGTTAATTAAGTCAAACTATTTCCTTGATGTTTCTCAGGCTTCGTTTATCCTTACTAACACAACACTAACAAGTAAGTTCTTTTCATTCTTAGCAAAGTTCTTAGCTGTCCTATTTGGTAAACAAAATTCTAACCTCAATGTACAAATTTTTGTAAAGAATAAGATGTCATCAAATAAACCTGAGGCAATATTTTGTACATAAATTTGCTGATATTTTATCTCCAGTTCGTTTATTTACGATGAAATAGTTAAAAAACAACATAAATGAGACGTTTTAAGGTTAGAATTTTGTTTACCAAATAGGACAGTTAAGAATGAAAAAACGATACAAATTATTTGACCTGGGGGCAACTCCGAAATTCGAAGTTCGTGTCATACCGTCCCTCTCATTCTGCTGAGACTGATAATAACGGCACGAACACGAAACGAACTTTGATTATCAACTTCGGAGTAGGGGTAAGGTATTGTATGCACCTATAGGTGAAAAACTTATAAATGACCTGTTGTATGTAGTACCTATTACCTATACAGAACTGATATGGGACTGAAGTAATTTTTTTAATTTGGAACATCAATTTGTCTATTCGCGCACATTACTCGCACATACAACGTTTTCTTAGATAAATTTTTCACCTATATCCAATGATATCCCATATCGCAATAAGATTCTATCTATCTGCATATGTGTAAGTAAGTATACAAATAAAAATTATAAACGCAATATTTAAAAACAGTTCGACCAATTTGGAAGTCCCTGGGAAGGGAAGAACATAGGGTAGTTTTTATTCCGGAAAATAGCATAGTTCCCGCGGGATAACGACACTATCCCGCGTAAATTAGTCTAGTCCACAGTAAATTCTACTACTGCCGTCAAAGATTTAAAATAGTGTGCACTGTCAGTGGTGCGGTACTACTACTACACTTTACTTGTAGAATTTGTAGATTACTTTCCTTTTAAAACCACCAACGTAACTGACTGTTACTGCCATCTATCGGGGAGTAGCCAAACTAGGTACATCACCATGTGGCTTAAAGGAAGATGGTAGACACAAGTAACTTAGTTACCATGAACCCGATATTAAAATTTTCGGTTATTTCGTTTTGATAAAGTGCGTAATTGAACAAAATTAAAGCTTTTTTTGAAATTATGGAAAAGTGTAGAAGTCTTTTTTCAACGTCGAATTTATTTTGTCTAACCAATTAAAAACGGGTATTCAATTGCCAGCCAATAATAAGCTGCCAAAGTAGCGTTCGTTTTGGAAACGAAAACACTTGTTGCTAATGTCAAAATCACGAAAGAATCAAACAAAACAATGTTAACTTGAGAAATTCATTATTTAGTAATAATTAGTAGTATTTAATATATTTAACCAGGGCTCAACGGTTGTACCTATATAAGCGATAACTGACAACCTTGCACAATTTAAAACCGTAGCCCAATACGTGTTTTATTTAGTATCGTACTCGTGAAATTGACACTCAGCACAAATGAATAAAGAAAATGAAATGCATCCAAATAAACGCAGGAAAGTGGACGAAAGTGAGGAAGAACATCACAGCGATCAGGACGATATATATTCGGACGACTGGCCCGACACAGATAGCGAAAATGGTATTGAAGAGAACCGGGCAATAACTATGTTTACCTGAACATTTCTATGCTCCATTTTCACTATTACCAGCATTCTTGTAACCTTTGGCCTTGTATAAAAGTATTTTTGAGCTAATATCCCATTTCTAGCAGTAAATATTGTTTTAATTTCGAAATGATTGTTTCAGAGTCACCATCGTCTATGCTTCCTTCGATAAACGATAACAGTCCGCTGTCGCCCATCAAAAATGAAGTACACGCAGCCAGCCGAAGGTGTAGAGAGAACTCTGGGTAAGAAGCATTGCTACTTCCACTAAATAATACTTCGCATCATGTTAATATCATTTTAAACACTTGCTAAGGCGTGCAAATAGCCAACTGTATGGGTATGCGGAAGGCTAGTAATCAGTGAAAAAGGAATTTTAAATCATGCAAAGGCACCTTAGGGCGTTGCTCTGGGATGACGAGGTGTAAGGCAGATGTGAGCGATGATAAAACTCGAGGAAAGTTATTAGAATTAAATGAACACAAAATATTTACCTTGCTACTCCGCTACTTACGTGCAAGTTAACCAAGCCTGTGCGAAATATGTACGCTTTGCATGCAAGCCCTCCCACCACTACTACCACACAAAACGCACACAAATCCCACAAACTTAATTAATCCTAACACCACATATGTGGGGCATGCAAAGCGTACATATTTCGCACAGGCTTGGTTAACTTGCACGTAAGTAGCGGAGTAGCAAGGTAAATATTTTGTGTTCATTGAAATGGACCTCCGCAAAGTAACGCCTGATTCAATAAAATATTTATTAGAATTAATCGCAAGCGGTGATTGAAGGAAAAAACGATATGATGTTGAAGTATAGCAGATGATATATCAATTAGCTACCATAGAGCGGAGCACTCTTGCACTATACATAATATCTATACAATACGATTTTTAGTGCATGAAACAAAACACTAGCTAGATAAAAAGAGACAACTGTCTAAAGGCCACTTGCACGGACCAGGGTTAACGACTTAACCCCTTGTTAGATGCTAACCCGGGGCTAAGTAGTGTCATGTATGGAACTGTCAAACCTAACCCCGAGTTAGCGGTTTAATTTTTTAACTCTGGACTGTGCAAGTGGGCCTTTGTACTGCGCCTTTGTCCGATGACGCAGTAATTGTATAAATTCGTAAGACACATCTTTGGCTCCAGAGCCTCGGACTCTAGGCAAGGCAGAGTTTGAAATAGGTACCTGTGGTTTCCCATGAGGCTGACATAGTACTGACATAGCACTCAAGCCTCGTTAAAATTTTATTTTATAAAAAAAAAAAAAACTGGACTGTGCAAGTGGGCCTAAGGGTGACAAATTAAAAGCTTTATTTATTTGTGTTTCTTGACATCTCCAGTGAGAGCACGAGCCGGGCGCGAGGGCGCGGGCGACGCCACACGTCGTCGTCCCCCGCGCAGCATGCACCCGAACCCGCCACAGACCGAGTGTTCATCTGGGACCTGGACGAGACTATTATTATATTCCACTCGTTGCTCACTGGAACTTATGCTACTAAGTATAATAAGGTACGGTTTTTGACATAAAAGTACCATGACATGAGAGAGTTAGGGCCACTTTCTATGAAAACAAAAAAATAGCAGGGTGCTGACTGAACGAGCTCATGTGTAGGGAGCAAAAAACTGTTTGGTTTATGTTTAGTTATGCTTTCAAGCGTGGTTATAAATCTTTATGTATAAGTATCTTCCAGTAACTTCTAGCCGGGATATACAATAAGGGCCACTTGCATGGAGCAGGGTTAACGACTTAACCCCGTGTTAGATGCCTTATAATGGATTAAGTAGTGTCAAAATGTATGGAACTGTCAAACCTAACGCCGAGTTAGCGATTTAATTTTTTAACTCTGGACAGTGCAAGTGGGCCTAAGTAAAACAAAATAATGAATCCTTGCAAACTTATTTAAAATTTACTTGGTTTTAAATTTCAGGATACACAGCAGATAGTACAACTCGGCTTCAGGATGGAGGAGATGATATTTAGCTTAGCTGACACACATTTCTTTTTCAATGATGTTGAGGTATGTATCACAGAAATATGTGTTACATGTACAGTTTATTTATTATACTGGTCATTGGACCAGTCTTTTAAGGATTTTATTTTTTTTGTATAAGAAAAATTATAATAGTAGGTTGTTGTTGAATTGAATAATATCACCTCATGATAAAGTATGTGACAAAAGTTGAGTGTACTAAAACTGTCATCAATGTTAATTTCAACTAATTCTCCAGGATTGTGACCAGGAGCACATAGACGCGGTAGCGGCAGATGATAACGGCCAAGACCTGTCCGCGTACAACTTCGCCTCCGACGGCTTCCATGCGGGCGCCGCGCCTAACACGGGCTTATGCGCCCCTGGTGTCCGCGGCGGCGTCGACTGGATGAGGAAACTGGCCTTCCGGTACCGGAAGATCAAGGATACTTACAACAATTATAGAAATAGGTGAGATTTCACTTCATCAAATTTTTAAAAGGATTATGTAGATCTTGAAATAAAATTTGTTCAAAAAAGGTCGTTCAACGCATCCTAACACATTGAATTAGTTGTATTGTGCGTTCTGTAACCTTACAACCACTGCTAAATCACCAAAGTTAGGTACTTCAATTTGCGTATCTTTTTCTCTCAACTTACGATTTTGTGCTCGGCGCAGTGCGAAGGCAGACGCTAGAGGTGGATATCAATATTTAATTTAGGTTTCAAGACAAATAATGTAAGCTAATACCTGCCGCCTAAAAATCTAAGTCTGAACTCATCGGTTGGAGACAATAGCTTAAGGAACAGACGGCATACGTTACTAATTCTACATTTTAGTATACCTTCACTCACTTGCTTAGCTGGAGCTAACAAACTTAGCCACTTAAGGAAACGAAACCCAGTGGCGTAACTAAAATGCCAGGGGTTCCCAGCTCTACGGGGCCCCGAACTGGCTTGGCCTTGAGCACAGGAGGGAAGATGATGCACTTCTTTATAGTGAGGAATGGCCCCATCTGATGAATTTGCCGCGAGCCCCTGGCCTTATACTCCGAAATCCGATTTTCGAAGTTCGTTTCGTGCCGTTCCGCTCTCACTAATAGTTATTAATTTACGATAAGATACGAACTTCGAAAATCGAATTTCGGAGTAGCCCCCCTGACGTTGTAGTTACGCCACTTTCGAAACCTCATAGTAATTATTGAATTGTGTTTATAATTGGCAGCGTGGGCGGTCTTCTGGGTCCAGCGAAGCGCGAGCAATGGTTGCAGCTGCGTGCGGAGCTAGAACAGGCCACAGACAACTGGCTCACGCTGGCCTGCAAGTGTCTCAACATGATCAACTCGAGGTAAGTACACTTCCTTGCCACTGATGTAGCAGTCGCGTGCAGTGGAGTCGCCAGGGCAACACAATTTGTGCGCGCTGCCTTGCCTGGCGACTCCTGACTGCCCTTGGATGTAGTACCAAAGGACTTCCTCAAACAATGGGGGCTATCGTTTTTTTGCTCACCAGTTGGCGCCACTGTTGACTAAGGTCCTGAGATATAGCTGTCAAAGGCGACTATAAGATCGGCGCCGAAACAATGTTTTAAATCTTGAATATGATTAATTTTATTATTATAAATAACTACCAGCATATCGAGTAGCTATGCCGCAAATCGCAATGTTTTGCTGTTCCGTTTTGTTCGAAAAAAAAAATCGCTTTCAAAGCGTTCAAATTCATCGCCAAATAATCCATATTTGCGATAATTTCACGAAGGCGATCACTTTTCGAGGAAAATGAAATAAATTATAATTTATCTATGTCACGAAACCCGTCAAAACCTGTGAAAAGTCAATGTTATTGGACCTCACCCGACACTAGCGCCTCTAGTGGCAAATTCACACGCTGCTCTATTCCAGCGTGGAGGGTAAGTCAGTTAGTGAAATTACTGGCACGAGGTATTCCATCTTAGCCTTCTATACTTCATTTAATTATATTGCGGCTCGAGTAACAATTGACGCCACGCAAATAAAGTGGCATTAAAACAATTTTATTTTGTGGCTGCCAAACTATTGCACTGTACTGTTTGCTAGGTAAGAAATAGTTGACCAGCCGCAATATAATGTTATTGTGGTTTCTCTAAATGAAGTATAGGCAACGTTACTACGATTCTTCGGTGTCAGACGTCTACGATTGGTTATTTACCATCAGATGACCCATTAGCTCGTTTGCCAACCTATTCCGTGAAGAAACTCCTTGACCTACTCCATGGTCCTTCCAGCTGAATGCTAACCGGATAACCTTTGTGCAGGGAGAACTGCGTGAACGTGCTGGTAACGACGACGCAGCTGGTGCCCGCGCTGGCTAAGGTGTTGCTGTTTGGGCTCGGGGGCGTGTTCCCTATCGACCACATCTACTCTGCCACCAAGACAGGTCGGTAACAAAGTCACCAAGGGCGTCAAGGGAGGAAGTTTTCACTTGATAAGCTCTCGACTATACATAATTTTCCCATTCGCATCCTCTATACTTCTAACTCTACTTGTAACAGACTCGTGTACTTATTGTGTGGTGTATCATAGTCACTTATCTATCTACCACTATGCCACTCTCATGAAAGCCTAGTACGTTAACTTCCTCAAACACTTTAACTTTGTGCCGTGTGTGGTGTCTTAGTTTACCATCCCTGACGTTTCTGCAAAAAAAGGATTTCAGAGCAACTTTTCTTAATTTTGCCCCACGCTGTCTGCTTTGGTCTTGACATTAATCAAGTCATTTTTACAGGAAAAGAAACCTGCTTCGAAAAGATCAAGCAACGTTTTGGCGAGCGTTGCACTTACGTGGTAATAGGGGACGGCCAGGACGAGGAAGCGGCTGCCAAAGCGAAGAACTACCCTTTCTGGCGCGTCTCGAGCCATTCGGATATAGCGGCTCTGTACAACGCGCTCGACATGGGCTTCTTATGATTCCTGGGCTCCTGGTACTCGATGCTTACGTTTGGCTACGTGTGGAAGAGGTACGTTCTACGCAAGTGGACCGTAATTTCTTTCTCGAGCGTCTGGATCTTCATAGAGAGGTTCTACTAACTAAAAAAAGAACTTCTTATGGTTTCTAGGCTCCTGGTGTAAAATGCTACCTTTACAGCGGATTGGAAGAACGTTTGAGTACGTTTAGGAGGTTTATGTCACAGTTTATGTCGTTTTATTTAATGGACCATGTTGTTTCATAAATTGGTTATAGAAAATATGTATTGTGAAATAAGTCAATGGTCAGTTGGCTCATAAGAGTGGTCGTTAGTGTAATTTCTTAAATGCCTGGTCTTTAGCAACGCTGTTACAATGAGTACGAAAAGAACGCAGATATAACGATCAGCTAGTTTTGGATAAACAAGGGTCAATAATACTAAGTAGGATTGGTTGTGCTCCCACAGAGAGGTGAAACTTAGAACCGATCATTCCTAATTACTAGCAGAGCGAAGACGAGAGAGCAAGTTCTACTACTTTGACTATGAATGTGATTGATTGGTTCTGCACGTTTTTCACGTTTTCAATGGAAGCGCAGCCTAATGTACTGCATTTCATACCCTTATCTGCACTTGAGTTGAGAACAGCTTCGACTTTTGAATATAAATCGTCAGTTTTTAATGCAGTCCATTTATTATGCTACGTATTTGGGGTATTTGATCAAAATCTCATTAACTTTAAGAACTTTCTACAGAATAAGAGGGCTGAAAAGATTGTAAAACTTCTACAAACTAAATGTAATGAAAATGATCGTTATCATATCATATAACTAGTGGAACGGGGCTCCTGATTTTAAGTACATTATTATAATATACTACCTAGTTAATACGGAGCCCTTTTTCGCGCTGCACTAGATATTATTTAGTTTTAAAAGCTCAAAGTCAGCTCAAAAACCTATGAAAGTTAAAACTAACTTTTTTGTACATATTTATTAAAATTGTAGACGATCTCGCGAGAGAATGCTAAGAGTCCATTCCTATTTAGTAAGTTTATATTCTATACAATGTACAGATTTATTTTATTGAACATTTTTAGAAAATTGTTTAAGTGATTCTGAGAAGCTGGTTATTTTTTTGATGTCAGATTGAATCTCAGGCAAAGGAGTTAATAATTAAATACAGAGACAAAGCTTTACACACGCCACTATTGTACCTATACCTATACTGCGAAGCGTGTTAGGAGTAAGGCTGGGCCTACATAATCCGGTTTTGTCCACTGGAAGCGCGTACATGTATGTGATGAGAGGTCACGCACACACTCCAGCGTCTTTGCTATGTTCCTGGCATTGTTATGGTTGTATAAAGCTTTGTATTTACGGTGTAAACGCGACCTAAATTATTCTTGTAACTCCAAGTAACGCGAATAATCAAAAGAGCAGTAAGTGCAGTTCAGTTTTGTGACTGTTGTTTCCCGTGCCCGTGTGTGTGTGAAGGACAAAAAACATAGATAGGCTACTGCAAATTATTTATAATTATTATTGTCAACTATATAAGAATAAATGTTTGGCCAAAATTAAATTGCCAGTTGTTATCTATGATATTTTAGGCGTATAATTTTCAGTGTTGCCTATTTAGTTGACTTTGTCGCCAGAAACGGCCACTTTTGCATAGGTACTAGGGACAAAAAAGTTTGATCTAGCAACTATCTGGCGACTTTAGGGGACACTTGCTTTTTATTATTTTTTATTATTTATATTTATCAATCTTTAATTCCAGTTAAACATAAAGTAAATTAGTATGTCTGGAATAGCGTTACATTTAGCGACTTTCTATAGTCTGGCAGATAAACCACTGCAGCCAGATGACACTTTCAGTGTTGTCAGTTTTTGGCAAATATTAAATAGTGATGTGACTTAGTGAGTGAATGAAAGAATGAACGATGTAATGAAATTAATTTGCGTCATAAATGAGAATTTTCAAAGCGTATTTTAATAAAATGGTTTGTTCAATAAGGTTTTTTTGGATGTTTTCTAGTTAGTAGTGTAAGAGCGCGATTTGGAAATGTGCGGAAGCATGTCAAATCAGTTACCAGTTTTCAACTCATTCCCCATTTTGCCATAAATAAAACAACAATTATGACATTAATATTTTTTCTACCTTTGTACTTTTACTTAAAAACTTAAATTATTCCGAATCAGTTTCACTGCTGCTGTCACTATTTACGTTTATTACAAAGTCATAGCACATTTTATCTACTATGTTAATATGAACCTTGAATGCCTCAAAAGTATCGCGCTTATTTTGAAATATACTAAACTACGAATGTAACATTCATAAAATATTTCGTTCGTTCAATAATCAAATCATTCATTACGTGACCTTAGTCGAGCACTAGTGAAATAAATGTGGTATCATTATTTCGTAAAATGACATTTGGAAGTGTTATCTGGCTGCAGTGGTTTAGCTGCCAGACTATAGCGACTTTTGACATTGAGCTTAGTCACTTGGATAATTTTGGAATTGGCAACACTGATAATTTTACTTGCTCATATTTTATTAAGTGTGGAAGCAGTCGTATTTTCTGTCTCCAGCGTCTACTGTCCGTGGTGTAGTTAGCATCAAAAGGCTATGCATTTTTGTTCTTTCCCCCTCCGTAGAATAAGGGTGCGAGCACACCGCCGCTTAAAAAACGGTGACGTTACGGAATCGCAACAAAATGTATGAAGAAACGGTGAGAAAACATGATGCATACGACACGTCACTGCGTATACGCGGCGGTTTGGTCGCACCCTAAAGACACAAACAAAAAGTCAATTTAAAGAAAAATTCAAAATCATAATCGATTTACAACTTTTTAAATTATAACACGTAAGACTTTAATCTTGGTGACATTTAAAAATCCATTTTTTTTTCTACTTGTTTATTTCATAGAAATGTTGATAAAGTTATTACGATAATTAAAGAACAACAAAATACAGTTCACGGCTTTATTTTACGGAGACGATTCATTCTGATTTGACATTAAATCAAGACAGAAAAGTAGTATTTAGTATTCCTGGCTACTTAATTATACACTATAGCGGGGAGGCATCATTGTTTGAGCAGACCCCCGTGTGAATGAGTAGAAATAACGAGAAAATATATATTTCCAAACAAACGTTATATGTATTAGTATCTTACGACCCTTACGACAGAAATGTGCCGGTTACATAGAAGGCGCCCTCGTTTCATTTCTACTCTCTTACAAGAGTCTCTCACTGCACTTCTTGACTTTTATGTGCTCCTGGTAATATCTTGAGATCCAATGTAACTACTACTATATACTACATTAAACAATTTTTTGAGAAACTTTACTCTGAATGAAACATGCCTTTTTACATTATTTTTCTATCAATTTTCTAAACTGCCTAAATATTTCGTTACTTCTGATTCTAATCAGTTGCAATAGGTACAGAAATTAGCAATATTTTAAATTAGTTAAATTGGTCATTTGTAAATAACATAGAATAAAATTATAAACGTAAGCAGATCCAGGCTTATCCTAGAAATATTAAATTTAATTCGAAAGTTATGATTATTCGAGTTGTAAATAAAAAATATATTATTTCACAAAATAACGTCTATTATTTTTTACCCAAATGGTTTTTCACCAACGACAATGAAAATGGATCAAAGAGAAACTGAAATAAATAAATAAAGGCATTGATTATAAATTAGAGGGTCAATATTATCGTGATACTAGTGTTTCAATATGAGGATCGCGGATTTCAAAGCAAACGGATTCGCCAAAGTACGTTGGATTCGCTGCGGTAAGCATCAGTAATTCGTGATATGGATCGCGGTATGCGTGGATCACACGACACGATAATATTGACCAACTAATCTAGTCCATGCAAATGAAAACTTAACCACAATTTCAGTAAAGCTTTAATTTTTATTTAATTAAGTATTCCATTAATAAAACTGTCGTAATAAAACCAAAAATGACTGAAATTACGATCATGCTTGGCAGAACGCTTTTCTTGCCTTGCGCCATTGCTGTTCACGGAATTAAAAAAAATGGTTGCCAGGCAACTAAAATACGACAACAATGCCGACATGACAGCGGCTGAGGCTATTAGAAAACAAACATAAAAGCCCTAATAATGAAGGCCACAGTAAACACGATATTATTCGACGTCTCCAAAAACGAAATATTCAAGATAAACGAAAACTACAAGCTTCTGCACCGAAAGCTGAAGTCAACATGGAAGGTGATGATGTAAGTACTTTATATTTTAGCGTCGGTATCTCACTCAATCAAAAAAGTAGAGACGCAATTCTGCGGACGACACAGTGTTTCAGTTAGGTACACCTTCCCGTGGGCACCCGTAAGTGCTGCTTGCACTTACAGCTTACAGGTGCAGCCAAAATTGCCCAAGCAAGTTTACTTCAACCACGTCTTTACATTTTATTTTGTCTGAGATTTTATTAGCAGTATATCAGAATAGTATATCTAAGTAAATAAGCAGTAGGAATTGGCGTTATTCTAATAAATACCTAATACTATTTAGGAAAGTACCATTCGAACGCATTGTGCGTTTGATTGGGGAAGGGTCACACATAGTCACAGACCCCGCACCTCAAATCTCAATTTGTGACGACTGTGGCTGTATCTGCTTTTGCCTGGAGTGTTTTTAATCTATCTATCTATCTACAGCCATTGTCCGTCCACTGCTGGACGTAGGCCTCCTTCATATTGCACCAACTTTCATGATCCTGGGCTTCCCTCATCCAGCCACTGCCAGCTGTCCTCCTAAGGTCATCCGTCCAACGCGTCGCTGGGCGTCCCACACTACGCTTTCCCAAACGTGGTCTCCACTCTAGGATACGTTTGCTCCAACGGTTGTCAGTTCTACGGCAAACGTGACCAGCCCATTGCCATTTCAACGTACTAATCCTGCGGGCTATGTCGACGACTTTCGTCTTTTGTCTGATATGCTCGTTACGGACCCTATCTCTCAACTAGATACCGAGCATAGCCCTCTCCATAGCACGCTGGGCTACTCTGAATTTATGGACTAGTTCTCCTGTGAGTGTCCATGTCTCTGCCGCGTAAGTCATTACTGGTAGAACGCACTGGTTGATGACTTAGTTTTAAGGCATTGTGGCTGTGATGACGTCAAGATATGACGAAGCTTCCCAAACGCTGCCCAGACCAATCGAATCCTCCTATCGGCTTCTTTCTCGAAGTTATTTCTACCAAGCTGGATGATTTGTCCTAATAGGTAGACATACTCCTGAACAACTTCAAGGGCCGAATTTCCAACAAACAGGGGCTCCGGAATGACGTGATCGTTGAACATGACTTTCGTCTTGTCCAAGTTCATCCCAAGCCACACTCGTCGCGAAGCATCATTAAGGCTGTTCAGCATTTCCGCCAAATCCTGCAATGATTCCGCCATTATAACTATGTCATCGGCAAACTTGATTTTTAATCTAACCCTTGATAAATTGTTCCTTCAAATTAACACAAAAGTTACATCAAGGAAGACCTTGATGTAGCTTTTGTGTCAATTTGAAGTTTTTTTTTAGCATGATCTCAAAAGTTACGTAGTACCTAATTACTCAAAGTTTTTTAACATCTCGCAAACTACTCGTAGACTAGGAATTCAGACTAAAACGCCACGCGTACGTAACCAGCATTGCAGAATGCCGAGGAGTTATTTTAGTGACGTCTCTTTCGTTCCGAGCGATCTAGCTAGGCGACAATCTAGGTTATGAAAATCTAGACTTCTTTAGTTTAGACTAGCGCGACCGGTATGTCAGAAGTACTAAGAGTTTAATTGAAGATAGTCTAGGACTAAGTTTATTTTTTGTAAATAGTTTAAATCTAGAACTATTCGGCACCCTGACGACTAGGACCGCAGCGTCCGTAGGAGCTAAACAGCGCAAAAGTCTAGACTTGTTGTAAGTCCTAGACCAAAAGTACTAGCGGCTCAGCACTCGCGGGCAGGTCTCCCGTAGCGACAGACGTCTAGTCCTTGCCTGCCGAGCCGGTTACCTAAGTTATTTTCTCACGCACGGCATTTCAATATGCTACTCGCGTTCAACGTAAAGAATAGTTCAACCTAGTCATTCCGATGGCATAAAAGGATTATAAAATGTCTTCACGTAGTGTGGATAATAAATAAATAAGTATTGATAGGGCATCTATTTGGCTGAATATGTATAATTTAATATTTTGATTATAATCAAATTATTTGTTTTCTCGTTTTTTACCATATCTTCTTCATCTCAACTTCAACCTATATGTACATACCTATATGTCCCATTGCTAGACACACGTACCTATGCCTCCTCTCATAACGAGCGGTCTTGGGCTATAGATAGTTCCTACGCGGGCCCAGTGCGGATTGAGAACTTCACACAAACCATTGAAATGCCTTGCGATTTTCGATTATGCAGGTTTCCTCACAATGTTATCCTTCACCGAAAAATTACAAATTTCAAATAAGTTTTCGCACATAGATTCCAAAGAACTCAGAAGTGCGAGCTCGGGTTGGAACTGACGTCCCTCTGCTTGAGAAGCCATAGATCAAACCACTAGGCTACCACGGCTTTACTAATAGGTGTAACGCTTTCATAATTTGTGTAAAGAACAGGTTTTATTGCAATGATAATTGGACCGTTCTTATGACGAATTCATTGCCTCATCGCCGTACTAGTGAAAGCTAGGGAAATTATCAAAGTCACAGCGGCGATTGATGCTCTATGAGTCGGCCTAAAGTCCAGTAGGACACAAGATCTAGGAAATAAGTGTTAGGCATTGCGTTGCAGACACTATGTTTTTATTGAGTCATTTTTTTTAAGGAAGGAAAGAAAAACTATCGCGAATATAGCGGTATAGGTATATTAGTCGTTCTATTTGTTAAGCATCTCTTTGGGCTTGGTGACACTGGAATAAATCCTTATTCAGTCAAGTGACACGTGCCCATGTAGGTATCCTGCGTTAGTTCTAGGCATAACACGTACTAAGATTTCAGAAATCGCGAAGAGCTCTCAGCGAACATTCTGCAAGACGTGAAAATCCTAGTTGTACCAGGGCCGCAGAACGTATTCACAGACGACGAGCTAGCTTGCCTGAAGAGTGTGGTCGAGAGAGGCGACTCCGTCCTTGTCGCGATGACCGATGGCGGGGAGGAGAGGATGAACACGAATATTAATTTCTTCTTGGAGGAATACGGAATAGTGGTTAATAATGGTAGGTTTTTTTATGAAAGATGTTTTTGTTTTAAAGAAATGTTACTTATAACAGACGACAAAATTATAAATAAGTACTCGGAAGGGCCTAGTTAATTGATCTGTATTTTCGTGGGTGTGTCAAGTACCTATTTAAAAATTTACCCTTTAACATGCACTGCACCCAGCTAATGGTTTATTCTTTACTGAACTTAGGCGTACTCAAATTGTGATTGTAATTTTTACTATTCCCACTGTTTATCCCTAACTTATTATCTCCTGGTGGCTTAGATTGCGTGGTGCGTGCTAAATACCACAAGTTCTACCATCCGAAGGAGTGTCACATCTCGAACGGCATCCTTAACCGAGCTGTTACAAAGCAGATCATGAAGATGCCTAACTACGCCAGCGAGTCGGACGATTACTTGTAAGTTATGCGCTCCTAGTACTGATGCTGTAGGGACATCTTAGAAAACTGTGATTTTCTAGGTACAATGTTATTTTTTATTTTAACTTTCAAATTACATTTACAAACAGTGTAGGTAGAGCATAAAATAACGGGTGACTTTTCAGACAACTTTGTATATTATATAACTTTGTATACATATACTATATTATGCATCTGAAAAAATAAAACGCTCGTTAATTGACTATAATGTCGCGTAAACAACCATTCAGTTCTTTTGCTTCGAGTTCTTATTCCTTTACAAAGTAATTATCAAAAATATATTTTTTTGTGATATTATATTACCTTCCTTTTTAACTTTTTAGTTTCCTTGTAGTCGACATAAAAAACCGTGTTTAGCTCGGAAATAAGTAGTCCAAATACGAGTATCATACTCGAATTACCAGCACGGGCGCTATGGGGTGTTAAGGTGTTAAACTTATTACCTTCCTTTTTAATAAAGCTAAAACTAAAACTTTTTAGTTTCCTCGCAGTCGACATGAAAAACAGTGTTTAAACTTGGAAATAAGTCCAAATATCACACTCGAATTACCAGCACCCTCGCTATGGGGTGCAAAAGTATCTCATGACATAAAGTGATTTTCATCCCAGCATCCCACATTGGTCAATCTACTTTTTTTTTGTTACTCGAGAAAAAGCGTTCTCGTATAACAAATCTCGTGTGCCAGGGAAGACCCAGCGACCCCCAACTTCGTGTACCCGTATGGGGCCACGCTGACGGTGACGCGGCCCGCGGCGGCCATCTTGTCCAGCAGTGACGTCTGTTACCCCGTGAAGAGACCAGTTGCTGCTATGTACACTTCGGAAAAAAGTGGAGGCGAGTATATTTTGATACTGGGGGGCTACTCCGAAATTCGATTTTCGAAGTTCGTATCACACCGCCCCTCTCACTCTCAAGTTGATAACTATTAGTGAGAGCGGAATGGCACGAAACGAACTTCGAAAATCGAATTTCGTAGTATAAGGCGGCCATGTACCTACGCTGAAATTCGATTTTCGAAGCTTGTTTTACTGCCGTTCCGCTCACACTTTATAAGCCTTTTTATTCCGAATTCGCTACAATTTCAGTAAGTACACGTTGTTGTTATTGTCGTTTATTTATTAAATTGTCGCGTAATTCGGCGTGCCTCATGGCATAGGCCTCCTCCGTGTATTGGAGGGTTTGGGCTATAGTTCCCACGCGCGCCCAGTGCGGATTGGGAGCTTAACACACACACCATTGAATTTCCTCACGATGTTTTTCTTCACCGAAAAGCTCATGCCAAATTACAAATGTAATTTTCGCACATAAATTCCGAAAAACTGAGAGGTGCGAGCCCGGGATTTGAACCCACGACGCTCTGCTTGAGAGGCCACAGGTCAAACCACTAGGCTACCACGGCTTTTTTTAGGGTCACACTAATAGTCATTAATTTGAGAGTGAGAGGGGCGGTATGATTAAACTATTCCTGACTAATGATGTGAAATCCGAAAAGCGAACTGCAGTGTAGCCCCCCTGATGGTGCTATACGTTATAGGTATCAAGAATTTTTCGTCTCCGTAGAATTATGCATATAAACCTTCCTATTCAATCACTCTATCTATTAAATAAAACCACATCAAAATCCTTTGTGTACTTTTAAAGATCTAAGCATACATAGGGACAGACACAGCGGAAAGCGGCTTTTTTATACTTCACTAGCTCTGCCCGCGACTTTTTCTGCGTAGAATTATACATAAAACCTTCCTCTTGAATCACTTTATCTGTTAAAAAAACCGCATCAAAATCCGTCGCGTAGTTTTAAAGATATAAGGATACATAGGGACAGACAGACAGCGGAAAGCGACTTTGTTTTATACTATGTAGTGATGTAGTCATAGTGTAGAGGAAGGTTTATATTATATGTCATATTATAACGTGCGTAGCCGGGGTGGGTCGCTAGTTTTATAATATGTAGCAATTAAGCCTATTTCTACTTACCTCAGGTAAACTATTCGTGATCGGTTCCGGACACTTTTTTGCGGACCAGTATCTGGAGTGCGAGTGTAATGACCTCATCCGGGAGCGGGTGTTCGACCACCTCGCCGGGGTCAATGACCTGCATCTCAACCCTGTTGACGTCGAGGATCCCGACGTAAGCTCCTTGTGTACGCTGCTAGCCTGGTACAAATCTTGGCGTTAAAGAAAGGGTGACGGGTGGTGCAAAAAAGGAACAGTCCGAAAACGCACAGAAAGTTAGCTTGGAGAATAAAATACCCGCAGAATGTTGCACTTTACTTTACATACACTGACTAAAATATTTATTAGCTTATAGTCATGCAATGGAATTCAACTTTATCCTCATAGAACGAAAAACAGATAAGCAGCAGACCTTTTTAATGACCTAACTCTCAGCTCTGTTGGTTTTCGTCCGTTATGACTTATGACGCATGGTCCTTCGACAATTTATCTGCTTGGAGATTAGAGCCTACAATGACTGCATTGTCTTGTACATACATACATACATACATACCGTCACGCCTCTTTCCCACAGGGGTAGGCAGATACTACTTTGTTCCACTTGCTACGATCCTGACATAAATCTTTCGCTTCATCCACATTCATCAATCTCTTCATACATGCTCGTCGGTTTCGGGTACTCTTAACATGACCTTTTTCCAAAACGTCCCCAATTTGATCACGGAACGTCCGTCTAGTCCTTCCCCTCCCAACGCACCCATTCACACTCCCCATATAAATCTGCTTAGTTAATCTTCTTTGATCCATCCTCTCTACGTGACCATACCAACTAAGCATACTCTTTTCTATCCTAGTCACTATATCTTCTTTCTTTCACCAGATAAACGAGTACCGCACGATCGGCGACACGATGTGGCTCTCGACGGTGCCCCTGCCGGAACCGGCCACGGCGCCGCCGCCGCGCCTCGCGCCACTCCATCCACACGCGCTTTTCACCTGGCGACTCTTCTCTTTAAACCTGGCAAGACGTGAGTTATGGCACTCTGTCGCTACCGAACTCGTGACCTACATACGGTCTTTTCATTCTTAAGTGTCCTTTTTGGTAAACAGAATTCTAACCTCAATGTACAATTTTTTGTAAAGAATAAGGTGTATTATGTTATCAAATAAACCTGAGGCAATATTTTGTACACAATTTTGCTGATATTTTATCTCCAATTCCTTTATTTACGATGAAATAGTAAAAAAAAATAACAAAATTGAAACTTTTTGAGGTTAGAATTTTGTTTACCAAATAGGACAGTTAATAATGAAACGACCTTACGCTTACTCTTGGTCTTCTAATACGTACACGTCCGGTCTCAGTAATGATGTATTTATTACCGGCAGTGTGTAGGCAACCAAGCTTGTTTGCAGACTCGGAAATATGAGCTTTTCCACTTAGCAAATTTCACTGAAAAAAATAGAGCCATTTTCGAGATCTCCAAAATTAAGGCGAAGGGATAGGCAAATGACCTTGCTCGTTTGTGACGTGGCAAGCAGTCCGATCAACGCGACATCTGTTAAATAATCGACGTGTGAACTCGATGCGAATGGGCGCGGGCTGATGGATTGAAATATTGCACTGTGATGTTAGTAGATGGCGCTTGTTTCAGTTTTCCGATTGCCTTACACAGACACAGCATAATGTTCAAATCAGATTTCGCAAAAATAATAAAAATTGTAACATTTCGGCATTCGTAACGTGGCCTTAAAGTCTTGTTACCTTGGGCTCTGTCTGCTCCGCAAGGGATAGAGACGTTATTTATGTATGTATGTATGTGATATTATACATGAGAAAGTTTGTGACGATGTGAGTGAGTGTGTAAGTATGTTTGTTTCTTCTTTTTTTTTTCTTTTTTATATGTGAATAGGAAGGTAAACGAGCAAGTGGGTCACCTGATGGTAAGCGATCACCACTGCCCATAGACACCCGCAACCCCGGAGGGATTGCAGATGCGTTGCCATGCCAACCTAGAGGACTTAGATGAAATGCTTCTGCATGAAATTTGGAACGAAGACAGTTGGTACCCTAGATTAAAACAGGCTACTTATTATCCCAGAAAATTGCGGTGTCCAGGGTCTGTCTAGAGTCGCAACGTAAATTATTATTGCAGAATAAAGTAAAACTTGAACGTGTGCAGGAAAGGTACAGAATAAGGTATAGTTTTTCCAATGATTATTTTCAAAACCGATATCTGAGGGTCCGAGAGGTCCCCAAACATAAATCCGTTATCAAAAATGAAAAAGGTGGCCGCCATTTTGAATTCTTTAAGTTTTGAAACGACTATTTTCAAAATCGATATCTGAGGGTCCGAGTGGTCGTCAAACACAAATCTGCTATCGAAAATAAAAAAAACTGGCCGCCATTTTGAATTCTTTACTTTTTGAACCGATTGTTTCCAAATTCGATATCTGAGGAAACAAGTGGTCTCCAAACATGAATCCGTTTTTAAAAATGAAAAAAGTGGCCGCCATTTTGAAAACCTTTGTTTTTGGACCAATTGTTTTCAAAATCGATATCTGACGATCCGAGTGATTCCCAAACACGTATCCGTTATATAAAATGGAAAAAGTGACCGCCATTTTGAAATCTCTAGTTTTTGAACCGATTGATTTCAAAATCGATATCTGAGGGTCCGAGTGGTCCGCAAACATGAATCCGTTATCCAAAATGAAAAAAGTGGCCGCCATTTTGAAATCTTTAGTTTTTGGACCGATTGTTTTAAAATTCGATAACTGAGGATCCGAGTAGTCCCTAAACATGAATCCGTTTTTAAAAATGAAAAAAGTGGCCGCCATTTTGAAAACTTTTGTTTTTGGACCGATTGTTTTCAAAATCGATATCTGATGATCCGGGTGGTTCCCAAACACGTATCCGTTATATAAAATGGAAAAAGTCACCGCCATTTTGAAATCTCTAGTTTTTGAACCGATTGATTTCAAAATCGATATCTGAGGGTCCGAGTGGTCCGCAAACATGAATCCGTTATCCAAAATGAAAAAAGTGGCCGCCATTTTGAAATCTTTAGTTTTTGGACCGATTGTTTTAAAATTCGATATCTGAGGATCCGAGTGGTCCCTAAACATGAATCCGTTTTTAAAAATGAAAAAAGTGGCCGCCATTTTGAAAACTTTTGTTTTTGGACCGATTGTTTTCAAATCGATATCTGATGATCCGAGTGGTTCCCAAACACGTATCCGTTGTATAAAATGGAAAAAGTCACCGCCATTTTGAAATCTGTAGTTTTTGAACCGATTGATTTCAAAATCGATATCTGAGGGTCCGAGTGGTCCGCAAACATGAATCCGTTATCCAAAATGAAAAAAGTGGCCGCCATTTTGAAATCTTTAGTTTTTGGACCGATTGTTTTAAAATTCGATATCTGAGGATCCGAGTGGTCCCTAAACATGAATCCGTTTTTAAAAATGAAAAAAGTGGCCGCCATTTTGAAAACTTTTGTTTTTGGACCGATTGTTTTCAAAATCGATATCTGATGATCCGAGTGGTTCCCAAACACGTATCCGTTATATAAAATGGAAAAAGTCACCGCCATTTTGAAATCTGTAGTTTTTGAACTGATTGTTTTCAAAATCGATATCTGAGGGTTCGAGTGGTCCCCAAACATAAATCCGTTATCAAAAATGAAAAAAGTGCCCGCCATTTTGAAATCTTTAGTTTTTAGATTGATAGCTTTCAAAATCGATATCGGAGGATCCGAGTGGTCCCCAAACACAAACCCGTTATCAAAAATGGAAAAAGTGGCCGCCAGATCAGATATCGATTTTGAAAACAATCTGTTCAAAAACTAAACATTTCAAAATGGTGGTCACTTTTCTATTTTGTATAACGGATACGTGTTTGGGAACCACTCGGATCGTAAGATATCGAGTTTGAAAACAATCGGTCCAAAAAGTAAAGAATTCAGAATGGCGGCCAGTTTTTTTTATTTTCGATAGCAGATTTGTATTTGACGACCACTCGGACCCTCAGATATCGATTTTAAAAATAATCGGTCCAAAACTTAAAGATTTCAAAATGGCGGCCACTTCTTTCATTTTTAAAAACGGATTCATGTTTGAGGACCACTCGGATCCTCAGATATCAATTTTGAAAACAATTGGTCCAGAAAGTAAAGAATTCAAAATGGCGGCCAGCTTTTTCATTTTCGGTAGCAGATTTGTGTTTGACAACCACTCGGACCCTCAGATATCGATTTTGAAAATAATTGGCCCAAAACATAAAAAATTCAAAATGGTGGCCACTTTTTTCATTTTTGATAACGGATTTATGTTTGGGGACCTCTCGGACCCTCAGATATCGGTTTTGAAAATAATCGGTCCAAAAACTAAAGATTTCAAAATGGCGGCCACTTTTGTCATTTTTGATAACGGATACGTGTTTGGAGACAACTCGGATTCTCAGATATCAATTTTGAAATCAATCGGTCGGAAAACTAAAAATTTCAAAATGGCGGCCATTTTTTTCATTTTCGATAGCAAATTTGTGTTTCACGACCACTCCGACCCTCACATATCGATTTTGGAAATATTCGGTCCAAAACTTAAAAATTTCAAAATGGCGGCCACTTTTTTCATTTTTAAAAACGGATTCATGTTTGGGGACCACACGGATCCTCAGATATCGATTTTGAAAACAATTGGTCCAGAAAGTAAAGAATTCAAAATGGCAGCCAGTTTTTCATTTTCGGTAGCAGATTTGTGTTTGAAAACCACTCGGACCCTCAGATATCGATTTTGCAAATAATCGGCCCAAAACTTAAAGATTTCAAAATGGCGGCCACTTTTTTCATTTTTGATAACGGATTTATGTTTGGGGACCTCTCGGACCCTCAGATATCGATTTTGAAAATAATTGGCCCAAAACATAAAGAGTTTAAAATGGCGGCCACTTTTTTCATTTTTGATAACGGATTTATGTTTGGGGACCTCTCGGACCCTCGGATATCGGTTTTGAAAATAATCGGTCCAAAAACTAAAGATTTCAAAATGGCGGCCACTTTTGTCATTTTTGATAACGGATACGTGTTTGGAGACAACTCGGATTCTCAGATATCAATTTTGAAATCAATCGGTCGGAAAACTAAAGATTTCAAAATGGCGGCCATTTTTTTCATTTTTGATAACGGATACGTGTTTGGAGACAACTCGGATTCTCAGATATCAATTTTGAAATCAATCGGTCGGAAAACTAAAGATTTCAAAATGGCGGCCATTTTTTTCATTTTCGATAGCAAATTTGTGTTTCACGACCACTCGGACCCTCACATATCGATTTTGAAAATATTCGGTCCAAAACTTAAAAATTTCAAAATGGCGGCCACTTTTTTCATTTTTAAAAACGGATTCGTGTTTGGGGACCACTCGGATCCTCAGATATCGATTTTGAAAACAATTGGTCCAGAAAGTAAAGAATACAAAATGGCGGCCAGTTTTTTCATTTTCGGTAGCAGATTTGTGTTTGACAACCACTCGGACCCTCAGATATCGATTTTGAAAATAATCGGCCCAAAACTTAAAGATTTCAAAATGGCGGCCACTTTTTTCATTTTTGATAACGGATTTATGTTTGGGGACCTCTCGGACTCTCAGATATCGGTTTTGAAAATAATCGGTCCAAAAACTAAAGATTTCAAAATGGCGGCCACTTTTGTCATTTTTGACAACGGATACGTGTTTGGAGACAACTCGGATTCTCAGATATCGATTTTGAAATCAATCGGTCGGAAAACTAAAGATTTCAAAATGGCGGCCATTTTTTTCATTTTCGATAGCAAATTTGTGTTTGACGACCACTCGGACCCTCACATATCGATTTTGAAAATATTCGGTCCAAAACTTAAAGATTTCAAAATGGCGGCCACTTTTTTCATTTTTAAAAACGGATTCATGTTTGGGGACCACTCGTATCCTCAGATATCGATTTTGAAAACAATTGGTCCAGAAAGTAAAGAATTCAAAATGGCGGCCAGTTTTTTCATTTTCGGTAGCAGATTTGTGTTTGACGACCACTCGGACCCTCAGATATCGATTTTGAAAATAATCGGCCCATAACTTAAAGATTTCAAAATGGCGGCCACTTTAATTTGTCATTTTTGATAACGGATACGACACGTGTTTGGAGACAACTCAGATCCTCAGATATTGATTTTGAAATTAATCGGTCGAAAAACTAAAGATTTCAATATGGCGGTCTTTTTTATTTTGATAACGGATCCATGTTTGGGGACCACTTAGACCTTCAGATATCTTTTTTTTTTCTTTCTAATGATAGACTATACATTGGAGTACTACTTGCCTAAATATCAAAATTTTTCATGCAGTAATTCCAACCAAAATCCTATTTCCCATGCTTGTTCGCTAAACAGCAAGTAAGTATCAAACCAACCTGCCACTAAGTTCCCAAAAAACGGATTGAAAATAATAACTTTTAACTTAATATAGGTATTATACGTGCGAAGCGAACGAGTACGACTTTTTGAAGCACTGTTTTGCGCCTATTCTGTGACTCAAATAACATGCTTAGCCAAACCAATATGAAAAAACGCAAAGCGAATATTGGCAACGTCGCGTCGCTTACACACTGCCGCCACCGAGCGAACATGCAACGTTGCTTTTTCCTTATTATTTTCATACGTCTTATCCAAATTATTTTTTTATTTATTTATCTATTATTCTTTTATTTTTTTTTTATGAACATTTTTGGTTTTATCTTAATAATTTATTTCATTGTATTATCTTTTTAACATTTTTTTGGTTTCCGAATTTTTTTGTACATTGAAAAGCGCCTGATTGAATGTGCGGGCAAATATTGCGTTCGCTCTTTTCACAGGATCAGGGCAGTACTACTCTCTAAAGCCTTATTTGTTGGCTAATTGAAGCAAACGCACCGCGGAATTTTAATTATGAGTTACTAGAGTGACCTCGTCGAGATTGGTAGCAAACAGATTGGTTTCACCCGAGCAAACCGTGTACAAAATATTTGCGAGACTCTTAGAGCAAACGAATTTTTGTACTAACTACGACATTAAGGAATATGTTTTCACCGGTGAATTCTAATTCAAGACATGTTTTATAGAATGTGCAGTTTTCAAAACTCCAAATTGTGTATTATCGCCATAAAACATGCACAAAAACAACCAATTTATGAGCTTTTGCCTATCCCTTCGCCTTAAGAAATAAATGAATAAACAAGACTTGCCCGTGTAAAGAAAGATAGATACCGATTTCATTTATGTATTACGTAAGTTTGCTATGTTTGTTTGTGTGTTTGTTATGTATTATGTAAGTTTTTGTGTGGTCTGCCTACCGCTGTGGGAAAGAGGCGTTACGGTATGTATGTGTATGTGTTATGTAAGTTTGTCCACATTGAATCTTCTCCATTTCTTTGTGTTTCAGTGCCTGAAGTACTAGGGCTCTATGACGCGTTAGGAGTTAAGCACGAACCGCTACGACTCATTGCTCCGCAGTTCGAAACGCCGTTCCCGCCGTTACAACTAGCTGTAAGTCTCATCGTCGATAAATTAAATCAATTTCTTTGAGCGGTAACGGTAAGTAGGTTGATGAGCAAGTTTTAAAGATTTTCATCATTTTCTACCAGACAAAAATGTCAAAAACACAAAAGAACCATCCGACATTTTCAATAACTCCCGAAGTAACTTTAGATTAATAACGAACAATCGGCTCTAAGATCTAATTTTATTATGTCAACAGTTATCGAATTTTGCAGACTTTGCAGTCTAGCAGAAAAACTGATTAGGTGGATAACTTCCTGTGTACTGTCAGGTTGTGGAATCGACTCCCGTCAGCGGTGTTCCCAACTGATTTCGACATCGGGGCCTTAAAAAAAAGAATATCTTAAAAGGACGGATGATTGTCAACTCTCCTTGGGGTTGCATTGCATGTTCTCATAGGTGACGGTGATCGCTTTGTGATTCACATGGCCCGCTTGCCCGTTTTCCTCCCTTTCCAAAAATAATAGATCCATAAATTTTCGCATTCCGCGTCAGGCGTGTCATTCCATTACACTAGAACTATATAGTTTCCAAGGAAAATACACGTTGTGGTTCTAATTTTCGCACTCGACGAAGTACTAGGGCAATATGAACACGCAAGCGTCTGCACATCTATGAACGTTGTTCCCGTAGGTGTTTCCGCCCACTTTCCGCGAGCCGCCTCCGCCTCCGCTCGAGCTGTTCGACTTGGACGAGGCGCTGAGTTCTGAGCGAGCGCAGCTGGCCCGGCTCGCTAACAAGTGCTTGCAGCCGCCCTCCGCGAGAATGGGACAAGGTTTGTCTGATAGGATGGTATGCGACTAGGTATAAGCCGGCACGTAAGTCTAGCGATGACGATGCCTGTACAAGGTCATCGCTAGACTTACGTGACGGCACTTATAGCTTTAGCACTTTAAGCTTGCTTTAAAGTTAAAGCTCCTCTAATTAATACCCCAATGCAGTTGGATAGAGTTGTTAGATCCAGCATCTCACCAAAAGACCATATCACACTGCATTCCTCGACGTACGACGTACCTACTCGTACATTTGTCGACGATGGTGTACGTGTAACCATGTCAAAGACGCCCATCTTTTGTGTCTCACATTAATAAACGTCTAACACGTGACGTCTATAAAAATCAGTGTTTGTTTACGTAGCTCACAAACAAAATTCATCTAATGTCTGTGTACTAGGAAAACATAACCACGTTGAAGCTAACAGCTAACTGCTCTTCAAGGTATGCGGTGCGCGTGGCTCAATAAAAAGATTTTTACGTCGCCCCGTGCCGTAAGTAGCAATTTATCGTCCGTTTCGCCAGCGGAGATTTCCATTTTCTGGCCAGGGGAGGACGTAAAATTGTGTACAAACCTCGGGCGGTGATGAAGAAAGCCTCGGGTCGCATATTTATCGCCCTCGCCTTTGGCTCGTGCGACAAGTTCCTGCCATCTGAGATATTCTTTGTTTCACCACCCTCTGAATAAAAATCATACCACTGCACGTACTGATAGATAATAAATATCCTTTAGGTCCCCAGTTATAATATTTCTACTTACAGTAGTTTCTACTTATAATACTTAATCCAGGCATGGTAGATTAGACCGTCATTATTATCGTGTGATCCATCCATATCACGAGATATTGATGCGTTTCGCAGCGAATCCGGTCGTTGTCTAATCTATGATCTATGAACGAATAGTTTCTGCCAAGTTTCTTGCGGCGCATTCTGCTTGGCAAAGATGGTATTTCCGAATGTGCTGTTAATTAAAAAACCGGGCACGTGCGGGTCGGACACGCGCACCGAGGGTTCCGTACCATTATCAATAAATATCTATAAACCAGTGTAAGCAGAGCCCTGCTCCAAAGCAAAATGTACGCAGTGTGTGGTCACTTTATATTGGTCATTGCTATATACAGACATACATATATATTTACGGTTTTCGCAATTATTCCTTAATTTATGCCATAAGACCTACCTTCATACCAAATTTCAAGGTTCTGCGTTCACGGGAAGTACCCTGTAAGTTTTGATTCCCTTGCGATTTTCGAAAATTTGCGAAAATTTGCGGCATAAACGGCTTTATCTTTTGATTGCTTTGGCTCAGAAGTTTCATTTTTTCACAGCTTCAGGGGGCAGTAGACTTGAGTATTTGATATAAATTTCAGCTTGATACCTCCACGCGTTCCTGAGAAAAAGGGTCTTGACAGACGGACGGACGGACAACAAAGTGATCCTATAAGGGTTCCGTTTTTTCCTTTTGCGGTATGGAACCCTAAACAAGACATGTAATAGAGCCCTTGGCGGCCTATTTGCAAAATAAAGTTTTCAATTTTAAAATTTGGATTTTCATGTGACACACCAAAGCCGACAAAACCACCCCCTATTTAGGCCCCTATTTCACCAAAGCGACGTCGGTGACATCTGACTATTCGTAGGCTTATTGTCTAACTCGCTCGCAATCGCCATCGTGTTCATTTTGACAGTTCTTGTATGAATGTGACAGCTAGCTGATTCCGATGCCAATTGTCAACCCATACAGGAACTGTCAAAATGAACACGATGGCGATTGCGAGCGAGTTAGACAATAAGCCTACTGTTTACATTAAACCCGACGAAAATCTACGCCGATTGGCTTCATAATGACCACGCATTGCAATTCGAATTGTCGCTTGTCACCGACAATTGTCGAATTTGTGAAGTAGGGGCCTGATAAAGATAGTGGCATGTCATATTTTTTTATTTGCATACAGGTGATGGCAGCCACATTGAGAGCGAGCTAGAGTATCTAGTTCGTGAGTGCGGGCGCGCGGTGCGGCTGGCGCGCGCGCCGCCTGACGCGCCGCCCGCGCGCGTGATACTGCAACAGCTCGCCGCGCAGCTCGCGACCTACAAGAAGCTCGCTGTCAAAGACTAGGGCCTTTCTACTCGTATTTAAGAGGGTGCATCCCTACTGAGCTGGCAACGTCGCATTTTTAGTGATTTTTTGCGATTATTTCACAGAAATTTAATCAAAGTTTCAAATATCCGTCTGTAGTGCACTTCGTTTTTAGTGTATTAATGTGTTCAATGTAATGATTAATCGTGATGGACTTTTATTTTCTTAATAAACGAGATATAGTATTTTTATTACGAAAACAAAAGGCCATCACGATTAATCATTGCATTGGACACATTAATACACTAAAAACGAAGTGCACTATAGTCTGGCAGCTAAACCACTGCAGCCAGATGACACTTCCAAATGTCATTTTACGAAATAATGATACCACATTTATTTCACTAGTGCTCGACTAAGGTCACGTAATGAATGATTTGATTATTGAACGAACGAAATATTTTATGAATGTCACATTCTTAGTTTAGTATATTTTAAATTAAACGCGATACTTTTGATGGGTTCAAGGTTCATATTAATGAACAAAAACGACTTTTGCATTTCCACTCCGAACTGCAACCAAACTCAAAACTTTAAAGGCTTGGTCCGCTGATTCGGAATAATTTAAGTTTTTAAGTAAAGTACAGAGATAGAAAAAAATATTTCTGAGATCATAGTTGTTTCATTTATGGCAAAATGGGGAATGAGTTGAAAACTGGTAACTGATTTGACATGCTTCCAAATCGCGCTCTTACACTTCTACTAACTAGAAAACATACCAAAAAACCTTATTGAACAAATAATTTTATTAAAATTCGCTTTGATAACTACTATTTCAACATAAATGACGAAAATGAATTTCATTATATCGTTAATTCTTTCATTCACTCACTAAGTCACATCACTATTTAATATTCGCCAAAAACTGACAACACTGAAAGTGTCATCTGGCTGCAGTGATTTATCTGCCAGACTATACAGACGCACATTTGACACTCTTCAATTTCACTCTTCAATCGCAAAAAACCACCAAAAATGATGATGCACCCTCTTAACATTTAATTTCATACAAACGAAACTTCAAAGGCGAGCTTAAGTCTATTTAGGGACGTCCACACGAGCAAGTGGAGTCAAAAAACTCTCTGTATAAATCGCGTAATCAAACGGCGGTGTAATGGCTCCCCGGCAGCTCTATCGTCACTAGAAACTTGCTGCGAGATACTAGGATCTCATAACCAGCTAATAGTCATAGTAAGATATACAGTCGCACCTATTTGCATTAGTGTAAGCGAGATGTCATTATTTACTGAAAAGCGAACTACAAATTATGAAACCTTGGTACTGGAAATGTTGTTTGTGTCGCTGTCGCATTGCATTATCAAAAACCTGACTTTATGTTAGTTTAGAAATAAGATGTTTGAATACAATTTATTTCATTTTTACAAGCATTTTTTATTTTTATATTTATGGCTTGGTTTTATATGAAGTACCTATTTCATATTTTACGAGAATTGAATTCGTCGTACTCGAAGGAACACTGGAACTGAGTAATGAAATTCTACGCAATCGAATTCATATAAAACCCAATTAAACGCATCAGGTTGGTGGAAATTAATTGTAAGTAAAGTTGCCGGTTAATTTAATTTAAATTCGTTAATCCCATAAAGTCATACCAAACTTTGTTTTCAGTTTTTCCGTAGTGTCCGAGCGATGAAGCCTCTGCTTTTGTTTTTGATAATATATAATTTACATGTCATCGTCCACTCCCACGAAGATGAGAAGGAATCACTGTTATTTAAATCATACCCGAAAAAGGTGCACCAGAGCCAGATGTTTAACGCGAAACTAATAAACTCGGCGAGGTTCGTAAAGACAATGCCGCCAATGATGAAGACTAAGAAACCGGGCAGGACGGGTTCCTCGTATACCGTATTCCCAAAAGTGTCAACAATAGTACCCGACAGCCCTTACTTCCCGATCGATTTTGACTTCTTCCATAAGTACGGGGATAAGAAAATGTTACCTAGGAACAAAAGGTCGGCTCCTTCTAATCCGAACGGCTCAGCACCAGCTAAAGCAGCTAAAGCGGCTGCAGCGATTAAAGCAGCTGATAAGCCAAAAGACAATAAACCGAAAGAAAATAAACCCAAATCCGATAATACAAAAGTAAACAAACCCAACCCTGCCGCTGTGCCTAACAAGGGTATTTTAAAACAAGGAAATAAACCAGTATCAAAGCCCGCCAAAATCGCGAATCCTGCTGCCAAAATCTCTAAACCTGTCTCCAAGGTACTTAGAAAAAGGAAATCTAGAAGAAGAGTCCCACACAGACCTGGCAAACATAACGATAAAACAAATAAAGGCGGCCGTCCTCGAAAAGTAGGTCGGCAAGGAAAAAAACCAAAAAGACACCTAAGGGTTGGAACTAAAGTTAAAAATCCAGGTCAAAAAAGCAAACGTCAACCTCATAGAAACAGAAAAGGATCCAGAAAGAACTTAAACGCGTCCAAGCCTATTTTCCAAAAAGGTAAAAATATCACGTTTTGATTAAATAAACGATGTCAATTAAATGTTGTTATTATTTAATGGTGTCTATTGTGTTCATGTGACTTTTTTTTCTAAAAATGTGTAAAATGTGCAACGAAGGCCGATAAGTGCTGTAGGACACCAGCAGGTAAATCACCAGGATATCATGAAAGGGAAAGGCTTCACCCCAGAATTCCTATCAGTAGACAGCAAATACTAGCTCAGTAACGATAAAGCACTTTGCTTTAGAGACATTAAAAAACTGACCAAACGTATAAAGTACACTTACATAGTTATGTACCTAAAGGTATAGTGTGTAGTTGCAATTTTTCTAGATTTTGGGCACTCATTTATAGCACATGACCTAATTCTCAATGTCAAAGAGGTTGATCAGTATTTAGATCATATTCAATTTTATAGCAGGGGCCTTACCATGACGTCCTAATTCCGACTTAGTTCAAGTTTTAGCTGTCACTTTTAGTATGAATCTGACAGCGAGCTAACCTAAACTGAAACGCATTAAGACGTCATGGTAAGGCCCCAGCTCTCAAACCTTCCCAATCACGATAGCTCTCGATTGCCCAAATAACGACTCGAATAATAACTCTATGTATATGTATTGTGTAAGGTCCATACGGATAGCTACTCTACCTCTCTTACTAGCTGATCCTGCCGCCAAGCAACACCACTTACACTTATTGATTGAATCAGTCGTTATTTAGTGGAATTTCATATTAATGCACGAAATATTTACCTCAGCTGCGCAGTAGAAAAGCCCACCCACCACTGAAAAACTGTCAGGCGCTCGAATTAATTAATAATGATAGTATGACATACTAACTAGAGGGGTTTCGTTGCTCTATAAATCGTATACCTATTTCGGTAGCTAGTTCTCCGTCTATTTCTGCATGTTGAACAGAGTGAATTAATTCATGGTCTCAGCCCCAGCGCGTCGACTGATCGCTGCGCGGGACGGATCAGCGGCGGACTATCCCTATATGATCTCCATCCAAAAAGACGACGAGCATTGGTGTTCTGGAGCACTGCTGAACAGGAGACTCATCATCAGCACAGCAAACTGTTTTTGGAAGTGAGTTGAGTACCTACAGAAATCATACAAAATGTCTTACCCCTTATTCATAAACGCTCTATAGGCTTCTGTTAATTTAGCAATCGTTTGTTCTTATCTGTGAAAGGTAAATGTCAATGCGACAGATAAGGACAAACGATTGTTAAGTTATCAGATGCCTAGAGAGCGTTTATGAATAAGGGGGTTAGACTTTTTGATCCTGGTCATAAGCATCTCTCATCTCATCTCATCCTCTCATCTTTTCAAAGGTTAACTGGTAGAGATCCCTTATAGGGATAAGTTCGCCTTTGTGCATAATATCTAATGTATTTTTTTTGTGTCTGTTTCTTTATATTTGTACAATAAAGCATTTACTTACTTACTTACTTACTTATCTCTCTTCCTCATCAAAATTAAGTCAGCTTCCATATCTCTTGATGAAATAAAAAATAACACTATTGCTATATCATCATCATCATCGCTCTCTACCTATAGTTGACGTTCGCGTTCTAAACTACTCCCTGGCTGTTCGAGGAATAGCCAACCTCCATTTTCCTGGTTCCGGTTTCTTAATGAAACACATCGATTTTCGAGGTAAGTACATAACTTAACTCAGTAAACAGGAACTCTTATTCATAACTGAAAGTAGAACTCATAATTTTATTTTCAACCCAATTTAAATTCCTAACATCCTATTGAAACACAGCTCTTGCTCAGGTCAACCAGCTTAAGTCGGATGATGGTTCGGGCTGGCTCCCGCCATACGGATCTTGGCGGGCAGGAGGCGTATATCCAAGAGGTGATGAAGCACCCTTTATGGAGCATCCGGACGAACCCCCCCGACTATGACCTCGCTCTCGCCTTGTTGGATCGGACGCTCAAGTAAGACTCCTAGAGTTTATGCACTGCTAGTACTTGGTGATCAAATGTGACCGTATATACTTGTGATCACACGACTTTATTTACATACGTATATACAATACAATGAATCACGTTCTCATCTCTTACGGGGTAGACAAAGCCTAATAGGTAAACAAGGCCTAATAAAGGCCGCGTTTTGCGTGATTGTAGGCGTACAAGTTGATAGAGTCGCCTATAACATGTTTCCTAAGATTTTCGCCCATTTCCTCGATGGACTTTTATCATCTGCGCAAGAAGAGAAGCAACTGGTACGTGTACATTCTATGTTTTTTCTTTGCTCCCAGCAGTCCCAGCCAGACCAGCGTGGAAGTTATTTTCTATTGTTTTATTTATTCCTGTATAATGTTAAACAATGTAAAATTTATAGGTTTTCTCACTCTGTACACGGCGTCGACCTGCCGAACAGGGCAATGATTCCTCCGTTTGATGACTTCTGGGTCACCAGCTTTGGATCTGAAAGGGTAAACTAACCAAGCTACCTCTCTCAGTACTGGTATAGCTTCACCCCCTTATTCATAAACGCTCTATAGGCTTCTGCTAACTTAGTAATCGTTTGTCCTTATCTGTCACTTTGGCATTTACCTTTCACAGTTAGCAGAAGCCTATATAGAGCGTTTATGAATAAGGGGGTTAGTCTGTAAAGTTACGATTCATTGTCTTTATCTGCCACAGACATAGACATAGTTGTGCACTTAAGTCACTAATGAGAGGTTTGGATTTTAAAAAGGATTTCGTGCAGTACCTATTGTCAAGAGAGTGAACTATATTATATAGCTGGGCTTGTGTAGAGTAGGATTTTAGATCGTAGTCTGTGTGCTGATTTTCCTAATAACTAAATACAAAACAAAAATTGATTTAAGTCTACTGTTTTGCAGCGTGATGGCGTATACGAGAGACATGGCATACGGTTGCAAATATACCACACGCGATTAATGGATCACGATAAGTGCAACAACATAACGCAGCGTTTCGGTGTTTCCGTCTCCGAGAACTTCATCTGTCTCACTCAGATCGGGAGGCGCGCTCCATGCACAGTGAGTTTATATCATCCTGGTAACTTCCTTAGGTTGTCGGACGCACAAACGCGGCCTGGCCAGCAATCCCCGAGCTAGCCTCTGTTCGTTTCATACCATCCTGGTACGATTTAAGAACGAAAAGCAAGCCCCGTGCGTGCCCCGTATGTTACCCTGGTCGGCAACACGTGGCGAAAAGACAGGCTAGTGAGGCCATCCACAGAAGCAAACATAGATTTAGAACATACTATAGTTAGAGATCGCCTTTGAGATATAAATAGCTAAGTTGAGAAGCTAACTAACTAGACAGCTGTCGAGGCATGCGTGCGTGACCAAGAAAAAATAATAAAACTTTATTTCCCACTGCTGGGCACAGGCCGCCTTTCGGTTTGAGAGGGCTTGGGCTATAGTTCCCACGCGGGCCCAGTGCGGATTGTGACCTTCCACACACCATCAAATTGCTTAGCAGATGTATGCAGCTTTCCTCAAGATGTTTTCCTTCACCGAAAAGCTCATGGTAAATCGGTAAGTCTCTTCAAGTAGTCCAAATATAGCTATCACATTATCCTGGTACATTTTCTCTACATGCGGCATTCACTACATAGCATAACATCTAGTCTAGGGTCAGAGGCAAGGCATCACGCAGACAATTTCTGTCATCCTGGTGGTTGGACATGATTGCATACCACCCCGAGCTAGAAAAGGAGGTCACAACAGTCCCAACGGACACAAAGGCGGCGGCTCATTACTTACTTTAAGTACTTATTATCTAAATTTAGTCATCCTAATTAGAATGTGCTTCTGAATTAGAACGCTTCTGATTACACTATTCTGAATTAAGTCACTGATTCATACACGTCCCCCCGCTTTCAGGCAGGTGTGCGTGGTGAGGGCGACTAACTGCAACACGTTCCTAACTAGTTCAGCTTGTCAAAAACCATCCTCGTTCCTAATCAGGATACTTTTTAGGATCCTTACTTCCTAAACGCGATTACACTTTACTAAATTAAGTTTCTAAATCATTGAGCATCCTAAATTTAGCCAGGTGTAAGGCGCTTTAATGCTTTAATTTTTCAGCGCGACACCGGTGCACCAGCTGTAAGCGATGGCATTCTCTGGGGCCTAGCGTCTTGGGGCCTACGGAAATTGTGAGTTTTTCCAAAATCAATCACCCACTTAGTTCGACTTATTACGAAGGTGGTGATAATGCGACCACTACACGTCTTCGTAATACTGGCACTCCACTTGGAGTTGCGTGTTCGCGTTGCGCTATCAGTGCGTGTTGCCAATGATGACTTATGGCTCTGAGACGTGGTCTTTGACTGCTGGCCTATTGGAAAGGCTCAGAGTCGCTCAACGAGCTATGGAGAGAGCTATGTTCGGAGTTTCTTTGCGCGACAGAATTCGAAATACGGAGATTCGCCGAAGAACTAGAGTCACCGACATAGCTCGAAAAGTATGTACGTTGAAGTGGCAATGGGCAGGCCACATCGCTCGTAGAACAGACAACCGTTGGGGAAAAAAAGTTCTCGAGTGGCGAGTGTGGCGACCGCGATCCGGAAGACGTAGTGTTGGCAGGCCTCCCACTAGGTGGACTGACGACATCGTAAAAGTTGCGGGAAACCGGTGGATGCAGGTGGCGACTTGTCGTTCATTATGGTGTGCTAAGGGGGAGGCCTTTGTTCAGCAGTGGACGTCTTCAGGCTGATGATGATGATGATGATGATGATGTTGAGCTGTTGGCATCTTCGTCGCATACGCTAGAAACAATATAGTGCATCCCCTTTACTCACATAAATATTTGGATAAATACGCCAAGTGGAGTGCCAGTATAAGGACGTAAGCGCAATACGCCAACGCAACGTTATGGCGATGAGCATATTGAGCATACTAGCTAAAGTATACACGGTCACTTTAATTTAGTACACAGGAACCAATTTATCTTACTGTCTGGGCATTTAAATTATTTAGCAATGAATAGCAATTAATTAATTATTGTTGTTTATTAAGCTTAATTTCCATTCAATCGTCATTTCTTAAGTTTCATTTTGGACTCGACAAAGGCCTATTAGCACCCAGAAATTAAAAGATCTATCTACACTAACACGCCCTCTAAATGTGTAGATGTGTAGATAGATCATTATGAGCGCTTCGCCTGTTATAAACTTCTGATGCTGACTGTACCGGGACTACATGAACAGTTTTATCCAATTTTATTTCAGATGTGGCACAGAGCGATATCCAGCTATGTTCTCGGACATCGCTTCTAGTTCAAATATGGACTTTATATTAAACGCGACAACGGCTCTCATGAGCTCACATCGGGAGGATCCCATGTTGGACCATTTGCCGAGAAACTTGTATGCAAAAATGGATCATGAACACACTCATCACCCACCACATAGCAGGCCACCCGTTACCAGAGGGTCATTTAAGGGGATATAAAAGATTAATTCATAGATTAAACAAGTCTGATGCTCAGCTCTCTTAATTGTCAGTCAAGGTTCGAAATAAAAATATCTATGTAAAAAATGGACCGAACTTTATTTGTTGTTATAACTATTATTATTCAATCGCAAGAGAAATAAATAAAACAAAGCATTCTGTATATGAGCATATTTAATATTTTCTCTTCAAAATTGTAAAACTCACATTTTGAAATTGCAAAAATTATAACTAAATTCTCATTTCGTAATTAGTAACAATCGCCATTTTGTATTTTTCACCATTTTGTATTTTTTCTCTCGAACCAATAATAATAATAGTAAACCATTTATACATCTCTAATAATAATATATATTAATGTCTAACAAATTCATTTTCTCAACGCTGCGTCGTCGCCACTCTCGTTTTTCCTTCCCAATATCAACTTCACATATTATTTGTAATCAACTTTTTTATAATACTCTAAACATACTTTTTACAATTTCTCCATATACACAGTGACTACAGCTTCCTTATCGCACCAAATGATGTATTATAAAAAAATATTGGAATGATATTTAACAAAAAACTAAACCTTACGAAACTATCTTAACTTATGAACAAGTAAATACCGAATCAGCAATTCCATATCCATAGGTATACACAAATTAAATACACAAATCTTTTCGAATCTTTGGCAATTTTATATTCAAAAGTGAATTTACAATTTCTATTTTAAACTGGCATGAAAGCGGTTATTCTATTGAGAAAATGGCAAAAATGTAACGTAGGTAGAGTACGACAATTGAGGGTAGAAATTAAACGAGGGCACTGCTCTCGTCCATTTTTGAACTACAATGCTTGGACGTGGCAATAATAATAATAATAATAATGTCAAATGTTCCGATGTACTCCGTTTTCTATTCTTTATCGTCATACTCTACCGGTACAATTTATTTGTATGATGCAGAATATTTATGATCGATATGAACGTAGAAACTAAATTCTTTGTCCTATTCCTTCGAGTTCGTTGTCGATTGTTCAATGTTGCGCAGACTTAGTGGTAGGTAAAATACCATTGTATTTTACCTACCACTAAGTCTGCGCAATTCCAATTTCAATAATTCCAATTTGTCATTCAATGTGAAGATTAAGATCCATAATTGACGTCGAAATGTAAAATACCAATCTTAAAGAGTGTTGCATCAGTTATTCATCTGGATAATAAGCAATTAATTATCCAGAAAAAAAAGTTGTTGTTGTTGTTGTGTTGTTGTTGTTGTAAGTTGTGTTGTAGAGTATTTGTATTGTATTGTATTGTTGTCTTTCCTGTGGGCGTAAGTTAGTGGCTTGGACTGTGAGGTGTTTTAATTTAGGCTTGAGAAACCTGCCTAGGATAGGTACCGTGAGCCTGCCTGATAAATTTATCAGGCAAATAAAAATTATTTCATTTTACTTTTATCGCCCGCACTGCACTTAACCATATCTGTTTGCGTGCTAGTTCTCTATCGATCAAAAATATTGCAGCTATAAAATCATTTCGCAACTGAAGAAGCGTGTATGTTGTGAACTATGCTATTATTTTATCCTGTTCGAAAATTATTTAATAAGTTATTAGTTATAAGATCGTCTGAACTGGCTGGGGAACTAAATACGCAAGGATCTCGACTAAACAAAATTCTTACCATAAAATAGCGGCGACTTTTCAAAAGGACTTATCTTCTGCTTTACTTAATTGCAAATTTTGCCTCTTTAAATGCAGAAACTACCGTGAGAATCAATCTTAAAATCATCAATCATCATCATCATCATAATCATCTTTAAATGTACTTCGAAAGTCAAAACTTTAATTGCTAACGAAGAACCTAAGCCCTTTTGAACCGTCACCAGAATAACATTACGAGGTACTCAAAATTTCATTACAACAGAACTTTAGGCCAAAAATAGAGACTTTCGATGGGACATTACGGGATTAAAAATATTTTTTTTATTTGTTAACAGTAAGTGAAACCTTATAGTAATCCAAGCAGTAACTAACATTATTCCTACCTATAGTACTTGGCCATAAAACCTATGGTAACAAATAGATTTACACGTGAACATTGAACGTTGTACTGAGCAAAGCGAATGAAATGAAACTCTTACATCTACTACGACGCGGCAATACGCGCTCGGAAATAAGAAAGAGATAGAAAGTATGGATGGAGCCGATTACAAAAACTTTAATCAAAGAACGATAGTAAACCAGTTCTCGTTAAGTTAACTTGCGAAGTTAACTTGGATTCATATTTCAAGCATCAAATCATTACAAAGATAAGTAAGAATTATATTACTCATAAATACAACTAGACCACTATTCGTATAATACAAAACAACAAATAAATTCGTGCTTCTTACATCTAGAATGCCACTTTAAAACCTATTATTAGACTCTGTTATAGGTAGGTAGTTTACCGTGTAAGTGAAGTGTCGAACTCCGAAGATGAGAAATGATAATTATAGTTTAGCCTGTACCTATAGGCCACTCTTATTATGCTTTTTAGAGACGGATAAAACACCGTCGCAGAGTGAACTAAGCTGTCCATTCAATTTTGAACCCTATCCGCACTCCGCACCAGGCAAGATATCGAATTTTTAACCTATGTCTAAAATCTCCCTGATTTTTTTTCTTACATCTAAATATACACAAAAATAATTTTGTACTCTTCCAACGAGCGTATTCTCAAATGGCAACACTTTGTGTGTTTTTTTTTAAGTTTAATATGGCAGCTTTTTTCGAGAGCCTACCTAGGGTTTGTGGCTATTCCATTTCGCAAGTGGCTGGGTTTAGTGTGAAAAACACTAACTCTGCTTAGCCAGTTAGGTAAATGGAATTACCATGTTTAGTTTTGTAGTTAAACTGTAACCAGTGAAATAATGAACACTTGATAGACAAAATCATAATGTCTATGATCAAGTTTTTAAACAAATAATCTCTCATGAAATAGGTATTCCACAAGGTTTTAGCATTGTCAAATATTTAAAAAAATATTCGATAAAAATATTCAATAATGCTGCCAATTTTCGATAAATTGACATAATCAAAATTATATTGTGCTATGCTTATATGCAATGAAATGGATACCTAATGATGAGTAAAACCGCAATACTGCAACAACTATAACAATTATAGATGAACATTATTTCGATTACTACGCTAGACAAATATATAATTCTTTTGCCTATTGAAAAAACTGACAATAATTTTAGGTTTAGCCACTAACAGTAGACATAACCAACTTAAACTGGCCAAAATGTCAAAGCTTATATAAGCTTGTATATTCTAATGTTGTACATTCAAAAGCATGCGATTCCCAAATCAATAATTACATTTTCAACAAAGCAGTTTCACTCGAAAGCGCCTAAAATATTTCACCGTCGTTTAGACCAAAAAATAGGCTCGAATAACGTCGTCAATATAAATGCCACATATTTTCAACGCACTTCGATACCGCATATTTCCAACGCACTTCGAAACGTGATTACCAATGTCAAATTTAACCACAATTTGTACTAGCACAGTTATTTTTCCGCAACTGTACGAGGTAGTCTTTTAGAAATAACCAAATTTGAAACCAAATAGGTTGGCTAAGGATTTGGCTGAGTCCTAGGGTTGGTTTAGCAGTAGTGCCTCGAGCTCGTCAGCTGAGCGTAACAGGAAAGCAGCAGACTCGCGGTAGCCTGTGATGAGCTGCCTGACGGCACCCACTTCGGCTCCGGATAGTTTATGGGACAGCAATGTCTTGGACTGGGCCGAGGTGGTACCAGGCAGCGATGAAACTGTAGAAGTCGCGTGGAGCGCCGTCGAAGTTGCCGTGTTCTTGAGCGATAAGTCTGTTGGCGCTGAAGAAATAGTTCGTTAATCTTATGGAATCTTACAAGAGTAATGACTGACTGATAGACAGACAACACACATTCTAAGCACTTAGGATCACAGATTTCGCAAAGGGATTTTTCGTAATTCAGACGGCATAGGATAAGAAACTAGTCTACTTTTTCACTATAATTATGGAGACGACAAATAACACTTTATAGTCTCCATAAAAGATTAAACTTATAAGCTAAAAAGTCCCACATTCTACATCAATGGATGCATTTGGAGTGGAACAGGCTTAACTATCTGCCGCTCCACATTTGGGGATTCTCCTTTTTTCGAGCCGACAAGAGCCTTAAGTTTAAGAAGAAGAAAATAAGTGTTCCTATCCACTTACCAGAGAGGCTAGTGGGGAATGTGTGCGTGTGCGCGGCCATGGCTGACAACAGCGCGCTCTGATACGCCGCCATTGCTGCGTTCACCCCCACACCTGCAATAACACGATATTTACTACAGACTCATTTTAAATCTATCAGGATCTATTAGTTGAATGTGACTTCAGAAATGCCTATTTTTGCCTTTGACTGTAAAACCGTGTAAAGCGATACTGGCTGTGGACGAATTTACGAAAAGTTTCTTACGGTCACTGCAGCTTCCGTAGAGGCTGAGTTACACTAAACCAATGTATGGGAGAATACATGAGTCCAAATCCGTACAGGCGGGGTACAGAAATCGTCGGTTGTGTTTGATATAGTTAGAGATCAGATCGTTAAGGAGGGACTCCCCTGTCCTAAGTCAAACAAAAATAGCATACTTTTCATTCTGCAACTGTAAATTAACTGATGATTTACCTGATGGAGGCAGCGCCGATAGTGTGGACAGGAGTGCACTGCTTGACAGCGCGGTGTTTGGATTCGTGTTGGTGCTGCAAGTTACAAATATCGCTATATTAATACACATGAGCTGTAACTTTGCGATGGTTTAAAGCCTGACCAGGAATATAAAGATGGCTTCCATGCCATCAAACCAAGGGTCGTCGTTGTTAAGACGACTGAGGGGCAGTGAGAATGGTATCCTGGGGATATACCATATTGCCGGGTCCGATAGTTGAGATGTGGGAACAGGGTGTATTATAAGCTTATCTACTCTGTTTCCTCTTACCTCTGACGGCCGAACGTTTGCGGCGTCCCGAAAGTAGTCGGGAACGACGGTCTGAACAGCGGGGCTGGGGACGACGCGGGACTGAAAGAATAAACACATTCATTAGCCTTATGATAGGTATTGGAATGAAAAGTAGTCACGGTAAAGATTGCCCATCCACGGCGATACAATGGATTTCTTCTAGGCTTTGCATGGGTTTCTTAATCATACACATTTTACTGCCGCATTTGGTACAATGTAAGTTAGGTACTGAGGACATCGTGAACGTTGCGGGAAACCGGTGAATGCAGGTGGCGAGTTGTCGTTCATTATGGTGTGCCAAGGGGGAGGCCTTTGTTCAACAGTGGACGTTTTCAGGCTGACGATGATGGTGATGATGATGATGAAGGTACATTGCCGGTCGAGACGTGCCGACGAGAGTTTTATGAAAATCATCAATACAGTTTGAATAGGTCGTATCTACAATATCATCTAACAGAGCAACATAACTCACCTAGCAGTCTTGCTGCCAGCGTTCCCATTGGCGTTATCCAGCTTCAAGCTGTTGTTATTCAGAAGCGGATTCTCGAGTGTAGGGCTGACTGAAGGCCTGGTAGTGTCGGCGGCGACCTTGCTGTGTCCAGAGGCCAAAGAAGTGGTGCTGGAGGTAGAGGTGGCGGGAGCCGAGGACGGGTTGATGGCGCCGCTGTACAGGCTCAAGAAAGAAGAGGCCACCGATGAGCTTGCCGTCGTGTCTATGGCCTGGAGAAGAAAAAATAACATGTTATTGATGTTGTTGTTATTGTTGTTGATGTTGCGGTGTTATTGTTGTTGTTGTTGTTATTGTACTTGCAGAAATATATTTTTATAAGATTTGTTAATCTTGCTATGCTCTAAAAGCAACTGCTTATGAGCACAGGACGTCGAATTCATGTGTAGGTTAGATCGTTAGATCTACGAGTACGTACTTATTACAACTTTAGTTGGATGAATTAACTTTGTTTTGTACTTTCTTCTAGAGCAAAATATTGACACATACATAGTTTGCCATGTGTTTTCTGGAATGTGTCATATGGGTATGGGTGCTGCCTTCCAAGAGGTGACCCAGAGCACTAAAAGTTGTGCCAAATTCAGCCGTTCGCGAGGAGTTAAGCACCAACAAACTGCTTTTGAGTTTGGGCATTTTTTCTTTAATGTAAAGTCTAATACGTACCATAGGTGTGGGCACAGTGGGCATGGGCTGGCTGACGGGGTCGAGCCCGAGCCGCATGCGCTTCGCGTTCAGGCTCTCGTTCTCGCACGCCTGCGCGAGGATATGCTCCGCCTGCACGGAAGTCAGGTGCGCGGGCGTCGGCCGTACCTGCAAACAGCTGCCGACTTCAGGATATTGCGCCAACAGTAACTGTCACGTTCAGAAACGTCAATCATTTGCAGTGGTCTAATCTCGATCCAAAGTTTTGAATGATTAAAACGCGAATGCATTAATTGAAGTTTCTGATTGTGGCAATAAGTCTATCTAATCTACACACGTATAGCCCGGAAGATCTTGAACTGATTCTAACAATATGACACATTCTAAGGAATTCCCGCGCGAAGTAATGAAGGAGAAAAAAAACTACTTTGCTACTTTCAAAATATCTTACAGGTTTTGTTAACTTGCACAAGTTGCACAGCATAAACATGCAATTTACTTACTTTCTAGCTTGATGACTTAATCGCGAGAGTACTAGGCTATAAAAATCAATCAGAGATCGGACCCTCACCGCAGTATCCCAAGCATTGGCTGTCCCTGTCGCGCTGCCGCCGGTTCCTGTAGTTGGTCCCTCTCCTCGGACTTTCTTATTCCGTCTGCAGCTCTTCAAGTAAGTCCGGATACGCTTTCGGGCGCGCTCGGCAAACTCAGGGAACTGTCGGGTGCACGAGTCTATGATGGCTTGGATCTTCTCCTTGGGCTGTTTTGAAATCGGTACTATCCTGTCCAGGTTCTCGTCTACGAAGAGGCGGACGAACATCTGAAACAGAAGAAATTCAAGGGTCTTCTAGGTATATTATTATTTGAAGACTGAAGATAAAAATCAAATTAAAATGTAGAGCTTAATCGTGAATAGCCTAAGTCATTCGTTATTGTTGGGCAATCGTACGAACAAAAACAGAAAACAGTCACTGAACAAGCCAATTATGTAAATTAGAAATGTTTCCCTATAAAGTGAGCACTTGGAATCATTCACTTGTCAAAAATCCTCGGTAGCCTCTCGCTAGCGGAATAATAATAATGGGGCGGAAATCTTTGCCGCTACTTCGTTGCTTGCGTAAGCAAATTATCAGAGCGTTTGAATCTCGATGAAGTTTCCTTGAACAACTTATAGGCTTTCAATTGCGTAAGCAAGCCTGTTTTCAGCTTCATATTTTTCTTGTGATAGGCATCTAAAATCGAACGAACTACTATGCTACGAATTGATCAAGAAAGTAAGCCTGAGTGCCAATTTCAGTGCTCAGTTCAGTTCTCATTTGAACGTTGTTTCAGAATCATTTATATCATTTCATTAACTTACATTGAACGCCTTGAGCCGCTCCGGGTCGTGGTGGTGTGGATCTACGCGGTCATCGCTGTCGTCGTCGGACGCGCCGTTGTCATCATCGTCCTTGGTACGATCGGACGATGACGTTTCGTCGTGCGTCGACGCTGGCTCTACGGGCGTGGCTGAGCCCACGTGGATAGGGCTCTGGAATATATGGACTCTTGTTGAGTTATGTGATCCTGGTTAAAAGTTGTATGCACTTTATACATAGATAATCATCGTCTGTGACTTTATCCAACAAGTCACTGTGTGCGTATGAGTGTAGAACTAACAACCTCCACAGGACGACAAGGCGAAAATATGTGCAAGTTTTTAGTTTGTCGTTTGTTAGAAATCTTGCTGAAATAGATAGTAGTAGGTACAATAAGCGTATGAAAAGCGCCATTTTACCCGAGAGTTTATGTCATGTGCTTATTGCCCAGTGTAAAAATATCTAAAATCCTACTCCTACTAATATTATAAATGCGAAAGTTTGTGACGATGTGAGTGAGTGAGTGTGTACATTTGTTCCTTGTTCACGCTTAAACAACTGGACGGATTTGGATTAAATTTGGAACGAAGATAGCTGGTACCCTAGATTAAAACATAGGCTACAAATTTTTATGCCGGAAAATTGCATAGTTCCCGCGGGATAGCGATAAACATGTTAAAGGTCGTAGCTGCCTAGAGTCGCAACGTAAATAATTATTGCAGAATATACTATCAACATCAGTTCGAAGTCTAATTCTACGCAGACGAAGTCGCGGCCAGAAGCTTGTAGGTATTGCATATTTTATAAGTTTTTTTTAAAAGTAACTGTTAAAAACTACCTTAAAGATAGATGAAACTACCGTGAGACTCACACATAATTACAACACACCGGATAACTCACGTATAAAAGCCGAAGTATTGCTCCGACAATGGTTTCGGACTATTCCGTAGCCCTTCAGCAGAGAGCGCTCGCCCCGGCGGCAGCGAAACGAACACTGCGCGCCAACGCTCCAACGCTTCTGCAACGCTGTGAGCGTTGGCGCGCAGTGTTCTTTTCGCTATACGTGAGTTATCCGGTGTGTTGTAATTAAAGATAGATATTCTAAAAGATAAGAAACGCTGCTCAACCTTAAAACTCACCGAGTGGCCAGTGGCCAATGGGGTAGGGGGCTTAGGAGGTTTGCTGCCGAGGCCCAACGCGCTGTGATAAGAGGCCCAGAGGTCGGCCATGCTGTCAGCCCCGCTCTCTGTGATGTCACCGTTGCGACCTGCAAGTACCAAGAGTTCAGAGGTGAGAAGGCGGCGTGCAACTATCTCCATTTAGTTCATTTTACCCTAATGTTGACAAAAGTACGAGATGCCAAATCATTTTGTGTTTGTATCGTGTCCCGGACAAATCAATCAAAAACAGGGCCAATGCTTCGAAATAAATTAATATAACTATTTTATTTATTAGGATAGCATATACCAAAAGGTACCTTAGCCACGATTCATCTGCACGAGTTCTGCATTTAAAATAAGGGATCCTCTGTTCTCTACTACGGATGCCGTTAAAATAGTGCCCTAGTTACAGCAATGTGTCAGAATTAGGACAAGGAGACAGTGTTTGCCCACGGAACTATTAAAACACCAAGCACAACAGATAACGCGTCATTTTTTTAAAGTGTACGGTCGGGAAAATAAGTGGTCTATAACTTTTCAACCGTTGTCGTGTCGAGCTTTCAAGTTGACAGCTAAAGCAAACGTATCACAGAAATGCTATCTAATTATTATGTATACGAGTCGTACGAGATACGTCCTATGGTTGATAATTTATAATACCTTTAAACGAGCAATTCTTAATCTCGAAACCTTCGAAATATTTATAATCTGAATCTCGGAAACGGCAGGGTGTTTTTTCGGGGACGATAATTCGATCTGGCTAGGTTTCATTTTTAGACAACGTACCAAAAAAAAAATACCGTGCAAAGCTCGGTCATCCGGGTACAATCGAGGGCATAAATATCGATACGGCCATCATGTTAAATATATGTGTCATCGACCTTATTGTTTATGGCATAAAGGTGTATAAATGTTTTTGACATCTTGGTAACGTACATATTTATGCCCTTGACTGTACTAATGATAATCTTAGAAAGTCAATGATAAAGTATTCGTAAAGTAATACCTCACATCTGACCTTAAAAATAGAAAATCGTTGACTATTACTCCGCCCTTTTATTTTATTTCTATCCATGGTGAAATAAGTAGGTACCTAGTATCCAGTTACAAAAAATATTCGCACAAAAACGGCACTGGTTTTTAATAAAACTTCTACTGGTGGGCGTTGAAAGAAAAACAAGGCAATTTTAAACCTGGATAGCCTAATCTAAACAAAGCAAGGGTTAATTCCAAATCCAGATTTCCCACAGTCTCCCTAAGAAGGGTAAGCGTGGGTCGGTTAACGACGAGTCGTGTTTATAAACGCAAAAAATATTAATTTTCATTTACGCTAGAAAATAGCTGTGGAAATTTCTCGAACTCTAATTCAGCCTTCGGCAAAAAAGGCGTGGAAATACCATTTCGACGGCTCCTACAGCTGGGAGCTTCGCACGAACATAAATATTTATAATCCCCTAAGGTCCTAGTTATTTGAAGGCAACCCTTAAACCATAATTTCACCTTTAACTATATTCAGTATGCACAGCCAGTTACCAAGGCGGCAGAAATTAATGAGGGTACGCACTCGCGAGGGACCGGTGCATCCGACTTAAATGTCAACCGACAAGCCTGCCTATAAATAATTTGAGAAGGTGCTTGCATCGTCTGCCCCTCCGGTACGCTCTAAGGCCGTTGTCACATCTGCAGAATTACGCGACAGAATTTTGGCACGATTTCGCCGCGCAATTTGGGGAGCGACGACACATACTCGGCATTATTAAAGAAAGTGACACAGTGGAAAGGATGCCAAAATAATAATCAGTAATCGTAACACTAAAGCGTAAGGCAAGTATTTACATAACATACTAAACTTTTTACGCTAATGCGTGCTTATGTGTTCATGTGCGTTGCGTGATAATTCACGCACATGAACTTTAATCTTTTCAGAAGTAGGTACTACCGAAGATTAATTTGTTTATTGTTTTAATTGAACCTAATGAATTGTTCAAACAAAAATAAGTGATATTTTTGAAACAGTTTCGCAAATATCACAAGAATAATAGTAGGCCCGATCGTATGACTTATCTAAATTCCGCTTTGCAGTTTTGGCGGCGAAACCGCAGCTGTACCCTTCGACTTATGGCTTCGAATAGTAAAAATAGCTACCGGACATTCTGTAAACAGCAGTTTGCTGTGGAAATTATGCATGTCTCCGACGCACTCGGTGCTGGGACGAATAGGCTCTCCCTCTTTAAATGCTATTGGTTTTTGTCAACGTGGAAATAAATTATCATCCTAGCAACCATAAAGATAACGAAGAATTTTTATTAACCCCCGACGTAGAACAATAAAACGCGGCGTAATTATCGAAGCGTAACTACGACGCGTTTTTATATAAAAAAAAGCTACAGGTACTCTCGTAAATTTTAAGGCGTAAATTATGCTCATGTGTCACCAACCTTAAAGCTTAGTGCTTGCGTTGTTGTGGAGGATTATAAAAGCTTACTTCAATTAACTTTCACTCGTAAACGACACAAAATATGGAAATAAGTTTTACCTTGCGTCTGGCTGTGGTAATTCCATGCTAGCAACATCATTTTCAACTTCTCTGCGTCTTTCGCGAAGGCCTGACCTGCACCAGATCACATGCGCCAATCAATTTTAAAAATTCAAAATTTGGAACGTTCGAATGTAAGAAAAAGTTCAAATTTAAAGCCAATTTCGTCCTGGCTGGTATTTTGTCAGTTAAAATGTTTTGTTTTTAATTTTGTTTTTCTTGCGTATTGCGTTAGTTGCGAAAAATACCAACCATTGAGTTGATTTGATGCAAGTGGCTGTACATTTACTAGGAAAGTAAAGTCTACAGCTTGGTCGATAGTGAAACTTACTTGAGAAATTGTCATCGTCGTTCATGTCTGCAGGTTCCGGTGTAAGGTTGTCCTGAAACAATTGAAACGGAATTCTTTAATTTTGATTGCTTATTTCAATGACTGATCAGACTTGCTCTTGCTCGCGTAGAAAATCTGACAGAATCCGATTTCCGCATTTTCGTGTCTTTACATTTACATAACGTGAAATCCATTTAGTTCTGACACGTTGCTCTAAATATTCGCAAAACATAAATTCAAACCCAAATAGTATTTCAGGTTCTTTGGTTAAGTGGAGACCAGTATAAAAAGATATTTTAATTTTGATTCAACCTGGATGTCTGAAGATTTACTTGTAATTCGTCTGAGCAATGTGACCCTAATTTGGCAGTCATGCCATCCATCCTAGAATAACACGACACCACCAGGGCACCATAGGATCGTTGGATTATAAATAATTAATAAATTAGCGAAACGGCCGGCGGCGTCCAACGCGGGTCAACGCTCCGCGGACACAAATCGATAGTGCTTCAAATGGACAAGCCACTAAATATAACTTACAGTATACCATCACGCGTGTGCTGACCCCCTGGTACCTGGGATGGCATGCTTGCAGCTGCCCGGGTAGGTAAAAATGGCCGCCGAATCGACGTTCCCCCCGCAAATTCATATACACGAAAAACTTTGGTACATAAATAGCCAACCATTTAGCATTGAATGTAAAGATAATAAAAAACCGGCCAAGTGCGAGTCGGACTCGCGCACGAAGGGTTCTGTACCATTATAAATATCTATAAACCAGTGTAAGCAGAGCCCTGCTCCAACGCAAAATGTACGCAGTGTGTGGTATACAACTGCGGTTTTCGCAATTTTTCCTTTATCTGTGCCACGAGACGTTGCTTCGTACCAAATTTGAAGATTCTGAGTTCACGGGAAGTATCCTGTAGGTTTTGATTCCCTTGCGAGTTTCGAAAATTTGCGGAAATTTGCGGCATAAACGGCTGTATGTTATGATTGCGTTGGCTTATAAGTTTGATTTTTTCACAGCTCCTTTAGATTAGATTATTTATTCGTTCAATAAAAATTACACCATATATTAGGATCTTCACTTACTTTTGTGCTGTGTATTTATTTAAGCCAAAGTTTCAGTAACAAAAGAAAATCTGTTTTCGCTCAAAATACACAACTAATCTAATCATAATATTAAATCCAATTTGCGGGTGGTAGGGCCTTGTGCAAGGTCCGTCCGGATAGCTACCACCATCTTACTCGCTAATCCTGCCGCTAAGCAGCAGTGCTTGCACTGCTGTGTTCCGGTGTGGAGAGTAAGACAGCCGGGGAAATTACGGGCACAAGAGGCATTTCATCTTAGCCCTCTAGGTTGGCAACGCATATGCAATCCCTCCGGGGTTGCGGGTGTCTATGGGCAGTGGTGATCGCTTACCATCAGGTGACCCACTTGCTCGTTTGCCTTCCTATTCGCATTAAAAAAAAAAAACCTAGTGGACACCCCAGTATCATAGTTGCTAAGTGCTTTTAATTGTAGAGGGCGTGTAGAGTGACCGAGTGACATTGTATGAATGGGCCAGCAAATCCCTCCGGATGGCACGCGTACGCACGCACGCAAACGTCGCCTTGTGTTTGTGAGCGGGATCACTAGAATGCCGCTTAGGATTTAGGCTAGAGGTTAAGCCAAATAAGCCACACTACAGCTTGTGACGTTAGGCGGGCGAAAATTGGGCGGGCGGGCAAACAGGGCGGACTTATTGTGCTAGATACGACGGCTGGTCGGCTAAATACATGATGTGGTGTAAGTAAAGTAAAAATACCAAATGCATTTGCGGCAAGAGATTAACTTTATGTTTAATAGGTTGGGTAGATTTATATTTATACACAATCTCGCTAGCACGGCACGATGACAAAGATTCTGAAGTAAACCATTAAAGTTATTATTTCAGGAACTGTTCCTTGAACCTTTTGTTCATGTACAGGCAAGGGCATACATAGTATTATATGTACGTTATCAAGACGTCAAAACGTATATACTTACACCTTTATGACACAAACAATAAGGTCGGTGATACATAATACATATTAGACGTGATGGCTGAATTGATGTTTATGTCCTCGACTGTCAGCTTGTTACTTGTTTTTAGGGTTCCGTAGCCAAATGGCAAAAAACGGAACCCTTATGGATTCGTTATGTCTGTCTGTCTGTCTGTCTGTCTCTGTCCGTCCGTATGTCACAGCCACTTTTTCCGAAACTATAAGAGCTATGCTATTGAAACTTGGTAAGTAGATGTATTCTGTGCATTAAGATTTTCACACAAAAATAAAATAAAACAGTTAATTTTGGGGGTTCCCCGTACTTAGAATTGAACCTGAAATTTTTTTTTTCATCAAACCCATACGTGTGGGGTATCTATGGATATGTATTCAAAAATGATATTGAGGTTCTTAATATCATTTTTTTCTAAACTGAATAGTTTGCGCGAGAGACACTTTCAAAGTGATAAAATGTGTGTCCCCGCCTGTAACTTCTAAAATAAGATAATGATAAAACTAAAAAAAATATATGATGTACCTTGCCATACAAACTTCCACCCAAAATTGGTTTGAACGAGATCTAGTAAGTAGTTTTTTTTTTTTATTTAATATTTGTCTGTCTATATAAATAACCAATATAAAGTTTAGTGACCTCACACTGCCTACGCCTACATTTTGCTTAAAAACAGGGCTCTGCTAACACTGGATTTTATAATAACTTAGCGAATTTGTACGGAACCGTCAATGCGCGAGTCCGACTCGCACTTGGCCGGTCTTTTATTTTATCAATGTGTTAGAAATTTTACTTTCCGATTTTTTTTATTGTTTCGGTTAACCCGTTAAAAATTGTATTTCTAAACGATACTAAAAACTAGAACACATGGAATGTAATACCTGCTGTGGCAATTTCCGGCTATAACATGACTTTCGGCTTTTTCCAGTGTTCTTTACAACATCGTTTCGAAATATACATTCTTATTTATTTTTGACAGCACGAATTAAAAACCGATATTTTCAAGAGCTACATTTTAGCGGCCACCGTTTCACAAATACTAACTTACGAAAACATACAAGATTTTCATTCAACAAGTGGCCGCGGCTGCCATCAATCGAGCGATACAAGCGAAGGAGAGCGCCGAGTGAATTAAACGATGCGAATTTACATTCCATTTTCAACTTTTGTTTCTTTTGTTTGCTTTTTCGCGTGGCTTTTGTTTGTAATTATGTACTGCCAGTTATTTGGCATGGGTAGTAATTTTGTTTTTAATTGAGTAAGTTACGCAATGTATTCGTTTGTTGGCAGGCTATTAAGAGAAAAATACAAAAGTTCAATCTCAAATCATTCATATTATACGCTTTTTTCAAATATTTTTGAGATTGTTTTGAATTTGAAGCCGGTTTTATCATATTGCCACAAACTTTGCTTGGTCAAAAATATACATACGCGCAACAATAAGCCTGCCTTGAGTTCATAGTACATATTTTTTGTAAAAATGGCCTCACTATGGAGTAGAATTTAAAGTAAATTAAATTATAGCTCTCCTGGTCCAAAAATACCTTCACTATCTATCATAGTGTGCTCTGATGGTGTCTTTATAAAATAGTATTTGCGCATCATTATCGATTAGCAGCAGATTCCAATACTAAGTTCACAAGGCTGCGTACTTACTCAAGTACCAGGTGTACATAAGGCAGTAAGGAGGGGTGACGAGCGATATCGACCGTCTTGAGGGCGGTGGCCAAGGACCGCATCTGCTATGCGGACACTAAATATCCGTTGACCCTTCCCGCGTTATGTGCTCCTGGTAATTGTACTTGTATGTTAGATGTACACCATTGCAATTTACTCCGTAATTAATTACACTTCAATGACAGATGAGGTGCAGTGGTGCGTGCATCACGTAAGTAGTTAGGTATATCGGTAGGTATGTTTATTCGAAAGGTCAGCGTAGCTAGTCTGGCAGATGAAAGATGAGAATAAGTGTTTTTCACACGGAACACAACCTCAATTTTCAAACGTCAATTACACTGGTTTTCTCGACAATAAGGAAACTCAATAAGGAAAGATTATTAAGGTCAGATTCTAAGTGTTTTATTTTTGTAAATTATATTCGTTCATTCTGATTCATCAGTTATTCAGGTAAACACAGCTTATTAAGATTCCAGTTTTCTTTTCGAATCAGTGGGCTTATTGTCTAACTCGCTCGCAATCGCCATCGTTTTCATTTTGAAAGTTCTTGTATGAATGTGACAGCTAGCTGATTCCGATGCCAATTGTCAGCCCATACATGAACTGTCAAAATGAACACGATGGCGATTGCGAGCGAGTTAGACAATAAGCCTACTGTTCTTACATTGCACTATTTGCACTACAACAAAGTTAAGGGCGTCCGTTTGATTTATTTAGCTCAGACCAAACACAAGAAAAAAACAAAATTGCACTGGTAACCAACAAAATGGCGATACAATGCCAAGATATATGCCAAGTCAGAGCTGATCAAATCAGTCTTATGTGACCTCTTTTATGTATTACAAGCTGTTGCCAGCGACTTCGTCTGCAAAGAATTCGTTTATCGCTATCCCGCGGGAACTACGCAATTTTCCGGGACAAAAAATAGCCTATGTGCTATTCCAGACTTTTCTCTATCTATGTGCCGAATTTCATCCAGATCCTTTGGGCCGTTCTGGCGTGATTGAGTAGCAAACAAACATCCATTCATCCATCCATCCATACTTTCGCATTTATAATATTAGTTAGATACTACTCAACAGAACCAGAACATAGGTAAGGGCCACCTGTAATTTGGTCGTTACGTCTATATAAAACACTTAAACAGTAATAAACTCATTTTAAAATAACAGTGATACAATAATGATAATAATACATACACATACATACATACATAACGTCACTTTTTCCCACAGGGGTAGGCAGAGACTACTTTGTTCCACTTGGTACGATTCTGATGATGATCACTACATAGTATAAAACAAAGTCGCTTTCTCTGTCCCTATGTCCCTATGTCCCTTTGTATGCTTAAATTTTTAAAACTACGCAACGGACTTTGCTGCGGTTTTTTTTTAATAGATAGAGTGAATCAAGAGGAAGGTTTATGTATAATACATGCATAATATACCGTGCGAAGCCGGGGCGGGTCGCTAGTAATGTATAATTTTAAAAAACAACAACAACACAAATCACGTCTTTATCCTTTACGGGGTAGACAGAGCCTAAGGTGACAAGACCTACTGTAGGTCACGTTTAACAAGATTGTGGGCGTATAGATGGAAAATGGAAAAAAAAATAGAAAATTATCTATTGCATTCATCTTAGGAATTACTAATACATGTAAGTGTAATTTAGATAGCAGATAAGTGCGGATGTGGTGTGTAAAATAACTAGCCTATTTATTTTCTTCATAATTAAAGTTCTATCATAACTCATAAGTCATAAATCAAAGAGATTTTATTTTTATCAATCGGTTAGCAGGGTGGCAATCATTATAGGGTATTAAAATCTTACTTAATTAAAAAAGTAAAAAGTTCTCACTCAAAAGCGATGGTTAGCGAAGCGACTTATGGTCATTTACTGACTGTACCGAGGTATTCTTGGTTACGTCTCCTGCATGTCTGCCAAATTACAACTCATCTCCAGTCGTTTAGGCTGTGCGAGGTTTGTTAGTCAGACATACACTTTTATAGGTATAATATCCAGTAGCGACTTCTGGAAACTTGGAAGGCTGTTTTATGGTTTTGTATTTACTTGAGAGTTTTACGAAATCAGCACGTTGTTTGCCAAGTCTGGAGACTAGTTACGAGCATTTAGTTTATTTATCGATAAAAAATAATATTGTTGCGTCTTTCCATTATTGTTTGCGTGTGTGACTTAAGTGACTACAACAAGGGTGAACAAGGGTCTACAGAAGGGTTATTGTCTAACTCGCTCGCAATCGCCATCGTTTTCATTTCGACAGTTCATGTATGGGCTGACAATTGGCATCGGATCGGAATCAGCTAGCTGTCACATTCATACAAGAACTGTCAAAATGAACATGATGGCGATTGTTGACCAAATGTGAATCTTGGCACATTGTGATAAAGTTAACAAATAATCGTCAAGTGTGCGGTTGAACAGAGAATACCATTTTTGGAAAATACCGTCAATGCAAGTCGATTCCCTAATTGAAATCTTTTGCACTGTAACGTAACAATGTGACAAGTTCGTCGGATCAAAGTTATCATAAATTACCAACTAAAAAAAGGTTATATTTTATTTTATTCCGCGGCCACGGCGCAATCGTCGAATAAATCGTGGAATAACCTAGTTTTCGATACAAAATAACTGCAAAATTTCGGGAATCCGCCACCTATGTATGTGCTGAGGCCCTGGTGTGTGCTGATACATGGCCTGGCCTATGTACTGTGGCGTGCCTCCACCTCCGGCCTCGCGCTACTACCCGCATAGTGGCGCCTCCCCGCGAGTAAGCGCGCGACACTAGCGATCACTAGGGTATCGACTATCGACACTCGATAGTTTCGATAAATTTAAAAGTAACAGTTTCTTTTTTCAGTTTCAATAGTTTCAATTAGACTGTCATCGTTTTGACTTTCTTACGTCGCTATTTAGTAAAAAACTTGTTTTATAAATAAATAAGTCCTAACAAGGTTCCGTAAATGCCAGTGTCGTGTATTTGCCGATACATATTGGAATCATTTGTCGATTTCTATAACTGAAAGCAGCGCCGCAGACAAGGAACGCGTCCGTTCATTGTGATCATTCGTTTTAATTAAACAAATATTAACATATTTATAATTAAGGTACACATAGGCTGGAAACGAGAAGTAAAAGTTTTAGAAATGTAATGTAAAATTATGTAGTAGGTAATAAAACTAGAGCTTGGGAACTACTTTGTGTGCTTATGTGCTTACAGCTTACAGTAGCACTTGATGGTCCCAACGGAAGAGCAGCGCTGGCTTTTAGGCCAGTACTATGCTGAGGTGGGACCATTTCGTGACATAAGTTCTTATGTTTTTACTTCTTTTTTTTGTATCTTATGCTTGTATGTATAGTGACACGAATAAATGTTTTCTTTCTTTCTTTTACATTCAGAATAATTAAGAATCTCATTACTTCTAGCTAGCTATCCAACGACAATTATAGTTGCAGTTGGAGTAATGATGATTTATCTTAGCCGCTTTGCTCTGCCAATCAACTGTAAACGTTTCATATCTTTAAACCATCTTTTATCACGTTGACAATCAAAGATCTCTTCATTTTCCATACCAATCAGGTTTTATCGATACGCGCAATCATCGACTGTGTACTAGAGCACCAGCAATCAGGTGGCAGTCAGCGTATAATCATTAAATACCCACGCGGAGGGGTGCGATGACGCCCGCGGCGCCACCCGGCCCCGCGCCGGCATCGCCCGCGCCCAATTATGAAAACACGGACAAAATACATTTAAATTTGGTACGATTTTCGAACACTGAATAACGTTAATAACATGGGATGCATTGAATCGTTCATCGATAATGAGATGCACCGGCCCACCCCTAACACGGATATCTCAAATACGGACGTGCGAACTTGCGGAGCGTATTGATGGACGCTTACATTAGGCCAGTATCGCAATTTTCTAAGCCAGAAGACATCAATATGCTAGTTGTTTGAGATTTGTAGATTTTCTTTAGCTAACCGCAGTGCCTAGAAATTCAAACACCCTGAAACGTGACCGAAAGAACAATGAAAATCGCCCGCGAAAATTAAAAAGACGATTCACATACAAAACAAAGTTGCAATTGCGAAAGGAGCACTCATGCCAAAATATTTCGCACGCTACCACTTAGCTACAGCAGCGCTACGTGTTTTCAACTTTTTATTCGCCATTTCTGCAACTTTTTCTCCGTGCCGAGCAGGAGCGCAGAAGCGGGCAGAAAGTCTTCACGGTCTTTTAAAATAAACGGCTTCCTTTAGCATTCTGCTGGCTAGATAGTTCCACTCGCGCCCCAGTATTTTTAAAGCGGACAGCGCCCCCCCGCGGCACTCGCGGCCTCCCCCCTCTCCCAAACACCCACGCCAACACAGTAATACCATAACGGGTGCGAGCTATGACGAGATTATCTACGTACACGCGTACCCACTATTACCCATACAGCAGTCGCTTATATACCAGGAATACATAGGCACATAAGCGATGACTTGTGTACATAACGGCATCGATGTACCCGGGCCGGACAGCCCGTGTCCGGTGTCAGCGGCCATGACAAAATAACGTGTTAAATAAAACCAGAATTAATCAATTCACCTGGCAGAGGTATGCGGACTGGTGAGCTGGTGTCGCACAGTCCTATAAATTCCTTCTTGGAGAGTTATAGCCGTCAGATCTCGCAAACTCTTCGCGATAGTGAATACAACTCCAACAAAAAGCGCATTAATCACAAATCATCTACATAAATATCTAACATACTATGTACCTCAAAGTTAAAGTCTGATAATAAAGATATTTTAGTTTATTTTATTTTATTTTTATAAACCTGGACTAAAGACTTCAAATACCTATTGAAAGAGGTCAGATTTTACACGCAGAATTCTAGCAGATTAAGATTCTGTTAAGTTTAAATAGATAAGAAAACTGTTATCCGAAATCTCAAAAAGCAAAACTAATGTACCTAGTTCTATTTTACAACTATCATTACAAACGAGAAAGCCTAAAGCTAAGCAACGTGAACTTCTTGCAATATCTCAAAATCACGCATACCTATTTTATTAAGCAAAGCAACCACTCAGAGAAAGGAGTGTACTGTTAACTTTTAATTGAGATCTTTCCATAGCATGATTTTACTGCAATTATCTGCATTGCCTACTCACAACCTATTCTTCGTATCAAATTATCCTGAGTAACAAGACTAGTCACTAACTACCTTACTGCACTTATTGTCATTTTCATAATTTGGTGTGATTGACCATGCTCAAATTGTCACTTATAATATACACATGCCAAATTTCAAGTCAATCCAACCACAAGTGATTCGGATTGCAAAAGTTGACCTAAAAACAAAAAACTATCAGAACTTGTAATCATCGCTAATCCACAATTAAATATAAATAGACGTTTACTAGCGTGGCAGTTAACGCACAAAAGCAGTCACACTCACACCGCACTGCACGTAAATATTTATCATTCACTGGATGAAAATCGCAGGCTATTAACAGAAAATGGAGGTATTTTTGTGGCCCATGGAACGAAAAAATCCTTGCCAGTCAACCACTTGCATAAATTCTTATATTTGTCGAGTCATTTGCCATTGCAACCCTATAAAAAACTGTACTCATATCATTAGGTGACTAGGTTAGTCAATTCTCGCTCGTATGCTTCCAGATTTAAGATTTCGATTGGCAGAGAGTAGGTTAGGTGCCAGTTGATACTTGAGGAACGTTTTAAGTTGGAACATATCTAGTGCACTTAGCGTTTAAAGTCCGAGGTCTTTATAAAAAAGAGCAGCCTTTGCCATGCAATTAAAATTCCTATTGCTGAGCCGGTCTGGCAGCTCGCCTTCTCTCTGTCTATATTTTAGTCAATTCAGAAAAAGGTAGAGGAGGATTAGATCAGGAAAGGAAGGGAGCATAAAATAGTTTTCAGTGCGTGTGATTTGACTTAACTATACTTCATTTAATTTAGAATGAGAAACCACAACAACATTATATTGCGTCTGGTCAACTATTTCTTACCTAGCAAATAGTACAGTGCAATAGTTTGGCAGCCGCAAAATAAAACTGTTTTAATGTCACTTTATTTGCGTGTCGTCAATTGTTACTCTAGTACAAATTGTAAAGAGATTACAGTTCACGAGCCGCAATATAATGTTGTTGTGGTTTCTCATCCTAAATTAAATGAAGTATAGCGCAGATAAAGAAGTTTTTTTGGACATTTGCAACATCAGAGCAATGCGGACTTTGCCAGCCGTAAGGTATTCCTGAGGTCTAAGAAGTAAATACCTCGTGTCCCAGTAACAATACATATAACAACAATAATAACGAAATACAGCAGCGCAAGCATTCCTGCTAATACGATGATGGTAGTCTGGTAGCGATCCAGACGATTAAAATGAATATGGGTTCTAGTACGAGAGTTGGGATACTTGGGATCAATTCGTTTGTGTCGACTGAAGACATGTAAATATCTCGAAATGTCACGGTTGTTACGTCTTCTGATGAAACCTAGTTTGGTGGTATATGATCTGACAAACAAAGTGTAGTTTTAACTAAAGATGTGAAACTACAATCACGTAACGTGTCAAAACATGATTTCTATGACACTAAAAATATCACCAATTCCATGTCATTTGTTACAATCAGTGTTACATAAACAGATGATCTTTACAAAGAAAATGTTGCGTTGAGTTACACTGTAATTTGTCTGAAACTTAGGTATATTATCAATTGAGTAGGTGTCAAGAGAAAATGCGACTCAAGAAATTAATGAATAAAGGTGTAATTAAAATCTGCCCACATTCTCGTTAGAAATTATGTTTCCGCCTGAAAAACAAAATAAGAAAAACCTTGTCGTCAATCCAACAACAAAGTGGGCGTTTGGAAATAAAATGTTTGAAATAAAAGTCTCTACTCTTTCTATACATAGATGAAATTCAAAGTTCTGATTTCTTTGTGACTAATGGTGTTTGTAATTAGTCAGGGTCGTCAAGTCTTTATTTAAAATAACAAGATTGATTTCTGATACTAGAATGGTAAAAAAGATATTGCGTAATTCACCTGGATGCTCAATTTATAATCGTCTTGCACGTCTCAGCTCTATCGATCGGCGTCTAAGGGTGCACCTAGTACATACACACATGCCCTACGTACGTAGTCCACGCCATATCGCTCCGATGTACCTCTTGGTTGTCATTTTCTCCTATTCGTAGTATGTATATGCCATCGGGTTATTGATTAGTTGTTTGCTGTTTCATTATTGAAAAATTAGTACGATTTTGTTGTTGTATTGTGCTGAATCAAGTAGAATTTAAAGAAAATTTAAGTAGCTCTAAGGAGGGCCTAAGGTCAGTGCTGCAGCTGTTCTTCTTTACAAAGACGAACCAAATCGCATGCCTCAACTGAGAATATCAATGTATTAAAGATACAAGTACAAGTGTACTTGTAAGTGTGTTATATACAAAAAAACTAAAAAGTAACACCCAATCTGGATGTCTTCAAACTTTACCCAATTTCAAAAAACCGAGCGATATCACAGAAACAATACCCGTAGACATTTTCAAATAATCGTCAATTTTCTTACACAATCTGACATTATTGAGTCAAATCCGCACATATGCGGGTACAAGCGAAATTGTCCCGCGTTGCCATGGCGACGGGCGAGGGAGTCACGTGTTGCAGCCTTGCAATATGACGCAATATTTTGCCATCGAGACAGTTTTGGAATTCGATAAGATGAAGACTAATATGGTGCTTATGTTACGTAGAGTCTTTTAGTTTTGAGAACAAACTAGGTATTTGGACTGTGCTTATTATTAGTACGTGAGCGCCAAATAAAAATGCTGTTAGACTGGGTAAAATTGGGTAAGTTAAGTTTTCAAATTGTAGCAACGTTTGATAGATGAGATGGAATGCAATTAGTATGGATATGGATAGAAAATCAGAAGGAAACAGTAAGTAGGTAAGTAATATTATGTAATAACTAAGGGGATATTCAGGGGAAAACAAATTTATACATACTCCCCTGTTCGCTTAGAGAATACGGGTGCGAAACCGCGGCGTTACCGCACCGGAGTACCAGGGCGCGCGAATCGCGAAGGAGGTGAAGCGTACTCCTAGATACTCGCATTTATGAAAGGGGGAGAAGCGGGCGACCTCGAAAAACCGAACGGGGGTCGCGTCTACGTCGAAAAGCATCGCGAATTTCACAAAGCGGCTTCCTATTCCTAGTTACAGGAGTATCGTTAGGGAGACGCGGTTTCGAGGCGCCTACCCGTGCCTGCTCTTTGAAGTGTGATAAACCGTACGTAGGTAGGTACTAAATATGGATACGGAGTGCGTGCCGCGCCGCACGCCTGGAGATGTCTGCTCCCCTGATACCCCAGCCTGCCAAGATTTATAAACGCGACTGAAATTTGCCAAAGTAAACCGTAGCTAGCCGGCGAAGCTATGTCGCAACCGAAGGCATTTTTTACCGCTCCCCGCTTTACTTTTTAATGCTTTTTTTAGACTTCTTTAGCCGCTGAATTGCTTTAAGTTTGCTTCTATAAAAGTGTTCTCAGAAAAGGTTTCGCCGCAGCCAGGTCAACTACCTACAGACGCATTTAGACTCTTATGAAACATTAAACTGTTTTTAAACGCGGGACGCACCACACCTAATCATTATTTTAATAACCTACATACAAATTTGCTAGTGTAGACACAACGTGATGAACAGTATCAAATTAATAAAACAATTTGTGCGGGCGTGCACCGACGGGCTCCAAATGAGTTAGACGCATTTGGTAAATTGGTCCAAATTGTCCACTCCGCACCCGCGCCCTAATGAAATATGACAAAACTAACAAAAACATTAGTGTTTTACGAAAATTTCAAAATACGTTACGATTAATTTGAATGTCTTGCAAATCAGCTTTACCCAACCCAGTGCTCCATAGACGAAACTCTAGGGTTCCTTGAATCCCGGAAACATAAAATCCCGACAAAGGATATTGAGGGATGTTAGGTACCGCATTCTAGATTCCGATTCTGCATGGTCAAGGGTGGATCTAGGTTTTTTTCTTGGGCACAAAAACAACAATAACTGTTAGAAATACACTTGAAGTATGTACTATCTACATTACACAAAAATACCGTCCAAGGGGGGGAGGCACGAGGGCACGTGACGCCCCCCCCCCCCCCCTAATTCTAAATCTAAAACGAAATGCGCCCCTGTGCATGCATGGTAGTTAGTTCTGGAGAAAGATTGTTTTCATAAATAAAATCACTCTAGGAAAGTCCAAATATTTAGTTAAAAAGCGATAACTGAAGAATAGTAACATGACTGTGTGTTTAAAAAATTACATCGTTTCTACGAGTATAACGTTGGATGAGTCAAATCTCGGTGTTATAGAAAAACTCGGAAAAACAAATAGCTAGATCGAATACATACTCGTAGCACATCTAAATTTTAAGAGCTGTTTCCGAGATCCCCGAAAGAAAAACGAAATCGCTTGTTTAAAGCTATTAGATATATTGATTACCTGCATAAATTATAAAAGATAATTGATATAATACAATCATGATTCATGACAATACATGATCTATTTATTAAATGTTGATTGACCAGTAATTGCCGATATGACAGGACAGGACGCAACGGTTTTACATCACCTAAGCTAAGATGTTACATAAAAATACGCCAAGTACGAGCCGGACACGCATGTGAAAAATTTCGTACCACGCACCGTTCCAAAGAAATCACGCTTTTTAGCCTTTTCTATGCTTCAACTTGATCTTACTCCTATTATTATAACGGCTTCAGCTCTATGACAGACATTCAGCGGAGACTTAGTAGAGGGGTCCCGTTGGCAACGGAACCCTAAAAATGGCAAAAGGCATTTGCGTGAAGTGCCTGACTACGCAACGCCTCTGCTATATTAGTTGGCTGCGCACCAGGTATGCATAAGTAACCAGAAGCTCGAGTTAACCTCAATGTATGTACCTATATACTCCCAGATTAAGAAAAATTCTCTCGTGTCACCTACAAAAAGCTGGGTAGGTTACGGGCAGGGCTCGCAGTAACGGCAGCCCCCTGGGCCGTCTCGCAGCGTCTGGCTGCTCAAGTAATTACGCCCCCAGGCCCCCTTGCCTCGCCCCCCCAGGCCCCCTACGGGGATAAGTAAAAACAATATTTTTACGCGCACCGACCAGGGCACCAAAAGTGACAGATATAAATTGGGGGTGAAAATGGAATTAGTGTGTGCTTCCTTGATGTTGGTTCGTTATCAGGCACTGGCTGGCTTCTCATATTATTTTTATGAGAGAGGGACATATTTTTTACGCGTTGCATTAGATAGTGAGTACCTACGTTATACATCCACGTGTAATCGTTCACTTCTGCGTAGAAAGTTATATAAATTGAGTCGGTGAAATCCTCAATATCGCTTTGGGTGAGTCTGGGAAAAAGGGAGTGTGATCTCACTTGATGGATGTAATTTAATTTCAAGATTTGACTTGGCTAGTTTTTATGAATAAACCAAATTTTAGAAAAGTAACTTAGACAAATATCATATAGGTAAGCCTGTAAGTAAAAATATTAATATCAGCATTGCAGTAGGTAAATACCTACACAGATACGGGCGGGTTTAGAGTTACATAAACTGCTTTGTATTTATTCGAAAAATATGTCATTGTTATTGTGATGGTGACTATGTATACTCTTACGTATAAACTCCACGGTCAAGATTTGGACAATAAATTTTTCACCCTTGAGATTCCAATTATAAAAGAAAAATTAAATGAAAATAAATTCAATTATTTACCAATACTTATTCCCGAAAATAATTATGCAGTGAATATAGTTATTTGTGATACAAGGTTGGTAAGTAATGTTTTACAAATGAGTTGACGAGTTGATAAACCCGAGCCGCCAAGGCGAGGGTTTTCATCGTCACGAGTTTGTAAAATCTTGCCAACCGTGTATCATACGACGTTTTTCAATACATTTGTGAGAAAATAGGCAATTAATAACACAAAATTGAAGAATAAATACCTTTCACGAAATTTTGATGGCAAAAGACTATTTTGCGCGATTTGCGCCTTACTAAAATATCGGGCGGAGTTAATTCCATGTTATTGTCGACTTCATCACTTGAAGAACTCATTTTGTTTGGATTTTGTGCACTATAATCAACAACACAAAACAACGCAAAGTTTTACAAAAATGGCGCGTCCGTGTACCGTAATGCGCATGCGTAAGTTTTGTTTTTAATTAGGTTAGCTAAAATTATCAGGCAAAGGTTCGAAGCGATCAGCCACTGCGATTTTTCCGAATAAATAAAAGGTGGAAATCATTAAAATCTGAGGTAATTAAATTACAGTTTATACTAATTACAATAAATTTTGCAAATTCATTACTTAATTTTGTATATTTATACATTTTTCTGCGTATAAGTCGATATTTTTTATTTTTGTCATTTAATAATACCCTTTGCTTGTAAACTTTTAAAATGGAAAATTAAAAAAAACTGTAAAAAAATTGCACTAGTGCGGTAAAATTAACTTACGAGCCATGTTCACCACTTCACATACACAAACTCCTACTCACCCACATCAAACACACACTTTACACACAATATATTTCACAACGAAATAGCGAATTACCATAAGCATGCAGCTCGCGCGGTTGCAACATGTAAACAACATTTTTTTCCCGTTTGTAGTTATCACGAATCAACTCGTTCCTACCTTCATTCGATAATATCAATAATATCTCATTAAACTATGACTTGGACTCGTTAAAAATAGCTGACCCCGTTTCCTGTGAACTAGAGGAATGCAGAGCATTAGTTTCGGGACATCCGCCCCCCTTAAAAATCCTTACCCAGAACATAAGGAGTATATCGTGCAATTTCACTGGCCTAATTACCCTTCTAGCTAGAACAAAAATCCAATGGGACATCATTGTGTTGACGGAATGTTGGTTAAAATCTACCCCCCAAATTCCAATTATTGAGAATTACTTCTCCTTCCATACACTAAATAATTTAACTCAAAATGAAGGAGTTATAGTTTACGTTAAAAAAAACCTTCTGGTCAAGGTCGAGGAACCTGTTATAGTGGATGCCAACTGCCTAGTAATAAAAATAAATCACGAAACTATTATCATTGCTATGTATCGACCCCCCGGACAAAAAAACACAAATGACTTTCTCGACTCCTTAAATACCTTGCTGATGAGAAACAGCTGCCATAAAAATATTATAATTACGGGTGATATAAATATAGACATAATAGATGGAAATTCTGATACGCGCTCGGCAAATTATCTTAACCTACTAGCTTCGCATGGAATGCTACCGGCCCACACCCTCCCAACCCACAGTCGCACTTGTCTGGACCATATGATACTTAAAACTAAATTACCTGCACGATGCCTGGTCGCAAACTCGTCTCTGACCGACCACGAATGTGTAATGCTATACCTTTGCTTAAAAACTCATGACGTCCAGCCTTGTAGGACCAAAACGCTCCTAAACAGTGTAAATCTTGAAAAAGACATCAACGAAATCGATTTCAGACCATTTTATGAGATGAGCGATGTTAATGAGGCAACTTCTTATCTCGTTACTGCATTATCTACTGCTATCAAATCTAATACAATTATTACTAAAATATCAAACCGAAAATTAATTATAAAACCCTGGATAACCCCCGGACTTTTAAAATGCATTAAAAACAGAGACAACCTACATAAAAAAACAAAAGCTGCACCAGACAATGAAATCTTAAAAACTACCTATAAAAGATACAGAAATTTCTGTAATAAAATACTTAAAACTACTAAAAATAACTATGAGAAACACCAAATACTAAAAGCGGGGTCTAACAATAAAAAACTATGGGATGTCATCAAAAACATTACTTACACTAAAAAGCTTAAAGACTCCCCTACAGAACTCGTATCGCAATTAAATCCCATACAATCAGTTAATCTAGTTAATAACTACTTTGCAGGAGTTGGTAAATCTCTAGCTGAAAAATTCAATACAAGCTCTAACAATATAGCCATGAATGATTCCCCAAATTCCTCTTCAGCGAACTCCCTAGTCCTTCTCCCCACTGACGAAGAAGAGGTTGAGAGATTGATTTCAAATCTTAAAACAGACAGTGCCACTGGCCTGGATAACATTTCGAGTACGATTATAAAACAATTCAAAAACCTTCTTGTCTCACCTCTTACCTACTTATGCAACCTTGCGATATCAACTGGTGTTTTCCCACGGCTCTTCAAAAAGTCTGTTATCCTACCAATTCACAAGAAGGGAGACAGGGACTGTGTAAATAATTATAGGCCGATTTCCATCCTCCCAGCACTATCGAAAATACTTGAGCGTATTATGAATTCAAGACTTACCAACTTCTTAGAATCTAACAATCTTATATCCCCCTCCCAATACGGCTTCCGTAAAGGTAAGTCGACAGCTGATGCAGTCCATGAACTGACTGACTTCATTATCGATAAACTTGATAGCAAACAAAAAACACTTGCTATATTTTTAGACCTGGCGAAAGCCTTTGATACAGTCTCTGTCCCCATTCTTGTAAATAAGCTCGAAAAGATGGGAGTTCGAGGATTGCAACTGCGCCTGTTCAAGGACTACCTTGCTAATCGCACCCAATGTGTTAAGATAGGTGATTACGTTAGCAATGAACTAGAGATCTCATACGGCGTCCCGCAGGGTAGCATCCTCGGACCGACCCTCTTCTTGGTCTATATTAATGACCTCTGCCAACTGCAGCCCCATAATGGACGAATAATTACCTTCGCAGATGACACGGCTGTCTTGTTTCACGCAAATTCATGGAATGAAGTTTATCAATATGCACAGGCTGGCTTCGACATGGTAGCAAAAACACTCGCACTTAATAAGTTAACATTAAACGTAGACAAGACTAAGTATATTACCTTCTCTCTCAGAGCCCCAACACCTTCCCACCCTCTTACCATTAAAGCCCATTCCTGCGCGGACCCTACTAATCCAACGTCATGTCACTGTCCTAATCTCGAACTTACTTCCGACATTAAATACCTCGGTATACTCATAGATAGTAGACTCACCTTCCAATCCCACATAGATCTCCTCACAGCCAGATTACGCAAACTTATTTTCATTTTTAAAAATCTCCGTCATGTTGCTGACCCAAAAATCATCAAAACTGTATACTTTGCCCTATGCCAATCTATTCTCACTTATTGTATAACATCTTGGGGTGGCGCCATTAAAACCCACTTTCTAAATCTTGAACGAGCCCAAAGGGCAATCCTTAAAGTGAGTCTTTCCCTTCCCTTCCTTTTCCCCACAACCGAATTATATAAAAGGGCTAAAGTCCTTACTGTACGGCAACTCTTCATCCTTTATGTCACTCTTAAACAACACGCACTCCTACCCTTTGATCCAAAATTTTTGTCGAGCAAGCGCAGGAAAGACAAGGTCTGTCCCACCTCTAAGTATAACACTCGCTTTTCCCACAGGTTCTTCTGTTTCTTGGGAGGATTCCTCTACAATAAAATTAGCATGATAATAACCATTTACCCTCTAACCCAAATTCGATGTAAGTTAGCTGTATCTAACTGGTTACAATCCTTAAACTACCCTGAGACTGAAAACCTGCTACAAATAATATCCTGAATTCGATTAAAGCTACTCTCGCATTCCGCTGCCACGCGCGATCGCCAACACTCACTTCCATACGCAAACACACACACACACACACACACACACACACACACACACACACACACACACACACACACACACATTCTTGATCTTGTTTTTGGCTTTTCTTTATATTTAATTTTCGTTTATATTTAAGCATTCAGTAGCTGTGGACGGCTGAGGGTCGGAGACCTGGTGACCTGACACACAGGACATTCCTAGCTCGGGCACCAGTCTCCCCCACACAAGTCTGTCAAATTAAGTAAATTGTGTTATGTATTTTCAATGTATACTTGGTGGTGGAGAAATTAAATAAATTTCTTATTCTATTCTTATTCTTATTCTATACTATACATCCTTTGAAAGTGAATTTTTCGAGCAAATGTATTGAAAAATATTAGAATATTCTCTTTCTGCTCTACTCATTTTTGGAAGCTTGATCAGACTTTACAAGCCAAGGTTAATTTTAAGAATTCGTTTGACCCTGGTTTGACCTAAGTATAGTACTTTCCTAGTAGGTACTACATTGAAACTTGATATTCTTTGGAAGCTCTCGTGAAAGTTTCGCTCCAATCGGATAACAAAGTTCTAAGTAACTATATAAAGATTATCATCCGGCGAGAATATTTTATCGATTAAAACTTAAAATTCATGAGTGTGCATTTAGTTTAGAAACAAGTCTTGCACAGGGTATCAGGTGAACATGCGAACAATGTGAGTACCAGGAATGCAGGCGGGCGCAGGAGGTGCGCGTTGAATAATGTACGGGCCGTCTCGGCGGACACCACCGTCATATTGCTGATGCCTGGGTAAGCAAAGGTGGTTAAAAAACAAAGTACAGCGTAACATGCAAAACAAGTATACTTTACCTTCTTGCGCTTCCAGTTTGATTTGAAATTATACCATACGATTATGAATACTATGTTTTTTGCTGACCGTAGGTTACTTAATTAAATTTGCATTATCATCGGATGTACTCAAGCATACAAAATTTGAAGTCAAGCTAAGTTAATAATAGGTATCCTCCTGACTGCCTTAGCTCACATTCAAAAGGATACCAGTGTACAATAATTCTTCCCCTAAATTTGATTCGATCATGACTTATTTGTTTTATCTACGAGATACGAACTCCTCTAATTAAATGTAAGTATATAACACAGTTAACACAGAAATGAATTTAAAAAACAAAATTATACACACCAATAAGCCCGTGCGTAAAGGGTGACCACAACTAAGCCATTTCATATTAAAATATTAAATTCAACTAGGCACGCTACCCCTGGACACTTGACAGGCCACAGTCTAGTGACAGCTTGATGACAAAGTGCCTAGGTCTTCTAGTCTTGAGCTAGCCTCTAGCGTCTCTGAATTCCTGATAAGACAAGGTTTGTTACAAATGAAACGGTCCTCGCAATAGGACAGGTTGCTTTTAGAGTTCCGTATAACAAAAAGTGTGAACGGAACCGTAAAGCCTTCTCTCTCTTTCCGTCTGGCTGACGCAGAACTATTGAATAGTAATCACTAATCGTAATAGACGCAAAGCTTGAAATTAAAAAAGCTCACTGAGAGACTGTGACATTGGCCACTCATGGCACCTGAATGACCTGACTGAAAGGGTTGAGGTTGAGTTATGATTGTCGGCCGAGAACAGCGATAACACAGAAAAACGAGGTTCGTTTAGAGTTAGAGAATCGACATCTCAGTTCTCTACACTTAATTTTTTTTTACCGACGGAAATAGGAAGTTTTCCTAAGTGATGCGTAGGTACATTTGTTTTTAATTTTGTATTTATGACTAATTTTCAGTCATCTGCAAGCACACAGCAGAGTAAATCTTTAGCGTAAAGTGTGACCCCCTTTATTCTAAGGCTTCTGCTAACATAACAATCGTTTGTCCTTATCTGTCACATTGACATTTACCTTTCACAGATAAGGACAAACGATTTCTAAGTTAGCAGAAGCCTATAGAACGTTTATGAATAAGGGGGTAAGTTTTTAAGTAATCCTAAAGTAAATACGTCTTTAATTTGAATATTTGACTGAACAACACAAACATTTTATAAAATTCCAAGCGCAGAAAAAACGAGTAAGATATATATCCCAATACCACGTCGATTCGGAGCCTCTAGGCCTCTAGTGTCTCGCTCGATTACTATAGAAAATTTTGCAGCGCCACTAGCGGAACGAAACGACAACAAATTATTCTCATACTATTCGACACTTCAACGCAATCTCATTGCGACAAAAAACTTAAACTGATATGTTTTGAAGCTGGTCAGTATTAACGTCCATTCTAACATCTATACCTTCAGCGGTTAAAAATACAGATCCAGTTATGTATTAATAACCCGAGCTTGTTAATCACGGAACTAGTGTTTAAGAGCTGTTTCTACGCTAGGCGAGCTGAGCCTATAGTGTAAGTTTTCGCATAATATATTTATATAAACGTCACGAACGCGTTCACGTACGATGCCTCAATTACTATGGAATAATTGGCAGCGCCACTTGCGGATCGAAACGGCAACAAATTGTTCTCATATTATTTGTCATTTTAACGGAAACGCGTTCGAGACGTATTTTGTGACCGAAAACTTACACTAAGCATCGCCATCGTGTTCATTTTGACAGTTCTTGTACGAATGTGACAGCTAGCTGATTCCGATGCCGATTGTCAGTCAGCCCATACATGAACTGTCAAAATGAACACGATGGTGATCTTGAGCGAGTTACGTAATAAGCCGTTCTAGGCGCGGCGTCAAGTGAAGTTCGAGGCTTGTAAGTCGGTCCACACTACAATTTACAAGCGGAAGTCTCTTTCTGACCCTATGTGTTAGATAGAGTCTTCCGCTTGTAAATTATATTTGTAACTTTATAAAATAGGGCCCAGTAGACAAACTGAAGGCTTAGGCTGAGCATCATTATACATTTTTTGAATACTCTATATAGAGCTTTATTTGCATCTAAATAACTAAAAGAATAGAAACAAATCTTACATTTTCAAGGTTCAAGTCAATACTTGACGGAACTTCGACAGTTGTCAATAATTGTGTTTCCTCTTTCTTCCTATAGCCGACCAATAATTTTCTTTACAACCCTATAATATTCAAAAATTAAACCATTATCACTACAAGTCAGAGTGGCATCCGGCCTAAATTACAATACAATACAATACAATACAAATACTCTTTATTGAACACCATAAATCAGTACAAAACAATACAGAAACAAAGAACAAAGTATACAATAGGCGATCTTATCGCTTAGTACCTAACGGTCTCTTCCATACAACCAATAAGTCAGAGAAATAAGTTGTGTTTGCTAAATTGTGTTTTTTTCTAACATAGCTGTAATAAAGAATGGTTAAACAATTTGGCCTACTGCATTTCCGAGCGCGAGTTGTCCATAGATAGATTCTAGGTTGCAAATATCCATTCTTCCATGCTGTAGGCTTATTGTCTAACTCGCTCGCAATCGCCATCGTCTTCATTTTGACAGTTCATGTATGGGCTGACAATTGGAATCGGAATCAGCTAGCTGTCACATTCATACAAGTACTGTCAAAATGAACACGATGGCGATTGCAAGCGAGTTAGACAATAGCCTCCCTGGTCTTGTTACCTTAAGGCCCATTTAGACACGTGCAAGAATTGCATGCAAGTTTCATTGCATTGCGGGTTGCCGAGGTAAACCGAATTCAACCGATCTGTCAAACTTCGCAATGTAACTATAATGGCATACAACCAACATTTTCTTATATTTTTAATGTTGACTTTTGACATGCCTAGTGTCATGATTAAAACTACTGAACTTTAGTCAAGAAATACGTGTTTACTTATTTAAACGAAAATAGATAGCGGACACAATCCTTGCATGTGCTAAATGGAGTTTAGGGTCTATCTACCCCGTAAAGGATAAAGACGTGATTTATGTATTGTACTCGTATTGTAAACATATCCAGCCTATTACTAAACTTTAGTTTAAGTTCCGCCTTTAGTCAAGTCCAACTCCAACTGTACATTTAAGTACAGATGCTCAATGTCAAAACAGCTGCTTATAAAACGAGCGCATGCAGAAAGATGCACGCTTAGAAATGTGCTATAACTAGCTATAGTAGCTATGGTGTGTACGCGCACCGCTGCGAGGTTTAGCGGGGTACCTAGGTCTGCATGCAAGGTCGCCCGGCGCCTCATTGGTCACTCGGCTAGCGGAATATGGACATGGCTACAATACTTAGACTAGTTTTAGCTAACCCAAGTGAACTGTCGCTATAAGAGTAACGTCATTATTACTCAAGCGTATACGTCCCTATAACTAAGTATACTTTTTAAGTACACGCTGTACTTACATACTGTATGTAACTCACTTCTTGACGCAAGGGCAATAAAAGATAGATAAGTAAAAAAGACAATTGAAATTACTACACTTTATAAAAAAGGGATACGTCAATAATTATTGATAGCTCAACCTTCGCGTGATTATCGATAGATGCTGGCAAAAAATTAACCAATGGTATTTTCGTCAATGACGTCACGACACACGTTTCATTTTAAGAAATAGTCTGATTGTGATTTACTCGTTAATTTACGTCGCCGAGTAACTTGGTCAGAATCCCTGTCAGGCATAACATACATTCATGTCGGGCAAACATAGATTACAAATAGGTACGCGAGTGTCCCATTTATCTCAAGTACCTAGGTATGCTACTATGCTTAGTGTAAGTTTTCGGTTATAAAATACACCTCGAATGCGTTTGTGTTAAAATGTGTAATAGGTACTACGAGAACATTTTGCCACCGTTTCAATCAGCAGAGATTTGTGTGAACGCGTTCGAGACGTATTTGTGTAAAAACTTACACTAGAGACTTCAGAGCCTCTAGTGTAAATTTTTGACACGAAAAACGTATCGAACGCGTTCACGCAAATCTCTGCTGATTGAAACGGTAGCAAAATGTTCTCATAGTATTTGACATTTTAACGCAAATGATATCGAGACGTATTTTGCTATCGAAAACTCACTAAGCATACTGTAAGATCCGTGGGCATGTCCACAATAGTCCCCACCGGGCCGACGGGGCCGCGTGTCACCGGAGCCTCCGCCATTTGCAAGGCGAGCCGCCCGCGGCGGGAAAATTCACTCCGGCGCCGATTTCGTGCGGCGACCGTCCGCCGAGCGAGATAGATATATTAAACGACAAATGGTTACAATAAGTTTTTTCATAAAACAGAAACATTAACTGATATCAAATGCGAATAATACCTAATTTTTGGCAGACGAGAAAGTGCGCCTTATTATGCCCCATGCTTTATGGCTAGAAACTTTACTTTTTGTTTGAATTTGTGAATTTGGCATAAAGATTTTATCTCGAAAAATCGCATAGTTTCCGAAGCGAAACGATTAGCGAAGGCTGCGTAGACGGAGTTGCAGGCAAAAGGCTAGTATAATTCTAATTTAATTAATTACTTGAACAAATTTTGAATCTGGATTTATATGGGGTCTCATGTGTAGACAATACATATTATATCAAACAAAATCGATCGTTATACAAGCGCCGAAGGTAAGAGGAAGTCGAATTGAGAATTTCCTACTTGTCTGAAGTATGTTAAAAATCGCGAACAATGTATATAGGGATAGCAGAAAAGATGGAGAATTGACACCAATTCACCGAGTTCCGAATCAAACTAAACTTGAGGCCTTGTATAGTCGATCAAGGATTTTCTTAACTGCCCTTATAATTAAAATCTCATTTGTTTAGCTTAATTAAACATTACTTTAATTTACAAGACAGTGTGACAGTCAACTTCGTTTTCTTTTGATGTGGGGATTTTCAGAAATGATGGTGAGATGAAACACGGAGAATTCTGGGAAAAGCTAGTTACAATTACAATATAAACGCTTTGAAGCTATGCAATTTAAGCCGGATCAGACGAATGATCTGACAGGCAATTCCATCGGGAGTAACTCGAATCTAGACTCAAGCTGAGCTAAAATCAGAAACATATTCGACCACTACTATCAGTGCAACTCAACTGCATTGAGAGACAAAAATAAAATGGCCAGCTACTTTGTTCATGTCCAAACTAGGGTTCACACCAGTTTACGGGTACTAACATAATTTATAGTTAAATACGTCATACAAAAATAGCTATCTTAAAATGAGCGTGCTTAAATCGCCGACGCCGTTCAGGCGGCATCTAAAAGCCGCATAACTAAATTGGTTTATACCAGGGCAACATAGCTACGGATGTCATTATAAATTCCCTTAATCACGCAATTTTTACCGCGCTTTATACTAGTCATAGCAGGGACCCGTATTATAAGCAAGCCATCGCGGTACAGCCTTGATGCAGCCACCAGGCTAAGATGAACCGTATACACCCCCGCAAACGAGCTGTTTCACAGTTCTTATCACAGTAGCTCTCTGTTAGACGAATGGTGATAACATCTGAAAAGGAATAAAGTTTAAAAAAATTACCTTTGGAAGCACATGTTGGAGAAGAGCGCCGGCTTTTCTTTTGGCAGCCATCTTGATTTTTGGTAACTTGCACAGCACTTGTCTTGTCTTTGGTTATAGGTTAGGATTTCTGTCGCTTTAGTTCTTTGACCACATCTCAGTTAGGCGGATGCAATAACTACAAAATAATGATAATTGCATTGCGACGGTTCTTAATTTAAATGCTGGACTCGAACACATTCAAATCATTATGGAAAATCGTATCAAATATACTATTAAATAAAAATGACATGTCTGTGTCGAGCAAATAAATACTTTACTGATATGAGAAAAGTTGCAATCGTCAATCTTACTAAAGTCCCTTTAGACGAGTTTTTTAAACCAAAACTCTACCAGGAATGCAGAATGCAAAAGGCAAGGGGAGCACAACCAACGTCGAGTTGCGTAAGGTCAGCCCCGTGCGTTTGAAACGTGCATCACATTTTCGAAAAGTGGCTACTTTTTGTCGAGGGTGCAATGCCCAGTAGCTTGCTGCTCCCCTATTTGCACGATACTTTTCAATGGACTCGTGTATTGTTTGCGTTCCGTACTACGCATAGCTTTTTTCTATCTTTGTATTGTACGGAGAGTAGAAACAGGGCGATATTTGAAAAGCATTGGTGCCCTAAAGACTTTCTTTGTTATGGATGCCTACAAGTTATACCAGTTTCATTTTCTATGTGAAGTTTACAAGAATGTGTGAACATTCTTGACCTATTTACCTATTGAAATCTTATCTGAGGCCTAGACTGAGGGATTGCATAGCGTGAATGTGATAATAGTTCTATTATTCGCGTTTTCGGACAAAATATTATCCCATGTGTAACATAATTATTATTAAACAAGTTTGAAGAGGAATTGATATCATTTTTATTCTACTGAATAATAACATTAATAATTAACAAAATCCAAATTCTTGCTGGTTTGAATATCTTGTTATTGTAGAGTTTCTAATCAAAAATCTAAATAAAAGCAAATATTTAGAAGTTCCATAATACGACATTGTTTTTTCTAGTTGAAAACTAATGCCAGCATAATACAGGCTGTTCAGCAATTATTGGATAAAATTTTAGTAAGTACCTAGACTCTACGAGTAGAGCGCATTTTGCCGCGATTTGACGAGTACAAGAAAGTTGTTGGCTGCCTTCGTGTAAAAAAGTTTTAATAAAAAACCCGGCCTAGTGCGTAGTGCGTGTCATATTATGATAGTTTCTTATAAGAGTTGAATGAAATGAAAAATAACCTTTAATTCTTTTCTGTATTAGGAAAACGCGCATCAGCTACACGTTAGTCGGTCAGTGCACCGCTCGCAGCTATTTTCTTTTTAGCGATAACGACAAGGCCACAATAATGGCTTTCGGCACGGTGGCCGGTGGCTGTTTTTATAACTGGCCAGTTGTAGCTATCAAGCTTCGGCTGTGTTAAATGCGTGCACCTATACATTTTATGGGATCCTGGTTATTCGATGACATGTTTTTTGATTTACTGACTAAAAATATTGAGATGTCTCAATTAAAAATATCTACTGCAAAAATAGCAATACGATTGTAGAGCTAAATTAAGTAAAACAAAGGAATAGTCATCAATGATCAATTACCGGTATGTCAAAGAATTAAATACGAATATAATACACAAATACTGGTTAGTATACGTAATGAAGGTAATTGAATAAATACCTAGTAAGTAGTTATTCGTCGTCGGTCCTTACTGAATTTTAATTCACAGGATGTTGCCAATAGTGAATTTGAACAAATGAAACGTTCTTGCAAGGCAATTTTTGTTGCAGAATTCTTGTAATTATTTTACTTTATCAGCATTTTCTGTAATCCTGGTAATCCTTATTACGTCCCGTCGGCAAGTTACGCTGACCGCCCGTTTTATGTCTCACCTCCTCAATGAGGGGGTCTCATTATCCGGTAACGACCCCTCGGCTAGAACCCTCGAGGTCCGTTTTTATTTTTACGATTGACACGTGGAACATAGATTCGATCCCCATTTTTTCTCCCTCACGCGACAATTCCATCATAGAAATATAACTAAACAATCCGTTTTCTTGTTAGAGTCCCCAACAGAAAGTAGGTCATGCAAATCGCAATAAAAGTACAATTTAAAATTAAAACTCGTTACTAGAGCAACAGGCGTTAGGCAGCGTTGTTATCAGCGAACTAAGGACCGTGAACGATGTGATTAGTTCGACGCGCGCCTGCACTCCAAAATTACTTTCAAACTTCGCTGCGTTCGATACAGTAAAACTTCTGCAAAAACTGCATACCTAGTAGCTACAGCTAAACCAACTTCATATTATGGCGTGATTACGCTGTCATTCCATACAAACACGAATTGGTAATCGAGACAAAATAGACAGCATTATCTTAGACTCGCCTTGAATGTCCATAACAGTTTTCAAGAGGCTATAGATATCCTGTTTTAAAACGGCACCGAGCGAGACCTTCAATTAAAACGCAAAAGGAAAATCAAATGCGAAAAGTAGGAAAACATTTAAGATATTTTAAAACAAGTTACACAAGCGGCTTGTAGACAGGCTAATAAATTCAATATAACAATGCCTTGTCTTTTCTGCTGGCATGACAAAGGAAACGCGACACGACAACTGCATAGATGGGCTAATTGCAATTTTTTTCACAGTCACCACGTACTAATGCCAAGGCCCACTTACTCATCGCAAGCTCCTATGTCCATTCCTGACTTATGCAAACCTGTACTCGAGCAAAAACTAGAATGTCAAGACGATAAAACTTGAAACTTCGCGCGCGTTGTGACTGATTGCAACTTTTTTCAGTCGCTATGCAACGGAACAGCTTCGTGACGAACCTTATGAGTTCACGAAAGTGTTAGGATGTTGTGATTATTTCGGTGTAAGGTAATCGTATTCGCGAGCAAGTTCGTAGGACGGGCGACGCGCGTGTGTGCCGCGCGGTATCTGAACGGGTACTGGCGGCGCGTTGGGTTCGGGTCGGAGCGTTCGGCCGGCGAGTCCGGCCGCCCCCATCGCCCCCTGCCCCATACCGAAATGCATCAATGACACTTGAAACACACGCACATTCTGAACGCCCAATGTGAGCACAATCGATTGGGAAAAAAGTGTATCGCTTGCAGATAATCAACCTACCTACCCATCGCAACTAGTCAGGTGTTATGAAATGAACTAAGTACCTAACGTGAGTCGTTTACTTGACTAGGCAGGTGAAAAATGCAATGCATCACAATTAAGCAGGTTAACGCACCCTATTACGACATAAAAAACTAGCTTACTCAGAACATGCTATATTTCGATGAATGTTAAATTTAGGTACTAACCTACCACCTAAAAAAAAAACTCTTACATGTTTGGCCTGGTACCTACTATATGACAGATATTTATGACACTGTCTCTATCTATTTGTACAAGAAAATAGAGACGATATAATAAAATAGATGATATCTAGCAGGAAACATGATGAAACAAGGGTTTAATTTGCAAAGTACAAAAATAAGATTCGTCTTATCCGGCTAGTTTAGGATTACTTTCAGTTTATCACTACGCTTCTATCGGTGAAACTCAAGTTAAATCACCAAAACACCAAACTAGTAATACAAACGTGACATAAAATACCCCAGAATCCCCAGATTCAGAGATCAATCAAGCATATTATATATAACACACACACACACGCGCATAGATATCAACTCAATATAGATATCAACGCTCATGTACCAGGGATACATACTTATAAAGAGGCATAATCATGTAATTACAGAGGCACACACGTCAAACAGGCTACGGTGGGATAATTCAGCACACAAGCAACTATACATGTACATGTATAGTCGCAAATCTGCACAAAGCTGTTATTACGTAGGTTTAATTTTAATTCTGTGAAGCCAATTTGTATACAATGCAATGCTAAATTTACAAAACTAATTTGGGTATATATTATTCAGTCCCACTGCTGGGTATACGGCATAAACCTTCTTTTAAACTGGTGCCAAGTCCCAATAGTCTCTTGTGAGGGTACAAGATAACACAAGGACTTTTCATTGTACAGTACGAACGCCAAATTAACTGACCACTAACTGCAGTGCATTTATTTAATACAAGAGGGGTAGATCCAACGAAATTTTCGGATAATGAGAGTCTTAAAAGAACGCGTATTGTTAGCGTGTTGTGGAGTGGACAAAAAAAGGATTTATTTATGTTTTCTTTTGTTTCATTTTCATACTATGAATTTTATTTTAACTTGAGTAAAGCAAAAATTATTCCCAACATGATTAAATCCATCTCGATCGATTTTCACTTATCCTTGACTAATATTATAAATGCGAAAGTGAGTTTGTTTGTTTGTTCCGCTTTCACGCCTTAACTACTGAACCGATCGCGATGTAATTTAGCATACATCATATTAGAAGTCCAGAATAAATTATAGGATACTTTTAATCTCAAAAAGTTGTAACGTATTCTCGCTGGTATAGCATAAGTGCCAAAAATATTTAAAATTACATGCAAGAACGACAGAAAACACAGCACACCTCTTAAAAACTGCACCCCATTCGCGTCGCGTTGCAACACTTGCAACTGTGTTGTAATAGACTTTGGGTTCATATTTGATTGACACACTGCCACATTCACTGACAGAGCCCGTGAAATTCGTTGCATCATTGTAGACGGAGGCTCTATTTTTGAAAGCACATACGTCATAATGCCACTCGAAAGTGGTGAAAAAAGTTTTTTGTACGACACCAAAAATAATATTTATTTAGCTTATAAATAGTCTTACACCCTGTATATAATCGTACGTTATTAAAAAATACTTCCATAGCAAATCACACCCTCTAAGATATGCGAGATGCTTTTGCTGCTCACTAACAAAAATTTAAAAAAGAGTTTACAGAAAGACTGCGAAAAACTGTTATGGAACCCAAAAAAAAACCGCGATAGACCAGGAAATCAGGATAGCCTTATGTTGCATTTCAAGTGTCTACCAGGAGAGCATAACCCACGTAGAGTTCTTCGGTGCATTGCCTGCGTACCCTCGCAAGACAGCATCCTGTATGTTTGCTGTTGCGGCACAAATACAGCGTGTCCATAATATACATGCATACAGTAATATTGTGCAATGTTGTAGACATAGCTTAGCTTTGGGCTATAAATGAGAACACTAAGTTAAAATAAAGAAGGAGAAAAATATCTCGAAGAAAAACTTATATCCAAATATATTCAAAAATTAATGTCTCTATTCAAATTATTATTATTATTAAAATTATTATTGTATTTATTAAAATTATAAGATTGAGTTTTTGTTAAAAAAAAAACAAGTTTTTTACTGTACTGTATGTACTGTGATTTTCATTAATCTTACAAATCTGTAACATTGATGTCAATTTTACCACTAACAAATTTGACTTGCAAGACTTGAACAAAAAACTTACATTCAAGTTAAAAAAAAGCTTGTAAAAAACAAATCAACTCTAGAAAGATTGGAACAACGAAAGGATACTTAGGTACGTTGCCAATTAAACACCGATCAGCGTTTTACGTTTAAGTCTTACTCAGTCATTGACAGACTGACAAATCATTTGTTACAAAATTAAATACGGAAGAAACAAACAACTTCATTTTTCTAAAATGAAACACCATAGATTTTTATTAAACCAAGAAATTTAATTCTAAACATTTATGCTATTGAAACAATTAATGACTATCTCGTAAAATGTTTTTTGCCCATTGAAATTTACTTCAACAAAGTAATGACTTGATTCAATAAATTAAATTGACATTTCACAAAAATACCAAAGACGACGTTACTATCTGCAACACGAACACCGTATTATATATACATACACTTATAATTACTACTGATCAGCTGTATACAAGACACCCCAATCTATTCTACATATAACGTACACCCTTATTATCTCGCAATAAAGGCCGCATTACCCTGGCAACACTCGAAACTTGGTAGCATGTACGTATATTGTAAATTCAATTAGGTAACTTATATATAGATATTATGTATTAGACTTAACCATGAATCATGTCGGATCTAAGACCCATCTAGATTTATGTCCAAGGTCCTATCCTAACTCGTAATGATAAGTATCTATATGTATATAGCTTCAATCCATGCTAAGCACATTATCCTACTATTATAAATGTGAAAGTTTGTGACGATGTAAGTGAGTGAGTGTGTATGTTTGTACCTTCTTCACGCTAAAACAACTGGACGGATTTGGATAAAATTTGGATCGAAGATAGCTAGATTAAAACATAAGCTACTTTTTATCCTGGAAAATTTCATAGTTCCCGCGGGATAGCGCTAAAACCTGTGAAAGGTAGCGGCCTAGTCGCAACGAAAATAATTATCAGACAGACAGACAGAAACTTACACATTAAATATTAGTTACATAGACATTTAAAAGCAAAATAAATCTAACTTTAACTGCGTCGATTTGTATTACAATTCTGCATATTTTTAAAGGTCCTCTACGGCGTAGAGGCTCGTAGCCCGTAGCATTTTCCCCGAAATGTTCGTAGCTTGTAGACATTGCATAGATGTAGCGATCTCAATCATTTAGCTTTTAAATTCGAAATATTATAAACGGGATGTGAACCGCGATTACCTTTATTGAGCTCCCGATATTTCGATACAGTTGCATGTATATCGGGAGCTCAATAAAGGTAATCGCGGTTCACATCCCGTTTATAATATTTCGAATGAACTTAACCGTGAATCATTAAAAACTCTTAGCTTTTAAATTACGATTTTCTTGACTTGCCACTCGAATACTAAAGACAAGTACAGTCAAGGGCATAAATATATATACATTCCCAAGGCGTCAAATACAACTGTACAGTTGATTAGCCAGAAATATCTGTACAGTAATCCGGTTAATTATTATGTGATCATTTAATTAGTCAAAAAGATCTAGACATTTACATGGCCATAAATAAATGTACAATGTCAGTCAAATATATGTAGGCAAATTAGGAGGCCATAAATATCTATACACGCAACTCTCACATACATAAGAACAAAACCCGACAATATCTATACAGTAAAGGGCAATAATATCTACACATATCTAACAGTCAAATATATCTATACAACAAACAAACAAGTTTTCTAATTTTGAATTATGACAATCACCGAAAAGAGTACCGTTCTGTCATGATCTCTTTGTCCTTTTCGTTTTGATCGTGACGTCATTGACGTGTCATTTGTTTTACCTTTCAGCCTATTATTTTAGATTCTGTTCCACAGCTATATATCTACCATACAAGATTTTCATGTGGCTTTTCTCGTAAATATTACGTTACCGTTTGTCCGATGCTGAATTTTGTTTGTAACATATTAATAGCTACTAGAGGTAGTTTATGATAATAAAGTTCTTTCGATTTCGCTAATTTATCTAATTTCGTAAAATCACACACGTGGTTAAAAATAATACTTAGATTTTTATTGAATAACTAGCTTCTGCCCGCGACATCGTCTGCGTAGAATAGGCAATTAGTTAACAATTTATTTATTCTGTCACGTGAACCTATGTGACAATAGGGAATATTCATAAAAAACAAAACTCTATTTAATATTTTTTTCTTGAATCTTTATTAATCGATTATCGTAAGATTATAATTAAAATATATTTTTTTTATTTAGTTATGAATTAAACCCATAATTTTTTTTATAAAAAGTGAAAAATATGGTTGGGAAATTCAAACTTACGAAACGCGTCATCATTGGTCAAAACGAAGTGTGACGTCAGATGTCACAAATTGGATTTATCGGCGTTGATATTCGTACTGTTTGTGAGAAAATTGGTTTAAAAACTGTATTCCTGAGGTGATTTCTAGTGAATCTATATTTGATGTATCTTACTTTACCTGAAATTTATTTCAGATGATTAATCATCATCATCATCAATCATCAAAATTTCGTAAAATCTCAATATGAATATGAAAGGTTTTAAAGAAAGTTTTACCGAACTTTTATAAACTAGCTTAGGTTAGTTTTAAACTGAATTTTCTACTGTTTAAAATCTGTGATCTGATTCTGTTTAGCAATTAAAACTGGACATGTGTACGTAGGAATGAAGAAGTAAACTAGCCGCCCGGCCTGGCATCGCACGAGTAGATATAGGTATTTAACAAAGTATATGTATCAAAAACTATATTTTTGTGTCGGGGCATTTTAATAAAAAAAAAATACTAAAAAAAGTGGCCAAGTACGAGTTTGACTCGCGCACCGAGGATTCCTTACAAATTCGGCTAGCTAATATGATATCCATTTTTAGCAGAGACCTGGTTCTAAGCAAAATGTACGCAGCGTGAGGTCATTTTATACTGGTTATTTATATAGAGTGACATTATAAATTTAGATTTTGAAAAAGTAGTTATTGTGACATAACTGTAATAGTTAAACATATAGTATAGCAGACTTTTTTGTAGACAATGATGTCTCCTATAAAACTGTAGTACATCACTTTGCTATATTGTCAACAGTTTCTGCAGCCGTACGCAATATAAGGATTATTTTGGATTTTTTTCACACCTTGGGTGACATTATCGAAGTTTTCATACGGATCCCTAACTTTTTGAAAATATTCTATAGCCTATGTTACTCAGGGATAATATAGCATTCTAATGGTGAAAGAATTATTAAAATAAGTCCAGTAGTTTTTGAGTGAATCTATAACAAACATACAAAAATACTCATTTTTCCTTAATAATATTAGCGTAGACAAACACGGGATATGACAAATAACATCAACAGCGCGCGCTCAAGTGCGGCGTTTTGAACGGCGCAAATTTATGCGATGTTTTAAATTTCACTTTAAAAAATAATTTGAATATTTTCAAGCCTGTTTATATTTTTTTCTGTGTTATAGAGATGCAATTGATCATTATAAGTAATAAAAAATACATGAATATTCCCTATTAAACCAATATTCAACTATAAAGTAAAATTTTCAACGTAAGTTAGTAATGTATCGTGTTATACATACTTAATGAAGATTATTGTCAGCTGGTTGTGTGTAGGGTGACAAAGCTTTTTTTGTCAAAAAAGCGTCAAGCGTGAGTCGGATTTAAGTGTTGGAATGTCTAATTCCTGTATGTACTATTGCCCGCGGATTGCCCTTGACTGTATAGATATTTTTGGCTCGGGTTTTGTTCTCATGTAAGTGAGAGTTGCGTGTATAGATATGTTTGACTTGGGTTTTGTTCTTATATAAATGAGAGTTGCGTGTATAGATATGTTTGACTTGGGTTTTGTTCTTATATAAATGAGAGTTGCCTGTATAGATATGTTTGGCTTGGGTTTTGTTCTCATATAAATGAGAGTTGCGTGTATAGATATATCTGGCCTCCTAATTTGCCTACATATATTTGACTGACATTGTACATTTATTTATGGCCATGTAAATGTTTAGATCTTTTTGACTAATTAAATGATTACATAATAATTGACCGGATTACTGTACAGATATTTCTGGCTAATCAACTGTACAGTTGTATTTGACGCATTGGGAATGTATATATATTTATGCCCTTGACTGTACCTAGGTACCTTTTTTCTGTTTTGATTGTTAAATGTGGTGTTCAATAAAGAGTTATTGTATTGTATTGTATTGTACCTAAAAAAAAAGAAGCCGTGGTAGCCTAGTGGTTTGACCTGTGGCCTCTCAAGCAGAGCGTCGTGGGTTCAAATCCCGGGCTCGCACCTCTGAGTTTTTCGGAATTTATGTGCGAAAATTACATTTGTAATTTGCCATGAGCTTTTCGGTGAAGGAAAACATCGTGAGGAAACCTGCACACATCTGCGAAGAAATTCAATGGTGTGTGTTAAGTTCCCAATCCGCACTGGGCGCGCGTGGGAACTATAGCCCAAACCCTCCAATACAAGGAGGAGGCCTATGCCACGAGGCACGCCGAATTACGCGACAAGTTAATAAATAAACGACAACAACAACAACAACAACAACAACATGTACTTACTGAAATTGTAGCGAATTCGGAATAAAAAGGATTATAAAAAAAAAAAAAAATTGTATTGTACCTAATGTAATCTATTTAGCACTTGTTTTCGATAGTTTTTAGGTAATATTAGTACGTAACATTCGCCCAAGATTTCGCTCTATAACATAGTCATGGTACAGTCAAGGGCATAAATATATATACATTCCCAATGCGTCAAATACAACTGTACAGTTGATTAGCCAGAAATATCTGTACAGTAATCCGGTCAATTATTATGTAATCATTTAATTAGTCAAAAAGATCTAAACATTTACATGGCCATAAATAAATGTACAATGTCAGTCAAATATATGTAGGCAAATTAGGAGGCCAGATATATCTATACACGCAACTCTCATTTATATGAGAACAAAACCCAAGCCAAACATATCTATACAGGCAACTCTCATTTATATAAGAACAAAACCCAAGTCAAACATATCTATACACGCAACTCTCATTTATATAAGAACAAAACCCAAGTCAAACATATCTATACACGCAACTCTCACTTACATGAGAACAAAACCCGAGCCAAAAATATCTATACAGTCAAGGGCAATCCGCGGGCAATAGTACATACAGGAATTAGACATTCCAACACTTAAATCCGACTCACGCTTGACGCTTTTTTGACAAAAAAAGCTTTGTCACCCTACACACAACCAGCTGACAATAATCTTCATTAAGTATGTATAACACGATACATTACTAACTTACGTTGAAAATTTTACTTTATAGTTGAATATTGGTTTAATAGGGAATATTCATGTATTTTTTATTACTTATAATGATCAATTGCATCTCTATAACACAGAAAAAAATATAAACAGGCTTGAAAATATTCAAATTATTTTTTAAAGTGAAATTTAAAACATCGCATAAATTTGCGCCGTTCAAAACGCCGCACTTGAGCGCGCGCTGTTGATGTTATTTGTCATATCCCGTGTTTGTCTACGCTAATATTATTAAGGAAAAATGAGTATTTTTGTATGTTTGTTATAGATTCACTCAAAAACTACTGGACTTATTTTAATAATTCTTTCACCATTAGAATGCTATATTATCCCTGAGTAACATAGGCTATAGAATATTTTCAAAAAGTTAGGGATCCGTATGAAAACTTCGATAATGTCACCCAAGGTGTGAAAAAAATCCAAAATAATCCTTATATTGCGTACGGCTGCAGAAACTGTTGACAATATAGCAAAGTGATGTACTACAGTTTTATAGGAGACATCATTGTCTACAAAAAAGTCTGCTATACTATATGTTTAACTATTACAGTTATGTCACAATAACTACTTTTTCAAAATCTAAATTTATAATGTCACTCTATATAAATAACCAGTATAAAATGACCTCACGCTGCGTACATTTTGCTTAGAACCAGGTCTCTGCTAAAAATGGATATCATATTAGCTAGCCGAATTTGTAAGGAATCCTCGGTGCGCGAGTCAAACTCGTACTTGGCCACTTTTTTTAGTATTTTTTTTTTATTAAAATGCCCCGACACAAAAATATAGTTTTTGATACATATACTTTGTTAAATACCTATATCTACTCGTGCGATGCCAGGCCGGGCGGCTAGTTTACTTCTTCATTCCTACGTACACATGTCCAGTTTTAATTGCTAAACAGAATCAGATCACAGATTTTAAACAGTAGAAAATTCAGTTTAAAACTAACCTAAGCTAGTTTATAAAAGTTCGGTAAAACTTTCTTTAAAACCTTTCATATTCATATTGAGATTTTACGAAATTTTGATGATTGATGATGATGATGATTAATCATCTGAAATAAATTTCAGGTAAAGTAAGATACATCAAATATAGATTCACTAGAAATCACCTCAGGAATACAGTTTTTAAACCAATTTTCTCACAAACAGTACGAATATCAACGCCGATAAATCCAATTTGTGACATCTGACGTCACACTTCGTTTTGACCAATGATGACGCGTTTCGTAAGTTTGAATTTCCCAACCATATTTTTCACTTTTTATAAAAAAAAATATGGGTTTAATTCATAACTAAATAAAAAAAATATCTTTTAATTATAATCTTACGATAATCGATTAATAAAGATTCAAGAAAAAAATATTAAATAGAGTTTTGTTTTTTATGAATATTCCCTATTGTCACATAGGTTCACGTGACAGAATAAATAAATTGTTAACTAATTGCCTATTCTACGCAGACGATGTCGCGGGCAGAAGCTAGTTATTCAATAAAAATCTAAGTATTATTTTTAACCACGTGTGTGATTTTACGAAATTAGATAAATTAGCGAAATCGAAAGAACTTTATTATCATAAACTACCTCTAGTAGCTATTAATATGTTACAAACAAAATTCAGCATCGGACAAACGGTAACGTAATATTTACGAGAAAAGCCACATGAAAATCTTGTATGGTAGATATATAGCTGTGGAACAGAATCTAAAATAATAGGCTGAAAGGTAAAACAAATGACACGTCAATGACGTCACGATCAAAACGAAAAGGACAAAGAGATCATGACAGAACGGTACTCTTTTCGGTGATTGTCATAATTCATAATTAGACGCCATCGCAGCTTTTGTTAAGCATGTACATACAGGTCTCGAGGGAAAACAAAAGTGTATAGGTGTCTTTTGTGATCTATCAAAGGCATTTGATATGGTAGACCACAACATTTTATTGAAAAAGTTGTCATTTTACGGCGTTAAAAACATTCATCTTCAGTTAATTCAGTCGTACCTAAGAGAAAGGGATCAGACTGTTCAAGTAAGTGATGAAAGATCAGATAGTGTTAAGATAACAAAAGGCGTGCCACAAGGCTCTATATTAGGACCTTTACTATTCATAATCTATATAAATGACCTATCGAGTTTTATTCCTGATTGTCTTAAGTGTAAAATTGTCAAATACGCTGATGACACGTCGTTTTTGGTATACGAAAACAAACTAGATGATACAATAATTAACGTTAAGTCGATTCTTGACCAAATCAAAATATGGTTCAAGGCTAATAGACTTCAATTAAATGCGGATAAAACAGTACTAATGCATTATAGTTTAATGCCGTCACAAAAAGAATTAGAATTAAAATACCATAACAGTCAGCTGCTAGGTTCAAATGTTACGAAATTTTTGGGAATAACAATAGACAGTGCGTTGAAGTGGGATCACCATATCGACTTGTTGTGTAAAAAGTTAAGCAAAGCGGCTTTTGCGGTCAAAAAAATTAGAGAGCTCTGCGGAACGTCGTCGGGTAAAACGGTTTACTTTGCCTATTTTCATTCGGTGATGTCCTATGGTGCCTTGATCTGGGGACACGCGGCGACTACCATCAGAGTGTTTAAACTGCAAAAAAGGGCGCTTAGAAATATATACAGGTTACCAATGCGACAATCCTGCCGAAACTTATTTAAGGAAGCCAACATAATGACATTTTACTCGCTCTTTGTCTTTAGGAACTTGTTGTTCGCTAGAAAGCACTTAAACAGTACTTCAAAGAGAGGCGATGGTCATAACTATCCCATCAGGAGTAAAGATAAGTTGTGTCTGCCACGGGTACGATTAGCGAAAACTAAGAAGAGTTTCATCTACCAAAGTCTAAAAATGTATAACCATCTGCCAATTTCAGTTACCTCGTTAAATGATATAAAATTTAAAAAGTTCATTAAAGTAAAACTGACTCAAGAGGCCCTGTATAGCATTAAAGATTATTTTGACATTGTATTCGAATCTGATGAAATCCATGCCAATTAATTTGTGATCCCTTTGATTATTATATTATTATTATTTTGACAATTTAATTATTTTAATTTGGTTATTATGTTTTGATTCAAATATGTTTTCATCATTGTTATTTCTTTTTTTCTTTTTTTTCCACTTGTGTTTATTTTAAGACTTGTTCTAGTGCATATATATATTTTTTTTTTTTTTTTTTTTTATTTAATACAAAAAAATATATTACATTTTAAAAGCTTTAACAGCGGGCGAAAACTCAGCAGAGTTTATCTGCCGCTGCTGGTTACTCAAGTTGGTTACTTAAACTAAACAGACAGGCTATTGTTGCGCTGCTTTACACTTTTGGTAAAATGCTTTGACAATTTTCTTACATCTATTGGGGTTGGCACACACTTCATTATGAGTATCCGATGGTAACTCATTGAGAATACTTGGTAACATATACTGCCATGTGCGTTTACCATATACATTGGAACATTTTGGTAGAACATATTTCGGCAAGTAATCTAATTGACGGAGATTTTGAGCTCTAACAGATTTATTTAAACTATGCAACTTTTCTATTTCGTAATTAAGTACTTCCTTTTTAATGAGGTTTTGAACACATGCTACGTTACAGTATTCAAAGAGTCTCGCCTCATCACCGCGCATCTTATTCTTGGCAGAACTGGGTATAATTGCCTTTAGTAGGCTTACCTGCAATCTATAGATTTTATCTATATAAGTTTTGAATGTTCTGCCGTAACTTCCTAGACTATACTCAATAACTGATTGCGCAAGTGACAAGTACAAGACCCTCAAAATACTGTACGGCAGTTTAAATTTAAGCAAGGACATTTTGGATAAAACGGATCTTAGTTTATTACAGACATGATTTATATGGGGTCCCCAGTTGAAGTTGTTATCTATTACCAAACCAAGGTATGTATGCTCTGAAACTATCTCCAGTCTCTCACAGTTACAATTACAACCAACAGCTGTACCACTATAGTTGTGTAAACATTGGTGATTATGAGCTATAATGGTAGGGTTGATAATCGGTTTTAAGTGAGTGGAGTGTATATGCATGAGTTTCGTTTTGGAATAGTTTATTATTAATCCAACGTCATGGGCCCATTTACAAAGGAGATCAAAGTTCATTTGTAGTATGCTTTCCGCTTTACTCAAGTCACTATCAGCTATTACCAGGCAAGTGTCGTCCGCAAATTGATATACAGAACACTGCTCAAATATGTTATTCATGTCATTGACATAAATCAGGTACTCGATGGGTCCAAAATTCGAACCTTGAGCCGTTCCTTCATCAGTTGGGATCTCATCACTAAACACATTGCCTATCTTTACGGTGGTGGAGCGATTTGAATGGTAGTTTCTGCAGAGATTCAATAATGGGCCCTGTACGCCATTCTGACCGAGCTTTGAAAATAAAACATTATATTTCAACGTATCAAATGCCTTAGTAAAATCGATAAAAACGGCCAGCACATGTTTTCTGGCGTTCAGGTGTCCATTGATCTCATTTGAAAAATTGCAAAGAAGTTGTGACGTATTTTTTTTGCTTTGGAAGCCATATTGTTTGTTATGAATAATGTTATGTCTCGATAGGTATTTGTTAATTTCATTGCCAAAGTATTTTTCTATTATTTTATCGATACAGGATAATATTGTGATGGGCCTATAATTATTTACATCACTTCGACTTCCCTTTTTAAAGATTGGTCTTATAGTGCCTATTTTCAACTTATCTGGATAAAGAGATTTCTCAATACATAAGTTTATTAAATGTGTTAAAACAGGAGTGATTTGTGAGCTAATATGTTTGATATCGGAGGCGCGGATGCCGTCAATTCCAGGACTTTTTTTATCATTTAAGTGCTTAATTATAGCGTAAATCACTTCTTCACGAGCTCTGCTTAATCTCATACATACCTCCGGTTTTCTAGTGTAGGAAGGGTCAGTTAACAATGGAATATTACAAAATTTACTTATTTGTTTTACGTTATCCCTAAAACCCTTAGCAAACTTATTAGCTATGTCTTCACAATTCATTTTATTGAAAGTTTTGATGATGATATCATCTATAGATTGGGTTAATTTTCCACACAAACCATTTATAATTTGCCAAACTTTTCTAGAGTCTCTGAAGTTATTGTTTACCTCATTTCTTATTTTATTATTTTTTAAACTATTTATATAAGAATTCGTTTTGTTTCTAAATTTATTATACACAATCCTTTTTTCTGCATTACCTTGATCCTTTAACCAAATTTTGAATAATTCATCCCTCTTTTTACACATTGAGAGAACCCTATTATTCGCCCAATTACATGATTTTCGTTTCCCCGTACTGACCTTTGTTTTGTATTGACATGCATTGTAAACGTCACTAAACTTTTTTAACATAGAATCAAGTACATCTGTAGGGTTGTCGTAACACAAACATTGGTTCCAATCAGTAGCAGTCAGTTCACTTCGAACCTTATTATTGTCTAATTTAAAGATGTATTTATAATGATTGCTTGGATACTTGCTGTCGACTACCGCAAAACTGGTTATGAAGTGATCGGCCAGCGCGTTGTTTATCACGGCTGATTTTAGTAGCCGGTCACTGTTGTTAGGTGCGCTTGCACTACGGATAAAAATATGGTCGATGCACGATCGCGATATTAAACCATCTCTTAGTGCTATTCGAGTGTACTGACTGATACCTTTTTCCAGACCGTTTTCACTGAGCATTTGTAAATAATTTGAAACAATATTATTCGACTCGATTATATTTATGTTAATGTCACCCAACAGTACGAGGTTATTTCTTAAGCTAGTTTTTGACAACATTTGGTGGATTTCGCTTACAAATGAGCTTTTATTAAGGTTAGGCGGTCTATAGACTGCACACAACTGGATTTTATAATTAAAACTAGTTTCGACCATCCCTAAAATACTTTCAAAGTTGACTGATGGATTCATATGCCTGGTAAATTTTATACTTTTGTGGATGTAAAGGATAATGCCTCCTCCTTTTCTGTGATTCCGCAGCTCTGAATGCATCTCATAGCCCTCCAGCTCAAACATTTTCTCGCAGTCGAGTGGAATATTGGCTTCAGTAACAGCAATAATATTGATCAGTCTTGTGCTATTTCTTACAATGTACTCCAATTGGGCAAAGTTCTTTATAAGTGATCTGATATTAACATGAAGCGCAATGAGTGCATTACATTTTTTCGGTATGTTGTCTGTAAATTCATTCCAGGTGTCAAAATTATCTTCAGTGATATACGAAGAGATACCCTCCATTCGTTATTATGAAAAAAGTAAATTTTATTTCCAAGCTTAAGCAATAGTCTTTAAATTACCCCGCAAATTCCGCAATAAGTCTTTCTATATCATCGGTGGTTCTTACATGGTGTATTTTTTCACGGTCTGCCTTTCGTGCTAGCACCGCACCGTCACTACACCATACATATTTGCATAATTCGGTCTTCTTAAGACTTGTTTTCGCTTTCCATAATAAGTTCGCAGTATAAGGTGTAAGTGACTCGCGCACATAAATTTTTGAGTCTTCATTCATACCTAGGTCCTTGCCGCACGTCAGGTTTGCATCTTTTGCGGCGGCGAGCCAGTAGGCACGGCGGCCTTCGTTCAGCGAGATAACGATCGGAGACTTACGTTTGCTTGTAGTACTTTTGATTTTTTTGCGGTATACTTTTATTATATCATTGGCATTTTGGTTAATTTTTTCACTCAGTGTTTTAGCTATGGCCTCCACGTCCTCGCCTTCGCATTCGCTAATACCATCAATTTCAATGTAGTTTTTTAATAAGTTTTGCTCGATGACGTTGATTTTTTGTTCGAGTACCTCATTGCGCAAAAGCAAATTTCTACAAGTATTCCTTAGCTCGATATTATGGTTCTCATACTCCTTTACTTTGATCTCATATTCGTCGATTTTGTCTGAATAGAATTGGAGCACAGATTGCAGCTCAGATTGTAACTCAGAGCGCACTACATCACGCACTTCCTTTCTGATCTCAGACCGGAGCTCCCGTAGCATGTTGTTAGTAATTCGGTCTTGTGATTGGGGTTCGGTATCTGTGTCCACATCTTCTTCTACGTCAGGCATAATGAAAGAGAGCCGCTTCGCCTTCGCATTCACATTTCCCTGGCAACTACGACACTTCCACTCCGCAGCCTCAGTATTATACAGCGCACCGAGTTGTTCGGCGGATAAATTTGCACAGGTCCCGTGAATCCACTTTGAGCACTTGACACATTGGAGCCCTGGGCTCTTTTTATTTATTATTTTATTGCACTTTGAGACAGCACATTTCACCATTATTGTTGTTTATTTTTTTCTTTTTTGAAAAGCGGGTAGATAACGCAGCAACAGCGACGTTGGTATAGATTACAAGCGAGCGAGTAACTGATTATGTATTATCTGTGTCAATGGAATAAAAATATATGATTATGATTATGATTATGATTATAATTCAAAATTAGAAAACTTGTTTGTTTGTTGTATAGATATATTTGACTGTTAGATATGTGTAGATATTATTGCCCTTTACTGTATAGATATTGTCGGGTTTTGTTCTTATGTATGTGAGAGTTGCGTGTATAGATATTTATGGCCTCCTAATTTGCCTACATATATTTGACTGACATTGTACATTTATTTATGGCCATGTAAATGTCTAGATCTTTTTGACTAATTAAATGATCACATAATAATTGACCGGATTACTGTACAGATATTTCTGGCTAATCAACTGTACAGTTGTATTTGACGCCTTGGGAATGTATATATATTTATGCCCTTGACTGTACGTGTAAAAGACACGAAACTAGCAAAAAACATAGTTTGTATTCTAAATTGTGTTATTGCTGCACTGCTGTGTGCAGGGCACATTCAATACAATGCTCTTAAAGTAAGTTTAGTGTGCTTAATTTAGGCACAGGTGTTTAATGTTTTCACTTAGAAGTAATACTTTTATTTTCACAACGAACTCAGCAGTAAACAAAGTAACAAAACACTGTTTTCAGAGTTTTTGCGTGAAAAAAAAACCACCTCCCTGCAAACAGGGGTACCAGGGTGACATAACCACCGTGGCAGTTAATTAGTACCGAGGGCGCGGCGCGACAGGCGCGGGCGCGGGCGCGGCGTTTAGAGGAAACGGTCGTTTTTACAGGGCTTCCTAAGTTCCCACCCCGTATTCCGGGGCCCGACCGCGAGTACCAACTGATAATCTTAATAATAATGTACGTGTAAAAATAAAATTATGCTTCGTGTCGCGTCATGGGGTGGTTTAATGAGATATGGTTTTGGTATGGGGGACATTTACTGAATCAAATGGGTTAAAAATATTATTGTGACATTTGTGACTGTGACCCTATTTTATAAAGCTACTAGTTACAATTTACAAGCGGAAGTCTCTTTCTGACCCTATGTGTTAGATAGAGACTTCCACTTGTAAATTGTAACTCGTACCTTTATAAAATAGGGCCCTGTAAGTACGCTCTGTAAAAATTTTCAGTGAGATGCAATTTTTTTGTAAACCAAATACAATACTTAGTGTCCAAGGATGAGGATTTGTTTTAATACGACCTAGTATTTTGACAAGTGTTTGATCTGAAATTACTTTCTCAAGCATACCCTAAAATTATTTAAAAATTTAATCATCACTACATAGTATAAAAATAAAACAAAGTCGCTTTCCTCTGTCCCTATGTATGCTTAGATCTTTAAAAATACGCAACTGATTTTGATGCGGTTTTTTTTAATAGATAGAGTGATTCAAGAGGAAGGTTTATATGTATAATTCTACGCAGACGAAGTCGCGGGCAGAAGCTAGTTACATTATGAACTCTACAGGGCCAAAACACGATACTTTTAAAGCGTAACTGTTTGGTAGTCATTCAAAGAACAACCCCTCTGCACCCTGCTCCCACCCTGGTACTCGAACATTCGAGCACAAGTAACTCCTCGGAACACATGTCGCCCTAGTAATAAGACGGGAAATTAATATACTATAATCAAGCAATATCTACCAGGGCGGCAGGACAATAAAGAAAGCTAGCCCCTCCGCGGGTCCATTGTGTGCTCATATAAAACATTAGGCCGGGCGGGCCCCTGAGATATTCTGTATTTATTTCTAGGAAAGGTAACTCATATATTTGATATCACATATACCTAGCAATGTTCGTGAAAGATACAAGTGATACAACATCGTTTCGAAAACCAAAAGTCATGGTCACTCTACATGAGATAATCCTTTACATAAAAAGAAGTTGTGAGTTTAAAAATGAAAACCAAAATGAAAAAGCTAGTTGAAAGTTTCTCTGCGATGACAAATTTAATCTAACGATAATATTATAAATGCGAAAGTATGGATGGATGGATGGATGTTTGTTTGTTACTCAATCACGCCAGAACGGCCCAACGGATCTGGATGAAATTCGGCACATAGATAGAGAAAAGTCTGGAATAGCACATAGGCTACTTTTTATCCCGGAAAATTGCGTAGTTCCCGCGGGATAGCGATAAACAAATTCTTTGCAGACGAAGTCGCTGGCAACAGCTAGTAATAAAAATAAAACCCATTTACATAGAGCAAACAACCCGATAGAGTGGAAACGTCATACAATTCATATGAAATAAAATTACGCCAAGCCGAAATTGGTGATTACTGCACTCTGATTGGCGAAGGTCAAAAGGGTAAATAAAGTTGAGCTAGCAGCTATTATGAATTTGTGGTTGTATGGTGTAAGTCGAAAAAGACTGATGTGTTGTCACGATTGGATAGCCCTTATTTCTAATTAGAATACTAAAATTCAAATACTCTTTATTGAACACCACAAATCAGTACAAAACAATACAGAAACAAAGTATGTAATAAGCGGTCTTATCGCTTAGCAGCGATCTCTTTCAGACAACCAATAAGTCAGAGAAATAAGTAAGTACATAAGTAATTAGTTATTTCTTTTATGCTTATTTACCTAAATCGTCAAAATCAGTTACGCGGTAGCAATGAATTTACGACTAGCCCAAACAGACATACATACATTGACGATAAAAACCATAATCCATTTGGATCCCACTGTAGCCAGTTAAAAAAGTATTGAAAGAATAAAAACACACGAAACACAAATAGCAAACCCGAAGCTATTTATTCTTTCCGACACTAGTTATATAAATGAACTCAGTCTTTAATAGTAGTTTATGTGACTGTGTCATAACGATAATTATGTACAAAGATTACAATATATTTTAGAAATGACAAAATATTATTTATACTATTAGGTTAAAAGTAACTATAAATATAACCACTACTGCTATTTGCGAGTGGTAGGACCTTTTACTAATCCTGCCGCCTAGCAGCAGTGCTAGAGCTGCTGTGTTCCGTTGTGGAGAGTAAGACGGCCGGAGAAATTACTGACACATGTCTATCTTAGCGCTCGGGGTAGCAACTCGCAATGCATTTGTAATCCTTTGCTATTACGGGTGTCCAGGTTAGTGGTGATCACTTACTATCAGGTAGCCCGCTTGCTCGTTTTCCACCCTGTTAAGTAATAATACGAGCTTTTCAAACAGGCACGACAAATTAAATGCAGCAAATGCACTAACTAATATGTTCATTAGTTTCTTAGAGCTGACTAGCATAATAGTAGATTGTGTTATCGTTGGGTGCGAACGGACCCTCGAATACGACCCTGACTAACATCGTAGATAAGTCCACTATATAAAAGTTTGCAGTAAAGCCGGATATCAAAAGAGGCCGCAGGGAGACAAAGGCGCCTATTACCATAACGGTAAAATGTCATTTTTAATTGAGTTGCCGAACCCCCCGTCTCGGACTAATAAACGAGCAAACCCATCGCTCCGACATTGTATCTAAGTACCAGGGCATCAGATATAGCTGGTAGGTGCTCGTTCCGGCATAATGCGACCGCCGCCGGCCGTCGTAACCGTCTAGCACAGCTAAAACCGGGCGATTCGGTTTTATACACACCCCCTATAAAAGCAAAAGGACCGGGTATGGTCCCGGGATAAGTGGGGGGCCTGTATCTTTATATCAACCCCCCCAGGCCCCCACTAGGGCATTATGACCGGGGGGTTCTTTGGACAGCTAAAAGAAATATCCGGTTGCCTTACCCGGCCAGCAGCGGGCAGGCGGTAATTCCTCTTCCAGTATTACTTTGCTTATTTACGGAGCATATCGCGCATCGCACCTCCTGCCGGCCGCTGCTGCCCTACTACATGCCGCTAGGCTGTAGGTATAGTCGACCAAGTAAGTGCTTTACCATTTATTATACCTAACACTTTGCTATCAGAAAAAACAAAAAGATTAATTGTCATGCGAAAGAAGTTAAAATTAAGCACAATTGACACTGGACCTAAAGGTCGTTTCACGTTGAAACGTGACGCGTTTTTTTATGTCAGTGATACAAGTGTGGTGTATCCCTAACAGAATGCTTCTCATCCACTCAAAGGTTGACTGGAAGAGATCCCTATAAGGATAAGTTTGACTAATAAAGTGTTTACATAGGTACACATAAAACACACATACATATACATGACCCGCATAAATTTATGTATCAACTAACGGTGGCTTCTCTATTGGTTAATGTTAGATATAAACTTTGCTAGATTTAAGTAAAATTGTACCGTTTGTGCCCAAATAAACATTAAAACATTAAAACATATAGGTCAATTTACTGCACTGAGAATTCGAATCGAACAAGAACAATATTCTAAAGCGGTATCACATACATAACGTACGGTACGTGTATCTATGCAGTGGTATAAACTGCCCAAAATAAAATTTAGACTAGTTGAAGTTTGAAAATATTTGGTAAACAAAATTCGAACCTCAATGTGCAAATTTTTGTTAAAAAAAAAGGTGTATTAGTTATCAAATAAACCTGAGGTAATATTTTGTACATAATTTTGCTGATATTTTATCTCCAGTTCCTTTATTTACGATGAAATGGTTAAAAAATAACAAAAATGAGACGTTTTGAGGTTAGAATTTTGTTTACCAAATAGGACAGGTAAGAATGAAAATACCATAGCTCAAATGTGATAAACTCAGAAAAATAGTTAGTAACGATACAAGTGCGGAAAGTAGGCAATCCCAACGAGAGAACTACACGCGACGCGTCATAACAGTTGCATGGGGTGAAAAACTTTGTAAATTACCTGTTGTATGTGTGAGTAATGTTTGCGAATAGACAAATTGACGTTCCACTTTAGAAATATTACTTAAGTCCCTATCAGGGGCCTTACCATGACGTCCTAATTCCGACTCAGTTCAAGTTTTAACTGTCACTTTTAGTATGAATCTGACAGCGAGCGAACCTAAACTGAATCGCATTAAGACGTCATGGTAAGGACCCAATTCTGTACACTCCTACATACAACAGGTTATTTACTTAAGTTTTTCACCTATACTCGTAGTAGGTTACGTTCCATCTACATCTACATCTACACTAATATTATAAAGAGGAAAGATTTGTACCTATTTTTGTATGTTTGTAATGCATAGGCTCAAAAAGTACTGGGCCGATTTAAAAAATTCTTTCACCAATAGAATGCTATATTCTTCCAATTTGACATAGGCTACATTTCATTTTGAAAAAAATTAGGGATCCTTGGTAAAATTTGAACAATGTAACCGAAGGTGTAGAAAAATGAGTCTTAAAATGTCTTTCGTCGAATGCGCTGCCGAAACTATTAGCGATAGAACAAAATAATGTACAACAATATTGAAGAACGTTATATCCAAATTTCCAAAAATAAATAATCTCTACTACTAGTCTACCCCGTGCGAAGCCGGGACGGGCTGCTAGTCTCCTAATATTTTTCTGAATTTAGAACGCAATTTGTCTATGGCCGACAAAAAGGACCATAGTCAACCTACCTCCCAAACGGGTGCGGTCAATAACAATAATAAAACGTAATGAATTAATATCCTTTGGAAAAATCGAAGCGTACGATTTTTATCTCTGGAGCCCTTTTCTCGGGGAGTAAAATAACTTGTTTTCTGCCAGAGGCAGAACAAAACAACGGCCGCTCAGTTTTTGTACTTATTGTTCACTTAGAGAAAATGCAAATAAAAAATCAGGGTTAAGTAGATCACCCACCAACGCTCTGGCAACGTTGTGCTCTGAATGTGGGCCTTAATTGCAGAGATGAACATTAGTACCTACTTAAAACCGGCCAAGTGCGAGTCGGACTCGCGCCATACTTCCGTACAAATTCTGCAAGTTAATTTAAAATCCAGCGTTAGCTGAGCCCTGCCTCCAAAGATAATGTAGGCAGTGTGATTTGATTTTTTTATATTGGTTTCACACCGACAGACAGAGTGTTTTTAAGTAGGTAATTGTTGATATAGCGGCAACAGCAGGCTTATTGTCTAACTCGCTCGCAATCGCCATCGTGTTCATTTTGACAGTTCTTGTATGAATGTGACAGGTAGCTGATTCCGATGCCAATTGTCAGCCCATACATGAACTGTCAAAATGAAAACGATGGCGATTGCGAGCGAGTTAGACAATAAGCCTACAGAAATCATCATCAGTGAAAATTTCAGCTGTCTACATCACGGTTCATGAGATGGAGCCTGTTAATAGACAGCCAGACAGATAGACAGTGGAGTACAATTAGTAATAGGGTCCCGTTTTTACCCTTTAAGCCCTAAAAACTCAGATTTGTACAATAGACTCTCCCTTGCCTGTCATGCACTCCTGGTATTTCAGTGACGTCGTCCAACGTTTCCGGGTACGGTACGTTTCTGCCGGCCTAGTACAGATAAAAGATATAAAGATAAGTTAGTTTATGCCGTTTCCAACTAAGTCGAATTGTTCCGACATATTCGGATTGTACAAAATATAAATATAAATAGTTTACTATATTATAATTTACATAAGACATTAGAGATTACAAACAGATCTTATATTATAATAAAAAATTACGATAGATTATGTTAGAGTTAGAAACGATAAATTATATCATAATACGATACGATATATATGTGGTTCTCACCCCGAATTAACTGATTATAATTATGTATTTCGCATCACGTTATTAGAAAAGCATTACTTCATGCCGTACAATTACAAACATATTAAGTTCACGTTATTATAACTCCTAACGTCCGACTTGACATTTCCAGTGTACGAAAAAAAACTACACAATAAGAAGCCTCTTCGCAAACTATGTGCGCCTGGTATAAATGTTGGAAATGCAGGGAAACTGCTCCTGGTAAATTTATACGGAGTGTTTATTTCTGTCACTGGATACGGAATAATTGGATGGTTACTGTTTATTTTTTTGAAATTGGCTTAAAATGCCGGAGTCGAGATAATTTTTATGTCACTTAATTTTTAGTATAAAATTTTATTTATACGCAACAACAAAAAACGTTAAAAATGAAAATGAGTGCAAAATAAGAAGTCTTCTCAAGGCATAGTGTCAAAGAAAAGACATCAACGTGTAGTAGAGCTGTTAAAGATTTGTAAAGTTTTGTTAAAAAAAAATAACATGTTTTTTTTAAATGGGTATTTCGTATGAAATTTTAACCAAACTCATACAAAAAGAGCGTTGACGTTAGGTTAATAATTATGAAAAACTTTTTGCTCGAACACATCTACAAGCTTTGACAAGTAAGTATAAAACATTCTATCGTATGAAAAATATTGATTTATAAGTGGAAGGCTTTTTAATTAGTTCCGTGCGGAGTTACTTGGGTTTGTGGTAACGCACACACAAACTTCTTTATTGAGGGAAAGTCTCAAAATCCAAAGCCCCCCGATCCACCAAGAGAGCAGAAAATTTCAAAGATATTGCCAACATCGTAATCGGGACGGAGCAACTTGAATTTTGGGGTTTTCCCCGCCAAAGTTTGGCTCAAAGACGTCCTCAAAGCCCGCAGTGGGTGGGCTTGGGTACTAGGGTGGCAGGAACGGGGGTCTGTTGGTTTCGGAGTATCAAAGTTTGCCCCCTCCCGGCGCGCCGCGGCTATTCGTACCAGGAGTGTGGGAGGGCCGAGAGGCTCCGTTACTTTGTTCGCCTTTTGCCTCGTGACAGAGGCACTTAAGGGACGTGCTTGCGCTGTACGTTTAGCTGTGTAGCGCTCCCTTAGCAGCTCGCGAGCTTGCCAGGTGAGCTGAGCGTCGGTAACCCTAGTCAATTTTCTAAATGGCCGCGACCGTATAATGAATCAGGGTTGCGATTTCTGCTGTAAACATCAAAATTTTATCTGTCGGTTTAAAGTTAAAATTAGTATGAAAAATATTTAACATATTAGGGTGCGACCAACCCGCCGCGTATACGCAGTGAAGTTTCGTATGCGTCACGTTTTCTCACCGTTTCTTCATACATTTTGTTGCGATTCCATAACGTCACCGTTTTTTAAGCGGCGGTGTGGTCGCACCCTAAACTAAATTCATCATCATCATCTGTTGTGTTTGCTGTGAACGAAATTTTTATTTTTATTTTTGGGCTCAGTGTGCCCATTGCCTATTTATCTCAAACAGGAGTAATGAATGCGTGGCCCGTAATAATAACAATTGCATAATAGTCGAAAACATAATCCGTTGATGTATAAAATATCTTTGGTAAGACGCTTACAAAAAAAAAACACAATTTGTACAGTCAGCATCGCAGCAACAGACAAAGGAAAAGTTCTAGAACTAGAAAACACGACCACTATCGAGAATGTTTCAGATAAACCTGTAACAAGTCAAACGTAAGCCTATTTTATGTTTAAAAAATAAAAAACATGATCACTGGGTCTGCGTATATGACACAGTTAATAAGGCCCGATATGAAAGTCTTATACCAATTTGTAAACACTGCATTGTGTTTTTTGTCTTTTTTCTGTTTTGATTGTTATATGTGGTGTTCAATAAAGAGTTATTGTATTGTATTGTATTATAATAAATTCATAATATATCAGTTCTGAATTTTCACAAATAATTTGATTTTATTTAATAGCTCTACTCAATTCAACAGATCATTAAACACGACATTCACTTAAAGTTCGACTGGTAGAGATTCCCCGAAAATACATTTTCATCTTTATTAATGCTTATCACATGCTTTTGTTTCCTTATTTTTATACAATAAAGTGTTCACATACAATCACAAAAACTCTACCTACTGAATAAATGCACAAGTCGGATAAGCTTTAAGTTAACTAAGTCCAACCAAAAGGCCTTAAAAAGTTGGATGACTTTTCGACGAAGCTTCTAAATTATAGTAAAGGACCGCAATCGAAACTTGGGAAATTTTGTTTTTTTTTTAAAATTTAAGCCAATTGACGCCTTCATACAAAAACTTACATATAAAGGTCAGACGACAAGAGAAGAAACATCAAACGATTTGTCTTTGGTACCTATAAATTTTAAAATCGTAGCACTCCGCAGTGTTTATTAGGGTTCCGTAGTTATGCTACTCAAAAATTTAAAGGGTTTCGTGTCTATTACCTATCTACGTCAGGCGACTACTAATATTGCAAATTTGCCTAACAACTAATAAATAAGAGATGTTATGTTAACATACTCGTATACAACATTTATTAGAATGCGGGTTAACAGTTAGCCTACCTCGGAACACAAGTGGCCTTACTAAACCCGAGAAACGGCCTCAGGTATTTCGGCAAACCGAAAAATATCGTTGTCCCTAAACAGGTCGTATAATCCCAAACTTTTATATTTATACATAACAAAGAAACAAAGCGGCCAACACAAAGATCACAACCTGAAAAGGATATATAGGTCCCCAACTCGTGGGCAATACCTCAAAGGGTCTGCCCGGACCCAAAAAAGTATATAACCCGGGTCGTAGGTACCAGGGGCGCATATACGCCGAGGCGTCTTGCGGGAAATGTTAAGAAGGGTCCGGGAGGGACAGGAAGGTGTCCCCCCCTTCCGGTGGGGGGTGGGGCGTTGGGGAAAAAATTCAGCCGAGAGGACCGTACCCTTGGCTCGACCCGGCGCCGTCTGCGCCCGTAATTAGTGATGCGGCGAGCGTGATGGGAGCGTGTCGATAGAGTCGATAAACGCTTTTTGTTGACGGCTCTCAGTTTTTGTTTATTACGATGAACATTTCAGTTCCCGATTGTAAAATAGTCTACGAAATGGAAAGACATCTTATAACATTTCAGATACTTTATTAGCGACCTAGCAGTTGGTTTGATGCTAGGATTTGTCTTACAGATTAAAGAGTCAAATCTAAGATAGTGTTGCCAAAAACACTATACCTACTTGACAAGCGGCAAATGTTTAAAAGGTTTTCAAAACCCGTGGTAATCGTTAATTTTATCACGATGCAGTTTTTATATCTGATTAGATTATTATAGGTATTTTAAAACTCGAAAACAAACAACGCACTAACCACATCACATTTAAAAATTCCCAAAACTATCGACAGAATCTATCGACCTGGCTTGTCCCTCGCAGATTATGACAAGATACAGGGCACAGGGGCCGCTAACGACGGCCGGGAGCCGTCAAAAGAACCTAACATTAACGTTATTATAACTTTTTCTAGCCCTACACGGCCACGACATCCGCCGCGTCCCTCGGCGCATGTGGTTTTTAGAATACTAGGACAAACTAAAATTATTGCGAGATAACACCGATGTGAATTTGCGGGTAGTGTGTAACGAATGGCGGTCGCGTTTATTGCTATGCAGTTATGTTTTTCTAGTCATATTGGCAGCTTAACTTAACATTATATTTTTAATCATAAGCTCACTTCTTGCACGTTTTACTTTAAGCATTTATTATTTCTTTATATCTCAATTTAGATAATTTGTAGCTTAATTTAGTATACGCTCTTGCGTAACACTTGTGCCATACATAACAGTATACCTATTTAAATAAATAACAAAGTAACAATGTCCTACCATGTATTTAGTTTCTCCGTTGAATTAGTATCACGTACCTGAAACAAATTATCAACATTTTTGTTAATATTGTGTACACTAACCAAATAAATTATAAAGCTTGTTATACACTGGGGACTGGGGTACAAGGGCTAATAAGGCCCACCTGTAAAAAAAATAGAATCAATTTGTGCATCAGAATTCAGATGAAATCGATGTGTTCATTGTTTTTACACTTCGATTTGGCAATTAGTTTTTAATTATCTAATAGTGTGAATATGTACACTGGCCTTATTACCCGAATCGTATTACGCTATAAGCGTATTATCTTACCAATTAAAAATATAAGTTTTATAATTGCACAAACGGATAACTCACGTATAAAAGTCGAGTGACGCTCGACGTGTTTCGAACTAGTTTGTAGTCCTTCCTCTTGGAGCGCTCGATGTTCGTTTCGCAGCCCGAGTGAGCGCTCCAAGAGGAAGAGCACTACGAACTAGTCCGAAACATGGCGAGCATCACTCGACGTTTATACGTGAGTTATCCGTTTGTGTATTTGTGAATCTCACGGTAGTTTCATATTGAAAGATACGTTTTATGAGATTTCCTTATCATATTATTATAGGTATGTCATAATTACATAATAAAGGATTACATAATTATAAATAGCGATTATTATTATATGGGTAATCTTTGTTGTACATCATACCGTCACGCCTCTTTCCCACAGCGGTAGGCAGAGACTACTTTGTTCCACTTGCTACGATCCTGACATACCTCTTTCGCTTCATCCACATTCAAAAACCAACCAAAAATCAGTAACAGTGGTTCTTTGTAACCATTCAAAAATCAGTCTCTATTCAAGCGTCTTATGAAAAACTAGCTTCTGCCCACGACTTTGTCTGCGTACAATACAATAACTCTTTATTGAACACCACATATAACAATCAAAACAGAAAAAAGGTATACAGAAGTAATAAGGTAATAGGCGGCCTTATCGCTACAGACCGATCTCTACCAGGCAACCATAACGGACTGGAGAAAACTGCGTATTATACATATAAACCTTCCTCTTAAATCACTCTATCTATTAAAAAAATCGCATCAAAATCCGTTGCGTAGTTTTAAAGATTTAAGCATACATAGGGACAGATAGACAGACAGCGGAAAGCGACTTTGTTTTATACTATGTAGCGATGGGGACCTTACCCCAATTTTTGTTCTCACTGTACTACGGTTATATTTTCATCAGCATACATTTGGCTAAAGAAAATAAATACGACTAAATTTCCTACGATTGAATTTGCCCGAGACGCCGAGACTTTACAGCATCGAGGTGAAACTGGGCCGGAGCTCCCAAAAGCTTGGCTCATTGAGCTTTTAACTGTAACTCAACAAAGCTCCAGCGCAGCTTACTAAGCGTTAATTTGCGCCGTATAATGCGACCCTCTACCCTCCCTAATTCCGGTTAGTTTCCACGCTAGCTGCTACAAATACTTTTCCTTTAGTTTCGTTTCACCCGATATCGCAGTTATCTAGTTAGCCGGGGTCGACGAGGGTCCGAAGGGTCCGCACTAAGTACCAGGACCGCACACGTAGGTAGGAGGCTCGCGTGATGCCACCCGCCAACTTATTTATAAACGTCCGCGAAACCTGGCGAAACGTAATGCGAGTGAGGGATTGTGTTCGCACGCTGAAACCAATTAGGCCACTATGATCTCCTGGTAATAACATTTTTCCTCTTTTATTCCTCGCGTAGTACACGCGCCATATTGTTTCTCTGAGACGGAAAGGACTAATAACGCTGTTTAATATATACGTAGATACCACGGTCTGCGTTCATGCGTACGGGACCCGTGAGACCCTCAGTCCCGAGCGACGTTTAAAAAATATAATAACAACGTCGACCGCGGCTCATACTTGACCCTCCGTGACTCCTAGCTACCCCCACCCTTATAAATTTTACCTTAAAAATCCGCAAATTCGGGGCCCCGGCACGGCCGCTGGACCTTTCCCGAAAAGGGTCTGCCGAAAGGGATTTGCCTTGGGATCGGGCATTCCGGTCTACACTTATACAAAATGTCCAATATGAGCACCCTGCAACCCTCGGGGCCCGGACATACCTAAGAGCTGGATCCCGTAGCCCGTAAACAAAGAAGTTTGTTGCCGCCTGACCGTTCCTGGGAGCCTGGTGCGATAAAACCCCCGTCCTTTGTAAAGCCACTGTTTGTTGACACTCAAACGAATCTTTTTTGCCTCTTGTTTGGTAGAGAATTAAAAATTATCTCATTAATAGGTAGGTACATTATTTTCTTAGTTATTTTTATAGTGTAATAACCTATACCTAGGCGCTTACAGGACGCGGTGGGGGCGCTATTTTTGAATTCCCCTCAAATTAAGGCTTGGGGACAGACACGGGGGAAAATTACAACAAAAACGTTCAAGTTCACTGGATCGTAGGCTCCAATCTTCAAGCGTCTAGAAAAGAATATTTACGAATATCCACTCGTTTGCTTGTCCTTTACGTTATATAAATTTAACGTAGCGGTTATTCCAACTTGTACAGCGAACTGACCACTAACTAACCCCAAACCATTGTGCCCCAGTCACCATACAGCAACTAATTCGAACCACTAATATTTAGCCAATTACTTGGAAGCCAAAAACATTGTTATGCAAATGAAACCTTATAACAACCCGCTTCGTCATTCATACGACATTCACAAACTTACCGAATGCGGAGGACAAAAGGGCAACCGTATACAGAGCGTTCCAAAAACTGACGTCATAACATACAACTTAATAAAGTTGAAAAAACCTCAACGTTGTTTATTCATAGTCTACGATTTTGATGTGACTGGAATTAACGCAGTAGAGCTGAATTTAAAATCGAAAAACGCGTCTAATTCAATCATTAATTTGGTAGCTATGATGCTAGCTTAGTTCGTACGAACGCGCGATCAAATCTGAACTCGAATAAATTATACTCTTTTAGTATTTGTTGTTATAGCGGCAACAGAAATCCATCATCTGTGAAAATGTCAACTGTCTAGCTATCACGGTTCATGAAATGCATAGTGACAGACGGACGGATAGGTAGCGAGGTCTTAGTAATAGGGCCCCGTTTTCACCCTTTGGGTATGGAACCCTAAAAAGGATTATAGATATTTCACGTATTTCTTTTTAATTTTATAGCCGCGTGTATGCACTGTGCTTTACACTAATACTTCTAACGTAACAGCCAAACACTTAAACGTAGGTACTAGAATGGTTGCAGCTTCGCTAATAAAATTTTCTAATTATGGAGCACAAGACTAGTCAGGTCAATCAATATCTTCAAATTAGCCTTTCCAATATTTTAAACATGTTCTATTCAGTAGGATAGGAGCAATACAAACTCGATAAGAGCGGCAACTTTACTGTAAGATAATTTATAAAATCATCTATGTACACATTAAAAATATCCTTAACTGCGTCCTTGAAAAACTGCGACATTTTTTTCTTAATTAATTAAGGCGCAAATTGATTATTTCGTCGGGCAGGAGGTATAAAAAGCGGGCGCGAGCACCAGGGCGGCAGCGGGCGGTAGGGAGTCGCCCGCCGAGTGGGAAATGTGGAAGCAGACACACGAACCCCGCTGCCCTGTACTGAGGGCAAAACAAGCGGAATTATGGCTTTTTTAAAACATTTTTTTACACGCATTGGCCTAGTATTGGTCTGATTCTGGTTACAATTAGACTGTTTTCTGAACCTTACAGTCTGACTATCTTCATAATTATCTAGGGTAAAGGAGCATTTACCCATTTACTAAGCAAGCTTGCTTCATCTCACTCCACATTCTTTCTAAACTTCAGGCTTTATTTTGATTCCCCTTTCCACCTACATGCCCACAATCACGCTAAACGTGGCCTTCAGGTCTTGTTACCCTAGGCTCTGTCTAGCCCGTAAGGGATAAAGACGTGATTAATAATATAATGTACATATGTATGTATATATGAATGCAAGCTTTATTTTGCATTGATAATAAGAAGGTACTTAGGTATTGAAAGTCTATGATATCTGTGTATCAGTAATAATTAGGGTTACGTGTTTACAATCGAGTGTATTATTATATCTTTGCATATTGGTATCTTTGTAACGACGACGTAAGAAACGATACGCATGAGATGATTTTAATGATTCTTACGTCATTCAAATTGTCTTAGTCTACAAATACATCAACAAACTCGCTACATTCGCTACAGTTTGCGGCTTAGCACGTTTGCGACAAAAAATACGCTAAAAAAACAAGTAATAATAATCACAAGAAAACGCAAGTTTTTTCTGCAGTCAGTACGGCAGACGGCCGGCGTGCCCGGCGTATAGCAGTTATTATTTACCGGCTTTATCATTTCGAAAATTTCATATTCCCGCACTTGGACGCTTGAGGTTTAAAAGCGTAAGGGGGACGTCAACTTTTTGCCTACAAGCAGTACGCTTAGTAGTTGCGCCCAAGAGTACCAGGATGGCATAGGAGCTAGGGGGCCGGGGTGGCTAGAAATAATAACCCCGGCGCATGCAAGACGGGCGAGGCGCTGGACATTCGTGTTAACTATGTACTCTATTGGCTATACGAGTATGCTTATGCTACCCTGCTGCCGTTCGGATAATTATGGAGTTGAAAACAAAGAAATCATTTAATTAGAGAAGAATTTGTTTGTGTAAAATTCGTATTAATAAAACATAAAAGTGTCATAATGAAAAGAATAACCTTCTTTCATACCAAAACTCGTATTTAGTTCACTTTCTCAGTGCTTTCAGAAACTGTACAAGTTTCTGACTGCCTAACTATACCATGAATGGAAAAAAAATCACGAAATATTAATTTTAAATCTAAAAATATATTGCACCTATCTAGATGAACGAAATCATTTTTGTCGTATAGTATAGTCAAGGTCATGTATGTATACATTAAGCGACAAAATCTTGAAAATATGTACATACATATATAAAGTTTCATACCGCGGCAATAACTTGTTGTAGGTAGCATTTGACTGTACTAAAACTATGCAATAAAGCATTTACTTACTTACTTACTATGTATTACAAGAAGAAATTTAAGAAATACCCACGTCAATTGACGATCCACAAAAATACCGCAATTACTTTCTAAATTATTCACGCAAGAGCACTTTCCAAACTTCGTAGCACTTGCTACGGCGTAGCAACAGCCGGCTAATGTATCAGTAAAAGTAACTAACGTCACGTCACAAAGAAGTCGTATTAGAGCCACGCCACCTACGTACGCCGTATATAGCTGTTAATATAAGACGACGGCGACGCTAACCCATCAGGGTCCCTAGTATTTTTAATGAAAGCTGCGGCGTCGGGCGGGCGAACTGTGCCGTATTAATCTTAGCAGCGGACGTCCTAACCTCCTGCGGCCCCGGCGGCCCTGGTAGGTGGTGCCCAAGGATCCCCGCCAAGGGGGCGACTTTCCCCGATTTTTCTTTATTTTCCCTACTTTTTCGCTGCATGCATTATGCAGGGCGGTACGGGATTCGAAATTTATCGATGCCGAAATAAAACTAATGTATGTTTAGGTTATATGTATAACAGTGCATACATACCAGACTTAATTTGTGTACTGTTTAATACGCAGTGACGTTACAGTGGAGTAGCGATATTAAAGTGTCGCGTATCACTGTGTGTGGAGGAGTTGACCGCGGGCGCGGACGCCTCGCCGGAATCACGTGTCAATAAAAGAATCAACCCCCGTTTATTTTTCATTTCAGCGGGAAACGAGGAAATTACGAGCGAGTAAAAAATACGTCTCGATCTTCGCCGGGCAAAAAATCCGCCGAAAAGGAAGCGAGCGACCATTAGGGTATTATCGGGGAAAAAAGGGCGGAGGGGAAAATCAGAAAAAATTGCTCGTAGCCACCCTTTCCTTTTCGTGAGCGTCGCCTCGGTGCCCCCCTTACATTAGACTCCCGGCGGGGGCATGTATGGAGGGGGCGAATTACATAAACGGCAGGTGAATTTGGAAAATTAAAGTTGGTACACTATCAGGTTAGCCGGCTTACTGCCCGGCGGCCGGCGACCCATTTACGCCAAACCGTTCCGGGAAAACGAGGCGCGACCACTACACAACTTTTGGACAACTTTACTACATTTAATATAATTGCGAATAATTATGAATTAACACTATTTCGCTAAAGGATATGTCGACTGACAACTTAAAAATGCCGTTGTCATTGCCATGAGTGTACTCTTTATAATGTCATTTTTTATTTTTCAGTTACGGTGTGAACTTCTTCAAAGTAGTTAATAGAGACTCTACACGCCACTCTATAAAGTTCATGTTCGCAACGCACTGCGCTGCGTTACTATTTTTTTGGGAAAAAGCAACGATAATGCTATCTGACACTGCAAGTTGATTTTTTACGGATGACGTCGCACTTTAAACATTAATACCAGCATATACAGAAAGAGATCTATTTGATGCATAATAAATAATAGTTCCATTATTATACTTATACGCAGCGTGCTTTATTATATTTAACTGTGTCAAGTTTTAGCCACAACTTTACTTCAGGCAAAAATACAAGTAAAACTACAACCCCATCCGTAAAAAAATCTAGAGCAACGCAAAACTATTTCTAACTAAACAAGATAAAAAAAACTAAGAAACCTTTCAGACAACCCCTAGCTACCAGAGCGGCATAGCAATTCAAGAGGTTCGCAAAAGAAATCCAAAGGGACAAACACTAACGAGTGCGTTCGAGGTCGGCTGAGACGCGTCAATATCAAAATAATTCATGTGTGACAATAATTAAGAGGTTTCCCCCGGCCCCCTTGTCCCGTTGTCCCCTTGGGGTACTAGGGGGCGGGGGGACGAAGCCCTGTCTCGCTTATGACTCGATAGGTACCGCTGTGTGGGAGTGATTGGATTCCTAAGGAAATATTGTTTGCAGGGAGCACCCGAAACGGTAATTATACCACGCGTGGGTAATTATAGTTTTAGGCCGGGTAAAGTTAACTTCAGAATAAGCTTGTAAGAAATGATGGCATAATTATTGATCAATTCATCACATTTGTTCATTACATTTCTGGAGTTTGACCGCAATAGAGAAATCTCTCTTCACGAATAAATGTTTTCTTTCTTTGAATTCATTTCGTTTCGGCAGTAATCTTTCATTTGATAAAACTTTCTGCGATTAAAAAATAATGAACAAACGTATGATTTATGTTTACAAACAGTCTATTTATTAAAACAATCATTTAATTGGCGGTACTTTCTATCTACGTTACACTCCATTCCAAGTAACATTATTCAACTTGAGCAGGTATGCTAAGTAATTACTAATAGGCGTTATATGTATTATGTTAGTTAGTACCTAGTTTACCTTTTTTTATACGTACAAAATTATTGCTCGTTAAAAGTATATGATTACATAACACCACAAATAGCTTATATAAAAATAAAAACTCGTTATTTACCCCGAAAGGTAATAAAACAATGGCCACCAATAAAAACGTACACTAGGAGCGCATAAAGCGTCAGAAGTACTAATTTGTAGGAGTAAATAGAGGCGCACCTACGGCTGAGTCGGGTCCGAAATGATTATTTAATAGTAAACCCTCCCCCTGCGGCCGTGGGGGGGCATGGGACCCTAGAAAAAGTTTCGCAGCCACGTCTATCAAACTAAGGGAGCGGACAGGGAAAACCTTTGAATAGGCTGCCTCTGCAAAGCTTATGTGCTCCGGATACGTATATATACACTTACAACTAATACGTATGTGTGAACAACGGTGGTTAATTGTGAACAAAGTCTATTTCATTAAAAAAATAGAAATAGACTATGAACATCTATGAATGAATACAAAATAATGAAATAGTTGTAGGTATATCTAAATTTTTTGGCACATTACCCAATTAAGACGGTCAATATTTTTGCATGATCTTCGCATATATCGCGATCCATATCAAGCAATATTGATGCGTATCGCAGGTTGTTTTGTTATTGTTTCTATATTGACATCCGTGTCACGATCATATTGACTGTCTTATCCACGCCACTCTGTTCCATAGATTGGCGTCCGTGAAACTTATCGCAACTAGTAACTATAGTCGGGGAGAATTTATATGATAATTATAAATTTATAATATTATAATTTTATGTTATATTTACTAAAAAAATAATTATTCGCGACAATTCGAAATGAGATTAGCCCCCTTATTCATGAACGCTCTGTAGGCTTCTGCTAAATTAGCGATCGTTTGTCCTTATCTGTCACTTTGACATTCACCTTCCGCAGATAAGGACAAACGATTGCTAAGTTAGCAGCCTATAGAGTGTTTATGAATAAGGGGGCAAAAATGTAAGTAATCTCGACACGAAATAGAAGTGATCATTCAAAAACCTGAAACAGCAACAGCTGTTCAATATTGATAGAACCACCGTTAGAACACCCGCTTTCAAAAAAAACCTTCCTTACCCAGGGTCCACCTGCAGTTTGGCAACCTAGATTTCGACGGAGCTCCTTTTTCTGAGTATTTGGCCCTTCAGGCAACTGAAGATACCTAAACCTAACTAATCTTACCTACTTACCTATTTTTGTATCAAAATATTATTGAGTAATTCAAAATAATGGCAGCATCTTTTCCGGGTGGTCAAACTAGGTGGCCCACGGGTAACGAACTAAAAAAACTGCATCCAAATCGGTTCACCCATATAAGTGCCACAGACATGCACACACACAGCGTCAAACATCTATTTTTGCTTCGTGAGTTAAAAACCACAAACTATAAACAGCTACAATCACCGTACTAAAATTGCTCTACCAATTATCGCAATAAGTGATCAGCTTGTTATTTTGTGCCTGTCAGTACAAAGCAGTGATTGTGAAAAGGTTCTACGGTGGCCTACGGTTCTGTTTGGCTGACTGAACGGAACGGAACCCTAAAATTTCCGATCACTATATACATTACATTACACTATATACACAAAATCCCGCAGTGCCTGAAGACTAGAGTCTATAATCAGTGCGTGTTGCCAGTGATGACTTATGGCTCTGAGACGTGGTCTTTGACTGCTGGCCTATTGGAAAGGCTCAGAGCCGCTCAACGAGCTATGGAGAGAGCTATGCTCGGAGTTTCTTTACGCGACAGAATCCGAAATACGGAGATTCGCCGAAGAACTAGAGTCACCGACATAGCTCGAAAAGTATGCACGTTGAAGTGGCAATGGGCAGGCCACATCGCTCGTAGGACAGACAACCGTTGGGGGAAAAAAGTTCTCGAGTGGCGACCGCGATCCGGAAGACGTAGTGTTGGCAGGCCTCCCACTAGGTGGACTGACGACATCGTAAAAGTTGCGGGAAACCGGTGAATACAGGTGGCGACTTGTAGTTCATTATGGTGTGCTAAGGGGGAGGCCTTTGTTCAGCAGGGGACGTCTTCAGGCTGATGATGATGATGACGATGATATACATTAAATGTATACCAAATTCCAAATCAACTTGACGTTATGTATGATGAAAAATAATAAAAGCCAGAACAAATACAAAAAAAGTAAAAAAACTAGTAAAGTACCAGTATGAACGCAACCAGGGTAGCATAAAAGGTCAGAGCCGGAGCTATAGCTACGTATACGGCAGGGCACGACGCTGTCAGTGCAGATTATATGGGGTTGAGTGTACCAAGGGCTCCCACGGGCTAGGATGGGTTCGCCGCGTACTTTCATACCAGGAGATAAGAGGGTGGCAGGAGGTGGCATTTTATCATACCCGCGTTCCGTTGGTCTTTTAGTATTTATTAACTTCCAAGCATAAAACCACTGATTAAGAGCAGATTCGACATGAAATTCACATACGAGTATTTTACGTGGTGTCCATGAACTTAATTAAGGCAAATGAAAATCCTGAATTTATATGAACTTACATAGCAAGTACATATAAAGGAAATGTAGTGATTAAAAATCATGAAAAAAGTTATACTCGTAGGTAATAGAAATTTAACTAAAATAAAATACTAATAAGGAATGTTACTTGGTCTTGTTCTCACTTCCTCATCTTATACAAAATGTGGTAGACATTGACTTTTATTCCGCTTCTGTTTGGGAGTCCAATTTTATTTGGAGTGCCCAAGTCTCCGGCACGTCAATAGAGAATCGTTGATTTCATAACTGTATTCGCTGGAATACGCATCAATATTTAATGATAATACCTCCTTATGCATAAACGCTCTGTAGGCTTCTGATAACTTAGCAATCGTTTGTCCTTATCTGTCACTTTCACATTTACCTTTCACAGATAAGGACAAACGATTGCCAAGTTAGCAGAAGCCTATAGAGCGTTTATGAATAAGGGTCATAGTATCGCGATATGAGTGGATCACATAATGTCAACCGTCTAACTAATTCATGCCAATGCCGTCCAAAATGCCGCATCCAAAAGTGGCTGCGTTTCCTTGGAGCTGGTGCCGCGCCCATAAACCCGGCGCGGGTCGGGCTACAGTAATGATTTACGCACCCTTAAAACATTTATCGAAACTCCTATAAGCTCATGCTTCCCTGATTTTTGTCTGCTCTGATCATTCGATAAATCAAGTGAAATCGTTAAATTTTAAGGCTTATCCGGCTTATTCATATCGTTCCTTAAATTTGAGCATGAAAAAAAGTTTCTTTGGTTCTGGTTATGATGGTTAAGAATGGACCCCGAAGCTATGTTGATGTCAATCTTCAATCCGAACGTCCGCTTCTATAGAGCACTTGTTACGAGAGTTGTCTTTATATAATCACCACATTTGGATGAAGCGAAAGAGGTTATCAGGTTCTTTGTTTCTGTATTGTTTTGTACTGATTTGTGGTGTTCAATAAAGAGTATTTGTATTGTTTTGTATATTTTTTGTTACAGAGGATAGCGCACTTCGCCATCTCCGGTCACAAGCGCTTCGTGTACCAAATGAATTTAACACTTATCATTACGGTCATATCCACGATGAAAATACTAAATTTGATACAATTTCGTTTGAAAAATGACGCGCGTTAATGAGAGGCGGGCACGAAGCTGCGTGTCTGACTTCACGTGTCGACTCGTGTGACGTGTTAAAAAAAACCCGGCCAAGTGCGAGTCGGACACAATCACCGCGGTTCCGTTTAAATTCGGCAAGTGAATATAAATTTTTGTGTTAGCAGAGCCCAGGCCAATCTTGACCAACTAGGCAATTGTGGGCGACATTTGACAATTGGAAATGCAAGGCGTAGTCAATATGAAGCCAACCGGCGTAGATACTGGTCGAGTTTGTGATGTAAACAGAGTTGTCGCTTGTCACCGACAGTAGTCATGTTGGTGAAATAGGCGCCTGCTTTTAAGCAAAATGTCGGCAGTGTGAGATTTTTTATTGGCTTACAAAGACAATGGAAAAATTGGATTTAACTTTTAATTATTTGTGCTTCCTTCTACAAGAGCTACCTTCATACCAAATTTTCAAATTTCTCTGACCCTCAATTTTTTGGGAGCACCTTTTCTGACTATCCTTTGATTGAACTGGTATAGTTGGCTTCTGCCAAGTTTCTTGCGGCGCATTCTTCTTGGCAATGATGGTCTTTCCGAAAGCGCTGGTAGTTTCAAAAACGGCATGTAAAAGAGCCCTTGGCGGCCATTTGCAAAATAAAATTAGAATTTTGAATTTTAGAGGGTTGATTTCGCAACTCAAATGGGACACAGATCCTACAAGGGTTCCGTATTTTTCTTTTCAGTTACGAAATCCTAAAAATCGAAAGACACTACAGTAAGTAACTATTTAGTCAATCAAAATTTACTACTAGAGCTGAAAATTCCCTATGTAATTGTGTAACTAGAGGCACCTGCGGGTGGTAGGGGCTTGTGCAAGGTCCGTCCGGATAGCTACCACCATCTTACTCGCTAATCCTGCCGCTAAGCAGCAGTGCTTGCACTGCTGTGTTCCGGTGCGGAGAGTAAGACAACCGGGGAAATTACGGGCACAAGAGGCATTTCATCTTAGCCCTCTAGGTTGGCAACGCATCTGCAATCCCTCCGGGGTTGCGGGTGTCTATGGGCAGTCGTGATCGCTTACCATCAGGTGACCCACTTGCTCGTTTGCCATCCTATTAGCATAAAAAAAAAACCTTACCATTATGATTATAACGTAAGGTCTTTCATTCTTACTGTCCTATTTGGTAAATGAAATTCTAACCTCAATGTACAATTTTTTGTAAAGAATAAGGTGTATTATGTTATCAAATAAACCTGAGGCAATATTTTGTACATAATTTTGCTGATATTTTATCTCCAGTTCCTTTATTTACGATGAAATAGTTGAAAAATAGCAAAAATTAGACGTTTTGAGGTTTTTTTAAAATTATTTAATACAATTAAAAAAGTATGTACATGATTGGGGTTATTATGCCAATATTAAAAACCCTCTGGGGGTTTATGTAATAGTAGGCGAGTTACAGCGGTTCAGTGCGTCGCTAATTAACTAAGTAGGTACTTTGTTGTCACTCTGTAGGTAAGTAGTGATTCTTAAGTACTTAGAATTTTGTTTACCAAATAGGACAGTTAAGGATGAAAAGACACATTTATACTCGGCAGCAAAGAGACCGGGTCACTTTTCATACAACTTTCAACGGGACGTGACCCGTATGCTTATTGTCTAACTCGCTCGCAATCGCCATCGTGTTCATTTTGACAGTTCTTGTATGAATGTGACAGCTCGCTGATTCCGATGCCAATTGTCAGCCCATACATGAACTGTCAAAATGAACACGATGGCGATTGCGAGCGAGTTAGACAATAAGCCTATCGGTCTCTTTGCTCACGCGTATATTTATGCCCTGGACTGTACGTACAAATTTTTACCGCTATCTAAGTGTGTATCTGTTCCCAATTTATTGAACTGCCAAATGCTACAAGTGCCGGCACGTAAGTCTAGGGGTGACCGTTGATGCGCAGTAGTCGAAAATAAGGTATCGCGGGGGAGTGCGGGTGTCGCGGGCGGGCGTACACCACGTTAGACTTACGTGCCGCCACCTGTACCTACAGCGGTGGCTAGGGCTACTATGCGGCTGATATAGCAACAAATTACGAAAGCGTGGTAGTACAGTCTAGTGGTGTCTACTCGCAGTATACGACGGTTACTCGTCACGAGTGGCATATGAAAGCGACCGAGTGTGAATCTCCCCATTATTTCTGTTACTACTGAGTCTTAACAATTTTTAACTCAATGTGTCAGTCTTTCACCATGTTATCTTGTCTGCTTTCAGTAATCGGACCCCTGAAATTTCATCACTTTCGAGCGTAACTGGAGCCGCCGAACAATTCATCAGTCGCGTCGAATGTAAGGATAAGCGCAGCGGACGGTGCCAAGCCGGGGCGCCGGGCGCAAATAAATGCCAGTTAAAACCCCTTGCGCCGCGGGGGGGGCGCCCACCCCGTTGTCATTTACCCTACTTACCGTCGCTACCAGGCGAGCATACAAGCAGCGGAGAATTTTAACGGAATTAGTCGCGAGGCTGCCCGCCTGCAGGGCGCCGCAGTAAATTCACCACACATGTAGGTTGTAGGTTGTGCCGCCCACCTCCACGCCTGGTCTGCGCGCCTAGTAGCTCGCGGCACGAGGTGTCTACACGCAATGCCGCAAAAAACATTATCCGGCAAAAAAGAATGTTGCTTCGTTACCCGGGTACAGTCTGACACAGTTATTAAGGCACGTCGTGAAATAAAGACGATATGCCGGCGTTATAACAAAATATGCTCACGCCTGATCTGTAGGAAGAGGCTAGAAACCTTCCCTATACCCATAACGCCGTATTCTGAAACATTCATCACCACATCAACCAACATTCAAACTTCAAGTCGCTATTCATTATCGCCACTACGACGTACGTTTTAGCGAAGTTGAAATCATCGCCGACGAAGAATTTCGTCTAAACATTAATAGAAACATTCCATTCAGTGGTTATTATAACGTGAAATTAATCTTCAGGGCGTATGTGAAAAGAAAACATCGATGTTTTCTATCGCTTGTCTATTTAATCTCACCGTGGGACTGTGCCGTGTGTCGTTCTACGCTAAACACACTTTGACCTAAATCACTGACAGCCAACTGACCGACAGCACTACGAGCACAAACATTACGCATCCCTAATTAAAACATGCTAATCTCAAAACTAATTTCGATCATACGACCACTTAAATAAACTCTAAAATCGGGCGCATTTTGTTTTTGTGTCACTGCATTGTTAACCCTGTGAATGCCAGTGGGGTTCCATTCGACCCTCTGTTAATATTTTATCGATCGTCCAAACTTAATTATGGCAACTCAAGGTCAGACGATGCATACACACAAATTGCTTTTCGAAGGGGACCTGGGACTTCCTATGAATAACTGAATCCCGTTTAATTGCTATCTTGAGGAGTCAATTTGTTTTGAATTAAAATTGATGCTCGGTTTATGCCTGAAGTAATGAAATGGCTGACAGAACGCTCAAATAGGTATATTTGATAAAGCGTTTAGTTGTTATGAGTTGAGATCGTATATTAATACACATTTGACGCGGTAGTAATATGCCTATATTGAAATTTTCAAAATTGACTAGGGATAAAAAATATCCCTAGACATTTTTGATGAGTGTATTTATTACATATTTTAAATTTAAAACTGTGGAAATAATCATTCATTTATTCAGCATAGCTATTTGACATGTCAAAAACAGGTTCCAATCTTACTGTGTTATTTTTTTGCTCTTCTAGTTAAGAGTTACTAGTGTAAAACGAAGAAATTTTTAGGTAAAATTTAGATAGATTGTTATAATCATAAAATATTCGGTGTACGTTAAGTGTTTTTGCCTGTCGGTTGTATTCGTAAATAGAATAATTATAACTGTGTAAATAGACAATGCGTTTGAGCTTATGTTTTCGCACAAACCCAAGCCGACCGCGGGCAACTTTCGCAAATATTCGATGAGCCGCGAGCATAAAGCATTCCTCTATGCGACGCACAATAACAGAGAAGTTGTAATCTGCGAGATCAAAGCCGCCGCACGGCCAAGTGCCGAATAAAATAGCCTGTTGTGTTATTAACGGCCGCTAGAACGCTCTGGAAGAGACATGTTTAAAAAAAAAGGAAAAAAAAAAACAGCATCCCCTTGGCCCACGTAAGATTAGAGAATATTTCATACCGTAGTACTTAGGTAGTTGCTGCCGTTGCTGGTTAATAATACTAATCTTATTTCTCACTCATGTTTCGCTCATTTACTATTTCAACATTTCTTACTGTAGTTGTTATGGATGCTGCGCCATAAGATCCAGCAACACCGTTGCAGTGGTAGTGTTATTCGAGATAACTTAGTTCTTAGAATCAGGCAAACCAGTAATACGGTACTTAATATTATACGTGGTATTTTATATTTAATAAACATAGTATTTAATAATGTAGTATTTGATTCTTTTGATTTTTATGGAATATTCACTTCATGAACACATTTGCATCTGTGTCGCATGGAACTACTTTATCAGTAACGCGTAGTTGTATATGTTATGTTCTTATTTCTTTCTTTCCTATGTACTTTTGTTTTACTTTATTATATTATCATCTATAAGTAATTGTTTAGTGTTAATAAACAATTTTTCTTTCGTTTCTTTTTTATGTAGCCGGACATACAAATAGACCTAGTTAGAAATAAAATTCAGAACTAAGCAAAACGGGTATACAACGGATACCTACAGTAGTACAGAATAGTCAAGACTCTACATCTTTACGTTTAGTCATACATGAACCACCATTTAATAAATGCATTTTTTTAAACCAGATGTAATTGTTTATCCTTATATGTATTGCGCCGCTCGACTCCACATTCCAAGGAATATCCATAATAATTCCTTTAAAACATTCAAGAATCATACAATGTTAAATATATGTTCGCAAACTAAAACACTGTTTAGCTTCGGATCACTTTAATTACCTATTTTTGACTTTATACAGGACTAAACAAACAAATTCATCATTTTACAAATTAGTTTTAGATTTTTGCATGCCAAACTGTGGCAGAGCATACATGACATGGATCAAATTCCTGTAGCATAATAGGTATACTTACTTATTATAATATCTGTAACACCTGTATGTTCTTGCGAAATAAATAATTTCATTTCATTTAAACTTTATTATGAACTGTAGGCTTATTGTCTAACTCGCTCGCAATCGCCATCGTGTTCATTTTGACAGTTCATGTATGGGCTGACAATTGGCATCGGAATCAGCTAGCTGTCACATTCATACAAGAACTGTCAAAATTAAACTATGGCGATTGCGAGCAAGTTAGACAATTAGCCTGCTGATTATTTACTATGGGCGCATTCTAGTTTACGTAGGTTTCTATTAAGTAAAAACTTTTCGAAACGTGAAATTTAATGTATGAGATATTAACAAGACAGTACAAATGTATATATCTCGTATTGGTAACAATAATAACTACGTCTACTTTCATACTTGTTTTCTATTCAACAAAACATAATCGCAATAACCAAACAAAAAAGCCCATCCATCCACTCTACATCCGTGTCCTCGGTACCCGAGAAAAAAGGGGGGGAGGGTCGAATATCCCACAAGGGGGGCCGCAATGGACTGAAGGAGCCCCAATCAATCTTACAAGTCGCAGCTAGGGGGGTACTTTTGGGGGTCGCAGGGACGATACCCTCTTACGGACGGGCCGACTGACCCTTCGGCCGGCCCGCCCAAAAGGACGTTACTAACTTTTGTGGATTTTGTGTTTACATTGTGCATTGGGATTATGGTTTAATCGTAGGTCGAATATTAAAATTATTGTTAGAATCACAGTAGGTATTGTACGTTCCTACAAGGTGAGACATTTTAAATGCTATATTTTATAAACTAGCAAAAATCACGCTAAATGATTCCGAACAAGCTAAATGCTACATACACAACAGTGCCTAACAAACGAAAATGATGGTTTTGAAGCGTTTCTTTTTCCAGTAGATAACAGAATCATGGTGACAAAAAAGCGGCAAGTTTATACTTCTCCACAATATCGCTTTATTATATCATGTTAACAACATTTAAGCGTCGGACGCGATCACACATCCATTATATACCGCTCAGCGTCATTAAAAGCGCAAAAAACAGTCATCAGAAACTCAGTAGCCGCCTTCTCCGCGGGGCCCCGTTTTTGTGTCTTGTCTAATACCATGACGCCCCACCCTGATGAAAGGGGGCGCCCCCACCGCTCGGAGCGAGAAAAATGAGTTAGAAAAGATGCGGCGCCCGATTATGGCGTGACGCTGTGGTCCTTTGTGTGGGACATTCGTCTGAATCAATCGGGTCGCGGAGGACGAGGCAGCCGCAGGGTTAGCCGATAAACAGGTGCTTGAGTGGCTATGCGAGCCTGGTAGCTAGATTCAGTTTTTAATTAATAATTACGTCAAATAACGTCAAAAAACAAAATTTAGGTTTTCTTTTACTAACGTCCGCCGTGTTTTTTAGTCCGCCTTTGTGCATGAATCTCACTCAGTGTTTGTCAATTGTATTTTGTCTTGTTTATTTTGCACAATAAAGAGTTTACATACATTACTAACAGAAGCATGACAAACGCAACGACTGGAGTCGATTTTAGCTTCTCTCTCTATATTAATTCTGTCACTTTTCGTGAAGGTATACAGAATGTTACAAAACTACCCGTAAAGCCGAGAGGAGGTTAAATTGTGACCTTATAACAAGTCCATTTGCAATAGGTATTTAAGAACCTTAGTATAGTTTTCTGAGATGACAGTTTACTATATTGGTTGTCAATATTTTTGGCTTTAATATTTTACGGGGTATTTTGTAATGTAACACGTTGTATATGAGGCTTTAAAAAACCTCAAAGCGACACGATAACGGGGCACTTAACCAAACTAATCTCATATATAGTATTTGACACTTCAAAGAAGCTTTCGAGACGTTTTTGCGACGAAAAACTTACACTAAGCACGCGTCTACACCTCATGTCAAATCAAACTTACATCCCTACAAACTCATACCGCAATAAAATTGTCACATAAACGCGAAAAACACGTACAAACAAATAAACATGGCTCATGGAGAATGACGTTCGCATTCTTGGCAGACGGGAAAGCGTGTCTGGCCATCTCCTGTCCTAATTGCTTCATGGCAAGAAATTAATAATTTTAGATACAAATTAAATGAGGTTTTTGCTAACTATAGATACTTTTTGTTATCTGTCTGTTACATATTTCAACCGCTGTACCAATTTAGTTACAATTTTGGTATAGAGATAGTTTCAGTTCCGAGAATGAACATCGTTTTCATTTTTCACATCAATCAAGCAAATTACAGTTTACCTACAAATTATTGTTCAAGTCTTGCCTATGTCACACAATAAATAAGCGTCGCTTATGCAAAGGTGTCACATCCAGGCTGACCAGATCCAAAGCTAAAACTCAGCATAACATCAGTATTTGCTGAACTCTCATAAAATCGGTAAACCCATGCAAAAAGTTGAATCAGAAACTAACACACAACTCCGTATCTGATCGAATAGAGTTTCGAAATCATAACCCAAGGGTGGTTACAAAGGGCCGGCGGGGCACAAAGGCGCGCTTGCGGCCCTGGCCGACCACCGCAGTTTTATGCCGCCTTAGTTGGCAGAACTTTAAGCTAGGGTTAAACGCGGTCGAACCCGCAAAATTTATATTTGTTTAGAGAAAAAGGTCCGCTCGTGTACGTTACCCTTACCCGGTACCCACCCCGCCCTGCTCTATCATAAAATGAGATTTTACACATCAATACGTTTTATAAACTTTCAGCGTCAGCGACTAGGCTGCCATAAATTAAGCTCACCTTGTTTTCCATGTCGAGCCGCTCCTGGTAGGCCATACTCCGCATGTGTTTAAGGTACGCGGTGGTTATGGGCACGCTGTAGTCCACCTCCTCACCGCCGAAGTAAATGCCGCCGTCAGGTCTCCAAGGCTTCGGATACCGGCCAAAAGAACTTGAATATTCTAAACTCGTAGGCAGCAACTTTTTCCTTGGAGGAGATGCCGATTTGGGAGGATCCTTCGACGTCAAATTAGCGACGTCCAAAGGATTGTACTTCTTTTCTTTCTTTACATCAGTCTTTGTCTCTTTAATTGCTGCGCTTTCTGACGCTCTGGTGTCCTTGTCGGGTTCTTCCTCCATTGCGTCTTCTTTCGGCGGCACGGTCGGTTGTGGACTGTCGATTTTGACATCTTCGACGTCGATAAGACTGTTCTCGTCTTTGTCTATCTCCGGGTCGGTGCGGACTGGCTCTTCTTCTCTAAACGGAGGCTCGACGGGCGAACTCCTACTGAACAACGGTGTCGAATCGAAGCCGTTCTCTTTCTTAGACGTTAATTCTATATACGTGGGTTCCTGGTCTTCAGAGTCGGTTGCTTTCGGACTTTCTACTTTCTTTAAAGGCTGGAGTTCCGTGAAGTCAAACTTAGGTTCGTAAGGGTAGTTTGAATGTGCGGCGTCTATTTCGGATTCCCAGTTTCTGGTATAGTCTGTAGCGCAGTGGGGTATGAAGGGGAGGTAGGTGGGGTGTCTGGTTGGGGAGGGGGAGGGCGTGGGCAGGGGGGGCGGGGAGGCGCTGCGCGGGCGCCGCGCGCACTCGGCGCATCCGGTGAGGAAGCGCGTGACGGCCTCCCGCGGCAGAAACGCGTACGTCTCCGTAATCTGTTGGCGAAAACATCCGTGATTACCAGGGGAGCATATTTTTTGTTAGCGAAGAAGCCAGCGCTGCGGAAGTGGCCACGATCAATTGTCTCAGCCACTCGAGGGAGGTAATGACTGTCGGACCGCTCTGCGGCTCGTATCTGATTTAGTACTATGTTTGGGATATTCAGGCGTTTATTAGGTTTACGACGCATTCAGTTAGTTGACTGGGACCATAGACAGTCCCTGGTCTGGTATATATTATGTATCATCCACAGATGTAGATGAATCAAAAATGTTACTATAGTAGCAAGTAACATGTAAAAAGTTAAACCTTTTCGACAATAGTCGGAGATAAGTGATATGAAGCCAACCGGTGTAGAATCTTGTCGAGTTTGTAATGTAAAGAGAATTGTCCCATGCCACCGACAATTGTCGCTTTGGTGAAATAATACGGGGCAGATAGGTACCTATTAATTAAATATCGACAAGTTTAGGGGTGCGTCCCACGAGCTATAACTACAAAATATCTAATTTCATAATAATAACGTTCACAAGATATAATGAACGTTAGCTATAACAGCAAAAAGTATAATTTTTTAATGTATAAGGCTTAAATTATATACTTAACGTTATTTTTATATAACTTCAATTTGTATAAGATTTATTTGGACTAATTTCTTTTGACATAACAAACATTTCACCTCCTGAAACTGCTGCAAGACTTTGTTGCTGCACAACATTGCTTAATTTTCAGCGAGCGAGCAAGACGGTACGGAGCGGAAGTGACTCGGATAGGTTAGCCTTTCGTGTTAGTTATTTTTTTTATAACCACCTAGAAAACCCCCTAACCACATGTGCATTATGCTTTTTGATGTTAGATCATTGTTAGATTAATTGATTAATATATTTTATAAATCTTAGCTGTTATGAACATTATATTTATGCTTTGATCGTTATTTCAATTGATATTATATATAAACAACGTTATACTTTACAAAATTAGATATTTTAAGATTATACTTTTCTTTCATTATATCCAGTAAACATTATACTTACTAAACGAGTTTATATAAAGTGAGCGTATATATTATGAACATTAGATAATAAGTTGTTATATCTCGTATTTACTTACCCCAAGTTCAGTAATGTGCGGACTATTTGGCACTGGCGTAACACAGTTGTGCATTCAAAAACCCTTGAAACTTTATGTTATCATAATCACCAATAATTTCAAAAGTAAGATACCAATTTTATATTGGTTATTGAGTTTCTTTAATTTTAAACGGTTCGTTTTCTACAATATTTGTAAACACAGACTACAGCGCCATCTTATAGTACAGCGTGGCAAAACTTGACATGCCTCCTTCCAACACACTGCGCTAACAGGCTAGTAAGTAAGCCACAAAGTTGGCTACACAGTTACTCTACTCGTCCGTAGATGGCGCTGTAGTCAAGATTGGCTGAGCTGCTAAATTAAAACACGAGCTGATGTGTGGCGCTACCGTCTATGTGAAACTCTATTTTTATGCGTTTCATTTCTAAACTTCAATTTCGAAACGGATTAATATAATTAAAATATTACTTACAGTTCTATAAGTACGTTTTTGTCCTGCATGTTTCCCAGGCCGACCTTCAAGTTCTACGTGAACTGTATAGATGATATCGAAGAAGTTTTCAACTATTGCAACTTTTCGATACACCGGCTCTTGATTTGGTGCATTCTGTAACAATAAGAAATAATACGTTATTAAGTAATCATAAGTTCTTGATTGGATTTTTAAAATATGAAATGGCGACGTGTCATGTTGTCATGTTGTCAGGTTGTGGAAGTTGAAACTTCTGCTACTCGACGATAGATGGCAGTAAAGCCATCCCTTACAAATTTTTAATACATGGTTTTGTTCGGTTGGGTTGGTACCGTGAAATATTTTGATCTCAAGCAATTACAAAATTTACTTTGACACCATATGAGTAGCATAAGCATTTAAATTTAAAATAAACGTTTTCGTTCTAATTTTTATTATTTCAAACCAAATCATTACAAGCTTATAATTTGCAATGTATGATGTGTATGATGTATGTTTGTTTGTCCGGGTGGAATCTTGAGACTCTAATTGAGAATCAAGATTTTGCATACTTGAAATAAGTCTGAATACAATCTGTTAGTGGAGTTCTGCTGACCCAGCCAGGATCATCTCCACTGGAGGGAACTCTTCAACGGTTGGTCCGATTGACTTTGGTTGTTCTATTCTCCCTTTATGGCGGCCGTAAGGCTTGGGCCAATGTCAGTTTAAATGACAAGTGTGCGGTTGAATCTGTCCGAATAAGCAGCAGCAAGGAAATAATTTTGACTTTGGTTGTTTGATTGAATTTCATGACGGATGACAAATGTCAATGCAAGAATACCTAGTCAGCAAAAAAAGCTTGTATTAAATTGATTTTTTTGACAGAATCTTAGCAATTATAATGTGTTAACCGAGCTTAGACTAAGCATATTTCTACGTGACCTAGCTTTGGGCTGTACGTATGTTTATGGGATTTTTATTGGGAATTCTAATTTGGGCCGTTTATCATTTCTAAATTTTACAATAATAATTACATAGTTAATTTCGTTAATGCAGCTATGCATTTTCTTAATTCTCAATATATATAACAACTTCCTAATTAACCTCATAAATAACGTGGACAGCAATTAGCTGGCACCGGGAACGCAACATCGCGAGGTAATTAGCCGACCGTCCCGGACCGCTGTAATTACAGGCTCCGTTCTGTTGCAAGGTGACCAGCGGCAGCAGTCGCTTAGCGTTTCATGATTGCCTGGTACTTGATACAGAATAAGTGCAATACTTTTGAGGATGGCAGTGACCAAATTGAGCGAATGTCCAACGTGTTTGTTCATCCCACGGAAAAAAGCATTCTATACATACAATACAATACAATACAAATACTCTTCAATAAAGACACTACAAATCAGTACAAAACAATACAACAAAGAACAAAGTATGTATATACTTAGAGAGTTTCTTCAGATTTTCCTACAAGTCTTTCTTGTCTCCTCAAAATTCGTTTAGTAGGGTACCTGCCTAGTTTTTGCGTGAAAAAGTAACAAACATCCACGCATTTTTCGGACTAAGTAATCATCAGCCTTATGATAACTACTAGGGGACGTTCCCTTGCAAACTTGGTCTATGTGTCTAATAGTCCCAAAACGATGATGACATTGATGACTGGACCTTGTTGCTGATGAAACTTCTTTCTAAGGTCAAAAATTCATCATGGATCCTGTAATCTCATACAAAAGGCTCTCAGCATATTTTCCACTTGTGGCGATCCTGCGTCGCGACTTCAAGCTTATGTGAGGTTAAAAAGGACTTCAAAATGCCAGAGATCCAAGAGAGAATTTTCCCAAGCGGGACCGCGGTTGGTGCTGATGGCAGCAATTGACAACATTTCAAAAAAAAGGTATTTAAGTTTTTTTCGCGTTTATAATAGCTGGTTAAAAATTAGACTACCCGTGTTTCTCGGTTTTCCTTTGTTTTACTTAAATTCGTCGTTAATAATTTATTAAAGAAATGGTCATTAAAAAGACCGTATATACAAAGATAGGGATACTGATGTCGTAACCTTAGCATGATATAAAATTAAAAAAGTAACTTTCAAACAGAACTGTCATGTCATGTCACTTGCTTTGTTTATCAACCATTCATTGTCGTTCGTTCACGAATTTGTTATTTTGCGTTTGCTGCTTTGCAATACTGTGCATGCTTTGAGTTTATTTCCTTTCCTCTAATAATTTGTACCGTCCCAAGTTGCGGAAACACGGCGTTAATGGAAAAAAATAAGCACTATAAGCACATGAACACAAGATACACAACACAAGATAAATTCGTCGACTTTGGGCAGATTGCGGCTATCCGCTATCACTAATCAGTCAACCACTTTCATGTTATTAAAGCGTCTATCAAACCAATAATTAAATATTACGAGATTTAAGAGAATTGAAAACGTGTCGTTAGAATCAAGTATAGGTACTTCCCTTACCTTACCGTCGGACTGATAAAAAATGAACATGACATTGACACCATGACAGTTCTATATTTTTTTAAATTCCTATGGTAATAAATGGACTAACGGCACTATGAGTATATCCCTAACATTCGCAATCCAACTTTTTTTACTGTTTTTCCTGAATATAAAAAAAACTACTCCATAAAAAAAATCAAAAGTATTTTTACTGTAATCAGCAGTGTAAAATCTACAAACGGTATATTCATTTTACTAGCTTAGCAAATTTGAATTGTTGTCAATTATGCGACGCCCGGCGACAGGATTACGACGTAGACAATGGACTTGGATGGCTGAAACTATAAAAACTGGGTCAGTCTTTGGTCCATCTGCAATCCTGGTAACCCTGCTGTGCTAGCGCTAGCATGTGTATGCGTTTACATCTTAGCCCGCGCTTGTCCGTTTAAAACGTCACTCGCAAGTTCTAGGTTTCTAATTTATATTTATTTCTTGCATTCGATTATTTAACTTGAATTAATTCACAAACTCAATGAATTTATCGTGAATTTATATCAGTTTTTTTAACACCTACGTATTACCGCAACCGTACATCAACCCGCTTCGGATCCGTCAAAAGTCAGCAACAATTACCGTCAGTCCCTGCCCGCGCGGGCCGCAGACCAATTAGCAAGACGCCGTTCAGAGGGTATCATCCCGTCCCGCTCACTCAGATTAATGACTATTATTGTGAGTGGAACGATACGAAACGAACTTCAAATTTCGAATTTTAATGTAAAAGGGCTATTCTGTCAAGCCATTCCGAAAAGCCGTTCTCTCCCGTCATGTCACAGGTCGTCATAAAGGGGCCTTACCATGACGTCTTAATGCGATCCAATTCCAACTCAGTTCAGGTTTTAGCTATCATTTTTAGTATGGATCTGACAGCGAGCGAACCTAAACTGAATCGGAATTGAATGGCAATACGACGTCATGATAAAGCCCCAATCCGAATCTCGGTGGCGTCGTGATTATTTCTACCGTGAGATTGTATTTTATTGAATCAGGCGTTACTTTGCGGAGGTCCATTTTAATGAACACAAAATATTTACCTTGCTACTCCGCTACTTACGTGCAAGATAACCAAGCCTGTGCGAAATATATACGTTTTGCATGCAAGCCCTCCCACCACTACTGCCACACAAAACGCACACAAATCCCACAAACTTAGTTAAGTAATCCTATCACCACACAAACACTGACGCGCGTTTCGATCCCTCTACCTAAAGGTAGAGGTAGTGTTTGTGTGGTGATAGGATTAACTAAGTTTGTGGGATTTGTGTACGTTTTGTGTGGCAGTAGTGGTGGGAGGGCTTGCATGCAAAACGTATATATTTCGCACAGGCTTGGTTATCTTGCACGTAAGTAGCGGAGTAGCAAGATAAATATTTTGTGTTCGTGAGATTGTAAGAAAATTCCCAGGGACTTTTGGTTAGCCTACCAACCCAACCAGCGTGAAGTATTCCGGATTAATTTTAAGACAGCACGAGTGTATTTAATATCGAGATGGGCGTCTCGCCGGCTGCTCATATGGCGGAAACGCCGACAACTGAGCTATGAGGTCGATACGAGCAACAGGTGCCAGAGACCGGCTGCAGCGACTTGCGATTCAGACCACATTTCTTCGACATCGTTGCCGCTATTACAAACGTTAGGCGAGTTCTACTTACAATCTATGCAATAAGTAGTAGTAACATTCATGTTTCTTGTTTCATTTTCATCGGTATTTCTGACCCAAACAATGCTTTGAACGCGTTCGCGTAAACGTCTCAATTACTGTGCGACAACTTCTAGGAGGACAGGCACGGGTCAATAAAAGTAAGTGGGACTGTAACAAAAATATTACAGCCAGGGTTCCAGTGAAATCATCAACGGCGATTCCTAATGTTTGTCGCTGGTGATATCCATAATTCCATATACTGCGGTAATTGATTACTACCAGGCGCACATAAGGATATCAAGGTTTGGCAGACATGATCCACTTTTACGATCCTAGCATGAGTTAGAGATACTTAGAGTATGTGTTGCAGTCCCTTCGTAGGTATAGCTATAGCATTTGAACATTGATATGACTATTGCACCAAACGGCTACTTTCTATTTAAAACAAGCCACCCTCCGAGGGACCGGAAGTGGGTAAAGGACCGACGGCCGCTTCCGGTCCCGGCGATAACCGGATATCGCGCCGGCAATATTGCCGGGACGAATCAATTAAACGTGACCTTTCCAAATATATTAAAAGAAAAAAAAGTGAAACTAATGGAAATTGAAGCGTCGCTGTTGGTTGGATGAAATGAGCCTCCAGTCGAAATGTCTGCCATCTTACGGTAAAATGGAAGCCCGTTTTATTAGAATGGTTGATGTTTACTTAATCATTTGGTAATTCCTTGTTTTCGATAATCAGCTAAGTAGTCATCTTTTTTTGAACCAACCTTTTTACAACCAAGGAATATTGTACGTGCCGATGTCGATTAAAGTACCTAATTAAAAAGTTGTGAAGTGACACAGGAATGCTGCTGATTTAGACACCTACAAGAAAATCAGCAGCAAAATTAAATGTTATCGGTATCGATTTGCTTTTGTTAAACTACTTTGCTCTTGCTTCTCCTTAAGTACATCTCTAACATCCGTTACTTAGCCAAATTCTCAAAAAGTGGTACCTATTTTTATTCCAAACCATCGTAAATATCGCAATATATAACCCCGACAGCATTACGTATTCCATGCTGGCTTGCCAGATCCTAAGAGCACTTAGCTATAGAATTTTAAAGGCCATAAATACTGGCATTGGGTGCAAGCGGTCGCATGGGCGCTTGAAAAACGCATGACTGCCCATACCGCCTGGCATTGTGTGCTGCCCTGGTAACTCCGCACGGTCGAATAAAGCAAAAGGTAGATTTTTCTTTTTCTATCACAGTTTATGTCATTGCTACGGTTTGCCCGTTAGGATATCTATCATCACGTTATCGACGTAAGTATAGTTAATTCCAGTAGGTCGACTCCTGGTCCTTCAGACGACAAGTGTGACAGAGACCTCTCTCTTGTTTCTTTAGTTTAATTTCACCGCTAAACCATCTTAACAAGACAAAGCCAACGTCAGCTAAAAGTCATGGTGGCTGGCGGCTGGCGAAAGGTTAACTGGCTGGCCTCATACCTACTCCGAAATTCGATTTTCGAAGTTCACACACTCATTGTCAACAGAAGAGTGAGAGCTATTTTCACTAAGGCAGACCAAGGTAATAATTTAATTATTATTATGAACATGAAAAGCTCACTTCATAGCAAATCATCTATGTACTTACATCGCTCGCCCTGTTTAGCTATGTTCAAAGTTCGAGCAAGCGGTAGCGTCGGCAAAGAAAGCCGTTAACCCGACACTTGATGCGCAGCTTATTTGCCGGCCTCTCGTCCCGTCTGGCCGCTTGTGAGCGCGAAGCAGTGTTGCCACGATCTTACATCATTATTTTGGAAATTCACACAAAATAAAAGGTAGTATTCATAATTGTATAACATCTAAGTAAGGCATGCTAAAGTAAATACGGTAACCCTAATTAATTTAGGCGTAGGGCCCAGTGTAGAGCCAAGGACATAAATATTGTACGCTGCCAAGACGTCAAAAACATCTAGTATGTATACACCTTTTTTTTATAAGCCATCACTATCACTACATAGTATAAAACAAAGTCGCTTTCTCTGTCCCTATGTTCCTATGTATACTTAAATCTTTAAAACTACGCAACGGATTTTGATGCGGTTTTTTTTAATAGATAGAGTGAATCAAGAGGAAGGTTTATAAATGTATTAAATACATGCATTATATACGGTGCGAAGCCGGGGCGGGTCGCTAGTGTAAAATAAATAAGGAAAGGTCGTCTGACAAAATCTCCACTTCTAACATCTGTAACACCAAGGCGTCATCACGCTCAAACGACCGCAATTAACCGTTGCTACCAGGCTCGCATAGCCGGGAAGATGCGGGCAGTAACAAGGGGCTAAAGCGGCCCCGAGGGAGGCCGCAAGGGCCAAGAACTGGCGTAAACAAGACTTGGGGAGCAATGATCAATGAGTTGCGTGGTTGGACTGACTCTGACAAGTTGGATGAGCGAGAGCGCTTGACGCGTGACGCGTAAGTAACGTATTTTAGAGGACAATAATGTGCCCCATATATTTTGTTTTGACGCTGAATGTAACAAAAGAATGTGCGATCGAAGAAACTGTACGTACTTCTGTGGAACCTTTTCTCATACAATTTCGCAATAGTTTTTGGCAGGTGTAGTATGGTCCACGTATGGTCAGTCGTTATAGGTAATTGCAGTGAAAATATTCCACGGGCGTAGTGGTACCTACGCGATTCAGTTTATTTCACTGTGCATTTTTTTTTAAAGTTTTAAGTAAGTAGTATTTTAACTTGCAACAAAATTGTATCAAAAAAACTAAACCGCTCGCTCAAATCAAAATAACGCGTCAGATATTAGTGTGGTGCGGTGCACCCAAATTGTCGACATCGATTATCAACGATACGGTAACATAAAACTAGTTAACCCGGCTAGTGGTAATTGCACGGGCGAATCTTCGGCCGGGGCCCGTGGCGCGAATTACCATCTATTAATGCTTAATCCTCTGCATTCATGTTAGCCTGGTAGCAACATATACGTTAACGTGTTGGGTATATAGTATAGTATACCTAGTTTTATTTGACATTAAATAAAGTGATTTAAATAAAATTGTCATTTAGCTTGTTATTCATGTAACTAAACTACCAATCGTCTTAATGCTAGAAAAGGAATCCTCGCATCTAAGGGTGCGCCCAAATCGCCGCGTATACGCAGTGACGTGTCGTATGCGTCACGTTTTCTCACCGTTTCTCCATATATTCGAAATAGTGTGATCGTACTCGCAAACTTCGCTCCAAGACTTGAAACTTTTTGGTAGCGTACTTCGGAGTTTGGAGACTGCCTTTTGATGTGACATATATGTATTATATGTGGACTTTCAATTAGATAACTTAGACATTGAACTGAGATGCAGTTCGTTTAAACATTTAAGAGTCAGCGGGATGATATTTAAATATCGGGTACTGATTCTAATCATTTATTTGAGTAGGTATCAAATTTTTATGAAAACTCATTACGCAACAAATGAAGAAACGGTGAGAAAACGTGACGCATACGACACGTCACTGCGTATACGCGGCGGTGTGATCGCACCCTAATGTGGAGGTAGAAAGAGACACTGATTGCGATTGTGAGAGAGCAATAGTGTAAGAATACCTATGCATATTGAGGATGAAAAAGCTAGGATCATAAAGTGTTAGAAAAAAGTATTACGTGTTTCATAGAAAGGCTTTATTCCAATCGCTATTCAGTTCGCTGACTCCAAGATTCTCAGAAGAATATATAGAATACGTTTGAATACGCGGAGTATTATATTATATGTTAAGGATATACATAAATCGAATACATAAATGTGCTTACAATGAAACCATTTTAGGTAGCAAGTTATAGCGTGAAAATATGTGCATTATTGTATAATAACCGGAGAATTTCATTCGTGAACGTGAAGACGGGTACATATTAAAATACATAAAGTTAGAAATGCATAACCGGTGGGTCAAAATATACATACAGGGTACAGGGTGTATCAGATAGCCCCTAACAATAATCAACTGGGGTATATAACCATAGGTATAAAAAAAAATTGTAGTATTTTTTTTTTTATGTTTTCTATAGGAATGATTACAGTGTATACTTACCATTCCTGTAGAAAATAAAAAAAAATACTCCAATTTTTTTTAATATTTTTTTTAGCTTCTGTAGTATGGTTATATACCCCAGTTGATTATTGTTAGGGGGTATCTGATACATCCTGTATAACGCAATTTTCTTAGCAAAAGACAACTTAACAGGATTGTTATGAAATAATCCTCCAAACGTTAAGTTAACTTTTAGTTCGCCTTTGTGCATACATTTAATGTTTTTTTTTTGTGATTTGTGTCTGTTTCTTTATAATTATTTGTACAATTAAGCATTTACTTACTTACCTTTACTTACTTAACCAACACCAATCCGTAGATTAAAAGGGTTCGTTTGTCTAATAGTTATACCAAAAATTGCGTTATATATTTTGACCTATCGTACATTTTTTAATAAACGTACCCGTGAAAACATCGTTGAGCATAGACAATCATAACTAGACCCGTAGGCTTATTGTCTAACTCGCTCGCAATCGCCATCGTGTTCATTTTGACAGTTCATGTATGGGCTGACAATTGGCATCGGAATCAGCTAGCTGTCACATTCATACAAGATCTGTCAAAATGAACACGATGGCGATTGCGAGCGAATTAGACAATAAGCCTACCGATCGCTAGCAGACATTATACGGAGTGAGATGTGGAGGTTAGTGAGGTGTTCTCAACGCACAACCAAAGTTAGGACACATTCTGTGTAAGAGTTTTCAATGATTCACGGTTAAGTTCATTCGAAATATTATAAACGGGATGTGAACTGCGATTACCTTTATTGAGCACCCGCAATTTCTTCAGTCTACCCGTGATCATGACATTCATGATGCATGCAACTGCGTCGAAATATCGGGTGCTCAATAAAGGTAATCGCGGTTCACATCCCGTTTATAACATTCCGTGCAGGGATGTCAGACGTACCAACTTCTTGGTAAACATACCAGTTTTTAGTGTCACGTACCATGTACCAAGATTACTCGGTCCTTGTATGCAAAAATACCAAGATTGGCCGTTGACCGACAAAAATACACCGATAATACAGAAAACCGACAAATTTCAGAGATGCCAATAAAAAAAAAATATTCCAATCAGATTTCCTTTATGATATAAAACTTTATTATAGCAGCAGTCTCGATAAATGCTTACCATTTTTCGTGAATTGACTTACGAGATGCTAGGTGGCGCGGTGGTAACGTGCAACGCTTACGTTCTAAGGGTCCTATCCCACAAGGTAAAGTTTTTTTTTTTTTCAACGCAATTAATGTGAAATTATTAAATTTTTTCACTAGGATAGGATGCAATTTCCGACACAGTTTGTAGCAGCGACGCAGCGGAGCATAGCGGTACTAGTTTTTCGTTCTTAGTACCAGCTTTCAGCCAGCTCGGCACAAGGATTTCTGAGTGGCAGTCTGACATCCCTGATTCCGTGTAAATTCTCTGTGGACGAAGTTTGTTTACAAAATCTGGCAGCAGGTATAGCAATTGTTATCCGAGAGCGTTAGTTATGCAAGTAGGGTACCTGGATAAGTGGAAAACATAACTGGAATTGAATGTCTCGCCGCGACACATTCGCTTTGATTTACCCGTACCTTTGTTACACCCCAAACCCCAGCTACTGCAACTGTTTCGTGTACTGGCCAATGCAGAATCAGAATCAGAATCAGAATAAATTTGCGGGTGGTAGGGCCTTCTGCAAGGTCCGTCCGGATCGCTACCACCGTCTTACTCGCTAATCCTGCCGCTAAGCAGCAGTGCTTGCACTACTGTGTTCCGGTGTGAAGAGTAAGACAGCCGGGGAAATTACGAGCACAAGAGGCATTTCATCTTAGCCCTCTAGGTTGGCAAGGCATCTGCGATCCCTCCGGGGTTGCGGGTGTCTATGGGCAATGGTGATCACTTACCATCAGGTGACCTACTTGCTCGTTTGCCTTCCTATTCATATAATATATATATTATTTAACTGTGTAGGTAGGGTACATAAGGGAGAACAGATTGGCATCAACAGTGGTCTGAAAAGGCATACAATTTTATGCACTAACTAACTAACTTTTTGTTAATAATTTCCTTTTTAATACAAGCTTTTTTACTGACTGTCATCCATCCTACAAAGATGTACCAATACCAAATTACTACACCAAAAAGAAATGTCTCAAATTAAACGAAAGTTTTTAAAATTCAAGGTATTTTTTACCAATGCTACCAGTGCTTTCAAAAAGACCATCATTGCCTGGAATGCGCCGCAAGCCTTGGCATTTGGTGAAGAATAAGAAACACTCTTTTCATGTCAATACGCTGGCCTGCATCAAATGCAAAACACAACGTTACCAATAACACCCAGAACACTCAAATTCCCGAAGCCTGTAGCTAACAGAAGGACGAATACTACACCTGTATTGTGCCTTTATTTCATAAACACCACTGTTACAGGTCACGCTTGGTCGGTGTAGCTGTCTTCGTCCTACTCGCTCAGTAGGACAAGAACGGAATGATCGACAAGTGAGAAATGGCAAGTCATGTCGGGCGCATGTGTTGCGGGCATCACTCAGTGCTTGTCGCGACCAAGGCTGGCTCTCGATAGGTAAATTTTAATGATTTACTATAACAGGTGGTTACATAACTTACATTAGTACTGTTACAAATATATTTAATCAGTTTTAACCGGTTTTCTCATATACATTTGAAAGATTTGATTGTTTGTTTGTTTTCATTGAATAGGCTCCGAAACTACTGGACCAATATGGAAAAATCTTTCACCGTTAGAATTCCACATTATCCCTGATGAATGAACATAATAAGCGTTATTTAATAAGGTGTCTAAGAAGCGTATCAAAATGATCTTAACTATATGAAAACTAATAGCCATTCGTGTTGCGCTAGCTGTGTAAATCTGTGAATGTGTGTGTCACCGCGTTGCGTAGCGTAGGTAGTCTAAGGTTCTTCCATAAAAAAAGTTACTGGCCAGTCACAGCTAAATTGCATCTTATTTGGCTAAAGCCAACTTCACAATGACTGGCACAGGGGCGCAGCGCAGGGTAGGATGACAAAGGGGACCAAGAGAGGTGCGGGCGGGTAGTGCCCGCCTCCCGCCCCTCTCTTGGCCCCCACGGTCGTTCCACCCCGCGCCCTTGCACCGCGCGGGCGCGGACTCATTTAAGCGGTTGGTCTATAGTGACAAAACATTGTTTAATATTCAACGTAAATCTAACAAACGCTAGGGGGCATGATGAGAAAAGAAACAGTTATAAATTTAAAATAAAATAGCGTTGGCAACCCTATGAGTCAACGACAGCGCCCGAAGCATTAAAGAGCGGCGGGTCGAGCGCGGTTCAGACGCGGCGCGGCGCGGGACTAGGGTTATCACTTGCCAGATGAAAAAATAAATATATTCAATAATATAACACAATATTTAATAATATAATATAATATCTAAAGGTACCTACAACAAATATTTAATACTAAAAAAAAGAAAAGAGTTAACGGAAGACCTAGAACATCGTGGTGCGATGACATAAGGAATTGCACCGATATTGCAGACGCAAGACAAGGGGAACATAAAAGATATGGGAGGAGGGAGACAGTTTGTTACAAGTCGTAGACAAATCTGCCTCTACCTCTACTCATTGCGCTATCTCTTATAGTATTCTTGTCATACCTAGAAAGTAAATGAAGAAGGTACAGCTTACGGCAAACTTCTTGAGCAAGAACGACGTGGAAAGGGTAAGTTCGCGCATATACTTTTATACCAAAGAGAGACGCTAAATTCACTTCTGCGCATTCAAGGTCAGACTCAAGATGTTTGCCGGCAACTGTAGTTAGCATCAGAAATTGAACAGTCGAAGAGCCCAAAATGATCTACTTACACTCAACTGTAATGCCAATGCCAAGGCACAAAATAAAGAACGTTCAAGCATCCAACGTCTATGTGTCAATTACAAATAAAGTGGCTCCTTGGTTTAATTTCTATACTTTACTAGCGACCCGCCCCGGCTTCGCACGATATATTATGCATATATTATACATATAAACCTTCCTTTTGATTCACTCTATCTATTAAAAAAAACCGCATCAAAATCCGTTGCGTAGTTTTAAAGATTTAAGTATACAAAGGGACATAGGGACATAGGGACATAAGGGCAGAGAAAGCGACTATGTTTTATACTATGTAGTGATGTTTCTCTAACACATTCATAACATAATATTCATATATCTACGATGGTAATGGTATGGTAACCCTACGTGGACGGGCGCGGGGCGGGCGCGGGCGAGGGGGGCGGAAGTGTCGTGCGTGCGATTTAATTCTATCGCCTCGCTCGGGACGGGGACTTGAATGTGTACTCGAGTAGAATAGGGATGGGCTGGAGTCGATTGTGGGTGGAATCGATATCGATGCGTACGTTATTATGTAAATAGGAGTCTTGGTAAAGGTAACCTCTTGATACCTAGCGTTTTTTATGGTCTCCTGTCTGCCTGTCTATAATTTGATGTACTAATTAAATTAAATTTTTATTTTGTATTGTGCACTTTAGTTTGCTTTGTTCACATTCATGAAAAACGTTTTAAATCAAATTTACAGGTCTCATAAAAACGCTCGTCTCGTTCACCATTAAGGCATTTATTTCACTTATTTTTTTGCAAGTTTGCATTTGCAACTTTAAAGAAAAATAAACTAGGTATAATTTGAAAATTCTCTGCCCGACAAAACAATTATAATACCTATGCACAAAAAACCTGTTTGGTGCATTATTATGTACTATGTATCTACTTCATCTGCGGAGAATTCGCTGTAATGATAAAAAGATAAGTTCTTAATTAGCCGCTGTTAAGATAGTGATTCAAGAGGAAGGTTTACATGTGTAATTCAACGCAGACGAAGTCGCAGGCAGAAGCTAGTAAACCATAAATGTGACCACTAAGAGCGCAACAGAAGTGTCAACATATCCTTGCACATTGCTATAATAAACAAGCTAGGCACCAAACAAGTGTTGAAATTATCGTGACGAATAATTAGGCCTAGCTCTCATTTACCAAGCATCGACAGCGAACTTCGTTCTAAAAATATTTTTTATCGATATCGATAACATCGTTCCTCGTCCCTATTCAGAAAGGTAGAGGCGGCCACCGACACAGCGGCGCTCGTAAAATTGCGAGGCCAGGTGATTCTGTCGGCGCTACACCCGATATTATACGCCGCCGCAGGGCTGGCGCTCGCGGGCGTTCACGTTTGGTACTGATATTTTTGGAGTCTTAGAGAAGGATTGGGGAAGCCTCGCAATCGACATAGACGGAAGGAAAGAGAAAGGGGAGGCCTTTTCTCAGTGCACTAAATAGGCTACCCAAAGTATTAAACATTACATTAAACACAATCAAATTACAATAAAAGTCTTATATCACTCCTTACTAATATCATAAGGGCGAAAGTTTTAAGTTTGGATGTTTGGATGTTGGTGGCTCTTTCATGGCAAAACGGCTAAACCGATTTTATTTATAGTCACAGACCCGGGAAAGGACATAGGATAGTTTTTATCTCAGAATATCACAGTGTCCGTGGGATAGCGATAAGCGAATTAATCGCAGGCGGAGTCGCAGGCAACAGCAAGTAAACTATAATTTTGACAATTATATGCACAAATAAGAGTACAAAATTAATTTAATAGAAACAACAAAAATAAACAGCGTCGCAAGCGGCAACCCTGCGCGAGCTCACATGTGTTCGAGCACGGAGCGCTTTTGAGACTTCTGTTTACCCCGGGTCGCGGGTCCTACAATGCCCACCCTTACTACCCTCAACATAAGGACTGATTCAGCGAAGGACAACTACGTATGTCAGCGTATGTCACGTCACTACCGGAGTGTTGAGTTGACGTGTGTTAATTTGATTACAAATAGTAGGTCAGAAGATTACCCTGTTTCTGTTCAGCGGGATATCGGTTTAGCATTTCTTTCTTTCTTTCATTCATTTCTGAAACCTAGAATTACCATGACGTCTTAATGCAATTCAGTTTAAGTTCGCTCGCTGTCAGATTCATACTAAAAGTGACAGCTAAAACTTGAACTGAGTCGGAATTAGGTAGGACGTCATGGTAAGGGCCCCTGGTAGCTTCAAAAAAGACATGTAAAAGCCCTATTTGCAAAATAAACGTTTGTTTTTTTATAGTTATAGTGACACATAAATATAAGGCGATGCGACTCTTCGCCTCCTATACTGCCTCAACTCAAAACCTTGAAAAATGGCGTCCGACCGGGTCCTATCACTCGTATCCATATCATATACCTCAACATATTAACATTCCCAGTGGGTCCTCGTACCTGCCGCGGCCGGGTCCCAACCTCCCGCCCGACCGTACCGGATGGGACACCCGCGAATAACTTTACTCTGTAACCGACATTGACATCCTGTTCTTGGTCCTTTCCTTGCGAAATGTGAGGGTTTTCTGCGGCAGTTACCCTCGCCGGAATTGGAGCGCGCTGACTGCGTTTAATTTCAATTAATGGAAAGAGGCGCCTCCGGTAGAAAATGTGAACTGAGGCAAGGAACGTCGGGGTTTGAAACTTTGGACCGCTGGAGCGAAGTGTCATTAGTTTTCAACAGAATTTTGTTAAACTGGAAAAGGGGATGCGATGGGACCTATAATTTTCTAATTTCTATGAAAACTCCGCTTTTAATGATTTGCTCTCATCTTCGATCGAGGCAGACATGGTTTTTTTTCCCGTATACCTAATGAGATGAGACCAAAGACGCAGCATGCGACTTTACATTCTACAACAGCAAATCCCATTTTGGCTTCTCTATTGAACCACGGATATTCGTGTTCGCGTTGTAGCATTTGATTGGGATTGGGATACATTTTAGCACTTGGGCTGATTAATCTTTTTTAAAAATCATTAGTATCTAACTAAAAAATATTGCTCACTGGCTTTTGATTTGACTCTTACGTCACCATGTTTCGCTGTAAAGCCTCTTTAATTCACATCGCAAAACGTCAAAGTATTATGCACGTGTATACTTCTAGCTATAGCCATGTCCCCAGCTATCTCGTTACATAACCTATAAATCGAGCGTCGCGTCGGCGTCGCGTTACAAGTAGCTCTCCGCGCTAATGACGTACTTGTTCGCCCCAGCCGGGCTCGCAGGCGTCATCGTCACAAGAATTTCGGCTGAATTTTAAAACGGTCCCAACACTCTTGGGTGAGGAAAGTAAATAAAGATCTGTGTTGTGCTGTGATGGTAAACCTAGCTTACCTCCTGTCTTGACATTTCAAGCCTTTAGGACTTCGGAAGTAAGTAAAACAGTACAGTACAGTTTTGAATCTGCTATAGAAAGTTTCATATTCCAGTCTGAATTTGTATAACAATATTTCTTAATTCAAAAACAATTATGTACTTTGCAAATGAAAAATACATAATGAGAAAATGAAATTTCAGCACTAAACACGAAATACCAACTGAAAGTATTGCATTGCATGTATTTAATTTATCATGTCTAAAATAGGAGGAACAACGCACAAGTATTAAGTACCTACTGTACTCCGCACAACTGCAAACTCGTTATTCAGTTTGGGCCGGTTCTTCCAAGACGGCAAACCTGACACGATAATCAGCTGGATATTACTTGTGCCTCCAACCAACTGCAATTCGTGTAATGAAACCAATATTTTCGACAAAAACAAGTTCGTAAAACAACCGAGGCGGGCGATATGAGACTGCTGTGTAATTTGTTAAACATACGGTTAAACCTTCAGCACTGAAGTTGATTTAAAAATTCACCATTATTTGGAGTGTTATAATAAATCTTTACAATAATAGGCATCTAACAAACATTCTCATTCATAGCATAAATAATCTTAATCTTTCATTGAACGTCCTTGTGTCAACAAACGTATCAAGTACTACTCAATCGAATCTTGTTACCCTTGACATCTCTTTTCTCTTTCTTAACTTATAAGTCAGAACTTGGTGCTTCTAGTACATTCGGGCACTGACCAGTAGGCTTATTGTCTAACTCAGCTAAGCTAGCTGATTCCGATGCTAATTGTCAGCCCATAGCATGAACTGTCAAAATGAACACGATGGTGATTGCGAGCGAGTTAGACAATAAGCCTACTATAATTTCTCAACATCATATTCGTTCTACCACATCCTATCTTTAAAATTCAATACTGGGATCGCAAGCAACGTATCTACAAAAGTACATAAATGATTTTATCACCGAGCACATCCAGTTGAAATAAAGCGATCGCCGGCGCCGTCAGAACAATGCGTCGGCGGGCCGGGCGGAAGCGCCTCCGACTTTACTTTTATTTATTCCCGCGAGAACTCCCGCCGTTTTATTTAACTCCTGCTATATTTTATAGCTGCACTCCCATTACCTCTTGTAGCCCGCGGTAGGGACATGCAGCTTTCGCATCATTCTCTGGTGAAGTTTAATTTTAAAGTTAATATGAAACGCGAATTTTATAATCATCGATATCGATGCCATCCAAAACAGGACAGCACTAAAAATATTAGCATAAAACATGTCAAAACCTCACGTTTGTTCTTTATAAAATAACTGGAAATTACGGCCCGAAATGAAAATAATATGGAAAATAAAGCTATTAATCCTATTTTCTCTTTTCCTTTTCACCGCCCGACAGCGGCGACGGCGGTTGAAAAAAAAGGCAAAGCGACCATATTTACCGGGCGGCGCGCTACCAGGCGATCATAAATTACGAGCTAGCGGTCAGTAATTATGGCGTGGCGCGCGTGGGCCTTGTCACTAGGCGCGCATGCACGGCCCGGCCTGACGAGGAGTAATTTAGTGCACGCGTTGCTGTTTGGTAAATTGTGTTGGGTTTGTCCCGTCTCGCTTGAAGTTTGCCGTCTTATTAGCCAACTACTTTGTAAGGATTTTGCGAGTAAAATACTTCCAAGTTTCATGTAATTAGGTATATTGTGTAAGATTTTGACATAAATACAGTGGAGCAGTTTGTTGCAATTTTCCAAGTGTCTGTGCGCCTGATGCACAAAACCGGCCAAGTGCGTGTCGGACCAGGGCTAAAGAAAAGTATCATAATATAAAATGAAGTAAAAGTTGATTGAACCGCTGACACAAAAATCTCAACTTTAAAGAAAAATCATGGAAAGTTGTTTGTTACATCTTATTGTGTGAAAATAAAGCTAAAAAAAAAAAAACGATTGTCCGGAGCCCTTTTCCGAGTAAAAACAGACAGACAGATAAACAGAACGAAAATAAGGGTCCGTTTTTTCCTTTTTGGATACGGATCCCTGAAAAGAGTTTAGCGCCGTCGCCACCGAGAAAAAAACGTAACGCCATTTCGAAGGCGTCTAAAATCTACTCCCCGCAAAAAGGAATTTTAAGGGCACTGAAAATCCGTTTTTTATGGAAAGAAGATTTTACCTGTCGTGGTTGAAGCCCTATCTCCTGTCATGGCCCATAAACCAGGTTTTAACCATTCAGCACCATAAAGCCAACCGCGGTCACATCAAAACGCGCCGTAAATAACGTACACTGAAATAGACATTACGGCTCGGAGGTAAAAGTTTAATGCAGCCAAATCATAAAGTCACCGCTAGATTGACTCTTCTGATAAATCCTTGAAATAATTACGATTGACGGAATCAGAAACTGGAGTAAGGTTCAGAATGTATTGGTGATTTAAAAAAAAGTTATAATAATTTTATTATCGAAATCGGTGCGCCTCAGAGTGGTCCACGGCCAGAAAAGAATAAAAGAACCACCTCCTGTTTTTAATTCGGTAAAAGAAACATGCTTAAAAACTTCTATGGGTGGAACACACCCAGCTCCTCGAAAAGCGTAATAATATCCTATCTGCTCATGTCACCCGTATACCCGAAGACTTGATAACAGGCTAAACTGAGCACTTATCGTTACGGGACGCGCGAATGAATCAATCAATCAGCGGCTGGCACCAGGGGGCCAGAACTGGCGAGGGGGCGTAATGAGCAAGGCGTCGTTAGGCGAGGCGAGATGGCGACTGGGCCATTAAGTTGAGGACGCGCTGGGTACGGGCGGAAGCGGGTAGCGGAACTGCTATGTAAAGGGATGTATGTATTAGCAACAATTTTGCACTCTCAAATGTAGGGTAGCGACAAGGACTATAGTATACTACTTCTACGAGTGTGGGAAGTAGGAGAGCTACGCAGCAGTACTCAAATTATCGTGTAAGGTGGTACAATCCCTTCATCCCTACTAATATTATTAATTTGAAAGTAACTCTGTCTGTCTGTATGTCTGTTACCTTTTCACGCTTAAACCGCTGGACCAAATTAGTTGAAATTTTGTTTACAGAAATTGCATAGTTCCCGCGGCGGAATAGCGAAAAGCGACCACAACAGCAACAGCTAGTGAAGTTATAAAGAATTCATCGACCAAGCTGTTGCGTTAATTTCTGAACTTTTACTAACATTTGCCAGCAACATTCTTATGCGATACACTACTTGCCACAAGGTACTTAACTTACGTCATATCATAATGATTAATTATCATTTGGGGGCACGGTAGTGCCCCCGCCAAATCGAGCAGAAAAGCGGCACGGCCGTACCATCCTTTTCTCTAATAACATTGTCAAAATCAAAGGCATCGTAGATCTGCGGATTAAGTTAATGGAACTATTGCATTGCATAGGGCTTTCATGCGAAGTGTTACAACCATTTATTTTGGGCAATTTTCTATCCAAAATCGGATAGGTATATGATGTAAGTAAGACAGCGATCGCGAAGTACCTAAGACTTTATATCGAAAATAATAAACCAGAAACAGTACAAACTGTTAAACACTGTGCCCTGGGCGTTATCAGCAAACGACGGCGAAGGCGGAAATCTGGTGAGAATAGACAGACGCGTTGCGCTCCGTGGAATTAATACGTGGAACTGAGCAAAAAGGAAATTATTTGCTTCTATCCGCTGCGGCCCTGGTAGCCTGATCATCCAGATGGAAGAACTATTTAGATTTTTTTAGGACTAAAAGAAAGAAAAACTCTTCTCTTTTTCTGCTTCTTCACTCAACACAACCTTAAAAGAAGATTCAGACGAACATGATAACCTCCTCTTTCTTAGGAATACTTTCCAAAAAAATCTTCAAAATACTTACGAAAAAAAAATTACACACGATTGTCTTACCACCACAACACATAGGGTACCAACATTTTTACATCAACTCAATCAAGATTTAGTTATCTATTTTGATTCCAAATTCAAAATTACTCCAATTACTGGAATACTAGAAGTGTGTACAAACAGTGTCTAGGAAGACCTCTGGCTTCTCTTTACTAATCTAACGGTAACATTACATAAAGTATAAAGTCCAATTTTTGAAGAACATATTTCTCATTGATAATTTCCGCTTTAACCTTCCTTTTAAACTCTTTGTCGCTTCACTCGCTCGGTAGAAAGAAATGCACCCCCGTGTTTAACTACGGATTTCCCTGTACTCAAGTGGCGGGAAAAATTACGGGAAGCGAATCGAGGGGACAGAGTTACGGGCATCGTACATTTTGTCTTAAATGTTCGATAAAACCTTACAAACAAGGTTAGGGGAGCGGCAGGAAACCAAATGACTTGTCATCTAATCTTTTCCGTAAGTTTTATACTTTCTTGCTGAATTCGAAGTGGCTCATAATTAGAACATCACTATTGGTGTAGGTAAAGAATACATTGCTACTTGCATTTTTAATAACAATGAGAGGAAATTCCCGCGCGATCATCTGAATTTTCATATTCCAGGTCTTCTTGACTCGGGAGGGACCGGAAAAGCTTACTTTACGGCCTCATGATCATCATACTCATACTCATACTCATTTATTCGTAATAATCATTGTTATTACATGTCATTTTTATCATTATTTTATCTGACAGATAGCAGGTACTTAAGCACGCCCGTGTCGAGTTTTGTGTTATTTCTGCATATTTTCTTACTTTCCTTACCAGAATTAGCGTTTCATGTTTTCATTGATATCGTTCGTTACTCATTATTATCTTATCTCGCCACTTTCTGAAGTTTCTAAGAGTACCAACCAGTAGGCTTATTGTCTAACTCGCTCGCAATCGCCATCGTGTTCATTTTGACAGTTCTGTATGGGCTGACAATAAAATTGGCATCGGAATCAGCTAGCTGTCACATTCATACAAGAAGTGCTGTCAAAATGAACATGATGGCGATTGCGAGCGAGTTAGTCAATAAGCCTACGGCACAGATTACTGATTGTAAAATATCAAAACTAATTTTTCATTCATTTTAAGTACAACTTTTTTGCTTTCAAAGTTTCTTGGTATAGTAATTTGTTATTCGCTTTCCCAGAGGAACAATGCGCTTCCGAGCCAAAAAACTTGCATTTATAAATAGAAGTTTTTCTTTGACTAGCTGTTTTGTGGGTACAATAATAGGCAAGAAAAATAAGCAACCATAAAAATAAAATTTAGAAATAAATGAGAATAAATAAAACAACAATTTTCATGAATACATAGGTACTAAAAAAATCGTCTATTTGTTTGTAAGGTAAGTGTAGTGGACGTTTTCCAAAAAAAAGTCCACATGATCAATTTTTTTCCAGAATTTAACTATTTAGTGATTTCTTAGGTAGGTACTCAGAATCGTTTAATGACTTGGGGCCCGGAAGATGTACGTGTAAGTAATAAGAATAAGCCCCCTTACACCCCTAAAAAAAAAGATCGCGGCCGCGCTCTCCGCCGCAATTACGCCTTTTTACGTCGAAAATGTTGTAATCGACTCGCTGAACTACCAGGGCGACATGACACATTAAGCAACAAATCAAACGAAGTCCTTAGGTTACGTGTGGTAACCCGACGCGATATGATTTGTGAAGCTTGAGTGAACGGCGCCCTCGGGCGGACTTCATAATTCGGTGGCATCAAGCAGTGCGAAATACCGACCAATATGGAAGCAATATGGAAGAGGTCTGATAAACTTGTTAAGTACACTGATAGGGAGGTAAGGTATAATAAAAATCGATAAATTATCGGCGAGTCAATTAGAGGGTACTTCAATCAAGTCGCCAAGTTGAACGTGAAACGTTGAATAAGTTGAATCATATATAAATTTTAATTTTATAAACCTAGATTAAATTTAAATCAGTTTATGGCTAACCAACGGCTAACTAAACAACAAAAACTCTCGTAGTTAGAGGTCAAGGTGTCACTCAGTCATCGCAGTTTCCAACATCGCTTTCTGTTTTCATTAAAAGTACCAGAGCATCATAAATCAACAGGCGCACGTTTGATCCGCGGCGTGTGTCGTGTCGGCGGGCGCGGGCGTGACACGGGATCGGCCCGTCTCGTCGCGTGCGCCCACAGCGCCGCATAGCGTTAACAGTCTTGATCGTTGCCATAATAATAATTATTATTTATTTTATTTAAATTTTTGATGGGATTGGATTGTTGTTTTGATTGGGTCCGATTGTTTATTTCGACCATGGACATGAACGAGCACGTTGTATTTTTCTGTGTTTATTGCACAAAAAACGAAATTTCAATTACAAAAGTAAATTAATGGCTAATTTGAAACACTATCAATTTGTGGAAAGCTTATATATTTTTTTCCACATGTATCTAAATTTTTAGTATACTTAAGATACCTAATGTAGATGTAAAAAACGATAATGTATACAACAAAATAAAAGTTTAGAAATTGATTGTGCGTCCATACTAACATTATAAATGTGAAAGTATATCTGTCTATTTGTCTGTTACACACCTCATCCCGCTTAAACTACTGAACTGATTATCCCGATTATTTCCCGCATGATAGCAATAAGCAAATTAATTCTGCGCAGATGGAGTAACACCTAGTAAAGTAGCGCTTAAACGTATTTTAAATGCCTATTATGTAACTGTACTATTCCAATACGAAAAAACGTTATACAATACTCAAAACTAAGTGAGTAAGCTCGCAACCTCACGAAATATCGCACGATATTAAGGATATAACTAATCATAACCACACACAGCAATATCCGGCCTGATATACGCACAATTACTTATATAGCTATAATACACGTGCCAGCAGAGCTTTACTAAATGTTTAGGTCGTAAAAATATTGAAAGGACGTGACGATGAATCGCAATCGTTTCATTTTGTTCGCGGCTCTGTCGTAAACCGAGACCGTCATCGCACACAGGCACACAAATTTTGAATATTGACTGACTCACTTTTACAATCCCGTTTATTATAGGCAAAGTATAAAATGAAGTCTCTATTTCATTAAAAAAATCCCCACTAAACCCTTCTCGTAATTCCAAATTCAATACTGAAAAATAAAATCTGAATTATTCTCAAAACAAAACAAAACTTCGTTGCGAAAATAACCACACATCGCTAAAAAACCTACACTACAAATCCCTGAACGATCGCTCGTAAATCCACCGCAGAACTAATATCTATAGCTATATCTACGGCTATACACGTGCGGGCTCAGCCACACGTGAAGCTACACACATCTATAGCAACACATTTACACATCTATAGCGCCACGCTCGGTACACAGAAGGAGGTAAGCGACACTTTTTATATATAACCTAATACAGCGTTGGTCGACTTTTCTACTCGGCTTGGTTTCTCAGGTTTTGTGAGTATCAAGGGCGATTAATCCCTTTTGTGTGTTGGCATGAAATAGGGTTGCTAAATAAAACACTTACAATATGAGAATAGGAATAAGCGGTACAGTCCGTAAGCTCCTAGAACGACATTCGGGTTTGTCTTGCTGTCTCACTCACACACAGGCTTGATACTTGAATCTTGATAGTACCAAAATTACCTACTTACATAATTATTAGTATTCCACCATCCACTAACGAGTCCATGTGTCTAGATATTGGTGCTAAACAATAAGTCGATGTGTCATATTGCAACTTTGTATCCAGAATTCCAGACCGAAATATAGAAGAATACGAAAACAAATCACAAACCTTAAAAGAGGGCCCCGTATGTACTTTCTTAGTTCTTACCATCTATTTAATAAACTCTTAACATTAAATGTGAGTCGAACGAAGTTAGTTAATAATATTTCATAGGGTTTTCTGTCAAAAATCGTCGGTTATGGTTGCAATCCCTCCGGGGTTGCGGGTGTCTATGGGCAGTGGTGATCGCTTACCATCAGGTGACCCACTTGCTCGTTTGCCTTCCATTTCACATAAAAAAAAAAAAAAAAAAAAAAAAAGTACTGTTAAAAAAACTTACCCCAAATCACACTAAAGATAATGACTACAGTACGAAAATTTTTAGCTCTCCTACTTTACTAAACACACTGTATTGTACGAGTATATGTATAGCGTTTGGAGCGAAGCGAACAGCGAGCATCACGACTATTCACGACAGGATACGGGCCGCGGACCGCGCTATCGCGCCCCTGATGAGAGTGGCTTTGCCACCGACCCGGTTTAACAATCGCTACTTTTTGATACTTGATGCCATGATCAGTCGAGACCAGTGATGCTTCACTTCACTCTTTTACTCGTGGCTACCGTGCAACTTTGCACAATTCTGCCAATGTCAAGTGTCGAGCTTAACACATATCATCATGACATAGTATAAAACAAAGTCGCTTTCTCTGTCCCTATGTCCCTAAGTATGCTTAAATCTTTAAAACTAAGCAACGGATTTTGATGCGGTTTTTTTTAATAGATAGAGTGAATCAAGCAGAAGGTTTACATGTATAATATATGCATAATATACCGTGCAAAGCCGGGGCGGGTCGCTAGTTAGAAATAAAAGGGGCCAGACAGAAGGAGAGTCGCGTACGAGTAGTACCTAAGGACAAGGAGCCCGTGATGATAATCTGACGCAAGTCTTACATACTCCAGATTCTTAAATGCTTCAAATTCCCTACATTTTTTTCCAATATCAAATCCATCTTTAGTGTTGCGGTGTGCCTAACATAAAATATGCATGTATGTAGGAATATAGGATTACGGCACAGTTGGCAACCCTAGTACAGACTGTGGTATATACACAGGATACGGGCCGCGGGCCGCGTTATCGCGCCCCTGGCGAGCGTCACCTTGTCACCGGCCCGGTTTAATGGCTCCGTTTACGACGACCGCTCGCTCTTGATACTTGCATTAATGAGCGCCTTTGTGCTGCGTTTTGGTTTCAGTTAGGATGGTTGAGATTGGTAGTTGCTGATACCATTTGATTTTTTACTGTGGAATAATTTTTCATTTAGGAATTGGATTTTATAAGATTTGTGACGTAAATTACTTATGTAGTATCAACTATTAAGTAAGTTACATCGATATCGAAATAACGAAAAACTTAAACTTTATGAAATTATGCAGATTTTACATATTTCTTTCCATATCCATTCTCAATACAAATATATAATAACTTCAAAATCCCGTAATAGTCAACAGCCACATGCACGGGCCGCGCCTCTACCCCGCACGCGGAGTTTTGAGGTCAACTACGTCCTATATATCTTTGTGAATTGGCGTTTTATCACTTTCTGCTAACACAGACTGAATAACCAATGGTTTCGTATAACATACAATTACTTAAATTTTCAATTCTATATTTCCTACAGCCTGTCACGGAGTGGTATGTGGCCGCGCGGCTCACGCTTCGTATTGTGCGGGTTTGAGGTCAACCACATCTGGTACAGTACAGCTACAGCTACGAAATAGGTCTTTTCTTTTGCTTCTATGGATAAATAAAAATGCTTGACTTTTGGACAAAACAGAGTTCCAGATAGAGCAGGCTGGTAAGCAAAAGAAGAAACTCTTATGTAACTAAGTTAATTGATAGTTAAGTTGCTTGCTGTTTTAGAGCCACAAAAAGCAATTTTGTAGTCTTCTGGGCATAGCAGTCATTGACATAAGGAAAATAATTGTGAATGCTTATATTTTTTATTTAGGATCTCTAAAACGGCTGATGATTTCGATACAAGTTTTTAGGAGCCTTTAGGAGGGAAGTGATTATCTAGCAAGGTCTTATTTCTGGATAAACATTGAATAAACAGAAATTTTAATCTTAATGATAAATTTCTGACTACCTAGCAATACTCTAATCGTTCGCTTGGTCGAAAATGTATTAAGCATTCAGCATACATGCTTGTATGTATATAATGAACTGAAGATGCTAGAATTGAGTAATGTTGCAATGGTTTTCGAGGCACGATTGCACCGTGTGCACGATCTCGTGATAATCGTCAGCAGTAAAATTACCGTAAACAAAACTATGATATGTTATGTTAATAATAAAACAAGTAAAAATAATGAAATATTCATCACAATTAGAAATATTCAAGTAGTCAAACAAGCCGCGTTATCATATCATCAATAACGTTAAGTACACAAAAACAGTCACGCGTTAATGAGTTATATGATTTAGCATCGGAATGTATAATGATAAAACATTCATTAAACGATCCTTTTGTGCACTACGTAGTTACTTACTATTGTTCCTTAATGTGTATAATTAAAAAGCTATTATTAGTCTTAGAGTAAAATTGTAGAAATATTAATCACCATATTCACCATTCATAATTTCATACTTATAATCTGGACCGCTGTCATTCGAAAAATTGGCCGTATAGAAAGTCAAAAAACTACGTCGTATTTTTATTAATATGTTAATATTATGTCAATGTTATAAACGATTTGTTGTGTATTTAAAACCTTATTACATTTCGTTCTATACAGTACACGAGAGGAAAAGGGACTGATGTCTTGGCTTGGCTTACGATAAACGTGTATTATACATGTATGGCGTCTTAAACTCGGACATGATACGCTGTCAATCTGGCATATTTAATTTAACAATTATTAAAATTTTAACGTCACTACACCGAACTATTGCAATTGATATTGATACAGTATTATCACTCGCATGAAGTTCAAGTCAAATGTAACAAAAAGGCCATTTTGATTTTAGAGTCAGAGCAGAGTCGATCCGTATCCAGTCTTCACAGTCACAGGTTGGGTTGAAAAAACCCGTCAAATCGTAGACTGCATAAAAGCACATTTGATTTTGATGTTGATGTAAAACAATTTTTTTTTCTTACCACGGGCAAAGGGAGTGACGGAGGCTGGTAGTATAAAAAATAAGAAAAGCAGAAGAACCCTTTGCGGCCTATCTAATCTATTAATAAATATGCTCTTCAATCAGCATCAGCAACAAACATCAGTGTAGTGACACATTTAGAAATATACAATACTGAATCAATCGTTCGAGGAACTGACTTGGACTTTGATTTAATTTCCAACTTTAGATAAATCTAGCATGATTTTCTTTCTTTTCGTCTAGGTAGAAATTGAACACACAGCACTATTAGACGGAAAAATCGCCCACCTAAAGTTCAAACGTGGCCAGACATCGGTAATATTCACAGGCATCAGTATACACGCGCGGTGAGCGTTGAAAAACCCGTCGGCTTGTGGGCTGCATAAAAAATGTCTGGGCAGCGCGGGCGGGTCGCTAACGCCGCCTCTAATGACGCCGCGCCAGGGCTGACGGAAGGATAATATTATATTTATTTTTTATTTTACTGAAATTTTCACGATTTAATTACATAACATATTAATGTTATTGCCTTGATTGACTTTGCCGATCATTTCGTCATTTGTACGTTTGCTATATCATCACCAAAATAACAAATATCCGAATGTAAATGAAATGTGTTCTAATTCTAACAAATTACTCACATTACATAATGGTTTGAAAAAATGACTGAGAAATTCAGATGGTTAATTAATTTCCAATCTATTTAATACATATATTGAAAGCATAGTGATTGAAACGTTAAAAACAAAGTTGACGGTAACTTTCACTTTTAAAAGGCGATGCAGATAGCACAATGAAATTGATATCCCTTTCGACCGTTATAAATATCGTACTCGTACAAAAGAATGAAATTATCATCAAAAATAGTTTATTGTTCAGTAAGCCGCAGCCCTAGCGAGTGCCGGCGCGGCGCAGCTACGGGCGCTCGCCTCCTACATATTTAATTTGCCCGGACTGGTTTCTGTGCGGCGCCGCTTTGTTCGTTACGGCTCCATCGCCCGCGCACACCAGCCTCAACAAAATAACACTATAGTCAATACCGATCAGAACGGGTAAACTCCTTAGACTCTGAGGCTTGGGACTAACTTCGAAAAGTATTCGTTTTCAGTATGAGAAACTAGCTTAGGGAGTGCTGCATGAAGTTATAAACTTATCGCATCAATGTACAGTGAGACAGTGTTTATGAAGACCTCCAGATCCATCTTGCTGTCTCACTCGCTCTTATGGGTTTGATACTTAAATCGGCCGACGGTGCTCGAAACCCGAATATCGTTCTAGCTAGGAGCTCATTAACCGTCTTATAAGAGTGGTCGCAAAGTAATGGGTTTTAGATCATTGATAAGGGCCTACGCAATGTAACACCTGATATAATGAGTTATGCGAAATCAACACTACAGAATCTTCGCTCCGTAACAAATCTACGTACCGTACGTAAAATACCTTTAACATATTATGTATATCAAAAATGAAACTGAGATACGGCTTCTGTTTCCAACCATTTTGCGGCTTGATAGAGGAATCACCAGTTTATAGGCGAGCGGGCGCTTTGAATACAGAATTGAATATGGCTAGTCAGGTACTTTAATCAACATATATCGTTGCTTCATCAAAGCCTGGACTTTTTATTATTTGAGCGCTATATTAATAAATTCCTTACATGGCCAGTAGAATTTTGTGTTGCAATTTACAATTCCGTGTGATAAAAATCCACGGTCGCATTTGGTGTAAGTGTTCCTGTTTCTGTATTTAGCAATATATATTATATCAAAATTGGTCCCTCAATATAATAAAATGTAGCCCTGTAGAGCTAGTACAGAATGAATAATATCACCTTAATAGTCACCTCCGTCTACTTTGGTATCCGAGCTTTGGTATCATTGTCATGTCGTATGGGTGTAAATAAAATTGTAAATCATATTCTACCATATACTACAGAAAAGATACTCAGTCAGTAGGTGTTATACAATCGATATCGCTATGGAATAAAGCGCACCGCCGGCGGCTCGGCCCGCTACAAGGGGCGTCAAGTACATAAGCTGAAAAACATAATCCGCGTCACGAACTCCGCGGAGTACGAAGACAAGTTAAAAAAGATTCAAAGAAAATAAGTTAACCCATGTAATATTTAAAATTAATTAACAGCCGCACTTTTCTCTTGCTGATAAAAGAGAGCTAAAACATTAAGCACAAACTAAATAAGATTTCATAACGATTATTTTCTAATAAAAAAAGCTAATGATCAATTTAATTAAAGATAAAAAATTCGGGGATCTCACCTCATATGTAATAGATTGTCGGATGAACTCCTTAGTTTACAATCACAACCAACTTCCAAAAAGTAGAAGGCTCTAATCGCCTGCATGTACTATTTTTACTACATCGACGACGACAGAAAACTAGCATCATTAGTGTTGAAAACATTTATCACACGCAAGTCGTGCAAAAAAACGGCAAAACTATAGTAAAAAACTAGCTCCAACAAATAACGAGCTCCGAAGTAACCCAGCAGAATATCCACTTCAGAAACCGGGCTGACTCATATCTTATTTCATAATTCAATATACACTTCGCTCCAATTTCTGTGGCAAAGTGCAAGCGCGCGAGAAAAAAGCCAGCAGGGCAAACGACGAGGGGTAACTGGAAGCTAGGGGGCGCCAGCTTCGCGGGATGGGGGCTTAATCCCTTGCCGTCGACCGCACATCGACAATTATAAAGAGGCGTCGATGTATTACGTTTTACGTGTATTTTATAAGCTCTCAATAACAGAGAAAATCTTGGTAAGCCGCTTTGCACGGCTTTAACCTGCACTATGACAGTTTATAAATATGCAAATGTTGATTGAAAGGGTTGTTTTAACTGAAACGCTAATTATTACTTCAACTGACGCACAATAATCACAAGCACAGTGATCAAAATGAAATAAGCATTCACCTCATTTCCTTTCGAAACACTAATAGCAAAATTAGCAAACACGAGAATTTCACATACATATTTCATATTTTACCAATTAATTTTAAAATTCAATACAGATATTGTTTTCAGACTAACTTCAGTTAAGACTACGTGTAGACCACTTTCAAACTTCCAAGAACTTACGTCACGCTGATCGGCACAACATCATCAGAGCCACTTTTTTTTTATTGGTTTCCTAGAGCTGCTAAGTATCAAGATCGTTTTCACCCCGTATAGGAATCGTAGTCGTAAGCTACCGGCGACCGCAGGCGGCCCGCTGGCCACCTCTAGTCCCACATCTGTCTCTCTTTTTCACACAAACGTGAACCTTCCGCCTTCCCGCTCACACCAATGTTACATTCGCTTTGACACGTCCCGAACATGTTAGAAGCTTAGCGAGCGAATTTCATTTCTGAGCGGAGCGCAGTGTAAAAATTTAATAAAGACAGTCTATACGACCGAGCTGTGAAAGATTGGGGAGACGAGACGTTTCGTCTTGTTTATTATTGTGTTTACTCCATTGATTCAGAAGGAATATTGGAGAAATTGCATTTCCTTGCAGCCATCATCATTAATGAATTAAATAATCGTCAATTTCCAGATGGTTTCACTGCTTTCAGAAGCTTTGATTCGCTAGCTGTACTTTGGCTTTAAATGTACTAGGATCCCATAAAACCACAGTGTCCGCATTAAAGCACCAGCCACCAAGCTGATCCACTCGCGAATAACAATAAAACAAAATGCTAATGACTCGCGACGCGCGCGGTACATTTTAGTTTCGCGCGCCATTTCACATGACGCCGCGCCGTGCCGCCGAAATGGTACGAAAGTACGCAGTGTGTGAGAATTACTGCGACAGTGCTGATGCTGACTTGGAAAATAAATACCTGAGAAGAATTGAATACGACAAGATCCTAGTATTGATTCTATTTCAACCAGGGAGTCATTGTTTTGAGGCCATTGCCCCGAGTTATTGACTGATAAGTATTATGTCATCGATATAGCTGATCAGAAAATATCACCAGATAAATGTACTCGATTAAGTATTTTTGAAGATACTAATACGAACATTTGTTCTCGAGTCTTGGATGTTTAATATGTATTTAAGTATGTATTTATTTATCGAAATAGGTATGTTTATCCGTTGTCTGGTACCTATATTACAAGCTTTGCTTAGTTTGGGTTGGGACTAGGTCAATTGGTGTCATTTGTCCCAAGTTATGTATTTATTTATTTATATACGAAAAGCCCAAATTCTTTATGTAAGCGACCTAGCACTAGCGAGTAGCGACCGTAGAGGTAAAAGAGGTAACCCACCCAACGCAGGTGCGGCTGTTTTAAAAATATGAGAGCCATTTATTTCACTAGACGTAATGATGTAATCCCCTGTCCCAAAGGTTTGGGTAATTTTTTAAAACTTTTCTACGAGCAAAAGCACGATTAAATTTGGAACGTTACCTCTTCAGACTCGTTAACTCTTTTGATCTCTGCGACTCTAGTCCTTACTTTTCTTATCGAATGCCTTTCTTACCAACAAGAAGATCAAACGCATCAAAAGCACACACTTACAGGCAAATGTTTTTACCGAAAAAAGGCGTAGGTATTTTGAATTCGAAATTCCAAATCATAAATCCTAAAACTTAAACCTACAACCCTCGTATAGTTCAAGCTGTTCAGTTACCGTACGTGTCATTCAATTCATACTAGCTCACAGCAAAATGCAATATTCACATCATTCACTTTTCTCTAGTCTTACCTATAACCATACTTCAATTTCAATATCACAGTTTGTTGATAACGTTACGTTGTACGAATAAATGCCGCAAATCGCAATCAATATAACGCTTAAACTCACACAGTCGTGGATAAATAATTGAAGAGTTGTTTTTGATCCTTAATAACTGTTAGATTGAAACATTACATTACCAAGTTAAGTGGTGTGAAAAATGCGGCACTATAAGTATTACAAATAAAGTACCTACTACTAAGTTATGTATTTTAATCGTCATAATTATGATAAAAATTATAATCTTGCCTTGTTGTAAACTAATAAATGAGATTTGAGAGGTTAGAGTAGAAAAGAGAGTCAAAGAAGAAATAGCCTAAACGGATATGGCATTCAGGTAGGTAAGTGACATGCATTTAAATATTGCCTACACTGAACTGAAATTAAAACTGTAAAGACATTTATAAAACTTTTTATTTTCAATAAATCACAATCTGTTTATAATCTAGTCGTGGCACATTGAACAACAGATAAAATATACTCCGAGTCATATTCAAGTCTATACTCTATTCTGTCTATGTTTGAGGTATTTTTTCCTTATTTAATAATGACATGCATTTACTTTAATAATCACATTAATAATATATTTTATAGTATCACTATTAAATGCAGCTATCACACAAAATAAATTCGTAACGGTAGGGGAATTTTTCGTAGGACAATAAAGTACATCAGAGATGAGCAAAATCTTTAAAAAATCATTAGTATCTTGCCGTGAGCAAACGTCTGTCTGTCTCCTACACCTAGCCCTACTTGAAGGTTATAACGTTTTTGTAAAGGTAACGTTTTGAATTTTTCTAAAAAATAATATAAAATTAACACAGCCGAAACACCGAGATCACAACATCGAAAACATCGAAACACTGACTAGTTCCGTTTTTAAGTAACCAGAATATCTGAATATCAACGTGAGAGTATCATTAGTTTGTACTAATCAGATCCATATGTTCCGTGTCAGCAATATGCATTGTACCATCTAACATCTATCACATTAATTATTGTTTCTAATCCAGTTAAAATGAGACTTTTTTTAGGTAATCTTGTACCTTGTGAGCAATGCTAAAACAGAATAATCTAAAACCCTTTTTCCCTTCCTGCAAATCCTTCAAAAATGCGAATTGACGCATAGTCTGGGCACTAGTCGTCTAGTTCCGATCCCAGAGAGTTTTCCGTCCTCATGTCGCGGTTCATATCGTCTGGAGAGTCGTTCCTAAGACCCATGACACGGGAAGCGTACGAGCTCTGTGAAGCCATGCTGGCTAGGATCCCATTAGATAGAGCCTGGACAGACAGAGCCTCCTGCGACGGTCCAGGATAGCTGTACTGTTGGTACACAGCTTGGATTCTCGCCGCATTTACCAAAGTTTGAATCTTCAATTGAGTCTCTAACGCCAGGCTAAGCGGAAGTTTTCGCAACTGACTCGCAATCAGCTTCCCGAACATTTCAAATTCGTTTTCGTTCCCGTTCTCCGAATGCTGACTGAGGTCCTGTGGGCCATCGTCGCACCGATCGTCGTAGACTTTCTTTTGTTTTGCGGGCACCGGGTAGATGGTGGCTAGGGACGTGATAAGCGGCGTCGCGATGCCCACAGGGGGGTTGAGGAAGGAGGAGGAGGAGGGAGGCAGGATCCCGAACGGCGTGGTCGGCTGGGTCAGGCCGAACGGCGTCCCGGGCCGCGGGGACGGCGTGTTGAGCACGTACGGCGTTGACGACCGCGTCGAGCTCCGACGTTTACGCGGACTTTTTTTCTCCGGAGATTTTCGCTCGCTTAAATCTTGCACCGCATCGCTATCGTCGCTTGCCGGTATCTCCAACAGACTCGTGTCGACCTGTCGCAAAATACCCCATGTTAGACCGATCAGCTGTTCGCAAACTTACAGCGCATGTGTAGATAAGGATTGTAAATAAACAAAAATAGTCTTACGGAGCTCGGTGTGACGATCGCCCTCAGAAACCTGTCTGCGTGCTCGAACCACGTGACGCTCGGCCGGTACGCATGCGCGCCGGCCTTCCGCGCCGCGCGAATCTTCTTCAGCTCGACGCTGTACGACGACCGGATATTCTTTATTTTGTTCTTCAATTCTTTAACCGTAACGTCGACCAAGTTGAGCTCGTTAATTATCTCCACGTAACCCTGCTCGCGTATTTTCTTGTTCTTATAATGCTCGGACACCGGATTCCATAGATATTCCCGTTTTTCGTACTCTATTATCATTTGAATGGTGAGGTCCTCGCTCCATTTAGGGTTAGCTAGCATGGCCACCATTTTGTTTATTACATACTATGAGGTCAGTAATGTTTTTATAATTCGCGTTTTGTAAGCGTTATGTACTAAGAGCGCAGAGGGTGCGGGCGGTTCGCATGCGCGCAGCATACTAAAAGCACGTCGATGGATGGGCGACGGGCCGCGCGAGGGCGCGCGGGGAGAGGCTATTTCGGGAGTAGCCGGTACCACGCAGCCGCGTGCTTTGGAGCGTGCTGTTTCCTCTCCTCTCCGCGCGGAGGCTGGGCCCGAGTGAAACGGAAGATTTGTGGCCGGCCGCGACCGGCCGCCGCGACCGATCGTAACACCTCCACTCAGTCACCCGACCTGCATGCCGATATCAGATTACGCAAAGTCAGACAAAGGTTACACACGGTGCCGGTTTATAGCGTTGTATGCGTTGTATTTGTATCGCATTATCGTTAACTTTTTAAACTTTTGCCTTAGATTTTTTTGCTTTGATTACTTTTTATTTTATACATTTCTTTTTTCGCTCATTCATTGGCAGAACTTTCCATAGATAGAATATTAAATTCTGTAATTTAACATCGCGAATTACTCATTTACCTACTAGTGCGACACATTATTTTTTAAATTTCAACCCAATAAATTCAATCGAACAATCGATTCAAAAGATACTGGCCACTTTTTATGTCAGGGAAATAAAAGTAAAAATGCAATTTCAAATTTCGAACATTGGTGAAATGTGTAGGTACGGCGCCGGAGCGGTCGTGATCCTCGCGCGGGCGACGGGCCATTACCCGCCGCGCCGAAACGTCTGCACACACATTATGTTAGAGCGGCGAGCGTCGAGATACCGCGCCCGTGCGGGGATAATGTATGCACGGCAATTTACCAAACTGGCTTGTTTTTGCCCGAATATACTTAAATGGCGAACATTTAACGCTGATAGCGTATCGCAATGGAATTATGTTTTTTTATAGGTGCGACTAATTGCGAGATCTCTGGTAATGCTATATTTTTTATTTAGTCTCTTTTTGATAAGCATCTCTGTCATTTACGTCCTCAGCCTAATTCAATTTAAAACCTTTTTTTTTATTGTTTTATTTTTTCTTTAATATACATCGCTTATCAGTGTCATTCCTTTGAACCGACACACGTTATACATGACATTATTAAAATAAATATTTCACTAACTGACGAGTTGTAAATCCGGTAGAATGTTTATGACAAACACATCCCAAGCTCGGAACAGATGCATCAGCAAATATGAACAGTCGTCCCCCGCATTGCCACGACGCGCCATCTTGCTATTTGCATGCGTGACGAGCGGCGGTTGTAATCGAGAGCGGGCTTAAGCAGAATATAGAAATGCTTACTGAATTTCTATCGTTCTTAATATTTAGTCCTGTGTTCAAACGCGACTTCAAAAAATTATTTTGTATTTAAAGAGAAAGTTATTCGAAATAACAAACAGACAACAAACAAACAAACAAAGTCAACAACAAACAAAACAACAAACAAAGACAAAGCTATATCTGTTGAAGTTACAATACTTAATGTAATCAATTGAAACCCTCCATGTTCACCCATACCATACGTGTATTATTCAATTAAGTATGTAAGTTAAGTACTGTGTTCTCTTGGATAGGATCAGTTACTGACTGACGCCAGAATGTCTTAAATCAAACTGTCGGATGGATTACACTGATGTTAATTAGCTCAATTCCCTTTAAATTCTATTAATTTGCTTGAGCACTTTACTTAAGGTAAGAAATTCATTTATGACGTGTTTAGGTTTCATTTACTCATCCCACATCAAACGGATATCAGGAGACCTCATGTATGATATATTTTTTTAAGTTGAGACTACATCGAGTGATGTTATTTGTACATTAGTGTGTATTTTAATTTTTAATCCATAGTTAAAATAATAAAAACAAGGTACATTTTCAACAGCTACTTTAACAAAACAATTGTTTATTATGGCCGAGGGAGTAAATAAACATCTAAACTGGCACAATTTATCTTTGAAAGGGCCATCTAAGTAAGCTTTGATATGGTACCCGCGCCGCGGCTGCATCCAAATTACGCTAACAGCGCGCTGCAGTGCTTCTTCAATATTAATGCTTTAGAAAGTTATTGTTCTAACTGGTATTTATAGTCAACTTTGATTTAATTGTACTTACATTTTAACGGTAGGTCCTCGTTCATGGTCCGTCCGGATCACTCACAACCACTAATTCTGCGTCTAGGCAGCAATGCTTGCACTGCTATGTCCATCAGGTGACCCCACTTGCTCGTTCCCCCTTCCTTATCATGTTTAAAATAAATAAATAAATAAAAAGTTTTTTGTAGATAGTGGAAAGAAGAATAGACGCGACGATTCCGCCATAGCAAAATATTTTTTAGATGAAGATAATATAAATATAACGTACACATTCTTTACTATATGTTTTAAAGATAAATGTAATAATTTAAAGAACAAATTTTCTTACTTTGACAATCCTTCAGTATAGTATTGTTTCATAGTAACGCGTAGAAATTACCTGTAAAAGAAAATTATTGTTACTTTTCAAACATTTGACAAGGTTAGGTAGGTACATTCGGAGCTCATTACTTGCTAAAACAAAATTCACAATTGCATCAATCACAAACTCATCATTCAATAAATCTGATAATTCGTAAAATGCATCGAATCCTAGTGAATGCACGAAATGGACTTTCTTAATCAAATACTTGCACTCGTTATTACTTTTCTACGTTGTTAACAAAATGTAACTTAAAGATATTGAAACTCCTTCCATTAAGCATGACAATGTAAATTTACATGAAGGCAGTCCACACAAAAGATCCATTCTGATCTTGCGGAACGCTGCAGTCTATATTTTGACAGGTGATATGATAACTATGCAAGCCGCTGGCTGCGTGCATGCTGCGCCAAGAGACGAGGAGTTAAATCAAAGGTTTCTGTGCAATTTCGTTTTCAGATTTATATTACTGAGTTTGGTTAAAGTTTGCCATGAAGCTTGTTATTCTTTGAACGGTGTTCTCAACACAAAATAAAGAGTAATGTTAATAAATAAGTCTACTTACTTTTTTTTTTTTAATTTCTATTAACATTTTTTTTGTGATACAGTATAGTAAAGTTTTTCTAGTTTTAGTCTAGTCTAGTTTTACCAATAGCTTATTTGACGGTTTGTTTGAAGTGCTTTAGTATTTTAAAAAAAAGTGTTTTTTTACCAACTTTTATTTAACTTGCTGTATTACGTACGCTTGTGTGTGATAAATCTTGCAAAAGTATTCCAACCATTTCTAACGGTAAAATTGACTTGAAATGATGATGATGATGATTATTGCTAACTATACTTGGTCACTACCACAGTTAGCACAGAAATCCAGTAATAAGAATGAAATTTTGTCATAATACATTTCATTTCGTCCTCTATCTTGTCTATCTGTCTGTACAACTCACCCCCCTCTCCACTGTGCAGCGGCGCTCAACCTAACGAGCAACGATGCTACGATAACACGGTATCACGCTATGAAGCTCGAGCAGACAGGTATGCGTCCGAGGGATGGGAATTGAAATTAATACATTTTATAAATACAAATTGTTGAAAACGAATGACAGCAAACGGTGATCAGTAATTGAGCTCTTTGTAATGATCGAATATTGAATTATTCGTATTTTTAAAAATGTTTTTTATTAAATCGTACGGACTATAATAAAACTTTGTAAGTGAGCAATACCCGGAAAACTATACTATCTCCACAGAATAAGTAATAGCTATTTTCGATTATTATTTACTTCTTAGGCTGGATTCGACCAAAGTTTTTATTCCAGAAAAACGCTTACTCACGGATACTAATTTCAAAACGCCATACTATTTTGACATGCCCGTAACAAAAAAATAAAAACAATCTAGAAATCAAAAGAATAAAGCCGAGACATCTCAATACAGTGAAATCGTAAAAGCAAGGAGCGAGACTTGGTTCGCACTCCACAAAAGATCTTATTGACATCATAATGATAAATGCACCTCAGCTAGCGCAAGAAAATTACTGGCCGCGACGCGTCAAAGCGAACCGATGAGCACAAACCGATATTTATCTGTCTCTTGGCCTCGCCGGCACCTATCAAGCTAAAAACAAACTTTCCTCTACATTCACCACAAACTTTATAACCAACGGTTACAACTCATTTTCCAACGCTCAACTGAACCTCGGAACCCGCCAGGCAACTGCACATTTAGATCTGGCACCCTCGCAGTCGTTATAACGAAGCTATACAGCTTATTTTATGTTGGTTCGCGTGAATAGCTGAGTAAGCGGGACTGGAGCGCCGTAGATAGACGCGGTCGCGTGCGGTGGGTGACGCAACCACACCGGCCTGACATATAATAATGATGCTCAGGTAGAAAGAAGTCACTGAGATGGTAGCGGTAATATTTTTTCAAACGCACATCGCTCGTTAAGATTGCTGGTTGTATTTCTTGATTTCACATGATATTAAGCTAAATGATTTAATAACTTAAAATAAGTAAGAAGGTACTATATTATTAAAATTTTATATGCCATGTGGCAGTTGATTCGTGCAAGGTTTCGACTATATTGGTAAAAAAACAGTTTTCATCAAGTAGCTGAAAAGTCAAGCATTAGAACAAATCAAACACCAGCTTACACTAAATCAATCGATTGCAATGCACTATGATATAAAAAACAGTAATACTTCAAAGTTCAATCCGTGCTGACCTCGAAATCATTTTATCCCTAAAATATCCAAGCAAAATCTTCACCGTGACATAGGATAGTTAAATAACCAAAATCCAAGCCGGCAATAAACAAGGGCCGTCGTCGGCGCCGTTGCGGGCCGCGCGGTAATGAGCGCGTGGGAGGACCCTCCGGCCGGTCGTTACGCCTTAGATGCTATCAGACGCGTCGACGGAGCCGTATGGAAGACGAAATATTTGCGACTCCAGTGCGGTTACTGTAGCAACACTAGCAACTGTTATCAGGATAATATTGTAGTGTTTGTCTTTTTTGTGCTTGCGATTTTGCGCAATCGAGTTACCAATGTGTAGGTTTGAAAAGACTAATGAGGTTATAATCAAGATTATAGTCGAATGTTTCTACTCGTACATTACGATGGCAAGGTATTATTATTTCTCTATTTTTAAATAATGTCCAATGTACCTACAAAATAGCTACAGCAGGATTTTTGGAAATAGGTTTTTGTCTGTGGTGCTGGTGGGTACACGTTAAAATTAAAGTCGGGCGATTACTGATCCAAGTTTTAGGCAACAGCATAATTATGACTTACTTCAACATTACAACATAAGTGTAACTGAAGATCAGTGTTATTGAATACAAAACTACGTGTTGACATTAATTGCTACTTATAAATAACTAACCCCGACTGTAAAATAAACTACATATTTATTTTTTAACAAAAAAAACATTTAATTTCAAGTATCAAGACCGTTTCGCAGTATAAGCCCGTCACCACTCACAGGCGCGAGGCGCGGCCCGGGGCGCGGTGGCCGCTTCTATAGCACTTATACAGGCGCTATAGCACGCTGCCGATGTAGGCGTTACACACAGCTACATCTAGATGTGCACGCAATGTGCACTTATAAATGTTATATTATAATGGAAGCGCAGGGCAATATGCAGTAAAATATTGCATTAAATTTTGTATCTTGTTCTTGGGGATAATAATTTAGTTTTTATGGTCATCATCATCATCTCCAGTCCCACTGCTGGGCACAGGCCTCCTCTAACGACAGGGCTTCGTTTTCTAGCGTCAAGTTGTAATAATGATTTTCTTAGTCAAAGCAAGTATCAAATAATACTTGTAGTTCTTAAAAAACCGAAGGCCTCAATGAAAGCAGTTAAATAACCTGCCGAACAAAGTTTGGTTGAATTTGCTAAGCTGTTGGTCGTCCATAAGTTTGCGACAGATGAAAACCCTACGCAATAAAATAATGTTGAACGTTACGCTCATTAAACATCAGATTTTTATAATTATTCCGTCCATTGAGTCAGATTTTTGGAAGCAGATCACTCGGAGATACGAACCATCCGAAAGTGTCAAAATTTGAAATAATAGTAGAGTAGAAAGTTCTGTCAACTAAGTACTGTACCGATCCGGGCCCTCGCATCGGTCAAAATTCACAAATAAAATATTTATACTCTCTTATGGAATAATGTTCCATATACATTTATTAAATAAATGTGAAATTAAATAATATGAATGCCTTCTAATAAAATACGAATTGTTTCCACAAAAATGGGGACGCATTAAAATTGATGAAATAATCATAATAGGTAGAAATACTACTACATATTCTGTCAATATTTGTCAAGATATTTGCCAAAGAATGTCTAGCGTTAACAAATAGAGTCATCCCACAAACAAGGTAAAAAGTCAGAGGAGTATCTCCTATGTTGTCAAAATCAATAAGGCGGCATCGTGTCTATGTTCGGGACTACTCTGTGGCAAAAATGTCATAGTCAAATAACAGTAACTCAGCTTTGTGACGGAGATAGTAACGTGTCACGTGATATTAACCAAAGTCTGTAATACATATGAATACTCAGACAATATACTTGCAAAAATGCATGCTTTTGATAATAACGATATCATCAAGAAAAAGGAAATAACAATCCAATAAAACTAGTTCATAATATATCATGTAACATCTTGAAGTTAAAGTGGTTCTTTACTGTCTCATATTTATAAATAAATACCTAAATTAAAAGGTAGAAAATTACACTTCTGAATTATCTGAGATTGTGAATGAACCGTAACACGTACAAAGAGATGTGACATGAATTAACTAGAAATAGCTGAAGATCTCTACATTTTTACAAACCTATTCGTTTGTTATACTATTATAATATCCACACTTCTGAGAATGACAAGGAAATACGTACAAATATAAACATACCCGAATTCATATGATAATGTTCAGACGGAATAGGTACATTCACCTATTAGGGATTACTTACTGATCTATACTGCGGACTATGTCTTACGACCAAAGGATGAAGTCAAAGCGTAGAAAATTGAACTTTATTGCGATAGAGTTAAGGTAGAAATTCGATTGTAAAAATTGAAATTGTCACTCGAAACACTCGGATCATCTGAATTAGCCGAAAAGCTTGGAACGCTTGAAGCGCGTGAGTCGCCGGAATGACGGGGGTGAAGCGGGGCCTATAAATACGGCTGCCCGAGGGAGAAGAGGACAGTTGATTTTGATACGGGTTCGGGAAGGTTCTCTCTCTGTACTTAGTGATAATTATGGTTTCGATGTTGAGGGGATTTTATCAGTTAAAGTTAATTAATAATCATGGGGTAGTGAAGAACCTGACCGGATTTCGACTAGTATAGTCGATTCTCAGAGTTGTACAGCTGGGTCACCCTGCGGTGTTAACTGATAAGTTGGCCTTCTCTGGGAACGTGGTAAAGTAGAGTGACCGCTGATGGAGTCAAAGCGGGGTCTTGTATTTTACTAGAAGAGACAGACCAATTCTCCATGGGTGTTGAGGGATTTGGTACGCCATAATCGGTGTTCTAAATTCATCAATGTCTAGTCTTCCTATTTATACATTTATCTATTCACTACTTATTCGTCACTCTAGGATCTGGCTGTCCCAGTCCCTCTGTGTCAGATCCTAGGGAGCACACGGGTCTTAGGGGATAGGAAGAAGAGATTGACCCTCTCGACGTAGTTGTAGCTTACAATAGGCCCTCTCATTGCACCTTGAGAAGGAACGCGTGTGTAAATTAAATAAGGAATCAGGATTCCTAGTTTGCAATACTCGGTTAGATTAGTTGGTTTGTTTAGATGCTAGGAATAGTAGGGTTTTCTTATGTTCATACCTATTACTAACTTCTGCAATGAACTTAGCTATTGATGGTAGGCTATATGTATATTTTCCCTGTTAAATGATTTACTGATTGAAACTAATAAGCGCTTGATTTAATTTAAATAGGAAATTATGATAAAGTCATTTTGAATTCTACTACTCTTTTGGGAGAGCTTGTATTATTACATTTAAATCCCATTCAAACAGAACCAGCAATAGAGTAAATAATATTTATCATTTAATAAACCACAAAGTGAATCAACTCCCAATTTAAAATATCATGTAAATAAATTAGTTTACCTTCTGTACCTGAATACAGGACAGCATAGCATAATAGGATTAGTTTCAGGTAGGAATCTGGTTCTAGTCTCCTCTTACCCATTGTATAACTATGACATGACATACAAACCAATGACAAGTAAAATCACTTATCTTGTGCCGGGGTCCCTATAGAGTCGATGGACGAGGGACATGGCTACTGGGAAAAGTCCAGTTGGAAGATATTCCAGGAGCGGAGGTGGGGCTCCAGCTTTAGCACAAAAGGACAATTACTCACTTTCCTACATAAATGCTCTTGTTATAATTTAGTTTAACCATTTAACAGTACTAGGGCAATACCTACATTACATCCATGTACATTATACTTACCCTAAGATATATATAAAGACTCCCAGTTATTACCTTTTAATTATAATTACTCATCTCTCATTGATGTTCTTTAGTAATGATTTGTAGAAGCTGAGTTTTGTGTGAGCGGAAGGGTTCAGATAGGAGTAGGGCATTTCAGTGTTAATTCTTAGGGCATAGTTTACTTCTAGGGTTAGCATCTCTTGCCTCCACTAAACGAATTTGAGTTACTATCACAACGTAGGAAATAAACGATCACGCTGGCCATATTTCATACCGTCCGTTCAATCCGAATAGCTTCTTATAGGTAGTAATTAATTAAGGCTAGGAATTGCATAGTATGAGTAGATAATTAGCTGTAGATAATAGTCTAGATTGGTGTCTGGGTGCAGCTTGTAGTGTAGTCTAGTCTAGGTATAAGGTATATTTAAGTCCATATTAAATTAATTATAAGAAAATTAGATATAAGGCCTTAGATGTAAGCTAGTATAAGGGGGTTTTTTAATATATTATGGGGGGGGTTTTGTACAATTTGGTGCCGTGACCAGGATAGAACTTGGGTTTGGTTAGTCTAGATTTAGATCTTAAGTTAGTATTAAGATACCTACTTGGGAAGTTATTTATCGGATTGAATTTGGACAAGTATGAAAAATTAGTTTTAACGACCGCTTATCGGTCAATTTGTTGCTGTGAAACGGAAAAGTGGGGTAAGAGATATAATTAATTGAGATTTATTAGGTTAGATGAGAGAAAGAAATTATCTACAAAATTTCGCCACAATTTTACTGTAAAGGGTTACATTTGTTTTACTTATTCTCTAATTATAACTAAGTCGTTTAACTTTCGCTTTCACTTTAATCAATCACTTCACTCAGTCATCTGTAGAGTAAATTTTCTCGGGAAAAATAAATCAGTTTACATAGTCTAGCTTGTTCGGTTCACATCACAAATTATGTCTTCCCACACTTAGTTTGACCTGCTTCAGTCCTTTTTAATCACAACTACGGACGTACGAACTACCAAAAATTACTAATAAAAATAACAAGAGAAAGTAGAAACGCAATTATCAAAAACAAAACCATAATTTCAATTGTCAATGTAACATAGATAATTCACAGACCACAGATTAGTAAGACAGAGAGAAATCTTTGGTGGAAAAGAAAACATTACTATTTTTATTTTAATTTTTTAGAGATAAGCGATGAAAATTTATATAATAGTCTACTCTTACAAAATATAATAGTTTGGGGAGAGAATATAAATAATTACAGAATAATATTTATAAGCATGATTTGGAATTCGGGTTCGACTCCCGAACCGTGCATAAGAATACAAAGCGCATTTAGTTGGGGGAGAGACAATCTCAGTGTAGATTGCAGTGTTGGGTTCGATTCCCGAACTGTGCATAAGAATACAAAGAGCACCTAGTTGGGGGAGAGATTAGTTTAGATAAGTACCTAATAGGCTAGCCAAGCTATGAGCTAAGTATTTACCAGGTTCAAGTCTTGATGCGGGGGAGAGGGTTTTAACCAAATAAGTTTCACTATTCATTTAAAACAATATATAGATTTAAGAACATAGACCAGTTTGATCTATATTTTAAGGTATGAGTGTATGTTATGCTAAGCTAGACTAGGATCATAGTAATGATCAGTTTACTGATAGTATTATCCATCAAAATATTTGTAGGAACAAGGAAAACATCTAAATCGGTTTATCAAATTTTGAGATGCAGTGGTTAGGCACCTATAAAAATACATGACAAAGCGGTTCCAGGTATATGAAAAAGAATACAGCTCAGATAGTCATCAAAATCTGTTTAGTAAGAGTGGAGATGCAGTAAGCGCAGTGTTAATAAGTAGCTTCACTTTATTGTAGTAGAATGATGTCAGGCAAAACATTCAGGAAAAGGCATATCTGCAGCTAAGCTGTATTAAGGAAAACTAGTCAGTAAGTGCGAGGATTCATTTAGGATTTCAGAAAGATTGAGATAAGCTTTTATGCCCATAAAAGATTTAAAAGCTAAGGTTTAACTAAGATGTAAGTATGTATGCATTTACAAAGAGTGATTCTCAAAATTACTTTGCTTTAAATAGTATGCGTATAACTTTAAGCTAGCAGGGGGTTTTAGGAAATAAAAGAGAGAATCTAAGCTTTTATTAGAACTCGATAAGTTAGTCATTCACATAAATAGTTAAATTATGCAGAATATAACAAGAAAGTACTTTAATTTCGTCAAAATAAAAGGGTTGTTTGATTGAAAACGCTATAACAAACCAAAAGCGTAGAAAGTTAGGTAAAGCCTTGTTTAGATAATGTCCAGAAATAGCCAATCAATCTTTCTTAGTCTTGCACTTGAGATATTCAAAGTTATTCATTGCATTGTCCATGCGGAGTGTTCTGGTATTTGAACCCGATAAGTGAAAAATCTTACTAGATTCCTCGGCATACTTTAATTTAATATCTGAAAATAAAATGGTTTTGTCACTTGAAATATCTACCAAAGTTACATAAGGATTGTAATTTAATAGTACGGATAAATGGTTCGCTTGTAGTTAAGTAAGTGTTGGAATAACAAACTGAGCCTATTCCCAACTATGTAGAAAATTATAGGATAGTAAGCAACGGGTATTACCTGTATGGGCTAATTGGTTAGTCACTTCATGCCAATTCAGTACATATAACATAAAACCAGTTGAACAATGATTGTTGTAAATTCTTCAATTAAAACGTAGTAGTAAGGTTTTTGTTCGACACCTGAAACATAATTATCGGTACATTTTAATAGAGATTCTGAGATGAGAGATTGAATACGTCTATGTTATTGTTGCCTACTCTATTAGGAAGACGATTTTATTACAATTAAGAATAGATAGTAAACAAATAGTCTGTTTCATTACCTGAGAAAGTTAATTGTGATTGAAATGCGATCGGATCGATTTCTGTTGCAGAAAATAGTCTTTGTAACACTTGAAGTATGTTTGAATGTAAATACAGTGCTAAAAGTGTGCTGCAATTGCTATTAAATCACTAATTTTCGTAGCGATCTATGGAAAAGTAATCGATACGATATGCGTGAGTTCGCTTTTAAAATTCGCATCTGTCAGTAAGACAGTAGTTAAAGGGGTATCACCCATGCAGCCAACATTCTGATGACATGAAATTAAGTTCAGCATGACAATTTGAGGTATTGGAGTAGAGAATAATCTTGTGGTTAATTAAATAATTTTATAAAGAAAGTGTCTCGGTTCACGCAAATTTCACCTTCTACGTCTTAAAAGGCGCATAGATAGTAAATAAGTTGGTAGATGGTTATTATTAACTTTGATTAATTACTGGGAAACATATTAGACATTTTAATATACAACAGTGTATATTACATTTAAACTTAAGAGTAGAAAGTTATTGTAAAAGATTATCGATTGTTCCCAAGTCCATGACAGATGGTGTTAGTAGTGCTTAGCATTCAAACTGGTTAAAATTAAAGTGTAAATAAACGATGCTGGGCAAGTTTAACAATGACAAATTGGTTCATTCTATGATAATTTAGGTTAATGAAGGACATCTTTTACTATTTTCAAGTCCATAACACAATATAATACATTCGTAAGATTTGAATTAAGTTAGTTTACCGTATACGAACTAGATGGCGCTAGTTGTATGTTTTGGGGCAACTTTTCGTAGAAATGAAATTTCAGAAAAATCATGGTTTATAGTTTATAGCGGACGTCAAGTTTTAATTACCTGGTTAACAATATTTATGCCATGCTATCGTTACATCAGAATTGAAGTAATGTTGTGAAAAATTAAAGCTAGTCTATTTAGTAAAGCAAAATTATCGGCTGTTCACATGAAAGTTGAAAACATTGAATTAGCATGCTACTTGTTGTGGGGGAACCTATGCACAACAATTAACTACATAAGAATAAGAACCAATAACCTAAATTTGTAGTATTTGAGGGAAATTTGGAACCCGAGGGACTGAAAAACCAAAAGTTAGAATTATAACAAAAGTTCTGTAATTTCAACAAATTGTTCACTAAATACTGAACTCATTGGACATTGGTATTGCACTCAAAATAGAAATCCTAAATTACAATTGTGTACAGAAATATAATTGACAAATATCATAATGTTGTAGGTTTGTTTGTTTCATTAAGGCATCTTATAGTGTTGTATGTGGATAGATGAGTTTATAGGAGTGCTCATGCACTGCAGGGGAGGCTTGCCTGATGGTTGAGAAGTGGATATGGCCAATATAATAAAACTGTATGTTTCGCTTCGGCAGAGTGGATCTATTCAATTAACACCCAGTAAAATTTTGAAATGTTGCATAAAAATCAAAGCTTGGTTTGTAGGTACAGCTTAGTCCTTCAAGTATACAGCTAACTGCTATTGCATTGTGTGAATGACATGACCATAGGATGATTCGATTTCATCTGAAAAATAGAAATGAAGATTGATTAGGTTATACGTATTAATAACATGCAATAGTTGATTAATTATGACTAGTTTGAAGCAAGATAACCAGTATGTATGTATATAGTCATAGGAAGTCTTGTTTCTAAGGGTTAGTTAATCCGAGTTCATAGAGTTAAAAATAAAACTAAGCTATCATACCAATTGGCGCAAAAGTACTGATCGTGGTTTCTTAAGCTTGGTCCAAAACCAGCATGTGGGTATGTCCTTTTCCATAGTCTTAATCACATAGTTATATAAGTGCTCCAGGGTTTAGGTTAAGAGTTCACCGCATGCTAGTGATTTCGTAATTTAGATATCTGAAAACAATATTACATTCATTTTAAGTCTTAGGCATTAATGAACAAATCTTTAGGTAAATAAAACTTGAGGATAGAATCATTGCGTAAATGTTATGAACCAAGTCAAAGTCAGTCGCTTTGGTTAATAATAAAGACAATAAGAAATGCGAAATCATAATTACCTTTCGATCTAAGTTTGGAAGGTTATTGTTCAGAACTGCCTTTCTAACAGTAAGTATGTGTACTCCGACATTATTGATAATCAAAATCGTTTTCGACGCTAAACGAGGCTTATTGTCGTGAAGTTTGAATATAATTCCGATATTTTTACTGGATCAATACTATATAGAAAGTAAGGTTAAGTTATTTTTTTTAATTTTGACTGACGGTGACGGTTGCCACAATGTTTGTACAGACAGCGGACTTAGGAGTTGTCAGCTTTGTCGATGGTAGACTGGCGCTAAGTAAGCTTCACCTACTCAACAATAGAGGGCGCTAGTAGTGCCATTAATAATTAGTTCCGTTAGTCTGATCTTGTAAATTTAATTTATGCTACTTTTAGTCAAGTGGTGGATTGACTTGAAATTTGGTATACTGTTATGGAACAGGTGGTAGAACGTTCATGTGATGGTAAAGTTCTGGTGGTTCAGCCAAGGTTGTCTCCACGGGAGGGAACTCTTTAACGGTTAACAGCACCAGTTTGAAATTTGGTACACATGTAAAATTTTGGTGTCAATATAAGTAGGAACAGTCAAAAGCAGGAAAAAAAAAAGAAAACTCCTTTTAACTGAAGGAAGGACAAATTTAAATATTAATATTAGTTGTACGTCTTTCATCTCAAACGTGATCTGTTGTGTCATTTCAAAGTAAGTGTGAAAAAGAGAAAGAGGAAGGATGTATGTGAAAAAAAAAAAAAGGATAAATGTGTTTGTTGCATGTAATTTTAAGAAAATAGTATAAGTTAGATTAAGTTAGTTTTAAGAGTGATTAAAAGGGCTTTGATGATATGGCAGTTCACAGAGATGAGGACGGTTTGTTGGCATTTCATCCCTTGAACAGCACACATACAAAATGTTTTTCCTGAGCGAATGAAGCTAGGGCATCACGCTACCTGGATATAACGCATATCAGTTCAAAATGTAATCTCTACCGTAAGGGCGGATAACATTGGCCTTGGGAGAAATAAATTGTTCACCCATTACTATTTCTATTGCAACTAAATATATCAAGCAATAGATCTAATAAGCAAGAAATTTGCACCTTTTTGAAAATATACGAATCTCCAAATAAACATATTGGAAAATAATGTCTTGGTTGCCTCTCATAGCTGATGTGGCCTGGTCTTGCGGTATCAATATAAACGATATCAACAAACAGAATTAATACCAAACAAAGGTTAATTCTTCATCAATATATGAAAAAAAAAACATAACAAAATTAATACTAAATAAAGGTTAATTTTGTACTAACATAGAGACGGAATTAATACTAAATCAAAGGTTAATTTTGTTTTCTTTGTGTTTCTTCTGGATTCATTTTGGATTGATGCAAAAATGTGTATTTGTCAGGTGTGTGGTAGGTCAGATTGACAATTCAGCGTATAAAGCTGGCCCGGGAAATTCATTACTATACATGCAGTTGAAAAGCTGAAGCCATAACGCTAGGCAAATCGACTATACACTCTACATTCTCCGAATTTATAATGCTCATTACATTGAGTGGGAGATTCGGACTAAAATCTTGATTAATGGACGGTTATAATTCGGAGCTATCAAATCAGTCTAGTCAAAGGGGGGTGATTGGTGGATCTAATTTCATGTCGATAAGCACAGCAAGACGCGGGGGTTGGATATACCAATTATGTCACAGGGCAGGTCGTTTCACACCGATTCCTATTCCTTGGGCTAGAGTGCCTTGTGAAGGTTATGATTGTTCATAATTAAGAGATCCAGAGTCTGAAAATTTTCACTCTTTGTTTTGGGTGTTTATCTTTGGTATAAATATAAACCACACCACATACTCAGTCACGGGAGAAAGTGCTGATAAATTAAACTAATATATATCTATGATAAGATTGATGTTTATGGATCACATATTGAGTGGTTAGAATATTTCCTCCAGTTAAAATAGTATTTTTGGTCCTTGCGTAAATATTCGGGGAGAGGCTGTACCGATCCGGGCCCTCGCATCGGTCAAAATTCACAAATAAAATATTTATACTCTCTTATGGAATAATATTCCATATACATTTATTAAATAAATGTGAAATTAAATAATATGAATGCCTTCTAATAAAATACGAATTGTTTCCACAAAAATGGGGACGCATTAAAATTGATGAAATAATCATAATAGGTAGAAATACTACTACATATTCTGTCAATATTTGTCAAGATATTTGCCAAAGAATGTCTAGCGTTAACAAATAGAGTCATCCCACAAACAAGGTAAAAAGTCAGAGGAGTATCTCCTATGTTGTCAAAATCAATAAGGCGGCATCGTGTCTATGTTCGGGACTACTCTGTGGCAAAAATGTCATAGTCAAATAACAGTAACTCAGCTTTGTGACGGAGATAGTAACGTGTCACGTGATATTAACCAAAGTCTGTAATACATATGAATACTCAGACAATATACTTGCAAAAATGCATGCTTTTGATAATAACGATATCATCAAGAAAAAGGAAATAACAATCCAATAAAACTAGTTCATAATATATCATGTAACATCTTGAAGTTAAAGTGGTTCTTTACTGTCTCATATTTATAAATAAATACCTAAATTAAAAGGTAGAAAATTACACTTCTGAATTATCTGAGATTGTGAATGAACCGTAACACGTACAAAGAGATGTGACATGAATTAACTAGAAATAGCTGAAGATCTCTACATTTTTACAAACCTATTCGTTTGTTATACTATTATAATATCCACACTTCTGAGAATGACAAGGAAATACGTACAAATATAAACATACCCGAATTCATATGATAATGTTCAGACGGAATAGGTACATTCACCTATTAGGGATTACTTACTGATCTATACTGCGGACTATGTCTTACGACCAAAGGATGAAGTCAAAGCGTAGAAAATTGAACTTTATTGCGATAGAGTTAAGGTAGAAATTCGATTGTAAAAATTGAAATTGTCACTCGAAACACTCGGATCATCTGAATTAGCCGAAAAGCTTGGAACGCTTGAAGCGCGTGAGTCGCCGGAATGACGGGGGTGAAGCGGGGCCTATAAATACGGCTGCCCGAGGGAGAAGAGGACAGTTGATTTTGATACGGGTTCGGGAAGGTTCTCTCTCTGTACTTAGTGATAATTATGGTTTCGATGTTGAGGGGATTTTATCAGTTAAAGTTAATTAATAATCATGGGGTAGTGAAGAACCTGACCGGATTTCGACTAGTATAGTCGATTCTCAGAGTTGTACAGCTGGGTCACCCTGCGGTGTTAACTGATAAGTTGGCCTTCTCTGGGAACGTGGTAAAGTAGAGTGACCGCTGATGGAGTCAAAGCGGGGTCTTGTATTTTACTAGAAGAGACAGACCAATTCTCCATGGGTGTTGAGGGATTTGGTACGCCATAATCGGTGTTCTAAATTCATCAATGTCTAGTCTTCCTATTTATACATTTATCTATTCACTACTTATTCGTCACTCTAGGATCTGGCTGTCCCAGTCCCTCTGTGTCAGATCCTAGGGAGCACACGGGTCTTAGGGGATAGGAAGAAGAGATTGACCCTCTCGACGTAGTTGTAGCTTACAATAGGCCCTCTCATTGCACCTTGAGAAGGAACGCGTGTGTAAATTAAATAAGGAATCAGGATTCCTAGTTTGCAATACTCGGTTAGATTAGTTGGTTTGTTTAGATGCTAGGAATAGTAGGGTTTTCTTATGTTCATACCTATTACTAACTTCTGCAATGAACTTAGCTATTGATGGTAGGCTATATGTATATTTTCCCTGTTAAATGATTTACTGATTGAAACTAATAAGCGCTTGATTTAATTTAAATAGGAAATTATGATAAAGTCATTTTGAATTCTACTACTCTTTTGGGAGAGCTTGTATTATTACATTTAAATCCCATTCAAACAGAACCAGCAATAGAGTAAATAATATTTATCATTTAATAAACCACAAAGTGAATCAACTCCCAATTTAAAATATCATGTAAATAAATTAGTTTACCTTCTGTACCTGAATACAGGACAGCATAGCATAATAGGATTAGTTTCAGGTAGGAATCTGGTTCTAGTCTCCTCTTACCCATTGTATAACTATGACATGACATACAAACCAATGACAAGTAAAATCACTTATCTTGTGCCGGGGTCCCTATAGAGTCGATGGACGAGGGACATGGCTACTGGGAAAAGTCCAGTTGGAAGATATTCCAGGAGCGGAGGTGGGGCTCCAGCTTTAGCACAAAAGGACAATTACTCACTTTCCTACATAAATGCTCTTGTTATAATTTAGTTTAACCATTTAACAGTACTAGGGCAATACCTACATTACATCCATGTACATTATACTTACCCTAAGATATATATAAAGACTCCCAGTTATTACCTTTTAATTATAATTACTCATCTCTCATTGATGTTCTTTAGTAATGATTTGTAGAAGCTGAGTTTTGTGTGAGCGGAAGGGTTCAGATAGGAGTAGGGCATTTCAGTGTTAATTCTTAGGGCATAGTTTACTTCTAGGGTTAGCATCTCTTGCCTCCACTAAACGAATTTGAGTTACTATCACAACGTAGGAAATAAACGATCACGCTGGCCATATTTCATACCGTCCGTTCAATCCGAATAGCTTCTTATAGGTAGTAATTAATTAAGGCTAGGAATTGCATAGTATGAGTAGATAATTAGCTGTAGATAATAGTCTAGATTGGTGTCTGGGTGCAGCTTGTAGTGTAGTCTAGTCTAGGTATAAGGTATATTTAAGTCCATATTAAATTAATTATAAGAAAATTAGATATAAGGCCTTAGATGTAAGCTAGTATAAGGGGGTTTTTTAATATATTATGGGGGGGGTTTTGTACAGTACTAATTGATTTTGTAGTTTTGTTAGTAGCAATAGCAATAAATACACCATGTTTAGCAACTTTCGTGTTTTCAAGTGATTTGTTTTCGATAAGTGGGCCCCAAATCAACAAAATAATCGATTTTGTCAGGAAAAGTTATATAGATGACTGTGATAATCATAATGCACGAGGATGCATAGCATAAGCACGGTAAAAGATCGTGGAAACATCACAACGGTCAAAGTGAAAAATAAAAACGGCAACCAGGGTAAGCAGCACCTAACGAGCGCGGGTACCAGGGCGGCATGACATTACAGGAGCACGCGCCATTAGCCGCGCGCCGGGCGCCCCGGAACGGGCCCTATTTCCGGAAGGAAGCGCCCGGAAGCCGCGCCGCGTCCGCCCCGCTTGTCGCTAAGTTACTCCCGGGTTACTCCTACCTACTTATGTTGACTTAGTATGACGATATGCGATACCGTTTTTGTTTTAGAAGAAATTGTACTTTAACTAACCACTTTAACTTAATTATAATATAAAAAAGCTATACCGGGAAGGGTTCATTTATTTTATGTAGATGAAAATATTATAAGTTTAAATTTCTCTTTCTCTGTTTTTTATTTGTGCCAGCTTTTGAAATAAGAAGTAAGAATTTGAGAGTAGGAAAGCGATTAAATGTAGCATAAAAAAAAGATTCAATTCAAATACATATTCGTCTCTTCACAGAACAAATAAATGCAGGAAGGCACGCAACAGATTTTGCAAGAAATCACTCCAAATTCACGCACATTCTCTCGATCTATTTCCGAAAACTCCAAAGGTCTCAAAACCTGACCTTGTGGAACGCAAAAAGAGTTAATTGGTTCATTGGTACGCGCTCGCGCTGAGGGAGCATCAATCAAAATTAAAAGTGGATTTGGGTACGCACGGGCCGACTTCCACGGCGTAAATGCCACCCGTTGAGGCAGAGTTTGGGCCGGGCGAGACAACTGCGTAACTCTACTCTCTACCCATTTCAAAGATTTGCAGAATCTTTTTTGTGAGGAATAAAAAAATAACCAGAGATATTAAGTAGATTACTTTAGGTCCCGGTGCTAAGTTAGCTACCTACACCAAAAAATTTAAGATGTGTTGCCAGCCTAGAGGGCTAAGATAGAATATACCGCGGCGAGACTAGACAAGAGCCATCAATTCTTGCCCGCATGTTCTTCTGTCCTTGACTACATTAACTACTAGCTTTTGCCCGCGACTTCGTCCGCGTAGACTTCATTTATTGACAAAAGTCACATATTTGCTATGCATATTTGAACAAACACTTAACACCCCTATTATTCTGACATTTAATTGGTATTTTTTTATTTTTTTATAATAGAAGCGATATTAAATCCCGTGGGAATTTTGAAAATCCCTCCTTAGTGTACCTCTATGACACTGAAGCTATATTTATATACGTTGCGATTCTAGGCAGCTGCGATTTTCGACATGTTCATCGCTATCCCGCGGGAACTGTGCAATTTTCCGGGATAAAAAGTAGCCTATAACCTGCAGGCTTATTACGTAACTCGCTCGCGATCACCATCGTCTTCATTTTGACAGTTCATGTATGGGCTGACAATTGGCATCGGAATCAGCTAGCTGTCACATTCATACAAGAACTGTCAAAATGAACACGATGGCGATTGCGAGCGAGTTACATAATAAGCCTGCTGGCCGGTGATTTTCTCAACAGATTAGTAAACTTTCCAACAAAATCCGTTCAGCCGTTTTCACGTGATGCGCGCACAAATATACAGACAAACAGATAAACTACACAGAGAAACAGATAAATAAATAATCCTAAAAACTGCTGAAACGTGTTCTGTTATCGATTCTAAGTATCCCCAGCCTATTTTTTTTTTAAATATCTTCCGTGTACACACTTTCAACCCTCTTCAGCTTTATTATATGTATAGATTTCTGATATTTCAGGGGACGCCAAATTGTAAGCGCGAAGCTTCTCGAAAACGTTATTAGATTAGCTAATCTGCTGTACAGTATGTCTACTTTTCTTGCATCTTGCGCTGCGCCTGTTTCTTGACATGCGAAAGCTGCCTACCAAATACAGAACAATTAAACACCTATTATTTTGTTTGATTCTCTCCATGTTACTAAGTATTGTGGGACGAAGAAACGACATCATATACATTTATGGTACTTTTGCGCAACACCACTTTATTATCTGTGACAGATACACTGGTCAATGTCACATTCGCTTAACAGCGATATTCTACAGCGGCAAGCAATTTAGTTCCTTCGTATGTACTATCGAACTAATACACAATAATTAATTTTGAAATGGCATCAGGCATCACCACCATTAAGGAGATTATTAGTAGTGGAGTTTTGCGAGGAATCATGTTTAAAATACATAGTTCGACGGTACGAGATCGTTTATATTCGATTTTGTAATCATCATTACAAATTAATGGCAAATGCGTTATGTTACTAAGGTGACAGCAGCAACGACGCACATTAGAGAGTGGCGGCGCAGAATATGTAATCGAGGCGGGAGCAGGTAAGGATGTTTCGCATCAACGTGTAATGTATTGCCTAGATATTAGCGGAAAGGTGAGAGGAAACGTTAGGAAAGATTTTTGTCTGATAAGTAAAGAACGGGGTGGAACATTGTTTATTTAAAGGAGTAGTGCTGTTCATTTTATAGAATCCACTACGTTAGTCTAAACTAAAGCTCCGAGCGGGCCAGGGAGATCTGGCGGACCTGTAGGTATTAATTTATATACTTACGTACGTCGAGGAAAGTGTTATTACGCAGGAATTCTCGGTGTTCTAGTTGGAAACTCAATGCGAATTTTACTTAGCAAAGTCACAGCAGGAGTTTTATCAAAACAAGCTGTAAGAGGGGATTGTGAGTCATGCATTTTCGTGAATACGCTCTTTGATATGAACAATGCCTGCAGAATTTCAGTGCACACCCATAGAAGCTGAGCTAAGTTTGAGCTCTGTCATTTTTTTTTGTTAAAAAGGCTGACTTTATTTCGTATATTTTGTGTTAAATATTATGAGCGTTAACTTTAGCACAGGCACCAGGACATCAGGACTGACAATATAAAGCGGACTACTAGCGCGTGTCACTTCGCGTGAAAGTTACCGTAATTTCCCATCCATCAAACAAAATGCTACCACGTCTCTACTGCATGTGAAAACTTAGCTCACCTATGTGGTGAAACTAGCTACACAACATTGATAGTGAAACTTCGGTACCCTTAACCGCGATCAAAAGTTTGACCCTTGGAATCCGGGGATTTCAAAACAATGGTACACAGATAAGAGGTTCCTATTGTGTGTTTTTAGCAAGTTGGCAACAAGCACGGGGCGGTGAGGCAACGTCTGACTGCGCGACATTTACCAGGAGAGCAGATATTGCTGGCGGTAACAATAACAAACAGGCGCACGGCGCCGATCATGAGGCTTCAATTGTTATTGTCAATGATCATAATGCAGTGAGAAACAGTGAGCAAGCTAATTGCAATCAGGGTTATTATGCAGTATCCGAGAGAAAGTATTCTTGGAGGATTAAGCGAAAGCGAGTCAAGTCAAAATATGACGGTGTCGTATCGGCTTAGGGAAATAAGAGACAAAAGCCACTAACGGCTCGAATTTCACTTTAATCACCAACGTAACGCATGCATCTGAAGCACAAAGTTCGTACTTCAAAAATCGTCACACCAACATCAATATTAAACGAAAACTTGTCTCGATAACAAAGTTACCGCACAGGCATCTACTGATACGCGTCACAGCGTGCCCTGCCCGGGCCTGAATTGATAACTTGATAACCCCCGGGATCGCGCCATGATCCCGGCCGCCCGGGATCCCGCGACGCAATCCCGCAATACCTTATGCGAAAAAATCCCGCATCGGGTGTGCCTGAGATCTGTTTATTGGGTATTATTTCTTCGGTAGTAGGAATTGCTCTGTAAGAATCTGCTTTAATATTTTTGGTAGAGCTTCTTTTGTAAATATTAAATGATTTTTCTTATTTAATTGTGTTTTTTCATTTTTTACTTGCAGAAAAGAGAGACGCAGCTGGTGGTAGACAATTTTACGAAACAATGTTTGAAATTACTTAAGGGTCCTTACAAGCTCAACGCGCGTATTTCGCTAAATTCTTAATTTTTCTTCAAAGACTATGGCGTATGTGTTCATAATTTCAGTAATATTATTAATGTACAAGATAGTTCACTTCTTAAACTAAGATACTGCTGTGCTAAATTATTGATTTTATGGCGTGAAATCTAAAAAAAGGTGTTTCCTTGGGAGGGCTTTTAAAATTTTGCTCTAAAAGGTGAAGTTTCATTCTCAATTTCGAAGTGAAACGGAATCTCATTCTCGCCTAAAGTGAACTCAATTCAATTCAGTATATCTTGAACTAAAAAGTCATCGTGAAAAACTTGAAGATTCATCTTAATTAATAGATAGAATAGCTACTCAATGTTAGCTAGTTTTTTGATGAAAAAGAGGGTTACATTTTATTTGATTCTCGAAAACAGTGTTGATATTCTGCTCTAAAAATAATTATTTAGCAATGCTCAACTCTATTTTGACTCAGAAAAAAAAACATTAGTATCGGTCTTGAATTAAATTCAGTATAAATTTTTAAATATCACCTATATATCACGGCGGACTGACGCCGCACCCTCATTCAGCGCCGATTACAGCAGTATCGTAGTTTAAGAAGTGAACTATCTTGTACATTAATAATATTACTGACATTATGAACACATACGCCATAGTCTTTGAAGAAAAATTAAGAATTTAGCTAAATTCGCTCTTTGAGCTTGTAAGGAGCCTTAATGGGAGGAAATACTGTTTTGTTATTTGGATCCTATATTTTTATTAGGCTTTAGCTTTTTAAAGGGCTTTCGATTATTTGCTTTAAACGTCACGTTAATTGCACCAGGAACGTATCATTTGCCAAGAGTTAAATTAAACCCTACGTCAACGTCATCTAACATCTTCACCGACCCATCAAGACAACCCAATGGAAAAGGGACGAATTGGAAAATGGAATTAAACGCGTTCGCAGTTCGGGGCATCACGTTTATCGAGATCGTCCCGAGTATTACTTATGGTACCCTAGTACACGCGTTTTGTGAATTTAGAATTACCAAGTTTTTACTTATCTAAAATGACAGGCGTACCGCGTAGAAGTTATTGTTTCAATAGTAGCTTAGAAACAATTAATAATGAAGAATGAGAAAACACTCATTGACTTTCTTACTTATAATTATTATTACAAGCTTCTGCACGCGACTCTATCTATTAAAAACCGCATCAAAATCCGTTGCGTAGTTTAAAAGATCTACCTAATCATAACAGGGACAGACAGCGGAAAGCGACTTTGTTTTATACTATGCAGTGATAGTGATAGTAGTGATAGCAGAAGGATTATGTTTCTAAGTAGTTCTCAATAGTTTGAATTGAAATACTAGAACGTTAACTCATGAATATCAAACACAGGAAGTAAGAGAGACGAAAACTTAGTCTGCAGTAAAGTCAAAATTACTAAAGAAAAAACGCTCAGAAATATCATAACAGCTGACATCGATCATCGATATTTACTTATTTTATATGAATAGGAAGGCAAACGAACAAGTGGGTCACCTGATGGTAAGTGATCACCACTGCCCATTCATTTAATCGTATGACGCAAAACATTAAACAATTACACTAAAGAAAGAAACTGCCCATAGACACCCGCAACCCCGGAGGTTTACTTAATTACAAAAAACGGATAACTCACGTATAAAAGCCGAGAATATGAGAGTCTCGCGGTAGTTTCATTTCAAGTTGAAAGATACTTTACTTATTCCATAAGTACAAATATAATAAACAGCTTAATTCCAAATAAAATGTTCATCTTATCTCATCCAGCCCAACAGTTCCCAAGCTAGGTCACCGGGCGAGGTCCAACTTTCGATTACCGAGTATAATTGGGGTGTGAATTTGCCTGCGGGCGCCCCTTTAATGAGGGACGGTACTAGGTAGAGGTATCACTGTTGTGTGGTTTATGTAGGTTGTCGAATAAGTAAACAAGACTTGCTTATGTTTAAGGCACCGGATCGGCAGGGCGTTGACGCACTTTCCAGTTGCTTGCACTTTACTGGCAACGGTCAACCTATATAGTAGCTGTCACCACTTTTTCTTTTTGCTTTAAAGCAGCAAATTTGGCAGTCCTTCCAATAATGCTCTGATTGTAGCCGTCTTATCTTGCAGAGCGTTAAGCGAGCCAAGAGACGGTCCAGATACAAAGTAAACTTTTCAGCGTTTTCTTTTACAAGAGTAGTACCTCTCTCGTTCAACCGTGTTATAATCAAATACGAAACCTCTAAAATTTATCATCTTCCATTTGAGCCGCAATCTCCCAAAACGTCCCATTACAAAATTATCTCAAACACTTTCTGCGAATCAAAATTAGCGCTTTCAGAACTAACATAAAAATAAAACAACGACACAAACCGCTGCGATCATAATTTATTCCGAATAAGTCTTAAATTTCGATCGTCATCCCTTTCTCCCTTTAAAAGGGCAACAGCCGCCCGAGAAGGATAAAACATTGAAAGGGTTACAACTTTATGAAGGCGGCGAATATTTTTATGAAGACGTCAAAAGTTATATTCAAATTCGGGGAAAACATTGGCTCGATTGTGTTTCTCAGCTCGGCCGCACAAGGTGCGTAATAACAAAAAAACCATTATGCTTTTGAAAATATTGTACCAGGGCGCAAGGAGTGTGAGAGTCATGTTTGAAAATTCATCGTTTGGAATTATATAGATCGTGGGGCCGGGCGAGCTGGCGGGCACGTTCGCCATTTTACGTCGCATTTTTACGATGTAGCCGATAACGTTTACGAGGCGCGTTGAGTGGCGTCGCCGCGGCTCGCCCCGACTGATTGCTTGCATGCGAGGCGCTAGTGACGTGAATACGTGAATGCGAATGGGGCATTATAATGGAGACGGTGGTTATAATGCAGTGCGGCGACTCCTTTGTCGCGCGGTGACTGCTCGCATCCGTAACTAGTGCCGTTCTAAAGCTAGCCATACACCAACGGATTTGTCCGTCGGATCTGCCTGACAGGATGTGTCCGACGGACAAATCCGTACGGGTATGGCTAGCTTAAGTTCTGGATGTATCTCAGTCTCAGCATGTCCGTACGTAATGACAAAAATTCTAATCTGAACAGTTGCCGATAGTCGTGTGAACAATAGTCAATACATACATAGAAGAGATCTTTAAATGTAATTTTGATTTCTTGATCTATCAGTAAATTACCTGTACTTAGTACCTATTGATTAAGTATGTAATAAGTAATTACAAAATTAATAACATTAAAGAAACAATAACAACAAAACATCCACATAAAAGAAAATCAAGAGTTATACCCCTAAAACTACCCAGTCCACAAAGTTCCCACGTTATCGATAATCGATACTTTTGGCTATCGATAAGCCCGGCCCTAGCCCGTGTATCGTGACACATCGCGCGACGACACCGCGCCGTATTTTATGCGCCGCCAGAAATACCCACTCTGCTGCTACCCCGCTACGTGTATACTGTACTATACTGTGTACTGTGACTACCGGCCGTGTACAAATACATTTCGTGCTCAAATGGGCTCTGAACTATGCGCTATGGCTATGCGAACCTGTTGATTAAACATTTACGATTTTCGACCGCATTGTGCACTGGTTTTTCGCGACACCACCGCGTCGTCATCGTAATATAGTAGAAATTATACTCCTAGAACATCAAAATAGAAAATTTCAAATGGTTCGTTTATTGTCTGCAGTTACATGGGAGATTGATAAATAAAATGACATCAAGATCGGCTTTCTAGTTTTCAGTATGTTTAGTGTAAGTTTTCGGTCACAAAATACGTCTCGACCGCGTTTGCGTTAAAACGCAGTCGAGAAGGTATTTTGTGACCGAAAACTTACACTAAGCATACAATTGGGCGGGATGTGGTGTGGATAAAGAAATGCAGATTAGTTAGTCGAAGTCAAAAGCTTCTAGCCAGTGTAAGTTTTTGCAACGTAATGTCTCAATTACTATGGTAAAATTGGCGGCGCCACTTGCGGATAGAAACAGTTCTCATAGTCATACATATGACAATTTATGCGAACGTGTTCGAGACGTATTTTGTGACAGAAAATTTACACTAAGTATACTGTTGGGTTTCTTACTAGCCGTTTAACTAACGATATTGAGAACTAGAAAGAGCAAAGGCAGTCATGTAAATTTTACTTTTTCAATTTTAACTAATGCATTGTAAAACTCGTACAACTCGTCTCGGTACCGGTACCAGGTGCTGATAAATTAACAAGGGGTTCGCGTGTTCGTGCAAAACTGCTATAAATAATAGCTGACGATCTTAAGGTGCGCGCAATGAGGCGTGAAGAGCGGGCTCAGCGGGCATTTAAGAGGATCGAGGGGCGTCGAGTGTCGAGGGCATTAGGTGCACTTTGACTTAATACATGCTCTCTATGACCCCTGATCGCCTGGTGGAAGCAGATTTTAGTGTGGACATCTTCCATCAAAAATCCAGATGAAATTGAAATCAGACATAAATTGGCAAATACAGATGAAAACCATCTAAGTGCTTCGACACAAAATAAATACCTACTTAATTCAACTGGACAAACGGATACAACTTATCTATTTTGGGACTTAGTGGTATGCAAAAAAAAACGTGAATTGGATTCCTACTACTGCGTAAACACGTGCTTACTATCGACACTAAACAGAAGGAAAGAAAAACGAAATATTTTAGGTAACTACTTATTATTTCTTTTCTTTGGTAAATTTTACAGACACGCGATTTTTTCTACCCGTAACTAACCGTTTTCTATAATAAGAGGCTATGGGTCAAAGAAAAAACATTCATTAACTAACAAACTGGGGGTTTTAAATGAGGACCTCAGCAGAACAAGTTGACCCATTGGGAGCACTCGGACCCGTCCTAGGCTTATCCCGTTCTTGGCCTCGTTTACAACTACCAGGCCCCCATAGGCCACTTGGAGGTAACGAATGTTGTGACTTAAGAGTTAGTACCCCGGACGGTTGAAATCTATTCCCCTGTCTTATTCCCACAGAAATCTCTAGCCTTGGAAAATGGAGACCAAACTGCGTCTTTTCAAGCGATGACATTAATTTAAGTTTACCACTCGAAGACAGTTTACATTAAAGTAATTAGTAATGAACGAGGAACAAATTAATTTACTTTTGCTCTATGTGTAGTGATGTGGTAGTTGGATACTTAATGCAGTGCAATATTTACACCTTTTTGGCATACGAAACCTTGTTCTAAAGTAAAGTAAGTACCTTGAAATAAAGTCATCTAGGTATACTTCACATAATAACATTGTCATATATCGGAACTACATATAAAAGATATCGCCAAAAACACGTTACGTTAACTTGACGAAAGTTACCATGAGATATTTACAGAATATTGCACCCTTTTGACTGTATCTGTTGTAAAGAACTTTTTCACTATCAATTTCTGTGACTTCATGCTTTTTGTGAATGTGGAAGCACTTGGTACTTATTGTGACAAGGCGCTATTACTATTTCGACTGAAGATTATACACCAACAGTCAGACCTGCAAGGCTCAGTGGTCTGTCCATTTTCGGGAAGTTTAGGTACTCGTTCAAAGAAATGCGCCGCGGCGGCAAAAAACAAAAGATTTGGCAACCATACGACTAACTGTGTCCGCGAACAAAGAAAGACATGGACATGGCAGTGATGTACATATATTTAAAAAAATACGAGTGCACTGTATCACTGTTTTCCATAGTTTTTTTTAATTAAACAAGTGAATCACGATCACGATGGTATAATGTTCAACAATGCCAACACCCACAATACCGGACAGATCGCAGATTTGCTATCAATCTAGTATCTAGTGAGCTAAGATGGAATGCCATTTATTCCCGTAATTCTCAATGCTTTTTTTTACTCCACACTGGAACACACGACTGTAAGCACTGCTACTAAAGGATTAGAGAGTAAGATGAAGGTAACTACAAAATAGAACAAAAATATTGGAAAATGCCTAGTGGTTGAGACATGGAAAGGCCTAGTGAGAGTTTTGGGACACATGTAACTATGAATACTTAACCCGAAACAAAGATAAGCAATTCTGTAGGCTTATTGTCTAACTTGCTTGCAATCGCCATCGTTTTCATTTTGACAGTTCATGTATGGACTGACAATTGGCATCGGAATCAGCTAGCTGTCACATTCATACAAGAACTGTCAAAATGAACTCGATGGCGGTTGCGAACGAGTTAGACAATAAGCCTACTGCAGTTACTCCTACTAAGTTTATACGATTTTGCTAGCATTGCACTTACAGAATACCTAACGCCTGCAAATGCTGCTGCGTTGGCTTGAAAACCAATAACTGCGTTTTGTTCTAATGTGCGTAATGCTTCAGCGCAATGTCTTCGTAAATATAGAAGTATCACAGTCAGTATGCTTAGCGTAAGTTTTCGGTCACAAAATACGTCTCGACCGCGTTTGCGTTAAGATGTCAAATATTATGAGAAATTTTAGTTGTCGTTTCGTTCCGCTTGTGGCGCTGTTCATTTTCCCATAGTAATTGAAACGTTAACGCGAACGTGTGCCTCACGTGTGGCTCAGTATGCTTAGTGTAAGCTTTCGGTCACAAAATACGTCTCGAATGCGTTTGCGTTAAAATGTCAAGTACTATGAGAACAGTTTGTTGCCGTTTCGATCCGCATGTGGCGCTGCCAATTATTCCATAGTAATTGAGACGTTTACGTGAACGCGTTCGAGACGTTTTCAATATGCGAAAACTTACACTAGAGGCTCAGGTCTAGGTCACTGGGTTTGATATAAATGTCTTTTTTGTATTCCGTTGATGTAGCAATCTCGCGTGTGCGCTAATCGTCGGGGAGCACTTCTATCTAAAATAATACTGTTTGTATCATGTAATTAACAGGCTAGGTGTGTTGGTCTTAACTGGAAGCCTATCCTTGTATTTTAAACAAATAAATCTGATTCTCACACGAACGATATCTTGCTATCCACTTTGCTTTGCAACATTCATCATCACTGTTTAGTGATGAACGCTAAATTAAAATTAAAATCTGTATTTACACCATGTTACGCAAATAAAGATTACTTTGCAACCGTATGTCAGTATTGTGAAGCGAGAAGAAATCATTCGCGTTGCCAATATGCGTTGAAAACAATTGAATGCCGCGGATTGAGAGTGATTGAGACGTCTATATTCATAGCATTACGGGCGATCTTAGATTCGATGAAGAAAACATCAGCCATGAATTCCTACAAAAACGAGTTCTAAGTTAAATGTTCTTCTTATGTAACCTAGAACAAGCTGAAATAAGTCTGAAATAACTCCGTGTCATATAGATGGTGGTTGAGGGATAGTGACAATAACAACCAAATGAACAGTCAAAGATATGTTAAAATTTTACGGACTTGCAAAGTATTTTTTTTTTTGACGTGACAACGTCTTATTAATTGGTTTGCCGGGTGACACTTCAAGAAACTGCGTTACGCTGCGCTCACGTTATGCGCTCACAATGAGAGCGAGTGAGAGGCACGCGGGCATGGTTAGCCCGCCTAAGAGCGAGAGAGACAGACATAAAAAGTGAAAGGCACGCGTCCCTTCCACTCGAGCACAGTTAGTGTTAAATATAATTCTTTGTATAAATAAATGTTTTAAATTGTTACTATTATTTCATCCTTCTTCCTACTATACGAATGAATATTCACATTAAAATTATTTTACCACTCAAAGTCGTTGTCACGTAAAACTTTCGCCCGTATACCGACTTTACAGGCAACCAATTTTTTTTTTTTTTTTTATGATATAGGGGGAAAACGAGCAGACGGATCGCCTGATGGAAAACGATTACCGTCGCCCATGGACACCTGCAACACCAGAAGAGTCACAAGTGCGTTGCCGGCCTTTTAGGTAGGAGTAGGCTCTTTTTTTGAAAGTTTGAAGGTCATAACGGTCTGGGAACACCGTAGCAGGAACCTCGTTCCAGAGCATTGCTATGCGAGGCAGGAAATTAACAACCAAGCATGAGTTAGACTAAGTTACTTTATTAATAATTTTAACCTACTGATGATTTTTGACAGAAAACCTATGAAAAATTATGTCAAAATCTTCTGTCAATTCTTCCATTGTTTTTTCTCTTCATTAGGATAGGACCTTCCTAAGATTTCATCGAATAGTAAAAAATAGTTCGTCCAAATCGGTTTTGCAGTTCTCTAGTTTTCGCTTAGTAACTCATTTATATTTATTTTTATTTGCGTTTATATACATATTTATTGAACCAATGTAATGAAATGGCGACAAATAGTCCGGTTACACCTTTACTTATGAACTCAAGTTGCTATTTGATTTTATGTACCTATTGAGAACCCATCGTGACCATAAAACTTAGCTCGAAAGATTAAATAAATAAAGATGATAAAGTTTTTTTTTATTTAGTCGCAAAAAAGGCTTTTTCTGTACAAAAACTTGGGTGTAAACACTAATTCGCGTAACAGATGTACCGGGGTCGCAAAACAGCGTAAGAGGCATTCAAAAGTCTGAAAATTCGAACCAAGCCACAGGCACGCCTATAGGGACGACAAGCAATAGGTATACGTATACAAAGGTAGGTGTAGACGAGCGTGGCGGGCGGTAGCGTCGGATGTATAAAGTGGCGCGCCGGTGGCCGCATGACATAGCTATAACTCGCGGCGGCATGACAAACAGCTGAACTGGGGCGGCGTGGAGTCGGATTGCTATTTAAATATATTAATATTTTTAGTTAACATTTAGGTCAAGTGCTGTGGCCTGTTTCTGTTTCAAACGTTTCGCTTATAAGCGAATCAAGTGTGATACTTGCGTGACTGACACTTCCGAACTGATTATTAATATGCAAAACTAACAGTGAAGATGTTACCAGTCCTGTGGACATTTTATGGTTAGTTAAGTTACTTTTATTTATTTATTTTGATAGATACCACTTGACAATCACATTTTTGAGTAAGCATGTTGGTATCATATACTTAAGAAAAAGACTGGATTTTTGGACTGTCGATTTAAATATAATAAATCAGTTTGTTTAAATTGATATTTGTGTTGTATGAAATAAATAAATAAATAAATAAAATATAATAAATCCGGGTCGCTGGGCAAAAATTACCACCTGGGTTCCATGTGATGGGGATCGGACCAGAGGCAGATCAAAAAGGAGATGGCGGGACGATTTGGTTTGGAGTCTTTTTAGCCGGGCTGGGGAAGCCTTGCAACAGACAGAGACGGGTGAAAAGAGAAAGGGGAGACCTTTGCCCAGCAGTGAAACACCAAACAGGCTAGACAAAAAAAAACAGTTTGTTATGAACGTAATACAACATATTTTTTTGGAGACCTGCTACTACAGGCTCTCGCAGGTGCGAATTAGACTTGACAAATCTTAATATCGAGTATCGACATTACTTGACATGCTTTTCACTGATATTACACAAACGATTAGAAGATAAAATATATATCCATAAACATAAATAAAAGCAAACAAATTGCTTATTCTGGTTGTGTTAAATGAAGCTGTTGTTAAAAGAATCATTTGAATGTTTTAATCATACACAATGATCATTTTATTGATTAATATGGTCTAGCCAGCTAGATAAATGCACCTGTCATCTATTCAAATGTGTTGTGTTCTATTAAAGGGATCAATCAGTTCGCTTCAGTACATGCAGGTAATCTTAATTTTTGCCAATTGTTTTTGTTTCATCATTATTGTACGGTAAAGTATATACTTCCTTGCTTATAAATTATAAGTACGGAACTATATTCTTTATAAGTTATACACTAAACCACTTTTCTGAAATAAAAATAATTAAAAAATATAATAAATGAAGTCCCTTTAGCTTTCCTGTCCGCGCCGACACCGGAGGGCGCCGTCGCTAAAGCGCGATACTACGGGCTCGCCTCGGGCGGCGCGAACCAATTACCCGCCGCCGCCGCGCGGGCATTTACCCCCCCTCCGCCCCTCCCCCCACGTCGCCCGCCCCCCTCGGCACAGAATTACTTATCTCCTACGCGGCGCTGCGAGCCCGGTACTCTGCCGCCAGCCGAACGCCTGCAATGCGAATGCGGTTTCCTTTTTTTTTTTGCTTTCTGTTTTTTTTTAACCAGGTGGGACCTTAATGAGTACTAACGACTGACCGTCCGAAGTATATTTAAATTTACTGCCGGACCCGTCCTATGTTCAAGTCAAGGGCGATGAGGCTAACTTAAGATTACGTCGAGAGAATTTCTACACAACAAAAAACAGTAAAATTTACAAACGACGAAACCAATGGCGCGTGCGAAACGACAAAAGCGCACGAAACTTCGAAAAAACATGTAACATACAATTTAATCAAAACTTCTAACTTCAGCGTTATCAGAACTGAGAAATTACATATTGATCAAATCACCAAAGCATTGCCTACCACTTTTTTCGTGAGATCAAAACTCATCGCATCACACCCCAAGGCAATGCTATCAGCACTAACTCACTATCATTATCAGAACGGACCCCAATATGAAGCCACAGAATAAATAACACCCCTCCTCGCTTGCGGAATTACTTACTTTTGATTTATATAAACGGGCAGAGACAGGTGGCCTGACGGTATCCCAAGTTATTAAGTACTGTAAAATTACAGGGTGTATCAGATACCCCCTAACAATAATCCATTGGGGTATATAACCATAGCTATAGAAGCTAAAAAAATATTTTGAAAAAAATTGGAGGATTTTTTTTTAATATTTTCTATAGGAGTGATAGTATTAGTTAGTTAGGGGGTATCTGATACACCCTGTATATTCATAACAATAAAGTATCATTATTTCGTACAGAAAAAACATGTTTTTTACGTATGGTTCCTGGTTTCAATCCAATTTCAGTTGCTGTCTGGAGAAGAGAGACTTCGTCTCACAGAAAAAATTACGCCTTATTTGCAGTACTTAGTACTTACTACTTTGTAAGGTCTTCAACTCTTCAGTAATTGAGTAGGAAGGACACTGAGCACTTCAACTACCTACGTACTCATGTCGGTGACGAACGATAGCTTTAATTATTCATAGGCGCATTCCCCACGCGATCTTACATTTGCATTTTTAGTCAAATCACGAAAAACCAAATCAATTGATAACCTAAACTAGACAATTCAGCTACTTGCGAAGGCAAAGATCATTGGAACATGGAACACTTCAAATTAGGAATTTAACGCAACTCAAAAGCCAGTTCATGGACACGCCTTCCTCACCCGAAACAAAACACTAAAGCTAACCTAGACGACTAAACAAGTGATAACTGACGAAAAAATAAGTACTGGCCAGTTCGAATTTCGTCACGTCCAATCTGAATTCTGAACTCAAAAATTTCAAATTTGTAATCGAACGCGAACGCCACGCCACCCAGAGCCGGGCAACCGACGCACGGCGTCAGACCGTCAGTTATTCATCGGCGCGCCTTCCCCACGCGAGCTTATCTGTATTTTTCGCCGCGCCTTTGTGATGTCGCGCCGAGCCCGCGCCATGCCCCGCAACTAGGGTTGCCAATGCAGAGAAAAAAAACATCGCATGAACTACTGAAAATGAAAATTTGCTCTTGCCCAAGCGCCCGTATCCCCGTCAAAGCGGCTACCATAATGAAACATATGACATGATCAAAGTCAATTGACAACGTCAACGTCTGATGTCTATTTTAGCATGATATTCGTGTTTTATTATGTCCAACAAAACAATGTTATGTACAGATAAAAAGTTTGATACAAAAAAAAGACAACACGATTACTTTATGGTTGTAGGGTCTTACGATCCCACTTCTACTGATAGCAAAGGCTTCCCCTTCTTTCTGCCTCTTGTCTCTAGGCATGCTCATGTCAGTCAGTCATTTTACTAGGTACTAATAGGTACTAAAGCGTGGAAGTTCTCCGCATCTCTCATGGCTAACGGCTACCCCATGGAAGTCGCGGACGGAACCCAAGCACCAATGATACCGTTCAACTTGAACGGAACTGGTCTTAAATATCATGTCTTGAACGGAACTGGTCTCAAAAAGACGATGCTGTAAAATTTGAAGCAAAAATTTCGTTTTAACCATTACTCGTAGGTAGTGTTATTCGCATCCACGAAAGATTAAAATTACGCACCCTATAGACCTTAATCAATCGCTACGTATGAACATATCCCCAAACCACAACACTACCCACAACCCATTTAAAACCAACAACAACAAAAAAAACTGTACATCCCTACCGGACCGGCGGCCGGCATAATTTACGGTCGGCCCGCGACTCGTCGGGAGCGGCCCGGGCCGATTTATGGCGTAATTTTTACAATGGCCGCCGATCCCGGATTATAAAGTTCTGGACCGACCAGATTGTCCAGTTCGGTCGGGTTACTAACTATTATATCGAGGGTTTTTAACCGATTTGGAAATGGATGGATTATGGTTATGGATATTGGTGTTCTTGATTACTTTTTTTGGCTAGCGGCAACTTTAACCTGTACACAGAATTTTCCTAAGGTCTGATGGACAAAAGTCGTTTTTTAATAGGAACAAACTTGCAGACTAATTTGTAGATCTAGGTAATAGTTACTAACTTTCAGTGCGCTTGCATTTTAAATAAAGGCGCAATGCTTAAACCATCAATTTACTTAACGAGCATCTTAATTATGTCTGCTGAGTACCTAGAGCAACTTCGGAAATAGTCAAAACATGCTGTTCCTTTTTATTATCAACACCAACCTTACCAACATCCACTTTTATATCATCCGCATAAAACAAACAGCAAATTGACCTATAAAAGAGGCCATTACAAATTGAAGAGTTCTCAACTTTCAGAACCAACTGGCCTAATATAAAATCGATGCCAACCTGCAGGCATTTTTCACCCGTTGCCAATTTTTCCGTTTCCGTTAATGCTAAACAAACACCGATTTTCGAGCTGGTTTAATGCACTCGCGACTCTCGACGCGTCCCTTTCTAACCAAGCTAAAGGGAAAGAGATGTGGTAAGAAAATAAACGTGAGATGACGCGGAATAATTTAATTACCGCGACGAGGCGACTGCATCCGTTCGGGTTCGGGTGGTTAGTATTTTTGCAGACGGCGCGCGTCTAAATTTGAAAATTTCACCGCACCGTAGTTAGAATTTGTAATGGGCACGATGGTGATATTCTAGTGTACTTATTACGAGTTTTCATTCATACGTGATGACATTCGCCACGCCAGTACCTAGTCATTTAGAAATTGCTTGCTCGTAATCTTGGTGTAAAATTTATAGGACTTGGTTTGTTGCTCTTGAAGTTAAATATGTATAAATTATTCATAAATTTTAATCATGTACGAAAGTCAGGTTGAACGATACTTCTCGGGAATCCTACCCCATAGGCAATCTAGGTATCTAGGTTTATTCTCTATTTATTACTTTACTTACCTACGTGAAAGTTTATGGTTTATGTAGTATATTTTATCTGTGCATCGTTTCTTGAGTCACAGACGGTTCTGGCTGAAAATCAGTGCTGCAGGTGTCTAACAGCTCAGCGTAATGCTGAGCCAACGACCGTTTCTCTTTTGCGAGGACATACAACGCTGATGATCCTATTGTATACTTTGTTCTTTGTTTCTGTATTGTTTTGTACTGATTTGTGGTGTTCAATAAAGAGTATTTGTATTGTATTGTATTGTATGATCTAATTTTCATATCTGTGTTTTTTTGTTGTTTCTTTTCTATAAAATTGTGTGTATGCTCTTATATTTGTGTGTCTTGCAAAATGAATAAATGGCTTCATTCTTTCTTTTAATCTTTATTTTCGAATCACTAGGTAACAGCTTTAAAAAAATTGCTATGCAACGAGTTCAGTTCTGAATCAATTTCAGTTTATCGACTCTGAAATGCTGTATCCTAAGTCTCAAACGCTAAGTACGCTGTCTCTGAGCCCCCTTAAGTCAATCAAGGATTACAGAGCTAAATTATACCTACAGGTACAATTTAGCTCTGTAAGCTAAGCTGGCATTATTACAAAGAAGTTGGCTTGTTGCGTAGGTTCAGCTATTCTGAGAGTAAGCCCCAATGTTCTAACGCCTACAACGTCCGCAACACAATGTTACACAGCCTTAATTAAACACACAAGGATTAACGAACATATAAATTGTAGGAATTTAAAAAGGATAAGCCATACGTACGGTCGCTTTTTGTCTGGACTAAGGTAACAAACAGCAGTGCGATGTTCATTTTAATCAAGCATGTCACCAGATTTCTCTCGATCCGAATCAGAGGGATTTATTAGGACGTTTTATTTTATATTGCATTCGTCAAAGTTGGCATTGATTTTATTTTATGCAGTAAATATGTAGTAAGGGATATTATATTGGATGTTTCACCATTTTCCTGATTTCGTTTCATTGACAAAAAGTGGGATTAGTCCTAGCTGAACGCGGAAATAGAAGCCGTAGTGTTTATTACGTTCAAAGCTTGCTGATTTTAGATTGATCAATAACAGAATCGTCCAGTTTCATATTATGCATCATATTCCATGGACTCGTTGTGGTGTCGTAGCAGAACAAAGGTAAATTTCAAGGTGACAGATAAGGACAAACGATTGCTTAGTTAGTAAAAGCCTACAGAGCGTTTATGAATAAGGGGAAAAATGACGTATTTTTAATAAAACTGCACAATCAATAAAATCATCAATACTTTGAGCACAATTACCAAGGCGGCATGATGTGACGAGAGTTCGACAAGCAAGTCAAGTCAAGCGCGATGAGTGAACAAGGCGGGTGTTATACGAATCGATCGTGCTTATCGCCCACACATGAGGGCGGCACCGGCCAAAGGCTGTGTGGTCTGGCCAGCACTCGCGGCTATTTTCTATTGTCCTGGTCCTTTTTGCCAACCTGGTGCGCAGCGAATGCAAATTGAAAGCGTTTGTTTAAATTTTCAGAACACGTCGATGGCGCTGATGTATTGCGGACCAAGTCCGAGCGTGCCGCAGCGTATTTTGAAAATGCCGCAAAATCCTTCTTTAGTGACTCGTAAATAACAAAGAACTGATGTTCGTCCATTGCCAGTAGATTTGGAAACACCATTTTGTCTTGTGTTGTGCCGCATCAATTTTCTGATAAAAAGTAGGTACCTACGTCGGCGTAACCATAAAACTGAATGGAACTATTTATCAAGACATCGGGAAGAAGAAGGAGCACACAAGGACATGCGCAGCGTTATCCTATGAGTATCTACTATCTAGCCCAGAATAATAAAACAAGTAACGCGCATAAATAAAAAAAAAAAAAAAAACTTAAGACGCTGCTCCACAAAAATGACAACGACGCTGTCTCAGGTACCAGGCTGACAGGATCACGTAGCACATCATAATAATTTCCTGGAGTTTTAGATCTGATAGTTAGGCAGAGTTCAGGTGAGCGTGGTTAATAAACATGAGCAGGCGGCCAGTAATAATAAATGAGTGCGGCCCGACCGGCACGTTCGAACAGGGGCACAGCCGCCCGGTGGAGGTTGCAAATAACTTATACTATTTCGTTCGAGTATAGCTGAGGGTTGACAGGATGCAGGCAAATGATCGAACTGTCTGGGAGCGAGCAAAGCGGGTGGCGACATTGGGTGCCATATGGTGCCGCGCACGTTCTTTAGTGGGGATGGGATACTTGTCGGAATAATCATACGCTATAACAGCGGACCACAAAACCACAATTCAAGAGACAGCTTGTAGTGTAGCTGTAGACTCGAATAATCGAAACCCCCAGTTCTCCGGCAAAATCTCCCTCCTTACTAACTACCAGACCAGTACTTACTAAATTCCTGCATAAAGGATCATAATTATCTAAAATAACGAAGTAATAAAAATACTCATAGATGCTCGAAATTGCATAGACGACAGACAAAGCAATCTAATTTAATTATGTACCTATTGACTCAACACGTAACGTAGATATAGACAAATGAAAAGATATTGTACACAGAACAGCAAGACAAAATGTCAAAATGAAGACGATGGTGATCGCGAGCGAGTTACGTAATAAGCCTGCAGGATCGTATTTAAACTGATGCGCAACTTAAATATCCTACGAGTACAAGTCAAGAAAACTAAAACCTAGATGAGTTTCAATAAGTAGCTAGTAATACAGTATTGGAAAGTGGTCTACTTTTTTCATTCCCGCAGAGCAAGAAGGCAATCTGCTTACAAATGAACTGAATATTTATTAGCCCTTAGAACCACACGACTTCGATTCTATTAGCTAGCTCATTTAAGGTTTGTATTTGGCTTGGCTTGAAGTGCTATCTTAATAACGCGTTTATTCTAAATGCCGCATTCCGTTACTAATTGTGAATGCTAAATCTTTCATTTGATTTATCCAACCTATCGGTGTCGGCATTCGGCATGTGCAGCAATTGCATGGTAACGTAATGTCACATGCATATAAAGTCAGCCAACAATACCCAAAACTACTTAAAACCGGGTGCCCCCTAGCGTGTAACTCGGTGTAACATGTAATCAGTAGCAGAAGGCAGCAGGTATAGCGAGCAACCGCCCGAGGCGTCGCGCGGCAGCCACTAATCGCGCGCGATGATGAACGACCGGCCTCTAATGATAATGATGTCGGATCTCCGCGGCTGTCATGCGCCCCTGGTACCGAGGTGGCACACATCACCTGTTCTTTGATCTCTGACGGTGCCTGTGTGTGAATGTCATCATCAATTATTTTGATCATAGATCAAATTGGTATTGTGTGATTTCTACATATTTGAAGGAGATTTTGATTTTTGAAAAATGTGTTTCATAAAAGTATTTAAACTTTGAAATACGTGAAGTTTATTGACGAAACGAAGTGTGGTAGCTAAATGACTCGAACCAACCGGCGGCGGCCCGACTCGGCCATTTGTTTTCTTAGTCGTCAGGTCGTCACCAAAACAAATGATAAGGCGGCGGAACGGTAACTATTGTGAATTTATGTGCGCTTGGTAATTCTGTATCAGAAATCACCTGTTTCTGATTCATACGCAGACGCGAGCTGTGGCTGCTGTACTCAGACGCACAATTTTATTTATGATACGGAACGAAAACTAAGCTGAGTAAAAAAAAGACAGTATGTGGATACACGTCAAATAACATCCACTCTTACCTTATTGTTACGAGTTACGACTTGGTGGAAGCAATAATAATGTAGCGTAAGTAGAGACAAGTAATGTACTTACTGGGCGTTTGCGTTCCCTGCCCCTCAAAATCTTCTCTCAGTATTTATTTTTGATCATAATATATTCGAAAAACCTTTAACATTTCAACATCACTTTGCAACGTCTTTTTTCAAAACCAACCTACGATAGGAGCGGTCAGTCAACAAGCACACAACGCTCCACACTGCAAACTTAAACAAAACTTACCTTCAAAGGGGGCGTAGGGATATACAGCGGCGGGTCGTTCTGGGAGCCCGTGTAGATCTCTTGGCTCTCGGGCCCCCGCGGGCAGCCCTCGGCGTCGGCGACGCTGTAGCGGCACACGATCCCGTCCGCGGGCCGGGCTTCGTACCCCACAGGCTTGCCCACGTGGAAACCCTTCGCCTTCACCCAAAAACGGAATTTCGAACTGTCAGAACTGTTGCATTCCTCCCCTCGTAGCGTACGCAAAATACGAGCGTACTTTTTTAGAGTTATCGTCTTTGTTTTAGCCAAATCACCGTATGTTTGGATTACCCACGGCTGGTAAGTAGAAAACAAATCCAGCTTGGGATCCCCCGTGTGTATCTTTGGACGCTTGTTGTTGTTCTGCTCGTTCTTTTTGTCACTTTTAGATCCGCTCGCTGTCGATTTCCGCTTCGACGGTTTCTTTGGAGTCTTCACAGGTATAGCCTCCTGAGTCAACTTTTTACGGAGTCCACGCTCCGTTATCATGGCCGCAGCCATCTTGCTGTTTCAACACTTAACAGTCACTTCCATAGAAATAAAGTCGATATTTTTAATTAGTCCTGAAAGCGGAATCACTTTTTCATTGTTCACCCGGCACTTTGTTTTGCGAACTTTCCACGTAACGTCCTGGGGAATCGTGGATTGTTGTCGGGGAAAGTTTACGAACTCCCAAGTTCCGCGTAACTTTGGGGACGGCAACTTTTGAGTGGGAAATTCGCGCCGACCTGAAGGACCGTCGGTTTGAGAAAAGTTTCCACGCTCCCAGACGGATGTCGTTCGCCTTTTCGCCCTGTATGTTATAGGCGATCACTCTTCTTATGGGCTTTTGCCGCCAAAATGTAGCGATAATAAAAAACGACAATATGCATTTTGCTTTTACAAACAAAAACTACCTAAGTAATTTGAAAAAAAAAAACTAAATCTCAAAAAGTTTGACGCAACCAAAAAAACTCGTAAAAAACGCGTAAACTCTCCCAAACCACCAACAGGTGTCGAAACTATCCCCAACAAAATCCATGCTAAGCGCAAAAAAGTACCAGGTGAGTATGAGTTTGAGGCGTTCGTTCGCCGCGCTAGCAACAGCCGGTCGCGGAGAGCACGCGCGGCGTACTGGCGAGGCAGTGGCGGCGACGGGACGGGCCGCGGGCCGGCACGTGCGGCCTGCGGGACGGGACGGGCCGGGCCGGGCCGCTAATTGCCCGCGAAACAATCGGCCCGATCGCCGGCCGGCGCGCGATAATGCTCACAGTCTCGCACTTGCCCGAGATAACACCCATTGTTAGGCAGCGCATGGAAACCGGCACTAGGAAAAAACGCCGCGCAAACAGATAGCGCACGTTTGTTTGTTTAGGCTGGCCACAGGCGGTATTAAACTTGTATACGGTGGAATTAAGTTAAATTTACAGGGGTTGATATTTTTTAATTAAAATCAAGCTAAATACGTAATGCTAAATAATATTATGCGTAGTGCGCACTAAGACAAATATTGTGTAAGCTTCTGCCCGCTACTTCCTCTGCGTAGAATTATACATTCCTATAAACCTTCCTGTTGAATCAATTATCCATTAAAAAAAATCGCATCGAAATCCGCTGCGTAGTTTTAAACCTCTAAAGCATACTTAAGGACAGACAGACAGACAGTGGAAAGCGACATTGTTTTATACTACGAGTATGTAGTGACAGTGAAGTTATTGTCAAAGTAACTAGTTACCTACCACAAACATAATATTTTTTATTTTGACATTTGTTTTAGCAAACATTCGCAACATAATTTAAGAAAAAGCTTCTAAAATAATGTACGATACGGGAGAAAATCCGGTTTTAACATATTGTGATGCTGAGCTTAAATCAAAAAGTCTGTCCACTCGACACGAGGTTGTTGTCAGTTTTTTTAATCCGGTAATTAAGTTACAGACTGCTGGACTTTATGCTGTAACTTGGATTGGAACAGTCTGGACTCTGGAAGCGTAAATTCGTTTCGCGTTTTATCCACCTTCACAAGAAAAGTTTACGTGACCACACGTTGCAAAGTAGTAGGAGTCGGGAGAGGGTAATTGACATTTCTTTGCTCGATCACATAATTCTAAGATAATATTGTTTTTTTACCCCTAACTAAGTAGGTATAATGTACTGGAAAGCCTTGTTCCAGCTATCTGCACCTAAATACACACAGAAGGTAATGTACGTATGCATAACAAATTTACACTGTTGCTTGAGACTGTGGAAAGAAATTAAAGGTGAGGCCAGAAAGCGTAATTTTCTGAGTTGTGAGTCGCGTAGCGTAATTTCGGTTGCGTAATTTTTGCTGCGTACGAACGAACACAGTTATATATGGTACAAAAGTGCATCTCATTTAGCGTCACTACGTGTAAACGAAATAGGCAGTGATTTTCAAGTGAGGGGGCGCGCCATCCAAAGAGAGCGCAGAGACCTAAAATGGGGCGTGGGCTACTATTACGGCCAAGGAATGAAATTACCCGTGTTTATGTCCAGCGCAGATTATTTTTCATAAATAATTATAATTATAATAAGTTTGGGAACCCCTGCAGCTGCACTAGAGTCTTAGTTTATCTGAAACCAATATATATTTCAAATTTCAAATGAATGCTCATTTCTAATATTTTAATTCTACAAATATATACAAAGTTACTTTAAAATGGAGAAGATGCACGCGCATCGTGCGCGTTCAACGCGCAGCGGCGTGCGCGCACCGCAGCACGCTTGCGCGAAACGTGCGCAGGTTACTAGGAGCGCATGCGGTGTGAGGAAGCCGCGCAGGAGTGCGCGGCGCGAGCGCACTGACCATGCTGCCTTAAGGAAACACTTCTCACTACAAAATTAACTCAATCAATACATAAGTACTAGGAAGCGGAGTGTATAGATAGACGAAAATAATGATGATGATGATTGCCGAGAAAATTAGTCCGAAAAAGCCAAAGCAAAACCTGTTATTTTGGAAGTCCTATTCTCGAGGCTGTATGTCAAGTAAGTAGTTTTAGAACCAATTTAGGGTAAAATTAATAGTCGTCGGCATCCGATATTCAGATTTATTGAGTTGCGTAAGTTGCGTTGCGTTGCACCCAGGCGCGTTCGCAGTGCGAAATTTTGGAGGAGGTCACTAACACCAATGGTAATACAAATATTATGTCGAGTAAATTAGACTTTATTGCAAATCTTTACTACTATTTTTTTATTACTCGAAAACTACAAAAATTGGCCAACATAGGTACAAGGGGTATATTATAGGGCCACACTGTATGTCGATTGTCCTGTTTTAACTCTATGCTTTCTTGCTATTGTAGTAAGAAAATTATTCATAGATGTTTGAGGTGAGACTGCTAAATACCTCCAGTAAGAAGCATGGCCCAGCTAGAAATATGGAATAAAAAATATACACCAGATCAAATCAAGCTAACATCAAGATATTTGAAAAATAGAAAAAAGTACAATAAAAATTGATTAATTAGAAATTAATGATGCCTGCCACCAGCATCTTAGCAAAAACTCAGAGGCAAGACTACTAAATATAATTTTAAACGAGGAATAGGATTTTTCTGATCAGTCGACTGAATCACTTGACGATTTATGAAAACCTAGTACACAACTGTTAGATTCGATCGTATTGCTTGCGAGCATCGAAACTCGCCAAAATATCCCCGACAAAACATATGCGATTTTCGTTTAACTCCTTCTTTAATGTACTAGGAGCTCATAATGTTATTGAACTATACGAATAAGATGCGTCATCTTGCTTACACGCGGAATTGAGAGATATGTATTTTACTGGAAAAGAATAGGACGACACTATATCGCTTAGTGCCTATTAATTTTATTTCAAGGAAACAATTTGATACTAGTATTTATTATTTTACTATTCTCTAAAATAAAAAAGATCAAAATTATGACATCTTTCTCTCTCAAAGAATAATATATTGTTGGTAATTCATTAGACTGCTATCTTGTTTCAGTTTCCTGGTGTAGAAATAATGTTGCGACTGTAATTACTATAAAATACCTAATTTTCCTAGTCAACTAAACAACAGTTTACATGTTCAATGTGAATTGCTTTAAAACCGAAGATTTTGACGTATATCTGACAGAAAATCTATCTTCTATGAAATATATTATTTTCAAAATCGTCGTTTATACACATTTAAAGTAATTGGTGCAATGCAACTCACATTAGTTTGTTTTTTTTTACATAAAATAGGCTTACGTTTGACCTCAATCTCGCTTGATGGAAGGCAAAGATGAGGCCTAAGATGGTACACGTTTGCCTAGAAGGTGTAGTGTAAGTTGTCTGTATGCTTAGTGTAGGTTTTCGGTCACAAAATACGTCTTGAACGCGTTCGCGTTAAAATGTCAAGTACTATGAGAACAGTTTGTTGCCGTTTCGATCCGCAAGTGGCGCTGCCAATTATTCCATAGTAATCGAGACGTTTACGTGAACGCGTTCGAGACGTTTTTATATGCGAAAACTTACACTAGAGGCTCTGTTAGAGAATACCTCTCGAATGCGTTCGTGTTTGTTGTCGATATACGTGCCGGGTTAATTAGTAATTGAGGCGTTTACGCGAACGTGTCCGAGACGGTTTTTAGTGTCCAAACTTACACTAGCTAGAGGCACAGAGAGCTGGTACAAGTTTTCTGTCGCAACAAACGTCTCCAATGCAATGCGTTTGCGTTGAAATTATGATACACTCTGATACACTAGTTTCAAACGTCAAAAAGTCACCCCCACCCACCTATTATAGTCTGGTAGATAAATCACTGCAGCCAGATGACACTTTCAGTGTTGTCAGTTTTTGGCGAATATTAAATAGTGATGTGACTTAGTGAGTGAATGAAAGAAATGAACGATATGATGAAATTAATTTGCGTCATTTATATAGACATGAATTTTCAAAGCGTATTTTAATGAAATGATTTGTTCAATAAGATTTTTTGTATGTTTTCTAGTTAGTAGTACTTAGTGTAAGAGCGCGATTTGGAAATGTGCGGAAGCATGTCAAATCAGTTACCAGTTTTCAAATCATTCCCCATTTTCCCATAAATAAAACAACAATTTTCACAATAATATTTTTTTCTACCTCTGTACTTTACTTAAAAACTTAAATTATTCCGAATCAGTGGGCCTTTAAAGTTTTGAGTTTGGTTGCAGTGCGGAGTAGAAATGGAAAAGTCATCAATAACAATGAACCTTAAAACCCTCAAAAGTATCGCGCTTAATATAAAATATACTAAACTAAGAATGTGACATTCATAAAATATTTCGTTCGTTCAGTAATCAAATCATTCAATATACCTACGTGACCTTAGTCTAGCACTAGTAAAATAAATGTGGTATCATTATTTCGTAAAATGACATTTGGAAGTGTCATCTGGCTGCAGTGATTTATCTGCCAGACTATAGTCTAGTATTGTGAGATATATGTCACCTCACATTCCCCAACGTCACTTTTTTCGTTACGTCTCGCTAATGCTACTGTAAGTGCAAGTGCAAGATCAAACGCAGGATTAATTACTCATGTTATACGATCGCTAACTATACGTGTCTCCTTTCCCGGTATCTAGATTTCTAATTCTAAACCCTTTTTTTAGCTGACTGAAACTATACAGCTTTATTCTCAGTTTTGTTATAATAACACATAAATTAATAATTACTATCAATAAGTTAAAAAACTAGACAATCCATACAGAATGTGACGTCCAGTGTTTCAACCTACCCCGTGCACATAAGACTATTCCAGCCATTGCTACCAGGGCAGCATATTACTAAGAGGCAGTCACTTACACCGCTTACGCGTACCGTTTCGTCGACGACGACTTTGTTCGCCGCAGATCGACGTTGCCATTACATATTGTACTAGGAGATGATAACGCGCGCGGAGGTAAGAAGTTACAGTAGGTGGATTTTTACGAGGCCCGGTGAAATTTGCTTGACGACTAATCGTGGATTTAGATTACTATTTTGCACTAAGACAAGCATATGAATATGAATTGTAAGAGCCTAACTCCTAAGGTTAAATTATTAAGTAGTTATGCATTTAAGGCTTTTAAAACTAATCATTCAAATGCCAAACGTGCACACTTATTCATATGTTTAATTTTGAATCGGAGAGGCAAATTTAATAAACCAAGCTTTTGGTAATCGATAACGTAATTGTAATTATTCTACACAAATGCCAAAGGCGCTATTCACAGGATGTTTCTAACGCAGCTGGGTCTCACCGCCGAGTGTGGGACTTTCATGTCGTATTCCCATAATTACGTGCCTAGAGTTACCATCCGTCCGGAATTGCGCGGACGTGTTCGTACTTTGTTCTAAAATTTTGACGGATACTATTCCTTTTAAAACGAAAGTTAAGTCATTTTCCGCTGTCTGTCTGTCCTTATGTATGCTTAGATCTTTGAAACTACGCAACGGATTTTGATGTGATTTTTTTAAATAGATAGAGTGATTCAAGAGGAAGCTTTAAATGTATAATTCTACGCAGACGAAGTCGCGGGCAGAAGCAAGTTTTATTTATAAATATTTTTCTAAATGTTAAATTTACTACGGATATTTGTGAATGAAATATGGTAGACATTTACATAGGTACGTATTTTGTGACGAAGGTACTGTTATATTATGGACTAATAAAAATGGTGGAACTCGACATGAAAAAATTATATTTAATGCAAGAATTTATTCAAAACTACAATGTACATAAAGGTGATATGAAAACAGACTAATACTAAAACTAAAACTACTACTAATTATTAAACTATAAAATAAATACGTCGTCAAAATTTTCGGCCACAGGCATCGACCCCAAAACGCTGGCCGCGTTGCCTCTCTGAACTGCAATTCCAAACCTTTGAGAGAGGTAAGCGCCAGCCCTAGGGTCACCTGTGGCCAGCACTAAACGTTTCGAAAGTTCCTGTATAATTTTTTTTGTGTCCGCCGACCAAGGTCCCATTGTCTCGAAAGCAAGCGCCGCAAACACATGGTAATCTGTTAATGCAGCATATTTGCGACGCTTGCTCGTTTGGGCTTGTTCGGCGGCTGCCCCGGCCCTTAGTGAAGTGCTTTGTATGTGGGACGCAGCAAAGGTGTCGACACACGTCGCGTCCCACACCAAAGAACGTCCCAGCGTCCATGGTACCAGGGTGGCACCATCTGGCCTCTTGCCGTCGTCCCTCAACAAACCGCAAGGCTCTAGAGTTGCTGGAATCGATGCGGTAGTGAGGGCCCGACGAAAGAGGTCATTAAGTGCACCGTGGCGAAACAAACGGCCAGCACTCTTCACGCAGGACATTCCGTGACGGCCTAAATGATCCACTTCTTTTCCACAACGGCATCGATGAGGTTCGCAAACTCTAGCACCCAAGCGCAAGCAGACGGCTATGCGCAAATGTGTAGGGTCTAGGACCGTGCCCAAGTTTGTGGAAGGCAAAGCGTGTAGCCATTGGCCTGACTCCCTTTCTGATACAGCCAGAATTCTTGCTCGGTCAGCGGCATCTGAGGACTGAAGGACCAGTTGGTTGTGGACCTGCTTTACTGCCGGTAGATCCCATAAGCGTTGAACGCCTGCGTGGGAATTCATTGGCATATCTTCTCCAGGACACAAGGCACACCAGGCTTCCGTAGCCTCCGACACATACGGACCCATTACGTCAACAGAGCTGGAAACATTTAAAATATCTCTGATGAGTGGGACTGAACTGTTAACGGAGGATAGGAAAGCGGGTAGTGCCAAACTTGAACTGGTTCTTATACCAAGACCACCAAACTTTATTGGAAGAGATGCTTGGGTCCAACAACGATCATCGAAGATACTGTTAAGGATCTTCGACACTGTATCACGGAGCAAGGCATCAACGCCTGCGGTCAGATGTGGATATTTCCATAAGGGGCAACAACGGAGTAGGTATATGAATTTGGGCGTAAATAGGCACAAACGTAGGATATAAATTGCCGCATGGGGGTGTATTTCTAAAAGCCGGTCAGATGATTGTTGGAAAAGGTCTAGTTTTGTACTTACTAATGGTGGGATGGCGTCCTCAAAAATGGGGGCACCGAGGAGATTGAGCGAAGATCGAGATTTAATGGCAATGTTGGGTGCTAGTATGTTGATTCGAGATAAAATTTCTAGACGGGCGGTGTTAGAAAGCAAGCTAGAAAAATAAATTTCGCATTTGGTAAAATTTAAATCGAAACCTATTTTGTGAAAATTTTCTGTTACTGTTTGCAAATCTTGAATGACAGAGGACGCGGTCCCACCCTGAGTTCCGTCGTCTAAATACCATAAATTGAATTTAGAATTTAAAGAGGAAATAATGGGGTGTATTGCGAGACTAAATATAACAGGGCCGAGTGGGTCTCCCTGCTGACAGCCTACGCTTGAGGCAATTTCTTCAGTTCCATAGAGCAATTTAGAAGGTGCACCGTAACATTGAAATAAATAATCAAATATTTCTGGCGTTTCGTTTTGAATTCCGTCAAAAGAGCGCACCTGTCCACTGAATTAAATGCGTTCTTAACGTCAATTTTGATCAAAATTTCGTAGTCAGTGGAGTCAAGAAAGGAGCGAGCTGCGTGAACAGCAGCTTCACAACCACCTCGAACACCAAAACCTAGCTGCCGTGGCTTGAATTTATCTGTCAGCTTATCACGAAGAGCTTGGCAACACAACTTTGAGACGAGGCGACGTATGGTGCTGCCAATGGCAATTGGACGTATCCCCCCATCTTTTTTTGCTAGAGCCACGAGATTGGCACCATAGAGGATCGGCGCTATTTCTACTGGGACCAGACCCGCTAACATAAGATTGGCTAGGGAAGTCAGATCACTAACAAGCGACTTTCCAACATCCCCCAACATTGGACTGGTTAGATCCTTTAAGTGCTGTGGAGTTATGCCGTCTAAACCACCAGCAGATCCGTGTGGAAAGGATTGAATGGCACTAAGTACCGCGTCTTCGTCTACTTTCAGATGGTGCCCTGTATCTGAAGTTGGACTGGGAAGCTGGGTTATGGTAGACGGAGCAGGATGCTTATCACGAAGGGCCGTGAGTGTTTCGGGGGAATTCATGGCCAAAGAGTCAGTCGAAAACAAGAGCCTTGCAGCTCCCTTGACGTTGCCGTCAGCCAGTTTGGCTTCTACAGCCTTTGCTCTGCTGTAGATTGAGGGTGCTACTCGGCTGCGCGCATCGCGATTGGCATGATCAATTGTTGGTGGAAGCATACGGGACACATTATCTTTTACTATGGCCGAAAGCGAGCGACTGTGGTTGCCTGGTTCTATGTGCAGAGCTGAGTATGAAAAAGTAAGTAGATTTTCCCACGCGCTTTCTGAGTTTTCACTGACTACGTTGGCCACGCATTCCGAGAGCCTACGTGCAACTCCAACACGTGCTGCCTTGGGGACACGTTTTATTAACTTGCGTCCCTGTTTTAAAAGTCCTAACTTGTTGCCGAGGGATATAGTAGCCGAATGTCCGTCAGCATTAACGCCATCAGAAGGACTCAAAGTCGATTCATTGGTCGTTACTCGAGGGACATGGCGGCGGCTGCAGTGAATGTTTAAGCCTCTCGCTCCTTTGTAGAGCTTGCGATCTGCGCAGATCAGACATTCAACCAGTATATTCGTATCTGACGACGTACTTACTTGGCTTAACATCTATATACTTACAATTCGTAAAAAAATATATATATAAAACTTAAGAATATATAAGAAAATGATCACTTCACGGATTTTATGCACTGAGACACAAATTTTGTGGTCGAAAACTCAAATTATAATGTTTGACTTGCATATTCATTTGCACTGACGGAGCACCCCGAGAAAAAACATGTCAAAGTCTGCATTTTAGCGACAGTTTCGGTTGCCGTGGTGGCGATCTCTTAGCAACGTGCGGCGTCCCTGGTGTCCTTGGTGATAACCATCAAAGTGCAGACCAAAGTTGCAGACGGATAAAATTTGACCAAGATCGGTCGAGAAATGCTTGCCATTAATAACATATATGGCAGATAGTGTTGCGTATCAAAATAAAATGGAAAACTTGACGTATTTCCACATAAACAATTAAAATTTATATATTATTTTTATATCGAGAAATGTCAGCTTGTCAGCGTTGACGTTCTCGCTGTTGGAATATGAAAAAAAAAATATTTCAGATTATCAGATTAAGTACTTAAATAATAAATACCAAACTAAACAAAACTTTTACAAAGGCAATAAATAAACATACCTATACAGATATATGTGCATAATGAACATCCATGACTCGGATATATACATACATTCAAATTCATCAAAAATAAGAGCCTGCCTTTATCTGGATTCGAACCCGGGACCTCTAGCTTCAATAGTCACCGTCACCAATCGCTAAAGACAAAGGGATAAAGACGTGATTTATGTATGTATGTTATGTACCCAATAGCTAGGCAATCCGGTCTTCAAACTTTGTCAGGGTCAGGACTATTTGAAATTGGTACATTATGGTAACCCTACCCGCGCCGGTAGCCTTCCCCGCTGCGGTTTACACATCGTTCACTGCCGGAGTTTCAGCGAAGGTTTTAGCATTTCGGCTATAACAATTAATGAAAAGGTACACCGAGATTATATTTATTTCAACTTTGTCATCAAATACAATATTTTGTGAATGGCGGTCATTATGGCTTACGCACGCTTCACGATTGAAAATTTCATTATTAGGTGTGGTTGCACCAAGTTACTTTAGCAAAAACATTAACCATAATCGACGATTTTGACCTATATTCGATGGAAACCCACGAAATATTATGTTATAATCATTGGCTATGCTTAGTGTTACTGTTAAAGATGTTAAGATCATTTGAACTTTAATGACCTCATGATTGTTCTGAATACGTCTCAATTATTAAAGATAAGTTGCCTCTAGCGACACTTAACGGTAACAAATCAGCCTCATGCTTACACTACATCGCAAACGTTGCAGACGTTTTTGCTATTGAAAACATACATTAAGCACTCAGCTTTACATAAAGTAAAACATTGGTACTAAAAAGATTCAGAAGGCTAAATTACATACTAGTTTTGTCTCACATATAGGGTCACGTCACACAGGCTTCTTATTAATATTAACAAATAGATCCCGACATATATACATCGTGATTTCTGAACACACCCTGCGGCAGGCGTGATATTAGTGCGAGATTGAAATGCCTGCTATCTAAATGACGTTATTATCGGATATCGTCAGTGACATTGCGAAACCGCACAGCGCTGACTAAAGTAGCAATATGTATGTTTCGTCTCTCATCTTACCTAATGCCATATAGTCTATCGTGTGGGAGCTCGCAATTATATTCACCGATACTATCTTCTTCCAGGTTAACAGGAAGAAATGGTTAAAACAATTGCGTACCGCTCTTTCCACTTTTCGCGGCTTTAACGTTACTAGACTAGGTTCAAGTTTTAGTAGAAGGCCAGCTTGTAAAGATTCTTATTCTTTCCTTGCAATATATTTTGTAGATATCTGTCGGGACTGTAATCCAATTTAATGAACAATAGACCTGTAAGTTATGTATTTGTCTATTTCAGCGATCCGTTTTTACTATTGGGACGAAGGATAAGTTTAATTTTTTGTGTCACTACCCGCCAGTACACGCTTCCGGGCACTTCATATAACTTCAGCTGGCTCGGAAGGTACCAGGACACCAGGGCCACGTAGCTGTACAGCTATATATGTCGACAACGCGATGATACAATCAAGCGGGGCCGCGCACTAATGCGCCCCGTTCATTCGTCGCTCAGCGGCGCCGCTCGCTGGCAAAGTAAAGTTCCAGCCTGTCGTTAAGTTTTATCGTTATCGATGTAAAATTATAAATATGCAAAAGGCAATACTTATGCCAATTTCAAAATCAAAAGGATTGATATAAAATAATAATAATGTAGCTTACAATTGCGTGAAATCCAAGCAGTTCACGACACGACTCTATCATGTGTATAAATAAAGTTTGCGATGAATCCGGAATGTTGTAAGCACAGCACATGCATAAATCCTCCTTAATTACTTCATCATAATAATATATGGAATGCACTTAGACTGCAGACAACTGCGACGCTGAGAATGCTTATGCTTAAGGTTTATTTAGGAATTTCAAATCCGTATCGCTTTCTTGCAAAAATTTTGGAGTTACCTGAAGTAATTATGACTTTAGATAAAATAAATCACTATCGATACCTCATCAACGCTGTTCCACGGTCCCACCCCTACTGACACCTACTTAACTGCCCGAGCCACTGCCGCGGCTTGATCGCCCTCCCCCCCTTTCCCCGTAGCTTATCTGTCGCGGAAGCCCGCCGCGGATATTTCATCTCGCCATTCGCTAGTTTTTCTGTTGAGAAATGACAGTCTGTCTTGTATACCTATTTGTGTTCCTTTGTTCCTGATGCTGTGCTATTTCTTTGTAGCGTGTATTTTCTAGCTATTCATGCCAATCTGTTTATAAACATGAAAATGCACGCTTTTTGAAGTTAGGTACGTCTTCTTGATCAATTAATTGCTTTTGATTTTAGATCTGTGGAATCTTAATCTTCCACTGTATTTTTTCTTGGCGACAATTTGGTTAATTAAACATTTTTTACAAATCGTGATTAATTGCTGTCTAGGACTCCCTTTTAATCTATAAAAGGGATGAAAGTGTCGTTTTTTAATGTGTTCATTGACATCAGGAGAGCAGGACAGAGGCTTAGGTATTCAGAAATGTCGGTCGCCCGGGGCTCCTTTGTCAGCCAGTCCGCTCACGAATTTAGTGGGCGTCGTCGTGTTAATGGTAGGCAGAATATTACTATGCTACCGTTGTGAGGCATATCTTAGACTTATTTAGAAAATTATGACTATGTTTTAAATTTCCTGAGTTAAGCTACACGGCATAGTTTCATATAATTGTAGTTTAGATGTGACTACTATAAAATAGCTTAGTTAAGTATACACAAACGTTTTAGACGACTTAAACATTGCTCGTTGATTCTTACATAAAAATTGACGCAGATATTTGCAACTACATTGTTCTTTTTACTAACAAGTGGTCTTAAACACGAGTGGAAAGTCTAACGCACGAAACTTCTTAACATCACCCACCGATACAAAAATTCAACAAAACATTGCTTATTGAGACGCAGAATATAAATGGATGAATTATTCACCTGCCTTGTGATTGTGAACCGAGACCGCATAGAAATCCGTTCAGTACTTTTGAGTTTATCGCGAACAGACAGACATATAGACTCGGTGAAGGAAGCACAATTTACGAAAATTAAAATAAAATACATGTATAAACGCGAACTTTAATAGGCATCTTAAGATGGATGAAAGGAGTAATAAAAATACGACTGATGATCACTGATCATTGAGTGGAGACATCTTTAAATGCAATTATTCAACTTTTCAACTAATAAAGAACAGCAGTAATATATCAGTAAACACTCAACAAAACCGCAAAACAAAATTCAATACTTATCCAGCTGACTGCGCATTTCAGCAAATCCCTCGCCTCACTATGAGCGTTTAATTAAAAAAGGCCGCGCCGTCAAACGCGCTAATTAGCGCCCGGCTAAGTCGCCGCTAGGCTGTCGTTCAAATTTTAATTACACCCTGTAAGTGGAAGACGGGTAAGGTGATTTTTTTTACTATTATTCAAAACATTTCGGAACCTAAATGTGTTTAGAAGTTGACAGGTATGAATTTGACGAACAAAGGAGAACTTCAAGAGGATTCTACTGAGTAGATTTCTACGATAGAGCGATGAAAGACCTAGTGTAGGTAGAACATAAGCACATTCTATTCCACTACTCATAAGATCTTTGTTATTCACATTATTCTGACAATAATTAACTCTGACTTTGACTTTAAAGAGAGATAGTAATCTTATGACAGATATTAATATTACTGCCATCCCTCTTGCACCACTCCTCTCCTTAGAACCTAACCCGATCAGTAAACTAATCCTTTAAATTTATGTCCTAGCTTTCCTTTGTAACAAAGTTCTACATTTCTACATTGATCCGTTAACAGGTTAATAGTAACAAAAGATATTGCTAAAAGTCTTCTTATTACTTTATACAAAAATATGTTTGCCTGTCCAGTGGACAATTTTGCCACCGTCAAAGTACAAGACATTTTTAAAAATTATCGGCCATTGTACGAATATCTATTATATGCTAAAAATCTGTGCTTCATCCTATTTACAGTAGGTACCTTTCTTAACCAACATCTAATCTAACTAGATAATAAATGCGAAAGTATGGATGGATGGATGGATGGATGTTCGTTTGCTACTCAATCACGCCAGAACGGCCCAACGAATCTGGATGAAATTCGGCACATAGATAGAGAAAAGTCTGGAATAGCACATAACTTTTCATCCCGGAAAATTCCCGCGGGATAGCGATAGACGAATTCTTTGCAGACGAAGTCGCAGGCAACAGCTAGTAGATATATATATTTAACCACTCATTTTTTCCTCGTAGAGAACAAAGGGTTACCTTATTCCCGTTCACAGTCAGCCTCAAGACATTAACATTCCACCCCCGGTGTCAAATACATAGACGATCAAAGAACCAGTTTAGGGATTAAAAAAGAAATTGCGGACAAATTCCCAAATTTCGAGTTACGACGGAAGCCACCGTTTAGAAGAGCCATTGTCGTTCCTGCGGACTGCCGCTTCCCTGTTTAGGAAGGAGGGAACACTGGATGGAAAATTCAATTAAACAACCAGGGATCCGATTTTTGAAAGCACATCATTTAAAAGTAGGTATGTACCATCTGAAAGTGGAAAATTTTCCGACTAGTTGAATAGATTAATCAGAGTCGTAATTTAATTATTATGTTCTTATCTACTCGTATTTCAAAATCAGCACAATTTTTCATATGTAGTAATTACTTTAGCTAGTTTCAACACTTTTTTTTTACCCAGCGTTTTCGGACCAGACCATTATTGCCAAGAAGAATTACGTCGGGCGGAAGAAACTTGGCAGATTTTTTTTTCTTCTAAGAGATAAGCTGTTAGTGCACCAAATTTGCAGCGTTAGAAACGATAATTTCTATTCTCGTCTTAGGAGTCGCTTACACATTACATACCAGTACACTGTGCCAGTACTAAGTTGTAAACGACCAACTTCAGATTTACTCACAAAGGGATACAAAGGTTTTCAGTAAAAAACTGAAAAAGCATAATTCGATGGCTCGCTATTACTCGCAAACGGAAATTGCAAATAGGATCGTTCGCTTTTCGACATGTTCCATTGTGTCGCTTCCATTCCATCCATAATACTTACTTTCTTAGCTTATGTTAACCTATTTTAAGAATTATCCTTTGATATTACTTAATAATAAAACAATCTGTATACATCTTTCTAATAAAACAGTACGGAGAAAAAAAATTAAGTACCTAAACTACATTATAATTATTTGTCTGCTCAAAATTACAGTTATAAAGCATCTACACGGTTTTGTTTTATTAAAACAATTAAACATTCTTCTATTTTTCTTTTCCTTACTCTCTATCAATAAATAAGAGAAGTCCACCCGAACGAAGTCGCGGATGCCGGTTAAGAATAGTTAAGATATAATCTGTCTTCGACAATTTACGGTAAAACTGACTTTGAATGTAACTGAAAAATTTTCTATTGTACCAGGAACGCAGTGTTCGCGAAGGACGTTACGAACTACCAGAGCATAATAGAAACGCCGCATCTCGAACAAGTTAGCGAAGCCATCTCGCGGCCGCGCAGGCGGGTACCAGGCGCGCATAGCGCGCAGACGTCAGCGGCGGAGTAAATTAGGCGGCGGACATCGCGCCCGACGCGCGCCGCACTCAGCGATATTGTTATCAGCCCGCCCCGGACGCGTATAGGGTTACCAAAACACAATTACGCTAAAAGTTTTATTTTTATTTTTCAAAAATGTCCTGATAGCTTTATATCAATAAAAATCAGCTTGTTTGGAAAGAGAATTCATTACATATTTTTTGTTGAGATTGGTTTTTGTAAAATGCCTGTTTTTGTATGTACGAAAAGCGAAAAGTTAATTAGGAAGGTACCAACTTGGCGATTGAGAGGAAATTTGTATAAATTGTGCATGTTAGGTAAGTGTAGGTTGGTAGCTTAGTAACACAGCGTTTTCCAAAAAAATGACTGCATGAACATTTTGTCCAGAATTTAACTATTTTGGGTTTTTCTTAGAATCGAAACGTGACGAACTGAAATGGAAGTTTTGGTGCGTACACATTTTTTCTTGAATAAGGAATTAAGGATCGATAGGGAAAACGATTCTGAGTAAGATAAGAAGTACCCGAAATAGTAAAATTCTGGAAAAAATGCTCATGTGCATACAACTTAATACAATTTTTTTTTGGCAAACTCAATATTCAAATAATGTAAGTAGGTGAAGAGCCGCACAGACATATGCAATGTAACACCATTATAGTGCGTGAAATCAGCACAAAATAATATACGCCTTTCCACCACACCGAATAAATTGAGAAACGCATTCTAACCCCCTTATTCATAAACGCTTTATAGGCTTCTGCTAACTTAGCAATCGGCTCTCCTTATCTGTGAAAGATAAATGTCACAGTGACAGAGAAGGACAAACGATTGCTAAGTTAGCAGAAGCCTATAGAGCGTTTATGAATAAGGGGGTAAATTTCTAATTGATTATTAGATTTCAGCACGTATGTATACGTGCCGGCACGTAGGTAAGTTTAGCGATGACGAGTCACGTGGAGGGGATCTGCGCACCCACGAATTTACCATATTTCGTATAGACATGGGGAAAAGCGTTACATTTCGATATCAGTGACTGACGAACCCGTTCCAAAAAAGTCACAGTGTAGTCACCGTGACTTTGTCACGCCTGTTACTCGTGTCACTGCATGATATTTGTGTCACGTCAAGGTCCTGTAATGAACGTTATTTTTGTCACACTGTTATTTCACCGTGATTTTGTCACGCCGGTTACTCATATCACCATATCATATTGTCGCAGTGCTATTATGATGTGATTTTGTCACACCGTTATCACACAAGTAATTGATCCAAAATTACCTTTACACTTTTAAAGGCTTAGGACTGTCGCACATTATAAATAAAAAATAAATACATTTGGGAAATTAGTTCCAGCAAATCTCAATTTAAGTATATTTAATTTACTTGCACCAAAATCAACCAAAACATTATTTACACCATCCATAATCAAGAAGTGTTACAATCCTCATCATCATCATTATCATCATCATCATCATCATCATGGATGGTGTTCATCTTTTTCATGTGTTTTATGTACAATAAAGAGTTGTACATACATACATACATCCTTTTCTACGAGTATGCTTCATTATAACAACTCTTTGGCAGGGATGAGTGAGCAAGCATTCATAATTTTCACGCTGTCACAGGCAGCAGGCATCATCCGATGTTCGGTTACGTGCCGGCACTTATACTATTCAAGTCACTAATCAAAAATATTATTTCAATAAATAATAAATAATAATTGTGATGACGTGACAACCCTGAGCACATTCTGTCGGCGGGCGGGCGCGTCGGCTGCCAGCCCGGGAACAAAGCAGCCGCGTCGAGCGCCACTCACCGCTCCGCGTCGCTGCTGCGCTCTTGGTACTTTATTTTATTATTTTTGTTATAATGAATAAATTTTTATACCGAATTTTTGTTTAAACTTTCGCGATTTCTACTCATACCACACGGCTGCATCGTGGCTGAAACGCTGAGTTAATAAAAAAAAAATTAAGTGATTGTTCCGAGTTTTTTTGTTCCTGTACATTCTTTGGTTGAACGGTCTGGCAGATGTCAAACGACAAATTTATTTAGGTAATCAGTTATTTCTAAATGAGATAAACTCGAAACTACTGAACGTGACCTATGCAGTATTTTCCGTGTTGTGAACCTTACTCCTAAACTCGCTGATCAAAACTTGAAACACTATTCAAACTACATAATATAATATCACAAGTATCAAACACACTCGTACACGCTACACCCGATGAATCACCCTCGGCGCGGCCCTGTCCGTATATCGCGTATCTATATCTGCCGTATCTGCCATATCTACCTACTTCACCCACATCGCTCGCAGGTACGAAGCCGCCACGAACGCATGAACGAAGCGGCGCAATGTTGACAATTCCAAACAAAATGACGACGTAATTGTGTTGTAGCTGCTGATTATGGGCTCCTGGTACCGTAGGATGTGATAATGCCGGTTTTTGAATTAAAAGAGGCATCAAACATTTAATTACGATACGACAAGATAATGTCTTCATAATGACAATAAAATTAATATCTGCCTTCTAGTTCTTACTACTTCTTACGTACCTCGTTTACGTTAACTTACGTACGGTACGGTACGACGTTAAAACTGTTGCAGGTTTTGCATAGCTTGCATTTGCATAGGTCTGCAAGACTTCAACTCTGCAAGTATTCATTAGATACGGTACTTACGTACTATGGATAAGTTTAGTATTCTCTGAAAACTTGATCTTTCATACTTTAGGAGTTAAAAAACTATGTAGACGAGAGATTGTCGCAATTTCATCAAAACGCGCATTGAGCGCTTTGACTGTCAGAAACGAGTAGTTGTTCGAACGTATTGCATAGTAAAGTAATATTCCGTTTAATTTCATAGAGTACCAAGCATAGCAATTGCTAAAATACTGTTTTAGCAGGGGGGTTACAACAATCGCTTAATGGGTGCCAAATTCTGTTCAGCGTAAGGGACACATTTTTTACAGCCAATAGCTCTGTCCCTTACGCTGAATAGAACTTGCACACATTAAGCGATTGTGGTAACCCCCTTGGTTTTAGTTTGATCACTTGGCCATCGCGAAAGAGATGCCAATAGCATACCAATATTACCAATAGACGCACGCAGTGGAACAGTGTGTGGTTTAATGTAGTCGCTCTGCGAGTTCTGTGACTGTGACCGACCCATAGGCGTGTCAAAGCTCGAGCTCTTTTATGCCATGCGAGCCTAGTACATTGTTACGCCGCATGACACATGACATGACGCACTGGCAACTGGCATTGCACTCGATTTAAAGCAAAAAAAGAATAATATGCTAATTCTATCACTAACAAAACGCAAAATTAAACTATGCAAAATCTAATATTTATGTATATATATATATATATGTGTGTGTATCTCTTTATTGTACATAAATCCCATTAAATTTTACATATCATTTTTTTATATTTTATGTAATGGCAGCCTTCACTAGGTACTTCACAAATTCACCTCCGCATCCGCCTACCTCATTTAGTCATTTCACCCCCTTCCTCACTACTAACGTCATTTTTTGATACTTGTTTGAAACTTGTAAGTAATGTTATGTAGGAGCGGCATAAGGGAAATAATAATAATAACCAAACCACACCTATGGTGGGCGGACGAGGCTCAGTTCAGTGCCTATAATTATAGTAATCCTTCGTTACCTACGTCATTATTTTCATTGAGCGTTTTACCAAAGAAACAGTGAAGTATTCAACGTATAAAGAAATATAATACATGTAGATAGGTATCTTACATAAACAGTACGGTAGGAGTAGGACAGGGCACGCGTGCTATGCGACGCAAGAACAGAGGGCGCAGTCGGTACCGGGTCACTGTCGGTCACGCCGCAATCAAGGTGTGATTTATGAGCTGCGAAATTATACCACCAGTGTACGGTCGAAGATTTGAAAAGAATTACAGCCTTATTCATAAAAAGTTAGAGGCTCGCTATAAGCTCGCTATAGGACCGATGCAAAAAAACATGATTCATAAACGTCAATTAGCGCTAATCAATTCATCAAGGCTCTGTTAAGTCTTCCGAAAGTTAGCGGACCGAAGACCCTACTTTATCCCTCTGCTAACTCACAAAATGGCTGCCACACATGTGAACAGCTGATTTTGGCAAGAGCAAAACCATACGCAAGATAGTTTTTTTTGTTTTAAGTTTTTATTCCCTCCGTGAAAGGTAAAGGAAACTAGATCCACACTGCCTAGTCTGTCGTGTTAATTCGCTGGTTTCCCGCTAATTCGCTGCCACTGCTGTCAATTTATTTTTTTTAATTCACTAAAAGGCCATTTTTGGTCTATGATTTGTCAAGGTGACAACATAACGCGTCTAATCCATTCATCAACAGCTCATTAGCTAACAGACTGCTAGCAAGCGTTTATGAATCATACTTTTTAACAACTGTCAAATAAGCTTAATCAGTCTGTTAACTAATCGACTGATCAAACCTCAATTAAGGATTTTTTATGAATAAGGCTGTTAGTACGTAAATATTAGAAATGATGGCAACGGGGTACTCATCCAGCAATTCTTCAGCTGAACTACTTCCCAGGCCTCGGTATTAATCTACTATTACTTTGCTACACTAGTTGTTGTTTTTTTTATAGTAAAACTTTTCCTGAATCAACACTATGAATACCAGGAAATCATGACAGTGGAATGGTTTGTCGGCGCGGTGCGGTGTCTGCGTCGTCTGCTTGCGACGAGACGATTGCAGAACACGATATTTACGAGTGGATTGCCGCCGACGTGCGATTATTCAAAAGCCTGACTGATCTTCTTCCAAGTTGCTACACTACACTCGTGTTTGTAGGTAGTCAACCAATTTGATTACTAGGCCAGGCCATCACAGAATTCGCAGACCCTTGTCACAATGACATTAACATCATACGTTAATGCGCCATTAGGTACGTAGAAATGAAATTATTTACTGTAAGAAGGTTCTACTGAACCACCAACCCAGGAGTCAATTGGCTGAGTCAATGGAGGTCATTAAATTCTTTAACTATAATTTGATTTTGCAAGTATTTACCTTTCATTTATAATCAAAAACGTAATAGGGCAATGAAACTTAAAAGAACTTATGATAGTTTTAGTTAGATTGTTTGGGAAGCGACATCTAGCGTTAAGTAGTAAAAGTAGAAATGCTTTGGTAGTTGTAAGGCGAGATAGCTAGCGCCATCTATTATTGAATAGCAGTTAGCGGGAACGAAGTGAAACAAGTAATTACTTATAACTGTCTTGTAACTGTCATCATGCCTTGTTATGTCAAAAGCCAAAATCAAAGAGATTTTGATAATTTCTAAACGACACTGAAAATTAGAACACAGAAAAATCCGAAAAGTAAAGCTATGGCCGGGAATCGAACCCGGCCATAGCAAACAAACAACAAGTTGTTTTGATAAACAACTTTTCACAAGAGCCACTTTTTCTAAATTTGGATTGAATTGAACTTTTCACAAATGCATCATTTCACAAACTCATCATTTGATAACCATTTGACAACCCTTTAATATGTATCTGATAATCCGTAAACTTTTTCAAAAATCGAAAACCTTTAGGCGTGAGTCACATTAGGTTAGGTTTGTTTTAGAAGTTTTCCAAAAAGTCAATATTTTAGTAGAAAATAAAAGGTTGTCATATGATGATAAACCGACTGATTTTCCACGCCACGATGGGCGGACGGAGCTCATTTTTCTGGCTATTTGACTCTTAGCAGGCAAAGGAAGGCAAACGAGCAAGTCGCCTGATGGCAAGTGTGCACCACCGTCCATTGACCAACCGTGGACACCAGCAACACTAGAAGATCGCAGACGTGGTAGCCAGCCTAGAGCGCTAAGAGAATACCTCATGTGCTGGTTACTTCACTGGCTGCATTAATCTACACGCCATAAGGGTGCGACCACACCGCCGCTTAAAAAACGGTGACGTTACGGAATCGCAACAAAATGTATGAAGAAACGGTGAGAAAACGTGACGCATACGACACTTCACTGCGTATACGCGGCGGTTTGGTCGCACCCTAACACAGCAGCATTTGCGAACTAGTCATCTAAACGCACCTTGCACGAGGCATTACCACTAGGCTTTATTTATAGACCGACAGCTTCAGTCCTCGCCCGCGCGTCACAGAGGCGCGGGGTAGACGACCGCGGGGGCCGAGAGAGGTGCGGGTGGGTAGTGCGCCTGCTGCCCGCACCTCTCGGTAGAGATGGACGATATACATCGATGTATTGTAAACTCTCGATGTATAGTAACGATGTATCGTATTGAACCGATGTATTGTTAATACTTCAACATCGAATATAATTATATAGATGTTTTTTATGAGATAAGTGAGGATAAGCGTGACAACACTGGCTGACTGGAAACTGAATCGTAATAATCAGTTCAGCCTTTCAGTCAATATTACACACCTACCATATTTTATCGGTTTGGCTGAATGGGTTATGTTCCCTTTGCCACGGTACCGGCAAAGTCAAAATTAAATAATAAAACCTAAAACAATATGGCCCACCGAGTTTTTGTTGCGTAGTGTAAAGTGTGAATGTAATGTGTATTTGCATTGTTTTTATGATACAATTACGGTTATTTGCCTAATAATTCAGTAAAAATAGCTCAAAACGTGGCAAAATATATGGAGAACATTTATCTATTGGGATGGATACCTTATGGGGTGAAGTCAAAATTTATCAACTCTCCCCCCTCCTCCGGGGGGCGCGTCCCCCCCTCACGCCCCCCGAAATGTCCCGAAACGCGGTTTTTTGAAGTTTTTGAGAAAACTGTTCGCGATACAGAAAAAGTGTGTAGGAATGAAATAATTTACAATAAATTTACTATAAATCTACCATACACATAAAAGGGTATCTCTTATGGTTTTGACGCAAGAAGACGCAGAAAATCATAATTTTTTGTTTTCTTACAATATTTTTTATTAAAACTTCAGTTTTCTCAGAAAATACTCATTTTACAACTAAAAAATGTAGGACTGAAATAAACAATGGAATATTCCCTTTAAAATGAGGTATCATCTATTTATATATTAGTTAAGTTGACCATTTTATGATAGTTTAAATATTTAATTTGTCATGAACAATTTTTTTTACTTGAAGATTAGGTATGTTTAAAATGTTTTTTATATAGTTTAGAGTTAATTATAATCCATGCTAGTGTAATTTTGTTTATTTATTCTCTGTTATCTGCAAATAATAAGTATATTCATTAATTTCCAAAAAGGTACTAAGATGTTTATTTAATATAATCAACTATTTATTTAAGTATACACTTTCATTTAAGTAACTTACATTGAAATTGAAGAGAGACATTGAAATAAACAATTGTCAACACTCTTATTATCTGGGGGCACGGTAGTGCCCCAGCTAAGATAGCCAAGTGAAGCGCAAAAAGGGCACCATTTACCTTTTCTCGAACCGCTTTGTCGTTATTTTGTACCCTCATAACTTGGTTTTGGATTTTACGAGATAACTAAAATTCTCGGGATATGATATGAATAGTGGACTTATTACAAGTGTAAAGTTTCAGTTGCATAGCTCTTATATTTAAAATTTTATTGATATCTAAAAAACTAGTGGTCGTCACTAGTGATCATCATATTAAATTCCTAGAATGCTCAAATTTGGTTTGTAAGCTAGATTAGTATACAATCAACAGCAAAAATCTAAAATTTGGAACTTTAACTCTTCCTTCAATCGGTCAAACAAACTAGCGAATGGATATTTTGTACGAAACTTCGCAAATTTTGATGCCAGCGGTCTGAAAATTGATAAAGGGAGTTGTTAAAAATAATAATCTGTATATTTCAGAATTTTCAGTAAATTAAACTGAATTAGTGGATGAAATAAAGCGCGTGTTTTCTGAAGGCACTTGTCATAAGCCAACTTACAAACTTTTTACGTTCTAACTCTACAAGTGTTTAAGAGTTTGTGAAGTCTACAATTTAGTAAAAATAATGTCGTTGGCCGTTTTGCTACCGTCATATAGGCGTAAGGTAAAAAAATCACTGTTCATTACTTTCCTGTTAATTACAATAGTTTTTTAAACATGAAATTACCGTGAGACTCAATCAATAATATGTGACAACAAATAATAATAATAATAAAATAATAATAATAATAATACTTTATTTACTTTATTTGTAATATGTGATCGTTTCGCTGCCGCCGGGGCAAGCGGTCCAGGAATAAGGACTACGAACTAGTCTGGAATATGTCGAGCATCACTCGACTTTTATACGTGAGTTATTCGTTTGTGTGATTATAATTATCATTACAATAGTTCTTATAGTTACGAATTTCAACTTTCTAGGACGTAAATTTGTTGACCACCAGTGAGTGAGTCAGTGACGAAATCAGAGTTTTTTAGATATCTATAAAATTTAAAATATAAGAGCTTGTAATAAATCCACTATTCACATCATATCCCGAGAATTTTAGTTATCTGGTACAGTCCAAAACCAAGTTATGAGAGTACAAAATAACGACAAAGCGGTTCGAGGAAAGGTAACTAGTGCACTTCTTGCGCTTCCCTTGGCTATCTTAGCTGGGGCACTACCGTGCCCCCAGATAATAAGAGTGTTAACATTGTTTATTTTAATGTAAGTACTTAAATAAACCTGCACTGCGACCGCCAGAAAGGCCGTATATGTTTCCTCCAACGCGCTGCTTGCGGCGGTGAGGGAGTGGGACGCTAGCCCGCTCCATGAGCGCTGGAGGACCTGCCATAAGCCAGTCATCGCGGGAGCGGGGTAACCCGCGATGTTGCCCGACAGATTAATATTTCATTTATGTCTAATTTTTAATTTTGGTTTTATTTTTATTTTCATTTATTGTACATTTATTGGACCTGGTCTGGAAAATAAATCATTTCATTTCATTTCATTTCATAAAAGGGTATACTTAAATAAATAGTTGATTATATTGAATAAACATCTCAGTACCTTTTTGGAAATGAATGAATTTATTCACACTAATTATTTGCAGATAACAGAGAATAAATAAACAAAATTACACTAGCATGGATTATAATTAACTCTAAACTATATAAAAAACATTTTAAACATACCTAATCTTCAAGTAAAAAAAATTGTTCATGACAAATTAAATATTTAAACTATCATAAAATGGTCAACTTAACTAATATATAAATAGATGATACCTCATTTTAAAGGGAATATTCCATTGTTTATTTCAGTCCTACATTTTTTAGTTGTAAAATGAGTATTTTCTGAGAAAACTGAAGTTTTAATAAAAAATATTGTAAGAAAACAAAAAATTATGATTTTCTGCGTCTTCTTGCGTCAAAACCATAAGAGATACCCTTTTATGTGTATGGTAGATTTATAGTAAATTTATTGTAAATTATTTCATTCCTACACACTTTTTCTGTATCGCGAACAGTTTTCTCAAAAACTTCAAAAAACCGTGTTTCGGGACACTTAGGGGGGCGTGGTGGGGGGACGCGCCCCCCGGAGGAGGGGGGAGAGTTGATAAATTTTGACTTCACCCCATAAGGTATCCATCCCAATAGATAAATGTTCTCCATATATTTTGCCAGATTTCCCATACAATGGATTCTTATTTGCTTGAGCTATAAACACATGTCCATTGCGAAAAACAATCGATGTTTTTTCTAAACACATCGAATTAACATCGATGCAACCGATCGATGCATTGCATCTGAAAAAAACATCGATGTATATTTTAAATGTCCATCCCTACCTCTCGGCCCCCGCGGTCGTCCCACCCCGCGCCCCTGCACCGCGCGGGCGAGGACTCATTTAAGCGGTCGGTCTATAATTGACACACAAGGATGCGGTTATTAAAAGCTAAAATTAAACCATTATTATCGTTCAGCTGACGAGTTTAATAAATAACGACGTTGAACACAATCTTATCTATTTACACGTTTTATATTTAAAAAAAAAAGAAAAATTATTGATTTTGAAGATGAAACACCATTTTCTCTATTTAAGTAAACAAAAAAGGCTTATCATTTTATGAGAAAAAGAAACCAAATGATTACATAAGCATAAGTAACAGTACAGGGCCCCGTTTCTCGAAGCTTATTAGACTAATAATATTAGTATTTTGTCTCGTAAATTAAACGAAAGAATGAAACAAAACACTAATATTATTAGTCTAATAAGCTTCGAGAAACGGGGCCCAGGTGTAACAATAAAATACTATTGAAACAGTAATAAAGTCAAGGAATACCAAAATGAAAAGTCAAATTTACAACCGCAAAGTCGTAAAATCTGCATTTTTTTCCCTAGTTCATTCTAATAAGGTCAATTTTATACATTGTGACTTTCGGACCATATGACAGACATCATGAGTATGAACTATGGGTGACTATCTAGTTTTAACTCCTGTGGCCTGTTTCTCGAAACTACAAGTTACAATTTTACAAGTCTAAACTAGAAACATTGATTAAAACTCAACTACTGAATAGTTGATTCGTCTAATGTTGATATTTGACTTGTGAAATTCTGAGTTTTTATGCGTTCTTTATAATGTATAGTTTCCTTAATTAAGACTGCTGTGTGTTTTATCATATTATTATACAACTCAGAACTATGAACTATGTTTTGTTTAGAATCTCAAAGACATCCAACATAATATTAATGAAGAAATAATTAAATAACTGACTTTGGATTACTTATCTAACTGGCTCAACAATTGTCTAAAATATAACACCTTAATTCTTACTTTTCATTTAAAAATTATACATAATGCAATTTTTACTAACTGAATGGTTCGACAAACGGTAAATGTGCCAAAACGACGTCAAAACGATGAGGATGAACAGGACGCCCCACAAGCAACCAGGACCCTGTTTTATAAAGCTACTAGTTACAATTTAGAAGCGGAAGTCTTTTCCTGACCCTATGTGTTAGATAGAGACTTCTGCTTGTAATTTGTAGGCCTTGCAGCTTTATAAAATAGGGCCCAGATTTTAAAATGAAAATATTTTAAACAACCAGCGTCATTTTTACAAGCTTATTTAACTTGCAATATCACATTAAGTTCTCAGGTCAAATTGACTTGAAATTTGTTATGGAAATGCAAGTACTGTCGTCAGTTTAAAAAGCTTACATTATGTCATCTCTAATAAAAAAATTAGTATTACAATTCATTGATATGGTAGCAAACAACCTGTCTCATACTGGCACTCCACTTGGCATATTTATCCAAATATTTGCGTGAGTGAAGGGGATGCACTATATTGTTTCTAGCGTATGCGACGAAGATGCCAATAGCGCAACGCAAACACGCAACGCCAAGTGGAGTGCCAGTATTACAATCCTCGTCGTTTCCACGTCGATTTCAGGTGCATTTCTAACTTGTATTTATAAAATTGGCATCACACAGTTCAGTACTTGTTCCACGGAACATTTTGTATAGAGTGCTTCTTTAACTTGTGCTTTTTCAAATACTTAGAGTCAATAAACGCTTCCCCGCACAGCGTACATATATACGGCCTCTCTCCCGTGTGCGTCCTTAGATGAACCACTAAATTCCCTTTGAGAGCAAAGAACTTCATACAGACCGAGCAACCAAACTTCTTCTCTCTCGTATGGGTCAGCTGGTGGGTCCGCAGATGCGTCTTTGTTTTGAATCTCAGCGAGCACAGATGACAAGGAAACGGCCTTTCGTTCGTGTGGACTCTCTCATGCATCACAAGCATCGCTTGACTGGCACAGCTCTTCCCGCAGATACCACATTCAAATCTTTTAGAGTTCTTCATCTTCATAGTTCTGTGGGTCAATATATGCGTGTGCATATCCTTCTTCGATGTTAAAACCTCACCGCATTCAGAGCACAGGAGCTCGTTAGGGTCTACTAAGTGTACAGTATCTATGTGTTGCTCTAACGCTGATTCCACTGAGAACATTTTCTTGCATAGAGCGCACGCGTATCCTAAGAGCTTGCCTAGATTTGTAGTAATTTCATGTTTAGCCGTTCTCATGAGCTCATCTCTCACTTTTTGTACTTTGGATTTGGTGCATTCATTTGATTCCTTATGAGTCATCAGGTCAGCTTTGTTGGGGAAGGTTTCGTCACACTCATTGCAGGCGAAGGGATGGATATGTGTCAGTCTGTGCGTTTGCATAGTTATTTTCTGATGGAACCTTTTGAAGCAAATATCACATTCAAACTGCCTTATGCCGCTATGGATCATCATATGCCGCTTCAGATTGTTGGGATTCGCGAAAGTTTTCAAGCAGACGTTACAACGCGGTTTGATGTTGTTGTGTCCGTATTTTATGTGCTGGGTCAAAGCACTGCGCCTTATAAGCTGTTTACAAAACGGACACATAACAAGAAGACCGGTAACATTGTGTAGCAGTGTGTGCCCAGTTAAAATCTCAGCAGATTCAAAACCCTTGCCACACAGGTTACAGACGTGATCCTCTGTCGGATTGTGAGTGTACTGATGCTTCTCATAGTCTGCCAAATCTTCAAATTGCTCTCCACAGTCACATAAGAAGCTCCCATCCTCTTGCTGTAAAACAGTAGCAATTTGGCCATCATCAGCATATTCTATGACCAACTCGTTGCCATCACATTTGAGAATTTGGAATTGCGAAGAATCATCACCTTCACAAAAGATGACTTCTTCTTCTTGTGACATAGCTTCCCCTTCCTCATTTGAATCTAACTGTGACTCTGTCAAATAAGCCACATTGTCCTTAAGCAGTATGGTACCATCAGCACCGCTGGTTGTTATTATTTTAATGAAGCTATTTTTCCCAATTTTGCCTGATAATCCTCCGCCTATTTCCCCAGTGATGGCATCAACCAAGTCTGTAACATTGTCCTGTGTATCTTCCATATCTCCATCCATTATAGCAAAACCTTGGGAATTATCATCCTGATTATCAGCTTCCATAACATCTTCATAGCGAATTTGTTCAGTCTCCTGGCTTTCCTCTTCATTCTCGAGTATGGTTGCAGGCACATTGGTGGGAACTTTTGTGTCAGACATTAAAAAATGATTAAGTTGATACTGTTGATTGTTAATTATCTCTTCATTATTCTCTGGAGCAGTTCTTTCTGCCTCATGTTCCATGAGTTCATGTTTAATTTCGGCTATAGTAGTATCTGTTTCTTCAGTCTGAGTTCCATCTTTATCTTTTGGGTCATCAATGACAAGAACATAGTAGTAATCATCATCACTGTCCGTAGGCTCTTTTTTGATGATTGCTTCCAGTTGTTTTTCAGGGTTGTTGGCTATATCATCATAATCTTGGTCCTGGGAGCCGGTATCTTCAGTGGTCTGGTTCTCTTCCTCTGCTTGGGTGAGCAGGGCTTCAAGTTGCAGCTTCAGCTCAGTGTCCATTCTGATACATTGTTTGCGGAACTGGTAGGCGGAGCTCATGGTATCATAGCACTGCCCACAGAGCTTTTGTGGCAGCCCGTCATCAGTGTTAACCTGTAATCGTAAAAAAAAAAACTAAATGCATTGTTTTCCAAAGGACAAATTTTAGCTTAAGTACCTATGTTGATTTCCTTTTTTACGCTTGTTTGTTTTATTTAAAGTTTTATAACTTTATATTGCCTTCATGTAAACTTAATTATTTTAAGTCAGTAGTAGTGTTCGTTTTTTCAGCAAACTACCATTTCCTACTTCTTAGATGAGGACTGAAAACCGGCAGCTCTGCTGAGTACTCTCCTTTTCATTAATTGTTTTTTATGTTTTGTTTTTATTGTATTGTTTGTTTTAAGTGTGAATAAATATTCTTTTATTTAATTTTTTTATTGGTTTACAAAAGGACATTTTACAGTGGCAATGGCAAGCCATTTAGTAACTCCCATAGAAAAGAATATATATTATTAAACCATAGAGTAGTCTCATTCATTATTAGTAGTAATCAATCACTCTAATATAAGTTTGCTTATCTATCAAACAAACATAAACAAAGAGTGAGGAGGGCCAGTTAAGGTCTGCCCCAATAAAATAAAATTCAACAAACATCTCTATTCTCCTTGCAATGTAACCGTATTGCAATGTATCCCATCTCATTTAGGGGTATCTCTAACGAAACGAAACGAGCGCGCGGATAGGTTAGCTGGTTTAGCAGTCACAAGGGGCAATGAATGTTCAAGCCCTATGGTACTGAACTAATGCAATTAGATAAGGAGAAATGTTATTTAAAATGGCAAGAACAGTTCACTACTGCTTCCATGGCAAAAGGCATTTGGTACAGTACCATAGAGAACAAGGTCTTCAAGGTTCCCTGGTTTGATCCAATAATCATGCCAGCCTACCTATCCAGGGATCTGCTCGTGCCAGCATTTCGTGTGCGTTCTGGTCACATTCCAGTAAATCGTTTTTTGTATTCAATGAGAGTTATACAATCACCCTCGTGTGCTCACTGTAATAAAACTGAGGACCTTATTCGTTTTCTGTTGGTATGTGACCATAATAAAGACATCTGTAAGAGGTGTCTGGATGGTATTAATTTGTATAATGGAGGTGTTAATGTGATCCTGAGTTGCTCTTTGTCAGATGACACAGTACTATTGTACATATTTGTAAGACACGTCTTTGGCTCCAAAGCCTCGGACTCTGGGCAAGGCAGAGTTTGAAGTAGGTATCTGTGGTTTCCCATGAAGCTGACATAGTCACCATTGGTGCACTCAAGCCTCGTTAAAATATTAGATTAAAAAAAAACAAACATCTCAAACACCTAGTATCTGATGAAGATGAAATTTGGTATGTAGGTTGAATGAAATTACAAGAACATAAAATAATAAATAAAATAGCTTTTATTGATTCCTTACCAATTATGCTAACACATTAAATATTTAATTAAATTGAACATTGTAAGTATGTGATTAATTATCAATTATCTAATTAATTTAATTATTTCATGCTGTGATTAATTGTCAGGCCCCTCTTCTCCACTGGGCACTATGGGCACGTGCCCAGGGCCCCGCGATCGAATGGGGCCCCCTAGTTCCTGCCAGATTACCAAATGATAACCGATATTTAGGTCATAGGGGCCCCATGATCCTAATGTGCCCAGGGCCTCAAATAGTTTAAAGACGGCCCTGTTAATTGTGTTAAATATACTTATTATAAGAACAGCAAAGTATTAAGAACAAGTACTTTAAATGCTTCTGCATCGACACAGACACAGTATTTCAACTTATGTTTGTGGTGTTGAATCAAAATTAACACCTTCATGGCACAAAAACTATATATAGAGCGCTTAAATGATCACAAGTATCACAACAGACGGTATCTTTGTTTCAAATAACTTTCTGACAAAAAAATTATTTTTTAATACATTCTTTTGCTGACTGTACCTACTTGCATTGTATGTTATTCGTCCTACATATGTGTACCAAATTTCAAGTCAATCGGACCAACCATTGTTTCCTCCTGCGGAGACGGTCCTGGCTGGACCACCAGAACTCCACTACCAGATTATTGTATTGTCATCTGACTTACACAAGTATGCAAAATTTCAGCTCAATCGGTTGAAGATCTGCTTGAAAATTGAGTTGCAAGATTCCAACCGGACAAACATACATATGTTTAAGTTAATATAAAGCTTGTACAAAGCACCTTATCATGTAATGCAATTTGAACTAGAATCATATCACCATTCCTTTCTGTCAGACAATAGAGGATGAAGATAGAATGAGATGGTGAATGCAATAGTGAGCACTCTTGTGTTGGACAATAAGGCCTCTGTAAACACTGGGCGCTCATGTTAAACAAACCCATTTACACACATTGGTACTTCATTGACTGTTTCCAGATCAATACGCCTAGTAGCTCTTTAGCGACACAAACAAATAATAATGATAATTACCTAATAAAATTGAGGTGTTGAATGAAAATAAGTTTTTTTTAATCTAAAATTTTAAAGAGGCTTGAGTGCACCAATGGTTCCTATGTCAGCCTCATGGGAAACCACAGATACCTATTTCAAACTGCCTTGCCCAGAGTCCGAGGCTCTGGAGCCAAGGACGTGTCTTACAAATTGGTGTGATTGATTAAGGTTAGTACTAGAAAAGCCTACAAATACTTCGAATGAACTTTTACATACAATGAGACCACTCAAAACTTAGACTAAATAAGTAAAACGCATTCAAGATGAGACATGTGCAAGTGCAAAGTCGAAATAAGATGCACTAAGCTATAGTGAATTAGTGAATGGTGATCAAGTAATAAAATTACCATACGGATAAATAATAAAACACACCGTTCTATGCTACAAGTCACAACTCTTCGTAATTTTGGACACAAAAACACTGACATTTTTGTCTTATAAAAATGTTAATTGTGACAAGGTTTGAAGCATGAAGGTTATAGTTGCAATTTACGGTTTTAAGATTATGTAAATTAGCCAATTTACAATTGTTGGCGTCGTTATGTATGCTTGCACTGTGCTTACCTCAATTGTAGTAATTTCATAGAATTTCTCCTTCACGTTTTTCTCGTTATCGAATAGTGACACTTCAGATTCTGGCGACAAACAACACCGACACAAGCTCGACCACGTATCCATCTCAGATCAACGTATACATAATTAACCCACCAGGAAAACCTGGAAAAAACACATAAACACGATTTGAATCCATTGTTTTGACAGATAGATTATATTCGGGTAATCAGAGAGCACAATGGTATCCAAAGAGTAAAAATTATCTACGGACCTCACCCATAAAGACGATCTATGCCTCGAAATTATAGACAAGAAGAGCGTCGGTTCAGCGTAGGAAGATGGCGGCAGAATGCTGGCGGAAGTGGCGTCTTGCCGACCTAGCGTGCACCGCGCGAACTATTTCACGTTTGAGTTGAACTTTTTTTCCGCTGGTAATGTTGGTAGCATCTGGACTGGACGTAGTTATTTACACGTTTCACAATAGATGGCGCTCTGCGACTCAAGTTCATCGCTGTTATCAATTCTAAAACCATTATTTCTACTATTTTAAGCAATGATAAATTTATACTTGTATACTATGATAACATAAAAAACTGAATAAATTCAGGTACAGTCACTGTACTCGAGAAGACTCACTCGAAAAGATGAACACTGTAGGTAGATAAATATCTGCCTGGGCACCCGAGCTTAGCCCGGCGTTTCCAAAACGTGATTATCGAGAGTAACTTTTGACATGTGTAGAATAAATACTTAATACTTAATTTTGTTTGGTTCGATAATTTATCAAAATCATCAAATAATTATCATTCTACTTTTTTGTAAGGCTACGATTTGTTTTCCCAATGAATTCAGCACATTAATATCTAATTCAAAACCGGCCAAGTGCGAGTCGGACTCGCGCACTGAGGGTTCCGTACAAATTCGCTAAGTTATTATAAAACCAGTGTTAGCAGAGCCCTGCTTTTAAGCAAAATGTAGGCAGTGTGAGGTCACTTTATACTGGTTATTTATTTATCCACTCACTTGATTTTGGATTTTAAAAATGGTGGCCTATATTGCTTCGTCATTTGTGAAAATTTCCGCGAAATGCCGTGTTTTATTTAAAAATTCATAACTTGGCTTCTACTGAACCATTTGCTATGTTTTTTATACACAAAAAAGCCAATGAAACAAAGAATTTATTGCTGTTGCTTATTTTATGGGTTACGATATTGAAAATATTTATAATAAATGCGTAAAACAGACACACTGATAAAGTTGAAGACTTCAAGCGGAAATGTATTTTTAGGAAAAAATCTAAAGCGATAACACCCTTTTTGTTTGCATGCAAAAAAAAGTAGATTAGTTGTTCTTTCATTTGAAGCCAAATACTATATAAGTGTTCATATAAAATTATATAGTAAACATCATTTCATTTTTAAATATGTGACGCAAGACTGCGCAAGACGGGAAGAAATTGTTTCTTTGTTTCGTGATTTATTTGTGGCTAATTTTATAACTCCAGAACCGAAATAAAGTTCTAATTAGAACAAGCAACTAATAATCATAAATTAGAATAGATATATTTTGCAATAATCACGTAATTTACGGTTCTATGAGTCAAAATAACAAAAATTATGTACGTACCACCGAAGTTTTGATTTCCAGTTGAACTAAAAACGCTTTAAACCACAATATCACACAAAACAAACACATTATAAATCACAGTCTGTACCTAGCAAACCACAATTACACAAAGAAAATCGTTAATACATAGAATCACACTGATTTTAAGGTAAATAAACAAAGCCGGTACGCAAAAAACAAAACACATGCGACGTTACCATGCCAACTGCCGATTCAAATACAACATGGCCGCCCGTTAGGGTCGGAACACAACGGAGCCGCCAGGTCTATGCAGTGTTTTAGAATTAAGCGCATACCTACGCTATTTTAAGTGGTCTATAAATATAGTATAATGTAAAAAACGTAATATTTGCAAATGTTTTACCTACTTTTCATTAACTTATGTTCGAGTCTTTACCTATGTTAGTCGTTATTTATTTTTCATCACACTTGCTCGTAAAGGGTGTTATAACACGCGTGCTTATAGAGCTGTAGTGGCTGATTTACCTCCCGCGGGAATTTCAAATATTTTACTCCCGAGGGAGTTAGATTTGTATGGATTTTCATAATTCCCTCGGGAGGAAAAGTTTAGTTTTAAAATTAAGAGTTCATTGTACGTCATTTCAGACTAAGGAGGTTTCAGTTCAGCCAGATTTATTTAATATTAAAAAAAACTACGAACCAATTTTATTAAAACTTTCAATTAGACATTACTGATTACGATCCAAGATGGCGGATGACATTTTGACACTAAAATATTGATGGCGGGTGTCATTTTCGAGTAATTTGACGGCTCTGAGCCCGATTTTGGCATAATTTTTTGGATCCAAGATGGCGGATGACATATTGACACTAAAATGTTGATGGGTGTCTTTTTCGAGTAATTTGGTGATTCAGAGACCGATTTTGGCATAATTTTTTGGATCCAAAATGGCGGATGACATTTTGACACTAAAATGTTGATGGGTGTCATTTTCGAGTAATTTGGTGACTCTGAGCCTGATTTTAGCATAATTTTTTGGATCCAAGATGGCGGATGACATTTTGACACTATTGACACTAAAATGATGATGGGTGTAATTTTCGAGTAATTTGGTGATTCTGAGACCGATTTTGGCATAATTTTTTTGGAGCCAAGATGGCGGATGACATTTTGACACTATTGACACTAAAATGTTGATGGGTGTCTTTTTCGAGTAATATGGTGATTCTGAGACCGATTTTAGCATAAGTTTTTGGATCCAAGATGGCGGATGACATTTTGACACTATTGACACTAAAATGTTGATGGGTTCGTTTTCGAGTAATGTGGTGGTTCTGAGCCCAATTTTAGCATAATTTTTTTGGATCCAAAATGGCGGACGATATTTTTACACTATTGGTACATAAATGTTGATGAGTGTCGTTTGCAGGTAATTTTGTGATTCTGAGTTTATTTTTTTGATATTTTTTTTATTTCCTCGCAAATGTGATGAAAAACATTGTGTGTATCACGGGCAGTAAGGGGATTACAAACTCGAGTCATTAAAAGCCCTCCGCCTTCGGCGTCGGGCTTCTAATAGACTCTCGTTAGCAATCCCCTTCTTACCGCCCTCGGTGCACAATGTACTATAAACCGACTTCAAAAAAATAAAGTGGTTCTAGGTTAGACTGTATTTTGTATGTATATTTAATTAAATGATAAAATAAAGTTCTTACTATGGAGATTAGGCATTTAAAGAGCTTTTTAGCATACTTGCTGTTAGGCAGTGAATAAAAAAACGATCGAATGTGGTTGGAATTTTATTGTATTTTGCTTGACTAAAATGACCAGACACCAAATTAATGATTATAAAATGTAGTATGTATGTAAACAATGGGGTCGTGGTGTCATCTAAAAAAAAAATGTGGGTCCAGGTGTGGCTGTGAATATCTCATGTCTTCCAGCCATTAGCGAACGTCTTCGGCTAAATTTGGTGGTAATATAGCGACTCTCCGCAAGTGATAACGCCGGGAGTTTGCTTATCATCATCAATATCACCAATATCATCTTCCTCGTCTTCATCACTTTCGGCCTGCATGGTTTGGCACCAGCCCTTGAAGATCTCCTCCGCTCTCGTGGTTCCGTAATCTAAAAATTAAACAAGCTATTTGATTATGTTCATACTTACATACATACCGTCACGCCTCTTTCCCACAGGGGTAGGCAGACTATTTTGTTCCACTTGCTACGATCCTGACATACATCTTAAAATGATTTGATTATGTTCAATAACAAATACAACAATAAATGATAAAAAACAAAACACCGCTATGAACTTCAAATGTGTTTTTACAAATAATCTTATTCCATCATTGTGTCCCAAAATGTTATTTCAAATAAAGTTGAGTATTTTTACCCGCCGGCGGCATATAGGATTTTAGTAAAAGAAATCTAGTATCAGATTGAACATGAATACTTAGTAAGTAGGAACAAATCACAAAAGCACCAATCGCGTTCGCAGCGCGTCGGGTGTGCTCTATGCCTTACAACGTCAAAGCGAGTAGTTGGCTAAACTGATTATGGTAGCTACGGCTACCACCCGTACTTACATGGACCGTTACTTGTTTTATTCGCTAATCCTGGGTAAATAAGTCATAGACGTTAATGATTTTATGTTTATTTAAGTAACTAATACTTAAACTGTTTTATTCACTAGAATATTACGAGAAATATTCTTTATTCTTCAAAATGTTGGCCATTTCAATAGCAAGTCACCGAAAAAATATCTGTCTTAACTACTTTGAAGTGAGATTGTATTTCATAATTATTCATTGGTACTGAAATATAGCTATAATCTGATAGTTGGATAAACACTGAATCGTTTAATGTAAACTTTAATAGTAAAATATAAATTTGAATACTTACGGCATTTTCAAAATACTGTCCACTTTTACGCAACTTCACTTTTTCACAACGTTGAGAACGACAGCTATTTAAAAATATTTTAGTTCTATCATGTTGCCTGCCAATTTTTTTCTGTGTTGCCATCTTATTTGGGTATGTTTTGGACATAGTTTAAACCGCTTCGAAACTGCCCTTCACAGATTAAAAATCAAAAATTGTACAAAGGTCGTCTGGTAGCTCTGGCTACCAGAATCATTTTGTAGGTTATCAAAGTTGGTAGCTCTGGTTACCGCAATCAAGTGAGTGGATAGACAGACAAATATTAATTAAAAAAAACTACTTACTAGATCTCGTTCAAATTAAGAACCTCAATATCATTTTTGAAGACCTATCCATAGATACCCACGCGTATGGGTTTGATGAAAAAAAATTTTTTTCAGTTTCAGTTCCAAGTATGGGGAACCCCCAAAATTAATTGTTTATTTTTTTATTTTTGTTAAAAATCTTAATGCGGTTCACAGAATCCATCTACTTACCAAGTTTCAACAGTATAGCTCTTATATTTTCGGAGAAAAGTGGCTGTGACATACGGACGGAGAGACAGACAGACAGACAGACAGACATGACGAATCTATAAAGGTTCCGTTTTTTGCCATTTGGCTACGGAACCCTAATAATTCAAAAAGGACGGAGCGTCATCGTGTTAGGTAAGTATTTATACCTACTTGAGTTTCAATGTGTTATAAAAAAAGTTAAAAATTGCTCTTCAATTATTTTCAAAGTTTTCGATATTTTCGTCTATTTTCTCGTTACGTCCGGCGCATTCGAGCCATAAGGTTCTTTTACGGTTCAAACGAATCGCCATCACCGACGTAAGGTTCTTTATAGGTCACATTCGGGTGAGCGTACGGTTCTTTACAGGGAGGACATAAAAGTGTCCATTTCTTAGTCTGGGCGTCGTTCAATATGTCGGTTGCCATTTTCTATCTTCGGTTGACTTTAAATGCCGGTCGAGGTCTTTTATTTATGTGAATACTTGAGTGGGAGTGGGACTTGGTACTGGTTAGAGAAGTTCAGAGCAATGTTGATTTTAAACTAATGAAAATAACGTTCCTTACTCAGAGGAATGTTAACAATGAATGACACACGAAGACGAGAATCGCATTACTTTTCATAAAACTTTAATAAGTACCGATTGTTTGATTTCTTTCTGGCTAAAATGTACCTTTTTATTGCAGCTCCGATCTGCCACAAAGGTCAGGTTTGTGGCAGTGGCAGAGTCCCTTGTAGATTAAAAAAAAATCCACCTCTTGATGGCAGCTGAAATAGGTAATTGAAAAATACATAGTTAAATTTAATTAAATTAAATTTAAAAAAACAGGTCGCTCACGTCAAGGTAGGCGACACGTCGTGCATTGTAATTCACAGTGGATGCATAAATTCTGTCTAGTAGTTGAAAAAGGTAAAACTAACTCAGAAGTTAAAAATGGATACAAATACCTGCTAGCTTATTACGTAACTCGCTCGCAATCGCCATTGGGTTCATTTTGACAGTTCTTGTATGAATGTGACAGCTGGCTGATTCCGATGCCAATTGTCAGTCCATACATGAACTGTCAAAATGAAGACGATGGTGATCGCGAGCGAGTTACGTAATAAGCCTGCTGGTCTCCAACGATACAATGAGTCAACATCTGTCTCTTGTTTAACACCGTAGTGTGAAAGAGATAGACGCTTCTAAGTCGTGAATCAGATAAGCTTGTGACGTGCTTCGCGCAAATACTCGTTGATTGATTAAGACGATCAGTCATTGTTAGAAAACGATTTATCACCGATGGAAGTGATCATAAATATACATTTAATTTATAATTACTTTATGTGTTTGCTTTAGAAATAAAGTTAAACTAAGATAAAAAGACCCCCATAACATAAGTTATGCACGTTTTAAGTAAAACGTCGAAGGAGATTATATCGTTGTTTAGAATATCTGAAACGTAGGAATGAGTATGTGTAGAGTTCATACTTGGTCTCAGGAGGGCTACACCAAAATTCCATTTTCAAAGTTCGTATTATACCGTCCTTCTCACTCTCAAATTAATGATTATTACCTAGAATGTGCGGAACGGCACGAAACGGATTTCGAAAATCAAATTTCTGAGTATAAGGCCAGAACTACGTTGACTTGACAATAACATAGATAACCTGAAAATATACACATACACACAATTCACAATGTGCAAGTAGGTACCTAAATAAAGGTAGGTATGGGTATGACATTTTCATTTTTGCAAAGTAGTGATTTGAATGATATTTGCTTTCTATTCGTTTATTTGTGTAAATCCCTGTCAGCCCTCATAAAATCCAGTTGACTTAACAAATAAAAAAAACCTTATTTCCAAATCCAATCAAGCCTAAACCAGTAGGATAATTTTGTAACAAGAAAGATATTTTTTTGAGGTTTACTGTCGTTGCGAGTTAAATGTGATTCGGTGGAAAACCTGTTGGCTTATTGTCTAACTCGCTCGCAATCGCCATCGCGTTCATTTTGACAGTTCATGTATGGGCTGACAATTGGCATCGGAATCAGCTAGCTGTCACATTCATACAAGAACTGTCAAAATGAACACGATGGCGATTGCGAGCGAGTTAGACAATAAGCCAACAGGTTTTCCACCGAATCACATTTAACTCGCAACGACAGTAAACCTCAAAAAAATATCTTTCTTGTTACAAAGTTATCCTCAGATCCTCACTAATATGCGAAAGTCAATTTCTTTGTTTGTTCTGCTTTCAAACCTTAACTACTGAACCGATTACGATCTGCATACATCATATTAGAAGTCCAGAATAAATGATAGAATACTTTTCATCTCAAAAAAAATACAGTTCCCGCGGGCGCGCGATAAACGTATTCTCCGCAGACGAAATCGCGGGCAACAGCTAGTTGCTTATAGTTTCCTGCTATGAGTTGAACGGCTTCGATTCCTCAGTGGAAACCCAGCTTACGCGTTGAACCCTTGCCCCGCTCAATAGCGGCACCTGCGAGCTGTCAGCCGGCTAACAAATAGGCGCCGGCCATTACGGGCTTATTGTGGGTCTAATCAGGCTGCCTTAACGGGTTTTCACGCTAATTTTGACGTGACGCTTGACGTGATGCTTTTGTTTCGAGTTTGAGATTTAAACATGGAATACAAACAAGTTTTTTTTAATCATTATTTTAAGCTTGCATCATTTGAAAATTATCAATGTCAGCTCCAAATTTGGTACAAACAAGTTGAGATCTTAGATCAATAAATAGATAAAAAAAACATACATGAAAAATGTTGCTCCAATGCTGTTTTGGGTAGGTGCTATGGTGTGACGTCAATAAGGATTCATGAAACTAGGTATAAGTATTAGTTTTATCTATGGTTAAAAATTATGAAGTTATACAATACAGGATGTCCCATAAGTAGTACGTACCTACGACAAACTTGAGGGGGAGATAGGCGGGGTCATCAACCAAATTTAATATCGCAAAATGTCCTTAGAAAAGTGACACTAAATTTTATTTTCCAAGAGAATAAAAACCGTGAACAAAATAAAATAAAAGAAGAAAAATTTAAATATAAACATCGAAATATCTCGGGAAACTTTTAATAAGATCATTTAGGTATCGTTGTTTGTTTGATGACCTGCCGATCTATCTTCCTCACAAGTTTGTCAACGTACCTACCTGTCCTACCCTGTATTATGTCAAATATTATTAATGACAATCAAAGGCAACTCCCGTAGTAACAGCTTTAAAGATTTTGCGCTTTTAAAATGCCTTTTAAAGACCAGGAAAAGTTTATAATTGGAGCTCCCGTATTCGTGTCGCAGGTGCCGAGAACATAGAAAAGCAAGTTTGTTCGCAATTAGCAGCTAACTAAGTACAAGTTGCAAGCTTAGTGCAGTTCGTATAGAAAGAAATATACATATATTCCGCTTATATACTTATACATTACCTACAGTAGGTACAGATGTTTTTTTTTGTTTTTTTTTTGATGTTGAGATTGATGAATGTGGATGAAGCGAAAGAGGTATGTCAGGATCGTAGCAAGTGGAACAAAGTAGTCTCTGCCTACCCCTGTGGGAAGGGGGCGTGACGGTTTGTATGTATGTTATGTATACATTACAGACTGTCACAAAAATACCCCAAAAGACGAAGAGGAAACTTAACTTAAAAATCGAAATTTCTCAATAACTATAAGACTTTATCGGAGTGTGCCCGACGCGCGGGTTACCTGTTGCGCGAGGTAATGTGTTAACTTTGTGATTTGCGACAATACCGACCTGTGGATCCCTGGCGCGGGGGTTCCGTGACTTCTTAAAAATGTCGGGCTTCATTTGAATGTATTAGACCCAATGCTCAATACCAAAGAGATATAAGGTCTTTTCATTCTTAACTGTCCTATTTTGTAAACAAAATTCTAACCTCAAAACGTCTAATTTTTGATGTCTTTTAACTATTTCATCGTATATAAAGGAACTGGAGATAAAATATCAGCAAAATTATGTACAAAATATTGCCTCAGGTTTATTTGATAACATATTACACCTTATTCTTAACAAAAAATTGTACATTGAGGTTAGAATTTTGTTTATCAAATAGGACAGTTAAGAATGAAAAGACCTTAGAGGGTCTGTTAAAATTGTCCCAGAATATTTTCAGCAAGTGGTTGGGTCAGTTTGCCTAAATAGCGCTGTAAACGTTTTTCAGGATTTTTGAATCATAGTTAGCATTGGCGAATGTTTCCATACATTGATCAATGTTCAAAGTCAACCGCGTCAAAGGTGGGACTATATTTTAAATCAAAAAAAGCGACGGGTAGCACTCCGGGAGTGCCGGCAGAAGTGAAAACAGCAGCTTAGATTAGATTTTAATGTTATAACTTCCACGCTCAAGAAGCGTATCGTACTGGCCGCTTACAAAAAAAAACGCACATGGGTATTGTATTGTCCATATTGATAGACCTCTAACAATGTGCTGATACCCTAGTACTTTTGCTCCACGACTCAACAAAAAAAACACTTCAAAAATCGAACGCGGTTCATTCGTATTTCCAGGGGCGTAGCGTGCCTTGGTGGGGCCCCGTATAAAAAAATATTTGGGGGCCCTTATGAAGGGTAAAGATTACTCACATTTATTTTTGCTTACGCACGTCGGGGGCCCCCGTGGCCCGGGGGCCCCGTATAATTGATACGGCAGATACGGCGGTAACTACGCCCCTGCGTATTTCAAAATAAGATCTGATATCCTGGTACTTGTTAAACTCTCCCTCCGTCTTACGCCTGACGCCAGTTTAACATGTTTTACCATCTCCCAAAAAGTGCTTAGCGCCGCTGAAGAAGTATTCACATCAAAAATCGCTCACAAACACGAGCTAGGCCTACTTATGCTTATGGCACATTACCTTAATATGGAATTACGCACGTCACAGCGTTAATTACGTAACGTTCCTAATTAGTCACTCAGTAATTAAAGGAGATTACTCGCTCCACGGGCTCAGCCAATGGGCGGCCACTTAATACCCGTTACTACATTCAAAAAGAAACTTAGCCTTCCTACAACTATACCAACAATTCACATGACCAGCTTATGTATAGCATCTCCTGTGATAGGGTATTTAAAACCAAGTTCTGTTTAGCGATCCACATTAGGGCTATTTATATATAATCTATTCTATAAGCGTCTTATTAACTACTCTAGTTAGAAAAGGACAAAAACGAGCGGATAATAAATAAAATGCCCGTCTTTCCCAGTTTGTGTTTATTAATATTGGAGTTGAAGTAGGTCAACGGTATAATTATCTCCGCTTGCTGAGGGACTAGCTATTTGCCAGAAGAAGCCTTTATTTAACTTCGCCTGTTAGTAGTTGTTTAGTGAGTAAGTGAAACCTTGCAAATCGGTTTTATATATAACGGCGCGCGTTATTTAATAGTAGCTTTTTGATTAAGAATTGTCAAGTTGACGTTTATTTAATTTGTAAAATGATGGTAGTTTGATATTGATTATTGTTTAGAGCGGTTAATACCGAATGGAGTTGTAGGTAGGTGTCATGGCGGCGACGGTGGACAGGTCATTGGTTGACAGGTCGCCGCACGCGGTGCACGCTTACAAACCCATTGGCTCTAAATCCGTTAATATTAGTGTGATCGTGATTTAATTTGATCCTTTGTATATCCGATTAATTAAAATAGTGCAACTGTGACATCACTGTGTTATTATTTCCGCGCCGAAGTAACTTTCTGGTCTCAGGAGTATGACCCACCTCCTGAGGGTGCTCCTCGACCACCTGACGCTGCGACATATACAAAGATTACTGTTGTGCAACAGTGTCGGTTACAGGTAGCAAATGAGTAAGTACCCGGCTCTAGTGGTTTAAGGGCCGCGGGTACCACCTTCCCCATTGACGACGGTTAAATACATAGTTTTTGTTTTAGTTTAAACATATTCTTTTATACTTGTTTGACTAAAATTATATACAATGCTTAGTTTCTTGCATCTTTTTTTATTCTGTTTGCGCTCTTTATCTATTTTTACCTATATTTTCCTTTAGCGAAACGTTAACGTAATACCAGGGTAGCAGGAAATACAGGAAGCTGAGCGCTTCAATCTTTAACTGTATCAGGAAGGATTCGCGTAGCTTCCTTTTTGGAGATGTCACCAATCTCGTAATAATACCTTACGGCAAAATATCGTCACCTCACCTCACAAAGTGATAAAAACATTGTCTTCTTTTATTCGCAATGACTTGAATCATAGTGTTTCCTAATAGTGATGCAGGTCTAATATGAGTACCTAACTTATGTGGATGTTTTTAATTTGTTACCAGATATTGGAACGCGTTGTGAAAGACAAATTTCTCTATACCTATAAGCTTTTATTCTACACAGCATGGTGTGATAAAAGCACATAGAAAAATAAACTTAAATTTTAGACATGAAGCTGTTATCACCTTATTTTACGTGCAAAACGTAACATTTACAAAGAAAATGGCATCCTCGAATATTGTACTATATACAAGGCCTTTCAGAAATATTTGGGAATATTGCAGCGGGTGGTTGGGTTATAAGCTCGACTGAATAGTCTACTAAGTTTTTTCATTAAAATTTTTGATAATTCTGAATCTTCTGAGTTCTGAATATGTAGTACCCAGATTGATAAACAAGGGTTGTAATTGACCCATTACACCTGAGATATTTCTGGCGCTCTCACTTCGTTCGAGCTAATAGAATAGTTCGGTATTAGTATCGCAGTCCAAAGGGGAAATGCTGCCAATGTCTGTGGTACTATGCCACGGGGCCTCTCCCTTCTATTGTTTTATTTTAATACTAGCTTTTGCCCGCGACTTCGTCTGCGTAGAATTAGTATTTTGGGTAGCTTATTCTTAGTGGTAGGCAAACATTCAATTAGAGCACAAATTAAATATAATTACCCTTAGGGTATTTCATCTTCGTAGTAAATTTCACTCCCCTATTCACATCTTTGCCAATTTCTGCAAAAACTATTCTATCCCCTTCCCCGGGACCATAACAATATCCATCCCAAATTTCGTTTAAGTCGTTTCATCGGCTTAAGGCGCTGTCAACAGCAAATGACCTTGAGCAGCGCCACTCTTTACACATACGGTTCGCGTGCCTGTTAGTGAAAGAGAAGAAACTATTTCGGCAGCTTGGCGCGCGTCTAAAATATTGCAAATAACACAAATAATAAGAAATAAAAAAAAGAATTGATTATTTGTGAAATATGACTCGTTAGCTGTTTAGGTATGAATATGTTGACTTCATGATTTTAATTGCAGACCCACACGTCGAAAAATAAAGACATAGAACCGTTTAATGATGACTTTAAGACCAATATTTGCAATTATTTTCTATCGAGGCAATTTTGTTCAGTTATGTATCGAGTCCGTCCAGCGTGTTTGAAATATGACGAAAATTAACATACTTTTATTTTTTTTGTGTGTAGTTTTTCTTAAAAAAGTGCTTAAATAACATCAATTTCAACAAAATTAAGCGCGAAGAAGGCAAAAGACAGACGCAATTTTACATACGGGGAGGCCTTTGCCCAGTAGTGGGACACAGTAGGTTAATGTAAAAAAAAACATACATCAAGTAGGCAAGTACCTACTTATTTTTAAGATTTGTTAGTTTTCTAAGTGACTTTAACGCCATTTCATGCCCTAAAGATATGAAAAAAAGGTTCCTTCAAACGATAGCTAAGTTACTACCTACCATATTAATGGTCAACCCAATTTTGCCCCCTCCACAGGTCTTCTTTAAACCGCTGAAACACATAATTATTTATTTGTGTGTCTAATAAATAGTCTAAAATAAAGTTCCTCCGTTTCTCAAGGTCAATTTTATCTCTGTAAGTACTTGTTTACCAAATTTCATAAAATCGGTTCAGTGTTTTAGGCATGAAAGCGTAACAGACAAACAGAAAACTAATTTACTTTCGCATTTATAATATTAGTAGAGATAGGGATTATTATAAATCATTTTTTTGTAAAAACCGCCTGTTGCGAGTCGGACTCGCGCACCGAGGGCTCCGTATAAATTTGGCAAGTGAATACGATATCCAGTGTTAGCAGAGCCCTGTTCCTAAGCAAAATGTAGGCAGTATGAGGTCATTTTATATTGGAACCTATGACCTACCATCATACAAAATTTCAAATTTCTAAGACAACTGGATACCTACCTACCCAATATTTTTTGAGAGCACCGCGATTTGTATATATTTGTAAGGGTGTTTACCCTTTCTAATGACTGTACCTTGTTATTGTATAGATTTAAGGCTTAATCTTTTCAAAACTCCAAGGGATCGCAGATCTACTGTACCGGTTATTTTATTAATTTCAACTTTATACCTACCTATACGCGTTCCTGAGGAAAAGGAACTTGACAGACGGACAACTAAGTGATTCTGGGTTTCTTTTTTCCTTTAAGGAACCTTAAAAATAGATACTTCCTAGGTACGAATAATTTCATTCATATAGCGTAGCGACATCTATTAACGAATAGCGGAACTAATTAACCCATAGTAAACTTTATTATTATTTTGTTGCGTAGTATTATCATAACATATTACATGTACTACATTTTTGAACTCAGGACTTCTTCCTCTTTCATTTGGTATCCCAATAAATAATGTATCAAAAAATATTTTTGGTGGACCCCCCCTTTTTGTTTTATATATCGACTTCTAGGTGGAATTTCGAAAAAAACGCGACATGGGAGTTTAAGTTAGACCTCCAGCAATACAATAAAAAAAACCGCATTCAGTTTGGTACAGTAGTTTTTGCGTAGCGCGGTAACAAACATACAGACAGACAGACAGACAGACAAAAATTCTAAAAATTGTATTTTTGGCTTCTACGGCGCTTATAGAGGCCCCTTAGTTCATTTTTTCTTTAATATCTCCTATGTACAGACATCGACCTGTTACAATTTTATTATATGTATAGACGGTAACAAACATACAGACAGACAGACAGACAGACAAAAATTCTAAAAATTGTATTTTTGGCTTCTACGGCGCTTATAGAGGCCCCTTAGTTCATTTTTTCTTTAATATCTCCTATGTACAGACATCGACCTGTTACAATTTTATTATATGTATAGATTAGTTTTAATTTAGTTTTTAATTTGTTTTTAGTTAGTGTAATTTAAATGTTTTTTTTTTAATCATAACCTTATGTTTACTTGAACAAAGTATTCCCTTGCATTTATTTGTAAACGATATATCAGTTACTTAAATACTACTGCAGAATGATAGCCCTAAATATTTTTATCGACTAGCAATATTTGCTTGCGGATGCGGATGCGGATGGCACGGCCCTAGCCGTAACCCGTACGCTGCACTCTGGGCTTAGCCTCGCTTTATGGAGATGGAGCGCGGATTGCGAGCGAATAAAGCTTCAATGTATAATGGTGCGGGTACTTTATTTTTTAGGCCCTCCTCGACTCTACTTGCTTTGTTTGACGTCGTTTTTGAAGTGAAAACTTCTTTAGAGCCGTTGGGCACTTTTTTGGATGGGTAAAAAATGTTAAGGCGCTGTCAACAGCAAATGACCTGGAGCAGCGCCACTCTTCACACATACGGTTCACGTACCTGTTAGTGAAAGAGAAGAAACTATTCCGGCAGCTTGGCACGCGTTTAAAATCTTGCAAATAAGACACAAATCATAAGAAATATAAAGTATAATAAAGTAATAATAAAGTATGGATTATTTGTGAAATAGGACTCGTTAGCCGTTTAGGTATGAATATGTTGACATTATTTTTTTAATTGCAGACCCATACGTCGAAAAAATAAAGACATAGAACCGTTTAATGATGATTTTAAGACCAATCTTTGCAATTATTTTCTATCGAGCCAATTTTGTTCAATTATGTATCGAGCCCGTCTAGCGTGTTTGAAATATGATGAAAATTAACATTATATTTTTTTTTGTGTGCAGTTTTTCCTAAAACAGTGTTTAAATTACATCAATTTCAACAAAATAAGGTGTTGTCAGCCTCTTAAACTCGCGTCAGACGTAAGACGGGGGGAGAGTTTAAGTACCAGGATATCAGGATCCTCTGAGGGCTTATTTTGAAATACGATTGAAGCTAGAGTCGCGTTCGATTTTGAAATGTGCGTTAATTTCGTCGCTTTCGTCGCGTTTGAGTTTGGCCTAATGGTTTAAGGTGTGGAATAGCAGTGCGTTCTCTTAAGTGACCGCAGTTCGAATCTCGTGTAGAAAAAGTTTTTTTTTTCTTTTTGCGCGAGTGTGCGTGTGTGTAGTTTTCATTTCTGCCGGCACTCCCGGAGTGCTACCCGGTGTTTTTTGACAAGCATTTGTTGTAGACTTCCACAGTGTGTTTTGGATTAAGTCTTGTAATCTCTGACCCATTTCTAGTGAGAGTTGATGAACAAGAAACATTTACTTTGCTACTCCGCTACCACACGTGCAAGACAGCCAAGCCTGTGCGACATATATGTATTTACATGCAAGTCTTGCGTGTGAAAGCTGAAAGTGTCGAAAAGTTTTATGTTCAATACAATAAATTTTGATAGAGTTGACTTGAAATTTAAAACATAACACATTATTAAACTAGATGAAAGTAAATAATACACTCAACAAAAAGAACCAGCAAAAAAGCCGTACACTCTCTGAAAATGTGTGAAATGTCATTGTGTCCATGTTATCAGAAGGCAGTATCTTATGAACTAGAATAGTCCAGTTCATAAGATACAGCCTTCTGATAAACTGACAATCCAATACATCATTGAAGCCAATATTTAATAGTGTCCCTTTAGTAGCATTTAAGAGGAGGCCTATGCCATGAGGCACGCCGAATTTGGCGCCAATTTAAAAAAAAAAACAACAACAACAACATTGTACTTGCTTACTGAAATTGTAGCGAGATCGGAATCATCATCAGCCTATGTTCGTCCACTGCTGGACATAGGCCTCTCCCATGGCACGCCACTGAGCACGATCCTCGGCCACTCTCATCCAGCTCTTGCCAGCCGCCTTGCGAAGATCCTCGCTCCACCGAGTCTGAGGACGTCCTACGCTACGTTTGCCGATCCGTGGTCTCCACTCAAGAACTCGTCTACCCCAACGGTTATCGGTTCTTCGGGTTAGATGACCGGCCCATTGCCACTTAAGCGTGCTAATGCGATGGGCTATGTCGATAACTTTGGTTCTCTGTCGGATCACTTCGTTACGAAAATCGGAATAAAAAGGCTATATTATTATTATTAGTAGCATTTAAGTTGGAGCCCTAAAACCACGTAAATATTAACTTAACTTTTCAAGGTTTACCTTAGGTCAGATCTGTTCATCCTATGACGACTCGGGAGAGAGAGACTCGTAGCCGGTCGTCCCTGTCACGCAACTGTCGACACAGCTCCCAAACCGACTATTATGCCTTTCGGTTAGGTATTTTCCAAAAGAATCCTGGGGCCCGATTTTTGAAAGCACATGTGTGAAAATACCACTCGCAAGTGGTGAAAAATTCTGCTGAATTTGAAATACGAGTAGCTTAGAAGATACTTACGGCTCTCATTAAATCTAGTGACCTAGTCAAAAATTTGATTAGAGCCGTAGTTTTGAAGATATAAACAGATTTATACCACTTTCGAATGGTACTTTCGAGTGATGTGCTTTCAAAAATCGGGGCCCTGCTTCGTAACGATTGCTATCGGCATCACGTTGCTATGGTAAAATCTTATCTTACTAATATTATAAATGCGAAAGTATGGATGGATGGATGGATGGATGTATGTATGTATGTTTGTTTGTTACTCAATCACGCCAGAACGGCCCAACGGATCTGGATGAAATTCGGCACATAGATAGAGAAAAGTCTGGAATAGCACATAGGCTATTTTTTATCCCGGAAAATTGCGTAGTTCCCGCGGGATAGCGAAAAACGAATTCTTTGCGGACGAAGTCGCTGGCAGCAGCTAGTTAGGACATCCATTTTAGTTTATTAACAGGTATTATTTAACTATAATTAACTCTCGGGACTTTATCGCGTAATTACTTGTCTATTCATGACCATCGTTGCATCGCGGTCAAAATGTCGAGGTAATTAAACGATCGAGTTCCCAGCGGTAATATTCATAATTCATAATATATTATAATTCATTTATTGCATGAAAGTGGGTAGTTGTGTTAATTGTTTGAGTGACAATCGCGGATGCTTAAAATATTACGTAGGCTACTTATGTGAAGTTACTCATGCCGCTACACAATTATACCCTCTTTCCAATACATTATATTAATTGTACTATTTTTTGCCAAACTTATAGCGTTTATTAGCACGTAAGTTAAGGTTAACTTAAGTAGGTACTTACCTAATTTTATTTTTATGTAACATCTATTTCGTAATGGCAAGAAGAAAATATTTCATTTTCCCAACTAAACATTGCACCAGTAACAACAGGAACGCACAAATGTCACAGAGGGGCAACTCCGAAATCCGATTTTCGAAGTTCGTATCACACCGTCCCTCTCACTCTCAAATTAATAACTATTAGTGAGAGCGGAACGGCACGAAACGAACTTCGAAAATCGGATTTCAGAGTATAAGGCCAGGACTACTTAAAAATATGGATCACCGTGTGAAACGGGTTAATTCATTTATTGCTTGGCTCTACGCGCCAGAGAGAGATGCCTATATACCCCGCGCGGCGGGTGGGATGGGGACGGAAAACAATAGAGTGGAGATGTTCGGTGTGGGAAATTTTCAGTAAAGGTATTGCTCACAGTTTGTAGACCACACAAAGGATTCGGGGTCATCATGGGAATGTGGGAGAATTACCCTGGATTGGGGGTAATTTTAAACGTTTTATTTCCTTATCCAAAAATTGTAAGTAGTTGATCACAAAAGTACGTAGATTATCAGATCTGTACTTATAAAATACTTTTTTTGGGAAGGGTAAAAGAATTTAAACTCGCGTCAGGACACGTGACCTGATCGAAAATTCGTATGAGTGGCGCCAGATTGTGGGTACAAACACTTGAGAAGACCACTACTACTTTAACAAGAACGAAACGGAGAAGAACATGAAAGTATAAAATAAACATACAGTACAAATCAATACTGCACAGTCTGACAGTCAACCAATCTCGTACAAGTGGCATGGAAAATCACATAAGCTTTCACCATTTATTTCTACCAACAGCAATAAAACTAAACTACACATTTCAATCACAAGAATGCCCTGCACACTCCAATGTGCCCGTTACCCATGCGGAAAATTCGTCGTCTACGTGCGATTAAAAATAACCAGGAAACCCGTGGCTCACTCTGGCAACACTGAAAGAAAACGCGCCGGGAACCAGCCCGAGCCGATTCAGTCGGTCGCTGAAACCCGAGCGCGCGGACGGGTCGAGCGGGGCGCCGAAGACAACCGAACACCGAATTCAATAACTGACATAAAAAACAAAAGAAATACGTTTTATTCTTTCTAGTGTGACGAGCGTCAGTTGTTTTTCGTATGTGGAACTTTTTTTTTTAAATTGGAACTGGGTGAGGGATGTGCACGGGGAGTGAAGCGTTATTAATAAAAAGCCTGTTCTCGCCAGCCAGGTATGTAAACACTTATTATTGATGAGTTATTTTTTTTTTTAGAAAAACGACTTGTGATTTCAAGGGCCTTGAGGTTTTATTATTTTGTTATGAGAGCCGTAAAATTATAATGGGTATTTTATTAGGAGGCAAATTGATAAAATTTATGGGAGTTTTATAACAATTTCACTCGTGTTGAGGAATAATTAAATTTTATATATTTTTTATTAGTGTTTTATTTGTAGTTAGGCAGAAATACATTAATTTTATATTTTTTTAGGTAGGTAGTAGGTACTTGTAATTTCTTTTGCTGCAGATACTTTTTGTTTGAAATTTTGTTTAATGTGTATGCCAACACTACACCTAATTTTAAGTCAATTCAATAACTGAAAGTGAGATGCGGGTTTTGACCCTATTGTTATTTTCAGGCACATAGGTAATTAGGTAACAGCTTCCAAGTAAAGTATAATGAACAATACCTTCCAAAAAATCTTTAATAATATTTTAATGCATTGAAAGTCTTGAAACTTGATTTGCTGTCATTCATAAGTAACGCCACAATTTTAACACCACCGTTTTAATAACCAACAAAATTTTTGACGAAACAGTTAAAATAGTCAATGGGCAAAATAATTTACCGAAAAAATAAAATCCGGCCAAGTGCGAGTCGGACTCGCGCACCGAGGGTCTAGTGCGAGCGCCGCCGCTTCACTTACAGCATAAAAATGTCATCTACCCATCTCTATGTAACAATGTGTGCTTTGTAAAATGTTATGCATTTGTAACTTCTGTGGTGAAAATAAAGTTATTATTATCTATAAATATCTATAAACCAGTGTAAGCAGAGCCCTGCTCCAAAGCAAAATGTACGCAGTGTGGGGTCACTTTATATTGGTCACTGAATATATACAAACATACATTACATATTTACGGATTTCGCAATTATTCCTTATTCTGTGCTATAAGAACTACCTTCATACCAAATTTCAAGATTCTGTGTTCATGGGAAGTACCCTGTAGGTTTTGATTCCCTTGAGAGTTGCGGAAATTTACGGCATAAACGGCTGTAAGTATCTTTTGATTGCGTTGGCTTAGAAGTTTGATTTTTTCACAGCTCCACTCCAAGCGGCAGTGGACCTGAGTATTTGATATAAATTTCAGCTTGATACCTCCACGCGTTCCTGAGAAAAAGTGTGTTGACAGACGGACGGATAGACGGACGGACAGACGGACGGACAGACGGACAGACAGACAACAAAGTGATCCTATGATTGTTCCGTTTTTTCATTTTGAGGCACGGAACAAGATTTTATTAATCAATCAATTTGGGTGAACATGCCCCACAAAGTCACAAAAAATTACTGCAAGCAAACATCATTAAGTACCGAAAAAAATTGCCTTTTCCCAGTCGAAATATTCGTTTCCGAAGAACATCGAACCTTTGACTTCGTTACTCTGCTTCAGGAAATATTTTCAGTCAGGAAGTTCAGGAAATTACGTGTTTGCGAGTTCCATCAAGTACTTGATTGATACAGGGTAATTTCCCATTGAAACCATTCCATATGGTATTACTGCAGACTTATTACGTAGATACGTGTAACTCGCTCGCGATCACAATCGTGTTCATTTTTACAGTTCATGTATGGGCTGACAATCGGCATCGGAATCAGCTAGCTGTCACATTCATACAAGAACTGTCAAAATGAACACGATGGCGATTGCGAGCGAGTTACTTAATAAGGTAGCTGGTATTAGACATATGCCTACGTATTTGACAGCAGCGAGCAAGTATTTCGAGAACTTAAATTTTTGAGCACTGTAAAATGTTAGTGGTCGGATTGACGTTATTCATTCATTTATCAGTTATTCATGTATCTGTATGTTCGGAAAGAGGCACAATGTATAATAAGTAACTAATTTAAAAAAACATACCGAATTTGCACTGGATCAAGAAAATAAATAAATAAATCAAGTTACCTACAATTATACTCCATCGTATACAGTTTGTCATCTACGGTCATTTACATAGAGCTCATGAGGGTACTGCAGGAGGCGGCAGTCACTGGCTGAACAACCCGTAGGTATTCATCTACTATGTATCGTATTCATTTACTATGTATTATATCTTACATTATTTAAAATTGAGGAAATTTAGGATTATTTTAGGTTTTGATCAGTTCCAAAGGTTAACTAGAAGAAATTCCTTTTAGGGATAAGTTCGCCTTTGTGCATTTGTGTTTTCCTGCATTCATCTTTTTCATGTTTTATATACACTCATATCAAAACGAATCCATCACAATACGAACTACATCTGCCATTACCAAATGTGATCATTGCCTGTCAAAGACTAACAAAGACTAAAAAGTTCGTCACCATACCTGGGCCCTATTTTATAAAAATACATGTTACAATTTACAAGCGGAAGTCTCTATCTAACAAAGAGACTTCCGCATGTAAATTGTAATTTGTAGCTTTATAAAATAGGGCCCTGGCCGTCTCCGGTACTAAGTGGTCTGTGTTCTTACCTTAAAGATAGGTAATATAAGCGGAGGTCGACTTATACTCAGAAAATTTGATAGTTTGAGAAAACGGCTCGAATAAAGTGCTATCTTGGTAGTAGTTTGGACGCATTAAGATCTAGATATATGATTATGTTAGCTCAGGGAAATCTAGGTTTTATTTTATGGCCTGACACATCTTGTACTGGGCTTAGAGTATTTTGTATCGGAAAAGAATGATCAAATGTACATACATTCATACATACCGTCACGACTCTTTCCCATAGGGGTAGGCAGAGACTACTTTATTCCACTTGCTACGATTTTGACATACCTCTTTCGCTTCATCCACATTCATCAATCTCTTCATACGTGTTCGTTGTTCCGGGTATTCCTGACCTGCCCTTTTTTCAAAACGTAACTAAAACGTAACAAAACGTGTCAAATGTAACTTTTTTAAGTGTAACCCTATTTTTGAGGACAACAATCAGGCTGGTTCACCGGATGTTTGTTTATTGGTCCGTCCCCCCATGGACGTCTGCAGTACCATTGGAAATACTGATCCGTTACAGTTTTTATAAAAAGTGGTATATTCTTCTTCTAAATGCACCCATGTTGTAGCAATTCGAGAAAACTTACGAGTCTTCCCACACAAGAGTAGAAGGGGAATTTCAGAAATAGTTTCATTTTTTCTTAGATTTTTTTGTATGGATCTACTCAGAATCAGTAGCACTAGCAATTCTATGTGGGTCAGTTTTGTTACTATCATACATACATTAATGTTTGAAGGTAACAAAACCGATATCTACTAATTTTTGTAGGAAAAACGCCATCATAGTTAATCGATTGGTCCTGAGCAGATCCATGCAAAAATTTCTAAAATCGGAGAAATAAACGTAATTGTATCGAATTTCTGAAATTCCCCAGAAATTAAATGGGTAGGCCAAGATAAATACGAAAAACCATAAAAACCTAGGTATAACATCCGCCAAAAGTGAGCCGGCAAAACAATTCTCAAAATCTTCTTGCGAGCTGTTGTCAGCGCGTGCTACGGATGCAAAACGAAATCTCACAAATATCACTATCGCTGCCTGTGCATAATAGTATGAAACCAGGTCATCCGCGTCTGTCTGTCTGTCCAAGATCAAAATCTACTGAACGGGTCTTATGCACTTTTCACAAATAGATAGAGTTCAAGAGGAAGATTTATGTACCTATATTATTTATCAAGGTTTTGTGCAAATCGGTAGAGATAAATAAATAATAAATATTTAGGGAACAATTCACACAAATTGATCTAGTCCCAAAGTAAGCGTTAGTAAGGCTTGTGTTATAGGTACTAGACAACGATATATATACTTATATAGATAGAAAATATCCATAACAAAGGAACAAATATTCGTGCTCATCACACAAATATATGCCCTTACCAGGATTCGAACCCCAGGGTCACTACCAACTAGGCTAACCGCGTCGTTAGAGATATAACTATGATTGCTGGAAGTATCGGGAAAGTCGAGCTGCCTGCACATTGCCCGTCTTTTTCTTACTATTCGTTCTAGATAGAGACGGGTAGTCTGTCTCGCGCGACGCTACTCTTGCGCGCTCTCGTGCTAGCCGGGCAGGGATACAAAATTTAATTATGCCGGTGAAGCGGCAACAGCCAAGTCAAAAATAATACATACATACATACCGTCACGCCTCTTTCCCACAGGGGTAGGCAGAGACTACTTCAAAAAGAATAATATAAAATTATACGCAACTAGCGGTTGTCCGCGACTTCGTCTGCAAAGAATACGTTTATCGGTACGGTATCCCGCGGGAACTACGCAATTTTCCGGAATAAAAAGTAGCCTATGTGTTATTCCAGACCGTAATCTATCTTTGTTCCAAATTTCATCCAGATCCGTTAAGCCGTTCTGGTGTGAAAGAGTAACACACATCCATAAATTCTCACAAACTTTCGCATCATCACTACATAGTATAAAACAAAGTCGCTTTCTCTGTCCCTATATCCCTATGTCCCTATGTATGCTTAAATCTTTAAAACTACGCAACGGATATTGATGCGGTTTTTTTTAATAGATAGAGTGAATCAAGAGGAAGGTTTATATGTATAATACATGCATAATATACCGTACGAAGCCGGGGCGGGTCGCTAGTTGAAAATAAATAATGCTTAAATACACAGACAGACACATCAAAATCCATTGCGTAGTTTTAAAGATTTAAGCATACATAGGGACATAGGGACAGAGAAAGCGACTTTGTTTTATACTATGTAGTGATTACAATAGATATACGACAACAAACTTAAGCGATTGATTCTGTAGTTATTTCATATATTCGTTATAATTTCAGAAAGCATTCATTTATAAAATGAAGTAGGTAGGGTAGGTTCCCGAACTGAGCTTATATATTCTGTGCAGGCGAGTAAAGTCGTTTAAGATGTAAGACCATAACGTCCAGTTACCAGTTACTTATTTACCTGACTGTAGGATACTCTAAAAATTAATGACTAAACAAAAAAAGCAAATATGTGTACTGTCGCATCACTGTGACACGGAAGCGCAAGATTAATGACCTTTAATCTGTGGACTCACTGTACGACATTAAAAACGGATTAAGAGGAAACGAGAACGGACTCTTGTGATATATATTTACATTTATATGATGCCTTATTGCCTCCAATGTTTCACAATTAGTTTAACACATCGCATTTTGTTCAAAAATTTTTCGAAAATAATTTACTAATAAACAAAAAAAATACATTACTACATGTATAGTATAAAACAAAGTCGCTTTCCGCTGTCTGTTTGTTTGCCTCTGTGTATGCTTATACAGGGTGTATCAGATACCCCCTAACAATAATCAACTGGGGTATATAACCATAGCTACAGAAGCTAAAAAAATATTGAAAAAAAATTGGAGTAAATTTTTTTTTATATTTTCTATAGGAATGGTAGTATTAACTGTAATCATTCCTATAGAAAACATAAAAAAAATTATTCCAATTTTTTTTAGCTTCTATAGCTATGGTTATATACCCCAGTTGATTATTGTTAGGGGCTATCTGATACACCCTGTATGTTTAAAATTACGCAACGGATTTTGGTGCGGTTTTTTTAAAAAATAGATAGAGTGATTCAAGAGGAAGGTTTATTTATATGTATAATTCTACGCAGACGAAGTCGCGGGCAGAAGTTTGTATATACGTATAAGTATATTATTATGATTTCGAAGACAGAAAAACAATAAAGTAATAACAAAGCTTCCGTTATAACAACTTTTTTTCACCGAACTTATTTTCGCTCCTTCGATATTTCCATAAAATGTAATGAAAATAGAACCAAGTAAATAATTCCCTTTTCTAATGGAGCGTCTGCACTTATAGCAACATCTATAAATAACAAACTTGTGTAAAAACCTCGAGTTTTCCTTATAAAAGTTGATCTGTCAAGCGTGAGCGGATTCTCGTCTCGAATGTTCCGTATGCACAAAACAGTATTTAGACAGGAGGCGTCTAATCCTACTAATATTATAAATGTGAAAGTTTGTGGCGATGTGAGTGACGATGTGAGTGAGTGTGTATGTTTGTTCCTTCTTCACGCTAAAACGACTGGACGGATTTGCATAAAATTTGGAACGAAGATAGCTGGTAACCTAAATTAAAACATAGGCTACTTTTTATCCCGGAAAATTGTATAGTTCCCGCGGGATAGCGATAATTACACCAATTGCTAATTCTACGCGGACGAAGTCGCGGGCAGAAGCTAGTAAGAGATAAAAGCATAGCTCAGACAAGTCATTGCAAGAAAATATAGGCAGGCATAGTGTCGTACAGACATATCATTAAAACAGATGGTGCTTGGCGATAAAAATTTGCTTAGTAAAAAAGCCACGTGACAGCTCGTACAGATAGAAAAATTCGAAGGCTTACTCACCTGCTATTATGGGTGGTGTAGAGGACCCGAGCTCAACTCCCGGCCGTAGCTTTACTTTATCTGCTACTAGCTTCTGCCCGCGACTTCGTCTGCGTAAAATTATACATATAAGTAAATAAACCTTCCTCTTGAATCACTCTATCTCTAAAAAGAAACCCGCGTCAAAATCTGTTGCGTAGTTTTAAAGATCTAAGCATACATGGGGACAGACAGACAGACAGCGGAAAGCGACTTTGTTTTATACTACACTAGCTGTTGCCAGCGACTTCGTCTGCAAAGAATTCGTTTATCGCTATCCCGCGGGAACTACGCAATTTTCCGGGATAAAAAGTAGCCTATGTGCTATTCCAGACTTTTCTCTATCTATGTGCCGAATTTCATCCAGATCCGTTGGGCCGGTCTGGCGTGATTGAGTAACAAACAAACAAACATCCATCCATCCATCCATCCATCCATCCATACTTTCGCATTTATAATATTAGTTAGATAGTTAGATTAGATATGTAGTGATGTGATGATGATGCACGTTTTGATAAAATATCCAGATTTTATTGCATAATCTGGTTTATGAATAACAAATATTTAGGGGTAGCGTGATTTGATTTATATTCGTATTCATGAAGAAAAATATCGGCTGATGGATACAAAATTATTTATCCACAATTTCTGTCAGTGTAGGTAGGTACTTAAGACTTTGTTATGTGCGGTCTCCCTTCCATAGTAAGGAACCCTAAAAAACTTGTAAGCAAAGTTACAAAATGGTTTCCAGTACGACTTTCCTTTATCCGTCCAGTTTTTATCACTCCAACTTTTAATTGATTTTTATAGAATGGAGGTATTTAATGAAAGAATTAATTGATTTACTTACTTTCGGTGTTCCTGGGGCTTTGTTCGTTGTGGTGGAATCACGATTGTTATTTTTATCCAGTGAATTTCGTTGAAAATTGTAACTGGAGCGTAAAGAAACACAAAGTGTTAAATAAACCCCTTATTCATAAACGCTCTATAGGCTTCTGCGAAGTTTTTTTTTTATGTGAATAGGAAGGCAAACGAGCAAGTGGGTCACCTGATGGTAAACGATCACCACTGCCCATAGACACCCGCAACCCCGGAGGGATTGCAGATGCGTTGCCAACCTAGAGGACTTAGATGAAATGCCTCTTGTGCCCGTAATTTCCCCGGCTGTCTTACTCTCCACACCGGAACACAGCAGCGTAAGCACTGCTGCTTAGCGGCAGGATTAGCGAGTAAGATGATGGTAGCGATCCGGACGGACCTTGCACAAGCGTTTATGAATAAGGGGGTTAGTATCTAAGTTTTCAAATTTAGAGGATCCAACCTTCTAAAGACCACATAAAAATTGGGAATATTGCAAACGGCGAAGTGAGAGGTGTTGCTCGATTTCGACTACGAAAACCTTAATACTTGACAAGTTGACACGCACAGCTATTTAGGGTTATGCACTCAAAGGGTAAACACGGGACCCTATTACTAAGACTCCGCTGTACGTCTGTCTTTCCGCCTGTCCGCCTGTCTGACCAGGCTGTCATCTCAGGAACCGTGATAGCTAGACAATTGCAATTTTCACATATGATGTATTTCTGTTGCCGCTATAACAATAAAATAACAATAATAAATTCAAAAACGTTAATTTTAATGTATTTTTTTTAATTCGCTTCTGGCAGGACTGTAGGAGTAATAAGTCAGGGTGTCGGCTGAACACCAGCGCTGCGGGCGTCGCCCTCGGGACCGGCACCAGCGGCTTATGCTGATGCCGACACCTTTTGCCACAAACCGTTTGGAGTATTTTTACTTAATTTGTAGTTTTTGTAAATCTGTTTTTGTGGCAATAATTTGTTTTTTCTTTCTTTCTAAAATACTAAAAATCAAACTTTTTTGTGTCCGTCTGTCTATGTAAGTAAACAATATAAAACGACCTCACACGGCCTACATTTTACAGGCAGTGCTCTATTGCCGAATTTCCACGGAGCGCTCGGTGCGCGAGTCTAACCCGCTTTTGGCCAGTTTTTTTAGTTTGCTTAAGGCACTTGTCCCACCGCCGGCGAGTAGCGAGAAGCGAGTGATTTTTAATAAGGAAATTTTGTCGCCCGGCGACAAAAGCGACAAAATTTCCATACTAAAAAACGCTCGCTTCTCGATACTCGCCGGAGGTGGGACAAGTGCCTAAAATTACTCGTTTCCGGTTTCAACTATACCCTATTGATTCTGTGTGCGAAACTTACGGTGTAATTCACATCTCGCATTATTTAAACATGATCAATCACACTAATTAGGGCAGTAATTACTTTTTCCATTGCGGTAAGCGCGAGTCCACAATACAAGCACGCACTTGGCGAGTCGTTAGTCGCCACTCATAATGAGGTCGCCGCTTTATATTTTACTTATTCTCGAATTCGTGCTGAAATTTACTGAAACATGGAAATATAGAATGTATGGTACTGAATCCGCTGTGTACCGAAGAGAATATTAACCACTAACGTTTCGACTGTCGAAACGTTTGACGTATTTAGCAATGCGCTTGCTCAGCGAAAACTACCAACTGAAAATTGCGCATACGTGTCAGTATGCGTGACTTACAAAGCGATTTTCGAGCGAGATTTTTCTTTATTTTTATATTAACCACACCCACTTTCACTCTCACGCACACTTTAACACGTATGCAGATACGAGCTTACCACAAATAAAGCTCACTCGCCATCGTTAATTGCGAGAATTACATTCATTAGATTACTCCATTCGATTCTCCTAATGGTAGATTTTTTTCTACTTTCACTGCCTTGCACATCTGGTACCTAGATATGCAGAAAGATTGAATAATTCTTTGGTCGACTATGCAGTCGTTGCTCGGAGGGATAGTCGTGGATATTAAATAAAGTAATTAGGTATGAATTGTCGTAATTAACATTGGTAGTACCTACTCAATGTACGCATGCATACTACTGTTTGCGAATAACCATGAACAATCTCACATACTAAATAAGGTTTCGCACTCTACAGTCAACAGTTAAATAAATGAACTTCAATTTTTGTTTATGTAATGTTCGAACAAAAATTATGATGTAAACATAAAAACGATAAATCGATGAATCGCTCGATCATATTGTGGGCGCATGTGTGGGTATGTGCCTAATGAAGATTTTCGTAATAATAATAATTATGGTTATAATTTGCAAGATGCTAAAAGCAGTTAAACATTAGAAAGAGACGTCAATTTTAATAAATCTAGCATTTCAAAAATACTAAGGCTTTACGTGCACAAAATATTAGAGCAACAGAAATTATAGAGACTTCTAAGCTCAAAGTGCGCCTGCGAGTACGTACGGGACGGGCGTAATTGCTTCCTGTAGGAAACACGCCGTGTGAAAAACGACCTTCCAACCTCCGCCTCGTTGCTGCTTGCCTGGTATAAATTTTCAAGCAGCACGATGAAATTAAGGTACAATATAACAAACCAGCTTTTAAGAAGATTCTTCATAAATAAAAATTGTATCATTGTCGTTGGCCCAAATAGTAACCAAGAATGTGGGTGAAAGACAGACTTAAAAGCTAGTAAAATACTTCTGGGTAGTCTTTGCTGAAAAAATTAGGTTTATATATTTGAACTTGATTAACTTGTTTACGCCAATTTTTGTGTTTTGGTTGGTACTGAAAATATTACAGTATAGATCGTGTGCCGTCCACATAAGCATAAAAAAAGTATTATAGCATCTGCAACAAGTCCGCCATCCACTCAAGTAGAATCACGAAGCTTGCAGTAACCAACAAGTGCTAGGTAGTTTCGACGTCAAAAATCTGCACTCTGTTTACCTACCTATGTGTTCCTGGTAGATGTATAAGCTGGTAACAGGTATGCAACAGGCTGTCTCTCGTGAAAACAGGTAGTTAACTACATAACACTTACTTATGTCGGTAGTTTTTTTAACTTATCAGTATTTTTTGTTGTAAAGGGAAAAGCAGTCATTGAAAGGTTTTTTAGAATATTAAAGTCCGAACTTTAGATAGTCAACCTCTGGACCCCGCAAGACAGGTTCAGCCACTAGACTGGAGGTCATAAGTAATCGAGGTCATCACTACATAGTATAAAACAAAGTCGCTTTCTCTGTCCCTATGTCCCTATGTCCCTATGTCCCTATGTCCTTATGTCCTTATGTCCTTATGTCCCTTTGTATGCTTAAATCTTTAAAACTAAGCATCGGATTTTGATGCGTTTTTTTTAATAGATAGAGTGAATCAAGAGGAAGGTTTATTATGTATAATACATGCATAATATACCGTGCGAAGCCGGGGCGGGTCGCTAGTTATGTTATAAATCACGTCTTTATCCCCTAGGGGTCTGTTATATATACATACTAGCTGTTGCCAGCGACTTCGTCTGCAAAGAATTCGTTTATCGCTATCCCGCGGGAACTACACAATTTTCCGGGATAAAAAGTAGCCTATGTGCTATTCCAGACTTTTCTCTATCTACGTGCCGAATTTCATCCAGATCCGTTGGGCCGTTCTGGCGTGATTGAGTAACAAACAAACAAACATCCATCCATCCATCCATCCATACATCCATCCATACTTTCGCATTTATAATATTAGTTAGATTAGATATACAGGGTGTATCAGACACCCCCTAACAATAATCCACTGGGGCATATTATAACCATAGGTAGCTAGAGAAGCTAAAAAAAATATTTTGAAGAAAATGGAGTAAATTTTTTTTTAATATTTTCTATACGAATGATTATAGTTAATACTACCATTCCTATAGAAAAAAAATGCTCCAATTTTTTTCAAAATATTTTTTTAGCTTCTATAGATGGTTATATGCCCCAGTGGATTATTGTTGGGGGGTGTCTGATACACCCTGTATTACTGTTTGAAAAATATACGATACTATACACAACTTACAAAGATTATCTACACAGAAAGCCCACTTGTTAAATATCTATTACGTAAGTCTACAATATCCGAACAAATAGTGTAAATCATAACCGAAGTTCCAGCCAGCCAGGCGAGACAGCGGCCATTTATTACCTTCCAGACTATTCCCGACACACCCTTTCATCGTAACGGCCATAGACTAAATAAAATACATCACAGAAAGTAATCTTCATAATTATAATGTAAGTATAATATAATTATGTATGCTAATCAAGATCTAAAACCGTGATTTTTATCTTTTTGTATGTGAATTTGTTCCTTTGTATTTACGGTCTATTCACTTTTCATCCAACTTTCTATCACATGAATTTTGTTGCTGAAGTTGAACTTTCAATTTGACGTCTTATCGACGTTACCTAAACCCTTTTTATGACGTGCCAAACTTCGATCAACAATACAATGTTGTATTGTTGATCGAAGCGTGCAAAGGATTTTCAATGTTACAGTGGCAGACCACATAATTATGCTTATGGTGCGGGTAATCCTTGTTAAAAAAAAACACTATTATCCTTGATTTGCCGTTTACTTTTCATATTAGGAAAGTGATAATTTCCCGCGGCAACGGCTAATCGTCATCATCATCATCATCATCATCATAATGTATCAGCTGGGAAATGATTTCGATTATTACAGCGCCAGTCTAATGTAACGGCAGTTAGTCTATGGGCCTGTTTCACAAATCTCTGTTAAGTTTCAGTTATCTTTATTGTCAGTTATCTGTGATGGCGTCTCTGTCTGTTTCGTAGTAATAAATAGAGACAGAATCATAGACACTTTCGAATGGTGAAACAGGTCCTATATTTATGATCGTATAGCGAGTTATTAGAATCTTTCTCTCTGTTTTTACTCTATGGTCTGGGCGTCCATAGTCGACCCTTTTAGGTCTGATCTACGTTCATACAGACGCCCTCTCAGTGTTGGAACCTTTGTTAAATAAAATAAAAGGGATCATAAATTTAATTCATTGCAGTGCCTTTTTAAGTGTTTGAAGCATAGTCGGTTTCATAACTTAAGTATTCAGTTTTGTACATTCTAATTGTCGTTAGCACAGAACTAATAATAAAGAGGATAGAAATGCTTTAGTTCCTATTTCCAACCGGAACCTCTGTCGCCGCTTTATCCCCTCTACTTGCTATTAATGCACACACGCAAAAGACCGGAACCGTACTACGCAATTACGCACACAATTACTCGTAAATTTGCTCACAAACAATTATGAACTTTACGTATTAAAGACAGAGCGATGAATAACACTCGCCTTAAGTCATACTCACACTTACACATCGTCGCTCTTCATTGGCTATTTCAACGTTATGTATGTGCTGTGCAAAAGCTACATCGCTAGGCCTCGAATTTATCGACTATGATATCGATTGTTTTTATTTTTCAGTAAGTAAACTTAACAGGACATTTTTGGTTAAATGATCAAATTTATAATGAAATAGTGCTGATGGACATTGGTATAAATATTTGGTAGCGAATTACGTAAATTTGACCTGTCTGAATGTGACATGTATGTATAATGTTTGTTTGTGGAAGTGTAAGATGTAAGATGGCAAAATGTTTAAAGATGAATGAAGAATGAAAGAAGTATACATAATGTCTCTTTGTCAATGTATAAGGCACAGGCAACCTAGCGAAAAAAAAAATTACCTAGCAGATAAGTGACACCGCCTTTTTTTAACCGACTTAAAAAATAGATTTATTAATTTGACCCTCATGCATGTAATATTGTTTAAACGTTGTTTAAACCTGGATGACCTTTTTTAGTACGTTTTCTAAAAATGAAACCTAGCTAGATCGTTTTATAGCCCCCGAAACCCCCCTGCATACCAAATTTCATGAATACCATTCGAGCCGATTCCGAGATTCAGATTATATATATACATAATTATAATTATCTATAGACGTTAGAAAACACTAAGGGCCAGAGTTAAAAAACAGAAGAAAAACGGAAAAATAATCATAAAATTGTAACGGCATATCGTATAGACGTAATTTTTTGACCATAATCTGTAATATACAAATGGCCATTTAATCGTCTTAAGTAATGGAACGAATGTTTTTATTCCAAATATTTATAAACGGGATGTGAACCGCGATTATTCGACAGAACGCCACTATATACCGAGACTGGTGAGGGAAGCGGTTGAAATCCATAAACACAAAAATTTTAATCGTGAGGATGGGTTTAAATTTTTAAATTGTCGAATATCTGGAATCCGGTGATTTCCTTATATAATTCTCGTCCAAAATCAATTTCGGGTGGGCGAAGTGACACTGTGAGTGTAGTGTGTTTGAATCGAGTTTCGAGTGAGAACGGTTTCAGTGGTAACGACAGTGCACGCAGTCGACGCGCAAGAATGAGGGTAGACAGAGCTCGGTCTACCCAACAATAACATCCACCCGCAATTTCTTCAATTTACCCGTGATCATGATGCATGCAACTGCGTCGAAATATCGGGTGCTCATTAAAGGTAATCGCGGTTCACATCCCGTTCCGTCCGTTATTTCGAATGAACTTAACCGTGAATCATTAAAAACTCTTATTTAATGTTTTTTACTTCTTATTAAGTGCCTAAATGTCAAGTTTCATAGTTTTATCTTTGACACTGAAGAACTTAAATATCTTTCATGGATTTGTATGATTATAAACTAGGATGTCGATAAAAACTTTGTTAAAGTCAACGGACATCACTAGCTCGGGACTCGTCATAACCAGTTTTCATGTCCGTACCATGAACTTTTGTGCGAGAGAGAAGTGTTATCAAAAGTTACATTACATTGCTGCGTGAACTTCAAATCGCTCTTCGTTTTTATGGGCATGAGCAGCAATGGTACGTGAAGTTTTTGGTAAGTACGAGTAAACCAATATTTCATAGTGAAAGATTTTCTCAATGTGTTTTATAATATAAAACAGCATTATTACATTAAAATAATACATACCTATGAAATGTGATCCCCTTATTAGTGTAATTACACAGTTTGGATGAGTTCCCGCAATTGCAAACGCTGCAAAACACCATTTTTAAGTACTTAATGACACACCGACGTTTCGAACAGCACTGAGCCACAAGTCGCGCGCTTGTGTCCTACGAGACACAAGTGCGGCGCCAAGGTCACGCGACTAAGGCACTTCTATCCTCTTTATTATTAGTTCTGTGGTCGTTAGAGTCAAGTGTCCCCCCCCCCCCCCTTGCCTGCCAACTAAACGGTTGTAGTTAGATAAATGAAAAATTTATGGTAGTCTAATCTAATCTAATCTAACTAATATTATAAATGCGAAAGTATGGATGGATGGATGGATGGATGTTTGTTTGTTTGTTACTCAATCACGCCAGAACGGCTCAACGGATCTGGATGGAATTTGGCACACAGATAGAGAAAAGTCTGGAATAGCACATAGGCTACATTTTATCCCGGAAAATTGCGTAGTTCCCGCGGGATAGCGATAAACGAATTCTTTGCAGACGAAGTCGCTGGCAACAGCTAGTAACATAAATAAAGATCTTTAAAGGAAAACTATAACAGCTAGGTTCGCTTTACAATTCCACGAGTAATAGTCGATCAACTTATAAAATATCCTTAAACCGTGAACTACGAGTATGTTCATAGTATCAAATATAAAATGAAAAATAACAATACATACATAAATCACGTCTTTATCCCTTACGAGGTAGACAGAGCCTAAGATAACAAGACGTAAACGCCACGTTCAGCATGTTTGTGGGCGTATAGGTGGAAAGGAGAATCAAAATAGTGATGGGTTGCTAGTCGCCTCGCCTATAACGTGATTCCTAAAATTTTCGCCCATTCCCTTCGACGGGCTTGTACCATTTGCGCGGGAAGAGAATATAATGTTCATAATATCTCCCGGTAGCGACACTAGCGCCACCTAGTTGACAGCTACATAATTACTACGACGCACGAGTAGCTAGCGCCAACTCTAGTGACAGCTGTCACATTGTTCTATATCGCGCTAACGAAGTTTCTCAACACGGATGCATATATACAACTTCCAACTCTCTTCCTTAGGACTTCGGTCCCCAGGCATAACATCTGCCTGGAGAGAGATCTCTATAGTGGCACTCCCCCAAATCCCTATTGTGATAGGCAACTACGGAAGCCTGGGGCTTTACCATGACGTCTTAATGCGATTCAGTTTAAGTTCGCTCGCTGTCAGATTCATACTAAAAGTGACGGTTAAAACTTGAACTGAGTCGGAATTAGGACGTCATGGTAAGGCCCCAGCACTGCGCGTGACCCGACACTCACTTGGCCGGCTTATTTAAAGTACCTTTTGAAATTTTGTGCTGAACTTGAAACCGAATTCATACAGATGACTGTATTAGCTGTGTAGTCCCTTCCACGCCTGCGCGTCTTATGTTATTACCACAGAATATATAATAGTACTAACGTACAGAATGGCCACGCTCCGCCCCGCACCGATTCGAGTTACCCCACCCCTCAAGCGCAGTCTGCCGGAAAGCTGCTGGCAACTAGTAGGGCTCGCGACGCGATGTATGTCGGCCGCACGTCACAAGTTCGGGAACCTATCCTACCTACTTCATTTCACAAAACATTAGAAAATTAAATGCTTTCTGAAATTATCGCGATTAATACATGAAATAACTACAGAATCATTCGCTTAAGTTTGTTGTCGTACATCTATTGTAATTGAAAATAATAATGCTTAAATACACAGACAGACACATTTTAAGTAAGTTTAAATAAATAGATAACGATTAAGTAAATTTATTTGCACACATCTAAGCCATATCTTTAGTATATTTATGTCATTGGTAGTACTTATAGTACTAGGTTTTTGCGATAGACAGCCCTGTGTATCTTACGCACACATTGACGCGTGTACAGACGACGTCGTGCCTGTATTCATTTCAGAACGCGGATTTTGTATGTCGTGGCCGCCGTGTGGTTATTACTGTTCGCTGGTGAATTATTTATTACGATATCTATCGGACTGCCGTATGAAGGCATTATATGGGTGTTGCACCCGCGCTAATACGAGTATTGTATTATAGCGGCCCCACGGGACGTAAAGTTCCCGTTTTCGTGGCTTTATTAATAGACAGGAAACTTAACTGAGTGTGTAATGCGGCAGTTTTCACCCTGGGTTTACGTGTGGAGTGTAGTGGCTATAGATAATTTTAAGACACGGCGATCGCTCAATGTAGTGGCTACACATAATGAATGTCTTATTTCATCTACACTGTGTATCGTTTCTAGAGTCACAGACGGTTCTGGCTGAAAATCAGTGCTGCTGGTGTCTAACAGCTCAGCGTAATGCTGAGCCAGCGACCGTTTCACTTTTGCGAAGACACACACAACGCTGATGATCAAATTTTTATGTCTGGTTTTTATTTTTGTTTTTTTTCTATAAAATAGTGTGTACATGCTCTTATATTTGTGTGTCTTGCAAAATGAATAAATGTCTTCTTTCTTTCTCTCTTTCTATTTTGTTTCCGTTACACTTTACAATCAACGATTGCTTGGCCGTTGTATTATGTATATAAACATCACTACATAGTATAAAACAAAGTCGCTTTCCGCTGTCTGTCTGTCTGTCCCTATGTATGCTTAAATCTTTAAAACTACGCAACGGATTTTTATACGGTTTTTTTTTAATAGATAGAGTGATTCAAGAGGAAAGTTTATCTAATCTAACTAATATTATAAATGCGAAAGTATGGATGGATGGATGGATGGATGGATGGAATGGATGTATGTTTGTTTGTTACTCAATCACGCCAGAACGGCCTAGCGGATCTGGATGAAATTCGCAACATAGATAGAGAAAAGTCTGGAATAGCACATAGGCTACTTTTTATCCCGGAAAATTGCGTAGTTCCCGCGGGATAGCGATAAACGAATTCTTTGCAGACGAAGTCGCTGGCAACAGCTAGTCTCCCAGTATGATAATGGTCTTTACTACAATGTCGCTACCGATTCTATTCCAGTTTCTACCCCGAGACGGTTAAAGACGTGATTTATGTGTGTGTGTGTGTGTATAATCTCTACATTACCTTCATGACATCGAAATCCTTGTTCAATCGAAAAAAAATCCGCACCATCCCAGTTTTACAGTTCTGAATAAAACATTCACACAATGTCACTATTCCGCTGAGGGTTGACATGCCGCTTATTCTGAATCGCTATGAATAATGCATGCTGCGCGTCCTTGTCTAACTAAGGGGGGTTAAGTGCAGCTGCCTCGCTCTCTCTGGGTGTTATTTGTGCTCGAGTAAATGCTTTAGTTGTAACTCATTTAGATGAGGCGCAAAGTTTATGGGTGCTTACGGTCCGGCCGCGGCACGAATATGTGCGACCAGCGAGCGATTTCACTGTTCATTACGCCATTGAGGTGGTGGGTGCTGAAAAGCAGAGCAATTTGAACATCATCTGCATACATACGTCCCAGTGGTTTGAACTGCTCCGTAGGTAGGTATGTGAAGTATTTCTCACGAAAAGCTCATGGTAAACTAATGTACAGGTGGCGGCAAATAAGTAAAACGTGGAGGGGATATGCGCAGTATGAAAATGATGTTGTTTTTCATACTGCGCTTATCCCCTCCACGTTTTACTTATTTGCCGCCTATTATAATTTTTACTTGTTTAATTTTCTTGGGTTTTACACTTGTTTTACACAACTAGAACGTTTAACAGCACGACACGTGCATAAACGACACTTTTGTGGGGTTTTTCAGAACTTTTTTTAAAGAAATTATAGCGTCACTTTAGACTCATTTATTTGTTTCTAGCTGTTGCCTTGGACTTCGTCTGCAAAGAATTCGTTTATCGCTATCCCGCAAGAATTTTCCGGGATAAAAAGTAGCCTAAGTATGTGCTATTCCAGACTTTTCTCTATCTATGTGCCAAATTTCATCCAGATTCGTTGGGCCGTTCTGGCGTGATTGAGTAACAAACAAACATCCATCCACTTTCGCATTTATAATATTAGTTAGATTTGTTGTGTTTTGATATAAAAAATACGATACGTGAAATACCAACTAAATTATTTTATACATAAATTCTGTATAATTCAGAAGGTGCGAGCCTAGGTTCGAACCTACACACGAAAGGGGAATGTATTCACGTATCACCGTAGAACACTGTCGGTTTGACGGGCCGCCGCCAACCAAACTGAAGTAACACTGCACCTTATTGCGATAGAGTTCTACGGTGGTCGTGAATAGATTTTCCTTACGCTCGCTTAGAAAATCGCTCGCCGCGCTGCTTATCGTATGTAGTCATGGTCTGCTAGCTTATTGTCTAACTCGCTCGCAATCGCCATCGTGTTCATTTTGTCAGTTCTTGTATGGATGTGACAGCTAGCTGATTCCGATGCCAATTGTCAGCCCGTACATGAACTGTCAAAATGAAGACGATGGTGATCGCGAGCGAGTTACGTAATAAGCTGGCTGGCCTTTACGGAGTAGTGGACAGAAGGCGCTGTTGATTTTGTAGCGTAAAACGGCTTCTGTTACGGTTAGGGGCATGCTCGCTCACCAGATGCTAATATCGCAACTCAGACGCTGGCAACACTAGAAGCGTTGTACCTATTAAAAATTAAATTATATTATATATAGGGTGTCTTGAAATTTTTCTCAAATTATTTGGGCTAGTTGGACTGAACTCTCCGGTTAAGGTTTTGATTAGGTACAAATTAGGTACAAATTAAGTCACTCCTTTGACGTCGTACACTTTGAACATGAAAATGTATGAAAATGTTTGTTAAACACAATTAAAAAAAAAAATTCACAGAGTTTCGACCGTTTCAATTTTGCGAAGACACGTTCATTAAATACACTGACGATCTATTTTCATGTCTGTGTTTTATGTTTCATTTATGTAAAATTGTGTGTGTGCCCTATTTGTGTCTTTCAAAAGAGAATAAAATGGTTCTTTTCTTTTAGTTGTTTAATTTTAAGTCACTGTGCTTACAGTTAGTCTGTGGTGACTGCCTTATTTTTGTATACATATAATATTGTAAATAAAGTTTTTCTTTGACTTCCGATTCCGGTTTCAGTGGAAACTGGCAGTTTGACAAAACCTGTAGGCTTATTGCCTATGAGAATGAGAGGGCTTGGGCTATAGTTCCCACGCGGGCCGAGTTCGGATTGGGAACTTCACACACACCTTTGAATTGCTTCGCAGTTGTGTGCAGGATTCCTCACGATGTTTTTTCCTTAACCGAAAAGCTCATGGGAAATTTCAAATGAGATATCGCACATAAATTCCGAAAAACTCAGAGGTGCGAGCCCGGGATTCGAACCCACGACCCTCTGCTTGAGATGCCACAGATCAAACCACTAGGCTACCACGGCAGTTAAATATATAATAGACTTATTTTAGAGTGGCCTTTTAGGGGTCTGTTAAAAGGTATCTAGAAATTTTCTAATGCTTACCAAATGATTTTTCAAATTTAATTTCTTACTAGGGATGTCAGAAGTCGTCCATAAATCGATTGTTAAGTGTAGTGTGCGTTACTTGGGCTATAAGAAAAATTACATGATTGCCTAAGCTAATATTGTTCGAGTTATTGTGCTGTAGAAAAAACAAAAACAGGCCAATAATGCTAATCCAGAGCCACAAAAACTAATTAAAAACCTGTTTGCCTCCAAAAAAGCAATCAGCGGTACAAATTACACCATATTTCGCCGGAAATAATTAAATTTCGCGCAGTGTGAAAGATGCTAATGACGTCATTTGTTTCTCCCGAAACGATTTTTTTCTACGCTCCGAAAACGGAATTATTAATTAATACTCCCTGTATACGGCCTGGCTTTTTAGCTTTGCCTTCGAATGTGAGCTTTTTCTTGTTTGTTTAAGGTAGGTTTTGGATCGTTTGTTTAATTTCGCGGTTCATTTTGTGATCAAATTAAAATCATGGCGGGCTCAGGTAGCGAAATGGCTAACGAAACGGAATATTTGTCGGGGAAATACACATGCGACACGTTTTACGAGTATCTTTCGAAAAGTCGTGTATAAAAATACAATACAATTTGGATGGCAAGTTTAAAAAAACCGGCCAAGTGCGAGTCGGGCTCGCCCACCGAGGGTTCCGCACAAATTTGCCATGTTAACATAAAATCCAGTGTTATCTTGTTACCTTAGGCTCTGTCTACACCGTAAGGGATAAAGACGTGATTTATGTGTATGTGTGTGTTAGAATCTCGAATGGCACTTTCAAGTGACATGATTTCGAAAATCAGGCCCCTGCTAGATTTACGACATTGTATAGCGGACAAAGGCGATAGAAGTTAGTTGTGGTAAGAAAATATACTTTTACCCCGCGCGGAAACTTTGCCAAAAATTTTGTGACAAAAATAGTGTTATATGGATGGGCTCGGGTACTACGATACCCAGGATACCCTCTGAATAGGAATTACGCAGCTGCGTCCACTTTACGACGAGACGTAAACGGCGTAATGTTTTCCGCGATGCGAGATGCTGTTCATTATTGGAAAGACTAGGCTTGAGCGGAATGTTGATGAGCCAGTCAGTAAGTATTAAAATAAACTAACCTAAAAATTTCATTTTAGACAAGATTTTTGCTGACTGTACTTTTTTTGTATGTTCTTGCATTTCATCCGTCCTATATAGGTATATGTGAACCAAATTTCAACTCAATCGGGCCAACCGTTGAAGAGTTCCCTCCTGCGGAGACAGTCCTGGCTGAACCACCAGAATTCTACTGCCAGATTATTGTATTGTCATCTGACTTACACAAGTATCCAAAATTTCAGCTCAATCGGATGAAGATATCTGCTTCAAAATTGAGTTGCAAGATTCCACCCATACAAACATACATAAATTGCAAATGAATACGAGTATAGAGCTTGTAATAAAAAACATTTCGACATTATTGTCAAGTACAGTAGGCTTATTGTCTAACTCGCTCGCAATCGCCGTCGCAATTTTGACAGTACATGTATGGGCTGACAATTGGCATCGGAATCAGCTAGCTGTCACATTCATACAAGAACTGTCAAAATGAACACGATGGCGATTGCGAGCGAGTTAGACAATAAGCCTACAGGTAATCACATGGAATAGGCCTTATAAAAATATGGTACCTATAGACAATGTGTACCAGAAAAGTGGTACAGTCCCGCATCCCACGTGCACGTCGCTGGCAAACGATTAATCTTCCTCGCTGGGCTTGGTGGAGCAACATAGATCTTTCAACGCTTTTATATGTAAGTGTGTTTCTATGTGTGTATTTCATGGACCAGCTGTGATATCCTTTAAACGATTTTTTTTTATATGGATAGGAAGGCAAACGAGCAAGAGGGTCACCTGATGGTAAGCGGCACCACTGCCCATAGACACCTGCAACCCCGGAGAGGACTAAGATGAAACGCCTCTTGTGCCCGTAATTTCCCCGGCTGTCTTACTCTCCACACTGGAACACAGCAGTGTAAGCACTGCTGCTTAGCGGCAGGACTAGCGAGTAAGATGGTGGTAGCGATCCGGACGGACCTTAATAAGGTTTTTTTAGAGAATCATACTCGTGGGCTGCTCAGATTAAAAGTAGCTTACAGGGGGGTTACCATGACGTCTTAATGCGATCCATTTCCGATTCAGTTTAGGTTCGCTCGCTGTCAGATCCATACCAAAAATTACAGCTAAAACTTGAACTGAGTCTGAATTGAATCGCATAGAGATAAAATACTATATCTCGTTTAATAAGAAAATAAAAGTCCATCACGATTAATTATTGCATTAGACACATTAATACACTAAAAACGAAGTGCACTACAGACGCATATTGGAAACTTTCATTCAATTTCCGTGAAATAATCGTAAACAAACACAAAAATGCGACATTGCCAGGTCAGTCCGTAGGGATAAACGCTCTTATAACGTCATAATAAGGCCCCAGTGCGATAGCATTGAAAAATACCTTCGGGTCTGTCTTGTTGTCACTCACTCCTGTCGATCTAGGAGCTCACTTACAGTACCCGGCCATAAAGACTGCACTTCGGTCTTTGGAAAGAGACAATCGGCGTCACATAAGTTAGACCGAGACAACGCTATATGAAGCAGAAATTAGCCGAGAAGACCGATATGCAATTTTTATGGCCTGATACAGTACAGTAGGCTTATTGTCTAACTCGCTCGCAATCGCCATCGTGTTCATTTTGACAGTTCTTGTATGAATGTGACAGCTAGCTGATTCCGATGCCAATTGTCAGCCCATACATGAACTGTCAAAATGAACACGATGGCGATTGCGAGCGAGTTAGACAATAAGCCTACTGTCTACTATATTGTCTGGTGCACGATCGGAGGAGGGACATCTTAAGTCTATGGTTTGTTTGGGTACTGTTATGTTTTTTTAATTTTAAAGTTTAATAACTTATTTGTAATGCGTTACTGTTAGTAGACAAGGCCACCAAAGTCCAAAATCCTGCATTAAAATTATAAAACTGATGAAAAAAGAGAAAAATGACGTGCAAAAAATTATTCCCATTTTTTACAAGGAAAGTAATAAACCATAGGCACAATACAAACACACACAATACAAGCAATTTCGCTAGCAATACAAGTAATTACTGGCAGCAATATTTTTGCCAAACAATACATGTTTTCATGCGGCCATGTTAATAAGGCCGGGTAAATAAGGCCAAGATTCGTAATCGAGGTATTGAGTGTATTATATTTATATTACAGTTGATTATTGTATTGGGTGTTATTGTAGTGTTTAGTATAAAAAAACTTACACTAAATACTCTGATGACAATGCGATCAGATAGGCACCCTACCAACAAAAAACATCGAGTAGTTTTTCTTGCATAAAATGTCAAAGCTTCTGACGCCTATCGTCACAAAATCACTGCTGGCTTAAGTTGCGTGAAGTTAATTCTCAATTTATACGTATTTAAATTTTCCTTACCCAGGCAAACATAACATAAAATACTTCAATAATAAATGTACAAACGGGCTCAAAAAGGGCCTTATTTAAATAAAAAGTAAACAGCCCTAGCAAATAGCTCTTGGCCGAGTTAACGAACTAATCCATTGCACGATGCGATTAAATTCTACCGAGCGCCCGGATAGTTCCGAGCTATTGGAGCACCGTATAGTTGAAGCTGCTCTACACTTCTGTCGCCCTGGTTACTGGTACCTTAAAACAAAGAACTTTTTAATTAAAAAGAGTTAAAAAATTTACACCAGGTTAAAAAATATACCCTTTTTTGGCTTTCCTCTTTTTCTTCTTCTTCTTTTGAAAGTTACAAACCAGTAACTACATTGAGTTTACAAGTAAATTCTATGGATATCACAGCCAAGTAAAAAGGGGTTTAAAGGGTGTGTTTCTGTAGAAACAAACGAAGAAAGTCCAGAAATGAACAATCACAACCATATTACTTGAAATCTATTCGATGTTCACCTCGACATCTGTATTTAATAACTTTGACAGGCAGAACCAACTTTAAATTTAAGAGGTCTAACTGGGACAACATTATTATGCTAAGCCGATGTCACTTGGCTACATATTTCCCTGAGCCTATTTCCAATTTCCGCCTCACCTCTGAATCCAACTATAATTTCCTTGCAATTTGGATTTACCAATTGGCAACTTCCTTGACTGCAGTCTGATTATTTGTAGTTTTCACCACTATTGACATTTCGTCATTATTTGACGTTCCTTAGAACAGCCCTTAGCCTGTTTGCACTGTCTTGGGATAAAAATGAAATAGTCTCAAACCTCGGTTAGCGATGGTATGACAGTTGCATAAATTTTCATACTTCTTAACCCCGGGTTAGTAATTTATTCGGAGTCATAATAGTGACCCCGCGCGTGCCTGCTTATGGAACTTGTGTAATTAATGAATGACGATAAGCAAGATGCAAATGTATGTATGTATGTGTGTGATTCAACAAAACTAACCTAATTACCTGCCGAAGTTTTCTGGATTAATTTGAAGGCACGGCGTGCCTTATTCCACGCCAGCACGTCAACGCCAACTCCCTTAATTACAAGCCGCTGGTAATTGCTGCCAGCAAATTGTTTGCAGCTGCGATTACGCGTCTGTCATTGAGTGAGCTGTGTGGAGGCCGGAATACCGACACGTCGCAGATTCCAGGTTATCGTCGAGATTCATCATCTCATGCGGTAGGGACAGTAGGGAAACGCTGACAAGTTGGTCGTAATGAATTGAAGGCGTTACTGGTACTTGAGAAGAAGAGAAGTGGCACTTATACTCTCGTAAGACGTAATTCGTATTTGACTAGCTGTTACCAGGGGCCTTACCATGACGTCTTAGTGCGATTCAGTTTAGGTTCGCTCGCTGTCAGATTCATACTAAAAGTGACAGCTAAAACTTGAACTGAGTCTGAATTAGGACGTCATGGTAAGGCTTCAGTATTGCCACTTGATAATTACAGCGTTGATGGAATAGGGGCCCGTGGTATGGAGAAGATTCTCTGCTTGAAAAGTTGTACTTGTAAGTCAAACTAGAAAGTGACCACAGGGAATAATGAAAGCATATTTTCAAGGCGTGCTTGACGGCCAAAATGTGGTGCTAGCTGTATTTACTGCGCGGGTCAACCATGAAAATTTAACACGCCATAATTTATTCAGCAGAACCGTAAATAAGTAAAACGTAGACCTCTTACAACCCTCTTCTGCCCTGGTACACATACAACAATAACACAAATCCCGCTAGAATATTCCGAGTGGCTGCGTTCACAGAAACTCTGTAATAAAGAGACTAAGTTATGCCTCCGTAGTCATGGGACCCAGGTAATCCGTAATCCTTATTATAATAAAAACATGACAGAAATGCTTTGTACAAAGTTGTAGCGTCAATTTGTATGTAGGTACTCATAAATTGTTACGTGGTTCAGGATTGGTTTTCCCGTACTAAATATAAATACAACGTTTTTGGAAGATAGTTATTTGATTATTACAATGAGTATAATTTTTTAGATCTTGTAAATATGTATATTGATTGAATAAAGTTTGCCTTCGAACTCCAACAATGAGCTCTAAACATTGTACTATTTATTGAAGAATGGTGATCAATCATCATAATAGGTACCTATTCAATGGGTAAACATCACAATGATTCAGGACCTGTTTTACAACTCTCTGCTAAGTTCCAGCTATCTTAAGTGTCAGTTATCTACGATTCCGCTCTATCCTAACTGTCAGTTATCTATGATTCCGTCTCTATTTATTACTACGAAACAAACAGAGACGTCATCATAGATAACTGACAGTTAAGGAGTGGTGAAACAGGCTCTTATGGTATCAGAAACTTAACAGAGAGTGGTGCATCATGCCCTAAAGCTCCATAAGGGACACGAACTCAAAATAAGAGTATACTTTTCTCGTTTATCACAGAATCCCCTTCAGAGGTTTGGGTCGAAAGGGCCTCATTAACGAGGCTTATTAAGATTAATATGGCGGGCATTCCTTACAATTAAGTTGACAGTTGACACACATTTCAACGTGACGGAATAAACCGCGGAAAAGACCGTTAATTTTTAAACGATTAAAAAGAGAAGTGGCCGAATTTAGGAGCGTTTATCCCTACTGAGCTGGCAACGTCGCATTCTTGGTTTTTTTTACGATTATTTCACGGAAATTGAAAGTTTCAAATGTGCGTCTGTATGTATTACATACACCATACCACCATACCATACCACCACCACCAACCATACCACCACCATACCTCACTATACCACTTACCATACTAATACCGTACCACCATACCATACCATATTACTGCGAATAAACTATTTTGATTTGATTTTGATTTGATTTGTATTACTGTGTCTAATGCAAAAATTGATCGTGGTGGACTTTTATTTTCTTATTAAACGAGATATATTATTTTATCCCTTTAAAACGAAAATAAAAGTCCATCGCGATTAATCATTGCATTGGGCACATTGATACACTAAAAACGAAGTGCACTACAGACGCACATTTGAAACTTTCATTCAATTTCTGTTAAATAATCGTAAATAATCACCAAAATTGCGACGTTGCCAGCTCAGCAGGAATGCACCCTCTTAATGTTTTAAGGTCCAACCACACCGCCGCGTATACGCAGTGACGTGTCGTAGGCGTCACGTTTTCTCACCGTTTCTTCATACATATTGTTGCATTTATACGCACTGTCAACGTCTTTTACGCACCGGTGTGGTCGGACTTTTATAGTGCATATTATGATGTGAACTATGAGAAATCTCGTTTAAATTTTATAATCAATTTCGCTACAAGCTCGCTATTGTATTTTTGTCTACATTAGGCCAAGCCAAATATCATAGCGATAAACAGGGACAGACGATAGTAACTTAACACATTCAGTGCCGAGAACTGGTTATCTGTTCGTAGGCAGTTTTCGCTACGAAGCGGAAAAATGCTGTTATGGTTACGAGCGTATCGTGTAGCAATGCGAGGCGAATGTGTTAATAAGCGTTCGTGATTTATGGTAGTTCAGAATGCTACGGCGTAGAGGCTCTACGGCAGCTACGCCGTAGCAGCTCGTGGAGCAAAGTCAGGTTCTTTTGTTCAATAAAAAGCCCAACCTATTTTGTATGAAATTGTTTTAATTTTAAGATATAATGTAACTACTTATCCCTGTGTGTTAAAGCTTACTGAACATATTAAACTCTTATCTCAGTAAATGCCTAGTAAAAACCAATACATTCACTTAGCTTTTTGAGGAACCCAAAAAACTTTTCTAATTTTGCATAAGCGCTCCCGCGAGTAACAAGTTCTGTGCAAAGATAAAACACAACAAACAAGTGTGTTGCCATAATTAAGAGAGATAGGGTTCTATTATGTCTATAAATATAAGTACCTTTAAATATAAATATAAGTATCTATGTAGCGTTGCAGAGTGGGAAGTTCATGGATTTCCTTTTCACTCATATCCAGAATTACTGTTATTTATGTATGTGGCTTATTTCTAATGGTGGCAATAACGGCTGTTTTGCGATAATGAATAACAGTGTTGTGTTATTCTTAAATAGCTGTTATTGTAAACTGTTGTCTGTTTTCCTGTTATAGGTATTTCTGTTTTACAAAACGATAATGAAATTATTATTAAATAATTGTTATACTTATTTCGTCGCGATCGCAGCGTAATAAAAACGTACGGGAACAAAAGCAAAACAACGCTCTGTTACCTTGTTTATTATTGTACTGATTGACAACAAACAGCAACAACTAATAATGATACCAAAAGTTAGTTATTTGAATTGCGATTGCAATGCGAGCTCGCGCGTATAGCGCTATCTCTCGCACACACCTACTTGATTTGTTGCGCACTCGCTTGCGCTTCTATGCCAAGTGCGGCAACAGTGCGCGTATGAACAACGTTGACAGCAGACAACGAATAATGATAACAGGATAGTTGAAGATTCGATAATGTGTTGTTCGTTGCGTGCAAATAATGCATTACGTTATCAGATCTGCTGTTGTAATAACGACCACCACTACTTATTTCTCGATGTTACAACCTACAATTTTACGAATCTAAATATGCGACATTGCCCCAATCAACCTGTCAGGGTCAAGATTTGACTAATGTAACTTGTTGCTATAGAATATGTGGCGAAGAGGTTGGAACAATGGAACACATTATGTGTGAATGTGATGCCCTCGCCAGACTAAGAATGAAACTCCTCGGCAGCGGATATCCGGAACCAGGAGATTTCAAGGCACTACCACTGCGCCAAATCACCCAACTCATGAATGAGGTGGTAAAAGCGATGGAATAGTGCAAAGGAGGGGTAATTACACAAAAGATCCACAAATGGGTCGAACCCTAGATTTATGATAAGATAAGATAAGATAACTTGTTGCTAAGTTTAGGGCCTGTCTCACCACTCTCTGTTAAGTTTAAGTTATTAAGTATCAGTTATCTTTATCCATAATGACGTCTCCGTCTGTTCCGTAGTAATGAATAGAGACGGAATAAAAAAGGAACAGCTACCCAATGATATCAAAAGTCAAGATACGCCTGTCCGAACATTTTGACTGGGCATTTTGGGACAGTCGGCTCTGACACACTCTGACAGCTGAACGATACGGCGTCCTGACACAGACTATCCCCCTTATTCATAAACGCTCTGTAGGCTTCTGCTAATTTAGCAATCGTTTGTCCTTATCTGTCACTTTGACATTTACCGTTCACAAATAAGGACAAACGATTACTAAGTTAACTGTAGCCTATCCTATCGAGCGTTTTGAATAAGGAGGTACGGTGGTCTTATATTCGCAGTTCCACCGCATTGAACGAATTACTCGTAAGCGTTGGGCCTATCTTTACGAACTTTACATTTGAAATTTGCCATGAGCTTTTCGGTGAAGGAAAACATCGTGAGGAACCTGCACACATCTGCGAAGAAATTCAACGGTGTGTTTTAAGTTCCCAATCCGCACTGGGCGCGCGTGGGAACTATAGCCCAAACCCTTCTATACACGGAGGAGGCCTATGCGCGCCGAATTACGGGATAATTTAATTAAAGAGGGTGGTACTCTTGCACACGGCCCCGATAGTCAGGAAGTTCCTCTCTCTGTCGCCCTGACCACCGGCAGCTTAGGCCCCGCCCCGCTGCCGGCGGCACCCTAGATTAGGTTTTTATAATGTTTTTACATTTTGTATTAATATTGCTTTATTACTTTTCATTTGAATATTGTAAAAACCTAACTTAAGATAAAGGATAAATATACAGAAAGATACAAAAAGAAATCTATCTATACATATAATAAAGCTGAAGAGGGTCGAAAGTCTGTACATGGGGGATACTTAGAATCGATAGCAGAACACGTTTCAACAGTTTTTAGAATTTTTGTCTGTTTATCTGTTTGTCTGTATATTTGTGCGCGCATCACGTGAAAACGGCTGAACGGATTTTGTTGGAAACTTTACTAATCTGTTGAGAAAATCACCGGCCAGGTTATAGGCTACCTTTTATCCCGGAAAATTGCATAGTTCCTGCGGGATAGCGATGAATATGTCAAAAATCGCAGCTGCCTCGAGTCGCAACGTTTATAAAAATATTGCTTCAGTATCATAAAGGTGCACTAAGGAGGGATTTTCAAAATTCCCACGGGATTTAATATCGCTTATATTATAAAAAAAATACTGACTAAATGTCAAAATAGGGGTGTTAAGTGCCTGTTCAAATATGTGAATGAATGAATGAATGAATGAATGAATTATTTATTCGCAGTAAATGTTGTACAAAAATGATGTTATAAATATTATAGTTTCAAACATTTTAACTTAAAAGTCGTGCAAATATATGGTTAATTTAGTATTAGATAAAATGACCGTCAAAACTTAAATTATAATGGTAATTATTATTATACAATATGTCAAGAATATTAGAATTACAATTAGAAATTTATGTATATTGTCATGTTACTACTATTATCATTATAATTACAATTTATTTTCCCTAGTATTAATATGTTAGTTAAGATAAATGTCTGATCAAAACTTATAGTTAAAAAATTCTTCAACACTGTAAAAGCAGACATTACACAAGAGGCGGTTCAACTTTGTTTTGAATTCGGAATTAGTTAGTGTTTTATACGTTGCTGGAATTTTATCATAAATCTTGATACACATATTATATGCACTCTTTTTCCTAAGAACTAGCTTGTGTTTGGGTAACACCAGTTGGTACCGTCTGTGAGATCTGTTTGATATCTTGTCTGCCGATTTAAACAGCTCAGGATTTAGTTTTACTAACACAGCTGCCTCGTATATGTAAAGGCTGGGTACCGTGAGTAGATTAAGTTTTATAAATAGAGGTCGACATGTCACTCGGCGTCCAACCCCGGATATAGTTCTGTTACATTTTTTTTGTGCTACAAAAGTTCGATGCGCATCGACAGAGTTTCCCCACATAAGAATGCCGTATCTCAAAACTGACTGAATATAGCCGTGATAAGCCACTAGAGCTGTACTCTCAGACACAGTTTGTTTAATTCGCCACAGAGCAAAAACGAATTTGTTTATCTTGCTGCACACCCTGTCAACATGCTCCTTCCAGTTACAATGGCAGTCTAAAGTTATGCCTAAAAATACTGTACTTTTTACTTCCTCGACATTGATATCGTTTTGCATAATGTCTAGTTTTTGTTTTTTACCCTTGTAAGATGAGAACTGCATGAATTTAGTTTTATCTAAGTTTATCTTTAAATTATTATTATTTAGCCAGCTGACTACATCTTCGAGTGCTGTATTTATATCCAACTGGAAGTTATCGGGATCTGTACCTTTGACTACTATTGTTGTATCGTCTGCAAATAGGATACAGTCATGCCTAGTTGATTCTGTCAGATCATTTATATAAATTAGAAATAATAGCGCCCCCAGGATACTGCCTTGGGGCACGCCATATGAATTTATTTTAGAGCTAGATTTAAATGATATTAGGTAATTATTTTCAATTTTATCTATTTGTGTATATTGTTCGCGTTGAAATATGTAACTCTTGACCCAATTATAAGCAGGTCCTCGTATTCCCTGTTTTTCCAGTTTGTCCAATAGGTTCCTGTGACATACAGTGTCAAAGGCTTTGGACATATCACTTTGCATATGACTTTTGTCAATAGATAAAGTCTACGCGGACGAAGTCGCGGGCAAAAGCTAGTAATAAATATATCTATGCTAGTACTTAATAAATCTATGTTTTGTTTCAGATAGCCTAACCCCTCCCTGGCATGGCAAACCGTATGTGACGGCCCGCAGCGAGGGTAGTGCGCGGGTGCCGCTCGCGGAGCGCTGGCGAAGAAAACCGTCAGGATGGCCGACCCGGACGCATTCGATGACGAGGTACGGAATGTATTCGACATAATCATCGCGTACTTGCACAAACTGGGAACTTACCATGACGTCTTAGTGCGATTCAGTTTAGGTTCGCTCGCTGTCAGATTCATACTAAAAGTGACAGCTAAAACTTGAACTAGGACGTCATGGCCCCTGATTACCGACCCACCATGGAACCTTTCGCAGTAAATGTCATAGTGAGGTTACAGTTACAGGGTGCGGATCAGAATATCTGTTATTGTTAAAAAAATATTGATATTTTAGAATTTTGAAAAAATATCGTTAATATTAATTACTTGCTATTGCTACTGCCGGCGACTGTGTCTGCGCAGAATTAAATATAGCTCTGTTCATCTGGATATATGTAGGATTCTAATGGTGATAGAAATTTTCAAATCGGTCCAGTAGTTTCAGAGGTTATTAAATGCAAACAAACAAACAATCAAATCTTTCCTCCTATATTATTAGGAGTGTTGATAATAAATAAATAAATAAAGAAATAAATAAATATCTTGGGACAATTGACACCAATTGATCTAGTCCCAAACTAAGCAAAGCTTGTGATATGGGCACTAGACAACGGATAAACATACTTATATAGATAAATACATACTTAAATACATATTAAACATCCAAGACTCGAGAACAAGCATTCGTATTTTTCATACAAATATCTGCCCCGACCGGGGATCGAACCCGGGACCTCGAGCTTCATAGTCAGGTTCTCTAACCACTAGGCCATTCGGTCGTCGATAATACTGTTAATACTCAATGATCTTTTTTTAGATACAATGGATAAGTAAGAACGTAACAAATGTTGACGTGTTGAAACGAATGCTGCACGTGTAGGTATACCGTGGCCCCCACTAATGGTAGCAAAAAAGTGTTTACAATCATCGCTAAAGGTCACTCCACTGAATAGTTATTTACACTTGTACCCACAAATTCAGCCAATCCGCGCACTTGATTGAGTTTGTATTTGATTGAACGTTTTGACCGGTCGGCTTTTGTTCAGAATTGTTGTTCATTCGATTGCTCAGCTCAGTTCAGCTGGTTGAACCCGGGTTAGCTCAGTTAGAATGCACTTTATGCACTACAATACCTAAACTTTAACCCCACCCTATTTGTTTGCGAGCTGCTGACTTTTGCGAGTCGAAATGGCTGAAACGTTTTCATTTTGAAAAAATAATTCAACAAAAATCATTTAATAATCTGACGCTCCCCACATATTTTTCATCAGAATCACTACATAGTATAAAACAAAGTCGCTTTCCACTGTCTGTCTGTCTATATATAGACGATACCATTTCTTACACTCAGTGACACAGGCATAATGTTTTTTGACGTGATAATCTTAATCTAAATATATAAAAGAAGAAACTGACTGACTGACTGACTGACTGACTGACTGACTGACTGACTGACTGACTGACTGACTGACATATCAGCGCACAGCCCAAACCGCTGGTTCTAGAGATTCCAAATTTGGCACGTAGGTTCCTTATAAGGTCTAGGGGTGCACTAAGAAAGGATTTTTCAAAATTCGACCCCTAAAGGGGTTAAATGGGGGTCCAAAGTTTGTATGGGGAAACAAGATTAGTTAGACTATTTTACTCGAAACTTCACAGGAGTATTCCTAACGATAAATGAGTAAACACCTGTTTCAGGTTTTTTGAAAATTTAACCCCTAAAAGGGGGATAGGGGGTGACAAAGTCTGAAAATCAACGTGGGTATTATTATTATTATATTATAGTGGGTAGTATTGTTTGTACGGTTTATCGGGTCGCTGATTACGAAAACAACAACACACATACCTACCTGACACACAGGAACACACACACACACACACACACACACACACACACACACAAATTTCCACGGGAACGGGAAAAAACGTGATTTATCATATTCGATACCGAGTGACCCTATCTCAGTAACTATACTTTAATAAATATAGACTTCAAGTTTCGTATACAAGTAGATGATTACAAAACTAAGAAAATAATTTCAGGATTTTTGGAAATTCTCACGGGATAAAGAAAAAACGGGATATATATATTCAGTTCAACGAAATCCTATGAACTATAAATTACTACTCTTCAAATTTGGCATAGAAGTAGTTGATTATAATAGTAAAAAACAGTTTTAAGGATTTTCGAAAATTCCAACGGGATAACGAAAAAACGGGATTTATATTCAGTTCTACGGGATCGATTTTTCGTTTTAATGATCGCAGAAAACTGCAATTTGGCCTTCAGGTTCCTTGAGGAGTATAGGGGAGCATGAACGGGAAAAAACGGGTTTTTTTGTTACACTGCAGGTCGTAGAAAGTTGAAATTTGGCATGTAGGTTGCTTGGGGAGTGTAAGGAAGCATTAAGAGACAATTTTTCGAAATTCCCACGGGAACGGGAAAAACGGGACTTTTCGTTTTACTGGTTGTAGAAAGCTGAAATTCGACATGTACTTAGATTGCTTGGGGAGTGTAGAGCAGCATTTGGAGAGGACTTTCCAAAATTCCCACGGGAATGGGAAATGACGGGATTTTTTGTTTTACTGGTCGTAGAAAGCTGAAATTAGGCATGTAGGTTGCTTGATGAGTATCGGGAAGCAATAAGAGACAATTTCCTAAAATTCCCACGGGAACGGGAAAAACGGGACTTTTCGTTTTACTGGTTGTAGAAAGCTGAAATTCGACATGTACTTAGATTGCTTGGGGAGTGTAGAGCAGCATTTGGAGAGGACTTTCCAAAATTCCCACGGGAACGGGAAATGACGGGATTTTTTGTTTTACTGGTCGTAGAAAGCTGAAATTAGGCATGTAGGTTGCTTGATGAGTATCGGGAAGCAATAAGAGACAATTTCCTAAAATTCCCACGGGAACGGGAAAAAACGGGATTTTTCGTTTTACTGGTCGTAGAATGCTGAAACTTGGCATGTAAGTTGCTTGACGAGTGTAGAGAAGCTACAAGAGATAATTTTGCAAAATTGTAAAACGGGACTTTTCGTTTTACTGGTTGTAGAACGCTGAAATTCGGCATTTAGGTTGTTTGGAGAGTGTAGAATCAATAAATGAGTCTACGCGGACGAAGTCGCGGGAAAAAGCTAGTGTCTTATAAATCGATGGCTGCACTCACAAAAAAGCATGACTCATTGTCACGACGTCAGATTGTGCAAGCGAGAGCGCGGAACAAGTGATAGAGGGGCACGATCTTCTCGCGTGACGTCATTAGGAGTCCGAATGTTACTTTATGACGTTATCACGTAAAACTATCCTCCGTAAACCGACTTTACAGACAATCAGATTTTCTTTGTAGGTTCGCCGACTACTGTTAATTTTTTTCGGTTTGATTTTAGTTATTTCAGCGCCCATAATAACAATCTACTTTTTTACGCTATTTTTTTAAGGAACTACCCACATTTTTACACTTTAATAAAGTCCGCCATGCCCGTTGTATTTGATCCTGTGACCCTAAATTGAGGAATGTCCGGTATGACGAGCGCCTCTGCTATCTCAACTGTAATTTAGCATTAGAACGGGACGGATGCTTTGTACGGACTTTGCAATATCGAGGGAATGCCTTCAGAATTCCGATTAGTTAATTCCGAGGAGGTATTGGAACTGGTTTGATGAAGTTTATATTTTAATTAAAATCTTACATAGGAATGATAGCATCAAATAGCGTAGGTACTTTAAGCAGTGAATGGACACTACATGCAAGATAGTCGCTATTACCTAGTGTTTAGAAAGAAAAGAAAGAAAGAAGACATTTATTCCTTTTTACAAGAGACACAAATATAAGAGCATACTAAAAACACAGACATGAAAAATAGATCATCAGTGTTGAGTGTGTCTTCGCAAAAGTGAAACGGTCGCTGGCTCAGCATTACGCCGAGGTGTTAGACACCTGCAGCACTGCTGCACTGATTTGTTTGTTAACTTTTCACGGCAAAACTGCTGTACCAATGGTGAGAAAAAATATGGTGATATGGTATATGGTGGAGGAAGGCCGAAACGTCGAGGCAATTAACCATAAAACAATTTACGTGATTAAGCCCCGAATGATAGTTGTAGTTATGAATGAGAATCGTGCAAGTTTATATCATTCTTTATGGTAAGAAAATAGTTTTAATAGGTACTTACTAATTTATTCATTCCGTCAAATATTCATAATTTACAAATCAAACAAAATAAAACTATGATTAAATTAAAAACTAAACTTAAACTAACTATAAAAAGTTATAAGTTATAAAAAGAACACCCCGTCTAGTCCTGCTGGCTGTGGCAGGGTTCCCAGGGCGCTAGCGGCATTACCCCTTTGGACCGCAAGTGCGATCCGCTGGATAAATATGTTTGAATACTGTTAAATAAAATAAGCTACTTTTATCCGTGAAAATTACACTACACACCGTTGGATAACGATAAAAGAATTTTCTGCAGACAAAGTCGCGAGCAACTATCACTAGTGACCCAAGAACGCCAAACATTTAACATTTCGTATTCTTGGTAAATTCGATTTCTTCGACACATTCGATAACCGTTTGAATCCTTCAGATTTGACACATCTAGTTTTCTTGATCGTCTCTATTCCCTATCGCATAAGAATCGACACCCAACTGTTCGCTGTCGTATCAACCAACTCCTTCAATATTGCATTTATTAAATGTCGTGCACGATCTTGATCGAAGACGCGGTCCTGATAAAAATTGAACCCCAGTTCAATCACATCAAACGTGTCCGCAATATAACGTGTGGGTGTCGACGACTACAGGATACAACACTTCGTAACAACCTATCCAAGTCCTATCCTATCTTACTATATATAGTGTAACTAGCTTCTGCCCGCCACTTCGTCTGCGTAGAATCCCACTTCCTACTAATATTAAAAATGCGAAAGTTTGTGAGAATGTATGGATGTTTGTTACTCTTTCACGCCAGAACGTCTTAACGGATCTGGATGAAATTTGTCACAAAGATAGATAGATGGTCTGGAATAACACATAGACTACTTTTTATCCCGAAAAATTGCGTAGTTCTCGCGGGATAGCGATAAACGAATTCTTTGCAGACAAAGTCGCGGGCAACAGCTAGTACATAAAAACCTTCCTCTTGAATCACTCCTATTAAAAAAAATCTATTGCGTATTTTAAAGATCTAAACATACATAGGCACAGACAGACAGCGGAAAGCGACTTTCTTTTATACTATGTATTGATGATAAGTTTTTGTTTTAAATTTAATGTTTACAACAACAAGATTTTGTTGCAGACCGTATTTTTTGTTGACTGTACTTGCATACTTTGTAGGACGGATGACAATGTGTTCTTAATGCAACATAAATGAAGAGTGCGATTAGAGTTTTGGAGATTGCCTTGTTTCGCCAACACGCGAGTAAATTAAACATTAGGTATCCAAATAAATCACTTCTTCTTCTTGTTTCTTTATATTTGTACAATAAAGCATTACTTACTTACTTACTTTCATAAATGACGTAGCGTTGTACCATAAGCGCGATAAACGCACAAAGGCGGTGCCCAGCGATATATATAATAGTTGCTTTCTGTGCACACTGGACCAATTAGGGGCGGAAGCGGGGCGTTTTGCGGGCGCGGGCCCCAGTGTGAGCGGGAAGGTACACACATCAAAAAAGCCTTGGGATAATCATTGTCCCTAAACAAATTTGATGTGTTGACTCGGTAGTAATCTAAATATATAAAAGAAGAAACTGACTGATTGACTGACTGACTGACTGACTGACTGACTGACTGACTGACTGACTGACTGACATATCAACGCACAGCCCAAACCGCTGGTTCTAGAGATTCCAAATTTGGCACGTAGGTTCCTTATAAGGTCTAGGGGTGCACTAAGAAAGGATTTTTCAAAATTCGACCTCTAAAGGGGTTAAATGGGGGTCCAAAGTTTGTATGGGGAAACAAGATTAGTTAGACTATTTTATTCGAAACTTCACAGGAGTAATCCTAACGATAAATGAGTAGATACCTGTTTCAGGTTTTTTGAAAATTCAACCCCTAAAAGGGGATAGGGGGTGACAAAGTCTGAAAATCAACGTGGGTATTATTATTATTATATTATAGTGGGTAGTATTGTTTGTACGGTTTATCGGGTCACTGATTACGAAAACAACAAAACACATACCTACCTGACACACACACACACACACACACACACACACAAATTTCCACGGGAACGGGAAAAAACGGGATTTATTATATTCGATTCCGAGTGACCCTATCTCAGTAACTATACTTAATAAATATAGACTTCAAATTTCGTACACAAGTAGATGATTACAAAACTAAGAAAATAATTTCAGGATTTTTGGAAATTCTCACGGGATAAGGAAAAAACGGGATTTATATATTCAGTTCAACGAAATCCTATGAACTATAATTACTAGACTTCAAATTTGGCATAGAAGTAGGTGATTATAATAATAGTAAAAAACAGTTTTAAGGATTTTCGAAAATTCCAACAGGATAAGGAAAAAACGAGATTTATATTCAGTTCTACGGGATCGAATTTTCGTTTTATTGATCGTAGAAAACTGAAATTTGGCCTTCAGGTTTCTTGGGGAGTATAGGGGAGCACTACGAAAGGATTTCCCAAAATTCGGACGGAAATGAACGGGAAAAAACCGGATTTTTTGTTATACTGCAGTGCAGGTTGTAGAAAGCTGAAATTCGACATGTAGGTTGCTTGGGGAGTGTAGAGAAGCATTTAGAGAGGATTTTGCAAAATTCCCACGGGAACGGGAAAAACGGGATTTTTCGTTTTACAGGTCGTAGAAAGCTGAAACTTTGCATGTAGGTTGATAGATGAGTGTAGGGAAGCACTAAGAGACAATTTCCTGAAATTCCCACGGGAACGGGAAAAACGGGACTTTTCGTTTTATTGGTTGTAGAAAGCTGAAATTCGAAATGTAGGTTGCTTGGGGAGTGTAGAAAAGTATTAAGAGAGGACTTTCCAAAATTCCCACGGGAACGGGAAAAAACGGGATTTTTCGTTTTATTGGTCGCAGAAAGCTGAAACTTGGCATGTAGGTTGCTTGAAGAGTGTAGAGAAGCTATAAAAGATCATTTTTTTAAATTTCCACGAGAACGGGAAAACAGAACTTTTCGTTTTACTGGTTGTAGAACGCTGAAATTCGGCATTTAGGTTGTTTGGGGAGTATAAAGAAGCATTAAGAGAGGAATTTCCAAAATTCCCACGGGAACGGGAAAAAACGGGATTTTTCGTTTTACTGGTCGTAGAAAGCTGAAATTTGGCAAGTGGGTTCTTTGGGGAGTGTAGGGAGCATTAAGAGAGCAAGTCACGAAATTCTTACGGCAACGGGAAAAAAACGGGATTGAAATACTCCTGGTACACACAAGCGAAGCCGTGGCCAAAAGCTATTTGTCAATAAATGAAGTCTACGCGGACGAAGTCGCGGGAAAAAGCTAGTATGCCTATATTGAAATGTTCAAAACTGTTTAGGGATAAAAAATATCTTTAGACATTTTTGATGAGTGTATCTACATTGACAAGCTCTCTTACAATTATTCCGGATTTAGCTTCTGCCCGCGACTTCGCCTGCGTAGAATTATACATACAAATCGTCCCCTTGAATCACTCTATCTATAAAAAAAACCGTATCAAAATTAGTGTCCGACCGAAACACGATTTTTAGCCAAAACCGAAACCGAAACCGAATATTCGGTTTTTGTTCTGATTTCGGCCGAAACCGAAACCGAAACCGAAATTTTTGAAGACGTATCATATCAAACAAAATTTTCAAAATTACTGTACAAATCGTAAGGAAAAGGTGATTGAAAAATAATTGTTGAATTTAACTAATATTATAAATGCGAAAGTATGGATGGATGGATAGATGGATGGATGGATGGATGAATGGATGGATGGATGGATGGATGGATGGATGGATGGATGTTTGTTTGTTACTCAATCACGCCAAAACGGCGAAACGGATCTGGATGAAATTTGGCAGATAGATAGAGAAAAGTCTGGAATAGCACATAGGCTACTTTTATCCCGGAAAATTGCGTAGTTCCCGCAGGATAGCGATAAACGAATTCTTTGCAGACGAAGTCGCTGACTAATATTAGTTAGATTCCTAGTTAAAGTTTAGTATAAAAGTATTGACTGTTTGTTTTCTTTTTATTTTTGTTCTCAAATGAATTGTATGAGTAGGCAGTGTGCTTAGTGTAAGTTTTCGATAGCGAAATTCGTCTCGATAACGTTTGCGTTAAAATGTCAAATGCCATGATAACTGTTTGTTGCCGTTTCGATCTGCAAGTGGCGCTGTCAATTTTTCCATAGTAATTGAGACGTTTACGTGAACGCGTTCGAGACTTTTTTATATACGAAAACTTACACTAGAGGCTCAGTTAATCAACCCGCTATCAGTCGAGCCCCGCCTTTTGAGATCTCGAGTGAAACAGAAATAAGTGGCGCAAATGTACTACTTGTTTGTTCCCGCTCTCTGGCAATAAAATATGATTTGTGAGATATTTTTTACTTAGCTTTAGATAGTAATGTTAAGAGGTTTCTTTACCAGAACTTTTAGTGGTTGGATTGACTTGGAATTCGTTTTATAAATATAGGAAGAATGATAACAAAATTACAGTCACCAAAAAAATTGCTTAAAATTACGTTTGTACAAATTTTTTTTGCTGACTTAACTTAAGTACATGCTTGGCGGCAGAATTAGTAACCCCCGTATTCATAAACGCTCTATAGGCTTCTGCTAACTTAGCAATAGTTTGTCCTTATCTGTGAAACGTAAATGTCAAAGTGGCAGATAAGGACAAACGATTACTAAGTTAGCAAAAGCCTATAGCGCGTTTATTAATAATTTGGTAAGACTGTATCCCGAGTTCGGGGTATTCCAAAAAAAAATTTTTTTTGTGTAGCCTGTTTGGTGTTTCACTGCTGGGCAAAGGCCTTCCCTTTCTCTTTCCACCCGTCTCTGTCTGTTGCAAGGCTTCCCCAGTCCGGCTCAAAAGACTCCAAATCGTGCCATCTCCTTTTTGGTCTGCTTCTGCCTCTGCCTTGTACTTATTCCAAAATACATGAAGAAAATTTATTTTAAGTGTAAAACCTCAAAGGATCCCGGCGCCATTTGCATACGTCAACACGAGGTTCGTGATTTGCCGGCAAATCGACCTTTGCCGATTCGATTTGAGAGTGTCAACAGTTGCCGCTTATTGTTTTAGTGTAAATTGGGGATTTATTTGTTTGACGCGGGACAACATGTGGGGGACGAGGGTTCCAGATGTTCTCGTGTCAGCTGTTCGATTTAAATGCTTTGTTTTTAGTATATCCATTTTTTATTTAAATAGGTATGCATAGTCGTAACAAGTAATAACAAATAAAATAACTAAGAGCTAAATATAACTAACCTAAACTTTAAACTAGGTACTTAAATTTTACACATTAAATTTATATAAAATCAAACGAAACATACGGAAATACTTAAAACAAAACCACCACTGTCGACGCGTGGCAAGGATCCCAAGATGCTAGCAGCATTGCCTCGCTGGATCGCAAGACTTAGCCGCTGAACAAAGTAGGAACCCGCTTTGTTTTTTGAAATATTCTCAGTTATTCGAATGAAAAATAGTTGAACGAACGTTACGTACATAGGTTTCCAGGCACGAAGACACTAAACAACTTTGCTGCCGAGCGAAACACAATTTTTCACTTCACTACAGCTAGAAAAATGGTGGATGGAAAAAAAACAGTTGAACTAGTAAATCAGTTTTTTTTTAGCAACGAACGTTAGCAAATCTTGATAATAACTTAGGAATTAACGGATTTTTAAATAAATTAATAATGTAAAACGGATCGCGTTTATGAACGTGACGTTGTTTTTTTAATCGAATCAAAAAGTTAGGGTGTCTGATAACAAGTTCTACATTTGAAGTTCGTATTATTCCGTCCCTCTCACACACCTAATTAAGTAATATTCGTGTAAGCGGGACGGCAACAACGAAGTTAAAATACCTACCTGGTTCGAATTTGTTCGAATTTCAAAAAACCTTTTCCATCCAAGTAGGGCAAAAAGCACTTTTCCACGCAGATTTTGAAGGTGAAAGATAGCCTTTTCCAGTGAGTTGAAAATGAACTTTCTTAATCTGACAGCATTGGGAAAATCCGGTGGCTCCCCAAATTATTTTCTATAAAACTTTTGAATATAACGCCTACGCTTCTCTGAGCATTCCTTGAATCCTTTTTAACCTTAACGGCTTGGATAACATTAAATTGCTGAAGTTATACCTCGAACAGTGATAATCGTTGTTTAACTCGTGTTTACTGCCTTGTTTTGTTTAAGTGTTCTGTTCATTAGATGCATAATATACTTACTTATAATGCCCTGCCTTTTCACAGAAAAACTTCCCAAATGATTAATTTCCCAACTGTATGGGGCTACTGCTTTTTTCCTGAAGTAAGCTATACAGGATTAAATCCAGAACTATCCTGTGGAAAAGAGCACTATAGCTTACTTAGTTTAGGTTTCTTCATGAAAAATCCGGAAATGGTAAAAAAAAAACAAAGTATATTTTTTGACATTTTCGTGAATAAGTCTGAAACAAAAGAAGATCGAAGGCCGAATATTACACATACAGTGTGCTTAGGTCTTGATAGATTGCCCGTCTTTTTCTTACTGTTCGTTCTAGAATGAGTCTGGTAGTCTATCTCCCGCGCTCTCGTGTTGGGCGAGCTGTTTTTTTTTAAAAAAATCTCACCGTTTAAACACCGCACAAATGTTTCAAAACTAAAATTATTCAAATCGGTACAGCCATTATCGTGTTTTAGCAAGGCAAACGAACATCAATTCGTTTTCAAGAAGAAGACAAGAAGAAGAAAGAAGAAGATTTCTTACAACTGGCGCATGCTGCTTTCGAGAGTTTCTTGCACATGTGAACGGTAGAAAACAGACGAAAGAGGAATTTAAGTTTTTCATCTAACATTGTTTCTACTTTCTAGCATTTTACATCACAAATGTGTCAGTACAACGAAGGTGGCGCCCTCATTTGATTTCTATTATTTAAAGTCTGTATGCGACGCTTGCGACGATTGTGACGTCAACAATTTAATGTTTTCCAACTCCCACGGCCAACAACGCGGCAAGTAATGAACGAACCTAAACCAGAGCACTAATAGAATTCCGCAGCACAGGGAACTGTCCGCAATATCGACTCCAGATATGCTAATGCCCAGGGATCCCCGATTTGCATGCCGAGTAATGCCTCCCAGAGACCGCAGTACGACTCGGGCCAAGGTGGCTACTCTGAAGTTACCCACCATCGCTCCTATATATGAATACCAGCTTCTTCCCGCGACTTCGTCCGCGTATAATTAGACTTAAGAACTCATGTTGATAGTATATTCTGCAATAATTATTTACGTAGCGACTCTAGGCCGCTACGACCTTTGACATATTTATCGCTATCCCGCAGGAACTATGCAAATTTCAGGATAAAAACTATCCTATGTCCTTCATTGGGACAAACTATCTTTGTGCCAAATTTCAACTAATTCGGTTCAGCGGTTTAAACGTGAAAACGTAACAGACAGAGAGAGTTACTTTTACATTTACAATATTAGTAAGGATTAGTCTAAGTGGAACGACACGAAATTAACTTCGATTTTTTTACGGACAATTTTGTGGGACCTGCGCAATGATATTACATATAAACTGGGATATATTACATATATTACATATATTACTATGAAATATCATTGGACCTGCGGCGCGATGAGCGAATTTGCTGTATACTTACTTTGCGTGTTCGAGACGCACGCCGTGTTTATGAAAATTAACTTTATCACTTTTGCCCACATAGTTATGTTCCTAAGCAGTACCTAAGTAGTTATCGCTTTAGAAATATTTAGAACCGTGTTCTTCGTTTTCAGCGAACACGAACAAACACTCGATCAATACTTATGCTTTCTCAAATACCGTATATCGAAACGCCTAACCGGAAAAAAAACTCTTTAAATAATAAATCTCTAGTAGGTAAGTACTTAACCGATTGACGTGTACAAAGACCAGAGCTTTGCGAGTTCTTTCAAAAGGCACGAAAGCTTTGACGCGGGCCGTTAACCCCACCCCTTAGCGTGAAAGCCTTTTCACAAATTAATTGATATTTCAAGGCTGATAAGTGAAATAACGGCCATTACGTACTCGAGTAATCATTTGTTGAGTTCAGCCTGTTTTAGTAAGGAGACATTGATTTATGGAACTCCTTAGGTGTGCTGCTAGCCTGGTATGGTAATGGATAAGCGTAATTAGTTACCGCTGTATACCGTCTAGTATTGTTTTGAGTAAAACAAGCAAATAATATTAACAATTATTTATATAAAAAATGAGATTATAGCTGTTGTATAGGTATACTTCACGAGTTATAGGAAGATATATATTACATAGATAATGTAGCAAAACATGCAGATAAGACCGCAAAAGCGCAAAATATCTGTTTCTGTTACTGTGATTGATTCAATCTTTGTTCTTTTTCTGCTTCGCTGCTTTGTCTTATGCGCATAGCATTTTAGTCTATGACAACAATATATTGTGTTTGAAATATTGGTGCGTTTTACTTGCCGGAGTCAACAGTGAAGTGCAGATTCCACCCTGTACCGTTGATCAAATTTCCATCATCTTGTGGGTTCAATGTTCATAAAAACATAAAAAATAAAATAAAATAAAAGTTCATAAAAAAATTTGTCGCACTGCAAAAATTGACGCGTGCTGTTGCTCATTGTTTGCTTCTTATTCATGTTGAAGTAACATAAAGTTTAACCAATGTTCGAAAATGTGATTTTGTATTGCCTAGACGCGTATTAGACCTACGCATGGCGCGGTGCAACCATTTTCTCCTCTGGACCTTGTCAATTGGTGTCCGAGGAAGCATTTCATCAGGAAACTCATCATCAAATTGTTTCTCAACTTGTTTCTCAGGCAGTACGATATCTGCATAAAGTTTTCCCAATGGAAACATGGAACTCATGGCGCTTACCGTGGACACTCTCGATGCTCTTTTAGTCATCACCATTGAGGATGCAGATGTACTACGAGAACTGCGTCTGTTTTTTATGACTTTTAACATAGGATCAAACATTTCACGGTTGCTACCAAGGATCCCTAGTGTAATGTTAGCACCTTGCAGCTTTTTTTCAGGTAAAATCAGCATGAGTTCAAGATATTTGAGCCGAGGGTATAAATTTTGCTTCATAACGGCGAGCCCAAATATGCGAGTGTCGAGTACCCGACCATCACGGTGACAGAACACTTCGTTCATTAGAGGCGATATTGTTCGGAGCATCGCAATATTTTCCACACACTCTCCCAGCACTAATGCGCGATCCTTGGGAGCCATGGCAGCGTGGTAGTTGTACCTATGTTTAGCGAAATTGAATTTATCAGATTTGAAGAGACGGTTCATTTCTACCTCGATTTCCACTAGAGACACTCTACCGAGCGCTATCCACACAATATGAACACAACATCGCACCATCTTTTCGAACAAAACGGTATTTTTAGCTGACAGTGAGTGCATTTTGTTAATGCCCATATGATGGAATGATTGGAAGTCGTCGCCGCCCATAGTGATGCAGCTATATTCTTTAGCCACGACGAGTCGAATATCTTCAAGATTCTCACGAAACTCGTTCTCTATTCTTTCACTATTTTCCGTCTTGATTTTGGCGTTCAACGAACGATTAATAAGTTCATCTGTGATTTGGAGATAGTACTGGCAATAAAATATCAGAGCCCTTAGAAACCGATCCATAGCAGGTTTGTGGAATATTGTACGATGTCGATGGTGACTATGGCTGGTGGTGCTGAGTACAGAGTGACATCTTTGACATCTTGGAGTGTTACAACATCGTCGGCTTTAATGTTTCTCTGGAAACGTTTTTGGAATCTAAGTTGTTCAAATAAGTCGGGGTCGTCGTTAAAATGTAGAGATCCCGCTATCTTAGCTGGTAGTACAGTTTCATCGGAGATGGCTTTAGAAACGAATTTTTTCCTGAATTCTAGTCTGCAGTTTGTCTCGTCCCACACCCAATACCCGTTGTCGTAAGGGCTCGCTCGATCTTCATCATCATCGCCATCCGTATCTTCCATAATTTATAGAGCAACAGAATTTATGCCAATCATTTCCCAACGAACGCTTATCAACAGATAAGCGAGTAGCGATATCCAGTATGATATTCTAGCGTTATAAGTAAAAAATAAAATGTAAAAGTAAAAACTAAAAATATAAATAAAACATTAGTAAAATAAATAATTCTCGTAACAAAATAACCTGTAAAAGTGCCACATGACAGTGACGTCTAATTTTTTTAACAGCTTGGCTGAAGTCTCGAAAAAAAGGTCAAATGATAAAACTATTATCCCAATGGCAATCGAAAAGCAATAGGTGGCAAAATCTATCTGAATCCATATGATTTGATTACGTACTAACATTTTTTTATTAATTAATTAGAAACACATTAGAAAAAAAATAGTATGCATTAAATCTAAACTTTTTTTAACTTCTTCCCACCAAGCGATTGCTAATGTAAATTATTGGAATATTCGGAATATTCTCAAGTTTACCATTTGCCAGGAAACTCATAATATATTCGATTGAACGGGTGTCAGTATTACCAAACTATGCTCCGAAGTTTAACTAGCTTCTGAATATTTAAGAATTTAGCAGTTTCTCCATTTTGCATTTGGTCTAATAATATTCACTTTACATGTCAACAGTAATTTCCTCCATATTCTCAAGCATATTCCGTGTAGCTATCTTTTATAAACTACCAGGACGACAGAGCTCGTAAAGATATTCCATCACGAAAATTGTTTTCTCCTTTTACGGAAATATTTACACACACATCGGCATGACCTCGGAACTCGAGCTCCTGATAAATATGGCACTAAGTTATTCCGCATATCGCAAAAGTTGAACAACAAAGTTCATAATAAGGTAACATAAATAACACGTGAAATAATAGCGGTGTCTTGTTACGTCGTTATTACTTCGGGGACAATTCTCGTTGAGTCTTTGTTCTTTTGGCGCCTTGGCTCCTTAAACAAAGGGCGATCTTGTCAGCTGAGTGTTTGCGTGGTTAGGTAAGTTGGGGTAGGTAGTTGATTCGGCGGATACCGTTATTTTTACTAGCACAAAATAAATACATACAAATGGTCCAGTTAAAGTTTAATTTATATACTGTACATGGGAAAAATTTAAATTTTCACCAATAAAATTGGTGGTTTTTTTCTCATACACCTATGCCCATCATCGCACACATTCAGGAAAATGAGTAACTACATAAGTAAACTCTTTATTGTGCAAGATAAACAAGACAAATACAATTGACAAACACAGATACATGCACAAAGGCGGACTTATCCCTTTAAGGGATCTCTTTCACCTTTGAGTCTTTGAGCCTTTGTGGAATATACATACATAAATATCACGTCTTTTAGGTATAAACTAGCCCCCTTATTCATAAACGCGCTATATTCTTCTACTAACTTAGTAATCGTTTGTCCTTATCTGTCACTTTGACATTTACCTTTCACAGATAAGGACAAACGATTACTAAGTTAGCAGAAGCCTATAGAGCGTTTATGAATAAGGAGATAGGGCAACAAGACCTAAAGGCCACGTTTACTGACGGTGTATCGTGTCAAAGCTAGACTAAAAGATCTTTTGTTAACGTGGTTATTATAGTCACGTCTCTACGTTTTGTGGAGGTATTCATATATTGTTTTAACGTGTCCCATCTCAAGTAATTGTATGCTAATAACGTTCTCGTCTCCAGTGGCCTGTTAAGTGTTTCCACCACACGGTGTGGGATTTAGACCATTACGGGTCAAATTATAGATAGGTATTACGAGTAATGTTAGCTCAGTCAAGTGTGCCAACGAGTTAGGTGATAGATGAAAACTTTATTCGGCAATTTAAAGTCTGGTGGTTGAGTTAAGTTCTATTCGAATTACATTTTTTTTCATGAATTGGCCGATGTTTAAATATTTTTCGTACATTTTAAAGCGTTTTGTGTTTTAGAAGGTTAGACGGTGGAACCCAAAACGTGCATGAACTGGGGCCTTACCGTGATGTCTTAATCAGATTCAATTCCGACTCAGTTCAGGTTTTAGCTATCATTTTTAGTTTGGATCTGACAGCGAGCGAACCTAAACTGAATAGGAAATGGGTCGCATTAAGACGTCATGACCATGGGCCTTACCCCCTGGGCTTATTCTTGTAGATGTCAATAAATGCAAAAGACGGCATTTTTTTTTACAGGATATTTCAATATTTCACTAGAGCGAAACCACGGGCATAAACTATGTAGTACCAATTTACCATACTTAAAATACTAATATTTTGGCTATATAGATTTAGGTCATGGCTTAAACTCAATAACAACATAATATATATCATTCTTATTTTGCTACCTTCCTCAAATAGATCTTCAGAACAACAACAAAAGCCTATATGTACCATAGAAACACGCAAGTCTTTCAGTTCGTTTATCATTTATTTACAATTTGCTACGTTATCTCTAGATATAGTCCAACTGATTTTGAAACGCCGGCGGCATTAACAGAGGAGAATTTCCGAACTTGTGTATCCACTCTTGCCTTTTCTTTTCTAGAGTATCCGGGTCCATAGTAGTACTGGTCTTTGCTCTCGCCAGGTTCTGCAGATACGACTCATACAAACTCATCCTGGGTATCACTGAATTGTCTTCCGCAGGCTCTAAAGGCACATTGATAGGATCAAAAGGCAAAGTCAACAAGAATTTTCTGGGATCCTGGTACATATTTCTTGGCTCGAACGTAGCTTCTGTCTGATTAATTACAGTTTTAGTTACTAGGCCAGGAGTAGACATCTGTATGGTGGTTGGCCGGTTGTCTTCGTCCCATATGACAGAGTCCAGCCATCTGGAAAAGCTGGAGACCTTGGGGAAGGCGTGGGATCTTGAGTAAAGAGCGCATTTGTGGAGGAATGAGGTTATCGCGATGAGCGTGTTGTTTTGGATGACAGCGCCACCGTCGTCTTTCTGCAACAAGAAGAGATGTTTAGTGGTTATGTACGCCTGGTTATGATGTGTATGTTGGTGATCTTTAATAATTCATGTAAATTGTGATATTAGGATATTTGGGATCGAGGTTATTTTTTTATCTAAAATTCGACCTCATTCATTTCTTTAATCTACTTACACTGTTGTTTTGTTTTTCAAACTGTTCCATTAAGGGTGTTCGAACATTAAGGGTCTACAATCGATCGATCGGTTGGTGTGGTAATACCCTAAGTCAGTGTGAAATCGCTTTAGGTTACTATTGCTTATGATTTTCCTGACTCTGGGTTTCCTATATAAAGTCAACGTTTAAATTTAAAGAACCTTTACCGTACTTTGTTTCATCTATATCATCAACTTGTTTGTTACTCGTAGAACCTCTTACTGGTAAGAATTTTGATATTTAGCGAAATGTAAGGAAGCCCCGTGAAACAGATATCATACTGTAGATACCTAAAAGTAAAAAGATCTTTTCCATAAACCAAATGTAAGTAGGTTGTGAAAGACATAAGTTATGCTGAACAAATCTTATAAGCCGGAATACTTTTGCGAGACGACGATGTTTTAGTGGCTGCCAGGGGCTAACTGCTGAATCATAGTCTAAGTGTTTTATAAGTATTAAGTTTGCCGACTATTATATTAGTTGCCATTGTACAGTCAGGAAAAGGAACTGGAGGCTTATTGTCTGACTCGCTCGCAATCGCCATCGTGTTCATTTTGACAGTTCATGTATGGGCTGACAATTGGCATCGGAATCAGCTAGCTGTCACATTCATACACAAAATGAACACGATGGCGATTGCGAGCGAGTTAGACATTAAGCCTACTTGTCTAAGAGCGCTAAAACCGTGCTAGAATAGATATAAGAACCGTGTGGTTACAAAAAGTATGTTAAGGACCTGTCGGTAGGCCTCCAACTAGATGGAGCGACGACCTGATTAGGAGGACCGGTCTGAGTGGAGAGCCTTGGGGGAGGCCTATGTCCAGCAGTGGACGTCCTTCGGCTGACAAGATGATGACGTGATGATGATGATGATGATGATGATGATATTAAAGTTAGTAAACTGGATTAGCACATTGGCTGCTTTTTATCTCGATATTCCGAAGGAATCGTGATTTAAGTACGGATGTTCTTCATAGTATACATATACCCCATATAGTATAGTATACATACATTCATATTTAAATGCTTTATAAGCTTCTGCTAACTTAGTAATCGTTTGTCCTTATCTGTCACTTTGACATTTACCTTTCACAGATAAGGACAAACGATTGCTAAGTTAGCAGAAGCCTATAGAGCGTTTATGAATAAGGGCTTAAGGGGGATAGATTTTATACTACTTAATACTATAAAAGGGTAAAGTTTGTGAGTTTGTGACGCTGTAGGGGGTAATCTCTGAAACTACTAATCCGATTTTGAAAATTCTTTAGAAAGCCACATTACGTGATAGTGTCATAGGCTTTATTTAATTTTACGCGGACAAACGCGGGCAACTCCGCAGAAAGCCTTGTAAGTACTAAATTATTTCAGAAAAGAAGCCGCTAACTCGAGTAGATACCTACCTAATTAAAGCAGAAGAAACACAAACAATACTTCATTCAACAATCAATCGTCCTTTGACTACTCGAGCTTCACAAATAGACCTTATTTATCTAGTAGGACTTGTTTTTTCAATTGACAGATATGCAAACGCTATAAAAACGGAACAAGCCGACGTGACCTACTTTTTCTGTACGCGACGGAAAAAGGATAGGTCGTGGACAAAAAAAATATTTATATAGAGCAATAATACGCGTTTCCCATGCTGTGGAGTGCTCGAGGAAACAGTACCATATCATAATAATAATGCAGCCTATAAAAAATTGGAGTATTTTTTTTTTCTATACGAATGATTACAGTTAATACTACAATTCCTATAGAAAATATTTTTTTTTTTACTCCAATTTTTTATTTCAATATTTTTTTAGCTTCTATAGCTATCTATATACCCCAGTGGATTATTGTTAGGGGGTGTCTGATACACCCTGTCTACGCCCACCACTGGGCACACGCGGACCTAGTGTGGATTGGGAACTTCACACAAACCTTTGAATTGCTTAGCGGTGTAGTTACGCAGTTTTCTCATGATATTTCCTTCACCGAAAACTCATGGTTAATTTCCAATGTAATTTCGTACATAAATTCTGAATAACTCTGAGGTGGAGCCCGGGACTCGAACTTACGACCTTGCTTGAGGTGCCATAGGTCGAACCACTAAATAGGCAACCACGGATTTTTTGCAATTGCAACAATTGGTAATCTATCGGTGAAGCGTATTTAGTAACGCTGTCCAAAGGGGAATTGCTGCCAGCATTTTTAATTGTTTTATTTCAACATTAGTTTTAGATTAGAGATGTAGTTTTTTTTTCATAATCTTATGTTTATTCTAATAATAATAAAGTTTTCATTGTTAATAAAGATACGTACTAATTAACAAATCTAGCTGTAACTTTTAAAAACTGACGATTTAGATGTTTTCAATTAAAAAACCGGTACAAATTGCAAAAAAAGTTTAATCTGTAGGATTGGCCACCATACTCATGGTCCAACTTTGCTTACACACGTTTTTGTGCTAAAAACTTTTCCCGCTCCGTCTCCTAGGAATTTGTTGGCCTTTCATAGGACAAACCGAACAAATACGGGTATTGGGATCAGACTAATAGTTCTACTTTACCGGACAAATAAGTTAACAAAAGAGAGACCACTTATATGTATTCTCTCGCCCGTTTAATACACTTCAAAAACCTTTGATACCATTCTTGCTTTAATTTTACAATGCAATTTTCTTTAATCTGAAAATGTTTTCTTGGCGTTCCTGTTCTTATAACGAGCTTTGAAGAAAAATGTAAGAACTCAATTTTTGCTGCATTCCTTTACAAAACTAGTGCGTTTTAAATTGCTGTTTGCTTCCAGCAACTTTTGCTTGAGAATGTGTACAATGTAGCAACTTCAGTGGCTCTATTCGATACAGTCTAGTAGATTTAGAAACTGAAGAAAAACCAAAATGCTATGTTTTACTCTGGGATATCACAGATAGTGAGCATGGTGAGAGAAATTTTAGCGTTTCGAGAGAGCTCCTAGTGCAAGTTTTACGTCACAACAAAATTTTCAAACGCGTTTGCGTTAAAATGATACTATGACAACTTAAGACTTGAGCCAGAGGGGATATTGTTCCGTTCGTAGCGTTTAGACTGTAAGGTGCCCTTTCTTAGAAACGGAGTTGAGTAGACGTTGACAGCACCCCATTTAATGGGAGTGTGATCATAATGTCATTGATCAATTCTGTTAAGTCTCTAGTGGGAGACTTGTCTTGTCTATGCCTCATGGTAAGAATATTGTTCGAATACCGGCTTGTTCGAACAAAACGAGAACTTGAACGAAAGCGGATATTATTCTGTCGCTGTTAAACAACTATAGCAAAAGTCGCATAATTCTGTGAACTTATTTGTTGGGTGAAGTTGAGTCAAGTATTGGCGGAAGTTTTAAGTAGACTGCGTCGGGTTGTGTGGCACTTTTGGTCGTTGGTGGTTTTTGTAACAGTTAAAATAACTTGAAACTTACACGCAATAAATAAAGTGAGCTCATTATATGCTTTTTCTAATACTTTGGTAAAACCACATTTTTCTGAATAATGAGTATCAAAGTATTTATCATATGCCGAAAGGAAGTCTGAAATATTTTTCTTGACAGAAGTGGTCTTTTGCAAAGTAGCCCAGCAGCATTGTAGCGAAGAATAATTGATATATTTGTATAAACTAAAGATCTAGTAAGATGTATGTTTTGTCTATGTCACATCATGAAAAGTGTGAAAGTAAGATAAAGACGAACTAACGTTAACTAAACATAAGGTAGCGCTCAAAAATGAAATAATGGATTTATTTTAATTAACCTTCCACACAATCTTGAGTGTTTTATGTAATTAAAATGTGCAGTGAGTACTAGGACAGCATAAACAGCGAGCGACTCACCCTGCAGAAGTGCCGGTTGGGATCTTGCACGCCGCCCATGCAGATGTAGTGCCCGGGAAGCAGTTTAGTGTACGACTCGCAGATCGTGGCTTCGATGACCGGCGCGTTCACGAGCCGCATGTGCTGGAAATTAAAAATATTACTTCATACATATATAAATCACGTCTTTATCCCCTAAGGGATAGACAAAGCTTAAGTAACAAGACCTAAAGGCCACGTTTAGCATGATTGTGGGCGTGGAAAGGTGGAAAGGGGAATTAAAATAGTGAGGGCTTGCTAGCCACATCGCCTACATGATCCTAAGATTTTCGCCCGTTTCCTCGATGGGCTTCTACCATCAGCGCGGGAAGAGACGCAACTGGTACATACATTCGATCCCTCTTATTCATAAACGCTCTATAGGCTTCTGCTAACTTAGCAATGGTTTGTCCTTATCTGTGAAAGGTAAATGTCAAAGTGACAGATAAGGACAAACGATTACTAAGTTAGCAGAAGCCTATATGTATAGAGCGTTTATGAATAAGGGGGTATGTTTTTTCTTTGCTCCCTGCGCGTAGTACAATCGCGGTCAGCCGCTTTTAACCCGTCTAAGTATTACTTATAAACTCAACAAATTAACAGTCGGCAGTACATTCGGATTAAGTTGGAAGTGCTCCCCGGAGGCAGCTTGGTGTAGTTTTGACTGATTTATCAGACCCCCGGCGCGGTTGCTGACCTTGACAAGAGAATGAATTACTATTCGGTCAACTTTTAGCTGTTTAAAGATGTATACAGTTTAGATGACGCGAATATTGCTTGTGGTCTTACTATACTTCATTCAATTTAGAATGAGAAACCACAATAACATTATATTGCGTCTGTACAACTATTTCGTACCTAGCAAATAGTACAGTACAATAGTTTAGCAGCCGCAAAATAAAATTGTTTTAATATCACTTTATTTGCGTGTTAATTGTTACTCTAGTACAAATTCTAAAGAGATTACAGTTCACGAGCCGCAATATAATGTTGTTGTGCTTTCTCATTCTAAAATAAACGAAGTATAGCTGTATCAGAATAAATGCCCATCGAGGGAATTAGCTAAAATCTTGGGACTCCCAGGCGATACGGCCAGCAACCAATCACGATTCCCTTTTCTACCTATACGCCTGCAATCATGCTAAACGCGGCCTTTAGATGTACCTATTCCTGGTCTTACAGATATAATACATAATATCCCCTTATTTATAAACGTTCTATAGGCTTCTGCTAACTTGGCAATCGTTTGTCCTTATCTGTCACTTTGACATTTACCTTTCACAGATAAGGACAAACGATTACTAAGTTAGCAGAAGCCTATATACATACATACATACATATCGTCACGCCTCTTTCCCACAGGGGTAAGCAGAGACTACTTTGTTCCATTTGCTACGATCCTGACATGCCTCTTTCGCTTCATCCACATTCATCAATCTCTTCATACATGCTCGTCTGTTTCGGGTACTCTGGCCTTTTTCCAAAACGTCCCCAATTTGATCATGGAACGTACGCCTAGGCCTTCCCCTCCCAACGCACCCATTCACACTCCCCGTATAAATTTGTTTAGTTAATCTTCTTTCATCCATCCTCTCTACGTGACCAAACCAACTAAGCATACTTTTTTCTATCCTAGTCACTATATCTCCTTTCACACCAGCACGTTCCCTTATCACACTATTCCTTATTCTATCTTTCAGTGACACACCTTCCATACTTCTTAACGCTCTCATTTCTACTGCATTTATTCTACTTTCATGTTAGAAGTCTAAAGAGCGTTTATAAGGTGGATAGTGAGGAAATGTCACATCTACTTACCCCAACGCGCGTCCAAGCGAGCACTGTGGCCAGGTAGCCCAGGGTGACCGCCTCGTCAGGGTTGGGGAGCCGCACGGAGCGCACGCGCGAGCCGAACTCCAGCGGCGACTCCAGCTTGACCGCAGACACCTTCAGGTCGAAGTTGTTGATCAGCATTTTAATCTGGAATCAATCAGGCGTTAGTTAGCCGAGGCCCATACTAATGCACAAAAATAACGCCGGGTAGCACTCCGGGAAAGCCGGTAGAAGCGAAAACTACACACACGCACACTCGCGCAAAAAGAAAAAAAAACTTTTTCTACACGAGATACGAACTGCGGTCACTTGGGAGAACGCGCTGTTATTCCACACCTTATACCACTAGGCCAAACGCACGTACGTTAAAGCGACGAAATCAACGTACACTTCAAAAATCGAACGCGACTCTTCATTCGTATTTCAAAATAAGCTCTTAGAGGATTATGATATCCTGGTACTTAAACTCTCCCTCCGTCTTACGCCTGACGCGAGTTTAACATTTACCCACCCTAAAAACTGCTCAGCGCCGCTAAGAAGTTCAAAAACACGTTTCTACTCCGCTACCGGCAAGGGTGGGTCATTTATTAGTTTTGGAATTAATTTAGTTTTGACGTGATAACGTTTTATAAATCGATGAACACCGGCTGCACGCACGAAAAAGTGTCGCGTTCCACGTGACGTCAGAGCTAGCAGTTTTCATCAATGTTTCTTTTTTTTTGTTTTCTGGCTGTCGTCAATTGGGAATAGCGACTCCTGACTGGTGTCAGGGTGCAAGGTCCCTATTTATGCTTAGATCTTTAAAACTATGATTATGATTTTGATGCATTTTTTTTTTAGTAACAGAGTGATTCAAGATGAAGGTTTGTTAGGGTGCGACCAAACCACCGCGTATACGCAGTGACGCGTCACGTTTTCTCACCGTTTCTTCATACATTTTGTTGCGATTCCGTAACGTCATCGTTTTTTAAGCGGCGGTGTGGTCGCACCTTTATGTGTAATTCTACGCCGACGAAGTCGCGTGCAGAAGCTAGTAATGTAATAATAGTGCTATTAGACATCTTATATGTTAAATATTTATTTTGTAAATAGCCCGTAGAACTGTAACACATTTTCGAGAAACTCCATCAACCAATGTGTGACGTCAGCGTTCCGTTTTGTTCAGTAATGTACCAATGTATCTAAATTTTACTGACTCGACGTACATAAAAATAAAACCTCCAAATGTCAGACTCGAGTCACTAAATAAGATTCTTAACATAAAGAATCCATTTACGCAGCGAGACTCGATATACCCGTAGATTTTACGAATCACCGAATCAATCTTTGAAAGTTACTCACGGTACGTTACGTAGCTACACAGTTAGGTAAAATGTGCTAACGGAACTCTTGTATACCTATATATAAAGCCTGCCTTAGAAACGTCCCTTTTAACGTTTGGTGTAGGTATAATTACTACTTCACAAGCTTTTGCTTGCTGTTTGACTTGCATGGATAATGATTTGCTTGCTTTTGAAGTATTGTTTCTTTCGGAGTATTAAATAATTCTGCTGTTTGAATGCCAATATTTATTAAGTTTGGTCTGAACTCATTTCTTTAGGTACCTGTTAATGTACCAGTGGCGTGGCGTCCATAGAACTCGATTCCCACTGGCTTGCCTATTTTAAGGCAGTTGGGCAATTTATTGTGCAGAATTAGAGGAAAAGGCTAGTAAAGTTCCCTTCGGCTTGCCTTCTGATATACTTGAAGCCACGCCACTGTAATGTACTGACACTCAAAACTAGAAAAAAAACGGACGGGTTGTACTCCGGGAGTGCCGGCAGAAGTGAACATTTTCGATCAGGGTTCAAAGGTCAAGTGACAATGACGCGAGTTTAACATTTTTTACCCATCCCAAAAAGTGCTCAGCGCCTATAAAGCAGTTTTCACTTCAAAAACCACGTTATTAATAGGAATGGTTAGATTTGATGACCATCATTTACAAAATCTACTGTAAGAATAAGAATAAGAATAAGAATAAGAATATTTATTATTTATTTTTTTAGTATATTTTTTTTTCCATTTTTTTGACTCAAATAGAATATAAAAGAAGTACAAAATACTTATATCTATATACCTCTGTCAAACTGCATAGCAGTTTGTTGGCAGAAAGTGGAGAGCTCTCAATCGCTATTTTTAATATTACACACTATGCTGTTCTTTAGTGATAAGTACCATCAGCCAAATATGTGGTCCACCACCCTAAGGTTAAAATTCCTTTGCACGTCACAATATATAACGTCGATAAGACAGGCTGTCAACTTGAAAGTTCGACTAGCGACATTTTCATTTGATAGGAAGTTGGAAGAAAAGTGTTAGACCACTTACTTGGGCGACCGTACATGCAAAATATACCCTCAACCCACAGTAGGAAAAAAAAGAAGAAATGTATCGTTACATTGCAAAAATCAACGCAAGGTTAATAGCTCAAAGGCTTCGCAATTTTAATTTCCCATGCACACTGAATAAACACTTGAATCGTTTAACATTTAAATTTTTGTATTGAAAACGGTAACGAACGGCAATATTTCGCTAAGTAATCAATAATTAAGTACCTACTCTGGGTAATGGAAAATAAAATTATGCTTGTTGAATAAGCGGAATAGTTTTTAAAGAATCGCGTTAAGTATAGATAATAGTACATTTAGTTTTTTTTACACGATTTTAAAGAGCATTTACTGTGTTATTTATTTTTGTTCTTTTTTGTGACTACACAGAGAAGTATTTATGTCGAGAACTCGTTTTCTTTATACGAAGAATAATGCACGGCCGACAAATCTCCCTTGTGGAACACCTTTGGTATTACCTTGAACATTGCGCCACCCTTGTTGTTGTACGAGCTGCCAACTCTGACAGAGAAGTTGCCCAGGTTTCGGTGCGTCACGTACGAGGCGATGATGTCCCTGGAACAGATAATTGGTTTTAAGCAAATCTGATCAGTCGAAGCCCTTTGATGTTGTTTAATGAAGTAATTCGGTATTGAAACAGAGCTAATTTTGATCGAGATTGTTTTCTCGGGGAGTTAAAATAATCGAGAAAGAGCGACAAGGTTTTGATTAGCATCATTATTTGTAACTAAGTAATAACTATTGAAGTCAAATTATTTTGAGCAACTTCTAACTAACGCGTTGAGTTACGAGTACTATTTGGTAGGTACTGGATGGAACAAACAATGTAATAAATAAGTACTTTACTTTACAAGCCTTTTTTATTCCGAATTCGCTACAATTTCAGTAAGTACATGTTGTTATTGTTGTTGTTATTGTCGTTTATTTATTAAATTGTCGCGTAATTCGGCGTGCCTCATGGCATAGGCGTCCCCCGTGTATTGGAGGGTTTGGGCTATAGTTCCCACGCGCGCCCAGTGCGGATTGGGAACTTAACACACACCATTGAATTTCTTCGCAGATGTGTGCAGGTTTCCTCACGATGTTTTCCTTCACCGAAAAGCTCATGGCAAATTACAAATGTAATTTTCGCACATAAATTCCGAAAAACTCAGAGGTGCGAGCCCGGGATTTGAACCCACGACGCTCTGCTTGAGAGGCCACAGGTCAAACCACTAGGCTACCACGGCTTTTTTTCCTAAAAAAAAAAAAGTACTAACAGCAAAAAAAGTTGTATTGAATTTTTTTGTTTTTTTGACAAACAAAATATTAATGAAAACATTTATCACTTCAAATTCTGTATCTCCTTTATAAAATATTCAGGCCTAAGTACTAAGTACACGTTATTCTCTGTTAATAAATTAAGTGAAAGGCTTAAACATCCCGGTCAATTACTCGAAAGGGACGGACAAAAGGTAATAAAACTGGGCTCTTTTCAATAATGAAAGTACCTACATCAAGTATTCTAAAGAAAACGGGCTCGAGTTACAAGCAGTTGGCGTCTCTATCTCTACGTTTATCAGCGGAGTTTTCCATTTTAGCTGTTTTTCGTGAGGTATTTAAGTGTCTCTTTTTATTTATTTTATCCGAGCTATGCCTTGATTCTAGAATTTTATCGTTTGTATAAATGTAAAACTATAGAGTTATTATTTCTTGCATACAATTACAGGAAAGAATTCTCAAGTAGAAGTTGCACTTTAAATTCTGTATTTTGAGGAGGAAGGGAGTAATTTCATCTCTATCCATGTGTACATTTTTCCCTTATTAATAAACAGTATTTATTTATCTATATAAGTATGTTTATCCGTTGTCTAGTGCCCATATTACAAGCTGTGCTTAGTTTGGGACTAGGTCAATTGGTGTCAATTGTCCCAAGATATTTATACATTTATTTTATTATGCACTGATGCAACGAGGAAATGGTCAACAATAACTCTTTATTGAACACCACATATAACAATCGAACCAGAAAAAAGGTATACAGAAGTAATAAGGTAACAATAGGCGACCATAGGAGGCAAACTTCCTTTCTGATCGGTCGATTCTTCCGTGTCTCGTACCAAACCATTAACGGTCTCTCGGGATTTATTCGCGACCCGTATCTGGACCCCGAACATGTCTCCTGCCGGCACATATCGCTACTATCACCAATACAAAAGGCATTGTAAATAACTTAAGGTGTTGTTTGTTTGGTATTATTCGTCCCCTACGAAGTCTGAAACATTCCATCTAATATTCTGTTTGCTCATTAGACAATCCTTTGTAATAGCAGTCCCTAAAATCAACAAAATAGTCCAGCTCATCTTCAATAAGCCACCGTGTTAAGTAATTTTTATAACAATAACCATAGTCTGAGATATTAGTACCTATTTATGATTTAACTGTCCTAACGCTTTGAATTTTTTGAGATGACCTTTACATTCATGATATACTTCTTTATTATATTGCACAGTATGAAATAAAGGCAGCTCTAAGCCGCCTGTTTTATGTATATATGCGCTTTTCTTAATGCGGTTTTCTTCATTAGAAAAGAAAGGTTTATACTTATAGTTTAATAAGTGAGTGAAGCCGTGGCAGGTCGCTAGCAGAATTTTCAAATGTGGTTAATAAGAGTCTTTTGGCAAGGGAACTCTCAAACCGCTCATTAAAAACTACTTAACGAATGCCGTGAACTATTTTTGAGGCATTCTTTGTCACTTTCCACCCAATCCCGGCCGACAAGACGTCAAATCATTTTCCGATCGCTTCCTTGCTCAAATTACCCGATGCGCGCAATTTTCCACAGACATTTTTCTAGAAAGTAGTGATCGGTAATTTTCTCTACGTTTAGTTGGTATTACTGGCAATAGTTAACTGAACGTGCTCCGGGCATGTAAAATATAATTTTGCATTTGTTTTACTTTGAAAAACAGCATTAAGTATTAGAGAGTTTTTAAAATTGAAGATGAATGAATGTTGTTGATTTAAGTATATGATTCGATTTATTTTTCATGAATAGCAGAAAGATACCAGACGATCAAACTAAATAGAGGGAATGGATGCTGTAAAGATTATCGCGAGAGAAAGTATAATACATACGTACGACATACTCGTATATATGCAGATACGAATATTACAGCACTTCTTGGATGTATTCCAGAAATAATTTATTAAAACTGGAGGAAAAATATATGTAATTAGTGGCTTTTGATAGTACGGCATCTACAGTCAATCCTAGCATAATGTGTGTATATTTAAATTAGAACTAGGTTGTGCTTTGTTTCCGTTACTTAAAACGTGGAAATTTGATAAAATCAGAAGGAAATTCCACATGTATATGAGTAGATTTATATTTAGATTATTTATACATTCAATAAAAATTTCATCATACATTGTACATTGTCAAGTTGGATATTTCTACTTACCTAAACCTCTGTAGAATTTTATAAATTCTTACTTTACTTTCACTTTTAATGTTTATCAGTGGCGTGGCGTCAAGTATATCAGAAGGCAAGCCGAAGGGAACTTAACTAGCCTTTTCCTCTATTTCTGCACAATAAATTGCCCAATTGCCTTAAAATAGGCAAGCCGGTGGGAATCGAGTTCTATGGACGCCACGCCACTGTATAGAACATTGAGAGACACTGAAATATATCTCCAGGTTTAAGGCCACATCAAACATTATCTGTTAGAAACAAATGACAGCTTTAACTAACGTTCGCATAACTCACTGCCACATTGCTATATTACTACAGCATTATAAGTTATTGCCATATTACTAGTTTAATAAGTTTCGGGCGGCCGGGCGAGTTATCGCAATTAGGATCACCCCTAATGGAGACCCAAGCATATGACGCAATTATAATCGGTATTAACTGACAGATGAAGGTAGAACTTCTAGATTTGTAGATAATAATAATTAGGAATCACGAGAATGCGTTAATGGGGGTAGGAGAGGACACTGCAAATTAGGAACAGAAGATTATCACATGTTCAAAATAGCTACGCCCATCTATCACATGGGTGAGATACCCACAGTAAATACTTGATGTGTTATATGCTCAAATTTTTGGGATCAGCGGAAAGTAAGAACGCGTCTCTCCAATTGCAGATTACGTGACTTTTTGAAGTGATAGTCTGGAAGGCCATATCACAGTCAGTGTTTCCCTAGTCATTTTTCATCATAAATAAAACTCGAACGTCAAATAATATCAGTTCAAATCAGAGTCCAAGCAGAGAAGTTGTTATAATAAAAGAATGAAGAAGCGAATACTGCTGTCATACACCCGCATGCCTACGCACAATGGTTTCAAGGGATGTTCAAGGGCCGTTAAACCAAAAAACTAACCTCGAAACAAAGTTACCGGCTTACCGCAATACCGTTCACAATCCGACGTAAACAAGGCTCAACTACTTAGCCGAAGTTGTGATTAGTTTTCAATTTATTGGATTAATCAAAGCGGCTGATAAATTGACTCAATCCTTCAGCTAACTTTTGTGACTTTTGGAAGTTTATCGTCTGTACATTTGGCTGCTTGTTGTTTATGCTTGCCTGGTAGTTGCGTGGAGGTAACGGAATTAAGTAATGCGGTGTTCCGTCGCTTTTAACGCCTGTAACCCACATGCAATATGTACTAATGTACTAACTAAAGGGTGAGGGAGTTCATTGGATATTTACGTGGAAACATAAGGTGTATTATTTCTTCCAGTGTTGCTGTTACAATTCTACAGAAATTTTAACTGGGTAATTTGAACAAACATATATTGCATTTGCAGCAGGTTGAGTAATTGTCAGAAGCATCTGAATCGGCGAAAGATTTCATACTGCTCACTACATTATATGGATTGGTTTTTGTAGTGTTGATTGGCACATTCATTGATAGCGTGGTTAACTTTTAAGTCGAGATATATCATTCTAAAATTGAGAAAAACGTGCATAAAATAACTTTGGAAAAAAATTATCCACAAGAACATAACTTCTGAAAAGTTTTGTCTTCGTTTTGCAATTGGACGTCAGCAAAATGAAGTTAAGCGACTTAATTACGGAAGCGTAATTACGTCACGTTTTTTCGCCCAGAAAACTTTCGGTCGAGTTTTTCACGTTTTCTCGCAATGTGGTATAAGGTTTAAATTTAGCTCGTAGAAAAAAAGATAGGTTCAAGAGATAGGGTAAAGAGTGTTTGCTCTGTCGGTGGCTGATTGTAGCTCGACTCCGTACTCCTTTGCCGCGCGCCACCGTATAAAAAATGAGTGTCAGTGGCACGTTTAGAGAAATGTTTGCTTGAGCTTGAATATTGTTTAAAAATACCTACATAAAAATATTTCAGGACGGGACAGAGCCATTATTTTTTATAAATACAGAAAAACACATTTTTTATTAAATGAGTGTAGTGTTGTGAAGTATACAAATACAATAGATAATTCGCCCCAGTAACAGTTAGGTACAGATACAGTACTCGTAGATATAAAAAGTTTATTTTATTTTAATGTGGCGTTGGCTACAGAGCCATCAGCCAAACATAAACTACGACTACAAAAATCCAATTACAATGGAACTTGATTGCATTTAAAAAAATAGTACATTACTGCAGAGGCCGTGAAGTAAGGGATTGCAGGACGAGATTGGGGTACACGGCCGAGTCGTAGACGAGGCCGGATAAAGCGAGTCCTGCAATCCCTGTTTCCGGCCGAGGATTGTATAGTGCTTTTCTCAAGCAATGCGAGGAAATCAAGTAAAAATTGTTTAATTAGCCGCATTTTTAATTTTTGAAACATGCCATTTGAACAAACTATTGCTGGCGCCATGTTTAACCGCACACCCGCCCCGCGCCGCCGCACCGCGCCGAGCGCACCCGACGACCGCGCCACATTACTTCTTGGCCTAGGCCGTAAATGTGAAACTTCTTGGCTTCATTTCGCGACATTAACGCGTACATTTCCGAGCATGCTTGAGAAAACCTTATTTATAAACTCACGTATCGAAGCATTTGGACTGTGTGATCAGCCAGTACGTGTTCAGTATGACCGCACTGCAGATGTAAGTGTTGTTTCTCTGCAGAGACGCGGCGTATGGGTGTCGGAATATTTGTGAAACCGCAGCGCCGATGTTCTCGCCACTGCTGTCCTCCTGGTCCATGTTGTCTGGAAATATTTAATAAATACCTCTCATTTCCATTCAAAAAGTACTTGTTAAAAATTATCTTTAATCTGATATCAGTTTATTGGATTTGGCAAACATTGAAACTCAAGTATTCTTTATAAGCTTTTCTTTTGACGAGTTTTAGGTATTTTGAAGATTTCCATTTGATAAGAAAGGACCGCTTAAGGTTCCATCTACCCTTATAAAAATATGAAGAGCAACCCTCTTCTGCACAATGATATTAGAGGCTCAAAAGTAGAAGCCCCCGATTTGCTTTATACAAATTGTTCGTCGGATAAGCGACCTATAACAATATGGAGTGACTTTTCAAGGAGCCCTTTCTAGTTGTTCACATTGTCATCTTGACGCACAAAACATCATACAATTTACTCAGTACGTTAACCTTTTTGAAGACTGATTTTATTAGCACAGCGTTCCAAAGATAAAAAGCTACAATCTCGTTGCCAGCACTCGATTAAGACCGAAAAATGCGACAGCCGTATCTTTTGATAGTAACACGTTACGATTTGTTTATTTGTCATTTTGATATTTTTAACTTTACTAAACACATCTTATAAATAACCCGTTTATGTGTTTTAAGGTTACGTGGGCAACCCTCCTTGGAATTGAGATTTACTGTGTTTATATTTCACTTTTGTTCAGCAAGGCAACTAATTAGGTTTAAACTTACCTTTTTCATCTAACTGCGGCGATTCAGTCTGAGTCTTGTTAGCTTCACTACTGTCCAAGTTCTGTTCCCCTGGTGGATAGAACGGAGTCAATATTGGTGCATTTGATTGCAAACAAACAGACAAATGTTTGCACAATGTACAAGTACCTACGGCACGGTACAGGATGTTTCACAGGTCTGTTACTCTTATATCTGTACCTAGATAGCCTATCACTACTACTACTATACTATTTTGGTTCCCCTTTCCACGTCCTTTTAGGTCTTGTTACCTAAGGCTCTGTCGACCCCATAAAGGACAAAGACGTGATTAATATGTATGTATGTATTTCAGCACAAATCTCATGAGAAAACCTTGACTGATATAGAAGAGAAGAGATACATAGCTTCTTAGACAGAAACGGTTATCATATCAAAACAGGCGTTTTGAATTTCAAATTTGCGTATCATTTTCTCAAGATTACAATTTATTTCGAACGTTAGAACTGTTTTTCGATTTCATAGCAATTCAAACAAACTCGAATCGAAACATATTTGAAAAACTGTGATGAGTAAATCGTTTTACGTTGTTGCTCAGAACTAATCAAGTTCGGAAGCCTCAAGTTTCTCATCAAGTTTCGAATTTAGTAATACGTGACCAAACCAACTGTTGTGCAACTATCGCGGTCTACAAGTCTCCCCTGCTTTGTATATGCGTCCCTCTTGGACTGTGTGGTGTGACAGAGATGAGGCTAATGACAAGAGTCACGGCCACACGTGCAGTTACGATATATCAAAGTTGTCGGTAAACACGCCGCAACAGATTGGCCAGCTACCAGCTTGTCTGTTTATCGGACGTTGATATACAAAGTTGCTTACGATCAATTGAAATGTGAAAATAATGGAACGATTTTGGATATTTATCAAATCGGACCAAATAAAGAGTTCTTCGAGCGGCGTGAGTTCCTTTGTTTGAGCGAATTTGCAAGGTACATTATGTGTATTGTTAGAGCTTATGTTTTAGCAAATCATAAGATTTGACTTCGTTTACCTTCCAACCCGCCAAAAAACTATTTATGATTTCATTAAACTGTTTTGTTTCATTGCATTAACAACGAACGTACTAACAGCGAACTGAACCATCTTACATCATCTAGGTAAATACGCGGTAGTCGTGAGCATGCACGAGATTTTAACAGTGTATGCTTAAGGTCAATAAGGGGTTAAAAATGTTTTTTTTTGTATGGACACACTTCACACAATGTCGACCGTGCCCATACAAAAACTAATTTAAAAACGCATAATTCAACGTATAGACCGACCGCTTAAAAGAGTCCTCGCCTGCGCGGAGCAGGGGCGCGGGGTGGGACGACAAAGGGGGCCGAGAGAGGTGCGGGCGGCACTTGACTGTACATACGAATATACATGAACATGAAGCACCACTTCAACTGACAACAGAATCAATATAACAGTTGAATTGTTTATTCGGCACAATATTGATGGTATCCTAGCGTGCGCCGATAATGGCAACTTTGAATATTCAAGCAACATCGAGTCTGTTGACTCAACGGCTTCGAATAGCGATAAGACTGGTTGTCGGCCGGAAACAATAGGTTCTACGTTTGCAGATATCATTGATTGGAAGAGCAAGGTGTGCGCTAACAAGCGACAACGAATTTTCATAAATAAAAACAATATAAATTACTTTAAATTACTATAAATTAATTTTTAAAAACGTGTGACTGAGAGTTGCGTTGGAACATTTTAGATTGCAACACCGAAATTGGTTGTCAAAACTTATGGTTAAGTAACAAATCTTGATCATTGTTGCATGGATATTTTGCGCATAACATTACAACTATGATTTATGTTGATTTGCTCCATATTCCATATTCCTTGTTGACATCATAAAGAGCATCTCTAAGAAATATTTTAGCATTATAGGTATGGGAGGTTTTGCCGGGTGGTGGCGAGTCGGTCGGTCCGGACTTTTCTTCATTTATATATTGACTAGCTGTAACCCACAAATTCAATCTGAATGTGATGTGTCAACTGTTAACCCAAGGTTATGTAAAGTCAAAATGTATGTAACTGTCATCCCTAGCCCAGTTTTAACTTATCCGTTTAACCGCGCAAGCGGGCCCTAACGTGATTGAAATTCAATAATTCCGTTGTTCCAGTTATTATCACTACCTCCAGAACCAAGTAAATATAGCCCTTTGTCATATCAGTGAATTATGTAATGTTTCCGTTTATTTCACCGTCCGTTACTGTGGCGTTCATTATGTTAGACGTGATCGCATTACGGTTATGTCGTCCGTTGTGTTGCGTTATGTATTATGAGCGTCGAACACGCCACGACAGAGTTAATAATGTAGCTAATAATGTGTTATTATTCCATTATTACACATATCGTGTTAGGTACACCTACCATGTATATTTGGTGTTATACCTACTCGTACTCTATCGGTCTATATGAAAACTTACCGCGTCTACATGCTTCAAGTTAGTGGCTAACCCCCTTATTCATAAACGCACTATAGGCCTCTGTTAACTTAGTAATCGTTTGTCCTTATCTGTCACTTTGACATTTACCTTTCACAGATAAGGACAAACGATTACTAACTTAGCAGAGGCCTATAGTGCGTTTATGAATAAGGGGGTTAAACTTTGCAATTAGATCACCAGTTAGGGTTCGTATGTATTATTTCAAAAAATTCCAATCTAACTATATCTAACTAATATTATAAATGCGAAAGTATGGATGGATGGATGGATGGATGGATGGATGTTTGTTTATTACTCAATCACGCCAGAACGGCCCAACGGATCTGTATGAAATTTGGTACATAGATAGAGAGAAGTCTGGAATAGCACATAGGCTACTTTTTATCCTGGAAAATTGCGTAGTTCCCGCGGGATAGCGATAAACGAATTCTTTGCAGACGAAGTCGCTGGCAACAGCTAGTTTAATCATAAAATTAATCCGGAATACTTCAGCAAGTCAAGTGGTTCATTAAAATCTTCATATACAAATCATAATAAACAAAGCTAAATAAAAAAAAATACAAAACCAAAATTACAATACCTCAGCAGTTGCTTGTGTTTAATTGCGGTTGTCAAATGTTTCCATGCATTGGTCGATGATCAAAGTGTACTGCGTCAAGGGGATGACTTAATTTCAAATCCATTATAAAAATGACAAATATCTTTGATCCAAACACTTGCCGAAATATTGCCAAATAATATGAAGACACCTTGTACGATCGAAGAAACTGAATCACGTACTTCTGTGGGACCTTTTCTCATACAATTTCGCAATCATTTCTTTGGCAGGAGTACCTACCACGGCAAGTCGTTATGACACGTAGTAAAAAGGTTCCACACGCGATTCAGTTCCTTTCACTGTGTATTCGTAAACTTGTCATTTTTAAAAATCCAGGACCAAAAGCTTTCCTTTGTTTCGTTGAACAGTGTTCAACTGCGTTATTTAATGTTCTATTTTCACCTGAATCCGGGTCATCCTCCTCAGTTTCCATCTTTGCCCGCACGTGGCAGAGGGCGCTGATCGCCAGGACGTAGTATAGTCGCGTGCGCATGTTGTCGCTCCTAATCACTGCGTTGTACTGGGCGGAGAGACTGTGTGCTTTAGACACGGGTGCACCGGTAGACCTACGTACCGGTAGAAGCAGATGTTTAGTTTAACAGGGGTAAGGTACAGTTGGTACTATGATAATGGATACGAGTTTAAAATAGGTCCGTAAAGTTTAAATTTATGGGTCAAAATACATATGCAATTTTCAGTGAACTGTTTTGATTGGTGTAGGTTAGGTCAGGTTTATTTTATAACAAACTAGCTGTTGCCAGCGACTTCGTCTGCAAAGAATTCGTTTATCGCTATCCCGCGGGAACTACGCAATTTTCCGGGATAAAAAGTAGCTCATGTGTTATTCCAGACTTTTCTCTACCTATGTGCCGAATTTCATCCAGATCCGTTGGGCTGTTCTGGCGTGATTGAGTAACAAACAAACATCCATCCATCCATCCATCTATCCATCCATCCATACTTTCGCATTTATAATATTAGTTAGATTAGATTAGTTAGATTGTGCTGTTTTCATTTTCTGAGAAAATCGCATTTATATTTTGAACTATTATTGACCATTTAAGCATTTCAAACTTCATATACCTATTTTAATATGTAATCGAGGAGAATAGAATACACCTAAAAAGGAATTTTTATAAAGTAGTGAGTGCGTATTGCGTAACTGCTCATCCGTTCATGTTTTTGAAAACATTTGAACATCATTTGAACGTATTATTCAAACATTGAAGAAGCGTAGGGAGGTGATACTGAGCCTAAAATCAATATGGAAAACATCAACAGGTGGTCGCGCTGATACTCCTGTAAGTAAAGGTTTTTCATCGTAATTTTTGGTACCTTATACGAGTAGGCCTACAGGCCGTCTTTGGAATAAACTGGTTTACACCGGCTAAGCCAGTGGACAACCACAGCGTAGATAGACATTGATATTGGTGTGAAGGTGGCCGCTACTGAGCTGTGGTTATGGTGTTGATGTGGCTATAGTGTCTTGTTTTAGTTTCAAGCTTTGTCCTTGTGGGTAACTTTTAACTGTCTCAGGTTCATGTTCATGACTTTAATGTTCAAATAAACTGTATTGCGAGATACGGCGTAGCAATTTGTCAGAGCTTCTAAATCATAATATGAGCCAATAGGGTCGTTGCCATTCAGTCGGGAAGAAGACATATATTTGACAGTCACGGGAGAAATAATGTCCTCTACATGACGCACATAACGTTCGCATCCCCGCGTCAGCAGTATAATAAAATATCAAAACCTCCAAACACGTAAATGAAATAAATAATATAAAATGTGCCAGTACTAAATCACTCGCGGTCTACCAGAGCCGCAGCGCACGCAGGATGTTTTCATCTCGCCGAATGTTTGTGTCAACACCGATACGCCGTAACGGAGGAAATCGGCCGAGAAAGGAGCAAAAGCATTTTCCGCTACGGCCTGTATTTGATTTGTTCGGAATCGAGGGTCCCTGCCAATTGATGAGCTCCTGGTACATCTAAATAACTATTTGCTATGTATCTGGATACGATTGAGTTATGTTGTCGTCCTTAAGTTTAACTTGTGAATCTTATGACAGCCTTATATTGTGTTTTAAGAAAGCATATATGGTCTGTTTCCATATTTATCTATCCTAACTTAACGCATTCGCTGCGACATGCCAAACCCGAGACTTCTTCAGATGCCACTGACGCACATGTGCGTTGAATTGCTTGTAAAATTATGACAGCGGCACTGAGCGAAAGTCACGAAAACGCCTGACAACAATTCAAATATGCTAAGGTAAAGGTAGTACAATAAAAATACCTTTTGTAGATTTTACACTGCTGATTACAGTAAATATATTTTTGGATTTTTTTATGCAGTAGTTTTTTTTATATTCAGGAAAAACCGTAAAAAAGTTAGGATTGTGAATATTAGAAATACACTCACAATGCCATTAGTCCATTTATTACCGTAGGAATTGAAAAAAATATAGAACTGTCATGATGTCAATGTCATGCCCATTATTTTATTTATCTGTCCGACGGATTACTTTATAATATTCTAACGACACGCTTTCGATTCTCGTAAATCTCGTAATATTTTTATTGGTTTGATATACGCTATAATAATATGAAAGTGGTTGACGGATTTGTAAAAGCGGATAGCCGCAATCTGCTCAAAGTCGACGAATTTACGTTGTTACAGTTCATGTGCTTAAAGTGCTTATCTTTTTCCATTAACGCCGTGGTTTTTGCAACTTAGGACGATACAAATTATTAAAGGATCTTGGTGATACTTCCTTCCGATCGTCATTATAATAGAAATAAACTCAATGCATGCACAGTATTGCAAAGCAGCAAACGCAAAATAACAAATTCGGGAACGAACGACAATGAATGGTTGACAAACAAAGCAAGTGACATGACATGACAGTTCTGTTTGACAGTTACTTTTTTTATTTTATATCATGCTAAGATCACGACATCAGTATTCCTATCTTTGTATATACGGTCTTTTTAATGACTATTTCTTTAATAAATTATTAACGACAAATTTAAGTAAATTAAAGGAAAACCGAGAAACACGGATAGTCTAATTTTTAACCAGCTACTACACGCGAAAAAAACTAAAATGCGTTTTTTTTTAATGTTGTCAATTGTGCTACCTAACAAAGGTTTGAGTATGTATGTAGCCCTGAGTGTGGAACACATTGTTTTTTTTAAATAATATTGCTCCCAGCGAAGAAAAATAAGTAAAAAGTTGTATATCAAGTGACCCGTTATTTTTGCTCGTGAGCATAATTGAATAGACTAATCTTTTATGGGTGTCCCGCTTTCTAGTGCTGTCGTAATTTCGGCCAATTGTGTTTTTTATTTCTATATAATAAAGTGTTTATTTACTTGCTTAGTGTATCTTTAAATATTTGAGAAACAGTAATTCGGTTTACTTCTCACCAGGTGTGCTTCATTTGCACACCTAAAGAAGGAAATGAGAGAATATTTGAAATAAAATGTCACAAGGGTAACATTATGAGGGAAACGTGTAAATTCTAAAGGCATTCCAGAACCATTTAAGCTCCAACTTATTTATTATCTAAATTGGATCTGGAAATAAGTTTTAGACAAGTACCTTACTCTTTTTGTTTGCGGTACTTGTGTTTGAACTAAGTACAAATTATACCAATTCTTAACTACGATCTCGCAAACTGAATATAACTCAAGGATAAAAAAGGAAAATAAAGTGAGGAAAATGAAAAGGTTGAAATAATATCAACTTACATGTAAATCATACAAACAGATGTAATCAAAGGCCAGAAAACGATAGATTTATCCAAATGAAACCGGATCCCAATTACCAAGAAGCTCTCAAACTGCCCAATCCTACCAGGACCACAAGAAATGGAGACGTCAACACTAAAACAGCTTCCCTCGGGCAACCGTTCTATTAATTGTTCCCAGTTTGTTCTCAATTACTCTCTTCACCCCGTCTGTTTATTGTTTTGATTTCCATTGTCCAACGAGTGCGCTCGAGCGAGAATGTCATTACGACGATTGGAAATCGTTTTAAGGTTGTCCCTTGCGGTACAATGGCTCTTTCAGTCGCGGTCGGAAAGTTGTCGGGTGTCTCTTTGTACACCTTTTCCAAATAGATGTTTTGTTAACTGGATATTTGTTGTACGTGTGAGATAGTTTCGTTTTGACATTGCCCCTTGTGTGGCTACTTTGATTTATTTTTGGGGATGTTCGTGCTTGTAATATCAATGTGAAAATAATTTTACATAATGTAATAGGATCTTATAGTTCGTCAATCTGTCAATATTTTATTGAATCAGGCGTTACTTTGCGGAGGTCCATTTCAATGAACACAAAATATTTACCTTGCTACTCCGCTACTTACGTGCAAGATAACCAAGCCTGTGCGAAATATATACGTTTTGCATGCATAAATATTTTGTGTTCATTGAATCTGTCAATACTCTAGATTAGATTTACTACAGTAAACATTATGAAATGACAGTTTTAACAGTTCGCGTTGTAGACGACACTGTTGTACCTATGAAATGACACAAGTAGGTACTCTCGTTCAATGTTTATTATTACGTTCGCAAAAAACCGATCATGCTCTAGATAATTCGCAAATCAAGGTTGTCTTGAGCTATTTTTAACACCGATGCAAGACGATCTTTCAAAATAGTCTATAACAATAAAATTGTAGGCAGTGTTGTATCTATAGTATAAACGATGCAAGTGTGTTGCTATATTGCTATTCGTAGTCCGAATCCTCCCCCAAACTTGTTTCTCTACACTTCAAAAGGCAAACATGAAGGCCACTCGTAAAATAACCACAAAAAAGGCTCTAAAAAGCACGCTACATCAAGAGTGAAGGCGTCGTCAATGGCTGCTACACGCCACCTAAAGCTCAAATGCAAGTGATTACGTCCCTTCCCTCGTAATGTCCCGGACATAGCCCAAACTACTGGTCCGGGAGATATGGAAGAAAAACATCCACGGGGACTCCATTTAATGGACACTCGGCGTTAATGGTGCATTATCTTAACGTAGCCGTCACAGATTCCCGTTTACGGTCATATCTGACAGATCAAGACGCATGGATATTTATCTGTTGCCTTTTCCTTATATTGATTGGAATTAAGTGGGGAGGCTGACGTCGGGACAGTTATTTATGGGTACTTATGCAACGAGCTTCGTCCATTTATATGTATAAATGAAAATTAAGTGCTATTCGTTGCAATGGCGATTAGATCACTTCTGAATTGTTAGCGACGGTAGTAACTTATTTTCATTATTTTATTGCGTCTTCCTATCTTTATTTCCGCCGCCTACTTTAGGCATCTAATCAGCTTATATGCACCCACTGCTGAGTAGAGTAGAGGCCTCTTCATTTTCACGCCACTTTGCCCGGTCCTGTGCCAGCCTCTTCCACAGTTTTCCAGCCGAATCCCAGATGTCATCTGACCAACGGGCTGGTGGTCACCCCAGTGACCTTCGACCCAATCTTGGCTACCATTCTGTGACCGCCTTCGACGTTACGTAATAATACTTTACGGAAATTCGTGTTTTCTTTATCTACGGGATTTTGAGATGAACCCGCGAATATAACTTACGCTTCATTTTAGACCGCGCAGCGTTAAATGAGGCACATACAATATACTCAGTAATCTTATCATTAAGATTATGCCTTGGTTCTTCATAGAATTTGAAAAAAAAGGTTTTAATTACTTAAGTAGGTATTGACGTTAAGACTCGTGAACCTTTCAACTATTTTTGAAACGGGTTGACAAAAACACTGGCCAATATAAGTTTGTTATTTATCAGATTTCCTCTAAAATCTTAATTGCTCCAGTAACATCGCTTCAGCATCTCCATTCCTCGTGAATAATGCATTTCGCAAAGTTTGCGAATGCAACTTGTTGAATAGGTACTTGCACAGCTGTCGGCGCTAAGTCCGTAACTCTTCTATCGGATAGTATTGGACAGCGTTTGATATCATTTTGTATGTCGGGTGTCAGACGTTTATACAAGGTTTACTTCTAATTTTAACACCATCACTGTCCAGTGCCCCACATATGGGTCACCAAGTAGCTTACAAGTACGAAACTCACTAACAGCTACTGGTTACTAATAAAGGACTATAGAAATACAGTACAAACTGAGTAGGTAAGCATTATTGCATATGAAGTAATTTGACGGACTTACGATGAAATTGGCAAGACACGGAAGATATGTGACTCCGTGTAATGTCTCCGAGCGAACGGGTCAAGGTTACAATTGTCTGCCAAACGTAGCGATTAGGTACTTAACATTAGAGAGAAGAGGTAGTCAAATCCAAAATGATAAAACTGGGATTCGGTGGCTCGATTCTCAGCACTACGCCTGTTATAAAAAGTCGAAACTGCGAGGGACCTATTTATATGTGTATATTTCTAGACCTTCAGACCCACCGTGCCCCTGGCTATGCCCTTGGTGGTACGGTGGGTCTTTTAAAGTTAAACGATACTACTGACTACTACTGAAATTGAAAAAAAAATGCTCCTATTCCTGAGTAGTTTGCCCTTTGGGTATAAGGAGCTACCTAACTAACCTAAGCTACCTAATACCCGTAGCTTACAGTACTACGGTGGTAAGGTTCAAGTCCCACCGTACCACAAGGGGTATGACCAGGGGTGGATCTTAACCCATTTCAAGCAGTGCATGTAACTATCGCTTTATGTCAACAAAATTGTTTTCCAACACGAAGGCAGCACATTATTCACCTTTGCGAAACTATTATGAATGTGAGCGTGGGGCAATTGATCATGGCTGCCGATATTACGGGGACGTGACGACGCGAGTTTATGCGGCGACGGTTTTTCGTGGTTGCCCCTGCGCAGTGCACGGGTTAACAGTAGGCGAGGTTACAGGATCTTTAATCTTTACCTAGAGGTATAAATACAATCTTACAATATAATAAGATTAATAAAGACAATATTGTCTCGGATATTTGAAAGCGTTAGTTTGATTAAACACTCCCGTAAGAGTTTTCTGTTGTAATTTTGGATTCAAAATTAAGTAACGCCTTTGATGCCGTACATTTCGAACATTAATCGATTCGATACACAAGAAAATTGGTCAACCAAAGAAAAAAAACCTGAAAATCTTTTACAGGGGTGTTCAGTCAACGTAAATCAACGACTTAGAAATATTGTATATTGCTAAGTTAGTTTTGACGTGACAAAGTCTTATAATTCGATGGAGCCGGCTACACGCACGAAAAAACATGACTCATGCGGCGTTACCTCGCTTTGAGGAGTTACCTCGCTCTGAGGCGTTCCATTTAAGGCTTGAAGTGCAAGCGAGAGTGCGAAACGAGCGACAAAGAGGCACAATCGGCCTCCGCGTTCGGCAGCGTTCGACATCTGTCTCTCTCCTACTTGAGTGAGCGATGCGTCCGCGTGGACAGCTGCTATACAATAATACATTTACATGTTTTCGTCAAGTATGAAGTGCAGTGAAAAGTGAATGTGGTGTCAATTGTTTATAACAACGATAATTGCGGCGATAAAGGTAATGATTCTTTCGATATTAAATATACGTTCAGAGATATATTCGTGCTTTCATCATTAAAATAAATAGCATCGGTCCGCCAGTGCACCGATTGTAGGTTATGCTATACCTAATTGACAAAACTATAACAATAAGTTAACAGAACTATTAAACTATGTACATTAAACAAATAAAATTAACATAATTGTATTTATGCGTACAAATAAATGTAACTTGATCAATTCAATTGTGATTTCCATTTACCTCCTTCTTTATATCCATACAAAATATCTATCAAACAAATAAAATCAAAATTTTCTTTTGAAAAATGCAACCATTCCATCAGTACTTTCTTATGACGTTGTCACGTTCAACTATCGTCAGTAAACCGACTTTACAGACAACCGTTTTTTTTTATAAACCTTTAGAAAATACGTAGGTACTTGAATTAAGGTGGAAACACATTATTAACACGCGACACGACCCGATGCAACGAATGTATGCGCATGGCATCGCGTCGAATGTTCGTAGTGTGGTTCTGGTCATAGAAAATAATACAATTTGATTCGACTCAACACGCGTCGCGTTGCATCGGATCGCGTCGCGTGTTACTAATGTGTTTCCACCTTTAGAATCACGTTTGCGGTAACGTCCCGATTACTATAACCATATTGAGAGCGCCACTAGCGGAACGAACCGGCAACAAACAGTTCCTTCTCATAGCGTAAATGCGTTTGATACGTATTTTATGATCGAAAACTTACACTAACTGTACCTAACTGTACTGTACTACCTCTACTGTGGCAGTCCCCACTATGTAAGTGAAAGGATCTCTAAGTTTTTTGTACGTACTAAGCCAGCGTTAATACGTGACGCATTTTTATTGGGCAGCCCCAAACTTCAGCGTTCTTCGGTTGGCAAATTGAATCGGGTCCGCTTTCGTTTATATAAATGTAGTGAAATTCGTTTTCTTTCAACGTTATGAAGAAACGTTGAAGGACGTCAGCGTTTTGTTACGGTTCTCCGTAAAACATTTGTTCTTTAGAAAATAATGACAGCCATAAGAATAGAGGTGACTTTGTGGATCAATCAAATTTTTTAAACAACGGCTACAACCTGCAGTCTGTCGATTAAAGTAAGATGCAAGGAAACTTGCGACGCGCAGGGAACCTGGTAAAATCTTGTGCTATCAATGGCTTATAAGAAAATCTTTTTTAAGTTGACGACAATAATGGTTAAAACGTTCTCAAAACTCCGTACGCCGCGACTCGTTACAAAGAAGTCACCACTTCCAAGAATATCCCAAGACTTCGCGATCCATCAAACTCCCGAAATGGCAGAACTAATCCACAATCATTCCTTACGCTTATCCGGGGAGGTCTAAAGTCGATATCTTTAATAAGAGGCTTAGCAAATGCGGAGGCCGTCGAGGACAGGCTTATCGGCAGATCTTAGTAATCCAGCCACTTTGTAAGTCAAAGTTGGGCCCTAAAAATTGGGGAACACCGGTTGGGTTTGGCTGAATGCTAACGGGGTTCTGTTTGAGCCATGAGAGGTACAGGCTTGTTGGCTAAGATTACATAAACGGGTTTGGGTCCAATCAGTATTCGACTGGTCATTAACTACGGTAGTGACATTAAATAACTGATATTAGATAGATAGATAGATACATAGATAAAACGTTTATTTGGTACTGCCAACACACACAATCAAGGTTACATAAAATATAAACATATCAAGCCAAAACTTAAAACTAGAACATTTCCTTTGTTTGCGTGCGCTACAGTAGCACAAAAGGGCCATGGCTCAGTAGTCAACATTGCTCGTAGGAGCAAAACATTGGTTTTCTGCAACAACCCACGGAACAAACAAATGAACACACAAATGAACACTTATTACAGTAAACACAGAACACAGTAAAGTAGTTATATTAGAAATGAGAACAGACGTACGGTTTCAATTCGATTATTTATCTGTAACGCCATCTACACAGTAAAATAAGCGAATCATCCACGTATCAACACTGTTTTCAACTCGCACCGTCCATTCGCTGGCACAGTTGAAATTCTTCTTGTACACGGAATAAAAAAGATTTATCTCGCCAACACGGACTCCTTCTAAAACCTGATTGTGCTGCCGTCGAGGCAAATGGCTCGGGAAAAACTACAGATTAGTGCGAAGCATCGAGCAGACTGGACTTCGATACGAGTGATCCGTTTATGTTTTCACTAGTTTTATGTTTAAAACGTAACGCGTTAACAGACGTGAAAAAATTGAGTTTCACCGTTAGAATAAAAAATAAATTTTTGAGCCAGGAAGCCAGGATATAATCACAACATCAGTATCTTATCTTATCTTACTAACTAGGGGCCCTTACGGATACACTTCGACCTATTTCTGGATCTTTTGTGTAAACATCAGTGGGTATTACATACAAGGTAGGTAAACAGTGCAATACGTCGCCTGTTTCATAATTTGTATATAGCTGTGGCTGAGCATTTTCAATATTCTTTTGTTCTCCACTTAAACTATTAAATTCATATTATTATCGTTCTCATTTGCTAACCCTTCCCACGAATTAAAACAATGCCCGCCTTATCGCTGAACCCGACGCGGTAATAGCGGCCATTTTGGCAATTTTGGCGCGAAAACGACTTCCTCGTAGTGCTGGAGATTAATGATTTTTGATACTCATTGTTATTATTATGTTTGAGGAAGCGAAAGGAATAATGAGCTGTGGCGTAGTAATTATCGTGGGCGTCTTAAATAGTTGGTGGAACTGTCTGAATGGAAAGTTAGAATGGCTTCACGGTCAATTTATGTAGAAATATTACTTTTGTCACTAACCGCCTTATTCATAAACGCTCTTATAGGCTTCTGCTAACTTAACAATCGTTTGTCCTTATCTGTGAAAGGTAAATGTTAAAGTGACAGATAAGGACAAACGATTCCTAAGTTAGCAGAAACCTATAAAACGGGGTTAAGTCCGTTTGGAAGGACTGCGTGTTACAAGTTTTTAGTTAACTCACAATGTATGGTTGTTTGGGTCGAAACTTGTAAGTCAAATTTGACTTACTTAGTTGACTTGAAAGTTGGTACGTACGTAATGTAGGAGGAGAAAAACTTGCGCGTTAAAAGTGAGATTAAAAGAAAACCGTATTGAGAATTTTCATTTTTTTTTTGAAGTCAGTTCTAATATATTTCGAACCGTGATGCGTTCACGCACGGCGACGGCCAGCCGAGTCAGCTTGACAAAACGGAATCCATCAAATTTCTTCTTTTATTTATTGCGGATGTTGCTTTTTATCTAATGACTATAGAAATTGAGGTATAAATATTCACGGTACTCTCAGAAGGTAAAATTAATACAAAAATATTGCGGCCTTTCTCAGGGTAAGTCTCAAGCAGGGTTTGATATACCGTTATTTTCGGAACCGTTATCCGGAATGGGTTCCTTGGTACCGGTGCCAAGCTTAGAAATCGGTATTATGAGAACCGGTATCCTACAAGGTTCCAATAAGGTACTAAGGTAGTAGAGGTGTAAGAACCTGCATAGAGAACCGGTATTTCTGGGTTCTGGGACCGGTATTTATTTACCGGTTCTCTGGAACCGAAACGAAGAGAACCTATAAATATCCCTGTGCCCTGGTAGCTTATTGCCTAACTCGCTCGCAATCGCCATCGTGTTCATTTTGACAGTTCTTGCATGAATGTGACAGCTAGCTGATTCCGATGCCAATTGTCAGCCCATACAAGAACTGTCAAAATGAAGACGATGACGATTGCGAGCGAGTTAGACAATAAGCCTACTGGTCTCACGCCTCCACAGTCACCTTATTTCTTTTTCCGATTTTCTTATATGATAAAATACTACATCGTGGGCTGCTTCCCGACGTCCCCATAGCGCAGAATACCTCGACATATCACGTTTATGTCAAATGGGACATTAAACGCAATAATATTACGGGCAAAGGTGCCGGTAACGTGGCTTCGAAGCAATCCAATTTATTGCTTAGCAATAAAATGCGGTCTAACGCCTACGAGGAATGGAATGAGGACTTGGTTTGAATTTTAAGAGACTGTTGTGATGTCGAACGAAGACGACGACTAAACTCTATCAGCGCGCGAAATACACTAAGCGTCTCTGTCTAGAACGAACAGTAACCCGACCCTTTCCATCAGGTGACCCGTCTGCTCGTTTGCCCCCTCTTATATAAAAAAAAATAAGAAATTAAGACGGTAGTCTATCTCGCGCGCCACACGGCTCTCGCGCGTATTTGTGCTAGCCGTGTTGAGCGCTTACAATAGTGTAACTTGTTATTTGTCGCAAAATACGTCTGAAGTGTCAAATGCTATGAAATTAGTTAACTGCCGTTACGTGCCGCTACTGGCTTTTTATACAGCAAGGGAGGAATACGAGCTAGGGGGTTAACCGCACGTCTAGCACGAGAGCGCGCGAGAGTATCGTTGCGCGTGTTACAGATTGCCCGTCTTTTTCTTACTGTTCATTCTAGAAAGAGACGGGTGCTGATAGTAAGTAATCACCACTGCCTAATACCGACGTATTACAGTACAGATGCGTTGTTAGCATAAAGGGCTAGGATAATAAATATTTAATTTCACCGGCTGTCCTCTTGACGCCGAAACATAGCGCAAGCGTTACTGAACGAACCTAGCACATGGTGCCTTTTACCCGACAATTCTACGACTTCTTATCACTTTAAAAAACTCCGCGCATATTATAAGGGTAAGTAATACGAGATATAACAACTTATTATCTAATGTTCATAATATACGGTCACTTTATATAAACTCGTTTAGTATAACGTTTACTGGATACAATGAACAAAAATTATAATCTTAAAATATCTAATTTTGTAAGGTATAACGTTGTTTATATATATGTAATATCAATTGAAATAACGATCAAAGCATATAATGTTCATAACAGCTAACATCAAAAAGCATAATGCACAGTTGTTTATTGAATTTCCTATGTGGTTAGGGGGTTTTCTAGGTGGTTATAAAAAAAATAATTAACACCAAAGGCTATGCGCATTAGCCTTTGAACCTAACCTATCTGGGTCGCTTCCGCTCCGTACCGTCTTGCTCGCTCGCTTCGCTCGCTCGCCGAAAATGAAACAATGTCTTGCAGTTGTTTCAGTTAGGTTAAATATTTGTTATGTTAAAAGAAATTAGGCCATATAAATCTTATACAAATTGAAGTTATATAAAAATAACGTTATATAATTTAAGCCTTATACTCTTTATACGTTAAAAAATTATACTTTTTGCTGTTATAGCTAACGTTCATTATATCTTGTGAAAGTTATTATTATGAAATTAGATATTTTGTAGTTATATCTCGTGGGACGCACCCATAGTATAAACCAGCTGTTTCTCGCGACTCCATCTGCGCAGAGTTCGCCTATCGCTATCACGCGGGAGCTATGCAATTTTCCGAGATAAAAACTAGCTTATGTCCTTCCCCAGGACTGAAACTATCTTAAACCAAATTTCATTAAAATCGGTTCAGTGGTTTAGTCGTGAAACAATACAATACAAATACTCTTTATTGAACACCACAAATCAGTACAAAACAATACAGAAACAAAGAACAAAGTATACAATAAAACTGAAACCGAACTGAAACTGTAAGACAGACAGTTACTGTCGCATTTATAATATTAGTAGGAATAGGAATTTGAAATCGCCAGATTCGCGGCATGCATTGAAAGGCATTATACCCAACGCCGATAAACGACCAATTTATCATACAGCGAACAACGCACTTTTTGTATGATACGTCACCCTTTCATTTTATACGATCGATATAACGGTGATTGATTTACCCAGATAAACGATTTTGGGCGGAAAATATATCGTGAATCTAACTAATATTATAAATGCGAAAGTATGGATGGATGGATGGATGGATGGATGGATGGATGTTTGTTTGTTACTCAATCACGCCAGAACGGCCCAACGGATCTGGATGAAATTCGGCACATAGATAGAGAAAAGTCTGGATTAGCACATAGGCTACTTTTTATCCCGGAAAATTGCGTAGTTCCCGCGGGATAGCGATAAACGAATTCTTTGCAGACGAAGTCGCTGGCAACAGCTAGTATTTTATATTCACGATATATTTTCCGCCCAAAATCGTTTGATTGAGTAACAAACAAACATCCATCCATCCATACTTTCGCATTTATAATACTAGCTGTTGCCAGCGACTTCGTCTGCAAAGAATTCGTTTATCGCTATCCCGCGGGAACTACGCAATTTTCCGGGATAAAAAGTAGCCTATGTGCTAATCCAGACTTTTCTCTATCTATGTGCCGAATTTCATCCAGATCCGTTGGGCCGTTCTGGCGTGATTGAGTAACAAACAAACATCCATCCATCCATCCATCCATCCATCCATCCATACTTTCGCATTTATAATATTAGTTAGATAAGATAATCTATTGAAAAATACCGCATCAAAATCCGTTGCGTAGTTTTAAAGATTTAAGCATACATAAGGACATAGGGTCAGAGAAAGCGACTTTGTTTTATACTATGTATATAGTCATGAATCATCACTGATGATGATAGTGAAGTACCCACCTATGGAAAAATGTTCAGAGCTACTAGATTTTTTGCCAATTTTGAAGCTCCTTTCGTCAAGCAATGAAAAAAATATTGTAGGATTTACTTTGATACTAGGCTTTTGTCAATTGCCTAAAATTTTATCATTTTCAAACATTTCGAGAAATCTTTTCGCATCGGTGGTCTAAGTGCTGCGTTAAATACGGCTTTCAAAGCGACTTGAGGATTATTTTGCCGGCACACTTTCGAGCGGCTGACGGTAGTTCTGTTATACTTATATCTTGAGTATGAATGACATTAAGCCGGGTACTCATATGTGAGCTGTAACCGGAACTGCTGTACATTATAGTAACCTAAACCCCTTTCTTTCCTGCTGGCCTGGGAGTAAAGAAAAAAGCATAGAATGTACCAGTTGCTTCTCTTCCCGCGCTTGTAAAATCCCATCGAGGGAATGGGCGAATATCTTAGAAATCACATTATAGGCGATGCGGCTAGCAACTCATCACTATTTTGATTCCTCTTTCCACCTATACGCCCATAATCATGCTAGACGTGGCCTTAAGGTCTTGTTAGATTAGATTAGATTATTAATTCATTCAATATAAAATTACATCACCTTACCTACCTACCTACCTTAGCCTCTTACCTACCTCTACCTCTACCTCTACCTCTACCTCTTACCTACCTTAGGCTTTGTCTACCCCGTAAGGGATAAAGACGAGATGTATGTATGTATGTATGTAAACGCTAGAGTTCGGGGCAGGCTTTCGGACCAACGCCACACTTAGTGTTTTTGTTATTATATCGGTTACAGTTCGCAGATGAGTACCCGGCTTCAGCAATACAATACAATGCAATAGGTACAAATACTCTTTTTATTGAACATCACAAATCACTACAAAACAATACAGAAACAAAGAACAAAGTATACAATAGGCCGTCTTATCGCTTAATGGCGATCTCTACCATACAACTAATAAGACAGAGAAATAAGTTGGAGACAGTTTATGTAGGTGGCGGAAACAAATAGACAGACAATACGAATACAAATAGATAGACAATACGTATGGTATTATAGGTATAATATTAAAGACTCGAATTAATTAAGAGATCAGTCACTAAATAAAAAACTATCAAATTTTTGAACTCTGAAGCAAATATAATTCCTAAGGAACCGATGAGTAGTTGATACAGTGTGGTGATAAATGATTTTTCTTCGTTTTCAATTGGCTTCCGACATAGAATTATGGTTGCGATGTGACAAATTGCCTCGTGGCTTATGATTGTCGTGAACTCATGAATGAAACCAGCGTTTAGCGCACCGCAATGTAGAACGAGGTTTATTTTGATTCTCATACACATGGCATACTTAGGTACTCTAATAAATATAGGCATCATAGTTTCAGTTATAGATTTACCCCTTATTCATAAACGCGCTATAGGCTTCTGCTAACTTAGTAATCGTTCGTCCTTATCTGTCACTTTGACATTTACCTTTCACAGATAAAGACAAACGATTGCCAAAGTTAGCAGAAGCCTATAGAGCGTTTATGAATAAGGGGGTTAGAATAGGTATACTGCCGTAAAGATGAGAGATGCTAGAGAAAGAGCGTTAGTAGACGCATACGTTTGGGTATAAGTATATGTATGTAGGTAGATAGAATAGTACATTGTGCACCGAGGGCGGTAAGAAGGGGATTGCTTACGAGTAGTGACTCGAGTTTGTAATCCCCTTACTGCCCGTGATACACACAATGTTTTTCATCACATTTGCGAGGAAATAAAAAAAATATCAAAAAAATAAACTCAGAAGCACAAAACTACCCAAAAATGTCACTCATCAACATTTATGTACCAATAGTGTGAAAATATCGTCCGCCATTTTGGATCCAAAAAATTATGCTAAAATTGGGCTCAGAACCACCACATTACTCGAAAACGCACCCATCAACATTTTAGTGTCAATAATGTCAAAATGTCATCCGCCATCTTGGATCCAAAAAATTATGCCAAAATCGGTCTCAGAATTACCAAATTACTCGAAAACGACACCCATCATCATTTTAGTGTCAATAGTGTCAAAATGTCATCCGCCATCTTGGATTAAAAAAATTATGCCAAAATCAGGCTCAGAGTCACCAAATTACTCGAAAATGACACCCATCAACATTTTAGCATCAATATTGTCAAAATGTCATCCGCCATTTTGGATCCAAAAAATTATGCCAAAATCGGGCTCAGAGCCACCAAATTACTCGAAAATGATACTCGCCATCAATATTTTTAGTGTCAAAATGTCATCCGCCATCTTGGATCGTAATCAGTAATGTCTAATTGAAAGTTTTATAAAATTGGTTTGGGTGGTTTTTTTAATATTAAATAAATCTGGCTGATCTGAAACCTCCTTAGTCTGAAATGACGTACTTACAATGAACTCTTAATTTTAACCCGTGGAGCGACAGGCTCCAAAAAATGTATGCGGCCATAGCGCCCAAGGTTTTTCCGACTCACAATTTGTTTGGGTACCTACTTCAGAAAAAATGATATTACTCCTGCGTGGTATAATTATATATTATAAATTATATACCGTTACAAAGTGAACATTCGCAGCTACCTAATTATTAAGCAATGAAGAATACCCACTTGACTGATCCTTGTGAAAATAAATCGTTTTCTTTTGTTTTGAGATTTTTTCTTCGTTGCCTTCAGCACTTTGTTAAATTACAACAATTTTTGACACTTTTCACTTTTGTTTTTATACCATTTTAAACGTTAGTAATTTACGCACCGACAACATTAATTAGTTTATCATAATACACGTTATTCACTTCACAATGACTATTTATTTCCGAAACGATAAAACACGACACCGAATTATGCAATATTCACGTATAACCGGCATAATCTATTAAGAAAGTCAAATTTTTGAATAAATTTGCAACAAAGTTATCTATCTTTCATAGCATATTGAGTAAACTAATTATATTTTACAATTAAAAACATTGTGCAGATGACGACGTGAAATTTGCTTAGGAAAAAGTTCGATACTTTTTTTACTGATATATCTTTCAATAAAGTTAAAACAAATATTTAAAACACATTACTTAATTATTTCCCCGTAATTTGATATATAATACAAATAACAAGCACTTGCCGTTTCATTTTAATCACAAAAACAAAAACAACACGGCACAGCAATCACATTGCAATATGGCGGACTACAGATAAAATTTTGCCTTAGGTGCTTTTTTATTTAATTTCACGCCGAAGATTCTGAGTGATTGGCCAAAAAACGCCCGTAATGCCAATGTGATAGAGGTTTAAGCCGTACGTAATTTTTTTTCCCCTAGTAACACAGCAAAACTTACGATATTCGTTCTCCAATCAGCGCAAAACCGTTACGCCTATGGGTTTGAGCGCAGGGCGCTGTGGCCCGAAAATCGTTACGCACAAACCCCTGTGCGTAGGACGCTCGACGGGTTAAAACTAAACTTTTCCTCCCGAGGGAGTTATGAAAATCCATACAAAAATAACTCCCTCGGGAGTAAAATATTTGAAATTCCCGCGGGAGGTAAATCAGCTACTACGGCTCTATAAGCACGCGTGTTATAACACCCTTTACGAGCAAGTGTGATGAAAAAGACCATTTCGCTTGCACCCTATGAACCCGTTAGTGAGACTAAGTTAAATAAATGAAGCTTATAAAAAAACACGCATTTTTTTGTTCTTGTCTCAGTTATTTCGACTTTATCTAATCTGATCGTAAAGTTAACGCCAGTAGGATCTTATTAATGGTTTCAATGATACATAGAGAGAAAAAAAAACTTCGTTTTATTTAAAACAATTGTAAAACAGCATCGTATTCATTTAAAAGTACCAGGCAACCAGAAACTACCAAGAGAAAGCGCTGAACAATCCTCTGATCGTTCCCCCCTCGTTCCAGAAGCTGGTGGTGGGCGGGCCGAACCAGCGTAACTGGCGCGGCATCCTGATCGCGCTCCTGGTCATCGTGGCTGTCCTGGCACTAATCGTCACCTCCGTGGTGCTGCTAACGCCCCCTGATGAAGGGCCAAGGGTCAAGGGTCGGAGGCTAAGGATTCAGGACTTAATGAATGATGAACTGGTGCCAGTCAGATGGAACGGGACGTGGATTTCCGGTGAGTGGAGTTTTTGTATTGATTCTGTGACAGTTATCTTGTCCTAGAACTTTTTACTTTGAAATTTGGGTGGCAAGCGCGATTGATTGTGACTTGCTTTGTTCGTTATTATACTAATTGCTTTAGTTTACAATTTATAGAGGTCTAACAAACGAAATAAAAAGGATCAAAAATCCTACACTGTAGGTACGAACACAGTTGTTATTTTTTCATCCAACAATACTCGCGCTCCGTGACTTCAAAGAAAGTAGTGTCTACTTCTTTGAGGGGCGAATAATTTCAGAGACAAGAACTCCTGCTAGCTGCTAGTGCCCTGGTACTCTCGTCACGCTAGACACAGCTTGAACGTTTAAGTGACTTTTAGTGTAAGACGCGAGTATCTCGAGAGCGTTAAGTTTAGCTGCCGTGATTTTAAACGCGTCAAGAAGTTAAGATAATGCTTTTGTCGTGTTAAATTGCCGAGTAAGTCAGTTTGTGAGTAAGGTTTAATACGTTTTGCAATGTAAATTTTGGTAGCGACTTACCCATCTTACCAGTCTTAGGTACCACCTTACATTGAAGGGTGACAGTTGTAAACAAGGTCTGTAAGGCTTTACTAATTGCTTGTCGTCAGGCGGGCAATGTCGTTATTTGCTATCCAAGGACGTCATGTCAAAGTCAATAAAAACAATTAGCTTTCCACTCTGCATGTTTTTGATTCAAAAAAATATTCAAAATTCGTTTATTCATTTAAACAAAGTGGTTACAACAAGCCAAGGTTGAGGCCTCTCAGTAGGTATAGGTATATGTACCTGTATTGAGAAGTCTCGCTCTTCCAAATATAGCACATTTTAACAATAAGTCCACAGTTTAGAAAATAAAAGTTTACAAATGAAATTATCCTAACTTAAAATTAAGTTTTAGTAGTTGCTTTTACTTACATGCAAAGTGTATGTGTGTGTGTGTGTGTGTTTGTTAATGCTTGTATGATACGGGGATGCAACATAATTATCACACAAACCCAACTATCACCAAAACCACATAAAACGTCAACGCGTTTGAAACACTACACTGTCTAAAAATTAATCAAGAAAACTTTAGCAGGTTGAGTTTAGTTTGACTGAACACTCCTGCAAATGTTTTTTTAATCAAAAATGCAAATAAAGTATTTCATTTCATTTCATTTCAATCTGTGGTTAAATTTTTAATCTGTGGTTGACAATGGTTCACATATCGGTCGATGATCAAAGTGTACATCATCATCATCTTCATATCAGCCATAGGACGTCCACTGTTGGAGATAGGCCTCCCCGACAGAGCTCCGTTTGCCTCGGTTGGAAGCGGCTTGCATCCACCGTGAACCCGCGACTTAAACCAGTAGGCTTATTGTCCAACTCGCTCGCAATCGCCATCGTGTTCATTTTGACAGTTCTTGTATGAATGTGACAGCTAGCTGATTCTGATGCCAATTGTCAGCCCATACATGAACTGTCAAAAGAACACGATGGCGATTGCGAGCGAGTTAGACAATAAGCCTACAGGTCATCCGACCACCTCGATGGTGGACGACCTACGCTGGGCTGCTAAATGCTGTAATTTATGAATATTAAAACGATACTACGTCATATTTTATGAGTGCGTGTGTAATCCACACCCGCATCGTAAAACAGCTCTAACGCTAAGAAATTGGGTGCTAATAGGCTGTAAAAATGCTGTAAAACGAAGATGTGATGTATCTCAAACACGGCAACAAAAAAGGGTGAAACAGGCTGTGTCAGAATACAATACAATACAAATACTCTTTATTGAACACCACAAACCAGTACAAAACAATACAGAAACAAAGAACAAAGTATACAACAAAAGATTATAGAGAAAACACATGGATAAATAAGCGGAAATACTATAAAATCCTAGTCTTTGTCCGCGGCTTCGCCCCAGTTTCAGTTTTTCCTTTATTTTTCAAAATATTGTTCAGTAAAAACGTTGCCAACAAAAGAAGAATTATCTAATTTTATCCAGTGTCGTTCTCTATAGGTTAGCAACAGGTTTAGCGTTTCGTTTTTAATTACTACTGGCTGTTGTTGCCCATGACTCCGTCTGCGGAGATTTCATTTATCGCTATCCCGCGGGAACTCTGCGATTTTCCGGGATAAAAAGTAACCTTTGTTTTAATCTAGGGTACCAGCTATCTCCGTTCCAAATTTGATCCAAATCCAACCAGTCGTTTCAGCGTGAAGAAGGGACAAACATACAGACTCACATCCTCATTCACAAACTTTCGCATTTATGATAGGTATTAGTAGATTTACTCGTTATTGCCCGCAGCTTCGGCCCCGTTCCAGTTTTTATTTTTTTTGTGTCCTTCTCCGGAACTAATACTATCTCTATATCAAATTCCAACTAAACCGCTTCAATGGTTTAGGCGTTAACAGAGTTACTTCCGCATTTTTAATATTAGGTAGTCGAGTTTTGTGTTTACAGTGTGGTTCTTTATGGAGACTCAATACCTAATGGTGTTTACGTCATATCATTTGAAAGATCATTAATCATTAACAATAGCACAACAGTCAGACACAATTTTCCTTATATCAGTGTCACAAGAAATGTGGTGCTAAGGCGAATTTAATGTATAGTTGGGAAACGACCGAGAGGCTCTCGGGTCAAACCAAAAACCACGTATTGTACAGCTAATAGCGACTTTGACAGGGGTCTTCCTTTCGTTTTCTAACACTTATATTCAGTTCGACACTTCCTTACTACTGTATGCTGTCGAAACCAGACAAGGTATAATATCGGATTTCATTGTAAAGATTGTCTACTTAAAGTATAAAGTAGTCAGTAAAGCTTCTCTCTCACTCTCTCCAGCCTATATACGTCCCACTGCTGGGCACAGGCCTCTTCTCAGAATGAGAGGGCTTGGACTATATAGTTCCCACGCGGGCCCAGTGCGGATTGGGAACTTCACACACACCATTGAATTGCTTCGCAGTTGTGTGCAGGTTTCCTCACGATGTTTTCCTTCACCAAAAAGCTCATGGTAAATTTCAAATGAGATATCGCACATAAATTCCGAAAAACTCAGAGGTGTGAGCCCGGGATTCGAACCCACGAACCTCTGCTTGAGAGGCCACAGGTCAAACCACTAGGCTACCACGGCTTTTTCTAAAGCTTACTTGTATTTAAATAATAATGTCGGGATTAGAGCTTAGTAAACTGTTTTGTTTTACCATTAATTTATAAACGTCCTTTATTTATTTACACTTGTTTTTTTTTTCGTTTTTCAGTAAGTACTGTTTTTGCCCGAACTGCTGCTGTTTAACATTATTTACCACTAGGGAGTCAGAAAAGCAAGCAAGTGAAATCAAATCCCAGTTGAATATTAAATGAAAATCTTAATCGCACTGCAAGGCTAATCCTACCGCACTAAAGTACCAGGGCCTCATATCCAAGCAGTACATAAGTAAAGTCGACACGTCAACAGCCAGTCCTCTGAGACTGGGTACTGGGTAACATAAACATTGTTTTGAAAATACAGTCTTTGAAATTCTGTTTGGCAATGTTGAAAAGATATTGCCCCAGTTTGTGGTAAAAAGTTACATTCTAAAAAGTCTTATTCCTTTTAAAAATCCTGACATAATAAGACAGATCCCTGATAAATTTCATTCAGACTTTCTTTAAGTCATTTACATCCTGAAAGGCTCACCGAAGACGTACTAAACAAGTCTACAGAAAAACTAAATCCTCACAGAATAAACTGCTTTCCCCTACGTCATTACGGGCGGATCTTTTCCGCAATCTTGTGAGTGAAAAGTTTTTTGCTGTAGCCTTCCCAGTTGCCACCCCGTTCAGAGATTTCCCTATGGGCTATTTCCATTTTCACTAATTGTGAGTGGTTTTATATGTAAACATGTGAAGTGAATAACCAGTAAAGCGAGAAAATGGCGCGTGATTTTGAAAAGACGGATGTACTCGCAGGTATTGTGATGAAAACTGATTTACAGTTGAATCTGAACAATTTGAGTCGAGACCCCTCTTAGAATGTTCAGTTATAAATCACAGTAGTATAATGACAGTGATCTTTTGTTGCGTAATTTTAACAGCTTCGATTTTTTTTTAGAAATTCATGAATACAGTTTTGTACGTTCAAAAATAAAGGAATATTTCCTTTGTGGAAAATTCATTTATTCTTCGTTGTTAGCTGTTATTGTGTTGTAAATTGAATTACAATAAATTATGTATGATGTATTCTAAAAGCAATGTGCTCACGCTCAGAAATTGGAAACAGAACGAGTAATAAAGTGACAACGCTAAAAGTAAAAAGTCTACGAAATAAAAATTTAACAACCATCGCATCCCTCGAATAAATTAATAAGGGACCACCGCTGTCTTCGAGTCAGCTAATTTAGCTTTTTTTCGGCATTAGTTTTCTTTGCGGCGGCGGAATGACAGCTTGTGCCCTCCCTCGCCGTTCTCCAAGATTTATGATTACTACGAAGATTAAATTTTTATTCTCAAACGTTTCCCTTTGTCTTAAGTTTATTTTGATTTATTTTGGGTATATTAAGAATCGCTTTGGGCCGCGGCATAAAGGCAGCATATTGGTGCCGAGTGTGGCTCGTTTGTAATAACGGTTGCAATAGAATGTGAGGGGTTGAAATCGTAGATTGGCTCGTTGGGGACAGGGATATTGCAGGGTTGTTTTATTTGTTATTAATTTGACTATCCTGAGAAAAATCAGGTCTTATCTAAATGTCTCTAAATCTTTTATCTCTTAGACTACTCTATTAAAAATAGCTTCCCATATTGCTTAGCCATATTTATCTATCTGTCTATCCTGTTCGCGGCTGATTGGTGTGGGATGTTGTCGGATAACAGTTTAAAAAATAATGCAGCTTTTTTCAAAAACACTTTTGGTCGTTTTTGGAGCCTTCATCGGAAACTGAATTCTGCACTGCGCGTGGCTCATGGCCCGACTCGCACTTGGCCGGTTTACGAAGGATTTAAATCGTACAAGGTCATTGGCAACAAAAAGGGATTTTAAAGTTGAATTCAAAGCACCTTCCTGGTTGTTTCAAAGCATTATTTGAACAAAATTGAAGCCTGCCCTCCAATCGCCTTGGAAAATACGTACAAAATTATTGTAATCAATCATCCCTAAACGCCCACGAAAACCTTCACATTTTGTTTGAAATACCAGGAAATAATGAACGCGCGGAGTTGTAATTTACTTAAATAAAGTTTCGCTCCTTGTAAACGTGGACGCGTGCCAAATCCCTTGCGGCAATGTCCACATTTGCCCCCTTATTCATAAACGCACTATAGGCCTCTGCTAAGTTAGTAATCGTTTGTCCTTATCTGTGAAAGGTAAATGTCAAAATGACAGATAAGGACAAACGATTACTAAGTTAACAGAGGCCTATAGTGCGTTTATGAATAAGGGGGTTTATCTTTAGGACTGCGGTTTTCGATTCCAAATTCGCAACAACTTCAAACAGGTTAATGGACGTTATCGTGAACTTTACGAGGCACCAATTACAGCCTAAAATTGATCGACCTTAACAAATGAAATAAATTTAAGGATTACGCAATTGGTTTGCTCTAATTATTATCATTATATTGATTTTGACTTTTGTTACCCATTAGCCGTAGTCAACGGCAATCTCAGTCCAAAATGAAATTTCGCCGCGGGCAAGGATCTATTTTGGGACTCGTCGAGGGTAAAATACGACTTATACGACTCACTTCTCTCTATTGTGGTATTTCTATTTATCAGCGTTCCATTATCTCTGAGCAAACATTTACGTTAAAATATTTTCTGGAGGACTTGGCGCCTTAATTTATTTCCTTTTTTTTGTTATTCATTGACTTATACCGTTCTACGCAAACACGTTTCAGCGAAATGGCACTCGTCTTCAGTAAATTATTCTCACAAATTACTTTCATGTTGCGGTTATGCCGCCACATGCCGCATATGGCTGCAAGTGTCGTGCCCTCCTTTAGTTTATGACGTCCTGGTACATGAAATACGATGTGCCAAGTTTCTTGCTACAAGTTTTTGGGGAAACACACGGTCCTTGTAGTTAGGGATGTATTCGTAATTCAAAATATCCTGAAACTAAAACTCACTAAACTTTTAAGAAGCGGCTTTGTACTCGTACGCTTGGATCTATCTGTACAATATATCTTGTACTCGTATATTCTAATAACTTTCTATTCCAAAGGCGGTACCCTGCCACCGCCAATCTGGTCAATGCAAACTCAATTCAGCTGTGACTGGGCTTGCCTGTAAATATACACAACTGAGACAGACTGGGGCAATGCTAGCACATACTGCAGTGCACTAGCTGTTAGATGTTTGTGTGTAGCAACAGGAATGTGTAATCACACGAGTGCCACTGCTCTGTGTATTCTAAAAGTGGAGGGGGAACGTTGAAAATACAACATATAAAAAATAGAGGAAAATCTGCAGTGCTGGGCACAGCCTCCTCTCAGAAATTCGAGTGATAATTCGAAATATTATAAACGGGATGTGAACCGCGATTACCTTTATTGAGCTCCCGATATTTCTATACAGTTGCATGCATCATGATCACGGGTAGACTGAAGAAATTGCGGGTGGATGTTATTGTTGGGTAGACCGAGCTCTGTCTACCCTCATTCTTGCGCGTCGACTGCGTGCACTCTCGTTACCACTGGAACCGTTCTCACTCGAAACTCGATTCAAACACACTACACTCACAGTGTCACTTCGCCCACCCGATATTGATTTTGGACGAGAATTATATAAGGAAATCACCGGATTCCAGATATTCGACAATTTAAACCCATCCTCAGGATTAAAAATTTTATGTTTATGGATTTCAACCGCTTCCCTCACCAGTCTCGGTATAATATGGCGTTCTGTCGAAATGATCTTAGGGCTGTGCAGCTCAATGCAGTGGTTTGTTCCCGACTCAATAAGATGTTCAGCAATAGCGGATTTTTGACTGCAGTAATGTGCTCTTTAATTCTACAGGCGATCGTACGTTTGGTCTGCCCTATGTACGAACTACCACAACTGCAATCAACCTTATACACACCAGGTTTTTCCAGGGGAAAATTGTCTTTGGGAGACCTCAGACAGAAGTTGTGAAATTTTCCTATGAGGGGTGAAGATAGTTCTCACAGAGTACTTATCTAGTATTTTAGAGATCTTATCTGTCACCTCTTTTACAAACGGCATAAAAGCTGTCTGTCTAGAAACACAGTGAGTAAGGCGCTTTGTATTCCTTCTTCGACTATAGGTGCTTGTATTATAACCGTTCATTCTCAAGACTCTTTGCACATGGCTCAACTCCTGTTCAAGATGCTGCTCGTCACAGAGTGCATGTGCCCGATTAGTCAAAGATGTCACAACTGAGCTTAAATGCCTAGGATGATGGTGCGAGCTTGCATGTAAATACCGGTCAGTATGGGTGGGTTTCCTGTACACTGAATGGCTCAACCTTCCGTCATCTCTGACTCTCAGGCTTACATCAAGAAATGCTAGACTCCTTTCCTGTTCCATTTCTAGCGTGAAAGTCATCGACCGATGAGTATTATTAAGATGGCCCAAAATCAGTTCAGTTCGAGTGATAATGATTTCTAATAACGGCTTACTCCTTCCCCTAAGATGTCACAAGTAACTAACCAACACTTTCGTATCAGATGTCTCGTTTTAGCGTTTTCTATAAAAATGTGTCGTAGCGGATTAACAATATTTATCACGTTCTTGTCTTATCTGCAAGCGTAGAGTGCCACAATAACGATAAAATACTCACATTCTATGAAACGAATGTCATCGGAGCTAGCTGCTTCGATATCATGCATCTATTCATTGACAATACTTCATTTTGTAGCGACCCCAGATTCATTACCATAGCCGTGTACAGTCAACAGACGTAATAAACAGCTATAGAACTCAAAAATACACTGACGAGAAAAAATAAAGGGTCACTTTTCATACAAATTTATCCGACGATTTTGAAGATGTTTTCCTACACTGAATAGCTCATCAATTTCAAATGAGATTTGGCACATAAATTCAGAAAAACCCAGAGTACGAGCACGTGCTCGAACCCACGACCCTCAAGAGGGGGCTACTCCGAAATTCGATTTTCGAAGTTCGTATCACACCGTCCCTCTCACTCTCAAATTAATAACTATTAGTGAGAGCGGAACGGCAAGCAACGAACTTCGAAAATCAGATTTCGGAGTATAAGGCCAGGTCAAACCAGTAGGCTTATTGTCTAACTCGCTCGCAATCGCCATCGTGTTCATATTGACAGTTCTTGTATGAAAGTGACAGCTAGCTGATTCCGATGCCAATTGTCAGCCCATACATGAACTGTCAAAATGAAAACGATGGCGATTGCGAGCGAGTAAGACAATAAGCCTACAGGCTACTACGGCTGCTGTTTGTACCTCGAGATATAATTTGATAGCGTGCCCCGACTCGGTTACCGTCCATTGTTGAATTATCGACTCAACAACAAAGTGAATAGGCAGAATTACCCATAAAACTGTTTACGAGCCTCATTCTACCCTCGTTTGCGATTATATACCGTTCCGCTTTGACGTAAGACTTATAGTTGTGGGGCAGTAAAACGTGTTTTTTGGCATTGTCTTGTAGCAGATCGGATGTCGCAAACAAGTCGTTGGCGACTTAAAGAGCAGTAAAAAGTTTAAATATAGAGGTTTTGATGGTTGCTAACATGACAGTCTTAGTGCAAGTACCATAAAGTACTCTCTATCTCTATCTCTTGTTTACAGCGTTGTGTTTGTGTAACATCTTCAATGTGCAACGCGTATATTTGCACATTAGATAGGCGCTGAAGTAATTAAATCGAGACTGAAAATTTTGACAGCTGTCGGCACGTGCGCGTGCCAAACAAATAGAAACATCAATCCTTTCAATTAATAATGTCAATGGGCAATCAGTCTCACAGCGTGTGAAAAAACTACCTCATCTCCAGCCTATTTAAATCCCACTGCTGGGCACAGGCCTCCTCTCAGAATGAGGGCTTGGGCTATAGTTCCTACGCGGGCCCAGTGCGGATTGGGAACTTCACACACACCATTGAATTGGTTTGCAGATGTGTGCTTCCTCACACGATGTTTCCCTTCACCGAACGCTCATGGTAAATTTTAAATGTAATAACGCACATAAATTCCGAAATCTCAGAGGTGCGAGCCCAAGCTCGAACCCACGACCCTTTGCTTGAGAGGGCACAGGTCAAACCCCTAGGCTATCACGGCAGAGCTAAAAATAGCCATGTTTAATAATTGATATATACGTGTACTAATGACACACGGCGGCCACGACGTACAAAATCCGCGTTCTGAAATGAACACAGGCACGACGTCGTCTGTACACGCGTCAATGTGTGCGTATGATACACAGGGCTGTCTATTGCAAAAACCTAGTAATATAAGTACTACCAATGACATAAATATACTAAAGATAAATGGCTTAGATGTGTGCAAATAAATGTACTTAATCGTTATCTATTTATTTAAACTTACTTAAAATGTGTCTGTCTGTGTATTTAAGCATTATTATTTTCAATTACAATAGATGTACGACAACAAACTTAAGCGTATGATTCTGTAGTTATTTCATGTATTAATCGCGACAATTTCAGAAAGCATTAATTTTCTAATGTTTTATAAAATGAAGTAGGTTTAGGTTCCCGAACTTGTGACGTGCGGCCGACATACATCGCGTCGCGAGCCCTACTGGTTGCCAGCAGCTTTCCGGCAGACTGCGCTTGAGGGGTGGGGTAACTCGAATAGGTGCGGGGCGGAGCGTGGCCATTCTGTACGTAGTACTATTGTATATTCTGTGCTAATGACGCTTGTTTTTTCCGTCGACGATATATTAACTACTATGCCATTTTCTTTCTTACCTGTCCTATTTGGTAAACAGATTTCTAACCTCAAAACGTCTAATTTTTGTTATTTTTTAACTATTTCATCGTAAATAAAGGAACTGGAGATAAAATATCAGCAAAATTATGTACAAAATATTACCTCAGGTTTATTTGATAACATAATACACCTTATTATTTACAAAAATTTGCATATTGAGGTTAGAATTTTGTTTACCAAATAGGACAGGTAAGAATGAAAATGGTATAGGTATACTCCGCATCTGTGATTCATATCATTCAACAAACAGAGATGCAAACGTTTAAAGGTCACAGCGACAATACGAAATGTTTGAACTTAATTATCTGAAAGACTTGCTTGGAATAAAAATCTGAATGCTAAGTTATGGTAATGGTGCATTTCAATTCAACGTTCCCCTTAGCTTGGTGAGTTACGCTCGCTGTAAAGGCGTAGCTGCGATTGTTATAGCTAATGGTGCGTTTAGTCTCAGTTGGCTGGTTAATTGTAACTTTGAAAAAAGTTAAAACCGACGCATAGAATTTAAAGCGTAGGTTTCATCATTTTGCACATTGCGCGGAACAAGCGATAAAGAGGCACGATCGGCCCAAGCGTCGGCTTGTGATAGGTACATTTATTGTTATCACGTAAAACTATCGTCAGTAAACCGACTTTATAGACAACCGGTTTTAGGAACACAGTTTTTACTAACCATGAAAGCTTTGTAAAACGAAAAGCGGAATAATATTGCATCAAGATAAAGAAGATGAGATCAGGCCTTATCTTATATCAGTGAAGGAAGACACTTTTTGGTCAATAATCTTAACCGCACCCTTTACATAGTACCAGGACCGCATGACATAAAAGTGGTGCAGCTATAAACTTTAACAGCATCTTTTTCCGCGCGATTAGAAAAGTTTCCCCATAAAATGAATTTACGGGCCGAACTAGCGAGCCCAATGAGATAGTTAACATAAATCATTGAACAGATGCGCTCAATGGATGCGGTTTGCTCCGTCGATTTATGCCCCCCTGGTAGACAAGGTCATATTTAAGGCCTTGTTGGCCGTGTTGCATTGAAATGGGATTGAATGAGTTATTGCTATTTGGTTTTCTGTCCCTTTCTAGGAGTCAAACACAATGAGCCAAAGGAGACAATAATTATATTATGCCGAGTCTTCATTACAATCATATTTGTATTTTAGCTTACTACAAACATAACTCTGTAAAATGTAAATTGTATCAATCAGTTCAAAGCTCCTTACTCATTCGTGTATATGTAGATAGATAGGTATACAATTTGCAATATAGTAATAGATCGGCAACGTACTTAAGAGAAAGAGCGATGAAATACATATACATATCATATCAAGGGCAAGATAAAATAGACGAGAATATTTTTATTACACTTTAAGAGCCGGCATGAACTCAGTGAAACTCTTACAATAGTAAAATTTTAAAGAAGTAATGATTATTTTTCATTGTCAGGTGCCGACAGCTGTCAAATTTATCGATATCGTTTTAGTTTCAGCGTCGATCTAAACTAATCTAACATAATAGGCAGTTAAATTATACTTACCTATCTATATATTTATCACACCAACTGTCCAAGTGTATTGTCCAAAAGTAAGCCAAAATTCTAGCCAAACTTAAAAGATACGAGTATCAAACACATTTTCAGTGACGATAAAACACGTGTTACTCGTAATAAAACAATGTAATTTGTGGCTTAGTTTTGTCCTCGCATTCTGTACATTGGCTTACACGATTTCCTCGTAGACGTGCTACGAATGTACAGGCTACGGGCGCTACGAATCTAGAGTCCGCGTAGGCATTGCTACGATATTGTGTGTGACTAGACTACCTACTAGGCATCACCGCGAAAAAGTTGCATTTTATTGATCTGATTATATTTTTTTTATAATTCAAGAACCGCCTTAAATTTCCTTAATATTATGTAAGTACTCATATGACATTATTTATTTGTATTGTTTGCGCACTCTTCTCGGAGGAAGGTCTTCCGAAATATTCCGAAACTAGTTAGATAATTTCGGACTTATAATATAATCGCGAGTTAGCCGTCTAACTCTTTTGTTAATAGCAGTGTTTCTGTTTCATGAATATGAAGTCTTCGGAAATATTCGTTTATAGGTTGTAATCGCGTTTCTACCACCACATTACTTTAGATACCACCTTAAATTAGTAATTAGTCATTCATATTCGACATCAAGCGCCAATGCAATTACTAGAAACACGATAAAATTTCAAACTCGATAATCGTCCAAAGTAATTAGTGAAATAGTGATATGTATTGGACAGTAATACGACACACAGCTTAAAATGAATCCACTTCAAGAGATCGTTGGGATATTTTGGCTGACTATCTGTGATTACAATACAAAATACTCTTTATTGAACACAACAAATCAGTACAAAACAATACAGAAAAAAAGAACAAAGTATACAATAGGCGGTCTTATCGCTTAGATTATAATAATAATAATAATTGCCGTTACAACTTGCCGACAGCGACTAAACACAAGTCAGGCAATTACCTTACTTTTCACTTGCCACGGGGAGATCGTCTATGACGTACTCGTATCTACCTCAGGTTTATATAGTATATCATATAGTCTTTCACTCTTAGCGTGTTTTTTTTTTTTTTTTTTTTATGTGATTAAGAAGGCAAACGAGCAAGTGGGTCACCTGATGGTAAGCGATCACAACTGCCCATAGACACCCACAACCCCGGAGGGATTTCAGATGCGTTGCCAACCTAGAGGACTTGGATGAAATGCCTCTTATGTGTTTAAGAAAAATAGATCATGTCTATCTATCTTGCCCTGTCATACGGTTATTACATCGCTCTTTCTCTTGCGTTCCCGAGCTATTCATGTTCTCGTATAAATTTATATCTACGCGTCAGATTCGCTTAGAAATGCAGTATGTATCTTTAACTTCATAGTAAACAAAACAATTGAATTTAGCAACCTATAAATAAGTCACACCCATGCTTTTCCAACATTTTTATCGTAATCCGTGGATAAAGCTGTCTACACGCATTCCGCGTAACATTTTCAAACACAATTTATAACATAATGGCCGAAACAAATCCCATTAAGTATGATTGGTTCGGTCGTAACTCATTTCGCGGCTAAACGACCCCCCCCTGCATGTGACAGTCGATAAAGGGGGTAATCGCGTGGGTAACTGCTGGTATATGTGGATTAAAAATAATTGCCGTGTCATTGAGGCCGGAGGTTTGTTATTATATGTATTACTAGCTTCTGCCCGCGACTTATCTGCGTAGAATTAGCAATTGATATGTTTATCGCTATCCCTCGGGAACTACTATTTTCCGGGATAAAAAGTAACCTATGTTTCAATCTAGGGTACCAGCTATCTTCGTTCTAAATTTTATCCAAATCTGTCCAGTCGTTTTAGCATATGTGCATATATATGCATATGTTAGCAACAAATATACTTTTCAGTAACTTTTCTTAGCTGCGAGGGGTAGACAGACAGCAGAGAGAGTAACCTTCAGTTACTTCCCCTTGGAGGTATTACCCACTATGGGCGGAACAAAACGTAGACGGCATACGCAATCGGGGTTAAAGGTTAGTGTTTGTTTATTAATTTGTTTGTGTGGGTGACTGTTACCATTTTTCTCGAAAACTAACCGGCTACGCTGTGGTTTTTAGTCATAAAGTTTAAATTACACTGACCTCAGTATACTCGTACTGCACGAGTAGGTATAGTAGGTACATAGTATTATGCAAAAGCAAAGTAATTTTGACAAAACAAAATCAACTTCCCGAGCACATTTGCACTCGGCGCACGTCGTACAAACGTCAACTTTAATATGATTCCAACTCGACGCCACGAAACATTGGACGCTGGCTGAAATAGGGATCAAACACTGGCAAAATTGGATTCCACCATCTAGTTAGTGACTTTAGTGTTATATACATATGAACAAACTTGTACTGGCTTCATTCGAGCGCCTGAAAGCTTGTCGCGCGCGAGACAGTCGCTTTTTTTTTATGTGAATAGGAAGGAAAACGAGCAAGTGGGTCACCTGATGGTAAGCGATCACCACTGTCCATAGATACCCGCAACCCCGGAGGGATTTCAAATGCGTTGCCAACCTTGAGGACTTAGATGAAATGCCTCTTGTGCCCGTAATTTCCCCGGCTGTATTACTCTCCACACCGGAACACAGCAGTGCAAGCACTGCTGCTTAGCGGCAGGATTAGCGAGTAAGATGGTGGTAGCGATCCGGACGGACCTTGCCCAAGGCCCTACCACCCGCACACCACACGTAGAAAGAGACGGGTCAATCACGCGCGCGACACAGCTCTTGCGCGCTCTAGTGCTAGCCATGCTAGTCTGACAGCCGCGGGTGTCAAACCTGGCCTTTTACAGCGAAATTCGAAGTTCATTTTGTGCCTCTTCGCTCACACTTAGACCCCCTTATTCATAAACGCTCTATGACTTCTGCTAACTTAGCAATGGTTTAGACTTTAGGTAGTAAATGTCAAAGTGACAGATAAGGACAAACGATTGCTAAGTTGGCAGAGGCCTATACAGCGTTTATGAATAAGGGGTAAAGTCATTATAAAGAGTGTGAGAGATTCGATTTGAATTTCGAATTTCGGAGTAGTTTTCTGGGGTAGCGAGTGTGTTAGCACTTGGCACTTTTGCATCTCTTACTTATTGCCTCTACTGGCTTTGCTAGAAAGGGATGCACATTGTAAAGTTCGTGGCAGCTGTTTGAGGACATTTAGTAATACGGAACCCTATAAACTCTGCGTACTCGTAACGCAGTGGGTCGGCAAAGTTTCGGGTCCGAATAATGTTGCTGGAAAGAATTAGCCGACAAAATTAGGCAACTTTTGACACGGTCGGGTCGCTCCAGGTTTTGGTGGCAGTTGTTTGTGGAGATTTGCAATGGTTTGCTTTTGTCATAGAGGAATTAACCAATAGGGATGGACCAGTGTTGGACACTAAGCTGAAAAGCACCAGTAAAGGACACTTCGTTCTTGATTTAAAGATACCATGATTATAAAAAAATTGACTATCCCTCCGTTTCTTTTAAATAAGAGTCATTGTGCATTAATGGGTCCTTGCCCATTATTGGTCACCTGGAGCCTATTTTATAAAGCTACAAGTTACAATTTACAAGCCGAAGTCTCTTTCTGACCCTATGTGTTAGATAGAGACTTCCGCTTGTAAATTGTGTAACTTACAGCTTTATAAAATAGGGCCCAGCTGTAATACGGGGTGTCAATTTTTGAAACACGTTTTTGCAACAAAGTAGTCTCTGCCTACCCCTATGGAAAAGGGGCGTGACGGTATTATTAAATCGTAATTAGAATAGGATAGAAGCCGACAGTTATTATATACGCTTACATCAAAGTGTATGTATGATGACAGATGCTTCGATCCCATTCTGATACAATACATGCGTAAATCACGTCTTTCTCCCTTACGGGGTAGATAGAGCCTAGGGAACAAGACCTAAACAACGTGACAAGGTTCTTACTGTTTTATCATCACCATTCTGAATTAAAGCTTCCTGATATTCAATTAAAGTTGGTTTTTCTTTAAGTTGCAGTTGTATGAAAAGTGACCCATTATTTTTGCCCGAGTTTTTTTTTTTTACATAAAATAGGCTTACGTTTGACCTCAATCTCGCTTGATGGAAGGCGAAGATGAGGCCTAAGATGGTACACGTTTGCCCAGAAGGTGTCTGTTCACTTTGGCCTTAAAAATGTCCAGATTATAGAGTTCCGGAAAAACTGACTTCGGCAGAGAGTTCCACTCCTTAGCTGTCCGCATAATGAAAGAGGAGGCAAACCGCTTTGTGCGTAATGGAGGAATGTCTATAACATATAAGTATATTCGCCTTTACTTTCTAATACTAATAAACATGTCAACTTAAAGGTAGAAAACTCGTTATTAAACCATTTAACGGGCACTTTCATCGACGCAGGTAACACGAAGGCTAAAATATGTCGCTTTGTTTGCTGGCCCACAAAATATATAATTTATTCAGGGTGACGCGCTTCGAGACTGAAGGACAGAGGGTCAGATATAAGCTGTATATTGCTGAATATATAAGACAATGCGAGAATACATATTCATCGCTGTTTATGTTTATTTACGAGGTAGATTGATGGTTTTACAAATCGTTGTTTAACTTGCAGATGTTTTTTTGTTTTGGTCAAGTCCAGCGATCCAGGGGCCTTACTATGACGTGTTAATGCGATTCAATTAACTAACTAACTAACTTGGCTCAGGGACCCAAATAGGGTCTTGGCCTCCGAAACGAGAGCACGCCATCTGTCCCGATGGTGCGCAGCTCCTTGCCAGTCGTCGACTTGAAGACGTCGCAAATCCGCCTGGACACTGTCCCCCCAGCGATACCTGGGTCGCCCAACCGGGCGGCGACCAGTCGGTCGTCCCACGTACGCCCTCTTGGCAGCACGATCCTCTCCCATTCGGAGTAGGTGGCCGAACCAGCGAAGTCTGTGTGATTTTGTTACGCCGATGATATTGGGTTCAGCCACCAGCTCCTGGATCTATATGTTTTTACGGATCCTCCACGTGACGTCGCCTCTCTTGACAGGTCCCAGGATCTTACGCAAGACTTTCCTTTCCGCTATAAGGAGTTGATATTCCTCTTTTTGAGTCCAGGCCTCACAGCCATACATAAGGGTAGGTCTCGGTCTTTCGGTATCTTGGATGCACCATAACCGACACTAACACCAGAGAGGAGGAGATAAACATCCGCATCCAAAACACCCTGCGATGCAGTGCAGCCCTTCACAAGGTGTTGGTGTCCAGGCTTCTCAGCAGGAATACAAAGTTAAGGATCTATAATGCGATTCGATACCGATTCAATTTTACGTTTTAGCTGTTTTGATACTTCTAGTATGGATCTGATAGCGAGCGATCCAATTTTGGTTCGGAATTGAATCTAAGGCCCCAAGTTGACTTGAAATTTGGTATGCTAGAATATCAACATTGGATGGATATGCAAGTATCATTGCTGCAAAAGTAGTTATGTAGAAAATAATATTGAAAATTAAATTATAAATAAATAATATTTGCGGGCGGCGGGGTAGGCGGCTGGCAAGAGCTGGATGAGAGTGGCCGAGGATCGTGCTCAGTGGTGTGCCATGGGAGAGGCCTATGTCCAGCAGTGGACGAACATAGGCTGATGATGATGATGATGATAAATATTTGCGGGTTGGTAGGGTTTTTTTTTGATATTTTAGGTTAGATGAAGTTAGTTTTGCATTACTGAGAAATAAAAATACCTATTTTAAACGTTTCATCAATGAAAAAAATAATTCAGTTAGCTATGATTATAACCTGATTGTATGCGTACCTATTATTGTATTTTGGATTTACATACATTATATCCCCATCCCCACCCACCATACATTACTCATTCATTTTGTATTCATTGTACCCGTTTTCATGCAATAAATTAATTATGAATTATGAATTATGAATCGAATTTCAAGCCAATCCAATCAGGGGTAATGAATGGGTAGAAATCGAGAACATATGAAATTGAAGAAATGTTCGCGAAAATAACATTAAATGTAGAAAAAGGACCGCCTGTAAAATAGTCTAGACATAAACTGACAGACGCGCCTTGCCGTGACAAATGCCAAGCAAATTGGTTCGCTCGTGTCAACTGTTTGTCTTGTTAAAAGACAAACAAGAAAAAATGCCGTGTTTTTCATGCTTGTCTGGGAGCAAAGAAAAAACATAGAATGTACCAGTTGCTTCTCTTCTCGCAAATGTATTTTTTTCCCGATGAATTGGGAATATCTAAAGGGTCGGTTCTCATGTAACTATGTAGAGTCACTCGTTATTTTTGCTCGTCACTGTAGAGTAGTAAGCTTGATGACCGGGCTTTTTGCCTTCGATTGCCAATTGAAAGCCTGTGAGGGCTATTTGATGGCTGCGTTTGTACCGGGTGCATGGTGACGAGTGGTCACTGAAAACTATCCAAATAAAATCACTGTAGATTTTATATTTGACCGAATTTTTTGGGGTGGGTTATTAAAGGGTAGCTTAGGATTGTTAGTCATTCATATTTCATTATGTGTATGTATATGGTCATAGTTCATAGTACAGACATATATTTTCAAGGTGTACGTAACAAGGGGTCTAAAGTTCGAGCTATGCGTGTTTCGGGGCTATCCTAGATTTGTGGATGCTGAGAGAAACTCCTAAATTTTGATCACGAGTTTAATGGGATATTTTACAATCTATAAATATATAAAAGAATTTATAACTCAAGAACGTCTGAACCGATTTTAACTAGTTTCTTAAAACTAAATGGTATGGTAATTTGTTGAGTCAGCTTGTAGTCTTTTGGTCGCCAGTTGTGTCGACTAGGCGCTTTTTTAGCTCATTGATGAGACTATGTGCGCCGAGACCCCATGGACCCAGGGTCTCAAAACGGGAGCGGATCAGAATTTATAAATAAATAAATAATAAATAAATAAATATCTTGGGACAATTGACACCAATTGACCAAGCCCAAAACTAAGCAAAGCTTGTAATATGGGCACTAGACAACGGATAAACATACTTATATAGATAAATACATACTTAGATACATATTAAACATCCAAAACTCGAGAACAAACATTCGTATTTCCATACAAATATCTGCCCCGACCGGGGATCGAACCCGGGACCTCAAGCTTCATAGTGAGGTTCTCTAACCACTAGGCCATTCGGTCGTCAAAACGGTCGTTATAAAGTTCAAAATGTATAATAGTTAAAAATATATAATGCAATTTTCTGTGAAACTATTAGGTATATGATTTTTTTTTATAGCATGATCTATGGATTGGTTTAGGTTAGGTTAGGTTAGGTTTAGTTTATAGTAATTCTGTTAATTTGCAATTTTCTGAGAAAATCGCATTATATATTTTATTATATATTACATATTTTGAACCATTATGTAGTCATATCGCGGAGCCCCTCTTTTGCCCGAATTTCAAATGCCATAATGTAATGTTTGCCATAATGATCATTTGCCATAACCCTTGTTTTCTCTGAAACTGTAATTTTTTCAGGAGCATTGTAATGGCAATCCTGTAGAACTCTATAGGTTAGGTTAGGTTTGTTTCATAACAATCCTGAATAATTAACAAATAAAGAGAAAAAAGAGTTATGGCAAATGATCATTATGGCAAACAATACATTTATGGCATATGAAATTCGGGCAAACAATAGAGACCCGTCATATCGATGTAGGAAATTAGGGTAGAAAGAGATGATGATTACGAACGTGTACGTTAGACAAGGCGTCGTTCGACATTGGCTCAACAATTAAGCCCATACCGGCACTAAATTATCCCACCACGAGACTTCACAGGCTTACTCGCTCAGACCGGATTTGCTCTGTTCCGGATCAAAGTGTTCCATTCCGCCCCATGTGCTGGAAAGACGACTTTATCCCGTAGTGTTTAAAATGCTTTTCAGAGTGCGTTAACTCACGCCAGATTCAGATGAAAGAGGAAATTTTATTGACTTTATTTGTAGAGGTGTTCCGATTGTTTTAGAAAGGTTTTAAAAGCGAAGAGATTTATATTTCTGTCGCTTTATCTATTTATTTTAACATCCATCCAACTCTCTCATTTACAACATCATTTACAACATTTACATTTAAATTATTATAGCCGGACTGAAAGCAGTTTTGCCCAAGCTGCAAACGTAGGGGTTTCGCGCGCTTTGCGCTCACTCAGTCCGAAAATCTGAAAATATAGTACATACTTATTATAGCTACTTACATAAATTAGTAGCCACAGACGTGTGGGTATGAGAATATTTATTTAAATACTTTTATATTTACGTATTCTGCTTTGTCCGGATTTAGAATTGCACGAACCCATGTCTTCCCGAGGGTATCGTTTTGCGACTGAGGGACTAGCACGGCTGGCACGAGTGCGCGCGAGAGCAGTATCGCGCGCGAGATAAACTGCCAGACTCTTTCTAGAACGAACAGTAAGAAAAAGACGGGTTGTCCATCTCGCGCGCTGTCGTGCTGGCTGTGCTTGGTGAGCGATCTGTATTGCCAAATGCGAACTGCGAACTCCAGCACTGCGATGTGTGGAAGGCAAGGGGAAATCACCACACTCGTCTTACTAGCGTTTTTCCCGGCATTTGCCGCGGCTCAGTGAGAATGTGGTCCGCTTTGACAACCTAATCTCAAGATTTGGCGTAGGCACTAGTTTTTACAGAAGCGACTGCCATCTGACCTTCCAACCCAGAAGGGTAATTAAGCCTTATTGGGGGTTCACTAACGTTTGACCTAAAAATTATTGACAAAATGATCATTTGACAAACTTTAAATATCTCATAAACCGTGAACTTTTTTAAAAACTTATAAAACAAACCTAACCTAATGTGAGCCACGCATAAAGGTTTTTAGATTTTTTTTAAAAGTTCACGGTTTATAATATATTTAAATATTGTCAAATGATCATTTTGTAAAATGATGCTTTTGTAAATAATTTTTAGGTCAAATGGAAGGACACCCTTATTGGGATTGGTCCAGTTTCCTCACGATGTTTTCTTTTACCGAAAAGCTCATGGTAAATTTCAAATGTAATACAGACAAATTCCGAAGAACTCCGGGATTCGAACCCGCAACCTTCTGCTTGAGAGGCCACAGGTCAAACCACTAGGCTACCACGGCTTTTTGGGAAATAACCAGAGTATTCCCAAACCACCCAAAAAAATCATCGAAAAGGTTCTTTAACGTCGACGTAACAGCTGTGTATAGAGTTGTAACGACTAACGACCTAGATTGACATATGTATGTAGGTAGGTAGAACTAGCCAATTACGCTAGTTATTGCATTGGTGCATTACTGCATTCCGTGTCGCTGCAGCCAGCAACACGTCGCAATTAGTGCAGATATTAAATCGTTTATGTTTCGATTCAAACAAGGCCGTAACGTTGTGAATTGTGATGTATATGAATTTAAATAATAACGTGAAAAACAGATCAGAATTAAATTTATTGTATGCATGTAAATAATTGTAAACGCTAATATTGTACAAAAATAATAAATAAACGTGATTGTCGATTGTTTTTGTTTACCTACAAATACGTGTACAAAGGTGAACTTATCCCCTTTTAAGGGATGTCTTCCAGTCAAACAAGAAATTCCTTTTCCACCTTGATGTTATTTGCATGGCTTAAAATGACAAAGACTAGTCTCATTTGATAAATAATAACTGCTAGTCTCACAAAGTCAATACGAATATGAAAATCAGCCTTATTATTTTTTTTCTGACGCAGGAACTGTCATAAAAAATGGTAAAACACTTGGTAAACTACACGTTTGAAATGGACAAAGTGTTTGAGTTATATTAGTTTGATTATAATGGCGTTGTTTTTGTTCTCAGGCGACGAATTCGTGTACCGCGACGCTTGGGGCGGCATAAGCCTCATGTTCGCAGCCAACCAGTCGTCGAAGACTCTCATGCCTAACACGACCTATGTATGTATTTATTATTTATTTTATAAGTATCCCACTGCTGGGCAACAGCCTCCCCCATCTTATCTTCTTCTTGAGGGGTGTCCACATTGACTTACAATAAACAACTAGACAGACTCCCAATCGCAAACAAAAGTGCCTCAAGAAACGTCCGAGCGGTGTTGTCTATGTATTGTGTGTGTCAACACATAAACTTACACAGATAACATTAACATATTCGTTCAAATTAATACCTTATTTCGTGGCAGTAATGTTTAATGTCAATTGCATACGATCGTGAGAAGTCATGACACGACGCCACGCGCTGGAAACCTGTCTGTCTCTTGTTCTCAAGCGTTTGAGATTATGGTGCGAAAGAGACATGTACATTGTTATCGAAGCGCGGTCGAAACACGACTGAACCAAAACTCTGCACAATAGACGCGTCGTGCAGACTTTTGCTTACGACAGTTTTTGAGCGTGATTGGGAGTCTAGTTTATTGTAAGTCAATGGGTGTCCAACTATTTCTCAAGGAACGTCATCCAGACCATCCCGCTAGTGCTACTTTATACTAAAACTACTTAACACTACCTTATACTACGCTGTTACTAACACTTGGCTGGTTTTTACTCTAGTTTAGGATTAAAAAAAGTACAAAACACTTATGAATTTTGTGTGAAATACTGACACCAAAACGTAAGACTTTGTCGGTTCTTGTCAATTAATACTGCAAAAGTTACCAGCCTTAAAAATAAGTACTGCGTTTTCCATATCCCCAAGGAGCTACAATTTACGAATATCTTAAACTTGAGCCATCCCTTTTGTTATTAAAAAAGTTCCCGACCGCGGTGTTGAGACGTCCCCGTGACACTTATTGACTTTTGCCACACTGCCTCCATCCTTAAGGGCAAGGGAGAAAGCTATGCAGTGGGCAAGTCTCTTTGTTTATCAGGTTGACGGTAATTTTGTTATAATTTCTTTGTTTGATTCAGTTTATTTTATTTATTCTGTGCAAACACTACATTGATTCAACAAAATGCTAAAAAAGCAGGATATTACGAAAAAGTAGAATATCTTCAAATTAAGAATATGATTATGACCGAATTTTATTTGGAACTCGCTGATCCAATTAACGTATTCTGTGAAAAACTATTTTACTATTTTCTGAGCAATTTTCTCATGGGATTTCTCCATGAGAACATTCCTCGGACTCGTAGAAATAAAGTGAAAAGCTAAATCAAACTTAACATTTGTCCATAAAATTTTATCGCCGCGGTCAGCCGCAGCAATATGCTGATGCCCTTTTGAAGCTATTCGGTTACTAGTTAGTATGTTTTACTTTTTGATTAATTTCTTTTGTTTACCTACCTATCGTGTTTGTGTCGAACTTATGTCATTTAACATTTTTCTTACTTTAAAAACGAAGTAATTAGTATTAGACCATGGTCATGTGCTGGCCTAGGGCCTAAAAGTTAAATTGGTTGACTGTAGAAACGGTGTACGGCGGACACCTTAATTGAAGAAATGAAGCCTGTAGGCTTATTGTCTAACTCGCTCGCAATCGCCATCGTGTTAATTTTGACAGTTCTTGTATGGGCTGACAATTGGCATCGGAATCAGCTAGCTGTCAAATTCATACAAGAACTGTCAAAATGAACGCGATGGCGATCGCGAGCGAGTCAGACAATAAGCCTGCTGGCCCCTATTTCTCCAAAGCGACAATTGCCGGTGACATAATGACAATTCTGTTTACGTTACAAACTCGACAAGACCAGCCAGTTGGCTTCATATTGACTACGCATTGCGTTTCGAATTGTCACCTGTCACCAACAATTGTCGAATTGGTGAACTAGGGGCCTGCTGTCTCTGTCTCCAACTACCTCTACGGTCGGTGTGACCTTTGTTCCTGACGGTGATTAATCGTATTCGAGAATTAATTAACAGCGGATCGACCGACGACTAGCAACTGACGCTAGACTGATGACTGATGAGCAATGTGTCAGGTGTCAACTTCGGAGTTGATCATTGCCTGATCTGTAAAAAGAGTGTGTGGTTTCCACTTCGATATTGCAAGTGAAGATTTTTACCCGACTACGGCAAAGAAGGGTTATTTCTCTAGGTATGTAGGTCTAAATAGAATATTAGTAAGGATTGAATCAGGTGTTCCTTTGCGGAGCTCCATTTCAATGAAAAAAAAAACCGGGTAGCACTCTAGGAGTGTATGTATGTATGTATGTATAACTCTTTATTGTACATAAAACACATTAATTTGACACATTGAGTGCCGGCAGAAGTGAAAACTACACACACGCACACTCGCGCAAAAACAAAAAAAAAAAAAAACAAAAAAATTTTCTACACGAGATTCGAACTGCAGTCACTTAAGGGAACGCACTGTTATTCCACACCTTATACCACTAGGCCAAATGCACATACGTTAAAGCGACGAAATTAACGTACACTTCAAAAATCGAACGCGACTGTAGCTCTTCATTCGTACCTATTTCAAAATAAGCTATTAGGGATCCTGATATCCTGGTACTTAAACTCTCCCTCCGTCTTACGCCAGAAGCGAGGTTAACATTTTTTACCCTTCCCAAAAAGTGTTCAACGCCGCTAAAGAACTTCAAAAAGGTACCAAACCATAACTGAGCCTCTAGTGTAAGTTTTCGCATATAAAGACGTCTCGAACGCGTTCACGTAAACGTCTCAATCACTATGAAATAATTGGCAGCGCCACTTGCGGATCGAAACGGCAACAAACTGTTCTAATAGTATTTGACATTTTAACGCAAACGCGGTCGAGACGTATTTTGTGACCGAAAACCTACACTAAGCATAGGTACTGCTTTTCCAGTAGATTCTTCACTAACACAATCGATTAAGTTCAGCAGCCCAGTATGCTTAGTGTAAGTTTTCCGTCACAAAATACGTCCCGAATGCGTTTGCGTTAAAATGTCAAATACTATGAGACAGTTTGTTGCCGTTTCGATCCGCAAGTAGCGCTACCTATTTTTCCATAGTAATTGAGACGTTTACGTGAACGCGTTCGAGACGTTTTTATATGCGAAAACTTACACTAGAGGCTCTGTTCTCATAGTATTTGACATTTTAACGCAAACGCGGTCGACACGTATTTTGTAACCGAAAACCTACACTAAGCATACTGCTTTTCCAGTGGATTCTTCACTAACACAATCGATTAAGTTTAGCAGCCCTGTTGTAAACAAAACGATACATTCGTTTTCTCCGAAAAAGAAACTAGCAGTTTTCACGTAGACACTATTCCAGATTTTATTAGGTCGTTCACCTCGCACATAGTCCGCACTTGCCCCTGGATTACATATGCTATCTCTCTTTTCCTTATACGGAGTGTAAAGGGCAGGTTGCCAGCAGTATGCCTCATAGGAGCCTTATTGACCTATGTAATTGCTTGCCAGAAACGTGTCTTAGGTAATGAAATGGTAAACAGTTTGTTTATAAATAGTAAAATAGCGGTGTATTAAACTAATTTGGGTGAGTTACTTCCCGTATCTTGTCATATAGTCCGAGAGCTGGTAGACATTTTTGATCTATAGCACCACTCACTCGTTTAAAAACTGAAAATGCTCGATTAGGTATGTGTTTCAAGTCAATGTTCAAGTCCAATAGCACCTCGAAACAAAAAAAAATGGTCAATAATATTAATAACAGTACAGGGGCCTTGCCATCACGTCTTAATTCCGACTCAGTTCAAGTTTTAGCTATCACTTTTAGTATGAATCTGACAGCGAGCGGACCTAAACTGAAACGCATTAAGACGTCATGGTAAGGCCCCTGGACATAACTACACAAACAGAAAACATCCGTCAACATCATACACAACATCTGTTTTCATGTTGAAAACAGTACCCGGATTTATTTTTTGTTCCAGATGTTTCTTTTTTTGGTACGTTTTCTAAAAATGAAACTTAGCCACATCGATTTATCGTCCCCGAAAACTCCTGCATAGCAAATTTCATGAAAATCGTTGGAGCCGTTTCCGAGATTCAGATTATTATATACTAGCTGTTCGCTTATCGCTATCCCGCGGGAACTATGCGATATTCCGGGATAAAAAATATTCTATGTCCTTTCCCGGAACTGTAACTATCACTATACCAAATATCAATAAAATCGGTTTAGCCGTTTTGCCATGAAAGAGCAACAAACACCCAAACTTACAAACTTTTGCCTTTATAATATTAGTAAGATGTATTACCAAGAAAGAATTGCTAGTTTAAAGGTATTAGATAGATAAACACTAAACAGCCATCGATCGGTCAATGGTGCTCAATTGCCTGCAAAAGCCACCTAAGTCCGTGAGTCCACTGCGATGGGTGTGCTCGCTAGAGCGGCGACGTTCGAAATGCCGATTAAACCGGAAAAAAATTATCCGTTCAAATACCTACCAAAAAAGTTCATTCGCCAAATTGCGAAGTATGCGGTACCCTAGAAGATGTCCAACACTTACTAGTGGAATGTGTTCGGAATCGCGTTGCGAGGGAGGCGTTGGTTGCAGCAGCCAATCTGAATATGTACGACACGGGGATGTTTCTGAATATCTTAGCCCAACCGGCCTCAGACGTTGCGTTGATGCTATTCAGGATGGCTGATGTGACCAACAATGTAAGTTAGTGCAAGATTTGAATTCGTTGTTGCCCTATGGGGTAATGTGACAAAATGTTGTACGAAGCCCGTTATCTAATAAATAAAATAAAAAAATACCTACACTATACAAGGTACGTATATCTATATCTATACCTAGGCTGGAGATGATGATGATGATGATACAAGGCGACTTGATATTATTATTCGGGAATATTTCAGCCCGCCTAGCACGACAGAGCACAAGAGTCGCGTCGCGCGCGAGATAGATTACCCGTCTCTTTCTAGAACGAACAGTAAGAAAAAGACGGGCAATCTATCTCGCGCGCGACGCGACTCTTGTGCGCTGTCGTGCTAGACGTGCAGCAGCTGGTTTAATTCTCTTAGGGCCGATTTTTCAATCGTCAGATAGGCCCTATTCGACGAATAACTCTACAGTTATCTGTCAGTTAAGTGGGTATCTGAGGATTGAAAAATCGACCCTTAAATGAACACCCCTGAATAATTATGTTTTTCAGGATTTTCGAACTAAGGTTGTGACTTAATTTTGTTTTAAATATGACTAGTAAAAACGGTAAAAATAAAAACCTTTACAGGCATGTTTAAAAATGTAACCCAACCAACTGTTGAAATATTCTAGAATACTTCTTAGATATTTAATGTTTATTTATTATGTATACTGCATTAGATTCATGCGTTACTTTGCGGAGTTCCATGTTACACTGACTAATTTGATAACTTTACTACTCCGCGCAGTGCCCATGAATTAAGAGGCTGACAACACCTAATTTTGTCGAAATTTATGTTATTTAAGCATTTTTTTTAGAAAAACTATTTGTTCTAGCACATCAAAAAAAAAATGTTAATATTCATCATAGGTATTTCAAAGACCGTGGACGGACTCGTTACATAATTGAACGAAATCGGCTCGATAGAAAATTATTGCAAAGATTGGTCTTAAAATCATCATTAAACGGTTCTATGTCTTAATTTTTTCGACGTATGGGTCTGCAATTAAAAATATGAAATCAACATATTCATACCTAAACCACTAACGAGTCATATTTCACAAATAATCCATACTTTTTTTATTTCTTATTATTTGTGTCTTATTTGCAAGTCTTTGGGCGCGCGCTACGCTGCCGGAATAGTTTCTTCTCTTTCACTAACAGGCACGCGAACCGTATGTGTGAAGAGTGGCGCTGCTCAAGGTCATTGGCTGTTGACAGCGCCTTAACCATAGTCTTACTATTTCGCGGAGTAGCAAAGTAAGGCTATTATCATAATCTCATATAACACAATAACCAGGCCTTAAAGTCGAGTTAATACATATTTAAAATTACAACTAACTTTTTCCATTGTGACACGAAAGTTATCCATACAAATATATATGACCAATTTCCGTGTCACAGTGGAAAAAGACCTAGGTACTAACGTAACTTTAACGTTGTGTAACTTTTTGCTCTTCACCCATTGAAATATATTAATAGGTAGCATTAGCTAACTACAAACCGGCCGATACCTCGATGATGCCGTCCCTAGTGTTTACCACTTGTTGGATGGACTCCAATTTATTACCGGGACAATATCGGGCGCTCCGAGTGTTCAGCTTTTATGACGGCGCTTGATAGTTCTCTGAAATATAGAGCTGGTTATTTCAAAGCCGTTTGAATTTAATGGAAGTGTGTTTTAAATCTATACACGCTGATTTAGTAACAGATTATAGATCATGCAAATGCATTTACACTCATCACACAGCAACTATTTTGTATAATAATCAAAAATGTCTACGGATATTGATTATACCAAGGTTTTTTAGATGTGCGTTGCGTACTTTTGACTAATAATCCGTGGTTATTATTGTAATATGGTATTAGGTTAGAATTTGTATGGAAATGAAGTGACAGTTGTCAAATCACACAATAGATTACTTACCAGTTACATACCTATTTAGTGAAAACTTATTTTTTCATTTGAAATATTTTCCGGCGTTTCATCAGCGGAGGAGCAGATGTGTTTTCAATATTACTTCATGATTTGTTCCGCCTACCAATCTTTTTCATATACCGACTTGAAAAGTTGTGTGAAAGTGAATATAAATCTTTAAAATATGTATGTTTGTATACATATAAATCTCTACGTCAATTAAATTAGAGCAGCAGTTTAGTTTACGGGACGAAATAAAATATACAAAGGCGAACTTATCACTTACCCCATAAAGAGATGGTTCAGTTAACCTTTGAACGATTGACAGGACATCAGAGACAAGAGTAGACATACAAAGAAAATAAAATAAAAGAAGAAATAGAAAAGAAAGTCAGCCTAAAATTAACCTTAACCTAACCAATAATTATAAAAGTACGCATACAGACAGGAACACATTTGTAGAAATACAGTTTTCTTTTTAAATTATTGTTCGGACCAGGCGTTATTTTTACAGTATTAAAGTGGCTTAATTCGTCTTATTCGATCTTACCGTAACCTTAACTTCATTACGAAGAAGGTAACAAAACAAAAGCTCAAACTTGCTATACAATTCTGATGTGATTCCTCGTAATTCCTGATTGCCTGGTAGCCAATGAAGATTTCAGAGCCCGGCGCTAGGGTAATAAATTACTCCCAGCTTCATTAGTTAGTATCCGACAGGCTATCTATTAATTAAACATGTACTTTCACCTGGAAAACTGCTTACGTTGACAAAATTATAATGGAAACGTAGGAACTAATAGGCCGAAAAGATCGGCTACCGAAATTTTATAAACGCTGACGCACCGTTTACGCAATCACGCGTCACGTATTTTGAACGCATAATTAGGGCCTTCCAGAAACGGAATTGCTTTAATATCGCAAAGACTTCTAAGTTGTTTGTGGATGTCGTAGGTACCTACCAGAACGGCGTTTAGTGGCGTTTTCGGACAAATCGGTATCGGATATTGGATTCGATATTATTTCATACATTTTACTAGCACCAATATTCGCACAATATTAGCACCAGTTTTGATTCCATTTTCCACCTATACGCTCACAATCTTGCTAAACGTAGCCTGTAAGTCTTGTTACCTTAGACCCTGTCTACCCCGTAAGGGATAAAGACGTGATTGGTGTATGTATGTAAGTATCTATATATATAAAATTCAAAGTCCTGACTGACTGACTGACTGACTTAACTATATATCAACGCACAGCCCAAACCACTGGACCTACAGACTTGAAATTTTGCACATAGATACCTTATACAGTGCAGGCATCCACTAAGGAAGGATTTTTGGAAATTCCCACGGGATAAGGAAAAAACGGGATTTATATAATTCGATTCCAAGTGACCCTATCTCAGTAACTATAATAACTAGACTCTTCAAATTTGATACACAAGTAGGTGATTAGAAAACTAAGAAGTTAATTTCAGGATTTTTGGAAATTTCCACGGGATAAGTATATATATTTAGTTCACCGAAATCCTATGAACTATATAATTACTAGACTCTTCAAATTTGGCATGGAAGTAGGTGATTACAAAAGTAAAAAAACAGTTTTAAGGATTTTCGGAAATTCTCACGGGAACGGGACAAAGCGGAATTTTTCATCTTACCAATCGTAGAAAGCTGAAATTCGGCATGTAGGTTGCTTGATGAGTCTAGGGAAGCATTAAGGGACAATTTTCCGAAATTCCCACGGGAACGGGAAAAACGGGACTTTTCGTTTTACTGGTTGTAGAAAACTGAAATTCGGCATGTAGGTTGCTTGGGAAGTGTAGAGGAGCATTAAGAGAGGGCTTTCAAAATTCCCACGGGAACGGGAAAATGGGATTTTTCGTTTTACTGGTCGTAGAAAGCTGAAATTTCGGAAGTGGGTTCCTTGGGGAGTGTATGGGAGCATAAGAGAGCATTTACCGAAATTCTTACGGAAACGAGAAAAAAACGGGATCGAAATATTCCTGGTACACGCGAACGAAGCCGCAAATATTAGGCGAAAGTTTGTGTGTGTGTGTGTGTGTGTGTGTGTACCTATGTTTGTTAGGTACTTCTTCACGTGAAAACGGTTGAACAAATTTGCATAAAATTTGGAACGGAGATAGCTGGCACCCTAGATTACCTAACACATAGGCTACTTTTTAACCCGGATAATTGAATAGTTCCCGCAGGATAGCGATAAATATGTGAAAAGTCGTAGCTGCCTAGAGTTGCAACGTAAATAATTATTGCGGAAATAACTATCAATATCAGTTTTTAATCTAAATCTACGCGGACGAAGTCGCGGGCAGAAGCTAGTATTGTATCGAAATCCGACACTACACCAAATCGGATAATTTCAAAATGCTCAAAAACGCCTTGCAAAATATAACCACACGTCAGAGCATATTACGTTGCGTCAGCGTATTTTAATTTAAAGCTTAGACTTAGTCAAGCTTCATAGTTTGTCCATTCTAGCTCTATCAAACTCAACTGAACAGCATTTCCACGAACTAAAATAATTCTAGATGGAATGTATATATTTGAATAAATCAATAATTTTAAATTCATTACCAATTAATATGAACAAATCAGCATACCTGACGTATAATTTGCGTAAATTTTCGATTGAATCCCCGTGAAATTGGAGAGAATTTAGGTATTATCGTTGAGCACACAACAGCGTGACGGGGTAGAATTAATTCACCGAAATATCAGTTGTGACCTAGATCCAGGGAATATCACCGCTTGATAGTTTAATCCGTTCAACTGATAGCACAGAAATTTGAGCTGTCAGCCCACCTGTTTCTATGTATTCACGTGAAACTTAACTGTCTAACTTAAACAGAGCATTTAACTGGGCAAGTGTGTAGGTGAAATCAATTGACTGTTCTTGATTCCCCTTTCCACCTGTACGCTAACAATCACGCTAAACGTGGTCTTAAGGTCTTGTAACCCTTGGCTCTGTCTACCCCGTAATTAATAAAGACGTGATTAATATGTCTGTATGTATGTATTCTCGAGTTGGCGACCACGTAACGGAAGACACAGCGTAGGAAGACTCCCTCAAGATGATCTGCAAGCCCTGCAAGCTTATTACGTAACTCGCTCGCGATTACTATCGTCTTCATTTTGACAGTTCATGTATGTTTTTTATTGAATCAAGCGTTACTTTGCGGAGGTCCATTTTAATGAACACAAAATATTTACCTTGCTACTCCGCTACTTACGTGCAAGATAACCAAGCTTGTGCGAAATATATATGTTTTGCATGCAAACCCTTCCTCCACTACTGCCACACAAAACGCATTGCAAACGCACCGCATTTAGCATGTGCATCGGTTGTGCTCTAACTTTGAGAATGATCCCGTAGGTAGAGGGATCGAAACGCGCGTCAGTGTTTGTGTGGTGTTAAGGATAATTAAGTTTGTGGGATTTATGTGCGTTTTGTGTGGCAGTAGTGAAGGGAGATTTTGCATGCAAAACATATATATTTCGCACAAGCTTGGTTACGTAAGTAGCGGAGTATCAAGATATTTTTTTTGTGTTCAGTTCATGTATGGGCTGACAATTGGCATCGGAATCAGCTAGCTGTCACATTCATACAAGAACTGTCAAAATGAACACGATGGCGATTGCGAGCGAGTTACGTTAAGCCTGCCGGTGAGTGGCGAAGGTCGCGGGAGTCCGCTGGTAGAGGTCTTTATGGCGCTCTTTGGGGAGGCCTAATGTTCAGCAGTGATGATGATGATGTGATGATCATGATGATGATGGTGGTGAAAAAAAAAAGCCGTGGTAGCCTAGTGGTTTGACCTGTGGCCTCTCAAGCAGAGGGTCGCGGGTTCCAATCCCGGGCTCGCACCTCTGAGTTTTTCGAAATTTATGTGCGAAATTACATTTGAAATTCACTATGAGCTTTTCGGTGAAGGAAAACATCGTGAAGAAACCGGACCAATCCCAATAAGGCTTAGTTACCCTTCTGGGTTGGAAGGTCAGATGGCATTCGCTTCTGTAAAACTAGTGCCTACGCCAAATCTTGGGATTAGGTTGTCAAAGCGGACCCCAGGCTCACTGAGCCGTGGAAAATGCCGGGAAAAACGCTAGGAATATGATGATGATGATTTGTATTTGTTGCAGCGTGTACTGGAGCCGGCGTCGTTCGCGGTGTCTGCGGACCGGCGCTTCCTGCTGCTTGCGCAGAGCTTGCGCCGGTTGCACCGGCACTCCTACACGGCACGGTACACCGTCTACGACATACTCACCACGTAAGTGCAACGATAGCTTAGGGTCACTTAAGTTTCCTGGCTATCTATCCTGTAATACGAGATATAACAACTTATTATCTAATGTTCATAATATATACGCTCACTTTATATAAACTCGTTTAGTATAACGTTTACTGGATATAATGAACGAAAAGTATAATCTTAAAATATCTAATTTTGTAAGGTATAACGTTGTTTATATATAATATCAATTGAAATAACGATCAAAGCATATAATGTTCATAACAGCTAACATCAAAAAGCATAATGCACAGTTGTTTATTGAATTTGCTATGTGGTTAGGGGGTTTTCTAGGTGGTTATAAAAAAAAAAAATAACCACCTTTGAACCTAACCTATCCGAGTCGCTTCCGCTCCGTACCGTCTTGCTCGCTCGCTTCGCTCGCTCGCCGAAAATTAAACAATGTCTTGCAGCTGTTTCAGTTAGGTTAAATGTTTGTTATGTTAAAAGAAATTAGTCCATATAAATCTTATACAAATTGAAGTTATATAAAAATAACGTTATATAATTTAAGCCTTATACGTTAAAAAATTATACTTTTTGCTGTTATAGTTAACGTTCATTATATCTTGTGAACGTTATTATTATGAAAGTTTTGTTAAATAAATATATTATTATGAAATTAGATATTTTGTAGTTATATCTCGTGGGACGCATCCCTCAAAACCAATGGCGGCCAATTTGCAAAAAAAATATGTTTTATTTTTAACGCGATAACTCCCCGAAGACATGGACCATAATGTAGGGGAAAGTGGTCGCTATTCGTACACATACCTTATCATTGAAAAATGGCTATAACCCTTAACATTTTGAAATAATAGTTTCGGATTTTTTTGTAAGAAACTACAATTTATTTGTTACACTTTACACTTAGGTACATGAACTAGCTAAATTTGAGAATTAAATAAAAAATAAAAAATGAAATCTAAAAAGTGTACGAATGGTGACCACTTTCCTGAGTTGCAATTTTTAACGACAACCCTCAGATATTTTGTTGAATCAGGTGCTACATTACGTTTTTTGTTAATTACCTTCAGTGTAACAATACTGTTTTGTTACCCTAAACCAGTAGTTCCCAAAGTGGTCCAGGTGAACCCCCAGGGGTCCACGGAAGACTCGACGGGGGTCTACGTTGGGCGTGACCAAAAATGGGGGTCCACAATTGCAAGCGGGGGTGCATGAAAATTGAATAAAATTTGTGAGAATTGATTGGTTCTTGTGCTGTGAGTCATTGTAGATTTCAAGAAAGTAAAGTAGGATGGAGTCACTCGCAGCACAAAAATATAATATAATTGAAAATTTGTTTAGTCTACTTTATTTTCAAATAATTAACCCTATCAAGCAATCAATTCTAACCATTTTTTTCGAAAACTGTTAATTTATCGTTGAAACTCAGCAACAACGTAAGTTTCCATAGATTATAGAGCTAATCTTATTTTTTTTCGAGATTTAGTTAAGAAATTAGTGGTAATGTAGCTGCAGGGGGTCCACCGGATCCAGCAAAATTTTGAAAGTGGTCTATGGAACAAAAGAGTTTGGGAACCTCTGCCCTAAACTGTTATTCCATGCCTCGACCTTGTCCCTTAAGCGTTTACTCGACGACACGGGATCCCGGGACGTCCGACGTATGAGACACGAGATTGCACAGGTGGCCCCTATCCTGGTATCGCTTTAGACACGATAACTCCCCGAAGGCATAGGCTACAATGTAATTTGTACCTATCCTGAATGGAATAGAAGCTTCACAGTTTCATATTTTTTTGGCGAGCGTGTTTTCTTTTTATTTCCGAGGCGGGATTTTAGGCTAAGATGATGGGCTATTATAAGTTTTTTTTTTAAATTGTCGTTATTTGTGTCGCTACTCGCTATATTTTTAATGGATTGCTCTGAGCAAAGCTAAGCTTGATAGTAGATAACTTAAGACAACTTTCAACATGAAACTACCGTGAGACTCAAACATAATTACAACAAAATTCGAACACACAAACAAACAAACAAACAACAAATTTTGTGTTCGTTTCGCTGCCGGGGGGGCGAGCGCTCTCTGATGAAAGACTACGGAATAGTTCGAAACAATTGTCGGAGCATTCTTTCGGCTTTTTATACGTGAGTTATCCGGTTTGTTGTAATTAACTTAAGACAAGCTTAATTTTCGTTAATAGACCATGAAAGTATTTGTACATGAACAAGTTTTTACTAACCATCACTGATTACAGTATTTACTATAACTACTTACAATACTTAGTTACTTAGTTTTTATTGTATTAGCTGTTGGTCGCATTATCGGGCTCATCCCGCGGGAAGTTTGCGCTTTCCCAGGATAGAAAGTATTTAATATAGATAATATAGCATTGTTTGTTCGTGCGATGATAAAATATATATGAATTGTAATATCATTTGATTGAATTGAATCCCGGTAAGTACACGAGCTCAGGATTAAAATCATATTAATCAATTAAAATGGAATCCTTCAGATAGTCGGTAATTGACAACATTTCATATTTCTGAGCCTATCATTTTAATGGTTCTCTGTATTCTGTTTGAAAAGATGAACATGCTGACAGTTTAAATTTTTCGCTAGGGTTTGTATTTAATTTATAATTAACTTATTAATTTTTGCTTATTCTAAAAGGGCGTAACTCCGATACTATCACAGAATAGACACTTACCCTTTTGTCTTTTCTGTATAGAAAAAAATCTGACGTCAATTTCAAATTGTCAATGTCAGGCCTTATTCTCCGATATTCGATTTTCGAGGTCCGCTTCGTGCTGTTCCGCTCATACTAATATAGTCATTAACTTGAGAGTGAGAGAGAAGGTATGCAACGAACTTCAAAAATAGAATTTCAGAGTTGCCCCCCTTGTACTTTGAAGTTGTCATATACAAAATTATGGTCGCTTATTTTTTCTCGTGAAAAAGGCAAAGGTGTTTCACCTATCCTGTGATAGTTTTGGTAAAATTAGGACATATTTTTAATTAATTTTTATTTTTTATAATAAGCGATATTAAAATTATATAAACCTATTGCAGTGATCAGGAGGCAAAATGCTTTCGAACCATATATACATTTTCAGGTGTTATAAAAATGAAATGTTGTCAATTAAGCTCGGAATCACTTATTTCGCACTCAAGCGTCCTCCCTTCAATCCACAGACATAAATTCTGATGCAGACTGAGCTATCTGCATTTTATCCGACTGCCTTCTATACCTATAAAGCAGTAACGTGATCGACTAGTTAGTCACTGATAGGCAGACCTTAAATTTTAGAAATATTATCATCACCTGCGTGTTTCTGCAAATAAATGACTTATGACTTATTATGTTTCACTATGCTGGACATCTTTCCCACTTGGGCTACTGGCTTTATATCCCGAAATTCGATTTTCGAAGTTCGTGTAACGCCATTCCGATCACACTAATAGGAATTAATTTGAGAGCGAGAGGGATGGTATGATAAGAACTTCGAAAATTTAATTTCGGACTAGCCCCTCAGTACTGTCGAAGATCAGGAAGGGTAGTATGTAGCAATACACAGTACTTTCGAGTGATTGGAAGTTTAACTTGCGATGTCTTGTATATATATGTTCGGGTCAAACCTGCATGATAAGTTTTACACACTTCTGGCGGTCGAATCGACTTGAAATTTGCTACACATATGTAGAGGACAATGTACCTAAACACAATCAAGAAAAAGCTTGTATTAAAAATGTTGAAACTTATTAATTAGGATATTGTATGTCCACGAGCAAGTGGAACAAAGTAGTCTCTGCCTAACCCTGTGGGAAAGAGGCGTGACGGTATGTATGTGTATGTATGTCCGCGCCGTCGTCTTTATTATGTCATGTGTCCGTGGCCCGACCCGATTGAATTATGCTCGAGCCGAGCATTCTTCAAGAACCCTCGACGTGAAGCAGTGTTGCTAAGAATTAACGATGATAACTTGAAGAACTAAGTGCTCTGCGAAAGTCGCATTTCACTGCTGTTTTTATTCTAACATCGCTATAAGAATTTGAAATAGTACAAGAGATCTGAGTTGCGTCGGCCTACAGTGTAAGAACTTCATGTCGAGTGATAAAAACTTACACTCGGTTTCAATAAGGAAGGGTTGTATGTGACATTAACATTGACAAATCTAGAGGTGAGGCTTCTTTGTGACAGCTTTCACATAAAACGATTATCGATTATATCTTAGTACTGATAACAATCCATTCCATAAAAATAACGACTGCATATTAAATTATTACATAAACGATATTTCGATGTAATGATACTCAAGTCAATCTCCTAAGATGTAATAATTATAATTCCTATTTTACGCTTTTTGCCAAGTTGTGTTTTTTCAACAAAATAGGTTGTATTAAATATTATTTAACTTCATAATGTAATTGAAGTTCTAAGGAATCTATTTATTACCAATAATATCGATTGGTATTGTATAGGGAGTCTGAAAGAATGTAAAATACTCACTTCATATTTTTTGGATTTTCGATTATACGCGATTTAATCGATTACCCAATCTGTCACACAACCCTTCCTTATTGAAACAGACCGTAATCGTGCACTATACTATTGTGGAACTTTTTCACTGCTAATGTCATAATGACAGCATGCCAAAGAAATTAATATTGCGAAATTGTATGAGAAAAGATTCCACAGAGATGCGTGATAAATTCGAATGCCTGCACGATAATTATATATATACGTTTATTTTGAAACACTGCGTTTGAGAGGTTTGCATCATTTTGGGTTGGATATGCAATACGCGATTCAAGACAGCGCTCGCGGCTCTGCTCCCGTTTTAGAACTACATACAAAAATTGACGGCATTCCAGTAAAAAGCAATTCACTTTTTGTTTATTTTTGGTCATCTTTGATAATATTTACATTGAAAACAATATTTAACCAAACTACTTCGGCTGAAAATCAATAACCATAATTCGGTAAGGCGTTATTAAAGTTAATTTGATTTAACAAACATGTTTACCTATAAAGAACAAAACATAACCAAAGATTTTGGTAAGACATTGCCTTAGTTATGTAGTAACTTTTTTTAAGTTACAGGCTGACGAAAGTTCGGTTTCATTTAGCAAATTATTTTTTCAGTGTATCTTTGGAGCCACGGAACCGATTTTTGATTGAACAGTCTCCCTGTTTAACATAGGCTACTTTTATTCCAGAAAAGTGCAACAATCCCACGGGGCGCCGGCTAAGTTTAGGGCAACTTGTAGTCCAGCAAGAAGGATGTCCTTTCTTTGGGTTTCCACCAAGTTTGGTTAGTTAGACAAACTACTTCTTATCTACTTTGAAACTTTGCCATTATACATGGTCCATGACGCATGGCACATTTTTCCATTTGAAATTTTGTGACATTTTGAAACAAACAACAATATCCAATACGATTTAAAACTGGGGGATTAACATGACGTCTTGATGCAGTTCAATTTCGATTCAGTTAAGGTTCGCTCGCTGTCATATCCGTACTGAAAAACCGGCCAAGTGCAAGTCGGACTCGCGCATCGAGGGTTCCGTACCATTATCTATAAATATCTATAAACCAGTGTAAGCAGAGCCCTGCTCCAAAACAAAATGTACGCAGTGTGGGGTCACTTTATATTGGTCATTGCTATATACAGACATACATATTTACGGTTTTCGCAATTATTCCTTAATCTATGCTATAAGACCTACCTTCATACCAAATTTCAAGATTCTACGTTCACGGGAAGTACCCTGTAGGTTTTGATTCACTTGCGAGTTTCGAAATATTGCGGAAATTTGCGTCATAAATGGCTGTATCTTTTGATCGGGTTGGCTTAGAAGTTTGATTTTTTTACAGGCTCTAAGGGACAGTAGATTTGAGTATTTGATATAAATTTCAGCTTGATACCTCCACGCGTTCTTGAGAAAAAGGGTCTTGACAGACGGACGGATGGACGGACAACAAAGTGATCCTATAAGGGTTTCGTTTTTTTCTTTTGAGGTACGGAACCCTAAAAATGACAGCTAAAACTAAAACCTGAACTGAGTTGGAATTGAATCGCACTAAGACGTCATGGCTTACCATTGCCATGGCCATTGTCATGGCCTTAGCCTCTGGTCATAAAATTTCGCGAAAAACGGTTGGAAATAGTGACCTTTTGAAGAGAACGTACAACTGGATATACAAAAGCATTTATGGATTTTTTGGCCAAGCTGAAACGGATTTAGCCGCGTCATTTGAATTGAGTTTTCTTTTAATGTAGGTATCCTTTTATTAGGAATCCTTTTTTGTAGGTTTCCTTTACTCAGCATTGGGTAGATGAAGGTCGAAGAAGAAGAGAGAGAGATCCTTTTATTTCCAATTAGTTTAGTTTCGTTAATTATTAGTTTCATTAGAGTTAGAATTTATCTGAATTACGAAAAAAAAAATCCTACTCGCTATGCGATATGAACTAAAAATACATCCGATTTATTAATACTCTGCGGTGATAGCAAATTCAACGCAATATTTTACAGACTGAAATTTATTTATCGTTGTAATTTTGAACAGTTTTGTAGATGAAGGTCGAAGAAGAAGAGAGAGAGATCCTTTTATTTCCAATTAGTTTAGTTTCGTTAATTATTAGTTTCATTAGAGTTAGAATTTATCTGAATTACGAAAAAAAAAATCCTACTCGCTATGCGAAATGAACTAAAAATACATCCGATTTATTAATACTCTGCGGTGATAGCAAATTCAACGCAATATTTTACAGACTGAAATTTATTTATCGTTGTAATTTTGAACAGTTTTATTTTGGACTTTATTTCAAAGCACTGAGGGTCTTTGACTAAGGCTCTGTATTTCAGTTAGAGTAAACGTTATTTTGTGTAATTTAGGCAAAGGGATAATCCTTTAATTTCGACATTACTTTTGAGATCATCGTCTGATTTTATATTTAGTAGGCGTTTGACACAAATTGGTCTTTTAGAATCTGGGACCGGTTTTCTGAAATCGCTCTTCACTCAAGTGCCTACGTATGAAAAATACACAGTGTCGGATACAATGAATTTAGTTAGCAAACTATAAAACTAGAAAGCTATTAAAAATGTAATATCCTAATTTACTTCTGATGAACCCCCAAATTACACTAGATTACTATTTAATAGCACGAACGACGATTAAACCTCCCTCAATTAACAAAACTTCGAATGAATATATAAAACTTTAATCATTTGTTAGAGCACTAATCTAGTATGCCAAAGCCAGGGTTGCTCCATTGTTATAATAATTAACTATTCAGTTTGGCACAGCCCTGGCGGGCGGGAGTCCGGTGCTGTATTTTTAACTAGGGGATAGTCTTTGTATGAGAGAATTTTGTGAAAAGCTTTAGGACGTTGCAAATTGTTGACTAAAATTTAACCCCCGACGTAAAGTTTGACGTCGATGTCTGTGTGTGTATCTGTCTGTGGAATATGTTCCGAAGAGGTTGAAACAATGGAACACATTATGTGTGAATGTGATGTAAGAATGAAACTCCTCGGCAGCGGATATCCGGAACCAGGAGATTTCAAGGCACTACCACTGCGCCAAATCACCCAACTCATGAATGAGGTGGTAAAAGCGATGGAATAGTGCGAAGAAGGTGTAATTACACGAAAGATCCACAAATGGGTCGAAGTGTATCCTTAGGGACCCCTAGATTTAAGATAAGATAAGATCTGTCTGTGGAATCGTAGTTCTTAAGGGGATGGACCGATTTCAATGTGTTTTTTTTTCATTCGAAAACCAGTTTCCTTGCGGTGGTTCTTAGTTATGTTTGGTAAAAATCGGTCCAGCAGCTCGAAGGGTATTAGCGCTTTTCCAAAATGATGTAAGGGATTTTTGCCATAAGATTGAATTATTTTTTAATGGCTAATCGATTAACGCATGAGTTTTTTGTATAATTTTAATTAGTATATGAATTCCTTCGTAATGCTTTTAGAAAATACGAGACAATGTATCTCAAAATAATTCTGGAACATTTCAGTGAGTTTAAGTGAACTCTATTGTTAAGGTTTTTCATCGTAATTTCTAAAAATCCCTTTGACGCAGTTCCTTTGAACATCGACCCACATTTTTTATAGCCACCTGATTATAAGCGGCTACCGTAGCCTATGGACGCTTGTATGTACACTATATTGTAGACAATAGCTTCATAAAATTTGGTTCCACAGTTAAAAATTGTTTCCCATAATTCCCATTTCATAGAACGAATATTGGGTAAAAGTACCAGAAGTGCTGGCTTCCGGAACCTGTAGCCAGCTTTTTGGGTCTTTTATTTGAATAGAGGAACGATTAGTAGCAAGCAAAAACAGGTTTGTACTTCAGCCCTCGGTTTGTTTTTGTTATTGATCCTCAAATAAAATATAATTTGTATATAAATAAATATAAAAATCAATAAAACGCACTAATTCCGAAGTTTACTTGAGCATAATTTTGGTTATAGTTTCTGTGCAAGGCTAAAATTAGTCCTTCGAGTCCTTTTTAAAATAACCTAATTTTCTTTTTCAGCAAAAATCTAGCTGACGACCAAATTCCGGCGAGAGCTAATCACCCAGCCCACCCAGTCCGTTTAAAATATATTTCAGTTGTATAAAGGCTGTATAAAAACCGCTTTGCCCGGGAAACCTCATTACAGGCTTTAAAAAGCCTTGATTCCCGTCCGTTTTATTACAGCTCTTTAAGAGGACCTATATAAGACTTAGTGCAGATGGGACCGCGCGAGAAACGGCAATCGTGCGTTCTCAAATTCAAATAAGACAAAAGCAAACTGTGAATTAACAAGGAATTAACATTCGGTCAAGTTGTGAATGATCTAAGAAAAATAGAAAAACCTGAAAAAAAAATACCCCTCGAAGTAGTTTTGTACATGTGTATTTTATTTATCAATGAAATCGCACCCTTACATTTAATTATACCTACATAAAGAGCTATATTTAGAAATGTCATCTGTACTAGCCCTTATAGTTGCAGTTTTATACAGGGTGTGCGACTGCAAGTGCGACGCGGGATACACCATGCAAGCTCGAAGGAATTTGAACCGCAGCGATTTTGCGTCAATGTGGGAGAGCCTTTATAAATAACCATGTATTTTTAGGGTTGCGTACCCAAAGGGTAAAAACGGGACCCTATTACTAAGACTTCGCTGTCCGTCCGTCCGTCCGCCGTCTGTCACCAGGCTGTATCTCAAAAACCGTAATAGCTAGACAGTTGAAATTTTCACAGATTGTGTATTTCTGTTACCGCTATAACAACAAATACTAAAAACAAAATAATAATAATATTAAGGGGGGCTCCCATACAAAAAATGTGATATTTTAGCCCTTTTTCATGGCTACCACCCGCCGAGCTAGATCTCAAGAACCGTAATAGCTAGACAGTTGAAATTTGCACAGATTATGTATTTTTATTGTGGCTACAACAACAAATACTAAAATCAAAATAATTATCTTCACAGATGTTGTATTTTTATTGCCACAATAATAACAAATACTAAAAATAAAATAAAATAATATTTAAGGGGGGCTTCCATACAACAATTTTTTTTACCGTTTTTTGCTTTTTCTGGTACGGAACCCTTCTTGCGCGAGTCCGACTCGCACTTGGCCGGTTTTTATATTGACGACAAACAATGTGAATTCTGAATCCAGGTTTATAAATACATATACTTACTAGGCTACTAGCTGTTTCGCGGTACTTCGTCTGGCAACAATTTGTTTATTGCTATTTTACTATCCCGTGGGAACTATGAAATTTTGAAGGGTAAAAAGCATTCTAAGTCAGTACTTACAGCTAAAAAACAATGTGTTCATTCAAATTTTGTCCAACTTATAGTACAAGAACAAAGGAGTAAATAAACATACAGACAGACAGACACACACTCACAAGCTATTGTATTTATAATGTACAGTCAGCGCCATATAGTATGAAACATCCAAGTGACCAAAAAGTTCGACACAACACACAACATACCTACTACTTATTTCTATGGTGTACCGAACAATTTGACCAACTTGGATGCTTCAAACTATATGACGTTGACTGTACTTGGACTTGTTTGTCAATGATACCACGTATGTTATCAAAGTTTAGAAGAAAGCCATAGATTTTACAAGGATTTCAGATTTTCAGACTTCATTGAGTAAAAAGTAAATGGCTTGAACTTTTAAATGCTCCCTCGTGTGCGCCGTCACCGCCGAGTGACAGAAGGAGCGAAATGACTGAGTAATTTATTTTTAACCAAGTTTTATGACTGTTTTTACGGGTTTTAAACGTGGTACGATTAACCTTTTTACTTTGTAATTGGCAGCATAAAACCTTTGCATGGCAAAGTCACATCACATCATCATACATAACAATTATGTATATTTATCTTAACTGAAAGGGTACTGGACCTACATACAATGTATTTTAATGGACCACTTCACGACAAACAATATAATATCCGCAAAACACTACAGTATTGTGAGCCATATCGCCGTTTAACATTGAATGGCATTTTTTCCTTTACCCTTACTTTAAAAAGCCTTGGAGTCCCGCCACGTGATACTTGTAAGGGTCAATATATAGCCCATTACTTTTTATGCTATCCTAGTACTAACATGCTATCAGGTTTCATCATAAACTTCCATCAATACTGTTGGTCGTTATGGACGGATCTTTAGGTACCTAACCTACACAAATAGAATCAGAAAATTTGGCCCATGTTTTTAACTAAATAGCTCTGGAAGAATGGTTTTTCCTCAAACAAAAACTTCATGGGGTTACTTGGTAGTTTCTTTATAACAATGAATGTTCCGAGACTGTGGTAGAAGTTGGTTAAATTGTCTGAGATTGAGGATTGTTTTCTTGAAAGTCCAATTTTAATGATGTAGTTTGAATGGAACGATAATAAAAATCTCTAAACGCAAATTAACCTACACTTTAACAACGCTATTCAAGATTTAGACAAGAATTATTTCAGGTTTCCGTGTACAATCCTTAGAATGAGAAAAGAAAGAACTAAAAAGTCCGAGCAACTGAACAAAGCATTGTTCCGTACCGCTGCCACTTTTCATTCACTCCATTGTGAGAATAAAATAAAACGTACGAACGGATCCCGAGTTATGCTAAAACGGACTCAAATGTTTTATGTCAAGTTTCATTATTCAATGTTAACGGTATCGGCCCTTGCCTCGTGGCTTCATGGCCCTGATCCTTCTACCGTAGTTTGTACGTACCTTAATGAAACGTGCTTCGAATTTGGAACAGGAAAATAAAATCGGTCGTTCCGCATTCGAAAACAGAAGTGTTTATTTTCTTTCACTTTTAAGTGGCCAGTGACAGTTTGCTTTTGATAAAAAACCTTATTTTTATTTGAGCTGGTATTGTTTTGTTTCGATTAATTGGAAAACAGTCCACGAGAAAAAAACGGTAAATCTGTCACACCTGTTATTTCAGCACGTCATAATTCCAAAAAAATTATCTACAATCACGTCATCTGCTAATACATGTATTGAAATGAATAGTTATTTGTTATGCAAGGCTGCAAAGTTTTTGTTTGGCGCGAGTGCCTGTATTGAAACCCGAGCAAGCGAAGGATTCTATGATTGAACCACGAGCGAAGCGAGTGGTTCAATAGAAGAATCCTGAGCGTCGCGAGGGTTTCAAGGCACGAGACACTAAACAAACTTTGCTGCCGAGCGAAACACACAATTTTTCACCTCACTACAGCGAGAAAAATAGTGGATGGAAGAATTTCTAATTTCTAATTACTTGAGTATATGAATAGGTGGTGAGGTGGTGGTGGTTGTGGTCGTGGTGGAGTGGTGGTCAGTGCGGCGTTCGAATTTCAAAAACCTTTTCCACCCAAGAGGGGAAAAAGCACTTTTCCACGCAGATTTTTAAGGAGAAAGACAGTTCTTTCGAGCAAGTGAGGTGAAAATGAATTTTTTTATTTGTCCAAGCGGGTGTACAAAATTGTTCTTAAGTTATGATAGGTTAACATTGGATCTCCACATTATGCCTTTGGACAGGCGTACAAATATCTGATTTATGTAAGTATTTATTATTTAATTAAAAAAAGTGAAATATAAGTTTAACCTAACCTAAGATTAAGGGTTTGGGTTGAGTTCCCTTCTGCGGAGACAAGTCCTGACCGGGCCACCAGAATTCTACTACCACATTATTGTATTGTCATCAAACTACCACACGTATGCAAAATTTCAGCTCAATCGGTTGAAGATAATCTGCTTCAAAATTGGTTTGTAAGATTCCTCCCGTACAAACATACATTAAACTGCAAGTCAATAAAAAGCTTGTAGGCAATAATAACAATAAAATGATACACGCCACATTTGCAACGTTTCGTGAGTTACGAGTACATTTTTAGTTTTATAGCAGTTGTTTTGTACATTTATTTAGTTTTACTATCCGTTTTTACGCTTGTAACTAACGAACAAGTACCTACAATGTTTTAAACAAATTTTGTAAATTATTTCTACCTTTCTTACTTACAACACGGTCGAATTCACTTGAAATTTGCTACATTTATAGGCTCTGACACGCCGTTATGTGCCATTTACATTGAACGAACCTCGAGCTGTTTGTAAATTCATATTTTTACTTCGACGGTCGATATACTTCAAAGTAAACTAGGACCATGATGAGGCGACACATCTTTCACTTTCTATATCTATTCTATTTTCTCAATACTTAGTTTAGTATAAACGAACATTGAAATAAGATACTGAAACGAAATGGACAAGTTCATAAGATGTTTTATAGCCATTTTGTAGAGTTTCTCTTTCTCGTATACTTGGCAGAACCCAGTATAAAACTTAAAGATATTCATCAACCAACAGAGTTAACATTGTGTGTAGAGAAACATCAGTCTCGCTTGTACCATCAGCTCAGAATTTTCCTTCATATAATTTTTCGAGTAGGTACATAAAGAAAATATTAGCATTTTCTTGCTTCATTTTACTCGGCAACCATAAACTTGGTAACGATGATTATACTTCCTCAAAGATAATATTATCAAATGTGACTTCGCATGCATAAAAAACGCGACGGTCTGGAGTCGAGAGACGCAAGTAGTTCGTATGAGTCGCGAACAGTATAAAGCCTTTTTTTCAACAACGTTTCGTGTAACATTTTTGTTTCCTTATCTCCTGGTACTCCCAAATGCAGTCGCTAAGTAAATACTGTTTTGCATAACACGTATGAGGCGCCTTTTCTACTTATATTTCTATGAATAAGTAATAAGCTGAGCCTAGGAATTTTAAATGAGTACCCGTTTCGTAGGCGGAATGCGAAATAGTATTTCGGAAATTGTATTTAAAGGTCAAAGTAATAGAAACGGGAATATATTACCAGCCGGAAAACATTGGAAGCTACAGGTAATCCACGTATCAGCCTACGCGTGACAAATTGGCACGAAAATGGGGAAAAATTTATTAGAATGTCAATGCTTTTCAATGTTAATGTTCGTGTATATTTCAATTTATTTTATATTTAGCTGCAGAGAAACCTACCCAGTATATAAAAAAGGGATGTTAGGGTGAATTTTCAAAACGTGTTTTTTGGATGTCCTACGCTAGAAAAAAAAAATATGCCATATATGTACCAAAAAAAAATATGATCGTATTCTTTGCCATTATCTAGGACGAGGCAAAGCCATTAATTAATGATGATGAGCTACTAATCCCAAAAAAAAAATATTGAAAGTTCGAAAATTCACGATTCACACAGCTGTGAGGTATGTCACACGCGAAGTTTAGCTCAGACAATTGAGTACAACTTTGTCTTTGATGGTCGTAATTTATTTCTGTAAAAAGCATTTTAAAGAGTTCTTCCTGGTCTATATTTATGAATAAAAAAACCTGTAAAAAAACTCGTAATTTAAAAATGCAGGGATGGGAATGTGTTTGTCCCGCGCGCTAGCGTTTTTAAATGACTCGCAAATACCTGCTGGTTACTGACTGGTTGAGCTATGTAACGATATTTTCAAGTTTCTACGTCGAAGACATGCTAGTTCGCATTCGTTTACTAAGCAAAGTGGACGCGTATACTGCGCTGTGATTTTTAAAAATAGGTAAGTTTGTGACAAGATACTTTTGGTCAGCCTATAAGGTAATTTGTGTGGCTAGTAAATATTGCATGTTCAACTACTTTATAGATATGTCTATTTAAGTGTTCTATAGTTTAGAACATCGAGAATGTACAGGCCTATTGTCATTTACCTAAAGCTTATACTTTCGACAGAAAATTTTTAAATGCACTTTTGCCGTAATTTGTGTGGCGTAATTTGTGTGGCACTTTTGTCCACGCAAATTACAAACGCGCCACACAAATTACATTTTATGTCTTATTTCAATAGTATGAGCATTTTATGATGGTTAAAAACACTTGTTATCTTTAAATTCCTACCCGTGTTATTTTATAATAATTATGTTAAAATATTTGTACGCTTGCTTGCTTGCTGAATGCAGGAGCTGCTTATGCCATTCAAGACAGTGGTCTTAAATGGTATAAGTAGTTCTTGTATTCAGCAGTGGCATTGTACATAATATACTGTATATAAATAAATTTGAATTTGAATTTAAAAAATGTAAATACATTAGTAGTACTTTCTACTATTTAAAGTTGTATTTTTTTAAATTATTATTTTTGAACTGCTTGTCTATAATATTTAATTTTATTTTGTGATTGCCGTTTAGTTTATGTAAACTTGCTTTTAGTTTCTGTTTTATGCCTTTTCTGTTTAAGGTATTGCAGTTTATTAAAAAATGCGTTAAAAAAAGGATAGACTCGAGAAAAAGAAGTTGATGGAGAGAAAAAGGAGACAGAAAATTAAAAAGGATGCAGAAAATTATGAAAAATATAAAAGAGAATTGCAGTTGCTGAAAAGAGAGTGGTTGATCAGGGTGGGTTAGTAATAATTAAGTGCCCCTGATGTAGGGCAGTATTATAGGCCCGCAGGCGAGTCGGGCGAAGGCGGCTCATCCACGAGCGCCAAATTCCGCCCTGATGAGGACTGCAGGTGGTGGGCATGGGGATGCCCGCCTCCCGCCTAGGAGTCCTCGAGCTGGTAGACGCACCAAGTGTTCCGGTGCGTCTACAGCGTAGGAGACAGGAGACACTCAGTCTCCTGAGGCTGGGCCCTCACATAGGGCAAACTGCCGTGCTACCGGGGCCATGGATGCGTAGAGTTCCCACAGCCCCGGAAGCAATACGGCGGAGATGTGGAACACCCTGGGGTTTTTAGTGGGTAAACCGCCCCGGTCCGGGGCGGGACTCCCACATAACCACCGGCATCCCCAAGCCGGTGGTATCCATAAAGGATTTTCCCCAGGCAAAAAAAAAAAAAAAAAAAAAAAAAAAAAAAAAAAAAAAAAAAAAAAAAAAAAAAAAGATTGTTTACTTTAACAAATTAAAGTCTTGTATGCTGACAATAAACGAGTGTCATTTGTGAACCCAAGTGAAGAAGACCCAAGGGAGCCTCCGACATTATAATGAACAAATTATGAGAAAAATGAATTAGTCTGTAGAAACGCAGTGTGATTTTTTTTTTTTTTTTAGTAACAACCATAAGACTGATTTGTTTAGAAAGTGTCATTTTCTGTTTTTATGAATAAAAACCAACCGGGAAATCAAAAAGTTTAGTTTTATTTAGCAAATTGATAGACTAAAATTAAAAATGTAATTTGTGTGGCAACAATGTAATTTGTGTGGCGTGAATATTTTCGCCAGCGAATTTTAGCTAAACTATTGAAGACCGAAGAGTGCCCCTTTTTGCATTTTGTTCATCATTCCAATCTCTACCATAATCTATTATCAAAATATGAAATAAAAGAAAAAAAAAACGTGCCACGCAAATTACCAAAAAACGTCCTGTTCAAAAATTCACCCGTTACTTACTTGAAGCTTCTTCACTAATGTGTTTTACATGCTGTCATCATGCTCTTGTCGTAGAACTAAACCAATCTTTCGTTCACAGCGAATCCTACCCTCTCACGCCTCTGCCAGACGAAGTGGGGGGCGGTGTGGTTTCCGAAGGCCCTCAACTTCTCATGGCAGCCTGGACGCCGAAGGGCCACGGTCTCATCACCGTGAAAGACTGCGATATCTTCTACCGTCCAGCACCGCGGTCATCAACCGGGTACCGGGTCACGGATACCGGGGTACCAGGAATAATTTATAATGGAGTGCCGGATTGGCTGTATGAAGGTGAGTGGGAATTTGAGAAGCAATTTTGGTCCCTGATTGGAACGCTTGAGAATTGAATGTGTTTTGGCCTTATGGCAGTGGCGTTTGTGTGACGGCGTGTTGTAAAACTAGTGCTCAAATTTTTTTATTCACTTCGACAAATTTCACATAAAATAAACCGTAAAAATCACTGCAATAAAATTTAATTTGGAGAACTGATCAAAAATTGGCTCCTACTTCCGAGATAAAGAACGGGTACCGCATGGCACCTCTCCAAGAGGCACGCCAAGATACCAGGGCAACATAAATTGCAGCAGTTAACTTCGATTGAGATCGGAACTGTTTAACGAGCACGTGGCTGGCTGATCGGTTCACTTTGGCGGCAAGGGAGCGGGAAATGGGAGAGAAAATTAATTCTAATGCTGGCTTTGCGGAGTTTTGTACGGAATGTATGTAGGTACTCGTAGCTACAGGATCACGTATTTGCGGAAGTGAGGACACGTGTTGAAAATGTTGCAATGCAGTTGTATTTTCTGGTGGCATTCGGAAATGAGCTTAAAGTGGGAACTGGGAATACCTCTAGGTATCCTTTTAAAGCGCGGATATTGCTGTGGGATATTTTCTTTCAATTGACTATGTGCACGTCTAGCACGCACGAAACGCACAAGAGTCGCGTCGCGCAAGATAGATTGTCTGTCTTTTTTTACCTTTCGTTAAGTACACAATTTTTATCGGTTACTCAAAGAAAACTAAAAGAATTTTAAAAAGAACGGAGATGGCACGGAATAAGTGTAATTATTATTAATAATATTCACGGTTTTCATTGCTGAAATTCATGTGAATCATTTCGACTTTTATACGATTAGCCTAAATAATGTAAATGTAAATCTTGTTTAATTGTTAATACTTAACGCCACCGTTCAAAACCTTGAAACAAGTGCTTTAATTATTACTAGTACTTAAGTACAATTAAGTCTACGTTCTAAAATTGTAAGACTTAAATTAAATTAGTCGTTCCTTTTAATTATGTCGCAGAAATTTAACGCCAGTCCTGGAAGTAAATGATAACTGTGCGAGTTAGTTTCTGAAAGATATTTTGAATTGAAACTTAGCAGCCTCCATGTGAGTTGAGGAAGTAATTTAGTTAGATAATTGAACAATATTAGTTTTGATGAAAGCGGGTGACGCAAATCCTAAAGTATCTTTTGAGTGTTCGTTTTTGGATCCGTCCGGGGGAAGAGCAGTGCTTGGTCCGGTGCACCCTGGGCATCGGTTAATGATTTCCTGCGGTCTCCGAGGGATATCATTATCCGTTGGCTAAGAGCCCGACAGGGGGGAGGCGTGTCTTTTGACCGTGTTCTACCGTATGTACTACAACGTTGCCGACATTTTGTCACAAGATTTTTTAATATATCTTTAATATTTTGACATTGGCGAAATCATCGCATCGATCGATAGGGCCATATTATCCTAAAAATTGAATTGAATTGAGTGTCGAACATTTTTAGACCGTGTTTTTTTTCCTCTGATAATAGCTTTTTTTTCGAAAGAGTCTGTTCGACATTTTGCATTGAAACTTACCTGTGTCTAATTCTCCGCCTGGCTTTTGGAGCAAAGCAAAATTCATTTAGCAATAGAGACTAGAGATGCTTTAACCGGACTTACCATGGAGACAGATCCGGCCAAAATTCCCTTAGTTTTGCACGAAAAAGTATAAAATAAAATAAAATAATTATATATCCAAAGTTTCCTCAACTATTAACTACATTGTACGGCAATATTTGAAACAAAAAAGCGGAATATCAAGTTCTTTACGCGAAACTTAATGCCTCCCAAGTGAGCCGTTTTCGTTTTAATTTTCGTCGCGCGGTGGATCGTTCCGTTCCGGCGGTTGTAAATGGGCGCGACCTGCCTAATGACCGTCGCGTCCTCTACCTTCGCCAGTTTCTGAGTTCCTGGTACACAGGATCGTTTATTCCATCTATACGACTGGGTTTAACGTTCTAATTATGAAAAGGAGGCCGGGTTTGTAAAAAAAAATAACAAGACTGGCCATATAGGCACCAATATTTTTAGAGAACTGTGCACCCTCGGATCGCCTGGTTTTTGGTCACTTTAACGTGCAACAGCCACGTTTACATACACCCGATTTAATAGCGCTAAAGTCTAGTTGACATTGTTAGCAGTGATCAAAATATGGATAGGTTAGGTAGATGTGTGCACCCGACACTGACACGTGGTGCCTGTTCTGTGCTTGTTCTATGCATGCACTATATGCACATACCACACATGCAACAAACTTCGTACTTAACTGCAGAATTTTAGGTCCTATACGAGTAGGTAAGTATACAATATAGACATATAGAAGAAGGCCCATTAGGCATCCAACCTCTTTTTAATTCTAATGTATGTTTAGTCAGTAGACTACATTACGTCTAACCCTAAAATTGCCACATTTCTGCAAATCACCACTTACCCTACTCACTACAAAAATATGAAAAAGCATACAAATCTTAGAATTTGCAAAGAACTCTCCAGATCCCCGACTATTGGATAATCTATTCCCAATGGTTTGTGCTAATGTACAAATCGGATTCGTTGTAGCGAGATGACGAGGCGTTCGGTTGAAATAGTTGGGTTTCTGAAAGGAACTAGAGTTGATCGAAAACATTCTCGGAAATCTAGGCATTGCATAATCCAAATCCCCATCTTCATGAGTTCAATGGTTTAATGTTGATTGGGTTGAACGATGACATAGTTTTCTAGGTCTAGAAAAATGTATGTATTTGTTAGGAAGTATATGGGTCTGCGAACTGGCTGGTTTGTCGGACTGACTGGTTTGTCGGTGCGATTGAAATCCATACATCGAACACTCGTTCGATTATTTTGAATCTTTTGTTTAGGATTTCGAGAGCACGGTCAGATCTCTTGAGACCGGGCTTGCCGATGCATCCCGGCTATTTGTAAAATTATTTGATTTTAATCTAACTAACTAACTAATATTATAAATGCGAAAGTATGGATGGATTAATGGATGTATGGATGGATTAATGGATGTATGGATGGATGGATGTTTGTTTGTTACTCAATCACGTCAGAACGGCCCAACGGATCTGGATGAAATTCGGCACATAGATAGAGAAAAGTCTGGAATAGCACATAGGCTACTTTTTATCCCGGAAAATTGCGTAGTTCCTTCGGGATAGCGATAAACAAATTCTTTGCAGACGAAGTCGCTGGCAACAGCTAGTGAATTAATAAATGAAAGTATTTTTGAAGCTAAATGAATTTTTTACTATTGCTGTAGGTCTTCAGCAACCCCAGTTTTTATAGGCCAATTTCTATTCGTATCTCCGTACTAGAAAGTGTCTCTTCAAGGCAGCTTCACAGTATACAGTTTAAAACCCTTTTAAAGGATCCATAGGATTTTCAAATAATCCGTCCTTGTTTCATGTCCATGACCTAATGGATACCTTAATGCAAAAGGTTAGAACGACAGTCGTTAATGAGTCAGTCAGTTCAACCGGACAGGACTTTTCTTTTTATAGAATAAAAATAATTGTACCATCCTCACCTTCATCCTCATTTCCTAGCTGATAGATAACTTACAACTGACATCCCTAAGAACTGCTGGTGGCAGGTGAATGTTGAATGATTCAAACCCTTTTTTGTGCCACACAGCTGCGGATTCTACCGCAGAAGTTTTTCTAGTAGTTTTTGCATCATAAATAGTGTTCCGAATTTTTGGATTCGATTGGATCAATGACGCTGCATTTGATGGAATCTCCATCTTAGTGATTTATTGTGCATTTACTTCTTCGTCCGAATACGTCACGATATTTTTTAAGTTGACTTTAAATTTTGTAGTTCTGATTTTGATGAAACAGGTATAACAATTGTTCTAATCCTATCATAGTCATTGATATCATCTCCAGCCAATAGTATACGACCCACCGCAGTGCTGTTAACAGGATCGCACTCAGAATGCGAATGGGTTAATGGTTGCCTATATAGTTCTAGTCCATTATGTATTTTTTTTCTCTCCATTGTTTTGTTACAGATTGAATTAGATACTGACCCCCTTATTCATAAAAGCTCTAGGGTTCTGCTAACTTAGTAATCGTTTAGAATCGTTTGTCCTTATCTGTCACATTGACATTTACCTTTCACAGATAAGGACAAACGATTACTAAGTTAGCAGAGGCCTATAGAGCGTTTATGAATAAGGGGTAAATGTTTAGATACAGATTGAGCAAAGTTTATAATAGGACCTGTGTGGCTGTGACTGCACCACATTTTGCCTTTAGTTGGTTCTCAATTCAGTTTTATTACCTTCACTAATTCAATCCTATTATTATCTTCCAAAAAACTTTATTAACTGCCAGCGTTTTGCTTTGAATTACGTAAAAGAACTTCCAATTCTATTTTCCTCAACGAGCCAGTGTAGAATTAATATAACGCCTAAAAGAGCCGTTATTTCCGCTCGTTCCACTTTTATTTTACAATCTGTTTCTCCGATGGGCCGCCATATTGAAAAAGATTGCGGACTCGATAATATCGAATTTCAAACTGAAGTAGTTGAAAGTTGCAATAGAGCACAGTTCTGTAGACTAGGGTAAATAGATTTCAGATGGTTTCTGTGTTTGTACCGATGCCAATTTGTATGATAAGATTGCTTCGTATACACATTAAAGTAACTATAACGATTTCATCAAACAATGTAATGTTACGGAACATGCTTAAAATATCTTTTAAGATGGGAGCAAAATATATAATTGAAACATTTTTTGTAGTAAAGAGGAGATTGCGAAGGGCACATTTCGTAGAATGTGCATCAAAACTGCAAGATATTATTCTATTAGCTCTTTCCCACAGGTCGATCAAAGTATATAGAGTCGCACCCGTTGGCAGCATCCTTTCAATTCGCGCCAAGCGTTTTCGCTCAGTCTTGTATTAACTGAACTGCTAAAGTGTGAATTCGTTGCCTGCGTCTTTTGTTTCTTGAAGTTAAAAATACCTTGATAATATAATTTGTAAACATAAAAAATAAATAAACTTTTTTTTTTTTTTCAAAAATGTAGCCGTTTTCAAAAGGGTCAATCATTGTAATTAGCAAGCGTAAAGCTTTTTAGTTTGCCAGATCTATGTTTTCACATTATGCTTCAGTAGAAGTAGGTAAGCCGATTTATTTGTAGGGACACTGATAAAAAATCGTTTGAGTTTTGTTACAAAGCCGTCATTTACGTTGATTCTGCATGTGGAAAAGTAAGCAAGTTGATTTTTTTAAATAAATTGAACTGAAATTACGTCTTTGATAAATAAATGCAATTTTTTCTGTAAAGTCACTGTAGATATTTTAAAAAGACCCCATCGCCTAATTGACTTAGTTACAATCTGAATGAAATGCGGGTTACGCGCGTGCGTGATTGAGATGCTTTGTGATTACAGCCGGAACAAAGGTTTATTATATGCAACTAGCTTCTTCCCGCGACTTCGTCCGCGTAGAATTAGAGTTGAGAACTGATGTTGAAAGTATATTCTTCAACTATTCACGTTGCGACCTATCAAAGGTTTTATCGCTATCCCGCGGGAACTATGAAATTTTCCAGGATATAAAGTAGCCTATAATATGTTTTCATCTAGGGTACCGGCTATCTCCGTTACAAATTTTATCCAAATCCGTTCAGTCATTAAAGCGTGAAGAAGGAACCAACATACACACTCACATCGTCACATCCATCCATCCATACTCACAAACTTTGGCATTTATAATATTAGTAGGACACGAATCGAGCAATTTATATGAAACGAGCATGGACACACGCAACACCAAAGGATTTTAGAAGTTTGGCACGATAATTCACTCTCTCGTCTGACATCCCTGCTCTGAAGTCGTTACAAACACCATCACACAGTTTAGTCTTACAAATAGCATCAATGAACGTTCGGCTCATTTGTTCTGAGGCAAAACAAACAATAGACGTTCGCGTACAGTCGGCAGCCGAATATAGACTGACCTTTGCTGCAGACGTAGCGTCAGAAAACTTGGCTCTATTTTTAGTCGAAGCGTTGAAGTGAATTGTGTCCGCTATTAACCTAAAGGAGAGAGATACTGAATTCAGGGTTCAAACTGAGATTACCACTCCACCCGTGCTCCTTTTCTCTGGATTTCTAGGAACTAGAATTGCTTGCTTGAAGACGCAATTTGAAATAGAAAAACGTATGAACGATCGAAACTAATGCAAATAGCGTGGATTAGACGGTCAATACTATCGTGATAATGTGATAATGACGACCGGATAGCCTAGTGGTTAGTGGTTCTGACTATGAAGCTAGAGGTCCCGGGCTCGAATCCCGGCATTTGTATGATGAATACGAATGTTTGTGCCCGACTCATGGATGTTGTATGTATATAATTATGTATTTATTTATATGTATGTTTATCCGTTGCCTGGTACCCCTGGTGGCTTGTATAGTACAAGCTTTGCTTAGTTTGGGACTGGGTCAATTGTTGTAATTTGTCCCATGATGTTTTTTTATTATGGTACAGAATCGTGAATTCCAAAACAATCGGATTAACTGCGTTAGGCATCAATATTTCGTGATATGGATCACGATATGCATGCATCACACGGTAATACTGACGATCCATGCCATTAGACATCATTCATTGTAAATGATGGGAACTAAGCCACTATGGAGGGGCGAGAGCACAACGAAATTAATGATAGCAAAGCTTGTAAAACTTTAATTAAATCTTTTACTCATCCTAACGTTTTTGCTGACTTCCAACGAGCTCGCTCAGCTGCATAGCTTTTTGTACTGACGCTGCTTTTGTGCCTTTTTCTATGGCACCTAATGAGCCAGCTCGGAGCACTGAAACATGTGAAAAGGTTGGTTGTGAGTAGTTTTCAGTGCTTGCTTGAATTCTGGGTAGCTTTTATACTAACCAGGTTGTTGCCCGAGATTTCTTTTTGCGGGTAGGTCCTTGTATGTATGTATGTATAACTCTTTATTGTACATAAAACACATCAAAGGTCAAGGACAACACAAATGTACAAAGGCGAACTGTGCCTTGTGCAAGGTCCGTCCTGACTAGTTTCTGCCCGCGACTTCGTCTGCGTAGAATTATACACATAAACCTTCCTCTTGAATCACTCTATCTATTACAACCGCATCAAAATCCGTCGCGTAGTGTTAAAGATCTAAACATACATGGGGAAAGCGACTTTGCTTTATACTATGTAGTGAAAGCCTAGTGGTTTGACCTGTGGCCTCTCAAGCAGAGCGTCGTGGGTTCAAATCCTGAGTTTTTCGGAATTTATGTGCGAAAATTACATTTGTAATTTGCCATGAGCTTTTCGGTGAAGGAAAACATCGTGAGGAAACCTGCACACATCTGCGAAGAAATTCAATGGTGTGTGTTAAGTTCCCAATCCGCACTGGGCGCGCGTGGGAACTATAGCCCAAACCCTCCAATGCACGGAGGAGGCCTATGCCACGAGGCACGCCGAATTACGCGACAAGTTAATAAATAAACGACAATAACAACAACTACATGTATTTACTGAAATGGTAGCGAATTCGGAATAAAAAGCCTTATAAAAAAAAAAAAGTGAAAGTGATTTTAGCGGTCGAAAACTTAAACGTCACAGGAACTTATCGCACGAGCCAAAGGCAAGAGCGATAAACATGCGACCTGAAGCACAAAGTGATGACGTCATGTAACTAGTGATCAAAAACTTAATCGTTACCCAGAACAGATAATAACTTCTTCCAACAAAGCCTTATTAAAGAATTTTTGCATGAATATGAAATAGAACCCCGCACAATGGGCCCGCTCAATAATATCTTTCAGTTAAAAACCCTATCCGGCAGTTAGCTAACAGATTGTGTCTGAACAATGGTTTAATAACTTCGCGAAAACTCCTAAGTGATGAAAAATTATCATTTAAATGGGCCTGCGTTATAAATGGGGATCGGGCCATAAATAATGGAGGACACACACGGAGTCTAAGAAACGGAGACGACATTTTCATCATCAATCAATCGTTTATACTCAAGATATACTCGTATCACTTACTCACGTACTTAGTATTTACTTATCCCCTTATTCATAAATGGGTGTTCTGCCTTTTCGCCGAATTTTTTTTGATCGAATTTTATTTGGAAACCAACGTTTCACCGAATGTTCATTTTGACAACTGAGAATTGGCAAATCTTCGTATGCCAACCTCTCATTTGGCCGAATTTTCATAAAGACGAATATCATTTTGATTTTAAACTTTTGGAATATCTTTCACATGGCAAATGTTACACTAGGCCGAAAAAGTCTTATGATTAATTTGGATTAATTTAGGTTTAGGTGCGGTGGGGTGGCCCTTGGGCCACCCCTTAGCCGCGAACATGTTTGTTTTAATTCCTAAACAGTCTTTATTTTACCTTAGAATGTCTTATTTTTTACTAATGGTTATGTAGTACCATTTGGCTACCTTAAAAAATGACATTTTAATAAGTGTCCATGTAAAAAAAAAAACAAACGTTGAGTTGGCAATCGTGAGGTTGGGAAATGAAACTTATCATTTTAACAAGTTGCCATATGATGATTCGGCAAAATGAAATTCGGCCAAACGTTGGTTGGGAAGTGAAATTCGGCAATAAAATTTTCGGCAAATCAATAGAGAACCGTCAAAACTATTTGACGACACCTCCGCGGTAAAAACACGTAGTGTAAACGTCTCAATTATTATGAAAAAATTGGCAGCGCTATAGAAAATGTAATTAGTAATGGGAAGAAGTTTGAAGTATCCGCACTGTGCTTTAGTCTCTAAATGCTAAGCCCTCTCATTTTGTAGGCCTGTGCCCAGCAGTGGACCTTAATAGAATTAGAGATAGAGAGAATGGCTATATAAAACAGATTATAATAAGTTTAATAAGGATGAAGATATCGTCTTGTGTCTGGTATTAGAATAGGACGGATCCATCTTTTCCCATGGATGTCGTAAAAGGCGACTGCGGAAACTAACAGTGGGCAGCAGCATTCTCTATTGCTGATTACGAACTACGGACTCCAGCACTGCGGTGTGGAAGGCAATGGGAAATGACTCACACTATTTTTCCAAGAGGGTCGTCATGAAGGATGAGATCCTGAGGCGACAACCACAGACCACTCAGTACCCACTCACTCACTCAGACTCAAATTCACTACTCACTCAGCACTCACTCAGTACTAACTAGCGTCAGGCGTCAGTAGTAGGTAGTAGTGTCTTAGGTACTCAGTGTAGTGACTAAGAAGGAACCTGTATATGAGTGAGAACAGTGGCGTAACGTGGGTGTCGGCCGCCCGGGGCGGAAGACAATTAAGCCGCCCCCTTATTTAGGTATTTCAATGTAATAAAAAAAAGGTTCAAATATTTTTATTATTTATTGTGAAATTTTGCCGCCCCCTAAAAAGTGCCGCCCGGGGCGCGCCTCCCCGCTCCGCCCCCGCCACGCTACGCCACTGAGTGAGAAAGTCCACATAAAATACGTTCTAATACGAGTAGGTAAGTGAACAAAAACAAATTGAATTTATTATTCATTGATATTGATCTACAAAGTTAACGCCTAATTCAATTATTTAAATCCATTCTCTTGTCAATTATCCAGCAAAACACATTGTCAGTCCTTGACGGTCCGTGTGTCGCAAACGTAAAGGGACGCGTGTCGGGCGCCGGACGTCCGGTTCAGATTATCCGAACCGGGTGATAAATAACCATACTCGTAGGAATAGTTATTTTATCTCGTTTGCGATCGCTGGTTTTTACTATCACAGTGGGCCTTGAAGGTCCTGGGCCATGACGTCCTAATTCCGACTCAGTTCAAGTTTTAGCTGTCACTTTTAGTATGAATCTGACAGCGAGCGAAGCTAAACTAAATCGCATTAAGACGTCATGGTAAGGCCCCTGTTTGGTGGGATTTTTCTCGTACGGCCTTTTACTACCGCGTGCTAAAGCGGTCGTGTCAGATATTTTTGAGCACTTAGACAACTCAGATGTATCTGATGGTGACTGAAACTAAACTAGTGCGATTGAAGCATTGATTGTCTCTACATCCTTCGACACAGAAATTAATATTGACGTTGTTTATTGAGAAAAAATATTATTAGAGATCGTATTTCAGAGTCACGAATATTGTTGTATTTTCTGAAATCACTGATTCAGATTTACTTCGACATTGAGAATAATAAATAGGTATAGGAAATGAGATTATCTAACAAATGGGTATACGTAAATAGGTATTTGGTATAGATAGGTATGGGGTACTGCTATGTCGGTCTAGTAGCAAAGAAAAAATATAGAATGTACCAGTTGCTTCTCTAACCGCGCAGATGGTAAAAGCCCATCGAGGGAATGGGCGAAATTCTTAGCAATCATTTTATAGGCGATGCGGCTAGCAACCCATCACTATTTTGATTCCCCTTTCCTATACGTTCACAATCATGCTAAACGTGGCCTTAGTCTTGTTACCTTAGCTCTATTTACCCCGTAAGGGATAAAGACGTGATTTATGTAGGTATAATAAAAATCTCCAATACATCTAAATAACCAAAATAAAAGAAGCTATTATACCAGGGTGACACGGAGAACAGAGCCCACGAGGAGGTAACGGGAGCCGACGGTAAACACATTAGCGTTAATCACAGCATGGAAGTGTCTCTCGCGTTACATTAGGCGAGTGAACGACCGCGATATATTAATGTGGAACATCTGCTCAAAATATCACGCGTTACATTCACGCTAAGTAAACCAGCTGGTAAGTCGGCATTGAGGTAAAAAGGACGTTTAGTCGCTTGACGCACGCACTTAGGCATAATCTACGAGAAAGATAAAATAAAATTGGAAATAAAGAGAATGGTGAGTGGTATGTGGCAGAATGTTAAAGCATACGGGAGGCTGGCACGCACGTATTCACCGATTACTTAATATTTACCTACTTGAGTTACCTTTCGAATTAAATGTTCACTAGTTCGCCATTTCAGAGACGTCGCTCGCACCTAAATACAATGCAAGCATTAATCTATTAAGCATTTTCCCGTTGTCGCGATATCAAAGCAGCGAACCTAAGAAAAACAAAAAACTGTCGACGTCGAAGCGTCAAAAGTTAGCAGAGATTAATTATTAGTTTTTCACAAAATAAGAAAAGTAAAGTGACTATTAAAAAACCGACCGTGCGCAGTTTCGTACCAAACTAATATTTTAAACTGCAAAGCGTGCTAAGCTGTGATAGTTTTCCTTTAAGATTCGTTATTATGCATACTGCTGCCCTGTCAGGTGTATGTACAGTTAAGGGTACAAATATACACACATCAAAAAAGCCTTGGGATAATCATTATCCGTAGACAAATTTGATGTTTTGACTCGGTAGTCATATGCCTAAAGCTGAGTGCTTTATACTGAGTACGCAAAGAACTACGAAAAGAAACAACTTTCTTCGTTTAGGGCTGTATTCATACTGACTTACAAAACAATCAAAAAACAAGATGAATTCTAAAATTAAAACATTCAAAAACTAATAAAAAAAGTATAAAACAATAAAGAAGTATAAAAAGGTTGTGCCTATGGCACAATGCCTCTATATTGAAATGTTCAAAATTGTCTACTGATAAAAAATAACCCCAGACATTTTTGATGAGTGTATAACGTTACCAAGACGTCAAAAACATCTATGTACACCTCTATGCCACAAACAATAAAGCCGATGACACATATATTTGACACTATACTTAATTTAATTTAGAATGAGAAACCACAATAGCATTATATTGCGTCTGGTCAACTATTTCTTACCTAGCAAATAGTACAGTGCAATAGTTTGACAGCCGCAAAATAAAATTGTTTTAATGTCACTTTATTTGCGTGTCGTCAATTGTTACTCTAGTACAAATTGTAAAGAGATTACAGCTCACGAGCCGCAATATAATGTTGTTGTGGTTTCTCATCCTAAATTAAATGAAGTATAGCTGCTGCCAGCGACTTCGTCTGCAAAGAATTCGTTTATCGCTATTCCGCGGGAACTACGCAATTTTCCGGGATAAAAAGTGGCATATGTGCTATTCCAGATTTTTCTCTATCTATGTGCCGAATTTCATCCAGATCCCTTGGGCCGTTCTGGCGTGATTGAGTAACAAACAAACATCCATCCATCCATCTATCCATCCATCCATACTTTCGCATTTATAATATTAGTTAGATCAGTGTTTTTCAAACTTTTTGGGGTCACGGCCCTTAATTACCATCAAAATTTCTTCGCGACCCCTCAAAACCCAATTTGTACGATTAACCTTAGAACCCAACTCTTATTATAAGAGATTTGGAACGCATCCTTCTATCATTCAACCATTCATGCTTTTTGGAAAGCAACCTATATTTATCACAAGTATTCAGAAGGTACTTATTGTTTCGCAACCTAAATATTAAAAGGCAGCTGTTATTTTGGAGATTATTTTGGAAAGTATCTAAAAAGATCATCGATGCCTTCAACATCTGGATTAACATCGTTGGATTGTTTTGGCTTTTGGAACTTGCAACTGATAGAATGCTAAAACTGGAGTTTGTGTCCGTATCAATCGGCGCGTTCTGGGTGAAAAGAATGGTTGAATATCCCAATCTAGCAAAAGAAGCCCTTAATATTTTGATACCATTTGCTACTTCTTATTTGTGTGAGCTGTCCTTTTCATCAATATTAGACTGTTAGATGATGGCTGTATCGATATTTATGCCCTGTCTGTACACCCGTGCTACATAAAAGGATTCTAGCGCTAAGGGTACCTATCTGAGTTAAGCCACGTACAGACAGATTGCCGTAACGAAACCATTTCAATTATTAAACCCTAAAAGGGTAATTTGCTTTTCTTCATCAATTTCTACAAAAGCTTTGCCATTCTACTTTCAGATGTGTTACCCAAATTTTAAGCTATACCTAAGCTAAGCTAAGGTGCGCTACTTTTGAAGTCATGTCCATTGATGCTGACTTTCTTGCAAGTTCTTTTCAGCCAATGTAGCTCCTCCATTGGATGATACTGCATAATAAACTAATGTAATCATGAATGCTTGTCAAATTAATATATTAATATTAAATATACTTAGTCACTTATTTAGTTAAAACATTGATTTTTGCAACAATGTCAACGCCATTTAATAAACAGGTACCAGGGGCACACGGATATCAGAAGTAACAAAGAGTTTAATATTATGTAATACAGTGTAACCCTTAGGAGTGAATGACCGGGTGATATAAATACAGGAGGGCAGCTGCTAATATTAGTGTCACTCATGGGACGTGTTATACAGGCTGTTAATTTTCATCTGCTTTACTGGCAATTACGCACTAATAACGAACAATTCACAGGAGGATTTTTATCTAAGTGAGTAAGTGATTTGCCAATCAATTATTCAACTGCTCGTTGGTCGTTGCCCGCGACTTCGCCTACGTTAAATTCGGGTATTGCAAGACCACGTATCTATAGAATTTTTGAAAGAGAAAAGCACCATGTATCCTTCTTTAAGGTCCCATCTATGACGTTATCCAAAAATTCATCAGATTTGGTTCAGCAATTCGGGCGTGAAAACGTTACAGGCAGAGTTACTTTCGCATTAATTGTGTTATTTATAAATTGCGGTCTGTCGTTAAGGGTTCTTTAATTCAGCTTTAATTATGTCAAATGGTGGTCATGTCAAATGAAGAGGTTACATGACTGTGTAGGAGGAATATAAATGTTTCGTGTTTTTATAATAAACTAGCTGTTGCCAGCGACTTCGTCTGCAAAGAATTCGTTTATCGCTATCCCGCGGGAACTACGCAATTTTCCGGAATAAAATGTAGCCTATGTGCTATTCCAGACTTTTCTCTATCTATTTGCCAAATTTCATCTAGATCCGTTGGGCCGTTCTGGCGTGATTGAGTAACAAACAAACATCCATCCATCCATCCATACTTTCGCATTTATAATATTAGTTAGATAGTTATGTACGGGGAACAAGCGCAAAAAGCTACCCTAAATCAATTTAACGTTGACTTTGCTGATTAATCGGAATAATATAATTATGATTATGATCATTTAGCGTCGCAAGTAATGATCTTACGCTACTCATTTCATGTATGGCGCGCTGTTTAATGTTATTAGTCAGTTACTAACATTAGTTTAGTTATTATATCGTGCACGCTTATTAGACGTTCTATGGATTGATTCGAAACGTCAATCAACTAAACTAAAGTCCGTTTAACGAATAAAGGAACAAAAAATGAACTTCCTAGTTATTTTCTGGTTTTACATATTGCATCTTAACGAAAAACATACAACATTGAGCGTTTGTATTTTCGGTCTTAAGCCAGAAGTGTAATGTAAAAAAAATATTTATTTGCCATTTCCAGCACTCGAAGCGAATTAAGTTTGTTCTTATTACAAACCCAAGGAAACAAGATACTCTGAATTACCTTTATTTCGCTGAGACACAAATTAAATAAAGGAACATAATATTTTCCTCAAAAGAAGATATTATGAAATGAGAGGAATGGAAAACGAACCAAATTTTCCAATTAGGGACATGACAACGAAAACACAGATGTATTTTTATTTTCAATCGTTTCAAAATTTGGATAGTAGGCACGGATGAAGTCACCTTATGCTTGAATTGATATAATGAGGGATTGTATTCGATGTAAAGTTTGTTTTGCTCAAGCAATTTTTTTTTTCAATATTTGTAATGAGAAATCAGCCTGTAGTTGTGTCCGCTAGGTTGGCACCGCGCGCACTGACGCAGGCGCATGCAAGCGCAGCGTGACGTCACTAGCTAACTTTAGCACCTGTCACAGCACACTACTGCGTAAAGCAACGTATTTAAAGTATAGATTTACTCGTAGAAAGAGAAAGCTATCTATGCATCTACTGGGTTTTTACTCATAAATTTGCGGGTTTATCAAAGTGGCCAGGTAGCTTATTACGTAACTCGCTCGCGATCTCCATCGTCTTCATTTTGACAGTTCATGTATGGGCTGACAATTGGCATCGGAATCAGCTAGCTGTCACATTCATACAAGAACTGTCAAAATGAACACGATGGCGATTGCGAGCGAGTTACCTTACGAGTTACTTATTAGCCTGCAGGATCAATTTAAAAAAGAAGGAGGTTGAAAGGGCCTTCAAATATCCATTTTTAGCAAAGTTGTTTTATAGCTGGTTGTAAAGTATCTACAATACGTCAATAGCCTATATTGTATACGTCCTACTGCTGGGCACAAGCCTCTTCTCCAAATGAAAGAGCTTAAGCTAAGAGTCCCACTTGGACTCCGTGCGGATTGGGAACTTAACAACGGATTGTGATGCGGTTTCTTTTAATAAATAGAGTGATTCAAGAGGAATGTTTTATATGTATAATTCTGCGCAAGCAAAGTCGCGGGCAGAAGCTAGTTTAATATAAATCAATATCTTTTTTATGGCGCATATGGCAGGTTTACCTGGCAGTTGAATGTAAATTTACGGAGTGAAAAGCAAATAAAATAAAATAATAATTTAATCCAGTTGAAAATAAACTGACACAAAGTGCAAAGTTACTGTGCAGTGCTCTGAAAATTTAATTCTCCGCTCGACGCGTAAAAGTTGGATAGGTTATAAACTGTGCAGCAAATGGACTGTTCATTGTAGTTTGTGCCTGTGGTTAGTTCGAGTCGGTACTGTTATGGATGTTATGATTTGTTTTCAGTTGTAAATGGTTTAGTGCTGCATCTCTAAACAGATGCTCGTTTAAATGGTTTTGATTACCATAAGCATTAAGGGTTTTATTGCTTTGCTATGCGATGAGGCCAATGTTACTGACTCACAAAATTACGCTTTAAATTATAATGAATGGCATGGACTAGCTAGACTGTGAATATTATCATGATAATGGTATGTCATATATGATCGTGGATTCAAAAACCAGCGTATTCGCTGCGTTAAGCATCAATATTTTGTGACATTGATCGCGATATGCACGGATCACACGATAATAATATTGTCCGTCTAACTAATCCATGCTAATATTTGATTAATAATTCCTACATGCATAAAAAAATAAAGAAGTTCTCGTGAAGGCGCTTTTCACGGTAGCTCACCAGGAAGTCATAAACCTCAAACAGTGATGTTTCCTTGTTCCAGAGGAGATATTGAAGACGCGGACAGCGCTGTGGATGTCTGCCGACGGCCACATGGTGCTGTATGCTACGTTTAATGATACCCTGGTACTTGAGCAGCGGTATCCTTGGTATGGCGCAGCTTTGGACACCGATGACCCTGCCAAGGTACAATTTGTGAGTTCTATTATAGAACATACTTAATAAAACTACACCTATTTAAAGTTGAACCATTTCGCGACCAATCCGGTGACGCGAGAGCTTTAAGACCAAGTTATACATATGTAGTACAACAATAAAATACAATACATTTATACTCTTTCTACTACAACTCCTTCAAGTCATTATCATCATCGTCATCACCATTATCAGCCGTAAAGCGTCCATAGATATTAATTATTAGATAATGAATTAAAAATTGCTCAGAATAGACATAGACATCACGCAACGAAATTAATACCTACTTGAAATCACACCCACTACAATTTTCTGTGCCAATAGTGTAAATAATTCCAAATTGAGCTCACTTGTTCTTTGTTTCAGACGTACCCAGAAATCAGAAGCGTGAGGTATCCCAAGCCGGGCACCAACAACCCGACGGTGCGGCTGACTGTAGCCGACATCGCGGACCCGAAGCACATACGTACCAGGCATCTAACACCGCCGAAGAGTATACTCGAAGAAGGGTGAGTGCATGGAAATATAAAGTAGGTACAGTACGATTACTTCGAGTTAACACTTGACAGATGGGCGTGACTTCAGTCAATTTTCAACTTTGACGTCATTTGACGACCGGATGGCCTAGTGGTTAGAGAACCTGACTATGAAGCTCGAGGTCCCGGGGTCGATCCCCGGTCGGGGCAGATATTTGTGTGAAAAATACGAATGTTTGTTCTCGAGTCTTGGATGTTTAATATGTATTTAAGTATGTATTTATCTATATAAGTATGTTTATCCGTTGTCTAGTGCCCATATCACAAGCTTTGCTTAGTTTGGGACTAGATCAATTGGTGTCAATTGTCCCAAGATATTTATACAAATAAAATAGTTTTTACATAATCTGTAAACGTGGGTAGCGGTATACTAAAATGGCTTTATTTGTATGACGTCAAAGTTGAAAATTGACTGAAGACACGCCCATCTGTCAAGTGTTAACTCTAATTAATCAAACTGTAGCACCTGTTGCCAGCGATTTCGTCTGCATAGAAGTCGTTTGTGGATTTTCCGGGATAAAAAGTTTTTTAACTAAGTGTAGATAGAATCAGCCGTGGTAGCCTAGTGGTTTGACCTGTGGCCTCTTAAGCAGAGGGTCGTGGGTTCGAATCCCGGGCTCGCACCTCTGAGTTTTTCGGAATTTATGTGCGATATCTCATTTGAAATTTACCATGAGCTTTTCGGTGAAGGAAAACATCGTGAGGAAACCTGCACACAACTGCGAAGCAATTCAATGGTGTGTGTGAAGTTCCCAATCCGCACTGGGCCCGCGTGGGAACTATATAGCCCAAGCCCTCTCATTCTGAGAGGAGGCCTGTGCCCAGCAGTGGGACGTATATACATAGGCTGGAGAGAGAGATAGAATCTGTGTGCCGATTTCTAAATATATAAAAGAAGAAACTGACTGACTGACTGACTGACTGACTGACTGACATATCAACGCACAGCCCAAACCGCTGGTTCTAGAGATTCCAAATTTGGCACGTAGGTTCCTTATAAGGTCTAGGGGTGCACTAAGAAAGGATTTTTCAAAATTCGACCTCTAAAGGGGTTTAATGGGGGTCCAAAGTTTGTATGGGGAAACAAGATTAGTTAGACTATTTTATTCGAAACTTCACAGGAGTAATCCTAACAATAAATGAGTAAATACCTGTTTCAGGTTTTTTGAAAATTCAACCCCTAAAAGGGGATAGGGGGTGACAAAGTCTGAAAATCAACGTGGGTATTATTATTATTATATTATAGTGGGTAGTATTGTTTGTACGGTTTATCGGGTCGCTGATTACGAAAACAACAACACACATACCTACCTGACACACACACACACACACACACACACACAAATTTCCACGGGAACGGGAAAAAACGGGATTTATTATATTCGATTCCGAGTGACCCTATCTCAGTAACTATACTTAATAAATAGACTTCAAATTTCGTACACAAGTAGATGATTACAAAACTAAGAAAATAATTTCAGGATTTTTGGAAATTCTCACGGGATAAGGAAAAAACGGGATTTATATATTCAGTTCTACGAAATCCTATGAACTATAATTACTAGACTTCAAATTTGGCATAGAAGTAGGTGATTATAATAGTAAAAAACAGTTTTAAGGATTTTCGAAAATTCCAACAGGATAAGGAAAAAACTAGATTTAAATTCAGTTCTACGGGATCGAATTTTCGTTTTAATGATCGTAGAAAACTGAAATTTGGCCTTCAGGTTCCTTGGGGAGTATAGGGGAGCACTACGAAAGAATTTCCCAAAATTCTGACGGAAATGAATGGGAAAAAACCGGATTTTTTGTTATACTGCAGTGCAGGTTGTAGAAAACTGAAATTCGACATGTAGGTTGCTTGGGGAGTGTAAAGAAGCATTTAGAGAGGACTTTGCAAAATTCCCACGGGAACGGGAAAGACGGGATTTTTCGTTTTACTGGTCGTAGAAAGCTGAAACTTTGCATGTAGGTTGATTGATGAGTGTAGGGAAGCACTAAGAGACAATTTCCTGAAATTCCCACGGGAACGGGAAAAACGGGACTTTTCATTTTATTGGTTGTAGAAAGCTGAAATTCGAAATGTAGGTTGCTTGGGGAGTGTAGAGAAGTATTAAGAGAGGACTTTCCAAAATTCCCACGGGAACGGGAAAAAACGGGATTTTTCGTTTTATTGGTCGTAGAAAGCTGAAACTTGGCATGTAGGTTGCTTGAAGAGTGTAGAGAAGCTATAAAAGATCATTTTTTAAAATACTCACGAGAACGGAAAAACTGAACTTTTCGTTTTACTGGTTGCAGAACGCTGAAATTCGGCATTTAGGTTGTTTGGAGAGTATAAAGAATCATTAAGAGAGAAATTTCCAAAATTCCCACGGGAACGGGAAAAAACGGGATTTTTCGTTTTACTGGTCGTAGAAAGCTGAAATTTGGCAAGTGGGTTCTTTGGGGAGTGTAGGGAGCATTAAGAGAGCATTTCACGAAATTCTTACGGGAACGGGAAAAAAACGGGATTGAAATACTCCTGGTACACACAAGCGAAGCCGTGGCCAAAAGCTATTTGTCAATAAATGAAGTCTACGCGGACGAAGTCGCGGGAAAAAGCTAGTTCATAATAAAATTAGTTGTTTTCGCGGTAATGTTAAACATACATACATACATAAATCAAGTCATTATTCCTTACGAGGTAGACTGATTTTAAGGTAACAAGACAGAGTTGCGGGGAAAGGAAAGATTCCACGGGGACTAAACTTATCGCTCACATACAATTTCAATGCAAATAAAACTGAGCTCCAGAAAACTCGCTGTGAATTTTCCGATTCTATATTAACTTGTTGTAAAATATTTTGCTGCCAGTTTATTGCCACAGTTTTATGCCCTTGTGCAATCAAAATAAAAGGATACGTTCTGTTTCACGTTTATTGTTTACGTTACTTCCGTATGTTTGAACAAATCGGAAGCTATGTTGTCCTTGTAGCGACAAGACGCTGAGTAAAAGCAAATGGAACAAAATAACTGACGGTTTTAAGACGTCTGCCGGACCCAATGTTATTAGGTAGGTAAGTACTTATTTGCAGTCGATTTTCGATGTACAAAAATTGAAAATGGAATGTATGTGGTTGCGAAATAGAATGAGACGAGATTTTGATGTGACAACGTCTTACAAATCGACGAACGCTGCCTGCACTCACGAAAAAGCATTCTCGCGTGATGTCAGAGCTAGCAGTTCGAATATGTTTCTTTATGACATTATCACATAAAACTATCGTCCGAGGGATGAAAAATAGTCTATCACAATCAGGTTCAATGCACCGCAAGACAGTTTAGTTCCATGTCATTAAATAAAATGTGAAAAATTACAATATCAATGGTTTTCAAAAGAGACTAGTGAAATTATAAAAATAGATTCTCAAATCCAGTATAAGCCTGACAAATAGAGGCGAGCCAAGACGGCCGTGGTTTGCGCGGTAACCAAAGACAAATGCGGTGAATCTGGTGATTTATACCGGGGACAGATTTAGTTTCTCACTTGTTTTGCATACTCTGTGGGATAATGACCGCGTGGGTTTAGCTAAGCTTCTTGTGATTTCTATTTTCCTGGTACTCGTTGAGGTTGTTTCTAGCCTTTGTAACAATAAATGTTCTCTAATGTAATTTACGCATTTATCCTGAAAGAGCTTAACACAGCTTTTCATTTTCATAATTTGTGTCTAGGTATCTTACCTAGGTAGCTGGCTAATTAATTCCATCTAACAATGCTGTCTTTTTCAGTGACTACTACTTTACGAGCGCACAATGGGTGTCACTGACAGAAGTGTGCGTCGTCTGGCTCACTCGCACACAGAACCTCTCTGTCGTGTCCGTGTGCAAGAGTCCAATGTGGTATTGCCAGGAGGTAAGTCTCTATTTATAAAACGCTGATACCTTACAATTTAGCGAATCCGCAGACGATGTTTGCTTGGAGAATAACCCCCTTATTCATAAACGCTCTATAGGCTTCTACTAACTTAGCAATCGTTTGTCCTTATCATGTCACTTTTACATTTACCTTTCACAGACAAGGACAAACGATTGCTAAGTTAGTAGAAGCCTAAAGAGCGGGTAACACACCCCAGCTCAGCTTTGATTGGGATTGGGATACATATAATTTTGAATGCGACAGTTTTCTTATGTTTCCCTGGTAGGTGTACAGGATAACATCAGGAAGCGACAGCTGGGTGGAATCAGCACCTGCGCCTCTGTGGTCAGCGGGAGGCGGGGCTCTAGTGACACTGGCTCCAATCAGAGACGGCCCTGCTGGTCTCTTCAGACACATCGTCAGGGCGGAACACAACGCTCACGGCCCGAGGGCGCTGCCGCTGACACACGGCAGCTTCGACGTGGTCAAGCTGCTCGCGTGGGACCATGCGAATCAACACATGTGAGTTCATGTTCTCTTGGTAGGTAGAGCGAGTTTGATATGTTAAGATGGCAAAGAGACTTTACCTAACTGACGCTACCCAATACTTTCTTTCTTATCAAACGGGCATATGCTACTTGATGTGATCACCGCTGCGCATAGCACCTACAGTAGGTACCATTAGAATTGCGGGTGCGTTGCCGGCTGGCCTAACGTGATATCCATTTTGCTACTGTTTCTCCAATTTTTCCCAGATCGATACTTAGACTAGGTTACTGTCCGCGAAACGGTAGTTCAAAATCACTTACATTACTGTCATGGCATATATGAGACATTCTATCTTAGCATTTGTGCATCTTAGCCCTCTTGGCTGGCTACCTATACTGCTGCTGCCTGGGCCCCGTTTCTCAAAGCTTATTAGACTAATAATATTAGTGTGTTGTTTCATTCTTTCGTATAATTTACGAGACAAAACAAAACACTAATATTAAGTCTAATAAGCTTCGAGAAACTGGGCCCTAGAGTAGTGTACTGGAGTAGTAATGCTTACTTGCCAACAGGTTCTTTAAGCTCGTTTGCTAGCCAATTGAAAAAAAAAATCTGGCCACTTTTCAAACGTTTGTAACTATAGTACCCTCTAGCAAACATTTTGTGGCGTTCTAATAAGTTTCCACAGTTCGTCTATACTTACTGTTACTAATTTCAGTAAAATGTTTAATTGCTACAGTAAATCAACGAACGGTATAAGTTCTTAGTCAATTTGGTGTCGTAAAACTTGCCAATTCCATTCAGAAACAGCTTCAGGACGTAAATCAAGTTGGGACCTTTTGCCTTCCGTCAACACAACTAGTTACAAATTTGAACAATCGATACGTACTTTGCCTTGACCGATACAATTGTTAGCGTAATAACAAATTTATTATTGACGACAAATTGACGATGTACCTATTTGTTTTGTTTAAAAATTCGGTTGTCGCTATTCCAGGGAAACTGTACGATTTTTCTGCGCAAAAAGTATCCTATGTGTCACATACACTCTATATCCAAGGCCCAGTCTATTTTTGCACCAAAATGTATTAAAAATAGTTTAACAGTTTAGGCCTGTAAAGGAAACAGATAGACAAAGTTACTTTAACAATTATAATATTAATTTGGACGTAGAAAACTTTGAGCACAAGAAATTTTAAATAGGAGAGAGATTCATTAGTATTTAGTACTAGTGGGTTTAGACTAATCGAGCGAAGTCTCAGTACATCCCCACTCTGCGAATCAAACAATAGAGTCCCTTTTTGTCAAAAACTATTTTAATAGTAGATTGTACAACAAGAGCATAAAACAAGCCATTTTACCCGAGACGTTCATATAGCCGAGTTCACTCTGCTTTTCACTTAGATTGCGAAAAAACAAAACAAAAACATTGCAAAAAAAGTTAAGTACCCAATTAAAATCAAATGTGACATTGGAACAATTCGATATATTTAATGGTTTTTCCTGGCAAATTGACTGTGTTAAGTCAGTGTTATTTCCTCTTCACTTGAAGAAATTATTGAATATTAATCGTAAAACAGTAACAAATTGCAACATAAAAACTACTAAGAGAAAATAGGACGTTCCCGCCTGAGTTCGCGCCAATTATCTTTTTTTTCTTTTTTTTTAAACGTGATACTGCGGTAAGGTTCGAGTAGGCAGGTGTTGATTTATATTTTAAAAAGTTTTATTTTTCATGTACTTATTTGTTTCAATAATAACTTGTCAAATTATTGTTACCTAGTTTTAGGTACTAATTAAACAGTTTAATAGACCGCAGATTATAATAATAAAAAAACCTAAAAAAATAAACAAAATATGCTGTCGTAAAGTTTTAGTGATTGTTTGTGGCTGTTGGCACCCAATTGTCTTGGTCTTATACGAAGATTTTACTTTATGCACAAGAGTATAAAATGCCATTTTATGCAGCCTACATCCAGCATAAAGTCGAACTTTTTGAGCATGAGACGTGAAAAAGTTTTTTTTTGTTTAAGAACCTATATTTTTTTATATCCTGTAGATACTACTTGGGTATACCGGAAGGTAAACCAGGGCAGCAGCACTTGTACATGGTGTCGTCAGAAGCGCCGCGGCCTGGTTCTCCTCAGAAGCTGCCTTACTGTGTCACATGTAACACTCAGGTAAGCACCCTGTGTATTTATGATGCCTTAGTAATTTACTCGTATTTAAAGTAAGCTGCGAGACTTATTTTCAAATGCCTATTGAAAGTTATAAAAGCAACGGTTTTTATGATCCAATACGGATAAAATTAAGAGCTGTTGTTTATGTAACTTCGTATTTTGTTCGAAAACATAAGTAAATGTTAAAATGAAAAATAATTTATGATGATTATATTGTTTAGTCATTAATTAATGTCATAAAGTTGTGTGAGATCGCTTCGGCCATTAAACAGATCTACTTAAATTTCACTCAGTAATTGCTACAATGTAGACAATAAAATAAGATACCTATTTAAAATGAACGTAGCCTTGTTCAACAGTTTATTTATTTAGCGCTAATTGTGAAAGAAATGAATTTGGAAAAAGGTCACATTAAAATAACCTAACATTTTAACGTTAAATCTTTTTTTATCAGCACATTCGTGTTGCCTTTCCAGTAACTCTTTTAATGGAAGTTAATTTGATTTCACTCTATATTTATAGAAAGGTTACGCCCTTTGCCAACTAGGTATTTCCCTTTGCGGCCCTTTACGAAAGAATAAAATGGGCATTTTACGCCCGATAAAATATTAAAATGTGATTTCTGGAACTTCTGTTTTATTAAAAATAGTTATGGTTGGGACGGGAGCCTTATTGTACATGTATGATTATTGGTATGTACCTAATGTACGTAGACACGAAAGGCCGACAAGACTGTGATACTTTCCTTGACGCTTATAGATGGACCATTGTTCTTAAGGTTCCGCACCCAAAGGGTTTCAACAGGGCTGTATCGTTTGTCACGGGGATGTATTTATGTGTCTTTTGTATTGTAATTGGTAGACATTTGAAATTATCACGCTACGTATCACTTTGGGCGTCAAAAAAAATATTAATGTAAAATTAAAATTAAAACTCTGCAATCAAAACACAAACTGAGACAACAGCGAAACAAAAAGAATGACTAATTAATACAATTAGAAAGAAAGAAAGAACACATTTATTCATTTTGCAAGACACAAATATAAGAGCATATACACAATTTTATAGAAAAAAAAAACAACAAAAAAAACACGACATGAAAATTAGATCATCAGCGTTGAGTATGTGTCTTCGCAAAAGTGAAACGGTTGCTGGCTCAGCATTACGCAATTGACCTAAAATCACAAAAATATCTCAATCCGAATGACGAGCAAAGTGCGACTGAGTCGTACTACTCCTAATTGAGCACCGGTTCATCAATTTATAATGGTGGTACGGAACCCTTTACGTCCGACCACGAGTCACTTAGGTGTTTTTTTAGTTGCCATGCCAGCTTACGCTGTTACCACTACAACAATTGATAAAACCTCAATCGAACAAAGAGGCTCCGTCCATTTTGAAATTGACGTACTGATAAAAAAGAAAAATTTCATTACGAGGGAATTGTTACCTATAAAAACTGGTAAAGCATTTCCTTGGCCTCCTTTACATAATAGGTATAGGCGACCGAAAGTTCCGTTACCACTCTAAGGTTCAATGCTATTTGAACGGCTTCAAACATCAAAGACCATAGCATAACCATATTCATTTCAAACATACGTACATTATGCACGAATATGACTGTTGGCGTAACGGTGGAAAGGAAAATCAAAATAGTGTTGAGTTGTGCCTGTTCTCTCGATGGGCTTTTACAATCTGCGCGGGAAGAGAAGCAACTGGTACATTCTATGTTTTTTCTCTGCCCCCAGAAGTCATGTCACTATTGTAAAAATCAGCTTTTTTTCTGACGACAAAACTGTCCCACAAACAACTAATTGGTAAAACTATTACATGGTTGTCTTTACGTTGTTTGCAGTTTTAACGTAGCATACATACAATCACGTCTTTATACCTTACGGGGTAGAAAGAGCCTAAGATAACAAGACCTAAAAGCCACGTTTGGCATGATTGCGTAGAATTGCAGAATTGCAAGGTCTCAAGTGTAAACAGGGTTGACCTCAGCAAACAAAGACTGTTTGTGCTTATTGCGTTAATACCTGATGTGTTGCTTATGCGGGCTTTGCATCTGACTATCAAAATTCATGAGTCTGAAGTGAACGCTTGTGTGATTGTGTTGACGTAGCTTCAGGGTGGTAAATAGCGGATTATGCGCTTGATTTGAGGTCGCTTAAGCTGCGTGTGATGTTGGTATTGTTGCCAGGATCTAGCGTCACGCCAGTGCCCTCAAATCATCTACAGTGAGGTTAAACTAAGTAGGTATATATTGCAGTCAGATATAGTATTCTTTTTACATACATACATACATACAATCACGCCTCTTTCCCATAGAGGTAGGCAGACTTTAATGAACATAAAATATTTACCTTGCTACTCCGCTACTCACGTGCAAGATAACCAAGCCTGTGTGAAATATATACATATGTTTTGCATGCAAACCCTCCCTCCACTACTGCCACATAAAACACATAAATCCTACGAACTCAATTATCCCTTACACCACACAAACACTGACGCGAGTTTCGATCCCTCTACCTATGGGATCATTATCAAAGTTAAAGACTACTTAAGTTAGAGACTACTTTGCCTACGATTCTGACATACCTCTTTCGCTTCATCCACATTCTCTTCATACATGCTCGTCGGTTTCAGGTACTCCTGACCTGCCCTTTTTTCAAAACGTCTCCTATATTAATTAATTATAATTGTACTCTTTTTAATTACTCTTTTTAATTTACTAAAAAGGAGGAGGTTCACAATACGACTGTCTTTTATTTTTTTAAAGTCATGAGCTTTTTGTGACGCAGCCTTCACCATCAATCAACCTGGAGTACTACGGCAACCTGGCGTCTTCTGGAGACAGCTGGGACGGAGAATGGGACGAGGAGCTACCAGCCACGTCGCCTTCGCCCAACTCGAAGAAGAAAAAAAAGAAACGGCCAGGTATAACGTTTAATAACTGGGAATAACGTTTGTCGAGTCGCGTATCCAGTCGTTTACTCTGCGGTTATCGGCTTTTCGAGAGGTGGCCAGCCCACTGCCACTTCAGTTAGTTAATCCTATGTACAGCCAGGGTTTGTCAGTCACGCTTTTGACATAAAGCGTAATCGTGTACCCGTGATCATGATGCATGAAACTGCGTCGAAATATCGGGACCTCGATAAAGGTAATCGCGATTCATATACACAACATGTAAACTAAAATTCATGTAAACAAAATTCCGACCTCAATGTACAAATTTTTGTAAAGAATAAGGTGTATTTTGTTATCAAATAAACCTGAGACAATATTTTGTACATAATTTTGCTGATATTTTATCTCCAGTTCCTTTATTTACGATGAAATAGTTAAAAAATAACAAAAATGAGACGTTTTGAGGTTAGAATTTTGTTTACCGAATAGGACAGTTAGGAATGAAAAGACCTTACTCGCGTCATGATCTTGTTGTGTTTTTTGCTAGTATAAAAAGACTTACATATTTTCATTTGTGGTATGGTAGGTGACCATTAGTAGTACCTACATTAATAAATAATAGACACTAAGGTACGAGTACAGCAAATAAAATAGAGAGGTAAAAAATTCGAGTTATGTCTAGTAAGTGTTAATTCGCTGGGTGTAGGCAACAGTCCAAAATGTTAATTTGCTCGGCGCTTCGTTATTTTAGGAGTAGGATTAAACGCCGGTGCTTTTATTATTTCTGCGCGGATGGATTTCAATTAGGTATGTTTTAAAGCCTTTAAAGTAAAAGAGGTATGTAATAAAAACATTACGTATCCTAGAAACTAAACGCGAGTTAACAATACAATACATTATGTTTGTTATGGTATGTATTCGTATTTTTTTTTATCAAAATCTAAATGTATGTGTATGTATATGAAAAAAACGGTAATGAAAGAGCGTGTCGGGCCACGCGCAGTGTAGGGTTCCATAGTTGCCTGTCACAATACGCAGATATTATTATTAACATACTTATTTTTTTTTATTCGATACTACTATGATAGCTCACGGTTTCACGCCAAAATTCATATTTAATAGACGCAAAGGCTAATTAATATACAGGTTGTTACAAAACTACCCGTAAAGCCGAAAGGAGGTTAAATGTGACCTTTTAACAAGTCCATTTACAATATTTAAGAACCCCAGTATCCTGAGATGACAGTTTACTAGGGTTGTCAATATTTTTGGCTTTGATATTTTACGGGGTATTTTGTAACACGTTGTATAAGTATATCTCAACACAACACAGACCTTTCACAAACCTTGTATTGTTTCCTAAAACATGTCAATTAAAAATCCACAATAATTCTTTATCCAGAGCACATCCAGCAGAACCTCCCGTGCTTGTACCACGAGGCGCACTTCAGCCCTTCCTCGTCGTACTTCGTGCTGGAGTGCCTGGGTCCCGGGGTGCCCACCGGCAGCCTGTATCGCACGCTGCTGCCCGAGCCCAGGCTGATGATGCATCTCGAGAACAACACTGCTGTCAAGGTAACCCTGAAGCTGTGAAACACGATCGAAGATCATGACATTTGTCAGACAAAAAACAGCCCGACTGCGTTTGGTTTTGCTACTCACCTCCAATCGGTTTAGCTGCTTAAATTGGATCTTGATAATTCTTACACGTTTGATGAAGATTACGTAGGAATTTTTGATCTTCTCGACATGTACTCTCGGATCCATCGGATCATATCAGAATCAGTTTTACAGAACTGTACGGCTTTTGTTACCAGTTATGACTTCAAGGGGTAACAAACAATTTGATATTGATATTCTTGTAGAACTGAGGTATAGTTTCATTTTGCCCAAACACTGAATGTAACCTTTGAACTGAAAACAATTTATTTTGGAACAGGAGCGGTTGTCGTCAATAGCCATCCCCACACCTCGTACGTTCTCAGTCCAGCTGTCGAGCGGGCACGCAGCGCGGGTGCGGCTGCTGCTGCCTCCGGGGCTGAGGGAAGACGAGGTCACCAAGTACCCGCTGGTGATGAAAGTGTAAGTGCTAGAACCTAGCTGACCTAGTGTGGAGAGACACAGATTTTCCAGGTTTCTCCTTAAATTTAAGAGCTCGGCTTTTCCATGTGGTCCTTTCCAGGACATTTTCTTTGACTTCTTGATATGGCACGACTTCTACTTTCTCTTTCACCTGGTTTATAAAATGTTCTTCTTGCCCTTCTTCTCTTCCGCTTCCCTTCAACCTTTTCTTTTATTACGATCTTCATATATTCGTCGTGTCGTACAAGTGTCCCAACCAACACCTTTCCTATTCTGTTCTCGATTGTCTTCAACATGGCACCGCTTTTACCAGTAGGCTTATTGTCTAACTCGCTCGCAATCATTTTGACAGTACAGTTCTTGTATGAATGTGACAGTTAGCTGATTCCGATGCCAATTGTCAGCCCATATATGAACTGTCAAAATGAACACGATGGCGATTGCGAGCGAGTTAGACAATAAGCCAGAAATGATTGTATGTTCAGTCACGGGGCACCAGGGACACAGCTAGTGACAGAGCGCTGGACGCTCGACTGGGGCTCGCTGGCGGCGGGCGCGGGCGCCGTGCTGGCGGCGGTGGACGCGCGCGGCGCCGGCGGCCGCGGGCTCGGCGCGCACCACGCGCTGCACCGCCGCCTCGGCACCGTGGAGCTGGCTGACCAGCTCGAAGTCGCCGAGTGAGTATTGTACCGCGTATAAGTACGGACGCAGTAGGGATAAAGAGTTGTTTGTTAGTTGTTGAGTCGACAAGTAAATGAATGGCATGGATTATTGTGTGATCTGATCACGCTTATCCATAATCACCATAATATTGACCGTCCAATACGTATACTGCCAGAATAATACAGTTGATCGCGGGACTAAAACAGATAACCCCTTCAGCGCATAATGACGTCGTGAGATATTCCAATCAAGAACGACTTTTGAACTTTATCATGAAATTGCTGTAGGTACTTTTCTGGTAGATTTTAAAGTTGAACCATTAAAATTAGTAATCAAGTATGGCACTATGACATGGCGACGACCATAGACAAATCACTCGCTTTTGATAAGCACTATGGCCAGCTGGAACAGTATTCTTTGACCACGAGGAGTAAAAGTGGTTGTTGCCTTGGGTTTGAACCAAGACTACCAGGATCTCATAAATCATAAACGCGCAGGTATCTCCGCGACTCTCTGCACTTCATCGACGCGCGGCGCGTGGCGGTGTGGGGCCGCGCGCACGGCGGCTTCCTGGCGGCGCTGGCGCTGGCCAGTCCGCTCGACGTGTTCCACTGCGGGATCGCCATCACACCCATCGTCCGTTGGCGGTATTATGGTGTGTCCTTCAATATTGCTCTACTGAATAAATAAAACTAATAATAAATGACATTGTTAGATAGGTACTTCAACTCTTACCACGATAAGCAATCACCACTGCCTGAAGATATAGCGAACTTTGGCTTCAGTTTAATTTTAACCTTCTCTTTTACACCAGCATCAGCATACGCGGAGCGATACATGGGCTTTCCCAACGCAACGGGCAACTACCGCGGGTACGCCGACGCCGACGTGACCAAGCAAGCAGCAGCGCTGCACGACAAGATGCTGCTCCTGGTACACGGCACGGCCGACGACAGCGTGCATATGCAGCAGACGATGGCGCTGGCACGGTCGCTGGCTGACCAGGGCAGCATGTTTCGACAGCAGGTAAGTTAAAGACATTAGATTAGCAACCAAACGCAGCTACACAGTTGCACGTTATTTTTGCTATTCTCTAGAGATACGCATAAAGAAGCAGCAGCCAGAATCCCGAAGAGTAACGTGATAGCACTAAACCACTCAAGCTGTCTTAACCCCCTTATTCATAAACGCTCTGTAGGCTTTTGCTAACTTAGCAATCGTTTGTCCTTATCTGTCTCTTTGACATTTACCTTTCACAGGATAAGGACAAACGATTACTAAGTTAGCAGAAGCCTATAGAGCGTTTATGAATAAGGAGGTTAAAATTAGGCAAACATTCCATAGAGATCGTAAAGGTTCACTAAAAAGGGACTATTCAAAATTCCCGCAGGTTATTAAACTAACCTATTTTTTATTTCTGTTCGGGGGCAAAGAAGCTTAATTAATATACGATCGAAGTCCCAAAAACTTAGAGTTTCGCTTTCCAGATCTACCCGGACGAGGGGCACAGCCTGTCCGGGGTCCGGCGCCACCTCTACCGGACGATGTCGGCGTTCCTGGACGACTGCTTCCGCAAGCAGGTGCCGCCGGAGACCAAGGCGGGGCTCCGGAACGGGGGCAACCTCGACTGAGATACGTGGCGGGACGAAGAGTTGTACTCTTGGTAAGAACTTTGCCAGTTTTAGATATATTTAGGGGTAAGCAAGCAGCCCTACCAAAAGGTCTTATCTGCTGATGAGTCAAGCATAACCATTCTTACCCCCTTGTTCATAAACGGTTTACAGGCTTCTTTCTGCTCACTTAGTAATCGTTTGTTATCTGTCACTTTGACATTTACCTTTCACAGATAAGGACATACGATTACTAAGTTAGCAGAAGCCTTAAAGCGTTTATAAATAAGGGGGTAATAGAATAGAGAGCTGGCTGTTTGAAATTATGATAAACTAGCTGTTGCCAGCGACTTCGTCTGCAAAGAATTTGTTTATCGTTATCCCGCGGGAACTACGCAATTTTCCGGGATAAAAAGTAGCCTATGTGCTATTCCAGACTTTTCTCTATCTTTGTGCCGAATTTCATCCAGATCCTTTGGGCCGTTCTGGCGTGATTGAGTAACAAACAAACAAACATCCATCCATCCATCCATCCATCCATCCATACTTTCGCATTTATAATATTAGTTAGATTAGACTAGCGCCTACTACAAGACTATAGTGGTCAGTCTACAAAATTAAATCTAAATTTTGTTACATCATTCACATTATCTAGACACACTAGGAGAGATATCGACGAGCAAGTTAATCGATATAGGTATGAGTTCCAAAAAATCCAAGTTCTGGTGGTATTTTACTTTATTTTTTTGCTTTTTCCGAATGTCTAGCCAAAACTGTGGTTAGACTTTTTACCAAAAATAACGCTAATAAAGGAGAATAAGTTAATGAATAATGGGAATAAGTTAATGAAATGTCAATTGATGAAACGAAATTAACTTGAATAGTCGTTTGTGGAAATCCAAAAAACACTCGAGCGGATGCCACTTCACTAGGGCTCTTGTTTCAGTTTTATTTCGATAGATAAAAGAATATGGTTGTACCGATAAAATGTTACACGCCGCTCTTTTCCCTAGGTGCCATGATTGGAAAGCTTTTTTATTAGATTGATTTCAGTTACATCATTCTGTTCCGTACTGCGTTAAGATCATGAATGACTGACACTTATTGTAACAGTAACGCCTACTTTGCTCCTAAATAATGAGCTCTCAGATAATTTCTTGTTTTTCAGGTAATAAACGGAGTCTTCGGCACATCGTAGGAATCTTATCCAATTAACCTGTAGTACAACAATTCCATATCCTGACCCCACTAGCAATGTCTACTGCCAAAGAGTGGACCGCTCTTAACACATAATCATGTATGTGATACGCATTAGTATTAAAAGACGTTTTTATCGTATTTTAAAGAAACTGTCAATAAAGTGCGAAATTGCCTTAAAATTGGACGGCGTGAACGAAAAACTATGATTTCTTGAGATTATTTGTTAAGATTTGACCAGCCTGTGGCTGTCGCGTGGCTTTATGCTACGCGTTAATACGGTTGTGTGTTCGGGTGATGAAAATGTGTGAGTGTACAGCGGACATCGGATTGGTCGCAGCACGATGCTTCCCCACTATTAGAGGGTGTTCACAACTTGTTTATTAAAGATAAAAATTTTGATATTTTATGTTCCGAGTGATTATGTAGTCGAAATATTTTTCATGAAATAAAATTTCGTAATCTTCTTTTGCATGTAAAATATTCGCAAATTTCGGATCTTTACTTGCGTCTTGAACATTTGTGCGGGATACACGTTAGCAAATTTACCAGTTACTGACTTAGACGTCATTAGCAATATTTTGTTTCGTCAATATTGACAACGTTGATGTAATTGTCAACTTCGACAATAAGCAAACTTGTGTTGCAAAATGTTCAGGACCAATTAAAGTCCCATTAAATAGGTACCTGTCCTAAAGAGAGATCCAACGCAATATATTTCAGCTAGTGACAAATAAAGGAATTGATAGTAGCTCTTTAGTCAATGAGTTTTGTGATCTTAGTAGTTAACTCGTTATATATAGACCTAGTGTCATCGTCATTACGTGGACTCAAAAACGCTCGGCTTTTATTGGTGACAAGGGTCTCGGTGCTTGAGTAGTTTACTGTTCAAATATGGAATTGTATGGCAAAGACATAATTATTAATTCCTCAGTATTAACAAATCCTACTCATTCCTATGCTTACCTACAAACTAGTAATTTTCAGTTAATTAGAAATCATTATAAATAACTATAATCACAACCCGGGGCATAATGAAGTTGTAATAATTGAGTTGCGATTGTAGTCATGAGTGAAAACTACGGACGTTCAAAAATATTACAATTACGTTATGCTCTAAACATTTACTTAGCTAATCACAAAGGCTCAAAATGCTCTGAACATGACTCTGCCACGTTGACCGCTCAAAAAGGAATACTTAGCAATAACGTGAAATTAGGAAACAAAAGCGGGCTAAAATAAATTCCGGAAAAGCAAAATTCTTGTCACCAAAACGAAGCTTCCAAAATGCATTTCGTCGTCAAAATGCATGACACAAACTGTCACTTCGGAGGTTAGCGTTAACGGAAAATGGTAAAGTGTAATTTCTAAACGACAAATAATTGTACAGTATTAGATAATAATAATCATTCGCTTTGTGGTGTGTCTCGCAAAACATTACTTTATCTGATAAAATGTTTCGGGTCTCTTTTGTACGGAAATCGTAGGCGAGGTTGATACAGCTGGATCTATATTTTCTTGTGTGACCTTGCTTCGTGATTATTTTGTGAAAAGAACGCGAAATATTGCGAAGAAGCACTGAGATACGCTTCTCATTTGATGCGTTGAGTCGTGCGGCCGTTGGCATGACGTGCTTGTTATTATATTTATATATACTTAATTTACTAAAGGCCTTTTTAATTCTCTGCAGTAAGTTTACTAAACCGTGTTAGGGTCCCTTCGGTTACATGCAGTGATTTTAATAAGCTTAAGTTTGGTATACTTACATGATTAAAATGATTATGTGGAGATTACAATACAAGTTCAGTCAATAATAGAGCTTGAGCTTGTATTAAAAAATAGTTACCTATGTGTTTGATTGTTATGTTATGTATATGTTATAAAAAGAACGAGAGCAGATGTCTTTTTTAATTTAACTCTTTTGTTATTTCTGCCGAATACCTACAATATTAAGTAGGTAGCTTAATTAAAATGTAGAGAAATGAGTTTTGCTGGCAAGTGGTGAACATAAAATAGAGTCGTTTTTGTGAAGTAGTATTTTGCGAGACGCACGTTTTTCATATATTTGATCTTAGACAAGAAAATTGCTCATTCTCATCTCTCAAAATTTGCATGTTTCTAGTCACTTCAATAAAGATTAGAATTTTAATGAAATTTTATTAAAGACCAATAGTTAAAATACAATTTTAAATATCTATAATCTAGTGGGAAAAAATATTAAAATTAGTAACTTTGTGCATTAATACTTTTAGAATGGTTTAAAATCGTAATGTGAAGTTAATAATAGCAATAAAATGATAGTGAAATTACCTCTTAAAATAAGTGAGCACTTTTCCAGTTTAGCACTCACAGACATACATACATAGACATACACTGTAACGGCGGATTGTCTAAGTTTTTGTAACTTTTGTAAAAGTTAATTAACCGAGTGAGAGATCGGCTTCAGCGGGCACAAATCACAGGGCACGACTACAACTAAAGTTTTGAACGAACTCGGCCGGCATAACCTATTTAGACATAGGAACCTAGTATTAAATTTAGTACTTTATTTTTCCTTTGGACCCAATGATATTTCATAGTATAGATTATGTTACGTTGCTAGTACATTGCGTTTGAAAAACGTTCGCACACATAACTGTCACATTGACTGTCATAATGTGGCTTGACATATTGCGACATGAGACAATTGGGTCATTTATGAATCTTCAACTCGGGCGCGGTAGTAACATATCTACTCCCTGTTTATATGTAATATCATTGTTTGGACCATTATGTAATCCACTAGGAATCAAAATCGCCTTCGCCATTTTTTGCCGTCAAACGATATTACGTTTAGGGTAGAAAGAGATGGTTAATACCTCTCTGTATTCTGTATGCCTGCTTCGAAGTTCGTTTCGTGCTATTCCGTTCACACTAATTAGTAATTAGGAAAATGAGAGGGACGGTATAATACGGACTTCGGAATAAAGACTAGCCCCCTGGTTCTATCGGCTTGTTCAAAAGTTCTCTTAGCCGGATGGCAAAAAAACTAAAACTATTTTTATGGAATTCGCACTATTATGAATACATCGCGATCGCTAAAAAAAATCCCAAAAGTTGACCAAATTAACAGAATAATAGCTAAAAGATAAAAAGAAGAAGAGAACACACATTTTTCATTTTTCATTTTCACCGTTGTGCCCATTTTCTTAATAAAGAAAGGCGTATTTTAATAAATTAGCTATATAAACGCGATGTAATAGTTTTATGTGATCAAGTGCCAGGGAATATTGTTTTTAATTATTATGAAATTAAATAGGAAAAATTAATTTTCATCGTCACTCTCACAAATTCGTATTCTGTAAGTCGTGCCCAGCACCGCTACCGCCTGTTCATAAATCATGGAAAGGGTCGGAAAGTTAAAAATTCTGTCCAAATATAAAACGTGAATTTTTATTCCGAACTCGTAAAAAATCCAAAGTCATGCACACATATGTAGGAGTTGGTACTGAATAAACTTTCGTTCCTCATTGCGAATAAATATCGTACAGAGTCAAAGCTTCCTATAATCGGTGTATATTATAGTACAGACACAGAATCATGGCGAAGGCGTAAGCGCATCGCAGCCGCCAAGGGCTCTTTAACATGTCCTTTTTTGAATCTACCAGCGCATTCGGAAAGACCATCATTGCCAAGAAGAACGCGCCGCAAGAAACTTGGCAGAAAGTCATTTTTTCAGAATAAAATAGATTTACAGCAGTACTTGAATTCTACTTAATTTACAAGCAGGCAAGCAACGCTGCATTGGTGTAAGTATGCTCTAGCGCTGTTGTATGAAGCTTTAACTCTGTGAGATATCTCTATTTCGATTCGGATTCATTTCCAGGAACAAATATTTGGAATGGCAGGCAGTGACGAATGCAATATGTATGCACGAGACGTTGTCAGTGCAACTAGATATACACTGAACAGCAAATATATAGGTCATTTCCCAATTTCCCCAATGTCCAAAAATGTTGGTTACGAAATAGTTTGGTGTTATTTTAATACAGGAACTAACTTCCCACGTATTTCAATAGGTACAGTCGCCATCAGATATATCGTAGCGGGCGAGGTCCTCAAATAATTCGGAGCAGCCTTAAATTTCAATAAATTCGTTACACTGTAAGGTTAATAACATCAGAACACGCAATTAGTCATAAATAAAGTAGCAGCGACTTTTCAATAAAATCGGGACGTCACAGATCGTCAAAGGTATCGATGCAGACAGGCTGACCATAAAGATCGGAACATTTTTGGAAAATATACCTTAACTTTGTGACAAACAGTTTAAATTACAGTGTGTTTATAATAAAATTAGTTTTATGAAATAGAACTACATGCTTTGACTTATAACAGCAGATGAAGATAAATTTTATTCGTAAAAAAAGTATAATGGCAATTTAGTGGCCAGTAACAATTTACACTTTATGCAACAAAAAAGGTTTTATGTTACTAATACAGTGAATTATGCATGCAGACGCGTACACTATCACACGGTGACATCTTTCATTTTGGCATGACGTTTGAGCCTTATTTGTATTTTGTTTGGAATTGGAATCTATTATTATACACGTAAGGTTTATTTTCCACATATGTTCCGATATTTGTGATGAGCCTGACTGTGTCGATACCTTTGACGATCTGTGCTTCCCGATATTTTTAGCTCATTGAACGTCCCGAATTTATTGAAAAGTCGCTGTTCTTATATTTATGACGGATTGCGTGTTCCGATGTTATTAACCATATCTAGTGTAACGAATTTATTGAAATTTAATGCTGCTCCGAAATATTTGAGGACCTCGCCCGCTACGATATATCTGATGGCGACTGTACTATTATGTTCCTTTAGGTATAGGTATGCGGACTTTTGAGCGAAAATTTCCGAAAATTAGCTGGTTTTTTTTTAACAATGAACCTAAAAATGTATCAAACGGACCATATATGTATGTATTGAAACAAAACCACAGTGTAATAAAAAATATTTGCTTGTTAAAATGTCGTCGCTGACTGTACCTGAATATGAGCAGTCAGTAATGTCGGAGCCGCTTAAGGCCGCGGCCGCACTGGTAGCGCGAGGCGACGCGACAGCGATGCCGACTAAATCAAACATCGTTCGAGTTATGTGAGCGATTTTTGATTTAAGTAGTCGCTGTCGCGTCGCCATCGCGTTACCAGTGCGGCCCCGGCCTAAAAGGATAGAAACCAAAGACCTAAGTGCCAAATGCGTCGTTATTTCTTGTTAAATATAAGTATCGTTAAGACAGATATTGATCAAATTATTAATTCGAACACTTTCTTATTATAAACTATCATTACAATAATATAACTACACTTGAAATATTTTCTGTAGCAAATTAAGCTTCATTTGAAAGTAAGATTTTATTTTATAATTTTGAAAACTAAGCGTGAATAATATCTAATGACATGTATTAAAAATTTTTATTTGACAATTCATTATTTATTACACTTAAAAGTACACACAGCATTGGACACACTATTGTGTCATTTGTGTCATGATTGCTAACTGAATTTTATTGAAATCAAAATCACGTTAGCATCGTAATGCTACTGCTACGACATGGCTACATGCGCTACGACGTAGCAGTCACGCGTAGCATGTCTCTTCGCAAGTCTACGAGAGTAGACTGCCACGCCACATAAAGAGTAGAAATTAAAATGAATAAATGAGAAATTCAATTATGGCAACTGTTTTAGGCATATTCCGCGTATAATATAATATTATGTACTCACAACACAGCCTGCAATATTAGAAATGGTTAAAAACTGTCCGGGAGTTTAAATTTAAAAATTACTCTGGTATAATCATTATTCTGCAATTTCTTGTAATATGCTCGAATAACTACTTAATTATTACTTCGCACTAAGTAAGTTTGCAATTTTGAAGTAAGGGACTCAAGCGTTCGCTTCTTGATAGTGTTATGATCAAGATACGCACACATTGAAATAATGCCTTATAGGTGTTTGATGTTAACTTCTGTTCGTCAACTCTAGCCCATCGCTACTTCACCAATGTACTAATTTATACTATGTGCTATGTATTTATACTTATGTATTTTTTAAGCACAGTTTTGTGAAATACCCGCAATTGGCGTATTTTATTTTATTACATTTAATTTAGAATCGTGTCGTTTAATGTTTATTTAGATTTATGTTACGAATGTTAAAGACGTTTTTAATCTAATAATAATATAAGTTAGCGAAATGAAAACCATAGCGACAGGTACAGACCTTGTAGCCCTACTGCGTTTTCACCTTCTATGTTATAAACGCTGTTAATACACAATTGTTTGTACCTAGTTTTAAACAAATAACACAAGATAGATTAACCCCTTATTCATTTTATGCACGCATGCTGTCTGCAAATTCTGCAATCACATTCACCGTCTCTTTCGACCCTCAACCTGAACCGTTTTACGGAAGTAGGAATAAATGGTGAATGGAATTGCGACTCCGAGTCCATTTACACAATATTATAAGAATGAATAAGTGGGTAAGACGTTATTTCATTCGATGCCACTAATAGCGATGGTTTTGATGTATTTTGTTTATCTTCATTTGTATGAGCGTATGACGGCTAGTACATTGTGTGTTTTTGTTTGGGTGTTACTGTTGGTTTTAGGCGTTTTCGTAAGTTAAATTTTGTGATACACTTAGTACAGTCTATTCGATTTGTAGTACTTATTATAAAAATTGATTGTGTAGACTTTTCTTTGGAAAACGCTCTACTACACATTAACTTCAAATGTCAAATCACTAGTAATTAATGGCAGTCTGTTTCTGACTGAACCTCTATTAGTGGTTCTTAGTAATTCCTTTCTGAATAAAGTTCATTCCTAAATCTTTCATTAGCCTTTAGGACGCCGAAAAATATTCACCAAAAGTAGCGAAAATACCAAAAGTCTACGCAAAGTACTTAAGTGTAAGTCGAACTTTGAGCAAAGAAACAAATAAGGACCGAAGGGAAAAGGTATTTTATTCGTTTATTTTTATGACTTCGCATTACGAAATGAGTGAAATGGTATGAGCAGAAAAGGTCTCGTTCGTTTTATTTTGTTTGTCGAGTCGTGGGCTGATTTAGTAGCAAATATAGCTCGATTATGATCTCGGCACATGGTAATAAGTAATAATCATATTTCTTGCAGTGTGCGAGCGAATTACTTGAGTAAGAAACAGCTACTGGTTCTAATGTTAACGTTCTCGGATCAAAATTCTAAAACGTTATTACGTTGTTTTTTTGCCATTATTCTCTCAGCAAACATTACGAGAATCAATTAATAATAATAATAATTTTATTCAAGAACAACAATTATTATAAATAAAATAAATAAAATAATGTCACAATTCAAATAACAATAATAGAGCGCACGAACAATTGAAATAATTAAAATTGAACGAGATGCTCCTCAGAGTTATACGTTTTATGAAAACGAAATCATATATGTACCTCTACGTATGTTAAAAGTTGTTGCGACTTGTAATGAGAATGCTCGCCAGTTCTGTTAGCTTGAATATGCTATATACGTACGCTGATACGGCTGACGGTTGTATACAGAGCGGTCAAATGCTCTAATATAACGCCTATCAGGGGATGCCTCAATTTATGTTACTCTGGTACCATTTTCAATGTAAATTTATTTCATTAAACAAACAACCGTCTTCTTCTTCGTCTGTACCTAATGTTATAATGTAGTCCCTGAGATCTTAGAGTTTCGAATACCATCGGCCGATTCAAGTATCAAATCTTGGAGGATAAGTTCTATTCCTTCTAGTATCATACCCTAGAAAGAGCGAGACGCAAAACAAACCTGAAAGGCATTCTAAGAGCCACGGACTACATTGAAGAAGAAGGAGATGGTCGTTTGTTTTATGAAATAAAACATTGAAAACGCAAAGCAAAATTGGAAAAGCTGATGAATAGAGTATGACAGAAACCTCGACCATAAAATCTAATCGGTTGATGTTAACTATAAATTACCAAGTACAGATCCATTTTACCAATAATTACGTTTGGTGCTTATCCAATTTTAACAACACAGCGCCGTTACAATCATAGTTGTTGAATAATATACGTGTTCCTAATTTAATAAGGAGTAATTGCACCGTGAAATTCGTCTCAAAGTTTCCACGGTACATCAAAGACCTTTTGTTTTCGCCGTATTATTGTCGGAACGCTTGTTGTCGTATAATGAAAACTGTGTTTGAAGTAATATCGTAAAGGAAAGTTTTGACTTGTAAATTGTGATTTAAAGATACACCCCTTATTTTATTCATAAGCGCTCTATATGCTTCTGCTAACTTAGCAATCGTTTGTCCTTATCTGTCACTTTGACATTTACCATTTACAGATAAGGACAAACGATTGCTAAGTTAGCAGAAGCATATAGAGCGTTTATGAATAATGGGGACAATCTTTACCAAAGTCTGCCTCTGCCTTTTCTTTAGGTTACTAGGCACATGCATAAATGATATACCTAAATGATTTAATGTTGTTGAATACACTTGTCGTTAAAAAAAGTGAAACCGTATCCCAAAAAGCTTTTCCTCAAATATCAGTTTTATATTGGTTTTCACACGTTTCTTGTACTTAAATTATATGAACAGCCCACGACTTTAGACAAGTCTCTACATACCTATATACCTACCTAAGATATATTTCAGAGAGAGAGAGAATCATTTAAGAGATTTTCTGTCAAATATACGTCAAAATTATTGGATATGGAAGTTAGGAAATTGCTGCAACTCATATTAATTCGTTTGTACTTAGTTAAGTACCTATAATTAAGTTTCCAATTATGTTGAATTATTATACAACTTTTTAAATTAAACATCAGTAGGTACCTAGTGTTTCTCATGCGACTTTACATTTTATGCCTTATTGCATATAGGGACTTGGAAACCAATCTTTTAATCGTTTGAAAGTATTGATTTCGAACTCCCAATACGCTGCCGTTCTTAAAACAGTAGTCAACCATTTTGTTTTTTAAATACTAAATAGAAAAGGGAGCGCCGAAGTTCTGCGCATAGATTAGGTTAGGCTTGTTGTTTCAGAGTTTATAATTAACCTACTGTTATTTGAGTAAAATATCGTTGGCTATGTCAACTACTAGGGGTGCAGCCCTTACGGTTCTAATTCAGTAACTTTAAACGCTATGGCTATTGGTTTAAATATTAATTCATACCACACTAAAAAAAAACGAAAACAAAGACAAGGTAGTAGGTACAACGGGCCGAGAATAAAAACATAACTGTCCAACGTATATTACTGAAATAAAAATGCAGCAAAGTGCAGAAAAAATAGAAGTATGTATATGGTAGAACCAAAAATTTTAAAAAGGTTTTTTAATCTACACGAGGGAGCTGCCTTTGCCGTTAGCGCCTTGAAGACCCATTAGCCATATCAATTAAATTAACTTAATGGACTCCGAAGTTAATTGTTAAGGCCAGTATTTGCTTAGGCCGGTGAGACAACAAAGCAATGGGGTTCGAGTCACACGAATGTTCTGCTTAAGTAAACGAAACAAATGAACACAACTCAAGGGCAACCATTTTAAATATGCTGATTACCATAATTCCACCCGTAGGCTTATTGTCTAACTCGCTCGCAATCGCCATCGTGTTGAATGTGACAGCTAACTGATTCTGATGCCTATTGTTAGCCCATACATGAACTGTCAAAATGAACACGATGGCGATTGCGAGCGAGTTAGACAATAAGCCTACCGGCTTACCGACAGTGGACACGTCGAAGTGAGAAAGATTATAAAACCACTCTTAAGTCGCGTACGAGAACCGACAAAAGGGTGCAATGAGCAAGACGAGAAGCTATGTCTGTCTTTTACTCGTCACTCATCACATACCATGCGTGTGGCTTGAAGTGGGAAGTGTCAAAATACTGAGCGTTTTCTCGCTCCGAGATTGATATAGGACGCTGATAAGATATCGGCGCAAGTACGAAATGTATCGGATCCGATATCCGATATCAGACCGGCGAAAGCGAAATTGAAGGGCTTTTTGAAATCGCATCTCTTAAAAGTAGTGAAAAATTGTGATCAATTTATAACAAGAGTTGAGTAGAAGAATGAGTAGTCGAAATTTTTATTTGCAATACTGATTTCTACAGCTTTCGAGTGATTCATTTCTAAGTTAACTTATCTACCTACTTACGAGTATAGTTTGTACAATGTGTCCCGATATCGTGTTAGCGTCCGACAATGATATTAGATTACATTATTCGTTCTTTACTAGCCACCTGGCGATTCGCATCATAAATTTATAATTTTCTTCATTACCTACCTAAATAAAATAAATACAAGTAAGTACCTAAAGAGGGCTGCATTTCTAGTGTAAAAATTTAATATAATTAAAATATTATCTTACTTCTAAGTATCTACGCTGTTATTGCTACAAATTTTATTTACTGTTAAATCATACTTCAGTCACTTGGTCGAGACTATTATATCTATTGTATTATAAAATCAATAAATAGATATCATAAAATTATCTCTTTTATTTCTTGTAAATACCTAACGTGTAGTCATCAGATTAGAGCTCGCAGGTACAAAACTATTAAGAAGGCCACTCTTCAAGCTCGTACGCTCTTCTGCTACTCTAGTATTATTTCGAGATGACCTTTATCCATTCAGGCCGTCTCGTCTGCAGCTAGCTTGCCCTTGACACGACTCGGAATAACAGAGGAGACAAGCGAGAGGGTCATGTGCCGATAGAACTGCCTATTAAAGCATGTATGTATGGTGACAAAGCTAAAGTAAAGCTAAAGCTGAGCAGTTGTGGTTACTCCCCCTCCCCCCCGAAACCTAAATACAAAAGGAACTAAAAGACGATGAATGACAAAGAGGACAGCTTCATTGATAGAAAGAATGACAAAGAGAACAGAATGAAAGCAACGAATATAAATAAGATAGATACTTAGTAAGTTTAGAAAGCCAAGATTAGAAAAAGCGAGAATGGTGCAGAATGAAAGAAAGAACAAGTATGTAGAATGGCAGTACGAGAAGTGGCAAAAGCGAGAACTAGTATGAAAGTGAAGACTAGGAAAAATGTAAAAATAGGCTCCGACCATGTCGGAAGTAGCTGAAAACAAAAATAAAAGCAAAAGTCTATCTTCCAATCCCTGCTGCTTAATGACGGCTGATTTAACTCAATCAGGCCACCAGTTCCAACGCTTGGCATTGACAATATTTTAAGACGGAGTCGTACGCACACACGCATGAATTAGTAGTATAGTATAGTAGGTATTGCGTTTTTAGTATAGTGTCCGCTACTTCGCGAATGCACTCGTCCAATTTTCTAACCTTCTCAGACACCCTAGAACAGTCGCCATCAGATATTTCGGAGCGGCCAAGGTGATCAAAAATATCGGAATATGAACTCTAATACCTAAATAATAGAGTGCATGTGCCGATATTTTTGACCACCTTGGCCGCTCTGAAATATCTGATGGCGACTGTACGTATCTCTTCCTGTTGACATTCGAACGATCGACAGGATAGGTAGGTACCTAACCTACCTATTTTAGAAACTAGACAAAAATAATCTGTTAGTTGGAATTCGATAGGAAGATATAGGATAGAAATCTGGGGATTGATTACATTAAATTTAAGATTAAAAAAACCCCAACGCATCGAGTAATCAAACCGTAAATTAAAAATCAAAATTTTAAAACCCCTACGCATTTTGTCTAGTCAACTTACGTAAATGAACAATTTTGTACCAAAAATGCCTTGCACACACACACACACACACACACAGAGAGAGAGAGAGAGAGAAAGAGAGAGAGAGAGACGTCAAACTTATATCGCCCTTCTTTTTGAATCGGGGATAAAAAACGATCTTAATATCGTATGAAGTCGAACTGTGATATATGGCAAAGATCTACAATCCTATTCGCTTCTCTGATACTCTCTCTGGTATTAATTTGGGCTGGCCTTGACTCAGACAGGCAGTCTCTGTAGTTGTCGCCCTTGACACTTGAAATAACCAGAAACAAGCGAGACTCATATGCTGTCAGAGAACTGTCTAAAACAGACGGTATGGTTGACAAATAAGTAGTTACATAGCTCATAAATAAATGTACGAGTTAGGTACCACTTTATCAGATTCGTTAAATACTATAGAACACTGGCTTTTGCCCGCGACTTCGTCCGCGCAGAATCATAATTTGCGCTAAAACTTTATCCTCTCTCCCATCGAAAATGTACAAAAACAGTCAAATGGAAGTCGTACTTTAGCACAAAGTATTTCGTACTAGGTACCTATTATTTTTTATACTATCCTTTTGTTTTGTGAGATATTCGAAAAATCTAATCTTATGACACCTACGTGATTTCCAAAGAACATATTTACAAAATACCAAGTTTATATTTTCTATACGGTCCTTTTATCCCGTGGGAAAATTGGAAAAATCCTCCTCTCCTCTCTCTTTGATCATCAAGGAATGTCTGCCAAATACCGAGAAACTATATTTCAAGTCAGTAAAATTACCACGGGAAATTCGCAGATTCCTGAAATCAGTTTTCAGATTATCATAATTATCTACTGGTATGCCAAATTTAAAGATTCTGGTAATAATATTCAAGGATGAGAACATTTCAAAGTAATAATATAAATCCCTTTTTACTCCCCATCCCGTGGAAATTTTGAAAAGTCTTGAAATTGATTTTCAGAAGTTATGATTCCCTACTTTTGTGCCAAATTTCATGACTAGTAATTATAGTTATGTAGATAGGCTCCCTTTTCAGTGAACTTATAAACCCCATTTATTCCCTATCCCGTGGGAATTTTAAAAAATCCCTCCGTAGTGTACCTCTATGATACATGACATACATACAGTCACGCCTCTTTCCCATAGGAGTAGGCAGAGACTACTTTGTTCCACTTGCTACGATTTTGACATACCCCTTTCGCTTCATCCACATTCATCAATCTCTTCATACATGCTACAGAAATATTTATTTACGTTGTGGCTCTAGGAAGCTGCGATTTTTGTCATGTTCATCGCTATCCCGCGGGAACTATGCAATTATCCGGGATAAAAAGTAGGCTACAACCTGGCCGGTGATTTTATCAACAGATTAGTAAAGCTTGGATCAAAATCCGTTCAGCCGTTTTCACGTGATGCGCTCGCAAATATACGCGTGTTCTGTAATCGATTCTAAGTATCCCCAGAAAATATCTTCCGTTTGCAAAATGAATAATGTCTTCTTTCGTTCTTCTTTCTTTCCGTGAGCAGACTTTCAACCCTCCTTAGCTCCGTTGCGTTAGTTTTAAAGATCAAGCATACATAAGGACAGACAGACAGCGGTAAGCGAATTTGTTTTATAGTATGTAGTGATAAAAAAAATATTTTATTGTCAGTCCTGTTAGAAAGGTACACGCGCATCCGTACTATCTCCGTCGGCTCGTTTTTCAGTTGCGAGTACCTACTCGGTCCTGTTTAAAAATATTACGTCAATGGATTGAGATTTCTAAGGAGTATTGATATCAATTTCAAAGCAAATCGCCCCCAAAATAACTTTCTACCCCTTTTAAACCCCATTAGGGAATGAATATCATGAAAATACGAAACACGTGTTCCATCAATTCTGTTTAAAAATGTTTATGCAAAATTTGAAGTAAATCGGACCAAGGAATCACGTCGCCCCATACAAACTTTGCCCCCCTTTTTCACCCCCTTAGAGGTAGAATTTCGAAAAATCCGTTCTTATCTCGTGTACACATTATTAAAGGAACCTCTGTGCAAAATTACAGCTTTCTAGGTTCAAGGGTTTGGCCTGGGCGTTGATGAGTCAATGAGTGAGTCAGGACTTTGCCTTTTATATATATAAATATAATAATAATAATAATAATAATATATATATATATATATATATAAATATAAATATATATAATATAGATAAGAATAAGATAAGATAAGATAAGATTTTTACAGTAAAAGTCAAAATGGCTTTTATTGCCATGACATTTTTTGTGTGAAAATGTTCTTCAGTGAGTCTGGAACGAAATAAATCAATTTTATTTAGGTACCGTTAACCGGGGGTGACTTTGTAATTTTGGGGCTGCTGTGATCGTTTTAAAATTGCTATAAAATCTATCTTGCCCATATGCGGCGAATGTTTTACCATTTCATTAGAACTACCTTTTTAAAGTCAACCTGGTTTATGGTACAATACCAAATAGACATAATTAACTACACCTACATAATTTAATTAGGACCACTTGCACGGACCAGGGTTAACGACTTAACCCCGTGTTAGACGCTAACCCGGGGCTAAGTAGTGTCAAAATGTATGGAACTGTCAAACCTAACCCCGAGTTAGGGATTTATTTTTTTAACTCTGGACTGTGCAAGTGGGCCTAAAAGAAACACTAGCCACGTTTGAGTAAAACCCGTTTAAAAATTGCTATTTTATGAATTACCGTCTATTTTGTTTGCTGTCCGTACAGTCAGAACCCCGCGAGCGCGCCCAAAGTTCAAGGGCTCTGCTTTCTGGAGGCTCTATTGACACTTCACTATTTTCACTCTCCAAATAAAAATAACACTTTCGAGAGTTTAGTAAAGGATGAGTGAAGAGGAACGTTAGAAAACTGCGACGTATCGTACCTAATTAAATGTATTTGCATGTACAATGTAATGTTACGTACAGTCCGTGAGCTATCAGAAATCTCATAGAAATGAAATACTGACCACTGACCCAAAGGATTGGCCTTGAAAACGCGTGGACTCAAAAGCCCTCTCGTCATGAGAAGTGGCGTGTCCTAACACGATTATTTGACATTATAATCGGAAAATATAATACCTATAATTATTTTAAATTAATTAATTAACTAATCACTAATCAAACATCACTTTGTTACTCGACAAATACCAACCTGCCGCGTCTATAAGACACATTTGCATTTTTTAACGACTTAAATGCTGACGAATAGACCCCGAACAGTCCGGAACCAGTGAATGGTGCGCCTTTGCTGCCGCCGGAGTGGAAACTTCTCGCTACTCGACTCAAACAACTTGTTACGTTCTGTGATTGGTGCGTGGAAATTGAAGTTGTGCGGTGAGGTAGTTAGCTTACTTTGCAAACGGATTATGTTATGACGTAATAGAAATATTTTTTTCTCAAACATGAAGTGAAATATTTATTATTGTGTTCCTTATAATAAGCCGCGAAGTACACCCCCTTGCAAAAAAAACGGGCACCCATGGTTTTTGTATTTTATGTGCATAAAAGTTTCCTTTCTAATCTTTTTTTTTTTAATCTCATTTATTTTATAAGCCATACATCTTATGATTAAGTCGGCTTCCTTTCTAATCTTTAATGCCTAAAAATCTGAAAAACCACAGGTGCCCGATTTTTTTGCAAGGGGGTGTATCACGTTTCAGGTGCGACTCGACGAGAGGTCTTTAATGGGATTCCATACAACGTTGCCGGCCAACGCGGGCAATACCGCCGTCTTTTGTTTCAATTAACAAGATATTTTTTTATGGCTGTTTATTTAATCGATAAGTGAAAAAAAGTAGTTGCGTGTTAATTATAATTTAAAATATTAGTAACTACGTAGTTGTGTTAAGAGTATTATCAGTTTTAAGTTCAATTCTATTCTTCTTAGATAGATGCCAGACCAGATGCGTGGTCACCCGCGTGCGTGCGCCACGCAAAAAGTTGAAGAGAGTGAGACAAAAAAACACAAAAAAAAAATATCTAGTTACTGAACTAGTTTATATCATCAAAGACGACACTACTTTTCTCACAGTTATCGCCTTGTATTCCGTAACGTATTGAGGGTAGTCCTTGCGTTAGTGCATAAAACGAATCAGTGAGTCATTACATCATTTATTTATCAGAATCATTAAAAAATAATCTATACAATAACCAATTAATGTCATTCACAATACAGCACGTCGTTATCATTATTTATACATTTATGTCATAACATCATATACTCAATATGAAAATAATTCTTGTAAACATATAGAAAAAAAAACTATCACGAATTTGGAGAGAATAGCAATGCTTGTTTGATATTTCAAATAGAAATAGTACATTTGGCTCGATCTAAACAGCTTAGAGATCTATATCTTCGTTGATTCATACCTGAAAAGGGAAAATATTATTTAAATCATGTGTACTAGGTACAGTTAGCATCATATAATATGAAGCAACCAAGTCGACCAAACAGTCCGTTAGGTACTTCATAGAAATACTTAGGGCGAATTTATTGGACCCCTTGGATGATATCTACAATACTTTTATGTCACTGTCGCATCAGGCGCAAGACGGAAGGAGAGTTTAAGTACCAGGATATCAGATCATATAGGAGCTTATTTTGAAATACGGATGAATTGCGTTCGATTTTTAAAGTGTTTTTTTTTGTTGAGTTGTGGAGCAAAAGTACTAGGGCATCAGCACATTGTTAGAGGTCTGTCAATATAGACGTTTTTTTTTGTAAACGTCCAGCACGGTACGCGTGGTGAGCGTCATAGAACTTACAACATTAAAATCTAACCTAAGCTATTTTTACTTCTGCCGGCACTCCCGGAGTGCTACCCGTCTTTTTTTTAACCAAAAAGTGGTATTTTTTTTTAATGCGAATAGGAAGGCTAACGAGCAAGTGAGTCACCTGATCGTAAGTGATCACCACTGCCCATAGATTTCCCCGGCTGTCTTACTCTCCACACCGGAACACAGCAAGCACCAAGCACTGCTTCTTACAAGCACTGCTGCTTAGCGGCAGGATTAGTGAGTAAGATGGTGGTAGCTATCCGGACTCGCAATACACAAATAGTCATTGTACAAACCTCGCCTCTAATTACTGTTGTTAGGCGACGCGGCGGCGCTCTTAGTCATCAGCTTGGCCACCATTTCCTGCACTCGCTTCATCTCTTCCAGCTGCGTGTTGAGCTGATACAGACGGTTCTCTCGCTCCAGGATTGTTTTTTCCAGGTGTTTCACTGACTGCAAAAAACAAAGCTTAGTTAGTTTTTTTTTATTTTATTGTTTTAACTGTCCCAATTACTAATACCACTTGTAATTATTTTTCTATGTAACTAACCTCTATGGATTCTGTCCGAAATAAATTTTTTATTATCATTATTCGATATATTTATCCTTTATCTGAAGTTAGGTTTTTACAATATTCAAATAAAAAGTAATAAAGCAATATTAATACAAAATATAAAAACATTATAAAAACCTAACCTAGGGTGCCGCCGGCAGCGGGGCAGGGCCAAATCTGACAGAGGTCAGGGCGTCAGAGAGAGGAACCTTTTGACTATCCGGGCCGTGTCCAGGAGTACCACCTTCTGTATCTGACCCTTGACCCAACCACCTAGCGAGAGCTTTTAAGGTGATGGTCAAGGCTCTTCGCTATCAGACCGTTCGCCGAAACTACTATCGGGACAGTGATTGTTGTCGCGGCGAAGCGCGAATTGGACCGAGCGACGAGTGGATTTCTGTACTGTCATTGATTTTGTATGTTGGTATCACTGTGCGTGTGACGGATGACATGACAGTCTCGGGAACTGACGTTTTTTACAGCTTTTGGCGCCTTTGGCGGGTAAGCCGAGAGTGGAGAGAAAAAAGATAGTGGTTATTACGGAAGAAGTTCGTGAAAGTGGACAACGGGTGTAAAAGCTGATTAACTTGAGCTAAGTATTAGATTAGGTTAAAATACAACAGACATAGTAAAGGTTCTGATCATAGTAATTACGAATACATATGTAAATGGGATCCCAAGTGCTATGTACGTTTTGTTCATTGAAGTATTGTACTAAGGCTGTAATCTCGAGGTAGCCTTGTCTATACTTAGTGCTGATATCAAATTCTATCAACAGGCGGTGGAAATAATCTCCAGGCACCAGAGGGAAAATATATATATATCGTAGCGAAGCAGATAATCGACGACAGCCGGGCAGTGACTGGACGTTCAGGTAGGACTTGGAAATTATAATGATTACCACCATCTTACGCCAAAACCTAGGTTGATAGAAAGTTTATAGTAAGAACCGATATTCATAATACAATATATAAAGAAAGAGATTACATTGTCTAAATTCCTTTTGTGATTTGGCGTCAATTGTTGAGTCAACATCCCACATGGCGGTTATCTCGTGAGCCAAGTCAAGGTACTTGCTGAGTTTGTCCTTCCCGGCTTTCACGAGGTTCTCGTGTTATTATTATTAGTATCGTAGATTTCACGTTTTTACAACACGGGAGGCAAATACACAAGTGAATCACCTGACGGTAAGTTTAGTGACACCACTGCCTTACCATGACGTCTTTATACCATTCTTTTTAACATGACATCCGATTTAAATTGTTATTATTATTTTTAATTGGCATAGTTACCTATAATTATTTTTCATCTTTATATTCTTTGACATCCGTTTAAATTTATTGTTATTTTGTTTGACATACTTATTGTTATTTTGATATCTATATAAATTTACTTATTATTGCTGAACTTACCTGCCTTATTTTAAGTTATCCTGTAGAAATTTTATCTCACCAATTTGTTTTTTGATTTGTTTTTTGTCTGAACTTACTACTATTGTTTTGGCTGTGTTTTTAAAGACTGTATTTGCATGCATTTGTATGTGTTTTTATGCAAATAAATGATTGAATATGAATATGAATATTAAATTCCGGCTCAGCTCAGCTTTTAGGCAGCCGTCCATTTTAGTATGGATCTGACAGCGAGCGAACCTAAACTGAATCGGAATTGAATCGCATTAAGACGCCATGGTAACCACCCAGGGCCCCTATTTCAGTAACTTGACATATGTCGGTGACTTGTGACAATTCGAAATGCAAGACAATTGTCGTGTTGGTAAAATAAGGGCCTGATGGTGACACCAGAGGTTTCCTGATGCGTCGCCAGCCAGAGGATTAAGGGATCGTCCAGAAATCATGTAGGGGTAAACAGAGCCGAAGTTAAGTCATAGTTGTGTCATTGTTGTTGTCAGGATCGTAGCAAGTGGAACAAAGTAGTCTCTGCCTACCCCTGTGGGAAAGAGGCGTGACGATATGTATGTATGTGTATGTATGTTCCTGCTTGCCATCTTATTGTACACTATTTTCTGCAAATAAATGACTTATGACTTAAGAAAAACCAAAGGTCACGTTTAGCACGATTGTGGGCGATTGTGGGATTGTGGGGGTGGGTGGGTTGCCAGCTCGCCTATAACTTGGTTCCTAAGATTTTCGCCCATTCCCTCGACGCGCTTTTACCATCTGCGCGGGAAGAGAAGCAACTGGTACATTCTATGTTTTTCTTTATTCCCAGACCAGCATGGAAGAACTATTTAATTATTTTATTGAATCAGGCGTTACTTTGCGGAGGTCCATTTTAATGAACACATAATAATATAATATTTAATTATTACTCATTTTAATAATGTGTAATGTGTACTTTATGAAGAGATTAATGAATGTGGATGAAGCGAAAGAGGTATATCAGGATCGTAGCAAGTGGAAGAAAGTACCTGCCTACCCCTGTGGGAAAGAGGCGTGACGGTATGTATGTATGTTAATAATTTCTAAAGTCCCATGGACATACCAAGTCTTTATGCTCTATCTCTTTCCGCAGCGCGCGTTCGAGCGCATTGGCATCTTCCATCTCTTTCCGGTGTAACTGCACGCGCTCCTCGAACTTGATCAGCACCGTCGCTAATTCGTTGTTTTTATTCGTCTGGTTAAAATAACAACAAACAGTCAGTACATTAGGTAATATATTAGAAACATACTAAATTATATTTCACAAAATGATAAAAGACAAAAGTATGCACGGTGACTTTGAATTAGTAAACACAGAATAAGGCACTTGTCCCACCGCCGGCGAGTAGCGAGAAGCGAGCGTTTTTTAGTAAGGAATTTTTGTCGCTTTTGTCGCCGAGCGACAAAAGTTCCATACTAAAAAAACACTCGCTTCTCGCCGGCGGTGGGAGAAGTGCCTAACTATGCGCGTGTTCAAGTAATTAACTAATTTGAATTATTTACCCTTTTTTACCTTTTGGGTACGGAACCCTATAAAGCAATCTTAACATCATATTTATTTTAAGATCTTCTAATTAAAGTGTAATTGGCATCGATAACCGAGCAAGACAAATTGGTTCCTGTACACTAATTAGAAATCACCGTGTATTTACTCGTAAGCAAAGAAATATATCAATTTGAATCAGAAAAGCGTCAAAAGACGACCAAAACGATCTTCGGAATGTGAAGTAGCTAGGTTAGTAGTAGTAGTAAATCAGTTTCATTTCTATTACCTCTTGCTCCAATAACTTCTGTACAGATTTGGTTTCTTGCTCAGACTTTTTTAATTTTTCCTCGAACTCCTTTTCCATAGCTTTCATTTCATTTTCTATCGTCTGTAACCAAAAAACATAAGTATACCAGTATACAACAAAATCATTTGAAAGCAAAGATCTTAACCATTTTGTAGTATAGGATTAGAATAAGTTAACTTCAGTTAATTAATGCTAAATAGACTAAATAAGCGTGGCTTGGCGTGCTCATGAAGAGGCCTATACCCAACAATGGGTGATTACAGGCTGAAGAAGAAGAAGAAGAAGAAGAAGAAGAAGAAGAGAAGACTAAATAAGTCAAATATTTATAATTAAAAAAATAATTTGGAAGAGCGAGGTCTCCTGACACAGCTACCTTAAAGTACCTACTGGGAGGTTTTTTTTTTTATATGGGAATAGGAAGGCAAACGAGCAAGTGGGTCACCTGATGGTATCCGATCACCACTGCTCATAGACACCCGCAACCCCGGAGGGATTGCAGATGCGTTGCCAACTTAGAGGACTTAGATGAAATGCCTCTAGTGCTCTTTGCGGCAGGATTAGCGAGTAAGATGGTGGTAGCGATCAGGACGGACCTTGCACAAGGCCCTACCACCCGCGACACTAACGAGGTCTCAACCTTAACCATTGTAATAACATCTTTAAATCAATAAAGCAATATTATTATTATTAACCATTCAAAATACAGGGCCCTATTTTATAAAGCTACAGGTTAAGTTACAATTTACAAGCAGAAGTCTCTATAGTCTGGCAGCTAAATCATTGCAGCCAGATGACACTTCCAAATGTCATTTTACGAAATAATGATACCACATTTATTTCACTAGTGCTCAACTAAGGTCGCGTAATGAATGATTTGATTATTGAACGAACGAAATATTTTATGAATGGCACCTTCGTAGTTTATTATATTTCAAATTAAGCGCGATACTTGTGAGGGGTTCAAGATTCATATTAACATAGTTGATAAAATGTGCGATGACTTTAGTAATACACGTAAATAGTGACAGCAGCAGTGAAAGTGATTCGGAATAATTTAAGTTTTTAAGTAAAGTACAGTGGTAGAAAAAAATATTAATGCAATAACTGTTGTGATATTTATGGCAAAATGGGGAATGAGTTGAAAACTGGTAACTGATTTGACATGGTTCCGCAAATTTCCAAATCCCGCTCTTACACTACTACTAACTAAAAAACATACAAAAACCTCAGTGAACAAATCATTTTATTAAAATACGCTTTGAAAATTCTCTATTTCAACATAAATGACGCAAATTAATTTCATTACACCGTTCATTCTTTCATTCACTCACTAAGTCACATCACTATTACTACTTTTGCCAAAAACTGACAACACTGAAAGTGTCATCTGGCTGCAGTGATTTATCTGCCAGACTATATCTAACACATACGGTCAGAAAGATACTACCGCTTGTAAATTGTAACCTGTAGCTTTATAAAATAGGACCCAAAAATAATGTACACAAGGGCCTACCACCCGCGGAGGTCCAGTTAATTCGGGGGTAGAGGGGCCCGTGGCATTTCGCCCATCACTGCCACTATCGTTAAAAACTGCAGGCTTATTACGTAACTCGCTCGCAATCGCCATCGTGTTCATTTTGACAGTTCTTGTATGAATGTGACAGCTAGCTGATTCCGATGCCAATTGTCAGCCCATACATGCACTGTCAAAATGAACACGATGGCGATTGCGAGCGAGTTAGACAATAAGCCTACCGGTGACATACAAATTAAAATTACTCACGTTGAATTTGTAAACGACACTGAAAATAAGAACACATGGAAAAATCCGAAAAGTGAAGCTATGGCCGGGAATTGAATCCAGGTCCTCGTCATTCCGTGACGCGTGCTACACCCCTACACCACCAATAGCAGGTAAGCCTTAGAATTTTTCTATCTGTTACCAACTGTCACGTGACCTTGTTACTATGCGAATATTTGTCGCTAAGCGTCATCTATTTGAATGATGTGTCTCAATCACAAAGTACAAAGTACTCACGTTGAGTTGATTTTTGAACTCGTTCTGCAGCAGCTCCTTTTGTTTGTCCTTGTCATGTTTCTCCGCGACCACCTTCGCACGGAACCCCCGTACGGCCACTTCAGCATCGTCCAACTGCTTGTGGAGACCCTCTATCGTTTTCTTATGTCTAATAAAAAAAATAACATTAAAGGCAACACTTGAAGTGTACAGTGCGATAGTTTAAAAAAACTTTTAGTTCTGTCTGATTACTGCCTCACTTTAAGGTTTGATCCTTGAATCGGCGGGGGGACGGGGGCAATTGAAGGTGTGCAATTTATAGCGCTCTGAGTTTTCCGTAGAAATTTACCACATCGAGCACGATAAAACACAATATGTGTCCCAAAACTTCCATTCTAGTTTGGAAATAATACTCTTGTTTTAAATAAAAATACATATTCGAAAAAGTTAATTAAACATAACGTTTATTTTACTAATTAATATACCACAATAAAAAAACTTCAGTAAAAAAATACAAAAAGAGATGCATCGGCCGGGAATCGAACCCGGGCCGCCCGCGTGGCAGGCGAGCATTCTACCACTGAACCACCGATGCTCACATACAATACAGTGAAATTGAGGTTCACATCAACTTCGGGATATTTTTAGAAAGTATAACACAGAACACAGTCATGTCATAATAATAACGCGAAATAATGTATTATATCGGTTATACTCCGAACGATTATGAAGCGAAAATTTGCTTCCTAATAATTATTTTTTTGCTTTTATTTTCAATTTAGATACAACTAGCTGTTGCCCCCGACTTCGTCTGCAAAGAATTCGTTTATCTCTATGCCGCGGGAATTTTCTGGGATAAAAAGTAGCCTATGTACTATTCCAGACTTTTCTCTATCTATGTGCCGAATTTCATTCAGATTCGTTGGGCCTTTCTGGCGTGATTGAGTAACAAACAAACATCCATCCATCCATCCAAACTTTCGCATTTATAATATTGGTAAGATAGGTCCTTAAGTAAAAACTTACTTTTCGTTCTGCATTTGCGTAGTGTACAAGACGTCCTGTTGTGAGGAGTTTGTGGCCTGAAGAAGCGCCAGCGAATGCTGCAGCGACGCCATATGCTCGCTCGCACCCTACATAATAAAATAATATTTTGCCAAAGGGAAAACACTATACGCAAATGCATCTACTCCACGTAGGAGCACGCATATGTATGATGAATACGAATGTTTGTGCCCGAGTCATGGATATTGTATGTATTTATGTATGTATTTATATACATTATATGTATAAGTTTATCCGTTGTCTAGTACCCATAGCACAAGCTTTGCTTAGTTTGGGACTGGGTCAATTGGTGTAATTTGTCCCATGATATTCATTTCTTTAATTATTTACATATATACACTACATAGTATAAAACAAAGTCGCTTTCTCTGTCCCTATGTCCTTATGTATGCTTAAATCTTTAAAACTACGCAACGGATTTTGATGCGGTTTTTTTAATAGATAAGAATGAATCAAGAGGAAGGTTTATATGATAATACATGCATAATATACCGTGCGAAGCCGGGGTCGGGTCGCTAGTTATATGTATAAGTTTATCCGTTGTGTAGTACCCATAGCACAAGCTTTGCTTGGTTTGGGACTGGGTCAATTGGTGTAATTTGTCCCATGATATTCATTTATTTAATTATTTATATTTATTTATAATGCAATGTCATTATGACGTTTTATGTGAAAAGATTCCTCGATGGGTTTGAAATTGAATTCCTTGACTTGAAATTAATGTCTGTCTGTCACTCACTGGACCATCGTCACTAGTTTATCATATCAGTCAGATTGGAAGGCGTGAGGTACCTGCAACGCGACGGAGTGTGAATGCAGCCTCTGCTCCAAACATGTCATCTTGTACCCATACAGCTCCATCACACTTGACGTTGCGATGTCCGAAATCTGGTGACAACGTAAAATATAGCAACATTACATGATAGAGTCTGTCTAACCAAAGCTGAACCTGTAAAAGCACGGCAATTTCAAAAAATCATGACCGGGTAACACAGGATCACTCACACAGCTGCAATTTTCTTAGAGAAATGACAATTTGACATACAACATGACACTTCAGATAGACACACTTAAAGACAAAATGTTGCCAATCAAATAAACTAGTGGGTTCAGCTTTGGTTAGACAGACTCTAGTGCTGAAGACCTGCCTATAGCAGCAACTCCCAGTCATTGCAACACGAACTCGTCTGAAAGATAGGAGTTATTGGACCCATACAACATTAATACTTAATTTGGGATTGTCTAAAAAATACCTGTCCTTTATTTTTGCCATTTGTAAATAACATTAATATAGATTGTTTGTTTGTTTGCATCGAATTAGGTTCCGAAACCACCGAACCGATTTGATAAATGCTTTCACTATTATATCAGAACTTTTAGAACCCTTTAAGCCCATCGAGGGAATGGGCGAAAATGTTAGGAATTACGTTATAGGCGATGCCGCTAGCAACCCATCACTATTTTGATCCCTTTTCCACCTTCATGCTAAATGTGGCATTTAGCTCTTGTTACCTTAGGCTCTGTCTACCCCATAAGGGATATAGACGTGATTTTTGTGTGAATGTGACAGTAAAGTGTACATTTTATGCCGTAAGTTCAATTTGGACCTCTACTAAAAGCTTGTAAAAAAAAGTAGTCGAGAAAATCTTCTCTTCACTAGTTGATGACATCAGTGTCAAAGATAAAGAGCGCATGAAAGAAAAAAATAGAAGTCGTTTTCAAAAAAAAATACATTGCAATAAGGGTGAAAAAGTCGTAACACAACGGAATCAATTAACTTTTGTTTTAATTAAGGCCCTTAACTATGTGCATGTGTTTTGAAAACGACTCAGCAATCTTTTAGGAAGCTTTTCTAACAATGTTACAATTGAATTGCAACATTGTTACAAATTCTGATAATACTACTAATGTTATACATGCGAAAGTTTGTGTGGATGTGAGGATGTGAATCAGTGAGTGTGTATGTTTGTTCCTTTTTCACGCTCAAACGTCGGGATTTGGGTCAAATTTGGAACAGAGATTTTGATTTTTTTGGTTTGATACCCGAGCCTAAAAAAAAATTTGATAATTGCATAGTTCCCACAAAAAAGCGATAAACATGTCAAAGGTCGTAGCTGCCTATACTTCATTTAATTAAGAATGAGAAACCACAATAGCATTATATTGCGTCTGGTCAACTATTTCTTACCTAGCCAATAGTACAGTGCAATAGTTTGGCAGCCGCAAAATAAAATTGTTTTAATGTCACTTTATTTGCGTGTCGTCAATTGTTACTCTAGTACAAATTATTAAGAGATTACAGTTCACGAACCGCAATATAATGTTGTTGTGGTTTCTCATCCTAAATTAAATGAAGTGAGTCGCAACAAAAATAATTATTGCAGAATATACTTATTAACAACATCAGTTCTTAAACCTAATTCTACGCGGACGAAGTCGTGGGCAGAAGCTAATTAGAAATAATCCTAAAAAACTATTCCTAGAAATGAAACAGCATACATTGTAACACAATAAACAATCCCAATGGTCAATGAGAAGATAAATTTCATATAGGAGGTTGAGCAAGAGCACAGCAGCAGTGAATAAGTATTACTAAGTAAGTCAGTTACTCTTTGCAAGGCAACCCGTGTTTATAATTTATATCGCTCTTGGATTACTACTGGTCAGGTGTTGCTTGTGTTAGTTTTGTTTGTTTAAAAACTGTTAATCAAGTATAAAACAAATCATGCAAAATCAAAGGGAGATGTTAACTTCCGGCGGACCGGGTCGCTGTACTGGAGCGGAGTGGAGCGGACACGCGGCCGCGCGCGGCGGACACGTGGATGCACGTGACAGACATGGATACGCGCGCGGCGAACATGTGGATACACGTGGCAAACGTGGATACGCGCGCAGCGGACACGTGGATGCACGTGGCAGACATGGATACGCGCGCGGCGGACACGTGGATGCAGGTGGCAGACATGGATACGCGCGCGGCGGACACGTGGAGGCACGCGGTAAACATGGTTACGCGCGCGGCGGAGACGCGGAAGCGCGCGGTAGACATGGGTACGCGCGGGGCAAACACGCGGAGGCGCGCGGCGGACACGCGGCGGATCGCGGCGGAAACGCGGCCCGTGCCCGGAGCCAGCAAGGGCCGCCGCCGCCTGGCCGCGCCGCTTGTCCTATACCTACGCCTCATATTGACGACGACGATATATTTGAAGATTTTGAAGGAATATGGTACAATGAATCATATGATATTGATTATGATGACGAGGCCTGGGAGATGAACATGTTAGGTTAGACGGTATGGTCTGGGGTACCGACAGTGTGCACGACCGTCGGCTAGAGTTCATGAAGCGAACTCGAAGCGACAGAGTCAAATTTAATTAAAAAAAAGTTTCATTATATGCATACGTAAACCTATTCGTTTAATAAATCAGTTACTCTTTGCAGTCAATCGGTGTGTATCATTTATATCGCTCCTGGACTACTACAATGGTCTGATCTGATCTGAAGCAACATCAAAATATCATGTTACCAAGAATCTGACGCACTCGAAGAATAATGTTGTTCGGTATACAGCCTTTGTTATTTCTTTTTAATTCTAAAAGCGCGCCGCTAAGTCGGCCTCGAACGAGATGCACCCTGGAAAGGTGTCATCCCTGAACTCGCCTGAAAAGTAGGCGTTAATTCTAAAACTTGATGCAAATTAATGAATGTATTGCAATTTCATGAAGATATACTGTGTTCTGTAATATACTATTTTTCTAATATAATCTGCGCATGAAGTCTCCTTCTTGTCCTTGCCCATATTCCCAGTTCATCTGGGGTCGGGCCTCCTTGTGCAGCGGCGCCAGGACCCTCCGTCCCGGGTTGTCATTGGCGAAATGTCTTGGGCCTTTAGATCCCTCTCAACAGTTGACCACCACGTAGCAGGCGGCCTGCCTCTTCCCTTGGGCTGTGTTTTCACAGAGCAGCTCTCTTCCCTTTTCATGACGCGGTCATACCAGCGGAGTCTCCCCTCCTTCAGCTTGTCAGTTATTGGGGCTACCTTGAAGGATCCTCAGACATATTCATTTCTGATTTTATCCAGGCGTGTGACACCACCTGCCCACCTCAGCATTTTCATCTCTGCCGTATTCACTTGTTGTTCGTGCTTTTTAAGTGCGGTCCAGCACTCCGAACCATACAACATTACCGGTCTTACGGTAGTCTTGTAGATTTTACCTTATGTTTTAATGGGCATTCTAGTACGCATGAAGTATGTGTAATTTATTATAGTGTATTTTTTGGCCCGTACAATTCAGACAGCTGTCAGAATTAGACGTTTCAGGGGTTACCAACATTTCACACTAAGCTTTCGTTATTTTAACTAACAAATAAAAATAATAAAACACGGTGACGTTCTAACATTAGCTACTCAAATAATGGATCTAAAAATTAATGGCAGCTTTTATTTTAACGACAATTGGCCAATTAGAGTACAGAAGATCTAAGTTGAAAACTTTAAAAGTCATCCTTATTATCACATACATACGTACCAGTGGCGTGGCGTCCATAGAACTCGATTCCCACTGGCTTGCCTATTTTAAGGCAGTTGGGCAATTTATTGTGCAGAATTAGAGGAAAAGGCTAGTTAAGTTCCCTTCGGTTTGCCTTCTGATATACTTGACGCCACGCCACTGATACGTACATACATAAATCACGTCTTTATTTTAGCAAGGCATATTTTACACGTTGTGACATAACATTACACACGTGAGGAGATTGTTCGGTTTAATGTAATTTTGATATTGGGGGAGGAGCAATTAAAATATTTTCCTATACTTTGCCGGAAGAATGACAGTTGACTGCTGAAGTTTTACGTTCTGTTCATTCTTTTTATTAAATATTACGAAATAAATCAATATTTTATAATCGTAGACCGAAAGTTTGTAATATATGACAATACTCAAAGTGATACCCCAAACAATTTATATTCCCCCAAAAAAAAAAACATTATTAATTACCTATGTCTAAATTATGCAATATAAAATTAAACCAAATATCTGTTAATTACTAATATGTAAGAATGATTGTTAGTTTAAGTATTTCAACTTCAACATAATGTTCTACATTTTTTTTTCCTTTTCTTACCACGGATTTAAGGAACGTTTTTATGACTGGTAATACCGAGAAATGTCAGAATTCTACGGGCCAAACAAATACAGTATAACAACTGGAGACTAGAGCTGCAACAGAAGGCTTTCAAGGTTCGCTATCGGGGAGGAAAGACGAGGTGAGTGAGGAATAAACCTGGAATGGTAAAGGCTGTATAAACCGGAAGCCCATCATTCGAACTCTTGTCTTCAGTCTGCAATTCAATTAATACAATCCGCTCTCTCATACATCTTCTCTTCTCTAAGTGGTTTCGTTACGCAACAAATGTGATAGTTTCACTCCCATCATCGCACAGCCGAGACATACTCGTAAGATTGGTAAGAATTTCCTCGCACATTGCTCTAGTGGGTAATAAATTTTATAATTATGAACTCTTAGAGAGTCCTGGGGTCCTAGTACTCTGGAGTGGTTTTTTGCACACGACCCAGTGATAAAACTGCTTTTATCTGAAATATCAAATTAATCAAGAAATTTACTTCTTGATCTTTAATGTATACTTTTTACGTTTTACCGTTAGAAATTTAATTTCTAAACGACACTGAAAATTAGAACACATAGAAAAATCCAAAAAGTAAAGCTATGGCCAGGAATCGAACCCGGGTCCTCGCCATTCCGTGACGCGTGCTATACCCCTACACCACCCATAGCAGGTAACCTAGCCATAGCCATACTTTACTTATCGGATTTTTCTATGTGTTCTAATTTTCAGTGTCGTTTAGAAATTGCTTTAATCTGATTCAGGAATGTTTCTGACAACTGTAACCATAACAAACAAACTTATTATTTGTTTTTTAATCTGGCAGAATTAAGATAAAACCAAATTTGATAAGAGGGCGAAGAATTTGATTACTATTTAACTACTAGCTGTTGCCAGCGACTTCGTCTGCAAATAATTCGTTTATCGCTATATTTTCCGGGATAAAAAGTAGCCTACGTGCTATTCCAGACTTTTTTCTATCTATTATGCCGAAGTTCATCCAGATCCGTTGGGCCGTTCTGGCGTGATTGAGTAACAAACAAACATCCATCCATCCATCCATCCATCCATCCCATCCATACTTTCGCATTTATAATATTAGTTACATTAATATTAGTTAGATAGGAGAAATCAAGATAGCGGACATAACAGTTCGTCGATCGTACTCGAAATTAACTGCACATACTCAGTAGTGTTTTGTAATTACTACTGCCGATCATATAAGTAGCTTGCATAGCTACCTAAATAAGTGCCGCCAAGACAAGGTGTCTCATCTAATAACTGACTAAAGGCCTATATGACACGCCGTATTCTTTACACGCTGATGAAAGGTGCGACCACACCGCCGCGTATACGCAATGACGTGTTATAGACGTCACGTTTTCTCACCGTTTCTTCATGCGTTTTTTAAGCGGTGGTGTGGTCGCACTCGAAGTACTGAATATTTTTTCGTCAACGGCGCGTTAAATGTACGCCTTGTGCATAGGCTGTCCCGAGGGAGCCGAGGCTATCTGCGATGAAACGCTCACAAAACAGAAACTTAATCTCCATACAAGTCATGCACCCCTGGTACCTCCTTGCCCCGCGCGTCTGGCCGCCGACGCGAGAACTTCATACCTGTTAGATGTACGCCTCGCAAGCTAAGCGGCCCTGGTATTTAGTTTTCTACTTACCTCGCGCTAATTAAATTCCAAAAAAGTTACCAAAAATGGTCGAATGTCACGACGTTGTCATTGTGACGTTCCAGAAGCAACTAATCAATTCAATATCAATTTTTAGGTACGATGATTTCGCCAATGAAAAGTATTAAAAATGTATTCAAAAATTTTGTGACAAAATGTCGGCAACGTTGTACGGTAGAACACTGTCAAAGGACCTCCTCCCCCCTGTCGGGCTCTTACCCAACGGATAATGATAAAATTTGCCTATTAACCAGACACATTGCCATTATAATACGAAATTTTCTACCATGAAATATCAATTGGTGCAACTAATTTTAAAGTAAGTTTGTTTTCTCCAGCAGTTGAATCTAATTCTTAAAAATGTACGTACCTACATCATTTAGTGAAAGTGAAAATTTACTGGCCTAAAAGTATTTCATTTGGGTCTATATTTTGTTCCATAAAATTGAAGTTCCGAATGTATGGTTTGTCATAATTTTCGTTAGTCATAAAGCGTTTTATTACTGAAACAGTAAATATATTTTTCAGAATTGATAGGTACTGCATTCTGATGGCTTTTCCGAAATTTCTGAAAAATGCACGATTTACCAATACAATACAATACAAATACTCTTTATTGAACACCACAAATCATATCAAATCAGATTTCATGTGTTATGACCAACGAAAATTATGGGACAAAAATGCCGATTTCATTTTAATGGCAACACCTTGATTACTTTTTTGGAATTTAATCAGCGCGAGTAGTGTTATATACAGGGTGTATCAGGCACCCCCTAACAATAATCCACTGGGGTATAAAACCATAGGTATAGAAGCTAAAAAAATATATTTAAAAAAATTGGAGTAATTTTTTATTTTTATTTTCTATAGGAATGGTAGTATTAACTGTAATCATTGCTATAGAAAATATAAAAAAAATTACTCCAATTTTTTTAAAATATTTTTTTTATCTTCTATAGCTATGGTTATATACCCCAGTGGATTATGGTTAGGGGGTGTCTGATACACCCTGTATATCCTGCATGCCTGGTACCTTGTTGTCCCTGAGCGCGGCCGCCAGGTCCCGCACGAGCGCGTCCACGGCGCGCTCCTGCGCAGGCGCGAGCCGCGGCGCGTCCCAGCCCTCGCCCTCCCCGTCGGCCGGCCCGCGCGCCTCCGGACTACTCTCCGGCACCGCGTCCAGACTCTCGCCGAACACCTGAAAAAAATCCAGTGTTAAACGAAACTAACCCCCTTATTCATAAACGCTCTATAGGCCTCTGCTAACTTAGTAATCGTTTGTCCTTATCTGTCATATTGAAATTTACCTTTCACAGATAAGGACAGACGATTACTAAGTTAGCATAGGCCTATAGAGCGTTTATGAATATCCAGTGTTAGCAGAGCCCTGCTTCTGAGCAAAATGTATGCAGTGTGAGGTCGTTTTATATTGGTTACTTACATAGACAGACATGAAAAAATTACGGTTTTCGCAATTTTTCCTTTATCTGTGCTATGAGACGTTGCTTCGTACCAATTTTGGAACGGGAAGTACCCTGTAGGTTTTGATTCCCTTGCGAGTTTCGAAAATTTGCGGAAATTTCGCGATTCATGTCACAAAATATTGATGTTGTATCGCAGCGAATCCGGTTGATTTTAAATCTACGAATATATTGACATAGCTGTATCACAATTATAAATCCAATAAAAAATCCATGCCTAAAATTAGAAAACATGAAAAGGAATTGAAAATTGAAAGAAAATGGAGCTTTTTTTAATAATCTGTATCTGTTTGTTTACCGCTTCCATTTGATCGGTCGGGAAGCAGTGGTGCTTGACCAACTGTAGGACTTCTTTCCGCCACGCGCCGTTCGTGCTCGAGAGACCTGCACACAGACTCTTGCGCACCTGCAGTAAAACAACGTAAGAAAATTGCATATATTGCGTGACAAAAATTACTGAAGAACAACTACTGTTCAAAACATTCTAAAGTCCGAAAAATTCAAATTTTGAAATTGAATTTGCTAACATAGCAAAATAGTGCAGTTTTATATCCATGCGATACTCATGAGCGGGGTATCGTAGAGTAGTCTTCTTCTTCTTATCTATTACATAAAAACTATATAAAAATGAAAATGCGTTTGTTAGTCCCGCATAAACTCGAAAACTGCTGGGCCATTTTGGTTTTGAAATGTTTGTCACAGTCCAGGGGGGCTACCATGACGTCTTAATGCGATTCAGTTTAAGTTCGCTCGCTGTCAGATTCATACAGGTGGCGGCACGTAAGTAAAACGTGGAGGGGAGATGCGCAGTATGAAAAACAACATCATTTTCATACTGCGCATCTTCCCTCCACGTTTTACTTACGTGCCGCCACCTGTACTAAGAGTGACAGCTAAAACTTGAACAGAGTCTGAATTAGGACGTCATGGTAAGGGCCCAGGGAAGGTTTATACAGTGAGAAAATATTAAACAAAAAACAGGAACGGGGCGAAGCCGCAGGCAACAGCTAGTTTCAAAATAAATCCCACCAAACCATCATCATTTTACATTACAATAAAACTTTGTCACTACAAAGATATATGCGATTTCACCATTTAAAAAAAAAACTAAGGAAATAATAGCATGAAAGTACTAGGCTATCATAAGTTACCTGGTGGTGCGAGAGGAATCTCTTTAGCGCTGCGTCCCACAGTTGCGAGAGCGAGGCTAAGGTGAGTGCTGTTTTGCAGCCCACAACTGCCGCCTGTTGAGCTTGCTCTAAGCCCACAGGGCCATTCTGAAAAAAAAAAACAAGTTGAAAAAGTATCGTGTTCACACGCTTAATGCATCGCTGCCACCTGCAAGCCCCGGGACTGCTTCAGGTGCCACTGACGCACATATGCGTTCAATTGCCTGTAAAATTATGACAGCGGCACCGGGCGAAAGTCACGAAAACGCATATACGTCGGTGGCAGTGGATGCGTTAAGCTAAAGCGTCGACAAGCTTTTCGACGCTGTCCAAGGCTTGGTAAGCGTGTACAGCTTTAAAAGCGTCGACAAGCTTTTCGACGCTGTCCAAGGCTTGGTAAGCGTGTACAGCTTTAAAAGCGTCGACAAGCTTTTCGACGCTGTCCAAGGCTTGGTAAGCGTGTACAGCTTTAAAAGCGTCGACAAGCTTTTCGACCCTGTCCAAGGCTTGGTAAGCGTGTACAGCTTTAAAAGCGTCGACAAGCTTTTCGACGCTGTCCAAGGCTTGGTGAGCGTGTACATACATACATACATACATACATATCGTCACGCCTCTTTCCCACAGGGGTAGGCAGAGACTACTTTGTTCCACTTGCTACGATCCTGACATACCTCTTTCGCTTCATCCACATTCATCAATCTCTTCATACATGCTCGTCGGTTTCGGGTACTCTTGACCTGGCCTTTCTCCAAAACGTCCCCAATTTGATCACGGAACGTCCGCCTAGGCCTTCCCCTCCCAACGCACCCATTCACACTCCCCATATAAATCTGTTTAGTTAATCTTCTTTCATCCATCCTCTCTACGTGACCAAACCAACTAAGCATACTTTTTTCTATCCTAGTCACTATATCTTCTTTCACACCAGCACATTCCCTTATCACACTATTCCTTATTCTATCTTTCAGTGATATACCTTCCATACTTCTTAACGCTCTCATTTCTACTGCATTTATTCTACTTTCATGCTTCTTTTGCCATACCCAACTTTCGCTACCGTACATTAGTGTTGGAACGAGCACCCCTCTGTGAACAGCCAGACGCGCCTTCTTTGACACCTTCTCACTGCTCACAAAGGCGCGCAGCGCTCCATTGACCATGTTTCCTGCATGTGAGCGTGTAGAGACAGCTTTAAATGTTCTATTAAGCCTCTTACTTGTGAAGTATACTGCAATACACTGTAAAGCGTGTCCTCGTAGGAGTCGGGGGTAACGCTCTGCAACACGCGCTCCTGCGTGGAGCCGGTCTCACACAGCGCGCCCACCACTTGCAACTGTAAAATACACGAACAAAACGTCCAATCAGGCTAGCACGACGGCGCGCAAGTACCCGTCTCTTTCTACATCGAACACTAAGAAAAAGACAGGCAATCTATCTCGCGCGCGACGCGACTCTTGTGCGCTCTCGTGCGAGACATGCAGATAACGAGCTGGCAACACCAAAAAAAAAAATACAAAACAAAACAAAACATCATCATCAAAACAGAGGACGCTTAGCGACAAATATTCGCATAATAACAAGGTCACGTGACAGTTGGTAACAGATAGAAAAATTCGGAGGCTTACTCACCTGCTATGGGTGGTGTAGGGGTAGAGCACGCGTCACGGAATGACGAGGACCCGGGTTCGATTTCCGGCCATAGCTTTACTTTTCGGATTTTTCTATATTTTCTAATTTTCAGTGTCGTTTAGAAATTAAAAAAAATACAGTTTTTGTACAAAATGTGACAATAATCCCGAACGTATTCCATTTCTTTAAAAAGCAAAACTTTATAAAAAGCTTGTTATTTACAAGTTTTTGCGATGTAACTCATAGATTATATACTTAGGGCCTGTCTCACCACTCAACTGTCAGTTATCTGTGACGTCTCTGTCTGATTCGTAGTAATAAATAGAGACGGAATCATAGATAACTGTCAGTTAAGGAGTGGTGAGAAGCAAAAACAACCGGGTCACTTTCCATACAACTTTACTTTCTATGGGAAGTGACGTTTTTTTGCTTCCGAGTATAGTTTGAAATGAAATGAAATGAAATTTATTGCGTATTGAATTAAGGTTTCAGATTGCAGGTACAGTTGCTTAAATATGAGAGTTTCACTTAATCCTACCTTTACAGGTGTACACGCTATTTTTATATAATTAATTTAAAATAATTATTTATAAGCTAACATTGTCAGATAGGAAATCTCTTACACTATAATAACATTTGTTCAAAAGCAATTGTTTCGTCAGTTCATGAAATGTTTTTAAGTCGCTATCTTTAAATGCGTCCGGTAGTTTATTATATATGTCAATACACATCATATAGGTATTTTTGGAAGATAGTTTGAGTCTCTTAAATGGCTTATGAATTTTATGTTTATACTGAGATCTCAATGGGCGGGTAGACATGTCTTGTCTCAGATTGAATAAGTTTTGTGTGTTTGAATAAGTGTTAGTTGCCCCATTAGGCCTCCCACTAGGTGGACTGACATCGTGAAAGTTGCGGGAAACCGGTGGATGCAGGTGGCGAGTTGTCGTTCATTATGGTGTGCTAAGGGGGAGGCCTTTGTTCAACAGTGGACGTCTTCAGGCTGATGATGGATGATGGTGAGTATAGTTGTAGAAAGTATATTACCCATTGCAAGCCAGCTTTGCCTGGCTCCAGTGCAGGCGGCACCAGCAGCCCCGTCAGACCGTCTCCGATCATCACGATCAGCTCTTGAGGCAGCTGACCTTCCTCTGAAACCAGTATTCATCTAATAAAGCCAATGATCTTCGTTAATACACCATACAATCCCGTTTTGACGTGATGACGTATGTATGTATGTATAACTCTCTCTCTCTCTCTCTCTCTTTGATAACGTCATAAATCGAAGAACACCGGCTGCACGCACGAAAAAGTGTCACGTTCCGCGTGACGTCAGAGCTAACAGTTTTCATCAATGTTCCTTTATGATGTTATCACGTAAAACTATCGCCCGTAAACCGACTTCTTTAGCGGCGCTGAGCACTTTTTGGGATGGGTAAAAAATGTTAAACTCGCGTCAGGCGTAAGACGGAGGGAGAGTGATATTAGATCCTCTAAGAGCTTATTTTGAAATACAAATGAATCGCGTTTTATTTTTGAAGTGTTCTTTTGTTGATTCATGGAGCAAAAGTACTAGGGCATCAGTAAATTGTTAAAGGTCTGTCAATATAGATAATACGTAGGTTTTTTTTGTAAGCGGCCAGTACGGTACGCTTCTTGAGGAGGTTACATCATTAAAATCTAATCTAAGCTGCCGTTTTCACTTCTGCCGGCACTCCTGGAGTGCTACCCATCGTTTTTTTTATGAGATAGGCAAACAAACAAATAGGTCACCTGATGGTAAATTAGCACCATCACCCGTCGACACTCACAACACCCGAGGATTGCAGACGCGTTACCAATCTAGAAGGCTACAAGGAGTACCTTATGTTCCAGTAATTTCACTCCCCACATCGGAACACAGCATCGTAAGCACTGCTGCTTGGCGGCACGGTAATATTATTGTGGTGATGTACCTTTATATTGCAGTACAACAGCCGCGAATAGCTCCAACGACTCGGGCAGACAGAGACGGTGCGCTATCAGACAGAGACAGAGCATCTGGCAATGGTACTTCCGCAACGCGTACAGATCTGGAAAATACTATAATCAATGACTGTATAACTCTTGGTATTTGCGCAGATAGAAAATTTCACAGTACGTACACAGAATCGCTAGCAGACAACATACAAGCCGAATAACAACAAATAAATACGCGATTATCCTCCTTATTCATAAACGCTCTATAGGCCTCTGCTAACTTAGTAATCGTTTGTCCTTATCTGTGAAAGGTAAATGTCAATGTGACAGATGAGGACAAACGATTGGTAAGTTAGCAGATGCCGAGAGAGTGTTTATGAATAAGGGGGTAAGCCCCGAGTTGTAGACGACGATTAACTGTACTGTACTCATTGACGTACGATAAACAACTAGACTCCCAATCACGCTCAAAAACTGTCGGAAGCAAAAGTCTGCACGACGCGTCTATTGTGCAGAGTTTTGGTTCAGTCGTGTTTCGACCGCGCTTCGATAACAATGTACATGTCTCTTTCGCACCGTAATCTTAAACGCTTGAGAACAAGAGTCGTATCATTACTTCTCACGATCGTATGCAATTGACATTAAACATTACTGCCACGAAATAAGGTGTTAATGTGAACGAATATGTTAATGTTATCTGTGTAAGTTGATGTGTTGACACACACAATACATAGACAACGCCGCTCGGACGTTTCTTGAGGCACTTTTGTTTGCGATTGGGAGTCTAGTTGTTCATTGTAAGTCAATGACTGTACTGGTATAGCCCGTATTTAGAAGTCTGCTTAGTCTATTAATATTCTTGATAGAATACTTGCCCAAACTAATAAGGACCGTAAGAAACTTGAACGCGTTCTGGATGCAAGAAGTCACTTGTTCCGGCTCTATGGACTCGTCTGGCGCATGGCAAAACTCCATCAAATTCTAAAAGAAAATATTACATTTTTATAACAAAACCAGCTTCTGCCCCCGACTTCGTCTGCATAGTATACATATAAACCTTTCTCTTGAATCACTCTGTCACAACAGACATCTCTCTCTAGGTCACGATTAGCTAGCTACTAAAGTTATCATCTAGTCCGTTATCTTACCTTTAAAGCGTCTTTTAGGCCGGTGGTGAAACTAGGGTAGGCAGCTACTAAACTCCTCAAGTTGCTGTCATCGCACAGATCTTTCATAAAAGTGTACGCGTGTAAGAGTTGAGTTGCATCTTTGTCACTGAAATATACAGACATGATACATGTTGTAAATACAACGCTGGTAGCTGATTTGACTGGTCAATAAATAGAAGGATATTCGATAAGGGAGAAACATGTTATAGAAATACTCTATTTTACCTTAGAATTACCTAGTACTGTACAAAGAACAAAGGATTTATTAGCTTGTTCCCATACATAAGCAAGTTACATTACCAGCACAGGTAAAACCAACATTGGATGATTAATTTGCGGGTGGTAGGGCCTTGTGCAAGGTCCGTCCGGATCGCTACCACCATCTTACTCGCTAATCCTGTCGCAAAGCAGCAGTGCTTGCACTGCTGTGTTCCGGTGTGGAGAGTACGACAGCCGGGGAAATTACGGACACAAGAGGCATTTCAACTAAGTCCTCTAGGTTGGCAACGCATCTGCAATCCTTCCAGGGTTGCGGGTGTCTATGGGCAGTGGTGATCGCTTACCATCAGGTGACCCACTTGCTCGTTTGCCTTCCTATTCAAATAAAATAAAAAAAAGACTAATTTAGGTTTAGGTGCGGCGGTGGCGAGCCCTCGGGCTACCCTGAAGCCGCGGACGTTTGTTTTAATATAGAAATTGTCTTTATTTTACCTTAGAATGTCCTGGTTATGTAAAATAGTTATGTACGGGGAAACTAGGAAGCTAGCACACAGTTAAGACTCACACAGTAGCCTTGCTGAAGGTCCGCATGGCGCAGGTGAGGTAACTGTTGACGTCCGCCTGCCGCATGGCGCCCGCGCCGCGCGTGGCCGCCGACAGGCACAGCAGCAGCCGGCACACGTCCACTCCCCCGTACCCGCCATCCTTGAACACAAGGACATAAGCCCACTTTAACTTTTTTAACCCACGGAATGGAGGCAGTATATGCGTTTAGGGTGAGAGGTTGTTTGTGTGCAATCAGATGTTTCCATTTATATCCAGAACTGATTAAGATGCGGTTTTCTGCATACTTGGATTTTCTCAACGATGGTTCTTAGATAAGTGTTATGGAATAATAAGATAACATTTCTTCTATTTTTGTACCCTTGCTGATGGGACAAGAAATAGAGTGATCCCCCAAACAATAGTTCTTGTGGTACAAAACTTACATTTATTCTATAATATAAAAATGAATCGCGAAATGTGTTGGTAAGCGCATAACTCAACAACGCCTGGACCAATTTGGCCAATTCTTTTTTTTTAAATGTTCGTTGAACTTCAAAGATGGTTTTTACGGCGAGAAAAATTCGAATATTAATAAAAATTCCCACGGGAACGGGAAAAAACGGGATTTTTCGTTTTACTGGTCGTAGAAAGCTGAAATTTGGCTAATTTGTTATACATTGGTCGTAGAAAGTTGAAATTTGGCATGTAGGTTGCTTGATAAGTGTAAGGAAATATTAAAAGACAATTTTAATTTTCAATATTCCCATGGAACGGGAAAAACGAGACTTCGTTTTACTGGTTGTAGAAAGCTGAAATTCGACATGTAGGTTGCTTGGGGTAAAGAAGCATTAAGAGAGAACTTTCCAAAATTCTCATGGGAACGGGAAAAAACCGGGATTTTTCGTTTTACTGGTCGTAGAAAGCTGAAATTTGGCATGTAGGTTGCTTGAAGAGTGTAGGGAAGCTATAAGAGATAATTTCCCAAAATTCCCACGGGAACGGGAAAAAAGGGCTTTTCGTTTTACTGGTTGTAGAAAGCTGAAATTCGGCATGTAGGTTGATTGAAGAGTGTAGAGGAGCATTAAGAGAGGACTTTCCAAAATTCTTACAGGAACGGGAAAAACGTGATTTTTCGTTTTACTGGTCGTAGAAAGCTGCAATTTGGCAAGTGGGTTCCTTGGGGAGTATAGGGGAGTATTAAGAGAGCATTTTCCGAAATTCTTACGGGAACGGGAAAAAAACGGGATTGAAATACTCCTGGTACACGCGAGCAAAGCCGCGGGCAAAAGCTATTTGTCAACAAATGAGTCTACGCGGACGAAGAACATTAAATATTTTATTGAATCAGCCAATTTATTTTATTTAGGGGATTTTATTTTTATTTCGCACAGGCTTGGTTATCTTGCACGTAAGTAGCGGAGTAGCAAGGTAAATATTTTGTGTTCATTGAAGAACATTAAGGTAGGACTTTCCAAAATTCCCACGGGAACGGGAAAAACGGGAATTTTCGTTTTACTGGTCGTAGAAACCTGAAATTTGGGAAGTGGATTGCTTGGGGAGTGTAGGGGAGTATTAAGAGAGCATTTTCCGAAATTCTTATGGGAACGGGAAAAAAACGGGATTGAAATACTCCTGGTACACGCGAGCAAAACAACAAAATGCTACAAACTATTGAAATGGTTTGCAGCTCAGCTTATGGCTGTGCCACCCGGACCTAACGATCTGTTGACAAACAGACGCTGTTTTTCAGCCGCCCCCATGAAACACTAAGGTTCTTACACACACGCACGCGAGCGCACACACACACAAATAAGGCCCAACACACGGGCCATTACCATAACATTATTATTATTATAACTAAGCTAAGGTGTTGGTGATGTTAAGGGCTTGTTTAAAATTAGAAAATTGGCTTTTCATGAGATCAGATAATTGTTTAGCAGTGCAAACCGGTCTTGTCTAGGTAATATTTTACAAGAAAATATTTTTGTGCATCAGTTATTTACTTTACCTTTAAACTAATAAGATGCACAACAAAACTCTTAGTGTCCACAGCCCTCATCAATGCGTAAACTGCAGGCAGGTTACCGTAGCACACATTGACCAAGACCGTGAGTGATCTGTGAGCTATTAGCTGCACTTGCTGGTCCGTAAATGGCTGGATTATCCAATCTGTCAACTGCTTCATCAAGTTGGTGAGGTAAGACTCTTGCCAACTTATTTTGATGCCATAAGATACCTCCTGAAATGAAATAATGAACAGTAATTTTTAGTTTACAGCACAGCTAAGTAAATATTAGAATAATTTTATTAATATTTTGTTTACCTGCATTACTGATAAAAGTCTGAGCTTTTTATCATTGGATATGGAATTTGATAAAAGTCTAGTGAGTATTGGCATAAATCTGGAAAACAAAGAATCATACATCATATAAATGGTACATAACAGACTGAATCAAAATCATAATACAATCAACTGAACTGGCACTTTGACTGCTGTCAGCATCTCAGGCACCATGTCCAGGGACTCCATTAAATAATGTTTTTTTTTTAGTTGTAGCAATTTATTATATTTACAATAAGTTTATTGGTCAGCCGGCACTCACTTGTAAGTATGTGTGAGAGCGTGCTTTGCACTGGGTTCTATGCAAGCACGCGATAACACCGATACGCCAGCCCAATGTGGACCACGAACGTCGCACATCACACGCCATAGTGAACTGAAGAATGCACACACTTCTGATCTCCCAGGAGAAAATATGGACAAGTCACAAGCTGATGCAATTAGCTGAAATGTGAAATTGCGATGAATATAAAATGCAAGTGCTTGTAAACATTTGGCCATTAAAGTCGATAATGTAAAACTAAACCGCTTCACACTTACCCCTAAGTATCTGTTCATTAAATTGGCAGAAGACTCACTATGTGTGGCTTCGAAATCACGTGCAGCATTCACAAAAGCCTTCAAATTAGCAAATTTTCCTACGTCGACCGAATGACTGCTACTACTACAGTTTTCTGAATTGTCCACTTCCATCATCGTATACAATTCGTACAATTCCCAAACAATCGCTATGCGACGAGTACAATAAAACTACAACATCTGATCTATCTGATTCTAAATATTTACAAAAGGCTTGTGTCAGAAATTGAATTGAAATCGTATTCCGTTTGAAGTTTCAATTTCAACTGTTTGGTGGCCATCTTGTATGTTTATAAAATGCGCTGATGTGATTGGTGTTTAGAATTGCTTATGGCTATACTACATCTCATTACTCAAAAAGGACTGTTTTACACGATCCTGAGAAAATGACAGTAGCTGAAGTGTTGCTATTTTAATATCTGGTCTGACTGAGTGCCAGCCAGTGTCAGTGTCAGTACTGTCAGTCAAGTCAATCAATTTGTTAGTTTGTCTGTCAACAAGCCAAATTGTTTCATTCGCTCATTTTACTTTTCCTGCGGAATTTAAAAAATATTTTACTTTCTTCGTAACTTTATTCAAACAAATTGTTTTACATACAATGGGTGTTGACGTTCAGACTATATCTCCAGGAAACGGTATCATAAACACTGTTTTCTTTAGCATAACCTCTTTATTTAGTGCAGATATACATCAATTACTAATAATTGTGCTTTTTCAGGAACGACGTACCCTAAGCCGGGTCAGACTGTTGTCGTTCATTATACGGGTACGCTGGAAAATGGAAAGAAATTCGACTCCTCGAGAGATCGCGGGCAGCCCTTCAAGTTTACCCTGGGCAAAGGGGATGTTATTAAAGGATGGGATCAAGGTTTAACTAAGGTAAGTTCGTTACAAACATAAACATGAGATGTATTTACAATACTCATAAATAACTTGTAGATAGATCAAAGTTCTTTCAAGATGAAGAATTTATTATATTCAATCTCATGTTATGATATTAAACAACACAAATAAAATATCGGTATTACCTATATACATCTTCTACCTAAGTTAAATATGCAGATGTAGAAATTTTGTCTTTTTTGGCAAAATTTTATATGAGATACAAAAGCTTTTTTTTTATGTTTTCAGTTGTCAGTAGGAGAAAGAGCAACACTGAGATGTTCCCCTGACTTCGCCTATGGTCCCCGAGGACACCCTGGAGTCATCCCACCAAATGCTACTTTAATTTTTGATGTGGAACTACTTCACATAGAATAAGGAACTAATTTATTTCATAATATAATAAATAACTTATGTTGCCATTTCAATATGAGGTTACTCAATTCTATTTGGATACTCTGATGGACAAAAAAAATCATTAATAAAATGAGTGTACACATAAAACACACTTGCACATGAATAGATTGGGTACTCTGCTGGAAGAGACAGACTGCTACACACTGTCCACTACTAAAAGTCTCTGATAGATTTTGAAAATAATTATTCAATACATTTTTTACAATGATACCTATACTCTATTTTGAACTAATTTAAGGCCATGGCTTTATCAACAGTCAGGGTATTCATGTTAAGAATTTGTTTACAATTATCAGCTTTAACAGTATTTTGTCTTGGTGTGCGACTTATGGTTACTGTATATGTAATCAATGATTATCACAAGTTAAAATTCATTAATAACTATCATATAAGTTTGTTATGTTAAATATCACAAAGTTAATTGTAACTTGCATTCAGTGGTGGCCGAGTTTGTGAGGCTTTGGGCTAATACTACTTGAGAGCATAATGTATTAATTATCTGATTGCCATTTTGTTAAAAACAGTCTAATAATCGCGTCCTAGGTAACCCTAGTTTAATGGAGGTTGCTGGCTTATTTTTATCCACAGGGCTCCAGACTGCAGCCCAAAAAGCCCTTGTATAAATCACTGGTTCATATTAAAATATCTTTATTCTTTTGAACACCAACGTTGGCTATAACAAACAGAGAGTATACGTGCCGGCATGTAAGTCTAATAATGACGAGTCACGTGGAGGGGATCTGCGCACCCACGGATACCGTATTTTATACTTCTGCGCATACAAGGTCAGATTAGACTTACGTGCCGGCACTTATACGAGTGTAAAAGTGCCTGAAAATAAAGTTTGAAAGACACTAGTTTGTATAGCTAAGCTTGGTGTTCAAAGGGTTATGTCGTTTTTTTTTGTTTTGTTATTTACAACTAAGGCATTTATTATGAATTATGAATCTCTAATTACTGTTTAATTGAATATTTGCTAATGTATTGTATGATTAATTGTGGTAAATCAATATGAGCAACCTTTTTAAACATGAGTTCCATGATAGAATATTTTTTCTATGTGCTATGTTCCTAATTAATTATGTAAGAAATCAACACTTCTTAAAATAAAATAATTCATGTATAGAGACCACATAGATACTCAGTATCATAGTATCTGTGAAATATTCACTGAAAGAAGTTGCTATGATGCCTGTAACCTAGCTCTGTTCCAAAGAATCACTTATACACCACACTTGTACTTACATTAGTAGAGAGTACAAAAGTTAAAAAGGTGACCCTGATCCATGATGCATTTGCTATCTATTACACTTTAGTGTGAATACAAGGCCTTAGAATTATATATTTATTAAACCTTATAGGACTCAATTTGTATCATTATTGTTATTTGATGTTAAATAAATGCTTTAAAAAAAACAAATTTTATTTACTAAACAACAATGTATAAATGTTTACAAACACCAACAACCTTTATTTTGTCAACCATGATATAAAAATCTACACTAGTTTTACTACGGACAATAGTTCATCAATGGTACAACTGTGTTTTTTGCGAAAGGAGTCCGACATAATGCACATGTCTCGAGAGCTCCATATGAGCATTGCATACAGAAAATGTGACCACAAGGCAACGCACATGGTTGCACTATCTCTTCCAAACATGCTACACAGGATTTGTTGCTGTCAACTTCGTTAGGAAAGTCCCTCATTTGATCCATGTGTCTTTTAGCTTGATGTACACTCTGACCGCAAGATACGAAGGCATGTAACAATGTAACCAAACCTAATAGCCTTAAATGGGCATAATAAGCAGCAGCGGCTGGCCTGACTTGAACGTAATCTATCCCAGCTGCTGTCTTCCCAAGTTGAATAGGACCTCCGTTTATATAGCACAAGGCACGATGGATACTTTCAATCTGAGGCATCATATTAGTAAGCGCCTTAAGAAGTACCAAAAACGAATTCTGTACTGCAGGTTTTAAAGATGTATTTTGCTCCACAGCGTGTTCTGCGTAGCGGAATATCCTTCTCGTTAAATTCTCACCGAAAATAGATAAGACGATGCTCAAAAGTCGATTGCTAAATGACGGAAGCCTGTTGTAAGTTTCATCTACTTGAACTATGCCGGAGTATTCTTCCCCGAGCGTCTGCAAGTCTCTTAACGTTGTGAGCGATTTGTAGAGCAGTGATGATACTGGAACTGCTTTGGATGCCTGATTTGAGGGCAAAAGCCTGGCCAAGGAGCCTGCCAGTTGTTTTTCGTAGAGATCGTCCTTTTGCCATGCTCGGAGCACCTCTGCTGGCTGAGCGGTGGGTAAAGCCATTATAAATTAATCCGCAGTAGATAAAAATATTTAGATTTACTACTTTCTACCTCTATTATTTAAATAACAAGTACCAAGACTACCAAGTTCGCGAGTTTGCGATTTCAACATAACAATGTCAATGTCACTAATGTCAGTTTGACAGTTTCATTCCACCTTTTTTTATCAATCATCTCTTCAGGGATAAACAAAAGAAGTAATATCCATACAGCCACACATGTATTTAAAGTACGGTTGTTGTAACTGCATAAAAACTGTTTTTATTTACTTCAACTCAAGTCCCGACAGTAATACAACTCATACGTCAGAAGTAGCCCAAAGTAGATAAGTAATAAGCAAAAGGCCAGGAGACCACTGGGCCCTACTTTATAAAGCTACAATTTACAAGCGGAAGTCTCTATCTAACACATAGGGTCAGAAAGAGACTTCCGCTTGTAAATTGTAACTTGTAGCTTTATGAAATAGGGTCCTGGTGCCAAAAAGGTTCATTAATGGTTCATTATCATTAAAAAGTTCCTTATAGAGCGCGGATAACGCGAACCGAAATCCACACGGGCGTAAGTCTAGTATGGCATAATCTCAAGTTCGTAAAGTGTGCGGCACACAATGATACTTCAACACAGAACAAAGAATTCTATGTACTTCACACCGTCTTATCTGGCCCTTGACCTTGAGGAAAAGGGTGACGACGGCAGCGCTGCTCCTCAGATAATTTCAGAACCACGAGAGAAATCAAAAACTATTTGTGTTCCTTACTTTCGTTTATTTACGGGAAACTTAGTTTATGTTGCAAACTTGCGCAGAAATTTTATTTACAATTGTAAACTCAGAAACTTAATACTACTTAGGTAGGTTTCACGACATTGATAATATTAAAGTTGCATACATGAACATAAAATAACATGCAAAATAAAAAAAGTAATTGAAACTAACATATTGCTATTTAGTGTCGAATTGTACCTACTCAGGGGGGCTACTCCGAAATTCGATTTTCGAAGTTCGTATCACACCGTCCCTTTCACTATCAAATTAATTAGTGTGAGGGAAAACGAACTTCGAAAACCGAATTTCGGTGTAAGGCCGGTTTCGTTTTTGACGAAGACATTTTCAAAATTCACAAGTATTTTAGAAGCAAAGGAATTTTACTTCATTCAACCTTGTCTCTGGCGGCCGCAGTCCCAGAAAACTATAAGCTGGGTACTACTGAATTTTCTGAAATCTGGTAAACATTTTAGAGTAGGTGTTCGGGGCAGCGTAAACTCAAATAGGAAAACAGAGCTCGCTATAGGGTACTGGAGATTAACCAACCCTTTACTTTGTATAGGTCATATTCCAGTTTTTTTTTATATAATTTTGAAAACATCTGGTAAAATCGTGGTGGCTTCAAAGGGGTAAAATCATTGTAATAAAAATTCAACTTGCCTGAAGAATATTTCCGCACAAACAAAATCCTACCCTACAGTCCGATCTGTTTCTGTGTTTAGAATATCATAAAGGAAATTGTACAAGTTTTTACGTAGCCTCAAATACCTACTCTAAAATATATGCCAGCTCTCGGACCATGTTTAGGCGACTATCCAGCGCGTGCGCCTCTTAGCACGCGCTGTGTACGTCAGAAGTACTTAGGTGGTAGTTGCGTCTATGTACGTGTCACATGCATCTACTCTCAGCAGGATTAGTAAAAATATTATTTTTAATAATCCAAGGGCAAAGGAATTTTGGTTCATACAACCTTGTCCATAGACAATGTTAACTGCCGGGAAAATACTTAGCGAGCCTTGCGAAGCATGATTTTATGGCACATGGTTTTTGAAGGCATGAACGTCCCGCTTGATGAGTGACTCGCTGAATCAGTGCTATAAAATTCCTGTTACCGAGTTAATATATTGCGTTGTGAAAGAGCACATGCGCCGCGCTACTCCAGCCCCTCGGGGGGCGCTGTGTGCGTCAGAAGTACTGGCGGTAGGTGTGTCTGTGTGCGTGTCACGTGCGTCGGCGCTTGGCGGGGGTGGTCGCGGGGGGGGTGGAGGTGTTGGCGCGGCGGCGCCCGCGGCGGCCCGCTTCCTCGTCTATGAGGGGGGAGTCCCAGCCTGTGGATAAGTGATTAGATGTGTTAGGGTGTTTTTCAATCTGTAGGATGCTACCACTACGTCGCAAAGCCTTCCGCAGGGGGTCGCGGTTAAAAGAACAAAGTAATTATTTCTAGGTTCTATGCTACAACTAAAATACAATTTCAATAAGAGCCAATGGACAGGTCGCTGAATTTTTGAAATTAAAGGGTCGCGTATTCAAAAAGATTAAAAATCACTGGTTTAATCAGTAAAGTAATTAGCGTGATATCGCGGGACCTGTAGAAGGGTTAAGCCTGAACCGTGTTAATGTGATGCAGCCGATATAGACACGGCAAGAAATATTTACCAGAAACTTTTGTCTTCGGAACTCTCTCTTTTTGCGAAGTTGATTTTCGCCCGCTGGAGCTGTCGCGGGGTCCAGATGCGTTGGAGTCTCGGGAATCTCGTCGACGGTCTGTATAAAAAAAAAATGTTTTAAACTAACTGACCTGGAAAACTTCCTTTCATCTTAGAATCAGTTTCTGCCACGCTATCAGAGATGGCGTTGCTCGCAGATATCTGGGGGCACCGCAGTGCCCCTGCCAAGTCGAGCAAAAAAGCGGCACGGCCGTACCATCCTTTTCTCGAAGCAGTTCAGGCCATTTGTGACCCTTTCCTTTTCCGTAAATTTTTCATATTTTTTTATAACTTACTAGCTGTTTCCCGCGACTCTGCCTGCGCAGAATTTGCTTATCGCTATCCGGTGGGAACTATGCTATCCTATGTATGGAAGGCCCCAGGACTGAAAGGGGCGCGGGGTGGGACGACAAAGGGGACCGAGAGAGGTGCGGGCGGTCTATAGTATTGAGACTGGCGTTTAAGAATTGGACATTTGTACTACCAACAACGTACCATAATCCTTGTCAGACTTGACGCTGGGCGTGTCTGTGGAGGCGTGCGAGCTGCCGCTCTCTTTGCGGGACTTGGCGCCCGGCGCCCCCGCGGCGCGACCTGGCGGCACAACTACTCTGGCGTTACTACATGCATGACAATTAAATCACTCCTTTGCTAGCACTTCACTTAACGCCGAATCATTTGCGTGAGTGGGTTTTTTTTACACATTATATTGGTACCAAGTGAAGTGCTAATATCTGTATGGGGAGCCCATAAATCACGTGACATTTTTGTTGCAGCACTTTAGTGACTTTTAAAATACTTTTTCTCTGAAAAAAATCCATTCCCTTTCCATTCCATTCTGACTTTTTCTAGACTTCCATGGATCAATCTAATCTAATCATTAGACGGTCAATATTATCGTGATACTAGTATGCCAATATAGGATCATGGATTTCGATACAGCTGGATTTAATGCGATACGGATCGCGATATGCATGGATCACACAATAATATTGACCATGCCATTAACACAAAGTTCACGTGATTAAGGATGCGTGATGGTCTACTACACGGCGTATTCGTCATTTAGATGATTGAAATAGGTATGCTAGCTTACCGTCTACGCACAGAATAAAGGTGCGACCACACCGCCGCGTCATACGCAGTGACGTGTCATAGGCGTCACGTTTTCTCACCGTTTCTTCATACATTTTGTTGCGTATACACACCGTCAACATCTTTTACGCACAGGTGTGGTCGGACCTTTACGCGTTACCATCTTCAGCTGCGCAGCTTAAAAATCCTACCTGCTAGCGTAAAAAAACGTAAAAAGGCGAATATCCGATGCATTTGCTTTCTTGAAGAAGTAAATCTTATGCTTCAGAGCAGGGGCGGGTTTAGTTGGGGGGGGTCATGCCCCCCCCACTGTTTTTTTTTTTGCCCGTTCGCCCCTTGTGCCCCCCCCTCCCCCTCCAGAAAACTACCTGAATCCGCCCTTGCTTTAGAATAGGGTAAAATTACGCTCGCGTAGCTTGTAACGCATTTAAAGAGGAATCTATCTTAAGTAGTAGGTACACAGATTTCTTATGTTTTGTCACTAAAATCACATTTAAACATAAATAAAACAAATGACAGTTGCAAGGTAGGCTTATGATTTTTGTTGGCATTACTCACACAACTTTTCAGTTGAAATGAGAAGAGTATACTTCAATTCAAATTAATTTATGATTAAGCTAGGCTGTAAAGTAAAGGGGTAAAAATCCTGATATTAAAAAAAAAAAATTAAAAGTTGCCATGCATATTCCACATTCACCCAAAATTATTCATGCATGCTCCTTTAAATCACACTTGCCCTTTTTTCACACATTGAGATTATTTTTTTGTTATATCCTGTATATAGAATGTCTAATAATACCTTATTTATAATGATAAGAGTATTTTATACATGTGTACTTTCTTCAAAGTTATTTGTAAGTTTTTTTACACCACACAAAAAAAAAAATTAAAACACAAAAATCTAAAGTAGCAGACACATTAAATATTTTATTTTCCATATAACTCAGTAATTAATGAGACCCTCAATTTAATGAACCCTTGACCATCCATTAACAGAAAATATTATTTGTTAGAGCTATGTCAGATGTAAATTTGAAATGATTAAGCCAATTGAATTTTCATTTAACTATTAATGAATAAGTATATGACGATAAAAGAACATAATAAATAAAACAGAAAATATTCAAACTCAAACTCATTTAAAAGAAGTATTTGGCTTTTTTAATTACAGAGGTTTTTTGAAAATATATTTACCCCATCCGCTGTATGCACCTAACTAAATTACGTCACTATTTCGTAAGATCTTGAAAAACTGTTTACTTTTTTGAAACACAATATAATATCCACTTTTGTACCTTTCTTTGAGATCCTCCTCCCATTTAAACAATATAATGATTAATTGACTCCCCATTGTCATTGACTGAACCCATATAAACAATATGAACCAAACAAATAGTGACAAAAAACATGCAATGTTGAAAAACAAGTGTCAATTTTCAAATATTTTCAAAGGCCTGGTATCTATTGCGGACCAAGCATACACCCTTACCACTTCTGCGGTTAGAAAGGGATAGCATGCTTTTTGTCAGCAACAAAAACCAACATGTCAGGCCTAGTGTTATCTACACACCATAATATACCCCATGATACTGTCAACTAGGACATCCAAAACCGGTTTCCATTGCACGGGAAAACAGTTTTTTCAGATTTCGCCATACAATGAAAACCGGTATTGGATGCACTACTGCCAACCCTGCCTCAAATCAGTACCAACAAAAACAAAATGAATACAATGATTGCAATGATCCAAAAATCTGCTGTCATAAGAGAGGATGAGGCTAAGTTCAAAGTTTGCACTCAAATGTATTTGAGACCATTCTCATATTATATAATGATGATGATGATGAGTATAATAAACAGCATCTGTCTGCCAACAGAGTTAAGTTTGTCAGGCACAGGGATATGCTATGGGCTATGTATCAAAATACATAAAGTTCTAAATGTATAATGGGTTAGGGTGTGACCAAACCGCCGCGTATATGCAGTGACGTGTCGTATCCGTCACGTTTTCTCACCGTTTCTTCATACATTTTGTTGCGATTCCGTAACATCACCATTTTTTAAGCGGCGGTGTGGTCGCACCCTTAAAATGCATAATGGTTCAAAATATATAATGCAATTTTCTCAGAAAGTGACAAATTAACAGGATGGTTATAAAACAAACCTAACCTAAACCAATCTATAGATTACCATATCAAAAAAGTTCATTTAGCTAATAGTTTTACAGAAAATAGCATTATATGTATATTTTGAACCATTATGTATTTTAACCCATTATGCATTCTGATCCGCTCCCTATGCCATGTCATTTACTTTTTGATAGTTTGTTACCATAAAAGCTCTAATTGTATTGAATAAATTTAAATCAAAATCTCATTTATTCATTAATTAATTTATTTTAAAGCAGTAAGGGACAGCGGAGGAATCTATGCTTTTATAACAAGGGACAAACCTTGGAAATCCCTCTTGGTTTTCTGGAGACTTGAATAGTATGTTCGAAATTCGGGGCTTGAGGCACTTGTCCGACCACTGGCGAGTAGCGAGATGCGAGCGTTTTTTAGTATGGAAATTTTGTCGCTTTTGCCGCCGGGCGACAAAAGTTCCATATTAAAAATGACTCGCTACTCGCCAGCGGTAGAACAAGTGCTTAAACTTTATGAAAAATACTAATAAGGGAGATGGGAGGGGTTAAGGTAAGTTAGGGGGTCAAAAATCATGTTTATGTTATGTAATAATACTTCAATGGCCTCTTACTTGAGTGACTGTTGTTATAAACAACCATCTTTTTTCAACACAGGCATTGGAATGAGACAGCTGTAGCTATTTGGCATCCACTAACGCACATTAATTGTGATAAAAAAAATGTAGTAGGTATATAACTTTGTAATTAATTTGTAGTATATTTTACTTAGCTGCATTCTTTCATATGACAGCAGAAATGCCATGACCAATGTAAAAGTAATTGAATGCTACCTTTTGGAGTACTGTCTTTAGAGGCAGTGCCTCGAGAACTGCTTCTTGGTGTGGAGGGCTTAGGCGAGGAGCTTCGGACTTCGAGATGGGATGCTAAATCAATTGAAATCAAGCGGTTTAAATTTAGAAAAAAAATTGCTTTGCATTTAAGTATGTACTTAATAAAAATACGTGGGTTACCTTCACTATCGTCTGGTATGATACCATCTCTGCATTTCTGCTTAATTAGGACTCCGAACTCGCTCTCGGGCAAGCTAAAAGCAACCTCGTGATTCGGAAAAGGTACAGGTTCCGTATCATCCAACATGGACACGTCGTATAGAGACTCCAAATGTTTCCAAATATCCTGCGTAGAGATCTCTTTCGTTATCGAATTGGACAGTTTTTCCCAAATACAAGCCATTTGAAAGTGTTTGTTGATGCCGACTGGTTTGTGGTTTGCCATTGCGTAGAACAATTGGATTTCCATGTCGACGTCCCATTCGACGGTGTCAGCTGGTTTAAGCTCAACTTCTTCCTCGCTAGATACCATTTTTAGTCACAACTACTATGTTATTTCGGAAATAATACAACTCAGGACGAAAACAAACAAAACATCTAGCATGCGGCTAGCTTGGCGCTTCAGCGCACTAGTTTTTTTTTTTGACTTCCGTCAAATTTGGCATTGACAGTTAGAAGATAATGCATTAGATTTTGGATTGTCTATGGTTTTAAGCCTGTTTTAGACGATTGGACGAAAAAGAAATAGAATCGATTTCAACTTTGAATCGATCATCGATACCGATACCAAATACCAAAAGTGGTTTATCTCAAAGCACTGCAACACTGCAATGCAACTGTCAAATAGGCGGCACGGCATACCACTTATCGGCAAATGTTGTTGGCTGGCTATTACATGATATTTGTGTATTATTATGATACTTTCTGTGTTATTTAATGCCTTAATTTAAGTTAATTGTGTATTAAAATCATGGCGAATCACTACGAAGTGCCCAGCTGGTATGTGTCCGATTATCATAATCGTATAACCGCCAATGAATACAACTGAATTACATGCATCATTGGTTCAATCAAACCACTATAGTCTTCTAAAATAAATAGCACATTATGTATAACAACTAATACTCTATATCAACTATCAAAGCGTCTCATAAAATATATTTTTATTCAATTTAAAAGGGATCAATTTAGAGATCAATATGAACATTGATGTCATTTTAGTTTTAAGACTTTCATTGGTATATTTTGTTCCAGGGCTGGCAAACCTCCCACTGGGTTGCATTTAGACGTGTTGAAAGGCGACAAGCTTATACAAAAGCTCATGTTAGATGAAAAGAAGTGTTACCTGTTTGGTCGGAACCCTCAGATGAATGACTTTTGTATTGACCATGCCAGCTGTTCCAGGGTCCATGCTGCCTTTGTATACCACAAAGACTTGAACAGAGCTTTCTTGGTTGATTTAGGGAGCAGTGAGTATCATGTTCATGATTTTTAAAGACCACTAATAAGGCACTATCAAAGAGAGGTGCTGGTGAAAAATTGAGAATAAAAAAAAATATTAGGAACTTCCATTCCATATTTGTCAACCAGGGCAAGTGTAAAATTCCTGGATTTAGGAGCTGGAAATCCGGACACATCTACTTTTATAGTCTACATTTTTTTAGTTAACTTTTTAACTAGAAAAATACGAACCCGGACTACAAATGAAACCTCACTTGGACGCTCCCCGGACGCTCTCTAAACTAGGACAAATACGGGGAAACCCGGACGGATGGCAGCCCTAATTCCATTCCAAAATTTTGATGTGTGAGGATTTGTTTTTCTTAAGATCTTCCTTGTCAAACTAACCATGTGGGTTCCTTTATCTTTTTCTTACCAAAATTCAAACAGTCAATTCGTCTTACTTTTTAAATGGCCTCTGAAGTCTGCATACCTTTGGCCTACCACCCTACAAGATAGGCCTTATCATTTATCATTATAGAACAAGACCATCTTTATAAACACTCGGGCACAAAAGTATTTGAAGCCCTATTTAACGATAAAAATAAATAGAACTGTTTGTCAAATTTTATTTACGATTTTTCATTTTAGTGACCCATATGCCTATGGTCCAGTGTACGGTCGCCCAAATAAGTGGTCTACCACTTTTTATCCAACTTCCTATCAAATGAAAATGTCGCTAAAGTTGAACTTTCAAGTTGACAGCCTGTCTTATCGACGTTATGTATTGTGGCATGCAAAGGAATTTGAACCTTAGGGTGGTAGACCACATATTTGGCTGATGGTACCCATATGGGATGGTCTCAAAACTGAAGATAAATTAACTATTTTTTACCTGGTTAAATGTTAACACAACTGGGAATCCGATTAGGTATGATAATGTAATTTCCAGCTCATGGCACGTACATCGGTCAGATGCGTCTGGAGGCGCACAAGCCGACGCAGCTGCCTATTGATTCCAATTTCCACTTTGGAGCATCTACGAGAAATTATATTATAAGGTAACCTATGCCACTCACGTAACTAGTACTATCTATGTAGCGCCAAGATGTGAAAAAATGAAATTCAAGATGAAACAACTTTAGAACATGAGAGGTAGAAATTCATACTCACTCGATTTAAATTTAACATGCTTGACCACTGCCAGAATTTTGTGTGTGATTATAAATAAATATAAATATCTCGGGACAATTGAGACCAATTAACCTAGTCCCAAACTAAGCAAAGCTACAGATACTAGACAAAAAATAAAATAGTTTTGATAACTCATTAAAGTGATGTGCTCTAAAACACAAAATAAAAAAAAACTTTCATAGAACTTTTTCTCAATAAATATCATAACGACTTCTTCGGCAGGCAAAGGTTTGTCACTAAGATTTTTATTGAGAAAAGGTTCCACAGAGGTTTTTTATTTAACTGATCGGGCTTTAGAAACACTTTCTTTATCAAAACTTTTCGTAAAACTCTATGGCACAATTGACGAATCAATGTCATTTGTCGATAGCAGATTTGAAATGTTTACTAGCAAAGTTTTTGTCACTTTATATTATTTTGCAATTTAAAATTTTGCACTAATATTCTGTTCATAATGTTGTGTTAAAGATTACAAATAACTTATTTGAAAGTTGTTTTACAAGAATGGATGTAGATGAGACTAACAACGCTAAGACTGTTAAGTAATTGTTGATTTGTACTACAATTACCTTAAGATACGCATGCGGCTTTTATATCGCTCGTTCACTCGCTTTCTCAATGAAATACTAACCCCCTTGTTCATAAACGCTCTGTAAGCTTCTGCTAACTTAGCAATAGCTTTAATAGATGAGACAAACGATTGCTAAGTTAGCAGAGGCCTATAGAGCGTTTATGAACAAGGGGGTATATCTATGGGTACTTATTGTTACACAGGGAGCGTCCTACGGGCAACGCGCGGGGTATAATGGAAGACTTACCGAGTACAGAGATGGAAGGCGCGCTACTAGGTCTCCCGGAGACACAGACGGAACTAGACGTGAGTTCATTCACAATTTCTACTGTATTAAGACTCTTACAAGATTTTACGTCGCCTCGCGCCGTAAGTAGCAATTTACCGCCTGCTACGCGAGCGGAAATTTCCATTTCACACCTCTCATTCAGAAAAGTAAGCTTTGCTCCCTGTCGAGAGGGATGAAAGTGCGACTTTTCTGTTCAAGGCTATTCTAAGTAGTTTTTTGCAAATGCAATTTTTTAAAGTTGATAATTGTAAACCCACGCCATTTTCTATGCTGGTGGCTCTTTAATTATATTTAGAATTATTTTTTAAGTTTTTTAATGTTCGGTGTGAAAAGTTGTACGATGAGCCACTCGGGAGCAAAATTATTTTCGTCTTGGGCGTTAGCACTTGAATCCCTCATTACGCTCTAAGGTATTTTCATTCTTACCTGTCCTATTTGGTAAACAAAATTCTAACCTCAAAACGTCTCATTTTTGTTGTTAACTATTTCATCGCAAATAAAGGAACTGGAGATAAAATATCAGCAAAATTATGTACAAAATATTGTCTCAGGTTTATTTGATAATATAATACACCTTATTCTTTACAAAAATTTGCACATTGAGGTTAGAATTTTGTTTACCAAATAGGACAGGTAAGAATGAAAATACCATAGATTCTACTAGATTCTACTAGAATCCTTTGCTACATTCTGGATTCAATGTAGCACCCTCGCCATAAATATATGATTTTGCTCCCTTGTGACACAAATAACTATTTCCTGGCCAAGGGTAGACCTAAAATTGTGGACACACCTCGGACGGTGATAAAGAAAGCCTCAGGCCGTCTTTGGCTCTTAGGACAAGTTCCTTGCCATCTGAGACATTCTTTATTTCACCACCCTCGGAATGCAACCGCGACCTACGGCGCAGCAAAGTAAATTGCAAATGGCCGAGCAGTAGTGTTCAATTCAGAAGTGGTTTCCCGAAGATTAAAAAATTGTATTACCTACTTTACTGGTGACGTCTTGTATGTTTTCAGAATTTAACGGAATTCAACACAGCACACAACCGGCGGATCTCGATGTTAGGAATATCAACGGACGACGGCAGCGATGTCATGAAGGTGAGATACAAATCAATTTACAGATGTCATTCATAATACAGGTGGCGGCACGTATTGTCTTAACGTGGAGTACGCCCGCCCGCGTCTCCTGCACTCCTCCGCGACACCTTATTTTCGACTACTGCGCATCAACGGTCATCGCTAGACTTACGTGCCGGCACTTGTAATTTTCCATCGTATTATCACGGATATGTTCGTATTTGTGTGGTATTTGTCATGCTACTCCATGTCAGGTCAGACTCATAGCACGTCACCATAATTCAGAAGTAATTAATCGTCGTGGTCTTAAATATAAGACAAAATATCCAGCTCATTTCGCCGTAGTTAAAACCACTAAATTTCACAATACCTAATTCACTAATACCCCTAATTTTCAAATTACCAATAATTGGGTATTATGAACACACGCGGTAAGAAATACCACATAAGTGGATAGTTATTTTTACTGTTTACTTTTCCTTTTTGTATTTTGTTCATAATTTTAGATGTCATACAGAATCTAGAGTAAATTATTCAATAACGTAAATTTATGCATGCAAAATTGTATTCTAGCTTAGTGTCGTTAGCTTGTTAGATTTTGTGTACGTATTTCTGATTATGTAGAAAGATAGATAGATAAAACGTTTATTTGGTATTGCCAACACACACAATCAAGGTTACATAAAATATAAACATATCAAGCCAAAACTTAAACCTAGAACATTTCCTTAGTTTGTGTGCGCTACAGTAGCACAAAAGGGCCATGGCTCAGTGGCCAACATTGCTCGTAGGAGCAAAACACTGGTTTTCTGCAACAACCCACGGAACAAACAAATGAACACACAAATGAATACTTATTTAATAATAAAGTAGTTATTTACTTAAAATAAGAAATTAAAATAAACGGCGCAAAAACTAATTAAAACATGCACAGTGAGCATCATGAGCTGAAATCGTACCTAAGTAAATGTATACTAAAATTCAGCTATATATATAGTAATAGAAAAGAACATTAAAAAACGAAAGAAATTGCAGAAGCCTCTCCATCCCCTGAGCACCTGCCACAAGCATGCGTCCACGCCACACCCCACACCCTATCTTAAACTTTAAAATCGTAAAGTACTGTCTTAAGATGTCTCTTAAATGAATTTTTAGAAGGCAAACGTCTGATCGGTGGGGGTATGTTGTTCCAGCATTTGGTGGCTAGATATCGAAAACTACCGGTAAAAGCTACAGTCCTGTGGGGGTGGCACTCCAACAGACAATGCCGGGTGGATCTAGTCCCATATCTGCTGTGAAAAGGGGAAATACCTTATGTGTAAATTTATTAGTGGAAACTTTGCTGGCTTATGTTTCACTCTTATGTGTTAATACTTACTGCATCATTGTAAGCTGTTTGTTTTCCCAATAAAGAAAAATTAAAAAATAAATAAAAGTGTTTTTTTTTTTCTAGCCCCCAACGGGTACAAAGCGGTCGGCCCCCATGCCGGCGGGCGCGCCCAAGAAGCAGCGCCGCAGCGTGTCCTTCAACGAGGAGGTGGACATCATCAACCCCGAGGACATTGACCCCACCATCGGGAGGTTCCGGAACCTCGTCAAGAGCACCATCGTGCCCAACGCCAGCAACACGCCGAGGAAACTCAAGCTGCAGAGCGCTGATGAGAGTGAGTATATTTTAAGTTCAGTTTATAGATCGATCGCTTAAATGAGGCCTCACCCCCGCGGTGCGGGGAGGCGTCCAACTATTACGTAAGCGCTTGAGCGATGGGGGGGTCTTTGCTTTGCTTATTTGTGATTACGTCAGTAGCCCCCCCAACCCACCATGTCATCAAAAATAAGCAAAGCAAAGACCCCCCCGTCCCCCTCAAGCGCTTACGTAATAATTGAACGCCCCCCAATGACGACGTCACTAATTTTTATTCGCGTTTACTGCTTCCAATCGATGTCTTCATCGATCGCCTTTGCGTCTACATGACAAACATTCACCGCACATGGACGATTACGTGGATGATTACGTAAGCATTAAGAGGTTTGCTTACTTTTGCTGGCAAAGGTAGGGGGGGGGGGGGGGGTAAATAATTGTAAAAAATCTGCTTACGTAATTAATAGTTGAATGACCCCAAATCACCCCGGTTGCGGTTACAGCATTTGTTGTATACTTCACTTGTATCGTTAGAAGACGGATTATAATTAACTAGCTGTTGCCAGCGACTTCGTCTGCAAAGAATTCGTTTATCGCTATCCCGCGGGAATTTTCCGGGATAAAAAATAGTCTATGCTATTACAGACTTTTCTCTATCTATGTGCCGAATTTCATCTAGATTCGTTGGGCCGTCTTGGCGTGATTGAGTAACAAACAAACATCCATCCATCCATCCATACTTTCGCATTTATAACATTAGTTAGATTAATACACCGCTGTAACGTTTAATGTTTTTTATTTGCTTCCACAGTTTTTACATACAACCATGTTTTTAAAACAGTGAGAGGTACACAGGGGGCGGAGAGCGGGTGTTGCCATATTATATTTGTTAGTGATGCCAGATCGCTACAGCATTGATGTGAGAACGTTTGTTCTTCAGACCAGCACCAGCACTCGCTGCGGCTGCAGGAGTTGTCCCGCGGCGCGGCGCTGTACAGCGACCTGCCGGCGCCCAGCTCGCATCTCAGCCTCATAGGAGCCAGGTATGTACCATTAACATCCAATAAATCGCTTCCTGACCCGCTAAACGTTCTAACAATAATGGCCTGTCTCACCACTCCTTAACCTAACCTATTCAATTCTATGGGATTTTGGTCCTGAAATAAATGATTTTTATTTTATTTTATTTTATTTAACTGTCAGTCGTCTGCGAGATAGAATCAGAAATGATGATATCCGCAGTAGAACTAAGGTGACCGACATAGCCCAAAGAATTGCGAAACTGAAGTGGCAGTGGGTGGGGCACATTGCTCGCAGGACCGATGGCCGATGGGGTCAGAAGGTTCTCGAATGGCGTCCGCGGACCGGGAGACGAGCTGTTGGTAGGCCTCCAACAAGATGGAGCGACGAACTGATCAGGATCGCGGGATCGCGGTGGATGCGGAAGGCACAGGACCGGTCCGAGTGGAGAGCCTTGGGGGAGGCCTATGTCCACCAGTGGACGTCTTTCGGCTGATATGATGAACTGTCAGTTATCTATGATGACGTCTCTGTCTGTTTCGTAGTAATAAATAGAGACTGAATCATAGATAAGTAACTGACAGTTTTTTTTTTATGGCTTTCACCCTTGCTTTGATTTAGCAAGGCGTATTTCGCCAATGTCGACGTAGTGACACAACACACGTGAGGAGATTGTTCGGTTAACTGACAGTTAATGAGTGGTGAGACAGGCCCTTAATGTCATAGTGACGTTACCATTGAATTGACGAGGATTGTCATGTGTTTACTGTGAGAACGTTCTACGGTGGGTAAGTTGTCAACTTTGTGACAAATGAAAATAGTGACTTGTGGAGTCCTAATTTTGTATACTCAACTCACTTAATAAGAGGACCCGGTGGACTCGAACAATCGTGCGTGAGTAAATATGGAGCCATAGATAGAAGATAATTAGAGTCCTTACCATGACGTCTTAATGCGATTCGATTACGATTCAGTTTAGGTTCGCTCGCTGTCAGTCTTACCAAGTATCATAAATATCATAATGACATTAGACAAATAAAATTGTTTATTATGATAAGACTATGTCGCAGGAATCAAATTGTGTGACTGAGTATAAAATATTTAATCAATTTATGATTAGAAAATTTTTAATTTTGGTGAGCTTTTTGTAAGTTGGTGATTTTAGAAATTTTATAAAAACGCAATATTTAAATAAAATGGACATTCATAAATTGAGTTGCATAAATATTGACAGTGTCGCTTTAGAACGATTTTGATATTTACAGACAACTTGCTCTTTCGCAATCAGATAGATCAAATTATGGGCTATGGGGGGCGGAGCTCCTTTTTCTGGGTATATTGTACTTCGGGCAAATGATGATATCTGACTTACCTAACCTACATATTTTTGTATAAAGAAATCAGTGATTCGAAATAATAGCAGCATTTTTTCCGGGTGGACCAAATGGTGGACCACGACAGATAGCCTCAATTATCACAAACTCCAAGAAGACTAGGGAATAGAAGTGGTTGATGGATTGATACATATACTTTCTGCTTGGCTCCATTACACTCCACACACACATCCACCATTCCACTTCACTGTTTAATACACGCTAGTTTACGTTTACAGTGGCGGGCGAGAGACTAGTACTGACGCTACGGACGGCTTAGCTAGTGCATGTTTAAAGGCTTGGTCGAACATACGGCGCGACGCAGCGCCGCGTCCGCGCCGCGTGATGCCAAAGCGATGCCTGTAGGCTTACAGCCTTATTCATAAAAAGTTAGAGGCTCGCTATAAGCTCGCTATAAGACCGATGCAAAAAAACATGATTCATAAACGTCAATTAGCGCTAATCAGTCCATCAAGGGTCTGTTAAGTCTTCCGAATGTTAGGACCGTAGACCCTACTTTATCTCTTTGTTAACTCACAAAATGGCCGCCACAAATGTGAACAGCTTATTTTGGCAAGAGCAAAACAGTTTTTTTTGTTTTAAGTTTTTATTCCCTCCGGAAAAGGTAAAGGAAACTAGATCCACACTGCCTAGTCTGTCGTGTTAATTCGCTGGTTTCCCGCTAATTCGCTGCCACTGCTGTCATTTTTTTTTTAATTCACTAAGAGGTCATTTTTGCGTTTATGAATCGTACTTTTTAACATCTGTCAAATAAGAATCAGTCTGTTAACTAATGGACCGATCAAAGCTCAATTAAGGATTTTTTATAAATAAGGCTGTTATTGTCTAACTCGCTCGCAATCACCATCGTGTTCATTTTGACAGTTCTTGTATGAATGTGACAGCTAGCTGATTCCGATGCCAATTGTCAGCCCATACATGAAATGTCAAAATGAACACGATGGTGATTGCGAGCGAGTTAGACAATAAGCCTACTGGTCAAACAGCCGCCGCTGGCTTCGCGCTATGTCGCGCCGTGTGTTTGACCAAGCCTTAAGTGATATCGTCAGCTAAGCAATTCTGCGTCGCTAAAAGACTAACGCGTTTATAGTCAAAGCAGCAAGCTTAACTTGCTTGATTTGTTTGTGATGACAGGCTGGGGCTGACGCTGCCCAACCCGGCGCCCGACGTGGAGCTCGAGGGCCCCGAGCCGCATCTCAACATACACCCGCCGCTGCCGCACTCCGGTACGTACGGGTCTCTATCGTTTGCCCGAATTTCATATGCCATAAATGTATTGTTTGCCATAATGATCATTTGCCATAACTCTTTTTTCTCTTTATTTGTTAATTATTCAGGATTGTTATGAAACTAACCTAACCTGTAGAGTTCTACAGGATTGCCATTACAATGCTCCTGAAAAATAACGGTTTCAGAGAAAACAAGGGTTATGGCAAATGATCATTATGGCAAACATTACATTATGGCATTTGAAATTCGGGCAAAAGAGGGGCTCCGGGTACGTACTTACCCGATCAGGGGCCGGAACCGGTATTGATATACCGGAAAGTTTCCGGAACTGCTAAATTTTTAGAAAAGTTAAAATCACAATCATGGTACCACGTTTAAGTCCTGCTACCTTGGGCTCTGTCTACCCCGTAAAGGATAATGACGTGATTTATGTATGTATGTATGTATGTAAAATTTGAAAATTTCAGTAAATTGACAAATCCTTGAAAATATTTTTACTGAAATTTTCCATTTCTAGTGTCGAATTCCTTTGTTTCCTGTGAAATTTTCCAGAATTTTCTGAGAAGCTTTCCAACTTATTGGAAACTTTCCGCAACTTGCACTCACAACTATTGTATTTTCTAGTTGTGAGACACTATAATTGCCTACATTGGTACTATAGAAGTAATCTACTCTGTAATTTATAGCTGTTGGTTCTCCGAAAATAAATAGATATTCATATTTCATAGTTGGATCCCACGACAATTAATAAATATGTTTTTACAGCTGCAGAAGACTCAGGGCCGTCCAACGAGCCGAAGAGGAAGAAGTATGCCAAAGAAGCGTGGCCGGGGCGCAAGCCGGGGCTCATACCGGGAGTCTGAACCCTCCGCCACCCGCACAAGGGCTACAATTGCTTGTACAAGTCGGGTTGAGGTTGCGCGATCACTTATACTGTTTAAGTTTATCAATAAAATATATAGGTATATATAAAGGAGTGCATTTTACGAACGAGTCGGCTCGAGCTACAGTCAAAGTCAAATACTTATTATTTGCACAAAGTTGCAGTAATGTCCAGAAAAAACACGTTATGTTCATCAAAGCTCGAATTCGAAATTCATTTTTTCGTTAAAAGTACTGATCGAAATGACAATGTATAAAAATGTTAGGTCTAGTACTCTCAGCATCAACAGTTGATAAACGGTCAAAGACGATCAGATAAAAGTGATATTTAAATTTGGACATAGTAGGTAAAAACCTGTAAACGTGTTAGGAAAAATATCAAATTAATCAAGAAATTTACTTCTTGATTTTTAATGTTTACTTTTTACGTTTTACCGTTAGAAGTTTAATTTCTAAACGACACTAAAAATTAGAACACATAGAAAAATCCGAAAAGTAAAGTTATGGCCGGGAATCGAACCCGGGTCCTCGTCATTCCGTGACGCGTGCTATACCCCAACACCACCCATAGCAGGTAAAAGTAAAGCTATGGCCGGGGACCTGCTATGGGTGGTGTAGGGGTATAGCACGCGTCACGGAATGACGAGGACCCGGGTTCGATTCCCGACCATAGCTTTAGTTTTCGGATTTTTCTATGTGTTCTAATTTTCAGTGTCGTTTAGAAATTCTGTAAACGTGTCACCGACTTTATTGTTGCTAGAACAACAAACTTTCTATACATTCACTTTTTACACGTTCTTTTTTTATTGATATGCGGCAGTGTATTAGTCAGTACGATGCAGGGTAAGTTCTAGTACGCTAGGTTTTATCGTGAAAAAGATATTCTTTCATCTTACTAGCGTTTTTCCCGGCATTTGCCATGGCTCAGTGAGCCTGGGGTCCGCTTTGACAACCTAATCCCAAGATTTGGCGTAGGCACTAGATTTTACAGAAGCGACTGCCATCTGACCTTCCAACCCAGAAGGGTAACTAAGCCTTAGGTATTGGGATTGGTTCGGTTTCCTCGCGATGTTTTCCTTCACCGGAAAGCTCATGGTAAATTTCAAATGTAATTTCGCATATAAATTCCGAAAAACTCAGAGGTGCGAGCCTGGGATTCGAACTAGCGACCCTCTGCGTGAGAGGCCACAAGTCAAACCACTAGCCTACCACGGCTTGAAAAAAAAAAACTTTTTCATATTGAAAAACTGAATGTGGCCCAAATTCTATTGGGAATCCCAAAAATCCTGAAATCTCAGAACGATTCCTGCGATGTGGTAACCCTGATTGCATTTCCGTGTATACCTACATGGTTTTAATCATTTAAATTCATTAATTTGACACTTAAAACATTAAAACGCAGGAAAACTGGTAAAAATGCTCAAAATTATAGAAACAGAATCTTCCAAGTCGAGACGCCAATTTAATATACATTCTGCATTTAATCTGTGAATTGTGTTTGTTGTCCATTGCATTGACAGCTGTCATTCGGTCCAGTATTGCCATACCTTTCGTTACTATTCGTATAGCTTTGAAAACTTACGCTAACGTTACAAAATCGTCTATGAAATAAATGAGACGGGATCAAAAAGTTTGACAGCTGTCAGTGTGTGTGCAAGAAAAATAAGCTTTTATGAAGCCTGGGTACTTCGAAATTCGACTTTCGGATTTCATATCATGCCGTCCCTCTCATTCTCATATTATTGACTATTAGTGTGACTAGAACGGCACGGAACTTCTAAAATCGATTATCGGAGTGTAAGGCCTGACATCAGATACCTACATAAACATAAGTAAATAAATTTATCAATTATCCAGGTATACCTGGGCCCTATTTTATATAGCTACAAGTCACAATTTACAAGCGGAAGTCTCTTTCTGACTGTATGTGTTGGATAGAGACGTCCGCTTGTAAATTGTAACTTTTAGCTTTATAAAATAGGGCCTAGAGAGATATCTATCTTGGAGTTCAGAAACCGTAAATTTTAATTTTCACTTAAATTATGTGTGTGCTGTTTTACTATATTATTATAGATTATATTTATATAATATACTTTAGTTTTCTACAACACAATGCTGACTTTGACCTACATAAAGAGCATGAATGAACTTCATTGTTTGTAAAAATGACTTGAGTCAATAATAGTTTAAGAGCTGTGAAATATTATTTGTATAAATAAAAGTATGAAGTACAGTTTTACGTTGTGTTTTTTATTTTATCACTATCTGTTGCCAGCGACTTCGTATGCAAAAATAGGATAAAAAGTAGCCTTTCTGCTATTCCAGACTTTTCTTTATCTATGTGCCGAATTTCATCCAGATTCGTTGGGCCGTTCTGGCGTGATTGAGTAACAAACAAACATCCATCCATCCATCCATACTTTCGCATTTATAATATTAGATTATTTGAATAAGCCCAATCCTAATTCAAATACAAAAATCTGTACACTATTTGGAACCTAAACTACCTAAAGGCCTATATAAATATTACATAATATAAACATATATATATCATTGCCTATAGGTGAAAATTTTTAGTAGGTAAATGACCTGTATTATGTACCTAGTAGGTAGTGTACAGAACTGATATATGGAACTTTTGTATGTATTAAGGGTTCCGTACCTCAAAAAGAAAAAAAACGGAACTCTTATAGGATCATTTTGTTGTCCGTCCGTCCGGCCGTCTGTAAAGACCCTTTTTCTCAGGAACGCGTGGACGTACGAAGCAACGTCTCAGCACAGATAAAGGAAAAATGGCGAAAACCGTAAATATGTATGTATGTCTGTATAATATCAGTGACTAATATAAAGTGACTCCACACTGCGCACATTTTGCGTTGGAGCAGGGCTCTGCTTACACTGCTTTATTGATATTTATAGGTAACTAGCTTCTGCCCGCGACTTCGTCCGCGTAGAATCAGACTTACATTAGACAGCTACCTTTGACATGTTTATCGCTATCCCGCGGGAACTATGCAATTTTCCGGGATGAAAAGTAGCCTTTGTGTTAATCTAGGATACCAGCTATCTCCGTTCCAAATTTAATCCAAATCCGTCCAGTCGTTTCAGCGTGAAGAAGGAACAAACATACACACTCACATCGTCACATTCATCCTCACAAACTTTCGCATTTATAATATAAGTAGGATGGTACGGAACCCTTCGTGCGCGAGTCCGACTCGCACTTGCCCGGTTTTTTCATTCAAAAGCCAGTAGGTAAAGTATCAGCTCTTTTTCAAAATTATGTAACTAAGGCATTTTTGGCATGAAATTGTTTTTTTTTATTTGCGTATGATCATTATATTCGATTAATGCGTGGGAGGTTTTAAAAGTAAGAGGTTTAGAATTTAATGTTATTATGTGAGTAGCCAGCATTAGACTTATATCCCGGGGTGATGAATAATTCCGAGTTCGTGAACTTGCAGACTTCGAGATTTGTTGCAAAATAAAGTAATTTCATTTTAGGAGTAAACTTGGTACTGAAAGCCGTTGAGTCGAAGCTACAGGTGAGATACTATTGTAACTCACTCGATCGTCACTAGTCTGGATTAAGAATCTAACTTAATCTAACTAATATTATAAATGCGAAAGTATGGATGGATGGATGGATGGATGTTTGTTTGTTACTCAATCACGCCAGAACGGCCCAACGGATCTGGATGAAATTCGGCACATAGATAGAGAAAAGTCTGGAATAGCACATAGGCTACTTTTTATCCCGTTTACATGTTGCCGTTTCGATCAGCAAGTGGCGCTGTCAATTTTTCCATAGTTCAAGACGTTTTTTTGGGTGAAAACTTACACCCAGAACTCAGAACTGATCAATGAACTTAATACAATCGAGATTTTCATGCAAAACTTCGAGTTCTCACTCGACCATGGTTTCCAATGGTAACGCGGCGCGGCGGTCCATCCATTACTTCTAACAGAGATGGATCGCCCCATCTTTTTGTGTTGAATATCAGATGTAGCTCAGCTTCGACTGTGGCTGACTTGTTTCGACAAGCGAGCTGACAAGCATTGTAGGTCCAGATTTTGGGGGAAGATATCTGCAACTTAGAGGAAATTGAATACTGACTTGATAATTAATGGTTAATATATCTTGAAGCAGAAGACCCTGTAGTGCACTTCGTATTTAGTGTATTAATGTGTCCAATGCAATTATTAATCGTGATGGACTTTTATTTTCGTATAAAAGGGATAAAATACTATATCTCGTTTAATAAGAAAATAAAAGTCCTTCACGATCAATTATTGCATTAGACACATTAATACACTAAAAACGAAGTGCACTACAGACGCATATTTGAAACTTTCATTCAATTTCTTTGAAATAATCGCAAAAAATTACCAATTAAATGCGGCGTTGCCAGCTCAGTAGGGATGCACCCTCTTAACTACATAAATTTTAGCTGATAATCCCTTGGCTTTTACAAAACCCAAGCATGTTCCATGGTTCCAGCAGAACATGGAAAAACGATTCTGTGTGCCAGTGTCAGATCTACCTACTTTTTTGTGCCAACATCGAACAACCTAAAGGCCCTTTTTCCCACTGCTCAACTAGATAATAATATTTAATACAAGCTTCTACCCGCGACTTCGTCCGAGTGAAAATAGACTTAAGAACATGCTGATAGTGTATCGGGGCGCGGGGAAGGAAGATATTTTATTATTATAATTATTTGTAGAGAAGTAAAACACGTCTTGTATGTTCTAAGTGTCGATTGCAGTTTTTTTTATTTTAAAATTCAGTTTGTTTATATAACAATTTACCATAGACAATGCATAGACAATGATACATGCCCTTTCTTAAAATTAAAATTTACAATTTTTTGACGTTGACGTCTCTTGGACATTTGACTTTGACATGACAATGACATTTCATTTATATTGACTTGACAACATGTGATAATAATTCTATATTACAATTTAAAATAACTTAATATTATACATTTATTACGAATTATCCATATATACAAAATTACATTAAATATAAATAAATTCAGTGTTACATCGTCATCTTAATACTAATTAGATATAAGTCATCTGTATGTAATTTTACAATAAATATTATCTTACAAGTCTAATCTGTTTGTTTTCTTTAACAATCTACCTTTTGAACTGTACCTTATTTCAGGAGTATTGCTGCTGATAGCCATATCCATCATTTCAGGTAAGTTTTGTACATCTGTCTGATTATCTGACTCTGACAAGACTATTTGGTTTTCAGATAAGAATTCAGTGTCTTGATCACTTTCATTAACCTCTACAAATTCTGGAGATTGGAAAGTATCCGTTTCATTATATGGACTTGACATAGGACTTACAATATTTTGATAATTAGACATTTCTTTTTGTGCAATTGACGGACTGATTTCATTATTATTGTTTGACGGACTAATTACACTTGACTGACTTGACTCTATAGACATAAACGTTTCATTTATAGAATTTGTTTTGGAATCTTGGCTTACATTTTCATTCCCTGTTTGACTTTTAGCATTCTTAATATAATCAGGAATATGATAACATCTTACTTTATCTTCCCCCTTCAAACAATTTTCATTTTCATTTGACTTTTGACTTTTTGACTTTATTTTATTGTCCGACTGATATTTACTATTTGTAAATGTTTGACTTGACTGAGCGGACTGTGAATTTTGACTGTTATTTTTATTGTGTGACCGTGACAGACACGACTTAAACAACTTAATATGTTGTGTATTTCTTCTATATGTTGCACCATTGTCACTTTTTACTATATAAGATCTAGGGAATCTAGTCTTAGACAAAATAAAACCTTTAGACCATGTTAGATCTTTAGGGTTTTTCTTAAAATAGACTTGATCGTTCAGTTGAAATTCTTGTGGTTTACTAGCACTTTTATTATAGTATGACTTTCTTTTTTCTATTATTTCAGACTTTGTTTTGAAATGTTCAGAAAATTTGACAATTCTAGGCTTTAAGTTTTTTGTTTGTGTAGGTAGTTTGGTTCTTAGTGCTCTAGACATAAGCAGTTCTGAGGGTGATTTTAAATTTCCTCTTGGTGTTGTCCTATATTGTAATAGACCTATATAAATATCTGTACCTGAGCTTTCACATTTTTTTAATATGTTTTTTATTATTTTTACAGAAATTTCTGCAAGACCGTTGGATCGAGCTAAATGAGGACTAGATACAATATGTTCAATATCCCAGTCTCTCATAAAATTCTGAAACTCTTGGGAATTATAAGGAGGTCCTCCGTCACTCACCAATTGCATGGGAATACCGTGACGGGCAAAAATTGATTTTAAATGTGTTATTACAGTCTTACTTCGATGATCTGTATTTAAATGAGCTATTTCAATGTAATTTGAATAATAATCTACTACTATAAGATATTTTTTGTTATTGTAATCAAATAAATCTGTTGCTACTTTTTGCCATGGTATTATTGGTTGTTCATGTGTTAATAAAGTTTCCTTTGTTTTATTTGAACTGTATGTCATACAAGTCTCACATTGTCTTATTTTCATTTCAATGTCATGATAAATGTTTGGCCAAAATACAATACCGCGGGCTAAATTTTTAGTTTTTTCCATGCCCATGTGACCTTCATGCAATGTTTGTAATATTTGTGTTCGCATTGACTTAGGAATAATTACAGATTGGCCCTTGAAAACTATTTCATCTATTACATGAATTTCATCTCTAACATTCCAATATGGCAAAGTTAGTAGGTCACACTGTTGTTTACTGTTAGGCCATCCTGTTTTATGGTATTCTATTAATTTATGTAAGGTTATGTCTGACTTTGTATGAGATACAATTTGCTGCAACCTTTCCTGAGTGATTGCTAAATTAGATGTCAATAACTTTACTTGACAGACAATATTGTTCTCCAATTCATCAAAATCGAACTTATCTACTTTAGTGTTTGATATAGGAGCCCTAGACAGTGTATCTGAAACATACATTTCACTACCTTTTGTGTAAGAAACTACCAAGTCATAAGATTGCAATGTTATCATCATTCTTTGGAGACGTGTTGGAACATCTGAGTGGTTTTTTAAATAATGTTACCAGAGGCTGATGATCTGTCTCGACATGAGTAGTTTTTCCATAAATATATTGATGGAATTTTTTACATCCAAAAACAATAGCATATAACTCTTTCTCAATTTGTGCATAGTTTTCTTGTGTTTTTGTAAGTGACTTAGACGAGTATGCAATAGGGTTTTTCCCATGAAAAATTACTGCACCGACAGCTTTTTGGCTTGCATCTACCGACATTCTGACAGGTTTGTTTACATCATAATGCACTAGAACAGGTGACTGACAGATGAGCTCTTTTAAATTTATGAATTGTTTATTGTGGTTATGCGTCCACTGCCAAATGTTTTGCTTTTTAAGAAGATCTCTAAGTAGGGTTGTTTCATGAGCTAAATTAGGAATATATGAACCTAAATAATTCACCATACCGAGGAACCGTTGGAGGTCCTTGACATTCTCCGGCCTAGGCATTTTCATGATTGCTTCGACTTTAGAAGCATCTGCTGATATGCCATCTTTATTAAAAATATGTCCTACGTAAGTTATTTCTGTTTGACTGAAATGACACTTTGACCTATTAAATTTTAGATTTACTTCTCTAGCTTTTTTAAAAACATTTTCAAGCCTCGCATCATGTTCTGCTTGGTTAGACCCATACACAAGTAGGTCATCAACAAAAATCAGAACACCAGGCAACTCCCCAAACAAGTCTGTCATAACTCTATGAAAAATTTCACCGCTTGAATTTATGCCATAAGGCAGACGAAGGAATTTGTATCTACCAAATTGTGTGTTAAAAGTACAGAGGTCACTACTCTCTTCATCAAGTTTGATCATCCAGTATCCCGAGTTAGCATCTAATTTTGAAAAAATAGCAGCACCGGCTACTTTTGAGCGTAAATCGTCTAAAGTAGGATATGGAAAATGAGGTCTTTTAATAGCTTTATTAAGGTTTCTTGGGTCTAGACAAATGCGCAATTCGCCATTAGGTTTTTGCACTGGGACAATAGCGTTAACCCACGCAGTTGGCTTAGTTACTTTCTGAATGACTAGCATTTTTTCCATTCTATCTAACTCTGTTTTAAGTTTTGGGTGTAATGCAAAAGGAATTCTACGAACCGGGCAGATTTTCGGTGTAATATTCGTATCTGTATCTATATGAGCATGACATGGTAAACATCCTAAGCCCTCAAATGTATCACTGTAATTATCAATGATTGTTTGTACTGACCTTTGATTATTGTTTTGTTTGTCAGGTAATTCAAATAGTCTTTTCACAATGCCACAGTCTTCGCAAGTTTTCCAGCCCAATATTGTCGCACACTTACATTTTACAACAATGAATTTAATTTTAACCTTATGACCGTTGTCAAATGTGCAAGTCAGTGTGACACTGCCTACATTTTCAATTAATTGTCCAGAAAACGTAAAAATTCTTTCATTTGAATTTTGAATATGAATTTGAGTGTTACACATTTTTTCTAAAAGTTTTAGAGTTTCTAAGGAAATGACATTAATATCTGCTCCAGTGTCAATTTGACAACTGAGTCTTTGGTTCTGAAAGTTTACGTTTATATTCCAATTATGAGATTTATTAGTATGTCTATCATTATCAATTGAATTAATTATAAAATCATTAGAAAAATTACACTGATCATTAATGTCACATTTATTTAAATTTCTTATGTCAATAGAACTTACATTTTTCTGGTTTTTATGGTCGTTGAAAAAACAATATTTTGCAAAATGGTTCGGTTTTTTGCAAATGGAACATATTTTTCCCTGTGCCGGACATCTTATTCGGTGTCGTTGCCCACACTTTCTGCAGACAGCATTATTGACCACTTTTGACTTGCTATTTGAATTGGACCTGAAACTATCTGAAAAAGAATTTCTTCGTTCTTGACTTTGACTTTTATTTCTGGCTCTTCTTGGATTTGTGGATGGTCTTGTTGGTGTTGAGCTTCTACCCACATAATTATTATATCTTGAAATATGCTGAACTTGTGCTTCCTTTTCTTCATTTCCCAATTTTTTGGATCTTTGGCACGATAATTCCATTGTTTTGGCGACTTCGACTGCTTCATTTATGTCTTTTAATGTTTTTTGCAGAAGTTTTTCTTTAATTTGTTCATTTTTTATTCCAATTATGAACAAGTCTTTGACTAACGACTTTTGTAAAGTTTCAAATTTGCAACTCGACGACAGGTTGTTTAAATGAGTCACATATTCATCTAAACTCTCGTTAGTTTTTTGATATCGGGTAAAGAAATTAAATCTCTCGACCGTTACATTTTTGTATTCGTTAAATTTCAAATCAAATTTTTCAAGAATGGAGGGTAGAGTTTCGTTTTTTGAGTCGACGTTAAATGAATTGAATATTTGGAGGCCTTCATCACCGATTGAATTTAGGAATATGGCAATTTGTTTAGCGTTTGGCACCTTTTCTAAATCATTGGCTTCGAAATAGATCATGAATTTTTGCTTCCATAATTTCCATTTCTCTGAGTTGGCGTACTCCTTTCCGCCATTCTCTTTAGTAAGACATAAAGGTTTTAGACTGTTAGCCAAAATAATGTTGTGTACCTTGTCTTTGTCCTGCATTTTCTTTGTTCTTGCTTCTTGACTTTTGAATTGCCTCTTCTGGCTTCAACGACTTCTGTTTTATACGGCTTTATTTTTTCACTTTTTACGACTTTTGTTACCGACTTTGACTTGATAACACAGCTTCGAATTCTGACAACCCAAGTTCGACTTCTGACACCATGTATCGGGGCGCGGGGAAGGAAGATATTTTATTATTATAATTATTTGTAGAGAAGTAAAACACGTCTTGTATGTTCTAAGTGTCGATTGCAGTTTTTTTTATTTTAAAATTCAGTTTGTTTATATAACAATTTACCATAGACAATGCATAGACAATGATACAGATAGTATAAAGGTGCGACCACACCGCCGCTTAAAAAACGGTAACGTTACGGAATCGCAACAAAATTTACGAAGAAACGGTGAGAAAACGTGACGCATACGACACGTCAAAGACAAACATTTTATTATCTTTGATACAAGAGGATACAAGATCAAACCTTAATTCTGTAATAGTTAATGATTTAAGTTGCGACTCTAGGCAGCTATGACTCGTTTACTTATCGCTATCCCGCGGGAACTATGCAATTTTCCGGGATAAAAAGCAGCCTATTAATCTTCGTTCCAAGTTTTATCCAAACCCGTCCAGTCGTTTCAGCGTGAAGGAGGAACAAACATTGACATTTGCTCACATCACACACGTTAGTGGGATTGATTTAAGGATAAAAAAATATGATGCTTCTTGTCACTCAGCACGTCTAGCACTAGAGCGCACGAGAGTCGCGTCGCGCGCGATATAGATTGCCCGACTTTTCCTTACTTCGTCCTAGAAAGAGATCGGTAGTCTATCTTACCACTTACCAGCGACGCGGGCTGATTTGATGTCCAAAACAAATCGACAAAAAATCCATGCTTTTGATGGCTTTCAGCGTTTTTAAATACTTACTATCAGTTCCGAGTTTCCGAACCTAGGTAGTTATTGATAATAAATAATGTAATAAATAACCTTTAAAATGTTACTTAACCCAAAACAAACCCACGCCAACGTAAAAGTCGGGAAACCGTGCATTTAAATGTAAAATCGGCCTAAGTCGCGTTGGTTTAAATTTCAAATTAAAACCAAACATACTCTCAAATAAAGTCAAAATTACAAAGTTGTTTAACGGTGGGTACTTATATACAGAGCTAAAGTCTCTAGTTATTTGTTGTTAATGAGCCACAATTAAATTCAATATGTTTAATTAAAGGTACTCACTTTATAGTACTGGCTGTGCCTACTTTACACACAGACATTTACTACGTCCAATTATTTGTTTTGAACTGAGTGAATAATAAACATTTTCATAAACGCATACGTTTGTCCTTAAGTATTATGTTCAATTCAATTCAATTTTGGGATAATATGGCCCCATCGATCGATGCGATGATTCCGCCAATGTCGAGGTTGGATAAGACACGGCCAGATGACTTTTATATGGTCTTGTGCGGTAAAGTTGTCCGTGTTCGGTAGAATACCAGCCACAACCAAACTAAAACAAAAAATAGAAACAAACTACCACACCACCACGACAAAAACAACTAGCTACTAGGTTATGTACTATTTGACGTTTATTTATTAGGGTTAGGGAAAATGGTGAATCTAAACTGACATTAGGAACTATTGGAGGGACTTTTAAATTATTCTACAGTCTAATGTTATTTTTGGATAAGAATGAATCTAATATGTAACAAAAACGGGAGAAAACCAGGGTTAGTAGGTAATTAATATTAATAGGTCTACTGATATTATGTGGTAGTATGTCGTATAAAGGAACAGATATTTTAGGACATTCCAAAAATATGTGCTCTAAGGTACCTTCGGCCATTCCACACTCACATATTGAGCTATCTCTAATTCTTAACTTTGCCAGAAATACAGGAGAGCAGAAGTGGCCAAGGCGTAGTCTGATTATTGTAGAGGTGTTGACTTTACTGAAGTTTCTATTTTTAAAAAACCATGGTCTTGAAGGGAGGTCTGGTTGCAAGCTGCCGTAGTGTCTACCCTTGGTCTGTTGAGAGTTGTGCCATAGAGAGCTCCACTTCTCGATTAGCTGAGGACGGACATCAGCTTTTAAATCCCGACTGAAGGATTTGTGGTAAGCGTCGGTACCTAGTTGAATAGCATCCTTCGCGTATTGATCGACTGCTTCGTTGCCCGTTATGCCGGAATGACTAGGTATCCAAGCAAGAAAAAGTATTATGTTAAAGGTAAAAGTCAAAGTGACAGATAAGGACAAACGCTTGCTAAGTTAGCAGAAGCCTACAGAGCGTTTATGAATAAGGGGGTATGTCTCTATGTCTTGCGATAGCTTTATTTAGAACTATTGACCCGCCCCGGCTTCGCACGGTATATTATGCATGTATCCTACTAATCCTACTCCTACTAATATTATAAATGCGAAATTTTGTGACGATGTGACGATGTGATGATGTGACGATGTGCGTGAGTGTGTATGTTTGTTCCTTCTTCACGCTAAAACGACTGGACGGATTTGGATAAAATTTGGAACGAAGATAGCTGGTTCCCTAGATTGAAACATAGGCTACTTTTTATCCCGGAAAATTGCACAGTTCCCGAGGGATAGCGATAAACATAATAATAATATAACATAATATAAAACATAATTGCTAATTCTACGCGGACGAAGTCGTGGGCAGAAGCTAGTTATACATATAAACCTTCCTCTTGATTCACTCTATCTATTAAAAAAAACCGCATCAAAATCCGTTGCGTAGTTTTAAAGATTAAAGCATACATAGGGACATAGGGACAGAGAAAGCGACTTTGTTTTATACTATGTAGTGACAAGATTACTGCATGTAAGTACCTACGTTTTACTTAAATATCTTTACTAAAGGGCCGTTTCAGTTCTGCCCTTTCCGCTTGCAGCTGTTGAGGTACTCGCTTTGCTCGGCCTCTGATGAATTAATTTACATAGACGCAATGTGGGTCAGCAAGCCCTTTGCATAATCGCCTAAAGGCAGGAAGGTAACATAAAATAACTTTTCCTCGTGGAAAACTGAATCATGAGTTGATGTTTTCATAGTTCGTGTCGGAAATATCCACCATTCTTTTTATTAATTAATGTTATTTATACCTACTCTCGTGAGACTAGGTATACTAAATAATACTCAAAGGCTAGGCGGACTTGCATGCATATATTAACACAATAAACGGTTTGGCTTGAAGAACGTTAGGCGTGAACTCGAAAAATCTTCTTCGACTTCTAATCTTAAAGTACTTACCTACCTAAGGCTACATTCGACCAAAGTTTTTATTCCAGGAATAACACTTACTCTCGGATACTAAATGTCAAAACGCCATACTATTTTAAGTAAAGTATATGAGTAAATATATACTTACAGCAGTAGGTACTATAACTTATTCTGTGTTTACAGTCCCTTCCCAAAATTTTTTAGACTGAACCTTTCAAGAATACAGCTCTGTGACAAACGGATACACTGCGAAGCCCTATGAGAGACCTTTTGATACTCCTTAGCCTCGCAACCTTGAAAAAGCACGTACAATAATTCAGTATCATGCAAAAACTCCTATTTTCAACATGAAACTAACGTGAGACTCACACATAATTACAAAACACCGGATAACTCACGTATAAACGTGTAGTGTTCATTTCGCTGCCACCGGGGCGAGCGCTCCCTAATAAAGGGCTACGAAATAGTCCGAAACAATTGTCGGAGCAATCCTTCGGCTTTCAAAAACTCCTACTTTACAACCTACGTCCACAGCTACTGTGTTCGCAAATATGTTAGGTTAGAGGGGGGTCGGGGGTGAGGGGAGAGCAGCACCTGTTGCCCGCTCCGTAACTCGGTTACTTCAGCTACTCGGCGTTTAGTAGCCGGGGCAGCTACTAGCTATTAAGTACTAACACGAGTAAGTAGGGCGCCAATTTGCAAACACCGACGTTGTCGCTTGGTGAGAGGTATTTTATGTTTATAATTTACTAGCACTATAGGCCTTGTAAATGCTCAGAGTTGCTCAGCGAGCTATAGAGAGAGTTATGCTTAGGGTTTCTGTACGAATCGAATCAGAAATGAGGAGATAAGTAGAAGAACAACGGTCACCGACATAGCCAAGCGAATTAGCTCGTTGAAGTGGCAATGGGCCATGTAGCACGGAGAACAGATGGTCGTTGGGGCCGAAAGGTTCTCGAGTGGAGACGGATCGGCAAGCGCAGCGTAGGACGTTAACCAACGAGGTGGACGAATAACCAGAGCCTCTAGTGTAAGTTTTAGAAACGACAAACGTCTCGAACACGTTCGCGTTAACGTTCCAATTACTATGGGAAAATGAACAGCGCCATAAGCGGAACGAAACGACAGCTAAAATTTCTCATAGTATTTGACATTTTAACGCAAACGTGATCGAGACGTATTTTGTGACCGATAACTTACACTAAGCATACTGTAGGCTTATTGTCTAACTCGCTCGCAATCGCCATCGTCTTCATTTTGACAATTCTTGTATGAATGTGACGGCTAGCTGATTCCGATACCAATTGTCAGCTCATACATGAACTGTCAAAATAAACACGATGGCGATTGCAAGCGAGTTAGAAAATAAGCCTACTGGTTAAAGTCGCGGGTTCTCGATGGATGCAAGTCGCTTCTAACCGAGGCAACTGCAGGTCTATGTGGGAGTGGACTTCCTATGGCTGATATGATGATGATGATGATGAATTTACTAGCTGTTGCCCGCGACTACATCATACACATTAATATGGCCTATGACACTCGCATATAATGTGGCTTTATATTGGTAAGAGAATTGTCAATATCGGTTCAGTATAGATCTACAGCCTTATTCATAAAAAATCCTTAATTGAGGTTTGATCAGTTCATTAGTTAACAGACTGATTAAGCTCATTTGACAGTTGTTAAAAAGTATGATTCATAAACGCTTGCTAGCAGTCTGTTAGCTAATGAGCTGTTGATGAATGGATTAGACGCGTTATGTTGTCACCTTGACAAATCATCTAACTAATATTATAAATGCGAAAGTATGGATGGATGGATGGATAGATGGATGGATGGATGGATGGATGTTTGTTTGTTACTCAATCACGCCCAGAACGACCCAACAGATCTGGATGAAATTCGGCACATAGAGAAAAGTCTGGAACAGCACATAGGCTACTTTTTATCCCGGAAAATCGCGTAGTTCCTGCGGGATAGCGATAAACTAATTCTTTGCAGACGAAGTCGCTGGCAACAGCTAGTAGACCATAAATGGCTTTTTAGTGAATTAAAAAAAAATTGACAGCAGTGGCAGCGAATTAGCGGGAAACCAGCAAATTAACACGACAGACGAGGCAGTGTGGATCTAGTTTTCTTTACCTTTCTCGAAGGGGATACAAACTTAAAACAAAAAAAACTGTCTTGCGTAGGTATGGTTTTGCTCTTGCCAAAATCAGCTGTTCATATTTGTGGCAGCCATTTTGTGAGTTAGCAGAGAGATAAAGGAGGGTCTACGGTCGACTAACTTTCGGAAGACTTAACAGACCCTTGAAGGACTGATTAGCGCTAATTGACGTTTATGAATCATGTTTTTTTGCATCGGTCCTATAGCGAGCTTATAGCGAGCCTCTAACTTTTTATGAATAAGGCTGCTAGAGATTATGCTCTACAAACTCGCAAACTTTACCTCTTTATAATATTAGTATAGACTAGCTATTATCCGCGTCTTCGTCTGCGGAGACTTCGTTTGTCACAACCTTTGTGCACGCGTACCAAACCGATTATAGTGAGCGCCGAGACATTGTGTGCCCACTATTACAAATCATTACGCTATATTACAGGTACCTATAATAGAAGTAACACCAGGGACCTTACCATGTCGTCTTATAATGCGAGTCAATTCCGACTCAGTTCAGGTTTTAGCTGTCATTTTTAGTATGATTCAATTCAATTCAATTTTTGGTAATATAGCTCCATCGACACTATCGATGATTCCGCCATTTTTTTTTTTTTTTTTTTTTTTTTAATAAGCCGTTGTTCGGTAGCATTTTTAGTATGGATCTGACAGCAAGCGAACCTAAACTGAATCGGAATTAAATCGCATTAAGACGCCATGGTAAGGCCCAGAACATACCTAGACCTATCTATATGAGACACCACATATTCCAGGAAACGGACCAAAATTGATACGGGAACCTATCCATCGATCACCGGGTTTACCCTGTCAACCCGGGTAATGTTTACCCGACTTTGTGTTCTCATTTTAATCAGAAAAAAGGATACGGCGCACTCGTAAACAAGTTTTCGTTGGCTTTTCAAGATATTATGGAAACTAAACTGATAATGCTTGCCGCCAGTTTGTCGAGGGAATGGGCGAAAAGCTTAGGAATCATGATATAGGCGATGCGGCTAGCAACCCACTATTTTGATTCCCCTTTCCACAATCATGCTAAACGTGGCCTTAAGGTCTTGTTACCTTAGACTCTGTTTACCCTATAAGGCATATATAGACGTTAGGGTGTTTCACTTTTGTATGAGAAAAAAAAACTTGTGATATTTTTCCTGACTTCGCTCGGCTTCCGGTTTTAGCTTACCTTAATAGTATATTTGCCAATTTTCAAGTAGATTGGACCACGTTTATAGGTTGCACAGATTGAACGATTGAACATTTTATAAAGAAAAATCGCAGTTTTATTTTTTAAATTACGTTTAGTTCAAAATAACGCAATACGGTAGCCATGGCCACATATATTTTTTTAGTGAAAGAAAATTAAATTAAGCATAAAATAACACATTAATTAATAGACAATTAACTACTTGATTGGTTAAATAAGCTGCAACCTCATCTTTGGTTCGCTTGGCCACGCATTTTCTGTGATGCTCGACGACTAATTGTTTCTGCTGTTCGTCTTTGACCGAATCATATATTTTTTTTATTAAAGCTATGCCCCTTTTTGCGGTCTCATTGACAACCTTTAGACTATCGACCAAGCCTCTGACTGTTGTGCTACAATATTCACTTTTATCTTTAACACCGAATAATTCAAAGAAAGATCTCGTTTTTGTAGTAACAAAGTTACTGAGTGATTTTTCTTCAAATTTAATGTCTTTACTATCCAACCCGCTTCATTTCTTTTATCTTTGCTGAGTTTTTTAAATTTTTGAACATCTTTTGCTTTCCGGTTTCACGCGTTCATCGAAAAAAGCTAATCCTATGTTCAGTTCATTTCTGACAAATACCAAAGATGTCTCTTCTTCTCTCTGTTTTAACATTCATATCAGGCAGGATAACAGTTCAAAAGCTGCAGCATATCTAAATCATTCTTGGGAGCCCATCGGCTTACAATATGATTCATGCCAAAATCGAACATATATTAGACAGACAAAATATCCCACTTATGAAACAACATTCAGTTCTTTTTTAGTGATACCATGAACATTAAAAAGTTGTCGGGTGAACAAGACAATTTTAAGTGCATATGGTTTTTGCCATCCAATCCACCTTGCTTGATGAGCTCCTGGTGTTCTGAATGGAAAATTATTTTGTGGCCAACCCCCAAGGTATAGCTGCAATAATTCTTATAATCTTCTCTTGGACAAGTCTCATTATCTAAGATTTTTTGCAGGTGAATCATTTCCCCGCGGCATTCCTTATAAAGTTTTTGAATGCCAGCTCGAATAGTCACCTCTGTCTTGACAGGTATATTAGCCTTCTTCCACACTTCTTGCAGTTTAACACTCGTGGACTTAGTTGCGTCCAAAAGGGGCTCACTTTGTGATGGTGTAAAAAAACCAACAAAACTTGCTCCTTGGACGGGAGTCGAGCTCCTAAAAAGTTGTCACATAGAACCCTCTCAAGAAACCAAATTCCTCGTCTAGTGTTCATATTTAAGAGGGTGCATCCCTACTCGTTTAATAAAAAATAAGAGTCCATCACAATCAATTATTGCATTAGACACATTATTTAATACACTAAAAACGAAGTGCAACACAGACGCATATTTGAAAGTTTCATTTATTTACCGTGAAATAATCGTTAAAAACACAAAAAAAGCAACGTTGCCAGCTCAGTAGGGATAAGTGCTCTTAATATTTACATTAAAATATGCTTAAAGTTTTAAACGACACGCTTACACATCAATTACTACCCTCCACTTCAGACAATAAACTTGAAACATTTGCTACCTTCCGCTACACCGATATCAACTACTGGTCATAGAAAGTAGTCAAACTGTGCAACCTTTAGATGATAATCAATTTTACTGATTTTTGGTATTTGAACCATGTATATGAGTGGGAACAAGAATTCGAGCGAAGCCAAGGAAAAATCAAAAATTTGGAAAAACGAAACACCCTAATAGACGTAGGTATAGAGATTCATTCATTTTGATAGATTGATTGATGAATGTGGATGAAGCGAAAGAGGTATATCAGGATCGTAGCAAGTGGAACAAAGCAGTCTCTGCCTACCCCTGTGGGAAAGAGGCGTGACGGTATGTATGTATGAGTTGTAGGTATATATATAAGTACCTATGTTTGTGCATGAAAACTAAACCAATAATGCTTGCTGCTAGTTTGTCTAAAATGCATGTTGGTTTTCGGCAAATACTGGCCAAAACTGAGGCGGAACGCTCTTGGAATTTTATGGATTAGGTTAGACGGTCAATATTATCATGTAATCCATATAGTTTTGAACGTACTAGTATCATAATAATATTGACAATAGCTTGAGACTACGTCGCTGCTCGAAGATGATGTGCCGGCAAAACAGTTCTCAAATCCGCTTTGTTTGTTTTCAGTGAAGTCACGTGTAGGCTACCAATGCAAAACGATATCTCAATATTTATATCCTCTGAGTTTTTCGGAATTTATGTGCGAAAATTACATTTGTAATTTGCCATGAGCTTTTCGGTGAAGGAAAACATCGTGAGGAAACCTGCACACATCTGCGAAGAAATTCAACGGTGTGTGTTAAGTTCCCAATCCGCACTGGGCGCGCGTGGGAACTATAGCCCAAACCCTCCAATACACGGAGGAGGCCTATGCCATGAGGCACGCCGAATTACGCGACAATTTAATAAATAAACAACAATAACAACAACATGTACTTGTTTACTGAAATTGTAGCGAATTCGGAATAAAAAGGCTTATAAAAATAAAAATAAAAATAAGAATAAAATTATAGTCAACGTAAACAACAACAACGTAGAGTAAATTAATGATTGGCCTGATCCAGACATAAGTGGATTGTTGATTTGTTGAGTGGCATGTTGGGTCATTATTATAAGGGAAGGGATGCCCACGGCTCCAAAATCTTAAAGTAAATTATTACTTGAGCAGTTTGTGGTTGATTTATGGGCATCCCATGTTATGGCGGTCGAATCCTTCGTGTGTACACGTTACTGTATAAGATACTTTGTCAATGTGAGCACATAACCAAGCCTTCTTGACGTATCCGGCAACGGCGAACCCTGGAGGCTTATTGTCTAACTCGCTCGCAATCGCCACCGTGTTCATTTTGACATTTCATGTATGGGCTGACAATTGGCATCGGAATCAGCTAGCTGTCACATTCATACAAGAACTGTCACAATGAACACGATGGCGATTGCGAGCGGGTTAGACAATAAGCCTGCTGCTAGGCGGAGGTGAGAGCGAGAGTGACTGGCGAAACCAAATTTGTTTTAAAAGGTGTGACACGGCGCACAGTCTTCGATCATGTTGATCGAAGCGCATACAACTGCCCAGCTAGCACAACAGCGCACAAGTAGGGATTGCAATCCGGATAATCCGAAATCCAAAACAACCGGATAAATCCGGATTTTTGTCGCCTTTTGTAAATTCGAATTTTAGCATAAAAATCCGGTTTTTTCGGATTTCAATTACAGTTGACAAAGTTGACATTTAACCAGAATTTCCTATTGAATTTCGTTTCATTTCATTCATTCATGCGTTCGTTTCGTTCCCCGCCACGTGGGATATCTATCCCTCTCCCCTCCGCGCTTTGCTGGCTACCTGCTACCTAGCTTTAGATCTAGCTAGTCGGCCGGTCCGGTAGTACTGTACTGCAGACACAGCAGTACTGGAATGATTAAAGGCGGATTATAAAGATTTTTGCAGTTTTATTTTATATATTCTTAGGGAAAATCTAAAAACAATAAAATTGAACACCATTAGGTTTCAAAAAACATGTAATTGCATGAAAATTTCAAAATATTAATAAAAATCCGAAAAAACCGGATCTGTACAAGTTGATAATTTTAAAATCCGGATTTGGGAAAAAACCGGATTTTGCAATCCCTACGCACAAGAGTCGCGTCGCGCGCGAGATAGATTACCCGTTATTATCTAGAACGAACAGTAAGAAAGAGACGGGCAATCTGTCTAGCGCGCGACGCGACTCTTGTGCGCTGTCGTGCTAGACGTGCTGGCCCACGGAGTTGTAGGTGTTCGCGTAGGAAGGCTTAGATCTTTTGTGAAGCGTGGATAGCCTAGAAGGCTTAGGTAGAATACCTAATGTGCCAGTAATATCACGGGCTGTAACAAGCCGGAGCACCGCAACGCAATCAAGCAAGGTTAAACGAAGGAAGACGGTGGTAGCAATCCGAACGGATTTTATACGACGTTTTACCACCGAAAAATTCTGTCTATAGTGGAAGCCGCTTTAGTCTACCTTATTATTATTATAACGATTAATGATTATAATTGTAGTCCCCATTGAGCCAATGTAAACCACTATTGTTAATAATGTTCATACAATTTGCTTCAACGCTTCAGACTAGTTTAGACTTTAGGCACAATCGCAATTTAATTGGCACTTCTACATCGAAATAAGGGTAGTCGCCATTATGGCAATACGGAGCGGAGATAAACAAATTACATAGTTGGCAACCACAAGTCGCCCTGTTTCCTTAGCACCTAACATGAATAAAATAGGGAGATTTTTGACCAATCGACTCCCTAAGCGAAGCCAAGCAAAGCTTGTAGTAATGGGTGCTAGACAACAAATACTTACACGTCAGAAGCGTTCTCACTGAGAGCATTCTTACCCGAGCATAACAATAATTTTTAAAATAAAACTGAAGTCTTTGAGTGAAATTTGATGCCTTCATTATTTAGGGCACTTATCCTCAAGTGCTCGTATATTTTCCATTATATATTTATGCAACAAGAAGGCAAATGAGCAGGAGAGTCACGTTGCTAAGCGAGCACCACCAGAGGATTGCATTACAGTTAGTGATGGGACTCGAGTGACATTTTTCCACTCGAGTCACTCACTTGATTACCATTCGAGTGTCAATTTTTTCACTCGACTGATGATATGCTCAAAGTCACTCGAGCGGATTTGTGATACGAGTCACGATTTTTTCAGTCAGCTGGCCGTCCTCTTGTAAAATATCACGTCATCATAGCGTCAGTAGCACGAAGTTACTTTAACAATAATTTCAACCGTAACCAACAATTTTTGACAGAACACCTATGAATAATTATGCCCAAATCGTCTTAACTTGACTTTCTCACTCGAGTCAGTACAGGCAACTCGAGTGTTCTGAGTCATTCGCCGGCCGAGTGAATTTTTAGGCGACTCGAGTTGACTCGAGTCACTCCATAGCCGAGTCAACTTATTTTTCACTCGAGTCCGAGTGACAGTAAAACTACTCGAGTGATTCGAGTCCCATCACTAATTACAGTTCTTTCGCTTCTCTAGGAGAGGGGGCTGAAGCCCTCCCCTGCCTCCCTTGCGACGCCCTTGGGCTGCACTCTCTACACCAGAAGAAAGCAGTGGCCAGTAATATGTTGGTAGCAAAACCAACGAAAGATTCGAAAGATTCATAAAAATGATGATGAATGATTGACTCCGCATGCCTCCGCTCCGAGCTCCGCTCTGACTCGGTGTATAGTATACCCTAAGGTTTACATCATAGCATGTACAAATTGCGGAATATATATTGACGATGTAATAGGTACATCTCAGCCTCGGGTGGAAACCCAATTTACCTATTAATATGTTACCGCTGTGCTAATTACCAGGTCTCGTATATTGAGATACGCACATCAATGTTTAATGAGATTATTGGCTTGTGGCATGGTTATATGGGTATTTAATTGAGTAGGTGGCGTCGTGTGAGGGTATTCGAGATTTTCATTTTTGTTTAGAGAAGGTAAAATTGAGGAATACATTTTTATCAGTTAGAGCGTTTATTCCTACTGAGCTGGAAAGTTTCAAATGTGCGTCTAATGCAATTAATGCACTTCGTTTTTAGTGTATTAATGTGTCTAATGCAATAATTGATCGTGATGGACTTTTATTTTCTTATTAAACGAGATATATTATTTTATCCCTTTAATACGAAAATAAAAGTCCATCACGATTAAGAGTTTTTAATGATTCACGGTTAAGTTCATTCGAAATATTATAAACGGGATGTGAACCGCGATTACCTTTATTGAGCTCCCGATATTTCGATACAGTTGCATGTATCATGATCACGGGTAGACTGAAGAAATTGCGGGTGGATGTTATTGTTGGGTAGACCGAGCTCTGTCTACCCTCATTCTTGCGCGTCGACTGCGTGCACTCTCGTTACCACTGGAACCGTTCTCACTCGAAACTCGATTCAAACACACTACACTCACAGTGTCACTTCGCCCACCCGAAATTGATTTTGGACGAGAATTATATAAGGAAATCACCGGATTCCAGATATAAGGTAATCGCGGTTCACATCCCGTTTATAATATTTCATCACGATTAAGCTTTGCATTGGACACATTAATACACTAAAAACGAAGTGCGAAGGCGTAAGTTTTGTTCATTGAAATGGACCTCCGCAAAGTAGGTAACGACTGATTCAATAAATCAAAATATTTACTTAAAATTTTCTGTGACAATTAAATTAACTGCAAAAAAACCTCACACATGATTTATTTACCGCAGGTTTCCCTGCAATCCCTCAATTAGTGCAGTGAAGGCCTGCTAGCGTTCGTTTGGGCAAGGTCACAGGGTCAGTAAAGGTCAGCTGCAAATAGGCCAAGGTCCCTTAAATGCCAGCGCTGCAGGCTGAGTAACGGCTAGCAAGGACCTCTGTGCTTTTGTACTTAAGTTTATGTTCAATAACTTTGTTAGCTTAAGAGGCTGACAACACCTAATTTTGTTGAAATTGATGTTATTTAAACACTTTTTTAAGAAAAACTGCACACAAAAAAAAAATACAAAAAAAATATAATGTTAATTTTCATCATATTTCAAACACGCTAGACGGGCTCGATACATTTTTTATTTATAAGCCTTTTTTATTCCAAATTCGCTACAATTTGAGTAAGTACTTACATGTTGTTGTTGTTGTTATTGTCGTTTATTTATTAAATTGTCGCGTAATTCGGTGTGCCTCATGGCATAGGCCTCCTCCGTGTATTGGAGGTTCTATGGACGGTTCTATATCTTTATTTTTTCGACGTATGGGTTTGCAATTAAAAGCATAAAGTCAACATATTCATACCTAAACGGCTAACGAGTCATATTTCACAAATAATCCATACTTTTGTTTATTTCTTATGATTTGTGTCTTATTTGCAAGATTTTAGACGCGCGCTAAGCTGTCGGAATAGTTTCTTCTCTTTCACTAACAGGCACGTGAACCGTATGTGTGCAGAGTGGCGCTGCTCCAAGTCATTTGCTGTTGACAGCGCCTTAATTTAATAGTTAGATTATAGTGCGTTGGGTTAAGTTGTAAAGCGGGGTAAGATAAAAAACCGTCCGTAACTCCGGGAGTTCCGATTCAGTTTAGGTTCGCTCGCTGTCAGATAAGGCCCCAGTTCAGGTTTTAACTGTAATTTTTAGGGTTCCGTACCTCAAAAGGAAAAAACGGAACCCTTACAGGATCACTTTGTTGTCCGTCCGTCCGTCCGTCCGTCTGTCAAGACCCTTTTACTCAGGAACGCGTGGAGGTATCAAGCTGAAATTTATATCAAATACTCAGGTCTACTGTCCCTTGAAGCTGTGAAAAATCAAACTTTTAAGCCAACGTAATCAAAAGATACAGCCGTTTATGCCGCAAATTTTCGAAACTCTCAAGGGAATCAAAACCTACAGGGTACTTGCCATAAACGCAGAATGTTGAAATTTGGTATGAAGGTAGGTCTTATAGCACAGATTAAGGAATAATTGCGAAAACCGTAAATATGTATGTATGTCTGTATATATCCGTGACCAATATAAAGTGACCCCACACTGCGTACATTTTGCTTTGGAGCAGGGCTCTGCTTACACTGGTTTATAGATATTTATGGTACGGAACCCTCGGTGCGCGAGTCCGACTCGCACTTGGCCATTTTTTTGTATGGATCTGACAGCGAACGAACTTAAACTGAATCGGAAATAAGTCGCATTAAGACGTCATGGTAAGGACGTAAGGACCCTGTAAGTAATTATCTTCTATCTATGGCTCCATATTTACTCACGTTCGACACGGCTCGTGACTCGGATTGTTCGAGTTCACCGTGAGTCGACTCAACAAATGAAGGACTTCACAACTCGAGTCTATTTCAACACTAGTTCCAGTTTTCAGCATCGTTTAGGAATATGTCAGAGTTTTGGTAAATATTGCACTGTTTAGTTTACAGATATAGTAAATAGTATAGGTATCTTAATAATAAGTTTTAATAGTAAGAATGTTTTTTCGGCTCCCAAGATACCTACAGGCTAAGCCTAGTTTGGGATTCAGTGTAACTAAATGTAATATTTATCTAAATAAATAAATCATAAATATTTATTGTGTGTGGAATTCAGGTAGTTATAACAGATACATTTGTTAGAATAATGGTTTCACCGAACCCTATCTTTACAGACGTACCTGTGTTAACAAAACAAGAATTAATCTGAATTACAATAATTAAATATTAATATGTCTAATATAATTAAAAATAGGATAAATCTAAATAATAATAATACAATCATTTGAAATAAACATAAATATAGTGGATGTCAGTATTGTACAAAAAATCAGACAAAATCTAACGAATGTCACAGAAGATAAAAATCACCTAACATTTGATTGATTGCGTTCCATAAATTCCTTTAGACTATAAAAACGCTTGTCGAAAAGCCACTGCTTAATTTATTTTTTAAATTCTACATGTTTACTACTTTTAAAAATGTCTGGTACCCTATTAAATATGTCAATACACATTATAAAGCAGTTTTTGGAAGCTAGTTTGCACAAGCACATATTGTTGCCGTATTAATCCAGATCTTGTTGTTAAATAAACATTTTCATTTCATTCCATTTTTAAACCCAATAGTGTGTTACCAGAATACACCAGGGATGGCAGACGTACGATAATGTCGACTCCGGTACGATGTACCATACAATATGCATTATCATACGCAAAAGTACGATAATATGCAACCCTAAGAGGAAAGAAGAAATTACAATGTTTTACAGTCCTGTTCCTGAAGTACAGTCAGCCAAACGGTACCCTAGGCCACTCAAGAACCTTTTCACAATGGAATTGGAGTACTTTGACACTGACAGAAAAATAACGAGCCGATTACTTATTGCGATATGGTTATATAATGGCCCAGGGTTCCATTGGGTTGACCGTACGTACGTCCAATCGGCATTAACTTTATGACTGAATTACCTATGTCAAGTGGCTAGCGGCTCAACATTCATTAACTCTTTTTTTTTTTTTTTTTTTTTTAGTAAGTAACAAGGTCACGTGACAGTTGGTAACAGATAGAAAAATTCGGAGGCTTACTCACCTGCTATGGGTGGTGTAGGGGTATAGCACGCGTCACGGAATGACGAGGACCCGGGTTCGATTCACGGCCATAGCTTTACTTTTCGGATTTTTCTATGTGTTCTAATTTTCAGTGTCGTTTAGAAATTAAATTAACTTTTTCGATGCCAACGACTCATATAAGCATTGCAGGTTGAACGCCAACGACTATATACTTAAACGTCCCCTAGCTGTTGCCAGCGACTTCGTCTGCAAAGAATTCGTTTATCGCTATCCCGCGGGAACTACGCAATTTTCCGAAATAAAAAGTAGCCTATGTGCTATTCCAGACTTTTCTCCATCTATGTGCCAAACTTCATCCAGATCCGTCGGGCCGTTCTGGCGTGATTGAGTAACAAACAAACATCCATCCATCCATCCAGCTATCCATACTTTCGCATTTATAATATTAGTTAGATTACTTCAGTGCAAAAGCAACCTTCGTTCAATTGGCTTTAGTTTCAACTTTCCTTCCTTCCTAGTTGGTCGTGGTCATCACTTCAGGTACTGGTGGCAAGCTTCAAAACACGGCGCCACTCCTCTCTGATGGCCTAGTCCAGTGATGGGCAAACTACGGCCCGCGGGCCAACTCCGGCCCGCGAAAGAATTTAATGCCGCCCGCCGGCGTTTCTTCGAATTGGAGTGTTATGGCACAGGATGACGATATTTAGACGGTGCTGCTGTATAAAATAGAATAATAGATGCGAAGGCAAAGGAGCCAGCTAGACTTGCCACGTAGTTCATGCGTCATGTGTCAAAAAAATTGCATTTTAGTATAATTTTGGCCCTTCTTTGAAATATCTGTGATTTTCTGGCCCGCCATGAAAAAAGTTTGCCCACCACTGGCCTAGTCTGTCTGAAGTCTGAAGTCTGAAGTTTCTACTTAAGGCATCGTAATAAAGAAGTCTGAAGTATGAGTGACGTCTCTTGTATTTGAGGTGGCTGCGAAAAGGTTAAACTAAGTAAACCTATCAGCCCGGCTAGCATGAGAGCGCGCGAGGTAGACTATCCGTCTCTTTTTAGAACGAACAGTTAGAAAAAGACGGGAGAGTTTTTTAGCGCGCGACGCGACTCTTGTGCGCTCTCGTACTATATATATGTATAGGTTAGGCAGCCGTGCGGGGGCCTGTTGTTTGAAAACATCCTCTGTTCTTAATGAAGTCCGCACCTTATTTGTTTTTACTGGGAGGACAAACGCCGCTACGAACTAAGAATTTTAAGTAGGTACCGCTAAACAAATACCATCCGGGCTGTAACTTTTTCAACTCACTTTCAGAAAACCTCACACGTTAATTCATTGCAGATGTGAAATTGTTTTAACCACTATATTTGATGGTATAGTAATGGCTAGGCCGTCACCTTAATAGGTATGTAGGTACAGCCAAGGGCATAAATATATGCAATTTACCAAGACGTCAAAAACATGTATACATCTATATGCCACAAACAACAAGTTCGGTGACTTGTTTGGCTGTAACGATATTTATGGCCTCGACTGTGTACAAGTCTACTTACGCACTTATAATCTGTGTTTAATATTAATCTAGAGCCTTAGGGTACAAGAGATAAAGGCCACATTTAGCATAATTGTGGGCGTATTTGGAAAGGGTAATCAAACGATATCTTAGGTTTTTAATTTTATATAAGTTTACTTAGCGACCCGCCCCGGCTTCGCACGGTATATTATGCATGTATTATGCGTATAAACCTTCCTCTTGAATCACTCTATCTATTAAAAAAAAACCGCATCAAAATCCGTTGCGTTAGTTTTAAAGATTTAAGCATACATAGGGATATAGGGACAGAGAAAGCGACTTTATTTTATACTATGTACTGAAGTGAAGATAAAAAGCGAAAATAATGTGTAGGTTATTAATATAGCGAGTATACCTACTTGCCTTCGATTAAACATAATGAATAACTTATTTTTTGTATTTAATTAATGACTAACCGCCTAAGCATTTCGTTTGAGATTTGAATAAAATAATTCCGCCGAAATCAAATCCTACAATGGTCACAATTAATCAAAGGTTTTACATTGAATTTGAAATGTATTCCGATATTCGATGGATTCCATTAGAATACAGAGTAGAGCTTAAGTAGAGTCCTTAATTTACAGCTTTACGCAAATAGCAACCACAGGGTTCTTTTTTAAGGTTCAAATTCAAATGACACTTAAATGTGAGTTTTGACTTCACAGTGCGAAGTAAAATCGGAATTAACAGCTTTTAGATTCAAATTCACGTTCGATAATTATGATTTTAAGTTAGGCCGTGTCTGAACCGTACGAGGTAGGGGAAAGTGGTCACCATTCGTTCAAAAATGGCTAACCCTTTAACATTTTGACATAATAGTTTCGGACTTTTTTTGTAACAAACTACAATATATTTGTTACACTTTACACTTAGGTACGGTCGCCCATAAGTGGTCTACCACTTTTCATCCAGCTTCCTATCAAATGAAAATGTCGCTAACGGCGAACTTTCAAGTTGACAGCCTGTCTTTTCGACGTTATATAATATTGTGACGTGCAAAGGAATTTTAACCTTAGGGGGTAGACCACATAATATTTGGCTGATGGTACATACATTACACTAGCTAAATTTGACGATTAAATAAAAAATAAAAAATTACATCTTATACGTGTACGAATGGTGACCACTTTCCTCTAGGTGTAATTTTTTTGGAATTTTGTTTATGTAGGTATCGAACATCACAATTAATTCTAGATCCACCGTAGAAATTTCTCATAGTAAACGTCACAGTGACTTTTCTTGCCAATTTTATGTAACAGCGCTATGACATTTACCGCGAAAGAGTTCCACAATGGGTCAAGTATCAATTTATCTAATTAATATTATAAATGCGAAAGTATGGATGGATGGATGAATGGATGGATGGATGTTTGTTTGTTACACAATCACGCCAGAACGGGCCAAACGGATCTGAATGAAATTCGGCACATAGATAGAGAAAAGTCTGGAGTAGCACATAGGCTACTTTTTATCCCGGAAAATTGCGTAGTTCCCGCGGGATAGCGATAAACGAATTTTTTGCAGATAAAGTCGCTGGCAACAGCTAGTCTTATAATAAGTACACACTTCGGGCAAACAGATTAAACACTGCAGTGACAGATAATAGCTATAGCGATGTTTTCGCCGGACGTTAAGTCTGATTAACGAAAGTTGAGATTGGAATTTTGCCGCCACGTGAAATACAAGACGTCACCTAGACTTCTTTATTGGGATGCCTGAAGTTGAACCTAAACCCAATTGAACGAAGGTTGCTTTTGCATTGAACCTGCTTACGTTGGCGTTGAACCTGCGGTGCTGATATATGTGTCGTCGGCGTCGAAAAGGTTAAAAATCCTGTGTATTGTCAAACAAAAGTCAAAAGTTTATTTTGCAAATAGACTGCTAACATTTTACATGTCTTTTTTTGAATCTACCAGCGCATTCGGAAAGACCATCATTGCCAAGAAGAATGCGCCGCAAGAAACTTGGCAGAAAGTCATTTTTTCAAACTTACCTATAATACAATTAGTACATTTTATAAAAGGGACGTAAATGGTCCCTAAGTTAAGTCCGTACCTTAAATTACATTGGTCTATAGCACAGATGTATAAAGTCTCTACTGGTCAAAGCGAAACAAAATATTGTGATAATGATAAGAAAGAGAAAGAAAAAGCGAATAAAAATAATTTAAGCTCAGTGGAGGCGTAACACGCCTCCACCGTCAAATAAGTGAATTGTGATCTAAGTATTGTACACAAATGGTCACAGTTTGAAAAACTAAACGAACTTCGTCCGTAAAGTTATCGCTGCGTTTGGCACACAATCATAACCCGACCTTTTATCTGGTAGGCTTTTTATTCGCGCGTAGGGACCACGGGCCAAGCCTTGTAGCAAAATCATCCTCATAGGCAATAGAACCAGCAACGCACCCATAATCCTATGTTATGCGTGTCTGTGGGCGACGATGACTGCTTTCCATCAGGTAAACCGCATGCTGGTTTGCCCTCTCATAAAAAGGAGACCTGTGAAGGACATAGTATACAAAAGCTGGAGAAAACGTACCTACCTAATATAAATATGAAACATACATAAATAAATAAAATAAATATAAATATACCCATAGCACAAGCTCTGCTTAGTTTGGGACTGGGTAAATTGGTGTAATTTGTCCCAAGATATTTATTTATTTATTTTATTTATATTTATATTAGGGAACAATTCACACAAATTGACCTAGTCCCAAAGTAAGCGCTAGTAAGGCTTGTACGAGTATTATGGGTACTAGACAACGATATACATACTTATATAGACATCTTATGACTTTTGGTTTGGCTTATCGGGGGAACGGTGCATTCGACGAAACGGATTCTCTGTCAACTTTGTCGTTCTAGTAAATTATCGAATTTGGAACTAGTCAACCGCCTTGTTCAACCGCCCTGTCTCCAAACTTGGAGAACCATCCACTTCTATCCAATTACGCATTGTTACCGAACTTGGCTCCAATTTACGGGTCGTACAACTTACCTATGGAATATCGATGTGGTGTTAGTTTGGTGATTGGGGTCGACTTGGGAGCGATAGTTGTGTTATTAAAGTTATGCTGGCCATCAGTGGCTTTTGAAGACACTTAAAAAAATAATTACAAGTGCCGGCACGTAAGTCTAGCGATGACCAATGATGTGGGGTAGTCGAAAGTATGGTATCGCGGGGTAGTCGCGGGGGTGTGCGGGTGTCGCGGGCGGGCGTACACTACGTTCGACTTACGTGCTGCCACCTGTATTTGGTTCGGAATTTATACATACATAGAGCACGTCTTTGTCCCTTACGTGGCAGACAGAGCCTAAAGTACCTAACAAGATCTAAAGGTCACGATTAGCATGATTGAGGGACTAACTTACGACTTGATGTAACTTAAAAAAATATTTTAGCTTAGGTATTGTGAAAATTATAAATCGTCAAATTTCGCGCTGCCACGCTCCTAGCAGTTTTCTAAAGCTAACAAAAACTTTGGGGGTTGATTCTTTGACGCGGGACAACTCGTTCATAAGTCTCCCCGCAGGCTTTAAGTCGAGCTTACTACGCATCGGTTTAGAATACAGAGACAAAGCTTGGAATAGTCAAAATATGATAGCTATTTTATCGTACATCATTCCAGTAAGACAGATAACGCACAATAAAGATATAATTAAAATTCAAGATGGTGCTCTACGAACAGCAAAGTGAGGCTGGCTTAATCCACGCCTTGCCATGTGCGCGTGAGCGTGTCTCAATCAATTTGTTTAGCAAAGTTTGGTCGCGCTTGTGTACTAAATTCAACTTAATGCTTCCACACTTTCCTAAGAAAAAGCTCTAGATAGACAGACAGATAAGTAATCCCATTAATGGTTCCTTTTTTTCAGTCAGTGTCGGTGTTTTGTGTAACTATGCCTTTGCAAATAAAAGCGGTTCACGTCGGTGACAGTTTGGCCAGTAGACAATCTCTGCGCGTAGTTAGTATATGTTAGGCTCTGTAGCGATAAGGCTGCATATTGTTACCTTAATACTTCTATATACCTTTTTTTCTGTTTTGATTGTTATAATGTGGTGTTCAATAAAGAGTTATTGTATTGTATTGTCGTTAGGGTTATAGTATTAAACTAGTCTATAAATTTATCTATCACAGCTCTCGCTGAAGCTGTCTTTGTGTGATTGTACTCATGTGTTCGAGTCGCTATTCTCAAAGCCCACGATAGTAACAGCTCAAAGTTGACTAGAAAGTTGAACTTACTTTGTTTTAGACTTTGACGTGTGAATGTCTTTAAACATGGGCTGACCTTTTTGAAATTAGCACAGTAAGTAACATAGTTTACAGATAGATACGTACTAACGACCACTTGCAGCAAAAGAAATCTGGTTCTATAAGGGTTTAACCCTGATGCATAAATTGAATAAAATAAAATATTAATTGATTACAAAGAGAAACCAATTAAATTATTAAGTTCAAACTGTAGGTAAAAAAAATCACATACATACCGTCACGCCTCTTTCTCATAGGGTTAGGCAGAGACTACTTTGTTCGTTTTGTTTCGGGTACTCCTGACCTCACCTTTTTTCAATACGTCTCCTACTTGGTCCCGGAACATCCGACTAGGCCTTCCCCTCAACGCAACTACGCACACTCTTCATATATTAACTGAACTAAAATACAACAATAATTAATTAAACATGTATAAACAACATTTGTAACAGATTAAATGTTCACATCATTGTTTTGAGTTTCGAAGTAATCTGGGGCTTAGTTTTTGCGATCCTCATATGTTCTTGCCTCACTGTGATATCCAAGCAAATGTTGGTGCGTAATGAACTTAGGCATGATTGCAGAAGTTTCAATTTATTTGCGGTCAAAATCACAAACATGGGCTGTTTATTGTAATAGAGTGAGTTTTATTTTATTTCGTGGTGGTGCTCATTTTCAGGTGAGCCGTTTTCTTGTTTGCCGTCTTTGTTGTATGAACATAAAAAAAGAAACTGTCTTGATACGGCCATAGAATAAGTAAGAACATAGTAGAACGGAATTTCCCGCTCCGGCCGGACTCAAATACACGATATATTATTACAGTACTCGCTAAGCGAGCGACTCAGTCAGGCTGTCACGGCCGGCGTCGCCGCACGCGCGTTTGGCACTTAAACTACTACTAGTTTTACGTGAGCCTGTATGTGTTTTATTTTATATTTGTCGGTAAGTAATACTTACTTAAATCATCTTAAATGGCTTCATTTGGTATGACACTTGTAATAACTTCTTACTTAGAAGTACCTATCTATAATATGTATGTACGTACCTAATGATTTATAAATTCCATATTTTGTAAAACTAGAATAAAATAATGATTTCAAAGTAAATAAAAACTTATATTTTAGCGATATTATCTTTAGACGTAAGTATAATATTTAACGGTAAGCAACCCTAGCAATACACCTGGACGACAGAGGGGTGTAACGACGTGAAGGGGGAAGTAGGTATATAAATGGCGGCGTTGTGGACGCGGTCAAAAGAGATTCCGTTCTACCCTGTTATTATCTATTCTATGATACGGCGCTTTTTGTAGTGCGGACAATCTGCCCCATTCGTCTCTGGTGGTTTGCATGTAATGTACCAACAGCCATGTGGTCTGTCACCGCAAGGTTGTAAATTGAAGAATACTTCAGTAGGTCAGGACTGAACACTCCCATAAATATTTAACTATAGGTACTTCAGTTATTTTTAGCAAAAGAAATCTTGACATGTCTTTTTATTGAATTTTACTTCTTGATATTTTATGTTTACTTTTACGGTTTCACCCGTTAGAATTAAATTTACCTGTTATGGTGGTGTAGCGGTATAGCACGGCATCACGGAATGGTGAGGATCCGAGTTCGATTCCCGGGCATAGCTTTACTTTTCGGATTTTTCTGTGTTCTATTTTTCAGTTTCGTTTATAAACTTAAAATTGTTTACCTCATTTCATATGCTAAAAAAACTTAACTACTCGTATGCTAATTGGGAATGGATGATTATGTTAAAAGTGCTTGGTGATTTTTCTACTGATAGGAATAAAACCATCCTTAGCTACGGAAAAAAGTTTCAGATTTTTCCGTCGAACCATATATTTTATAAAAATAAAAACATTTTACTCAGTCACCCGGCGGCCCCTATACGGCATTATCAAATAAAAAAAAATTGCTGCTTGAATCTGTGGTACACAATGACATTTGTCACTGACGTTGATAGCACCGCACTCTCGGAAGCTAAAACAAGCAACGGCTAAGTGGCGCCGTCTTTAGATTGTTGGTGGTACTAAACAACCTATTTGGGATTTCATTAAAATTACCATTAATTTCTCATATAACTTTCAGTAGTGTTGTTGATTCGGAGTAGAAATAACCCAATAATTCCAAAAAAAAAATCATCCATTCCCAATTTCCTAATGTTTCCATACATTAATCGATGTTCAAAGTGCTTTGACGAACGAAAAAGCAAACCAGTAGGCTTATTGTCTAACTCGGTCGCAATCGCCATCGTTTTCATTTGACACTACATGTGTGGGCTGACAATTGGCATCGGAATCGGCTAGCTGTCACATTCATACAAGAACTGTCAAAATGAACACGATGACGATTGCGAGCGAGTTAGACAATAAGCCTACAGGAGTGTTTTATCAAAGAAGTTCAAACACCTGCTGAAATTAACCAGAATAATTTTAAAAAACGTTGTATAAACTAACAAATACTAGTGGCTTATGAATGCTCAGTCAGGTATATAGATCATGTGCTCGGTCGTTGACCCCTCCATAAAGCCTAGTCTAGACACCACGGTACAAAAATACAGCCAAGCAGGCTACAGGAGTTTTTCTCTCTTTTTAGTGTCGCCACATGCCGAATTATAAGGTTGAATACGACACGTCATTTTATATTTATTATTCAGTCTCTAGTACCTATGTACATACTGTAAGGGTGTAGCAAGGTTGTAGCCAGCACTACCACAACTATATCTATACTTGCTGGATTTAGCGGTAGGTACGGAAGATCTGGTGTAGCGTATAATTAAATAGTATTCTATATTAATATTTTCTTTTATTGGCTCTAGTACTTAAGGATTTTACAATACATGTATGAAAGGGCTCACAGGCCGCTGGTCAAGTAATACCCTAAAGAAACTTGTTTCTTTCGATTCCTTTTAATACATTTCAAAATCAACTTAATACTATCAGCGTTACATACATACATACATACATATCGTCACGCCTCTTTCCCACAGGGGTAGGCAGAGCGTACTATCAGCGTTACTTGCCAGTTAGTTCGTTTGTATATACAAACTCTTGTACATACAAACTCACCTTCTTACAGTTTCTGTAGGTAGGTACCTACTCTTTCTCGTAACTGAACCTTCGATCATCTTATTATGTTACGAATGTTACGATCAAAGCACGGTTAGTTAACATAATAGTATGAGGCGTGTTATTTTTTGTAAAATTTTGTACGATTTCTCCGCGACACACTTCTTTACACCCTGTGCCAATAAGAAAGATAATACGGGCATCCTTTAAGGTGGAAACACATTGTTAACACGCGACGCGACCCGATGCAACGCGACGCGTGTTGAGTCGAATCAAATTGTATTATTTTCTATGACCAGAACCACACTGTGAACATCCGACGCGACGCCATGCGCATACATTCGTTGCATCGCGTCGCGTCGCGTGTTAATAATGTGTTTCCACCTTTACCATTTAAACTTGATTCTTTCAAACAAGTACATTTCATTATTAAACCCATTGTTCGAGAAAGCAGTTAATACTTTGTAAGTGACGGTTCTAATCATTCTAAATGCAAATGCTTAACTTACGTAACGTACAACCTAACACGTAACTGACATGGCTCTCATAGCGCCGGGAGTTACAGTTTTTGCGTCTAACCCAAGTAATATTGCTCCACATTTCTTGTCCCTGTCGTGTGTCTACTTGCTTATCTATATTTATATAAAAACTAGCTGTTGCCAGCGACTTCGTCTGCAAAGAATTTGTTTATCGCTATCCCGCGGGAACTACGCGATTTTCCAGGATAAAAAGTAGCCTTTGTGCTATTCCAGACTTTTCTCTATCTATGTTCCGAATTTCATCCAGATTCGTTGGGCCGTTCTGGCGTGATCGAGTAACAAACAAACATCCATCCATCCATTCATACTTTCGCATTTATAATATTAGTTAGATTAGCTTTTACCCGCGACTACGTCCGCATAGACTTAATTTATCTTCAATTAACTAAGCAATGTCCGAGTATAAATGTATCCAAATTATATAAAAAAAGTCATTGGCTATATATCTCGATTTCTCGACGAAGATTTCTAGTGATAGGTATAGAGCCACTTTAAAGGAAATGTACCGATCTCTTATTTTCTACCCCGTTAGCAAGTCACTTGGGAGTTGGGGACCCAGTCGCACAACCCGTTCATAAGTGACATCTCCTACTCATAAACTTAACTTAGCCTACATACAAACTGCCTCCGTCACAAATTTCGGGTCTCTATAGCAGCCACATTGATAGGACAATAATGAAAAAAAGTATCCTATTACCTATTTCTGGTTCTCAGCTACCTCCACACCAATTTTCAACCAAATCGGTTCAGCCGTTCTCGAGTTATAAATAGTGTAACTAACACGACTTTCTTTTATATATGTATAGATGAATCCATATTTCCCTTGGTCACGGTATCATGCATGAACAGCTGGACCGATTTCGCTAATTATTTTTTGCTGTGTTTGTTATTGTCAGGAGAAGGTTCTTATGGTAACAATATTTTGAAAATACGTTCAGGGGCCTGACCATGACGTCCTAATTCCGACTCAGTTCAAGTTTTAGCTGTCACTTTTGGTATGAATCTGACAGCGAGCAAACCTAAACTGAATCGCATTAAGACGTCATGGTAAGGCCCCAGTTCCGAGGCAGACAGACAGAGACAAAAAATCGAAAAATTTATTACTTTTCGTACCTATCGAAAACTTTCACTCGAGGCTTTTGGGGACCGATTTTTGGAAATCATATCGCTTGAAACTACACGTGAAAATTAGTCACATCCACACAACTTTTCACTGCTCTTGTTCTACCTATCAACTGCAATAAATGTTTTTAAAGATGGAAAATATCTTTAAAAACATGTTTTAACGCAAATAGTCTCGTGCGCCCTCCGCCTTCCACAGAACTCGCTATTGCCGACAAAATGTTTTCTAAAAGGCATCATTAATCTTCCCTTTGTGGCGGTTCACCTATAACACAATGGTGGGAAGCGTGTAATGCGTCGGTTCCGTGTGGAGCTTTACGGCTAAGAATAATTGGGGAAGTAAATCTATTTTAATATTATACATCGGCTACCTTCGATATGGGTTTATCGATATTTGCAAAAGGAAAATATAGTATGGATCATCATCATTCACCACCATTTTGCGGGAGGTTGGACCTTGTGCAACCTGACCTGGGGCTTTAGGTAACATGACCATGACGTCCTAATTCTGACTGAGTACAAGTTTCAGCTGTCACTTTTAGTATGAATCTGACAGCGAGCGAACCTAAACTGAATCGCATTAAGACGTCACGGTAAAGCCTCTCCTCAGGGGCCTGACCATGACGTCCTAATTCCGACTCAGTTCAAGTCTTAGCTGTCACTTTTAGTATGAATCTGACAGCGAGCGAACCTAAACTGAATCGCATTAAGACGTCACGGTAAAGCCTCTCCTCAGGGGCCTGACCATGACGTCCTAATTCCGACTCAGTTCAAGTCTTAGCTGTCACTTTTAGTATGAATCTGACAGGGAGCGAACCTAAACTGAACCGCATTAAGACGTCATGGTAAGGCCCCTGACAGCAAGTATCGACAACAAATTGAGAACTGGGGCCTTACCATGACGTCTTAATGCGATTCAGTTTAGGTTCGCTCGCTGTCAGATTCATACTAAAAGTGACAGCTAAGACTTGAACTGAGTCGGAATTAGGACGTCATGGTAAGGCCCCAGAGGAGAGGCTTTACCGTGACGTCTTAATGCTATTTTCAATTTCGAACCAAAGTTGGATCGCTCGTAGGCAGAACGTGAATTAGTCAGACTACGCTTTAGGCAGACACGGACAAAAGGGTGTATCAGATCCTTACTAGAAGTGTCGCATTAAGACGATCAAATAAGTAAGCGTGGCACCATAAAATATCTGTAACATAATACCTTTTGCGAATGTTTTACCCCCTTTTGCCTGCTTGCTGTTTATTTTTAAAAAGCTATAAATGTCGCCGTCCACATACAGCATAATATGCTATATTTATTTATGGGGGAGAAAAATATTTATAGAAACGGTTTTTACTAATTCTGCAATTACCTACTTATTTTGCGTCTCGAAATCATTTGACATTTTTTTTACATTTGTTTTAGGTACAAAAAAAAACTGTGGTGTTAATAAACATACACTTTTTAGGTAAACAAAATAACCGAATAACTAAACTTGCAACCCTTTTAGTCCGGTGCAAATATTGACAGCCTGGCTTGAAGCAAACCGTAGTTGCTACGTCAGCAAATCTGTGAATTACTCTTCCTTTATTGAAATCGGTTAATAAACGAAACAACTTTAACAATATACTCATCACAGTGCCTGCAGGTACTAGGGTAGCATAGTTGTTTACGAGCATTCATGAGGTAGGGTGCGTGTAACGTAAGTGCTACTATTGTATGGGCTTAAATTAGCTGTCACGTACAATGGGGCCTATCAGCTCGGTGTCCTCGCAGTTTCTGGGGCCCTGGTATATTACGTGTCAATGACCGGCAGGTTATGGAAGTTGTTGCTAAATAAATTGGGTGTCTACAGAAACGAACTTTGCACGATATTTCACTCACATGCGAGGCGTCATGATACTATACTTCATTTAATTTAGAATGAGAAACCACAATAGCATTATATTGCGTCTGGTCAACTATTTCTTACCTAGCAAATGGTGCAGTGCAATAGTTTGGCAGCCGCAAAATAAAATTGTTTTAATGTCACTTTATTTGCGTGTGGTCAATTGTTACTCTAGTACAAATTGTTAAGAGATTACAGTTCACAAACCGCAATATAATGTTGTTGTGGTTTCTCATCCTAAATTAAATGAAGTATTATAGTATTACACAGGTGTTCAACCTCAACATCATTTAGCTCGATAGCTCCGACGACGTACAATGTACTGCTATTTGCACAATTTTTTAATAAAACTGGGTTAGTCTAGACGTGATTCTATTTCTTAAAAGCTAGAAAGGCAAACGAGAATAGTAAAATATTAGGAAGTCAAGGCAGGCTATATTCAGGGGCCTTACCATGGTTAATGCGATTGATTGCGCTCGCTGTCAGATTCATACTAAAAGTGACAGCTAAAACTTGAACTGAGTCGGAATTAGGACGTCAAGGTAAGGCCCCAGGTATTGCTAACGGGTGCAGTAATATTTGCCTTGCTACTCCTCTACCAACCGCTGTCTCTACCGCTTGCTAATAGTAGTACGGGTCCTTAACTTAAAATACGGTCCCATCATGAAGAAAGCATGAAACTTGGCATGAATGTTCTGTCATATATGTGCTTCAATGTCGATATGGAAGCACGTCGAGAAATTATTGTTTCCCCCAAATGATATGACTAGTAACATATAAAAATTTGGTGCGCATACAAGGTCAGATTAGACTTACGTGCCGGCACTTATTAAAAGTTTGCTTTTTAATAAAACTTTTAAGTAACATGTACATAATTTGTAAACTAAAATACAATATTGTAGCTAATTTAATAAGGAACATATTGATCTTTGACAGTTTTCTGATAGCTGTACCCGTTTTCATATAAAATAATAAAAATCACGATTTGGCACATAAAAAGGGGGGAGGGGGGGGAAAATAATTTCTCGACGTGCTTCCATATCGACATTGGAGCACATATATGACAGCTACATTCATGCCAAGTTTCATGCTTTCTTCAGGATGGGACCATAAAATTGATTTTTGTTAGGACATGGAGCCGTACTGGGAGTAGCAAGGTAAGGTAATATTTTGTTAATTTATACAAACCTCCGCAAAGTAACGTCTAATTAAATAAAACGCTTAAACATGTTCTTATGTGATATTACATAATTTATATTGAATTAAGCGTTACTTTGCTGAGGTCCATTTCAATAAAAAAGGGTTAGAATGAGAGAGGAAGGGCCTGGCTACCGCAGCCATATGCGTCAGAGAAAGGGAAGCCAGACAGACTGGCGCCGTAACGCGTTACGTTACGAAGCGGTTAACCCTCCTATAACAAGTTATCACTTCAAAAACAGACCTTGAAAGTCCACTTCTGTTACCACCGGCGGTGCTAGCCTAGCAGAGTAGCAAAGTAATATTTTTTGTTCATAACTTTGTGCAGTGAATAACATCCTATATGTGATTGATAGAAGCATTGCATTGCATTATTGATTCCCGCAGGCCAAACTCCTGAAGTAGGTCAGGGCCTGGGACTTCATCCTTCGGCTTTAAGTCCATTTACTTATGATTTACATACTATATCTCGTCTCACGTTTTACTATGTGAAAACTTTACTTGCAAAAAAAACATACTACACAGTTAATGAATATTTAGACTCCAACAATAACAATTAGATAAAACAAATATACCTACTTAATATCACCGTAAACAAGAAAGTTTAGTGCTTGTCTCTCTTCTACTCTTCGTTTAGAATTTTAATTACTTAATGTACAACTAGCGTTTAAAATTAAGCCTAACAATTGGTGTCTCACTGTCTTTAATTGATCTATTGATAAGGAACCTTATTGTAGTGTATTGCAGTGCCCTCTCAGGGTTGTGTTGAAACATGTTTAAAATTAAGACCATTTTGTACACACAAAGCAATCAATAAATGAATATGAACTTTTCTAGACAAGTCGTATATTTGACATGAGAGTTCAGACTTTCATAGCAATATACACAGATACACAAATCACGGTCTATATCCCTTACAGGGTAGACAGAGCTTAAGGTAACAATACCTAAAGGCCACGTGTAGCATGATTGTGGATATAAATTCGAATTCAAATTAGTTTATTGCCAGAACATAGTCAATACAAAAAAAAAGAAAGAGAAAAAGTTTCACAGTAATTACAACAAAAACATAAAAGCTACATAAAATTTGACATAAAATGGCCCCAACTCAGCATTAGCTGGCCTTACGGCCAACGCTGGTCTTCCGTTGGGTCCATCGGGTGACGAGTACATTAACAAGGTCTTACTCGTAGTGCTACAGGATGTTCTTATGTTCTACCCTAATTGAGCGTGCAATATTAAAATTATTTTCTCTCAGCATTACTACATACAATATAAGAAAACACTAAGTAACATCGCAATCCATTAAAGGCGCGACCACACCGCCGCTTAAAAAACGGTGACGTTATGGAATCGCAACAAAATGTATGAAGAAACGGTGAGAAAACGTGACGCCTACGACACATTACCACGGCACCCTAATGCCATAGGTGGAATAGGGAATCAAAATAGTGATGGATTGCTAGCCGTACCGTTTATAACACGATTTTCAACATGAAACTACCTTGAGAATCAATCATAATTACATAAACGGATGAACTTTGACCATAATTAGCGACGAGTCGAAATTGAACTTGTACTGCCTTTTATCGTGGTTATATAGACAGCCACTCGATTTTTATCGTGGTTATATAGACAGCCACTCGATTTTTATCGTGGTTATATAGACAGCCACTCGATTTTTATCGTGGTTATATAGACTGCCACTCGATTTTTATCGTGGTTATATAGACTGCCACTCGATTTTTGAGATTTTCGGCGGAATAAAGTACCTAATGCCTTCAAGTACCTTTTATTGCACGTTCATTATACATACGTTATTATTGTACGATATACAGGTCACTCAATTATTTTTAGTTATTTTTATAACTAGCTTCTGGCCACGTCTTCGTTATAAACCTTCCTCTTGAATCACTCTATCTATTAAAAAAAGTCACATCAAAATCCGTTGCGTAGTTTTAAAGATCTAAGCATACATAGGGACAGACAGACAGACAGACAGTGGAGAGCGACTTTGTTTTATACTATATACTAGCGACCCGCCCCGGCTTCTCACGGTATATTATGCAAGTAAAACATACAAATAAACACACAAAACAAACATAAACAAACCAAACACAAACACATAAATAAACCTTTCTCTTGATTCACTCTATCTATTAAAAAAAACCGCATCAAAATCCGTTGCGTAGTTTTAAAGATTTAAGCATACATAGGAACATAGGGACATAGATAAATTATGTACTAGCGACCCGCCTCGGCTTCACACGGTATATTATGCATGTACTCGTATTATATATATAATAACCTTCTTGATTCGCTCTATCTATTAAAAAAAAACCGCATCAAAATCCGTTGCGTAGTTTTAAAGATTTAAGCATACAAAGGGACATATGGACATAGGGACACAGGGACAGAGAAAGCGACTTTGTTTTACTATGTAGTGATGAGTTTGACGGTAGTTTCATATCAAAGGTCAAAGTTCCTTTCTTAAACAAGAATATTTAATTTAAAACTACAAGTATTATTTTCCTTTATCGGGTTTTCATGATGACATTTATTCTTCAAAAAGCTACCTTGATTTTACGGCGTCGAAAAACACGCTAGTTATAACTTAACTAGCTCCAAGGTACAATTTTCATCTCCAAGCATTTTACCTACGTTTCAAAATCAACTTTTCCTTTACGGAATAAAGCTGTATTCCGTTTGGGGTAAGGTTAGTTCCACAAGGGTAACCTGTTGCTGTAATGCGTTTAGGAGTATCTCGTTTACATAATTCAGGAAGATGAGACAACCTTCGAGCTTGTTCTGTTCGCCTGGTACATTTTACGGGATTGCACCGAGCTACAGGTTTTTTTTAAAAGCGGTGTCTTTTGTATGGCTAGATTTTCAATTTTCATAAGCGCCGGTGACGTTATCCGTGTACTGTATCGCGCTATGGAAGTTTATTTAACAGCTTTTATTACAACACTAGCTTCTGCCCGCGACTTTGTCTACGTAGAATTAGACTTCGAACTGATGTTGATAGTATATTCTGCAATAATTATTTACGTAGCGACTAGGCAGCTACGACCTTTGACATGTTTATCGCTATCCCGCGGGAACTATGCAATTCTCCGGAATAAAAAGTAGCCTATATTTTAATCTAGGGTACCGGCTATCTTCGTTCCAAAATTTATTCAAATCCGTTCAGTCGTTTTAGCGTGAAGAAGGAACAAACATACACACTCACTTACATCGTCACAAACTTTCGCATTAATAATACAATTCAATTTATATTCTGTTGGACTGCGTTACCCTAGACATAAACATCTGCCGGAGAGAGAAGGATATCTTATGATGATAATTATGAATCTATTTATCTATCTTCAGTGCATTATATTACTACTGTTGCCCGTTTACCTTGGCCTATACTAAAGTGGATAATAGTTTCAAGTCCTTCAAGTTTGTCAGGATAACAGGTTGATAGCAGTTACGAAAGCGAGTAGTTTGGAACTCCGTCTGAACTCAGTTTGTCAACTTTTGCATGAAACAACTTGAGGTTTGATTTAGTTATTCTATTTAGTCTTATATATGTATATACATTGTGTAAATGTAAATTTTCGTGTAGTCCGTCTTATATAACGTGAAAAGGTGAAAACTTAAGACAATTGCATTTTTTCACTGTCATTTATCTCACGACAAAGATTTCTTTAAGTTTTTTTATGGAAGGGCCATAATTGATTAAAAATAGAGAGAAGACAATTCCTTTTATTTTTGGGGATTGACTTCTAAAAAGAAAACCTTCTCAAAAAACGTTTTTAATATAAAAGGCATGTCAAGATTCTTTACCGTTTTTCTAATAATATTTATTTATCTCCCGTTGGAATGATTCGGTTATGCCGCAGTGCAGAGCAAAATAAATGGAAAACAAAAGCAACGAACCGTACGGAGATGCACTTCAGTGTAATTCAATACAAAAGCCGCATCGGGAAGTTTATTCTGCCGCAGTGAGATAAACAGGCGACCATGTTCGCATGTAAAGCACTAGTTTTAGCACGTGGCTTCGCTCTGTAGAAGTATAAAGTAGTATAGTGATGGGACTGGGTCGCTGGAAAAACCCGACTCACTCGAGTACCATTCGAGTGAACGTTGGACTCGAGTGTTTTTTTTTCACTCGAGTTACTCGCTCGAAAAGTCGACTGACTCGAGTACCACTCGAGTGAAGACGCGACTCGAGTGTAATTTTTTTCACCCGAGTATATTATGCCCAAAGTCAATCGAGTGAATTTGTGATACAAGTCACGATTTTTTCAGTCAGTTGGCCGTCCTCTTAGAAAATAACGTCATCATAGCGTCAGTAGCACGAATTCACTTTAACAATAACTTTAACCATAACCAACAATTTTTGACAGAACACCTATAAATAATTATGCCCAAATCGTCTTAACTTGACTTTTTCACTCGAGTCAGTACCTACAGGCAACTCGAGTGGCCCGAGTCAATTCGAGTGGTCCGACTCACTTTTTGAGTCACGCCGGCCGAGTGAATTTTTGGGCGACTCGAGTTGACTTGAGTCGCTCGACAGCCGAGTCAACTTATTTTTCACTCGAGTCCGAGTGACAGTAAAACTACTCGAGTGACTCGAGTGAAACGTAATTCGAGTCCCATCACTACTGCATAGTATACCTACATAGTAAAGTCCATTATTTTATATTATATCAGATATTAAAATAACATTATGTGTGTTGCCTGTTTTTTGCAATTCAAAATGTGCCACCACTATCAAAAGTTAGCGGATAAATTATATTTAGTAGGTACTTACTAATTTTTGTAAATTATCCTACATATAAAATGTGTAAATACTAACTTTAATCTCAGTATACAAGGGAAGGAAAAATTGGGTATGTAATTTTTTTTGGTACTCTAATTTAAAAATAAGTAGATATCTGATACAAAAGGATAGATAAGTACATTATTTTCAGAAACTAACTAGGCACTAATTCTTGTATAAGAAATGGTACCATAGTACTCTTGATCCTGAGAAGAAATAACCCCAAGTGTCAAAAATCCGAGAAAGTAAAAAAGGGGGGTAATTTTTTTACTCCCCCTTTACATCTTTAGTACATACATACATACATACGTACCTACATAAATCACGTCTTTATCCCTTACGGGGTAGACAGAGACAGAGCCTAAGGTAACAAGACCTACAGGCCACGTTTAGCAAGACTGTAGACGTATAGGTGAAAAATAGAATCAAAATAGTGATGGATTGCGAGCCGCATCGCCCATAACCAAGATTCCCATGATTTTCGCCCATTCCCTCGATGGGCTTTTACCACCTGTGCGGGAAGAGAAGCAACTGGTACATTCTATGTTTTTTCTTTGCTCCCAGACCGACATGGATGTACATCTTTACATCTGTGACGATGCTTTGTAACAGGCATATATCAGTACCACGGAACAAACGGGGTCTATCTGTGGCTGTGGGTCTATTATATGTAAACAACATGCTTAATTCAGCGTACTACAATAATACCGTTTCCGCGAAGCCTATCAAGTAGGTAATCGGAGATAAGTTCACGAATTTAATTTAGACGAGACGAGATGAGTTGCTAACTTGCGGGTAAATGAACACGGGATTCAGTTACAACCAGGTCCACCATTACCAGCATCGACTCCAGCCTATATACGTCCCTTAGAGCTTCCATTATTCGACCATTTTAATTATTCGAATATTCGATTCGTAAATTCGGAAGTATTCGAATTATTCGAATAATACTTTATTTTAGTAAAACACAGAAAACTACAGAATCAGCTGTGTAATTACGTAATCAGTTTAAAAAAATCACTTAGCAATAAAAAAACAAAACCGTTATTATAATTTTCATTAAAAAATTCAAAAATCAACGCAAACATAGAGCACGTGTATTAGTTACCTAATTCACCTAATAATCTAAATATTACCATCATCACATTATCAGTCTTCAAAAATCACCTAAAATTAAAGAAGAACAGTACTATTAACCACTACCTTACGTACCGACTTAATTTAAACGATAATACTGTAATACTTAAATCGCAGCACACATTTTCAGTCTTCAAAAATCACCTAAAATTAAAGAAGAACAGTACTATTAACCACTACCTTACGTACCGACTTAATTTACACGATAATACTGCAATACTTAAATCACAGCACATATTTTTAGTCTTCAAAAATCACCTAAAATTAAAGAAGAACAGTACTATTAACCACTACCTTGCGTACCGACTTAATTTACACGATAATACTGCAATACTTAAATCGCGGCACACATTTTAAGTCTTTAAAAATCATCTAAAATTAAAGAAGAATAGTAATATTAACCACTACCTTACGTACCGACTTAATTTACACGATAATACTGCAATACTTAAATCACAGCACACATTTTCAGTCTTCAAAAATCACCTAAAATTAAAGAAGAACAGTACTCTATTAACCACTACCTTACGTACCGACTTAATTTACACGATAATACTGCAATACTTAAATTACAGCACACATTTTCAGTCTTTAAAAATCACCTAAAATTAAAGAAGAACAGTACTATTAACCAATACCTTACGTACCGACTTAATTTACACGATAATACTGCAATACTTAAATCACAGCACACATTTTCAGTCTTTAAAAATCACCTAAAATTAAAGAAGAACAGTACTATTAACCACTACCTTACGTAACGACTTAATTTACACGATAATACTGCAATACTTAAATCACAGCACACATTTTCAGGCTTCAAAAATCACCTAAAATTAAAGAAGAACAGTACCATTAACCACTACCTTACGTAACGACTTAATTTACACGATAATACTGCAATACTTAAATCACAGCACACATTTTCAGGCTTCAAAAATCACCTAAAATTAAAGAAGAACAGTACTATTAACTACCTTACGTACCGACTTAATTTACACGATAATACTGCAATAGTTAAATCACGGCACAGGACCGGTCCGAGTGGAGAGCCTTGGGGGAGGCCTATGTCCAGCAGTGGACGTCTTTCGGCTGATATGATGATGATGATGACTTAAATCACATCGCTACCCGCGTAAACATTTTACTAACATAAAATCGAATATCGAATATTCGAATACTATGCCCCCAAATATTCGAATATGAAAATTAGCCGAATATTCGAATTGGAAGCCCTATTCCCACTACAGGGCACAGGGTGAGGGAGCTGGGGTTACAGTTAACATGCGAGCCCAAGGCCTCTACCATGACGTCCTAATCCTAATTCCGACTCAGTTCAAGTTTTAGCTGTCACTTTTAGTATGAATCTGACAGCGAGCGAACCTAAACTGAATCGCATTAAGACGTCATGGTAAGGCCACAGAGCTTGTCCTAGTCTTCAAGGCTGGCAACACATCTGTAACGTTCCAGTGTTGTGGAAGTCCATGTACAGCAGTAATTTACCATTTGGTGACTTTGCTCGTTGGCCTTCTTTATCGTACAAAAAACTAGCTTCTGTTCGCGACTTCGTCTGCGTAGAATTATACAAATAAACCTTCCCTTTGAAACCCCTTCCCTTCCCTTTCCTTTCCCTTTCCTTTTTCCTTTTTTTTGTAATGTGACTTGCAATAAATGATTTTGTTCTATTCTAAACTTTGAATAACTCTATCTATTAAAAAAACCGCATCAAAATCCGTTGCGTAGTTTTAAAGATCTAAGCATACATAGGGACAGACAGACAGACAGACAAAAAGCGGAAAGCGTCTTTATTTTATACTATGTATTGATGACACTGCAGCAAATACGAATAAGCAATATACGACGAGCAAAGACGGCGTCTCGGTAAAAAATATATCTCTGTATGTTTCCAACTTTAATTCGGGCTTATTCGAAAATTTTCTCAGGTACTAATTTGACGAATTCGATTATGATCATTGAACTGATTAGCTCTGCTGAATCGTAATTGATTACTAACAACGTAACCTTACCTACTTCCTTTGAAATAATGAATAAACATAATAAGAAACTAGACTAGCTTAATAACTAAAACATCTATACATAAATGACGACCGAATGGCCTACCTAGTGGTTAAATAACCTGACTATGAAGCTCGAGGTCCCGGGTTCGATCCCCGGTCGGGGCAGATATTTGTATGAAAAATACGAATGTTTGTTCTCGAGTCTTGGATGTTTAATATTTTATATATTTAAGTATGTATTTATCTATATAAGTATGTTTATCCGTTGTCTAGTGCCCATATCACAAGCTTTGCTTAGTTTGGGACTAGGTCAATTGGTGTCAATTGTCCCAAGATATTTATTTATTTATAAATGAGATCTTTATCCCTTATCATAGGTAGCAGTGGCGTGGCGTCAAGTATATCAGAAGGCAAGCCGAAGGGAACTTAACTAGCCTTTTCCTCTAATTTTGCACAATAATTTGCCCAGCTGCCTTAAAATAGGCAAGCCGGGAATCGAGTTCTATGGACGCCACGCCACTGATAGGTAGGGCGTATAGGTGGAAAGGCGACTATAAGAGAACGGGGCAATGACTTACGAGTAAACCATTTCTTTGTCCGGCCATAACAAAACCTATTATGTTAAAAAGATATAAAACTTGTAGTTCAACGACTGGAGGGGCGCTGCCTTCCAATTTTACTACCAATAAAACATAATAGAGCCCTGCAGTTGTAATGAATACGCGTAAAAAAGGAATATCGTTACAAAACGGGAATTTTATTAAAGGATTGTAAAGTAAAATGGGGGGCAGTTTTTGAAATCATGTCTGTGAAAATGCCAGTCGACAATGGATGATAGAAAATAGATTTTTATAAAATACTACCCCTAAATCTTGGCGATTCGTGAGAACTGATGAGAGACTTTATACCTACTCGTATATTTTATATTATTCTTTTTCTTTTTTTTATTCTTGCATGCTGGTCTGGGAGTAAAGAAAAAACATAGAACGTACCAGTTGCTCTTCCCGCGCAGATGGTAAAGGCCCATCGAGGGAATGGTCGAAAATTTTAGGGATCATTAGGTTTATTGTCTAACTCGCTCGCAATCGCCATCGTGTTCATTTTGACAGTTCATGTATGGGCTGACAATTGGCATCGGAATCGGCTAGCTGGCACATTCATACATGAACTGTCAAAATGAACACGATGGCGATTGCGAGCGAGTTAGACAATAAGCCTACGGCTAGCAACCCATCGCAATTTTGATTCCCCTTTCCACCTATTCGCCTACAATCATGCTCAACGTACTGTAAGTCTTGTTACCTTGTTACCTTAGGCTCTGCCTACCCCGTAAGGGATAACGACGTGATTTTATGTATGTCTTTTTTTTATAGTTTGCTGAGTCTGTTCTATTTATCTATCTCGAGCCTATTATACGTCCCACTGCTGGGCATAGGCCTCCTCTCAGAATGAGAGGGCTTGGGCTATATAGTTCCCACGCGGGCCCAGTGCGGATTGGGAACTTCACACACACCATTGAATTGCTTCGCAGTTGTGTGCAGGTTTCCTCACGATGTTTTCCTTCACCGAAAAGCTCGTGGCAAATTTTAAATGAGATATCGCACATAAATTCCGAAAACTCAGAGGTGCGAGCCCGGGATTCGAACCCACAACCTTCTGCTTAAGAGGCCACAGGTCAAACCACTAGGCTACCACGGCCCACTAGGCTACCACAGGCTGAGTCTGTTAATGATACATAATCTGGGATTTTTTAAAGTGTCTTTGGAGATCAAAAACATTTACTGCTCTTGCTGCTCCGCTAATCACGTGAAAGATACACATACATAGTACATCCTAGATTAATAGGTTCTCTATTGATTTGCCGAAAATTTTATTGCCGAATTTCACTTCCCAACCAACGTTTGGCCGAATTTCATACCCAACCTTACGATTGCCAACTCAACGTTTTTTTTTTTTACATGGACACTTATTAAACTGTCATTTTTTATATGGCCAAATGGTACTACACATAACCATTAATAAAAAGTAAGACATTGTAAGGTAAAATAAAGACTGTTTATAAATTAAAACAAACATGTTCGCGGCTAAGGGGTGGCCCGAGGGCCACCCCGCCGCACCTAAACCTAAATTAATCTAAATTAATCATAAGAGTTTTTCGGCCTAGTGTAACATTTGCCATAATGAAAGATATTCCAAAAGTTTAAAATCAAAATGATATTCGTCTTCATGAAAATTCGGCCAAATGAGAGGTTGGCATACAAAAATTTGCCAATTGTCAGTTGTCAAAGTGAACATTCGGTGAAATGTTGGTTACCAAATGAAATTCGATCAAATAAAATTCGGCGAAAAGGCAGAACACCCCCAGATTATGTATCATTAACAGACTCAGCAAAATATAAAAAAAGACATAAGTACATAAAATCACGTCTTTATCCCTTACGGGGTAGAGAGAGCCTAAGGTGATAAGACCTACAGGCCACGTTCAGCAAAACGTGAAAGATAGCCATGCACAAATGGAAGTGGAACGGAGCGGATTGGCAGCGGATGGTAGCGGAGTGCACGGTAAATGTTTCTTGTTCATTAATAATAAAAAATATAATAAATAAATATCTTAGGACACATAACACCAATTGACCTTGTCTCAAGTTAAGCAAAACTTATATTATGGGTACTAGACAACGGATAAGCTAGAAGTCCCGGGTTCAAATCCCAGTAGAGGCAGACATTTGTGTAATGAACACGAACGAATGTTTGTGCACGAGTCATGGATGTTGTATGAATTTAAGTATGTATTTTTATGTTTATTTGTATGTTTATCCGAAAAAGACGATAGCATGACAGAATGTGAGATTATGATTGCGGGTGAGAAAGTAGAACAGGTAAAAGAGTTTGTGTATCTGGGCTCGGCTTTTACGACAGATGGAAAGTGTGAAAGAGATATTGAAAGAAGAGTGAATGCAGGAAACATGGTCAATGGAGCGCTGCGCGCCTTTGTGAGCAGTGAGAAGGTGTCAAAGAAGGCGCGTCTGGCTGTTCACAGAGGGGTGCTCGTTCCAACACTAATGTACGGTAGCGAAAGTTGGGTATGGCAAAAGAAGCATGAAAGTAGAATAAATGCGGTAGAAATGAGAGCGTTAAGAAGTATGGAAGGTGTATCACTGAAAGATAGAATAAGGAATAGTGTGATAAGGGAACGTGCTGGTGTGAAAGAAGATATAGTGACTAGGATAGAAAAAAGTATGCTTAGTTGGTTTGGTCACGTAGAGAGGATGGATGAAAGAAGATTAACTAAACAGATTTATACGGCGAGTGTGAATGGGTGCGTTGGGAGGGGAAGGCCTAGGCGGACGTTCCATGATCAAATTAGGGACGTTTTGGAAAAAGGCCAGGTCAAGAGTACCCGAAACCGACGAGCATGTATGAAGAGATTGATGAATGTGGACGAAGCGAAAGAGGTATGTCAGGATCGTAGCAAGTGGAACAAAGTAGTCTCTGCCTACCCCTGTGGGAAAGAGGCGTGACGATATGTATGTATGTATGTATGTTTATCCGTTGCCTGGTACCCATAGTACAAGCTTTGCTTAGTTTGGGACTGGGTCAATAGGTGTAATTTGTACCATGATATTTATTTGTTTATATTTTGAGGGAAGCCTGTGCCCAGCGGTGGGACGTGTATAGAGGGAGTTGAATTACGCAATCCCAAAGAAGTGATCTAACGCAAAGAGAACGAAAACAACTTTTCAATTTATGCAAAAACCGCTCCATGATTACCTGTGGAATAAAACGACGTGAATCATGCCGACCCTTGTTTACGAGACGCGTTATAATTTATACAAATCAATATTTAAGTATTATGTAATTGTCAATCAAAGTATTAAGTTTAGTAATAACAATAACATCAAAAAAATTATAAATTAGCTTACATTAGAACTTGTGATTCATAAATTCATCAATAGTACTATAAAAACCTGACATAACAAATAGGGAATATTCATGATTTTTTTCATGGCTTTCTATAGAAGCTTTTTTATGTAATAAACAATATGAAAAAAATATTTTTCAAATAACTGCAAAAATGACCTAGTTAACGGAAATTTAATATGGAGTTTGTATGGGCGTTGTGACAAATGACGTCACATGTCATATCGGATCTCTCTTTCTAATCGCTGACTGATTAGTAATTTAAAACTCTTATATTTTCCGTGTTTCTAGACCGATTTTACTTTTATTTTCACTTTTTGTCATCTTTTTTACAATATTTTCATATTTTGTAAAGAAATGTGATATTTTTTTTAATGCACATTCCCTATTGTGTATTTTATTTTTAAATTTGGATTTGGGCATGTCTTTAACGTCACCGGAATTTTATTAATTATTGTTACACACGTTGCAAAAGCGCTTTTTTTTTCTTAACATGAGCTTATGAGGAAGTATAACAAACTGATGTCGTATATGAAGTCTAGTTGTCACTTTGTCTGCAAGTTAAAAAGTTCTAGTTTTTTTTAAAAAAAAATAGTTGTCTCATAAATATAAAGACAAGGTAGCAGTAATATGTTTAAATTAGGCAGTGAATTGATAACTAATACCAAAATGAAAACTGATATGTCTACTAATACTTCGATTTAAAATTGATTGTTAAATAATAATAAATAATCATCATACCAGCCGAAAGACGTCCGCTGCTGGACATAGGCCTCCCCCAAGGCTCTCCACTCGGACCGGTCCTGTGCCTTCCGCATCCACCGCGATCCCGCGATCCTGATCAGGTCGTCGCTCCATCTTGTTGGAGGCTCATCTGCCGGTACGCGGACGCCATTCGAGAACCTTCTGACCCCATCGGCCATCGGTCCTGCGAGCAATGTGCCCCGCCCACTGCCACTTCAGTTTCGCAATTCATCGGGCTGTGTCGGTAACCTTAATTCTACTCCGGATACCATCATTTCTGATTCTATCTCGCAGAGAAACCCCGAACATAGCCATATTAAGGAACTTATACTTGCTTAAAATACCATCTACGTATTCCATGTTCTTGTGAATAAAATAATTGAATGACTGACTAAAAAGGTTTGTAATAGTAGATTGTACACCGAGGGGATAAAGCAGTGTATTATGTCACGGGCGCGATATTGAATCCTGAGCGCAGCGAAGGACTCTAGATTTAACTCCCGAGCGTAGTAGGGGGTTATGAGTTAATTCCTGAGCGCAGCGAGGGAATTATGATTGAGTCCTGAGAGGAGCGAAGAATTTAGGCGCACCCAAGACATATACAGTTTTATTTCCGAGGAGTATACTCTACTTTTATCACCTTTTGCGAGATCATAAAAACCAAGTAAAATAGAAAAAAAAATCATTTAAACAACAGTATGTAAAAACAAAATTAAAAGTAAAAAATTATATTTGAGACATGGAATCTTAGCAGTTCTAATGCGTAACTATTATTACAGCGTCAGCAAACCACTCGCGGCTTTTGTTTTATTTGAAATTTGTTTCATTCATTTGAAAATCGAACGCCGCCGCTTGCCGTGGCATGGCCATCTCGATTTTCGGAGCCATGCGATTTTTACGAAATTAGACTTTAAGTGTATAACAATAAGAACTAAGAGAAGTGAGATTCATATTACTAACCGGCGGGTTATAATGAAATTCAGTACAATATTACTACCCGGCTAAAGCCAAGGGCTATAATGAGTTACTTTGAGTAAGGTATACATGATATATAATTAGCTATTGTCGAGCAGGTGGTTTGAAAAGAATAATAATGAACCAATCGAAATGGAGCCACTGCGTTAACCGCTGCGCTAGTGCTACGAGTGCTACGAGCTACGCCGTAGCAATCGGAAGCGCTTGAGTTTTGCACGTATTGAATTTCTTGGTGCTTGACGTTCGTTATTTCGTATTGAACAGCTCATCAGTCGAACCAGTAGGATCTTTTAAGTGCTGTGAACGTCACTGGTAAACAATACACACTTGTAAAATGCAATTCGATTTTCAAACAGTCCAAAATTAATGTCAGATTATTGTCAGATAGACTTGTAATTGGTTACACGTGCGTATATCCAATGACAATGCAATGACGGAGTACCGTCAACAACAATGGCGTTCCATTGTTAAATAATATCTCTGAAAAGCATTTGAATATTTTGAATAAGTACTGCTTCTCTGTGTGATATTTTGCACAAATATGAAACACTTTCCGATTTTGGGCTTTTAATTAATTATCATCGATAGTTACTTATTTATTGACCTTAATATATTTTGTGCTGCTTCAGCACTTTGATGACGACTTGGAATGTCCAACCCAACAACGCACGCAGCTCAATAGAACTACAGTGACGTGCAAAAATAACGAGTTACTTTCCATACAAATTTGTATAAAACCGACTCTTTATTTTACCCGTCAGTAGAAGTTAGTCAAATTCAGCTTATCCTACTAATATACACACACACTTTCGCATTTATAAAGTTTGTGACGATGTGACGACGTGAGTGTGTATGTTTGTTCCTTCTTCACGCTAAAACGACTGCACGGATTTGGATAAAATTTGGAACGAATATAGCTGATACACTAGATTAAGACATAAGCTACTTTTTATCCCAGAAAATTGCGTAGTTCCTGGAGGATAGCGATAAACATGTTAAAGGTCGTATCTGCCTAGAGTCGCAACGTAAATAATTATTGCATTTCGTAAATCAAATTCCACGCGGACAAAGTCGCAGGCAGAAGCTAGTTTGATTATAGCTAGATTTTCGATCTATGTGAAGCTGATAATCGCTGTATGGCGAGGCGGCCAAGGTCGCATAAACATAATTATATGAACCCGACTCCCGCCTTTCACAAAATAAAATTATACATTTTCCCCGCACACTTTCGCGCGAATATCGCAGCAACAAGTCGACGTTCCAGCCATAATTCGTAAACCGTCCCCAGCGACCAACCGGTGGCCGCAGCGCTGAGTGTCGCCAATTTAGCCATTTTGTCGCTAAATCGAGCGACATTTGCGATTTTTTTTTAAGAATAAGGCAAACGATCTAATGACATACTGGATTACTACACTGGAGTATTAAGATACGATGCCGCGTAGGCTCTAGACCCTAGAGGGTTAAGATAAAATACATCAGGATTAGCGAGTAAGATGGTGACGATGGAGGGAGAAAGTATGAAGAAGAATTATTTTCTACTTAGTTTTACTATTACCTACCCGTCTCAGCGACGTACAGTGGCAATGTAGATGCACACTGCGCTGCCACAATTATCGGCATATTTCAATCAATTTACAAATAACATTAACAAATGAGTACAATAAACCTTTCTCATAAATCCCTCTATCTATTAGCGAAAACCGCATGAAAATCTCTCCAGTAGTTTTTGAGTTTATCGCAAACAGACAGACTAGGCTTTGTTCTATACTATGTAGAGATTTACTAATGAAAATTTGGTACCAATTTTCTAAAAATTTGTAGCGACTATTGCAAGACTTAGTTGGCAACACCACAGCCAACCTCAGTTAGTTCCCCCTCGGCTGCCGACCGCGACGCACGCTCGCTTCCGTCAGTGCAATCAATCTATTTATAAGTGAACTTGATCTTACTTAGACTCTGAGTGTAACGTCAACACCTTGGATTTTTTACTCTGGTAAGTTTTCTCTCAAATTTCGAATATCGAATCCCGAACCTGTTGCGCGTGGTGTCCAACGTTTGTATTTATATACGTCAGCAGCTTGTATAAATATTTTTTTGTAATACTGTTGTTTCATTAAAAAAAATGCTATCGGAGTGCAGATGGGGCGACTTTGATGCTTACCAAGCAGGATGGCATTACGCGTATCACAAGCAGGCGTGGAGTAAAAGAAGTCTGCCCAATACTTGGAGAAATTGGATAAAGAAGTATTCGTAATAATATTGATCTGCGATTTTTGCGTGAGTTGCAATATCCCATTCTCATGAAGATTTGTCATATGAAAGGAATTATTCGTATTCCTATTCCTTATTATCCGTTATTTTCCAGCTTGACGCGCGTTTTCCTACTCTATTATTTATGCTGCGAAAAGGCGCTTCTTTATATCATTAATAACAAAATGGCTATTTGAATCTGAGAATCTTGGAATTTAAAGTATTTTATTACTAAAGAAGGTGCGTGATTTTAATACATTACTTTAAACAAAAAAAATGATTGAAAACAAAAGCAATTACCAAGTTATTTAATAATTTTATTAAGTACCTAATTGAATAATAAAAATAAAGAAATAAAAAGTCCTCTCTCCTTTTCTTTGTCCTCCATTTCCCATTATTTAGGGTCGGCTCTCCTCGTTCTGCGGCGCTAGGATAATCTGTCCTGGGTTGTCGAAATGTTTATTTGGGCAAATAAAAAGTCCTCAAGTTCAATATTATTTGATTTCAAATTTGTAATTCAGATAAGATGATAAACATGTTCTTATAGTTTATTAGTTTTTTAATGTTTGTTCAAAAAAGAAGTTTGGATACAAACATCATTAAGGATCAGACTAAAGTTCTCTTTAAATGTCTACTCGTGTATCCTACGAAAAGATGTTACTGTTCCAAAACAACGGTATCTTTAAAAATCTTTATTTTTTAAGTCAAACAAACAAACAAAGGGCTTATTATGCCTTTTTTATACTAGCGCTTTTAAAAAGATCATCATTGACGGGAAGAATGCGCCGCAAGAATCTAATCAGAAAATCACAAAAAACACACTTTAATTACTGCTAGCTGTTGCCCGCGACTTCGTTCGCGTAGAATCAAATATAGCTTATGTTCACCAGAGATAATGTAGAATTCTAACGGTGAAAAAATTTTTCAAATCGGTCCAGTAATTTCGGAGCCTATTCAATTCAAACAAACAATCAAATCTTTCCTCTTTATATCTATATAGAAAAAAAAAGAAGAAAGAAATATTTAACAGCAAGCTAAGGTAATACTAAATCTAACTTACTTAAAAATCAAAAACAAACTTAAATACTACATTTAAAATAACCGCTTTGGGTCGTACCTGGGGCAATATTAAATGGTCCCATGACACTGGCAACATTACCACGCTGTAGGTATGGCCAGGGAAATTTGCTTGAATAAATTTTAATGTGGTGGTGCTGCAGCGAATAGGGAAAAAGGTGGAAGTTCTCCTCTCCATCAAAAGGAGAAAGCTGGAGTATTTGGGCCATATCATGCGGGGCTCAAAGTACGAGTTGTTACAGCTTATCTTGCAGGGTAAAATCCAAGGTAGACGAAGCCCAGGAAGAAGAACATCTTGGCTTAAAAATCTACGCCAGTGGTACAATAAAAGCACCCGATCGTTGTTCAGAGCTGTTGTGTCGAAGGTTCAAGTCGCCGTAATGATCGCCAACGTTCGATAGAAGATGGCACCAGAAGAAGAAGAAGAAATAAATTTGTTATTTTTCACAGTTAAGATAAACAAAGAAATTAAGTCACATAGGTACCTAGATCATATTATCAGCGCTACCCTTTCATGCTGGTCTGGGAGTAAAGAAAAACATAGAATGTACCAGTTGCTTCTCTTCCCGCGCAGATTATAAAAGCCCATCCAGGGAATGGGCGAAAATCTTAGGCGATGCGGCTAGTAACCTATCACTATTTTGACCAATGTACTAGCTGTTGCTCTATCTATGGGGGGAAATCTTAGAAATCGTGTTATAGGCGATGCGGCTAGCAACCTATCACTATTTTAATTTCCCTTTCCACATAGATACGCCCACAATCACGCCAAGCTTGATTATAGGGTCTTGCTACTCAAGGCTCTGTCTACCGCGTAAGGGATAAAGACGCGATTCATGTATATATATGTATATGCACGTTATATTTGTATCCTGTATTTCCTCGTCAAATTTGAAACCTATACTCCCAATTAAGATAAAGACTTGAATAACCCTCGTGGCTACCGAGAAATAATTAGCCGAATTTCTATCATAAGAATAACTGAGGCGCTGTCCATGTATTTTTAGGTAAGACCCTTGTTTTCTGTACATTAAGAATTTTAAGATAAGCTCCGATTCTGTATTTTGATCGTTATTTTTTAAAGGTCTGTTTCAACACTCTCTGTTAAGTTTCAGTTACCTGAACTGTCAGTTATCTATGATGTCGTTTCTGTCCGTTTCGTAGTAATAAATAGAGACAGTACATAATCCTTAGGAACCGAAATAGCTGATCCGTGGTTTTGTCTCATAGTTTGCGCCACAACAATTTTATTCAGACCCCTTTTTAGGGATCAAATTGATTAATGAAAATGTATCTCATTTCTAACACTTCTTAAGCCTCGTTGAAATATCTTGAATGGGTGAAGCCAGTCCATTACAAACTATGTCTACCGTAATATAAACTAAATACCCTTGTGAGCCCAAAGGTACGGGAGCTCAGGTTATATTGGGAAAGGTGTAAAATCTTCTTTTGAGCTGGTAATTAAAATTCATGTCACGAAGCGGTATGGCCGCAGTTGGGCGTATTTTAGTATATAATTTAGGGCTTACGTTATATTAAATTGCTGTTTTTTCTGAACTATTGGGTTTGGTGGGGTGTAAGTCGGGTTACCTCCGCGTGTGGTCAAGAGCTGCGGTTCGTTTTTGGATCCGTCCGATGGGAAGAGCAGTGCTTCGTCCGGTGCATCCTGGGCATCGGTTAATAATTTCCTGGCGGTCTCCGAGGAATATCATTGTCGGTTGGCTAAGAGCCCGACAGGGGGAAGGGGGGGTCTTTTACCCGTGTTCTACAGTACAACGCTGCCGACATTTTTGTCACAAGATTTCTGAATACTGTATTTATTACTTTGACATTGGCGAAATCATGGCATCAATCGACGGAGCCAATAAAAGAAGAAGAAGGTTTGGTGATCGCGTTTGTTTGAACACAAGGAATATTGGAGTTCGGGGCCACACTGAGAGCAGGAAGTTCAGCTTAAAATGTCGCTATCTAATCTAACTTAATATTATAAATGCAAAAGTATAGATGGATGTACCTATGTATGGATGGATGGATGTTTGTTTGTTACTCAATCACGCCAGAACGGCCCAACGGATCTAGATGAAATTCGGCACATAGATAGAGAAAAGTCTGGTATAGCGCATAGGCTACTTTTTATCCCGGAAAATTGCGTAGTTCCCGCGGGATGGCGATAAACGAATTCTTAGCAGACGAAGTGGCAGGCAACAGCTAATTAAAAATTAAGAGTGAGAAGAAAAAAATATACTTACTGCTGTGAAAGCACTAAAGTATAATACATTTATGGGAGTATCTACATTACATATAAAGAAAGAAAGAAGACATTTATTCTCTCATATGTACATTGATTGCAAAATAAATTGTGTCTCATTGGAATTCTGATTAAAATAACGTTATTTGTATTGTAATTTATTTCAAAAACATTTAAAACTAACTGTTTGAACCAGCTGTTGCTCGCGACTCCGTCGGCGCAGAATTCGCTGATCGCTTATCCCGTAGGAACTTTGTGGATTTACCGTATAAAAACTATAATAATCTCTCAGGACTGAAACTATCTCAAAATATGCCGAATTCCAAATGGATCGGTTTGGTGGTTTAGGCGTGAAAGTGTAATAGACAGACAGAGCTTTAAGTAGGGATTTTATATTTTTATCAATAAGGGAACCTCCAGCGTCCACTATCTCTTTCTGTGGATCTTTAGGAACCAACTTAAACTACTTTTTCGGATTCCACATGACAAAAAAAAAACATACATAAATACATAAATTACGTCTTTATCCCTTATGGGTTAGACACACAATGCCACTCTGTTTTTATCTAGCGGGTGGTAGGGCCTTGTGCAAGGTCCGTCCGGATCGCTACCACCATCTTACTCGCTAATCCTGCCGCTAAGCAGCAGTGCTTGCGCTGCTGTGTTCCGGTGTGGAGAGTAAGACATCCGGGGAAATTACGGGCACAAGAGGCATTTCATCTAAGTCCTCTAGGTTGGCAACGCACCTGCAATCCCTCCGGGGTTGCGGGTGTCTATGGGCAGTGGTGATCGCTTACCATCAGGTGACCCACTTGCTCGTTTTCCTTCCTATTCACATAAAAAAAAAAAAAAACTCACTAAACACATCCTAAGCGCAGTCGCAAAAACATCAAAACAACCCGGTCATTCACACACATTATGACAAACGATATTAAAAAACAAGTCTGCCAGCAAACCATTGGAAGTGACTCATATAGTTGATAGCTACGCACTCATACCGGCCCTTTTATAAACCCCCAAGTCCGCCAACGCAAAAAGAGGTGTCTTGTAAGTTTGACGTCGTTGTGTGTGTGTGTGTTTGTCTGTATCCTAACTCTCAAGCGGGTGGACCGATTTGGATGCGGTTTTCTTATTCGAAAGCCAGTTTCCTTGCGGTGGTTCTTAGCAATGTTTGGTGAAAATCGGTCCAGTAGTTTGAAGAATATCAACTCTTTTCCAAAATGATGTAAGGCATTGTTGGCATAAAATTGAATTTTGTTTTTATGATTACCTACTCGATAAATACTTGGGGTGTTTTAAATTTTTTAGGGTTCCGTAGCCAAATGGCAAAAACGGAACCCTTATAGATTCGACATGTCTGTCTGTCTGTCTGTCCGTCCGTATGTCACAGCCACTTTTTTCCGAAACTATAAAAGCTATACTGTTGAAACTTGGCAAGTAGATGTATTATGTGAACCGCATTAAGATTTTTATACAAAAATAGAAAAAAAAAACAAATAATTGGGGTTGCTTCGAACTGAAACTAAAAAAAAATTTGTTTGGGTAGGTCTTCAAAAATGATATTGAAGTTTCTAGTATCATTTTTTTCTAAACTGAATAGTTTGCGCGAGAGACACTTCCAAAGTGGTAAAATGTGTCCCCCCCTCCCCGTAATTTCTAAAATAAGAGAATGATAAAACGTAGTCCGACTCGCACTTGGCCGGTTTTTTAATTTAATGTTATTATTATTATTAACTTACAGCACAAGCTAGAGGCAACACGCTAATTAAAAGAGTACCTGCATAAAAGCGACTGGGAAATCAGAAACGGCTACAGGTGGGAGCGCCAACGATATAACGTAGATTAGATAGTGTCCAAAACTTCCCCGTATCTCTATGTCACGATGCAGCTGTGTAAGCTGAGAGTGGTTAAGTGGTTCATGATTTATGAATCCCTAGTACAAAGCTTTTAAAGGGGTTATTACACTAAACGTTATCGTTTAATATTCACCACTAATTCACCAACATTTTTTTGCTTGGTGAATGAATAAGTTTCCATTGTGTGTCGGATAATTTATTACCGTATTCGCATAACTATAACTTTACTCCTTAATTCACTATTACTATCACTACATGTATAAAACAAAGTCGCTTTCCGCTGTCTGTCTGTCTGTCCCTATGTATGATTATATCTTTAAAACTAAGAAACAGATTTTGATGCGGTTTTTTTACATACTTAACCACTCACTTGATTGCGGTAACCAGAGCTACCAACTTTGATAACCTACAAAATGATTCTGGTAGCCAGAGCTACCAGACGACCTTTGTACAATTTTTGATTTTTAATCTGTGAAGGGCAGTTTCGAAGCGGTTTAAACTATGTCCAAAACATACCCAAATAAGATGGCAACACAGAAAAAAATTGGCAGGCAACATGATAGAACTAAAATATTTTTAAATAGCTGTCGTTCTCAACGTTGTGAAAAAGTGAAGTTGCGTAAAAGTGGACAGTATTTTGAAAATGCCGTAAGTATTCAAATTTATATTTTACTATTAAAGTTATACATTAAACGATTCAGTGTTTATCCAACTATCAGATTATAGCTATATTTCAGTACCAATGAATAATTATGAAATACAATCTCACTTCAAAGTAGTTAAGACAGATATTTTTTCGGTGACTTGCTATTGAAATGGCCAACATTTTGAAGAATAAAGAATATTTCTCGTAATATTCTAGTGAATAAAACAGTTTAAGTATTAGTTACTTAAATAAACATAAAATCATTAACGTCTATGACTTATTTACCCAGGATTAGCGAATAAAACAAGTAACGGTCCATGTAAGTACGGGTGGTAGCCGTAGCTACCATAATCAGTTTAGCCAACTACTCGCTTTGACGTTGTAAGGCATAGAGCACACCCGACGCGCTGCGAACGCGATTGGTGTTTTTGTGATTTGTTCCTACTTACTAAGTATTCATGTTCAATCTGATACTAGATTTCTTTTACTAAAATCCTATATGCCGCCGGCGGGTAAAAATACTCAACTTTATTTGAAATAACATTTTGGGACACAATGATGGAATAAGATTATTTGTAAAAACACATTTGAAGTTCATAGCGGTGTTTTGTTTTTTATCATTTATTGTTGTATTTGTTATTGAACATAATCAAATCATTTTAAGATGTATGTCAGGATCGTAGCAAGTGGAACAAAATAGTCTGCCTACCCCTGTGGGAAAGAGGCGTGACGGTATGTATGTAAGTATGAACATAATCAAATAGCTTGTTTAATTTTTAGATTACGGAACCACGAGAGCGGAGGAGATCTTCAAGGGCTGGTGCCAAACCATGCAGGCCGAAAGTGATGAAGACGAGGAAGATGATATTGGTAATATTGATGATGATAAGCAAACTCCCGGCGTTATCACTTGCGGAGAGTCGCTATATTACCACCAAATTTAGCCGAAGACGTTCGCCAATGGCTGGAAGACATGAGATATTCACAGCCACACCTGGACCCACATTTTTTTTTTAGATGACACCACGACCCCATTGTTTACATACATACTACATTTTATAATCATTAATTTGGGTCTGGTCATTTTAGTCAAGCAAAAATACAATAAAATTCCAACCACATTCGATCGTTTTTTTATTCACTGCCTAACAGCAAGTATGCTAAAAAGCTCTTTAAATGCCTAATCTCCATAGTAAGAACTTTATTTTATCATTTAATTAAATATACATATAAAATACAGTCTAACCTAGAACCACCTTATTTTTTTGAAGTCGGTTTAAATAAATAACGACTAACATAGGTAAAGACTCGAACATAAGTTAATGAAAAGTAGGTAAAACATTTGCAAATATTACGTTTTGTACATTATACTATATTTATAGACCACTTAAAATAGCGTAGGTATGCGCTTAATTCTAAAACACTGCATAGACCTGGCAGCTCCGTTGTGTTCCGACCCTAACGGGCGGCCATGTTGTATTTTGTATTTGAATCGGCAGTTGGCATGGTAACGTCGCATGTGTTTTGTTTTTTGCGTACCGGCTTTGTTTATTTACCTTAAAATCAGTGTGATTCTATGTATTAACGATTTTCTTTGTGTAATTGTGGTTTGCTAGGTACAGACTGTGATTTATAATGTGTTTGTTTTGTGTGATATTGTGGTTTAAAGTGTTTTTAGTTCAACTGGAAATCAAAACTTCGGTGGTACGTACATAATTTTTGTTATTTTGACTCATAGAACCGTAAATTACGTGATTATTGCAAAATATATCTATTCTAATTTATGATTATTAGTTGCTTGTTCTAATTAGAACTTTATTTCGGTTCTGGAGTTATGAAATGAGCCACAAATAAATCACGAAACAAAGAAACAATTTCGCCCCGTCTTGCGCAGTCTTGCGTCACATATTTAAAAATGAAATGATGTTTACTATATAATTTTATATGAACACTTATATAGTATTTGGCTTCAAATGAAAGAACAACTAATCTACTTTTTTTTGCATGCAAACAAAAAGGGTGTTATCGCTTTAGATTTTTTTCTAAAAATACATTTCCGCTTGAAGTCTTCAACTTTATCAGTGTGTCTGTTTTACGCATTTATTATAAATATTTTCAATATCGTAACCCATAAAATAAGCAACAGCAATAAATTCTTTGTTTCATTGGCTTTTTTGTGTATAAAAAACATAGCATATGGTTCAGTAGAAGCCAAGTTATGAATTTTTAAATAAAACACGGCATTTCGCGGAAATTTTCACAAATGACGAAGCAATATAGGCCACCATTTTTAAAATCCAAAATCAAGTGAGTGGTTAGATAGAGTGATTCAAGAGGAAGGTTTATATGTATAATTCTACCCAGACGAACTTGCGGGCAGAAGCTAGTATGTAATAATATCATTATAAAATCATCATAACCTAACTTCTTATTATTGACTGGTAGTATTTCTAATTGTGGACGTATTTCTAGTGGTGGAATGCACTCATGTAAAGAAAGAGAGAAAAAAGTTTATATGTATGTGATGATGATGATGATGATTCCTCCTTTAACTCCTCGTGGAGCATAGGGCCTCGGCAGTCTTTCTCCAGACTTCTCTATTCTGAGCCCTCTCTTTGGCGTCGGTCCAGGTCATCCCGGCAGCTTTGAGTTCCGCCGTGATGGATCTCTTCCAGGATTCAGTGGGACGACCCTGTCTTCTTCTTCCGCCAACGGGGTTCCATTCCAAGGCTACTCTGCTGATGCTCGCGTCAGGACCCCTTAGGCAATGGCCTATCCATCCCCATTTTCTATGGAGGCTTTCGAGTGAAATGTGCCTTTGACTAGTTATTTCCCAAAGTTCGTCGTTGGAGATAGTGTTTGGCCAGAAAATCCTGAGAATAGAGCGGAGGCACTTGTTGACGCATACTTGGAGCTTACGTGAGAGTGCTTTTATATGTATGTATATATGTATGTATGTATGTAAAACTCTTTGTATATGACAATCACAAAACAAATAGATAAACACATTGTAAGTATTTCTATTTAACATTGTCATGATCAAATTAGTTCAATTGTGTATGTTTTAGCGAAATAAATAAAATGAAATTATCCAACTAAATAAATTTAAGGCGAAAAAAATATTCGACGAAACAATATTATGCGAAACAATCTTCCTTTGTATCGTTCGCCTGTTAGCAAGCCACCCCCTCGGGACAAACCAGTCACTCAGCTATTAAGTTGACCAAGTCAAATTGAAATAAGTTGTCGGGGAGCGGCCGAGTCCAAATCGACCGATTTGAGTCCTCCCACGAGAACATCGCTTACCAGATTTTCTTTTATTTCCCCTTTTTTCGATCATCCACGTCCAATACAAGTGATGAGGATTTTTCAATACATTATACGGATGCATAAATAGCCTTTTCTCTAAGGGCCTGTTTCACCATTCCTTAACTGTTAGTTATCTATGATTCCGTCTCTATTTATTACTACGAAACAGACAGAGACGTCATCATAATATAACTGACAGTCAAGGAGTGGTGAGACAGGGCCTTAGGTATATAAATAATCAGAAATACTTCAGCTATGACAAGATTACAGTTATGTTTATAACAACACTATCTGTTTCTCGCAACTTCGATAGCGTAGAAAAATAATAGCCTATGATGATACTCAAAATTAATGTGGCTTTCTATTGGTAAAAGAATTTTCAAAATCGGTTCAGTAGCTCCAGAGAATACCCCCCACAACCCACAAGCTCACAAACTTTACCTCTTTGTAATATTAATATAGATTTTAAATTTTATTACCAAAATAAAACGGCGTTCTTTTACTTCTAGTTAAAACAAAGAAAGAACGATTATTTTATTCATAAAAAAGTTTACACGGCAGTTTAGTGGCCAGTATCATTTTCGCTCGATAGAAGAAAAAAGTTTTTATGTTACTAACACTAACAGAGTAGAAGAAACTAATACAGCTAATTAATCTTGTCAACGTGTCCAAAATTTTTGAGCTGTAGTTTTAAACGTCTTGTATGATATTTTCGAATGGTATTTTCATGTGATATTTACATGCAATAAACTCTACCGTTTGGCTGAAACTTTACAGTGGCTATGTTGAACCCGACATCAAATTTTCTGACTTGTTTCTCTGAAACTATTCGACCGATTTGCGTTATGTTTAAAGTATGCGAGTGAAGTATGTTTCAGACCGCTCGCTCCCCAGGTAAATCAGGTACGGACTCTGCCGGCCCGGAATGTGAAATTAATTAAATTTGTACAGTCAAGGGCATAAATATATGTACAGTCACCAGCATAAATATATGACGGTGAACAGGGCTGCAAAAATAAATGATTATCTATAGGGCTCAATAGCTTATGACGACACTACCGCGGTAAAAATAAGTGATGCTCTATAGGCAGAAAAAACATCGTCGCACCCTTATCAGCAAAAATATCAATTTGCAGTGAAAGCATAATCATCGGATGATAGGTGGGCCGCATAAATGTCAATTTGCTGAGAAAGTATAATCATCGGATGATACGCGGGCCGCATATATATCTGACACGTAAAAGTCAACTCTTTGTTGTTGATTTGCAAAACCGAACCATCCCTGGCTAACATAGAGACGTAAATTGTATGAAATGATTTGACAATTCACGAGAAAAGTGCAGACTTGTCATTGCATACGTCTGTCTCACATTTTATTCTATCACATATTTGACGGATTCAAATTCCTAAATTACAAAATTACCTATATAGGAATCGATGACCTGGGAAGGGGTGTGAACTTTAATAGTATTTTATGCAACTGCTATTCTAAGTGAATCTTTATGACAATGTGCGAGTTGGTTGGGTAGCGATCATGAGCCAATTTTATAACATTTTAAACAGCACTTCTTCTACAATTACTTTTTAATTATCATCATCATCGTCATCATTGACGGCTGAATGGCGTTTTACGTTACTTTTAAATGAAAAATATCAAAAACACTATTTATGTATGATTATTTATTTTATACAAATTGCTGAGATAAAACATCGTAGGCCTTATTAACGCGCAGTTACGCTCATATTTATATTTTGCGTTAAAATATCATTCGCCATGTTGGATCCAAAAAAATATTTTCGTGTCAATTATGTCAAATATGTCCAGCATCTTGGATCCTAAACAGCAAATGTCAGTGAACAAAATACATTTTCCTTGCTACTCCGTTACTACAAGTGCAAGTAAGCCAAGCTTGTGCGAAATATACGTCTTTTGGGGTTTCCTGTGAAAACGTATAATATATTATAATATATATATTATATTTATATTTCCCACAGGTTTTGGCTGTCTTACTCGTGTAGTAGCGGAGTAGCAAAGAAAATGGTTTTTGTTCATTGAAATGGACCTTCGAAAAGTAACGGCGGCGGATTCAATAAAATAGTGAATGCCAAATAGAAATATTTGTTCATTTCACGGTTATCACCGATTTCTCGTACTCTTTTTTTTATGAGTTTGCTATTTATCGGGAGAAGGTTCTTAGAACAAAAATTGAAAAAAAATAAGAAAAATCTGGAACCGGGGCAAAGCCACGGGCAACAGCTATTGGTATAAATTTAGCTTGTTTTCTTGCTAAGTTGATAAGACGAAGTTGATAGTTGTTTTTATTTTATCCTGAACGCCCGAATGATTTTTGATCAAAGCATGTCCGAATTAATAAACTAAATTCTAACTCCGCATAAAATAATTAGGCCATTTTTTGTAAGGTGCTAATAACGTTAATATACCACATTTTTTATAACACTATGTATGGAAGTTTATAGTATTGTTCGTAATATAAAAACTTTTTAGTTAACCTAAAATGATACTGGCCACTAATTATTCACACATCATAAAGATTTTAAAATTATATTATTGACATATTCGCGATTGGAACAATGTGAGACAGACGTATGCAATGACAAGTCTGCACTGTTCTCGTGAATTGTCAAATCATTTCATACAATTTACGTCTCTATGTTAGCCAGGGATGGTTCGGTTTTGCAAATCAACAACAAAGAGTTGACTTTTACGTGTCAGATATATATGCGGCCCGCGTATCATCCGATGATTATACTTTCACAGCAAATTGATATTTATGCGGCCCACCTATCATCCGATGATATGCTTTCACTGCAAATTGATATTTTTGCTGATAAGGGTGCGACGATGTTTTTTCCGCCTATAGAGTATCACTTATTTTTACCGCGGTAGTGTCGTCATAAGCTATTGAGCCCAATAGATAATCATTTATTTTTGCAGCCCTGTTCACCGTCATATATTTATGCTGGTGACTGTACGTTACCAAAACGTCATAAACATCTATTCGTTTATGCCGCAAACAATAACGTTGGAGATAAATATATTTGACGTGTTTGGGTATCGACTGTACAAATGCATACATACACGTCGTTCATATCCCGGGGTAGACAGAGCCTAAGGTATTAAGACCTAAAGGCCACGTTTAGCATGATTATGTCAGTGTAGGTAGAAAGGGGGATCAAAACAGGGATGGATTCATAGCAACTTGGTAAAATTTCAAGAAAAACACCAAACAGCAAATATCTTGCTACGGTGTGTTAAAGGTCTATCTACGGAATCTCTTAAAATAGTTCCGGATTATTTAAGTAAGTAAGTAATGCTTTATTGTAAAAATATAAAGAAATAGATACAATTCACAAAAAAATAAAAACAACAATAAAATTTATTTACTATGCACAAAGACGGTCATCTGGGGCCTATTTTATAAAGCTACGAGTTACAATTTACAAGCGGAAGTCTCTATCTGACACATAGGGTCAAAAAGAGACTTCCGCTTGTAAATTGTTACTTGTAGCTTTATAAAATTGGGTCCAGGTGTTCGAGTTAGTTTGACTTATAGCTCTATAAATGTTTTTCGGGATTTTTAAAATCATCTTTGACAAATGTTTCCATGTACTTACATTGATCGTTTAATTAAAGTGAACAATGTTAAGGGCAAGACTAAATTTTTAATCAAATTATTCTGGGAGCCCTTATAGAAAAAAAAATAACAATATCCACCAGACAGACTGCACGGAGAGACATCCTGTGCGTTGGCGTTCTATGCCCACCTAAATGGCAGGCTCCGACATTATGATCCGTCGTGGGCAGTTACCTCACTTCCGACATTGTTATATTAACTTAATATATATTATATATATATAATAGCGGCGTTGAATTACGCGTATTTTATGAGTACCTATCTAATTTGTTTCTTGTTATTATTCTAATCTCTATTTACCCATCACCGAATCGACAGCAAAGTAAAAAGCCGCTATAAACCCTAAATTTATCCCAAACGCTATTGTAAACGTTCTGAATGCCCACAATCTAAATCGGCAGTTGAACGTACGTTGTATGAACTAAATGGAACCCGAACGTAAATGGAACAAATATCATAGATCTACTCATTGTTTGATCGGTGGATTGATGCAGAGTACTAGTATTTGGCTCCAATTAGCAATATTGGCCACTGAGCCATGCGCTACTGTAGTAAAGAAAATATTTTAGTTTTAAGTTTTGGCTTGATATGTTGTATCTTATTGCGTTGATTGTGTGAGAGCAGTACCAAATAAACGTTTTACCTATCTATCTACATATTTAAAGTGGAAACTCCAACATCACATAGCAATCGTCACATACAATTTATGTATGTGACGATTGCTTTACTTTGATTGGCCGACAAGGTCAAGCAGGAGACTAGAGTTCGGCAAGATCTAGTGAAAAAGCACTCACTGCACGGTGCCGGTGAATAAATTTACTTTGCTCTATTGGGATAAAGGATGGAATGACTATTAAGGGATAAGTTCGCCTTTGTACATGTATTTATCTCATTACCTGTAAAATTAATGTGTTTTATATACAACTAGCTGTTGCCCGCGACTCCGTCTGCGATGGATTCGCTTATCGCTATCCCGCGGGAATTATGTTTTTTTCCGGGTTAAAACTATCCTATATCCTTCCATGGGACTGTAATTATCTCTGTACCAAATTTCAATAAAATCGGCTTAGCCGTTGTGCCATGAAAAAGCAACAAACATCCAAACGTACAAACTTTCGCCTTTATAAAGTGAGATAAAGAGTTATACATACTATTGCGAAAAGCTAGTGCTAGTACAGTAGATAAACCACTAATGTGTAGCAGAATTAAGTAGCCCGTAATAATACCAATCTGTTGATTATTCTATGTAGGAACGTTGAAAGGTGCGTGGGAACTGTTTACGTTGCACAGGGCAACAGAATTAAACTACTCCGTTGAGAAGTAAAACGGCGCAAGTTGCGTTTGGAATTTTCATTGAAGTAAAAATTCTGTGATGTTTAACTAATGGGGAATTTATGAGACCAAATAGACTTATGGTTTAGCAGTGAAACAATTAATTAAATCAGCCTGTTTACTGCTGTGTAAATCAAGGTTTTTTTTTCTGTGACAGATATTCTTAAAATTCCGGATGACAGTTATTTATCATCTGACCATCAGTTTGGTGGCCCACTGCCGGAAACTTATAAACAAACTAGTCTTAGTACTTAGGTACTTAATTAATTATTACTACAGTAAAAGGATGTAGGTAGGTAATGAGTATAAATTCGCTTGATTCGGTTCCGAAAATCTCACCTTAAAACTTTATTTTTCCTGTATTTTATTGTATTTCTCATTTTCTTGTTTTCGCATGTGTTGTTAATCTCTAGTTTCAGTATTATTCCGAAAAAATTAAGAGTAAGTAGTCGGATTTAAAATCCGCGTACGTCCATTTGATTCTGCAAGCCACACAAGTAGTTAGCATGTTTGTTTTGCAGACCTAATTGAAAGCTGTTTGGAATGTGAACTTGTTTAGGGTCAAAAGGACCGACGTTTAACGCTGTAGTTAGCATTGTTCACATTATGCTATTGGGAATAAAGTCTATTGTTAGGTTTATTAAATGAAGATATCCAAATGCATGTCGTGTTTAGTCGAGAAGGAAAGTATGCTATCGCTTTTTTTAAACAAGAATAAATATTCTATTGAATTAACTTGCCCACCTACTAAAATATTCTAGAACAAATTTAAAACATTCTATAGAATAATTTAACAGTTTTTTTGTTTGTATTATACTAAGTATACTATACAAGATTAACTAAACAGATTTATATGGGGAGTGTGAATGGGTGCGTTGGGAGGGGAAGGCCTAGACGGACGTTCCGTGATCAAATTGGGGACGTTTTGGAAAAAGGTCAGGTCAAGAGTACCCGAAACCGACGAGCATGTATGAAGAGATTGATGAATGTGGATGAAGCGAAAGAGGTATGTCAGGACCGTAGTACCGCAGGACCGAAAGTTGTCGCTGCCTACCCCTATGGGAAAGAGGCGTGACGGTATGTATGTATGTATGTATGTATATTATACAAGATGCTACTAAAATTACAAAGCAGTAGGAGTGACGGACAAAAGCTTCATCCAACGTCCAAATAATCTCATCAAAATTCCATTCCAATTCCTTTTCAGTACACGCTGTTCGACTCTGGAATCGGTTGCCAGATGATATAAAGCAATCGCAGACTGTTGCTACTCTGCGCAGGCGCTTGAAGGCGTATTGGCTCGATTACTCCTCTCCACTTTAAATGAATCTAACATGCTTTGTAACTTGTGTGTGTGTATATATATATATATATATATATATATATTCATTTATGTATTTGTGTATTATGTTGTGTAATATATTATTTTTAATATGTATTAGTTTATCGTATTTATCTAATATGTGTAGTTTATTAAATTAAATCTTACATTATTTAAAATTTAGGCATTTAGGATTATTTTAGGATTCGATCAGTTCTTTTACTTTTTCTGTGTGTCTACTCTTGCTTAATACCTGTGTCCTGTCAATCGTTCTAAGGTCAACTGGAAGAAATCCCTTGTAGGGATAAGTTCGCCTTTGTACATTTGTATTGTCCTGTATTTACCTTTTTCATGTGTTTTATGTACAATAAAGAGTTATACATACATACATACATACAAATAAATCCTTACACACGGTATTACATCGACATGCAAGACCCGGGATTCACGTCCGTTGCATGAAATGACGAAACAATAGCCATTTAAACCGCCCACGTAGATACTAACACTGAATATGTATCCATGAAATATTGACGTCAAAGTCATAAACTACGCGCCACAGGATCAAACCGGGTTATAATTGGCTTGTTCCAGACATTATCCCCCGTAGGGCACTACTTTACTGTCAATACAATTTTATATATCCACATAAAACACTCCGTATACCTTATCGCGCTTAACTATTTGTAACCTTTAGCGTTCAACCCTAAAGTTCATAGTGTCTTGGATAGTTGTTGCGACTTAGTGCCCTTTATAAAACGGTCAGGTCGTGTCTTAATAGCTTAATAAACGATCGCATCTGACGATATTTTTATGAATGTTAATGGTCGTTGCTGGCAATATTGTAATTTATTTGCCCTAAAATATTAAAAAAAATGTTAGAAAGGAAAATAGAAGGAAGAAGAGGCTGAGGAAGGCTGAGACGTGAGTTTATGGATCAAACAAAGGAGAAGGTTAATGTAGTGTCATATTGGGAGCCCAAAGCAATGGCAGAAATAATACCCCTTATTGCGTCGGGGGCTCAAAAGAAGTCAATGGCAATTACTTTACTGACAAGAGGTAGTAGGCTCTTAAATTTTATGATGACGATAAAAACATTATTAGAATCAAAGGAATTGAGACAACTTCAAAAAATTTACCTTTCACAAATAAATATAAATCTTCTTCCATGCGGTCACTAGCAACCTGGGGCCTTACTATGTAACTTAAGGCGCTGTCAACAGCAAATGACCTTGAGCAGCGCCACTCTTCCCACATACGGTTCGCGTGTGAGTGAAAGAGAAGAAACTATTACGGCAGCTTGGCGCGCGTCTAAAATCTTGCAAATAAGACACAAATAAGAAGAAATAAAAAAAAGTATGGATTATTTGTGAAATATGACTCGTTAGCCGTGTAGGTGTGAATATGTTGACTTCATATTTTTAATTGCAGACCCATACGTCGAAAAAATAAAGACATAGAACCGTTTAATGACGATTTTAGGACCAACCTTTGCAATTATTTTCTATCGTGCCGATTTGGTCAATTATGTATCGAGTCCGTCTAGCGTGTTTTAAATATGATGAAAATTAACATTATATTTTTTTTGTATTTTTTTTGTGTGTAGTTTTTCTTAAAAAAGTGCTTAAATAACATCAATTTCAACAAAATTAGGTGTTGTCAGCCTCTTAATGCTAAATAGAACCCTATCGCAATAAGGTGACATATCACGCCATTGGCCTGTCAATTGCTACAAGGTTCCACGGTGGTACGTGAATACATATCCTTCATTGTAACATAACATTATCTATACGAATATTATAAAGAGGAAAGGAATAGGCTCCGAAATTGGACCGATTTGAAAAATTCTGTCACCGTTAGAATCCTACATTATATCTGATGAACGTAGGGTATATTTGATTTTGCGCGGACGAATTCGCGGGCAACAGCTACTCTAAGATATTGTGTCGTAAGTAACGCAGTAGTAAAGTAAATGTTTTTGTTCATAGAAATGGACCTCCGCAAAGTAACGCCCGATTCAATAAAATAAAATATATGTATCTTGATGCCATGTAAAAAGATGCTCCCTAAACAGCTGATGTTAATAATCCATTATCAATACAATACATTCGTGACAAATGACACGAATTACAATTGTACAGGTATTCTTGGAACGTAAGCGTGTCTCGTTTAAAGCATAAAACTTATTTCATTAATCCCGGCCTGGCTTTATACTTGTTGTAATGTTTGTTTAATCGCTTTGAGTTTGAATACAGTGTGTAACTTTACACGTGTTTTAATGGCCTCGACACTCTTCTAGAGGAGGATCGCGTAAAGCTCTGCGGGTGTCTATGGACAGTTGGTGATTCACACACTAGCAGCCGAGTAGCCGCGCGAGCAGAGCGTTGGCGCGTAGTGTTCGTTTCGCTCCTCCGCACAGTGTTCCTTCGGCTTTTATACGCGAGTTATCCGGTTTGTTGTAATTATTCACACACTGGATTTATTTTTCACATCTGAATCGAAATTTCTTGCATCGGCCATCCGGTACCTATTAGAATCAATGGTGACACCGTGCTCAATAAATGCATCGTTTTATTTATTTATTAGATTGTAATGTCATGTAGGTACATTCACATTAAAAGGTGTTAAGCATAATTTAGTCGGTCCATGACGCCCTGCACGGGCACACAATAACAATTTATCACTAAAATCTAGGGATATACAAATTTAAATGTCAATAGTTAATATGTTAATTTTAATTATGCAATTGTATCGTATTCATTAAATTAAATTAAAATTCGCTAATATTTATGACAAGGAGTTTTATCTAACTAATATCTAATCTAACTAATATTATAAATGCGAAAGTATGGATGGATGGATGTATGGATGGATGGATGGATGTATGGATGGATGGATGTTTGTTTGTTACTCAATCACGCCAGAACAGCCTAACGGATCTGGATGAAATTCGGCACATAGATAGAAAATAGTCTGGAATAGCACATACTTAAGCTACTTTTTATCCCGGAAAATTACGTAGTTCCTGCGGGACACGATAAACGAATTCTTTGCAGACGAAGTCGCTGGCAACAGCTAGTAATGTATAATTCATAGTAATAAAATGTTAAGATGTAAATATAAAATATCAGTCTTAATTATACCTATCTATTCGTAAAATCTTGCAGTCTCATCGTTTAAAAACTCGTTGACCGTATAATAGCATTTCTCAATTAAAAATGTCCTTAACTTAATCGTGATTCATTTCTGAGCTTAGTTTGTCAACCTGTGCACATCTCTAATTGTATACATATAATTAGCATGCATGGCTAGTCTATAAGTGTTAATTTATGAGTTTATTATACCTACTTAAATAAATAAAACTTATCACAGATCACAGTAACCACAAACAGCGAGCCTGCCACAAGCGAAATGACACGTCCACATTAAGGTTTTTTGGTTACTGTAACCTGCACTTATGGTCACAGCTCGCAGGTGAGTACCCAGCTTAATAGACTTGAGCTACTAGCACACCATTCATTTCCTCGCTTGTCGCTCGATCCACTTGATCCAACCATCTTCCTCGTTAATGCGTTCGACCATATCCTGTTACAATCGTTCGAGACCCTGTTTTAACGACGGACGAAACGCGACGCCCCCGGGTTATTGTATTGGGATATCGATTCCTGGATATTTAAGGAATTGTATCCATGGGGTCCATAAAGTTAGAAGTCACTGTGTACCAGTGTATCTGTAGATTGAAAAGAAAGCGTCAGCGATTTAAGCAGCATGTGACGGTGAAAGAATCTTAGATTCTACTTCAATAATGTCTGATGGTTCACCATGAATGCGTTTGAGATGTTTGTCGTGAAAAAACCGGCCAAGTGCAAGTCGGACCTGCGCACGAAGGGTTCCGTACCAGAAATACTCTGTTGTATGGGAGCCCCCTTAATTATTATTATTATTGATTTTAGTTTTTGTTGTTGTAGCCACAATAAAAATACATAATCTGTGCAAATTTCAACTGTCTAGCTATTACGGTTCTTGAGATCTAGCTCGGCGAGTGGTAGCCATGAAAAAGGGCTAAATACGAGTATCACGTTTTTTGTATGGGAGTCCCCCTTAATTAACTAACTTGGCTCAGGGACCCAAATAGGGTCTTGGCCTCCGAAACGAGAGCACGCCATCTGTCCCGATCGTGCGCAGCTTCTTGCCAGTCGTCGACTTGAAGACGTCGCAAATCCGCCTGGACACTGTCCCCCCAGCAATACCTGGGTCGCCCAACCGGGCGGCGACCAGTCGGTCGTCCCACGTACGCTCTCTTGGCCCCCTTAATTATTATTATTATCTTGTTTTTAGTATTTGTTGTTATAGCGGCAACAGAAATACACAATCTCTGAAAATTTCAACTGTCTAGCTATTGCGGTTCTTGAGATACAGGTTGGTGACAGACGGACGGACGGACAGACAGACAGCAAAGTCTTAGTAACAGGGTCCCGTTTTTACCCTTTTGGTACGGAACCCTAAAAACCGTGACGAGGGTGATAAAGTCAAGATAAACGTATAAATCCAAACAGTTTATATCTACCCCTAGATCTGTCTCAATTTCCTTTGAAAATGCTACAACTTAAAAAACTAATTTAATTCAGACCACATAAAACAATATTGTCCATATTAAAATCTGGACCACAACATTGACTACGGAAATCCAGCCACTTACTTTACTTACTAAACCCGCGCTTTTAAAATGTGCAATCTCGAAGCGATTGTGATATTTGTACACCGGCTTTCAAACAAAACTTCGCAAGTCAAACAATGTGATTTGGCTGGCTTTGGCCTTAATCTGGTAACTTCAGACAAAGAGCACTGTAAACTTTGCAGTGGCGGATTACTTGACGACCTGACGCTGTGAAGTTGTGAAGTATTCATGTTCGATGGAATTGATGATCTATGAACTGTCCGTGTTCTTAGAATGCTATTCAATGTTGTTTTGCTTACTCACTTCTATGGGTTTTAAACGTCTCATTTTCGTTATTTTTTTAACTATTTCATCATAAATAAAGGAACTGGAGACAGAATATCAGCAAAATTATGTACAAAATATTGCCTCAGGTTTATTTGACAACATAATACACCTTATTCTTTACAAAAATTTGTACATTGACGTTAGAATTTTGTTTACCAAATAGGGCAGTTAAGAATGAAAAGACCTTACATATCCCGTGGGAATTTCGCAAAATTGGTAACACTTTAATGCGATATTTCAGCTTTTTACTGTGTGTGATCTGGGCCGTAATGAGTCGGTCAGTCAGTCAGGAATTTTCGTTTTTTGGTCCTTACCTACATTAATATCATAGGGTGTCATCCAAAGAATTGTTCTGTTAATTGGGTACTGGATAGTTTCTCCGTCGCACCACTCTCGACCAACCATTGACTGCTGGCTTACTCCACAGTTTTTGACGTGACAACGTCTTATAAATTGGTTTGCCGGGTGACACTTCAAGAAACTGCGTTACGCTCCGCTCACGTTATGCGCTCACAATGAGAGCGAGTGAGAGGCACGCGGGCATGGTTAGCCCGCCTAAGAGCGAGAGAGACAGACATAAAAAGTGAAAGGCACGCGTCCCTTCCACTCGAGCACAGTTAGCCCGCCTAAGAGCGAGAGAGACAGAGCGAGAGAGAGAGAGTGAGAGAGATAGGCATACACACCGGTTCATGTCTTGCGCTTCTATTTCGATTTAGATTCTTTGTATAAATTAATGTTTTAAATATAATTCTTTGTATAAATAAATGTTTTAAATTGTTACTATTATTTCATCCTTCTTCCTACTATACGAATGAATATTCACATTAAAATTATTTTACCACTCAAAGTCGTTGTCACGTAAAACTTTCGCCCGTATACCGACTTTACAGGCAACCAATTTTTTTTTCTTATGGAACTTTTTACTACTTTTCCAAGTCAAAGGTCAATGGACATTTTCTAGGCAAGCGTGATCCATCTTAGACCACATATTCGCTTATTCAGGCGATTGTGGTGAAACAGATGAGTTGAAAACAAAGTGTACTTATCAAAGACTTTTTTCACACCTCTCATTCAGAAAAGTAACTTTTGCTTCCTGACGAGACGGATCAAAATGCAACATTTCTGTTCAAGGCTTTTCGTAATTGTAAAACCATGCCATATTCTATGCTGGTTGCTCTTTAATTATATTAAGTTTTTTTTCAAGTTTTAATGCTCGGTGTGAAAAGTCACTCGGGAGAAAAATTATTTTCATCTTGGGCGTTATTAACACTTGAATCCCTCATTACGCTCTACTTTACTGTAGAATCCTTCGCTACATTCTGGAAATTTACCACCCTCGCCGTAATTATTCATCAATTTTCTCCCTTGTGTGTGACACATATAACTATTGATATTTACCGTGGGAAGTTTACTGCGTGATTCTTTTGAAAATACGTAGACGAAATAACTAACGACCGAATCGGAATCCCAGGTACCAGGGCAACATGGCTATTGTGGGATGTAACAATCACGTGTGCCCATCCACGGCTCGCGTATCGCGTAACGAGACAGCTACACGAGTTACATGATGCCCGTGTTCACTGATAGATGTAGCAGCATTACGTGGGGGGGTTTGAATGATTGCCAATAGTGTAGTTTGTCGGCGTTTCTGAAGCCCTGGTACTGGACCATTTTATCCGCGATGGATTTTTTATCGTCATCCCGTGGGAACAGTATGCTTAGAAGTTTTCGGTAACAAAATACGTCTCGATCGCGTTTGCGTTGAAATGTCAAATACTATGTGAACAATTTGTTGCCGTTTCGATCCGCAAGTAATTTTTCCATAGTAATTGCGACGTTTACGTGAACGCGTTCGAGACGTTTTTATATGCGAAAACTTACACTAGAGGCTCATCTAGCTTATTACGTAACTCGCTCGCAATTGCCATCGTGTTCATTTTGATCCTTCTTTTATGAATGTGACAGCTAGCTGATTCCGATACCAATTGTCAGCCCATAGAATACATGTACTGTCAAAATGAAGACGATGATGATCGCGAGCGAGTTACGTATTAAGCCTGAAGACCCTAATTAGAGCTGTAATTTCCTTCTAGGTTACTCGTAATTTTCCGACACAAAAAAAAGAGAAAATGGTTTCGTGCTTAATTAAAATTACGAGTAACCTAGAAGAAAATCACAGCTCTAATTAGGGCCTGCTCCACCACTCTCGTTAAGTTCCAGTTAAATATCTTAACTGTCAGTTATCTATGATGACGTCTCTGTCTGTTTCCGTAATAAATAGAGACGGACTCATAGATGACTGACAGTTAAGATAACTGGAACTTAACAGAGAGTGTTGAAACAGGCCCTTAAACATATTTAAGAAGCAGAGAAAATTTAATTTGAGCCGTAGTAGCAATACACAAAATCTACTTTCGTATGATACTTTCGAGTGATGCGGTTTCAAAAATCGTTTCCCGGAACCACTCTTCATCTTTCAGGTTAGAGTGAGGACCTAATATTTCCATCTCATTCTTCACCTGTAGGGTCTGCGTAACTAACGTAAGTTAGACTTGATTTATGCCGAGATAAAACAGTAGTTCCTCCTTGATTTATCGAAAGGCACACGAAACATTATCCCACCAAACACCGCAGAAAAAAAGTTGAATAAATTGCTTATTCAGTTAGCATTGTTTGAGTATCCAATGCTGTTTAACATAAGATATAAATAGGTATCAAAGGTCAAAAGCTGGAGCAATATCTGCTTGAATGAATGAAAATATGTAAATCCGTTCTGTTCAATGAATAAATGAATATTCACACAATTTCCAGGAAAAATAAACGTTACAGCTTTTAATTTGGTTTGGCTTCTGCATCCTGGTGTTGTGTAATCATTTCCTGACGGCCAAAAAGTGTTTTTTTTTTTTTATAATCATACATACATACCGTCACGCCTCTTTCCCACAGGGGTGGGCAGAGACTACTTTGTTCCACTTGCTACGATCCTGACATACCTCTTTCGCTTAATCCACATTCAGCAATCTCTTCATACATGCTCGTCGGTTTCGGATTTTTTTCATAATCATAATTCGGGATTATCAAAATTATGATGTTGATGATACAGGGTGATCTGATGCTCGATGCAGGTATTGTGCAGGTTGACTTAATTAGATCATTTAGATATTTTATGAGCAATTTGATAAAAGTTTAAGTGTCTCCTGTAGGCTTATTGTCTAACTCGCTCGCAATCGCCATCGTGCTCATTTTGACAGTTCATGTATGGGCTGACAATCGGCATCGGAATCAGCTAGCTGTCACATTCATACAAGAACTGTCAAAACGAACACGATGGCGATTGCGAGCGAGTTAGACAATAAGCCCCAATTTAGATAATTGCAATCTTGTGACTTTTCCTGTAAATAAATGAAGAATAATGAATTCATTACACAAAATAACTTTTTGACACTTACACATAACAAACCTGGACCATTAATGTAGTCTGATATATATATATAGAGCGGCTCCGTCTGCGCAGAATTCGCTTAATATATATAAATATATATATGTCGGAGTTATGAGGTAGCTGTAGGTGAGTCTGTATATGCCTGGCGCTCGGTTAAAGGCCAGAATAGTCAACCACTACATATGAGGACGTAAATCGTTTTATTGCTATAGTGGAAACGCATGATTATAGATCTGCTTCGCAATAGTTCGTCTAACACAGTGCAAGTAGAGGGCATTATCGGGTAATTAGATAGATTCTTCTTAACCTAGTTTTGGCTACACAACTGTACCGGTTGCACATAAGAAAGCCGGGGTCCAACGGACCCCGGGAGGTCCACCGTATCCTTCCCCACGACCTCTCCTCACGCCACCTTTGCTAATACGAACCTTCGTGGAGGCAAGTATTGTAGTATTCATTACGCGCTAACAACGGCGCTTACAAAAAACAGTGCATTAGTACAATTCTGTATCAGTGCTAGAAAATACACAGTAAGAGTAAGACAGTTAGTTATTAAGGAACGAACTAGCATGTTTCTTCTTAGGACCATACCATCCAGGTCCACCCACTTACTAGACAATTAGACGGGCGGGCGGCCCGGTAGTCCTTCGTGGTTCAAGCTCGAACGTGGGCCAACCCACTTACCAGCCTAGATAGAGGGTATGCACACAAAGGACAACAAGAATAGCTCAACATGGTAAAAGTGGTTCGGGTAGATACGCTCACCAAGTTCGACGACTGCGCGGCTCGGCGGTCCGACCAAAAGTAACTCAATCAGGCTATCGTGAGAACCCCCCTACCACGGTCGCCCAACGTCTCCCATCCACAGACTGAATTCCAATTGTAATTACAGCAACCATCGCTAGATGGCGTCACAAGAAAGGTACTGAAAGAAAGCTTGCTGTTAAGATTTAAACACCGAACGTTTATAGCGCCACCACTAGATGGCGTTAATATCAATCGCGCCGACATATATATATATATATATATATATATATATATATTTTTTATTTGAATAACGAAGATTAAGCGTTCACGTAAACGACTCAGTTACTAAGAAGTTTCTAATATAAATAAAGCTCAATCCTTCCTAATATTATAAATGCGACAACAACTCTGTCTGTTCGTCTGTATGTCTGTTACGCTTTCACTCCTAAACCACTTTCAGTCCCGAGGAAGGAGATAGGGTAAAAAATGGCATACTTAGTTCCCGCGAGATAGCAATAAGCGAATTCTACGCAGACGGAGCCGCGGGCAACAGCTAGTATTAATATAAATTCATACGCCAAATAACAACAGTAATAACAACTTACTAAGCGGCTGATTAAACAGATGGTATTTTCATGGGTTCCATTTTTACCGTTTTACCTACGCACTCCTAATAAAACTGGCAACCCTAAACCAACTCCACTTAAAAAAAAACTTGTTCAAACTCAATAACAGCTCTATTACAATGATTGCGTTGGCTTCCGCGCGGAACAATCGTTTGTATTCATTGAGGTAATCCCGACTCAATAAAACGGCGTTCGTGTCCAGTCGCCTGGTGTTGCCAGGGCTGTGTTCCACAAATTATGCCTATAAGGGTCCCGTACCACGAAAAAAATAGTGATGGTGAGAAGTAGAAGGTGTCACTATAAATAGTGTACAAATATGGCAATAATGTGTGAACGTTAATGTGGGAGCGCTATAAAATTAAAATGTCAATGGGTACAGGTCACGTCAACGATCAATTTCAAAACATTGTATTTTGGAATGTTATGCAATCTATTTTTCGTCTTTTTGATTGTTTAAATATTTTATTCTAAGTATTCACAATATTTTTTCTTGCAGCTTTCAGGTTAAAGTATCTTTATTTATCTCATGAGAAATTTACATTTCACTTACAGAGATTAACAATGTAACATGCCTAAATTAAACAACGGCCGTGAGCATGCATTAAACACAAATATAAAAAACAAACAAGTAATTATTAATGAAAATTCAAAAGTGGGTAAGTATTGCACTGCTATTAATACATGTGGGGTAGAATCAGGTGTATTTGTATAAGATGTACTGGTACACGGCGCGGCTGGCGACTACTCGCCAGGGCCGGATTTTAGTTTAGATTGCAGGAACATTATTGACAACATGGGACTTTAGTTTATTCTTAAAAATGTTGAAAGACTCAACTTCTTTTATAGTTTTTGGTAAGTTGTTATACATCCGTGCTCCATCAAAACTTATGCTTTTAGTGCCATATTGTTTAGTACGGGGAAAAGGTACGTATAGGTTATCAGCGTTACGAAGGATTCGCCGCCCTTTTTCTCTATTAGTCAAAAATGAAGTTGAGCAGTGGATTTGTTTTGTCATTAGGAACATTTTCTCTGGGAGTCGTTTATAACTGCCAAATAATTTCTCCTTGTTTACATCGATGATATTATATAACTTTCAACGTCTGTTATCCAAGAATACTCGTCAGTCAAATAAACTAGTACCACTGAAAATCAGCCCGGCTAGCACAAGAACGCGTGAGTCTCGTCGCGCGCGAGATACACTACCAGACTCTTACTAGAACGAACAGTAAGAAAAGGACGGGCAATCTGTCTCGCGCGCGAAGCGATTTTTGTGCGCTCTCGTGCTAGACGTGCAGCAACATGGCGAAGGCCAAATGAAAAGTTGTTAGGCTTTTCATTTTCATGTTCATACGACCTTATTCCACCAGCTCCGATACGAGAAAACAAACAACCTTTCACCCTAAACGCATATACCTTTCCTGTTCTCACTTATTTAATCACTCTCAGTGAAACAATGTTAAGTAGCGAATGTATGAAATCTTAATAAATGAAACTAATAAGATGTCGTGATCGCACCCCGAAAATTCCAACTTTTTCAATTTCCCTGGAATTAACCTTTATGCCGCAGGCCTTAACGAGGGATTTTTATGATTTCACTTCAATATCCTTGTCGCTGCTGCTGCCCTGGTACATTTCCTTTCATTTTTCATGAACATTAATTTTCATGATACCTTTTTATGAAGTTGGGTGGAAAACAAGCAAATAGGTCATCTGATGGTACCTAAGTAAACACCACACATAGAAATCCGCAGCACTGAAGGCTTTCATTATGCGTTGCTATTGCCAGCCCAAAGGGCTAAGAGCTAAGATGGGACAGGTACCTCGCCAAGCAGCGGTGCATGTGCTGTGTTCCGCCGAGTAGATTAAGACATCCGGTAAATATACTGGCACATGAGGTATACCTTCTTAGCCCTCTTAGCTGGCAACGCATCTGCAGTCAGGTTGTCCAAGGGCAGTTGTGATCACTTACCATGAGGTATCCCGCATGCCATCTGTACCCGATTACATTGAAAAATAAAACGAGAAAACGCTGAGAGAAAGAAGTCGTAATTGAGTCACATATGAAGAATTACCTACTGTTTGATTTAAAATATTCTGAATCATTACTATTGTAAGCGTATTTTAGGGATGTGCAATAAACAACACTGCGGCAGAAACATCGATGTGATTTTTTATGCGAAATCGAAGTTTTGACTGTGATGTTAAGCGAAGATGTGATCTAAGATGAACGCTTGCAAAGCAAATGCCTATTCTTCCTTGATTTGAGGACAGGTATATATTTCGTCGTTAAGTACTTTGCGGAGTACCGCGTTGGTGACAGATTGTAACGTTTAGGGAACACAGGCACCGCAGGAAATTCCAACCCTTAGCCATCCGGACAATGAAGGATGAGAGAAAACGCTTTGTGCCAATTTCAGGAATGCTGACAACATAATGGCAAAGATTCCGCCTACTTCTAGTCAACCTGTTAGATGGAGTTACACTTTCACCCCCTTTCATAAATGCTCTATAGGCTTCTGCTAACTTAGTAATCGTTTGTCCTTATCTGTGAAACGTAAATGTCAAAGTGACAGATAAGGACAAACGATTGGTAAGTTAACAGAAGCCTATAGAGCGTTTATGAATAAGGGGGTTATGGTGTTTTCAGCTTTTATTTATTAGTCTCTTATACTTTGCTCAGTTTGAGATCTGACACTGAATTTACAAAAAATGCGACATAGGTCCATTGAAAATTGGTATCGCTTAAGCTAAAAAAGTATTAATTCGCACCATCACTATTGCTTCTGACAGGTGGCTCGAGTTCTTGTTATTGAAGGGATTGCTTTGATATTCCGAGCTTCTACAATTCCAGTTTTATTAGGTAGCGTTGACTTATTAAGTTGTGACACTTAAGTTACTTTACGACTTAATTGTCATTAGCGCTAATTAGTGTATCTGCGTCGTGAGTAGATACGCTTCGTCACGATTTCAACCGGAATATACTCCGGAATATACATTTTCTTTACTCCTACAGACCAGCATGGAAGAACAATGGAAAAAATTTAATGTAATAGTCAACTTGTCGAAAATTTCATTTGAGCTTCATTTGGAGTATCCCACTGCTGGGCAAAGGCTAGACTTCGTCTACCTACACTTCACATTTCATTTTAATGTAAGCATAATTATAAAAACGTGATGGTAAAAAACAGATGAAAAATTATTAATAGTACTTATAATATTCGTAACCAATTTAATGACATGGCCGTAATAAATCAAAAACAAACCAACCATACATCAAAAGTTCACGTAACTTTCAAACTATTATTCATAGCTTCAAATCTAACTAGACTCCTCAGGGATCACCCAATTTATGTTGCTCGATATTCCCGAAACAGGGTTGTAGTAAATCATGATACGTTTGACTGTAACTTCTTATAAACTCAATATGAAAGAAGGATATGCCCATTCGTACGTCCATGGGATAAAATAAATAAATATCATGGGACAATTTTAGTCCTAAACTAAACGGATAAACATACAATAGAAAGAAAAAGAAAAAAGTTTATTACACACACAACACAATACAATACAAATACTATTTATTGAGCACCACGAATCAGTACAAAACAATACAGAAACAAAGAACAAAGTATACAATTGGCGGTCACACACTTACCAACATACACAGATACATACACGCGGTAACATACTTATATAGATAAATATAGATACTTAAATACATATTAAACATCCAAGACTCGAGAACGATCATTCGTATTTTTCATGCAAATATCTGCCCCGATGGGGATCGAACCCGGAACCACAAGCTTCATAGTCTTTTTTTTTTATTTTTTTATGTGAATAGGAAGGCAAACGAGCAAGTGAGTCACCTGATGGTAAGCGATCACCACTGCCCATATACACCCGCAACCCCGGAGGGTTTGCAGATGCGTTGCCAACCTAGATGACTTAGATGAAATGCCTCTTGTGCCCGTAATTTCCCCGGCTGTCTTGCTCTCCACACTGGAACACAACAGTGCAAGCACTGCTGCTTAGCGGCAGGATTAGCGAGTAAGATGGTGGTAGCTATCCGGACGGACCTTGCACAAGGCCCTACCCACTGGTCTGGTTCCCTAACCACTAGGCCATCCGGTCGTCAAAGGACAGAAAGTAATGAAGTTGGAAAACTGTTGGAATGGTCTCGATGGGGTCTCTTAAATATTTTCCGGAATATTTCAGCAGGTGCATTTTGCGGGTGGTAGGGCCTTGTGCAAGGTCCGTCCGGATCACTACCACCATCTTACTCGCTAATCCTGCCGCTGAGCAGCAGTGCTTGCACTGCTGTGTTCCGGTGTGGAGAGTAAGACAGCTGGGGAAATTACGGGCACAAGAGGCATTTCATCTAAGTCCTCTAGGTTGGCAACGCATCTTCAATCCCTCCGGGGTTGCGAGTGTCTATGGGCAGTGGTGATCGCTTACCATCAGGCGACCCACTTGCTCGTTTGCCTTCCTATTCACATAAAAAAAGGTGGTGGGGTTAGTTTGACTAAATAGCCCTGTAAATGTTTTTTCTGGATTTTCAAATCATAGACTCTCAAGTTTAAGTACCAGGACATCAGGACCCTCTAAGAGCTTATTTTGAAATACGAATGAAGCTAGAGTCGCGTTCGATATTTGAAGTGTACCTACTTTTGCCATCCTTGTGGCCCTTGCAAGCTAACAGGTCGCCGACCGCTGGCTAATCCATGCCACTTAGTTTCTAGTCTTCATTCATTCAGTACTCTAGAAGTTACAAGTAATCAATTCCTTGGAATTGTTCTCAATGGAGCTTTAGTGTATGGGGTGGATCCCGTACTGAATTGCGAGTTGTAAACTATAATATACACGTGCCCGTTATAAAGGTAGCTTTAATTAGTTTAAGAAGCGATGCTGGTGCGTTTTATTTAGAACTAGCTTCTGCTCGCGACTTCGTCCGCGTAGAATTAGATTTCAGAACTGATGTTGATAGTTATATTCTGCAATAATCATTTACGTTGCGGCTCAGGCAGCTACGACCTTTGACATATTTATCGCTATCCCGCGGGAAGCTTATGTTTTAATCTAGGGTACCAGCTATCTCCGTTCCAAATTTGATCCAAATCCGTCCAGCCGTTTGCGCGTGAAGAAGTAACAAACATACGCACTCCTCACTCACATCGTCGCAAACTTTCACATTTATAAATTACTAGCTGTTGCCAGCGACTTCGTCTGCAAAGAATTCGTTTATCGCTATCCCGCGGGAACTACGCAATTTTCCGGGATAAAAGTAGCCTATGTGCTATTCCAGACTTTTCTCTATCTATGTGCCGAATTTCATCCAGATCCGTTGGGCCGTTCTGGTGTGATTGAGTAACAAACAAACATCCATCCATCCATACTTTCGCATTTATAATATTAGTTAGACTAGCTGTTGCCAGCGACTTCGTCTGCAAAGAATTCGTTTATCGCTATCCCTTGGGAATTTTCCGGGATAAAAAGTAGCCTATGTGCTATTCCAGACTTTTCTCTATCTATGTGCCAAATTTCATCCAGATCCGTTGGGCCGTTCTGGCGTGATTGAGTAACAAACAAACATCCATCCATCCATCCATCCATACTTTCGCATTTATAATATTAGTTAGATCTAGTAGGATAGTCTCGTGAATTAAAGATGACTTTACTAACATAGGGAGATGGCATCAGTGTTGCACACTTCATTCTTAATTTGAACATAGTATAGTTTTATGTTGACTGTTGTAATAGTAGATTGTACACCGAGGGGATAAAGCACTGTATTACGCCGAGTCTGTATGTCGAGCAAGTGGTGTGAAAAATAAAATACTAACTATCCCTTCGTTGCTGAGATCACAGACTGTATCTATATTACAAATGAAATACCTACAAAAAAAAAACAGAATTTCAATTTTCTATTTCCACTGAAATTCATTCTTATCAACGAAGCGTTGTGCATTCCATACGATTGTTGGAAATGCTTTTTGTTCGTGATTTTTCTTTTGTGATGTTTTTAATATAGCAAGTTCTTTTATTTTATTACAGGAAACGTAAATCAAATTTCTTTGAAAATCTAAAAATATCTGAGCCTTCCGGAAAACTCTTGGTGATACTTACAGGCGATTCCTTTTAAAAAGTTATAAGCCACAAGTAAAATTACGGATTCGTTGTATTTGAGCTCTTGTTAATATTTTGTCTTCAAATTTATTATTTATCCAGCAGTCAGAGAAATATTTCCCCCTCTCAGAAGCCTTAGGCGAGACGCCTACTAAAGCAAAAGTGTCACACCGTAAACAAAATTAAATTCTTCACTTGCGCGATAGCTTTACGATATCACTTTATCCGATCCGATATCGTTGTATACGATATCGGGACAAGTAAATGCATAAATTAGTTGTTGCCCGCGTTTATCGCACGCTCACGGGAACTAAATTTTTCACGAAACTATCAGATTTCCTTTTCAAGGTCTCAAGCTATCTCCATACCAAAATTTATTACGATCGGTTGATTAGTAACTATACGCGTCAAAGCTTAACAACAAACTAATATTCGCATTTATAATATTACGAGTAGTTCGGATAGTAAGGATGTACACAGAAAGCTGCAGAGAAAAGGGCTCCTCGGTATGGTTACCTATTACGGGAGGTAGGGAGAGAAAGGGAGGTAAAACTTTGCTCGCATCGATATCATATGGTGCTCTAAACGATAATAGCATATTAATTAATGATCACTGCGCTCGGACAACAATAATTACTCGAACGGTACCGATAGCAGACATTGTACACTGTCAGCTGTCCAGCAACGCATGACCTATAACTCCGTATAATTTCTAATAGGTAAGGGATCAAGTCATATTTGTTTCTTGAGTATAATGATCCCGATCATGCGCAGCTTCTTGCCAGTCGTCGATTTGAAGACGTCGCAAATCCGCCTGGACACTGTCCCCCCAGCGATACCTGGGTCGCCCAACCGGGCGGCGACCAGTCGGTCGTCCCACGTACGCCCTCTTGGCAGCACGATCTTCTCCCATTCGGAGTAGGTGGCCGAACCAGCGAGGTCGATGGCGTGCTCTCGTTTCGGAGGCCAAGACCCTATTTGGGTCCCTGAGCCAAGTTAGTTAGTTAGTATAATGATCACTTCACGGATGAAGTTGACGACCGGATGGCCTAGTGGTTAGCGAACCTGACTATGAAGCTTGAGGTCCCGGGTTCGATCCCCGGTCGGGGCAGATTTGTATGATGAATACGAATGTTTGTTTTCGAGTCTTGGGTATTTAATATGTATTTAAGTATGTATTTATTTATATAAGTATGTTTATCCGTTGTCTAGTACCCATAGTACAGGCTTTGCCTAGTTTGGGACTAGGTCAGTTGGTGTCAATTGTCCCACGATATTATTATAAGTTGGTTTATAGAATACTAGCTGTTGCCCGCGACTCAGAGCACAATTCGTTTATCGCTATCCCGCCGGAACTGTGCAATTTTTCCGGGATAAAAACTATCCTATGTCCTTCCTCGGGACACAAACTATCTCTACCAAATTCCATTAAGATCGTTTCAGTTCTTTAGGCGTAACAGACAGACAGATAGAGTTTTCGCATTTATAATATTTAGTAGGATGGATTGCAGCAGATAACGCTAAAGCTCTGTAAGAGTGGGACAGCAACGTAAGTACCTAATATCCATGGTCATAGCCTCATGGCATAGTTAAAAATAAAAGTTCCAGGAACAATTTTCTTGAAAGTAACTACGTAATTTAAATGCTAATCCCTTACCGTTCACAAGTTTTATCTTCCTGACCGCTGTATATGACGGGAAGTAATTAATTTTTAAATTGAGTTTTTCTTGTAATCATCTTTAACACACCCACAGGGCTTGTTCATGAACATCCCAAAGTAAAACGTAGTTTATAACTGTTTAAAATTTAATAACAGCTTTGGTAAATCAAAGACGTTATATGTTAATCATCATCATCATCCTAATTAAATTCAGGAACAAGTCTGAAGATCTATTTTCAAATTTTTTTTTTTTACTAAACTAGGTATACGTTACTAATAGTTGCACACATTGAAAAACCAGAAAATAAAGTCAATACTAGGATGGGTCGAACCCTCAAATTTGTATGATGAAGTTAGTATAAAATTTATAACTGCTCTCAGAGCAAGTGCCTTAGGTATTTCAAATTTGACATTACGATCCTAAAATAAGTTCATTGAAATAAGCTTAATTTATTTGAGAAACAAATCGTTATTTATGACGTTTGGTCGTCCACATTAAATTTAGAGGCGTTAATCCCTTGTTATCTTGGATTCTCTTTCATTTTAGAGAGACATTTCAAATATTTCAACTCTATTTTGAACGTCCCGTGCCTTCCCGTGCCAATTCATTTATTTGAGAGCTCTAAACTTTTTATGTAACGTACCATAATATTTCACGCCTTCACAAAAAGAACCATCCTACGCCTTCCTACACGTGCTTTCTGAGTTTTCTAGTACTAACTCGTTATCATGGACATGGTATAGACAAACTTTTTGAAAGGAAGGTTCTTTTATTCATTTTCATTTTTTATCTTATTTTATGTTTATAACCTAAAAAGTGTACTCGTGTTTTCATTGATTGTTATTGATATTTCTCTTCTCTTCTATTGGCTCTCTTGTCTGTGATGTGGTTGTCCATGCTTACACCAAAAAAAAAAAATGTCTATGCTTACTCTGTTTTTTTATTATTATTTTTTATTTTAAAGGGCAAAGGGGCTTGTACCTAGGCAACCACATCAAATTATATGTATTAATGTTTTAATGTTTATTACTTATTTGTTTATATTGTATTATATATGTTTTTGTTTTTATTATCGTATTGTTTGTATACTATTCTTTCTTTTAATGTGTTTGTTACCCGATGGCCCCAACGGAAGATCAGCGTTGGCCCTAAGGCCAGCAAATGCTGAGTTGGGGCCATTTTATGTCAATTTCATGTAGCTTTTAATATGTTTTTGTTTTTTAACTACTGTGATTGTCATAAATAAACTTTTTCTTTCTTTCTTTCTTTTAAGAAGCCATTGCCTGTCTTCTATAAGTTCAACGAACCCATTATCCATTGTATCCGCTTACTCTTCTATTTATAAACAAACTCCTATTAACTTAATACTTGTTTGTATTTAACAATTCAACTTCGCCTTGACCTGACTCAGACACAATATATTTCTTATAAAACGTTTTTAACTTTTTATGAATAGTTAGCAAGTCTTTCTTCGACTTGGAGTGTTTAAGTAGATGCTTCAACAATATTCAACATTGAATGTTGTCATTGTATTCAATCATTTATTTAATCTTAGCGTTTTTTCATATACCGTGAAAATGAAAGTGTAGAAATTAGTTTAAATTATAAAAATGACTGAGAAAATAAAAAGTCAAGAAAGAGTATGCGTTTGCGACACGAGGGCGTAGTTTAAATCTGTTTCAATTAACCTCTCACAGGGCTCCGTCTTCTCATTTCATTTAATCTGAGAAAATAATAGCATAAAATTAATAGCCTGACGCTTGTGTTCCCGGCGTAAACATAATCTCGACTCTAGCGAAGACGCCGCCGGTTTAACTTGTAAGTTGTCGAGTTCGCTTTGTAAATATTGCTATGCACTGAGAAAAAGTTTAACGCGATTGAGATCAAGCTTACAACCGCACTGCACTGCAAGTACTTATGTTAGGCATAAGCTGAGCTGCAAATCAGTTCAATAGTTTGTAGCATTTTTTTGTGTACTTGTACTTATATCTAAACTAGCTGTTGCCAGCGACTTCGTCTGCAAAGAATTCGTTTATCGCTATCCCGCGGGAACTACGCAATTTTCCGGGATAAAAAGTAGCCTATGTGCTATTCCAGACTTTTCTCTATCTATGTGCCGAATTTCATCCAGATCCGTTGGGCCGTTCTGGCGTGATTGAGTAACAAACAAACATCCATCCATCCATCCATACTTTCGCATTTATAATATTAGTTAGATGTAATTGCAAACTGTAGAATAAATATATTTTATTATTATTATTATTATGTCGCAGTCGGATTGTCCGCCGTAATACATTACGGCTAGCCGTTTTGAAAACTTTATTGTTTGTTTGATAAAAGTGCGACCACACCGCCGCTTAAAAAACGGTGACGTTACGGAATCGCAACAAAATGCATGAAGAAACGGTGAGAAAACGTGACGCATACGATACGTCACTGCGTATACACGGCGGTTTGGTCGCACCCTAATAGGTGTATAAATGTTTTTGACGTGTTGGTACAACATACATACGCAAACCACGTCTTTATCCCTTACGGGGTAGACAGGGCCTAAGGCAACAAGACCGCCACGTTTAGCAAGATTGTGGGCTTATAGGTGGAAAATGGAATCTAAATAGTGATAGGTTGCTAGCCGCATCGCCTGTAACATGGTTCCTAAAATTTTACGTCTCGGCAGTCTCGGTAACATACATATATTCTTGCTCTTGACTGTACAACAGTGGCGTGGCGTCCATAGAACTCGATTCCCACCGGCTTGCCTATTTTAAGGCAGTTGGGCAATTTATTGTGCAGAATTAGAGGAAAAGGCTAGTTAAGTTCCCTTCGGCTTGCCTTATGATATACTTGACGCCACGCCACTGCTGTACAAACATCGACCAAAGAAAGCATAGTCAATTTAAAAATCTCGCATTATTTACATACCTAACAACGTTCGAATAAACCTTCATTATGCTCCGATCTTAGAAACCCAACATCAAAACAGCCGCATTAAAATTGAAATAAAAACGGAATCACTCCCACAATAGGCTATTTACCGCGCGCGAGGCGATAAAACGTCGTAACTCAATTTTCTTGAGTCTCGAGCACTCAATCTTTTCATCGCCCCGTATTTGCATAAACGGAATGGAACCCGCTCTCATTGGTGCGGTATCAAAAGACGTGCAAACAAAATTTCAATTCTGGCCTCAAGTGTTTGTTTATTACACAACGCGGGCGCAGTAAATACGTGTACAGTACTCCAACTTACTACGAGTAAGAAGTCTGCGCCCGTTGCAGAACTTACTAGCTGTTGCCCGTGTCTTCGTCTGCAAAGAATTCGTTTTTGTCATTATCCCGCGGCAACTACGCAATTTCCCGGGATAAAAAGTAGCCTATGTGCTATTCCAGACTTTTCTCTATCTATGTGCCAAATTTCATCCAGATCCGTTAGGCCGTTCTGGCGTGATTGAGTAACAAACAAACATCCATCCATCCATCCATACTTTCGCATTAATAATATTAGTTAGATAGTTAGACTAGCTTCTGCCCGCGTCTTCGTCTGCGTAGAATTAGCAATTGACATGTTTATGGCTATCCCCCGAGAACTATGCTATTTTCCGGGATAAAAAGTAGTCTATGTTTTAATCTAGGGTACCAGCTATCTTTGTTCCAAATATTATCCAAATCCGTCAAGTCGTTTTAGCGTGAAGAAGGAACAAACATACACACTCACTCACTCACGTCCTCACAAACTTTCGCATTTATAATATTAGTAGGAAGTAGGATACTAAAATCTAGGTATTAAAACTTGCTTTTCTTCTCGCGCAGAACAATCAAACAGAAAAAAGGTATACACAATTATGCTAAACGTGGCCTAGGTCTTGATACGGTACCATAGGCTCTGTCTACCACGTAAGGGATAAAGACGTGATTTGAGTATGTATGTGTACGGATTTAAGCTGGGCGTGAATGAGTCGGTATTTTTTTACATATCAAAATAAAGTTACATTTTATTGGACATTTTGCAATCTAACTAATATTATAAATACGAAAGTATGGATGGATGGATGTTTGTTTGTTACTCAATCACGCCAGAACGGCCCAACGAATCTGGATGAAATTCGGCACATAGATAGAGAAAAGTCTGGAATAGAACATAGGCTACTTTTTATCCCGGAAAATTGCGTAGTTCTCGCGGGATAGCGATAAACGAATTCTTTGCAGACGAAGTCGCTGGCAACAGCTATTTAGTAAGAAATAAGTCATTTAATCAAGGAATTCAGTAAGGATTGAGGTCTATAAGTGCCGAAATTCATCAATTGTTTCGATAAAAATAGGCGTTCACAGACTAACATAAACAAGTAAGAATTGCTTTTGCTCCTTAGATTTAAGAGTACAGCCAATCTCATCTAACGGCAGTGTATTCTAAACCTATGGAAAAGAAAAAGATGATGTAAATCTACCTTATTTCGAACCGTTGCGTAGGTTTGTCCTTTTTCCGTTAAGTTTCTTTAAATCCTTCGTAATGCAGATGTAAATCCCACCCAACAATCCCCATCAATGAAAATTAAATCGTAAATAACTACCTAATACAACATAATTAAATTAACCACTTACTTGACAATTTTGAAAATATTTTTGGTGACTTTGTAATAAACAAGCCACTCAAATTAAGGGCATAACAAGGCTAATAAATATTCAAATTTTTGAAATATTGTCATCGGATTTATCTCTTTGTTATTTCCAGTTTTACGTCATTATTATGCCAGTCATACTTCTGTTATATACCTAAATGCTTCAATCAAAGTGGGAAAATTATTAGCACTTTTAGGAGCTTTTCCACTTTTTAGACGCGTACCCTTTGTAGACATTATTAATATGGGCATTATGAGCATTAGTTATTGTTGACAAATTTTGCCTAGGCTTAGGACCTGACCTAACCTGGGACGCCATGGTGACCAGATATCAGATATACCATAGACTACGTAAAAATCTTGATTTGTTGAAATCCAGGTAGCTAAATTTTATGACAGGTAGGGAGTTCATATATCGATAAACTCAATTATCGATGCTTTTCCATACACTAGTGATCGCCCCAAGCATGGTGTGTTTTTCAGCTAGCCGTGCAGTAGGTTAGACATTATTGTCCTCTGATTCCGATACATTTTAGCTAAATCAAGTGTGATCAATCGATAATACATCATTCTTTAAACACTATACATTGCGAGTAAATATATCAACGCCCTTAACCCAAACGAGTAAGCGAGAAAAAATAGAAACAAAACAAACACCTCTATCTATTATACTAACACTAGATAGGTATAAAATAAACAATTGGTCCCGTGGTATTAGGACGGTATGATGTTTCTGTTTTACCGAAGAATTTTATATCTACAGGTGATAAGAATAAGAATAAGAATAAGAGAACTTTATTAGCTGATACGGAAACAAACAGAATATTACAAATGGATACTTATTCTAACCAGCCAAATGGTCGCCACTCAGCTATGTGTCACGATAAGATCCAGGATAATGTCGTGACGCTGATTTTCAGTGACGCCAGTTACAGAGGTGGCTGTCACCAGGCACACATCCCAGTACATACTGGTTTACGAAATCACCACTTCCAATACCCATACCTTATACAACAATTATGTTTACAATTTTATTATTTAACAGTATTACAACAATTTAAATCATTGACACATAAATTAATGTTGTGTGTAAGTATACCTATGTGTGTGTATGTGCTTGTTTGTGTGCATATATGTGTGTGCTAACGGTGTGCGGTGATCAAATTTTACTCAGTCTAGGATATGTCGCACTGAATGATATCTGAGAAAGTTCTGGGCCCTATTTTATAAAGCCACAGGTTACAATTTACAAGCGGAAGTCTCTTTCTGACCCTATGTGTTAAATAGAGACTACCGCTTGTAAATTTTTACTTGTAGCTTTACAAAATAGGGCCCTGTGATATTATAAATTACCTGTGGCAATGATGGTCTTTCCGAATGCGCCAGTAGTTTAAAAAAACCGGCCAAAAGCGAGTCGGAAGTTTGCATGGCAATGTACATTATATATTTTTTTTAGTTTTATCATACTCTTATTTTAGAAGTTACGGGGTGGGGGACACATTTTACCATTTTGGGAACGTACGTCTCTCGCGCAAACTATTTAGTTTAGAAAGAAAATATATTAGAAACCTCAACATCATTTTTGAAGACCTATCCATAGATACCACACATTTTCAGTTCTATGTATGGGGAACCCCAAAATTATTTGTTATTTTTTCTTTTTTTGTATGAATATCTTAATGCGGTTCACAGAATACATCTACTTACCAAGTTTCAACAGTACAGTCTCTTATAGTTTCGGAAAAAAGTGGCTGTGACATACGGATGGACAGACAGACAGACAGACATGACAAATCTATAAGGGTTCCGTTTTTGCCATTTGGCTACGGAACCCTAAAAAGACATGTAAGAGAGCCCTTGGGATATTTGCAAAATAAAAGTTTTGATTTTTATTTTATACTAGCTGTTGCCAGCGACTTCGTCTGCAAAGAATTCGTTTATCGCTATCCCGCTGGAACTACGTAATTTTCTGGGATAAAAAGTAGCCTATGTGCTATTCCAGACTTTTCTTTGTCTATGTGCCGAATTTCATCCAGATCCGTTGGGCTGTTCTGGCGTGATTGAGTAACAAACAAACATCCATCTATCCATCCATCCATCCATCCATCCATACTTTCGCATTTATAATATTAGTAATTAGTAATAACATTGTTTGGTAAAGGCAGCTGATGTTAGGTACCATTGTTTTCCAAACATTTGTCACACCCATAAATCAAAATACAACTTACTGGAACATCACTTGTTTGCGTTTTCTATACGCATGTTTTAGGGTGCGACCACACCGCCGCTTAAAAAACGGTGACGTTACGGAATCGCAACAAAATGTATGAAGAAACGTACATAACATATGACACGTCATTGCGTATACGCGGCGGTTTGGTCGCACCCTTATTTGAGTTTGGTTACCCTTCATACCAGTCAGCAGCAGCCGTCTGCAAAAAGGAGTGCATGACATTGAAATTTAATTATAACACCACTCACAAAAGATTGAAGAGCAATTTTGTCCGGGGAGAAGAGCAGTGCTTGGTCCGGTGCACCCTGGGCAACGGCTAATGATTTCCTGGCAGTATCTGAGGGATATCATTGACCGTTGGCTAAGAGCCCGACAGGGGGGGAGGGGGTCTTTGACCGTGTTACCGTACAACGTTGCCGACATTTTGTCACAAGATTTTATAATTAAATTTTTTAACCCTGAAATTGGCGAAGTTGTCGTCGCTATAACGACTTGTAACGCCAGAAATAAAAGAAGAAGAAGAGCAATTTTTAAAGTTATAGATACAATGTGACGGAACCTCGTCGCTTGCTGATAAATCAAAGGGAAACAAGCAAAGCATTTTATCCGAAAAGCCTCTCGATTCACAATTATTCAGTTCGTTTGCATAACTTTGCGTTGATGAGCCGTTACTCAGCGTGGCTTCAAAGTATTAACTCTAATAATTCCGTTGTATTGTAGTTAGTCACTCAATGGTGGGCGGCACCCAATGGTGGGTAGCACTCAATAGGTTGCACTTAAAGGCCGGTGATCCATAAGGCAGAGGAATAATTACAATAATGCCTTTGTGATTTACGATGGGCTTTTACATTCCACGCAGAATTGAGGTGATTATAAAGCTGTAAGGTGTAATTAATTTACTTAGGTATTAAGTGATTGTGTAAAATAGTATCTTGTCTTGTGTCAGAAAACTGATAAGCTAGCGGCCATAGACAGTCATTTTCGTTCATGCAGGTTAGATTCAAATGGTGATGAATTATAAGGGGGGGAGAGGAGAGAAATAAATAGCAAATAAGAGTTATACACTTTCTGCCAACAAATTGCTATGAAGTTACAGTGATAAGTCTTACAAGTTCCTACTCTTGTACCATTTGTTTGTCCGTTTGAGAAATCTAACTAATATTATAAATGCGAAAGTATGGATGGATGGATGCTTGCTTGTTACTCAATCACACGCCAGAACGGCCCAACGGATCTGGATGAAATTTGGCACATAGATAGAGAAAAGTCTGTAATAGCACATAGGCTACTTTTTATCCCGGGATAGCGATAAACGAATTCTTTGCAGACGAAGTCGCTGGCAACAGCTAGTTTAAAAATAATTTTAATTTTTTGAAGCCAATGTAGGAACGAAGAAGTCACGAAGTCACGATGAGGTTAGAAACTCCGAACGCGAAATTGTTTTCAAGCTTTCTTGAAAAATATTTTTTAATACAAACTTTTTCCGACTGCATTTTGTGTTGACTGTTCGTGCAATGTCCAACCTAGTGTACACATAATGCACATCATTTTGTATCCCCAATTTCAAGTCAATCCATCTAATCCAATGGTGTGCAAATTTTGAAGCAGCCAATGTATACATAATTAGTTTAGCTAGAAGAGATCCCTTTTTATCTTTTTATCTTAACCTGTGTATTTCATCCTATATATTATTGCATTTTTTTATTTTGTGTGCGATAAAGAGTTCCATAAAAACATAAACATAATATAACAGTAGTACAGAATGAATAAAAGTTTCTAAAATCTTTAATTATAGAAGATCAAAGGCATTGATTTTGTAACTCGTAAAATTAGTCACTTATATCAGGATAAGTTACACGCTTTATCAAACGCGATAAAGTTAACATGCCATGTGATTGATAAATTTATTGATCTGACCGGACTGGGTGGATGGATGTGATCTTTGGACAATTGGCTGCTTAGGTATTATTGCAATTTAGGCATTTTGCTTGGCAGATATTTTGATCTTTAGACGATTTACTGCTTAGGTATTTTGCCTCATAGACATTCTTTTTAGTCATTTTGCTCGGAGCCCCTCTTTTGCCCGAATTTCAAATACCATAATGTAATGTTTGCCATAATGATCATTTGCCATATATTCTCTGAAAATGTATTTTTTTCAGGAGCATTGTAATGGCAATCCTGTAGAACTCTATAGGTTAGGTTAGGTTTGTTTTATAACAATCCTGAATAATTAACAAATAAAGAGAAAAAAGGGCTATGGCAAATGATCATTATGGCAAACAATTTATGGCATATGAAATTTGGGCAAACGATAGAGACCCCATTTTGTTTCGTAGACGAATTGCAAGTTAGACATTCTGATCAAAAAGGGGTCAAATACGCTATACACCGTTAGTACTGCATCGCATAGACTAGAGCAGCGTTTCCCAACCTTTTTCAGCCATGGACCCCTAGATAATCAAGCACAGTTTTCACGGACCCCCTTAATAACATAAACAGCAAAAAAATTCGGATAAGGCATTTATTTTAGTTATTACAAATACTTAATTTCGAGACTTATTAGCATTTATGTATGGTCCAGAGATGACACCGCGGACCCCCATACATACACTCGCGGACCTCCAGGGGTCCACGGACGACAGGTTGGGAAACACTGGACTAGATTATTAAAAAACAACTTTATTAATCGCTTAAGTAATAACAGCAAATACTTTATTTAAGGAAAAATGTAAAGCCCTGCAACTACTTAAATGTTCAAAACATCGCGGGTGTTGGACACTTTGCTATACTTCATTTAATTTACGATGAGAAACCACAACAACATTATATTGCGGTTCGTGAACTGTAATCTCTTAACAATTTGTACTAGAGTAACAATTGACGACACGCAAATAATAGTGACAGCAAACAATTTTATTTTGCGGCTGCCAAACTATTGCACTGTACTATATGCTAGGTAAGAAATAGTTGACCAGACGCAATATAAAACTATTGTGGTTTCTCATTCTAAATTAAATGAAGTATAGACCTATCCTAGATATCTCACATATACTGAACATTTGTCAAATTTGTCAATTTTATGTTATTCGTACTCAGAATCAAGAGTTCTTTCGATCGTAATGGGACAAAGTAGTGTCTCAAAGGTTTTCATTTTTTTTTTGTTAAGAAAATGTTTTTCGTTCACTTTGTATGGCGTAACGGAAATGAGAGACATGAAAAATGTATGAAAATTTTGGGACCTTTTTGGTCTCCTACAAAGAGCTGAACCCAAAGAGCTCATGATTCTAAGTTGAAACAGCATGAAGTTTGTAAATAACTCAACATACAATATGTATATACTAAACCAGCGTTTCCCAACCTTTTTCAGCCACAGACCCCTAGAAAATCAAGCACAGTTTTCACGGACCCCCTTAATAAAATAAACAGCAAAAAATTCGGATTAAGTATTTACATACATACATACATATCGTCACGCCTCTTTCCCACAGGGGTAGGCAGAGACTACTTTGTTCCACTTGCTACGATCCTGACATACCTCTTTCGCTTCATCCACATTCGTCAATCTCTTCATACATGCTCGTCGGTTTCGGGTACTCTTAACCTGGCCTTTTTCCACATACCACAGGTTGGGAAACACTATACTAAACAAATACCAATTAATACTTTATTGACACCACAAATCAGTATAATAAAAAGGGTGACAAGTTTAGCGCAGAGAATTATCGTCCTATTAGTCTCACTAGTATAGTTTGTAAAACCATGGAGAAAATAATAGCTGATGAGCTGAGGGATTTTATGACCATGGAAAAAATTATTATTGATGAACAGCATGGATTTGTACCAAGGAGATCCTCAGTTACGAATCTCCTCCTTTGTCTGGACAGTTGGACACAAAATTGGAATGAACGTCAGCCTACAGATGTGGTGTACCTGGACTTCGAGAAGGCATTCGATCGAGTCCCTTTGAATAGGCTCATAGCTAAACTTGATCATTTTGGGATCCGTGGAAAATTGCTTGCATGGCTGTCGGACTTTTTGACGAAGAGGAATTCTAAAGTCCGAGTGGGAGAAACATTGTCGGAGGCGTATGATGTCGATAGCGGTGTGCCCCAGGGGTCTGTGCTTGGACCAATCCTGTTTGGGATATTCATAACAGATTTGAAGAGTGCGATACAGTCTGAGGTGTCGATATTTGCGGATGATACTAAGATTATGGGGAATCCACTTATTACTCACAGTGTCATCCAAAATGATCTTGATCGCATTGTGGAATGGACTAAGGATTGGATCCTCTCACTGAATGCAACAAAGTGTACAATTTTGCATATTGGAAAAAGTAACCCTAAACTGCAGTACAAAGTAGACTCGATACCCCTCACTCCAGTGTGCACGCAAAAGGATCTTGGTGTGACTGTGGCTGATAACCTGAAGTGGGATGTACACATTGCTCACATCTCCAAGAGAGCCAACTCCATGCTTTACATAATCAGGAAGGCGTTTTTTGTCATCACGAAGGAACTTTTTGTCAAAATATACAAGACCTATATTCGACCCTTGCTGGAGTATGCTTTTCAAGTGTGGAATCCATATTTTAAGAAGGACATCAACATCTTGGAGAAGGTTCAGAGAAGAGCAACAAAACTGGTTGGTTGTTTGAAAGATAAGTCCTACGAAGAACGTCTTTCAGAGCTGAATCTACCAACATTGGCAGAGCGTAGAAAGCGAGGTGATCTTATCGAGACATATAAGATTTTACATGACCACTACAACGTCCCTGACATCAGAAACCTGTTCAAGATTAGTAAAAATACACGTTTGAGAGGGCATTCTTTAAAACTGATCAGGCAGCCAAGCGCAAGTAACCCCAGAAAACATTTCCTATCTAACCGTGTTGTGAACTCGTGGAATGCACTCCCCGAACTTGTGATTAGTGCACCGTCAGTGAACAGTTTTAAAAATAGACTAGACATTCATTTAAAAACTCAAAGAACACAAGTGCAGTGATATACACGCATCAGCTCAAAGAGCTGCTAGTGTATTATTTTAAATAATAATAATAATAATAATAATAACATTAAAAATCAAAAATACAGAGGATGGCTTTTATTCGAGTATTTCTTAGCAGCCGGGGAAATTACGAGCACAAGCGGCATTTCATCTAAGTCCTCTAGGTTGGCAACGCAATCTCTCCGGGGTTGCGGGTGCTTGCTCGTTTGCCTTCCTATTTACATAAAAAAAAAAATCTTAGCAATTAATTGCTTAACTGCAGCAGAGCTCGTAGGTACCATTTTGGTAAACGTAGCGTCAAGTGACATTATTGGCATAAAAGTAATTCCTTCTTGCTTGGCAACGCTTCTACATTCGACATAGCTCTTTTATTGTCGACGGGATATAGATATCTTAGACTGCAATAACTTTTCGGAGCAACTGATGATACGACGTAGTTGCATGCATCATGATCATAAGCCTGTTAACACATCTACAAATCCTATTGAATCAGGCTTTGCGGAGGTCCATTTTAATGAACACAGAATATTTACGTTGCTACTCCGCTACTTTCGTCAGTGGCGGATTAAGAGTATCCGAGGCCCTAAGCACAGAGCCTGTGTAGGCCCTCTATTGCTTAAATGGAAATGGAAGGAATGGAATGGATGGTAGAAAGTATAAAATGAAAGTTCATCAAAATAGAAAGTGTAGTAGGTATAATTTAAAACTTAGAACATTTTTTTCCTTGCCTTAATCAGAGCAAACCCGAGATTACATCGTCTAAATTTATCTGACGAAGTATGTCTACCTCAATACACATTAACGCTAAAGTATTAAGCTTGTCTGGACGGATTTTTGTTCTTTGCGGGTTTTTTAATCTTTTTAGTTGCGAGAAGGATCGTTCAGCAGAGCAGTTAGTAATCATAAAGTCTTTCGTGCAAGATAACGAAGCTTGTGCGAAATACATATGTTTTGCATGCAAACCCTCCACTACTGCCACATAAAACACATATAAATCCACAAACTTAATTACACCTAACACCACACAAACACTGACGCGCGTTTCGTACGTTTGAGTACGACGTTGGTTCGCATGTGCATCGGTTGTAATCTTTAACTTTGAAAATGATCCCGTGGAGGCTGCTACATACCTGGACGGGAAGCAAGGAAATTTACAGCCTTATTCATAAAAGTTAGAGGCTCGCTATAAGCTCGCTATAGGACCGATGCAAAAAAACATGATTCATAAACGTCAATTAGCGCTAATCAGTCCTTCAAGGGTCTGTTAAGTCTTCCGAAAGTTAGCGGACCGTAGACCCTACTTTATCTCTCTGCTAACTCACAAAATGGCTGCCACACATGTGAACAGCTGATTTTGGCAAGAGCAAAACCATATGCAAAACAGTTTTTTTTGTTTTAGGTTTGTATCCCCTTCGAGAAAGGTAAAGGAAACTAGATCCACACTGCCTCGTCTGTCGTGATAATTCGCTGGTTTCCCGCTAATTCGCTGCCACTGCTGTCATTTTTTTTTAAATTCACTAAAAAGCCATTTATGGTCTATGATTTGTCAAGGTGACAACATAACGCGTCTAATCCATTCATCAACAGCTCATTAGTTAACAGACTGCTAGCAAGCGTTTATGAATCATACTTTTTAATAACTGTCAAATAAGCTTAATCAGTCTGTTAACTAATGAACTGATCAAACCTCAATTACGGATTTTTTATGAATAAGGCTGTTAGCCTTTATGTCTTGTTACCTTACGCTTTATCTACTTCAAAAGGAACATAGACGTGATTTGTGTGTGTGTGTGTGTAAATAGCTTTAAGCTTGAATTATGTCAGGGATGACATATTATTTTTCCATCTCCTGATAAAGTGATCACTTGTAAGACCGAGGTCCGAGGTGTTATTTCGGGTCCTTTGAAATATACCCAAGAGTGCTTGAGCCGCACGTCGAGGCGATATCTCGGGCTCAAGCCCCGAAGAGGGTACGAGCGATATCCGAAGTCGAGAAACAGTCTTAAACTATCAGTATAAAGGTTGGATGTTGTTAGTTTCAGTGATGCTTGACCGGTTGTATGTAGAGTACGAAAAGGAGAAACGAACAATGTTGAGTGGTTGTGGGATTTACAATCTACAATAGTGTAATTGTCGCAAATACAAGCGACCTTTTTTATTATAATTTTTAAATTTAGTTTTTTTTTATAATTTTTTATATCATTTTGACTTGAGATTAAAAACTGATTCAAACAAACAACAGTGTTTTCTCACAGTAATTAGTATCATTAAAAGTTCGCTTGCTTGCAAATGGGTCCGCAAACTCAATTGTTATACAGGGTGTATCAGATACCCCCTAACAATAATCAACTGGGGTATATAACCATAGCTATAGAAGCTAAAAAAATATTTAAGAAAAATTGGAGTAATTTTTTTTTTTAAGTTTTGTATAGGAATGATCACAGTTAATACTACAATTCCTATAGAAAATATAAAAAAAAATTTACTCCAATTTTTTTTAAAATATTTTTTTTTTAGCTTCTGTAGCTATGGTTATAATTATGTATACCCCAGTTGATTATTGTTAGGGGCTATCAGATACACCCTGTATTATTACACGGTTTGTGTGGGATCATGGTATGAGATACTACGCGAAAATTTGAAATTTGTGTGCTTGGACGTGCGGTAAAAAATGAGAGCTAGGAAAGAAACCAATGCCGTTTAACTTTGCATAGTTGTTTGAAAAATATAAATAATTTCATTCCTTGCGGGTTAGCATGTTGTAGTACATTATTTTATTTATTTAGTATATATTATAACGGCGTGTTCAGGGGCCTTACCATGACGTCTTAAATCGGTACTATTCCGACTCCAGTTCAAATTTTAGCTGACATTTTTAGTATGAATCTGACAGCGAGCGAACCCAAACTGAATCGAAATTGAATCGCATTAAGACGAAATAAGACACCCCTGATATTTTTAACTACCTAGACCACTCCGATGTATATTATGGCAACTCTACACGTATTTGTATACAGCATAGCATTAACTGCCTAAAACGGCTAGTTGGGATATATTATTATAGTATGTCACAAAGCTATTTGCTAGTCAATAATTTAACAGCCATCCAAGAATATATTTCCTTTGTACTAAGTAACTTGGTAAACTTTTTCTAAAACAATTTTTACGCCTTTATTTCACCCAACGGTAAAAGAGATAAGGAAAAGACAAGCGATGATCTTTTTACTTATGCTAATGAGCCCGTCCCTAGGGTGACAAGGACTCATCGCCTACGCGAGTATAAAACAGTCAAATAAAGAGTTCAAATAAGAAACCAAAGAAGTTGAGAATGCTGCGTCACAAAAATGTTCACGCGAGTTTAATATTTGTCTTTTTTTTCAGATTACAAATTTAAAGGAAAAGGTCGTTTATATTTAAGTATAAGTGGCCAGATATATTAGCTTCTATATAGGGAGCAATGGAGGTCGAAAGGGGAGGTCTTTGCCCAGCAGTGAGACACAAATATAGGCTGATATAATAATGATAAAAGGTCGCGTTTGTTACTTACTCGATAGTCTAAAAAGTAAGGTGTGATGTTATTTATTACTTTGTTATATACATAGTCAAATTCTATACTATTAATAAGCACGCAATTCTTATATTTTATAAAGTACACACATGCCACGACGATCTCGCGAAGTTCGTATCGATTTCAACGAAGATCTATTTTTGTTCTAGAAATCGATATCACAAGGTCACATCTTCGGGAAAATTTGTTTTAGTCAGTTAGGTATTTTAATTTTAATGTGTTGTTTGGTGGCTCCACCTTTTGCCGTAAAGCTGAACTTATAAGATCTGAGTAAAATAAGGAAAACATTGAGGAAACCACACAGTACTCGGCCATAAAGATTGCAGTTGCACTTCGGTTTTTGGAAAGAGACAATAAAATTGGCGTCACGTAAGTTAGAGCGAGACAACGCTCTACTAACCCGAAATTACCCGAGAAGACCGATGTTCAATCTTTACGGCCGGGTACTGGTACTGGGGCCTTACCATGACGTCTTAATGCGATTCAGTTTAGGTTCGCTCGCTGTCAGATTCATACTAAAAGTGACAGCTAAAACTTGAACTGAGTCGGAATTAGGACGTCATAGTACCCCTGTACCTACTTGCATAGCAATTCAACTGTGTGCGAAGTTTCCAATCCTCACTGGACCCGGTGATCCAAGCCCTCTCATTCTGTAAGAAGGCTTGTGGTAGCAGTGACGTGTATATGTAAGCTGAAGATGATGACTCGTATTCACCGCACGGGGTATGGCAGTTGAGTCGCCTCGCCTTACCCACGTACAGGTGGTGGCACGTAAGTAAAACGTGGAGAGGTGATGCGCAGTATGAAAAACAATATCATTTTCATACTGCGCATCTCCCCTCCACGTTTTACTTACGTGCCGCCACCTGTATAAGGTCTTTTAATTCTTAACTGTCCTATTTGGTAAACAAAATTCTAACCTCAAAACGTCTCATTTTGTTATTTTTTTAACCATTTCCTCGTAAATAAAGGAACTTGAGATAAAATATCAGCATATTTATGTACAAAATATTGCTTCAAGTTTATTTGATAACATAATACACCTTATTCTTTACAAAAATTTGTACATTGAGGTAAGAATTTGGTTTAGCAAATAGGACAGTTAGGAATAAAAAGACCTTACGTCATAATTGCCCCGTCTTTTCACACCCGCTGCTGCCGAAGTAAATCTAACTAATATTATAAATGCAAAAGTATGGATGGATGGATGTTTGTTTGTTACTCAATCACGCCAGAACGGCCCAACGGATCTGCAAGCTTATTACGTAACTCGCTCGCGATCACCATCGTCTTCATTTTGACAGTTCATGTTGGGCTGACAATTGGCATCGGAATCAGCTAGCTGTCACATTCATACAAGAACTGACAAAATGAACACGATGGCGATTGCGAGCGGGTTACGTAATAAGCTAGCAGGATGAAATTTGGCACATAGATAAAGAAAAGTCTGGAATAGCCATAGGCTACTTTTTATCCCGGAAAATTGCGTAGTTCCTGCGGTATAGCGATAAACGAATTCTTTGCTGACGAAGTCGCTGGCAACAGCTATTAATTTTCATAAGTATCCCACACCCACGTCGGATTGACGGTCATCAGTCGCCGGCGCTTTGATGCGGGATGCGGCGTCAATGCGCGCTGATGTGAGGCAGAAAGTTGCGGCAAATTGTATCCGGGCCATTTAGTGTGTAGGCTGAGATGTGAGCGACTCTCCAACCCCGGCCCTCGACACCATGTAGACACGGTTTATCCTACTAATATTATAAATGCGAAAGTTTGTGAGTGACGATGTGAGTGAGTGTGTATGTTTGTTCCTTCTTCACGCTGAAACGACTCGGATTTGAATAAAATTTGGAACGGAGATGGTACCCTAGATTGAAACATAGGCTACCTTTTATCTACGTTTACCTACGTTTTTTTATTTACGTTTCATTTGGATTACCTAATTTAGGTTTAGGTGCCGCGGGCCCTTGGGCCACCTCTAAGTCGCGAACATATTTGTTTTAGTAATGTAACTTGGTTATGTACGAAGAAATGAGATTTTCTTTTTTGCTACTGAGTATTTTATCTCTTAGCGCTTGTACGTTACGCCAATCGGCGCCAGTAACAATGTCGCACTCGCAACCACCGTGGAAACTGCCAGACACTAAACTTGTGCCCATTCGTTAGTTCGTCGCCACTGAACAGCGATCTGACTTGAGTACCGTCACCCGCGCAAGTGTTTACCGCCAGCTTATAGTAGAAAAGGGGTGTGGAGTTGTAGGTATATTCCCTAATCACTATCACTATCCTACTAATCTAACTAATATTATAAATGCGAAAGTATGGATGGATGGATGTTTGTTTGTTACTCAATCACGCCAGAACGGCCCAACGGATCTGGATGAAATTTGGCACATAGATAGAGAAAAGTCTAGAATAGCACATAGGCTACTTTTTATCCCGGAAAATTGCGTAGTTCCCGCGGGATAGCGATAAACGAATTCTTTGCAGACGAAGTCGCTGGCAACAGCTAGTATTATAAATGCGAAAGTTTGTGTCGATGTGTCGATGTGACGATGTGAGTGAGTGAGTGTGTATGTTTGTTCCTTCTTCACGCTAAAACGACTTGACGGATTTGGATAAAATTTGGAACGAAGATAACTGATACCCTGGATTAAAACATAGGCTACTTTTTATCCCGGAAAATCGCATAGTTCCCGGGGGATAGCCATAAACATGTCAATTGCAAATTCTTCGCAGACAGACGAAGTTGCGGGCAGAAGCTAGTATAATATAAAACAAAGTCGCTTTCCGCTATCCGTCTGTCCAGCTATTGTTGCTTTGATCTATAAAACTACGCAACGGATTTTGATGCGGTTCTTTTTAATACCTAGATAGTGATTCAAGAGAAAGGTATATCTATAACTAGCTTCTTCCCGCGGCTTCGCCTGCGTAGAATTAGACTTACATTACGCAGTTATGACCTATAATATGTATATCGCTATCCCGCAGGAACTATGCAATTTTCCTGGATAAAAAGTAGCCTATGTTTTAATCTTGAGTACCAGCTATCTTCGTTCCAAATTTTATCCAAATCCGTTCAGTCGTTTTAGCGTGAAGAAGGAACAAACACACACACACACGCTCACTCACTCACATTGTCACATCGTCACATCGTCACAAACTTTCGCATTTATAATATTAGTAGGATTCTACGCTGATGATCGCGGGCAGAAACTAGTTGGATTATTAGTCGAAAAGTTGGCAATGCTTTGTTCTACTCGTATATCTGCCCAATGTCCTATGCCAATAGAATTATTAATCTTAACGCCCTATACTTCAAAACTTACTACACCACTGCCTAATAGACATAGCAACACCAAAGGGTTGCAGATGCGTTGCCAGCCCAAAAGGCTGAGATGGAATATCTTGTGCCAGTAATTTTACTGGCTGTCTTATCTTCCATACCGGAACAAGCACTGCACTGTTGCTTGGCGGCAAGATTAGCGAGTAACGTTAGGAGCGTTTTTAAATGGATTCTTTACAATTTCCTACCATTCAGAAGTGAAATATATCTATGTATCTCATTGTTTGTCAATTGTATTTGTCTTGTTTATTTTGCACAATAAAGAGTTTACATACATACATAAATATCTTTATGTAAAACTAGCTGCTGCCCGCGAATTCATCCACATAATCAAATATGTATACCTAATTAGCTTCTTGCCGCGACTTCGTCTGCGTAGAATTAGACTAACATGAGGCAGCTACGGCCTTTGATATGTTTATCGCTAGCTCGTGGGAACTATGCAATTATCCGGGATAAAAAGTAGCCTGTTTTAATCTAGGGTACCAGGTATCTTCATTCCAAATCTTATCCAAATCCATCCAGCTGTTTTAGCGTGAAGAAGGAACAAATATAAACACTCACATCGTCACAAATTTAAAATTTAGATTAGTAAAATAATTTTGAAAATCGGTTCAGTAGATTCAGAGATTACTCCTACAACCTCACAAACTCACGAACTTTACCTCTTTATTAGTGTAGATTTGAGCTTTAAACTCTGAACATTTTGAAGGTGGGTGTACTGTACACCATACCTCACTGGTTACGCGGTTGACTGGGCAATTGATTAGTGAAATCACAGGTGGGCGTGATTTAGTATAGTCGAATGATGTGATTTAGTCGACTTAGTGATTGCGCACAATGGGCCAAATTGCTATCTTATTATACGAGAGGATGAAGAGAAAATCTCGGCAAAATGTTGCTCTAATGCTGTGTATTTTTGGTTATGCTTACGTGTATAGTTATAGATATACATTTAAGTTAGTGTGACGTTGTTTGGGATATGAGGGACATCAATGACGCAATCTCTTAATACGCAAGTAATATCAGAAAACTTATGTACTATGTACTAGCTGTTGCCAGCGACTTCGTCTGCAAAGAATTCGTTTATCGCTATCCCGCGGGAACTACGCAATTTTCCGGGATAAAAAGTAGCCTATGTGCTATTCCAGACTATTCTCTATCTATGTGCCAAATTTCATCCAGATCCGTTGGGCCGTTCTGGCGTGATTGAGTAACAAACAAACATCCATCCATCCATCCATACTTTCGCATTTATAATTATTAGTTAGATGATAACTCTTTATTGTACATAAAACACATGAAAAAGATGAATATGGGAAAACACAAATGCACAAAGGCGAACTTATTTAAAGGGATTTCTTCCAGATAACTTTTTTATTCGTCTGTTATTAGTCTTAAAACTTATTAGTGTCTCAAGCTTTCATTTTAACTTTCATTGTTCGTATGAAAGTGTGTACCTCTGTCAATTCAAAATTAGTTCACCATTTTTATTTCATACGAGATTATGCTATCATTCAGCTTTTTCCGCAAAATCATAGGTAAAGCATATTCGATTCGCCTGATGATACTTTTACATACTTCTAGACTCGAGTAGCATAAGGTCTGATGTGTAATTTCTTAACTTTTCAGGAGAGCAGGAATAAAATTGATAAACGATTTTGCTTATAATCATTGAATTTACGAAACTTTTTGCATCTTTGGAAGATTACTTGTACCTATATTTTCATATAATTAATTTTCTTTTTGCGGTGTAAATATATGGATAAAACATTTTTTTTATGAAAACATCGACTTCCGACTTTAGGGTGCGACTAAACCGCCGCGTAAACGCAGTGACGTGTCGTATGCGTCACGTTTTCTCACCGTTTCTTCATACATTTTGTTGCGATTCCGTAACGTCACCGTTTTTTAAGCGGCGGTGTAGTCGCACCCTTATGCTACATACGTGGATGCTATTGAACTGGTTGGAGGCATAAAGTTCTATGTGCATTTAACTACTCATATTATTCTCAAAAGTTAACGTTATTACGGGTATAAGGTCTCAAACTACACTACATAGTAATATAACCTACATATTAAGCTATATAAATATATACACACACACGAAACATACAAAGTCCACTCAAAAAGACTCATCAAGCCAATACTGCCTTAGGCGAACAAAAGAAAACAGCTAAAAATATTTGAAGCATTACGTCGTATTTAGTGATACGTACCTATGCTGTATCAGCATTTGCAAAGCAGAAGGCTTTTAGTGACATAACGCCAGTCATGAAGGAAAACCAATTTTGAAGCATAAACCTTGAAGTTGAAATACGCTAAACGAAAAAGTTGAAGAAGTCCATGCTAGGTGTAAGTCAAAATTAGTCCTGATGCGTCTCTGTAATTTCTAAAAGTCGTCAGATCAGTCCTTATGCATTTAAATATCTCCTCAATGGAAAGAGATAGAAATATAAGTGTCAGTGTGGTAGATAGAGAAAGAGCGCATTATAACCATAATTTGAATAAGTCAATTTGGTCGGATTTTCACATCAGACCTTATGCCACTCGAGTCGAGACTTCAGTTCGCAACTTTGCCGCGTCTAACTTTGTACCCCCACGTGTTCCACATGAATTCGATACCGTCAGGAATTTCTTAATTGATTTATCGACAGCATTGGAAAATTTAATTTTCCGCAAACTTTACAAATTTGAGGAGTTGTAATTTTTGTGATTCTGTTTCACCTCCCATTTGATCCTATCAATTTAACTTGAATAGAATAGAATAGAATATAATCATTTATTGCAAGTCACATTACAGTTTAAAGGTGGAAATCATAATCATAAAGTAGTACAGATGTGACACCCCTTCATGACCTTCCGCCGGTCATCTCAAAAGTACTTAAATTAAACACTTCTTTTTCTTTTCAGGTAAAAGTGTGATGAGTGCAGTGTTCCAGTGGTAAAATTCATGATGGATGTGAACAGCCCCGGCGGTTACCCCCCCATGTCTCCAAAACCACACACCCCCAAAAGCCCACGTCACTTCGTCTTCCCCCAAAAGAGTCCCTCGATCGCCTCCAGCACTTCTTCGTCTGGCTACTACACTCCCCAGTCTGGATGCAGTTATGACAAGCACAATCAACCTCCAAAATCCCCCATAACGCATGGCCATCGAAGTCCCATGAGCCCCAGGCACTTCAATTTCCCCCAAAAATCTCCATCGGGCCGCTCCAGCCCTTGCAACCCTCTCGACCGGCAACAAGGCTTGCACTACTCCGCATCCCTAAAGCACAGCCGTCGTGATAAGTCCCGCTCGCCAAAACCCCCGCCTGTCCACATACACACTAACCCAGGCTACGTATCCCCTAATCGCACGAGAAAATTGTATGGGTCAACTTCCACAGTCGGTTCCCCCAGGCTGGTGACTTCTCCAAGCATCGTGTCGAGCCACACCGACGACTCAATGGACGCCATGCCAGGCACACCTTCTGCCGTTATAAACGACGCAGACGATGAGGCTACCACGACCTCGTCGCGCATCTGCCGCAAATCTACATCAGATTTAACCGACATCACAGATGATACCCCCCAAACTAGATCGACCAGCATAAGCCGACCATGTTCCCCGATGAGGAGAGGCTCAATGAAGGGAGGCCTAGCTTATTTGGCTAGTAGAAGGGGCTCTAGAGAATCGACGGTGTCAAATTGCGACTCCGTGGAGGATATTGGCCCACTCAACTTTCAAAACACGATGCGGGGCCGACAGCGGCGAACTTCCAATTTTCTGGAGCTGCCAGGTGAGCCGCCCACGTTTATTATATTTATCTAAATGTCAGCAGACAATTACTTACTCGGGACGTTTCAGTGTTTAATGCAATTATTCCAACATTGTGTTCGAAGCGGCTCGTGCCGTTTGAATGCTAAACCGAGTTAGCGCGAACTCCAAATTTCGATATACGGAGTACATCGTCGAGTGTTTAGCAAAAACTTTGACTTGATTAGAATGATTTAACATAGATTCGAAAAGTTGGATAACAAAATGCCATTAAAATTGTAACATCATTATGGAGCGGGGTAACTTTTCTCATCATTTAACCAACTTCCTGGACTTAACGTTGGAAGTTTTTTAAGTATCTAAGTACTCGCGTCCGTTACTCACAATTTAGGAGTTACTTAATCAAATGTTTCTAGTTTCCGTCAGAGCAAATGCGTTTAACTATGTAATAAAGTCGTCCAGATAAAGGTCAAGTTTTCCTGGCCGTTACAAAGTTAGGAGAAATTATTAACACGATTGTGTTAGGGCACGCTTTAAACAAAACGCTTAGAGAAAACAGGGGCCTTACCATGACTTCTTAGTTGCAATTCAATTCCGATTAAAATTTCACTCACTCGCTTTCAAATCGGTACTAAAAATGACAGCTAAAATCTGAACAGACTCGGACTTGAATCGAGTACGAGTAGGTACGTATGCAATTGGCTAAGTAAAGTTTTTGGAAGAGGTGCAAATTATATTTTTATTCGACAGTCCACGTCTTAATAATCGAGGAACTGCAGCTCTTTTATTTTTATTCCCTCTTGTTAGTAAGAAATATTTTTTTAAGTGGTCGATTTGACATTTGTGAAATTTAATGGATGACCAGCTACGCGTGCCTAGAACTAGCTTGTAATAAAAAAAAAACTACGTCAACCGTACGTCAACTGTCACTTTTGAGTCAAAAGTGACAGTTGACGTATGGTTGACGTAGTTTTTTGACGCACCTCTTCCAAAAACTTTACTTAGCCAATTGTCGGAATAACTGGATTAAGTACTCGCGTAAAAGTTTTGCATCGTAATTATTATTTTGAATAAAACATAAACTTATCCGTATACAATGTAGGTAAGGTATTTTCATTCTTAACTGTCCTATTTGGTAAACAAAATTCTAACCTCAAAGTACGACTTTTTGTAAAGAATCAGGTGTATTATGTTATCAAATAAACCTGAGGCAATATTTTGTACATAATTTTGCTGATATTTTAACTCAAGTTCCTTTATTTGTGATGAAATAGTTAAAAAATAACAAGAATGAGACGTTTTGAGGTTACAATTTTGTTTACCAAAGAGGACAGTTAAAAATGAAAATACCATACATACACGTACACTTTGAACACCAATACAGGTATTTTTTCCATTCGGGGGCGTTCAAGTATTACGTAAGCGCTCGAGGGGGGCGGGGGGGGTCTTTGCTTTGCTTATTTTTGATGACATGGTGGATGGGCGGGGGGGGGGGGTCCATATCGTGATTACGTCAGCAGTTATTATTTACTTTTTTACACAAATGGCAACCCACAAATTTATAAAAAACAGAACACATTAAAAGAAAAATGCATATAAGTACCAATGATTCCGTAAGTATGGGAGGGGGGGGGAAGAGGTTTGCTTACTTTTGCTGACAAGGGGTAGGGGGGGGGGGAATAATTGTAAAAAATCTGCTTACGTAATACTTGAATGGCCCCTTAAGTACATTTTACATTTCACCAACGAACATTAAAAAAAAATTGAACAGGGTAACTCAGTCACGGTGACCAAACATTCTTAATTTTTATTCTTATTTTGTCATTTTTTAGATAGATAAAAAAAAATTTTGATGATGATTTCTTTTTCAATTGTAATCCTCGACCGTGCAAGCGACTACGGTAGCTCAAAAAATGATCTTTTCTAAAACCTTCTCCCTCTTCCAGTGGTGGAGCACTCCCGCCCGCGCGTCTGCTCCCTCCCCGAGAAGCCGTACAACCCTCGCATATCCGACGACCTGTACCGTCTTCGCACCTTCAGCATCACCACGAAGGGAGGCGTCGTCAACTGCGGCGACTCTATCTGCAACCGCCGGTCGCGGTCCAATACCTCGGTTAATTCTACCAATAGCAGGTAAAAAACACAAATTTTCTAATGTAATAGCCAATGACCCAATAATACATAATAACGCTTATTTAAAAGACACGAAGGTAGTAATTTAAGTGCCCATTACTGGTGCTTGTCAGCTCAAAGTGTCCAAGAAAGTGTTTTACATTCAACCTGTTTTGCATTCGACCTAAAGACTATAATTATTGCGAATAAATGACTATGAGTATATAAGTACGAGTATGAGTAAAGTGAAAATAAGGCTCCTTGAATGTATCGGCGGACTATTTCAGCAAGTCTGCTTTGTTTGTAAAAACCTTAAAGCATTTCTTTCTCCGACACAAATATTGTCTCTATCCCATATTTTCTTAAATCAAATGCCATAAGAACCGAGTCGAGGCCGCGGGTCGGCAAACGCAGCGTAGGACGTCCACCTACGAGGTGGACGGATGACCTGGGGCCTATGCAATTGAAATTTGATTCAGTTTAGGTTCACTCGCTGTCAGATCCATACTAAAAATAACAGCTGAAACCTGAACTGAGTTGGAATGGAATCGCATTAAGGCGCTGTCAACAGCAAATGACCTTGAGCAGCGCCACTCTTCACAGATACGGTTCGCGTGCCTGTTAGTGAAAGAGAAGAAACTATTCCGGCAGCTTGGCGCGCGTCTAAAATCTTGCAAATAAGACACAAATAATAAGAAATAAAAAAAAGTATGGATTATTTGTGAAATATGACTCGTTGGCCGTTTACGTATGAATATGTTGACTTCATGTTTTCAATTGCAGACTCATACGTCGACAAAATAAAGACATAGAACCGTTTAATGATGATTTTAAGACCAATCTTTGCAATTATTTTCTATCGAGCCGATTTCGATCAATTATGTATCGAGTTCGTCCAGCGTCTTTGAAATATTATGAAAATTAACATATTGTTTTTTTGTTTGTAGTTTTTTTTTAAAAGTGTTTAAATAACATCAATTTCAACAAAATTTGGTGTTGTCAGCCTGGCCCCTGGTTACAGTGCGGGTTCATGGTGGATGCAAGCCGCTTCCAACCGAGGCAACTGGAGGTCTACAGGGGAGGCCTATGTCCAACAATGGATGTACTATGACTGATATGATGATGATGGAGGGAAAATCACAATGTCACTGGCCACAAAGCCTTGCATAGTTAATGTGCGGTAAGCCAGCGTATCAGATTACAGTAGATTTGTGACTGATTACCTCATCGCGTGACCAAGCCGACCTACTGCGGCGAGACGAATTAGCTGTCGCACCTCAAAGGGGAATGTCTCCCATTCTGCATGTCTAATGTTCTGAAATTTACGAAATTTGAATGATTATTTCCTGTAATGAAGTGGCGTTAGTCGTCATCTAAGTCGCTAGTGTCATTACGATCTTGACAGTTTTTAGTACTATTAATAGTTATTCTGTGACAGAGTGGTCGTGGTAGATGTTCAAATTCTGAATCCGTATGAAGATTTTCATAATTAAGAGTTTTCAATTATTCGCTGTTAAGTTCATTCGAAATATTATAAACGGGATATGAACCGCGATTACCTTTATCATCATGTATAGTCAACTGTGGTGACTTTGATTTACGGGGTGACTTTAAAAAGTAGTTTTAATAACAAAACCATCCTTTTTTATTTGCCTTTACTGCTTCCAATCAATGTCTTCGTCGATCGCCTTTGCGTCTACATGCCAAACATTCACTGGATATGGATAATATCGATTTTATAGCAATTTTAAAACGATCAAAGTAGCCCCAAAATTACCAAAGACACCCCAGTAGACGGTACCTAACAAATCATCATCATGCATCATGATGCATGCAACTGCGTCGAAATATCGGGAGCTCAATAAAGGTAATCGCGGTTCATATCCCGTCTATAATATTTCGAATGTTTTTCGTAATTGCCTTCTGGAGTTGGAGTTCAAATCAGTATGCTTATTAGTTAACTCGGTCGCGATCACCATCGTCTTCATTTTGACAGTTCTTGTATGGGCTGACAATTGGCATCGGAATCAGCTAGCTGTCACATTCATACAAGAACTGTCAAAATGAACACGATGGCGATTGCGAGCGAGTTACGTAATAAGCTAGCAGGGGCCTTACCATGACGTCCTAATTCCGACGCAGTTCAAGTTTTAGCTGTCACTTTTAGTATAGATCTGACAGCGAGCGAACCTTAACTCAAACGCATTAAGGCGTCATGGTACGGCCCCAGGTCAATTTTGTCGCCTATTACGACACCCACGGGAAGGTGTGGTTCCGTGTTACGCTTACCGAGCACCGAGCACGCCTGACTTTTTTTGCATTAAAAGCTAAGCTGTTCAGAATGAGCACTCAATGCCTGTTCAGGGGTCATGGCATCTTAATGCGATAAAATGCCGACTCAGTTCAGGTTTTAGCCGTCATTTTTAGTATGGATCTGACCGCGAGAGAACCTAAACTGAATCGGATTAAGACGTCATGGTAACCCACCTGTGCCGACTTCCAGAAATAGGTAATCTTACTACTAATCTAACTAATATTATAAATGCGAAAGTATGGATGGATGTTTGTTTGTTTGTTACTCAATCACGCCAGAACGGCCCAACGGATCTGGATGAAATTTGGCACATAGATAGAGAAAAGTCTGGAATAGCACATAGGCTACTTTTTATCCCGGAAAATTGCGTACTTCCCGCGGGACTAGCCATAAACGAATTCTTTGCAGACGAAGTCGCTGGCAACAGCTAGTGGTACTATAAGTAAAAGATATTATTATGGTGCGCAAAGGGAGACTGTATGTAGCACACTAATAAACTCATTCTGATTCATACCTAGTCATTTTGTCTTTTTTTTTTGTGAACACAAAATATTTACCTTGCTACTCCGCTACTTAAAAATTGAATTTTTTTATTTTTTTTCATTGAAATGGACCTCCGCAAAGTAACGCCTGATTCAATAAAATATTTTTTTTTTGTATTTTGAATATCTGACCGGTATTTTTTTCTTTTGTATCTTTTCTTTTTTTTGTTCATTTTTTTATGCCAAACCGTTTTTAGACGTTTTACTAGAAAACGAAGGCTTTTACTGCCATTTGATTTGCCTGTGCGTCAGTAATTTACTGAAACAGCAAAGGCAGTAATTCGCTGCGAATGAAAAAAGTTGGTATAATTTCAGACCATCAGTCAACGTCAGTTGCCGTTTGCTTTAAACGAACACTATTCACGAAGTAATTCATTATTATTATGCAAACGAGAATGAATTCATTTAACGCATATTTTTTAAAAGGTAAACCCCCCCTCCCTCTAATGAATATAAATATATCAAATATTATGTAAATATTGCTTAGTTATGATTTTGATGCTTGGAATACCGTTTTTCTATAGGCATCTGCAATTTTTGGCGTAATTTTTATTTGGATTCCAAAACTCATTCTACCTACTTATGTTATGTGTAGATGAGAAATAAAGTTGTATTTATGAAAAAAAAATCCAAACGAATAATATTGAACTCAGAAGACGTAACTACCTCTAAATTAATGCCCGCTGGATTTTTCCAAGGGTAATCTTATTGAGCTAGAAAAAAGATGGACTTCGAGTTTTAAAGGAGAAAAAAAATAAAAGAAAAAATCAGAAAAAAATACAACTAAGTACCTACTTACCTTGGTATCCAGAGGTGCTTTGAAAGGGTAAAAACTAAGAAACATGCGGTAATAAATACTGTACAGAAATTATATGTAAAAAATATAGAAGGGCAATTAAAGTTACTTACTTTTCAATAAAAATGTATTTGAGATAGACACATGAACGTTTTAGTCGAGCATTTGAAAGGTATGCCGCGGTTGTACAATAATCAGCAAAGAAACATTTTGGGTCCCATTGAAAACTTTGCGTTGACTTTTGGGGTTGGTACTGTGTATTGGTAATTATATTATCATAATTATCTTACACTAGCTTCTGTCCGCGACTTCGTCTGCGTAGAATTAGCAATTAACATGTTTATGGCTATCCCCCGGAAACTATGCTATTTTCCGGGATAAAAAGTAGCCTATATTTTAATCTAGGGCACCAGCTATCTTCGTTCCAAATTTTATCCAAATCCGTCCAGTCGTTTTAGCGCGAAGAAGGAACAAACATACACACTCACTCACTCACATCGTCACATCGTCACATCGTTACATCGTCACAAACTTTCGCATTTATAATATTAGTAGGAAGTAAGTAGGCCTGCAAAAGTGTTACAAAGAACTGCATTTCGTTTAAAGCATTTTTTAAAACATTCCTGCAATAAAATGCAAATTAATACCGCAAACAAACCACAGCACATGACAAACGGCAAAGGCGTTTCCTTTCCACATTAATATTAATTAATATGAGTCTGGATCATTAATTACAGACTTTTATTAATAAAACACAATTAAAACGCCATTAACTGCGGCGCAGTGACTGTTGAGAAATGATCTGTCAAATTTGTTGGTTATATTGAACCCTTGGAATAATGAAGGGTCTAAGTTTAGCCATGACTGTGTCAGTTGTACCCTATCTTTTTCGTATATTTTACTAGCTGTTGCCAGCGACTTCGTCTGCAAAGAATACGTTTATCGCTATCCCGCGGGAACTACGCAATTTTCCGGGATAAAAAGTAGCCTATGTGCTATTCCAGACTTTTCTCTATCTATGTGCCGAATTTCATCCAGATCCGTTGGGCCGTTCTGGCGTGATTGAGTAACAAACAAACATCCATCCATACTTTCGCATTTATTGCCTGTGTGTTGTGTCTTAAAATTACTCCAGGGCAGTTAGTGTAAGTTTTTCATCGCAAAAAAATCTTTCGAACGCGTTTGCGCGGTAGTGTCAAATACTGTGAGCATAGTTTGTTGCCGTTTCGTGCCTCTAGTGGCGTTGATAATTTTTTCATAGTAATTGAGTGATTAAAAAAAATACATTAAATATAAAAAATAACGCTTTTTTTACTTAGTTACAAGCGCTAGAAAATTACTAGTTTCAATAAAAAAAGAAATTTATCTACTGTTTTTTTTTATTTCACCACTTAAAAGAGAAAATATTAAATAAAGGAAACAACTTAAAACAAGGTGACCAAAATGCAGTACAAAATTTATAAATTCTAACAATTCCACAGGCCTCGCCTCGGTTTTAATTTACTTAATAAAACTTTTTGCTATGACTGTGCTTTAGACCCTCATACTTTTTACCAGTTTGTACGATGTATTTATGCATCTTTAGTGAGTTTTCTGATAGATATTGCATATGTAGGTACTGATTTTTGGTGTTCAATGAAAAATAACTGCTTAACAACAGTCAGTTGGCTATCGAGTACTTAATTCCCCTTATTTTCTGGGATAAAAACTATCTTAACGTCCTTTCTCGGGTCTGAAATAGTGTACACTATTGCACCAAGGATTCGAGGGGAGCAGGAACAATAACACCTTTTTTTTTTTTTTTTTTTTTTTTTTTTTTTTTTTTTTTTTTTTTTTTTTTTTTGTTTCTAACTGACTACTGCTGTTAGCCTCTGATGGCTTTTACAGCTTACCGGAGAGAGAGCGAGCCGCCAGACGGGCAGCTCAGCAAGGGGAGTTTTACTTAGCATGCCAAAGGGTGCTCCTATTGAGCCGACCTCGGACTTTGGACGCTAAGGAGATTTTGCAAGCAAACGAATTTTTTATGCTACAGTCGCCATCAGATATATCGTAGCGGGCGAGGTCCTCAAATAATTCGGAACAGCCTTAAATTTCAATAAATTCGTTACACTGTAAGGTTAATAACATCAGAACACGCAATTAGTCATAAATAAAGTAGCAGCGACTTTTCAATAATATCGTGACGTCACAGATCGTCAAAGGTATCGATGCAGACAGGCTGACCATAAAGATCGGAACATTATTGGAAAATATACCTTAACTTTGTGACAAACAGTTTAAATTACAGTGCGTTTATAATAAAATTAGTTTTATAAAATAGAACTACATGCTTTGACTTATAACAGCAGAAAAAGAAAAATTTTATTCGTAAAAAAAGTACATGGCAATTTAGTGGCCAGTAACAATTTACACTTTATACAACAAAAAAAGGTTTTATGTTACTAACACAGTGAATTATGTATGCAGACGCGTACACTATTTAGGTGACATATCTTTCATTTTGGCATGACGTTTGAGCCTTATTGTATTTTGTTTGGAATTCGAATCTATTATTACATACGTATGGTTTATTTTCCACATATGTTCCGATATTTGTGATCAGCCTGACTGTGTCGATACCTTTGACGATATGTGTTTCCTGATATTTTTAGCTCATTGAACGTCCCGAATTTATTGAAAAATCGCTGTTCTCATGTTTATGACGGATTGCGTGTTCCGATGTTATTAACCATATCTAGTGTAACGAATTTATTGAAATTTAATGCTGCTCCGAAATATTTGAGGACCTCGCCCGCTACGATATATCTGATGGCGACTGTACCATCGTTTCGGAAGGATTACGTTAAGCCTGACTGAGAAGAAACGACAAGAAACTCAGTCAGGTTGTGGTCTGATGGAACAATAACACCGCGACTAATAATAATCAACGAATGTTTATTCCTTCACACATATTCTCACAAAAATGAAGGTAGCACTTAAGTCTATACAAGTAGTATCGAACAAACGTTTGCTAGTTTATCGCCGGTACAGCGACATCTAGCGGATAATAGGGGTACTAATCTTATGAACTACAAACTTAACTCTAACGTTTGAACAAATAGTTTGTATCAAATTTATTAAAATTCAGTGGTTTAGGTGTGAAAACGTAACAGATAGACAGAGTTACTTTGGCATTTATAATATTAGTAGGGATATACAGTTCTCCATTTAACATGGACTTGAAATAAACAGTGCAGACAAATCGTAAACAAAGATTGTTTGGAATTCCCAACGAAAGCTGGAGTCAACGGAATGGGCGCTTAAAGTGCTTCTGTTGATTTAAAACATCTACTGAAATTGAATGTCTTTGGCACGAAGTAAAACAGTCGCGACGACACGTGCAAGGCAGCTACGTCTGTGCGACACATGTACACTTTGTCTCAATTACTCTGGAATACTTCATTAGGTGGTTGAGTTCGATTGACTGAACCCCCCTGTAAATATACTACAACTTTCTCATTTCAAACTCAGTCTTTACTTTCTCATCATCATCATCATCATCAGCCTGAAGACGTCCACTGTTAAACAAAGGCCTCCCCCTTAGCACACCATAATGAACGACAACTCGCCACCTGCATCCACCGGTTTCCCGCAACTTTCACGATGTCGTCAGTCCACCTAGTGGGAGGCCTGCCAACACTGCGTCTTCCGGTTCGCGGTCGCCACTCGAGAACTTTTCTCCCCCAACGGTTTTCTTTACTTTTTACGTAGTCAGAATTGTAGAGATTAAGGGAATTATTCATAAACGCTCTATAGGCTTCTTCTAACTTAGCAATCGTTTGTCCTTATCTGTGAAAGGTAAAATGTCAAAGTGACAGAGTAATATTTTGGAGGTTTTAATGGTGAGACAAAAGCAAACACCCAAGTCAACGACACAACTGATTTATTTAAGAACTACCCGCTACATGCTAAATAATAAATCTACCCACAATTGATACCATATACTACACCTCCCCCCTTTGTAAAAATAATATATTGTTATTATATACCTACTTAATATATTTAATATATTGATTGACACAAAGGTTAAGTACATTTACTAAATGTATGGATCATTATGCTGCCGTCATAGTATAGAAGGCGGCAAAGGGACTTTTGCGGCTTTTTTACTTTTTGATACATGCATACTAAGCAAAAAATTCTGCGTCGAACGGTATTGACTTTTTTTTTCTAGCACTGTTAGTTCTCAAGATAGCCAGCAGTTAAACGACATGTCTTTTGCTTTTTGTTGCGGTATTATAATCTAAAAAGCCATGAATGGTATTTAATAAGCTAAAAAGACGTTATATGACATTAGCGGCTTTATATCTTACTTTAAATGTGATACCTATCTAAGCTAAAAAGCGTTTTTTGATCATTCATAGACTAAAAAGTGGTTAAAGTCATGTAACTAGGTTTTAACGTATTACCATGGCCGAAGTTAAATACTCATTTATAGATTTAAAGGCGGTATACTTTAAATTATACTCTATAATTACGTTATGGGAGCTTAGCCGCATTTTTAGATATAACCCAAAAATGTATTATGTAGCGCATAATAGTCAATACAGCGGTGACCGCTTTTTTACTTCAGTGACAAAGGGTTAATTTTTTGTGCAATATTGTCAATAATGCGGTTATATAACAATAATAAGCTAAAAAGCGGCTAGGTTTTTGTCACTCACGTAGCCCCTTACCTCCCCACCGCCCGTAAGTCGGAGGACGACGGCGCCCAAAGGACATTTTATTATAATTAGTGCGCGCGAAGCCTTTGCGTTGGGTTGGGTTAGGTTAGGTTAGGTTAATGTGCGCAAGCTGCGCAGGAGCTTACGCGCACTGATTGTTCTCAGCGCCCGTATCAACATCAAGGTAACTGTAGACACAACAGTATAATACTTATAATTATTTCGATATTAACGAACTGAAATTAGTAATGAACTTACTCGTAAGTAATAAAAGTGGCCGTATAATGTTTTCTGTGTATTTGAATATGTGTTTCTCTATAACGTTGTCTCGTAAGTATCTACAAACTAGAGTTTAAGTTTATGGCAGGCGTCCACACGTCCGTATCGTAGGCATCGGACGCAAGGCATCCAGCGTATCGTAGTATTATTTGTATAGAAAGTCATACAAGTGCGTCCACGGATCTGCATTGTACGGATTGCTGGACAGTGTACGGCTCTTGTTGGACTGGCATAATGCTTACTATACGGACACGTAGCGAGGCCTGCCTTTGGAATAGGATATTATTGTGTGTAGGATTATCTTTTAATATTTCTGTGCCTTCAGTAAATACTAATTCAACTCAAAAAGTGCAACTTTACAGGAGAGCGATTTTACTTTTGAAAAAAAAAATACCCTTCTGCGTTAAAGGCATACAAACAAATTCAAACCTGTTAAAAAATAAGTAAAAAAATCAATCTTTCTTTCAAATAATATTTTACTGAATCAGGCGTTACCTTTGCGTTCATTAAAATCAAATAATCTTTAAGATAATCAAGAATTTCGATCAGATGAATCAGGTGCCACGAAATATTAAAACTAGGTTTAAAGTAAGTGATGATGTATGTCCAGATCTATTTAATTACACAAAAATGAGGCTAAGTGGGCAATGTCATGCAACAATCCAAAATTTCAATAATTAATTCTTGAACTTGTTGAATTAAAATTTTTGTATTTGAATTTCTTGAAATTCAGTTATTTTATGAATACATTACGACGTAAAGGTCACACATTTCGTTGCTGAAATTGACGTGTTTATTGATTAGTTTAGAGTTGTATTTTCCCACACATAAGACAAATTTGGATTAGACTAGTGATACTTTTTAACATGTATTTTTATACACTAGTTTTAAGAGTAGAACTGCGTAAATAATTGAAATATATTTGATCTTGAATCATTAAAACTAATGTACGGTAGCGAAAGTTGGGTTTGGCAAAAGAAGCATGAAAGTAGAATCAATGCAGTAGAAATGAGAGCGTTAAGAAGTATGGAAGGCGTATCACTGGTAAGGAATAGTGTGATAAGGGAACGTGCTGGTGTGAAAGAGGATATAGTGACTAGGATAGAAAAAGGTATGCTTAGTTGGTTTGGTCACGTAGAGAGGATGGATGAAAGAAGATTAACTAAACAGATTTATATTGGGAGTGTGAATGGGTGCTTTGGGAGGGGAAAGCCTAGACGGACGTTCCGTGATAATTGGGGACGTTTTGGAAAAAGGTCAAGTCAAGAGTACCCGAAACCGACGAGCATGTATGAAGAGATGAATGTGGGTGAAGCGAAAGAGGTATGTCAGGATCGTAGCAAGTGGAACAAAGTAGTCTCTGTTTACCCCTGTAGGAAAGAGGCGTGACGGTATGATGTATGTATGTATGTATGTATTATTTAACAAAAATAACTTTGACGAAGTGGATCACCAATTTTGCTTCATGACAGATGCTTTCCCAAAAAAGTCGGCGCAGTTTGTTGTTGTTTACGATTCTTATTTTTAATTTTTATTTTGATTACCTACATGTATAAAATTGAAAGTGGCAATTATAAAAATGTTAAAATTTGAAGAATATAATGTTGATTTTAGTAAGAAATGTCTTTTGATTTCTTGTGATTACCGCTTCTCAGACCGCATAACTCTCAATAATTGTAGTCCTATCATAAACTATAATGCCGTAACGTACAGATTAATGGCCACATTGCGGCTTTTTAATGTATTAAAAGTAAACAATTCTGTTGCTTAATAAATTGGTGTAAAAAGTTAAAGGAATAACTAAGCTTTAAAACGGCTATGACACTTTAACTTCATTTTAATTTCCAACGCAACATGCATATGCCATTAGCAAAAATAGACTATAATGCGGCTATCCGTAATAACGATTTTCTAGTGTATAACTCGCACCTAACTTTTATTTAAAATAATAGGACTAAAAAAGTAATGTGCAAAACTAAGCTTAAAAGGCGTTGGTGTTCAGCCAACGGCTTTTTAGTTTATTAATCTTTGTATAATAATATTCCCTTATCCTAAGCTATAACATAAAATGCTGTAAAATTAATACTATTTATAATTATTCTACGATCGAATTAGATCAATAAAAAAACGTGATTTTTTGTCTAAATTTGTGTGTAAACAGAATTTTGGTAAACCATTTTTTGCCTAAAATACAAGCAATTGAAATATTTAAAAGTTTTTGCCGTTTATCTCGAAAGTTCGTTTTGTCAGTTTGCCGCCTTCTGTACTATGACGGCAGTATGCGATCTGATTAACATTTGTTTTTTTTTTTTTTTTTTATTATTATTTAAATGTAAGGATGGTGCAAATGTAATGGTTTCTCGAAGAAACAGTGCAAAGCTAACTAAGTGGGTGTGTTGATACACTTTAAGCTACTGACTAAGGACTGACTTAACTAATACAGTTTACATATTTTTTTTTACACATGTGGATGTTAAGCAGCCACAACTAACTACACAATATACAAACTAGTTAGTTGCATAATAGGAAATATTAATGATTTCCCTTAATAGCTTTCGTAGTAAACCATATAAAAAGGTTTAACATATATTGGAAACATAAATGAGTAATAAGTCTTTATATTGTTATCAATATGACCTTTGGAGGAGGAAAGACAAACGACAGCCAAAACAGTAACCATTAACACTTGTAGGTACCCTTAAAGACACAACTGCGCTTCGGACGTGGTTGGTATTGCATGTTCGTAGGTGTTAATTGTTTAGGTACCGAGGTGCTCGACGGCGACTTGGAAATGACCGAAGATTCCTCGGAGACGTCCTGTTGTGAGCCTAAATTACTCGCGTCATTCTCTTCTTTTGGGTCATTAATGCCAGCTAATGAACCCTGACTCCCAGTAACTGTCTCATTAATCGGCAACAACTGATCCACGTGACGTTTCCACATCTGTCCGTCAGACAAACGCACTCGGTAGGTCAACGGTGCTTCCCTATCAGTGACCGTGGCTTCCGCCCACTTGCCGGTCCTCGCGCGGTAGTCCCGTGCCAGCACGGCGGCGCCGGCCGCCACGTGCCGCTCGGCGCCGGGGTGCTGACGGCCCGCGCGCTCCTGCGCCGCGCCCACGCGCTCCTGCGCGTGCACCCCAGGCAGCAACGCGTCCAACCGCCCTCGCAGGCGCCGGCCCAACAACGCGTCTGCCGGTGCGACCCCTGTTGTGCAATGTTCACAATTTCTATATTGGAATAGAAACTTGCTTATGGCCGTGTCGTTGTCGACGCCTTCGTGAACTGCTTTTTTCATTGCCCGCTTCACTGATTTTACGGCATTTTCAGCGGCACCGTTACCCGCTGCTCGATAAGGACTCGTGATGGTATGTGTGATGCGATTTTTATTCATATAGTCGGCAAACTCGGCGGAACCGAATGGGGGACCTCCGTCGCTTACTATTTGTGTCGGTAGGCCGAAACGAGCGAACAATTCCCGTAATTTCGCCACGGTAGCTCCGGCACTCGTACCTGACATCTTTTGCACTTCAATCCACTTGCTGTGTGCATCGATGGTGATTAAATAATGTTTACTTTGGAACTCGGCAAAGTCAATATGTAGGCGCTGCCACGGGCGCGCCGGGAACGCCCACGCATGCTGCATGGCGCGCGGCGGCGCGTCGCGCTGCTGGCGGCACGCGGCGCAGGCGCCGCATAACGCCTCGATCTCAGCGTCCAGTTGTGGCCAATACACATATCCTCTAGCCAAGTTCTTCATTTTCACGACACCCAGGTGTCCCTCGTGAAGTTCCCTTAACACAGGTGGCCTTAAAATATCGGGAACGACTACCCTATGATTATACAAAATACAGCCCCTATCCAAGGAAAGGTTATCCTTTCTATTCCAGTAAGGTTTTTCCTGTTCGGCAATATTTAAATTCGTAGGCCACCCTTTTACTATGTACTCATAAACATTTTTCAAAACGGCATCTCTCTGCGTCTTTGACGCCACCTCCTTAGCACTAATTGGAAAAGCTTCTTCCACAAAATGGATGTATGAAACCGCATCTACTTCCCGTCCCTTCTTGCGCCCGCCTGGCAGCGGCAGCCGCGACAGCGCGTCCACGTTACAGTTGTCGCTCGATTTTACAAATTCGATATCAAAATCATATGCCGCTAATCTGGTTGCGTATCTCTGTAGTCGACTAGCGGCCGTTTGCGGTAATCCATTTTTAGGTCCGAAAATGAAGGTGAGAGGTTTATGATCTGTTTTAATAATAAAATGACGACCATAAAGGTATTGATGATGTTTAATGACGCCTGCTATGATCGCCAAAGCCTCTTTGTCGAGTTGGCTGTACGCGCGCTCAGCTGCAGTTAAGGTTCGCGAAGCAAAACAAATAGGGCGCTCCTCGCCACTCGGATAACGATGCGACAATACACTACCTAACCCATAACTACTGCTGTCAACGGCCAACACCAACGGAAGCTCTGGCTCGTAGTGCACTAGTACTCTCTTACTAGCTACCACCTTCTTAATGCTAACAAAAGCCTTTTCACAGTCGGGCGACCATACCCACGGAATATCTTTTCGCAATAACCTGTGCAAACAATAAATAACTGAACTCAAATTGGGTATGAACTTCGCATAATAGTTAATTAAGCCGAGAAACGATCGCAACTGCGCGACGTCTTGGGGGGCGGGTGCCTCCAAAATGGCTTTTATTTTGTCGGGATCCGGGTGGAGGCCCCGTCTGTCTATAATAAAACCCACGTAATTGATGCTTTCCTGCATAAAGGAGCATTTTTGTAGTTTGACTCTGAGGCCGACCTCGCGCAGCCTGGCGCACACGGCGCGCAGGTTGGCGACGTGCTCGTGCCGGTCGCGGCCCGTCACGGCGATGTCGTCCAGGAACACCGCCACCCCGCGCAGTCCCCGCAGCGTCTCCTCCATAAACCTTTGGAACTTCTCAGGGACACAACTCAAGCCAAACGGAGTGCGCCTATATATAAAAGTACCTACATGTGTGCTAATGGCTGTGCACGGTTGAGATTCCTCCTCCAATACCAGCTGTTGGTATGCATTGGTGAGATCAATTTTACTATACTGCTCCCCCCCACTCAGTGCAGCAAATAACTCCTCAATTCGTGGCAGTGGATACGGCTCTTGAACTAGTTTAGGGTTAATGGTGACTTTATAGTCACCACAGATTCGTAGATCACCTGATTTTTTAATGACTGGTACAATAGGTGTTCCATATTTCGAATACTCCACCTTGTAGATGGTACCCTCTGCCACGAGTCGTTCGAGTTCCCGCTCGACAGGCTTACGTAATGCTAAAGGTAACGACCTCGCTTTGATAAACACTGGATCAGAATCTTTTAAAATGAGCGATATTTTTTTTGTACACGTACCGAGACCTGCCATAAATACGGATGGAAATTCTTTTTGTAAATTTTCAATGATATTGGTTTCGGCCATATGTAAAAATAAATCGCTTATTTGCACATTGTTCACCTTTAACTTACGCAACCACGATCTACCTAATAATGGAGGGCCTCCATTTTTGATGACAAACAATTTTAAGTCAACCGCTTTGTGGTCGCCTAATACAGCATTTACAATTATAAAACCAACCGGCTCAATTATTGTTCCAGTATACGAACGTAAACTGATGTCATTGGCAAGCAATGGAATGTCTTTGAAATATCTAACGTAACAATCGTAATTAATAGTAGATAACTTACTTCCAGTGTCCAGTTCGAAGGTTAATATCTCACCGTTAACCGACACTTTCACCGAATACGGGTTGTCATCTTTACCGCACACATTTAAATTATAAAGTTCACACTCTGAATCTTCCTCACTATCCAGATAGTTATGACCCCGGGCTCGTGATCCCCGTTCCGCCATTCTGCCGTTCGAGGCCGGGTCGCCTTGCTTACATACCACTTTCAAATGGCCCTTCTGGCCGCATTCGTCACAATTATAATTCTTGAAACGACACCAATCCGGTCGATGAGTTCGCCCGCAGCGCCAACAAGCGCGACCCGCAGCCGTCCCGGCCGGCGCGCCGCCGCCGCCGCCGCCGCCGCCGCCGCCGCCGCGGTTGCCGCTGCCCGCCGGCGCGCGCCGCCCGCGCGCCTCCACACGATGCAAGGGCTCGCCGCCGCTAGACCCCGCCGCGCCGCCGGACCCGCTAGCTTGCGTGCTCCGCTCCGCCGCCTCCAGCGACAGCGCCAACTCCACCGCGTGACCGTATGTCACCGATTTCTTCGCGAACAATCGCGATCTCATTTCGTCACTGATTAGGCCGGACACGAATTGGTCTCGAAGGTTCTCTTCGAGGTTGCTCTTGAAATTACAAGTGCTTGCGAGATGTTTTAAAGCTTGCAAATATTCGTTTATAGATTCGCCTGTCTTCTGCCGTCGCTGACGAAATAGATGCCGCTCCGCAATTTCGGAACGCTTTGGTTCGAGATGGTCGCTGACCGACTTTACGAGCTCTTCGAATGTTTTTGTCTCGGGATCATTCGGCGCGCACAGATCGCACATCAAATTGTACGTCGCCTCACCCACTAAGGTCACCAAGGTAGCCACTTGTAACTCTGCTTTAATTTCATTAAGCGCTATAAACTGTTTTACGCGTCTAATATACGCTGACCACTTTTTACTTGCCAAATCGAACGGTTCGATTTTTCCGATCGGCATTTTTATTGTTTTATCACTAAACACAATAACTTAGTCGATTAGCGTATAAACAATGAAATTCACTCGTCGCCAGTAATATTTTGGAGGTTTTAATGGTGAGACAAAAGCAAACACCCAGGTCAACGACACAACTGATTTATTTAAGAACTACCCGCTACATGCTAAATAATAAATCTACCCACAATTGATACCATATACTACAGACAGATAAGGACAAACGATTGCTAAGTTAGCAGAAGCCTGCAGAGCGTTTATGAATCAGGGTGCGACCAAACCGCCGCGTATACGCCGTGACGTGTCGTATGCGTCACGTTTTCTCACTGTTTCTTCATACATTTGTTGCGATTCCGTACCGTCACCGTTTTTTAAGCGGCGGTGTGGTCGCACTCTAAGGGGGAGAGTCGCGGGAAATAGCTATGTATACTCAATAGCTTTATTACAATTGTGTTTTAACTGTATGGCAGTTTACTAGCTCACGTTTTATGGAAAGCAGTAAAAATAAAGCTACCCACAGATGTCACACGTCTGCGTCTGTGGGAGCAATTAAAACATTCATGAGCTCGTATTAAATAATAACGGCGGTTTAACTTACATAATATATTTATATTAATGACTATAGACCGCGTAAATGGGTCCTCGCCCGCGCGGTGCAGGGGCGCGGGGTGGGACGACAAATGGGGGCCGAGCCATAGAATAGATAATAACAGGGTAGAAGGGAATCTCTTTTGACCGCGTCCAAAACGCCGCCATTTATATACCTACTTCCCCCTTCACGTCGTTACGCCCCTCTGTCGTCCAGGCGTATTGCTAGGGTTGCTTACCGTTAAATATTATACTTACGTCTAAAGATAATATAAAAGAAAGAAAGGAAAAGGTTTATTTGGTGCAATATATATCGCTAAAATATAAGTTTTTATTTACTTTGAAATCATTATTTTATTCTAGTTTTACAAAATATGAAATTTATAAATTATTAGGTACGTACCTACATATTATATTAAGGAAGAAGTTATTACAAGTGCCATACCAAATGAAGCCATTTAAGATGATTTAAGTAAGTATTACTTACCGACAAATATAAAATAAAATACATACAGGGACGGAACGCGCAAAAATGCCAAACGCGCGTGCGGCGACGCCGGCCGTGGCAGCCTGACTGAGCCGCTCGTTTAACAAGTACTGTAAATCGTGACCTTGAGTCCGGCCGGAGCGGGAGATTCCGTTCTACTACGTTCTTACTTATTCTATGCTGGCCGAGCTCTGTGCGGGCGGCAGACGCACTACCAGCCCGCACCGAGAGAGGTCCCTTGGAGGAGGTTATGCAGCAAGCAACAATTCCCCAGCTGGACGCAGGCACCCCCAACCGGCAGAAACGACTGTCATATGAACCCAAAGATATGGTGGTCGATTGATTCGCGTGACATATTCTGCAGGTCGAAGGTGTCGGCGGACGACAATGGGGTATGGACGTGGCTGTGATCGCAAGTGCCTGTCAACCATTCAGTCTGGAATCTCGTCGATCTTATACAAGGCAAAGATGGGAATTCCGCATTTCGGGACAAGAGTCAAAATGAGACTAGCCCTCCTAAGACACAAGGACGCATTTCAGCCGCACAGGACTTATCGTCCTACCCGCCCCCCTGTACCGCACGGACGAGGACTCATTTCAACAGTCGATCTATGCTGGTCTTTTAATAAGCAACTAACAGCCTTATTCATAAAAAATCCTTAATTGAGGTTTGATCAGTCGATTAGTTAACAGACTGATTAAGCTTATTTGACGGTTGTTAAAAAGTATGATTCATAAACGCTTGCTAGCAGTCTGTTAGCTAATGAGCTGCTGATGGATGGATTAGACGCGTTATGTTGTCACCTTGACAAATCATAGACCAAAAATGGCCTTTTAGTGAATTAAAAAAAAAATTGAAAGCAGTGGCAGCGAATTAGCGGGAAACCAGCGAATTAACACGACAGACTAGGCAGTGTGGATCTAGTTTTCTTTACCTTTCGCGGAGGGAATAAAAACTTAAAACAAAAAAACTATCTTGCGTATGGTTTTGCTCTTGCCAAAATCAGCTGTTCACATGTGTGGCGGCCATTTTGTGAGTTAGCAGAGAGATAAAAGAGGGTCTACGGTCCACTAACTTTCGGAAGACTTAACAGACCCTTGAAGGACTGATTAGCGCTAATTGACGTTTATGAATCATGTTTTTTTGCATCGGTTCTATAGCGAGCTTATAGCGAGCCTCTAACTTTTTATGAATAAGGCTGTAAGTATAAACCCAAAAGCCGCTACTCCAACCCTTTAAACTGCCTGTGATATTTCGTGCGCTTTGACAATACCCATTATGGAGGGACGTAAAGGGACATTCGGACCCATAGGCCCGGAACTGACCCTTCCCGGCCTGTAAATAGGGCTAACAATTGCAATAAGCATTGAAAAGGTCAAATAATTTGAATTCCTTGGAAGGTCAAACGATAATGATAAGTATTTTACAACTACAAATGGGAATCGTTAACAGCGACAATTACACGAGTGACACTCTGTTACTGTATATACTTAATTTAATTTAGGATGAGAAACCACAACAACATTATATTGCAGCTCGTGAACTGTAATCTCTTTACGATTTGTACTAGAGTAACAATTGACGCCACGCAAATAAAGTGGCATAAAAACAATTTTATTTTGCGGCTGCCTAACTATTGCACTGTACTGTTTGCTAGGTAAAAAATAGTTGACCAGCCACAATATAATGTTATTGTGGTTTCTGATTCTAAATTAAATGAAGTATAGTCAGAAACTAACTCTACAAACTAAAGATACAATACAATACAATACAATACAAATACTCTTTATTGAGCACCACAAATCAGTACAAAACAATACATAAACAAAGAATAAAGTATATAATAGGCGGTCGGTACACATAATATATATATGTCGCAGGCGAATTGTAGTAATCCGCCATGTTGCACAATGCCTAGACGTTTTGGTCGTTTTGCAATGCAGCGGTTCAACGATTAGCCGGTTTGAATGCGGCTGAGTGAAAATCCGCCGGATCGTATTCGGCGCCATACGTTAGATATAGGGTAGCACCGAGTAGAAGTGCACACTCTCGCAAAAAGAAAAAAAAAGAAAAAGAAAAAACTTTTTCTACACCAGATTTGAACTGGTCACCTGAGAAAACGCACTGTTATTCCACACCTATACCACTAGGCCAAACGCACATACGTTAAAGCGCCGAAATCAACGTATCTACGATTCAAAAATCGAACGCGACTCTAGCCTCATTCGTATTTCGAAATAAGCTCTTAGAGGATTCTGATGTCCTGGTACTTAAACTCTCCCTCCGTCTTACGCCTGACGCGAGTTTAACATTTTTTACACATCCCAAATAGTGCTCCGCGCTGCTCAAGATGTTTTCACTTCAAAAACGTGTTGTATTAATCTAAATCGTTTTTAATATGAGACTTAAATAAAGTTATTACGTGGCGCAGTCGGTAGGATAGAATAGACTATTTATGCATGGAGAAAATTCATAAAAAAAATTCTATTCGCATAAAAAAAAAAAAAAAAAAAAAGAAAGGTCTCTCAAAGGTTTTTCTGCCGGTTTGGTTAGTTTGGCTGAAAGACTACACCTGCAAAGATTTTTCATTAGCATTGTGTAGCTTGTGGGTTTTGGTATTTTAACAAAAAAAAGTTAATTTCTTTTTAGGTTTACACATTATAGTATAAAGATTAACAAGACAAGGTCAAGGTTTAACAGACTTCAAAAAAGGGCGTTCTCAGTTTGACCCGTGTATGTATGTTATGTCCGATTGGGAAAACTATTGTTACAAAAACGGATAACTCACGTATAAATGTCCGTTTTATACTTATACGTTCGTGTAACAATGATTGAGTCTCACGGTAGTAACATATTGAAGGGGAAAATTATTATTGAATTAACTGTTTGCCGTCCGGCAGGGCGTCGGACCGGTCCCCGTTCGACGGCTCGTGCTGCTCCGGCTACCGGCCCGTGGACTCCGCCAGCTTGGACACCCCTGACGAGGACGAGCTCGATCCGGTGAGTTAACCGACACTCCTACACGAATGGCAAACGTGACGAAGGCTAATTTTAATTTATGTTAAGACTAGCTGCTGCCAGCGACTTCGTCCGCAAAGAATTCGTTTTTCGCTATCCCGCGGGAACTACGCAATTTTCCGGGATAAAAAATAGCCTATGTGCTATTCCAGACTTTTCTCTATCTATGTGCCCAATTTCATCCAGATCCGTTGGGCCGTTCTGGCATGATTGAGTAACAAACATCCATACATCCATACATCCATACTTACAAACTTTCGCCTTTATAATAGTAGTAGGATTTATCTTAATTTTAACACAAACAATTCTAACAGTATAGGCACTTTTTTTATCGTCTTTGATGTCGTTTTCTAGAAAATACTGCTCCACGATTTCACAATATAAATCGACCTCTTTCCACTATAGTCTGGCAGATAAATCACTGCATCCAGATGACACTTCCAGTGTTGTCAGTTTTTGGCAAAAATTAAATAGTGATGTAACTTAGTGAGTGAATGAAAGAATGAACGACGTAATGAAATTAATTTGCGTCATTTATGTTGAAATAGAGAATTTTCAAAGCGTATTTTAATAAAATGATTTAATTTTTATTCAGTAAGATTTTTTGTATGTTTTCTAGTTAGTAGTAGTGTAAGAGCGCGATTTGGAAATGTGCGGAAGCATGTCAAATCAGACATCAGTTTTCAACTCATTCCCCATTTTGCATCAAAGCATTTTGCCATAAATAAAACAACAATTACCTATCACATTAATATTTTTTTCTAGATATAAACCGTATTGGTTTAATACTCAGAAGTAGAGGACTTTGGATGCAAAACACTCTTTATAATATTGAAGATCAGATTTATTGTTTTATAATTACAACTGTACAGTTCGGTTAGGTACTTAGGTAGAGTAATCGCGACAAAAGAGCAAGTGACTATCACCGATGCCGTAAAACGAATGGCCGGGCATGCCGATGGACTGCCCGCAGATTAATTTTATCCCCGCCATTTTACCTGCTTGTGATTGGTCGTCGATAACTGTCAGTCTCGGCCAATCACAAGTCAGTACAGCTACCTTCAATTATGAAACTTTATAAAAATTAATGTAATTATTTAATCGGCACACAAATATTAATATGTATATCTAAATATTTATAACAACTCGGCCATCCGCTTTCCAACGAGTCCCTCGTTGTTATGTGAAATTTGGTCTCTACTCTAGGTACTTAAACATAGAAATAAGGTAACAATAGTAATAAATAATAATAAGGTATACCAAAAATAGAAAACAAGGCATATTACATTATTATCTCATTATTTCACAATTATTATGAATTAATTAATTTAATTTACCTTAACTTTATAATAAATCATTACTTTTCTAGTTAAGGCTTTAATAAAATGACAATAGATTTAATTTATTTCAAAATTAGCCTATTGATCCATGACCTTAAGGGTGTCTGTTACCTGACATCCCTGACTTAATTGACATACTTTAATATCAGCAGTATATTATTGGTCCATGACCTTGACCTTCAGATATACTGTTGCACCAATAGCTAAAACGCGAGGCATCCGTTACCTGATACCCCACACCAGTTCATCAGTACGTGACCCTAACCAATGAACCAGTATTTGCTTGTCCATGACATTGACAGCAAATATTTTAGCTACTAGTATACTTATAACTAATATCAACGATGCATGACACTCATCATAGATTCTTAAAATCACGTTATTATTGCTTTTACCATGACATTGATATCTTATTTATTTTTTTCCTTTAGCATACAAATCAGAAACACACAATTTAATCGACGGCGAACAATTTGATTATGGTTTCTCAAAGGGACTTAACCTCTAAAAATGCTTATTTAATTCATTGAATAACATTCATCTTTGTTAGTGACGTGACTAAGTTTAGGTATTTCTACTATACATCTACTTATAATTCACCAGATTCAGATTCGCTAGCGCTACGCTCAGATTCACAATCGGTTGATACGGGTTCGTTGAAACATACCCATGGAGATATTTTATCAATGGCTACTACAGCCTCGTACCTCTTACTAGTCTTTGTGAGAGGCGTGTCCTCGACCACGAACCTATCGTTGGGGAGCACTTTCTTAATTCTGTATGGGCCTCTACATTTAGGTTCGAGTTTCTTCGACTGTCCTTCTATTCCTGTCACAGCTCTTACTACTTTAACTAAATCACCTTCTTTGAAACGCATTCCTATCTTCCTACTACTGTTGTACCGTTTCTTGTCCTTGTCCTGTTGTGTCTTTATACGCTCACCAGCACTGGCCCTAATATCATCCAGACTCTCCCCGACCTCGGGCGTAACTTCGTTTATTACGTCATTTAACAGACCTTCAGATGGGTTAGTTAAGTTCCGACCGAAAAGGAGCTCAGCTGGAGTCTTTTTGGTGGTGGCGTGTACTGTGGTATTGATACCCAACTGAATGTCTGGTAAATGTTCGTCCCATAAACCGTTTGGTTTGTCGTGGTTCATTGCCCCGAGCGCTGCCAAGATGGTACGGTTGTACCGTTCCACTTGGCCATTCGCTCGGGGTGTGGCCACGGCATTGAAAACGTGCTTAATACCACATGATTGAGTAAACGTTTTAAACTTCCTACTAGTAAAGCTCGTTCCCTGATCCGTAATCAAGCGGGTTGGCGCGCCAAAATAACTAAAATGCTCTCTGAATACCCGTATGCTAGTAACCGATTTTGTATTTCGAACGGCCGTAATGTCAACAAATTTAGTAAACGCGTCCACAATAACGAGGATGTAGGTATTTCCACGCTTGGTGCGGATAAAAGGACCGAGGTGATCCGCATGTATCGTATGAAATGGAACGATAACTTTAGGGATGGGGTGTAGTTCACCAGGCTTGGCCCCACTCGGCAGTTTGTGATGTGCGCATTTAAGGCAAGCCGAGACGTATTTTTTAACAAACCGTCTCATCTTTGGGAACCAATAAGTGGCTTGCAAACGCGCCAAAGTTTTGTCGAACCCAAAGTGGCCCACGTCATCATGATTGGCTTTCAGTAATTGCCATCTGGTGCCACTTGGGACGACCCAACGAATAGTATTTTCGTCAATTATACGATACACTCGCCCATTTACTAGTTTGTAATTTTTGAAGATGTCGATGGCATCTTTACATTTAGAGTCACTCAAAACATCAGCGATATTTTTGATGTCTTCGTCTGTTTGTTGCACCGTTGCGAGCCAATCGTCAGTACCGACTAAAAGTACATCTAATACGTGTTCAGCGTCTGGACTACCATCTATAGCACCCCTACTGAGAGCGTCGACGTGTGCCATTTTGTCACCAGGGCGGTATTCTATCGAACAGTCATACTCCAAAAACTGCAACCACCAGCGAGCAATTCGGGGGACTAAATCGCGTTTACTTAAAGTGGTACGTAAGGCGTTGCAGTCAGTAACTATAGTGAATGTGATACCAAGCAGGTAGTGCCTGAACCTGTTCAATGAAGCAATTATAGCGAGCGTCTCTAACTCAAAAGAGTGAAATTTTTGCTCATCGTGACTAGTTTGCCTGCTATAATAAGCAATAGGTTTGAACACCCCGGATCCGTCCCGTTGCAGTAAGATGCCAGCGACCCCGTACTTGCTCGCGTCAGTGTGGAGTTGGGTTTGTGCGCTAGGGTCATAGAGTCCTAGAACCGGTCTCTGCATTAAAATTTGTTTTAGCTTATCGAACGATTCCTGTTCTTCACTACCCCAGCTCCAAGAAGAGTCCTTCTTCAACAGACTGGTCAGTGGGCGCGCTATCAACGCGAATCCCGCAACAAATCTCCTGAAAAAGCTAGCGAGACCTAAGAATCTCCTAACTTCATGGACGTTTGTTGGTGTGGGGAATCTGGATATAGCTTCCGTTTTAAGGGACCCTGGTCTAACACCCTCTGAACTGACTTCGTACCCCAGGTAGTCTATCGTCTCAAAAAAGAAATTACATTTACTCATTTTGAGAGTTAAGCCGCTTTTAGCTAGCAACCGCAACACTTCCTCCAACCGTGCCATGCCTTCGTCGAATGACTTAGCGGGAATCAAAATATCGTCCATGTACACTAATGCATAAGACGAAGCAGGTGAATTGTGTATGATTTTATTCATTGTACGTTGGAATACAGATGGTGCGTTTACTAGCCCAAAGGGCATCCTGTTATACTCGTATTGACCTTGAGGGGTCACGAATGCAGTCTTCTCTCGAGAGCCTTCGGCTATCGGGATCTGGTAATACCCAGACGCTAAGTCAAGGGTAACGAAAAGAGAACTCCCTGATAATAAATCTAACTGGTCCTCGATACGGGGAAGAGGGTAGTGCTCTTTCTTCGTTTTCCTATTCAGCGCCCGGTAGTCCACACATAACCTCTTCTCCCCGGATTTTTTGTTTACTAACACTATAGGGCTCGCGTAAGGGCTATTTGATTCCCTTATAATGCCGCTGTCTAACATCTCCTTGATCATGTCTTGAACTAGTTGGCGTTCGTTAAAAGACAGACGGTAGGGGCGGTAAACAACGGGATCGGGGTCATCTAGTTGAATCACCATTTCAGTTTCCGTTGTAAAACCAAGATCATTTAACCCACCCGAAAAGCAAGATTTATATTCATCCAATAAGACCTTTAGGGACTCTTTTTGCTGATTTGTTAAATTTTCTCCACAGCTGATTGGTGATTCATCTACGGATGACCGATCGCTAATGTCTAGTTTTTGAACATTAAGGCTCTGAGCTAAAGTATGACTTCTAGTTATAAGGCTACCCTTATCTATAATGAAACCATCGTCGCTGATACTCTGGATAAGAATTCTACCCACACCTTGTGTTAATTGATACTCGCCGGGTAGTAAATAATGTTCACGACCTACAATATTGCGCACCGTTCCATTCACGTAAATCTTACCCGAAAAAGAATTTCGGGTACTAACTGGGATCGCTCTCAATTCACCGCATCCTATATGTGTCTCCTCTATGCAAAAAAGTGGACAAATCAATACAGACTCCTCGCTAACACGCTGAAAAATGACATCCGATTCTGTTTTGACTATTTTGACTGAAGGTCTTTCGGTGAAAGTGTGGCCTAGTAGTATGGGGCAATTGATTAAGTAATCATCTACTACCAATATCTCCACGCGATTTTCTACTACACCTTGCACTTCGATAGTGACGTTACCTTTACCAAGCGGGTTATAGGGTACGTTACCTATTCCTCTCAATAATGGCACTTCTCCTACTTTCCAGTCTAAAGCTAAACGCTGAGCTTCACTGAGACGAACCAAAGTACCCTCGCTTCCCAAATCGACTAGACATTCTGAAAACAATCCGTTTATCTTAATAGGCATTCTATATTTAGCGCTTGAATCACCAGTGTTTTCGACTTTTAAGATTGCTTTTGCTTTGTCGTTGGTACTTTGCTTCGTCCCAGGGCACTCAGTGTCCTTATGTCCTAATAAATTACATTTAGAGCACTGAACCCTTGGTTTTGGGCATCGAAAGAACGGGTGACCAGTTTCTTTGCAATTGTAGCAGACTATGCTGGATCCGTTTGGCTTCTGGGAACCAGGTCCTACCTTATTACCAGTAAATGCGTTATTTTGTGAGCGCCTATCTTTATCCTTAACCTTCAGCTGCTCATTTACATACCTATCTTGACCTACTTTTACAGTCTTCAAAAACTTGAGTACTAATTCCGGTTCCGTAAACCCAGCCCCTTGTGCTCCCAATCTAACACCGCGATCTTCTATGCCTGCTATGATACAGTCCACTGCGCGTTTTCCTGATATTTCACAGCGATTTAAGAGATTCATTTTAGCGTAATAATATATTTCTAAAGACTCCCCATAGCGTACCTTTTTACTAAGCATCTCCGTAAGTAAGTCGGAGTAATTGTCTTCAGTTGGAAAAGATTCCTTTAACTTTAATTTCCACTCTGGCCAAGAAAATAGGAGTGAGGGTAGACCCTGGTACCACGTTTTAGCTACCCCCGTTAATTTCGGTAATGCATAGTGTATTACTTGTTTATCGCTCCACCCATAGATCTGTGCGCACTCGTCTACTTTGTGAAGCCACGTATCAACCGTTTGTTCTTTACATAAAGGGTCAAAATCAGGGATTACATTATTTAACACAGGGAACTTATCACGATCGCTTGTATTATTTATACCTTTAAAAGCATCAATAAATTTCTCAATGAACAAATTATTATTTGACTCACGGTCACGATGTGTTGCTTCACGGGACGGTGTCCGCGAGCGCGAAACTCTACGCCCATGCGAGCGCCTGGATTCCGCGCGGCGCGACCTGTGCCGCTTGGGACTGCGGGACCGTGTCCTGGAGCGCACATCACGACGATACCGCGAGCTTGTCCTTCTTGAATCGTGTGTCCGGGAGCGTGACCGACTAACCGTCAGTCGCGATCGCCTTCCCCTCGAACACCTGGACCGCGACCGGCGATGGCGACTGCCACGGGTTTCACCCGGAGAACGCATACGCTCTCGACCGCGGCTGCGGCTTCGAGTTGCGTTACGAAGCCTTAATGGCGGCGTCAGCGTCTCCCGAGACGTGCGTTTCGATCCATTCCGTTCTCTCCGAGAACCGGAACTACGTTCGTCCATGTTTACGTGGCCTCAACATAAAAAGAAAACACCAGAGTTAATAAATCATGCTACTTACATTAATGTTTTTCTTTTTCATCCTACCCACTTGTATTTTATTACTGTCGTTTTTCACTTTAAAGGGTTAACTATACCTACGTATAAAAGAGCTTAAATCTCGGGGTTAACTTAATGTAAGCACAATAATGTATACGTAACATATACTTAAGTATTTATTAATAGAATTCTCACGATTGTTAAGATAAATGAGGTAAACAATACGATATAGACTCGTAAAGAAAACGAAAGAAGGAAAGAAAAAAAAACGTGTTCGGACATACGTCTAACAAATACTTGTAAGGAATTCTAACTATTTATTTATTTTATTTTGCATGCACATTAGAGCTGTAGTAACTAGTGTTTACAATTCCTTCGTAAATCCCGATGAAAGGAATAAGGTATAACGTTTTAACCACTTAAATTTTAAAAGTATCCACTCATCTTAGTAAACTTGTAGGTACTTACCTTTTTACTTTAATATTGCAAATTGTAATAATATGGACTCGAACTCAGTAAATTACATGCAACATTTTCTATAGGTACACGGATTTACGAGGGTAGGTAAACACGTTAAAATTACACACAAAAAAAAATAGCACTTACGTTTTCTATGTACGCCAAATACGTATCTCTGATCCTTTTGTGGGCACTAAGTTGCAAATCCCACTTCTGAGATATAAACCGTATTGGTTTAATACTCAGAAGTAGAGGACTTTGGATGCAAAACACTCTTTATAATATTGAAGATCAGATTTATTGTTTTATAATTACAACTGTACAGTTCGGTTAGGTACTTAGGTAGAGTAATCGCGACAAAAGAGCAAGTGACTATCACCGATGCCGTAAAACGAATGGCCGGGCATGCCGATGGACTGCCCGCAGATTAATTTTATCCCCGCCATTTTACCTGCTTGTGATTGGTCGTCGATAACTGTCAGTCTCGGCCAATCACAAGTCAGTACAGCTACCTTCAATTATGAAACTTTATAAAAATTAATGTAATTATTTAATCGGCACACAAATATTAATATGTATATCTAAATATTTATAACATACCTTTGTACTTTTACTTAAAAACTTAAATTATTCCGAATCAGTTTCACTGCTGCTGTCACTATTTACGTGTATTACAAAGTAATCGCACATTTTATCTACTATGTTAATATGATCCTTGAACCCCTCAAAAGTATCGCGCTTATTTTGAATACTAAACTACGAATGTGACATTTATAAAATATTTCGTTCGTTCAATAATCAAATCATTCATTACGTGACCTTAGTCGAGCACTAGTGAAATAAATGTGGTATCATTATTTCGTAAAATGACATTTGGAAGTGTTATCTGGCTGCAGTGATTTAGCTGCCAGACTAAATTAACATCAAATTCCTTTAGTTTGCCCACCGACATGACCGTGCACCTGAATTACACAATGCACAAAAGGTTCGCGACTGCGCCAACTGAAATGTACCTACTGGGAATTAAGAAAAAGACATACTCTCGTAACACGGTTTAATAACAACTGAACTGAACTATCTTCCGATATAATCAATTTAGGACTACCCACATATACCACAGTATATTCAAATGCTTTTTTTTACATTTTAAGTCAGTCCGAAATAGGCAAACTATTGGAATTATTAAACAGTTAAATGCTATTACAATTAAAATACCTACACCATTATTTCGCAATGTTTAAGCTTATGTCCTTTTTTACGTTTATTTACCCAAATAAAACATCAATTTCGGCAACAGATTTCGGTTTTTACTCTCAGTTCAAATAAAACTCGAGATTGTCCACCGAGCCTTACCATGACATCTTAATAATAATAAATAATAATAAGAATATTCATTTATTGCTATTTATATATACATATTATTTATTGATTTATTTATTTATTTAATGCGAGGGGATATTTGCGCATAGTGTACCCATGCGCAAACACACCCCCTATACTTTCTTCCAGCGTTCTTTTTACATGACGGGTGGTAGGACCTTGTGCAAGGTCTGTCCGGATCGCTACCACCATCTTACTCGCTAATCCTGGCGCTAATCAGCAGTGCTTGCACTGCTGTGTTCCGGTGTGGAGAGTAAGACCGCCGGGGAAATTACAGGCACAAGAGGCATTTCATCTTAGCCCTCTAGGTTGGCAACGCATCTGCAATCCCTCCGGGGTTGCGGGTGTCTATGGGCAGTAGTGATCTCTTACCATCAGGTGTCCCACTTGCTCGTTTGCCTTCCTATTCATATTAAAAAAAAATGACGACACTGAAACTTAAGATCACTGAAACCTAACAGAGAGCGGTGAAACATGCCCTCAAACTTAATCTACATTTTAATACAATTACATAACACAACAACAACATACAACAACAATAACAACATATTACAAGCTTTGGTTAGTTTGGGGCTAGGTCAATTGTTGTCAATTGTCCCAAGATATTTTTTATTTTTTTATTTTATAAAAGATTCAAAGCACAATTCAATCCACAGATACCTAAATACAGGGTGGTGTTGCTCGGCGACGCGGGAGTGGGGAAGACGGCACTCGTATCCCAGTTCATGACATCCGAGTACATGAATACGTACGACGCGAGCTTGGGTAAGCTATTGACAGCCCTATACTAGTAATAGACAGCCAGCACGACGCTTCGCTACTTTAATTTTGCATGTTAGCTTTTACTAAAACTAAGCAAGATGGTAGTTATTATGCCCGCTTCACATTATTCCAGTGTGCTTAGTGTAAGTTTTCGGTTACAAAATACGTCTCGACCGCGTTTGCGTTGAAAAGTCAAATACTATGACAAATTTTTGTTGTCGTTTCGTTCCGCTTGTGGCGCTGTTCATTTTCCCATAGTAATTGAAACGTTAACGCGAACGAGTTCGAGACGTTTGTCGTGCCTAAAACTTACACTAGCTAGAGGCTCAGTAAACATAGCGGCGTGCGGTGGATCGGTTTGACACGTAAGCCGTGACGTTAGCCCCGCAATGTAATGCTACTGAAACAATTTTACTGGTATAATGTGAAGCGGGCATTAGGGGTAAGCACATTTGAAACCTGTAAACTTATTGTCTAACTCGCTCGCAATCGCCATCGTGTTCATTTTGACAGTTCATGTATGGGCTGACAATTGGCATCGGAATCAGCTAGCTGTCACATTCATACATGAACTGTCAAAATGAACACGATGGCGATTGCGAGCGAGTTAGACAATAAGTTTACAGCTGTGACAAAATACATAACAGCTGTAACAAAATAATCAATGTTAGTTACACAACCAAATAACTCGCGTATAAAAGTTCAGAGGCGTAATTATAGGGTGGCAGGGTTGGCTAAATGCCAGGGGCCCTCAGCGCTACGGGGCCCTGAAATGGCTTGGCCTTGAGCACAGAAGGGAAGATGATACACTTCTTTATAGCGAGGAAGGGCCCCATTTGATGAATTTGCCGCGGACCCCTTACGTGTAGTTACGTCACTGTAAAAGTTGCTTCCATGCTGTAGGCTTATTGTCTAACTCGCTCGCAATCGCCATCGTGTTCATTTTGACCATTCATGTATGAATGTGACATCTAGCTGATTCCGATGCCAATTGTCAGCCTATACATGAACTGTCAACATGAATACGATGGCGATTGCGAGCGAGTTAGACAATAAGCCTAGTCTAGGAGCAAAGAAAAACAGTAGGCTTATTGTCTAACTCGCTCGCAATCGCCATCGTGTACATTTTGACAGTTCATGTATGGGCTGACAATTGGCATCGGAATCAGCTGAATGTACTAGTTGCTTCTCTTCCCGCTGGTAAAAGCCCATCGAGGGAACGGGCATAGGAATCATGTTTATGTTTATGTTTATTTGATCATTCAATATAAAATTACATCATCACTTAAAATTAAATGTCAAAGAATTCATATTGAAATCGACAGCTCATGTTATAGGCGATGCGGCTAGCAACCCATCACTATTTTGATTCCCTTTTCCACCTATACGCCCGCAATCATGCTAAACGTGGCCTTTAGGTGTTGTTACCTTAGGCGCTGTCTACCACGTAAGGGATGAAGACGTGATTTATGTGTGTGTAAAAGTCGAGTAATGCTCGACAGGAAGGTCTACGAATCTAACTAATATTATAAATGCAAAAGTATGGATGGATGGATGTTTGTTTGTTACTCAATCACGCCAGAACTGCCGAACGGATCTGGATGAAATTCGGCACATAGATAGAAAAAAGTCTGGAATAGCACATAGGCTACTTTTTATCCCGGAAAATTGCGTAATTCCCGCGGGATAGCGATAAACGAATTCTTTGCAGACGAAGTCGCTGGCAACAGCTAGTTACTTATATAGAAACATGTCGAGCATTACTCGACTTTTATACGTGAGTTATCCGTTTGTGTAACTATGATTAGTCTCACGGTTGTTTCATGTTGAAAGTGGCATCAAAGTTTTTTAATCCTGTCGGAAACGTTCGTTTCGCTCACTCTAATTGTGGTTAATTTGAGAGTGAGCGGGATGGTGTGATATACGATACACTGAAAACAAAGAACTTGTATAGACCACATTTTAAACTTTCATTAAATTTCTGTGAAATAATCGTAAATAAACACCAAAAACGCGACCTTGCCAGCTCAGTAGGAATGCACCTTAAACAATTTTTACTTTAAAATGTCTAGGGACCAAACGAGTTCGAAAACGGGAGCGAATTAGAATTTATAAAGTTTAAAATGTATAATGGGTTAAAATGCATAATGGTTCAAAATACATAATGCCATCTTCTGTGAAACCATTAGCTAGATGAACTTCTTTGATAGTGTAATCCTATAGATTGGTATGTATGTATGTAAACTCTTTATTGTGCAAAATAAACAAGACAAAAACAATTGACAAACAATGAGATACATGCACAAAGGCGGACTTATCCCTTTAAGGGATTGGTTTAGGTTAGGTTAGGTTTAGTTTATAACAATTCTGTTGATTTGCAATTTTCTGAGAAAATCGCATTATATATTTTGAATCATTATGTATTTTAACCTATTATACATTTTAAACTTTATGTATTTTAATACGTACCTTTTGAAAACTCACTCGCGATTGGTCCTTAAATAAGTTTTAAGCTCTTAGTGTAAGTTTTAACGGCCACAAACTACTCGAATGTTGCCTTTAACCTTTGCGACGCCAATGACCTATATATACGTCCATTACTTCACTGTAAAAGCAACCTTCGTTCAATTGGGTTAAGGTTCAAGTTAAACCATCGCAATAAAGAAGTCTGGCGTATGGGTGACGTCTCTTGTATATGACGTGGCGGCGAGAAGGTTAAGCATTGGCAGCGCCATTAGAAGCACGGTAAGGCCGTTTGTCCACCGCCGCCGTCACCGTCACGTCACCGAGAACGAGATGACGGCGCCGAAGTAGCGGTACATACATTTACTTAAGCCGTGTGTCTACCGCCGCAGCGCTCGGGTGACAGATGTGCAGTGGACACGCGGCTTAAGTAAATGTATGTACCGCTACTTCGGTGCCGTCATCTCGTTCTCGGTGACGTGACGGTGACGGCGGCGGTGGACAAACGGCTTCACGGGAACAAACTATACTAACTAGCAAAAATAACGGGTGCTTTTCATACAACTTTGTATGGAAAGTAGTCCTTTATTTAAGCTCGTCAATGTATTTTTAGCACATATTTGACACTTAAGCAAACGCATTCGAGACTTTTTGCGTCAAAAACTTACTATAAGCGTTCAGGCTTCAACTTCTATATCATATAGGCTCTTTATTTAGATTGTTTGATGCACACGCAACAACAACAACAACAGTCAACAGCTTCAATTGTTGAGCATACATAGAACGTTGTCAAGTGATATGATTGCTTGTTAGTGTTTAAAACACGTTGCTAAAGTTTGGCTTTGTCAATAGTGGCTCAACAGTTAAACTTGTTGACCGCGCCTCGTTTAGCAAATCCAGCATGTATATAGCTATTTACTTCAAACTACGCACACATGCACAGTATAGTAACGCACATACTTATTTTGCATGCTCTTTACAACAATTTGCATAAATAAGGAACATTTAAGTAAATCATGTTTATTTACCGTCAAAAATTAATTGTGTAACGAATAAAGTATAAAGCTTACAGTATGTACACACAGCAAAACTATTCGGTATGCACCCTAGTTGTCCATGTGTGTCATTCTATACACACACATCCGCACTTACTCGCTGCCTTAATTACACACCACTATGTATGCTAATCGTGTTTTCAGACTACCTTCATAGATTTCGAATGTATAATTTGTTCAATGGAAGCATAATTTCGTCTTGTCAGATAGTTAGCGCGGTGGCTTAGTCGTAATAACCTAGGACTATGAATCTAAAGACCTCGGTTCAAATCTTGCTCCTTCGGTTAATATGTTTCTATTTTTTATTTTTTTTTATATAATTTTAAACTTCTTAAAATAAAATCATGTTAACAACAAGAAAAAGAGGAAGTAAAAGAACAAAATAATGCAATCCAATTATTTTTTCAAATTGTTTATTTATGTAACAACAATTTAATCAATTTATTATCACCATTAATTAAATTACCAAAATAAAACTGCATGATTTTCCTTATAACAGAAGAAGAACAACATTTATTCGTAATACAAATTAAGTTAGGTATGACTCTTTAGTGGCCAGTATGACTTTAGGGTAAATTAAAAAGATTTATGTCACAAACATAAATTTTAAAATATTTATCTGGAAAATTGAATACACAACTACAAAAGGGTTTTTTAAGATGTGATTTACTTGAATTAACATGGGTTTTGAAAAGAGTATCACTGCTAAGAAGAAATGCCGAACCACACAGTTACTAATATTATATTCTGATTTATTAAGTTTAAATCTGATAAAGATGAACGAAATATTTTATTTGCGAACAAGTAAGTCAGTGGTGAAATGAATCGACATGTTAAATGACAGCATTTAACAATAGCATCATTGCACACTGAATTAAATCTACACTAATTTGTGGTAGGGGAACGGAATAGGGACTAAAAATAATACTTACACCAATTCATTGTTAATACAAGGTTTCATAAAATTGTTACGGAATATTTCAGCAGGTTTTTGGGTTAGTTTGACTTACTTAATAGCTCTGTAAATAGTTTTTAAAATTTTTAAATCATAGTTGACAAATGTTTTTATAATTTGATCGCGTTCAAAGTGACTAAATTTTGAATCAAAAAATTAAATGTAAAATCTTGGTAGGGCTGAATACCCTGTCAAACTAACCGAACTACTCTTGCTAAAATATTCCAGGAGAACAATTTTAAAAGACGTTTTGTAATGACGGGTTTACTTACTAGGTTTACATATAGGTATTAATAACGAATTGGTGCTCCATCACTATCTATGACCTGTTGTAGTCTATTTCTCATTCCGCTAACCATATTCCAGCAAAGGTCCGTCCCACGGATTGAATCCCAAGTTGAAGTTACCAAGCTATCTAAATTTGCTTTGGATTTTACATCCGATGGATCCCAGTTGAGAATCATTTGACCCCATAGATTTTCTATAGGGTTTAAGTCGGGACTTTTAGCAGGCCAGTCAATAACAGTCAAGGAATCTTGTTGGGTGCTCAGCCAGTCTTTGACTATGCGACCACGATGCACGGCGCAATTGTCGTGCACGAAATATATGTGCGAGTCTGGGTATGCGGCCCGCACCGTAGGGAGCATCACGTCTCTTAGCACTTCCAAGTATCCTTGACTGTTATTACGACTCCCAACTTCCACTAACTCACCAGGACCCATCGATGACATCCAACCCCAATAGCCTAAAGTAATACGGCCACTCGTTCGGCACGGTAAAATGTTACTATAATTGTAGCGTTCCCCGTTTTTTCTCCACAATATCTTTCTTCCATCTTTATCAGACTTAAATGCTTTTTCGTCACTAAAAATTACTACATTATTACACCAATCAAAGTCAATATATTGACGAGCAAAACGCACTCTATTTCTTCTATGTTGTTCCGTTAATGCAATTTTTTTTGCTGGTCTTCGGCAATGCAATCCTGCAGCATGCAAATGGTTTCGCACAGTTTGCAATGTAACGTTATGTCTCGTTGCTGTAGACCGTGTGCTGAGAAATGGGTCACTAGCGTGTGCGGCAACTATGTCCAAATGACGTGTAGAAGACGCTTCCGCTTTTGGTCCAGGACGTATATTATTAACGTGCCCGGAGTCAGCGTGACGATGAACCCATAATTGCACAGTCTTTCGCTGCAAAATAAATTAATTTTAATTAATAATATTTTTCGTGAAAGAAATTGATTTAAAAACATTACCGATAAAATAAAAAAACATTGTTTTTTAAACCACGAAGAAATTTTATGGAAAATAGGAAGTAATTATTATATCACATACTTATTCTACTTACCGATATCAATAAACGCCTTGCGATTTCCTTTATGGAAATATTTTGTTCGTAAAGAACAACAATTTCTGCTCTTTTCAACAAAGATAAATGATTATCCATGTTTGTAAATCACAAAGTAGATAGGTATTCGAAAGGCAAAATAAACGATTCGGAGGTGTAACACACGAAGGGTTTAAGTATAGCGTAACGAATGGCGGCTGGCATTGAAAGTTGTTCACAAATTCATATTACTAATAAATTGAGGGTAGAATACACTATATTGTTTTAGACAATAACGAACAAAATGCCCATCAGCTAGCAAATTTCAAACTCGAACTAGTAAGAAGAATCATATTATTAGTAAAAATGTTAAAAGAAAACGCAATGCGTTTGTCGTTTTTAACATATATCAATAAGAGTAAAATTAAACATACAGCAAGATTGCAAACAATAAGTTAAACAGTTATCTTTCCGAGGAAAAAATGTAATTCAAATTTCAACTTTATTTCAAAGCCTATTAAACACTATTTACACATTGCAATGCAGTAGTCAAAAGATTGGACATAATTCATAAATTCACCGATCACCTTAAGTTCCCCGTGGCTCAGCTGTGAAAGGCGGGTCGAGGATTTGATTGTGCTCTAGTGGACCGAGTTCGTATCCGGTGAAAACGGAAAAAAATACAAAAATGTTGTTTTTGATGTTCTTAGAATGGCGATGCTGGTTGTGAGGAATATTGGTTAGATAGATGGAATCCTCAGACTTGTTGAGAAATAAAAATATAACACGGCGGATCAGTGAAATGGCAACTACTTACTACTACGTTAGTAATAATAGTTCAATGCGTCGGATTGTATGAATTTGAAGATTCAGGGTCGAAGGAAGATTCTCTCAGTTACACTTGCGATGACGGTATCCAATGCAAGATAATAATATAGATACCTACCTACTTAAAAAATACTTAGGACAGTGTGTAAATAAAAGTAAGAAAAAACTTGTAGTAGAATTCATTGACACTGGACTGAAGATGTTTCAACCTTTAAGTTAGGCAGGGGATGTTTTTAGTTTAATCTGTAATTCTTTTTAACCTAGTTTATTCTAACTTAACTTATTTTTGACATTTTTTTAATTGTTATTTTATTATTGTTGTTTGATTCAATAAATAATTTACAGCGGCATTACTCATTAATCTTATTGCTTAAAACAATCGGGGCAGTATTTAGTGGGTAGATAGACATACGATCGAACTCACTCACACATTCACACGTGGATTCTACGCAATGTTCGTGTCGGTACTCAACACGTATAGACACACATAGACGACGTTTGTGTGCGTGCCTATGCTTACCGAATTATTTTGCCGTGTGTACATAATCAAAAAATATTAACATTGTGGCATAAACTCGCTTGACCCTGTGATTTCAACGTAGTTGGTTACTATAATACGTAGGCACATACTCGTAGTTCCTGAGTATCTTAGGAACAAAACCATAATTAACTGTTCATCCGTTTAATGATTGAACATAATTTTGTCAAGTACACTACCAGCTCTGGATCTTAGTTTACTTTTTATTACGAGCTTTTATTTAAATTGCAATGTATGTATTATGTATGTTTAGCCGAGTGGAATCTTGCAAGTTGCAACTCAATTTAGAATTTTGCAGATATCTTCAACCAATTAAGTTGAAGTTTTGCATACTTCTACAATACAATACTATACAATGTATGTATGGTGTCAACTGTCATGTTATATATATATATATATATATATATTGGTATTGTGTTTCGTCGATAACATTCGCTCGGTAACAAATAATGTTGAGACTTTGTTTTTTGGTTGTTCTTGTGTAATGTATTACTACCTACCTTATTTTATCTATTATTGGGCCGTGTGCCGCGCGCTTGCGCTTGTAACATTAGTTTATTTTAATGCTTATTTATAAGTACCCTCAATTTCTCATGTAAGTGAATTGTAAAATTCTTTATGAGAATAAATGATCTTTAAACCTAAACCTAAATACAATACAATACAATACAACAACAAAAATAAACACAAAAAAGCATTACAATAAAGCATTACTTACTTACTTACTTCTGTAAGTGACAATACAATAATCAGGACCGTCTCCACAGGAAAGAACTCTTTGACGGTTCTTCCAAATGACTTGAAATTTGGTACTCGCGCTCTGTAACTATTTATGTATTGCCTATTACGGTTGAAGAGATACGATACAGCCATAAGACAGAGCGGTCGGACGGCCAGATTAGTAACACCCTCCTCCTCCTTTGCACCCTTTGGGTACGAACTCAGAAATCTCAGTTACGAAAATGCGCAACCAATTCCATACAAAACGGGATTCAATTTACAATAACGACAAACAAAAATCCCGTAACAATCTTCGAACACTACCCCAAGACGGCACGTAGCGGCTGGCAACACCGGCCTTGCACAAATGCATTTCGTACGTGCCTCGAAATATTTATAAAATGCACAATGCAGCAGAATCAATAGAATGCTCGTCCAGTTTCAATAAGCGAGAAAATTGAATCTGTATACACTGCATTTTCTGATATGAATGTATCCACATTTTCAACATGGATTTGTTGCTAGTCCGAGTGTGCGCGAGAGCTGTGTAGCGCGCGAGATTTACTCCAGTCTTTTTCTTACTGTTAGCTCTAGAAAGAGACGGGTAGTCTATCTCGCGCGCTCTCGTGCTAGCCGTGCAGGTAGTAAAATAATTATGTATAAACTTTCCTCTTGAATCACTCTATCCGTTTCCGCAAAAACTTCTACCCACGTCCGCGTTTGATAAAGTTATCCTTATATAAATTAAATTAAGCACGGAACTAATCCTGGTTTCCGTGGGCTGATGAGGGTTCGCTGACGTACGGGCTCCCGTTTGCGCCCACGCTCAGCTAGATTAAGGTTAGCTAAGTGTTTGGATGAACTCATAATTGGCAGTATAGCCAATGACAGAAGAAACACTATCAATGGGTGGTGATGGGCAGATGGTCACTTATGACAAGAATTTTCTTTACATTAGGAACTTATCCTTTTACATCGACGATATGTGTCATGTTACGATACTGAAACGCGCTGAATTTTCAGTTTTACGAAGATGCGCTGTGTTTTCCTACCTTGCATCTAAGTATGGAAAAGAGGCAAGAGCTCTTCTTACCTTCTGCGGTCACCACATTCTCTCAGTCATACCCTAATCATCATTAAGTATATGTCAGAGCGTCGTCACAATGACTGAACTTATGATAGTTAAAGTATTTTCTTGAATGTACCCTCATTAGTTGTTGCTTTTATGAAACGTCAAGCGATGACAACTGGTCGTTGTGGGGTTTCGCTTGGGGGAGGTATGTTCTTGGCTCAGTTGCAGCTACCTGCAGTGTTAGTAAAATGACAGAGTTACATCTGATGACGTTGAGAAGGAGAAGGCATTCTTGATCGAGACTCGATAGAGTTCAGACGTCTAAAGTAATCTATTTCCATCGACGTACTGCTTTGAGTTTAATGGTGAATTGGTAGTGCTTCCAAGTGTTAAGTGCCTTTGCACTAAGTATCTAGCCTTATTTCGGTGGTTAACGATATTCTTAACATTGATAGACCAGTCAGTGGGCGCAAGCACAGAACTCTCCACGTCCACGCCCACTGACATAATAATAATAAAAAAATATCTCTAATAGTAGAGTGTGTGATAGTCCCGAGTCCTTTGTGTAAGCGCTATTCGAATAAAGCCTGGCTGTACAACAAGTGAAACACGTGTGCTGTTATTTCTATATCATTAATGTACCTTGAAGATGGCCGAGACGGTGACCTAAGCTCGGCTACGTATAAAGCTCGTTTGAATCCTGACCGACCACCCTGACAGTTTATCCATTTATTAGTCTTCGACATCTAACTAATATTATAAATGCGAAAGTATGAATGGATGGATTGATGTTTGTTTGTTACTCAATCATGCCAGAACGGCCCAACGGATCTGGATGAAATTGGGCACATAGATAGAGAAAAGTCTGGAATAGCACATAGGCTACTTTTTATTCCGGAAAATTTCGTAGTTCCCGCGGGATAGCGATAAACGAATTCTTTGCAGACGAAGTCGCTGGCAACAGCTAGAATGTATATATATTCTTTTTACTTGGGAAATACTGAGAGGGGTGCGCGTTATTTGAAGACAGCTTACACTTAGCCTAGCTTACGCTTAAACTTAGCCTCATGCCGTTACATGGATCGCACAAAATAAAAGCGGAGTGACAAACACTCTACCTCTTAACAGTCTATCCGAAGCGTCACGTTTCTGAAGCCCTTATCGAATAACCATTCCATATCGTAACATATCGACATGTGTCGGAGTCACTTCTAAGCGTGAGGTAAATTAGGGATGCACTGATATTTTGATGTGAATCGATCTTTTTTATGCAACGAATCGTAACTCGTACGGATTAGACGGTCATACTCACATTATCGTGTGCTCCATGCATATCGGGATACATCACTACATATACTTCATTTAATTTAGGATGAGAAACCACAACAAAATTATATTGCGGCTCGTGAACTGTAATCTCTTTACGATTTGTACTAGAGTAACAATTGACGCCACGCAAATAAAGTGGCATTAAAACAATTTTATTTTGCGGCTGCCAAACTATTGCACTGTACTATTTGCTAGGTAAGAAATAGTTGACCAGACGCAATATTATTGTAGTTTCTAATTCTAAATTAAATGAAGTATAGTATAAAACAAAAGGCTTCCCGCTGTCCCCTATGTATGCTTAGATCTTTAACTACGCAACGGATTTTGATGCGGTTTTTTTTAAATAGATAAGAGTTATTCAAGAGGAAGGTTTGTACGTATTGTTCATTGCAGACAAATTCGCGGGCAGAAGCTCGCGCGCGAGATAGACTACCTCTCTCTTTCTAGAACGAACAGCAGGAAAGAGACGGGTAATCTATCTCGCGCGTGACGCGACTGTTGTGCGCTCTCGTGTTAGACGTGCGAACTGAAGCCGCGAAGTGTGAAACGAGGGGATTACGGAAAAGCCAATGAAAAGCTACGATTCTCAATGGAAATTCTTTCCGTCTATTATTTTGCTCTCTTTTCCTCCTGATAAAGGATAATCTGAAAATATCGAAAAAGTCCTGAATTAAAATATTTATTCTTAAAAAGTCACCGATGCGAAGTTATAAAGCCGACATGTTTCCGACCAATTCAAAGTCATTCGGCAAGGAGTATTAGGGTCCGTAACATGTCGGACAAACTTGCACTGTAACAAGTTAAATTGTAATGGGTAATTAAATTGTAAATTACGACAAATAACACGAAACGATGCAAACTGTGATTGGTTATACGATGCAGTTACCTGGAGAGCTGCAGTATTTTGAGTGGGTTCTTCTGCGTCTAAGATGCTATGTCCAAGCTCCTCAGCAGCTGTCTTGATTCCGCACGTAAAGCTTGAGGATGTCGGTTCAAAATCGTCGCCGCCTGGCTCCCATATACCTATACGTTTTGCACGATGAGACAATAAATTTGGACACCAATTTGAGATACGAATCTTAAGTAGATACAAAATACGATGCTTGAGGGCAGTTCTCCGAGATGAGCTGTTTTAGGTGACTTCGGTGGTCAATTTTTCTACTAACTTTTTTATTGTATCACCTCAAAATCTAAATACGGGCCTAAATTTAAAAAATATTAGTACTAAAGGCCTTCTTGTAAACCTGTTAGTTAGTGAGATATTTAAATCACCGAAATCAAACATACTCACCGAAATCAAAATTCAATAAGACACTTTCAAAAGCGTAAACAAGCGACAACTTGACTGATACATACTTCTTTAATTTTATTATGTGCGTGGAATAAGTATTCGTGTAAAAATTAAGAATACTTAACGTTTTTTTAAAATAAATACTGATATCTGTTGGTGGCTTTATTGATTTCGGTGGCAGTTTTATTGATTTCAGTGGCAGTTTTAATGATTTCGGTGGCCCGAAAACCCACCGAACCCGCGGAGATCATTGCCACCGAATTCAAAATTAAACGATGTTTTTCAAATAACAGAAAATATAGGAATAGTACATAAAAGAGTCACTTAATAATGAAATCGCATACCCTTAGAGATGACTTACTTACTATCAAACTGACAATTAGACTAACACTGAAAAAAATAATTGCTTCACCGAATTCAACAAAACACGAAACCATACCCACCGAACGACGAATATTACCTCGAAAAATCTGACGCTTGAGTTGTGAGTCGAAGTCCGATCTCGCCGGCAAACAAGGCACGACCAAGGCTACCTACACGCGCGTTTCGGGATTTCTGATATGTTTCTTTGTTAGGATGCCGGCGCGTTTCGTAAACTCCACTGAGTTCAGACGTTACCCTCGGACACGGTGAAAAATTGTTTTTATTGACTGAATTTAAATGATATTTTTTATTTGTGTGTATAATATGAGTTATGAACAAGTTTAGGATACGGGAACCCATTTAAGACCTGGCAATAAAATTCCTATCCTAAGATATAATTTTTTTTCTTCGCGTATCTGCGTGTGGGACACTACCACCGAACGTCTATTTTCAAATGTAATATTTTTTTCTTTAGATGTATAAATAACTATGAAGTATTCTAATACTTTTCTAGGCGGAACTGAGCCTAAAGTATATGTCTGATTTTTTTCAGTATTATCTAGCGACGAAATCTATTATTTTTTGCCCCGGACACGTAAAAATGCCACTCCGGAGAACTGCCCTTGATCGTTGAGAGTTCAAAAAGGAGTGATCTCGCCTGGAGTTTATCCTCTCTTTCCCACGTCAGCGGTGGGGCGATCTTGCGTCTCTTTCGCAGCGACTGCAGGCGCAAGCTCAAGACCTACGCTAGCCAAGGTTTTGGCGCGAAATTTTAACTTGACCATTTGAAACGCGAACTTGCACTAAAACGTGAGTGGCTCGTTTAAATCTAATTTATTTTTGAAACTGGGTCAGGTCACCCATTTTATGTTCTCATGCCGCCGTTACCCCGAAAAAGCAAAAAGACGTTGTATCCGAAACGGAAAGCGGCCATTTTTAGCTATACAGGTGTCATTTATCAGCTTCCTAAGCTATTTTTACTTTACAAGTCTTTGAATATAAACGAATTAAGGTAGCGGTTCTGTAGCAATTCTTATAATTTAAAGTAAAAAAAGGTAACTGGGGGAAGTAGCGCGCGCGTTCTTGTTCCTTGTCGATCAGTGTGTCTTTTTTTACTCACCCCTAATGATAGGGACAAACAGTATGCTTTATGCTTAGTATAGGGTTTTCGGTTACAAAATACGTCTCGAATGCGTTTGCGTTAAAATGTCAAATACTATGAGTTCTTTGTTGCCGTTTCGAGCCGCAAGTGGCACTGCCAATTTTTCCATAGTAATTGAGACGTTTACGTGAACGCGTTCGAGGCGTTTTTATATGCGAAAACTTACACTAGAGGCTCAGGCGTGTGCTAGATGATTAGACCCTGTATTTAACGTGCGGAGGAATGTGGCCTCTGGTTAGCCGGTATGACATTTTGGTCTCATTGTTGCACACAATGAGTAAGGATGAGACAAAAGAATACAAACTCAGAATTAACTACTTAAGGGTGCGACCACACCGTCGCGTATACGCAGTGACGTGTCGTATGCGTCACGTTTTCTCACCGTTTCTTCATACATTTTGTTGCGATTCCGTCACGTAACCTTTTTTTAAGCGGCGGTGTCGTCGCACCCTAACTCTACACTCTGTGAAAAGATGCTGACCTCTTTTACTTTTGTGTTTTTTTACAGAAGTAAAATAAAATAATTACCTTTGACAACAATGAAACATGATAAATAAAGCATTATTTTGCTGTGTTGACCCCTGAGCAAAAAGTCTAAAGCCACGCCTGACCGACAGCGGTGTGGGCATAGTGACTTGTAGGTGACCACAGAACCCCGAAGATTAGCATCCCGGGGTCGAAGCCCCGACCCCGACCCCGAAGTCTATTAAGATTGATAGTTGCTCGTTCGGTCGTTAAACTGAATTTAGACCCTCGGGAGTAAAGTTAACTGAGATAAGTATTTATGTAAGCGTTCAGGCTTATTTAGGTAATTTAGTTGGAGCAATAAACAGGCGGGCTGGGGATTGATTAAGATAAACGTTATTATTGGATAGATTATAGCTGAATGTGTGAGGTGTTTGTTATAGCTATAATTATATCGTTTACTGTATTATCAGAGAGGCCCAAGGAGATCGCTAGCGGAAATGCTACAAGCGTAGAGCGGAATCTTATAGATCCTCCTCTAACGCTTAAGCTTATGCTTTAAGCGTAAATGTGGAATAGAAAAATGTTAACAATGTCATGTTTTTATACAGAAAAATACTTTTACAAAATAAGTAACAGCCAACAGTTAAATAATAATGGGATAAAGTCATTTCTATTATTGTGTTTTAACAAGTAACAGTTATTAATTTTTAAATGTTTTGTTTTATTAAATTAAAACACGCATCAAAATTGTTTTTTTAAGATAAAAGATGATTTATTGCCACAAACAACAATAACAAAGACAGTTATATTAAATACAACTTTAACCTTATTTTTACTACATTACTTAATTTAATTGGAAAGAAACATAAGACAACATTTGTCTGAAGCAAACAATACGAAGTGTAGCGTTACCGTTATCCTAAGCATCGTGACTACGGGCACTATAAATATAAAAACATCTTGGGACAATTTGACACCAATTGACCTAGTCCCAAACTAAGCAAAGCTTGTGATATGGGCACTAGACAATGGATAAACATACTTATTAGATAAATACATATTAAACATCCAACGCTAAAGCTAAGTACAATGTAACTTACATAATTATTATAGAGTCATAAATGTAGACTGTTTTTTTAATGCGAAATATTTTTCGCACGCCTGATTTTTTTTTCGGTTGTTTTTTGAGTACTTTTTAAAAGGTCGAAGCAAGTGAGCTATTGTTTATTCGCAATGTAAAATTTATTTAAATTTGGACCTTAATCCTAAGGGCAAATATTACATTGTTGCTGATCTTTTAACTTGAACATTGTAAAACTGTCAGAAAGCATTTTAGATTACTATAGCAGCCTGCCACCTAAATGTTTATGTAACGATGGAGTAAATAAATGATGAGTTTGGTTCATTAGTGATGAGTAAATTGGACAGCAGAACTTAAACTGTCACTTGAGTTGTGGTTAAACATAAGGCGGTAGCGGGAGCGGGAGAGCTTTATATTAGGATCTTTTGTTTGTTCTTTATTTGATTGTATATAATTTTGTTTAATGATTCATTATTTAGTAATTTAATTGCAATATTTGTTGTAAAAGTCCGGTGTATCTATAATGCGCATCTACACAAACAGTTAACTAAAAAATGTCTTTTTTTTAATGTTTATTTTAAATGAACGAACGAACACGGATTAAATTGAATACAAGTCTGTTTCGAAGAACATTGTTTGACAATGTTAAAAATAGACACGACATAGACTCGACATCTACTTTACCTTACTCAAAATCCCATTTCGTTAAGGTTGAAGGAAACCATTAGCTTTTACGCGCCATCGATAATATTAAATTCACCAAATTGATGTTTGTACTGGGAGTGGACTTTCATTACGAAGACAGCTGTCACTTTGTGTAAAATGTACTTTATATCAACACCGGTAGACATAATACTAACTTTGTAACTAGTCGAATGGGAATCTCGGTAAACGTATTATTTATTTACAGAAAAAAAAAACAAATATAAAGTAGGAAAGTACTTAAATTATTATGACTTGAGTCCTCTCATGACATGTTAAACAGCCAATCAAAATTTGTTGAGTTCAAACTACACTTAAGTTAATATCCAAAGCCTCATACATGACACACAGACAATACGAAGATAGTCTAAACTAGAATGACACTCCCCTCTTAATTAAGTACCCAATTTCGATGTGTGAGGGCAAATACTAATTACGCTACTTTGTTTGTGTTGCTGCTCCCACGTTTTGGTCTAGTCAACTCAATAAAAAAAACTATGCCTACATCATATAGAGCCGGTCACACCGTTGAGCCTAGTGACTGAATTTCATAACTACACTTTATTTTTGTACATAATTAATATCAAAAAAAAAAAAAAGCAAATGACCCTAGCAACGGAATAACACGTTTATTTCGGGTCTCAATTTTCTCCAAGTCAATTATTTCTATCCCTTGTTATTCAATGCCCAAATGTGCCTAAAGCGAAATATTATATAGACAACCGTTGGCGAACGTTTTCACAGCACGGGGACCGCTGCGCGGGCCTGCCCGCTGCGGCGCAGCGCCCGACACCGTTTGACAAATGTCATGTCAAAGTTGTCTTCATAGAAAATTATAATAACAATTTATTGTTTCCTGATTTGTGCCATCCCAGTGTCTTTTTAATTTGTTTTCCAGTGTGATCAGTGTCTCGTTCAGTGCCTTTTATACCAGTCTACAGTGTTCAGTATGATCTTCGCCCACACGATATAACTTTAGTGCTCTTTTCCCTTTGCTTAATCTCTTATTTACTTTTTAAGACGTAAGTTTTTTAATTTTGTTTACTGTTAAGGAAGCGCAGATGCAAACTGCGACACAACCGAGTAATAGCACGTCGTCCAATAACCATCTTTGTAAGCTATGCCACAAATCTTTCAAGAGTATAAGAGGTCTAAATATCCGCATATCTAAAGTTCACGGCCATAGTCTTAGCCAAGATGCCACACCTCTTAATATCAGTCCACTTATTCCGCCCTCCCTTCCTTCTGCTGTTGGTCATTCAACAACTCCATTCCACCTTCACCCTAGTGAGCTCAAAAATAATATCCCTATTGTAAAAAGAGTACCCCGTGGTGCCAGAACACTTGCCGCTTCACATTTGTCCCAATTAATCGATAAATGTGTTGTCAACAACAGAATTGAAGATTGGCATAAGCTTTTCCTATTTTCTTATACAACTTTCCACGCTCACGAAGATGGATCCCGCATCTCACTTACTCAAAAAATAAAAAACAATTGCAATAACAATAACCGTTCTCCACCGCCCACAGTTCCAAGAAACACTTCATCTTTTAACCGTCGTAAAACAGTGGAATCCAAGATCGGTGACGGCGACCTAAAGGGCGCAGCCCGTATCCTTTTCTCAAGTGACGTGCTATCACCGGATACCCCTGACACCCTCATGGCTTTACAGACTAAACATCCCCCAGGTCCTACTGTACCGTATTTTTTCGACCCTCCCATAGCAAACCAAGCCTGCCTTCAAATAAAAAACAGAGATGTCATTGATGCGATCTTATCTTTCAAAACCGGTTCTGCTGCAGGCCTGGATGGGCTCTCACCCCAACATTTGAAGGATTTGACTGGTCATTCAGTGGGCGATGTAGGCGAGCGACTAGTTGCTTCCATCGCAAAACTAATCAACAACATGCTCTCGGGCAATGTAAAATAAAATAAATAAAATAAAATAAAAATAAAAATAAAAAAGCCTTTTATTTCCTGCTAGGTTAACATGCAAATTTCTAATATAATAAATTTAACAATTAAATAGGTTTATGTTCTTCAATATCATGTCCTTAACTTAAATTATTTAAACGTTTATTAGGTATTACAATTTATTATTACTATTATTATTATTATCAATTCCTTAATTCATCAATTATTCAGATTAATTTATTATATCTTTGATTTATTCTTATAATTATTAGTCAACAGGAACCCCTTTTAGGTGAAGGCCTCCTCCATAGACTGCCACTTGGTTCGGTCTTCAGCAATCTCTTGCCATTGGGATCCAGCTATTCTTTTTATGTCGTCGTCCCACCGTGCATATGGCCTTCCTCTACAACGTTTGCCTGATGGTCCTTTCCATGTTGTAACCGCTTTGGTCCATCTTTGGTCTTTAAGTCGGGCTACATGTCCGGCCCATTTCCATTTTAATTTCTGTGCGTGTGTAAGAGCATCTATTGTTTTTGTTTTCGCTCTTATATCTGTGTGCCTAACCCTCTGTATCTTTTTTATATTCATCATACTGCGTTCCATTCCTCTCTGGCATGTTGTTATTTTATTTTTTGTGTTGTTTGTAAACTTCCACGTTTGACAAGCATATGTCAAGCATGGAATTAGGCATGAGTCCATAACTTTCTTTTTTAAATTCAAAGGCATATCACTTTTAAACAACTCTTTATACTTCCAGTACTTGTTCCACGTTGATTTTGCTCTTCTTTCTACTTCTAGGTCGTTGTTGTTTCTATTGAATCCTATCTGTTTACCCAAGTACACATACTGATCCACGTATTCCAAAGGCTCATCGTCTATTGTTATTTCGGATTGTTTATAATTAGACATAACCTTTGTTTTTGTGATGTTCATTTCAAGGCCAACTTGCCTGCTAGTTTCGTGGAGAGTTTTGATCATGTATTGTAGTTGAGAGCTTGTATCAGAAAACAGAACTATGTCGTCTGCAAACCTCAAGTGGCTCAGATATCTGCCCTGGATAAACAATCCCCTTCCCTTCCAGTCGAGCTTGCTAAAGATGGACTCCAATATCGCAATGAAAATTTTGGGAGAAAGCGGGTCGCCTTGCCTTACTCCTCTGTTTACTGGAAAGCTTGGACCAATAGTTTCCAGCTTGACTCTGCTAGTGCTCTTGTTGTATATATTTTTAAGTATGTCTATGTATGCTTCCTCTACGTTCTGGTCTTTTAACGTTTGCCATATACTTTCGTGTGAAACAGTGTCAAAGGCTTTCTGGTAGTCGATAAATGCGATATAGAGTGGTCTCTGTTGTTCTTGGTATTTTTCGATGACAAGCTCTAAAGTATGTATGTGATCTGTGGTGGAAAAACTCTTTCTAAAACCAGCTTGTTCGACGGGTTGTTGTTTTTCCAGTGAGGCGCTTATTCTTTGATTTATAATAGCAGAAAAGAGCTTATAAATACTTGGTAACAGGCTTATAGGTCTGTAATTTCCTATATCTTTAGGGTCTCCTTTTTTGTACAGCAGGATGACGTCGGATTCGGACCATTGCAGCGGTGTTTCGGCAATGTAAATCCAGACATTATTCCAATTTTATACGGCGCAAACCTCATCGCCCTAACCAAAAAGGACGGAGGGGTAAGACCTATTGCCGTTGGTTCTACACTTAGACGTCTCGCCTCCAAAATTGCTGTTCGGTATATTGTATCTAAATTACAGTCTCTTTTCGAACCCACACAACTTGGTTTTGGCGTAAAAGGAGGGTGCGAGGCTACCGTCCATGCCTTGCGTACTTACCTCTCCAACGAACCTTGCGATGCACTAATCAAAATTGATGTCAAAAATGCGTTCAATTCTGTAAATAGAGACGCTTTGCTGGCTGAAGTCAAAAACCACATCCCCGAATTATACAATTACCTTCTTCACTGCTATGCAGATCCCACTAACCTCATTTATCGCGACAATGTTTTATCCTCAGAAGTGGGATGCCAGCAAGGCGATCCCCTCGGGCCAGCAATCTTCAGTTTGGCCATTAATCCTATCATTCAAAATTTAAAATCGAAATTCAATGTTTGGTATCTAGACGACGGAACCCTAGGAGGTGACTTGGATACCTTACTATCAGACCTTTCAACCATCCAATCTAAATTTCAAGCGATCGGTTTAGACCTTAATTTTAGCAAGTGTGAACTTTTTTTGCAAAATCCTGCTTTAAATTTTTCTGATTTAAAGCCCAAATTTGATGCTCTGACACCGAACATAAAAATAGTAGACAGATATTCACTCAGCCTTCTAGGGTCCCCTATCTTCGAAGAATCCCTCCCGAATTATATTTTAGATACTATATCGAAATTCAAAAATTATGAAAGTCGTCTACTTGAAATTAGTCCACATTTTGCAATGACAATTCTCAAATTCTGTCTTTTCGTCCCGAAATTCACTTATGTGCTTCGCTGCTATCCATTTACTAAATTCCAAATTATGCTTACACAAATGGACGACTTAATCAAAGCAAACCTGGAATCAATTTTGAACATTCAGCTCAGCGAAGAGTCCTGGGCTCAAGCATCCCTTCCCATTCGCTTTGGTGGTATAGGGATCCGCAAAATTACATCCATTTCAGCACCAGCTTTTTTGTCCTCCGCCCATAGCTCAGCAGATCTTATAGGTAAAATCTTGAGGGCCTTCCCTTTAAACTATGATACTGCTGGCTTGACAGAGGCTAAAAATGCTTGGTCCATTGCTTGCCCGGGAAAGGACTTTCCGGAAAATTTAAAATCACAGGGGATCTGGGACGACATAACTTCAATTCTAACATATGAGTCCCTATTGTGCCGCAGTACGGGCCCTGAACGTGCTAGAATTTTGGCTGCCGGTACGAAAGAAGCCGGCCAATGGCTACACGCCATTCCTTCAGCCAAAACTGGTACGTTCCTAGAGCCCGATACCCTCAGAATATCCGTCTGCCTACGTCTGGGGGTACCAATCTGCGCTCCACACGAATGCCCCTGCGGTACTGCGGTCGACGCGCTGGGACACCACGGCCTTTCATGCCAAAAAAGTGCAGGCCGCTTCTCTAGGCACGCCGCACTTAACGACATAATCCGTCGCTCTCTTGCCACCGTCAACGTGCCGGCGCTACTTGAGCCACCCGGTATCGCCAGAGACGATGGCAAGAGACCAGACGGCATGTCACTGATTCCGTGGAAGCTGGGTCGGGTGCTGGTGTGGGACGCTACCTGTGTAGACACACTGGCCCATTCCCACGTCCACGGAACAGCTATTAGAGCAGGTGCGGCAGCAGAGGCGGCCGAAAAATTAAAAACTAACAAATATAAAGGTCTCGGCCCCGAATACTACTTCCTGCCATTCGGGGTTGAGACCTTAGGTCCGTGGGGTCCCAGCGCGCATGTGTTCATGAAAGAATTGACTAAGAGGCTGATCGACTGCAACGGAGACCAAAGAGCTGGCAGCTTCCTCGCTCAGCGTATTAGTATTGCAATACAGCGGGGAAATGCTGCCAGCATCTTTGGCTCAATGCCGCGGGGGAGTACGTTTTTAGATTTATTTTAGTTTTAGTTAAATTAGTTTATCTTGTTATTTATATTTAAGTTGTATTTTAGGAGTTTTGTTAAATAAATATATTAATATCATAGATAAATTATATACATAGACATATATACATAAATCACGTCTTTATTACCGAGTACACAGAGTCTATGGTAACAAAACCTAAAGGCCACGTTTAGCATGATTGTGGGCGTATAGGTGGAAGGGGGGATCAAAATTATATCACCTGCTGCTATGTACCTAGGTTTTATACTTTTAAGTTGTCTCTCTATGGTCTCGTTTGACGTTGTCTTATTGTAAATACTAAAGCATTAAAACACTATTATTTAGAAATATGAAGTTATTTCATTGGCGACGAGGATTAATCTAACAAAATGAACGCGGAACAGTTTCAGGAATTTTTACAAATTCAGCGACAACAACAACAACAGATTTCGGACATCCTACAACAACTTGTGACACAACACCGATCAACAACGGAGGCTCCTACGCCAGCTACACCTGGCACGGCGTCCACCAGCTCGACGAACATAGCTAACAAATTTACAATCATTAAAAATTTTAAATGTGATACATTTAACCCTACCAATACCTCAGTAGAAGATTTTGTTGATTTTTTCGAAAAAAAATGTGACATTTGGGACGTGAGTGAAGATGAGGTAAAGAAAGAACTTCTTTTCTCCTGCTTATCTCCAAAAGCCTTTCACGACTTAAAAGTAGCACTCATTCCCGATTTCGATAAAAGTCTTTACAAAGACGTGAAACGAAAATTTCTCGATTTATTTAGAACCAAAACAACTAGATACAAGGCGTTAACAGAGTTTTGGAATTGCGTACGAGACCGCAATGAAACGGTGGAACAATATGCGAACAGACTTAAAAAACTCGCCACTGATTGTGGCTATAAGGACAATTTGTTCGAACGCTTGCTACGTGATCGTTTTGCCACCGGCCTTAACCACCCACAACTAGAGGTGGACCTTAAACAAAAATGGCCTGACTTACAAGAGCCTCGCGACGGAAAGAATATAGAAGTAACATTTGCCAAATTTTTTGCAGTAGCTCAGTCGAGAGAGCTTGCTGAGGGGGATACTGACGTCGGATTGGCTGCTGTTACACACAAAGTCAAAACAAAGACAAACCCAACACAAGACTACAAACCGAGTACGTCTTTACGCAGGCTTGGGTTAGATCAGTGCCGACGATGTGGTGCTTACGAGAGACATAAATTAAACGTTTGTAAGGCTAAAGAACATACTTGCAAGGAGTGTCAAACCCAAGGACACTTTGAAAGCTGTTGTATTAAGTCCGGCAGGGCATATCTGTCAAGCTCAAAGCCTGGTCAAAAGAATGGGAATAAATTACATAAAATTCGAGACAATCCTCATAACAGCGAGACTTCCTCACAATCACATGACATGAGCTCAGACGAAAGCGATGACGTATTCAAGATTAAGAAAAAAAGGAACAAGGACAGCAAACAAATAGATGTCACAATCAACGGGGTCAGCTGCACATTAGATTGGGACCCAGGATCTGTATACTCCATCATCAACACTGAATTCTGGAAGCGTATTGGAGCACCTCCTTTAACAAAGGCACCGAAACTTCGTGCCTACGGCAACCTCAAGCTAAAACCTAAAGGACTCACAGACGTAACAGTCGTAATCTTAGGAATACAGAAAACATTACCCGTTGTGGTTATGGAAAACGCCTACCCCATGCTTTTCGGCCTCCAGTGGAGCGAGATGTACGAGATGAAATTCCCAGAACCAGTCTACTCGGTTAAACCCATTCAACGAAACACTGGAACACTCAAACAGGTATTAGAATCATATTCTTCACTTTTTGACAACCAGCTAGGGAAAGTTAGGAATTACTCCGTTAACATCCATATCAAACCTGGTACTGTTCCTAAACACGTCCCTGCCCGACCGGTGAAGTTCTCTATGCGCAAAAACATTGAACTTGAACTTCAGCGCTTAGTCGAAGACGGAATAGTCACCAAGGTTGACCCAAATATAACCCCCTTAGAATGGGCGACACCCACAGTTAACGTGGTAAAAACAAATGGTCAAATCAGAATTTGCGGTGATTTTCGCAGCACTATTAACCCTGCCATGATAACACATGCTCACCCAGTTCCACTATTTGACCAGCTACGTCAAAACCTTGCAAACGGAGTTAAATTTTCGAAAATCGACTTGAAAGATGCATATTTACAGTTTGAGATCGCCCCAGAATCAAAAAAGTACCTGACAATCTCTACACATAAAGGATATTACCAATATAATAGAATGCCGTTTGGAATATCAACAGCCCCATCGATTTTTCAACACTACCTCGATGAACTACTAGGTGGCATACCAAACGTAGCAATTTATTTCGACGATATCGCTTTAACAGGGAAAGATGACACCGAACACCTCAGAACGCTGGCGACGGTATTTGACAAACTGAAACAGGCTGGTTTAAAAGTCAATCTAAAAAAATGCTCATTTTTCCAAACAGATATCGAGTACCTGGGACATACAATCAGCAAAGACGGAATACGACCAACTAAATCCAAAATTGAGGCCATAATAAAAACAACGCCTCCTACAAACGCTCAAGAACTACGGTCTTTCTTAGGTCTGATCAATTTTTACGAGAAATTCATTCCTCACCTGCACAGCATCTGCGCCGACTTGCATGCACTAACTGGCGGACAACAGAAGTGGCAATGGTCTGACAAAGAGGATAGAGCCTTCCAGGAAGCAAAAACCCTTATCAGTAGAGCAAAACCGCTTGTAGCCCTCGACGAGAAGCGGCCGTTGTTCTTGGCCTGTGATGCGTCAGAAAAAGGTGTGGGCGCCGTACTATACCACAAGGCAACTGAAGTCATTCTACCCATTGTTTTTGCTTCAAGAAAATTGAGACCCGCTGAAACTAAATATTCTGTCATCGATCGAGAAGCTCTAGCGATATTTTTCGGCATTCAAAAGTTTGACCAATATATAAGAGGAACAAAATTCACACTTGTCACAGATCATAAACCCTTGATTCACGTTTTAGGCCCGCAGCGCAATTTACCGAAGCTCGTTAACAATCGTTTAGTGCGATGGGCATTGATCATTGGTAGCTATAATTACGATATAATACATACAAAAGGACATCAAAATTTTATGGCAGACTTCCTATCCCGGATGCCTAATCCAGAAGAGGAACCATCACCTGCTGAATTAACGGTGCACAGAGTTGTGGCTCAGTTACAACATGAAAGGGTTGCTGACATTGCGTTGACCGAGGATAGCATACGGGAAACGTCAAAGAAAGACCCTATTCTAAAGCAAATAATGGAGCATATTAAGACCGGTTGGCGTGAAAACTCTTACTCTGATACTTTAAAACCTTACGCTCGTAAACGCAGTGAACTGTCCGTCGAAAATAAGATCCTTATGTGGCAGGGTCGAATTGTCATCCCGAGCGAACAAAGGAAAACTACCTTGAAATTTCTGCATACTGGCCACCCTGGAATATCAGCAATGAAGGCACTCGCACGGTTCTACGTATGGTGGCCTTCTATTGATGACGACATTGAGGAATTCGTGAAGCGTTGTCTCAAATGTCAAGAAAACCGACCAAACAACCCTGAATTGCCTCTGTACTCATGGTCGGTACCCGATTACCCGTGGGAGAGAGTACATGTCGATTTTGCCGGGCCATTCGAGGGAAAGTACTGGTTTGTACTCGCAGACGCACTGTCGAAGTGGATTGAGATTAAACCCATGAGTCAGATAACCACTATGAAGCTCAGCGAAGAGTTGGATGCCATCTTCGCTACGTTTGGTTACCCGCAATTCTTGGTATCTGACAATGGCCCACAATTTACATCCAGACAATTTCAAGAATATTGCAAAGAAAAAGGCATCATCCATATTAAGTCTTCTCCATACCATCCAAGAACCAACGGTTTGGCGGAACGTTTGGTGCGTACCTTCAAGTCCAGAATGTCATCGAGCACAAGCGACAACCTCACACTGAAGAAACGCCTGCAAAATTTCCTTTTCTCGTACCGCATAACACCCCACAGCACAACTGGTAAAAGCCCTGGACAGATGATGTTCGGACGCCAATTGCGTTGTGCCCTAGACAACGCGCGACCTAATCCTAAAAGGGTTCTACAACACAAACAAATTGAAGCCAATGTTGCGTCCGACAATTTAACACCGACCTTTAAATCGGGCGAAAGTGTATTTGTCCGCGCTCGAGATGGATCACGATGGGAACCGGCATCAATAGCAAGGCGCACGCACAGATACTCGTACGCCGTGCACACTTCGGACGGCGTGGAGAGGAGATATCATGCTGATCACATACGTTCCCGTTTAGCTGACTCCAGCAGCCCGGTTGCCCCTGATCATGTACCAGCACCATCTGTCATTCCTGTCAGCAATTTCCTACCTTCATCCACACCTATAGTCGTACATCCTTCTCGTTCATCCTCACCTATCATACTCCCGACATCTTCGTCTACACCTATTAGGCGCCCATTGCCATTGCCTTCACCTGTCAGTCGGACCGATTCACTTCATCCATCATCCCATCTGTCCCAACCCTCAATATGGTCTTCCTGCCAGGCCACTCAAGAACCGCTTTGTGCAACACCAAATACGGAGACTACCGTGGCAAGTTCGTCGGGTGCACAAAATGCAGTAGATTCTTCTCTACAAGCGGGCACAAACATTCCTAGTACTCCGCCTTGTACAATAGTCCCACAGCAACCACCAAGACGCAGTGGACGTGTCACCACGCGACCACGAAGACTCATCGAAGAGATGTCGTAGTTTGTAGGGGTGGACGAATGCTATGTACCTAGGTTTTATACTTTTAAGTTGTCTCTCTATGGTCTCGTTTGACGTTGTCTTATTGTAAATACTAAAGCATTAAAACACTATTATTTAGAAATATGAAGTTATTTCACCTGCGATGTTAGGGTGCGACCAAACCGCTGCGTTTACGCAGTGACGTGTCGTATGCGTCACGTTTTCTCACCGTTTCTTCTTACATTTTGTTGCGATCCCGTAACGTCACCGTTCTTTAAGCGGCGGTGTGGTCGCACCTTTAAGCGCCACTTAGCGATATTTAACCGAGCGATATTATTATATTTATTTGAGAGTACGTATTGCGTTGGAGAGAAGGAAAGATGGAGAAAAAGAATATAATATTACTCACGGTGCGTAACATTTACTCTAAGTAGGCATTTCATCCAGAAATATAGCTACTAGCTGTCTACTAAAAATTGCTTAGAGCAATGAAATTTTCAGGCAAATAATTTAGCACTTAATACGTTAATAGGATTAGCGTAAATACGCAATTAAATAGTCTTTATTTCAGCAATTTTCCAATAAAGTATTATTAAATAAGCCGTGGACGGGGATCGTTAAAATACACAATACAATTTGTTACATTCTCACATAAAACCGTTCATCAATTTATAAACAATTTTTAGAACCGTTCTAAGTTTGAGTTTATGATACACAGATATATAAATACATTATCATACATTCTGTATTTATATACTGTGACTAATCATAAGTGATAATTACTATTTTCTTCTATCTTTTGGTCGAGATATTGGGATTGTAATACATTAAGTGCAGCTTATGCATTCAGTGCGTATTGTAACTTTATGATTATTTGACTCTAAATAAAACATACAATATTATCTTTTATTACCAATAAGTGTAGGTGCGACTCAAATTAGTTTAAATCCACGTCAAATTATTACTTCAAGGGTAGTGGACTGAGTGCCATGAAAAAGTAAAAAAAAATAATAATACTCGAATTATTTTCATACTCATTCTTTACTAAGAATACGAAGAAATTAAGGAAGAAATAAAAACATTACACATGTAGGTATGCCAATTTCTGAACCAACTACGCTGCAAATGACGAGGGTAATAACTGTACTACCCACCCAGCCATTATGATTGCACTTCGGTCTTTAGAAAGAGACAATTGGCGTCACGTAAGTTAGAGCGAGACATCGCTCTATGAAGCCGAAATTAGCCGAAAAGACCGATGTGCAATAATCTTTACGGCCGGGTACAGTATAATGTGTTTAGATCAAGTATTGATAACTGTAGGCTTATTGTCTAACTCGCTCGCGATCGCCATCGTGTTCATTTTGACAGTTCATGTATGGGCTGACAATTGGCATCGGAATCAGCTAGCTGTCACATTCATACAAGAACTGTCAAAATGAACACGATGGCGATTACGAGCGAGTTAGACAATAAGCCTACTGTTTAAGCAGTTGAGTTCATTAGTAGCAAGTGATTATAGACCTATTCTGGCATATACGAAACTATCTGACCTCTTAGGTACCTACTGATTATTTTTCATCGAAACAAATATCTAGACCGCGTTCAGGTTAAAGTGACAAAAACTCTGGAAGTTGACAATATATTATGGTACTGCCAATTTAATTTAATTTAACTTAATTTAATCATTAAAATGTTAACGAGAACGCGTTCGAGACGATTTATTATGTAGATTAGTAACACAAGTTCTGACTCTGATTTGTTATATTTTTTTGTAGATAGATGTCCTGTAATTGTACTAGTATCTACACTCTAGAAATAGATCCATGTTTTATATTTAGCATGCTCTCACACGTTGTAATAATAATAACATTCTTAATTAGATAAAAATAAACAGTGAGGTTATTGGGTTTTGTCCAATTATATAAATGTCATATATCGCGTTTCGGGTCGCGGACCTTTTTCAAGAAATGCTTGGAAAAAAAATACCAATTGGAATTGTCAAAATAATCGGACAAAGCTTGACATTAATCTTTTTAATACTTGTTTTAATATTTCAATAATGGTTTGCACTAAGTACCTATTAGTACTTAACTTAGCATAGCATATAATGTAAACGCAGTGTAAATGTAATATACTTACCTAACATGTTAAAAATCCCTACTTTCTTGTCACGTTTGTGTTCGTTCACGTGCTTGCTTTTTATTTATTTGCTTTGTTTTATTACGCAAATTCAGCGTTTTAAATGCATCTAGCTACAGTTTTTGTTTAATTGTAGCAGATGTAAAATTCTCGTTAGTGTCAAATGTTTTTGAAATGACAATACTTATAGCATTTGAAACGCTCCATACTTGCCTTACTTGATAACTTCCACTACTTTTTAAAGTGACATTTAATTTGCTTGGCTGTAAATCGCTCCCGCCTATGCCCGTGACCGCATCCTTAGTTTTAACTCTTTGGCTGACTGGCGCTAACTTTTTTGTGAATAACATAACTTCTTTTTACTTGCTCTCGTGTGGCGAAGCTAAACGTGGTAAGTTCCCTTTACCCTTTATGTCCTTAAAAGCGATGGCTCCATATGGAGCCATGATTCCTTTTAATTTTATCCCATAGTCACTTCGAAATGTCGATAGGTTAAAGAAAGCACAAAGTACAGCAGTCAAGTTAAAATTTGCGTGCAGCAATCGTCCACAATTTTTAAACTAGCAATGACGATGACCCTTCCGACCGATTTCGGCCATGGCGACCACTTCGACTCTTAGTTAGTATGACGCTCATGCGTCTGGAGGTTTATGTAGACGATCTTAGCGGTGAAACCTCGCGCACAATGAATGCGCGCGAGCACACCGTTGAAAACTAGTAATGAACAATTACAAAATTAATTCAGGATAATTTGGCATGTGGCTAAAGGCCCATTTAGACGCATACAAGAATTGCATGCAAGTTTCATTACATTGCGGGTCGCCGGGGTGGACCAAATTCAACCAATCTGTCAAACATAGCAATGTAACTATAATGGCATACAATATGCATGTGTATGACAAAATCTGAGGAAATTTCGAGACATAATCTGGCAATGTAACACCTGCGTTCTATGAAGCTCGTTTGTTTTATAAAGTGTCGCATGACGTCACTGAAACATCGTCTAACTCTATTATGGACACCAGATGGCGTGGTTACAAAAGCCCTTGGTTTAAATTGCAGTGGTTTTCAACAGTCCGCATTAGTCAAATAGTTCGCGAACAATCGCCAAGCCCGCAAAGGCCAGTAACCTGTTGAAATTAAGTGATGATCTGCGTGTAGCTTTATGCTAAAATATTATTCCTAGGATTGCTGAGCTCAAAAATGCATTGATTCCGAAATTTATTCATTTGTCTTTCTATTAAAAATATTCTTTTTTATTTAATAAAGTCATTCGTCGGATTTATTTTGTTTTTTTTTCTTGCACATCGCGGTCCCTGTTTGCAAAAAAAGTAAGCCCTGATCAATAAAAGGTTGGCGACCACTGCTCTATAGAAACTACGCCATAGAAAGTAATGTAAAGATTTTAGAAAAAAGCTTTTATTTAAGATGACGTCACCAACCGAAACCCTTAATTTATATTAAAACTGACGAGCCATTAGCGGACAGACACGACACGAATAATAAATGAGCTTTGTAATGCTATAAATGTACGAAATTCACTAAGCTTTTAGCAACCAGAATTTGATATTCTAGACTTTCCTCTTTAAACGTATCTACTTGAATAAAATTATTTAATTTCTGTTTAAAAAACTACACCACTTCAAATCCCTTCGGTCGGTATTCTTAGTTCATCCAGCCAACAAACCTTGCAAATAGGAAACTCAATTTGTAGATGATCAAACGAACTTCTAAGTGAAGTTCGATCATTATTTTGTGAGTCACTTCCTTCGAAGATATAATATATAACCAGGTAGTCCTTTAAACCTACAAGGCACCATTCGCACAATTTAGAGACCGATTTTAAAATCGGGTAGTTTTTTTTTTTTTTTGTCATACTTCCACCTATTTAAGTCGCCTGACAGCCGTTGCTGCTCATTCTTTTTAGAGAGGGAAATAAATAAACTTTTCCTAGGGTTCTGGGATGGGCGGGTGATTTATATCTTCGAAGGAAGTGACTCACAAAATAATGATCGAACTTCACTTAGAAGTTCGTTTGATCATCTATTTTATTTCGTCACTTCCTTCTTCAGATATAATATATAACCAGGTAGATGTTTAGAGTTAATTTTACGAATAAAATTTTATTTGGAAACTATCAAAAAGTTTTATTTCTTGACCATAATTACATAATAGAGTCTTAGCTATTAATTGATACAATTATCGCTATGAGAACAGTCTTCTCTCTTGATTTGAGTAAGAATAATACACTAGTAAACAGAATCAAAACATAAATCTTATTCTAGTGAAAAAACCGATCTAGCGAAGTTCTGATCATCGCTCAGAAGAGGTCGATTATAGAAACGGGCAAATGTTTGGGAAGAACTGGTCCATCCGGCCCTCTTCCTTATAGTTTCAATGCTGACGCCGGCGGAGGCCGCTGTCGAGGTGGCCGCGTGGCGCGTGCTGTGTGCCCCAAACACAGCCACGTCGACACCGCTCTCCGCCAGTGTTTGCCTGATCCATCTACTAATCGACTGCGAAGACGCCTTCTTGTAAGGCTTTTTGTGTGTAATCAACAAATTGTCTAGATTATTTGGTCTTAAGCTAGACGTCCTATCAATATAATCACTTAGAGTCGTGGCTGGACAAATATTCAGGTTTTCTTTAAAGTATGGCAGAATCAACACCGGTTGTTCCCTGCCTATTGCTGAAGTCTTGATCACGTCTACGATTGGTATCTTACACTCCTCAGGGCCTTTTACAATCTTAGATATCTTTATGAGGGACAGCGTTTGAACTCTGTGGGCTGTACAGAGAGCTAGTAACACACAAAGTTTTTTGGTGATTTTTTCCAGGGTTAAGTCTTTATTTGGGGACCAATTAGAGATAAAATCTAGTACTAACCGTGGGTCCCACGTATTGACGTATTTTGGGATGGGGGGCTTACGTTTGAAAATACCCTTTAATAATCGTCTTATGTTCTCGTTGGATCCTAAATTGTCGCCAGCTAGCAGAGACAGGGCTGACCGGTGACTATTTATGGTTCCATAGGATGCCCCTGCGTTAAATTGACATGTCAAAAAAGATAAAGTTTGTGGTACAGAAAGGCAAAAAGGGTTAATTTTCATGTCTAAGCAATATTGCCACCAGAGTCTATAAGAGGTGCTATATTGTTTTAGAGTGCTTTCAGATAATGATTGAATCATTAAATCTATGGCGATAGGCGGGATGTTTCGTCGCGTAAATGCAACCCGGAGAGCTTCGCGGCTCCCAGGGTAAGCCTCTTGTGCATCGGGTGTGTGGATCTGTAACACGATTGTAAAAGATCTCTGTTAGGGGTGAAGAAAAGGATGTCTGACTTTAGCATTGTCTTAAGGAGGGGGAACCAAGGTTGACCTGTCCAGTACGGAAACACTAGAATACCAGAAGCTTTATCACTAATAATCTTCCTTAGGCATTTAAGGATTAATGAGAAAGGCGGGAATGCGTAGAAAAATTTAGGCCCCCAATGGATAGTGAACGCATCGACTGCTAAAGCATCTGGGTCCCGCTTCCAAGATATATAGTTTGTGCATTTTGCATTGGTGCGAGAAGCGAAAAGGTCTATCTCAGGTTGACCCAGATTGTGAACTATAGATTTAAATGCCCAATCTGATAGTTCCCATTCCGTGTCAATGTTTATCTTCCGGGATTCTTGATCCGCTTCAACATTGTCTTTCGTATTTATATACGAAGCAAATAACCAGAGGTCGCGCTCCTCGCACCACTGCCATATCAACTTAGCTAAGTTGCTTAAGTGCGGGAATTGTACGCCACCCATACGGTTTACGTAACTGATTGCTGTTGTGTTATCTACTCTTAGTAATATAGCACAGTTACGTAGGTCGCGAGCGAAACATTTTAATCCCATGAAAACAGCGAGAAGCTCTAAATAATTAATATGGAAAGAGAGTTCGTCGTCTTTCCACCCACCATTTACCCTTTTGTTGTTGCAAAAGGCGCCCCAACCTGTTCTAGACGCGTCTGTAAAAATTTCCAGGGAAGTGGTCTCGTCTGGTCTCATGTCGTTTGATGCTGTAAAAATGTTTCGCTCCCACCATTGTAAGTCTGCTAGAATTAGACTTCTGGGCTTAATTTTGGTTTCGAAGTCATTGTGTTCAACCAACTGCCGGTATTTTTGTTGTTCTAATGTTTTTGTATACAGCCATCCGTACTTAACTGCTGGACAAGCAGCGACTAGTACGCCAATGAGTTGTGAAAATTCTCGTATAGTACATGTTTTCAAAGATGAAAACTTTTTCACTAGTTGAGCTATTTTAGTTCGCTTATCAGAAGGCAGATAAAGGGTTAAATCAACGGTACTGAACATGAAACCTAAGAATTTACAAGTCTGATGCGGTTTTAGGTTGCTTTTCTCAGTATTTATGACGAAACCTAAACACCGTAGCAATACCAAAGTCTCGTTTACGTTGGCAGAACACTCTTGGTAGGAATTACCTATACACAAAATGTCATCGAGATAAATTACCGATTTGTGACCCTTGTTTCTTAGGAAAGTAATTACTTCCTTCATTATCTTTGTAAAGACTCGCGGTGCTACAGATAATCCGTATGGCAGAGCATGAAACTGATAGATAATATCGTTAAATATGAACCGAAGATACTTTCTATCGGCTTCACAAATCGGTATCAAAAGGTAGGCTTCCTTCAAGTCTACCGTTGCTAAGAAACCGTTTTTTGGTATAAGTTTTGCTGCTGTTCTGTGGTCCTCCATCTTAAAATGAGACTTTGGTATAAATTTGTTTAAGGCTTTCAGATTTAAAATAAACCGTTTATCGCCATTTGATTTCGGTGCTAGGAAGATTGGCGAGATAAAATCGCCGTCGGATCGCTCACACTTAGAAATCGCGCCTAACTCCGCTAGTTTGTTAATAGCCTGCATCATATCTGCTTCCTCGATACTAGATAACGAATTTGATGGGATGTGATACTGTCTCACTGATCGGAAAAATGGTATGGAATATCCTTTGCTTATCCATTCTAAAATAAGGGAGTTTTTCGTTATTTTAGTCCAACAATTATAGAAGTACTTAATTCTACCGGCATGTACTCGTACCTCTATTGTTGTGTCGGAGCACGAGGTTTGGCTTGGGACTGTGATCTCGTGGCTGGCGCCTGAGGCGCCCTGCGACCCGCTGGTTGCGTCCTCCGTGGTCCTCCCCGCCCCCCCCTGCTTGACGTGTAGCGAGGGGGGCCCGCCCAGTTTACCTGGGACCGGGGCCGGTTAGCTGTGGATGCTTGAGCGGTAGACGTCGAAGGTGCTTTATTAACTGGGGCTGATTTCTTAATTTGTAGGCCCTGCTTTTCTATAGCCTTTGAGGCTTTTATTTTTTCTGAAAGTTTGCTTCCGAAGAGCGTATCGTCTCGATCGATCTCCTGGATGATGGTAGAAAATGATTTGTCCAGTCCAGGTGTTATGAACTTCTTACGGGCTTCGGTTTCTATGAAGTGAACGTCGCATAAGATGCGACAGCTATCGCTTAGATACTTTATAGCCTTTATCCTGTCCTTATCGCCGTCGAGAAGGAGCGAAAGTCCCTTGTTCAGAGCTGTAATCCCTGTACCTAACTGTTGTTGAACGGATTCAACTCGTTTATCTCGAAATCTGGTTTGGTCTGATACGGCAGCCGAAATCTCTGCGTTCAATTTCGGGGCGTGTAGAAGTGTGCAGTTCTCGGGAATCAAAAACTGCTTCATTAGCGTTGCTTTAGCTTCCTTGTTCAAGCCCTTGCGTAATATTGGCAGCCATAAACCCGCTAATTTTTCGTGAATTTTTTCACCGTATTTAGGAGTCTCCTCAGTGGCTTCTCCAAGGGCCGATAATATGTCGGGGTCCAACTCTGGAACGGCGGTCGGCGCCTGGCTTGGTTCCAAAGTTTCGGGGTTTGATCCGCCAGCTTGCTCACCGCCATCCGCGTCTTGCTCAGCATTATCCGGGGTCTGACTGGGTTCGCCAGGGGCCGGAGATGTCGGATTATCGATTATTTGTGGCTCGTTGTCTAAAAACCAAAATAAAACGAATACATAAATTTCCGTTATTCATTAGAAAAAATTGCGGGTAGATTGGCGCCCGGTAAAGAAAATAAAGTTACGTTAATGATCGATTTAATAAAACCGCTGTCGTGGTTGTCTCGTATTAACCCACAGTTAATCTCTAGACAAGACAGAATGATATCATTTAAACTCATATCTATGAAAGTAATTTTGAATTTAGTTATTTTTGTATTAACGTACTTAATTGATTTTTAAGTTCTATCGTCCTCGTCATATGTTGGTCCACGGACGACGCGAACATAAAAAGGTGTCCTTTGTGGATCCTTTGATTGCCATTTGTGTTAACCCGCAGTTAACCTCTAGGCGTGATCGGTATTTTATCATCGTGTTGACCCGCAGTCAACCTCCTGATACCGATAGCGTGAACAAATTTGGAGCGTTTGAGCCCTTTGAGCATAATTTTATCACTTATGAGAAAAAACACTTCACTTACCTGTGTTTTCTTCAGAGTCTGACGAACTGATAATTCGATGTCGTCTACGGTCTTGTTTCTCCTCAAGCCGTCTAATTTTTCTTGCGTAACGCTCAATTTTTTGATCGTAGCCGCGTTTCGGCATGATTTTTATTTTTTGATTAAACTTAAGTAATTAATTTGTAGGTAATCTTGTGATTTAGCTTAAGAAAGTGATGTGCACGGTGCCTCGCACGAAAAAAGAATGGGCAGCAACGGCTGTCAGGCGACTTAAATAGGTGGAAGTATGACAAAAAAAAAAAAAAACTACCCGATTTTAAAATCGGTCTCTAAATTGTGCGAATGGTGCCTTGTAGGTTTAAAGGACTACCTGGTTATATATTATATCTGAAGAAGGAAGTGACGAAATAAAATTAAAAAACACTCATTTACAATGAACAAAAATTGCCGCAACGAAATCCCTACTTCCTTACTAATATTATAAATGCGAAAGTAACTCTATTTGTCGGTTTGTCCGTCTGTATGTCTGTTACGCTTTCACCCCTAAACCACTAAACCGATTGTAATGATATTTGGTACAGAGGTAGTTTCAGTCCCAGGGAAGGACATGGGATAGTTTTTATTCCGGAAAATTGCATAGTTCCCGTGGGATAGCGTGCGGTTGCTAGTGATTTATTAATATTTGCCAGATTTTTATTCAACATTGTCTAAGTGATTTAGAAGCGGGGCGAAAAACAGATGCTACCTCACTGTTACACGTCACTGTATTTATACAATAGTAGGTACGCTACCCTATGAAAACACAGGCTCGAAAGATTTCTTTAGTTAGGCGGTGTGAAAATTATTCTGCGAGTTGCCATACATTGCCTTCGATGTTTGACCCCTGTAAATACCAAGCTTCGGAGGCCCGCAATGTATGTGTGTAATATTTTTAAAATGACTCTGTGCAAAGCTAAGCTAACATCAACTGCTTTGTTAGTTTACCGTCTCACTCAGGTCTGACTGCCGTGTCTTTTTCACAACAATAATACAAGCTTACTAAGGCACTGTAGTGTCAATTCAGATCCAATAAAACATCCTGAATATTATTTAAACTGCCCAAGGGCCTTACCAATGACGACTTAATGCGATTAAGTTTTGGTTTGCTCGCTGTCAGGTCCATACTAAAAATTACAGCTAAAACCTGAACTGAGTCGGAATTAAGTCGTCATGGTAAGGTCCCTGATGCCTCTCGAGTGTCAGGTGATACAGTCCTTCTTTCATATCACATAGAGTGCGTGGAATACAGGATATGTAATCATTGCGTGCCGCAACCCTACGTGGTAGGCACGGCACGCACGAATTATGCCACTCTTTCTATCCCATTGATGAGTAGAGGGGAAACTCGGCGAAATTGGATTAAAATTAGGCAGACACCAACCCCCATACATATAAGATATACCTTAGATTAGGTACCTACTCAAATGGCATGATTAGACGGCCAATTTCGTGATACAGTCAATAAAAGATCCTGGGTTCCTAAACAACCGGGACCGGATTCGTTGCGGTACGCAGCAATAATTCGTGATATGGAACTCGATATGCGTGAATCACACGATAATATTGATTCTAATCCATGTCATTATCAAAATTTGTACCTATTGAAACCAAGGGTGTCGGGTTTTTACTAGTTACTGTGACGCTACAGCCGAAATTTAGTGAATGTAAATCCAAACCGATTCAAAAACATCGATGCCTCCGCCCTGATTGAAAAGATTCAACTGGTGCCGCTGCCCTTCAAAAATTTCTTCCTATTTTCAAAATGAATGGCGTACAGCGCTAGGTCGGGGGTTTGTTCGGACATGCCAAGTTCGCGTAATATATCTGAATCTGATATCAGTATTCTGTGCTGTGTTAATCCAGAAATCCAGCTATGTATCTACATAACAAATAACGAATAACAAACCTACAGTCAGACACACCGGACAGTTACTTTCGCATTTACAATCAGTACGTGATTTGTTATTTAAATTTGTAACAAAATCTAATAGAAAGGCGGTAAGGGCTTCATATGCCTAACGAAGTATTATTTGGATGATTGTTTATTATTGTACATTATTTCGGGGTTTAATAATAAATTGCGAGAAATTAGGTGGGTATAGGCAGTATTAAAACTCGTTGAAAATACTTTCAACTTGGCTGGAATTTGCGAGATTTTTAAGTATTACTAGCTTTCCTGCCCATCCTATTTTGCACCCGACATTAGGACTATCCTCTTTTGTAAATGATAAAAAAGTCAAATATAATAGCAATAATGGTACATGTTCATTTTTCTATCCCTTTGTTCCCCATACCACTTCATCACCCTCGTACATACATAGTTGTTTATTATCTTGTATAGTTACATTAATTAAAACAGACTAGTCACAAATTTTTATTGTGTACTTACACTCGAAGACTTCAATTGTTGAGCCACTATAGAACGTTGTCGTAATGACATTCCTTTACGTGCATATTTTTAAAATCGGATGAGGAGTTTTGAAGATTACTTCCTACGAGTACATGGAGTACAACATTACCTCTACGACGTGTCTTAGAATAATTCCGGAATATTTTACCGATTGGTTCAGTTTGATTTAAAACTCTTGTTCAGATTTTTCATCGTAATTTTTTGATTAAAAATTAAGTCTCAACTTTTTGGACTTCAACTAATGTATGAAAATATTAAACTTAAAAATCTTGTAGAATAATTACAAGTGTGTTCAGTCAAACCAACCCAACCATTTCCTAGAATATTCTAGATAAATTTTAAGACACAGTGTATCAATATTGACAGCGAGTATTAGATGTTTACGTAGGCGACTTCACAAAACAAAAATGGCTGAAAAAACGGCACGGTGTTGAATTATATACCTGTTGTTCCAGATGATGAGTTCGGTGAGAAATCTGTGTCCGTCCTGTTGGACGGCGAAGAGTCTGAACTAATATTTATTGACCACCCCAGTACTGAAATGTCGGTTAGTAATAGTAAACCATTGTCCCTTTCTAAAGGTATTTGTCCACTACACCGTACTGTACTATCACTGGATACGTAGCGGCCCAGAAGCAGCAATTATGTGCACTCACGGATCTAAACGGCATGACTTACCTTAGGAACCTCAAACAGAGCTTAAGAGCTGTAAGCAGTAAGTTATTTCTTACAAGACGTCTCGAACAAGACGGTGTTTAAATGTCAAATACCAATTATAGTTTGTTGACGATATATGCCGCTTGTGAGACGTTTATGTGTGCGTGTTCGAGACGTTTTTTGTGTCAAAACTACAACAGTCTCTGACGTCCGTAGTAGATGAATTTGTGTTGTGTGATGTTATACAAACGTGTTCCGCCACTTGGAGCCAATGGATCTACACATTACATACCGTGTGTGTCTGATACGAGTCAGTCGTGCCTGGAACGTGAGCTGTAGCTCATATAAATTCAAATAAAGAATACTTTTTGCATGTATCGAACGTTAACGATCCTTGTACGATCTAGTGGATGAAAACCTTAATTAGAAGCTTTGTCTGAACTGAATCATGTAAGAATGAGATGAAAATATGGTACCAAATTATAGCAAAAACTTATTGTTATTGTGTAAAAATACAAGATCTAAGACGTAGATCATTATCTTGTATTTCCATTCAAATAAACCAGAACACTAGACAAGTAGATAATTGCACCCACAGCACTTTGCATCGTAAATTCACAAGAAGAATACTTAAGTAACAGCTTAAGTCGTATCGGGACTTATTTTTAAAAATATTTTAATGGCTTGCAATTTACCAAGCAATTTCATGCCGTACAAAGCGTGAAAAGCTTCTACACATGCTGCGATTGTACCTTTTATAAGTTTCCTTAATCAATCACTTTCCTTCATTTCACAACGAAAATTACCCTACAAAAAGTCGTAACACTAATAACATCGGCGCGGACACGAAATTAAAGAAAGAGGTTTGAAGCACTTCTCTTCTGTTCTCATTCAAGAAGTGTATCCCATGCAGTGGCATACAGTTAAAAAATGCGTGAGAGAACCCGGGTTTTACAGAAACACCTAAGGTAGTTAAAGCGTAGAAAGAAGAAAGAGCGAATGAGAAGCTTGGTAGAGGTAAAACTCTGGTAGCAATGCGTAGAGTATTGAGGAACCCTCACTGAAATCAAGATAGGCCGCTGGTGTGTTCTTGAGAAGAGAAGTCAACCCTTTCTAAAGTAGTCTCGTATCTCCAGGTTGAGAACTGCCTGTCCACGTACGAGCCTCACGCTTGCGTGGTGATATACTCCGTGGTGGCCAAGAGTTCGTTCACGCGAGCCGGCGAAATATTGGCTTACCTGGCGCGAGAATTGTTCACCGTGGAGCGGACGGTGGTGCTGGTTGGGAATAAGGCGGACCTGGCCAGAGCACGGCAGGTTGCTACTAACGGTAAGAAAAAGTAGTGTTTAAAATTTATCATTTATATATTTATTAAGACGTCAAAACATCTATCTTCTTCCTATTCGGTATCACTCTTGACAGAGTGGTCGTGGTCAAAACATATATACCTACGCCTTTATGCCTGAAGCAATGAGGTCGGTGTCACATATATTTGACAAAATAGCTGTATCCATTTTTATGCCCTCGATTGTACAGTCCGCGAGCTTTTAGAGTACCTATCATTCGGGTTTCGGGTACCATCGGCCAATTCAATTTATTCAAGTATCAAACCCATAAGAGTGAGTGAGACAGCAAGACAAACCTATATGGCAAGCTAGCTCACGGATTGTTAATGTTTTTAAGGCTTTTTTATTTTGGTGACAAATGTTTCCATACATCGGTCGATGTTGATTTTAAATCGAAAATTATCTCAAAAACCCTTTAAGGAGTGCGTTGAATCAAAATAACTCAACCACCTGCTATAGGTATGTAATCTAGAACAATTTTAAAACTCCATCAAGCGACCATATTTTGCGCGATTTTTACGGTTTTGTACTGGCGTTCAGATATTTTCCACTTTTGAGTGATGTTCTTGTAAAAGTCACCTAAGAATTCTCGCGCTGAATTTGAAAAGAACAAGAAAATTACAGCTCTCTTTATATGTAGTCTAGTCAAGAAATTCACACAAAGATTCGACTGAGCCACAGCGAATCTTCAAGTCTATCTGACTTCAACCCGAAATTGCACCCTTCCTTCACAAACTTGTGTAATATCTGGACATAACTAAATAAACAGTGTTCACCGTTCAAGTTAAAGCAAACATCCTAAGTCAATGTAATGTAATGGCCTCGGAGAGCGGTCCGACTCGCAATATAACAGAATATTGCGTGCTATACTATGTGTACTGACCTTTTTTAGCTCTGTTTTATTTTGAAAATAAATAACTTTGAAATATTATAATAATTTATATTTTACTTAATTAATTTATACAGTTTATACTTTGAAATAATTATTTCAGAAATAATTATAAGCAAAGATCGAGTTTTCGGGTGCTTACTAAACTTCGCTTTTTTTAACAACAGATTCCCGATTAGTCTTAATGTTTTAACATTCTAAAATGTTGTGTATTATACTATGGTATTAAGAGAGTTTTGTACCCAAACAAGTTTCCTTTTTGAAGTGTGTTGTATTTTTTTTACTAAAAAACGGATTCAAAACACTTTGGAATACAATATTTCTACATTTAGTACGTTTGTTTCACTTGTTTTACACTATGATTAATACATTCGGATATTCCAAGATTATTTTAATTTCAATTTATTCATAAAGTCATCTCAATTATTAATCTGCCGTGCTAAAAAAAGCATGTAAAAAGGAGCATGTTTTGCTGCAGAGGGTAAAGCGCTGGCGACATCCCGCGACTGCAAGTTCATTGAAACGTCTTCTGGCATCCAGCACAACGTGGACGAGCTGCTTGTAGGCATCCTCAAGCAGATCCGGCTCAAGGAGAGCCGGGAGAAGAAGCAGGCCAAAAAGGTTAAGGTAATTAAGTCACATTATTATAAGAAAGCGGGACTTAATCACGTAAATAAAAAGTATTTTTGTAAATACCTCGACGTTTCGGACGCAACTTTGCATCCATGTTCTCGAGAGGACTGAAGAAGCGGGTATCAACATCTTCTAATTGCACGGGTTTCCTAACTACCCGCACTTGGTCTTTATTATTAGTTTGTTCACCTGCCACTAGACCGACACACAACACTCACAACACAACAAAAAAAAAGTTTTTTATTTTATTTAGTGTCGGCAATACAAGCTTGGGGTTTCTTTACATAATCGAATCAGAAATGAGGAGGTACGTGACAGGGATCACCGAAACAGTCAAACGAATTAGCTCGTTGAAGTGGCTATGGGCAGGCCTTTTAGCTCGGAGAACAGATGGTCGTTGGGGCCGAAAGGTTCTCGAATGGAGTCGGATCGGCAAGCGCAGCGTAGGACATTAAGCAACGAGGTGGACGAATTACCTGGTTAAAGTCACGGGTTCACTGTGGCTGCTGGCCGCCCCCAACCGAGGCAAATGAAGGTCTTTGCGGGAGGGCTATATCCAACAGTGGACATCCTATTTCCTAGTTCCCAGGACTTGCAAGCGTCAATAGGCTACGGTAGCCGCTTAAGAGGCTGACAACACCTAATTTTGTTGAAATTGATGTTATTTAAGCACTTTTTTAAGAAAAACTACACACAAAAAAATACAAAAAATTTATATTGATAATTTTCGTCATATTTCAAACACGATAGACGGATTCGATACATAATTGAGCAAAATCGGCTCGATAGAAAATAATTGCAAAGATTGGTCTTATAATCATCATTAAACGGTTCTATGTCTATATTTTTTCGACGTATGGGTCTGCAATTAAAAACATGTAGCCAACATATTCATACCTACACGGCTAACGAGTCATATTTCACAAATAATCCATACTTTTTTTTATTTCTTCTTATTTGTGTCTTATTTGCAAGATTTTAGACGCGCGCCAAGCTGCCGGAATAGTTTCTTCTCTTTCACTCACAGGCACGCGAACCGTATGTGCGAAGGGTGGCGCTGCTCAAGGTCATTTGCTGTTGACAGCGCCTTAAGCCGGGCACTGTGCGAGCTATAACTGTTGCTCGTAACAGTCACCAAAAACCCTAGTGTCGCGAGGCGTTCCGCTTGCGGTAGGCTCGTGCGGTACACCACACTAGGGTTTTTGATCACTGAAACGTTATGGTTACGGTTACAGCTCGCAGATGAGTAGGGTAAACTTAATTGAGTTATAATTTAAAGATATATAATTAAGAATATTACTTTAAAATCTAAATAAAAGTTAAGAGCCGCTAAAACACGTCAAGATCCCAATCAAAGAAATACTTCACCAAATCAATACTAATATTTGCAATACGAAAGATATTGCAGCAATCTAAAAGGTATGAAGTCAATACGATATGAAAATAATTAATCACGAAGATCAGAAGAAAATCCAAATCAAACACCAAACCGCTGAAGATAAGTTTAGTAATCACTAGCAAAAATCAATTAAGATTTTTCGTTTGAATAATTCAAAGGAACGGCCATCATACCACGTTATTTATGGGGTAAAGGGAATATTGTGCGGATCCCGTTACATTGCGTGGATGATTGATCGTACAAAAATCCAAAGCCCACTAGCCCCGCAATGAAACGCAAACCCCGCAATATACCGCTCTAAGACTCAAAGAGCGAACAGCCCCAGTAATTGGTGAATTTTCTAATGGCCCTTCCCGCAAAATAGCCCGAAGATTTTGCTTTTAATAAAATCTTTTAATTAAACCTTTTCAGATGTCGTAATAAATTGAAATATACAAATACCTACTGTAGCGATTCGGTCGTATTTTTAAGGTGAGATTCAATATTATCCCTTTCTCTTTGATGGCAGCTTATCTCGAAAAATTGTTATTCTTCGACGGTAAAGATTGTAACTCAACCTAAAGAGCTCGTACTAGCGTACCGTGTAACATAGCGTACGTCGAGCTAGCGTATGTTGCTTATTACATAACAGCATCCATCCCTTTTGCACACGCGTATGAAAAAGAAGGTTAGAAAGAGACGTACCTACGTATTTATTATATCCGCATCAAAAGCACTGTGCACCGAATAGGAGGTGAATGAACTCGCTCTTTGAATAGCTGGAAGGAATGATACCGGGATGAATCTAAGTTAAAGGAAAAGTGTTATTGCGAGTACAGAAATGCTACTACTTTGCTAGCTGTTGCCCGCGACTTCGTCCACGTAGAAATAAAAATTGTATCCCAGGCTGCTTGACTTTTCGTAGTGATTACCAATCTCTGAAAACCGGCCATCATCTAGTTACACATAGGTTGTTCACAAGGAACATTAAAAATTTGCTTTAGGTTTTAGACACATTTATTTTCCTTGACAAGCTTCGATAGCAAGACATTGACGTATTTAAAAAATATAATTATTAAAAAGGTGCGCGTTGCAAGGAGGCGCCAACATGCCGGCCCCCTTGAAGTGCTCTTCAATGATTTTGAATATTCAGTGGACAGACTTTTGCAACCGGCCTTCTGCAAGTGCCAGTGCCAGTCCACACATCGACGACTCTTGTGACACCGTCGCGCCCAGAGTGCATGGTTGTCACTCTGCCCATTTTCCACTTGAGTGGTGGAAAGAAATCCTCCTTCAGAACCACCAAGTCTCCAACGGCGATTGCTGGAGGAGAGCTCGTCCATTTAGAGCGCTTCTGTAGTTCAGACAAGTACTCCTTGCTCCATCTTTGCCAAAATTGCTGCCGGAGTTGCTCCATTCTCTCGTACCTTTGCCTCGCGCTACCCGCTGAATAAGTAGATTCTGGCAGTGCGGTCAATGGCCGGCCAATCAAAAAGTGACCAGGTGTTAGGGGTGATAAATCAATGGGTGAGGATGACAATGGAGTTAATGGACGCGAATTTAGAATCGCTTCAATTTGAACAAAAGTCGTTGTCAACTCCTCATACGTGAGATGGGCTGACCCTAGGACCCTTTTAAGGTGGTGCTTCGTCGATTTAACGCCAGCCCCCAAATGTGGCGCATGAGGCGGAATGAAATGAAATTGAATTTGCATTGCATTTGCAAAGCTATCACCCAAAGTTGATTTTAAATCATTCCAACCAACAACAAAATTTGAACCATTGTCGCAGTGAATATGAGAAGGCTTTCCACGACGAATCACACCAAAAAACGAATTTGTCTATACTGATCCTCAGCTTAGTCGAGACGCTACTAACGCACCACACAACTCTAGTCTTGGAAGAGTCGCGGACTTAAGTGGTGCTACTTTAGTCTTTGCACACAGTAGGTGAGAGTGGACTGTATCATTTGTAGAAATTGATCTTACGTACGCACATGCACATACTCTTGACATGTGACCCATGCTTTCGTATTCATCTAAAAATTCTTTATAAGATTTAAGGAGTTTTGAATTCCTCTCTAATCTCTTCTCTAGAAACAAAAATCGCCTTTCAGCCATTGAGAACGACTCACCAAGTGCACCAGCTTCTTGTTTTGGTGGCACTTGTACAAGAAATCGTCCGTCTGAAAGTCTTTTGGTAGTATTCTTGAAAATCTTTTCACAGATGTGTTCTTCTTCTGACCAAGGCTTAACGTTGGACACTTCCTCCAGCTCCCAGAATTTAGTTAGCTGCTCTTGAACATCCATGGTAGATGCAAAGTGACATCTAATCTTCGGAATTGCTGGAACACTTCCAGAGACAATCCAGCCCAACTTCGTCTCTTGTAACGTCGGACGGTCTTTGCCAAGATGAATTCTCTTAGTTTCAATTAGGTTCCAGAATATATCGGCTCCCAAGAGAAGATCAATCTCACCAGGCAACAGGAACTCGGGATCAGCCAAATCTATCAGTAACTCAGTGGGTATTTGAAGTTCATTGATGTTTATGCTATAAGCTGGCAGAGGTTCTGTTATATGAGGAATAACATAACAGTCTATAGCCGCAGTAAACTTCTCGTGGAGTGACTGCATCTGTAGAACACATTTGGAATCAATTGATGATGGTCGATTGTTCAGTCCTGTAACAGTCGTGTTTACAGCTACCATCTGTGGTTGTAGAAGCTTCGCGAGTCTCTCCGTAATGAAACATGATGTGCTTCCACAATCTAATAATGCTCGAACAGTGTGCGCGTTACCATCTTTGTCGAACAATTTGACGCATGCTGTCGATAATAGTACTTGATGCGACGTTCTAGCTGTAGTCGTTACTTTCTTTGAGGTTTCGAACTGTTCTTTCTGCGACATATCCATATTCTTGTCGTGTAAGAGCGAATTGTGTCTCTTGTTACACATTCGACAGCTTTTATGCCTGCAATTGTTTACAGTATGTCCAACTCGAAGACAATTTTCACAAAGTTTCAATTTAGTAACAATTTCCTTTCGTTTGCCAATAGATTCCTTGAGAAACTCGACGCAATGGTAGATTGTGTGGTCACCCTTGCAAACCACACACACCCACGCTGACGTAGAATCTTTGTTAGTGACGAATAGACCTCGATTAATTTGTGGCTTCGGCAGCGTCGATGGCTTGAGACAGCTGTGACGTTCCAAACTCTCGAGAAGATCTGCTCTGTTTTTCATAAAGGTGTTGATAGCGTTGAAGTCAACTGTACCAACAGAGCGTGGATATGCCTCCCATTCTTTTAGACTGCATGGATCCAGTTTCGTAGTCAGAATATGGATTAGTAGCGTGTCCCAACCTTCCGTTGCTTCTCCAAGTGCTTTTAGCGACCGAAGGTTCTTGCTGAACGTATCCATCAAGTACCGCACGTCCTTTGATGTCTCACGCGGTTGCTTTAAATCAAAAAGAGCTTTAACATAGTTATCAACAAGCAATCTATTGTTATCAAAGCGATCAACTAAAGTATCCCATGCAATAGCATAGTTACTATTAGTTAGCTCAAGTGAGCTGATCAATCTGGTCGCGCTTCCTCCTAAACTGGCTCGTAAATAATGAAATTTACTAATCGAATCCAAAGCGTCGTTGTTGTGCACCAATGACTGATAGGTATCTCTAAACTCGAGCCAATTTAGTAGGTCACCGTCAAATCTTGGCAGACTGATCGTAGGCAGTTTTATTTGAAAAGGTCTACCTCCCTTTTGAATAGCAGAATCACCCTCTTGCTTGTCGGTGATACCACTCTTTTGTTTGACAGAACCACCCTCTTGCTCAGTGGATTCACCCTCTTGCTTGCCGGTGAAACCACTCTCTTGTCTGGCGGAACTGCCCCTTGGTGTGTCAGAATCACGTTTGTTATTAATAACAGATCTAGCCTTTTCATAACCACTCTCTTGCGTGGCAGAGTCAGCTTCACTGCCATTACCGTTGATGGACCCTAACTTCATTCGTTTTGTACTAGCGACAAGTGCCCTCGCTTGTGCCATAGCATTGAAAAACTTGTCTTCAAACATTTCGCGATCTAAATATTGCTCATCGGGATCATCAGACAAACATTCAATTTGTAATTGAATATCATCATACTCAAGTGACAATGACTCCATTTTTGCTAAACGTAACTCAATTTCATTTCTTTCCGCATCAGGCAATAACGTGCCAATAGTATACTTGGCAACACGTTTATCAAAGGTTGTTAATCGCGCCTTCAGCGAACCACGTTTTCTAATCAGAATTGACAACGAGTCATTGAGCATTTGTTTAAATTCTGTCATTTTGCCGAAAAAACCAAAATTAAATTAACTTAAATTAAATTAAAATAACTAACTAACTAACTTGGCTCAGGGACCCAAATAGGGTCTTGGCCTCCGAAACGAGAGCACGCCATCTGTCCCGATCGTGCGCAGCTTCTTGCCAGTCGTCGACTTGAAGACGTCGCAAATCCGCCAGGACACTGTCCCTCCAGCGATACCTGGGACGCCCAACCGGGCGGCGACCAGTTGGTCGTCCCACGTACGCCCTCTTGGCAGCACGATCTTCTCCCATTCGGAGTAGGTGGCCGAACCAGCGAAGTCTGTGTGATTTTGTTACGCCGATGATGTTGGGTTCAGCCACCAGCTCCTGGATCTCTATGTTTTTCCGGATCCTCCACGTGCCGTCGTCTCTCTTGACAGGTCCCAGGATCTTACGCAAGACTTTCCTTTCCGCTACAAGGAGTTGATATTCCTCTTTTTGAGTTAGTGTCCAGGCCTCACAGCCATACATAAGGATAGGTCTTACGACAGTTTTATAGATCCTTAACTTTGTATTCCTGCTGAGAAGCCTGGACACCAACACCTTGTGGAGGGCTGCACTGCATCGCAGGGTGTTTTGGATGCGGATGTTTATCTCCTCCTCTCTGGTGTTAATGTCGGTTATGGTGCATCCAAGATACCGAAATTTGTCAACTCCCCTATATACGCCCCCCCCTATATAAATTAAAATAAAATTTTAAATTTAAATATTACTAGGTATCAGATTTTAATTTTGCACAAAATGTACACATTTGAATTATCTGATAAAATTTTATAAAATCGTTCATAATACGGACACTGGAATTTTGGGGAAATTTTGAATAAGTAGGTATGGATGAAATATGAAATGGAATGAACTCACTTTATTCAGCCGCCACGAACCTCACTGCAGAAACCCTTACCAGCGGGCGCAACGTTTGGACACCAGCAGACAGATTGTTCCACATATACGAATTCGGGCAGAAATTGGTGCGAATAATGTTTGGCTTGTTCGGACACTTGCGTAGTCACTTCGTTCATTAGATCCGGCTCGATTTTGACCAATAAATGTTCACAAGGAACATTAAAAATTTGCTTTAGGTTTTAGACACATTTATTTTCCTTGACAAGCTTCGATAGCAAGACATTGACGTATTTAAAAAATATAATTATTAAAAAGGTGCGCGTTGCAAGGAGGCGCCAACATAGGTAATTTATTCCGTGTCACCAAAATAATGTAAGGGCTGGCTATTCGTGAACTATGGACGAATTTCGGTCTAAAATAATTCAGTGTGTTAAACCTGCAAACTATTAAAGAACTTCAGTCCTTGTATCTATATTTAACTTGTTTTATTTTCCATAGGAAGCAAAGCCGCCAAAACTGGCGAGTTCCCGGACACATATCTCGCTAAACATCGCCCGAGAACTGCTCCAAAAGATCTGCATCAACGACATCTCCAAGTCCAAGTCATGCGAAAATCTACACGTCCTGTAATCTTCTGTGAGCCTGGTACCCTTGAGCCCGTTCGTTGCGGAAGGAATCGGATAATGAATGAGTTGGTTTTATACTTAATGAATTCCATGATACCCTGGTAAGCGGGGGCCTATTTGACGTAGCTAAAAAAATGTTTCTTAAATCTTGGACTGGTTATGTTGTGAATTTTGAAATTAGGAATTAGAATAACGATATGCAATCCATATGGCATACAATTTTGTTGGATAATTTACCTTTTAAGTAGCTCCTACGTATGTACTTATAGTACGTTTCATAGGCGTCACAAACTCTATGTACATGTTTAGTAGTAAAACGCTGCATATTTTCTTAATTTTGCTTTTAATAGTCTGCAATAAACAATACCATATTAGGAAGTAAATGGCGATCTTCAAAAATCAGCACATGCCTTGTTTACACAGACATGCTTAACTCCCGCCTATCTACCTATATATATATCTCAATACAATGTCCTATTACTGACTAATACGATTGGAGCTATATGTGAATATAATTTGATGCCCGCATCAAACATCTCAAGAATCTATAATCTTTACAAGCTGTCTGTGAGTTCGACGTGAATTGATTGATAGATGTGGGGAAAATACGGTTTTCGGTTATCAAGCATCAAGGAAAATATCAAATATATACGTGCCTGTTTGATTTCATGGACTTATGCTTAGTGTTGTTGAGTTGAAAAGAAGACTTATCTTTTTTGGTTTACATTTTTCTTACGACAAACTTATCAAAACATTGGGACATTTACTAAATCAAACTTGATTAGAATTATGCGTGCCTCATTGTGATTGGTTGTATTGCTCGAGGTTCGAAACACTTGTCTCTCCGTTTTTGAATACTTCAAACCTTTTCTACAATATTTAAGGTATTTTTATAAACTGTTACCCAAATAATGTAAGTAGGTTGTTGTAATTTTAGACGTAAAGTATCTAAAGCTTATTATGGATAACGTTCATGAGAAAATATTCAAGTTTGTTTATTTTACAAAATTTAGAACCATTAGCACAAAAATAAATCGAATGGATTGTACACAATTGAGCGAAGACAATTTTTTGTGCTTTATTACTGCATAATAAGAAGTGCAAATAACAAATAATGTCAAATCCAACCTTTATGAGTAAACATGTTTTTAAGAATTCAGGTAACTTTTCATGCGTTTTTGATATTTATGTAAATGAATAATTCTGTCTTTCTTTGTAATTGACTAGTAGAATCGAATGAAAATGAAAAGTTCTTAATTTCTACCCTTCACAAATTATCCATTACAATACATAAATACAATATCTTACAGCAAACATAATTAAGTGTACTCTATTTCCGTCTATGTGAAACCATATGTTTTTAGTTCTGTATAAGCTAATAAATGTCAGTATTAAGATTTAATTATAAATACTTCATACGCTTGTTCAAATAATAAAAAGTATGTTATAGGTGTAAGTGTAACCATCACTAAATAAGTATAGGTGTTAACTATTAGATACTAATTATATTTTTCTATCAAATAAACATACTTTTTACAACTTTTACATTTTATAAAAATGTTTCGAACTTTTATCTTTGTTGTTACTAAATAATGCATTTATCTTTTGAGTTTTGTTCACTTTACAATAAAACAATACTTAAGTGAAACCCAATGTTTTCATCATTACTTTTTATACCGTTTAAATTGTTTAAAAAAATGTTTGAACTCTAATCGTGTAAATACTGAAAGTTGTATCATTATGAATTTAAAAGAGTTTGAAGAGTTTACTCTAAAAGCTACTTGTAGTAGAATTAATGATAAACGACTTTTCCTCACATAAACCTGTCCTTATTTAACAAGACTTCATAATGTTATTTATTTCGTTTCTATGATTGAGGTATCTGTAAGTTTTTCTACTGTTATAGTATAAAATTGAGAGAGTGTTTCTAAAATTTAGATAGGAAACGAAAAGAGAGGGTTTGTGTATTTTTATAAGACAATTTGAAAGTTGCCACCACAAAAAAAACGTTATGGAACTGACTGAGAGTACGTAAGTAAAAAAAAAAACTTCGTGTTTTAATCAATTAAAATGTGCACAAACCCTTTGTATTCCCGAATGGGAGATCGAGCTTTAATGTATTTTAGAAAGGATTTTTCTATCGACTACTTAATACCGTAAATAATAAATTTTACATTAACGTTTCTGGCAACCCCGACTTGGCATTATTAAATCCGATCACGCACACATAGACCTAGGGTGCGTGATTGGATATTGTTTAGTGTGCGGTAAAGCTATCGGTTTTAGGGATGCAAATCTTAAAAAACGCTAGAAATACTTTGAGCTGCAGAAGTCGCTTGCACTGAACGTTGATGTATTTATTATTTGTTAAATTATTGATTATATATCAATTGTATAGATTTGAACAATCTTCAAATATGGGTTTGTTGTTCACTTTCTTGAACGTTAATTTGTAGGTATAATGAATTGATTGTTAGTTAATAAGTACTTATACTGTTCTGTTAACGATTAAGAACTGAAGTAACTTTTCAATGCTAGAAAGCTAGTATTAATTATACACGACGTATACTTACTTAACTGTAACTGTAACCGAACTACCGATATCTTTTTATTTCATCAAAAAAATTTACATTTTAAAATCATTCGACATGTAATTTAAACTGCCAGTTACATTTAAAAAAAGAACGTCAAAGCACCAATTTAATTTCCAGCCCGTCTGTTACATATTCACGGCAAACAAAAACTCATCAAATGTGACCTTTCTACCTTTTGACGTAGAGTTCAAAGTGGTTATTTTCCAAACGACCTCACAAAGGGTTTCATATCGAACGCGCTGTCACCTGTCAAATACCCCGATATTAAAACCCCCATGCAGTCATTTCAAAATTAGAATTCATTTAAATTTCATTCGAACGATCGAACAAAGTACATAATTTTATTGTTTTCTATATTCAAAATATAGATTATTTTATTATTTTTTATCGTTGAGATGTCTTGAAGGCACCTAATTTTGCAGCCATCTACTTATCAAGCGCGTTTGCATATAAATTTACTTTTTAATGTTGCTAAAACTTTACCTACGAAGACGTAACAAAAGAGATAGACGGACAGGAATGAGTTTATATTATCCCTAAACTTTACATTTTTGCCAGGCAGCCGGGGGGGTATTGTGTTTCCCTTTACATTCGCAGTAAAATTAAGAACATTCTAATCCCCAAACAGTTATTGGCATGCTCCAAATTATATTTTAGCCATTTTTCCATTCCAGTTAAGAGCTTCACATAGGTACACGCCTGCCAGTGCAATTAAGATTTAAAAATACGGAAAACGATTAACTTAAATACGCTCTTTTGTCTATTTTACTTTTAACTGATCTCAAAAAAAGGAGGAGGTTCTATGCTCGACTGCATGATTTTTTTATGTATGTTCACCATTTACTCCGTCAATTGTGATCCGATTTCCATAATATTTTTTTTGTTTGAAAGAGTATTGCTCCAAGGCTGTCCCATTGTCACTAAATCAGGTACTGGTACTGAAGATGGGATCCTGGAGAAATCGAGGGCAACGCTCAAATTTTATCATACTTAATTAAGGTTTTATCACGTCAGTGAAATGACAGTTCAATTTCTTTTAAGACAAGTAATAAATCTCAACAACGTCTCATGATTGTACGAAACCCTTTGACTCTTGCCTTTTGCATACATTTGCATGTATTTGCATAGTCTCTTAGGATATGCTACGCTCGATCAGAAATGCCAACCTAAGCGACATACATTTTAAATTACCATAAACACAGCAGAGTCAATAGGTCTATGAGTATACACAATATTGGCATGGATTTTAAACCGTGGTAGCCTAGTAGCCTGTATGTTTTGATACCGATTACAAGCAAGCGTGATGAAAAAAACCGGCCAAGTGCGAGTCGGACTCGCGCACCGAGGGTTCCGTATCATTATCTATAAATATCTATAAACCAGTGTAAGCAGAGCCCTGCTCCAAAGCAAAATGTACGCAGTGTGGGGTCACTTTATATTGGTCACTGATATATACAGATATACATACATATTTACGGTTTTCGCAATTATTCCTTAATCTGTGCTGTAAGACCTACCTTCATACCAAATTTCAAGATTCTGCGTTCACGGGAAGTACCCTGTAGGTTTTGATTCCCTTGAGAGTTGCGGAAATTTGCGGCATTAATAGCTGTATCTTTTGATTGCGTTGGCTTAGAAGTTCGATTTTTTCACAGCTCTAAGGAGCAGTGGACTTGAGTATTTGATATAAATTTCAGCTTGATGCCTCCACGCTTTCCTGAGAAAAAGGGTCTTGACAGACGGACGGACAACAAAGTGATCCTTTAAGGGTTCCGTTTTTTCCTTTTGAGGTACGGAACCCTAAAAATATTAAAAAGTCATATAAATAAATAAATATCATGGGACAAATCACACCAATTGACCCAGCCCCAAACTAAGCAAAGCTTGTATTATGGACTATGGGTACCAGGCAACGGATAAACATACTTATATAATGTAGATAAATACACACAACATCCATGACTCGGGCACAGACCATTCATATTCATCATACAAATGTCTGTTCCTACCGGGATTCGAACCCGGAACCTCCAGCTTCATATTTACGTATATTGCAGATGGCGAGACGTTATATATATGATCCATTCACCTCATATCTAGGTCCGAAGCTTTATACTATGCACTACAAAAATAGTATGTCGATAGCTATCAACTACAAGGCATATAAGTTAGATAATCAATTAGAGTCGTCGCAAAATAAAAGGCCCGTTTTGACATTTGTCTTCCCGACGTAACAAGTGATGTAACCATATGACTCGGTACTCGATACTCACGATAAATCGATACAAGTTTGCATGAGTATTTGATCGATTTGAATATGTATTGTAAAGTGCATTGGATTAAAGTTCTGATTAGAAAATTTAACTTAAATTGATATTATAGGTATTTTGACATGATACAATGTTACGAAAAGTCAATTTTCTTTCATTTAATATTTTGATTACAATAACATTCACTCAATCACAAAAAAAAACGAGAAAAAGTGAATCATCAGTCAATCATTTTCTTCAGATGATGAAGACGAGCCATTCTATAGAAATCAGTGCTGCCATTGTTTACGGCTTTGAGCTCCAAGGTCATAATTTTCAGTAAATATCACTACACAGCTGGTGAAATTCAGTAATTAATTGGTCTAAATAAAATAAATAAAACGGGCCAAGTGCGAGTCGGCCTTAAAAAAAATTATCTTGATCGATTTATTTTTTCCTTAACCGATTATTAATAGTCTGTGGACAATATGAAAAAATCGTTATGCACAGCACTTCGCTGAGTGAGCGATACCCATCAATGAAAAATGCAATTACCTTCAGAACATTTCGATCGGTAAAAAATTTAGAACTTCATGGGCGTGAACTGTCAAAACGGGCCTTTTAACGACGACTTTACGTAGTCGTATCAGACGCTTATAGGATGGCAGCTGTCAAAATGACACTCTTTAAATTGTTTTTACAATTTAACCTAAAAACTAAATGTTCTTCAAGTCTGACTCTTCTTAGTTGTAAAAACATAGTATGTTGTTGTGTTCTCCGATAGTTAACCGATGTATGTTACGCGTTTTCGGTGTTTGAATTATGACAGTGGAACTATGTATGTGATTTGATTATAATTATAAGTAATAGTTGCAAATAAATTATATGAATTTATGATTTGGTTTCATTTTGTACATATATATCTAACTAATATTATAAATGCGAAAGTATGGATGGTTGGATGGATGTTTTTTTGTTACTCAATCACGCCAGAACGGCCCAACGGATCTGGGTGAAATTTGGCACATAGATAGAGAAAAGTCTGAAATACCACATAGGCTACTTTTTATCCCGGAAAATTGCGTAGTTCCCGCGGGATAGCGATAAACGAATTCTTTGCGGACGAAGTCGCTGGCAACAGCTAGTATATTATATATATTAATCACGTATTTATCCCTTACGGGGTAGATAAAGTCCAAGGTAACAAGGGGTCTCTATCGTTTTCCCGAATTTCATATGCCATAAATGTATTGCTTGCCATAATGATCATTTGCCATAACCCTTTTTTATCTTTATTTGTTAATTATTCCGGACTAGCTGTTGCCAGCGACTTCGTCTGCAAAAAATTCGTTTATCGATATCCCACGGGAACAATGCAATTTCCCGGGATAAAAAGTAGCCTATGTGCTATTCCAGACTTTTCTCTATCTATGTGCCGAATTTCATCCAGATCCGTTGGGCCGTTCTGGCGTGATTGAGTAACAAACAAACAAACATCCATCCATCCATCTATCCATCCATCCATACTTTCGCATTTATAATATTAGTTAGATTGTTATGAAACAAACCTAACCTAACCTATAGAGTTCTACAGGATTGCTATTGTAATTCTCCTGAAAAAATTACGGTTTCAGAGAAAAAAAGGGTTATGGCAAACGATCATTATGGCAAACATTACATTATGGCATATGAAATTCGGGCAAAAGAGGGGCTCCGTTGCTAGCCGCATCGCCTATGACATTACATAACATGGCCACAGCCTACTTTTGTACACTAAAAATATTTCTGCGTCATTAAAGTTGTCTACAAAAAAAACCTTTTTTATAAAATATCGAGTAAATGTTCGAGATCTAAAGTCGTCGCAATTTAAAAGGCCCGTTTTGACAGTTCACGCCCATGAAGTTCTCAATTTTTTACCGATCGAAATGTTCTGAATTTCATGCATTTTTCATTGATGGGTATCTCTCACTCAGCTAAGTGCTGTGCATAACGATTTTTTCATATTGTCCACAGACTATTAATAATCGGTTAAAGAAAAAATAAATCGATCAAAATAATTTTTTTTGAGGCAGACTCGCACTTGGCCGGTTTTATTTACTTTATTTAGACCAATTAATTACTGAATTTCACCAGCTGTGTAGCGATATTTACTGAAAATCATGACCTTGGAGCTCAAAGCCGTAAACAATGTCAGCACTGATTACTATAGAATGGCTCGTCTTCATCATCTGAAGAAAATGATTTACTAAAGATTCACTTTTTCTCGATTTTTTTTTGTGATCGAGTAAATGTTATTGTAAAAAAAATATGAAATGAAAGAAAATTGACCTTTCATAACATTGTATTATTTCAAAATACCTATAATATTAATTTCAGTTAAATTTTCTAATCAGAACTTTAATCCAATGCTCTTTACAATACATATTCAAATCGATCAAATATTCATGCAAACTTGAATCGATTTATCGTGAGTATCGAGTACCGAGTCGTATGGTTACATCACCAGTGACGTCGGGAAGATAAATGTCAAAACGGGCCTTTTATTTTGCGAGGACTTATAATTTATTTTTTTAATCTTTATTTACAAGCTTAGATCATTTAAATAAACATGCCAGCTCCAAAGGCCTATTACAAAGAAAACAAAAACAACCACAAAATGACAATTTTAGCGTAAAAAAAAACAGAACAAAGTTATTTATAAAAAAACCCGTATACAAATTTAGCCGGCTCAGAGAAAGGTTTCGCCAATATTGTCTGAAAAATACCCACATCCAAAAGAGAAAAACCCCAAACTCTACACAGCTCATCCCTCTCGGCTAAATCTATTATAAATTCACTAACCGACCGATCCGATTGATTTTATAACCGACGAGCATGTATGAAGAGATTGATGAATGTGGAGGAAGCGAAAGAGGTATGTCAGGATCGTAGCAAGTGGAACAAAGTATTCTCTGCCTACCCCTGTGGGAAAGAGGCGTGACGATATGCATGTATATATGTATGAATAAATTCATTGTAATCCTACTAGTAGAACAAAAGAATGTTGCCTGCGAACCACACACACAAGCATCTTCCGTTTATCTTTTGTTCGAATTATGTTGCGAAACAAAAAATCGTCAAAGCAAAAATAAATTATTTGGCTAAATTCGCGGGAAACAAAGGCATGGAATCAGAGACTAACAGCCTTATTCATAAAAAGTTAGAGGCTCGCTGTAAGCTCGCTATAGGACTGATGCAAAAAAACATGATCCATAAACGTCAATTAGCGCTAATCAGTTCTTCAAGGGTCTGTTAAATAGTCCGAAAGTTAGCGGACTGTAGACCCTCCTTTATTTCTTTGCTAACTCACAAAATGGCCGCCACAAATATGAACAGCTGATTTTGGCAAGAGCAAAACCATACACAAGACAGTTTTTTTGTTTTAAGTTTTTATCCCCTCCGGGAAAGGTAAAGGAAACTAGATCCACACTTCCTAGTCTGTCGTGTTAATTCGCTGGTTTCCCGCTAATTCGCTGCCACTGCTGTCAATTTTTTTTTAAATTCACTAAAAGGCCATTTTTGGTCTATGATTTGTCAAGGTGACAACATAACGCGTCTAATCCATCCATCAGCAGCTCATTAGTTAACAGACTGCTAGCAAGCGTTTATGAATCATACTTTTTAACATCTGTCAAATAAGCTTAATCAGTCTGTTAACTAAATGGACTGATCAAAGCTCAATTAAGGATTTTTTATGAATAAGGCTGTAAGTCGCGACTGAGAAACCCCGCGGGAACCTTACATTTAGGGTGTAGATATTCCCGGGGTTTGGCAGCCATTTTTATGTATTCATGAAGTATAATGTATAATTCTTTGCTAAACACTAGCTGTTGCCCGCGACTTCGTCCGCGCAGAATTAAAACTTGTATCTCAGGCAGCTTGGGGCCTTACCATGACGTCTTAATGCGATTCAGTTTAGGTTCGCTCGCTGACAGATTCATACTAAAAGTGACAGCTAAAACTTGAACTGAGTCAGAATTAGGACGTCATGGTAAGGAAGGAGGCCCTTGACTTCTACCATCACTTCCAACAATTATCGTTGTATTTCAACCAATTTACACAAAACCTTCGCAAATTATACATTATACCCCTTGCAAGAAAATCGGACACCTATGGTTTTCAGATTTTTAGGCATTAAAGCCTAGAAAGTAAGCTTTTATGCACATAAAATGCAAAAACCATGGGTGCCCGTTTTTTTGCAAGGGGGTATGTAATAATAATAAAAATCTTCCTCGTGAACACTATTATGTATTAAGAGTTTTTAATGATTCACGGTTAAGTTCATTCGAAATATTATAAACGGGATGTGAACCGCGATTACCTTTATTGAGCACCCGATATTTCGATACAGTTGCATGCATCATGATCACGGGTAGACATGATGATCATGATGCATGCAACTGTATCGAAATATCGGGTGCTCAATAAAGGTAATCGCTATTATGTATTGTTGAAAACCACATGAAAATTCGTTCAGAAGTTTGTAAGTTCATCGTAACCAGACAGCCAAACAAACATGGCGGAGAACTTTGTTTTATAATACGTACCTCGACTTTTAGCAAGGTTTGACGCCTATACTGATAGTAAGTAAGTACCTAAATGCTTTATTGTACAAATGTAAAGAAACAAATACAATAATAGCCAATAACCAATAATTCCTTGAACTCTACGCCTCGTAGCAAGCTACGCCGTAGCACCGTAGGGCTCTCTACGCCGTAGCAAATAAAGGCTTATAAAGTATACAAACAAAAGAAAAGACAGTATGATTCAAAACCATTCTTTTCGCGACAATCTTTTATTTCTGCGTGACTTGCTATATTCGTGACAAGAAAAGAAATTGTTACTAGTACGCAGAAAAATTAGAAATGAATTCAACTTTATGACGTGCTCGTAAGATTTAAATCACAAATATTCTAAGCGGTTAGATGGAACCTTTGACCATTAAATCTCGAATTATCAAGTTGTTCCGACTTCAAAGCGTAGGCTTCTTTGGTTAACAATAAAGCTTCGAAATCTTTTGCTTAAAAATCGTCGATTTAGGTTCTATTTTAATAACAATGTAAATACAAATAAACGTGATTTTTTTTAATAAATTTAATTAAGGCGTCTAAATACAGACAATTCATTGTTAATGACCAAAAATATAAACATAAATATATTTGTATTTAACTGTACATTCATGTCTAAATAAAGACAAATACTATTTACATACTTGTATATAATTTTATTTTCTCAAACATGCTCGGAAATGTACGCGTTAATGTCGCGAAATGAAGCCCTAGAAGTTTCACATTTACGGCCTAGGCTAAGAAGTAAGGGTGCCACCACACCGCCGCTTAAAAAACGGTGACGTTACGGAATTGCAGCAAAATGTATGAAGAAACGGTGAGAAAACGTGACGCATACGACACGCCACTGCGTATACGCGGCGGTGTGGTCGCACCCTAATGCGGCGCGATGCGACGGCGGGTGCGCGGAACATGGCGCGAGCAATAGTTTGTTCATATGGCACGTTTAAAAAAATAATAAAGCGGCTAATTAAACAATTTGAAATTAATTAAAAACAAACTTTTATTTCTGAAAATAAACGTCGCTTCATACAAAGTAGCCACTTTGTAGAGTCAGGCAAAATGTTTTAACGGCCACCAGGTCCCGTTAGTAGGTGCAGGCAAAATGGTTGAAGTATATTGGTTGTTATTTTTCAGAAGAAAGCTAAATGAATCAAACGTCATGTCACAAGCCGAACAGTGCAAAGCAAATTAGTCTATACGCCATATGCATTAAAGAATTGGGGAAGTTCATATTGATTTAAAAGACATGCTTAGTATTAACGTAATTGTTTTAAATCACAAATTTACTATGAATTACTTAGGTGTGGGCGGTTGATGCTCTAATATTTAGTTAGAGACGGGAGTCAAATTGACAAGAAGTATTTTTATGAAATAAAACAAAAGAAATTTGAAATAAAAAATGGATGTAAGTACTTTTAAAACTTAAATGTGTCAACTATAAAATTTTGGTTTGGTTTAGGAACAATGAGATTGTGAATTATAAATATTAATATCACCAAACTTACGCAAATCAAAAAAACAATCGGCACTTATATAAAAGTCGAGTGATGCTCAATTTTTATACGTGAGTTATCCGTTTGTGTAATTATGAACAGCAACAATCATAATACTATTCAAATAAACAACTTCCGTACAACAAAACGTTACTAACAAAGTATTTATCTTTTATCTTCAATCCTTAATTTTCATCATCATCATCATCATCATCAGCCTATATTCGTCCACTGCTGGACATAGGCCTCTCCCATGGCACGCCACTGAGCACGATCCTCGGCCACTCTCATCCAGCTCTTGCCAGCCGCCTTGCGAAGATCCTCGCTCCACCGAGTTTGAGGACGTCCTACGCTACGTTTGCCGATCCGTGGTCTCCACTCAAGAACTCGTCTACCCCAACGGTTATCGGTTCTTCGGGTTAGATGACCGGCCCATTGCCACTTCAGCGTGCTAATGCGATGGGCTATGTCGATAACTTTGGTTCTCTGTCGGATCACTTCGTTACGAATTCGATCTTTTAGAGAAACTCCGAGCATAGCCCTTTCCATAGCACGCTGAGCAACTTTAAATTTGTGGACCAGCCCTACAGTGAGTGTCCATGTTTCGGCACCGTATGTCATGACGGGTAGGACGCACTGGTTAAAGACTTTCGTCTTTAAACTCTGTGGAATTGGCGATGTGAAGACTTGACGCAGTTTCCCATACGCTGCCCATCCCAGCTGTATTCTTCTGTTGGCCTCTTTCTCGAAGTTGTTCCTACCTAATTGCATAGTTTGCCCGAGGTAAACATACTCCTTAACCACCTCGAGAATATTGCCTTGAACTGCAATTGGTTCCGGACTTACATGTTCATTGAACATAACCTTGGTTTTATCCAGGTTCATCCGAAGACCAACGCGTTGGGAAGAATCAGCTAGGCCATTCAACATATGTTGCAAATCTTGCAGCGTTTCCGCCACGATGACGACATCATCTGCAAATCGTAAGTGTGAGAGGTACTCGCCATTTATGTTAATGCCGCGCCCCTTCCAGTCCAGCGTCTTGAACACATCCTCCAATGCATTTGTGAACAATTTGGGGGATATAACGTCCCCTTGTCTCACACCACGATGCAAGGGAATAGGTTCAGACTGCCGGTTCTGGACTTGAACAGCCATAGTAGCGGCGTTGTAGAGACCTCTCAACACTTGGATGTATCGCCAATCGACTTGGCATCGCTGCAAAGATTCCAGAACAGACCAGATCTCGATCGAGTCAAAGGCCTTTTCATAGTCCACAAACGCAAGGCACAGGGGCTGATTATACTCTTCGGTCTTCTGTATAATCTGCCGCACTGTATGCATGTGGTCTATGGTGCCGTATCCCGATCGAAACCCGGCCTGTTCGGGGGGCTGGAACTCGTCGAGCCTTCGCGCAAGACGGTTCGTGATCCTTAATTTTATAATAAAGTAAATCTGGCCAACTTCGAACATAATAGCAACCAACTGTTTCAACTCTCGTGCGCCGTCGTCACTTTTCACTTTACGCAGAGTACACTTGTATCTGTTCTCACTATTTGCGAGCGGCTGATGCGCCCGCGCGAGGAGTGGAGGTCGGAGATACTAGCGCGACTTAAACGTAATAACACCGACATACCGTCATTTTGAAGTGTTTGAACCGACAAAGCAAATTTGACTAATAGTAAATTTTTATGCTTTAAGCTACATAAAGTGTTTTTAAACTAGTTGATTTATGTAGGTTTCAATAACCTAGTAAAATATTTCAACGCTTGAAACGACTAAATCGGTGAAAAAAATGGAGGTCTAAAATGCTCAAGCAACATATCTCTTTGAATTTGACATTGTTCAATAATGTTTCAAGCGATACATGGTATGAAAATTAGGTGAGAGCAAAATAGTTTATGTGACATGCTTTATTTGTTTTAGATGCAAGCTAAATGTATTAAGCAACATGTCAGTTGTTTTTTTGTGGAAAGCTAAATGCTTTAACCAACGTTGCTAGTGAATTATAAATGTAGGAAAAACGTTTTAAAAGACTTGGCTTATTAGAATTAGAAAGACAAGAGCGGTTTAAGCGGAAACCCGCCACAATTTCATATAGCTTAAATGAAGTCTCACTTTAAAGTGACAAATTTACTGACGCTTCATACTTTGATTTTCTGAATTAGTCCCCAAAATATGACCGGTTTAAGCGCCATAAAAGTGCTCAGATCTTTACCAAACCTAGCTTAAACAACGCAGAAAAATCTGCTGATTGCAGTGATATATATAACTCAATATCGTTGTCTAGTACCCATAACACAAGCCTTACTAGCGCTTACTTTGGGACTAGGTCAATTTGTGTGACTTGTTCCCAAATATTTATTTACTTATTTATTTAATATCGCCCAAAGTGTCGCTTAATACAAATAGCCTTTCACCCGTCGTTTTGGTCCATTTAATCCAGATTGTACATGCTTAAGATTTAATTCTATTCTATTGTTTAATTTTTATTACACTTATAATTAAACTCTCAGCAATATTGATGACTAGTCTTAACGACTATAAATTAACACGAAGCGATTAAAATAAGCACGAAGCATTTTTTTTTCTTTTTACAATAACAATTCAACGCGTTTACGTAAGAAACCCACATTTTGAAAAATCTCACGTGAGATTGGGGTATGAGGGGGTTGAATAAAATCTCACGATATTTCACCCGGGGGGAGAGGGAGGGACAGAAAATTAAAAAAAACACCTCACGTAATTTATGGACGCCCCCTTTGCTCCCAGACCAGCAAGGAAGTAACTGATATATTTAAATATTTATCTGTTTGTATATATAAGATGATGTCTCCGGAATTACTAATCCTATTCCAAAACTTCCACTAAAATAAAGCTAATTTTTTTTAAAATTAACGCTATCATAAGAGTTTTCAATGATTCACGGTTAAGTTCATTCGAAATATTATAAACGGGATGTGAACCGCGATTACCTTTATTGAGCATGCAACTGCGTCGAAATATCGGGTGCTCAATAAAGGTAATCGCGGTTCACATCCCGTTTATAATATTTCGAATAACGCTATCACATCGGGAAAGTTCGGGTCGCGTTCTAGATGTGGGTGCCAAGACCGCCAAGCTTAAGACGCTGTCAACAGCAAATGACCTGGAGCAGCGCCACTCTTCACACATACGGTTCACGTGCCTGTTAGTGAAAGAGAAGAAACTATTCCGGCAGCTTGGCGCGCGTCTAAAATCTTGCAAATAAGACACAAATCATAAGAAATAAACAAAAGTATGGATTATTTGTGAAATATGACTCGTTAGCCGTTTAGGTATGAATATGTTGACTTTTATGTTTTTAATTGCAGACCCATACGTCGAAAAAATAAAGACATAGAACCGTTTAATGGTGATTTTAAGACCAATCTTTGCAATTATTTTCTATCGAGCGATTTTGTTCAATTATGTATCGAGCCCGTCTAGCGTGTTTGAAATATGATGAAAATTAACATTATATTTTTTTTGTATTTTTTTGTGTGCAGTTTTTCTTAAAAATGTGTTTAAATAACATCAATTTCAACAAAATTAGGTGTTGTCAGCCTCTTAAATGAGACTGGACTGGTCACGTCTGCCGGATGCATCCACAGCGATGTGCCCAAATTTACCAACCATTGGATCCCGCGAGATGGCTATCGAAGCAGAGGTAGACCAAGGAGGAGATGGCGGGACGATTTGGATGCGTATCGAAAAGGGTGGCAGGAGCATGCATTTGACAGGGACGAGTGGCAGAAAAAAGCGGAGGCCTTTGCCCAGCGCAGTAGTGGGACACTATTAGTAGGCTATTAAAAAAAATCGGGAAAGTGCAAAGTTGCCGCGGGATGTAAACGTGTCAAATAAAATCCTGTAATAAAAGTACCGAGCAAAATGTACTTTGAACATTTTAAACTGACCTTTCAAATATACATATAGGTACTAAAATACCATCTATTGACGACCTTCTTGGAAAAAGGGAATAATCCCGTCCATTTCATTGAAAATAATGCGAATGTAGACAAATGGACGAACCATGCGTATTTTGATTTCAATAATGGAAAACACATTTTGCGCAGTTAGGGCCTGTTTCACCATTCTCTGTTAAGTTCTATTTATCTTAAGTGTCAGTTATCTGTGATTCCGTCTCTATTTATTAGTACTAAACAGACAGAGACGTTATGACACTTAGGATTGGAACTTAAAAGGGTGTGGTGCAACAGGCCCGTAGTATCATAAACATCACATCTACAAATTTTTGCTTTATCGCAAAATTAAGAAATGTTTTATTTGTCAGCAAAGGTATTAATGTATTACAGGGCCCTTACCATGACGTCTTAATTCCGACTCAGTTCAGGTTTTAGCTGTCATTTTTATTATGGACTTGCTTCTGCCCGCGACTTCGTCTGCGTAGAATTAGCAATTGACATGATTATGGTTTTCCCCCGGTGAAATTTAAGTACTTTACCTAACTTTACCTAAGTTTATAAGTTTATGCTGTTTGTATAATTAAGTATATTGCGCAATGAAACTATTTTCCCTTTTTTGTCTCATTTAACAAGCATACTTCCACAGATTGGACGTTGTTGGATAATATTGTGTTGAAATAGTTTTCCACCTTTCAATTAAAATACCTACCCATAATGATAAACAATAACAACACAGTATTGAATGAGACACCGTCCAGTCAAAACAACCTTAGACACAGCTCATGCTATGTCATTACATTAATCCTTAGAGTCACGATATAAATTTCTCATCTAATTACCTAAATCATAATTACTTCTTTAGGACATAGCAATTTTGAGCTGGTCAAGGGCGGGGAGTATGTTAAATTTATTTTCAATACATTTGCTCGAAAAATTCACTTTCAAAGGATGTATACATGGCTCGTAAGTTAATTTTACCGCACTAGTGCGATTTTTTTACAGTTTTTTTTAATTTTCCATTTTAAAAGTTAACAAGCAAAGAGTATTAAATGACAAAATAAAAAATATCGACTTATACGCAGAAAAATGTATAAATATACAAAACTAAGTAATGTATTAGCAAAATTTATTGTAATTAGTATAAACTGTAATTTAATTACCTCAGATATTAATGATTTTCACCTTTTATTTATTCGAAAAAATCGCAGTGGCTGAACGCGTCGAACCTTTGCCTGATAATTTTAGTTAATCTAATTAAAAACAAAACTTACGCATGCGCATTACGGTACACGCACGAACCATTTTTGTAAAACTTTGCGTTGTTTTGTGTTGTTGATTTTAGTATACAAAAACCAAACAAAATGAGTTCTTCAAGTGATGAAGTCAACAATAACATGGAGTAACTCCGCCCGATATTTTAAGTAAGGCGCAAATCGCGCAAAATAGTCTTTTGCCATCAAAATCTCGGGAAAGGTATTTATTCTTCAATTTTGTGTTATTAATGTCTTAAGTGTATAAGTGCCTATTTTCTCACAAATGTATTGAAAATCGTCGTATGGTACACGGTTGGCAAGGTTTTACAAATTCGTGACCATGAAAACCCTCGCCTAACAGCTCGGGTTTATCAACTGGTCAGCTCATTTGTAAAACCTTACTTACCAACCTTGTATCACAAATAACTATTAACGAATAACACGGGTGGCGCCATCTAGGCCAATTCAGATGGTACCACTTCCTATAGATAGATCATTTAGTCCATAAGGTATCAAGTAACTGCAATTTGTTTTGATTTACTGGTCATCTCAGAGATGGCGCTGTACAACTAGTTTGTATAGAAATAAATCCTCTTTTTCAACGCCACCGACAGCAACGGTCGGCCCACTAATCTGGCTTTGATTTATTTCCCCAGCACTCCATTTCGAATTGAACACCCGGGAACTATACAATTTTCCGAAATAAAAAGTAGTCTATATTTTAATCTAGGGTATCAGCTATCTTCTTTCCAAATTTTATCCAAATCCGTCCAGTTGTTTTAGCGTGAAGAAGGAACAAACATACACACTCACTCACATCGTCACATCGTCACAAACTTTCGCATTTATAATAATTAGTGTAGCGAACCTAAACTGAATCGCATTAAGACGTCATGGTAACCCTCCAGGTAGTGTTATGCCTCACCATGTAAATATTAAATGCTTAAACAACTCTGTCTGTTACCTCTTCACTCTTAAACCGCTGAACCGATTTAGAACAAACTTTACATAGAAGTGGTTTGAGTCCCGGGCGTAACATGTACATTATTATTACAGTTTTTATTTAGTTCCCGCGGGAACAAACGAAGTCTTCGCAGACGATATCGCTGGCAACTGCTATTAAATATGTCTTCTATGAGAAAGGCAGCAAAAGATCAAGATAACAATCTCATTAAAAGATGATTAATGAGCAAAAACCCTCGTCCCATCAACAAGTGGCCACTCGTTAACAAAAACCCAATTTTACCCGATTTAAATTGAACGCAAAGCTTAAAAGTTTAGCAACTTTTTAGGAGATTATCTGTTCGGCGAACAATTTTTGAAAGTATCCGCGATGGCTTTTACAAAGGTTATTGAAATGAATACTTTAGTAATTGGTTATGATGGTTTCCTGATCCGACTTACTCGAAACTCCCTGATTATATTTTTCCCGTTGCCGCTTTTAGAGTTTCCAAAAAAGGCGTTAAAATGGGCCTGGGCATGATGGTATCGCCGAAACGATGAGAGATTGAGTAAGCGTGTGTTGGCGACTTAGTTAAAAAAAAAACCGGCCAAGTGCGAGTCGGAGTCGCGCACCGAGGGTTCCGTATCACTATCTATAAATATCTATAAACCAGTGTAAGCAGAGCCTTAATGTACGCAGTGTGGGGTCACTTTATATTGGTCACTGATATATACAGGCATACATTACATATTTACGGTTTTCGCAATTATTCCTTAATCTGTGCTATAAGACCTACCTTCATACCAAATTTCAAGATTCTGCGTTCACGGGAAGTACCCTGTAGGTTTTGATTCCCTTGAGAGTTGCGGAAAGTTGCGGCATAAACGGCTGTATCTTTTGATTGCGTTGGCTTAGAAGTTTGATTTTTTCACAGCTCCAAGAGGCAGTGGACCTGAGTATCTAACTAATATTATAAATGCGAAAGTATGGATGGATGGATGGATGTTTGTTTGTTACTCAATCACGCCAGAACGGCCCAACGGATCTCGATGGAATTTGGCCCATAGATAGAGAAAAGTCTGGAATAGCACATAGGCTACTTTTTATCCCGGAAAATTGCGTAGTTCCCGCGGGATAGCAATAAACGATTTCTTTGCAGACGAAGTCGCTGGCAACAGCTAGTTTGATATAAATTTCAGCTTGAGACCTCCACGCGTGGTCTGACGATATACAGGTTGTTAAAAAACCCGTAAGGCCAACAGGAGGTTAAATGTGACTTTATAACAAGTCCATCTTCAATATTTAAGAAACCCAGTATGGTTTCCTGAGATGACAGTTTACTAGGGTTGACAATATTTTTGGCTTTGATATTTTACGGGGTATTTTGTAACACGTTGTATTATGTTCGATCTCTGGTCCAATCTGAGGGAGTCAAGGTAAATTGGGATCAGTGGAGGAAAACTCGAGGGGCGTTTGCCCAACGTTGGGCGCTAATGCGCTGAAGGTGTGTAAGAATTGTTCTGGAATATTTCTGCAGATGGTAGAGTCAGTATGTAGAACACTCCCGTTATAGGGTTTCATCGAAATTTTGAATCAAAATTGAGTCACTCTTTTGACGCCGCATACTTTGAACATTGACTACGTGTCGAAGCATTTGTATGATGATGATGGTGATGTAGTCGTTCAAAAACCAAAATACTATACTTGAATACGTGCTTCAAACAGACTCCCGGAAAATCGACCAATAGCAATCAAGATTGCCGCTCAGCCGCGCTGTGATTGGCGCACCAGCATCGCGCGAGTCATGGTTATTGGCTTGTTACTTAGTTTTGTCAAAACACTGTATCTTGGAACGCGCGTGGATTATTTTGACAACACACTGCTTCTTCAATTGCAGTGTTTTGCTATTTTAAGACTTTAATTTTAGTGAAATACAGTGTTTTTTACATTGCGATATCTCAGTTGTTCTAGTATAAGACCCATAATATTTGAATGCAGGACCATGTAACAGGCAAAAAGAAATCGAATGGACGTTGTTAATACAAAACACTGTAACTCAAGATACAGTGTATTGGATTCACAGGGTACCGTATTACTTTTCGAAAGCCAAATATAGGAATAGCTGGGATGCTCAGGAGGAGCAGATCCAGCTTGCCAGGAACAGTCCGAATCTTTCAGCCGTCTTCGTAGAAGCCGTTGCCCAGGGTGGACCTCGAGGAGGTACATTCTGACCAATTACCACCCCATTATGGTGATGATGAACTAGAAGTAAAATATACAAACTAATAATAACAATATGTGAACCTCACGGTAGTTCTACCTCAGGGTAAGTGATATCCCCAACCCGAAATCCCAAGGATTGTACATAGATACCATTTCTCAATTTAAGTCATCATTATCTCATCATCTCCAGCCTACATACGTCCCACTTCTGGGCACAGGCCTCCTCTCACAATGACTGGGCTTGGGCTATAGTTCCCACGCGGGCTCAGTGCGGATTGGGAACTTCACACACACCATTGAATTGCTTCGCTATGTTTTCCTTCACCGATAAGCACATGGTAAATTTCAAATGAGATATCGCACATAAACTCCGAAAAACTCAGAGGTGCGAGACCGGGATTCGAACGACCCTCTGCTTCCACAGGCCAACAGTCACACCAATCACACTGCGGCCACAGGTCAAACCACTAGGCTACCACGGCTACAATCAATTTGATCAATTCAAGTAAGTAACTGTAATTAAAATGTACTGTTATTAAGTTAAAGCTTCCCATTCACTTTAATACAGTAGTAAATGCGGAAGTAGCCTGGTAATGGCTATCCGGCCGTGTCGGAATGTTCGACAAATTAAACCCTTAGGCCTGATCGAGTATTGGTCATTTTTCCTTGTCTTGATGCCGCCAGAGTTACGAAGAGGAGTTGAATTATTTATACGGCATTAATAAAATAAATTGAGAAGTCCGAGCCTACTTTGGATGCTTTCGGGTGGCGAGCGTGGAATTTTGATAATAATAAAATAAAAACAATTATTATTTATAAAGATAAGAAGGTCAAGTCAAGAGTACCCGAAACCGACGAGCATGTATGAAGAGATTGATGAATGTGGATGAATCGAAAGAGGTATGTCAGGATCGTAGCAAGTGGAACAAAGTAGTCTCTGCCTACCCCTGTGGGAAAGAGGCATGACGGTATGTATGTATGCATTATTTGTAAAAAAAATTACCTTGAACAAAAAACGGTTACCTTGCTACTTTGCTACAACACAGACCATTAGCAGCGGAGTGGCAAGGTAAAAAGTAAAGTGTTTTGTTAATTTATATGTGTAAACCTTTCACAGATGAATTGGTGTTTCAAGAATCGTTCTAACTGACGTAACATACATACATAACGTCACGCCTCTTTCCCACAGGGGTAGGCAGAGACTACTTTGTTCCACTTGCTACGATCCTGACATACCTCTTTCGCTTCATCCACATTCATCAATCTCTTCATACATGCTCGTCGGTTTCGGGTACTCTTGACCTGGCCTTTATCCAAGACGTCCCCAATTTGATCACGGAACGTCCGCCTAGGCCTTCCCCTCCCAACGCACCCATTCACACTCCCCATATAAATCCATATAACTGACGTAAACCACATTAAAATCCGTTGCGTAGTTCAAAAGATTTAAAATAGAGATGGCGGGAAGTAACAAGTGTGAAAGTGAGTTAAAACATATTCCTACATCCGCTAACTTTTGTTTCCTGCTCCGTGGCAGGAAGAAGTGGGAAAAAAGACTATTTCTAATTACTTTAACTGCGTCACGGTATTTGCCGCTCGGACTGAGAGCAACTTGAGCCAGGAACTAATATATCTGCAAAAACCGGGTAAGTGCGAAAGTCATACAGAGACCATTTGCTGAGTTGGGACCATTTTGTGACAATTTATTTATTTATCTGCTGTTTTATGTGTTTTTTTTTATTTGATGTGTTGTGATTGTCATAAATAAACTTTTATCTTCTTCTTCTTCTTCTTCTTCATCCGACTTAATATTGAAGCATGGGCCCGATTGTGGCACAATTCTGTGTTATTGCCACAAAAATGCAGCGCAAATTGGATTTTCGACTATTTCACTAATTAATTGGAGCCGTAATTTTCGTCTATACTACTCGTATTTCAAATTCGGCACAATTTTTACCACTTTCGTGTGGCATTCTCACATTATGTGCTTCCAAAAATTGGGCCATTGAGCTGCTTAAACAAACTAGGTCAACGACCTTGCACCTGAGCCCTTTTTTAATTTTATAAAGCTACACGTTACAATTTACAATCGGAAGTCTCTTTCTGACCCTATGTGTTAGATAGAGACTTCCGCTTGTAAATTGTAACTTTTAGCTTTATAAAATAGGGCCCTGGTGAAATATTTTAGAATAGTTTGAAGACACCTCGTATATACAATACAGCCCTGTAAGACAGGGACAGACGACAATAGAGAACCATACTCTTTGGACCCTTTTCGTGCGGTATCCTAAAAAGAAGGGCACGAGTTGTCTGGTTGTTTTAAGAAATATAGTTACCACATGTGCATCAAAATCTTTAACGCAATCCCGGCTAACTTCAAAGTTCTCCCCTTAAATTTATTTAAAAGTAATCTTCACCGATAGCTCAAAGAAAAAATGTTTTATTCAATAAATGCCCTTTTTAACATGAACACATAGAACAATGAACACAAAATATTTACCTTGCTACTCCGCTACTTAATAATAATCAATAAGTAGCGGAGTAGCAAGGTAAATATTTCGTGTTCATTGAAATGGACCTCCGCAAAGTAACGCCTGATTCTATAAAATATGAATACATAGCATAATTATATATATTGTAATTCTGTATAGTGATGATGAGTCTCCGTTAGGTACTCGAATTGAATAAATAATTGTTATTATTATTTGATTCTACATTCTGTGATGCCTATGTATCTAGGTAATTATAAGTCTAGTTTTAAGGTTACTTGTAGCAAAATATGTTTCAGCACTGGAATTGTTATTTTATCACCTATTGTACCATATTTTATGTGAATAAAGAATATTGAATATTGGATATATGGGTTAAAATTACCTTGGAAAAGCTAAACATAGTACCGGATTAACGTCCGGCGTGTGAGTGCATCGAGGCGTCTGAGATGTGGAAATGACGCCTGCTCTAGGACGGCTCTACGCTTCTGTGGGCCTTCTACACTCATGCGCCTACGATCTATAATTCATTACAGATAACAGTAGATTAATTTGACACAACCGCAGGATTTGCAAGTTTTGTGTTTTTATATTTAGGCATAAACGATACGTCATTGGACTGCATGGATTTGGATTGTTATATGTGGTGTTCAATAAAGAGGTTATTGTATTGTATTGTATTGTCATTCTTAAATTTAATTATACTTAAGTACAAATAGTATAGTACTAGGGACCCGCCCCGGCGTAACATGGATCCAATATTAATATTAACACGGCGCTGTCACACTTATCAAAAAACCTTGAAATTTTTATATTTTAAACATTCCTCATGTAGGTGAAAACGGCATGAAAATTTATGCCGTATTTTTTAAGTTAAATATAAATACAATATTGACAGAGTACTAAGGTGAACTTTTTCAGTTAACTTCATTTGAAAGAAAAAAAATAACAAAGATAAGCAAGCAGTCAAAATGATTTCATAATTTTACAACTTACATAATTAATACTAATGTACACCACAAAAAATGTCAAAAAAACAATACAACGGGAAAACTAAACTGAAAATTGCTTGTTGACTAAATTAACAATTAATATAAAGAAATGAGACGTCATCCATCCAAAAGGGACACAGTGCTACACTTAAGCTTATCGAAAGATAAATGACATATCTACCTAACTAAATGTAGCGTTATTGGCTTTTCAGGCTCTGTTAACAAAGGAGCTGATTTTGTATTCCAAAAATAGTGTATTTTATATCTACATAATATACGATACGACTTACGATATCGATGTAAATATATGCAAAACCTATAGAGGTTTTTAGAGATGGCAAATTCCTGTGTACGGTTATTATGCCGCATTTGTGTGGTACCTATTATTTGGAATGTATTATAGTATAACTCGTAGGTTTCGGGGAGGGCCTTTGTATTTATAGAAGGTTATAAACTTTTCCTTGTTGACTTTGTTCACTTGGTTTAAGGCAGAGGATTTCCTTTTTATTATGACTACGGCCACCTACAGCTAAGATATTTTGATAGCACTTCGCTTCTGGAATCCGTGGGATTGTTTTTTATTACGACTTTTTAAAAGGAATAGTCAAAGTATTTAATTATTTTTCAAAAATGGCAAAATGGGTGCTCTGGGACTATCGGCAATGGCATGCTACCAGATTCCCCTTGAAATGAAATGAAATGAAATTTTTATTTGTCAAAGCGGGTGGGCCTTTCCACCTATAAGCACACAACCTAGCTAAATGTGGCCTTTAGGTCTTGTTACCTTAGCTCTGTCTACCTCGTAAGGGATAAAGACGTGATTTATGTATGTACCTATGTATGCTACCAGAAGTCCTATCCTAACGAACTCTGCGCGCCAGCGCTCTGCCACAGCCCTTACTTTTGACAAATTATTAAAATGACGATGAAAACGAGGGTAGTTGTGCGCCGCTGTCAGTTGGATCGAGTAGCCGCGCGAGCAGAGCGCTGGCGCGCAGTGTTCGTTTCGCTGCCGCCGGGGCGAGCGCACCAAGAGGAAGGACTACGAACTAGTCCGAAACATGTCGAGCATCACTTGACTTTTATACATACGTGAGTTATCCGTTTGTGTACTTAATTATAAATTATTTTTGTTTTTATGAAGGTCCTTAGTAAACCACTATAAAGTAGGATAAAAGCAAACAAAAGTAGGTACAAAGTTGTTTTGCGATATTTTTCAACGTCGCTGCTATATTTTGTCGCATAGTGCAATATATTTTGCCACCCTCTGGCGGGAACATTCTCTCTAGCATAATCATTACGCTAAAGAGCAATAAACGTGCGACACGAGCCACTAACCTAGGTGTTCCCTTTATGGCTAGAAAAAGGCTGCTACGATGTGCCATTTGTGTCACGTTTATGTGATGTTTAAGATGCTACTTGTAATTTAAGTAAAGGCCTTGCAATAGCAAGAGAGAGGGGCGGAATTAAGAAATGTACAGTTAGGCGAGAAATTTATCCCAAAGGTTCAGTGTCATTTCTACAGCTTAGCCTATTGGAACAATTTTTTCAACACAGTTGCTCGTAAATTGAGTCTTATTGCACCGCATTTAAGCTCATAATTCAGCTTATTACGCACAAGTGCCGTAATATTATTACCGCACGAGTGCGGTAATGTAAACTTTTTTTTAATCTCAGCAAATAGTTCAGTTATGTATAGGAACAAGGAATATTTTCGTCAATATTAAACTATATTAGGTTAAAGAAGATAAATAAACAGTTAATTTCGACAAAGTATTAATTTTTATCTGAAAAGTGACCATAATTTGCATATTTAAGACAATGATTAATTATTTTATTACTATTTTAATATTAGACTGTTTAGCAGTCTTGTCAGTGCCTCGTCGCCCACGTGCAAAGTGCACAGCGCGCATGCGTGAGTGCTGCGCGCGGATTGGCGCGGACAAATGATGTCTGCCGCCATCTTTCACACTCACAGATTTTGTTGATTATTTTACCTTGTTATTAGTTTAAAAATTACTAGTCGAAATAATAAAGAAAAACTAAATGTAAATAGTGTCCGTCGTCGGAAATACTAAAATATGTTCGGGCAGGTTATGTCAGTAAGAAATCCAAGGTGTTGCCAAATGACAAAGAAAAGTTCTAAAGCCTCCAGTTAAGCAATGTTTGGCAACAAAGGTAAAGTAAAGTTTTTTTATACTTACTTATTAAGAATTTCTTTTTGTTTTTCCTCGCAAATGTGTTGAAAAACGTCGTATGAAACGCGTGTGCATTGATCATTACCACACTCGGCCCATTAACGCGCTCGCTCCGCTCTCGCGTACAATCATGCCTCGTGTGTAATGATCAACATAGCACACTTGTATCATAATGTACTATTACGTACAAGTCAATATGACAGTCAGCCGTATTGTTTTAATAATAATTCTGGTCTCTACATCATCAGTTTTCTAAAACTGATATAATAATTGATAAAATGCCTTCTTGTTCCACTGTATAAAATTCTTTCTATAATTTCAACATTTTTCTTTCAACTTTTTGTGTGATGTCTTTTAAAAGTCAGTATTTTAACTACTTAAATGTACTATTCGATTCGTGGTGCTAGGCCTGTGGCTATAAATAAAGTGACCCTTTCTTCAAGTTACGGTGCTTAATAAAACTAACATTTGCCGTATTTACTAAGTTCGGATCGGATATCTTCTTTTTGCCTTAAGGTGAAATATAGTGTTGACAAAAATCAAAGTTAGGTTTAAATACCTAGGTGTTCAAAGAAAGGTATAGCTTCAAAGAAAGCACATGCTTTGAATTTATGTATCATTAAAAAGTAAATAAATTGACTTGTTGAGAAAATTAATTATAGCGGCCATTTTCTATTGCAGCTTGTCAATAGTTTTCAGCACCTTATGTTTGTTGTTTTGTTTTTATTGTTTGAACTGTGTACTTTTCAAAAACAACAAGGGCTACGCGAAAATTTTTGAGTTGTCGGTCCGTAATTTCTTCTACATACGGTTTTATAGAAACTCGAGACGCGGCGAGGCAAAATGAGTAGCACTTTTGTATGTAGCACTCACAACTCAAAAAATTACGCTCATCTGGCCTCACCCCAAGAATCCAAGTATTTTGACTATACAAAAATAAAAATGCGGCTCAAGCAGGACTCGAACCCGAGCTCTTCGTCGTCCCTGTCAAGATTGTTCGTTACACAAAAAGCCCAGTCGTCAGCTTGTTATCAAGATCGTTGGTCTCCAGAGCTTGCAAGTGGTGCCCAAGCGTGAGGCACGTAGCTTTGGGTCACTCTTGAGGACCCCAGTCGTTTATTGAAGTGGGTTCTGCAGAATTTGAATACGATGAGTTAGAAAGAATAGGAAATATATCATTAAATGATAGAAATTCGAAACTGGCATACAAAATATGCAACGTGTTACAAAATACCTCGTAAAATATCAAAGCCAAAAATACTGTCAACCCTACTGAACTGTCATCTCAGGAAACCATACTGAGGTTCTTAAATATTGTAAAAAGACTTGTTATAAGGTCACGTTTAACCTCCTTTCGGCTTTACGGGTAGTTTTGTAACAGCCTGTAAAATAATAATAAACCATTTTTAAACACTGACATAACAACACTTAACATTAGTTCTAGAAGTTGGCACGAACCTAGCACGAGCCTTTTCACAATGAACGTCGGTGTACTTTGACGTTGACAAACACAAAATAACGAGCCGATCACTTATTGCTGTAATTGTATTGTTTGATTGACCGTCTAGTCAGAACGTGTTTTTCGCGCGCGCGGTTCCTTTTGCTAAATACACTTAGCCGCAAAAAATGTATTTAGCCTTCATTATGTATGCAATACTAGCTGTTGCCAGCAAATTCGTCTGCAAAGAATTCGTTTATCGCTATCCCGCGGGAACTACGCAATTTTCCGGGATAAAAAGTAGCCTATGTGCTATTCCAGACATTTCTCTATCTAAATATGTGCCGAATTTCATCCAGATCCGTTGGGCCGTTCTGGCTTGATTGAGTAACAAACAAACATCCATCCATCCATCCATACTTTCGCATTTATAATATTAGTTAGATTAGATAGGTAATTTTGTATGGAGACTGCGCCAAATTTTATGCCACTGTGTATTAGGTAAGTACTGGATCAATGTTTAACGTGAGGAAAATTATAGAGTCCGTTAACGTTTTTAAAAGTTAATCGCTTAACCGAAAATATAACTCCGTTAACTAACTGCTTAACGGTTTTATGCCCTAGTGCGACATACCTTGATTAGGTTTGTTTTCTGCGGAACCCTCAAAACACGAAACCTGACGGTTTTGAAGAAGCAGCTTCAAGCACCATCGACACGGAACTCGTGATTAAAACTTTCTGCAAGGTATTCTTTGTTAATAGGGTTCCGTCTTGATAGTGTAAGTAGACCTCAAATTTCTGAACGATATTGAAAACTAGAAGACATCCTGAAAGTAAAGCTGTGGCCGGGAATCGATGCGTGATAACCCCTACCCTACAACACCCATAGCCCATGTTAAGAGGGTGCATCCGTGCTGAGCTCGCAACGTCGCATTTTTGGTGATTTTTTGTGATTATTTCACAGAAATTGAATGAAAGTATCAAATATCCGTGTGTAATGCACTTCGTTTTTAGTGTACTAATGTGTCTAATGCAATAATTGATCGTGATGGACTTTTATTTTCTTATTTAACGAGATAATAGTATCTTATTCCTTTAATTCGAAAACAAAAGTCCACCGCCATTAATCATTGCATTGGACACACTAATACACTAAAAACGAAGTGCACTACAGACGGATATTTGATACTTTCATTCAATTTCTGTGAAATAATCGCAACAAGTCACCAAAAATGCGACGTTGCGAGCTCAGCACGGATGCACCCTCTTAATTTGCCTGTCTTATGAAGCGATTTTCGAGATTTCTCTTTTTTTTTATGCTTACAAACCCGCTTTCGCTCTCGCGCATTCTTTGGCACGATCTTGATAGAGATATTTTAAACTATGAAACGTATTTTAACGCGATTTTCATAGAATGATAGAAATTTTGGGGAACGGTATATTTTACTTAGGTAGGTAGTAATAATTAGTTAACTCGCTGTAACTATTGTTTTATTACGGTGCATTATTGCGGTGTCAATAAAGAGTATTTCTAAACGACACTGAAAATTAGAACACATAGAAAAATCCGAAAAGTAAAGCTATGGCCGGGAATCGAACCCGGGTCCTCGTCATTCCGTGACGCGTGCTATACCCCTACACCACCCATAGCAGGTAAAAGTATTTAAAGAGCAGACAAGAGAGCAGGTAAGTTTGTTTTGTATAGTACTGTATTGTATTACCTGCCGTTGACATAGAGTAAGGAAATTTCCCAAAAAGTAAAGCTTCAGAGGACAAGTTCAGAAAAGAGTCCAAAAACCACTGATCTCTTAAAAGTTGTTTTCCATGTACTAATAAATGTAACTATGAAGTAGAAACTATTTTTTTTGCTGGTTTTTAAATGTATACGGAACTGTCGGCGCGCGAGTTCAACACGCGCTTGGCCGATTTTTTGTTCCCTGGCTTCCTGTTATGGCAAACGTGTCAATTTGAAAAGGGTTGGGGTTAATTTCTACGGCAACGGAAATTGCTTTCGTGGGTCGATGTCCTTTTGACAGCGAACATAGGGTACCTATGACGAGAGCAGTCAACGCGCGTTTTCGACTCTGCCAAAGCACATGACCACGTTGAGAGAATCGTCATTTTTCAAATTTGAGTTTCTAATAGAAGTTTTTCATCGCTAGTCTTGTCTTGAACGATTCAAATTCGCATAAAAGTTGCATACTAGTTCCGCTAGCGGCGATGCCAATTTTTGACGGCATTTGACATTTTGATGCTTATATTTACACTAACGCTAGTAGAGACAAGGTAGCAAAAACTAAAGGCAACTCTCGTTGTAAGTGCTGATGTTAGCGAATAACGATAATGGGTTGGTAGCAAGCCAGATGTGTTTAACTTTGTTTGGTTTGTTTTTGATACGTTAAGTAATTAAGTTAACGTCACTAAACTTCTGCGGCAACGTTGTGGTGGCATTTTCTTTCTCAAGAAGTGTAAGAAGGAACATTAATGGCACAAAATGGGGCAATGATATTAATTTTATTTATATAATTTATAATTTTTATATACGGAACCTTTTAATTTACACAGTAAACAAGAAGCCTCATACACTCATCGAAATTTTTCGACCGTCTCAATTTGAATCTGACCTTTACTAAAAACTTTATAAAACAAAATGGCCGCCGGCTAGTTTTCAACAACACGTTTGGAGGTTGCTTGTTGTTTTCATATCTTCCTGATTTCAATTGTTTTACACCAATTACGTAGCGACCCGCTATAAGGACCGCTGAGTTGCATCGCCCATCGCAACAGGCGTCAGCACCGCGCGGTCACGAGGCGCGCGCACGGACGCTGACACTAGCGGAAACCTGAGGATACCGATGCCGCCGCTGCCGTCAATCGCAATATCATTTTATACAGTCATTCTAATTCCGACCTCGATTTAGATCGCTAGTTTAAGTTATTAATTGTAATTTTTCTTGTGTAATTAAAGTAATTAATATAAATTGGTTTTTTTTCGACTCCTCGGCTGCAGCTTACGTATTTGGCGCAGTCGTTAGTCTTCTCGAAGCTAGTCCGCGACCGTGAGTTTATCGCAACCGTGGGCAGCCGGCTGTCAACGCCCTTATCGAGAACCTGAAAGAACCTGAAGACTGCAGCATCGAGGAGGAATCCAGACATCGATTCGAGAGAACACCAAGGACCATGAAAATCAGCGCTCAGTAAGTGCACTTGAATCAATCTCGTGTTGCTTCCTTTCCTTAGTAATTAATCCTTTCCCAAGATTTTTCACCCTCGTAATTCGAGAGATAGAGAGGCTGTATCGAAGCAGTCTCGCCAGCGGGAGATAGATTTAAATAGGAATATAGGTACTGATAGGTCGCGTAGTAACAGCTTAGACATGACAGAGCAGCAGGCCCAAGCAATGGACCGGTGCTTTGATGGTGACACTATTTTTAAGGCTATGCGGCTCATTCCGGAGTTCGATGGCAACCCGAATATACTAACTAGGTTTATAAAGATTTGTGATGAAGTAGTTATAAATTTTACTAGTACAGGTGTGGGCAAGGAGTTACCCAACCTTTGTTTGCTAAATGGGATTTTAAATAAAATCACGGGGCCAGCGGCTCGTACCATAAATTCTAACGGTATTCCCGATAGTTGGATAGGAGTAAGAAGCGCGTTAATAAATAATTTTTCAGACCAGCGGGATGAAACCGCTTTGTATAACGATATTTCGGTAGCAAGCCAGGGTAATAGAACCCCACAGGAATTCTATGAGCATTGCCAAAATTTATTTAGCACCCTTATGACATACATTAGCTTACACGAGTCAATAGTAACCACAGTTGAGGCCAAGCGTACCTTATATAAGAAGGTCACTATGCAGGCGTTTGTGAGAGGTTTAAAGGAGCCACTTGGTTCCCGCATTAGATGCATGCGACCAGAGAGTATTGAGAAAGCTCTCGAGTTCGTGCAAGAGGAGCTTAATGTGATGTACACGCAGCAACGTAGCAACCCGTTCAAAGCTCAATTTGGGCAAAGAAACACATCATCTGGACCGTTCATGTTACCAGCTCAGAGACCCCCAGCTCCTCAGAATCCGATGCCACCTCAGTTAGGAGTAGATATTCCTAGTTTTATGCAGGTACCGCAGCAGCCTCCCAGGGTTAATTTACCCCAACAAAGAATGCCTACCCGCACTCAGCAGATGTTTGCTGCACCACCTCCTAATTATAATCCTAGAAGTAATGTGTTTAGACTGCAACCTGGTAACCAGAACAGGGCTCAAGGTCTGCAGCAAGGACCGCCCCCACAGCCCATGAGCGGTGTGAGTCACTATGTGCCTAGGATGCTACCATCAGGTAGGTTCAATTCAAATAATCCCAGAAATCCACCCCCATCTAATTACTTTAAGATAAATGACGTTAATTTTAACGAATGTGAGATTTACGATGACTATTATGACTACTACAATGACATTGACCAATCGCCTGAGCCTTATTACTTTGATCAAGGAAACGAGTATTACAATTTTTCCCCACATCGCTACAGTCACGAGGAGCCCCAGGTTCCAGAAATGGGTTACGAAGCTGAGCCTCAACCCTCAACCAGTATTGCTGAAAATTTTCCGCTAGTCCCGAGATCAAAAAAGCCAAAATAGAAGTTAACCTCCAGACCCAAAGGCAACTTCCATATGTCCATTTTGAAAACCCACCACTTAACTTTTTAATAGATACAGGAGCTAACCAATCCTTTATTAGCCCTGAAGCTGTGGAAAATTTTTTTTCGGGTTTTCCTTTAAACTATGACCCTTTCGAGGTAACGAATGTACATGCTAGTAGTAAAAATGACTATTCCATAACTTTACCTTGTTTTGGTGAATTTAACGAGCAAGATGATTTGAAATTATACGTGTACAAGTTCCACAACCACTTTGACGGACTTATAGGACTTGACCTACTGACTAGATGGGAAGCTAAAATCGATCTAAAGAACTTGACTCTAACGACAAGACATGCCATTAATCCCATAAGAATGTATAACTCCCGTAATGTTAACCTTTATGAAAATATTATCCCAGCTAAATCCTCAAAACTTTTACGCATACCTATAAATGCCCCCGACGGAGACGTACTAGTTTACGAACAGGTTATCTGCAACTGTATTATTCACGAATGCATAACTACCGTGGAGAATAACCGCGGAATGTTAGATATTGAGAACCCAACCGATAATGATTTAATTCTATCATTAGATCATCCAGCACAGGCCGAACTTTTCAATACTGAATGTAGCAGCACTGAGTACAGCTCATCACGAGCACAGCAAGTTATTTCCAAATTAAGAACAGGCCATCTTAATCCAGAAGAGAAGGGAAATCTAACTCGACTCTGCTCACAATATTCAGATGTATTCTATATTGAAGGTGAAAAATTAACCTTTACTAATAGAATCAAGCATTGCATCAAGACCACAGACGAAGCTCCTATCTATACAAAAACGTATCGTTATCCTTTTATCCATCGTCAGGAAGTGAGGGACCAAATTTCTAAAATGCTGGAGCAGGGCATCATTAGGCCATCAGAATCTGCTTGGAGCTCACCCATCTGGGTAGTACCTAAGAAACTAGATGCTTCCGGGAAGCAAAAATGGCGCCTGGTAGTTGACTTTAGGAAGGTTAATGAAAAGACTATTGACGACAAATACCCCATACCCAACATAACAGACGTCCTTGACAAACTAGGGAAATGCCAGTATTTCACGACACTTGACCTAGCCAGTGGATTCTATCAAGTAGAGATGAACCCTGAAGACGTCCACAAAACAGCTTTTAACGTAGAGCACGGGCATTTTGAGTTTCTCCGAATGCCTATGGGACTGAAGAACTCTCCTTCTACGTTCCAGAGGGTAATGGACAATGTCTTAAGAGGCCTTCAGAATGTAATATGTCTAGTTTATTTAGATGATATTATCGTGTTCAGTACCAGCCTCCAGGAACACATAGTCAACTTGGAAAAAGTGTTTCAAAGATTGAGGGAATCTAACTTTAAAATACAGATGGACAAGTCTGAATTTTTAAAGTTAGAAACTGCCTATCTTGGTCATATTATTAGCAAAGATGGTATAAAGCCTAACCCAGACAAGATTGCAGCCATTCAAAACTATCCAATACCCCAAACTTCCAAGCAAATTAAACAGTTTTTAGGACTCATTGGCTATTATAGGAAATTCATACCTGACTTTGCTCGCACGACTAAACCGATGACTAACTGCCTAAAAAAAGGTAAAAGGATCACTTTCGACCCTGACTACATTGAATGTTTCGAGAAATGTAAGACCCTTTTGACAAACGACCCAATCCTGCAATATCCCGACTTCAATCGTGAGTTCCTACTCACCTCTGATGCCTCTAACGTGGCCATCGGCGCGGTGCTTTCCCAGGGTCCTATTGGATCCGACAAACCCATTTGTTACGCATCTCGCACTTTAAACGAGAGCGAAATGAACTATAGCACCATCGAAAAGGAGCTTTTGGCAATAGTTTGGGCCACAAAATATTTTCGGCCGTACCTCTTTGGTAGGAAGTTTAAGATCTTAACAGATCATAAGCCCTTGCAATGGCTGATGAATGTTAAGGAGCCTAACTCCAGACTTACAAGATGGCGTCTTAAGTTAAGCGAGTATAATTACACTGTAGTATATAAAAAAGGCAAGTGTAACACAAACGCTGACGCTTTATCTAGAGTCGAGGTATACATGCAGGAAGCGGGCCCTTCTACTTCAAAAACCAACCCCTCTGACCAACAAATAACAGACGAAGAAATAGACTTAATAATTGCTGACTTTTTGGCAGACGAGGACATGAATTCAGTAGTTGCAAACCCTACAGACCACCCACCCACTCTGGCAAAATCTAGTACAGATACTGTTCATACTGACCACGAGAATCCCATCCTTGAAGTTCCTATTACAGATGAACCATTAAATAAGTTTCACAGACAATTATGCTTGACCATAGTAGGAGAGGTGAAAAAACGACCAACTGTCACGAAACCTTTTGACACTCATACGCGCACTTCAGTACAGCTTCTAGAATCGAACTTAGAAGAAGACGTAGTAAATGCCATCAAGGAATACGTCAACCCTAAAGTCAAGACAGCCCTCTTTATAACACCATATCTCGGGTTATATAAAATCATACCGATCTTGCAAGAGAAGTTCAAAAATTCGGCTATGAGCCTTGTTCTCGCGAAAACTGAAGTTGAAAATGTCAAGGAATACCTTCGGCAACAAGAGATAATTAAAAATTATCACGAAGGAAAGACCAATCACCGTGGCATTAATGAATCTCACCTAGCCCTTTCGCGTAAATACTATTGGCCTAAAATGAAGGAACAAATAACAAAATTCATTAACGAATGTACAGTGTGCGGCCAAGCTAAATATGATCGTAACCCTATAAGACCACAGTTCAATATAGTACCTCCAGCTAAAAAGCCCTTTGAAATAGTTCACATGGACTTATTCACAGTACAGTCCGAAAAATACGTTACTTTCATTGACGTTTTCTCAAAGTATGGACAAGCATATTATCTGAGGGATGGAACCGCGATTAGTATTCTACAAGCTTTACTGAAGTTTAGCACCCATCATGGTTTGCCCCTTACAATTGTAACTGACAATGGTACAGAATTCACAAACCAGCTATTTGCTGAATTTGTGAGGCTGCATAAAATTATTCACCATAGAATTCTGGCACATTCTCCAAATGACAACGGTAACATAGAAAAATTTCACTCAACCATTCTCGAGCATCTCCGCATTCTCAAATTAACGAAAAAAGATGAGCCCATCTTTAATCTTATGCCCTATGCGATTTTAGCCTATAACAGTTCAATACATAGCTTCACTAAATGTCGACCTTATGACATTATAACTGGACATTTTGACCCCAGAGACCCAGGGGACATCGACTTGACAGCTCACCTATTACAGCAATATGTATCAACGCATAGAGAACAGATGGAGTCAGTTTATAAAATAATTAATGAATCTGCCCTAGCGGACCGTACGGCGCTTATAGAAAATAGGAATAAAACGCGAGAGCCAGAAGTAGAATACCAGCCCCATCAGCAGATCTTTGTTAGAAACCCTTTTGCCAGCAGGCAAAAAGTAGCTCCACGTTACACGCAGGATACCGTACTGGCCGACTTGCCGATTCATATTTACACCTCTAAAAAGCGTGGTCCTATCGCTAAGTCTCGACTTAAGCGAGTCCCTAAATCCTCTCGATTGTTACAGGACGTTCCTGGCGTTTCTGACGATAAACCTGGTTCAAACCCAGGAGATAAAACTTGAGGACCTCGCGGATGGACCAGGACTTCTTCCATTTGACTTAGGTGACATGAAATTGACCACCCAGAAGCATACATTCCTGCAATATATCGAACTAACCGACATAGAAAATAGCATTAACAGCGTCCAGACTCAACTAAAAGAGACAAAAGACCGACTTAGTAACGATACCTATTCCTTATACGAAACTCAAATTCAATTTCTAGTTATGAAATTAAGTAAAACATCGGATCAACTGAGAAGCCTGGAGCCCGGTCGTAGCAAAAGAGGACTCATAGACGGCTTAGGTTCTGTAATAAAAAGTTTGACTGGTAATTTGGACTATTCAGATGCCATAAAATATAACAACGCCATTAAATCTTTGAAGAATAACCAGGACAGGGTCGTTACGGAACTGAATGACCACATTAGTCTCAGCAAGGAGTGGATGGACCACCATACTAACATTGTGTCTCAAATGGTAGAAAATCAAGTCAGAATCAATGAAACTTTGCATTTATTGCTTAACAGTAATGCGCAGGCGGAAACTAGCCTACTCAAATACGCTAAGTTTGCCCAGCTTTTGGTTATTATTAATGATAATATAGATAGTTTAGTTAACGAACTTCATAGGATAGAAGATATTTTAGCTTTTACTCGTTCACTAAGTATGCATCATTCGATGCTAAGTACCCAGGTACTAAATAATATGTTAAATAGGCTAGGAGAGATTTATAATAAGGAGCAGGTGTTAGATTTAGATCTTAGAGAATATTACAGCATAATCCAAACTGGGTCGTATTTTAATCAAAAGCGAATAGTTATCGTCTTTAAATTCCCAATCGTTTCCCCGAATACCTATAACCTCTATAAACTTCCTTTAGTCCCAAATAAGTATAACCAAATTATTGTACCTCCCTATCCCTTAATAGCAACCGAAGGAGACTCTTACGTGTACATAGAGGCTGAATGCCCGAAGATCAGGACGTGGTACCTGTGCGAAGAAAAAGTTAACCATCAGATCAGAAACCAGCCAGACTGTATCCAGAACCTCATCAGGACCCAGACCATAGATGAATCGTGCAAGCAGACAACTATATCACTATCAAGACAGACCGTGGAGAAGCTAGACGACAGAACCTACGCTGTCGTGTTCCCCTCACCTACGAAAATCAAACTTATTTGCGGAAGAGAAGATTACAACACTCTTAGCGGAAGCTACCTCGCTACCATCCCAAAGGACTGCATGCTGCGCACGAATGATCTTACCATCATGAACACAGAAGATCGCGTAGAGGGCCAGCCGCTAAAGATTGTGAAGATAGCAGATAGTATGAAGATCCAGCCTCAGCCTCAACCTGCAATCTCTTTAAGCTCTATAAATCTAGAAAGTCTTCACGAAATCCAGAACAGGATATCACTGCAGCCACCAGTCCAGCTTGAAGATACTCCAGATACAACCATCTACCACACTACAATTCCCTTTTATGGAGCTTTGTTAAGCACAACTTTAATCATCGTCATCATCCAGGGCCGACGTTATATAGCGACCAGACACAGGGTTTCTGAGAGCTCTCTCGACCACTATGTGAGCAACAGAAACGAAACTTCAGAGGAGCAGCCAGCATCCAAGACGACCGCATCTGCAGATGAATTACCAGCAATATTTTCTCTGAAACTTCAAAAATAGTTGCTGGTCTGCGGGGGGAGGAATTACGTAGCGACCCGCTATAAGGACCGCTGAGTTGCATCGCCCATCGCAACAGGCGTCAGCACCGCGCGGTCACGAGGCGCGCGCACGGACGCTGACACTAGCGGAAACCTGAGGATACCGATGCCGCCGCTGCCGTCAATCGCAATATCATTTTATACAGTCATTCTAATTCCGACCTCGATTTAGATCGCTAGTTTAAGTTATTAATTGTAATTTTTCTTGTGTAATTAAAGTAATTAATATAAATTGGTTTTTTTTCGACTCCTCGGCTGCAGCTTACGTATTTCACCATACCATTATCTAAATCGATTGATAATACAACAAATTGGATGTTTTAAAACAATTACTTAAGTTATGTTTTTATTCCATATCACTTTTTTTCTTTTTTTTTCTTTCTATGTAGCTAACCAAAACGTATTAAAATTTAATAAGTCAGCGTTTCTATGTGCTCGCAATAAAATATTTAAAGTAAAAGCAAATTCCTATTCCATTCTGTCTGTCTACCTACCCCTATTAATTAATTACCTTCCTACATTATCATCAAATCTACATTATCCATACTGAACTTCAATTCAGTCCAAATACCGTCCAACCAACTGTCGTACCAACTTCCTGCTGCAACATTCCCTGAGCGGTACAACTCAGGGATCTTTAAAAAGCGAGCCTTCCTGTTCTTGAAAGGGTCGGCAACGCACCTGTGATTCCCCAAGTCTTGCAGGTGTCCATGGGCGATGGTGATTACTTTCCATCAGGTGACCCGTCTGCTCGTTTTCCCCCTCTTATATAATAAAAGGTAAGTAGGTAGAATTTGGTTTGAAATTTTGTTATCATACTTCTTATTTACTCACAAACATTAGAAGAAATACAAGCTCGTAATTAAAAAGCCAGTATTTTACATTCAACAGGACCTCTATTAAGTCTATTCTTCCCTTCAAATACAACCAATGACTAAACAAAAACTCTCTCGCAAAGGACTGTGCAAAAAGGCCTGAATAGAATCCTTAATTAAAGGATCGGAAAAAAATGAATTCCTCAAACAAAAGAAGTTTCGAGGCACGACATTAACCTTTACAGAGATTGTCTCTTTGACCGTTCGAATCTCGGCGTCGAATATCACGTAGTCCGACAAAAGAGATAAAATCTGGATGAAATTAAAAGAGGGCGCACATGAACACAAGATCTGGCCTCATACTGTGATATTTGATTTTCGAAGTTCGTTTGGTTACGTTCCACTCATACTAATAGTCATAGGCATAGATTAGATTGTCACGTGATACTGGTATATCAATATAGGATTGTTGATTTCAAAACAACCGAATTCGCTGCGATAGGCATCAATATTTCGTGATATGGATCGCGTTTCGTGAATCACACGATAAAATAGACCGTCTAACTAATCCATGCCATTATAGTACCCTGAACCCTACCCACCTACCCCTAGTGGTGGCAATAACGGCTGTTTTGCAGTAATGAATAACAGTGTTGTGTTATTCTTAAATAGCTGTTATTGTAAACTGTTGTCTGTTATCTTGTTATATTGCTGTTTTACAAAACGATAATGAACTTATTATTAAATAATTGTTATACTTATTTCGTCGCGATCGCAGCGTAATAAAAACGTACCGGAACAAAAGCAAAACAACGCTCTGTTACCTTGTTTGTTATAGTACTGACTGACAACAAACAGCAACAGCTAATAATGATACCAAAAGTCAGTTATCTGAATTGCGATTGCGATGCGAGCTCGCGCGTATAGCGTTGTCTCTCGCACACACGTACTTGATTTGTTGCGCACTCGCTTGCGCTTCTATGCCAAGTGCAGCAACAGTGCGCGTATGAACAACGTTGACAACAGACAACGAATAATGATAACAGGATAGTTGACGATTCGATAGTGTGTTGTTCGTTGCGTGCAAATAATGCATTACGTTATCTGCTGTTGTAATAACGACCACCACTACCTACCCCTACCTACTAGTACCCTGGTGTGTGTGAAGTTCCCAATCCGCACTGGGCCCGCGTGGGAACTATAACCCAAGCCCTTGCGTTCTAAAAGGAGGCCTGTGCCCAGCAGTGGGACGTATATAGGCTGGAGATGCCGATGGTCCCCTGGAGGTATATTAAGTACTTATATCCAACCTTTTTTAATAACAGCACATAATAAGTACCTAGCTCACGTTTTATTTTGGCTAAGCCGGCTGAGTCGCGCATGGAGATTAATATTTACCGGCTCACAACACAACGCGCACTAAACCCTTTACAGCCTATAGTGTCCTGGTAGCTTTATTACGTATGCCAAACAAAATGGCGGCTAAAATGTCTGGATATGACAGAGTTTAATGGCTGCGGTATGAAATATCACGCTACAGTTTTTCATCTCGTCATCATCATTATATCAGCCATATATTTAATAGGACATATAATAGGACGTCCACTGTTGGACATAGACCTCCCTCATAGAGCTCCAGTTGCGTCGGTTGGAAGCGGCTTGCATCCACCGCGAACCCGCGACTTTAACCAACTTTAACCAACAACGCGGAACTGTTGATAAAATATACATAAAACGCCACCGATTATTTTGCTTTAAACATAAAAAAACTTGTATTAGGTTTTCGATTTTGTGGCGCTGCTCAAATTGCAGATATTGTCGAGTTAATTCATTCGTACTTCGATTATTGAATAAAATCTCAATAAAAAAAATATTTTTCAGTAGGTTACTTGATTGATTTTAATACTTTGTGAGTTTTCTTAAGTATACAACAACATAACAACAACAACTACAACAAGAGTACCCGAAACCGACGAGCATGTATGAGGAGATTGATAAATGTGGATGAAGCGAAAGAGGTATGTCAGGATCGTAGCAAGTAGAACAAAGTAGTCTCTGCCAACCCCTGTGGGAAAGAGGTGTGACGGTATATGTATGTATGTATGTACAACAACATAGCTATTGTGTAATCCAAGAGAAAAGTGTAACGATGTCTTTACATGATAAGATACGTAAGGATGAATAGACCGTAATGATAATGATCTAGCATTACATTAACCACTAACACAAGATACCTTACGTTACCAGCCAAAATTTCAAACGGTTTCAACGTAAACAAATTCGTAACACATTCGATGTCCAATCATTATTTCCCATTCATAAATCCCTCAACGTCATATTAATCCAGATATATAATCGCAGTCGGTAAATTATGCCAATAAATATCAGCTCTGATTGGTGGATCATCCGAGACAGGCTGCGCCTCTCACACCCTTGTCAAGCATACTGATGAATTACTCCGTGATTGATTCATTTAGTTCCCTAGCCAACTAAAATAGATGTTGGCCCAAAACAATTGATTGAAACAGACGTACTTTGCGAAGGTCTATTTATGAACAAAAAACATTTATTTACTTCGCTAATACACGTGCATGATAGCCCAGCCTGTGCAAAATATGTTTACAAAGTAACTCACCCACCTCTGCTTCCCACTTAAGACATCTAATCTAATCTAACTAATATTATAAATGAGAAAATATGGATGGCTGGATGGATGGATGTTTGTTTGTTACTCAATCACGCCAGAACGGCCCAACGGATCTGGATGAAATTCGGCACATAGATAGAGAAAAGTCTGGAATAGCACATAGGCTACTTTTTATCCCGGAAAATTGCGTAGTGATAAACGAGTTCCTTGCAGACGAAGTCGCTGGCAACAGCTAGTAAGTATATAAATCCCGCAAACCTAACTATCCCCTATTACATGAAAAAGCGCTTTATACGGTGTTCTAGTGTCATGAGAATGGCTCGTATAGACGAAGGGTTAAGTTTGTTGGATTTATTTATATTTTATGTGGAAGCCAATGAGGGTGGGTTTGCATGTAAATATGTATTTTGCACAGGCTCGACTGTCTTGCACGAGTGATAGGAGAAGCAAGGTAAATGTTTTTTTTTTCATTACTCACAAAACACTTACTTTCGTTCACGGTTTCTTTACCCCTACCAAAGTATGGTCCAGAGCTAAACAATGTAATGAAAGACTTGACAGTACAAAAAAATGGTGACCACTACATTGTGTAGCGCGCTGGCGCTCGTAATTTAATTCACCGCCTCTTTCTATCCTATTAATGGAAAATGCGATTGTGATTCTGAATTCATTAAACAATAATGCCTTCAATGCCAAAAAGCTGAATAAAATCTCGTTAATTAATTCTGCGATGCGTTCTCAGGATGCGGTAGTGCTTTGTCTTGAAAGTGACTCACAAATATTAAGAGTCGAAGTGTGTATTATGATTTTCCAAACAGATGAATCCAAAAAAAGGTATTCTACATATCACGTTTCAGGCCCGCTCATGAATAAATCCTGCAATCCTGAATAAACAGCGATGTCTGACCATCCTTATGATGTTGGCGTACGGTCGACAACACACATTATGACTGTGCCTATGAAAGAGAATATAACCACTTCGTAACATTTCGTAGTTGCAGCCGAAGTCGCTGGCGACAGCTAGGTAGTAATATTATCCAGACAGAATGCGTAAACTTTGATCAAAACCGCTTTTAGAAATCACTAACACAAACTAACTTTACTTTCAGTCACAAGACACTTCAGTTTGCATGCGCCCGACGTTCCACTACAATATGGCGGCCCATTGTCACCGAATATAACTTTGTATCTGCACATTTTACATACAATTTAAATCAAAATAAAACTCGAGAAAGGTTGTAACCGATTTGAATAATTTTGGTCTTGAAAAATTTTTGCAAGTTTAGGGAAGGGTTATGTTGTTTTTTTTTTATTAAATATAGGTATCGACGCTTGAAAGGAGAAATGTCATAGGCGACATTTTTTGTGATATTGAGTTATATATATCGTTGAAATCAGCAGATTTTTCCGCGTCGAATGGGCTAGGTCTCGTGTGCGTATGACGACTTTCGTGTCGCTTATCCCATCGGTGATTTTTAGAGACACCGACCTATTTTTTTTACTAAACGACGTCTTTTTTTTTTAATTTCTGAATATTGGAGATTAGATAAAATGATTTTTTAGACAATGTACCTTATACGGTTTGGCTTTTTACGACTTTTCTTCCATTTGTCGGTTATATTTCTTTACCTCATCGTATAACGTATTTTTATTTACATTATATCATTTTACCTATATCTACATAAAAACAAAAAATGGCTTAGATCAAATAACCTAAATGTTATTATCCGCACTATTGTAGGTTATCACCTTTTAACTGATATTAGTTTCGATAATCATGTCGCTTATCCTCCTTTACTTGCAATAATTTTTAAACACTACTGTCGCTTATTCCTTTTTACCTGGATATAAATATAAACCAGGAGGTTGAGTAGATCGTTTTAAAAAACACATAATTTGTATTCGAGCTAGTTGTTAGATAACTTTTTCTATACATGTTTCTAAAACAGAATGTATTTATATCAATAGAGCGCATTTAAAAAAGTCTGTTATTACCCATCTAAAATATTTTAGGTGTTGCATACGCACCGTCCGCCGAAACGTGTGTACCACACAAACGCCATCTAAATAAATTCAGTACGCTTCGGGACGTGTAGGTAGGCATAATTGATCGAGCTGTACTACATCTTAAGTAATTTCACACATAAATGCTAATGATTTACGGTATAAATATTTTTTACCAATGATTTCGTTGTGTATTATTGTAAACTCTTTTACTTTTAGGTGAATAATGCATAGAAAAATGCGAATTTTAGATAGTGGCCTTGAAAAGGTCCGGGATACAGATGCTGCATATGCGAACACGAAGAAAGTGAAGATCTCATATTATGAGTGTGATTAGGTCTGGAGTGATCAATTAAATTTGTGATTATGTTTGTGTCAAAAAATGTTTGTGGTCGACATACATACATACATATCGTCACGCCTCTTTTCCACAGGGGTAGGCAGAGACTATTTTATTCCACTTGCTACGATCCTGACATATCTCTTTCGCTTCATCCACATTCATCAATCTCTTCATACATGGTCGTCGGTTTCGGGTACTCTTGACCTGGCCTTTTTCCAAACGTCCCCAATTTGATCACGGAACGTCCGTCTAGGCCTTCCCCTCCCAACGCACCCATTGACACTCCTCATATAAATCTGTTTAGTTAATCTTCTTTTATCCATCCTCTCTATGTGACCAAACCAACTAAGCATACTTTTTTCTATCCTGGTCACTATATCTTCTTTCACACCAGCACGTTCCCTTATCACACTATTCCGTATTCTATCTTTCCACTGAAAGATACACCTTCCAGACTTCTTAACGCTCTCATTTCTATTGCATTTATTCTACTTTCATGCTTCTTTTGCCATACCCAACTTTCGCTACCGTACATTAGTGTTGCAACAAGCACCGTTCTGTGAACAGCCAGACGCGCCTTCTTTGACACGTTCTCACTGCTCACAAAGGCGCGTAGCGCTCCATTGACCATATTTCCTGCATTCACTTTTCTTTCAATATCTCTTTCACACTTTCCATCTGTCGTAAAAGCCGAACCCAGATATACAAACTCTTACCTGTTCTACTTTCTCACCCGCAATCATAATCTCACATTCTGTCATGCTATCGTCTTTTTCGAATACCATAGCTTTCGTCTTGCTCACATTAACTTTCATACCTTTCCTTTCCAATGCCCCACATAAAATGTTAGCCATCCTTTGTAACTCCTCCTCCGACGATGCTAACAACACTTGGTCGTCGGCGTATAGGAGGCATTTAATGGTTAACTCGTTTATCCTTAGTCCACAGTCATTCTCTTTCAAATCATTCAAGCACGTATCCATGAATAGGTTGAACAGCCACGGTGACGCAACACATCCTTTTCTTACACCTTTTTCGATGCTAAACCATTCAGTGTACGCCCTGTTTATCCTCACACAAGCACTAGAATCGTCATAGAGAGATTGTATCAGTGCTTGTATCAGATTACTGTTCACTCCATGCATCACCCTGTCATAAGCCTTCTCCGAGTCGACTAATAAGCAGTATATTTTCTGGCCTTTGGCCATATACTTTACGGTTATACGCCGCAAGGAGAAGACTTGATCCGTGCATCTCAATCCCTTTCTAAAACCCGCTTGTACATCCCATATTTTCTCATCGGTCTCTCTTATAACTCTTTCAATACCTTTGCATACAGTTTGCCGACGACGCTGAGAAGGCTTATTCCGCGATAATTTTTGCAGTCTAGTTGTGTCCCCTTTCCCTTATACAGCGGCATAATCACGGCCTTGCACCAATCCTCCGGTACCCGACCGTTCGTCCAACACAAGTTGAAAAGGTGGCACAACTGACTAACTAGTAACTACCACGCCTTCACCGGCTCTCAGCATTTCGACCAACACCCTATCATACCCCGCAGACTTTCCTAACTTCATTCCTTTCATGGCGTTCACAATTTCATCCATACCTATCTCATTTTCCTGACTACTTTTACTCTTCTCTCCGGCATGAGCCGGTACTTGCACTGCTTCTTCTGCTCTTTCAAACAAACTTTCAAAATATTCCTTCCATCTTTTTAGCACACACTCTTCTTCTTTTATAACACTCCCATCCTGGCTTCTGATTCCGAGGCTGTGTTTTTGCCACGGGCCGTCTTTATAAGTCTATAAAGTCTTAATATTTTCCGGATATTGTCCGGAAGTCATCAGAAAGCCTCCTAAAACTATCCTTATATTCTTCCCTCTTTCTGTCACAAGTCGTCTTTACTAATCCTTTCACTCTTTTGTATACGTCTTTCGCTTTACAAACTTCTTTATCCGTCACCTTTTGTATTCTTCGATTAGCCTTTTTCGCTAACCAATCCAACTATGCCTTCTTCTTTTCTCGCACCACCTGTTGTACTTCAGCATCCATCCATACGTTCCTCTTCTTTCTTCCTTTTCCTCTTTTGCATACCTCACCCCCACACACCTCAGTAGCAACATTCACAGCTCCTTCCTTAAATGCCGTCCACACCTTTTCTATCTCACATACCTCATCTACATCACCAAATCGACTTTTTAATTCATCCTTGTACTTTTCTCTTACATTCTCGTCTTGCAGATTCTCTACTTTTATTCGCTCTAGGACACTAGTGGGTTCTTTGACCCGGTGCCGCCATCGCTTAAACAGACCACTAATTCGGCATATCACCAGGTGGTGGTCTGTATGGATGCCGACTCCGCGGTATGCACGAGTGTCCCTGACTTTAACCCTCAATCTTTCACCCACGATCACAAAATCAATCATACTCTTCGCACTTCCTTCTTCCCTGGTGTACATTATGGATCTTTTTATGTGCAAACATATTGTTTGTCACAAAAAGATTCCACTCCAAACACACTTCAAGCATACTTTTCCCGACAGTGGTCGACAAGTTGTTTAATAATTAAGTATTATATTATTTATATTATTATAACTATATTTTGATCTCTGATGATTGTTTAGTAATTTTATTTTTTTGTATTTTCTTGGATAGGTGAAGTACTTACCTACATCTAATTTTGTTTTCTTTTATTAAAAATTTAATTTCATAACAGGCGTTACATTTACTTCTTTTATTAATGACTAAAATAAAATTCTGGTGGTGATTAATGTAGAAAAGAAATAAAATGAGAGGAAAATTTAAGGTTAGATCAAATATTTTTAAATTTAAAATTGTCGCTCATTGCAGTTAGATTATTTATCTTGATTAAATTTCTGGGCCATAGTGACTTTTGTATAATATAACCGTGATATTAAATTTGAAATGTTTGCGATTGGATAGTTTCTCTTAATTATCTTTCAAAACATTATTCCGGTTAGACTCTTTTACTCGATTCATTTTTCGTCACATAATTTGGTTAGATCATTTTACCCGTTGCTGTTTTTGGGACCAATTTGCGTAAGCGACACTAAATCCTGATATAATACTTTTTTGGGTAATGTATTAAACACATTATATAGAGAACACCACTATGATCATGTAAAAAGTTGATTTTCTAAAATAAGTTAACAAATAGAATTATAATGATTTTTTTTCAAAAAATTGCGCGGTTTTTTGGCTCTCCTGTAAAATTACCATTGTGTCGCTTATGACATTTCTCCTTTCAAGCGTCGGTATGTTTATTTATTATTACTCGGTTTTTGTTTTTTTTTTTTTTGTGGCAACAATTTTTTTCTTTCATTCTTTCTAAACGGTGAGCAAACATTAAAAAAAATAGGAATTGAGGCGAAGCCGCAGGCAAAAGATAGTACATAATGTATAATTGATGTTTATTTTTCTCGCTAAAACTCGAGAATAGCAGGACCGGTTTGAATGATTTTCGTTTTGAAACAACTCCAGGGACGGGGAGATAACATTTAAGAAAACAGGGATAGCTAATACAAGATAAAGCTCCGTATGAGTGCTACAATGCCACACACACAAACACACACACACACACAGAGAGAGAGAGAGAGAGAGAGGGAGACCACACACCCTCTTGTTGCTTCGGGGGTTAAAAAGAGTGAGTGAGGCAGCAAGATCTATATTAAATACTACAGCACTATACCAGCGTCTGATCTTCGCCAGCCACACAATGGCGGCGTATCAAAAGGCGTAATTAATCATACATCTGACGGTGACTGGCCTTTATTTGCTAACACAACAACGCTCTTTGGGAAATGGGTCACTTTTCAATGTGGCTAGCTTAATGCCTTTTTGTAGCCGGTTTGTTTACTGGCTTTTTATTTATTACTGAAAGAAAACTCGGGAGTATTTTTAAGAGAGTTCAAAACATTTTCTCGATTTTTTTTTGTGGTTTTAACTTCCGACCCATATAGGTGGGTGTTATAACATACCGGTATGTATGCGTATGTCTGTGGCACAGTATCTTTATAACGTGGGAACCGATTTGGATTTTTATTAAAAAACAGTATTTCTGGTGGTATTTCTGTTTTTGTTTTTCTATCAAAGTCGTTTCAAGTTGTTTTTTTTTTACTGTTAGCTTTTTGGGTCTGAGTTGTTTTAAATGTTTTAATTTAATTTTGAATTAAGTATACCTACTATAGGTACATGCGTTTATTTTGACTTGTAATTTTATGTATGGAAATTTAGTATCTGTTAATGTTTTTAAAAAACACCAAACTACTGCGACATTTGCTACACTGATTGACCGGTCCAAGATCAAGCTTGACACTAGAGTTGACCTAGCAAATGTAATTAAATTATCGATATCGATGTTCAATCAATGCGAAAATTATGAATTGTTTTCTCCAAAACTTATTGTACTAGCTGTTGCCCGCAACTTCGTTTGCAAAAAATTCGTTTATATCCCGCGGGAGCTATGTCTAATGATTAAAATAGTTTTCGATCAATGCACAGTATAAATATCATAAAAATCATCATCATATCCTCACAGGATACTATTGGACATAGGCCTCCCCCACAGACCACCAGTTGCCTCGGTTGGGGGCGGCTTACACCCACCATGAACCCGCGGCTTTAACCAGGGGCCGTACCATGACGTCTTAATGCGTTTCAGTTTAGATGCGCTCGCTGTCAGATTCATACTAAAAGTGACAGCTAAAACTTAAACTGCGTCGGAATTAGAACGTCATGGTAAGGCCCCTGGTCATCCGTCCACCTCGTTGGTGGACGTGCTACCCTGCGATCCGTCTCCACTCGAGAACCTTTCGGCCCCAACGACCCTCTGTAGCTTATTGTCTAACTCGCTCGCAATCGCCATCGTGTTCATTTGACAGTTCTTGTATGAATGTGACAGCTAGCTGATTCCGATGCCAATTGTCAGCCCATACATGAACTGTCAAAATGAACACGATGGCGATTGCGAGCGAGTTAGACAATAAGGCTCCGTGCTATATGGCTTGCCAATTGCCACTTCAACGACCTAAATCGCAATAGTACATTACTGCCGAGGCCGGGAAATTGCAATCCGTGGATGAGTATTAGTTTGACGGACGACGCGTAGCGGAGTCCGTTAATAAATACGAATCCACGAATTGCCGTTTCCGCCGAGGCATGTATAGTGCTTTTCTCTAATAATGCGAGGAAATAAAATAAAATGTTAAAATATTCCACTGACTTGCATGCAATTGGACAAAATTGTCGCAATGTTCTACTCCCGCAACAGTACTAGCTACACTGTAATTTCACATTTTTTTCTGATAACGCCATTTCATTCTAAAGTATATTTCTGTTTACTATAAAATTGTAATAAATCAACTAAAAGTGCAAATTTAAATATTATAAAGCTATTTTAAATTACAATACATTGGATTAAAAAAATCAGACACCACCACAGATTCTGATCTTTAGGTAAAAAAAAAAACTATTTAAGACACTTTTAAACGCACTGGTTCCATATGATTGTACGAGCATTTGGCTGTTTGTGGTGAATGATCTTAGTCTTAAAATATTAAAAAGTTAAATAGTTGTACAGTAATGAAAATTTCCCGGCTGCTTCCGCTATTTCCCGGCCGCTACAGCTGTGTTTTTTTCTAATGTTGCGCCAGTAACGGAGACCTTCCTGGAAGCTGTTTTTGACAGTAAGACGCACATTTCCGAGCAGGTTGGAGAAAAAATAATTAAATCGAAATCACAAAATCGCAATCAAACATCTATTACAGGAAAACACCCTGTACACGAAACAGATTCCCAGTTAGGGCAATAATCAATATCAATACATCTGTTCCCAGAATTCCTTGAATGGAATATTAAACTCTATTTTCATCGCTATAAGGTTGTAGTTACCAGTTAGAGTACACTACAAAGCTGTTAATCAGCCCTTGGTACAGGATGTGCCAATTTCCACTGTTACATGATCCCTTTGTACATGGACTTAATTGTATTTATTGTACGGAATATTAAAGGATGCGTAGACAAATGTGCAAACAAATTCTATGTTAAAATGGTAAATGTCAGACTTATAGACCGACCGCTTAAATATATGAGTCCCCGCCCGCGCGGTGCAGTGGTGCGGGGTGGGACGACCACGGGGGCCGAGAGAGGTGCGGGCGGCAGCTCAGAATTTGTACAGAGCCCTCCGTGCGCGAGTAAGACTCGCACTTACCCGGTTTTTTAAGATATTTACTGTATTAACGTCATAATAAACAAGTCTACATTTACGCCAAAATTCCCTTTTTGCATAACTTAGTGGAAAAGTCAGCGCCAGTTACTGCTGCTGACATGTTATTTATATTTAAAGAGGGAACAAGGGTCACGACTCATATCCGGTTCGAAGGACCGAGTTATGTACTTTTCCACAAAAGTGAAACGAAGTTACCTGCTGGCTCTCAGATAATCAAATCTTGCGGGTGAACCTTCGTCGTTGTTTTGGCTTAACAGTGTCTAATTGTATTTGTGTGTCTGTCCTTATGTTACGGTCAACCGCACGTAGGCTACTCACAAGCTACGTAACAAGACCTAAAGGCCACGTTTAGTATGATTGTTAGCGTATAGGTGGTAAGGAGAATCAAAATAGTGATGCAAGCCGCATCGCCTATAACGTCACTACATAGTATAAAACAAAGTCACTTTCTCTGTCCCTATGTCCCTATGTATGCTTAAATCGTTAAAACTACGCAACGGATTTTAATGCATTTTTTTTAATAGATAGAGTAAATCAAGAGGAAGGTTTATAATATGTATAATAGGTACATGCATAATATACCGGAAACCGGTGGATGCAGGTGGCGACTTGTCGTTCAGTATGGTGTGCTAAGGGGGAGGCCTTTGTTCAGCAGTGGACGTCTTCAGGCTGATGATGATGATGATGATGATAATATACCTCGGGTCACTGCGCCCAGCCAGTAAGTAGTAGTATAATATACCGTGCGAAGCCTTTATATTCCGAATTCGCTACAATTTCAGTAAGTACATGTTGTTGTTATTGTCGTTTTTTTTTAACTTATTAAATTGTCGCGTAATTCGGCGTGCCTCATGGCGTAGGCCTCCTCCGTGTATTGGAGGGTTTGGGCTATAGTTCCCACGCGCGCCCAGTGCGGATTGCGAACTTAACACACACAATTGAATTTCTTCGCAGTTGTGTGCAGGTTTCCTCACGATGTTTTCCTTCACCGAAAAGCTCATGGCAAATTACAAATGTAATTTTCGCACATAAATTCCGATAAACTCAGAGGTGCGAGCCCGGGATTTGAACCCACGACGCTCTGGTTGAGAGGCCACAGGTCAAACCACTAGGCTACCACGGCTATAACATGATTCCCAAGATATTCACCCATTCTCTCGATGGGCTTTTACCATCTGCTCGAGATGTTGGCATTGATGTACCTATACGTAATACAGGTGCTTCGCATTGTGGTTTCTAAGGTACTTCATCTTTATTAATAGTGCAGGTTAGCTAGGTGATGGATGGGCGAGCTAGCAGCCTACACCTGCGCCCTCTGGCGGATATTTATGGCGAAAGTTTAATTAATATACAGTCCGCTACAAATATAGAGGAAGTGCTTCTATTCCTAGCTTTTATTTGACACTAGCTGTTGCCAGCGACTTCGTCTGCGAAGAATTCGTTTATCGCTATCCCGCGGGAACTACGCAATTTTCCGGGATAAAGTAGCCTATGTGCTATTCCACACTTTTCTCTATCTATGCGCCAAATTTCATCCAGATCCGTTGGGCCGTTCTGGCGTGATTGAGTAACAAACAAACATCCGTCCATCCATCCATCCATCCATCCATCCATACTTTCGCATTTATAATATTAGTTAGATGCCTTGCTGGTTAAATTTCTTCGAATCTCAGTATTGTGTCTATATGCCGCGGGAACTTGGCACTTTCTTGAGATAAAATAAAAAAAATACAAAAAAAATAGGAAAAAAATAACAGGATAAAATTTTCATTGGCGTTGATTCAAAATTCAAAAATTCAAAATTCAAAATTATTCAAAAAAAATAATAGTTGATAATAGGTACTTAGAGAAAAATGCATTTGTAAAAACATACTTTGATTAGAAAAATAATAAAAAAAGGATTGTATTGACAAACCAAATACAAAGCTCAGGTTTCGTCAGGTATTATACTAAATAAATAGTTATACATAGGTACATTGTTACCTTAATACTTCTGTATACCTTTTTTCTGTTTTGATTGTTATATGTGGTGTTCAATAAAGAGTTATTGTATCGTATTGTACATACATACATACAAATATAATATCCTTAACACGCTTCGTCATACTAACAGGTTGAAATTATTAATTTTAGACTTTTAGTGATAAATTAAAAAAAAAAGTATGTTATTGTGTGCAAGGGCGTCATGTACTTACTTACCTACTAATGTCTTATAACATCTTTTTTACTATGAACTTGACTTTACAATGAATAAATAAATGGCAAATGGAAAATTGGAAATGGTAGTATGGAATCCCTACTAATATTATAAATGCGAAAGCAGCTCTGTCTGCCGGTCTGTTACGCTTTCACGTCTAAACCGCTGAACCGATTCTAATGAAAATTGGTACAGAAATAGCTTAAGTCCCGGGGAAGGACATAGGATAGTTTTTGTCCCGGAAAATCGCCTAGTTCCCGCGGGATAGCGATAAGCGAATTCTGTGCAGACGGAGTCGCGGACAATCGCTAGTAGGTTTATATTACATTCATACATAAATCCCGTCTTTTTCCTTTACCTTAAAGGGTAGACAGAGCCTATAGTAACAAGACCTAAAGGCCACGTTTAGGCACTTGTCCCACCGCCGGCGAGTAGCGAGCGAGAAGCGAGCGTTTTTTAGTATGGAAATTTTGTCGCATTTGTCGCCAGGCGACAAAAGTTCCATACTAAAAACACTCTCTTCTCGTTACTCGCCGGCGGTGGGACAAGTGCCTTAACATGACTATAGGCGTATAGGTGAAAAAATGACACAAAGTAGTGATGGGTTGCTAGCCGCATCGCCTATAACATGACTCCTAGATTTTCGCCAATTCCCTCGAGGGTTTACCATTTCCGCGGGAAGAGAAGCAACTGATACATCCTGTTTTTTATACATATTATTATTATCATGAATGTGAGATAAGTGTGTTTAGTTGTGTGCGTGTTTTGAATTGACGCGACAGTTTTTCTTACATAAAATATTATATTGACGTGAGTTTTGACGCGTGATCTTTGTGTTAATAAGTCTCACTAGGTACTCGCAAAAAGAAGGCAGAATAATCAAGAAATGTGCCTGCCTACATACAATAAAAGCTACTCCCGTGGATTTATATGGGGAGTGTGAATGGGTTGGGTGCGTTGGGAGGGGAAGGCCTAGACGCACGTAGGTACTGTGACCAAATTGGGGACTATTTGAAAAAAGGTCAGGTCCGAAACCGACGAGTATATGCTCACGCAGGATATGTCAAGAATACCCTACACCAGAGAGAGAAGAGATTGATGATAATGAATCTGAATGAAGCAAAAGAGGTGTGTCGGATCGTAGCAAGTGGAACAAAGTAGTCTCTGCCTACCCCTGTGGTAAAGAGGGGTACGTATTAAAATACATAAAGTTTAAAATGTATAATGGGTTAAAATACATATTGGTTCAAAATATATAATGCGATTTTCTCAGAAAATTGTAAATTAACAAAATTGTTATAAACTAAACTTAACCTAACCTAAACCAATCAATAGATTACACTAACAAAAAAGTATATCTAGCTAGTAGTTTCACAGAAAATGGCATTATATTTTGAACCATTATGCATTTAAACCTATTATACATTTTAAACTTTATACATTCTTATCCGCGCCCGGTAAAGAGGCGTGGTAGGGCCTTGTGCAAGGTCCGTCCGGATAGCTACCACCATCTTACTCGCTAATCCTGCCGCTAAGCAGCAGTGCTTGCACTGCTGTGTTCCGGCGTGGAGAGTAAGACAGCCGGGGAAATTACGGGCACAAGAGGCATTTCATCTTAGCCCTCTAGGTTGGCAATCCCTCCGGGGTTGCGGATGTCTATGGGCAGTGGTGATCGCTTACCATCAGGTGACCCACTTGCTCGTTTGCCTTCCTATTCGCATAAAAAAAAATGTATGGACATACATATATATTGAGTAAAAGTTTCCACTTTTTAACTTAAATCGACTGTACTGTAGGTACGTAATTTTTTGATACGGGTAGTGTCAAACAATTTGTTCCACGGATTTAGAGTTCGTTTAAATTATGAAATCTGGTGGTATTAAGCGGCGTAATTACTTTAAATTAATTAGAGATAGCAGAAAACTTAGTTTTTTAAATAGTACTGACGTCATTATGATGTAATGTGCTTTTTTGCCTCTTTAGTACTATTATTGCGTAGTAAATAATAAAGCTCTGCACTTACCGAAGTATATTACATTTTTAATTAGATAAGAAGACATTTTACAACATATTTCGTTCAGGACACTTGACACATACAATAAACAAGCATAAAAACACTTTTTTAATAAAAAACATAAAAATAATATAAAAAAGGTTCGGTTGTCTGTCGCCAATAAGTACCGTGAAAGATATATATATGATTAACAAAACAAGAACAAAACCATTAAAATTGTCTGAAACTAGCGAGCGACCCGCCCGGTATTTTATTTCATTTTCTTTATTGGGGAAAAAAACAGATACAGACACAATTTAAAAAATAAACTATTAAGAAAATAATGCAGGAAACTTAGCCTATACCCTAAAACAATTCCCACTTAGAGTTATTATTATGATTTTATACGCTTTTACAAGTTAAACGAAGCTGATAAATATTGTAAAAATAACCTAGTTTTTCCTGTAATGATCGGCAATTACCTAACTTAAAAAAAAAAATTCTTGATACAAACTTTTTTTTGCTGGCTGTACTTGCATTAAAATTTGGTACACATAATTTAGGACGGCTAGCACCGTTGATTTTGATGATGGCACGGTCAGCGGACAGATACCCGGCGGACCAATCTGTGTCTATTTCTCGCCACACATTGACGGATGTGTCCGCCACACACCCGTCAGACACATCTGTCAGGCAGATCCGACGGACAAATCCGTACGTGTATTTTAGCTTTAGTTGCTTAATGACCGGTTTAGTCTCAGAGGTTTAGTTACCTTACAGCTACAGCTAGCTTATTACGTAACTCGCTCGCAATCGCCATCGTGTTCATTTTGACAGTTCTTGTATGAATGTGACAGCTACAAAATGAAGACGATGGTGGTCGCGACCGAGTTACATAATAAGCCAAGCATGCAGAATACCTACCTCATTATGAATGGTCCGACATCAGACTCACACGCCGTTTTTGGTCTGAACCACTGACATAGATTTATTAAACAACCAAAATCAGCTTAGAGGCTGTACAAACTTATACATTTACAAAGATTTACAAATGAAATTCACTCCGTTCCGAAAGTTCGTTTTGAAAGCCTACGTGTTAGTTCCCTACAGTGTACGTCCTACACTATCTACAGCAACAAGGTCCTATCTCCAACCATAACCACACTCAAAAAAGTGTTTTACGGTGTCCAGTTAAGGTGAAAATGTGACGTCTAAAAGATAAGCTAGCGTTTCGTGATATTCAGCAACATCGAATGGTAGTTTGTTTTCTATTAAAAGTGTGGTGAAAAGGCCCTTTATGCGACGAGTGACGCGTGAGCCGCTTTTCAACGAAGGCGATGAATGTAAAAGTGCCTTTAGTGGTGCTAGTGGAAGTACAGTACAAACCCGAAACCAATGTAAGAAGAAAGAAAGAAAGAAGACATTAAATTTATTCCTTTTAAAGACACACAAACATAAAAGCGTACACACAATTTTACAAAAAAGAAACAAACAAAAAATATAGACATGAAAATAGATAAATAAATGTATGTATGAAAACCATAGATTAGATAACGAATTAGCGTGGTAATAAGGGCTATACTATTATTAAAAGCGACTCTTCCAGACAACCATTTTGAAACAAGAATACCCTTAGAAAATTATTATTTCGGCACGTTGTTTATTTTTAATATCTTCAAGCTATCCTCTGTTTTCTTTAATATTTCTTAAATTAGAGAATTTTCAAATAAAATAAATATTAAATAAAATGTTCCTTACTTTGATTTCGTTACAAACAAGGGACCTTAAGGGCTAAAGCAACAGGCTTATTGTTCAGTGACATACCTACCTAACTAAATATTTCGCATAACTACGCCCCAGAAAAGCCAGCGGGTCGGAAGTATCCCTTTCTCGCTCAGGAAAGATAACGTGTATATTCCAATTGTTTCGTCAAAGGCCCAAGTCATTTCAATTTCACGCCTCGTATAAGCGTTCACACGTCAAAGAAATGCGTAAGTACAATATTGTAAGAGCCACGAACCTTTATTTCAGGGGACAACGCAAGCTGGCGCCTTACCATGACGTTAATTCCGACTCAGTTCAAGTTTTAGCTGTCACTTTTAGTATGAATCTGACAGCGAGCGAACCTAAACTGAATCGCATTAAGACGTCATGGTACGGCCCCAGTATGCTTAATGTAAGTTTTCGGTCACAAAATACGCCTCGAACGCGCGCGATTGCGTTAAAATGTCAAATACTATGAGAATAGTTTGTTGCCGTTTTGATCCGCAAATGGCGCTGCCAATTATCCCATAGTAATTGAGACGTTTACGCGAACGCGTTCGATACGTTTTTATATGCGAAAACTTACACAAGACGCTCAGAGCCTCTAGTGTAAGTTTTCGCATATAAAAACGTCTCGAACGCGTTCACGTAAACGTCTCAATTACTATGGAAAATTTGGCAGCGCCATTTGCGGATCAAAACGGCAACAAACTGTTCTCATAGCATTTGACATTTTAACGCAAACGCTTTCGAGACGGTATTCTGTGACCGAAAACTTACACTAAGCATACTGTTCTCATAGTAGATGTATATATGTTAGATGTGTCGGGAAAAGTAAGTTCCTTGGTATACTGATTTAAGGCGCTGTCAACAGCAAATGACCTTGAGCAGCGCCACTCTTCACACATACGGTTCGCGTGCTTGTGAGTGAAAGAGAAGAAACTATTCCGGCAGCTTGGCGCGCGTCTAAAATCTTGCAAATAAGACACAAATGAGAAATAAAAAAAGTATGGATTATTTGTGAAATATGACCCTGTTTCACCAACGCGACAATAATCGGTGACAGGTGACAAGCGAACCTAAACTGAATCTGAATTGAACCGCATCAAGACGTCGTAATAAGCCCCAGCTCGCAGATGACTAGTTGACTATCCGAGCTTTATAGTAGTGATGTTGGTTTGGTCACGTAGAGAGGATGGATGAAAGAAGATTAACTAAACAGATTTATGCAAGTATATGGCGAGTGCAAATGAATATGGAGGGGAAGGCCTGGACGGACGTTCCGAGACCAAATTGGGGACGTTTTGACAAAAGGACATGTCAAGAATACCCTAAATCGAAGAGCACTTATGAAGAGATTGATAAATGCGGATTGAAGCGAAAAATGTATTCAGGATCATAGCAAGTGGAACAAATTAATGCCTACCCCTATGGGGTGGAACGGTATGTTTGTCAAATTCTAGCTTTATCTGTATCCAGAGGCGGTTATCTTTCCCCGTCTCTGCCTGAACCTCTGTTGTGTAATCAGAAAGCGAATTATTTATGTAATTTTAATCAGAACATTTATCATTAAGGCCTAGCCGTAGCTAATCGCTAATACAAAGGGAGACGGGGTTTCCGATGTCGGATCTCGTTTAGGAGATTATGTCGTAATCTTATTTGCCAGTTGTACACGACACGGGTGAAGTAGAGAGTGTATCTTTGAATCTGATTAGGTTTTTGTGTACCCAGGGGCCTTACCATGACGTTTTAATGCCATTCAATTCTTTAGGTTTTAGCTGTACGAATCTGACAGCGAGCGATCCAGTAAGCTTATTGTCTAACTCGCTCGCAATCGCCATCATGTTCATTTTGACAGTTCTTGTATGAATGTGACAGCTAGCTGATTCCGATGCCAATTGTCAGCTCATACATGAACTGTCAAAATGAACACGATGGCGATCGCGAGCGAGTTAGACAATAAGCCTACTGGTTCGTTTCCCGGTATCCGTGTTCTAATTTTCAGTGTCGTTTAGAAATTAAATTTCTACCGGGTAGTGCGACCACACCGCCGCTTAAAAAAGGTGACGTTACGTAATCGCAACAAAATGTATGAAGAAACGGTGAGAAAACGTGACGCATACGACACGTCACTGCGTATACGCGGCGATTTGGTCGCACCCTAATACCGTAAAAGTAAACATAAAATATCAAGAAGTAAAATTCTTGATTCATTTGATAGTATTTATATAGCAAGGTTAATAGGATTCCTCGGCTCTATACTCACGAGCAAAAACGGGTCACCTTTCATACAACTTTGTATGAAAGGTGACCTGTTATTTTTGCTCGGCACTCGGCAGTGTAGCTCCGCACCTCACAGAAAAACTTTAATAAATTCAAATTGACAGGCGCCTGGCATAATTTATAACCAGTCCCGGAATTTTCCCATTTTCCACGTGCGGGAGCGTTAATCCCGGATTTTACGGGCCGGGGTCTCATACGGCATAGCTTGAGTGCCAATCTCGAGTTCCTGAGTCGAGGTGAGTCATCGTTATTGCTATAGATTTTACAGTTTTATCGTAATGTCAATCAATCAAGCTAAAGTTGGCCTTTAGGTCGTTTTACCTTAGACCAGGGGTGACCAACTTGATTAGACCCAAGATCACCTGTTTATTAACAAAACCCTGCGCGATCTACCAATTACATACTTCATGAAACCTTAAATGAAACACGTTGCGCAGTCTGGTCTACGTATTAATATTTTTTGCCTTGCCACGATCGACTGGACTAACAGTCGCGATCGACCTGTTGGCCACCCCTGCCTTAGACTCTATCCACTCCATAAGGGAGAAACGAGATTTATGTATGTATAGTGACAGGATAGAAAAAAGTATGCTTAGTTGGTTTGGTCACGTAAAGAGGATGGATGAAAGAAGATTAACTAAACGGATACATATATGAGGAGTGTGAATGGGTGCGTTTGGAGGGGAAGGCCTAGACGGACGTTCCCGTGACCAAATTGGGGACGTTTTGGGAAAAGGTCAGGTCAAAAGTACCCGAAACCGACGAGCATGTATGAAGAGATTGATGAATGTGGATGAAGGAAACAGGGGGAGAGGAGAAGGAGAGGGAAAGAGGGGCGGGGGGGTCACCAACAATTAATTACCTACCTATGTTAGCAATATAAATGATTTGATTGATTGATTGAGGTATGTCAGGATCGTAGCAAGTGGAACAAAGTAGTCTCTGCCTATGTTGATATATAAAATATGTATTAAAAGTAAGTTTATTAAAGAAAAAGTTCTGATTATTTTTCTTAACTGTACCCACCTGCATCTCAGCCAATCTACTTTGTGTGATAAATTTCACGTCAATCCGACCGTTAGTGTATGATTACTTGAAAGATTTGACCGAAATAAAATAAGCCTCTTAAATTACCAGCTAACTAAGTTTTTGTTAACGCTCCCCCAGTGTGTCCATGGGCGGTGCTAATTGCAATCCATCGAGTGACCTTCATGCTCGTTTTCCCCTATTACATAAAAAATACTTTTCCCTTGTCTGTAGACTACCTACATTTAACATTATGGGTACATACCTAACGGTAACAGCAGGTTACCGAGGTAACTTTGATTTACAGGGTTAAGTAATTACTTTACAAAGTATTTGTAATTATGAAATCACTAGCTTCTGCCCGCGACTTCGTCCGCGTAAAATTAGCAATTGACATGTTTATCGCTATCCCGCGGGAACTATGCAATTTTCCGGGATAAAAAGTAGCCTATGTTCCAATCTAGGGTACCAGCTATCTGCGTTCCAAATTTTGTCTAAATCCGTTCAGTCGTTTCAGCGTGAAGAAGGAACAAACATACACACTCACTCACATCGTCACATCGTCACGCACAAACTTTCGCATTAAGGCTTGTACACGCGCTAAAGTCCTTGAGCGTACGGGCGGGGCTTGGGCGGAGCTTATGCCTCTCGCCCCCGCGGCCCGCTCCATTAATACGTAAGCGTGAAACTGTCTTACAGAGTAAAATTATAGACGCGTCATCGCGCCGCGCATCGTTACCAATGCAAGGGTGGACGTGGACGGGTCGTATCGCTTGAATATCGTTGTCATAACGTGATATTTATCATTAAGTATATTTTCCTACTCCAGTACTTTTATTTGACAGTTAAAGGGTCACCAACACCAATATAATGGTACACATAATATACTGGAGACAATTTTTTTTAATTATGTCCGTCCGGACTAAGGCCAGAAACCATTCAGCCGTTTAGGACAAAATACGGTGTTAGCAATTTAGAAAGCAAACAAAATAAAAAAGTGTGTACAACACAATATTTCAATTTTACTGACATAATTTGACACTTGACATGTAAATGTTGATGGCTGTCGTTTTCGGGTAGTTTGGTGGATCTTATTACGAAATTGTAAAAATTTTTGGATCCAAGATGGCGGATGACATTTTGACACCTTTGCCTCAAAAATGTTCATGGGTGTCGTTTTCGAGTAATTTCGTGGCTCGGAGCACGAATTTTGCATATTTTTTTGGATTCAAGATGGCGGATGACATTTTGACACTTTTGCCACAAAAATGTTCATGGGTGTCGTTTTCGAGTAATTTGGTGGCTCTGAGCACGAATTTTGCATAATTTTTTGGATCCAAGATGGCGGATGACATTTTGACACTTTTGTCACAAATATCTTCATGGGTGTCCTTTTCGAGTAATTTGGTGGCTCTGAGCACGAATTTTGCATAATTTTTTGGATCCAAGATGGCGGATGACATTTTAACACTTATGACACAAATTTGTTCATGGGTGTCGTTTTCGAGTAATTTGGTGGCTCTGAGCATGAATTTTGCATAATTTTTTGGACCCAAGATGGCGGATGACATTTTGACACTTTTATCACAAAAATGTTCATGGGTGTCGTTTTCGACTAATTTGGTGGCTCTGAGCACGAATTTTGCATAATTTTTTGGATCCAAGATGGCGGATGACATTTTGACACTTTTGACAGAAAAATGTTCATGGGTATCGTTTTCGGGCAATTTGGTGGCTCTGATCGCGAATTTGGCATAATATTTGGGATCCAAGATGGCGGATGTCATTTTGACACTTGACACAAAAATGGTGATTGGGTATCATTTTCGGGTAATGTGGTCGCTCTGAGCCCGAGTTTGGCATTATTTATGTTTTATTTAAAAGAACATATGCCTAGGTCCAACGCTGATCACCTTTCAAATGCTAATGATGTGATGACGATGATGATGATAATTTTAATGAAGTCATAGAAAAGTTATTGTATGCAACGTTGTATAAATAAGTCAAAAAATGCTCGTGGTGTCTTTCTTTACGATGTTCGCTACGCTCACATCGTAACCCACACCACTCGCCTTTTTTGACCTCTTATACAACTGTTGCATAAAATACTATATTGAAACGTGATATCCCTACTTAATATTATACATGCGAAAGTAACGCTCTGTCTGTCTATCTGTCTGTTACGCTTTCATGCCTAAACCACTGAACCGATATTAATGAAATTTGGTAAGGTGGTAGTTTTAGTCCCGAGGAAGGACAGGATAGTTTTTATCTCGGAAAATCTCATAGTTCCCGCGGGATAGCAGCGCAGACGGAGTCGCGGGCTACAGCCATTTGTCATAATTGATTAAGTTTAAAAATGATGTCCCCAATATACCATTACCTACTTTTGAAAATATTTATTTTTCTACACATAGCAAAATCGATATCTAAAGGTCCGAGTGGTCCTCAAGCATGAATCCGTTGTCAAAAGTTTGAAAAGTGGCCGCCATTTTGAAAATTTTAGTTTTTCGACCGATTGCGTTCAAAATCGACATCTGATGGCCCGAGTGGTCCCCAAGCATGAATCCGTTGTCAAAAATTGAAACAGTGGCCGCCATTTTGAAATCTTTAGGTTGTGGACCGATTGTTGTCAAAATAGATATCTGAGGATCCGAGAGGTCCCCAAGCATGAATCCGTTATCAAAAATTGAAAAAGTGTCCGCCATCTTGAAATCTTAAGTTTTTGGGCAGATTGTTTTCAAAATCGATATCTGATGACCCGAGTGGTCCCCAAGCATGAATCCGCTGTCAAAAATTGAAAAAGTGGCCGCCATTTTGAAATCTTTAGTTTGTAGACTGATTGTCTTCAAAATAGATATCTGAGGGTCCGAGTGGTCCCCAAACACGAATCCGTTGTCAAAAATGGAAATAGCGGCCACAATTTTTAAATGTTTAGTTTTTCGACCGAGTGCTTTTAAAATCAATATCTGAGTGGTCTCCAAAGTTGAATTTGTTGTCAGAATATAAATAGGCGTAAACTAGAGAATTTTCAGTCACGAGAGAGTAGAGAACGCCTAATTACACTTGACCGTTTTAGTAGAATCATATTTGGCATACCTACACACAGCAGCTTACAAAAATTTCATCGCAATCGAGTCTTTAGTAGTACCTACCTAACAGGAATTAGACATTTTAACATTTAAATCCAACTCACGCTTGACGCTTTTTTGACAAAAACTTTCTCAGCATACACACAGCCAGCTCACAATAATCTTCATTTGTATTTCGGACAGACGCTTTCCCCTCTCTCTACTTAGTGTTTAGTGTGCGATAGACATATATTGTTAGTAACTTAGATTATGACTTTTGTCGAACGTCCCGAGACGCACACGTTTTTTTATTAATGCACATTTCATAGACAATATTTTTGCAATATGAACTTTTTATATTGTGTGGTATTATTGCCACTCACTATTCTATCACACCACATGCAACAAGCAAGTAGCATTTTTCTCCTGTAGTTCACAGTCTTGACTCTTGACATTAACTATAATCAGGAACCCCTATTTTTTCACTTGTAACCATTTTACTGCTCCATTTTTTATCAGAAAAAGATTACATTTTATAATCTTCGTCATAAAATAATGAGCAATAACTTTATTTTCTTACTTACTTCAATTTCTTAAAAAATTAGCTCGTTTTAGCAATATTCCGGACAAGTTCCTACCGCTCCCCATTTTCGTCCATACGGTCAGTGCGGGACGAGGCGCGTTGCATGACGGACCTATGTCAAGTTTTCGCGGCGACCAAATAAAACTCCGTTTTTAAATATTTGTTGAATAATTTTGTAGCATAGAGTGGACAATCTGTTTCGTGATTTGTAAAGAAGTTACCTAATAAACATTTACGTATAGTTTAGTTTTGGAGTGTATGCTAAATATTATTATTCTAATAAAACGGTCAAGAGTGATAAGCGTTCACTTTGCTAGATCTTCAGATGTCCATTTTGAAATCAATCTGCCCAAAAATCAAAAATTTTAAGATGGCGGCCACTCTTTAGGTATATTTTTGACAACGGATTCAGCTTGGGGACCAGTCGGAGTCTCAGATATCGATTTTGAAAACAATCGGCCCAAATCTAAAGATTTCAAAATGACGCCCACTTTTTAAATTTTTGACAAGGGATTCATACTTGGGGACCACTCGGGCCATCAGATATCGATTTTGAAAACAATCTGCCCAAAAACAAAAGATTTCAAGATGGCGGCTACTTTTTCAATTTTTGATAACAGATTCATGCTTGGGGACCACTCGGATCCTCAGATATCGATTTTGACAACAATCGGCACACAAACTAAAGATTTCAAAAATGGCAGCTACTTTTTGAATTTTTGACAACGGATTCATGCTTGGGAACACTTGGGCCATCAGATACCGATTTTAAAAACAATCTGCCCAAAACTAAAGATTTCAAGATGGCGCCCACTTTTTCAATTTTTGCTAACGGATTCATGCTTGGGGACCACTCGGATCGCCAGATATCCATTATGAAATCAATCGGTCGATAAACTAAAAATTTCAAAATGGCAGCCACTTTTTGAATTTTTGGCAACGGATTCATGCTTGGGGACCACTCGGATCCTCAGATATTGATTTTGAAAACAATCGGTCCACAACCTAAAGATTTCAAAATGGCGGCCACTTTTTCAATTTTTGACAACGGATTCATGCTTGGGGACCACTCGGGCCATCAGATATCGATTTTGAAAATAATCTGCCCAAAAACTAAAGATTTCAAGATGGCGGCCACTTTTTAAATTTTTGATAACGGATTCATGCTTGGAAACCTCTCGGATCCTCAGATATCGATTTTGAAATCAATCGGTCGATAAACTAAAAATTTCAAAATGGCGGCCACTTTTTGATTTTTTTGACAACGGATTCATGTTTGGGGACCACTCGGATTCTCAGATATCGATTTTGAAAACAATCGGCCCACAAACTAAAGATTTCAAAATGGCGGCCATTTTTTCAATTTTTAACAAGGGATTCATGTTTGGGGACCACTCGGATCCTCAGATATCGATTTTGAAAGCAATCGGTCGATAAACTAAAAATTTCAAAATGGCGGCTACTTTTTGAATTTTTGACAACGGATTCATGCTTGGGGACCACTCGGATCCTCAGATATCGATTTTGAAAACAATCGGCCCACAAACTAAAGATTTCAAAATGGCGGCCATTTTTTCAATTTTTAACAAGGGATTCATGTTTGGGGACCACTCGGATCCTCAGATATCGATTTTGAAAGCAATCGGTTGAAAAACTAAAATTTTCAAAATGGCGGCCACTTTCTAAACTTTTGACAACGGATTCATGCTTGAAGACCACTCGGACCCTTAGATATCGATTTTGAAGACAAACGGTCAATAAACAATTATTCTGTACCTACCTTTTACGCAAAAAGAAGAAGAGAGAAAGCAAAGGTTAACTTTCACACTCAGAAACGCCAATTAACATAATTAAAGCACTATTTGTTCCTTTGTATCTTTGGTTATGCAGGGATGATAAATTAAAACTTGAACTTGATCCGTTAACACGGTAAAACAGCGTAGAATATCCACCGTCAGTCAATACAACCGAGAGGACAATTACAGTTAAGTTTCACACTCAGAGACGACAATTAAGTTCTAACTAATCATAATTATTAACTGACGTCTCTGAGAACGGCACTCGTTCAAGTTCTGCAACAATTTATAAATACGTTGCAACTCTAGGCAGCTACGACCTTTAACATGTTTATCGCTATCCCGCGGGAACTATGCAATTTTCCGGGATAAAAAGTAGCCTATGTTTTAATCTAGGGTACCAGCTATCTTCGTTCCAAATTTTATCCAAATCCGTCCAGTCGTTTGAGTGTGAAGAAGGAACAAACATACACACTCACTCATATCCTCACAAACTTTGGCATTTATAATATTAGTAGGATCTACCTACTTTACGAATCACGAAACGGATTGTCCACTCTACGCAACAAAATTATTCCACAAATATTTAAAAACGGAGTTTTGTTTGGTCGCAGCGCAAATTGACACAGGTCCGTCATGCATCGCGCCTCGTCCCGCACTGACCGTATGGACGAAAATGGGGAGCGGTAGGAACTTGGGAGGGAATATTTCAGAAAACGAGGTAATTTTTTAAGAAATTTGACAAAGTAGGAAAATAAAGTTATTGTTCATTATTTTATGAAGCAGATTATAAAATTTCATCTCTTTATGATAAAAAATGGAGCAGTAAAATGGTTACAAGTGAAAAAATAGGGGTGACTTTAGATTGCTTTTTCTCTGCTTTCTTTCACTAAAATGGATTTCTACCAAAACTATGTTACTTCTCATATCTTCCAGATTAGGATATATTTTTTCCGACGTATAAATTGTTACGTTATAATGTATAAAATGGTTACAACACAACTCATTTTCACGAAAATTTCAAAGGTCGAGCCTTAATAATATTAGTAGGATTTATTTTTATTTGCGTTTACTGCTTCCAATCGAAGTATTCATCGATTTTCTTTGCGTTTACAAGCAAAAAATTTACCCCATGTGGACAGTATCGATTTTATAACAATTGTACTATAAAAGTAGCCCCAAAACTATCAAAGTCACCCCGGTTTAAGGTACTAGTCATAGTCATAGTCACTTATTCCATAACCATTATAATTGTGTTGGAATTCTACTATACATATGGGGATATAGTACAACAAATTACTAATTAAAAGTAACTTAAAAATCTGAATAATAAATTCTAAGAATAACAATAATAAAATTCAAAAAACTAAAACAATACTAATAAAAATAGATGGTATGTAGGTACTAGGTACTGCTTTCACATGGGACGCAACGCAGACAATGTCGCGAGGAACAGTTAGTAGTATATAACATAGCTTGGTTGTAGCATACAATATTGCCTGAGCGCTACATTATTGGAACACAGGACTTCCATTTGGAGCAGTACATGATACGTCATCGTACTATTTTAACCTTTTAAAAATCGGTCAAGCGTGAGAGTGATGTTCTTGCGAAGGTTCCCCAACCTTTAACCGCTATTACAAAATGTCTAATAGTCTTTGAGAAATCTAGACAATTCCTGACGTTATAATCAATAAGTTTCTGTCAAAAATTTCATTTTTAATTCAATATTTTTGGCTGAATGTACTTGCATTGTCATCAGTAGGCACTAACTACATTGTACCAAATTTCAAGTCAATCGGACCAACCGTTGAAGAGCTCCCACCTTCGGAGACGGTCCTGGCTGGGTCACCAGAACTCCACTACCAGATTATTGTTTTGTCATCCGACTTTACTCAAGTACCATGCAAAATTTCTGCTTTACATGGTGTAAAAAAACATAGGGCAAATTTCTCACGATGTTTTCCTTCACCGAAAAGCGGTAAATTTAAATGTAACGTCGCGCATAAATAAACTCCGAGGTGCGAACCCGGAATTCGAACTCGCAACCCTCTGCGTAAGATCCTTATGACAATTTTTTAGCCTACCACGGCTTAATAGCCAGTTAATCTGTAAAAAATAATCTGGTTAAAAGGGTAGCTTTTTCAACGAACCCTAACACGAATAAAACGACCGCCCGCGGCTTTGCTCGCTGGGTAACAGTTGAGCAACTTTATTCATACATACATTTCAACTTTGCCTGGAATGTTGAAGTTGATAGTTAGGTTAGGTTAGTCCCCGGCGGCATATATAACTACGCGTAGTGCTTAATCGGTAGTCCCGTGGAGAATTTAAATTCCCCATCTCACACCTAGTTGTTCCATGGGGGAAATCTATGTACCCTTGGCACAGAGGTTTTTTTCTCAGGAGCTTTGAAAATGGCCTTGCTGTAGATCTATAACAATTCTGGGGCCTTACCATAACGTCTTGTGATTCAAACCGACCAAAGTTGTATCACTAACTGTCAGATCCATATTTGAAGTGTCAAAAACCGGCCAAGTGCGAGTCGGACTTGCGCACTGAGGGTTCCGTACAAATTCGCTAAGTTATTATAAAATCCAGTGTTAGCAGAGCCCTGCTTTTAAGCAAAATGTAGTCAGTGTGAGGTCACTTTATGTTGGTTACTTATATAGACAGACAAATATTAAATAAAATAAAACTACTGACTAGATCTCGTTCAAACCAATTTTGGTTGGAAGTTTGTATGGTAATGTACATCATATTTTTTTTTTGGTATATCATTCTCTTATTTTAGAAGTTACAGGGGGGGACACACATTTTATCACTTTGGAAGTCTCTCGCGCAAACTATTCAGTTTAGAAAAAAATGATATTTAAAACCTCAGTATCATTTTTGAAGACCTATCCATAGATACCCCACACGTATGGGTTTGATGAAAAAATTTTTTTTCAGTTTCAGTTCTAAGTATGGGGAACCCCCAAAATTAATTGTTTTTGTTTATTTTTGTGTGAAAATCTTAATGCGGTTTACAGAATACATCTACTCACCAAGTTTCAACAGTATAGCTCTTATAGTTTCGGAGAAAAGTGGCTGTGACATACGGACGGACAGACAGACAGACCGACAGACAGATATGACGAATCTATAAGGGTTCCGTTTTTTGGTATTTGGCTACGGAACCCTAAAAAATGACAGCTAAAATGTAAAATTGAATCGGAATTGAATCGCATAATAAGGCCCCTTCACTATCATCGACTGTCACAAAATCCGTTACTAGGAGAACTGTTCGCAAATGGTTACCAATGAAACTGTCGAACCTTTTCGTAGTAAGCTTTATTAACTTCTTTGTCAAATAAAGCGATGAGCGACAGTAAATTCGTTGAGATAAAGGTCCAGTCCACGGTTGTTTGACAGTGAACGCCCTATCGATTCGGTACCAGGAAAACAGGGGTATGCGTTAGTCGCATAATAATAGGCTGGCACTCTCATTTGGCCTTGAACGTGAAGTTCTTCGCAGGTCATGTTTTCCTGGTAGATGTAATGCTGGAATTGTGTTTTTAACCCAACCCTTTGTTTGTTTTTTGCCTTTGTTCGTGTCTGCGTATGGTATATCATATGGTTGAAATTGAAGAATAATTTAAATAGGGATTTATTTAGAAGTAGGTAAGATTTTATTAATACCTTCTTTGCTGTTCCACCAATCAGGTGTAAAGACTTCAAGCCGGGTCGATTAAGCAACCATTTCCACAGCACACGCCACATAAACTAAGCTATTGACACACGGCGGCCACGACGTACAAAATCCGCGTTCTGAAATGAACACAGGCACGACGTCGTCTGTACACGCGTCAATGTGTGCGTAAGATACACAGGGCTGTCTATCGCAAAAACCTAGTACTATAAGTACTACCAATGACATAAATATAGGTACTTATAATGAAGATATAGCTTAGATGTGTGCAAATAAATGTACTTAATCGTTATCTATTTATTTAAACTTACTTAAAATGTGTCTGTCTGTGTATTTAAGCATTATTATTTTCAATTACAATAGATGTACGACAACAAACTTAAGCGAATGATTCTGTAGTTATTTCATGTATTAATCGCGATAATTTCAGAAAGCATTAATTTTCTAATGTTTTATAAAATGAAGTAGGTAGGATAGGTTCCCGAACTTGTGACGTGCGGCTGACATACATCGCGTCGCGAGCCCTACTAGTTGCCAGCAGCTTTCCGGCAGACTGCGCTTGAGGGGTGGGGTAACTCGAATAGGTGCGGGGCGGAGCGTGGCCATTCTGTACGTTAGTACTATTATATATTCTGTGCTATTGACACTAAACACTTGACGCGTTTAGAGCTCAAATACGAGCCATCATCAGAGCACGACCGTGGGACTGTTTAACTTGCATACCGCTATTAATAACTTTCTCGATTTAAATCACCATTGTCGGTTGAAATCTAAACTACAGACATTATTTTTACAAATTTTCTCACCGTGTAAGCTCAGATTAAACCCTATTAATATTATAAATCTAATACTTATCGTAAATGCGAAAGTTTGTGAGGATGTGAGGTAATTGTGTGTATGTTTGATCCTTCTTCACGCTGAAACGACTGAACGGAAATTTGGAACGGAGATAGCTGGTTACCTTAGATTAAAACATAGGGCTACTTTTTGTCTCGGAAAATTGCATAGTTCCCGCGGGATAGCGACAAATTATGTCATTTGCTATTTCTACGTGGACGAAGTCGCGGGCAGAAGCTAGTCACAATATAAAACAAAGTCCTCCACCGCATCTGTCTGCCTGTTAGTGATAAGCTCATAACTACAGAACGGATTTTCGTGCGGTTTCACCAATGTGAGTGATTCACATAGAAGTTTTGTTTTAGGCATTAAGAGGGTGCATCCGTGCTGAGCTCGCAACGTCGCATTTTTGGTGATTTTTTGCGATTATTTCACAGAAATTGAATGAAAGTATCAAATATCCGTCTGTAGTGCACTTCGTTTTTAGCGTATTCATGTGTCCAATGCAATGATTAATGGTGATGGACTTTTGTTTTCGTATTAAAGGGATAAAATGCTATATCTCGTTTAATAAGAAAATAAAAGTCCATCACGATGAATTATTGCATTAAACATATTAATACACTAAAAACGAAGTGCACTACAGACGGATATTTGATACTTTCATTCAATTTCTGTGAAAAAATCGCAAAAAATCACCAAAAATGCGACGTTGCGAGCTCAGCACGGATGCACCCTCTTAAGGATCATTTGTCAAGGTTATCTATGTAAATTGATTGAATAAATAAATAAATATCAGGGAACAATTCACACAAATTGACCTAGTCCCAAAGTAAGCGCTAGTAAGGCTTGTGTTATGGGTACTAGACAATGATACTTATATAGAGAAATACATACTTAAATAGATAGAAACACCCATGACTCAGGAACAAGTATTCGTGCTCATCACACAAATATTTGCCCTCACCAGGATTCGAACCCGGGACGCTTGCTTCGTAGGCAGGGTCACTACCAACTAGGCCAACCGCGTTGTCAAACATTGAAACATTACGACAATTCCAGCAGTGCCGTGTTAGTATCTAAATTGCACCCGTGATTTATGTTTTTGCGGTGGGTTACCGATCTTGAAAAAACAACTTTTAACTTTTAGACTTTTTTTAATATTGAAATAATTAATACAAAGTTGCTTATTGAATACGAGTCCGCGATGGAATGTCTTTGCCGGCGATACCTGCCTGTGGTCCTATTCCCAAAATGCTGTCTCAGCTCAGCGTCGCCGCCCGGCTGCATGCGGTATATGATAACAGGTCGCTCGCCATACTAATACAATTTTTTTTAATAAGAGTTTTTAATGATTCACGGTTAAGTTCATTCGAAATATTATAAACCATAATTATAAGATCATTTCGACAGAACGCCACTGTATACCGAGACTGGTGAGGGAAGCGGTTGAAATACATAAACATAAAAATTTTAATCGTGAGGATGGGTTTAAATTGTCGAATATCTGGAATCCGGTGATTTCCTTATATAATTCTCGTCCAAAATCAATTTCGGGTGGGCGAAGTGACACTGTGAGTGTAGTGTGTTTGAATCGAGTTTCGAGTGAGAACGGTTCCAGTGGTAACGAGAGTGCACGCAGTCGACGCTCAAGAATGAGGGTAGACAGAGCTCGGTCTACCCAACAATAACATCCACCCGCAATTTCTTCAGTCTACCCGTGATCATGATACATGCAACTGTATCGAAATATCGGGAGCTCAATAAAGGTAATCGCGGTTCACATCCCGTTTATAATATTTCGGACAATTTTTTTTGTTTGCTTCTTAAAATAATGTTAAATCTAAAATGTTACTTAACGTACACAACTTAAAACTAGGGACATACTTTACGGGTATCACTTCACTACACACGTTTACATTCCGGTACACTTCCCTACACATAACACGTGCGAAGCCGGAGCGGCTCGCTAGTAATTATGGACCGACCGCTTAAATGAGTGCTCGCCCGAGCGGTGCAGTGGCGCGGGGTGGGACGACCGCGGGGGCCGAGAGAGGTGCGGGCGGGTAGTGCGTAGTGGTGGCAATAACGGCTGTTTTGCAATAATGAATAACAGTGTTGTGTTATTCTTAAATAGCTGTTATTGTAAACTGTTGTCTGTTATCCTGTTATATTGCTGTTTTACAAAACGATAATGAACTTATTATTAAATAATTGTTAGAAGTACTTATTTCGTCGCGATCGCAGCGTAATAAAAACGTACAAGAACAAAAGCAAAACAACGCTCTGTTACCTTGTTTGTTATTGTACTGACTGACAACAAACAGCAACAGCTAATAATGGTACGAAAAGTCAGTTATTTGAATTGCGATTGCGATGCTAGCTCGCGCGTATAGCGCTATCTCTCGCACACACCTATTTGATTTGTTGCACACTCGCTTGCGCTTCTATGCCAAGTGCGGCAACAGTGCGCGTATGAACAACGTTGACAACAGACAACAAATAATGATAACAGGATAGTTGTCGATTCGATAATGTGTTGTTCGTTGCGTGCAAATAATGCATTACGTTATCTGCTGTTGTAATAACGACCACCACTACCCCTTTGTCGTCACACGCCACGCCCCATCACCGAGCGGGTGAGGACTTGTTTAAGTGGTCGTTCTATAAATTGCACCCGTGCGAAGCCGGGGCGAATCGCCAGTGAATTAACTCAAATAGCACATGCATTGTCTTAAAAAAATGCAAAGATTGCGCGCCTTAATTTTCTAGCTGTGGACTACCTTAATATATTTAACCCTATTTAATAATGGAAACAAAATGGTGTGCACCCAAATCTAGAAGCTTTAAAAGCTTTTCGCAAAGTGTTGGTAAGTACTTAACAAAGTATTTGTTGGCAATGCTACAGAAGGGTTGAGTTCCCTCCATTTGGACTTTCTTTGGAATAAAACTCTGAAGCTTTGTCGCTATGTGGAAGGTTTCGTCATTGACAAGCTTTGGGGTTGACGTATAGCTCACTGTTTTTAAAGAAGAATTACAATTTATCTTAACGTAAGTACCTATTACATAAACAACAATGTGTTTTAAAATTAATACTTAAGCAGGTTGCTATGTTCAACTTTTTAATTGGAATTGTCAAATGTTTCCATACTTTCGTCGATGTCCAAAGTATTATCTACGGTGTCCAAAATCATTGCAAAATTGTGTCATAATTTTGAATCAGAAATGATATGAAAATCCTTAACATTAGTTCAATTAAGCTGACTCAGCAACCTGCGGAAATAGTACAGTTGGAACAATTTTAGGACACCTTCATAATGTAGGTGTATGCAAGATAGGTAATTTTTGTATGGAGTCCGGGTTAAATTTTGTGCCGCAGATTTACATTATACATTACATTACATACATTACCATGACTACAATCGTCTCACTAGGGTGGGCGTGGCCCGGAGGAGCCCGAACTTAGAGGAACAATATTACACTGTAATGTATCCTCTAAGAGCCCGAAGGATTTGACAGTTACTTTCTGAGATCCTAAGGAGTAAATAATGTTATGTAAACACATGTCCAATTTAGCTTTTTAACTTTCTTATTTAGCTTCTACTTATTTTCATTTTCCTTTTTTCCCTCCCAGGTTCTATTTCCTTCAATATTACACGACGGACTTTATTATTGACACCAGTCTACCCAAGAGACTGCCTGCGGTCTAGACTTTTATTTGTTGCTAGGCTTAGTAAGTAACCACCGGACTAAGTATTGGCTGGGGGTCTATCTTTAGACTAATTATTGGTCCGAGGAAAAGCAGGATCTAATATCCAATTTAGTTCATGCATTCTGTTTAAGCACTAAATAAAACGTGAAAGAACTCTATAAACGACTAGCTTTTGGCTTCAATTGTCTCCTTTGAATTATTATTTTGAGTAGCTTATGTTCAACGCCTACACAGCCAAAGTTAGATAGTGGCGAACATTCAATTATCGTAGTGCGATGGTAAGTATATATAGCCTACAGGTTTCCTCGATAAATGGGCAACCTAGCAATGAAATAAATTTTCAAATCGGAGCAGTAGTTCCCGAGATTAGCGCGTTCAATCAGCAAACAAACTCTTTAGCTAACGAGTAATTATTAGCATAGAATCTACACTAATTATAATCTACACTATAGATATAGTTAGTGAGGCCTGTTTGAATTAACCCTCTTCTGATGAGCGTGAGTATTGTTCCATTAGGTACAAGGGCGTACCTACTTTTTTTTTATGTGACTAGGAAGGCAAACGACCATACCTAATGGTAAGCGATCACCACTGCCCATAGACACCCGCAAGTCCCGCAACCCCGGAGGGATTGCAGATGCGTTGCCAACCTAGAGGGCTAAGATGAAATGCCTCTTGTGCCCGTAATTCATTACTAACCATTCATTCATTATTTTTATTAATTGTACTTCATTGTGTACTTTACTGTTTTTTTTGAGCTGCAAAAAAGCCCTCATAGCCTATATTGAAGACAGTATAGTGTAAGTCGGTTTTAACCTCTTGGAGGCCCCCACATACTATAACCGACAGAATGTAATTAATTATCATCATCATCATTATCAGCAGAAAGACGTCCACTGCTGGACATAGGCCTCCCCCAAGGCTCTCCACTCGGACCGGTCCTGTGCCTTCCGCATCCACCGCGATCCCGCGATCCTGATCATGTAATTAATTATAATAATTAATTATTGTACACATGTACATACCGAAATTGTAGCGAATTCGGAATAAAAAGGCTTATAAATAAATAAATAATTGTAATTAATAATAGGGGTCCACGAGGTCCTGTGCACTTGCTCATAATGCCAGCTGCATGGTAGCGAGTCATTTCATACTGGCCTTCTCACTCTAACATTACATTATTAATGTGAGTGAGAGGAGAACTATTCGAACTTCAAATTTGGGAGCATGCGACAAGTAGAAAAGGGGGTCCTTCAGTGGTGGTTGTTCATGTAAATCTATAAAGGATTGTTAGAAAAAAAAAATTTTGTTAACAGTGGAAATTTAATAGCAAAACTTACAAATTGTATTAAAACATTATCGCTCGCCCTCATACTGTTAGGTACAGACAGAGATAAAGTTATAATTCAATTTGCACTGTCGCTCGGCGTCCACCTACGTAAAAGTCCCGTAATTGCTTTACCTTAATTAAATATTAATTAACGGGTGTTGGTGTTTCGAGCTTTTTCTAGATGTAAATTAATGCGATTGTTAAGTTTAAACAAAAAGACGTCGAGTTTGCCGTTTGTAGTTTCATTTACCAATAGTTGTGCAGTCTGTACCTAGATACTTATATTTTAATATTTTTGGTCCACAATCATGTAGGAGGTATATAAACACGGAACTACCTAGTCACGAATGTTGCCTACATAATTCTTTGCGGAGGTCCATTTCAATGAACAAAAAGTGCGGAGTACTAGCAATGAAACAGTAGAATGTTACAGTCCTTTTTAATTACATGTCTCGGACCAGTAGGTATGTGGCCCTTCCCTTCCTCGCACCGCACTGCCGTGCTACGACAAAACACTGTATCTCGAGTTACAGTGTTTTATGGGATAAACAATAATTGAGGCTTCTAGGGCCCCCGTCTATTTGACAGTTAACTCATTTTGTATCGAAAACATTGAAAACCATCATAGCAATTTGGACTAAGTACTTATATTACTACTAAAACTTACTTAATCATTTTGAGTGAACACTGCAACTTTAATAGTGTAAGCCAAACCAAACGCGCAGCACAAGCCAAGTTACAGTGTTTTGTCGTAATAATCTCACAAGAAAAATGAAGCGTTTGCTATGATTCAAACGTGTGTCTTTAAGCACTTACAGTCCGCTGCGACCCAAGAATTAAGGAGTTTAAGGGTTTTTGCAAGTTTGAATAAAAGAGCTTGCTTTTTGTTTTTTAACTTGAAACTTGGTATTTTTCTAGTCTCCCCAAATTTCACTTCAAAAATTTACGAAAAAAAATGAAATTCGGACGTTTTGTAGTTTGGCTACAACAAAAACAACATCATATTTATTTTAATGTGTCCAAATTTCATTGAAATCGAATGAAATCCATTGAAACCACGGATTTGGAACCAAATTTCAAAAAAACAGTTTATTGCGATTTCTGGAAATTAGCTGTTTTCAAGATACAGTGTTTTATCATAGCACGGCAGCGCAGGCTCAGGCACTCGCAACGACGCCCAACCGCGTGCTCTGAAAGTGTTCGTAAATCCTAACTAAAAATATTTAGGCAACTAGGTAAGTAGTATTGTGAAAATGAGCTTTTTTAAAAACCATTGCATAAATTCTTCAAATTTTAACGGGAAAACGTGAAATAGCTCCATTTTCTATTTTGAGACACGATTGTAAATTGGTTAATTCCAATGACAAATGGTAACCCTGTTCCACAATGACCTTGCGGGACAAAAGCTTTTGCTCAAAATTAATTCCGCAGCATTAAGGTGTTTTATACAACAAAATACACAAACATAATCCAAGTAATGGGAGCCCACGGAGATAATACCAATGGGCCATGAGAAACGATGCTGCTAAGCCGACGGATTGGCCGAATTACAGATGATTGCGAATCACCGAGGGTCCCGGCGTGATTTAAGAGTGTTCATTACTGGTTGTTTGTGGAGTGTGTTTGGTTGGTGCTGAAGAAATTGCATCAAATATTAATACACCGTCAGACTCCTCTCCAGCCAGTTTGTTTATGATTGAAGCGTTTAAATTGCGGACACGAAGCACTCCAGAGCGTTTCTAAAAAAGTTTGTACATTTGGCGGACAGCATAGGCTAATTTGAAATTAATACTTTTCGGTATTATTTTAAGCGCATATTATTACCTGGTTCTTAAATATTCTAGATAATGTATTTTTTTTGAGATTCTAACTACAAAATAAGCTGTAAAGTTAAATCTACTGAGTCGGGGCAGTCAATAATTCCTATTTTGTTACTAAGATTCAATTAAGTAAATAGAAACCACACACATTATTTAGTTGGTTTTATTGAAGAAATAAGGTAGCAATAATAAAATTGTGTACGTTTTTAATGCTAATTCTTTACTCTTTTAAGGTAATCACAAAATAATAAAGATATTCACTCCTTTTTGTTACCATATGGTCAAACGTACCCTGAAAATTTACAATATAATGCTTATTTATAAAGTTAGGTTAATATTTTTTGGAAATTATCATAATTAAATTGCTAAATATTCGTCTGGAATATTTAAAATATATATATTTTAACAAATATAAACAAAAATGAACAAAACTTCGTATTTTTTTACGGGACAGTAACAATAAGAGGAACATTGGTAACAAATTAGGAACTCTTAGGCACAGTATTCATTAGTCAGGTTTCAGTATTATAATCACTACATACATTTTTTAAAAGATAGAGTGATTAAATACCATAAATTTTTGATATCTACGTTTATATTAAATATCTACGTTAAATAAAATACACAAATACTGTCAAATAAAAATAAAAATACCTCTCATGTATATAAATAAAGTCATTTTCAAATAGTCTACACCCTGCCTTAGGAATTATTTTTTGTTACTCCAATTTCCTAGCCATACGTTACCATTAAAAAGTAACAAAAAAGGAAGTAACCAATGGTGGAAAATATGGTGCCCAGCACATTTAAAAAATTCGTGAAACCAAATATAACGTACTATTTGAATGAAGAATTTAAGAATATGAATCTTGATAAAGTGTATATAAATAGAATTTAGTTCAAAGTAATAAAAAAACAAAATTTACCCAGGTTTTTCCAGTAACAAAGGAGGACTTTTATTTCAGGTTTGACCATCGACGCACTTTATCAACTCGTAGTTTTGATTTTTGAAAGGTGACTGTTTATTATTAAGGTGGCTATATGATGCTAGTGTTACCAGCATCCTATAAAGAATCTACAAATTTTTGTAAGAAATACCTTTTGGGACGAAAATGCGGTAACAAAAACTGGAATCAAAATTGGAACTTTTTCTGGGACAAACTTTAATCGTTAATTTTAAATAGTATTTCTTAGACAAGGATATGAAAACAATGTAGAAAGTAATTGCTTGAGCCTATAATAAGTTAATAAAACACACTACGGAATCGAGAACGTAAAACTGATTTCAAAAATCGATATTTTAGGTTCGAAATTTACAATGGGACATTTACCTTTTCATACAAACTTTACTGAACGATTATTTAAAAAAAATATTTTTTAAATGATCAAATACATATACATTTAAGACAGTTAATTTATATTTAAGATAATGAAACGAATTTTATGCTCAATAACTCAAATAAAATACACAGTGGCCTGGTGATTAAAGAAAATAATAAATCTGCACAGGACACCTACAAACGACAAATGTACAAACTTTTTTAGAAACGCTCTCCAATTCAGCCTTTAATTAGGTAGGTACGATACTAAAGTACTGGCACAACTCGCAACCAGGGCCGTCTTAAACTAGGCTGGGGCCCTTGGGCACACAACAATTTGGGGCCCTTTTGAAAAGTAAAAAAGCGAATCATAATAACATTTTTCATAAGAACAAATGCAAATCGCTATAATTTCTTTTTACTATAATAGCTAATCCTATACGGCCTTTTTATCACCATGGAAGATAAAGAATTTGCCTTCGCCTTGCCACCCACTCTAATTTAAAAAATAAAATGGAGCGTTTTTCAGCACGGGTGTGGATATGGCGGCTTGTTGTTAGGTCGACCTTACAAATCAAAAAAACAAGAATGATGAATTGATGTCTTTCTATACAATTTCTTATAATTGTGGTTTGTTGGAACTGTTAGAAATGTTTAGATTGTAAACGTGAATATGAAAGGAATTTTATTGTTTGGGCTAACGTTCTAATACTGGCACTCCACTTGGCGTATTTATCCAAATATTTACGTGACTAAAGGGGATGCACTATATTGTTTCTAGCGTATGCAACGAAGATGCCAAAAACGCAATGCGAACACGCAACGCCAAGTGAAGTGCCAGTATAAGGAAGAACGAAACGTGCTCGTGGTTAACAAGAGTCAAAAAACTGCTTTTGTGACATTTCTCTGACATTGACAGTAATGACAGTATGACGTGTGTGTTGTAAACAATTTGAAAAAATCTTTTTGCACTCAAAATAGCAACTAATATTCAGTAAACTGCTCCCTAAACATGGAAAAGGCTCAGTATGATAACTCTGCAATGTTAAAAGCTGTAATACTTATAGGAGGTCCTCAAAAAGGTAAGTTATTCAAAGTATTACGCCGGCTGTTTTGCATTTCAAATCGGAAGCCAAAATTTAGTTCGTCATGCTTTAATAAGATAATTTTCTGTAATATAAGACTTAATTATCCATTCCATACGATAGCCATACATTTTTCGATGTAAAATTGAGTGTGCTTTTTACAAACTACTGTATTCTACTGTTAAAGTACCGACTATAGTTACTAAAAAAAGGGACGTGCAAGGCACCAGTTTCTTCAGTATTAGTGCTTGACCATTGCAGCAACTTTATAAAAAATCAATAGTGTAAAAATACTAGTATTTTTCCATTATTTCATCCAATTTGTACTGTTTGCTATCATTCACTAAGCATATCTAAATCGAGTTGATGCATGACAAATCACTATGTTAAATCCATTTCAATCTAAATGAAAATGGACAATACTGGAATATAATTACTTGTGTCAATATTACTCAGTGGAAAAAAAATTGGCCCACATATGTATGCAATACAGGTAATTGTATATTGATTGAATAAAATATGACTAGTATAACATAAGTATAAGGTAATTAACAGTAAACAGGTAATCCGATAGCCACACTTAGTTTTAAATTTGATTTAAATATTATATTAATGTAATGTTTACTTATTCTATTTGTTATAATTTTCATTCTATTCTATTCTAATTTTGTACCTATGGAAAATGTGTAAAATTTTGTGCCGCTAAGTATAATTACACCTTAGCCAATTTCTTTTCCTATGTTTCAGGCACCCGTTTCCGTCCGCTCTCCCTGGACACTCCGAAGCCCCTCTTCCCCATCGCGGGGCTACCGCTGATCCAGCATCACATCGCAGCCTGCGTGAAGCTACGGGAATGCCGAGAAATCCTTATTATCGGGTCGTACCCTGCTGCCAACATGGCACAGTTTGTTGGTGACATGCAGAAAGAATATTCTGTTGCCATCAGGTAAGTTTATTACATACATACATTAAGTCATTTTTTTATCGGTTACGGGGTAGACAGACCCTAAGGTAACAAGACCTAAAGGCCATGTTTCGCATGATTGTGGGTGTTTAAGTGGAAAGGGGACTCAAAATAGTGATGGGTTGCTAGCTGCATCGCATATAGCATGATTTCTAATATTTTCACCCGTTCTCTATGGGCTTTGGGAAGAGAAGCAACTGGTACATTTTATATTTCTTCTTTGCTCCCATCCCAGACCAACATGATGATGTCTATTGCTACAAAACAGACAGCATCATCAATATCTGACCGTTAAGACATCAAAGAGTGGTGGAACAGGCCGTTAATCTATCCAATATTTAACAGGTACCTTCAAGAGTTCATACCGCTAGGCACCGGTGGTGGCCTCTACCATTTCCGGGACCAGATTCGGGCGGGTAACCCTACTGCCTTCTTCCTGCTCAACGGTGATGTGTGCGCTGACTTCCCGTTGAAAGAGCTATGGGACTTCCACACGGAGAGAAATGATGCTATGGTGATTGTTAATGCATGCTTTTCCAATAGTATCTTTTATTATTATTATTATTATTGTATATGTATAGTTAAACCTAAATAAAAAATTATATTTTCTATTCAACAGTCGTAATGACGAGTATATTTCAAGGTCTCCTTCTTTTTTTTCAATATGGCCCCATCAATCAATGTGATGATTTCGCCAATGTCAAAGTAATGCCAGTATTCAAAAATCTTGTGACAAAACTACTTACTAGATCTCGTTCAAACCAATTTTGGGTGGAAGTTTGCATGGTAATGTACATTATATATTTTTTTTAGTTTTGTCATTGTCTTATTTTAGAAGTTACGGGGGGGGGGGACACACATTTTACCACTTTGGAAGTGTCTCTCGCGCAAACTATTCAGTATAGAAAAAAATTATATTAAAAACCTCAATATCATTTTTGAAGATATATCCATAGATACCACCACACACGTATGGGTGTGATGAAAAAAAATTTTTAAGTTTCAGTTCTAAGTATGGGAACCCCAAAATTATTTGTTTTTTTTTTTTCTATTTTTGTACGAAAATCTTAATGCGGTTCACAGAATACATCTACTTACCAAGTTTCAACAGTATAGCTCTTATAGTTTCGGAGAAAAGTGGCTGTGACATACGGACGGACAGACAGACAGACAGACAGACAGACATGACGAATCTATAAGGGTTCCGTTTTTGCCATTTGGCTACGGAACCCTAAAAATGAAATTTTTAACTGTAACTTATTTCCACAGATAACAATAATGGGCACGGAGGCGACGCGCCAGCAGTCGGTCCACTACGGCTGCATGGTCCGCGAGCCCTACACCAAGGCGGTGACGCACTACGTGGAGAAGCCCGCCTCCTACGTGTCCGCGCTCATCAACTGCGGCGTGTATGTGTGCGCGCCGACCGCCTTCCACGTCATGCAGGCCGCCTTCGAGAAGAAGGAGCAGGACTTTTACAGGTAACTAGCTAATGGGAGCGGATCAGAATATATGAAGTTTTTTTTTTTTATGTGAATAGGAAGGCAAACGAGCAAGTGGGTCACCTGATGGTAAGCGATCACCACTACCCATAGACACCCGCAACCCCGGAGGGATTGAAGATGCGATGCCAACCTAGAGGACTTAGATGAAATGCCTCTTGTGCCCGTAATTTCCCCAGCTGTCTTACTCTCCACACCGGAACACAGCAGCGCAAGCACTGCTGCTTAGCGGCAGGATTAGCGAGTAAGATGGTGGTAGCGATCCGGACGGACCTTGCACACGGCCCTACCACCCGCAAAAATGTGTAAAATGTAGTTTAAAATGTATAATGTGTTATAATGCATAATAGTTCAAAATATATAATGCCATTTTCTGTGAAACTATTAGGTATATGATTTTTTTTATAGCGTGATCTATAGATTGGTTTAGGTTAGGTTAGGTTTAGTTTATAGCAATTCTGTTAATTTGCAATTTTCTGAGTAAATCGCATTATATATTTTGAACCATTATGTATTTTAACATAATTATACACTTTGAACTTTATGGATTTTAATACGTACCCCTAGCTAATAATGGGCGCAGAAGGTGAGACGTATTTAGCCGTATTGATCCCTCTACGGGATCATTTTCAAAGTTAAAAGTGCTCGTCGTCGACGTCGTCGTCGTCGTCGTACGACGTTGGTTCGCATGTGCATCGGTTGTGCTCTTTAACTTTGAAAATGATCCCGTAGAGGGATCGAAATGCGCTTCAGTGTTTGTGTGGTGTTAGGTATAATTAAGTTTGTGGGATTTATATGCGTTTTATGTGGCAGTAGTGTAGGGAGGGTTTGCATGCAAAACATATATATTTCGCACAAGCTTGGTTATCTTGCACGTGAGTAGCGGAGTAGCAAGGTAAAAAATTTGTGTTCATTAAAATGGACCTCCGCAAAGTAACGCCTGATTCAATAAAATATTTTTACAAATACATAAAAAGTTATAATTTTAGATTTATTTCATAAGTTGTGCCAGAGCAACTTTCGTACCAGATTTCGAATTTCTAGGACAATTGGAAGCACTTACTATATTTTGGGAGCATGGCAATTTGTATGGAAACAGGTTTCCTAATTAATGACTGTATCTTTTGATGGAGGAAACTTAGAGACACATATACTTCTTGCACGTAAGTAGCGGAGTAGCAAGGTAAATATTTTGTGTTCATTAAAATGGACCTCCGCAAAGTAACGCCTGATTACATTAATTGAAACATAAAGGGTTATTTTATTGGTTGTTGTAGCGGCAACGGCCAGAGTAGTCCCAACCCCGGCTACATGTCGTGGGAGCAAGACGTGCTCTCGCCTCTCGCCGGCACCAACAAACTATACGCCATGCAGGTACGTACTTGTGGGTAGCTACCATCAGCCAAATGTGTGGTCTACCAGCCTAAGGTTAAAATTCCGTGGCACGTCACAATATCAAAATATCGATAAGACGTGGACGGACTTGAAAGTTCGACTTTAGCGACATTTTCATTTGTAGGCCACTCAAGGAAGGAAAGCAAGCCCCACCCACTTTTAGTATGTGATTTAAAACACCATTCCGTACAACTATGCCAAAATTCGCTTATACACGAGTTAATATCCCCTGTTAAACAGTTTTTGGTCTTCGTTGGGTGGCCTATTGATAGGAAGGTGGATGAAAAGTGGTAGACCATTATTTATTGGTAACAGGCGGCAAGCCAAAAAACTCTTATGAAAAACATTATCAAGGAGCCATTTCTAAAAATGTAATGTCAATAAGAGATGGACGACCCTCTGCTTGAGAGACCACAGGTCAAACAACTAGGCTACCACGGTTTTTTGAAATAAACATTTTAATATTTACAGATAACCAACTGGTGGTCGCAAGTGAAGACTCCTGGATCAGCGATATACGCTAACAGGCATTACCTAGAGTTGCACAGAACACATCCAACACAACACAACAACAACATACTGTCCGATGTGTTCATACACCCCACCGCTGACGTCGACGATTCTGCTGTGGTAAGTGTAACAACAGTGTCTATATTATTATATACAGTTGCACAGAACACAACAACAACATACAGCCCGATGTGTTCATACACCCCACCGCTGACGTCGATGATTCTGCTGTGGTAAGTGTAACAACAGTGTCTATATTATTATATACAGTTGCACAGAACACAACAACAACATACAGCCCGATGTGTTCATACACCCCACCGCTGACGTCGATGATTCTGCTGTGGTAAGTGTAACAACAGTGTATACTATACAGTTATACAACAACAACATACTGTCGCCTTAATTTCAAATGAGATCGTGGCTGGCTTAAGTCACCAGTGTGGAGACCAGCCGTTTCTAGGTTGGAGGCTTCTAAGCTAGAAAATAAGTTCGTAGGCACAGGTAGCGCTTTTTGCATGACGTCGATGATTTTGCTGTGGTAAGTGTAACAACAGCATTTACATACAGTTGCACAGAATACAACAACAACATTCATGCAATTTTCGTCAACTTCACTTCTTCGAAATTCAGTCATACTTAAAGCCAGCATACCATATTCATTCAAGTCTTCCATGCCGCTCGCTCTCGTATTTCCTGGCTTAGCTCCCAAGGCATTGTTTGTCAAATGTGTAACTCGCGTGTAATTAGCATTCGGCGTCGAATATTCGAGTGCTGTGGACCGAGCCGAGCGTTACAAAGCTTACATTGATTGCTCGTTACAAATGCTCGGGTAAAAATGCTCTCAGTAAAGACGCTAGATGTATTGGCATAAGAACAAATAATAACAGAGTAGAACGGAATCTCTTTTGACCGCGTCCAAAACGCCGCCATTTATATACCTACTTCCCCCCTCACGTCGTTACACCCCTCTGTCGTCCAGGCGTGATGCTAGGGTTGCTTACCTGTATATTACTTACGTCTAAAGATAATATCGCTAAAATATTAGTTTTTATTTACTTTGTAATCATTATTTGATTTTAGTTTTACAAAATATGACATTTATGAATCGTTAGGTGTGTTTCCTAGATGAAGGTACGGAACGCGCAAACAGCCAAACGCACGTGCGGCGACACCGGCCGTGACAGCCTGACTAAGTAGCTCGCTTAGCGGGTACTCTAATATCGTGACCTTGAGTCCGGCCGGACCGGGAGTTTCCGTTCTACTGTGTTCTTATTTATTCTTATGGTATTGGTGTATATGATGATGGTTTGCAGATTGGTCCGAACGTGTCGATCGGCGCGGGAGTGTCGGTGCGCGCAGGAGTGCGTATCAAGGAGTCCATTATACTGAACAACGCTACCATCAGCGAACACTCGCTTGTAATGTACTCTGTCGGTCAGTACTTATCTACTTAACTAATATTATAAACTAGCGACCCGCCCCAGCCTCGCACGGTATATTATGCATGTATTATGCGTATAGACTTTCCTCTTGATTCACTCTATCTATTAAAATAAAAAAAAAACCGCATCAAAATCCGTTGCGTAGTTTTAAAGATTTAAGCATACATAGGGACATAGCATGCATATTGTCAGCCCATACATGAACTGAACTGTCGAAATGAAGACGATGGTGACCATGAGCGAGTTACGTAATAAGCCTGCAGGCGCTTAATGATTTGTTGGGCCTTAATGGTGTGTGTTGGTGGTCAGTGGGCCAGCACGCGACGGTGGGCGAGTGGTCGCGCGTGGAGGGCACGCCGTCGGACCCGGACCCCAACAAGCCGTTCGCCAAGATGGACAACAAGTCGCTCTTCAACGCGGACGGACGGCTCAACCCCTCCATCACTATACTAGGTATCGTACAGACACACTTGCTAAGCACACTCGCGGTCTTTAATTGTTGAGCCACGATAGAACCTTGTCGCAAAATGTCAATGTCAAAATATTATTGAAATTTGTCGACATGGCGTTACTTCACTTTGACAGCGTTCCATGCAGGGTGTATCAGACACCCCCTAACAATAATCCACAGGGGTATATAACCGTAGCTATAGAAGCTAAAAAAATATTTAAAAAAAAATGGAGTAAAAAAAAGAAATGGTAGTATTAACTGTAATCATTCCTATAGAAAATATAAAAAAAAATTACTCCAATTTTTTTTATTTTTTTTTTAGCTTCTATAGTTATGGTTATATACCCCAGTGGAGGGGGTGTCTGATACACCCTGTGTATGCTCAACAATTAAAGTCCTCAAGTACACGAGGATCTATTTTAAAGTATTTGGGGCAAACTTGGAGGTAGGCTAAGTTACGCTATCTTTCGGCACTTGGTTAAATCGCTTAGTATCTATCAAATCAATCTCAACCCTCAAAGTGAGGTACGCAAAGTGGTTGCGACAACAAGCAACAGATGTCGCTATTTGCGACACACACTGGCGTCAGTAACTTTACGCAATGAGACATGCTTTTTCGTGAGTGCGGCCGGCGTTCATCGATTTATAAGACGTTATCACGTCAAAAATAAAAATTTACTGGTGTAAAACCATTTTCTAATGGCGACACATTGGTAACTTTTTGCAATTTAATTACGGGTATTCTTGTATAAGGGGCCGTCCATTAATCACGTGATCTTTTTTTAAGCATTTTTTAACCTCCCCTCCCCCTTGGTGATACATGGTGAGGTTTAAGACTACCCCCCTACCCTCCACCCAACATCACGTGTATTTTTTGTATCTACAAAAAATCTTAAATTTTTTAGAACTAGAAATGTCTTGCGTGCGCAAGCGCGCGTGTTGAATTTATATATTAATTTTGTATAGTATATGTCATGATATATTTTTGTTTTTGTGTCGTTTTACTATAATACATGTAACTGTCAGCCAATCACAAGGTCAATCAAGGTCACACTACACGCCGCTTTTCGATTTAAAAATCGCGCGTTTGAAAAAATAATGAAAAAATAAATACACGTGATATCTTACTACACCCCCCCTCCCCCTTGTGACATTTCGTGATTTTTTGTCAAACCCCTCCCCCCCTTTCAAGCCTCACGTGATTAATGGACGGCCCCTAAGTTAGATCTTTGATGATTATGAATACTGAACTATATTTTATGTCTACAGGCGCAGGCGTGGTGGTGCCGGCGGAGACGATCCTCCTCAACACAATAGTGTTGCCTCACAAACATTTGACACGAAGCTTCAAACACGAAATCATACTGTAAAGCGATCCTAACCTCTGTCTATACACTGATAATGCTTATTGTTGGTCACCTCTGCAACGTGTCTCGTAATTCTTCCAGAATATTTCAGCAGGTCGTTGAATTAGTTGAGTGAATACCTCTACAAATATTTTTCAGTTATATTTTTAATTCAATCGGTCCCGCACTTGACGTGGTTCACTTAGATAAATCTGAAAAATGTACAGGGCTATCAAATTTTACCCGTTAGAAATTAAATTTCTAAACGACACTGAAAATTAGAACACGGAAAAATCCGAAAAGTAAAGCTATGGGGAATCGAACCCGGATCCCCACCATTCCGTGACGCGTGTATACCACTACACCATCCATAGCAGGTGAGTAAACCTTTAAATTTTTCTATCTGTATCAGATGTCACGTGACACTAATAGTAGTAGCAGATGTTCCACGGGAGTTTGTAATAGTGTCGTACAGACACATCACTCAAACAGATGACGCTGTAATAGATTTTTGTTTTATTTTCTTCTTCAGGATTCCCTTTGGTTCGTAAGCAGGGTCGCCATTAGGGTTTCTGGTTTCTCGCCTCAATTTTTTTCTCGAGTTTCGATAATTCTCGACACCAATTTCTCGAGTTGTCTCGACTCTCGAGTCTTTGGTAAGAAATAGTAAATTGTTAATGAAAATAGCATCAAAAACAAATAAAAATATTGCACTTTGGACTACAAGTTAGAAATACAAAAAAAAATTAAAACTCTTACAAACATACAAAAACTAAAATCTTACAAAAAATCAACAATTAAAATAAAACAATATGACACGCTATATAAAAAACTACTTTTTCAGTCTTTTGATCAGACATAAACTGGTATTTTTGATAGAGATATTTTCTTCTAACAAGGCTAGACTTCAATTTAAATAAGATTAGAACTAGGAATCAAATGCAAATAATACAATACAATGACCGTCACAAACAAAAGATTTTTATAACTACAATGACGTAACATAAAATTAAGGAGTGTCAACAATCATATTTAACAGTTGTTTTATGATCTAAGTGAGATATATTATATATTAATCATTTGTCTTTATAATGCGCGGGCGGCGTTATCACTGTTAAAAGTGGCAAAATGGCGAGCCTAACTTTAGCCTTTATTTCGTATTCGTCGGAACTCGTGAGTCTCGAGAGTTGGCTATTTTATTCTCGTCTCGAATGGAGGCGAAACTCTCGAGTTGTCTCGAGTTCGACAAGTCTCGAGCAGAAACCCTAGTCGCCATGTAATGTATTGTATGATGGAGCTTGGATGGTGAGGAGAGGAAGTAAAACCAAAGTCTATGGATGGAATAAGAACGTACTTTATTCAGAAACCTTAGTTTATATACAGTTGGATTGTCGCTGATACAAGCAATATGCGTTTATGTAGAAGTAAACTATTGTGTTACTGCTAGACACTGAAAGTGGCCAATCGCCATACTACAACGCTTGGCGACAAAAAATCGTATAGTAACAGGTCACGTGATTTACAGTATTAATTCAAAGTAAACCAAGAACCTGCTAAAATATTTCGAAAGAATTTTAAGGCTTTTAGTATAAAGCAAGTACCCTTATACGATACCCCGAAATGCAAGGCCTATTATAATTTACACATCGACGTGGAAGATCCTACGTTTCAAGTAAACTTAACGAGAAAAGCAAGGTAGTGTAATTTTTTTAGTCTTAGCGGGGATACTGCCGTGCCCCCAGATATGATGATTGATGTTGCTATAAGCGATATAAGTATAACCCCAACATTCCCTTTGGAAAAAAATCATGAATTTATATTGTCGTAAGTAGATAGTATATATATATTGTATGGAATATGTCTTTAGAGTAAACATTGGCTACAGAATTGTATCTAGGTAGTTGTTTGTAAGAATTTCACTATAACTTTTCTTAACTTCAATATTTTTATTTTAGCACCAAAGATGTATATTTTATATGTTAAAGAATATCATGCTTCCTATTATATTATATTATGCTCAACGATAAAAGCAGTCAAGCGCGAACTTTCACTCAAAAGATTCCCTTTGATTTTGTTTTTTTTTTTCACTTAAATTTTGATCTATTACGGTTTGAAAGATACAACCCTGTCACAGGCGGACAGACCGATAGACAGACATTGTTATAGTAAGAAAAATAGTTTAACACTTTGAATCAGATTGCATTCACTTTTTTAAATATATCGTAACAATATTGTGACATATATGTATCAATTAGATGTCGGTAGTGCGATTTTTTTTTGTTAATTCTAAACCATAGATAGATATTAATCCCCTTATTCATAAACGCTCTATAGGCTTCTGCTAACTTAGCTGCTAACTTAGCAATCGTTATGTCAGTGACAGATAAGGACAAACGATTGCTAAGTTAGCAGAAGCCTACAGAGCGTTTATGAATAAGGGGTAAACTCTGATAAGCTCCTGACATCGTAAAGTCAGATATCTATGGTGCTATCTCTGTCTGCTTCGTAGTAATAAATAGAAAGTACCATTATCTGACACTAAAGATGTCAGGAACTGAACTAGTAGTGAAACAGGTGCATAAAATGTTCAAAATTTTATATTTTTAAATTAAACAATTACGTTTTAATTTCGTCTCTAATATAATAGTTTCGTAAAATCTGTCTGTATACAATACTAGCGCACATTGTTGAATTTACATAATGAACTGAACATATGCATAATTGTCTTTATTTATTAGATATATTTAAGGATACTTTGTGCTTTAATAAATGGAATGAGCACAAACACTGTTTAATTTTTAACCGACTTCAAAAAAAGGAGGTTCTCAAATTGGTTGTATTTTTTTTCTATACAATTCGTCATACCAGAAGCTGAAGATATGAGAATGCAGATATCCATACTCATTCTCGTGGACTTCGAGGGTCCGCGGACCACAGGTTGAGGAACACTGCGCCAGAGGCCTTTTTGCCCTACAGGGTAAGTTTTGTGGGTATTAGGACCTTACGCAAGGGCCGTTCGGTTCGGATCATCTTACTTGCTAATCCTGCCGCCAAGCAGCAATGCTTAGCTTGATCGTGGGCGTATATTTAGAAACGGGAATGAAAATAGTAATGGGTTGCCGCAACGCCAACATGATAAAAAAAATATCTATCTTGGAACAATTAACACCAATTGACCTAGTCCCAAACTAAGCAAAACTTGTAATATGGGTACTAGACAACGGATAAACATACTTATATAGATAAATACATACTTAAATACATATTAAACATCCATGACTCGAAAATAAATAACATTCTTATTTTTCATACAGATATTCTGCCCCGACCGGGGATCGAACCCAGGACCACAAGCTTCATAGTCATGATATTTACACGATCACCGAAATAGCAGTAACGTGAAACAGATTAACCACAGTCGGCGCAAACGTCGATTAACGGCAGACGTTAACTGTCGTTTAAGTGGCTATTAACTGCTAATAACAGGTTGGGTATAAATAACCGGTAAATGCAATCAGAGAAGCCCATTGCACTTTGTTATGAGATGCGAATTAATTAAGAATGGCCTTGAGCTTAGAATATTAAGCCGAATGGAGGCGTCATGCGCTCCACAGGTATCGGTGTACAGTCAGCGTCATATAGGTTGAAGCATTCAAGTCAGCCAAATACACATCAAAAACGTCTAGGAATATTTTATTTTGAAATTTTCAATATACTTATAATACTTCATTTAATTTAGAATGAGAAACCACAATAACATTATATTGCGCCTGGTCAACTATTTCTTACCTAGCAAATAATACAGTGCAATAGTTTGGCAGCCGCAAAATAAAATTGTTTTAATGCCACTTTATTTGCGCGTGTCGTCAATTATTGTTACTCTAGTACAAATTGTAAAGAGATTACAGTTCACGAGCCGCAATATAATGTTGTTGTGGTTTCTCATCCTAAATTAAATGAAGTATAGGCATATTACTACCGCGTCAAAAGATCAAATTTTTCTATATTTTAATTTACATTTTTGATGTCTGTAGTTCGGTACACCTGGTGTCTGGTGTGTGTGGAGTTCCCAATCCGCACTGGGCCCGCATGGGAACTATAGCCCAAGCCCTCTCATTCTGAGAGGAGGCCTGTGTCCAGCAGGGACGTATATAGGCTGGAGAGAGAGAGTTCGGTACACCATAGATACAGTATGGCATGCCGAACTTTTTGGTCACTCTGGACGGGGAGCAGTATTGATATTGTCTAACACGAAATCACTATCACATTCACCATTCCTTTCCGTCAAATGGTAAAGAAATGAGGATAGAAAAAGACGGTAAACGCATCCGCGCATAGACTAAAGTACGGCATGTTGCCCGTATAGGGTGCACCAGTAAATGACCAAGGATTAAATAATGCATAATAACTCTTATTTAAAAGAAACGAGGATGGGTGTTTACGTTCTAAACGGTTACTTTCTGCGGTTAGTACCACAATCTGTCACTAGATGGCGCTGACGGTCAGATAGATGCCGCTATCGTTTGGTTTACTTAGTTTGCTTAAGTAGTGGTAAGAATTTTTGTCTAAATATACTTCATTCAGCAACCTTTAAATAGTTTGATTCATCATTGAACGCTATTATAGTGGGCGCACATTTCGGATTGTACTGGTGAAGTACAACGGGATAGTCAGGGTAAGTCGTAAAATTGTGTACACACCTCGAGCGGTCGGTGATAAAGAAAGCCTCGGGCCGCATGTTTATCGCCCTCGCCTTTGGCTCGTGCGACAAGTTCCTGCGATTTGAGACATTCTTTATTTCACCACCCTCGGGGAGTAACAACGTACTAAGTACCTATTACAACACTCATTTTATCTAACTAATATTATAAATGCGAAAGTATGGATGGATGGATGTTTGTTTGTTACTCAATCACGCCAGAACGGTCCAATGAATCTGGATGAAATTCGGCACATAGATAGAGAAGTCTAGAATAGCACATAGGCTACTTTTTATCCCGGAAAATTCCCCCGGGATAGCGATAAACGAATTCTTTGCAGACGAAGTCGCAGGCAACAGCTAGTATAACCATAATTATCTAACACTGGTGCCATCACCCGCTACTTTCGGCAGAGAAGTGATCACACCGTGGACAGTTCCGGTTGGTTTGATGCTCGAAGTAAGTATTGATTGATATTTAAGTATTTTAAGAATAAATACGTCACTAAAACTCTTATTCGGTTACCGGAACTGGGGGCACGGCCAAGTCAAGCCACATTCTTAGTTTTCCAACTCTCGTTGTGTTTATTGTTGTGATCACTAAAACCGGCCAAGTGCGAGTCGGACTCGCGCACCGAGGGTTCCGTACAAATTCGAAAAGTTAATATAAAATCCAGTGTTACCAGAGCCCTGCTCTTCAGCAAAATGTAGGCAATGTGAGGTCATTTTATTATAATAATAATAATCATTTATTGCAGATAAAAAATCCATAGTTTGTTAGTTACAATGTCTTATTATTATGTTAGTAAGCACTTACACATTATGTATTGCTTTATTTAAATAGACATCAAAATTGGATTTTTAGATTTCCATCATAGGTACTACCAAATCTCACTAGGACAACTGAAAGTTATCCCGTATTTTTTGACAGCATGGCAATTCGTAAGTATGCAAGCCCCTTTTCCTAATGACTGTTTTTTCATTGCGTCGACTTCGACGTTTAATTTTTTCACAGCTCTAAGGGAACTCAGTATTTGGTATTAACTGAATTTTATACCTCCACGCATTCCCGAGAAAAAGGGCCTTGAACGGACGGACGGACGGACAACTCATTGATCATATAAGGGTTCCGTTTTTCATGTTGAGGTTACAGAACCCTAAAATACTGAATTCTATCCTGTCGATTGGAAATCCTTAGATAAGTTTATATTTAAAAAAGACTTCACAAAACTGCTATGCACCACAAGCCAAACCTATTACTTATTCTGTGGCCAAAGCCAAACGCTTAGGCCGATCGTGCCTCTATATCGCTTGTTCCGCGCTCTCGCTTGCACGCTCTGACGTCATGCGTAACGTGACACCTATTCGTGCGTGCAGCCGGTGTTCATCGATTTACAAAACGTAATCACGTCAAAAGTCACAATTTTTAGAGACTAACTATTTATGCACTTACATGGCAAAATAGAAAATAAAAAAACTTTAAGCTTACCTACGCTAAGACGCCCAGCTTGGACTTAAACACATAACTCGTTCAGCGCCGCCGGTAAAACAAATCACAGCAATCACAAACATAATCACTTTTTACTACTGCGCTAAGATTCACTGATCGCTTCGGTCTATGAATGAGATTTTGCAGTAAACAATCACACTCCGGTCGGATCGGACTCGCGCGCATCGGTAGATCCGTGCGCATACGACGGGGCAGTGAAAAAAGTTAAAAATGAATTTAATCATACAAAAACTAATGTTCCACAATGGTTCTAGGTTTAATCAGTATTTATTTGCTGTTATATGTAAGTGTGTTTCGACTACCCTCTTTTGTTTTTTTTTTTAGTTAGAATTGTGTTTGTTTTTATTGTGTTAATTGTTCTTTTGCATTTTGTGTTTACGTCTGAATAAGGTGTGCATTAAAATGTCTCAAATATCAAGTATATTTTTACATTTCAAGAATGATATTAGGTAGCTGGTTTACAATTTGTAATTAAGAGCAAATGGTAAATCGATGATGCCTAAACACCGAATCTGATATTCAATCAAATGCAATCTATTTTAAGACTAGTAATTACAATCAATTTGTAGAAAAAGTTTTAAAAATACGTACAATCTAAACACCTATATTTATCAATTAAGGGCCAATTTTTTAATCCTCAGATAAGCACTTAACTGACAAATACCCATAGAGTTGTTCGTCTAATAGGCCCTAACTGACTACTGAAAAATCGGCCCTAACAGTACCTATCAAAGTAAAAAATAAATTAGTAGGTTATTGTTTCAAGTAGTTTTCTGAGTGTAAGTACGAGTACATGCTTATATTAGGTACTTGTATATTTATACGAAACTGACTGTTTCCGCCCGCGGCATCGCCCGAGCTCCAGTTTCTTACGCATACTTTATCATCACTATCATTACAAAGGCTAAAACAAAGTTGCTTTCCGCTGTCTGTCTGTCCCTATGTATGCTTAGATCTTTAAAAGAATGCAACGGATTTTGATGCGGTTTTTTTAAATAAATAGATAGAGTGATTCAAGAGGAAGGTTTATAAGGTTTGATCGAGCTTTATATATAATAATACTTAATTCTACGCAGACGAAATCGCGGGCAGAAGCTAGTATTTTATAAAGAGCAAATATTAGTAAGACTAACTCCCGAATGTATTTTACAAAGAACAATTGGTCGACGAATGACGAACTAAACAAAACTGTGCTGAAATATTCAATCACTAAAATTAAAAAAAAAACTGGTGAGTCTCGTCTAGACGAGACCTAGGTCTGAAGAACTATACCTAATAATTAATTCATTAATTTCGAACAGAAAATAATAGATAGTTACCTCCACCACTTGTACTTATTGCGAATAAATGAATCTGAATCTGAAGGCTCCGAGGGTTGTAGCCAGGTCTACACTGACCTATTTAAGACTCCTGGGCTTAGAGTATACTCTAAGCTCCTGGGTTTATGCGGAGAGCACGGGTTCTTGCGCTCTGAGCCAAGATCTTTTTGACTAAGTATCAATAAAATATAATTAAGCTTTTAACCGTATATTTCAAACTCATGAACTATGATACAGCAGTCACGTCTTCGGAGGCAGCTGTTCAGGTAATGCACTCAAGAAAGACTGTTTGTTTCAATTCTATTTTAATTCGAAAACCAAATTAAGTATATTTACATTACCTGCCAGCGAGTCGTTTTGTATATACAAACTCGAGTTATCACAGTAGCATAAAGTACAAAATATGTTACAAGTTAGGTTAAGTTACAATAATTAAAATATCATTTTTTTCATATTAGAAGAACTGCGCTGCGCTGCGAGACTTGCTTCTTATTTTACATGTGATGTTTTTGATGGGATAAATTAATCATAATTCAAAATCTTACAAAATTTATAAGTTATACAAAATAACTTTACAATACCGTTGTACCATTATTTACTTAGATACCTACTACATATTAAAATAGCACCACGGGCCAGTGCCCTATACTTCGATTTTTTTAGCATTAGAAAGAAGGTGAACAATGGCATGTATTTTTATTGAAAACCACTTTTTTTTTTAATCGGTAACAGGAAAATATAAAACCATATCAAAACAATGACAATATTCCAAGGATTTCAAATTTAAACTTGCTGTTTATTTTTTTAAACTGTTTTTCAATAAAAAGACAAGCCAGAATTGTTTACCTTCTGTCTAAGGCTAATAAAATCGAAGCATACTATAGTACTATTTACTATCTGTGAAAAATGTCAGGACTCAGGAGGCTATACATATACATTTACAAAACATTGTAAGGTTCGCGATCTTTCTAACAGGAGAAAGTATGTTATATTATTATGCATATCGATTACAATTAATAATGTAAAACAAATTCTTAACATTCCCCGCCAAAAGTATAATCAATTATCAACCGGATATCGTGTATAAGCATAACTGGCTAGAAATTTAAAACATCATCATTATTAAATAAACGAATATGATAACATGAGATGGCATTTAGTTGACTAGATTTTGTTACAAGTCGGTCAATAACCCTCCTTTTGAACTTCGCCATAGTCGGGAACTAATTAATCGAGTAAGTTAAATCATACGTAAATAAATAAAAAATGACGTTTCTACCCACATTGTAGTTCTTAAAAGCAAACGGGGTGTGATAACTATAAAACTTTGTTTTTTTTTTGCAATAGCAAGAAGTTAAACAAATTTGACATGTTTATTTATCGAGAACTGCTTTTTAAAAATCGGTAACTGGAAAATATAAAACAAATGACAGTATTCCCCCCGACCCCGATACCCGATATGGACCTTGATGTCCGAAATAAATGTTTTTTTATTTTATTCCAGGGAATTTGAATTGAAACTGGTTGTTATTTGTTTTTATTAACTGTTTTTTAATTAAAAGACGTGTCAAGATTGTTTACTTTCTTTCTAATGGTAAAAAACGAAGTATAGGGTGAACTAAATGACACTGTGTCCGCTTTGAAGTCAATTTCGCTTTTTGTTGTAAAATAATGAAGTGGATTCATACACATTTCGAGGTAGCTTATTACTTAAAGTAGTACCGTGTACATACCTAATACAACTTGGACGATTCCATGACGATTCCCTTACCTATATATGCGAACGGTGCATGTTTGTAAACAAACTCTTAATGAATTACAAATTATCAAATTTTAAACTAATAGTATTTGTAGTATGTTTGTATAACTCTTTAATTGTACATACAACACATTAATTTTACAGGTAATGAGATAAACAGTTGTACATAGGAGAACTTATCCCTGAAATGGATCTCTCTCAGTTAATCTTCGAACAAATGATAGGACAACAGAAACCTCCTCCTCTGTAATTTCATAGAGTCGTTCAAAATCATAGAGGAATCATGTTAGTTTTTTAATTTCTCTGTAATGCAATGTAATGATCGTTTATCCACAGGAAACATAATAATATGGTGACAAACCTAGATCTTTTATTATAATCAGGCGTTACTTTGCGGAGGTCCATTTCAATATTTTCAATGAACAAAAATCATTTACCTACCTTGCTACTTCGCTACTCAAGCGGGTAGCGAGTAGTTAATAGTAGTGAGTAACGGAGTAGCAAGTTTTTGTTCGTACCTAGAGATCGGTTGTTTTTGAAATATCTGTGGTCTATATACTGTGACCACCGTTGCGACGTTTTTTATGCATTTGTTTTGCATAAAATGTGGATTAAACGAGGTCCAGTTTGACCTTGTTTAATTATGCTAACGATATCACCGTAGTTTTTGTGTACATACGTCGATATAAACCATATACAGACGAGCAAAAATAACGGATCACTTTTTGTAACTTTATAATGTACAGTGACACTTTATTTTTGACTGTCAGCGTAGATTTAGAAGGTTCTATGTAGAGCTCTTCCGAGGTCGCGGACATTGGGGTGCCTTTATAGTTGAACACTCATCTTTATATACCTACTAGCATTTAAAATGTGCTATAGACCGATCGCTTAAATGAGTCCAGGGCCCCGATTTTTGAAAGCACATCACTCGAAAATGGTATAAATCTGTTTGTATCTTCAAAACTACGGCTCTAATCAAACTTTTGACTAGTTCAAACGATTAATGAGAGCCGTAAGTATCGTCTAAGGTACTCGTATTTCAAATTCAGCACAATTTTTCACCTCTTTCGAGTGTTATTTTCACACATGTGCTTTCAAAAATCGAGCCCCTGGGTGCGGGGTGGGACGACCGCGGCGGCCGAGAGAGGTGCGGGCGGCAGGCGCACTACCCGCCCGCAACTCTCTCGGTTCTCTATTGTTTGCCCGAATTTCATATAAACTAATTTCACATGCCCGAATTTCATTTGCCATAATTTTATATTCCATAACGATATATATGCCGTAATGATCATTAGCCATATTTTCATTTGACATAATTTTCAGGTGCCATAACGATACGTTTGCCATAAATTTCATTTTTCCTATTATCAATGGTCCTAAAATCATTTACCATAAAATTCAAACACCATAATAATTATTTGCCATAAAAAAACCCAGAATTTTGATTCTTATAATTATAATAATAATAATAACTAATTTTAAAATGTTATTTTTTACTACGGATCGTGTTAATTATCTACGTTTAACAGATGTAATGTCTAGAAAACAAACATAAATATGAACTGAATGACCCTGAGGGGAAGTCGACGGAGCTTTGCGGAGCTCCTATTCCGCCTAGTTTTGGCGCTTCGCGCCTTGATACCATTCTAACCTAACCTAACCTATATATTAATTGACCAGTCATGTTGCTATTGAGGGGGGCTTCGCCCCCCGAGCCCCCAGAGCCCTTAGAGATGCTTCTATTTCAGCTCTGAGGGTCGCAAGAAACCTAACGAACCTACCGTGTTTCCGTAGCAGTAAATTCCAACAGTCTGGATCTGTTTTTTCCTTAATTATGGCAAATGATTGTTATGGCATGAAATATTAGTGATTTTGAAAGTTATGGAAAGTAAAAATTATGGAAAGTGATATTATGGTATCTAATATTAGGGATGTTGAACATTATGACGTTTGAGTATTATGGCATTCAAAAATTATGGCATGTGATATTAGGGAAATTGAAGGTGACCATTATGGCAAATGAAATTAGTACAAATGAAATTATGGGAAATGGAGGGATCCCAACTATCTCGGTTCCCTTTGTCGTCCCACCCCGCACCCCTGTGCCGCTAGGGCGAGGACTCATTTAAGCGGTCGGTCTATAATGCCTAACGCTAACTGCACTATTGTTGCACATCTCGCTCCATAAGGCAGTGCAGGTGCGAAAGAGATAGCTTGATTCCGGTGATTCCGTCAGCCATACTGCGTTTTTCGTACAAAATGAAATACCGGTATGATGTCATTCTATAAGCAATTGGATGCGCCCAAAAAAGAGTGATACCCTGTCATTTTATACATAGTAATTTTTACAGCGAGCGTATGTATTTAGCGGTAAGCTATCAGTCATTGATCCGATGGGACATCAGTCTTTACTCATCAATAGCTGGATGTCCTCTCATTGTCATGCTGTATTGCACTTTTAAGCTAATGCAATCACGACGCATGAATGTTAGTACATAGGTGTATAGTTTATAAGTAGTTTATATAATTAGTGTGTACTTAGGTAGTAATTTAGAATCGAACTTGCTAATTATTTGGTGTGGCCACTGTGCCGCACGGGTGAGGGCTCATTTAGGGTGCGACCAAACCGCCGCGTATACGCAGTGACGTGTCGTATGCGTCACGTTTTCTCATCGTTTCTTCATACATTTTGCTGCGATTCCGTAACGTCACCGTTTTTTAAGCGGCGGTGTGGTCGCACCCTTAAGGGTTCCGTAGGTTGCTCTATGCATGCACGGACTAAACCAAAAAAAACCTATTTTTTCAGTAACAATCCCGCTTTTGAGCTTCGGCATGGTCCAAGGCTGGTTGTCTCCTATGCTGGCGGCTCTCAAGTCTCCAGACGGACCGTCTCAGACTCCGTTCACCAGTAGCGACATCTCTTGGATGACATCGGTCACTTACATCACTGCCATCGTTCTGGGAGCGCCGCTGGGATACCTCACCGACAGATTTGGCAGGAAAATTATGACTTTAGTCACCATATTCTCACTTGTGGTAAGTGCTCCCACAATTTCATCACTACATAGTATAAAACAAAGTCGCTTTCTCTGTCCCTATATCCCTATGTATGCTTAAATCTTTAAAACTACGCAACGGATTTTGATGCGGTTTTTTTTTAATAGATAGAGTGATTCAAGAGGAAGGTTTAATATGTATAATTCATGCATAATATACCGTGCGAAGCCGGGGCGGGTCGCTCGTCTTTTTATACACCCAATCAATGCTGAGTGTCTCTTGCAAGGCACACCAATCCTTCGGGTCTTCAGCCTTCTGCAGCCAGAGGAGCTACTCCGATTTTCGAAGTTCGTATCGTACCGTCCTCTCTCTCTCTTCCTTAATGGCACGAAACGAACTTCGAAAATTGAATTTCGGAGTATAATGCCAGTTCTTCCGGGACGCCTAAACACAGCATGTGCTGTCCATAGAACATTTATGCCAGATAAATGTCGTTAACGTAGCCGTTGCAGATACCTGCGAACAAATATTAGGGGGCAGATGGTAGGCCCATCAAGGAAAATGGGTGAAGATCGTAGGAGAATCATGTTATAAGCGATGCGGCTAGCAACCCATTACGATTTTGAATCCCCTTTCCACCTATACGTCCACAATCACGCTAATAGTGGTAGTGGTAATGGTGTAGGAACTGCCATAAAAAATGGTAAAGCACTTATTTGATCGACTATGCCTTGGCATGGAAAAGAAAATTGTTGATCGTTCATTTCCGACTTCCTACACCTTTCCGTATAGGACGGAATCACCCGAACCACAAAATAAACACACATTTCCGTGCTCAATTTTTTTGTCCCTTTTGTTCAAAAGCGTGCTTCTAAAGATCTGAAAGGAACCAAAAAACTGTTCTTAACGCCGTGAATGTAGGTGTCGTCAACCGTGACAATGGTTAGAAGACAAAGATCTTTACTTAATGTATTTCGATACTGAGTCTTCTAGTTTTGTTAATTAAGCAAGACTAGATTTCTAAACGGCACTGAAAATGAAACGCAGAAAAATCCGAAAAGTAAAGATATGGCCGGGAATCGAATAGGGAATGCAATAATCGAACCTGGATCCTCATCATTCCGTGATGCGTGCTATACCCCTACACCACCCATAGCAGGTGCGTAAGCCTTCGAATTTTTCTATCTGTACTAGCTGCCACGTGACCTTGTTACTATGCGAATCTTTGTCGCCAAGCGTCAACTGTTTGAATAAGTAAGACTTTTCGTGGATTTTTTAAAGATGGATTTGTTTTGTTTAATTTAATATTCCGGAACAACTTCGAGATACCTTTGAGAGATTTAATCCGTCATCTGTCCAATCCATCGTCTGTCTGGACAAAGTTTTGATTTAACTAGCGTTAACGCTTGAAAAATGAAATGTATTTGGGATTCACGTGATCCAGCGGAACAGCTACTGGCAAGCGTTTGTCTTTGTCGACATCGATGCGCTTCGGAGCGTTAGTCACCGTCTAGCCCCACTAAACAGAGATAATAGAGAGAGTCAGCAGCATCATGTCATCCACGTAACTAATGTTTTTTGGGTACACGCCGTCAACATGGCAACCGACATGTGTACCTACTGCTGAGCCACTCCACAAGCGCAAGCACAGCATAGATTTTTTTAGTATATAACTATTAAACTGCTTAATACTTAAAAACCTGTTTTATTCATAACTTTAAATACTGCCATAAATTACTAAGCACGAAGATTTTTTTATAAGGACAGACTTTATTACAAGTGAATAAGGTTGGAATTGCTATAAATAACTCTTTATAATGTAAGTCCACATTTTGAAAACTGTGTACCTTGCGTTATTTTTTTCATTTTTTTTGTGACATACCTTAAACTGACCTTATTTTTTTTTAATACATCTTAATGTAACTACAAATAAAAATTAAAAAATTAACGTAACCGCCATGCGATTTTCTAAACTATAATAGCTGTCTTTATAAGACCCCATTTATCTAAAAGATCTCACAAATATAAGATAAAAGCTATAAACATAATTCCAATAGGATAAGTATATAAAAAGTTACGACACTTTTTCTAATTTGCAATCTACTATTTGGCCTCTCCTGAAAAATCGTCATTTGGCGGTTACGTTAATTGATATTACAGGTGACGATATCGAATCATATAGAAATGAAGCCTTTTGTAGTTATTCACTAGCGATCCGTCCCGGCTTCGGACGGGTGCAATGTACCTATAATTATACACGGCGCCGTCACAAATATTAAGGACTTTACTTTATAATTATAATGTGCAGTCGATGGCATGAATATCGTTACAGCCATCACGTCAAATATATGTGTCACCAACCTTATTGTTTGTTGCATAAAGGTGTATATAAATATTTTTGACGTCTTAAGGTGCGACCACACCGCCGCGTAAGACAACACCTAATTTTATTATTTAAGCACTTTTTTAAGAAAAACTACACACAATAAAAATCCAAAAAAATATGTTTGTTAATTTTCATCATATTTCAAACACGCTGGACGGACTCCATACATAATTGAACAAAATGGGCTCGATAGAAAATAATTGCAAAGATTGGTCTTAAAATCATCATTAAACGGTTCTATGTCTTTATTTTTTCAATGTATGGGTCTACAGTTAAAAACATGAAGTCAACATATTCAATACCTACACGGCTAACGAGTCATATTTCACAAATAATCTATACTTTTTTTTATTTCTTATTATTTGTGTCTTATTTGCAAGATTTTAGACGCGCGCCAAGCTGCCGAAATAGTTTCTTCTCCTTCACTAACAGGGATGCGATCCGTACGTTGTGAAGAGTGGCGCTGCTCAAGGTCATTTGCTGTTGACAGCGCCTTAAAAAACGGTGACATTACGGAATCGCAACAAAATGTATGAAGAAACGGTGAGAAAACGTGACGCATACGACACGTCACTGCGTAAACGCAGCGGTTTGGTCGCACCCTTACCTTATGATGATGAAACGGGTTGAAACAACGACGAATACACGCATATCCGAATTTAAAAACTATCTTTACATAGTGTAATTTAAGGCAAATTACATAACGTGTAATACAAGTTTAAGGTATTCATTCACGGAAGACTTGTATCAAGGTATTCAATCATTTCGTAGTCTGAATACTGAATACCTCATTGTCAATGTCAGCTGGTACTACTGGTTCACTTTAAAAACATTGAGATTGTCAACAACGGAATTAGAGGAAACCTATGACGTAGGGAATGGAGAAACGCACGCAAAACATACCTAACTATAATTAGCGTGAGTTGCTGCACCAAGTATACTTACACATAAGAAAATAGGGGCCACTTGAGCTTCATCGGTAAAATCGATATCTATCTGTCTATACATAATAATAAAGCTGAAGAGGGTCAAAAGTCTTTACATTGATGATATTAAAAAAAATGGCTGGGGATACTTAGAATAGATAACAGAACACGTTCCAATCAGTTTTTAGAATTTTTGTTTGTTTATCTGTATATTTGCGAGCTGTAGGTATATAACGCTGAAAAACCAATGTGGAGAAAGGTGTATTCAAAAACAGTCAGAAATTCCTGAAAAACTAACTTTACCCGCTGATCAATTGTAATAGGTACTAGCCTTTACCCGCGAGTCCGGGCAGAATCAAAATTTGCGCTAAAATTTCTTCCTCTCTCCCATCGAAAATGTACAAAAACCAGACAAAGCGGTGACTTAACTATGGAGCCTTTCATTTGCCCGAATTTCATATGCCATAATGTAATGTTTGCCATAATGATCATTTGCCATAACTCTTTTGTTCTCTGAAACCGTAATTTTTTTCAGGAGCATTGAAATGGAAATCCTGTAGAACTCTATAAGTAAGGTTAGGTTTGTTTTATAACAATCCTGAACAATTAACAGTTAAAGAGAAAAAAAGAGTTATGGCAAATGATCATTATGGCAAACAATACATTTATGGCATATGAAATTCGGGCAAACGATAGAGAACCACTAGCGCATTCGGAAAGACCATTCTTGCCAAGAAGAATGCGCCGCAAGAAACTTGGCATACCGTAGTTCCAATTCAGACTCACTCCTCACTTCCAGCTGTACTGGGGCATCAAGCTATGGAGCTTGGAGCCATGGGCGCTGATCACAGCCCGCGCCGTCGCTGGCTTCCCCTGTTCAGCTTGCTACATTGTGCTGCCGATCTACCTCAAGGAAATCAGCGATAAAGAGATCAGGGGTGCCCTGGGCTCCCTGATTATACTTGGCAGGTAAGCAATTCAGATAGAAGAACTTTACTTTGTTACTCCGCGAATGAGTGATGTCAAATCATGCAAAACAGCCATTCCCGTTGATTCTTTATAGTCATGCAGTTAATGCTTTGGAATAGTTATTTGTGTCACAAGGGAGCATCATCTTCCTAGCGTTTTTCCCGGCATTTGCTACGGCTCAGTGAGCCTGGGGTCCGCTTTGACAGCCTAATCCCAAGATTTGGCGTAGGCACTAGTTTTACAGAAGCGACTGCCATCTGACCTTCCAACCCAGAAGGGTAACTAAGCGGTTTCCTCACGATGTTTTCCTTCACCGAAAAACTCATGGTAAATTTCAAATGTAATTTCGCACATACATTCCGAAAAACTCAGAGGTGCGAGCCCGGGATTCAAACCCGCGACCCTCTGCTTGAGAGGCCACAGGTCAAACCACTAGGCTACCACGGCATCCCTTGTGTCACAAGGGAGCAAAATTATTTATTTACGCAATGAGGGATTCAAGTGTTAACGCCCAAGATGAAAATAACTTTTCTCAAAGATGCAATGAAATGTTAACCTTACGTTCCAAATAATAGGCCGGGACGTATCACGTTGCGGGCGCGGTTGGACAAGTGGTATGTAATGGATTTTCATACAAAATGGCAGGCCTTGGCCTGCAAAGCGATCGTGTTTTGTTTTGTGGAGGACATGCACGCGGAGGATATGCACCTGCTGCTGCTCGGCCGCTGCCTAATGCACGCGCTAGCGGCAACATTCTAAGGGTTTTTTTGCAGTTTTTTTATTTATTTCATTGCATGTTTGAGAAAAGCACTATACAAGCCTCGGCGTGAAAGAACTTGCAGGCTTCGTACTCCTATACGTTACTCAGCCTGCAAGCCTTTCTTTCCCGGCCTCTGCAGTAATGTACTATTGCTCCCGAGTGGCTCATACGACTTTTCACACCGAACATTAAAAACTTGAAAAATAATTCTAAACATAATTAGGAGCTACCAGCATAGAAAATGGCGTGGTTTTACAATTATCAACTCCAAAAAATTGCATTTGCAAAAAAACACTTCGAAAAGCCTTAAACAGAAAAGTTTCACTTTGATCCCTCTCGACAGGTTACTTACGAAGTTTACTTTTCTGAATGAGGGGTGTGAAAAATGTAAGAATCAACAAAAACCACCACCACCACATAAAATACACGTGTTTCTCACTCCGAGGCATCTTCAGCGGGTGTTGACGCTTAGACGGTCGGTTCTTGGACCATCATCATCATCATCAGCCTATGTTCGTCCACTGCTGGACATAGGCCTCTCCCATGGCACGCCACTGAGCACGATCCTCGGCCACTCTCATCCAGCTCTTGCCAGCCGCCTTGCGAAGGTCCTCGCTCCACCGAGTCTGAGGACGTCCTACGCTACGTTTGCCGATCCGTAGTCTCCACTCAAGAACTCGTTTACCCCAACGGTTCCTCGACCGTTTCTCGATTTCTTTTATACAACAAGGGAAGCAGACGAGCAAGTGGGGTCACCTGATGGTAAGTGAACACTACCACACATGGACACCTGCAACACAAGAGGTTTACATATGCGTTGCCAGCCTAGCAGGCTGAGATAGGAACACCTCATACCTCATTATTCTTTTCGGTTACCTACCTACTTTTTCGTTGATTATTGTGTTTTCGAGTTATTTCCTCAATAATCGTCTCTAAAATTTAAGAAGACGCTTTATTAAACACTGCTGTTGCCCGCGACTTCGTATGCAAAGAATTCGTTTATCCCGCGGGAATTTTCCGGGATAAAAAGTAGCCTATGTGCTATTTCAGACTTTTCTCTATCTATGTGCCGAATTTAATCCAGATTCGTTGGGCCGTTCTGGCGTGATTGAGTAACAAACAAACATCCATCCATCCATCCATCAAAACTCTCGCATTTATAATATTAGTAGGATAACAGAGAAGGCGTTTTTATCTTTCAGGAACGTTGGCTACCTCGCAAGCTACGTGGGCGCCGACTTGCTGAACGTCACAGTTATGCTGTGGCTGGGCTTCGCAGTGCCCGCCTTCGTATTCCTCCTGTTTCTAGGCATGCCGGAAACGCCAGAATTCCTCATCAAGGAGGGGAAAGTTAATGTAAGGCTGATTCTACTTAGGATATCAGTAGAGCCTAGCCCCCTTATTCATAAACGCTCTATAGGCCTCTGCTGACTTAGCAATCGTTTGTCCTTATCTGTCACATGACATTTACCTTTCACAGATAAGGACAAACCAGTGGTGGGCAAACTTTTTTCATGGCGGGCCAGAAAATCACAGATATTTCAAAGAAGGGCCAAAATTATACTAAAATGCAATTTTTTTGACACATGACGCATGAACTACGTGGCTAGTCTAGCTGGCTCCTTTGCCTTCGCATCTATTATTCTATTTTATACAGCAGTACCGTCTAAATATCGTCATCCTGTGCCATAACACTCCAATTCGAAGGAACGCCGGCGGGCCGCATTAAATTCTTTCGCGGGCCGGAGTTGGCCCGCGGGCCGTAGTTTGCCCACCACTGGGACAAACGATTACTAAGTTAGGGGGTATGTCCTAGGTTACTCATACGTGTTGTAAGGAGATATTTGCTTATCTTGCTATGCTTGAACTTTATAAAATTATATCAAAATAACTAAATATTAAGTATGTGTGATAAGGGAACGTGCTGGTGTGAAAGAAGATATAGTGACTAGGATAGGAAAAAGTATGCTTAGTTGGTTTGATCACGTAGAGAGGATGGATGAAAGAACATTAACTAAACAGATTTATACGGGGAGTGTGAATGGGTGCGTTGGTAGAGGAAGGCCTAGACGAACGTGCGGGTGGTAAGGCCTTGTGCAAGGTCCGTCCGGATAGCTACCACCATCTTACTCGCTAATCCTGCTGCTAAGCAGCAGTGCTTGCACTGCTGTGTTCCGGTGTGGAGAGTAAGACAGCCGGGGAAATTACGGGCACAAGAGTCATTTCATCTTAGCCCGGTTGCGGGTGTCTATGGGCAGTGGTGATCGCTTACCAACAGGTGACCCACTTGCTCGTTTTCCTTCCTATTCGCATAAAAAAAAAAAAAGTTCCGTGATCAAATTGGGGACGTTTTGGGTAAAGGTCAGGTCAAGAGTACCCGAAACCGACGAGCATGTATGAAGAGATTGATGAATGTGGATGAAGCGAAAGAGGTATGTCAGGATCGTAGCAAGTGGAACAAAGTAGTCTCTGCCTACCCCTGTGGGAAAGAGGCGTGACGGTACGTATGCTGTATGTATGTATCTGTATATTATAAAGAAGTAATCTTTGTGAGTTTGAATGTCTGTCCAACTGATTTTTTTGACAATTCTTACCCGATAGGAAGCAAAAGCGGTTCTAGCGTGGCTGCGGGGCAGGTCCGTGTGTGACAGAGAGCTTCAGATAGAGATAGACGGCCTCGTCCATCGCGCTAAGCAGAGTCATGCAGAGCCTAAGTCTGCTTGGGGAACTATACGTGAGTACAACATTTCATTCAGCTTTATCGTTTTCCTCCAGTTTAACCCCATTCCATATCATGAGCATGCCAGCTAGTCCAGCTAGCTTATTACGTAACTCGCTCGCGATCACCATCGCGTTCATTTTGACAGTTCGTGTATGGGCTGACAATTGACATCGGAATCAGCTAGCTGTCACACTCATACAAGAACTGTCAAAATAAACACGATGGCGATTGCGAGCGAGTTACGTAATAAGCTAGCAGATCTTTCTAGGCATTATCAAGGACACAATACAAACTAACGAGTCATATTTTCATACATAGGTATGTAGATATGATTTCAAAAATTAACCCCTAACTTCAACACAAGTCTCGAGTTTAAGGATTAAACTGTCGGGACTTAGCCGCGTAAAAATTGTTTTTATTTTCCTCGACGTTTCGGCCACGCCACGATGTAGCGACCGTGGTCACAAGCATAAGGGTGCGACCACATTGCCCCTTAAAAAACGGTGACGTTACGGAATCGCAACAAAATGTATGAAGCAACGGTGAGAAAACGTGACAGATACGACACGTCACTGCGTAGGCATATATACGCGGCGGTTTGGTCGCACCTTAATATGACAACACTGTCCATAGTCAAAGCGAAAAGTGAATACTTAAATACTCCGATCAATTCGTGATCTCGATCGTTGATATTTGAAATCGGTTCAATGCAAATTTTAATTACGATATTGTATATATGTAAACTCTTTATAGTGCAAAATAAATAAGACAAATACAATTGACAAACACTGAGTGAGATACATGCACAAAGGCGGACTTATCCCTTTAAGGGATCTCTTCCAGTCAACCAAGAGATATTACTCTCATTCCGGGTTTTATTAATTAATGCGGTCTCAATAACAAGACACGCACGGTTTTTCGATTATTCCATGTTCTGAGGTAAGCACACACTTGAAATTTTCTCAGACAACAGCCGTTTTATTATGTTCTCGTGCAGTGATCAGACTTATGTTTCAAATAGATTTCAGTAGAAAATCTATCGAGAATTTGAGCAATGGTATAGATGACCTTGGCCCACATTTTGTTGGCTTTAAAATGCAACGCAATCCAACACAAGATTCGTTACAGTATCGCAATAAGACTAAAAAACTAAAAAAAATCTTAATCAAGTAAGTCTTTTACATGACACTAATCAATTAAAGGTATTAACAAATGACAGAAATACTCTCTCCCGCTAAAATGAGGACGGAATAACACAATGTTTTTTTATAAAGCCGACAAACGGGCTGTCCATCTGACGTTAAATGATGTTTATACTTTTATTTCGATTTTTCTCACGGAAACAGAATTTAGGTAGCTACTCAAATAAGATCCCGAAATGTCAGCCGCTAGGTAGTTATAGACAGTTAGACACCAACCCCCTTCGAAATATTATAAACGGGATAATGTGAACCGCGATTACCTTTATTGAGCACCCGATATTCATTATCCATGCAACTGTATCGAAATATCGGGTGCTCAATAAATGTAATCGCGGTTCACATCCCGTTTATAATATTACGAATGAACTTAACCGTGAATCATTAAAAACCAACCCCCTTATTCATAAACGTTCTGTAGGCTTCTGCTAACTTAGCAATCGTTTGTCCTTATCGGTCACTTTGACATTTACCTTTCACAGATAAGGACAAACGATTGCTAAGTTAGCAGAAGCCTATGGAGCGTTTATGAATAAAGGGGATTGACTAGTGCAGTATTTTTTTAAGTTGCAGAATAATTTACCAGAACTCATATTTGGCCACTTCCATTTTAATTCATAACATACTTTCAGACTTTTCGTAGACACGTAATACCTCCTTTTTTCCTTTACAGTCCGCGACCCAACCACCCTTAAAGCGTTCATCATTACCATCGTCATAAAGGTAGCCCAGCAATTTGACGGGTACCTCATTGTTCTGATATACGCGGGGTTCGTCTTCGAGCAGGCCTCCGCTTCTAGCAGTACACAGCTCAGCGCCAACAAGCAGGTGATGGTTATTGGCGCCGTGCAACTCTTCGGCTCCATCGTGGCCACCACCCTCGTCGAGAAGACTGGACGGAAGGTCAGTTGTAGGAACAGCTATATACGCCAACAGACTTCAATAGATACAGAGTCAGTGGCGTAACTATAGGGTGGCAGGGCTGGCAAAATGACACGGGACCCTAGCTCTACGGGGCCCCGAACTGGCTTGGCCTTGTCACAGAAGGGAAGATGATGCACTTCTTTATAGTGAGGAAGGACCCCATCTGATGAATTTGCCGCGAGCCCCTGACGTTGTAGTTACGCCACTGGAATAGATAAGAATTAGATTAAAGCAAAAGCAAACTTGTGTTAAGAAAGAAAGAAGAATATTTTATTGAATCAGGCGTTACTTTGCGGATGTCCATTTCAATGAACACAAAATATTTACCTTGCTACTCCGCTACTTACGTGCAAGATAACCAAGCCTGTGCGAAAAATATACGTTTTGCATGCAAGCCCTCCCACCACTACTGCCACACAAAACGCACACAAATCCTACAAACTTAATTAATCCTATCACCACACAAACACTGACGCGCGTTTCGATCCCTCTACGGGATCATTCTCAAAGTCAGAGCACAACCGATGCACATGCGAACCAACGTCGTGTCGTCGTCGTCGTCGTACGTCGTCGTCGTCGTCGTCGTCGTTATCTTGCACGTAAGTAGCGGAGTAGCAAGGTAAATATTTTGTGTTCATTGAAATGGACCTCCGCAAAGTAACGCCTGATTCAATAAAAAATATTTTTTTACATAAGGATAATTTGTCACGAAATGGTCCCAAGTCAGCGTTATACTGGCCTTACAGCCTGCTCTAGTCTTCCGTTGAGACCATAGCATGGCTCTCCTTTGGCCGGCACTACGCGGTTTTCTTCATTCTGATTCAAACTGCTGAGGAATAGAATTCGCCTCCATTTTCTGTACCTCTATTACCAAGACTTTTTTAAGGCTAGAGTCAATAGGCTGGCAACCAAAAAGTACAGTTTTTGCCTCTTCCCCACTTGCCAGCAGGCCTATTGGATGATACAGGTGTCAATCGCTGGTTAGTTCAGTGCACAAGGTCCTAACATCTAAATGTTTAGTATTTCTCCGTTGACTTGGCATTCTAATAAAGATCGGACCGAGCAGTGTCATTACTTAGTTATAATTCCCTCAATTCACATAGCGTGGTGCAGCAAATCTGCAATAATAAGTTGCGTGTCCGTTATTGCTGTCGGTTCATTTGCATTTTGATTCTCCATAGTTGTTGCTGTACTGTCACCTTACAAAACAACTGTATTGACTATTTATAATTTTCGATAATGCTCAACGAAATCCGTAAGGCAATTGAGATGAGTGATGAATTGATAATGATAGTCTTAAATTCTAAACTAAATGAAGCTTATTTTCGCTGACGGTTTTTTGGTTCAATAGTATGAAAAAAATTGCAATAACAATACAATCCTACTCCTACTAATATTAAAAATATGCGAAAGTTTGTGAGTGACGATGTGACGATGTGACGATGTGAGTGTGTATGTTTGTTCCTTCTTCACGCTGTAACGACAAAACGGATTTGGATAACATTTGGAATGGAGATAGCTGGTACCCTAAATTGAAACATATGCTACTTTATATCCCGGAAAATTGCATAGTTCCCGCGGGATAGCGATAAACATGTCAATTGCTAATCATTATCATAGTCTACGGGATAATGATCCCGTAGAGGGATCGAAACGCGCGTCAGTGTTTGTGTGGTGATAGGATTAATTAAGTTTGTGGGATTTGTGTGCGTTTTGTGTGGCAGTAGTGGTGGGAGGGCTTGTAAGCAAAACGTATATATTTCGCACAAGCTTGGTTATCTTGCACGTAAGTAGCGGAGTAGCAAGGTAAATATTTTGTGTTCATTTTAAGTATACAATAGGCGGTCTTATCGTTTAGTAGCGATCTCTTTCAGACAACCAATAAGCCAGATAAATAAGTAACACGTTAACCATGGGAATTGTTTAAAATGTGTGTGTGTTTTTCACATTTACCTATAGCTGTTTCCTTCCATTCTTGCCGAAAGATTCCACACTTTACGACATCTCGTAGTTTTTGCCGCGAACTGTACTCATTGCTATGTAAGTAGTCATATCGTTTGGTATCACAATAAAAGTAAAGTGGTATATAATTGCGCAGATAATAGGTACGGCTCGAAACAGGATTTGTGTCAGAGTCGAGCTTCTTATGCACATATTGAAATTTTAACGGCTTTCGCGCACAAGGGTACTGTGATTATTGTATTAACCATTTTATCTTGATTGCAAGATATTTTCCCTAAACAATAACTTTACAGTAAACTTTGCTCGGACTATTCATGTAGGCGCATGAAATTCGCAAAGAAACTCGCCCGCAATGTGGTCATTGGTGGTGGCTGACAACACCTAATTTTGTTGAAATTTATGTTTACATAAGCACTTTTTTAAGAAAAACTAACAACAAAAAAATACAAAAAAAATATAAGTATGTAAATTTTCATCATATTTCGAAGATGCTGGACGGACTCGATAAAAAGTGATTGCAAAGATTGGTCTTAAAATCATCATTAAACGGTTCTACGCCTTTATTTTTTCGACGTATGGGTCTGCAATTAAAAACATGAAGTTAACATATTCATACCTAAACGGCTAACGAGTCATATTCATATTTCACAAATAATCCATACTTTTTTATTTCTTATTATTTGTGTCTTATTTGCAAGATTTTAGACGCGCGCCAAGCTGCCGGAATAGTTTCTTTTCTTTCACTAAAAGGCACGCGAACCGTATGTGTGAAGAGTGGCGCTGCTCAAGGTCATTTGCTGTTGACAGCGCCTTAACTGGAACTTCCCTCGTTGGTATTATACGGAGTCACGTGCCTGGTCATGACCAGTAACATAAGATCCCTAACTCCGTATAATGACAGCCAAAGAACGGATCAACTCATAATTGCACCTCAAGCTCAGCGATAACTCCTAATTTCACACCCATGGGAGCTCCGAAATTCAATTTTCAAAGTTAGTGTCGTACCTTCCTCACTTTCAAATGAAAGACTATTTATGAGCAGAACGGGACGAAACAAACTTCGAATATCGAATCTCGCAGCATGAGACCTGTCGTCTTACCATGACGTCTTAATGCGATTCAGTTTAGGTTCATACTAAAAGTGACAGCTAAAACTTGAACTGTGTCGGAATTAGGACGTCATGGTAAGGCCCCTGTAAGCTTATTGTCTAATTCTCGCAATCGCCATCGTATTCATTTTGACAGTTCACGTGTGGGCTGACAATTGGCATCGGAATCAGCTAGCTGTCACATTCATACAAAAACTGTCATTTCAATCCGATGCCGAGTGTCAAAATAGTTACACAATTACCCTGCTGTTCTTAATTCAATTGTTTCCTTCAGATGCTGCTAGTGTCGACGTCGTTCGTGGTAGGCTTGGGCATGCTGCTGCTATCAGCCTGGTTCTACCTGACTGCGGCAGGCGTGTGGCTGCCTGGCTGGGTACCCGTCATCGCCATGTGCACTTGCATCTTCGCTGATGCGGCCGGCTTCCAGCCCATATCCTACATCATCATTACTGACATGTTCACTTTCCAGGTCAGTTCATAAGTTCATCTCACGATTATTAGTGTCAATCTGGCCTTCCTTGGGATGTAAGAAATTATATGAACCAAACAATACTTTAGGAGTTCGATGCCTAGAAGTTTTTTTAATTAGGTCTACCAGAATTTACTCTCATTAGGAATTTTTGAGGAAGCTCAAAGTCACTCAGACAGCTAAGGAGAGGGCTATGCTCGGGGTTTCTCTGCGAGATAGAATCAGAAATGATGATATCCGCAATAGAACTAAGGTTACCGACAAAGCCCGAAGAACGAAAATGAAGTGGCAGTGGGCGGGGCATACCTGTTGCTCGCAGGACCGATGGCCGATGAGGTCAGAAGGTTCTCGAATGGCGTCCGTGGATCGGGAGGCTAGCTGTTGGTAGGCCTCCAACAAGATGGAGCGACGACCTGATCAGAATTGCAGGATCGTTGTGGCTGCGGAAGGCACAGGACTGGTCTGAGTGGAGAGTCTTGGGGGAGGCCTATGTCCAGCAGTGATGATGATGGTGATGAGGAACTGTGGCTAGGGAATATTCGTCATCGTTTGTGCCATCATTTTCATTAGCTTCAACAAAAGAAAAGTTTAGCGATACTTTTAATAAAACAATTGCATGTTTGCATTTCCAGCTGCGCGGAACAGTATCAACATTCGCGAACATCATGGCCAAAGCAGCCAACTTCATCCAGATGAAGTGGTTCCACAAGCTCAACCAGGCCATCGGCATCCACTGGACACTCTTCTTCTTCGCTGGCGTCTGCTTCTTCACCAGCTGTTACGCGCTGGTCTTCTTCCCTGAGACCAAGCAGAAGTCTGTCGAGGAGATATACTCGGAAATTGCTGGGAAGAAGAAAAACAAAAATAACAGCAATGCTTAAGGTTAAACACTGAATAAGTAAAGACTACCCCCTTATTCATAAACGCTCTATAGGCTACTAGCTTAGCAATCGTTTGTCCTTATCTATGAAAGGTAAATGTCAATGTGACAGATAAGGACAAACGATTGTTAAGTTAGTAGAAGCCTATAGAGTGTTTATGAATAAAGGGTTTAAGGGGGTATATGTACGTGTAATAGGTATATCTACATCTACCTACTGAGGAGCACCAATAAGGGGTTCTTTTCGTACAGGTGCCGCAAATTCGATTTCCCTATCGATATTGTAACGGAAAAATATCATAATATCGATAGGTCTATCGATACTATTGATCCTACCTACTACTGATATAAAGGTAACAATCGATTGTTCAAAATTATCGATACTACCGATAGTATTAATAAATTATGTAATATTGAAAAGTCTACCAAAAGACCCAAACTATCGATACTATTGATACTATTATCTTTGCTCAAACTATCGATAGGTACGATAATGAACTGTAATTATAAAGTTTAAAAGCGAAAGTACTTAAGTAATGCATCGGTCGCGTAGTGTGATTGGAACCAGTGGCCTTAGGCTACGTACAGAGGGTTTACCACAATCGCTTTGCGTGCCAAGTTATATTCAGCGTAAGGGACGCAGTTATGCAGCTATATAGCTCTGTCCCTTACGCTGGTTAGAACTTGGCACGCATTAAGCGATTGCGATAACTTCCTGTCCGGTTAGCCGCATTGCGGGGTTTGCGGGTGGCCTTTCGGTCCATAGCAGTATTGGCCGTAACCGCATAGATAATACGGCTTATGCACTGTGTCTTAAAACTAATCCAGAATACTTCGGAAATTGGTTTGCTTAGTTTGATTGAACACCCCTGAAAAAAAGATGGTTGTGAATTTATGTTAATTAAAACGAAAGGAATTTGTGTGCCTTACTAAACTTTAATAGCAACATTATTCAATTGGTACGAATGCAGTCAGTCTTTTGTGGACTTTTGTTAGTCATAGTCATAATTATTAGTCAATACTAAGAATGAGATAGTAGCTTCCCGTGGTTCAAGAATCTATGGAGTCGCTATTTCTTAATTAATACTGTCGAAGTCGAAGTTAATGTATTTTGACTTTTGTATTGTGTTATGTGATTTATGCCTTCTATAGCTACAATAGCGCATAACAAATTAATCTAACTTAAATTTTTATATATTTTATTGAATCAGGCGTTACTTTGCGGAGGTCCATTTCAATGAACACAAAATATTTACTTTGCTACTCCGCTACTTCAAGTAGCGGAGTAGCAAGGTAAATATTTTGTGTTCATTTAAATTTTTATACATACATATATTGAATTAAAATCGCAATTTAAAAAATTTAGAGATATTATAGTTGTAATATTGTCAATACAAATAACGACTCCATGGATATAAAGCTATAGCGAGCTGCAAAAGAACCTAATGTTTGCCGCAATAGTGAATTTAGATCGGAGAGATGTGTGATGGAATCAACATTTTACACTTTATATATGCAAATGTTGTGAAAGATATGTATTGTAAGACTCGGAAGGGTTGTAGCCAGCTCTACCATAACTTGAGCTAAACTTGCTGGACTGCTTGCGATTACGGATCTCTTTCACTCGGTAAGCTATTTTTCAATCATTCAATTAAAACTGTTATAATCGTTTAAATATTATATTTCAATGCAAAACTTTATAGATTTGAACAACATGACAGCCTTCTAAGGCGACTGTTCAGGTAATGCCACGAGGAAACAACTCTCCAATTCTAGAGCTGGAGTTTGTATAGGCAAAAGGTTGCATATACAAACTAACTCGCTGGCAGCAGGTAATGCTGTTAATAATAATAATTTAAGTTTAGAATTTTAGATCGGTCGAAGAAAACAAGTGTTTCCTCGTGGCATTACCTGAACAGTCGCCTTAGAAGGCTGTCATGTTCTCATGTTGTTCTAATCTATAAAGTTTTGCATTGAAATATAATATTTAAACGATTATAACAGTTTTAATTGAATGATTAAAAATAGCTTCCGAGTGAAAGAACCCCGTACTCGCATTAAATCCAGCAAGTTTAGCTCGAGTTATGGTAGAGCTGGCTACAACCCTCCCGAGTCTTACAGTATGTATTTAATTAACTTCTAGCTTGTTAACTGAGAGTGTTATTAAAACCTTCGGTTATTTTTATGATAAACATTTGATCATGTAAAGTGAATAATAAATTATATTATTTTCAATTAATGATAAAATAGTATTGTGGTACTTATTTTATGAATTATAAAAGTACTGCAAAAAATATATCTAAATGGTAAAACGGAAGGAAAGTGTTCAAAATATTCCTCTATTGTATACATATCTTTCATATTTTGAACATCTTTTTAACACCTTCGCCCCTTGGTAGAGGTTGTACCTAGTTTCAAATATTTTAAATGTGACGTTGTAAAATAATACAAATAGTACTTAGATCAGAAATCAGATTATTCAGATTATTCTGCATTTTAATTTCATGTGGTATTTGTAAACGGTGAGTTTTAGTTTTTTACAAGACTTGTAGCTTATTTTACAAGTGGCTCCATAGTTTATTTTGTCCAACCGAAAATCGGATTTCAGGGTTGGAAACTTATGAACTAAAATTTGAAACAATTATATTATATTTACTATAGCAATATTATGTTAAGCAGTGTAAATAGCACAAGTTGCATTTTAATAGAAATCAAATTATTTAATTTTCAATTTGTATAAAGCAGGTTCTTTTCTAAAAAAAATGAAAATGTTAGATTTAAAAGATTATACATATACAAAAATAATATTTAATATTAAGTGTACCTATACAGCCGCAGAAAATGGCGTACTTATCAGAATAAAGTCAGTCAGTGCTAAAACGCAAATATATTTTTGCACCTGCGAAATCTGCATCCGCCTGCACCTGTAGGCTTATTGTCTAACTCGCTCGCAATCGCCATCGTGTTCATTTTGACAGTTGTTGTATGAATGTGACAGCTAGCTGATTCCGATGCCGATTGTCAGCCCATACATGAACTGTCAAAATGAACACGATGGCGATTACGAGCGAGTTAGATAATAAGCCTTATAAGCCTACTGCATTCACCCGCTTGGAAACTATATCACGAATCGTCCCATTTTATCAGGCCTGTGTCCAGCAGGGGACATAATATAGGCTGGAGATGGATATAGAGAAATGTATCAGCATCATCATCATCATGTCAGCCGAAAGATGTCCACTGCTAGTCGTAGGCCTCCCCCAAGGCTTTCCACTCAAACCAGTCTTGTGCTTTCCGCAGTGAAATATATGCCTATTTGATATGTGTAAAAAAAATTATATTCTTGTATATTTGAAAAATATGTATTATACTTTTAAGTAGGTGCTGTAAAATTGCTTCTTTTACCAAGTTTGCTCTAGACGAAGCACTGTCGCAACAACTGTAAATATTATGATCATAGTATTTGTTATTTAGTCCTTAATTAAATTATAAAATCATTATTAAATTTGCGAGTTTTATTTTGTCTGAATTAGGGCCTGTCAGCAAAAGTAAGCTAAGCTCTTAAAAAAACCCTTCCAAGTATCTTTAAATAGTTACTTAAATATAAATAAAATAAAAAATTATGACGCACCTGTTTTCTTGCATTACCGATATCGCTAGGTTACTTGCAAATGTATTTTTAATCATCAGTTAATTTAAACGAATGGCGTATTCAACCTTATCTACCTAATTGTAAACCAGGGCCCTATTTTATAAAGCTACAAGTTACAATTTACAAGCGGAAGTCTCTATCTAACACATAGGGTCAGAAAGAGACTTCCGCTCGGTAATTGTACTTGTAGCTTTATAAAATAGGGCCCAGACCCTCCCCGTCCCCCACCCCAAGTCAGCAAAAGTAAGCAAAGCGTTGGCCACTCTAAACCGCTACTGATAACATTTCTAGAGCTTAAGTAGTTCTCGTAGCCTCGCTGTTATAAAGAGGTTATAAAAATCCTCACTAGAGATAATAAAATTAGGTTAGGTGCGTTGGGCACCGAAGGGCAACAGCTATAGTCCAACCGCAAAATGGTGCCGCGGGGTTTTTTTTTATGTGAATAGGAAGGCAAACGAGCAACTGGGTCACCTAATGGTAAGCGATCACCACTGCCCATAGACACCCGCAACCCCGGAGGGATTGCAGATGCGTTGCCAACCTAAAGGACTTAAATGAAATGCCTCTTGTGCCCGTAATTTCGCCGGCTGTCTTACTCTCCACACCGGAACACAGCAGCGCGAGCACTGCTGCTTAGCGGCAGGATTAGCGAGTAAGATGGTGGTAGCAATCCGGACGGACCTTGCACAAGGCCCTACCACCCGCAGGACCCGCGTAGGACGACAAAGGGGACCGAGAGAGGTGCGGACGGGTAAAGCGCCTGCCGCCCGCACCTCTCTCGGCCCCCGCGGTCCCCTGCGCCGCGCAGGCGAGAACTCAGTTAAGCGGTTGGTCTTTAGTAGTTTTCCTCATAATGATCACCTACCAACCTACCTTAGATAGGTATTACAAAAGCATTGTTACTAGATACAGTGCAAGCTGATAAGCCACGTTTAAACTAATTACTGACAAAATTATAAAAAATGCTGCAATTATACAAAACATAATGTCGTACCTACCGACGTGACAATTACAATGTTAAAAAACTTAATTATTTTTTTTGCCACATTGTCGCATTAATTGTAAGTGTGGAAAATGTGTCTAATGCAATAGGTAATTGATCGTGATGGACTTTTATTTTCTTATTAAAGGTAGTATATCTCGTTTAATAGGTAACAAAATAAAAGTCCATCACGATTAATAATTGCATTAGACACAAAACGAAGTGCTCTATAGACGGATATTTGAAACTTTCGTTCAATTTCTGTGAAATAATCGCGAAAAATCACCAAAAATGCGACGTTGCACCGCACCCTCTTAAGTTGACTAAGAGGGTTTATAATTTTCACAGCTCCAAAGGAACCGCAGACCTCACTATTTGGTACCTATTTAATTTCAATTTTACCTATATCTACGCGTTCATGAGAAAAGGGGTCTTGACGACAGACGAATACCAAAGTGATCTTATAATATAAGGGCCACTTGCACGGACCAGGGTTAACGACTTAATCCCGTGTTAGATGCTGACCCGGGGCTAAGTAGTGTCAAAATGTATGGAACTGTCAACCTAACCCCGAGTTAGCAATTTAATTTTTGAACTCTGGACTGTGCAAGTGGGCCTAAGCGTTCCTTTTTTCCTTTAGAGGTACGAAACCCTAAAAATGTAGACGCTAATTACAAACTATAAAATCATACCGCTTAATATTTATGAAATTGGCAAACTAAGCACGATCGCTGTGTGGGCTGTAACGTAAATAATGAAGGTGGCACGCCGTCAAACGGTCATTATTAAAGTTACGACTATTGACAATCAGTAGCTCAGTTGAGCTTTGTAAACGTGACTACTATGGCTTATTGAGTAGGTACTAATTACCTATACTCGCTACTATAGACCGAGCGCTTAATTGGGTCCTTGCCCGCGCGGCACAGAGACGCGGGGTGGGACGGCAAAGGGGACCGAGAGAGGTGCGGGCGGCAGGCGCACTACCCAACCCGGTAGGCTTATTGTCTAACTCGCTCGCAATCGCAATCGTGTTCATTTTGACAGTTCATATATGGGCTGACAATTGGCATCGGAATCAGCTAGCTGTCACATTCATACATGAACTGTCAAAATGAACACGATGGTGATTGCGAGCGAGTTACACAATAAGCCTACCGGTAGGCTTATTGCCTAACTCGCTCGCAATCGCAATCGTGTTTATTTTGACAGTTCATATATGGGCTGACAATTGGCATCGGAATCAGCTAACTGTCACATTCATAGAAGAACTGTCAAAATGAACACGATGGCGATTGCGAGCGAGTTAGACAATAAGCCAGCAGGTCTATGGCATTCTATGGCTTCGCGACTTCGTTCGTGTAGAATTAGACTTAAGAATTGATGTTGATAGTTTTCTGCAATGAGTTTTAACGTTGCGAATCTAGACAGCTACGACTTTTCACATGTTCATCGCTATCCCGCGGCAACTATGCAATTTTACGGGATAAAAAGTAACCTATGTTTCAATCTAGGGTACCGGCTATCTTCATTCCAAATTTTTTATATTTATATCTACGCGAAGTCGCGGGCAACAGTTAGTGATGTATTTATTAATCCTCATCACGTTTTCCAAACTGCCGTAGGATGGGTAATTACGAATTTAAAACAAATAACTAACTTAGTTCACAAGTTGTTATTTTTTACGATTTTGTTTTATGATTTTTTTAATTGAAGTAAGTATACATATTACTAGGAACCATAATCGCTAAAGTCTGGTACTCATTCATAGCTTCGCAAATATAGTATAGAGCCCAAAGGTGACAGTTGGGTAGGAAGAACATCAGGTAATTTCAACACAAATAAAAAAGCCGATAAATTACGCACAAATGACTACATAATTATAAAACAAAGTCCTCCCCCGCGTCTGTCTGTTCGCGATAAACTCAAAAACTATTGAACGGTCGTCGCACTGAAGGGGTCGGCAACTAGTTTTAGTTGGGGTTCGGACACTATGTGAGATTTTTTTTAACGAGATCCAGAAAAAACAGGTACACCTTATCTGCGTATTAATTGATACTTTAATTGTATACAATACATTAGAATATTCGACGGTCCGAGGGCCAAACTTTCGCGGTCTGCAAACGGAACTGAAGTGGCAGTGGGCGCCATATTGCTCGCAGGACTGAAGGCCGATGGGGTCAGAACTTCAGAAGGTTCTCGAATGGCGTCCGCGGCCCGGGAGACGAGCTGTCGGTAGTCCAACAAGATGGCGCGACGATCTGATTAGGATCGCGGGATCGCGGTGGATGCGGAAAGCACAAGACCGGTCTGAGTGGAGAGCCAGGGAGGCCTATGTCCAGCAGTGGACGTCTTTCGGCTGACATGATGATGATGATGATGAAACGGACTGCGGTCCGCCTGTTGCCAACCGTTGGATTAGATAGAGTGATTCACGATGAAGATTTAAGTACCTTCATTTGTCAAGGTTATATGTAAATTTGTTGTAATATAACGATAATTATCTAGTGTCAGGAAAACTCAAGCGGTTTGGGACACAAATTTTAATTCTATGCAAACGAAATTGCGGCCATCAACTTTGTTTTTATTATTGAACGTTTGATCTTTACAGCGCATTGGTTTTTACTATAACACTGTACGATTTATTGATAAATAGATAAATAAATAAATCATGTTGTACATAATGGTACCTATTTATAAATGTAAATAGTGTAACCGCTCATTTAGGTGCTTTAATTATAGCAAATCTCCATAGACCACATTGACGCAGGCAAACTTGTTTATAATTCTGACCTGACAGCCAACCTTCACTAGTTGGAAAGGCATAACACGAAGAAATAAAAATCAAGCAAAGTTATTATCAGCAGGAACTATCACAGGGAAACCCATTTTTTCGATTTTGGCAACACCGAACCAAACTCAGTCGCATAGGGGTATCCTAAATTCGAAATTAGAAGTTCGTGTCAAACCTTCTTACTAGTGACTTACAAAATATTTTCTAAATAAAGAATTGACTCAGATTCTTATGCAAAAACACGTTAGTTATTTTAAGCAAAACTTGTTTTTGACGATTTTTTAATAAACCTTTGACCCAAAGCAAAATCCGATCTTATTATGCTACGAAGTCTGAGAATATTTGTGTTTATTTATATACAAATACAATGACTCCTTATTTACATACTTTGACTGTTATCATTACCGAAAAGCGAAATTTTAGAATCTGTATCATTAAAACAAAGGATTTAGGTACTTGAACGTATTTTAAAATATATTCAGAAGCCAACCGAGACCCTACTTCCTTAAGTCTTGTAGAAGTATATTCCTTTGTAATTTGAATGTGATAAATTGATGAAACATTTCATTATTTCTCTCTTCTAAGTTAGTCTAAGCGTGCCTAGTGTTCTTCGTTCAGTATTTGAACCTATATGACGATTGCATTGGGAAAATACCTAGTGCGGTGGTTTCCCTTTGCCTTTCACACCACAAATGTTAAGTTGCATTTTAACTAACCACTTTACGAGTAGAACAATAATAAACGTTTTCAAATGTACCTATCTGAATTAAATACTGTTTTTTAACCATTTTTTTTTGTGTAGCCTATTTGGTGTCCCACTGCTGGGCAGAGGCCTCCCCTTTCTCTTTCCACCCGTCTCTGTCTGTTGAAATGCTTCCTCAGTCCGGCTCAAAAGACTCCAAATCGTCCCGCCATCTCCTTTTTGGTCTGCCTCTGCTCCGGTGCCCGTCGCATGGAACCCAGTCGGTGGTAATTTTTGCCCAGTGATCTGGATGCATTCGGCAGACATGTCCCGCCCAGTCCCACTTGAGTTTTGCTGCTTTCACCCCTACATCGACAATTCGAGTCATGGAGCGCAGATCGGTGTTTCCGATTCTATCAGTTACTATTCGAACACCTAGGATGCTGCGCTCCATGGCTCGTTGGCAAACTTAGAATTTGGACTTTTAAGCCTCAGTTAAAGACCATGTCTGGGCGCCGTAGGTTAGGATAGGCAGAATACACATGTCGACGAGCTTGCGCTTTAGAGTTAAGGGAAGTTTTGAATTAATTAGTTCTTTCATGCACCAGTAGCTCCTCCAGGCATTTTCAATGCGTCTATTAATTTCCTTCCCTTGTCTGTTTTCGAAGGAGACTATCTGGCCCAAGTAAGAATACTCATCGGCATTATTATTAACTGCTCGGCTACCGTTACCCTACGTTTGACGCTATTCGTCATCAACTGAGTCTTCAACCGGTTCATTGTAAATCCAACCTCGAAACTTGCCATGCTAAATTCTTGGAGCATTATTTCTAGTTCTATTGCCGAACTAGAGAAGAGAATGATGTCGTCAGCAAAACGAAGATTAGTCAGCCTCTTGCCAAGTTGCCACCAACATCGAATCCCCTGTTCTGCCAAGAGACCTTCAGTGATTTAAAAATTTCTTCAAGGCAACTGGTGAATTTAGGAGGCAACGGGTCACCCTGTTTTACTCCTTTCTCTATAGGAAACTGGGGACCAGGATTATGGAGTTTTATGTTGGCTGTGCTTTTGTTGTAGATAGTGCCTATGAGTTCAACATAAGTTGAATCTATTTGTTGACTACGCAATGCCGACAGTATTGCACAATAATGTTTAACACTGACAACAGCTTTGCTGTAGTCAACAAATGCCAAGTAAAGAGGTTTGCTGAACTTTTTAACCATTTAGCTGCAGTAAAATTTTCCACGCCAACTGCACATTATGCACATATTAATATATCAGCACCGCCGGTTCCACGCCAACGACCTATATTACGTCCATTACTTCAATGCGAAAGCGACCTTCGTTCAATTGGGTTTAGGTTCAATTTAAGGCATCTCAATAAAGAAGTCTAACGTGAGGGTGACGTATATTGTACCTATTTGACGTGGCGGCGAAAAGGTTAAGGCTATAAGATGTAATAATAATAACAATCTTTATATGGAATAATCACAATTTGATGTTGATTCTAAAGCACAACTTTGGCTGTAAAGACGCCGTGTACAAACCGAGACAGGTTCTAAAGCTGTCATGCTTATGCCTTTTTGTGCTTTTAGTTTAATGACGTCAAAAGATATATTATAAGATATATTATAGCCAGCAGGGCTGGACGGGGTGTTCTTTTTATAACATAATTTTTTATAGTTAGTTTAAGTTTAGTTTTTAATTTAATCCTAGTTTAATTTGTTTTTTGTAAATATGTATATCTTTGTTCTTTGTTTCTGTATTGTTTGGTACTGAATTGAGGCGTTAAATAAATATTATAAGTACATGGTGTCTTAAAATTACCTATTCGGGAATATTTCAGCACTTGCTTGAGTTAGTTAGACTGAACATTCTTGGAAATGTTTTCCAGATTTTTTTTTATTCTGGTTGACAGAATATTTTCATGTTTTCTCGTTGTTCAGTGTATTGTAGTCAAAAGGAAAACTTGTCCAATTTTGTATCTAAAACTAACCTAACCTCCTGCCGAAATATTCCGGAAATAAATAATTTAATAATTTAATTATTCTCAGAAATAAATAATTGATTGATTGATTGATTGAATAATTGTAAAAGATCTGGTTTTAAAAAATACCATTAATTAAAAGGGCTCCAATAACTGGAACAAAAGAATGTCGTAGACATTAACCGCGTCGAGCTACCGCGAATTGTTTATGTTTTTTTTTCAGTTGTTTAATAAGGCATTGGCTGCGCGCGCAGGCTTAGTGAATGGACGTGACTCGCGACGACTGCACGCTCCTCGCTCCCATTGGCTCGTCGATCTTTCTTACGAGACGTTCCATTTGTAAATTTACAAATCGTCGAGATTTGGAAGAACGTTGTTTTAAACTTTAATGCGTTTTAGTGACGTTTAAATTTATCGATGTGATATAAAACTGTGATATTTTGAGCGAAGTGCCATTATTGAAATATAGGTACACTTTAATTTCAAATAGAAGGAATCTTAAGTAAGATTTTCTGTGTTTTTGTGATTTTATCAAAACTGTCTACGAATCCCGTTTGAACCGGTTAAAGGAAATTAATTCTGACCAGTTTGCAAAAAGGCGTTCGAAAAACTGTGCTAAAACGTAAGTACCTATTTACATAAATATTTATTTTTAGTTTATACAGCAAGGATAAACAATTAATTTATAATTTCTTATGAATTATGAAGTATAATAATTCATGAACACATCACATATTATCAATACTAGCCAGCTTAATTTCTTACTTCTAGCTAAAAAAATACATATAACAAACCACAAAATCATCTAGGTACGACTATAAATTTAACAAGCAAGAGTTTTTAATTTAATTGGATACCAAAACAGTTGATTGAATTAATTGACTTAACAATTACACTGACTTTTATTGCGTAAAAAACTATGATTGTTCAAAATAAATATTTTGGAATAGGTCCGTTTTGGGTTTGCCGCTTCTATTCTATATTCTACATTTGGTTGAGGGGTAAAAAATAAATAAATAATATTATTAAACCTAACATGTATTCATGATATTTTTATATCTATGTTTGTAATTAAACTATAATATTATATAATAATATAATATTATTTGACCGAATGTTGTTCTGAACTTATCCCTGAAAAAATCTCTAACCTAACTCGAATGATAGGAATTTGCAAAAATACCGTTAAGTAAGCAATAAATTACGCACGAAAAATATAAAATATTTGCATAATTACTCATTAGACCTTAAGAACAAAAAATAAGAAATAAAAATACATGTCTGCATGGAAATCATAGTTTATCAAATAGCTTTCGTTACGGCACCTACGATTTAAAATTAAGTTACTGACGAATTAAAATTGCGTAGGTACACGAGTAAAAACTTCTTCCTTTAATTAAGGTATGCAAGGTTTTATGTTGTACTAGCTGTTGCCAGCGACTTCGTCTGCAAAGAATTCATTTATCGCTATCCCGGGGGAATTTTCCAGGATAAAAAATAGCCTATGTGCTATTCCCTTCGATCAAGAATAAAACTAGATTTCAGGTCGACGCAAAAACTACGTCTCGACAAATAACGCCTCACTTGTGGGGTGAGCCTCTATTTTGTTTAGTTCGATCCAAACACCGCCAATATAAACACGTTTCACAATGCCGCAGTGTGCGTTCATAAACTGCAAAAATAATTACCGTAAAAGCAATTTATCTTGACGTGTCTCACTCTCGGCAGAATAATACATACTTTAAGCTTTAAAACAACAAATAATATGAAAATTCGAGCAAAATGACCCATTCTAAAAGTACACTACACTACGGAAAGTACGCGCGTGTTTGGCCAAGGTTGGGCCAATACAGACGCGCCAACTTATGTTTAACAGAACAGTAGATGCATGGAGTAGATTTTTATAGTAAGAATTTTAATTTTTTATATCATATTACCAGAACTAAAAAATGCTATAACACTGCCTTCGATGAACAATATTGCCGTTAATTGCAGATTCACGTCAAATACGAATATAATATTAGCAGTGCCCTTACAGGGTTTGATCTTGTATCCTGGTATCTTGCATCAAAGCTAATAAATGTCTTGTCTTATCTTGTCTAAAATAATACCAACAATAAAATAAGTAAGTATTAATCCTAGCTAAAATACATAAATATTGGCGTCTACCTCTTTTCACAGGGAATATTTACAGTGGTTTAATCAGATCATAGCATAGTGAGTGTTAAAATTTTTAAATGTTGACAATTTGACTTGTAAATAAATAAATAAATACATAAAAATAAATATTTTGAGACAAATTACACCAATTGACCCAGTCCCAAACTAAGCAAAGCTAAATGTAGGTAATTTTGAATTTTGATATTTACTTATCACTTAGTTAACTTAATTTACTTAATTTTCTATAAGAACATTTCATTTCATATCAATATTTGTATTTGTAAATTTGTTTGTGCTATAAATTTCTGTCAAATAAAAAATGTCTGTCGTATATAATTGCGACTCCATTGTTACCCTGTTCCTAGAATTACATCTTTTTAAAACGAAGGTAGTTCATTTATTTATCGAACGCTTACCGTCGTCTCGTTTTATCTATTTGGATCTTTGTTGCTTAGACTTAAGGTTCATTTTAAGTTAATTTAGAAGGTAAAACAGATATAGCTATAAGTATAAGCGACACGGCCACTTTATCGCTTTGATTTTGTATGGGACCTTAAATCTAGTTGTATTCTTGATCGAAGGCTATTCCAGACTTTTCTCTATCTATGTGCCGAATTTCATCCAGATTCGTTGGGCCGTTCTGGCGTGATTGAGTAGCAAACAAACATCCATCCATCCATACTTTCGCATTTATAATATTAGTTAGATTAGATGCATGTACCTACCAACCATACCAGACTTTGAGTAGGCCGCTTTTGCTTATTCGATTATATTTTGTTCCTCGATGTAATTATATACAATCAATCAATTATAAATATGTATCACTGCCTAGTTTTAAATTAAATCGAACACCACACCCTGTATAATTTTCATTTACATTAAAATTTGCATTATAGTTTTGTAAAAACCTTCTAAGAAACAAAGACAATAAGTTCTTGAAAAAAATACCCTTGTCGGTATAACATATCAAACAAAAGACAAACGCCCGACACGAAATTTAAATGAACTGTTTGAATTTAGAACCAATACACCACCACAAGTTTACAAATGCTGTTGGTAAAAATTAAAACTGGCATTTCTTCATACTACCTTCTTTTATCTCGTTTGATCATAAGCTGTAAATATAAAATTGTAATAGTTTCGCACCTGTAGGCCTTCGTATTTTTTTTTACATTCTATGTGGCCAGTAATTTTGTAATGTTAAAAAAGGTCTTAATACAATTAGGTTGGTGCTTTTTATTTAAAACGTATGCCTTTTATAATAAGGTTTAATGTAAAAATGACCTCTTAAAAGGCATTTTCTAATCTTTGAGTGGTTTGTTGTGTACTAAAGCACTTACAGATGCCGGTTTGGACCCTTACGAGCAATCAAGGATGAGATTAAAAGATAATGTGAAGGTTTGTTTATCTATAAATTAACTAAGCAGGCATATTTGAGTACGTAAGTATATTAAGTATATATTATGTATAATAAAAAAGTTGTTTTGATTTGAATTTATTCAGTTAAGTAGTTACTTGGAAATATTAAAAAAAATCAACACGCGTACTTTTATTTTATTTTTAAACGTAAAAATAATAAAAATAGATATGTTAAATTACGAGTAGGTAGTGTATGTAAGTCAGAATTAAATCAAACAATATTAATTTTTTGTATTTTTCATTAAACATTGAAAAAATTAACCAGTTAAACGAGCAGTCATTTTTAAACGTAAGCTAAGTGACTAAGGTTAAACTTACAACATATTTGAAATATACGACGTAGTTTATTTCAATAATACATTTAATTTATTATTATTGCCAATCGGAGACATCGGAGGCAGATACCGACTGTGGGCTCGATTAAAAAGGAAAGTAGACCCGGATTTAAACTAACTTTACACGTCGTGATTTGCCTCGAATTAATAATGGCAAATACTTTAAACAAACCGATTGGGGTCTAGTTAAAAACAATTTCACTTTCCGTCGCCTCACCGACATATCAAAAATATTTTTCTTCTTCTTCTTCTTATTTGTGGTCTATCAAGTCGTTATAATGACGACAACTTTGCCAATGTCAAAGTAAAAATATATATTCAAAAATCTATTGTTTGCCATAATGATCATTTGCCATAACCCATTTTTCTCTTTAACTGTTTATTGGCCAGGATTGTTATGAAACAAACCTAACCTATAGAGTTCTACAGGATTGCCATTTCAATGCTCCTGAAAAAATTACGGTTTCAGAGAAAAAAAGAGTTATGGCAAATGATCATTATGGCAAACACTACATTATGGCAAAATGAATGAATTTCGGGCAAATGAAATGTTCCGGCCACTGATGCGTACAATTCAAATAAATATTTAATGTAGCAGCAAATCGGAAATTTCACTAAAATAAACAAAACAAATCCCGTTGTTCCGTTAAATTGATTTAGTAGCTTCAATTATAAGGCAATCGAAGCGTATCGTCGCAGCTGATGTAGTGTTGCCTCTCGCTCGATAGTCCACTCGATAGACTATCGATAAAGTAAAGTAAAATAACAGTCGTTGTTTAAATTCGTTATGTTTAAAGTAAAGTATCAATAGTAATAATAGTAATAGTTGGATGAAGACCAAAAAATTACACACCGCTTAAGTTGCGTTAGTAGATAGTTAAATTATCACTAACTTTTTCCATTGTGACACGAAAATTAGTCATACATTTGTATGGATAACTTTCGTGTTACAATGTAAAAAGTTAATGGTAATTTTAACTATCTATTACTAACGCAACTTTAACAGTGTAGCTACAACTTAAAAATAAAATAAAATAAATATCTTGGGACAATTGACACCAATTGACCTAGTCTCAAACTAAGCAAAGCTTGTAATATGGGCACTAGACAACGGATAAACATACTTATATAGATAAATACATACTTAAATACATATTAAACATCCAAGACTCGAGAGCAAACATTCGTATTTTTCATACAAATATCTGCCCCGACGGGGATCGAACCCGGGACCTCAAGCTTCATAGTCAGGTTCTCTAACCACTAGGCCATCCGGTCGTCCTCGGTCCGGTCGGTACTTTTTGGTCTTTCACCCAGCTGTCTATGCCAGCTATAGCTATAGCTAGCTATGTGTGTAAATAAATGTTTCTCTCTCTCTCTCTCTCTCTCTCTCTCTCTCTCTCTCTCTCTATCGATAGGGTCGATAGTTTTGGTAGACTAATCCTTGACGTTAATACTAAACTATTGATACTATAGATGGTTTTGAACAATCGATTGTTACCTTGGTGTCAGTAATATGAATAGTATCGATACTATAGATAGTATCAATAGTTTTCGTATTTTTCTGTACAACACTATCGATACTTTAGATAGGATTGCATTAAATATTAGACCCCGCCTATCCCTATGCCCCTGCTATGCTATGCTATGCCTATCCTAATATGGATATATTAGGGCATTTTTCCGTTAAAACTATCGATAGGGAAACAATCATTTTGCAGCTACGCTAGCTGATTGGCGCACAGAACCGGCGCGTGCGCACGGCAACCGGCGCGGAGCGGTCCATACTACTACTACTAATAAACACAGCGAATGTTTTATAAAAACACATGGAAGCGGGTACGTATAAATACACAAAGTTTAAAATGCATAATGGGTTAAAATACATAATGGTTCAAAATATATAATGCGATTTTCTCAGAAAGTGACAAATTAACAGGATTGTTATAAAACAAACCTAAACTAACCTAAACCAATCTGTAGATTACGATATCAAAAAAGTTTATTTAGTTAATAGTTTGACAGAAAATAGCATTATATATTTTGAACCATTATGTATTTTAACCCATTATACATTTTAAACTTTGTGTATTCTGACCCGCACCCCATGGAAGTATTGTGGCGGCTACCGCTGGGCACACCCTCCAAAGCTGTAACGGTAGCAACATCAACTAATCAGGAACCAAAATAATTTTGCAACAATCTCTTACATTTTTTGCCAACTATACTGATTTTCACTAAATTATACTTTTTACTGTTCAACAAAAATAAAGTATACAAAATACTGTTTTCAGCATGCAAACACATTATTATTATTTAAAACAATAAATTAATAAAATACTGTTCATTTCTCTAAAATACTGTTTAATATTCTTCACAGACCTGAATTATTTCTTGTAAAAAAAGTTGGCAACCCTACCCACTTACTACGAACGTCTGTCAGCCGATATTAGAGACCTAAGTGACGAAGAATTCGGGCGCCGAATGAAAACCTTTTGTTGGATAACCCTCTCTATTCAGTTAAAGAATTTTTTGATGTAATTTTTTGACATTGGATAATATTTGCTTAGATATATTATGAATTATTTAATATGCTTTGATGATCCTTATTGGAGTTAAATTTATTCAAATGTTATTAGAATTATAAAATTGTCATAATTTTTTACACAACTTATTATTTTTGACATTGTATGTTATTTTATTGTTTTCTTGTTTATAATTTATTATGCTCTTATTATTATTAATATTTGACGATCTCAACAGAAATGCTTATATTTGTGACATGCATGTTTTATATATAACTAGCGACCTGCCCCGGCTTCGCACGGTATACATGCATGTATTATGCATATAAACTATCCTCTTGATTCACTCTATCTATTAAAAAAAACCGCATCACAATCCGTTGCGTAGTTTTAAAGATTTAAGCATACAGAGGGACATAGGGACAGAGAAAGCGACTTTGTTTTATACTATGTAGTGATAGTGATAGTAATAGTGATGTATTTTTTTTTATGTGAATAGGAGGGCAAACGAGCAAGTGGGTCACCTGATGGTAAGCGATCACCACTGCCCATAGACACCCGCAACCCCGGATTGCAGATTTTTGTTGATAAATAAATAAATCTAAATCTTCAACCGGTTGAGCTGAAATTTTGCATACTTGTGGAAGTCGGATGACAATACAATAATCTGGTAGTAGAATTCTGGTGGCCCGGTCAGGACCGTCTCCGCAGGAGGGAACTCTTCAACGGTTGGTCAGGTTGACTTGAAATTAGGTAGACGTACGTATAACGGATGGCAATGCAAGCACAGTCAACAAAAAGTACAGTTAGCCAGAAAAAATGAAAAATGAAATTTTTAGTTTAGGTTAAGTACCTATTTTATTTTATTCTCACCTTCCTGTTTCATAATTAATTTATGTTCCTACAATTATCTAGATCTAGATGTAATCTCAACACGTTAGCTGTCTAAGCAACTATGAATAATGGAACAGTTACCACTGGTTAGTCTATACTGCACCTAAAACCTTGTCTAACGCTCATTTAGTCATTATAATAACCTGACGGTCTTATCCTGACTATAATTGGTTTATATACTAAGGGTTTTAATATTAATATAGAGATATAATATAGGTATGATAATACTCCGTCTTATTAACTTCGTTTATAACTTACCGGACGGACGACCGAGTTAAGCTTGGTGCATATTTGCAGAACTCCGAAAAAACGCGTTTTCCGATAAATGAGCTAGACAGATCGATTTTTCGCATTCAAACAAACCGTTTTCGAGATCTTATAAAATAAAAATATGTATAAAACATTAGCAAAAAAAACGGTGACTTCAGTTTTATTTTGATTAGATATTAGTGACTCTAGTTTTTGACTTCGTTCTCCTTTATTTAGTAAAAGTTACAAACAATAAAAAAATATATATATCGAGCGTGCTGCACCCGTCCGTACCAAAGATTTCTCGACATTCGTATGTTTACTGTCACATTGCCATTTGCCTTTGCCAGAAGCAGAACGAATCCTAACTTTTTATAAAGGACATAATTATATACTTCTAACCAGCAATCATGGGTAGGACTTTAGTAATCACATCAGTCCTGGATTAATAAGGGGCGGCAGCGTCCTGGGGGCGGCAGATTTCAGAGGACGGTCACTCGATTTCAGACGATAAAAGTCAAACACATTCACTGGTTTTATCATGGGCGGTGGAAAATAGTGGCCTACACTCATAAAAAATATAAATCCGGCACTGAAACATGTCTGACTTTAATAATAACTAATACAGTTCACAACAAGTGCATGCAATTTACGTAACAAAATGGTAGGAAAAACATTACGGACCATTCATGTGATAATCTTCATTGGGGCACGACTTAAGTTCATTATCATTAATTGAGATTATTTGAGACACTACATACATACATAACGCACGTATTTATCCCTTACGGGGTAGACAGAGCCTAAAAGCAAAACAGCCATCACCCATAGACATCACCCGAAAGTGGGATAAATCCCTATTAATATTATAAATTCGCAAGTAACTCTGTCTGTTTGTTACCTTCTCACGCTTAAACCGCTGGGCCGATTTAGTTGAAATTTTGTGTACAGATAGCTTTTATCCCGGAAAATTGAATAGTTCCCGCGGGATAGCGATAAGCTAATTCAGAATCGCGGGCAACAGCTAGTCAGCTATAAAACTACGGATCAAATTTTCGACTAGTCGATTAGATTAATTAGAGCTGCAATTTTCTTTTAATCTACTCTTATTTCAATCACAATTATTAATCACTTTCAAGTGAAAAAAATTGGACCCCCAGAATCTACATACCATAGAAATTACGTCTAATATGAAATGATTTTATCTAAAACTTTGTCGCACCAATCACTCTTAGAATCCAACACGAAACTAGTGGATTACAATATCGAAAAGGCCAGATCATTTTACAACAGAGTGAACTTATGAACCCTTAGCTAGGTAGGTAGGTAGTGAATATCAGATACAGAAATTCCGCATGGGGTAGTCCCGAACTTACTGGAATTTTGGAATATCTACTACAAACACAAGAAAATCCAAATGTACACTATCGTCCACATCACGTGCTCACTAGTTTTAATTTCTTGATAATCATTGACCCAACAACTACCACTTTTAACTGGTATTAACCATTCAAGAGTTCATAATGGGCGATAACTTTACGCTGTAGATCAATGACGCCAATCGATACGACAGACGATTTTTTATTGTTTTAAGTTAAAATAAAATTATTTTTATAAACACCTGTGCATAATCAAACCTTTATGAAGACTCATAATAAGACTTCGGATTTTATAGACTTCTACTCCGGGGATTTTAGAAACAATGGATTTCGATAGTATTCCTTACCTACAATACTTCGATTTGTTTAGATTTAGAAACCATAACAGCATTATAATTGCGGCTCGTGAGCTGTAATCTCTTTACACTTTGTACTAGAGTAACGATTGACGACACGCAAATAAAGTGACATTAAAACAATTTTATTTTGCGGCTGCCAATATTGCACTGTACTATTTGCTAGGTAAGTAATAGTTGACCAGACGCAATATAATATTAAGGTTTCTAATTCTAAAAAAATCGAAGTAGAAGTAAGGAAAACTATTGAAATCCCTTCTGCCAATTGTTTCTAAAATCCACCTAGTTATCTGGCTAGTCTTGGGAACTGCACCAAATTTTCATGGCAAATGTAGATTAAGCTAATACGAAGTTTAGTTGGATTACTTTGACCCAAATCGGAAGCCATGAAGAAAAGATATCGGCATCAAAACATTAAAGCAATTTAAAATACGTCATTTCCTAATCCCTACTATCTAATCTGGTAGGTATGCATTTAGTTTGAGTCCCGGGGAAGGACATAGGATAATTTTTATCCCGGAAAATTGTATAGCTCCCGCGGGATAGCGATAAGCTACCTATACTTAATGGATTCCACGTGAACGAAGTAACGGGCGCAACCACATGCTAACAAACGAACCATTACACCATTACAGAAATTTAACTACCCAAATATATCTTCGACAATAACTAATGCCAATTGTTATTCCAGACAGGACCCAGACAATGCGCTGATCGCTCGAACGATCGGCCGATTGATCTACGGGAAGGAAGCACCATGCTCGTTGTGATTCCTCGCTGGTTCGCCAGCATTCAAGATGGAGGAATCATCAACCAGTTCTTAATGGCCATTATGGGTAAGTTTTGATGTACTTGAACATTTAGGGTGCGACCAAACCGCCGCGTATACGCAGTGACGTGTCGTCTGCGTCACGTTTTCTCACCGTTTCTTCATACATTTTGTTGCGATTCCGTAACGTCACCGTTTTTTAAGCGGCCCTGTGGTCGCACCCTTAATGAGTATCATTTCTGAGTTTGAGTCTCCAAGCCCAGTGCAAAATATTCATACTAAACATATTGAAGTCGATAATATAACTAGGTGTGTTGAAATATATGAGAACTGATCGCATCAATTTTTGGATACATCATATACACTTTAGTGAGGCTTTTATGGGGAGGGGACGCGTCAAATCTCAACGAATCGCACTCGCTCGTGCTCGGATCGGAATGTGACGTATTTTTTAACTTTAGCTTGTGGATGAGAAAGCTGAATCAAATTTAATGTCACACCTTAGAGTGTTAAAGGAATTTCTTTGTCGATTATTAAACAGGTAACACAGGGTGTCGCCTTGCGCTAACTCTAGACCCATGCGAACGCAGACCAACTAACAGTAAACTAAACAGTTACCTGTTACAGCTACATTTGGCTGTTTCCTCGGTTTACAAAATATCACGCATGCGTATTGTCCGTCCGTTTCCTATAACAATCTAATTAACAAGTAGGAAATGAATGAAGGTCTCCGTTGAATGAATGGTTCTAGATTGGAAACATTACAGCCGTGCACTGTGGACTTCCGTAATGCAACTATTATCTATGACATGAACAAATCAATAGTTAATATAAGGACTTTGCATTCTTAACTATCCTATTTGGTAAACAAATTTCTAACCTCATAACGTCTTATTTTTGCTATTTTTTAACTATTTCATCGTAAATAAAGGAACTGGAGGTAAAATATCAACAAAATTATGTACAAAATATGCCTCAGGTTTATTTGATAACATAATACTCCTTATTCTTTACAAAAATGTGTACATTGAGGTTAGAATTCTGTTTACCAAATAGGACAATTAAGAATGAAAATACCTTACGCGTGTACAAACATTAATCACGTCTTCATCCTTTACGAGGTATACAGAGGCTGCGTGTGATGTAATCGTGGGCGTGAGGTGTTGTGAGATTTGGTCTGACCCCTCCCTTTCCAATGTCACCTTAGTTTTTTTTTATATCGAAGCATTTAAATACGTTAATTAGCGCTTGGCTCCGTTGGATTTGTTAAGAAAAATATACTTTTTGCGCACAATCGCGACGATTACTAATGTTCAGATTTAGCCGTAACTTTTACAATTTACTGAATTCTTTGTTTATCTTACAGTATATTGCGAAGAAAAACTACCTCACATTGGTCGAGACCTTTCTCTTAACGTGAGATTGGGCGAGATTCAGATCTCTCCCTCCCCCTCCCCTCAAACTTAACGCCTCACTGAGCAAAATAGCATGTTAAATAAACCTATTAAGGGCCTATTTCAGCACTCTTTAACTGTCAGTTATTTATTTATGATTCCGTCTCTACTACTACTCGAGTGAACATTGGACTCGAGTGAATTTTTTTTACTCGAGTCACTCGCTCGAAAAGTCGACTCACTCGAGTACCACTCAAGTGAAGACACGACTCGAGTGTAAATTTTTTCACTCGAGTGATGAAATGACCAAAGTCACTCGAGTGAATTTGTGATACGAGTCACAATTTTTTCAGTCAGCTGACCGTCCTATTGTAAAATATCACGTCATCATAGCGTCAGTAGCACGAAGTTACTTTAACAATAACTTTAACTATAAGCAACAATTTTTGACAGAACACCTATGAATAATCATGCCCAAATCGTCTTAACTTGACTTTCTCACTCGAGTCAGTACAGGCAACTCGATTGGCCCGAGTGAACTCGAGTGGTCCGAGTTACTCGCCAGCCGAGTGAATTTTTAGGCGACTCGAGTTGACTCGAGTCGCTCGACAGCCGAGTCAACTTATTTTTCACTCGAGTCCGAGTGACAGTAAAACTACTCGAGTGACTCGAGTGAAACGTGATTCGAGTCCTATCACCACCTTAATACAGCTTCATATGGTATTGATAAATGATAAACCGTGTAAAAAAACCTTAAAGTGTCTATCTTATAGAAACTTTATACGCGTATGACAGAGAAACTTCACATGCTCTCGTTCCCTTTCGAAGTAGGACAATGAAAGCCTTTGAGATTAACACGCAAAGGTGACTCATGCACCAGAAATGCAAAGATTACAACAGGTAAAACACAAAGCAAAAAACTGGCCAAGAGTGAGATGGATCAACTTTCTGAGCCCATAACATAATGTTGACCTTACAAAAAAAATACTATAACTATTAGACATTATCATTACATATAGACAATACAATAATGTCTTAGGTACTTACCTCTTTGTTTCTATACTCGTACTAGCTGTTGCCAAAATTACATCTACGTCCCGTGGGAATTATGCACTTTTCCTGAATAAAAATAGCCTATGTTAATCTTGGATAGCGTATCTTTTTATTATTGACAATTTCAATCTAAGATTTCCTATTGCTTTCTAGAATTTACAATTTCTCTCAGCTCTATCTTCAGTCTTTAATTCTGTTTTCTCCCGTGCTAGTTTAGGAGCAATCTTCCCGCGCTGATAGTAAAGCCCATCGAGGGCATGAGCAAAAATCTTAGGAATCATTTTATAGGCGTTACGGCTAGCAACCCATCACTATTTTTTATTCTCCTTTCCACCTATTCGCCCACAATCACACTAAACAATACTTTTAGGTCTCGTTACTCTCTGTCTACCCCGTAAGGGACAGAGACGTGATTAATACGACTGTATGTATGTACCTATGTGTCTGTAAAGTTCACTCAAGAATGCGTGATTGTACGGAACCCTAAGAAGCGGTCGGCCAACCGGACACCGACACCGGCATTGAGGATCATATAACGCGCTCCCAACAGGATCGCCTGCGCGAGCGCATCCCACAGTTTGTATTATTTAATATGAGAGAAAGACACAGAGAGAGAGAAATATTTATTTTGTTTATACACAATCGGTACACATAACTAGAAAGAAAAAAATAAACTGTTCATTTGGAAAAAAAAGAAAACAAACCGGCAATAATCATCTGTATATCTCCACGCGGAGTAAACGGATCTAGACCGACAAAAAGACGAACATATAAACGAGCAACATAGTGAGCCTAAGAGGGATCAGAGCCTCTATTGTAAGTTATGACAAAAAAAGCTCGTTGACCTCGTTTCAATTACTATGGAACAATTGGTAGCACCCCTTGCGGATCCAAACGGCGACTGCTCTCATAGTATTTTAACGCAAACGCATACGACACGTATTTTGTGACCGGAAACTTACACTAAGCACCGTGTTCGCTCAAGTCATCAAACATTCTTCCTTACTAAACCCAATCCGTTACAATCGAAAATGGCCCATTAAAATACCTCAGACGAGTCAGGCTCATGCACCATTATCTGTGCATCCCAACGGGTTCCTCTGTGACACATGTATACAAAGTGCAGGCAAATGGAGTTCAACCAAGTTCATACAAACTTGTTATGGGTGTTGTTTGCATTGCGAGCTGTATTCTGATGAGATTACCTCTGATGGCGCATTAAATACATAATCACGAACTTATTATCCTCGCAGATAAAACCAAGTTAGGCTAACCAACAGCCAAGAAGGAAGAAATGTTCTTCCCAGATATTTGGTGTTTTAGCGGGAAAGATTTATTCCTGCACGATCACCAAGTTACCGGCACTGGTAAAACCAACGTAGAATGATTAATTTGGTTCAATTTAGGTTTAGGTGCGGCGGGGGTGGCCGCTGGCTACCCCTAAGCCGCGAACATGTTTGTTTTAATTTAGAAATTGTCTTTATTTTACCTTAGAATGTCACGTACGTTACGTAGAATGTAAAATAGTTATGTACGGGGAACAAATCTTTCCCGTTAAAAAACCAGTTGTCTGGGAAGAAAATTTCTTCCTTCTTGGTTGCTGGTTAGCCAACTTGGTTATCTGTGAGGAACAAAGGATCATGTCTTTATCCCTTACGGTAGTGATCCTTACGTAACAAGATATAAAGGTCACATTTAGTGTGATTGTGGACACTGGTCCACTGGTGGTATAGGCCTCTCTGTGGGCAGTTCGACTGTGCTGGCAGCCGCGAGGGTGCTGGGCACGAGACAGCATCCTCGGGGACGGCCACCGGTCACCTGGCCGTGGAGCAGGTCCTGTAGACCGGGAACCTAGTAAGCTTTAAGTTGTCTGACCAAACGCGACTGCGACCCTGGTATAGTGTAAGTTACTGTATGCGCTGTAGTACAATATACAACTTAACCAGATCAATCCATAGAGGCGCCACTTGATTTTCAGCAAATTTAATACGAGGAGTTGCCAGATGCTATCATTGTTCCAAGTCCGTTCGCAACTATAATTCTAGCGTGAGGAACTTGGGGGTTGCGATGTTTTGATTTTTACCAGAATTATCGTTATGGGCAATCACGCTCAACGTGGCCTTAGGCCCTGTCTACCCCGTAAGGGATCAAGACGTGATTAATACCTATGTACGTATGTCGTTATAGCTTTCCATGTTGCCCGTCTAGAATATGTTACTTTTGGATATTTTCGCGCAAACGCTATCTCTTGTAAGTATGATTCTATTCAAGAACCAAGTCAAAGTTACAACAATTTAAATAAGGATAAGAAAATATCCTAAGGCCTGAAGTCATAATAGTATTTCCATTGTTTACCTTGCCTTCTAAGCACATAAACAAACTTCAAGTTTGTTACAAAAAAAATGGCCTCGAATAAAAGCTCTAAGTTTATATCTTACCTATGCTTGTTTATACCTATGCTTTCGCATTTACCTCATGAAAACTCGTTTAGCTAGGATGAGATTCCGAGAAATCCTGTTCAGTAGATTTTATTGGATGTATTTTATTAGTTAACGTACTTTCCCTGGTCATTTTCAGTACAATTTTCCTTAAACACCTAATATTACTTTTGGAAACAAGTTTGGTTTGATAATCAATAGGTATAAAAAAACTAGAAGTAGGCTTTGTGATTAATTTTAATTATAACCGTGCGAAATTCAAAATATTTTTCTCCTTTACAGCTTTAGCCTGTGCCTTAGGGTGCTTGAAACGTTACCTCACTGTTACGTATTTTGGGCTTCTGACAGATTCGCGGGTAGATTTGGGAAATTATGTATTTTTTTTCGATTTTGCAAGAACAAAAAGACATCCATGGTATTGCAGTAGTGACGGCATTTGGGTTTATTGGCTCTACCTACATACCTACCAAATCTGCTAACAAAAAAACCGGCCAAGTGCGAGTCGGACTTGAGCACCGAGGGTTCCGTATCATCTAACTAATATTATAAATGCGAAAGTATGGATGGATGGATAGATGGATGGATGGATGGATGGATGTTTGTTTGTTACTCAATCACGCCAGAACGGCCCAAAGGATCTGGATGAAATTCGGCACATAGATAGAGAAAAGTCTGGAATAGCACTTAGGCTACTTTTTATCCCGGAAAATTGCGTAGCTCCCGCGGGATAGCGATAAACGAATTATTTGCAGACGAAGTCGCTGGCAACAGCTAGTTATCTATAAACCAGTGTAAACAGAGCCCTGCTCCAAAGCAAAGTGTACGCAGAGTGGGGGTTCACTGATATATACAGACATACATACATATTTACGGTTTTCGCAATTATTCCTTAATCTGTGTTATAAGACCTATCTTCATACCAAATTTCAAGATTCTGCGTTCACGGGAAGTACCCTGTAGGTTTTGATTCCCTTGAGAGTTGCGGAAATTTGCGGCATAAACGGCTGTATCTTTTGATTGCGTTGGCTTAGAAGTTTGATTTTTTCACAGCTCCAAAGGGCAGTAGACCTGAGTATTTGATATAAATTTCAGCTTGATACCTCCACGCGTTCCTGAGAAAAAGGGTATTGACAGACGGACGGACGGACAACAAAGTGATCCTATATAAGGGTTCCGTTTTTTTCTTTTGAGGTACGGAACCCTAAAAAGCAACAAGAGCAAAAATCTTACGCCAAAAAAACTACAATGACTTATAATCAAAAATCGCAGAGCATTGAGGTCCCCCATCGCACTTCTTTTGAAGCATTACCTGTTCTTCTTCGAATACAAACCTGTTCTGAGTTAAGGGAATTATGCCAACCGGAGAGTTCAACGCGAGAATTCAACCCCTCTACCAAGCATGTTTAGTAATATATAAGCAGTATTTATGATCAACATGAAATTACCGTGAGACTCGCACATAATTACAACAAACCGGATAACTTGTGTTTTATCGGTGCCCTTCGTATCGCCGAATATTTTTTGGTGTAAGTACGATTTCGTCGATGATCGTTGGGTATAATTTTTGTGCAGTCGGAACTGGTTGGAATATAATGTATATGTGAATAAATTAATAAATCTAAATCTAACTAATAAATGTATTAAGATACTTTAGATGGTAATTTGTTTTTCGACTGTCTAATAATTCGCAGAATTTTAAATATTAGTTGGGGTCCTCGAGTTTTTCTCCGAAAAATTCGTTAGTCACTATCCCTGTACAATTATCTGGGATAAAATATATTGTAAACTTTGAATCCAGGTTAAAACACTACACCCTGAGTACTTGAGTACCAAATTCTTTAAGTAGTTTTTGCCCGAAGGTAACAAACGTTCATACGTTACTTTATACTCGTACTTTAGTTGTTTCCATGTGCTGGTCTGGGACCATAATATGTAAGACTTACAGTTATTCTTAACGTCGGCCTTGTTGCCAATAGGCTCTGTTTACCCTATAACATAAGAGAAAGACATGATTTATGTATATACTAGCTGTTACTCGCGACTTCGTCTGCAAAGAATTTGTTTATCGCTATCCCACGGGAACTATGCATTTTTAGGGATAGAAAGCCTATGATTTAATCTATGGTACCAGCTTACTCCGTTCCAAATTTCATCCAAATCCGTCAAGTAGTTTCAGTGTGATGAAGGATCAAACATACACACTCATACTCTCATACACTCACTTACAGCCTCATATCCTACCAAACGTTCGCATTTATATTAGAAGGATTGATGTATGTCTTTGTTGTGAGAAGCGCATAGTTTTATTCAATACCTATACTTATCTACGGCTAGTTAGGCATGTAAAAACGTCTTGGAAATTATGTTGTCCACGTAAACATAGGTAAAGTCATTTTAGCGTGTCTTTACATCTGACCTTGGTTATTCGAATTACGACGTGAAATTGTGCGTGAATAATGTTGCGTGCCTGGATAAACCGAACTTTGATCGATATTTTTTTATGGTACGTTTTCTAAATATAAAACCTAGCTAGATGGATTTATCGCCTCCGAAACCCCCTGCATACTAAATCTCAAGAAAATCGTTGGAGCCCTTTCCAAAATTCAGGTTATATATTCAAGAATAGACAAGGCTGGAAAGAGCGTACAATTTTAAGACACCCATATTTTTTATATCTGTGGAAATCTTGTATTTTCGTGGAAAAATCCATTTAAATCGTTGCTCAAGCAGAAAGGACGTAAGTAGGTAACAAACGTCAAGTATTAGCGAAATGACGTCACTGCTTTGTTTCGTACACTTAAAAAAACGTTGAAATAATTACATTAATTGACCGACAAAACCTGTGCTTAAATAGTTTGACAGTGATTGCAGTTGTCAATGTCGATGAACGTCAAAACGAGCTGACAAACTCAAACAGAATACTTCACAAAAAATTCGATTTTAAATGAAAACTTGCAATTACATTATCATTATTGCCCGGCAAACAGTTATCTAATGTTCCCGATGGCAACAAAGCCGAGTGGTGTGCGAATAAATTAACCGTCAGCTGTCAGTAGTGTTGTGTTGTGAAAGTTGTAAATGTCAAAGGGAAACCCGGAAGACAAGGTTTTTTTATAATGGCGGTATTGGACCGGCCGCTGGACGTCATTTCCCGTTTTACATATTTTGCTCATTTTTCCAAAAAAATACTGTACGAAAAAATCCAAAAATATGTTTTTTGTGTTCTACAAGTGTTTCTCTCGAAATGGTTTTTGCTTTATGAGTATCAAGAAATTTGAAATATTGTCAATTGCACGTTTAAATGTGTTAGATAGATAAGTATGAACACAACCCATAAGGTTCTTGTATGTTGGAATGAAATTGGAATCACTAAGATTTTAGTCAGTGGCGTAGCTATAGGGTTGCAGGACTGAGAGAAAAACCACGGGCCCCTAGCTCTAAGGGGCCCCGAACTGGCTTGGCCTAGAGCACAGAAGGAACGGTGATGCGCTTCTTTATATATTGAGGAAGGACCCCTGATGAACTTACCACGGGGAGTTACAGTTACGCCCCTGACTTTGGTGTATCTACATAGTGCGCTGTTGTTTCTGTACATACCGTCACCCCTCTTTCCCATAACGGTAGGCAGAAACTAAATACTTTCCCTTCCTCCAAATTCATCAATCCCTTCATACAGTCACCGTCAAAAATCGGCAATCATTTTAGAGCCTCGTTGCTGTGGCAACTATGACACATTCAACCATCGGTGTATACCTTACCACGACAAAGCACTAAAGTGATGAGCTACTTTTGACATTGACTACATGCTCGTCGGTTTAGGGTTCTCTTGACCTGACCTTCACCTTCCTTTGACCTTCTTTCAGTCGCCAATTCGGTCACGGAACTTCCGTCTATTCACACTCCCCATCTAAATATGTACGCTTATTGTCTAACTCGCTCGCAATCGCCGTCGTGTTCATTTTGACAGTTCATGTATGGGCTGACAATCGGCATCGGAATCAGCTAGCTGTCACACTCATACAGGAACTGTCAAAATGAACACGATGGCGATTGCGAGCGAGTTAGACAATAAGCCTACTGTTCAGTTAATCTTCTTTCATCCATCCTCTCTAATGACCAAACTAAGCGTAATTCACGATAGTGAGCTTCATTATACCGAGGAAGGACCCCTGGCTTCTATTTCACCAATTCGACAAATGTCGGTGACAAGTGACAATTCGAATTGCAATGCGTGGTCAATATGAAGCCAACCAGCGTAGATTCTCGTAGAGTTTGTAATCTAACCAAAATGCGAAAGTATGGATGGATATATGTTTGTTACTCAATCACGCCAAAACGGCTCAACGAATCTGGATGAAATTCGGCACATAGATAGAGAACGGTTTGGAATAACACGTAGGCTACTTTTTATCCCGGAAAATTCCCGCGGGATAGCGATAAACAAATTCTTTGCAGACGAAGTCGCAGGCAACAGCTAGTGTAACTGATGAATCTGCCAATGGGCCCTTCGCTATAGTTTACGCCACAGGTGTTGGTTTACGTACATGGTGCCTTGTAGGCTTATTGTCTAACTCGCTCGCAATCGCCATCGTGTTCATTTTGACAGTTCATGTATGGGCTGACAATTGGCATCGGAATCAGCTAGATGTCACATTCATACAAGAACTGTCAAAATGAACACGATGGCGATTGCGAGCGAGTTAGACAATAAGCCTACTGTTTCGGTAACAATCTGTGGTCACGCTTAAGTAGCGAAGTCACTGCTGCGATTACCAAACCGAGACAAACTGTGATGTAATCACGACGTGTTATGTTTAACTTGCTGCTGGCCACGGGCATAACATTAAACAACTGCTATGTTATGGGGAACACTTATTACAAATTAGAAGTTGCTTAAGTACTATATGAGTCATGGAGAAGTTATGTTATTGTGCAGCTGTTCCGGACTGTTAAGAAGTTAGCATATTATAGATTTTTACTACATTATAAAACTGAAACTTCCTATCATAAACATGATGAAGTATGCTGCCATGTCGCTCGAGATAAAATCTGAACCGTAAGGTGATTAACGCGCAAATAATTGCTCAGTGCACAGAGTAACACAATCTGAAGAGAGTACTAGACGATTCATAGCACCAACTCAGTAGGCTTATTGTCTAACTCACTCGCAATCGCCATCGTGTTCATTTTGACAGTTCATGTATGGGCTGACAATTGGCATCGGAATCAGCCAACTGTCACATTCGTACAAGAACTGTCAAAATGAATACGATGGCGATTGCGAGCATGTTAGACAATAAGCCTACAGGCTTTATTAATATTTGGTTGACTGCACGTCAACATATTCGGCTAGAAGCTGCCAAATGGAACTGCAGTTGGGGTTACATCCGTCCGGGTTTTCCTGGATTTAACCTAATTTGGAGGGCGTCTAGGGCATCGGTTTTTACAAAGCTTTCGGGTTAACTCGGACACTTAGCCTCTTATTCATAAACGCTACAGGCTTCTGCTAACTTAGCAATAGTTTGTGAGGATGGATGTATGTGACGATGTGAGTGTGTATGTTTGTTCCTTCTTCACGCTGAAACGACTGGACGGATTTGGATAAAATTTAGAGCGAACATAGCTGGTACCCTAGATTAACACATAGGATACATAGTTCCCGCGGGATAGCGATAAACATGTCAAAGGTCGTAGCTGCCTAATTTTAGTCTAGTTTTACGCGGACGAAGTCGCGGGCAGAAGCAAGTGGTAAATATTTTTTGTTCAACTAAGTACTAATGTTACGTTCGAACATGACATCGTGTAGGGTGTAGGTACGGGGCTGCCTGCAGCCGGAGGACAGTCTCATGAGACTGTCCTCTGGCAGAACCGGCGGAATCCGGTTTTTTCCACGGCACAGCGAGTACTGAGCCCTTACCATGACGTCCTAATTCCGACTCAGTTCAAGTTTTAGCTGTCACTTTTAGTTTGAATCTGGCGAGCGATCCTAAACTGAATCGCATTAAGACGTCATGGTAAGGCCCCTGTACCGCGATTGTATAAAGTCTCTGTAAAGGGTGTTGAAGTGTTTACTCTATGCTCTCTATCAAAACACGACCACGTTCATAGCACGTGCTAGCATTTCTCTTTACTGTACTTAAAAGTAAACAAAAGTAAATGACTAATAAAATATGTTGTGCAACAATTAAAATAATTTGAAAAGTGATGAAAATTTTCGCGTACATCAGAATTTTATGAGTAAAATGCTATTTATTTTAAGAATAAAAACATTCGTTATTGATAATAACATTTTGATTGTTAACATTATAATAATAGCGTGAAGATGGTATTGCTTGTAAATCTAACAATTAAACCATAATTTCAATTAATTGTAGCCGAAAAGTGTTCAAAAACATGCTATGAAAACAAAATATGGGTACTTGAAGAAAAATATCTATTGATGAACACAAAATACCTTGCTACTAAATTAAATATTGGTAAATATTTTATGTTCATTAAAATGGACCTCCGCAATGAACGTCTGATTCAATAAAATATATCTATTGATGTTAAAGAGACTGGAACTCTTCATCTTCAACTCTTCACTTTAAATCAAAACTGATGAACCATATCAATTTTTCGATCAATTTCACACGGTACACCTGTAAAAATGACATCAAGTGGCCCTTCTGACCCCATCCCTCAGATCGCATAAGAACAATATTTCAAGTACAGGTGATTACCATCAGGTTACGCAGTTATATTCCCAATTTTGCTAGCTTTCTATTGCATAATAATTAATTGCAGCTCCGAAGTTTGTTTCGATTATTAATTAAATCTCAATTGCATATCAGACAAATTGATTGGCCGTTCTCCGGCTGATAAGGAGCCAATAAAACTTGCCACGAGGTCAGGCTACATACTGCGAGATGAGAAATTGTTCAAACATGTATTTCGTGCTTGAGCTACATTAATCACATGATGTTCGAATGTCACAAAATACATCACAAAACATCACGAGATGGGAGTGATGAGATAACTTTTTGGGTTTCTTATTATAATCAGGCACAAGAAAAGGATTTGCTGGGATAGGCCGCAATAGAGAGATAGCTCTTTAGGAAGATGTGCCTGAGGTGGTGACTGAAGTCCGAAGGAAGAGAGTTATTTCGACACAGATACATACATATTAATCACGCCAGGCCTTACGGGGCAGAAAGAGCCTAGGAAAACAAGACCTAAAGGCCACCTTAAGCGTGATTGTGGTCTTATAGACGGAGAATGGAATCCAAATAGTGATGGGTTGCTAGCCGCATCGCCTATAACATGATTCCTACAGATTTTCGCCCATTTTCATATTTGAATTTGTAAATAACCCAGTGCCTAGTGCAATATTTGAGAATAACTCTATGATTTCCATGTTATTTGAATTTTTCTATCAAAGGCGAAAATACTTTCTCTGATCTTACAAATTCCCTTAATTACCACAGGGCATTTTTGAATACTGTTAACAAATGCCTATCATGGCAGCCCGTGTTTGAGATTTGCTACTAAGGATCAAGCGTACATTTAAGCATCGTTTCTAGGAACATCTATACGAAAACAACCGGTCGATCATTTGGTTATATGCTGTGCGTATTGATTGACCTTTAGTTCTATGTTATTGGTCAAAAGTTATGACCATAATCTCCGTAATAGATATGACCACGATACGACTAAATGATTGCACTTGGTTACATCGATGAGTCATAGAGTTAGATACGATTATGTAATTGACATCTGGTGGGTTACCACAGTCGCTTAATGCGTGAAAAGGTTCCACAGAGGTATGCGATTCAGTTTCTTTCACTCACGAGTAAAATCGTGATTTCTGTAAAAGATCATACTTGATGCATTTTTTTGGTCCCTCAATGTAAAGGAATAAATAATTTGGAAACAAAATACAACTATGTAGTTGTTTTACCATGTCTTCGCTTATCACCATCCCGCGGGAACTACGCCATTTGCCGGGATAAATAGTAGCCTATGTGCTATTCCAGACTATAATCTATCTTTGCGGCTTTTTGCTCAATGTACTTGATGTTTTTGTTGCCCACCTTACAAATTAGGTACCCACGTACCAAATTTCAAAGCAATCCAACCACGAGAAGTAGGTCAAAATTAACTTAAAAGATTTGACCCAAACAAACATAAATCAGTGCGAGAACGAAACAAATTTGAACGTCCCATTTTCTTTTCAGTCACCATTCCTGTCCTGAACTTCGGCATGCTGATGGGCTGGCAGTCTCCCATGACGCCCCTCCTCCAGTCTCCGGATGGCCCAGCACCAGAACCCATCTCCGACGAGACCATATCCTGGATGGCGTCCGTCACCTTCTTCCCGCCCATATTTTGCGGGTGTCTGGTGGGGGACCTGGCTGACCGGTGGGGCCGGAAGATCACTACCATGCTGACTTCGCTCATGCTTGTGGTAAGTGAAAAGAATTAGAAAAACTCTAAATCTCTAAGGCGTGCAACAGCAGATCGCCAGGAGGCAGTGGTAGGCAGTAGGCAGTGGGAAGGTGATGCTACACAATTCGTACACGCTACCCTGGCGACCCCCCACTACATGCCGTAGCTCCAAGGATATCCGTACCTAAGAGAGAGAAAGAGAGACAGATTTACACATAATGACACAGACAGGAGAAAACGGTAGGAAACGGCAAAATCATACCTTTATATAGAGTCCACACGAACATTTCCAAACCCCTGTTTGCAAAAAAAATTAGCATACCTACGTACTTCTTATTACTGACGATTTTTTGCGGGTCGTTGACTTTTGACAATGATTTTAATGACAAATTGTAATGATGGGAAAAAATATTCTGAACAAAGACATGTTTGGTCTTTTTATCGTCATTTGCTTCACAAAACGCGTCGTTATATAATTATCATTCCCTATTTATAGATAAAGCACGACAGTTAATTTTACTGTCGTAACAAAGTTTTTTCAAGTTATTTCAAGTTAGTTTATCTATTTGAGATACCCAGTAGCAGGCTATTGCTAATGCGCATGTTTTACTTAATCAAAGTTTATAAATGAGATTTAAAATTAGTAGTTCATACAGGGTTTTACAAATTGATCAGGAATATTCACATGGTCGGACGAATTAAGCAAATTGGTTCTTTGATGCAAAACACATTGAACGTAGAATAAAAACAGATCCTTTTATTTGTAGGTACCTACTTGTAAAAGAACATTGAAATAGTTTACTATTAAGGCTGCGGAAGTAAGTCTGCTAAAGGTGATCATTGCTTAATATATCATCATCAAGGGACAAACATATAACGGACGTAAATAGATATTTAATCTACATACTTGTAAGCGACTGGCGTAAACTGGGAAAATGCCACAGTCCACTTAACTAGCTCTACGCGACCCCGAACTGGCTTGGCCTAGAGCACAGAAGGGACGATGATGTATATAATGTATAACTTTGTAAAACTCTTTATTGTTCATAAAACACATGAAAAATATGAATATAGGACACCACAAATGCACAAAGACGACTTTATCCTTAAAAGGGATTTCTTCCAGTTAACCTTTGAACGTTTGGCAGGACTTAAATATTAAGCAAGAGTATAGACGCACTTCTTCATATTTAGGAAAAACTCCCATTCGCCACGTGCCCCAGATGTTATAGTTACGCCACATCATGTTAGTAGATACCTATACAAAATTTATAAGTAGGTACTTACTTATACTTAGCTCAAATCTGTTAATATCCAGTTCTGCCGCTTTAAGCATGTAACATTATCGCACATAATGAAACGTTTTGACACCAAACATCTAAACAAACAAGCCAAGTTGTAAGTAACTTGTAAAATTGTAACTTGAACTCGCACTTCTAAGCGTCGTCTTGTCATATCAAAACTTCGTTTACGGCTATTCTACACGGTGATCAATTTGTGACACACGCAACGTTGGAACGGATCCGGTCGTAATTGTTACTACTATTGTCCGGATTGATTAGCTGCAGGCTACAGCCGTCACCAATTCATTAGACAAGCCCTTCGTGGACAAGCCATGTGCACAAGCGGAGGCGAAGATACAGTCAAAATCAAAGCATAAGTATTCTTTGGAATACCACGCTATTTTGAATGACAAGTCCTTTCTAAAAAAGCTCACTGCGTTCTGACATCCATAAGATAACATGTTCCCACGTAGTCAACACGGAGTCAGGCTAGGTTTACACTCCGACATTAGAAATTTTAATAGGAAGGAAAGAAGGACGGACATATTAAACATAGTAAACTAATAATTCTTTATTTCCAAATAAAGGTAGGTACAAAAACAGACAATTACAAACAGAAGTATAAAATTAACATAAGTATCTAACTCAAAAATAGCGTAACAAAAACTAAAACTAAAAATTATAATCTAAATTTGGACCCTTATGTAGGGATATAGTAAAGTGTGTTTTGAAGTCGATCAATCTCAAGGTCAACGCACTACCATACCAATGCCTAGACCCTAGACCCATTATCTGTCCCTCTCACTCTATGATTAGTGTGAGTGGAATAGCACAAAACGAATTTCGAAAATTGAATTTCGGTGTTTAAATAGCCAGGCTTATGATTCTATACAATTCATTTTCCTAGTTACAGAAAAATTCACAGTAACATGAAAAATCTGTTACGTACAACCATTTACTCTCTCTGAATGGGTTATGGCTTACTAAGTACCCTTAGACCATGACGTCCTAATTCCGACTCAGTTTAAGTTTTAGCTGTCACTTTTAGTATGAATCTGACAGCGAGCGAACCTAAACTGAATCGCATTAAGACGTCATGGTAAGGCCCCAGGCTATTGGTCATTTAAAAAAGTTGTTTTTCTTTGATCTGTTAGGTACGAACAAATTTACTCTCTCTGAACATGGTTATTCATTGATCGTTTAAAAGAATTGCTTCTCTCCCATGACTTGAGTCAGCGAGCGTTTCCCTGCGCAGGCGCACAACATAACAAACGATATAACAACCAATTGTTTATCTGCTAAGTGGATCAGGTGTAGCCGTCGCCGCTAATTGCTATTCATTACCTCACATGTAGGACACTTTCTCTAGTAGGGAACTTGAAAGATAATAAAGGCAACCATGCAATTATACGAGTACTACCTGTTGCCTACGACTTCGTCTGCAAATAATTCGTTTATCGCTATCCCGCGGGAATTTTCCGGGATAAAAAGTAGCCTATGTGCTATTCCAGACTTTTCTCTATCTATGTGCCGAATTTCATCCAGATTCGTTGGGCCGTTCTGGCGTGATTGAGTACCTAACAAACAAACATCCATCCATCCATCCATCCATCCATACTTTCGCATTTATAATATTAGTGAGCGTATATATTATGAACATACATATTTACAAGATCTAAAAAATTATACCTATATATAAAACCTTAAACTACTTTAATCTAAACCTAAATACCTATATTTACAAATATCGCCCAGATCGTTGTCATTGGGCAAGGTGCCCATAATGCTGGCTGCGTTTCCTCGTTGGATAGAAATACTTATGCGTTGCCCGAGGAAAGAGCCAGCCCTATGGTCACCTGTGGATTTTGATATATATTTTTTTAAAGTCTTAAATAAGTTATATGCTTCGGGTCCCCACGGTCCCAGGGTCTCCACAGCAAAAGCCGCAAATACGTAACTGTCAGCCAAATTAGCGTATTTGCGGCGTGTCGCGGTTTCGGCTGTTGCAGCCGCTGCGCCCGCTCTCAATGATGTCGACGGCAAGTCCGGTGCTAGAGAGTCTACGCACGTGGCATCCCAAATGAGGGACCGTCCCATATTAGTTAGATTATTTCGTAGGTACACAAGGCATTTAAAAACAGAGTGGAGTAGCCTAATCGTTTGAATTGTGGTCTCTCAAGGTCGTGTGTTCATGAGTTGAACCCCGGGCTAACCTCTGATTTCTGGGAATTTATGTGCGATATCATTCGGAAACTAAACTGTGTAAACTTCCCACCCAATACGCACCGAGCCCTCTTGGGAACTACAGCTCAAACCCTGTCATGAGAGGGGGCATGTGCCTAGCAGTGCGACGTATAGGCTGGAGATATTAATAATAAATAATATAAATATCATGGGACAAACGACACCAATTGACCTGGTCCCAAACTAAGCAAAGCTTGTACTATGGGTACCAGGCAACGGATAAACATACTTATATAATGTAGATAAATACATACTTAAATACATACAACATCCATGACATGACTCGGGCACAGACATTCATATTCATCAAACAAATGTCTGCCCCTACCGGGATTCGAACCCGGAACCTCTAGCTTCATGGTCGGGGTCACTAATCACTAGCCTATCTGAGCCTTTAGTATAAGTTTTCACACGAACAAACGTCTCGAACGCGTTCACGTAAACGTCTCAATTACTATGGAAAATTTGGCAGCGCCACTTGCGGATCAAAACGGCAACAAACTGAGCCTCTAGTGTAAGTTTTGACATATAAAAACGTCTCTAATACGTTCACGTAAACGTCTCAATTACTATGGAAAAATTGGCAGCACCACTTGCGGATCGACGAAACTGCAACAAACTGTTCCCATAGTATTTGACATTTTAACGCATACGCGTTCGAGACGTATTTTGTGACATGTTTTGCATACTGGCCGTCTAGCATTTATGAAGCGAGTGTCGCGGGGTTTTTCTGTCAAAGTAGCATGGTCAACTTAGGGTGCGACCACACCGCCGCTTAAAAAACGGTGACGTTACGGAATCACAACAAAATGTATGAAGAAACGGTGAGAAAACGTGACAGATACGACACGTCACTGCGTATACGCGGCGGTTTGGTCGCACCCATAGTCAGGAGAAAAGTCATGTTTCACGTTCATATGACGTTTCTGTTGTGGGAACGGAACGTACTTGACTTATTTTAAGGGCCTGTTTCACCACTCTCAGTTAAGACCCTGAAATTTTAACCCCCTTATTCATAAACGCACTATAGGCCTCTGTTAACTTAGTAATCGTTTGTCCTTATCTGTCACTTTGACATTTACCTTTCACAGATAAGGACAAACGATTACTAACTTAGCAGAGGCCTATAGTGCGTTTATGAATAAGGGGGTAAGTATCGGTTGTCTATCAGGTCATCTCTGTCTGTTTCGTAGTAATAAATAGAGACGGAATCATAGATGACACATAAGAAGAGGAACTTGACAGAGTGGTGAGACAGGCCCTATGAGTCGGTGCTGTATTACGCATTGCTCGGGTGTACGGGGTGTACCTGCGTAAAGTTTATGTTTTGCACAGAACATTAATATCGACGGGTGAAAGGCTATTTGTATTAAGCAACATGTCAGTTGATTTTTTGTGGAAAGCTAAATGCTTCAACCGACTTTGCTATTGAATTATAAATGTAGGAAAAACGTTTTAAACGACTTGGCTTATTAGAATTAGAAAGACAGGAGCGGCTTAAGCGGAAACCCGTCACAATCTCATATAGCTTAAATGAAGTCTCACTTGAAAGTGACAAATTTACTGGCGCTTAATACTTTGATTTTCTGAATTAGTCCCCAAAATATGACCGGTTTAGGCGCCCTAAAAGTGCTCAGATCTTTACCAAACCTGGCTCAAACGACGCAGAAAAATCTGTTGATTGCAGTGATTTATATAACTCAATATCGCCCAAAGTGTCGCTTAATACAAATAGCCTTTCACCCGTCGATATGGCATGAAACACGTTTTTCTATTTAGAAGTGTCAGGAGTTCGTTCAAGCATTTTTTGAGCCCATAAGTCGACCATTTTGAAACCCTCACAATACTTTCTAAACATTTTAACTTTGAGTTTTTCTAAGCAGTACTTTTTTAATAGCCACAGTAACAGTAACGTTAACGTTAACAGTAAGTTAAGTAAAAGTATACCTAGAAGGAAAAACTTTGACATTATATGTATAGTGCTGTATGTAAATGCCCACTTACTGCCATGATAGTTTATTGTAAACTGCGGAGCGATGACAGCAATTGATGTTATGGCGTGCGAGTTAAGATGAGGTTTGCCGAGAGTAAAATTAATGTCGTTTTCTAACTGTACAGTCAAGTGCAAAAATAATGGAGGTACTTAAGTACCGTTCGACGATAAATAGTAATAATAAGTGTAAATCATAAATTATTTAATCAACCTTGTGTAGGTAAGTTCCTTGAAGTTCCTACACAGTAATCAAGATTCAAGATAGCCCATCGTATTAGCACGCTGAAGTGGCAATGGGCCGGTCATATAGTTCGAAGAAACGATAACCGTTGGGGTAGACGAGTTCTTGAATGGAGACCACGGATCGGCAAACGTAACGTAGGACGTCCTCAGACTCGGTGGAGCGAGGATCTTCGCAAGGCGGCTGGTCAGAGCTGGATGAGAGTGACCGAGGATCGTGCTCAGTGGCGTGCCATGGGAGAGGCCCATGTCCAGCAGTGGACGAACATAGGCTGATGATGATGATGATGAGTCAAGATTTGTAAGTGAAAGTAGATAAAACTAAGTTATTGTAAGTTGATGAAAGTGTAGCAGCAGATATGAAGTGTGACCAATGTACTGCCTCGGAATAGGTATAGGAATTAAAAGGGGGACATAGATTATCAAGTTGCACATAATTAGGCCGTTCATTCCAAATCTCCATCATCTTAATAAGATTAATTTCCAGCAATGGTGGATTTTTCTATTTATTCTAATTTTCAGTGTCGTTTAGAAATTTCTTAATGAGATGGTTAGTTAGAGAGTACCCTACCTTTATATCCGCTTTATATCCTCTTTAAAAACATCGGCATAATTCGTAGAAAAGTACGTCATGCAAATATAAAACAATAAGTCATAAATATGTGTGTGTGTGTTGCATTTACTCGTAGTGAGTCATAGACATCATTTCATTACAATGCCTGTTGTAACAGATGTGTTCAGGATTGATCAAGAATGATGCAAATTGATTGAAACGAGAGTTATAGATAGTTATTAAACTGCAGTCAGCGATAAAATATAAATTATAGCTTTTGCCCGCGACTTCGTCTGCGTATCCCCTGGGAACTATGCTATTTTCCGGGATTAAAAGTAGCCTATGTTTTAATCTAGGGTACCAACTATCTTCGTTCCAAATTTTATCCAAACCCGTCCAGTCGTTTTAGCGTGAAGAAGGAACAAACATACACACTCACTCACATCGTCACATCGTCACAAACTTTCGCATTTATAATATTAGTAGGATTTATATTGCAAATGCCATTGTGAACTTCCTAAAGTGATATGAAGTCTATATTTTGTAGAGTTCGATGATGAAAAGTGTCGCAATATCGGCAAGTTTTAACTACCACTTTAAATAACTTCATTTAAATGAGTGTATAATCCTACTCATTTATTAGTGTAAATACATATTTACATTTAAACAGTTGACAAAGTTAAGTAGTACTTACCTTAATCAATTCTTAAGAAATGTGTAGTGCTTTAGAAGTGTTTTATTTGTTTAGATAAATTAACAAAGTAACAGTGTGATAACATCGATAAAGGGAGTGCTGGCGAAACATAAAATCCAACCCCTATCTTGTAAAAAATATTAACGAGTACAATTTGATGACTTTAGGAACTCTATTTTATTACCAATTCCCGTCAAACAGACGTCGAACAGACCTGGGGCCCGATTTTTGAAAGCACATCACTCGAAAGTGGTATAAATTAGCTTATATCTCCAAATCTACAGCACAAATGAGAGAGAGAGAGAGAGAGAGAGAGAGAGAGAGAGAGAAACATTTATTTACACACATTCGATACACTGAGATATAAAACAAGGAGAAATACAATATACTAAGGAAGTACCGATATGGTGTAAAATCAAAGTTTAATGAGAGCTGTGATTGTCTTCTAAGCTACTCGTATTTCAAATTCAGTACAATTTTTCACCAATTTCGAGTGGTATTTTCACATATGTGCTTTCAAAAATCGGGCCCCTGGAGCTGATCTGATCTGTGTGAGCTCCTTGAGATTAAAATCTCACAGAAGAAGGCAGTAGGCTAGGCCCTTCGGTGTCCAACATAGCCGAGACTAAGATCTGCGTGAGCTCTTTGACCGACATTCTGGTTTCGGATACCATTGGTTTTTTTTTTTTTTTTTTTTTTATATTAAAACCGACAAACGGGCATGCGGTGCACCTGATGGTAAGTGATCACCGCCACCCATGGACAACCACAGCACCATTGGGACTGCTAGCGCGTTGCCGGCCATGCAAGAAGTGGTACACTCGCCTCTTAAAGGTACCCATGTCGTAGCCAATTGGAAAAACCCCAGCCGCCAGCCCATTCCAAATTTTACACGTACGGGGCAAGAAAAACCGTTTAAATCGTACGGTGTTGGAGCACCATCCATCGAGGTGATGTCGATGGAAACTACTTTTGAATCGAGTAGTACGGTGATGGAACTTGGCTGATTCAAGTAAGCCCATAAGATTGAGTGAGACACCAAAACTAGCCCGAATGTCGTTATAGGAGCTCATTTACAGTACCTGGCTTAAAGATTGCACTTCGGTCTTTGGAAAGAGACAGTTGGCGTCACTTAAGTTAAATAGAGCCGAAATTAGCCGAGAAGACCGATCATCGGTCTTCTCGGCTAGCACTCCGATGAGCAATTTTTATGGCCGGGTACTGTCTAGTATGCTACGCAAGGAAAAGTCTCCATGACGCATTTGAACAAACGTTTGTCGGAGAACCATGAGTGAACCGAAAATAGCTGCCTTCTCTTTTTGCGCTGGAGGGGCGCAAGGGGACTGTTCTAGCGCCCTCGCTTCTGCTCTTCCTTTTGTGACATCACTTCCTCGCAGAAGTAGGCGACGGCCTCTCAAGACCTCTTGCTCCATGGCGTCCTTGGGGAGAACTTAACTTTTTTGCCCGGGGGCAATCTGCTGTAGCCAGTTACCACAGGGAGGTAACAAGGGTTATGTGGGGTTTTTACGCACTAAAACCCCCGGGATGTTCCTTGTTCAACAGTATAACCCGTTACATCGCCAGAAGGCGGTTATCCGTGTCCGGATTCGTCTTCTGGAAGGTCTTTGGTCTCCTTTTCCCAGCAATGGCGTGTCAGGAACACTTGACCCGCTATTCTTCTCGATGACCTTACTGGGAGAATTTAACCTAACCTAACCTGTTGCAGATCAGCTGGGTGATCACGCTGTTCTCGCTGGCGCCGTGGGCGCTGATTACATCGCGCGCAGTCGCCGGCCTCGCCTGCGCCGGCTGCTACGTCGTCACGCCTCTCTACTTGAAAGAGGTACATATATACATAAATCACACAGCCACAGAGAGGGTAGACAGACACAGCTAAATAGACGGAGAGCTAGCTACCGAAATAAGTATAAAATTTATAGAGCAATGACATCCCTCTAATTAGTATGCCATACTATCATTATTGATTAATTCGAGCGCCTGGCAGCTTTTCAGCGGTGGGTGACTTTGGGGAATCAAAATAGTAATGGGTTGCTAGCCGCATCGCCTATCCTATAGCAGGATTCCTAAGATTCTCTCGCCAATGTAAATACTACTAGAGCCTCGATCGTAATTCCTTTACTTGCCGCCCTTAATACACAATGTACTATTACGTAAAGTGGGAACGTGTAACAGCATAAATCTGCGCTCTTTTGTAGCAGTTGAAGCAAAACGTCGGAAACCATTTTATAACATCGGTTTGAGCAATGGCTTCGGCATTCTAGGTCAAGCTCGCTATGACAGTGATGTAATGGTTGAATGCCAAACATTCCCATACATTTAATTGACGCCGCGCAAGAGTATTGAAACAATAAAAATGTTTATGTATTGTATAACATTAAGTAAAAAAATTAAAAACCCCCACGCATCAATCGAACATTACATAATTTTATGCCAAAAATGTCTTACAGCATTTTGGAAAAGAGCTGATACTCTTCAAAAGGACTGATTTTTACTAAATATAGCTAAGAACCATCGCAAGGGAACTGGCTCTCCAACGGATGGACCGATTTCGATGCGGTTTTTTTTCATTGTAAAGCCAGTTTCCTTGCTGTTCTTAGCTACTACTATTAGATGAGCCAAGCTCGGCTGAACGTTGAGAAGTCAGTCAGACAAGACTTATTTTTCTGTTATGACGACCGTGGATAGCCTAGTGATTTAAGAACCCGACTAATATAATATGTATATATGATATTATGTATGAAATGCATACTTGCTGCCCTGCATACTTTCTCTTATAACAGAAGAAGAATGACATTGAAAAAAGATTATTATGGCAGTTTAGTGGGCTGTATCATTTTACGCTCGATAGAACAAAAAAAACGTGTGCGTCTCGAAACGCCAGACAGAAGTGATAACTTAAGCTAATCTAAAACACTGAGTAGAGAGGGGGAAGCGTCTGTCCGAAATACTAGCGCTGTGGATTAGAGTGAGAGAGGAAGAACCTGCCTACCGCTGCCATATGCGTCAGAGAAAAGGAAGCCAGACAGACTGGCGCCGTTACGAGTTACGTTACGAAGCGGTTCACCGTAACGCGTTACGGCGCTTCAAAAGTTTTTGTTACTAACAACGTGTTCGTCACAGTGCGAATGTTCACCAAGGATTAATTTACGGTATCTCTCACCAGATAGCTTCGGACAACGTGCGCGGCGCTCTCGGTTCCCTCTTCATCCTCTCCCAGAACCTGGGCTACCTGGTGGTGTACGTCGCCGGAGACGTGCTCTCCTTCCCAGCAGTCATGTGGCTCTGCACCGCTGTACCAGTGCTGCACCTGGTGGCTTTCCTCGCCATGCCGGAGACGCCCGTGTTCCTGGTCAAGCAGGGGAAGATACAGGTTGGTGGCTCGGAGTTATAAACTTCACTAAAGTCTACTTTGGAATAAAAGTACACTGATGTTTGCTCACTTCACTATATCACTACTCACTACATAAGTATAAAACAAAGTCACTTTCTCTGTCCCTATGTCCCTTTGTATGCTTAAATCTTTAAAACTACGCAACGGATTTTGATGCGGTTTTTTTTTAAAGATAGAGTGAATCAAGAGGAAGGTTTATATGTATAATAATATACCGTGCAAAGCCGGGGCGGGTCGCTAGTAACGTATAAGTTTGTAATACTATCGGATACAAGAGAAATAGCTGTTAGACAGATTTGACTAATATCCTAGGTAAAATCCGTCTAGTGCAGTGCCATGTTTTTAAAAATTAAACCATATTTAAAATACCTGAAGCACTGACTAGCTTATATACATAATTTTAAAATCTTAGTTAAATTCTCAACCTATTACAGGTGTCGGTTTATTTAAAAGTGTATAATTAACGTTGTTACGATCAACCAAAGTCAATCTACGAAAAAATATGACGGTATTGCCCTCATTGACCTTACTTAGAACTTGAGGACGAAAAAACCTTCACTCTCTAATTTTCGGGAGTCCGGCGTTACTTTGTGCAGAACTGCAGATATACGTGGATGATATCTTTCTTAGGGTTCGACCAATTCGACCTCGGAATGCACGGTCTTGTCTGGTATGGTATTTAATGTAAGATCTCATAATTCGTGTACATATCTTATGTGTCAGATCTATAGTGCTGTCTCTCTTCATTACCATGAAAGAAAGAGAGCTGTCTGACTTAAAACATCATTAATTAACAGGCCCTTAATGTTAGAAACTTAGCAATAGATCACACAATGCACTGTACATACAATTATTAAATTCAAATGTTTTTACTATGACTCTTCAGCATTAATATAGAGGTTGAGACGGTGGAGGAATTTAATTATTTTATCCAGAATGAGATAACGAGATATAGACGTAAACAGAAGCGTAAGGTACGTCATAACATTTCAGGCGATAAGCAAAATAAACAAGAGACGTTCATTGTTTTGACAGGCGGTAGTTAATTTAGTCACGGTGGTTAATTTTTTTTTCTTTTTTTTCAACTCGAATACGCACATAATTATAACTAAACAGGTGCCCGTTTTTCGAATACACTTACAATTTTCCAAGTCTAAACAGGCAACATTGCTCCACGCCCTACAGCCGCGTGGTTCGACAACGTTGTCCGACATGTCGAACGACGTGGAATTTGGATTCCTTCCTGGGACCCGATTTTTGAAAGCACATGTGTGAAAATACCACTCGAAAAAGGTGAAAAATTGTGCTGAATTTGAAATACGAGTAGCTTAGAAGATACTTACGGCTCTCATTAATCGTGTGAACTAGTCAAAAATTTGATTAGAGCCGTAGTTTTGAAGATACAATAGTAGATTGTACACCGAGGGGATAAAGCACTGTATTATGTCACGGGCGCGATATTGAATCCTGAGCGCAGCGAAGGAGTCAAGATTTAACTCCCGAGCGTAGCGAGGGTGTTTTGAGTTAATTCCTGAGCGTAGCGAGGGAATCAAGATTGAGTCCTGAGAGGAGCGTAGAATTTAAGCGCACCCAAGACATAAACAGTTTTGTCTCCGAGGAGTATACTCTACTTTTCTCACCTTTTGCGAGACAATAAAAACCAAGGCAACTAGTAAAAGAATTTAATTTAATCAAAATTAAGTAAAACAAAATAAAAGTACAAATATATATTTGAGACATTGGTCCCAGTTGTAATATTTTTATTTGGAATATTTGCAGTTCTAACGCGTGACTATATTACAGCGTTCAGCAAACACTCGCGACTTTTGTTTTATTTGAAATTTGTTTCATTCGTTTGAAAATCGAACGCCGCCGCTTGCCGTGGCATGACCATGAAATTAATTAATGTGTTTTATGTACAATAAAGAGTTATACATACATACATACATACATACATACCATCTCGATTTTCGGATTTTTACGAAATTAGACTTTAAGAGTATGACAATAAGAACTATGAGAAGTGAGATTCATATTACTAACCGGCGGGTTATAATGAAATTCAGTACAATATTACTGCCCGGCTGAATCCAAGGGCTATAATGAGTTACTTTGAGTTAGGTTTACATGATATATAATTAGCCATTGTCGAGCAGGTGGTGTGAAAACAGATTTATAACACTTTCGAGTGATGTGCTTTCAAAAAACTAATGAACACAAAATATTTACCTTGCTACTCCGCTACTTAAAACCTTACCTAACCCTAAACCTAACCCTAAGTAAACCTTAAGTAGCGGAGTAGCAAGGTAAATATCTTGTGTTCATTGAAATGGACCTCCGCAAAGTAACGCCTGATTCAATAAAGTAAAAAGTGCTTTCAAAAATCGGGGCCCTGTTCGACATGTCGGACTACCAGGAATTTTGTATGAATTCCACTTTAGTTCATCATTCGGAAGTAATAGTGTGTTCACGATGGAAATGGATTATTCACTACGTCTGACCAGAAGAGTAACCGGCTTTAAAATACCTAAGAGTTCTGCGAACAGTTTGTTGTTGATAAGAGTGATAACGTGCCGGTAGTAGATCTTGCCTATACAGTTTGTCTATAAAGTCGTGAAATCAAAAACCGGCAATACAGTAGTGTCGTCCCGTTTTCTTATACCTGTAGATTAGGAAGGGACGACACTACAGTATTGCCACTTTTTAATTCCACGACTTTATACACAAACTGTAGCTCTTTTGTGACAAAAACTTGGTCACGAGATCAGCAGCTGAAAAATTCTCCGCTATCTCTTATGTACCTACGTCGAGATTTAATCATTGAGTGTAAACATGCATATTTATGGGTTAAGACGTTATACACGCGATGGCATTGATGTCGTATGGCAGATTTTGGCGATTATGGTAATTTGTGACGTTAAATTAATGCGTCATAATTATATACGGATTTATGCAAGTTTCCGCAATCGAATTATTCCATGCTGGTCTGGGGGTAGTGAAAAAAACCGGCCAAGTGCGAGTCGGACTCGCGCACCGAGGGTTCCGTATCATTATCTAGAAATATCTATAACCAGTGTAAGCAGAGCCCTGCTCCAAAGCAAAAAGTACGCAGTAAGGGGTCACTTTATATTGGTCACTGATATATACAGACATACATATTTAAGGTTTCCGCAATTATTCCTTAATCTGTGCTATAAGACCTACCTTCATACCAAATTTCAAGATTCTGCATTCACGGGAAGTACCCTGTAGGTTTTGATTCCCTTGCGAGTTTCGAAAATTTGCGGAAATTTGCTGTATCTTTTGATTGCGTTGGCTTAGAAGTTTTATTTTTTCACAGCTCCAAGGGGCAGTAGACCTAAGTATTTGATACAAATTTCAGCTTGATACCTTCACGCGTTCCTGAGCAAAAGGGTCTTGACAGAAGGACGGACGGACGGACGGACAACAAAGTGATCCTATAGGGGTTCCGTTTTTTCCTTTTGAGGTACGGAACCCTAAAAACATAGAATGTACCAGTTGCTTCTCTTCCCGCGCCGATGGTAAAAGTCCATTGAGGGAATGGGCGAAATCTAAGGAATCATGTTATATTATAGGCGATGCGGCTAGCAACCCGTCACTATTTTGATTCCTCTTACCTATACGCCCTTAATCATTCTAAACGTGGCCTTTAGGTCTTGTTTCCTTAGGCTCTGTCTACCCCGTAAAAGATAAAGACGAGATTTATGTGTATTCCACAATCGAGCAAAAATTAGAAATCGAGACTTGCAAAAAGCTGCATAATTCAATGACTTTTTTGCCTTTAACTAAAAACATTGGTTTGCTTATTATGTAGCGCAAAAACCTGCTTTTTGAACCAGACTATAGACAGCAAACATACTACCTACCTACTTACTTAGTTGTATGTTGACAGGTAACTAATCACGCACTAAAACGTTTAACAAAACTGCACGTAGATAGTTCTCGAAAATGTTTGACATGCGTTTCATAAAAGCACGGAACAAATAATATGTACAGAGTCCGATAAAACACGTTACTTGTGAAAATATAAATATTTGTATTATTGCATACATGGAAAGGGGAATCAAAACGGTGATGGGTTGCTAGCCGTATCGCTTATAACTTTCAGGATTCCTACGATTTACGAGTTTTAAAATCGGGCCCCAGTAGGCTTATTGTCTAACTCGCTCGCAATCACCATCGTGTTCATTTTGACAGTTCATGTATGGGCTGACAATTGGCATCGGAATCAGCTAGCTGTCACATTCATACAAGAACTGTCAAAATGAACACGATGGCGGTTACGAGCGAGTTAGACAATAACCCCCTTATTCATAAACACACTATAGGCCTCTGCTAAGTTAGTAATCGTTTGTCCTTATCTGTGAAAGGTAAATGTTAAAGTGACAGATAAGGACAAACGATTACTAAGTTAACAGAATAAGGGGGTAAGCCTACAGGGGCCGTACCATGACGTCCTAATTCCGACTCAGTTCAAGTTTTAGCTGTCACTTTTAGTATGGATCTGACAGCGAGCGAACCTAAACTAAACCGCATTAAGACGTCATGTCAGGTCGCTTAACTTCCATAGGAATCGCACCACTGTCAAAGAATTCCATTAGAAGATATTAATGGCAATAGGATTAGGTATAAAGCCGATTCAGTTTCTTCGGTTCTACAACTTCCATATTGCGATGGTTTAGTTGCAGAACCTGGTTTGCTGGTCGGGCTAAAATTAGAATTTAATTATAGACAACTTGTTTAACTGCGGTCCATGTCGAAAGGTGGGATGTTAATACTTATATTCCGCGTCTAGTGCAACTTACTATTAGATGCAGTAACAGGTAAAAAAGAAACACTTTTAATGGAATTTTTAGTAAAACGGGTAGTGACTAAGGTGAGGGTAGTTGTTTGAGCGGACAGAGCGCTCTGTATGCTTACCCTTATTCATGAACGCTCTATAGGCCTCTGCTAACTTAGTAATCGTTTGTCCTTATCTGTGAGAGGTAAATGTCAAAGTGCCAGATAAGGACAAACGATTACTAAGTTAACAGAGGCCTATAGAGCGTTCATTAATAAGGAGGTTAGAGTTTTCGGTCAAAAACACCTCTCGAGCGCATTTGCGTGTGCATGTCTAATAATATGGTTGTTGCCGTTTCGTTCCGCTAGGGGGCGCTGCCAATTCTTCCATAGTTATTGAGATGCTTAAATGAACTCGTTCGAGCCCTTTTTTTGGGTAAAAACTTACACTAGACTAGAGGCTCTGGCGCAGTGTTCTCCACGATGCAAACCCGTGACGACCTCCAAGATTATGAATGAAAATCCTTAAAATTCGAAACTGTTGGACTACTATATATATCTGACTCTCGAGGTAGTTTTCTATTTTAAAGGAACCACGAGAGAGGAATGATGAATGACAGGTGAGATGGGTCTATCACTGGTCAGTCGTACATATAAATAACACTTTTCATTATCTCCAATGCATAATTACAAGGCATCCATCATCGGACAACATGTAGAGTGAAAGAAGAAGAAGAAAGAAAGAAAGAAGACATTTATTTATTTTGCAAGACACACAAATATAAGAACATACACACAATTTTATAGAAAAGAAACAACAAAAACAAAAAAAAACACAGACATGAAAATCAGATCATCAGCGTTGTGTGTCTGCTGGTGGTTTCACCTAGAGTGCTAGCAAACAAGCGATCAGTCCTTTGTATTTTTTATTATCTATTGAGGTCGTGAGGCATCCGGAAACAATTGACGGGCGCCCAAACGTACGCGGAACCAGTCCTGACATTTAGCGGAGTGACTAACCATTGCTTTGTCTAGGGACTAACTATCAAAGATCAGAAAACTTCAAAATCAAATCATTTGAGAAATCCTATGAGAACAGGGGCCTTACCATGACGTCTTAATGATATTCCATTCCGATTCTTTAGCTTTCATTTTTGACATTTCTAGTATGGATCTGACAGCGAGCGATCCAACTTTGGGTTCGGTTTTGAATCTCATTCAGGCGGTAAGCCCCCAGTTTGTTTCCGTTGCGATCCGCAAATGGCGCTACCAATTTTTCCATACTAATTGAGACGTTTATGACAAAAGCCTACAGTCATGCTAAACGTGACCTGTCTTGTTACCTTAGGCTCCGTCTACCCAGTAAGGGATATAGTCGTGATTTGTGTGAGTAAAAAAACGTTTGCCAAATGATTAGCTTACGAAATGATACATTTACGAAAATGATTTTTATAAAATGATGATAATTAAATAGGTATACCATACAAGATGCAATGGAACATTATAGACTTCGTTCCAGTCTATACGTCCCACAGTAGTGCACAAGCCTCTTCTCAGTAAGAAACAACTTGGGCTATAATATGTAACATACCTTTATAACCTTATATGGTAGAGATCGCTCTGTAGCGATACCGCCTATTGTTAATTCTGTATACCTTTTTTCTGTTTTGATTGTTATATATGGTGTTCAATAAAGAGTTATTGTATTGTATTGTATTGTATTTTATCTGTCAGGAAGCCCGTTCGGCGCTGGCCTGGCTTCGGAACACCAGCACAGACGACAAAGACCTGGAAGAAGCCATCCAACAGCTGGACCGCGAGGAGCAGTACGCGCGCTCCATGAAGAAAGCCACTTGGATGAGCATCGGTAAGTTGTCGCATAAAATAAGAAATAAAATAAAAGAGATACTAAGATAGGGGCTACGACCCCCGCTCTGGTTCGTGGCTGGTTCAAAGGGTTGCCATTGTATTCTAAGAGGCAACGCGGCCAGCATAATGGAAACCTTTGAACCAGGCACGAAACAGGGAGGGGATTTTTTTGGTAAATTTTTAATAATTTTTAACTCTTTACAAGTGCTGGCACGTAAGTCTAGCGATGACCGTTGATGCGTGGTAGTCGAAAATAAGGTGTCGCGGGGGAGTGCGGGTGTCGCAGGCGGGCGTACACCACGTTCGGCTTACGTGCCGCCACCTGTACCTACCTACCTTAAATCAACTTTCCTAGTTTAAGTGTTCTTTATTGTCATTTTGTTGTTAATAGTTTGTAGTTTTAAATAAAAAGAGATTTATTCAATACTTTGTTTAAATTAGGTACAGTTTCAAAATATCGTCAATAACAAGGCTTCGCTCAAAGCCTTAGGCTTAGGTGTGAAATATGACAAAGCCCTTTAAACCGGGAAGGAAATAAAACAGGAATTAAATCAAAGTTTTTAATGATTCACGGTTAAGTTCATCGCGGTTCACATCCCGTTTATAATATTTCGAAGGAATTAAATCAACCTGAAGGACAGGTGACAATCCTAATGTTTTCCCCCTTTACACACCTTTTGTAGCAGGTATCGCATCGTAATTTTTGATTCAGAATTAAGTCACCCTTTGACGCTATAGGTACTCTGTGGAAATCGATCAATGTATGGTAACGGTTCCAGATTCATTTTAAGACTATTCATATTAATTAATATTCTTATATATATATCACTACATAGTATAAAACAATGTCGCTTTCTCTGTCCTCCTCTGTCAAATATTTAAGCATACATACATAGGTATGCTTAAATCTTTAAAACTACGCAACGGATTTTGATGCGGTTTATTTTTTATATGTAGAGTGAATCAAGAGGAAGGTTTATATGTATACTACATGCATAATATACCGTGCGAAGCCGGGGCGGGTCGCTAGTATATTAATAAATTAAACAATTTACAATTCAACCACAGTATATATTTTAATATATTAGCAGTATATGTTATTATGGTGCCTACGCAATTATAACTAAATCATTGTGTTTTATCTCGAGGGTTTCTTGGAAGAAACATAATCATAGTGTTCTGTTAACTGGCTTATAATATTGTTACTCATTATGATTTTACTTTATAAATCATTAAAAACCACGTGTACACCACTCTGCGGGGGATTTTTAAAACACTGCGGTTTCTACAGTCATCGAGCCCTCAGTGGGAAGGTTTGGTTAGCACAGCATCCTGAATGGCGGAGGTTGGTGCAAAAAGTTCACGATTACGAAGAGCGTTGGATTAAATCTTGTCGCTAAGCGATATGATTAAACATTAAATCAAAAATGAACATTTCAAACCCCAAAACGCATTTACGCATTCATTGCCACCGCCGCATATGTGCGTTTTCGCGACTTTCCCCCAGTGCAGCTGTCATCGTTTTACAGGCAATTGAACGCACATGTGCGTCAGTGGCACCTGAAGTAGTCTCGGGTTTGGCAGCTGGCAGCGAATGCGTTAATAAAGTAATTATTCGTAACTAAAAATTAATTAAATTTTATGCCAAAAATGCCTTGCGTCATTTAGCTGATACTCTTCAAACTGCTAGACTGATTTTACCAAACATGGCTAAGAACCACCACAAGGAAACTGGTTTACGAATACTTACACAATGACATTGACGTCAAACTTACCTATAACACCCCTCATTTTGTTTGGAGGGTTAAAAACCTCGCCAGCCTGTTGCCTTCGCCCTTCGCTATAATTTAGTCAACGGTGTGCCTTCCTTATGCGCGAGTTTTCACCTTGGTTTGTACTTTGTTGTAGTAACAAGTAACAACTAAGATATTGTACTAGGTGGCAATACATATTACTACAACATTTTGTGGCAGAAAAATCGCGTCAGCCTTCGCCCATTTATCTTAAACTCTTCATTTAATCACGTGCACTAGGGACTTTACCTTTTGATTATTCACCTAAAGATGTTATTAAAGGATATTTCGATGTTGCAAGTCGAATGCATGGATACAAAAACTGCAGTGTTTTGTTTGATCTTGCTTCCACGAAACCCAAGGTCATTGGCTCTTCAAAAGGTGCAGCAAAAAATTTGATATGATGAATAATCGAACTATAGTGATATTGGTAAAGATAAAACTCACATTGGTTAAGGTCGTGCCGCAACTTTTGAAAACTACGGGCTTGTCAAATTAAATAAAACTTTATGTTTTTGTGGAGTAGGTACAGAATCGAATACTCAATCATCATGACCAACCTAGCCTAAAGAATGCTCACAGACCTCATATACTGATACCTAACGAAAATGCAACCCCGACCAAGTTTTGGGGTTGATCCACATTTTGAAAAACACAAAAACATTTTGATGGGTGGCGGCTCCAGTTGAATCGTTTCAATTCTAGTAGGGCGGTTGGGCCTTACCTGACGTCTTAAAATGTCTTAATGCGATTCAGTTTAGGTTCGCTCGCTGTCAGATTCATTCTAAAAGTGACAGCTAAAACTTGAACTGAGCCGGAATTAGGACGTCATTGTAAGGCCCCTGGAATCGGTTTGGATTTCCAAAATTTCGGCTGTGGCGTCATAGAACTAGGTAAAAAGACGGCACGCTTATATTTGAATAAAAATCGTGATATTAGCATAATCTATGAGATATATTTGATATCTGTTGCTGCGCTCAAGCCTGGAATAACGTATAACAGTTATGACCTTTACGAAAACTAGTTCCAGCATCTATGTAGTATTCCTAAGTGGCCCGATGATTTGTCAAACTGTCACGCCTACCTCTATACGAGGCGAGCTAGCATTCCTAACGTCGCTTTCGATTCCCTATCTTACTCATACGCGCTATCCTTAATGCGTGAGAGTGAGATGGTAACATTATACTGTGTATCGTTAGGGCTTTTCTCGAATGTTCTGGAAGCTGATGGCATACATTAAGATAGGATAGTTGTGGGCGCATTCGACAGGCGGACCAGCTCACGTCCCATTTAAGCTTCGTCATGGTAACTACATCTAGAACGCGAGTTTTGGGACTCAGCTCTGTGTTTCTGAACTTTTAAACTAATAAAACAAACCTTGTTCCAGTGCGCGACAAAACAACCTTCAAAGCCTTCAGGATATCGCTTAACGTGATGCTCTCCCAAGAGACCTGCGGCTACCTGGTGGTCCTCATGTACGCCGGCTCCATCTTCGAGAGGGCTTCCGAGTCCATCAGCCTCAAGCTCAGCCCCAACAAGCAGACCATTGTCGTTGGGGTGATACAGCTCCTGGGATCCGTGGTTGCCAGTTGCATCGTAGAGAAGACCGGAAGAAAGGTAGGGTTAATGTACTGTTCTTTTAAAATTTAGATTTTTACTGTAACAGGGTCGTGGCGTGGCCGATTTTTGAAAGCACATGGTGAAAATACCACTTGAAAGTGGTGAAAAATTGTGCAAAATTTGAAGTACGAATAGCTTAGAAGATATTACGGCTCTCATTAATCTTATGAACTACTAAAAAATTTGATTAGAGCTGTAGTTTTGAAGATATAAACAGATTTACTTATACCACTTTCGAGTGGTACTTTCGAGAGATGTGCTTTCAAAAATCGGGCCCTCTGTTCTCTGTGTCATCGTGATAAATCTCTCTTGTGATCGTTACCGCCTTCTTAATAGGTAATGCTACCGCCAAACAGCAGTGCTTCCGCTGCTTTTTTCCGGCGTGGTGAGTATGACGGGTCTCTAATTGGATTCAACTTTTTTAAGGCGTGGTCTAGTGGTTTGACCTATGGCCTCTTAAGCAAAGTATCATGGGTTCGAACGCGTTCTAGCAGCTGTGCAAAAGCCCATTTAAATTTATCATGCGCTTTTTCGGTGAATAGCAAGGCTTCGCTCAAAGGCATAGGTGTTAAATATGATGAAGTCCTTTAAACTGGGAAGGAAAACAGGAAATAAATCAACCTGAAGGACAGATGACAATCCTAATTGTTGTTTTCCCCCTTTAGCACACCTTTTCTGACTCACCTGAGACGCCTCGTAATGTTTAGTAGATTCCGACACCTTGAGGTATGAGAGCAACCTTGAGGATCCTTTTCCTCAATCGATTCAACCAATTGTCATTATTTGACGTAGTTGAATGTAGGTACAGATGACTGTAACTAATTGTCATTTTGTTATACATTATTTATGTGATACTAGCTCTTAAGAGTTTTCAATGATTCACGGTTAAGTTCGGTCGGTAGAGTCTACCCGTGATCAAGTTGCATGCAACTGCGTCAAATATCGGGATCTCAATAAAGGTAATCGCGGTTCATATCCCGTCTATAATTTTTCGAATGATACTAGCTCTTGCCCGCGCCTTCGTTTCGTGGTGAATTCGTTTATCACGCGCCAGCCACAATTTTCCGGGATAAAACTATTCTAAGTCCTTCCCAGGACTTTAAACTATTTCCATAGCAAATTTTAACAAGATTGTCAAGAGCATAAATATATTTTTCATCTCTCATCTCTGAAAGTTGGTCATTGATTATCTGGATATAGGGTTGAAAGTGACTCATCGCGACCCTTGGGTTGAAAGTATTTTTTTTTCTAGCTAATCCAAATGAGGTACATATAGCAATGGAAAATACGTATACAGCCATGTAATCTATGTTTAAAATAATAATCTATACTAATAGTTCCTTTTTAATTGTAAAAGGCAAAATAATCTTAAAATAACTTTCCCGCTATAAGCTTATGCAAGCGTATACAACGAGAATTAGTAGAAATTATTACGTTCGGTAATTTTTTTAGCTTGAAATATTTAAGTCGACAATTAATTGATAGCGACCTCCGTGTCTGCAAGTTTAAAAAAAAACTAGCCGGCCGCCATTGGTGCGCAGAAGAAATGCGCAATGCGCGCAAATCGCGCAATAGAAAAAAGAGCGGGAAGAGAATGACAAACGTAACAAATATTCAATGCGACCATGCGACGTTAGTCAAATTTTAATTTCCTCATATTCGAAATGAAAAGTAGAGTGTTCAACTCGGGTGAAATTACCCATTTCACCCTCGAACCATTGGTGCCCTCACTTCGTTCGGGCACCAGAAATATCTCAGGTGAAATGGGTATATTTCAACCCTTGTTTATCAATCTCCTATATTTATTTTATTTATTTAGAAACAAACAGTCGCTTATAGCTACATATTTATATGTATTACAATTAAAATTTTATAAATCTAGACTTACAGTTTCCTATAGAAAAATATTGAGACCATACATTAACTACATAAAACTAAGGAGTTTACAGAGTTACAGAATCAAGCACCTCTGTGCATCAAAACAAAACAGAATAGGATACATTTCTTATTGTGCCAGAGAACTACTTAACAAGAAAACAGCTTAATCACATTCAGCAATACACTGCAAGGATTGTTTTTTAAATCTACTTAACTTATTACTAAAAATATCCAAATTTACGTACTTCATATAAGCACATTACCAGCAGCATCAGCGTCAAAAACATCTATACACCTTTATGCCACATAAAATAAGGTCTGTGATACTGTACTTGACATCAAGGTTGTATCGATATTTATGCCCTCAACTTTACGCGTGAAAGCATTACAGTCTTATTCGCATTTATAGTATTACTAGCCTCTGCCCGCGACTTTATCTGCGTAGAATTATTCTATCTGTTAAAAGAAACCGCATCAAAATGCGTTGCTTAGTTATAAAGATAATATAAGAACAGGACAGCCAGACAGACAGCGGAAAGCGACTTAGTTTTATACTATGTAGTGATGATATTACTTGTAAGGATTTGATGTGAAACATGGTGGTCACTTATATAATAACAATACCTAGTTAATCTAAGCTTTAGCTATTTATCTAGGTCCAAAATTTTAGCTGCAGGCTTATTATCTAACTCGCTCGCGATCGTAATCGTGTTCATTTTGACAGTTCATGTACCTATGGGCTGACAATTGGCATCGGAATCAGCTAGCTGTCACATTCATACAAAAACTGGCAAAATGAACACGATGGCGATTGCGAGCGAGTTAGACAATAAGCCTACTGGGCGTGTTAGATCAGTCATGACTCTAAAAAGATTATATCGTCAACATAAACCAAACGTTTCAACTGTTCTGTTAATTTTTCAGTGGCTGCTAGCTGGCACCTCCTTTGCCACGGGGCTGTCGATGCTGGCCCTGGGCGCGTGGTTCTACGTCACCAGCGCCGGCTTCTGGCTGCCAGGCTGGCTGCCAGTCCTGGCCATGTGCCTGTGCATCTTCGCTGATGCTGCGGGTTACCAGCCAGTACCTTATGTCATCACTTCAGAGCTGTTCTCGTTTCAAGTAAGTCACACTCGTAGGGTCCTGGATGTGTTGGAAGAGAAAGGCCTTTTTTATGGTGTGGAAAATGCGCCTTATGCATCCACCCGGTAAAGGGTTACCGGGGGTATGTGGGGCTCTCCCGCGACGGCAGGCATATCCACTAAAAACCATTCGGATTCCCCATTCGGTCGAGAGTGAGGCGTTACGAGAGCACTCTGTGTCACCGCGATGCCTCACGACCACCCCGGGGTAAGAGGAAGGCCTAGGTGGACTTTCCGTGATCAAATTGGGGCCATTATGACAAGGTCACATCAAGAGTAGGTACCCTGAGTCGATGAGGGAATATGCATGCCTATTTTGCATAAAAAAACATGTATGAAGAGATTGATGATTGTGGATGAAGCAAAAGAGGCATGTTAGGATCTTAGCAAGTGTTCTATGTTTTTGTCCTTGCTCAAAGACAAGCATGGAAGAGCATTCTATATCTAAAACACAAAATAAAGGTGTTATCTTCTTGTTTCAGCATCGAGGCATGGTGACGTCCATCGTCAGCAGCGTGGATGCCCTCAGCGACTTCCTCCAAACCAAGGCTTACGACCCACTCCTCAAGCTCCTCGGCATCCACTGGGTCTTCATCATGTTCTCGGGAGTATGCTTCCTTGGTACCATGTACACAATCCTGTGGGTGCCAGAAACAAAAGACCGCACCGTAGAAGAAATCTACGCCCTCTTAGAAGACTCAAGAAAGAAGGAAAAGAGGAAAGACGTAGAAACGGGAAAAGAAATGTGTAGATTATGAGACCTCATTAGGACCTTGTCGAATTCGCGTTTTGTATAATAGAGCCATTCTTGAATACGTATGACGTAATGTTAATATGACAGGGTTCTTAGTTTTAGGGTTCCCTCTGTGCGGTCTGTGTAGATTATGCATATGGAATTGTTTGAATTTATGCCTACTGATAACGATTGTGATATTATTGACGAATATTAATGTTTAGTGTTGGTATTTTTAATTTTATGACATTAAAAGTATTCTTATTTATAGTAAATTTTGTTTTTTTAATAAACGAACATCCATCTTTATAAGCAACTAGTTAATTGTTGCCAGCGACTTCGTCTGCAAAGAATTCGTTTGTCGCTATCCCGCGGCAACTACGCAATTTTCCGGGATAAAAAGTAGCCTACGTGCTATTCCAGACTTTTCTTTATCTATGTGCCAAATTTCATCCAGATCCGTTGGGCCGTTCTGGCGTGATTGAATAACAAACAAACATCCATCCATCCATCCATCTATCCATCCATACTTTCGCATTTATAATATTAGTTAGATGATTGTGGGCGTGTAGGTGGAAAGGGGAATCAAAATAGTGATGGGTTGCTAGCCGCATCGCCTACGTCATGATTCCTAAGATTTTTGCTCATTCCCTCAATGGGCTTTTACCATCTGCGCGGGAAGAGAAGCAAGCACATTCTCTGTTTTTTCTTTACTCCCAGCTCAGACCAGCATGGAAAAAACATGCTAAACGTGGCCTTTAGATGTTGTTACCTTAGGCTCTGTCCACCCCGTGAGGGTTAAAGACGTACCCATTCCTTCTCACTCAATTCTGCATGCTTATTACGTAACTCGCTTGCAATCGCCATCGTGTTCATTTTGACAGTTCTTGTATGAATGTGACAGCTAGCTGATTCCGATGCCAATTGTCAGCCCATACATGAACTGTCAAAATGAAGACGATGGTGATCGCGAGCGAGTTACGTAATAAGCCTGCTGGTTTTATTCATATCGCTCTGCAAGTGGCAATATAGTTTTACGATTGTTTGAATAGGAATTGGTAACTGCTCAACATAATTCAGAATCACGTCAAAACGAGCGAGATATGAAATAAGTTTTTTTTTACATTTACAATGTTTAAATCATGGCTGGTGCTTGCTTGTTGTTGTTGTTGGGCTATTGCTATTTCCTCTATGGGGGCATCGGATAGCCCTAAATTAAGTAAGTGTCTCCATTAAACAGTTAATACCTACCTTTTTCCATCAAAATCATGTGAGATAAAAAAATTGAAGTATATATCTAACGTACAGCACTTTGGCAACACGAATGGGTAAAACATATGCTCGCGGCACGATTTTTCCCATTAGCCAGTAGAGTTTAGGGCAGCGGCTCGAAACCTTTTTGCCTTGTGGTTATAAATAATGATACCTGAAGCCGGTGACCCTAAACTTATTATCTATTGATAATAAAATAATTGGGTCAATTAAAAAGCTGCGTTTTGCTAAAATTTATTAAATTTGGTGAATTCCCGCGGTCCATCCCAATACCGCCTGGGGCCGGATTTGGGTCACGGCCCAAGTTTAAGAAACTGTACTTATAGCTTAAGTCTAGTGGCTAATGGAAAAAAAATCGAAAGTTTAGACACTATCCCATAGGTCCCAGAGTCAATGGAAAGCTGTGTAACTGAGAACGATCCCTTTTAGGGGTGTATAAAAATTACGTGGTGTTTCCGGGGGAAGGTACCGTAAAAAATCACGAAACATTACGCCGGGGGTCGGCGTTGCTTATTTAATTTCGCGCTAAAGCATGAAAAACCTCACATTATACCGCGGTGGTTAGCAAAGCACTTAAAGTGCCACCAAGTGTAGAATCAATCAAAAACATCACGTGATTGACACACGCCCCCTTAGAGGATCGCTTTCGCATCACAATAATCCAGTCCAATTAAAATTCAAAATAGACCTACGCGACGAGCCGGAGCTTGCGCTGGACCCAGAGGTAAACCAAGACCTGGAGATGAGCTCGAAGCCGAACCGAAGGCACAACAAGGCGCTCCGAATCCGCAACGACTTCGGCGTACAGTACACCCTCCATGACAACCTGAGGATCCGCGGCGGCAATGCATCCGACACCCTCAACTTCCCGTACATGGCTGCCGTCATGATCAATGGGAGGCTGTGGTGCGCAGGCGCGATTGTTGACGTCAACTGGATCGTCACTGCGGCGCATTGTCTCAACTAGTAAGGGTAAACACTAGCTAATGGCGGATAAAGCCGTCTTAAGAACCGCCAGGGTTTACAATACAAAGGTTTAGTTCAAACAAACCTTTATTGGTGGATGTGATTCAGTTTTAATTTTATAGAAAAAAATCCAATTTAATTTAGTTACCATCAGGTGACCCACTCGCTCGTTTGCCTTCCTATTCACATAAAAAAAAAAAAGTTAATATAAATTTTGCAGTCAGCATCATGTAGTATGAAACATCCAAGGTAACCAAATAGTTCGCCACACTACTCATACCAGCCACGAGTATTTCTAAGGTTAAATTTATGAGTTATAAGTTTCTGCCCGCGACTTCGTCTGCGTAGAATTAGCAATTGGTATGTTTATGGCTATCCCGCGGGAACTATGCAATTATCCGGAATAAAAAGTAGCCTATGTTTTGATCTAGGGTACCAGCTATCTTCGTCCCAAATTTTATCCAAATCCGTCAAGGCGTTTTAGCGTGAAGAAGGAACAAACATACACACTCACTCACTCACTCACATCGTCACATCTTCACATCGCCACAAACTTTCGTATTTATAATATTAGTAGGATTAGTAGGATTGTCGCGAGTCTCAACTGGCTCGAGTATCACTGGTTCACTATCCCTGGCCTAGACACATTCACTTTAGTACGGTAACGCCTGATTCAACTAATTAGCAATCTATTACATTAAGTGAACAAGTTCCTCTAAATTCTTGTAGGCCTTATTACATGCACCTCAGCATTGTTAATTTCTTACCTCCGTCTTTTGTAACGATACTGTCCATAACCAAATTTGCACTTACTTGAAATTTTCTACGGAGAAGTAGCTTGTATGGCATGACAATACAACTACAGTCAACAACTATGAAGCTTGGATGACAACTAGAATCAACAACAAACTAGGGCCTTATTTTATAAATCTACAAGTTACAAGTCACAAGCGGAAGTCTCTTTCTAACCCTTTGTGCTAAGCCGGCTACTCACTCACACACCAGCCGCAGGGGCAATATTGGAAGCAGGGCCAGTATTGCCTCCTTAATCCAGCTGCGGAGTTCCATTACAAATCCACCCGTTGTAAACGTTCATTTCATCGACATCATGTTGATGAATGGCAGTCTTCGACGGTGCGGTTTAATCGGTCATTTCTGCCACGAACCTGCAAAATCTGGAACGAGCTTCCCGCTGGGGTCTTCCCATCGAGTTACGACCTGGGTGCCTTTAAGAGGCGAGTGTACAATTGTCTGCAGGACTGATAACGCACTGGCATTGCATAAAGCGCTGCGGGTGTCTATGGACAGTGGTGATCATTTAACATCAGGTGACCCACTAGTTCGTTTGTCTGGCCTCACTAACATAAAAAAAAATCGTGATGTGTATAGCCAAGCAGGGGCAATTTTTAGAACAGCCGAATTTGCCCCGACGGCCGTGCGACCGGTATTACCCCTGCGGCAGGTGTGTGCGTGTGCGTAGCCGGCTTTAGATGGAGACTTCCGCTTGTAAATTGTAACTATAGCTTTATTAAATAGGGCCCAGGGGGTTACCACAATCGCTTAAGGGTGCGACCACACCGCCGCTTAATAAACGGTGACGTTACGGAATCGCAACAAAATGTATGAAGAAACGGTGAGAGAACGTAACGCATACGACACGTTACTGCGTATACGCGGCGGTTTGGTCGCACCCTAATACTTGCTAAGTTCTAACCAGCGTAAGAGGCAGAGCTAAATGGCTGCTTACCTGTGTCCCTTCCGCTGAATAGAACTTAGCACGCATCAAGCGATTGTGCTAACCAGTAGGCTTATTGTCTAACTCTTGTTGTCTTGTCTGTTCTTGTATGAATGTGACAGCTAGCTGATTCCGATGCCAATTGTCAGCCCATACATGAACTGTCAAAATGAACGCGATGGCGATTGCGAGCGAGTTAGACAATAAGCCTACTGTACTTATTAAAATTGTTTTTGACAACATTTCTACCACACAAATGCAGACAAGGCACAAATGACTTTCTGGCAAGTTTCTTGCGGCGCATTCTTCTTGGCAATGATGGTCTTTCCGAATGCGCTAGTAAATTAAAAAAAGACATGTAAAAGAGCCCTTGGCGGTCTATTAGCAAAATAAACTTTTGACTTTTTTGACACAGCGTCCTCCACGTATCCCCCGTGAAGTCTCTATCGCGGTTCGTGAAGGTGCGCGTTGGCAGCGTGAAGCCTCACGAGGGAGGGGAGCTGGTGGATGTGGTCGGCGCCTTGCGGCATCCCAAGTTTGAGGAGGAACCCGTGCCGCACGCTGACGTGGCGCTGCTTAAGCTTGAAAAGAACCTCAGTGAGCAGAGGCGAGCAGCGGGGGGTTAGGAGTTGGCAGCGGGAGGGTGGTGCACCAGAATTTGTATCTGCCTACTGGCAACCCCCCACTGCACGCCTTAGAGTGAGACCATGTGGCTAGGTATTAAGCAGTTCCATCTCGGAATAGAAGGTATAGCAGTGACGTAACTATAGGGTGGCAGAAACGGCGAAATGCCACGGGCCCCTTGCTCTACATACATAGAAGGAACGCTGATAAACTTCTTTACATTGAAGAAGAACCATCTGATGGATTTTCCACGAGCCCCAGACGTTATAGTAAAACAAATGCACTTTGCATTTACTCCTACTTATGTTTATTGGATAGATAGATAGATAAAAGCTTAACTTTAACCTTGTATATGATATCGGACTCGTGCCTGCACGAACATGCATGCTTGAAAACCAATACCTAACTGCACATCGTTGTAATGCTTAAGGCGCATTACCAACGTAAATTTAGCGGTGTCAACGAGCCGGGATACAGTTAGTTCTGCTACAAATCAGATACAACGTCCTTTTCAACCTCTTTCTACTATTCCTTAGTATCCGCAGTCACCCTAAATCACTTGAAAAACCCTGCCATAGTGAAAGAATACTCACACGCCTTATGTTTTAAGTATAACAATTAACAAAACCAGCTTGTTATCATTGATCTTTGCTACCTACATTTTTGTTCTGTTGTAGTTTTCGGAGACTTCATAAATCTGATCCGGATCTACGAAGGCATGCGGGAGCCGTTTGCGCAGAGCTTCATTGTCATATCGGGGTGGGGCGCTACCAGGGTAAGAAAACTGTGTCAAATGGATACACAAAATATCAATGCCAGCCCCTAAACTAAACATAACAAACTGTAAGAAATTAACGTTATCTGCTTCAAAACTTCTAGGTATGGACAGGAATAAAACTATAATGTTTTAGATTTTCGCGATTCTCATCGACCTCAGGAAAGGAATTAAGGAGAATTCTAAGAATCAATATTTTCAGACCAGCAGTTGTACCATCCGTTATATTTCAGGGAGCACCCACATCATACCGAGATCCAACGCCAGACCTTCTTAACGGGCGTCTGAAGGTGCGCAGCCAACGCTACTGCTCTGACGCATATCAGCTAGTCAACGGCTTCCAGTTCACCGAAGACTTCTTTTGCGCTTCCTTGAGAAACGGCACCAGGGATGCTTGCTTGGTAATAACCTGCCTGTCGCTTTCCTGAGGTATTTCTTACCATGCACTGTGAAGATAGGGAATCGACTAAGTTCAGTGGTATATCTAACTGGCTGCGACATAGGGGCCTTCAAGAAAAGAGTGCAGGCAACGGAGCAGTGACTCTTTTGAGGTTACAGTTTCCATCCATAAAATATCTATTAAGTACATCACCGTGTAAGCTGGAACACGCAGCGGTACTCTGCCACGCCTACCAGCTCGTCAAAGGCTAACCCAATCCCAGTTCACTGCTGTCTGAAATTCATGTATCTCTGTAAAGTAACGCCTGATTCGATTCGATCAATTATTTAATAACTAACTGGTGCCTGCGATTTCGTTCGCGTGGATTTTACTTTTAGCAATTCGTATACCGGAATAAAAAAACTTTTTATACGACAAGGAAGGCAAACGAGCAAGTTAAACTTACATTCTAGTCTCATTTTATTCGAATAATACCAAATCAGAGATTAAGAAAAAATACTAAGAGATAGGTACCTATCTCACAACAATCTTGTGCCAGAACCCGGATCCGGCACTAGGCATAAGAAAGATTAGTAGAATGACGAATTCCAGATCGATTTTAAATTTCAAATGACGCTTTATTTCTTTCCTAGCACCTGATAGTTTCTCAAATTAGTGGGAACAAACAGTCAGAGAAGCAGACAAAAATACTATCAATAAAGCCAGATCTAGTTTTTCTCGAAAGTCTCTAATTTGCTTTCTATTAGTTTGACGCAGGCGCTCCAGCAGTGCAAGAGAACCGTCTCATGGGGATCATGAGCTTCGGCCCGGAGCAGTGCGGGCACCAGCAGCCAGCTGTCTTCGTCAAGGCTTTCTACTTTAGGTATTACTCATGGTATCACTCTCTCTACAGGCAGAGCAGATGTTATGCCTGGGCACCGAAATCCGAAGGAAGAGAGTTGGAAGTTGCATTGATGCATCCGTGTTGAGAAACAACTTCGTTAGCGTGATGTAGAACGATGTGACAGCTGTCACTAGAGCTTAGAGCTGTCATTAGAACTGTCGCTGGCTACTCGTGCGTCGTAGTAGTTATGTAGCGGCCAACTAGGTGGCGCTAGTGTCGCTACACCGATGAACACCGGCTGCACGCACGAAAAAGTGTCACGTTCCGCGTGACGTCAGAGCGTGCAAGCGAGAGCGCGGAACAAGCGATAGAGGCACGATCGGCCTAAGCGTTCGGCTTGTGATGCATCTATCTCTCTTCTGAAGTGACGTCAGAGCTAACAGTTTTCATCAATGTTTCTTTATGGCGTTATCATGTAAAACTATCGTCCGTAAACCGACTTTACAGACAGCCAGGTTTTTTCAAGTAACGACAAACGACCTCTTCCATGCTGGTATGGAAGCAAAGAAAAAACATAGAACGTCCCAGTTGCTTCTCTTCCCGCGCATATGGTAAAAGCTCGGCGAGGGAACAGGCAAAAAACTTAGAAATCATGGTATAAACGATACGGCTAGCAACCCTATTTTGATTAGCCTTTCCACCTATACGCCCACGATCATGCTAAACGTAGCCTTTTGGCATTGTCACCTTAGGCTCTATCTACTCCAATAGACGGTGATTTGTTGTATGTTGTATGACATTTGAAATTTACCATGAACTTTTCGGTGAAGGAAAAACATCGTGATTAAACGTCATCATTATCGTCATCATCATCACCCTGAAGACGTCCACTGCTGAACAAAGGCCTCCCCCTTAGCACACCATAATGAACGACAAGTCGCCACCTGCATCCACCGGTTTCCCGCAACTTTTACGATGTCGTCAGTCCACCTAGTGGGAGGCCTGCCAACACTACGTCTTCCGGATCGCGGTCGCCACTCGAGAACTTTTTTCCCCCAACGGTTGTCTGTTCTACGAGCGATGTGGCCTGCCCATTGCCACTTCAACGTACATACTTTTCGAGCTATGTCGGTTAAACGTCATAACTAGGAAAAAATTGAGTTATTATGGTGTGTGTCTAAAAAGAACTGTGTCGTCGCAATTGGATAACTCTTATTTCCTCTATCAGGGGCCTTACCATGTCATCCTAATCCGACTCAGTTCAAGTTTTAGCTGTCACTTTTAGTATGAATCTGACAGCGAGCGAACCTAAACTGAATCGCATTGAGACGTCATGGTAAGGCCCCAGAGCAGCTCAATAATTATGTTGCAATATTCAGGGACTTCGTGAAGAACACCATAGCGGCGTACAAGACCACGGACGAGCTGATCGATGCCATGAAGGACGTCGAAGGGACCATCCAGCCGCCACTGGAATTCCTCGAACCAGACCACGAATGATTAAAGCTCTTCCTTGTACTATACACAAGCGTTTTATTGCATCAGCAACACCGCTGGAGACCAAAGGCCTTACCATGATTACGTCTTAAATTCCGACTCAGTTCAGGTTTTAGCTGTCGTTTTTAGAATGGATCTGACAGCAAGCGAACCTAAACAGAACGTTAAGACGTCATGATAATGCCCTAACTTGTTCGTATTCAGCTGAACAAATCTCTTCCGTGAAGTAATCTCTGCGTTTTGCAGACAATATAACTTGATCTGTCCACTCGAAAACATTACACGGAGTCAGGTGTCTTCCATGTTTTGCTATTGGTCAGTTGGTCTTCTCTCTAAGAGCGGTAGTTAAGTATTGAAGCGCTTTGAGATAACAAAGTGCCAATTATATAGCTAACATTAGAATACAAAGCGTGGAGCAGAACGTGGCCAGAATTAAATGTTTACCTTGCAAATGTGCGTCAGAAACAAAGGCACTTCCTTGACTTTGGCAAGAGAAATAATTTATTCTACTTTTTATCACTACATAACATAAAACAAAATCGCTTTCCGCTGTCTGACTGTCCTTATTATGTATCAATGTATGCTTAGATCTTCAAAACTATGCAACGGATTTTGATGCGGTTTTTTTAATAGATAGAGTGATTCAAGAGGAATGTTTTATAGGTATAGGTAGGTAGGCCTGAAATAGTATGAACGTGTTGAATAAAAGCGTGAGAGGGCTACGGTTTAATTTCGTTGTTCCCAGTACATTCGTAAGCGTCAATCAGAAGAATCTGCTATCAGTAGGTACCAGACTATCACAATGATGCCACAACTATACATGCGTGACATATGTAAATGATAAGCTATCCAAATTCCGTTGGCCTTGGAATTAAAGACCGCAGTGGTCTGTTCAACCGTAAATTCCGCCATTTTGTCTGGATTACCTCAGACAAAAATCGTGCGATGATTAATCATCTATGATTTTCGTACGCTGCTCAAACCTAAGTCGTATGTTGTATTAAAAATAAAAGAGTAAGGGGGTCCGAGCTTTTTTAACATATTCTAAGATTTCTAAGATATATTTTTGATACAAGAAACGTCACGAACGCCTCAACGCATGGAATTAATTCGCTTTTGCCAAACGTACCACAGCTGGCTTTAGCTAAACTCGACTTGGTCAAAATATCGCATCATTCACTATTCCACTCCATAGGTCCATGGGTTTTTCCGATGATAATAATACTATGAACCAATGTCATTTATAGGTACTGAGCCAATGCTGAGCCGCTCAGCATCATGTTTCAGCATCGTAAAATTAAAACTAGGTAGGTATACTCGGAATCAATGAGTCATGATATGAGCGGTGAATACTACTATTGTTACAAGAAACAGACTGAAACCACTCAGTAAATTTAAGACACATGACCCACGGTGTTTTTGTCGTAACTTCAGACCAAATTAACCACGGAATTCTGCGAACGGCAATATGAGGCTGATTTAAAGTACGCCTTGCGGCGTGCGCGTGTGCGGGTCTGTTGCTTGGCCTAGTGTGCATCTCAGGCGTGCAGTGCGATTAATAAGCATAGGTACTTTAAAACGTAGGTAGGTAGATAGTTAGTTTTGCGGTTCGTAGAACTTCGTCTTAATTTTTTATTTGGTCTGAGTTAATGCCTATTTTAATTAACTCTTCTGGCTTCGAAAAGAAATTTCGTCTCACGAATATACCTACTTAAATATGGTTCAATTTAATAAACACTTCAAAAATCATAGCTTACTAAATAAAACTCTTGCGGGTCCGCTTTCATCAATGCGTAACTGAGAAATAACGCAGATTCGAGCAACCGATCACTCAGATAATTTATCACTAATATGATATCACCTACGCTACCAGGGGAACGGGGCGAGAATATACATAGTTGCTAATGGTTGCCATCCTTTCGAATTTTCCCGGATTCCACCTAATTTGAAGGGCGTCAGCGGGGTTTCTACAAAGCTTCCGGGTGAAACTTGGACACTTTCTGCATCCAGGCGATGTATACATCACTGCATAGTATAAAACAAAGTCGCTTACCGCTGTCTGTCTGCCTGTCTGTCTGTCCCTATGTATGCTTAAATCTTTAAAACCTCGCAACGGATTTTGATGCGGTTTTTTTAATAGATAGAGTGATACAAAAGGAAGGCTTATACGAATAATTCTACGCAGATGAAGTCGCGGGCAGAAGCTAGTTGATGTATAAATTAATTTCCGCCCTGACCGGGGGAAAAATCAGAATCAATTCAAATGTCTGAGGTTTGCTAATGGCAACATTAATTATTACAACAGTGATCTAAGTTTCATGTCTGCGTTTTTTTTATGTTTCTTTTCTATAAAATTGTGTCTTGCAAAATGAATAAATGTCTTCTTTCTTTCTTTCTTTCAGTGTTGATTGATTCTGCAAGCTACCATTCCTATTAGCCTCAATGAAAGCGCTCCCTAAACAGCATGGCCGTCACGGATAACACCGCAAAATCTGCTAATTAAAACTGAACAAGAACTCATTAATTATGTATGATGTACTTACAAACTTTGATACGCTATTATACGGCTTTTCATAATAATAAAAGTCCAATACACTTACCTATTTGAGAAATCTTTTAGTAATAAAATAACGTTTATTGCGAAACGAATCGGTACCTATTTGTCAACTTGCTTCTAAAAGACAATAAAATACGCTGTAAAATGGCAACAAAGTACCTATATCAATTTGATCTGCTCTAATTAAATTATAAATTGGAATTTTAATATTTTAAGAACCACATTCTTTGACAGTTTGGTTAACGCCAGTTAGTTGCCTTAGGGACTATGTCGATAATCGTACGAAATATGAATGAAGCTGCAGACAGCCATCCGAATAGGGCTACAACATCAGCCCTAAAAAATATTAATTCATTTAATTTTTATTTTTTATTTTGGCTAAATTTCTATTTTATTTGTGGCCAATAATCAGTCAATACCTGCTCATTTCAAAGCAAGATTATGACAATTTTGCCTTTCTACTCATATTGGCAAATATGTACGTATGTATGTAAGCTCTTTATTATATATCGGGTAGGTACATTTGTTTTTCACACCTCTCATTCAGAAAAGTAAACTTTGCTCCCTGTCGAGAGGGATCAAAGTGCAACGTTTCTGGCTTTTGTGTTTTTTTGCAAATGAAATTTTTTGAAGTTGATAATTGTAAAACCACGCCATTTTCTATGTTTGTAGCTCTTTAATTATATTTAGATTTTTTTTTTCAACATTTTTAATGTTCGGTGTGAAAAGTTGTATCGTCGGCTGTAGGTCTAATTGGCGTAACTGACAAAATACGCAAAATGAGTTGAGTATACAGTTTTGTTCAGAATTTTCCGCTCTTTCGAATGGTATTATTGAAAAAATTCTAGCTTTAAAAAAATGTCCCTTACTCTAATTTTTTTTAAGGGGTTCTTGTCGGATCAGCTTCACAAAAACAATGTATCTGAAAAAATATCAAATATAGCAACAAAAAATGGTGTATTTACCGCCGCCAGCCCACTTTGAATAAGGTAAGGATCTTTTCAATCAACGAATTACCCTTAAATGGTTAATTATCGAACAAACACGTAATAAAACTTGCCTTACACTAATATCTCAGTTATTAAAAAAATACTCATCGCCTTTACATCAAACGGACTGCAAGTGTTTCGAAATATTTGTCCCTTACGCCGATTTGCATTCCCATACTTTAAGCAGCGCTAACGTTACACCAATTTGTTTCGAATTACATTTGAGTTTATTGTCTGTTACGCTAATTTGATGTGAATTGCATTTAGTTTCATTTTCCGTTACACCAATTTGATTGTGAAACTAATGAATATTTTATCCGTTACCTTTATTTACAAGCACATCATACTCCATAACACAAGATAAGAGCGGACGTGCTTACATTATCGTTATCCTTTTCTATGCCACAACGTCTTATGAGTGTGAAAGAGAGGATGCGACACACAGCGCACGGGCATCAAAACAAAGCTCTGTTCGTTAAGCTCAGTGCACGTTCACCTGTCGTTCGGTTTATTAACTACAACCTACCTTCTCATGATATCATGTACGCAAAAAAAATACTTACCTAACGATATCTAAATATTTTTTTTCTGAGTTCGTTATAGTTAAGATAATTCTGATGAAACAATAAATATTAAACAAAAAAAAAATAAAAAAAATGGGGGCGAAGCCTCGGACAACAGCAAGTCAATATAAAAATGTTACTTGTGTGTATAGATTTAATGCAAAAATATCAGTCACAGTAACACTCGATGGATGGTCACATTGATATAGGATTGTAATAAATGTAAATGAAAGCACTGACGAATCTGACGATAATATGTCTGACTGTTACACGGATTATGTAATGTGAAAACGGAAAATGTTGAAAATATCGATCCAAATATGCAGTAGGTAAAATCACAATGTTAAGTCCCTATAAGTATACTAAACGGGCCTACCTTGAAAACCTTTTATGTCATTTACATCCCTGTCAAATGCATATTTACTTACATACAAATTTTCATACTACATACCCCGTAAGTAGATGTTGTTTTTAGGTAGGCAGGTATTGAGTTTTATTCTTGTAAATATTTCCCAATAAGCTTTATTTTGTTGTACACTTTATATTTTAAAGTGAATATAATGCTTTGTTTGTAATTTGTTTATAGTAGTATATTTATGATAATTATACTTATGGCAATAAATCTGTATTTTCAAAGTTACCGAAGGTGGCTGTAACATCTCAATATTATACAATACATTTTTCACTTTGACACTTGACACTAAACAGTAAAGTTCCATATTAATGGATATGAAGACGTCACTCATTTAATAAAATCATTGATTGACAGTTCGGGTGCCATCGTATTCCAATTGAGATCAGAGTTTTCTACTTCGCTACATCTCACTACATCTGTATTGTTGATCAATAGGTAGTAGGTAAAAAATATTTACCGCTAATGATGCGGTATGGGTGTGGGTAAATTGTTAATACGTACCTATTGTTTTATTTGATAAGAATAAAAATAATAATAAATTGTTTTATTCCAATCAATAGAAGTCAACTCTTACAATATCCAAACAATAATATTGCACGTACGGGGCAAAAACAACCACAAACATTCTTCCAATACATTTTCATATGTCTTAAATGGTTTAAAAAACAAAAAACAATTTTAATATCGCTTTACACTAAAAGGGTGTACTTCTTTTTTGTTCAGGAATTCCTTTATACTATTTTGTTTTCATGTTATTGTTTTCAACCATTGTCATACACCACTTTGTATTTCATGCATTTTTTCATAAATCCCTTTGCACCATTTTGTATTCAATACTTTTTTTTCGACAATCCCTGTACACTATTTTGTATTTCATGCATTTCTCTAACTAGTCCTTTACCCTGTTTTTGTCATTATTGTTGGTTTCAACGTAGAAGTCAATTCCACGTAAGGGGCAAGACTGCAAAATACTTGGCATGTAAGGGACGTTACTTTCGAAACAAATTGATGTAAGGGAAATCTAATTTCTAAAATAGGCGCAATACTTTGATAAATGATACACAAAAGGATAGAGCACTAAAATCTAAGATTATGTGTGAAATCCGATCTAAAAAAGGTACGTTATAAAAAAAGTTGTGAGCAATTTAGTCCGAAAAAAAACTTTGATTGGCTCTCCTGAAAAAACGTATTTTATCAGTTACGCCAATTAGACCTACAGCCGACGGTATGACCCACTCGGAAACAAAATTATTTTCATCTTGGGCGTTAACACTTGAATCCCTCATTACGCTCTGGATTCTACTTTAGAATCCCTCGCTAGTCTCGCTACGCTCAGGATTCTATTGTAGAATCCTTCGCTTTATTCTGGATTCAACGTAGCGCCCTCGCCGTAAATACATAATTTTGCTCCTTTGTGACACAATAGTAGATTGTTCAACAAGGGAGGAAAAGAACCAATATCACACGAGGTAACTTGGCACCCGAGCATGCGAGGGTGCCAAGATTTCGAGTGTGATATTGGTGTTTTTCCCGAGTTAAACACTCTACTTCTCATTTCGACTACAAGGAAAGTAAAAAATATATACATAAGTTACGAGAAAAAATGTATTAAATAAAAAATTAACTAAAATTAATTCAGACATTTGTACAGTTCATAAAGGAAAACATCACGTTTTTCCAGGAATATTTACTCAATTTTTTTAAATAATTTTAAGAAAAGTTTGACCAAATGAAGAATGCTTTCGCGCCAAATTCGAGCTCGCTTTTTCTAAACTAGTTGCATTGGCAGCAAATCAAGTTTTTTTTAAAACATAGGTCAGTGTGGTTATTGTCAATTATTTCAATATTTACCCATAAACAACATTTAAAATGTTTTATATAATGATTAGAGAAAAACTGTAGATAAAGTAGGTATTTTAGTCAGTTGAACCACGAGTTAAGCGGAATAAAGATGGCTGTGTGGACATATATATACCATTGTCATTTACAATGTATTGTTTTCTTTTTTTTTCTAAAACAGCATTAAATCTACGTATGTATAAAAATAACGTAATGTAAATAAATTAATAAAAATAATATTTGACTAAATAGCGTTATAAAATTTATAATCATTATTACCTACTTAATTAAGAAAAAAACATGGTTATGCCGTAATGCTTGGCTGAATGCGTATGTGTTTCATTGACAGCCAATGCCTTTATTTTTTTTAATTCATATCTACCCTTGGGAAGAAAATAATAGTTATCCTCCCGTATGTCAGATATGATTTGCCTCAGGTACTCGGAAAGTGAACCTTGTAACCAAGATTCCCTTTTTTGCTCGGCGCGTTCCTTTATGATATTAACGAGCCATAAAATGTCACAAAACCTAACTTTCTGCTCCTTATCTCGGTATTTTAAGAATCTTTAGCAAATTAGACGTGTTTTCTACCACTACATTTTCCCGATAATTCCACGCACGCAGTAACATTAACATACATTGTCACCACCACTGCTAGGCAAAACAAAATAGTTTCATTATCAGGGAGCGTAACTTTGGTGCCGATGACAGGCATATGACGTCAAGTCAAGCTACATACAGCGGCCTTAGCACGCTAAAATGTAGACAAATATATGTCTGTGGATAAAATATATTGTCACGACATATTTTATCGCGGGCCCTAACATGCTATGGACGAAACATAAAATTAACCCTAGGTTTAAATTTTATCACACGACATAAAGCAGTGTTGCCAACGATTTAAAAAAATGCATTTCGGTCATTGTATTCGTTCAAACGCTCAGTGTAATTGAGCCTTATTTTAACATTCTACCTATTAAAGATGTCAAAGAATCTTAGCGGCTGACTCGTAAATAGTGTTTATCGTGATTTGGTCGGATTATCGCATTTGTCGTGATTGGCGGCTTGGTTTAGGCATGTCACATATGAGTGGTGGTGGTTCATTTTTTTTAATGTTTGCCGGATAAGTAGGTTAGATGGTCTACTTACGGCTTAGTTAGTTTCCAGCCTCTACAGTAATGTATTATTGATTACAATAGCACAATAATTGAACATAACATAAAATTAAACATCATTTCACACAGTTCATTCAAGTGAAAACAATTCGTTATTTAATTCTAGTTTATCATGTTATTTCTTTTGTAACTGTATATGCGTCGGAAATCACTGAGCCCATCGCAGCACGTTTGGGCACAAACAGAGGTTACGATTCTCGCCTTTTGTATGATTAATATCGACATAACTGCCTCTTTTTAAATTTATAATTATCATTGGCCATAGTATTAAATTTGTCGCAGTCCTCAAGCCACCTACATAAATTTATCCCAACTAACTGTCAAAAGGGTATTAATTATGTCTACATTTGGATTACCGTGTTAGAGCAATAGACAAATTGTCTACTCAGTCGTCAAGTGTGGATAAAATACCGCGACATAATTTAGCGTGCTAGTCACCGCGACAAAATATCGTTTGTCGCTCATTTGTAGACAAAATGGGTAGATAAACGTTACCGTGCTAGCCAGGCAGAGTATTGTTAATTGACAGAAAGTTATTGTCATTAAAAACAAGATTGTTAGAGACAATAACAAACTTAATTAAAAACCCCCATATGTGAATTTACGTCATAATGACGTCATCCGCACCAAAGTTGTTCCCTGTTCATTCACCCTATTCATTATAAAGTCAAACCTCGAATTAAAAAAGTTACTTTCGTGCAATTATTATTTCACTGTCTTGGCAACACTGGCTAGCAAGCCGATCAGCTGGCTGTCAGTGTTAGTACTGACTGTCAGTGGAGCATGATCGTAGGTGTCAGTCAGTAGTATGTGTAAATTCTTGATTAGTATTGTAATTATTCAGTATAGTTACTGACATCTACGTTACTTGACGCTCGTATAGCGAACAAATGTACGATAAAATACAAATAGTGATAACTAAATCATGCTTCGAAACATCGTTAAAAACTTTTATTAGTACGTTTATTAACAATTTTCTCGGTATTTTCATGTGTTTACCACGAAATGTTTACGCAACATAACCTACAAACGTAGCGAAGTTTTTTTTAAAGTGATGAACGTGAATCATAACGTTTGTAACTATACAGCCATGGAAAGAAAGCGGGATATTGAAATTGAAAGCAGTGCTCGTAGACAAATTTTGACAGCTCTTTTAGGTAAGTGAAAGTTTATGGAAAACTACGCTAAAAAAATAGGGAACTTGCTTGAAAATATAAACATTCAGACTTAAATTTTTAAGGACTAGAAATAACTCTAGGTAGAGTATATCCTTTGTTTAGGATATTTACCTAAAAGCTATACTTTTATATACTTACTAATAAATAAACTAAAATGGTACGTCAAAACTTCAATTAAATTTTTTTAATTTTTTTTTTTTTTAATTTTTTTTATGGCGCTGAAAGATGACTCTGTTCAAAAACAAGACATTTTTAGTAATTTCGAATGCGTCCATTTTGTTTCTGTGGCAAGACAGACACTTAAATATTGTTTAATTTGATCCAATACACATTAAACTACCCGAAATAAAAGATTTTGTTTACAAATTAACGCTCATTGGTGCAATATTGACACGTTTCTATTAAATTCTGGGTATTTTCATAAAATTTCAAAATTTACGATTAAAAAAAAAAACAAATTTCGGCTAAGACATGTATGGCTCGGAATATTCAAGGATGCCTCGGCTGTCGCCCCCTTAAGGCTTTGCGCCTGGCTACCAAACACCCTGTATATGAGAGAACTGATTTTTTTATTATTACGAAATGGTCATTTTATAAATGTGATGATTTTAATTAGGGAGCTGTTCGTTGTAAGAGTATGTAACAACAGGAATATTATATATTTGCTTTTTGTTAAGATGTATAATAGTAACACTAATATTTAAACTGTAAACTAAATTTCAGGATCCTGTATCACAAACGTTATAATTATAAGTGCTTCAACGTAACATTTTAAATACGTTGTGTGTTGTTGTATTTATTATGTTAAGTTGAAGCACTTACTTATTCTCATTTACATTATTTTTAAAAACAACATCCATTGTCTCAATTTCATAATGTAAGTAATGTAATGTCATACAATATTTTTATTATTACGTACTAATAGTTAGTTCATTTATCACAATAATATTTATGTAATTAGGTGCGTTCAGAACCTTTCATAAGTAGAAATTGTCAAACATAAATATCCAGTCGTAGAAAAAATCCTAATACGGTACAGAACTCGGTTTGTAATTATTTCGAATAATAAAACTGGCGAACAAAAAAAAATCAGTTTTTTCGATTTAGCTGTATTTTTAGTAAAAGACAAACAATTATATACCTACGATAAACTACTTTACTAAAAAACGAAGGAAATATGTTTAGGCGTATTTTATAGTTACAGTATAGTTTGTTGTATTTATTTGCAATGCTTAAAATAACCATTATTATTTAAAAAGATATGCCCAACTTTTTGCCTATCTCAGTGAAGACAAAAGGCACAAAGAATATTAAAATTATTTTACGCCAAAAACCTGGCAATTAATGTTTTACAATTACTAGAAACCACTAGTTTTCGCACCTCAAAATCGTCGATCTATTTCACGCTAGTCTTGAAATAAATGTACGATAGTAAATGCACTATTATGATGAACCTAATCATGCTTCGAAATATCGTAAAAAAACTGTAATCATTTCTTTTATTAGTAATTTGCTCGATTATTACGTCATGCGTTAGCCACAATTTTTTAAAGAATGTAAAAAACGTTTATTTTTCTCTATGATTCACACCATTCATTTGGCTGTATGTTTATGAATGTTAATGATCATTTTCATAACAATGTAATTGATCATAACCATACAGCCATAAAAAAAAGCAGAAAATAGATAGCAATGCTCGTAGGTAACGTTAGGTAAATGTAAGTTATTTTTAAAGTATACGGTGTTTTATTTCATTAAAAATTGCTTGAACGGCATTATTTTAATACAGATGGATAGTATTCAATTTTTAACTAGGTTTGAGCCATAGGTATACGTGAAAACTCCATAATATACTTTGTTCAATTTGTATAGGTACCATACCTATCTAATGAACAAAAATGTCGTTCTGGTTTATGAATGTTTTTGACTATGTTGAGTAGACTCAAATTAATACTATATAAAATTACCTACTATTTATCGAACACCACATAATAAACAATGCAAACAGGTACAAAGGGAAAATTACTTGGTGAACAATAGGCGTCCTTATCGCTTAGAGCAAGCTCTACCAGGCAAGCATTCAGGCAGGCAGCGGGTTGATTAGTAAAGTAAATAAAAACTGAAGAAAAACTGCAGTTGTATATCGTCACAACTTTGAAAAATCTCGGATCCCTAATCTTACGAAGTGAACTTTATTTATTGTACCTTAAGGTTTAGTTTTGTTTGAATATTCATTTAAGATACGAGATTTTTTCAAAGTTGTGACGATATAACGAATTAAAAGGAAAAATACGAGTAAAAGTCGACCGAAACCTAATATTGATATTGAGTCATAACACATGTTTGTACGGAAGTTACGGGACCCGATTTCCATTTAGTTCGATACGTGTTTCTTGCAGAATGATACCTTGTTCATAAAAAGTTTTTTTTTTTAAATATGGTTTTTATTCATTTTTATTACGTTTTCCTTAATAAGTAGAAGACAGTTTTAAAACATGTCGGCAATCGTACTGTAAAAAGATCTAAAAAGACTACCGAAGTAGTTACACATGTAAATGTTTATTTTTTCATAATATTCACGTTCACGTTCACGCATGTTCCCTATTGGGTCACTGTCACTGTAGAGTGGGTTAATTCGCCTACTTATCGAAATTATTAACGGGAAATTTCGAACTAGCGGTCTTAAAGTTAACGCTGTTTTTATTGATAGTAAAACTTTCAAAATTATACTGAAACTAAAAATAAAATCAGAAAAGTTAGGCTAATAATCGAACCCGTTTCGTCATCATTCTGTGATACGATAAACATGAACACGAGTAATTTATTCTAGTTTCAGAATAATTAAAAAAATATATTTTTTGACGAAAAACTGAAAATATTTATGGGTATAAAAATACTAACTACTCGTTAGACTCCCACAACTCCCACACAAGAGTATCAAATGACGGCGGCATTTTCTACGTAACTGGCACGTTTTTGACGCCAAATGCTTGAATATGGCAACAATTTTGTATGAATATATTTATATCCTTTTTCGTCCATTTTTAACTCTTTTGTGTGGAAGTCTACACTGGCTCAGTATGAGTATGCTTAGTGGAAGTTTTTGGTCACAAAATACGTCGCGTTTGCAGAATTGTTTTGTTGTGTTGTTGCCGTCTCGATCAGCAAGTGGCGCTGCCAATTTTTCCATAGTTCCATAATAATTGAGACATTGTGTTCGAGATGTTATTTTATGAAAACCTACACTAGAGGCTCAGCTTCATATTTAAACCTTACCGCAGTCATACCTAGTAATATAGTTAACTTATTGCAGCAACGATCCCAACCTTCACATACGGCATACAGATTGGTTGGCTCTCGCCTATGGCGCGGCACCTCAAGCCTACCGTGACAGACAGCGCCATCTCGTGGATGGCGGCGGCACTACCTCTAGCCGCCATTTGTGGGATACCATTCTTCAGCTACTCTTCGGACAGATTCGGAAGGAAGATTTGCATTATTGCCGTGTCGCTGTTGTCTTGTGTAGGTAGAGTATTTTGTACCTATTATATGACGTAGAATGAAATGGGCCATTCTCTTAAAAGATGTACCCCCAACTTTTTTCTGGGATTTTGTTTCTTTTTTTCGGATTCCTACTCAGAATCACGAGCGCTATCGATCCTGATAGGAAAAAAAAAACGTCCTGAAAATTCCATACATTTTCTAGCCTAAAATTTCGTTCCATTCCGTTACCGCCTTAAAATTTGTATGAATGAAGTAACGGAATGGAAAAGGCAATTTTGGGCCGTTTAAGATAATGGCCCAAATACGCATTGCCCGATATCATCGTAGTTAAATGTGATGTAAATACATACTAGTGCTCACTCTCGTCAATATTTCATACTAGCTGTTGCCTGCGACTCCATCTGCACAAAATTCGCTTCCCTGTCAAAATCCCGCGGGAATTTTCCGATTTTCCGGAATAAAACTATCTACGTTCCCTAGGACTTAAACTATCTCAATGCCGAATTTCAACTGAATCAGTTCGGTAATTTAGGCGTGACAGCGTAACAAACAGACAGAGTTACATTTGGCCAACGTGTAGAATCAAATCAAACTACTAATCCTGAAAAGTCTTTCCAGTGTCCAGGAATATTCAGTACCTACACATCCTACTAATATTATAAATGCGAAAGTTTGTGACGATGTGATGTGACGATGTGAGTGAGTGAGTGAGTGTGTATGTTTGTTCCTTCTTCACGCTAAAACTACTGGACGGATTCGGATACAATTTGGTACGAAGACCGCTGGTACCCTAGATTAAAACATAGGCTACTTTTTATCCCGGAAAATTGTATAGTTTCCGCGGGATAGCGATAAACATATCAATTGCTAATTCTACGCGGACAAAGTCGCGGGCAGAAGCTACTAATTAATAAAAAAAGAACGTGCCAATTCCTAACATAACATGATGTCCTTCAAGACGTTTGAAAAATTACTTAAGTACTTTGAGGGTTCAGAAACAGATATTTACTTACTTAATCACACAACAGAACCGTGCATAATAGGTGTATCTAGCACACATAGTTAACACTTGACAAGGTCACTAATCAATAGCACACCTATCTATTTTATATCATAAATTTGCATTATTTAATTTATAATGCAATATAACGTCCCACGTCATGCACGTAACGTGTTATTCCTCCGAGAGAGTTGTTGACTTGCGTCGAACATTGCTGCTGCTAATTTGTTAGTCACTTTACCTTGTAAAAACATAGTTTAGAATTATGCGAGGGCAAGCTCAGACCAAGCTGAGGCCAAGCTCAGGACAGCTCATATCAAGCCCAGGATAGGCTCAGGCCAAGCTCAGTCCACGCTTAAGCCAAGTTCATGCCAAGTTCAGACCAAGCCCAGGCCAAGCTCATTTATTTATTTAAATATTTATTGTAAATATATTTACGCGGCATTACAGTTAAAACTCATGCCAAGCTTAGGCCAATTTCATGCCACGCTCCAACCAAGTTTAGCCCATGTTCTTGTTAAGCTCACGCCATGAGTCTATAGCATTGGTTCTTAACCTTATAGACATAAGGGATCATTTGTCAAATTGTCTGTCTTGCTGTGGACCACGAACGGTATCTAATATATGGCTGCAATCGGTCGCAATGAACGGAATTGCACCTTTACGCGTTGTGTCGACTCGTTGTCATTTATATAATTATTCATTAGGATGACTCCGCGGACCACTTGGGATGCTTCCAGGGACCACCTGCGGTCCGCGGACCACCGGTTAAGAACCACTGGGCTATAGGGACCGTAAGCGCGAGGATTTCTTCAACGATTTATTTGGAGAAGGGCCCCAGTAAAGTCTGTCATACCTCATAATCATAACCCTGTCCTTTCTTTATCTGAAACCGCTTAGAACTTGGCAGGCCTGCCGTAGCGTCCGATTATGTGATCTGACAAACCACCTGCATCCATCATTTGTTTCACACACCTCATCTTACCGCGATGTCAAGCGATAGTCTGCTGAAGCTAGCTAACCTCGACTATTCTAACAGGTATCATGGATCATCAAACTAACGGCAGTAGCAGCACCAACGCTGATCACAGCGCGAGCCATAGCGGGCCTGGCTGCCGCAGGGTGCTTCGTAGTCGTCCCTGTCTACGTCAAAGAGATAGCCGAAGACTCCTGGCGGGGAGCCTTGGCCTCTCTCACCATGACTATCTGTAAACTGGGGGTGATATTCGTCTATGCAGTCGGAATGTTTCTGCCTTACGGACAGAACCAAGCCGTCTATCTGGGTGTGGCGGCCGTGCATGTAGTGCTGTTCTGTTTTATGCCGGAATCACCTAATTATTTGCTGAAGACGGGGCGGGAGAAGGTGAGATATGATCCCCAATCAGTATTAGGGCTCTATATTTAAAAATCAGTTCGCTACTCCCATTAGTTTCAACTGGGAACAGATTTATAAAAAATACTAGCTGCGGTAGAGCCATAGATTAAGCGATATCTAAATGATTGCTGCTGGTTTTTGAGTTTAATTATTAAAGTTACAATAAACACCACAAATCATAAACTTCCTGGTTTGCGAAAAATTTCGAGACCAATCTATGAAAATCAAATTTTCTAATAAAGCAACTTCTACCCTAAGACTAGACTAATCCTCTCTCTGCTCAACACGCTGCCGCACTGCTGCCCTTACCACACACTACTCACAGTACCTAACTCTACCTACCCGTAGCAGTGGCACAGCTAATCTGTCTCTGCCTCTTTGCATCACGACTTTCCAGTGGCGTAACTATACAGGACTAGGCAGGACCGGTAAAATGCCACGGGCTCGCTCTACGGTGCCCTAAACTAGCTTTGCCTAACTGCAGCACAGATGGGCCGATGATGCACTTCTTTATAATGAGGAACACCTATCTGATCAATTTGCCACGTGCAACGTTATAGTAAAGTTACGTCACTGCCACATTCCATGACTCTAACATAAAGTACATGATCATACACTCCGTGAGCTCTTACATTGCTACTCTTATAGGTTTTATATTTGAATCGGCCGAGTAAGGGAGACCAAGACAAACCCGGAGGCATTCCGAGTTCACGAACTGTACTGTATTTTTCCAGAGAGCTGCCACCACCATAGCGTGGCTGAGGAGCCTGAACCGAGGAGACAAGATCGTGCTGGATGAGATTGAGAAGCTGAAAGTAGAGCAGAGACGGTTCGAGGAGATGCCAGAAGTCACGCTAGTCAGTATAAGTAAGTTTGAAACTGCATTTCTTTAACTTTTACTTTTCTTTTTCATTTAGGGCCTGTTTCACCACTCTCTGTTAAGTTCCAGTTATCTTAAGTGTCAGTTATCTATGATGACGTCTCTATCGGTTCCGTAGTAAAAAATACAGACGGAATCATAGATAACTGACACTTAAGATATTAGGAACTTAACAGAGAGTGGTGAAACAGGCCCTTATATTTTTAAGGTTTCGTATTTAAGAAAAATAAAATTGGTTTACGGACGATAGTTTTACGTGATAACGTCATAAAACCACATATTCGAATTGCTAGCTCTGACGTCACGCGAGAAGATCGTGCTTCTCTATCGCTTGTTCCGCGCTCTCGCCTGCACACTGACGTCACGCGGAACGTGACAATGAGTCATGCTTTTTGCTCACCAGGACAGCTTAAAGCCTGAAGTGAGTCGGAATTAAATTGCATCAAGACGTCATGGTCATAGCCTGTCTGTTTAGTTTAAGTAACCAACTTGAGTAACCAGCAGCGGCAGATAAACTCTGCTGAGTTTTCGCCCGCTGTTAAAGCTTTTAAAATGTAATATATTTTTTTGTATTAAATAAAAAAAAAAAAAAAAAAAAAAAAATGGTAAGGCCCCAGGTTATCATTTCCAGACAACCCATTTGTAATAAATCTAGAAACACGTTAGATATCTTTGATGTAAGTACAATAGTTTTCGTCTGGTTAACAGATTGGTAAAGGTCGGCCTTCTACGTATCCTCTACATGAGTAGGTAGTTAATATGTATGTTTGTATGTGCAGTCAAGGGCAAAAATATAAGTACGTTACCAACACGTCGAAAACATCTATACAACTTTAATCCACAAAGAATAAGGTCGATGACAGACACATATAAATAATAATATCTGACATGATGGCTGTATCGATATTTATGCTCTCGACTGTTCATAATAATAATATATAGGTATATGTAGCTAATATAGCATAATAATAATATATAGGTAAAAAGCCGTGGTAGCCTAGTGGTTTGACCTGTGGCCTCTCAAGCAGAGGGTTGCGGGTTCGAATCCCGGGCTCGCACCTCTGAGTTTTTCGAAATTTATGTGCGATATCTCATTTGAAATTTACCATGAGCTTTTCGGTGAAGGAAAACATCGTGAGGAAACCTGCACACAACTGCGAAGCAATTCAATGGTGTGTGTAAAGTTCCCAATCCGCACTGGGCCCGCGTGGGAACTATAGCCCAAGCCCTCTCATTCTGAGAGGAGGCTTGTGCCCAGCAGTGGGACGTATATAGGCTGGAAAGATATGTAGCTAGCTTAAATTTACGCAGACAAACGAAATGTTGTTTAACATTATTATTTTTGAGACATCTCAGTTGAAAATAACAATCGTATAGATAACATTTTTGTTGACACTAATTAGAGGTACTTAGTTTAATTCAAACGGGTAAAGCTAACACTAATAAGTTAATAACGGAGATAAACATGGTTACAGAATAATCCATTAATTGTGAGTTCATTACACTGCAAATACTTGTTACCTTCGAGATTGCTTACTTAGAGCGTCTAACAAACCGGAGAAGTCAGCAGCGGATCTTCCTCTTTGCTAAAAGTACGGTCGAAGAAACTGAATCCCTACCTCTGTGCAACCTTTTCTCATGCAATTTAGCAATAACTTCTTTGGCAGGTGTATGGTAAAGTGGTTATTCCACATTTACCTGGGCCATTCTCTTAAAAGTTGTACCCCCAACTTTTTTCTGGGATTATGTTTCTTTTTTCGGATTCCTACTCAGAACCACGAGCACTATCGATCCAGATAAAACAAAAAAAGCGTCCCGAAAATTCCATAAATTTTCTAGCCTAAAATTTCGTTCCATTCCGTTACCGCCATACAAATTTTGTATGAATGAAGTAACTGAACGGAAAAGGCAATTATGGGCCGTTTTTTTCTCCTATCAGGATCGATAGTGCTCGTGATTCTGAGTAGGAATCCGAAAAAAGAAACAAAATCCATCCCAGAAAATGTTGGGGGTACAACTTTTAAGAGAATTGCCCACCTAATGTGTCACCGGCCTTATTCTTTACGACATAAGAGCGTGCATCCCCACTGAGCTGGCAACGTCGCATTTTTGGTGATTTTATGCGATTATTTCACAGAAAATGAATGAAAGTTTCAAATGCCTGTCTGTAGTGCACTTCGTTTTGAGCGTATTAATGTGTCTAATGCAATAATTGATCGTGATGGACTTTTATTTTCGTATAAAAGGGATAAAATACTATATCTCGTTTAATATATTTGAAACTTTCATTCATTTTCTGTGAAATAATCGCAAAAAATCACCAAAAATGCGACGTTGCCAGCTCAGTAGGGATGCACCCTCATAAGAGTGCGACCAAACCGCCGCGTATACGCAGTGACGTGCCGTATGCGTCACGTTTTCTTACCGTTTCTTCATACATTTTGTTGCGATTCCGTAACGTCACCGTTTTTTAAGCGGCGGTGTGGTCGCACCCTAAAGATGTTTTTGACGTCTTGGTAACTGTAATATTTAAAACATTGCCCTAGATATCATCCATTTATTGGAATAATTGAAAGAATACGTCAAAGCTGAACTTGACAATCTGTCATAGAGAAAAATATATAACAGGTCTCCGCCCTAAAATCCTGAAAACTTCTGGTAGTCCTGCGCACTTATTGATGTCTGCAGCATCTGGTGTCGCTTGCAGGACTCACCGTCATCTGTTTCCACAAGATAGTGAACTGTGACAGTGGCTTTGTCGATGTAATTTCGGATCTGTCCTCTTTGGCCCAATACGATCTCGTCTGCGGGTGTAGACGAGCGTTATGTGTGTGGTCAGTTACGGCGCTTCTGAATTGCACATGTAGAGAAGTCACCATACTGTTCATCTTTGATGTGCTGGGTTATCATGTAATCGGCGCAGAGCCGGATGCTACCGTTCGGCTTCACAATCGGCACCACCGGTGTGCACCTCCATTTGTGAACGGATACCGTTAATGTATATATTTATCATATAGTTATACATATCCGTGTTGTTGGATCGGATAATGTTAGTGTTCCAGGGTGTATCGTCGTTGACGGTGTCTTGTAAGTTTGATTCTTGCTTATAAACTTGAAAGTTCGACTTTAGCGACATTTTCATTTGATAGGAAGTTGGCTGAAAAGTGATGGATCACATACACTCAGCGGCATATTTAGCGGAACACAAAAAAAGTCTAGGAAATAAATTTTTTTTCTGGTCAATCATTAAGTATGCGTTTTGCTAACTTTTTTTGTGTTCCGCTGAGTATATTGGGCCGACCGTACTATGTACCGGGAAATCTTAATTAGCTAGGATTAGCTGCGAATGGCGTTAAACAAAACTAAGTAAGCAAGCCACGTTCGTTTGCTAACACTGGCATTGCGCAAACGCATAATTACCTCCGTTCGCAGAACTAATACACTTAGAATATTAAGACTACCGGAGACGCTGTGGCTAGGGATTGCAAAATCCGGTTTTATCGACATGATTACTATGCAATAAATGAATTATGATTATGAATTATGAATTAAAATTATCAACTTGTACAAATCCGGATTATCCGGTTTTTTGGGATTGTCATATAATTTTATTAATATACTAGCGACCCGCCCCGGCTTCACACGGCATATTATGCATGTATTATATGTATAAACCTTCCTCTTGAATCACTCTATTAAAAAAAAAACGCATCAAAATCCGTTGCGTAGGTAGTTTTAAAGATTTAAGTATACATAGGGACATAAGGACATAGGACCAGAGAAAGCGACTTTGTTTTATATTATGTAGTGATATATTGATATTTTCATGTAATCACATGTTTTTTGAATACCTAATGGTGTTCAATTTTATTGTTTTTAGAATTTCCCTAAGAATATACAAAATAAAACTGCAAAAATCTTTATAATCCGCGTTTAATCAGTCCAGTACTGCAGTGTCTGCAGTACAGTACTACCGGGCCGGCCGACTAGCTAGATGTCTAAGAGGTAGGAGGTAGCCAGCAGAGCGCGGAGGGGAGAGGGGTAGTTATGTCACGTGGCGGGCTACGAAACGAACGCATGAATGAATGAAATAAAACGAAATTCAATAGGAAATTCTGGTTAAATGTCACCTTTGTCAACTAGTGATGGGCGACTTCGACTAATTTGCTGATTCGAATGATTATTCATTACTAATATCATAATTCGAATTTGAAATTAGTAATATACTAATGCCGATAATCGAATAACGACTACTAATATTAGTAACTAATCGGCGGCTGGATGACAGCTCGGGCCGAATCGGGAATCTTCGTGTCGACTCGGCCGCCGAGTCGACACGAAGATTCCCGATTCGGTCCGAGCAGTCGTCCAGGCGCGGTGCTTGCGTTAGTTGTTAGTTATATCAACGTCAACTCGACTGGACTGGATTTTGAGTACTACTAATATTCGAATGATTTTCGAATTAGTCTACTAAGTCGAATGATTACAATAATCGACTAATCGAATTAGTATTATTCAAAGTCGCCCATCATTATTGTCAACTGTAATTGAAATCCGAAAAAACCGGATTTTTATGCTAAAATCCGAATTTATAAAAGGCGCCAAAAATCCGGATTGCAATCTCTAGCTGTGGCGTACCTAACTGAAACCCCTGGGGCCGCGGCAAATTCATCACATTTGTCCTTCCTCAGTTTCATAAAGTTTATTAACGGGATTTCTGTGCTCCTGGCCCAGCCAATTCGGGCCCCGTAGAGTTAGGGACATCTTGCATTTTGCATGTAGGTAAATCAACAAAAAAACTAGCTTGTTTCAAACTAACGAGTTAAATTCCGTAGCCTAACACCACCAGCACGATTCGATTATATGTAGGTATAACTTATAGCCACTTTCAATATACATAACCTATACCTACCTCCCTAAGGCATCCAAGCTACAATCTAGCTAAATAATGTGTTTGGCCTACGTTAGCGTCTGACGTAAGCAAATGCGACAGATAAAGACAAACGAATGTTTAAGTGTACCTAAACATTAATGCATAATGGGGTAACACGTTAATTGTTTAAGCTAAACTTGCTACTTAACGGAGTTTTAACACTGAATCGAGATTTAGTTTTTTGCTAGCAAGTGACTGGTTTTAGGTTAGAAACGACATGTAATTTCATCATTATCTTCAGTTACAGTTCGTGACAAATTTGGTCCTATTTTTTTACTATTCTTATGTTATTTTGTTATTATTCTTATGTAAAGTCACGAATAAATGTTTACTTTATTTATTTCTCTTTCTTTTTAGTTATTTTTCTCAGAGGAGGAATTAAAAGTAGAGTGTATTACGCGGTAGCAAAATTATTTATACCTCTGTTGAAACTGCTTGAATCCCTCGTTACGCTCAGGATTCAATTAGTTACCCTCGATACAATATAGCATTTTGCTCCCTTGTATTACAATCTACTATTAATATTCCAGTCCGCGACAAGGCGACGTTCTCCGCGCTCCGCGTAACGCTGATGCTGATGGCGCTGCAGACGCTCTCCGGGTGCTTCGCGCTGATGAACTACGCGTCGGACGTGTTCGCGCGCGCTGGCACCGCGTGGAGCCCCGACGCGCTGGCGCTGCTCATGGGCTCGCTGCAGCTGGCTGGCTCCTTCTTCACAACTATGTCCATTGAGAAGTTTGGCAGGAAGGTACCTAGGCTTTTGTTTTTTTTTTGATGGTACCATGTGTCTATGCTTCATATATTTTTTACGAAGTGAAAACTTTTTTAGCGGCGTTGGGCACTTTTTTGGATGGGTAATTTTTTTTAAACTCGCGTCAGACGTAAGACGGAGGGAGAGTTTAAGTGCAAATATATCAGGATCCTCTAAGAGCTTATTTTGAAATAAGAATGAAGCTAGAGTCGCGTTCGATTTTTGAAGTGTACGTTAATTTCGTCGCTTTAACGTATTTGCGTTTGGCCTAGTGGTATAAGGTGTGGAATAACTGCGTTCTCTCAGGTGACCGACCGCAGTTCAAACCTGGTTTGATATTTTTTTAGTCTAGTAGATATTTATGTAGTCACTGCCTACCCCTGTGGGCACCGTGACGGTATGTATGTATATTTTTTTAACAAGAACTGCCGTAGGTATAGTACTACACTCGACTTGGCCGTTAAGGGGTTAGGTTTGGTTTGATTTTCGTCAATTTACACACTTGTGTTGCAGCTCCCACTGGGATGCAGTTCCGGCGTGGTCTCCGTGTGCATGGCGGCGCTGGCGGTGTACTTCCAGACGCGCGCCGGCCCCGGCTGGCTGCCCGTGGCCGCCGTCTGCCTCTGCATCCTGGCGTACGGCGCCGGGCTGGCGCCCGTACCGATGGTCATCATGGCAGAGGTGTTCACTTTCCAGGTAATACGCAGTAACCCTCTAGTAAACGCTCTGTAGGCTTCTGCTAAATTAGCAATCGTTTGTCCTTATCTGTCACTTTGACATTTACCTTTCACAGATAAGGACAAACGATTACTAAGTTAACAAAAGCCTATAGAGCGTTTATGAATAAGGGGGTAAGACTCGGAGATAGCGAGAGACTCAGTACAAGCCTAGCACGCACGAGTGCGAGAGAGACTACCGTCAGGGGGTGTACACTCTGCAGTTTAGGTACGATCAACCGGCGCTCCTGCCGGGTAGGATAATGGCAGTAGGTTGCCGCTCGGCTCGCACGCTGGCGTTATTAGTTACTTAGTTAGTGTTTAGTATAGTTAGTTACGAACAATGACTAGTACAACCCTAATAAGTTCGCGGTGACGTCGTGAACAGCCATGACTGCAGTGGTTAAACTAAAAGAAACGCTCTCGCGTAGTAATACAGTTTACTTTTGCATGAATGTTTTTCGGGAAATATGATGGAGTGGGGCTGTAGGCTATTATCACTGTAGGTAAATATATCAGGAGTGAGCTAGTTTGTGCTTTATGTGTACGCGGCTACAGTTTTTATTTATTTAATCGACTCCGAAGAGAGCTTGTGTTTTGTCTGAAATAAACGATTAAGTATTATTGTTTACACAGTCTTGACAATAAATGATTGATTGATTGATATTTATGAAATGTTTTTGGATACTTTCAAACGTCTGACCTTGTCTTGAAAATGATTGACTATTTGTTTCAGATGCGTGCGCGCATGGCGGGGGCATCAATGGCGTTGTCCTTTTTCTGCAGCTCGATGACTGTCCTCTTCTACACGCCGGTCGCGAACTCGCTCGGGCCGTACGTCGTGTTCTACGTGTTCGCCGCAGTCACGCTCTGGGGCGTACTTTACACCATACTGTGGGTGCCAGAGACCAAGGGGAAGAGTTTGGACGAAATACAGGCGTATTGGGTAAAACCGGAGCCGGTATTGGTGTAGCATTTATGGCATTTAAATTATGTGGTTGTACTGGGCCCTAATTTGTCCAGGCGAAAATTGTTGGACGCAAGTGACAGTTCTAACTTTCGGATATGCGCCGGTTGGGTTCATATTGACTACGCATGGCATTTCGATTTATCGATTGGTGGCGATACGGGCCTGGCTTTTAATGTTGCATTTTACTTGATTATTCTCTTTCGTGGAAAATGGATATTCGGGATATTTTGCCTTAGGTACCAATAATGATAACCGCTTGTACTTAATTCTGTAGCCTATTTAGTTTTTTTTTATAGTGTAGTCCGTAGTATGAATCTGAACTGAATACGATGCGTAATTTACCATATTCAGATATTTTTGACCACCTATTTAGACAGTTCCATTCTCTATTCCAGTCTACATCATTAGTACTAAATAACGTAATAAAACTGCAACTGAAATTAATACAAAAATTAGAGTATAATGCTAATGTGCCTTGGTCGTGATAGAACTAAATATAAGATACTAGCTGTTGCCAGCGACTTCGTCTGCAAAGAATTCGTTTATCGCTATTCCGCGGGAACTACGCAATTTTCCGGGATAAAAAGTAGCCTATGTGCTATTCCAGACTTTTCTCTATCTATGTGCCGAATTTCATCCAGATCCGTTAAGCCGTTCTGGTGTGATTGAGTAACAAACAAACATGCATCCATCCATCCATCCATACTTTCGCATTTATAATATTAGATAGATTTTGCATTTTAAGTCTGGTACTTTGGCTCAATGTCGGAAAGGTTATGTTCCACAAAGTGAAACTTTTTTCATCAAATTGCAAATATCCCTACACAGAAACTATTTACAATGTGACCGGAACTTTGTTCCATATATACGTTACCTGAATAAGTTGAACATGTTCTTAAGTCTACGGCATTAGGATAATTTTATTGTTATTTTTATCAAGTAAGTACCTGGTACTTTTGGTGTATTGAAATTATTTTACAATTGTGATTTGTACACTAAGTTTTTAAACTAAAAATAGAAATGCACGGTATTTCGTATCTCAGGATTGTACTTAAAAATAAAATCAACATTAATTTGTAAGTTAAAACCTAAGGTGCTAATTATTTGTACTTTAATAGGGCCGTCTCCATCAGATATTTCGGAGCGGCCAAGGTGATCAAAATATAGAAACATGAACTCTGACACCTTAATAATAGAGTGCATATGCCGATATTTTTGGCCACCTTGGCCGCTCTGAAATATCTGATGGTGACTGGACAACAGTGGCGTGGCGTCAAGTATATCAGAAGGCAAGCCGAATGGAACTTAACTAGCCTTTTCCTCTAATTCTGCACCATAAATTGCCCAACTGCCTTAAAATAGGCAAGCCGGTGGGAATCGAGTTTTATGAACGCCACGCCACTGCTGGACAAGTAAGTAAATATAAAACGAAAAAAAAATGAAATACTTAGCGTCTTGAATTCAAATTCATAGATATTCATACTTAATATATACTCTTGTGATATTGATGGGGCTTCAGTAGGGATCATTTCGTTTATTAATTTCAAGCAAAGTTTATATTTTTAATGCAAACACTAAATTATTAGATCTATTCAAGTATTAAACATATCACACGAAATGGCCCGTACGAACTTAGCCCTTTTAGCTCATTGAATTTTACTATGTTTTTTTATAAAGGACGAAATAAAAGATCTACTTGTGTTTATTATTTTAATATATAACTACAGAGAATCTTTGCGACACCGTCGCACCATTCATCGTAAGCTGTTATCCAATTTTTGGTACACTTAATTCAATTAACTGATACAAAAGTGAATTTTAAAATAAAAATAAAACAAATACACTATTGCCAGCCTTGAACTCGACTAAGGACATCGGAGCGAGAATCTGACAGCAAGAAAAAAAAAACATTTTCACGGAGAAATATTAGATAATGCAAGAAACATTTTACGTGACCATCATAGGCAAAAAAGATAAATTTAAAACCTGACAAAATCGAACCAGCAAGTGATAGTTCAAACCCTGTTTAAATGAAGGTGATTTTAACACATTTCTTCATCGTATTTAGTTAAGCTAAAACATACAAATAAAAACACGTGAATTCAAAGATCTGTTATCAGTTTCATATTTTAAATGTCAGATGTTTATGACGCTGCCTCTATTAATTGCCAAAAGATAAACAGAAACGGTGTCAGATTATTTGACGATGATGAAACAGTCTAAATGTGCATTACAAGTATCCACTTTCTTCATTTATCAAATACTACTTAAAAGGACATGAGACATCTCAATTGGTTAATAATTATGCACGACAACATATCTATTGAAAATATTCAAAGAGTTCATACGAGATATGCGCGAAAAGTAAAGAAACTAAAAGTTCTTTTAAAAGCACATGAGCAGTACTATTCACCCAATAAGGCATTCGATTTATACTAACAAAAACATACAAAACCTATTTTACTTTCCTCCAATTTTTCGTCATTATTTTGAACAATAAATAAAAAGGCTTGCTGCGATGTCCACAAAACGTTTACAATTATGATGTATCGCCACCTGTCACGATTTAGTCATTATAATAAAACAGAATCCGTCATTGGCCGATGACGTTTAAACTCGACAATACTGTCACCGAATTATACACATGAAATAAAAAAGAAATCTTTCAGCCGAAATAATACTACAAACTAAAAACAACGGGCAAACAATCTTACTTCATTAAAATTCTAAAAACTTATAATTATAATTCTATATTACAGACTCGACTCCTTTGCGTTGGTCACATTATTGATGTTGCCATTGATTTTGAGAAAAAAGTACTAGTTATCAAAACGTCAACCAAGTAACTTTTAATAGCTCATTTTTTTAAACATACTACAGTGAGGCAGCGGTTGCTACCATCCATTTTAGGTCAGACCACTGTAGCAGATCGAGATTTGACATATTTAGTAAGTGAAAACAGGTTAGAAAAGAAATAATGTAACCTAACCTGCGGTGCCTTAGCTTGAAAGTCAATGATTATGAAATATGGCGAAAGAATAAAAACCAATATAACGTAACATTCTTTCTACTTTAATCCTTCACAAAGATCATTTACACATGTGATTTTCTCTTTTGTGATCAATTCCACACTCAGTCCTAACTGACTTGATAGAATTCCGTTCGTTGGTGACAATAACCTCAAAATTAGCGGTCTCAACTCAAAATTATCAATTGTTTCAATGGTACAAAACAAGGCGAACAAGATTGGTCAACTGAACACCTAAGTGTGCTGAAATCTGATTGGCTATGATTATAAATATGGCGAAACAAAAAGGAACAGCTTGAGAAACGATCAAACAAAATCCCTATGATTTCAAATTAAAAACATAATTTTAAAGAAAATTACAATCATACCATTTACTATCACACTTTACACAAAAGTATTCAATTTCTTAAGATTGAGAAGCTCTTACCTCTTTAAATACCTATCGAATAATTTACTTTTAGTTCCTTTTTATAATCAATAAAACCACGGACACTCGCTTTTATTGCGTACAAAATAAGTCCTGTCGTGTGATTCCCAAAAAAAACCTTCACGTCTAGCACGACAGCGCGCAAGTGTCGCGTCGCGCGCGAGATAGATTGCCCGTCTTTTTCTTACTGTTCGTTCTAGAAAGAGACGGGTAATCTATCTCGCGCGCGACGCGACTCTTGTGCGCGTCGTGCTAGCCGGGCTTGTCAACAAACACTCGACCCGTTCACTCGCAGGCATTGCACAGAATCAGATGTCTTACCATCTGGCCCCTGTTTCACCAGCGCAGCGCGACAACTGTCAGTGACAAGTGACAATTCTGTTTATTACAACCTTGACTAAAACACACGCCGGTTGACTTCATACCGACTACGCCTTGCATTTCGAACTCACATGTCGCCGCCATTGTCAAGTTGGTGGAATAGGGACCTGGCCTTGTACTCCGAAATTCGATTTTCGAAGTTCGTTTCGTGCCGTTCCGCTCTCACTAATAGTTATTAATTTGCGAGTGAAAGGGACGGTGTGATACGAACTTCGAAAATCGAATTTCGGAGTAGCCCCCCTGGCGTCCGCACGACCGACGTCAAAAGATGGAAGACACCCTCCGTGTTGTTTCCGGACAGTTCAGGTTAGGATTGTCTGCCAAACGCAACGATTACTTAACGGAAAGTTTCGAGTATACCGGTCATACGTTACTTACAATAAAATTTGTCAAAGAATTACACACATGATGTTAGTTGATGGTGCTAAGCTTGAAAACAGTTCATTCTGTTATGCTGGTAACAAAAATCGGAATTTTATCTCGTCATTTCTCTTTATTTTTGTCCCGGTGTCAATAAATACGCTGCTCATAAACGTCCAGGGACCCAACGTTAATGAGTTCAAATTAAATTGATCTACACACTTTGTATGTGTGAATTTGTACTGTGTCAAATCGATAAACGACATTAGTGTCACGTTGACAGTGCAGCGTTGGCAGACCACATCTTCGATGAAACATCCAGTAAGTATTTGTATTTAGCCATGTGAATGGAGTAACGAAAACGAATAGTATATTAGCAGCAAGCAACTAAACTGCTCCAGTTGAATCCTTTCAACCGTAGCGGGGCGGAGCATCGGCGTTTTTGAATCGCTTTGGATTTCCCGTCACTAAATTTCAGCTGTGGCGTCACATTAAGTGGTAAAAAGTCGGCTGTTTGGTTTGGCATAATCTATGGTTAATCTGATATCTGTGCTTGCCTGTGACTGGCCAGTAAGGGGACGGGCCGCTGTAGTGGGGTGCAACTATAAGTACCTAATACACACTGGCTCTACGTCTGGGTTTTTCTTTGTTGTTTCTTTTCTATAAAACTGCTGTTATATTTGTCTTGCAAAATGAATAAGTCTTCTTTCATTCTTTTAAAGGGGATGATGACTATTTTTCTGTATCTTTCAGGTAGATTATCAAAAAATAGACAGGTTTTTTTTTCTCATCTAGACATTTTGAAGATATATCGAGTTGTGTCGCATGACGTCACTTATTGACACTGTTTTTACTTTTTACTTAGAAACGAAGTCACGAGCCACTGCCGAACTTTGACGCGCTTTATCTTTGTCATTCTGAGGGCTACTCCGAAATTCGATTTTCGAAATTCGTATCATACCGTCCCTCTCACTCTCAAATTAATTACTATTAGTGTGAGCGGAACGGCACAACACGAACTTCGAAAATCGAATTTCAGAGTACAAAGCCTGTGGTTGTTTGGCGAAAGAAAAAATACATGTTCAATATGTCTTGATAATGTAACCGACGGACTTTATGTAGGGTTGCCATAATTGTTGAGAACTGATACGGGACTTATTGAATTGATAGTAACCGAGCGAGCGTCCCGCACCGCCCCTCCCTCACCTCCTCGCAACCGCACGCCCCCGCGCGTCTCTCGCCTGCCGTCGGCTTCGAGCCTTTAGTACGTGTATATTGAAATATTGATAAACGGGATAAGCAACAATACGGGACGTGATACTTACATACGGTGACAGTCCCGTATATACGGGGCGTATGGCAACCCTAACTATATATATGTAATTTTGTTTTCTTTACCCATTCATCTCTAAACACAAATATTGGCGGTAACGGCCCTAGCATACGGCCAAGTGGGAGGGAACCTAAAGTTGTTATAATACCGCGATTCTTGAAGACCACTGTCCTTTATTCGGCGAGCCTAACAGCCTTATAAATCGTAAGCGTAATTTTTCCTGATAAATGCTTGAATAGGGATATTCTTTCCGTACATTAAATGGATCGAACAGTTCGACTCAGTTGACTTATTGTCTCTCGAACAGGGGCCTTACCATGACGTCTTAATGCGATTCAGTTTAGGTTCATCATAGTCCTACTAAAAGTGACAGCTAAAACTTGAACTGAGTCGGAATTAGGACGGCATGGTAAAGTCCCAGGCAATCGCAAAAGCATTTGCCATGTCTTTCTAACACACGGTTTGAGATGGCGGTAGAGAGAGAGGCAAAAAGCAATGGCGAGCGTCCAAGAGGTAGACAATACGTACTCGGTTTACGATCTGTCGCTGACAGAATAACTCCCTATTTTCTAACCACCAAAAAAAACATTTGTTACAGAAGTGATTAAATTTTTACGCTAACTACAAAGTCAATATGCAAAACAATAGGTCTGTGAAAACACGATTGCCACCAACTTAGTTATAATCACTAACGGCAGTGTTTTCAAATTCATTGGTGACGTATAATTTGTTTGATGCCTAATTCGACGGAAACAAAATAATGGGGCACTCAGAGACATCAATTAAAACTTACATTAGATTTCACAGCAGTTTTTTTTTTCCAAATTTTGAAACAAAATCCAGTTCAGGTTCCAATACTAGATAATTGAGGTCTCTGAGTACGGCAGTCATTTCGACGCACATTTTTGAGAACAGGATTTTATTACAGCATGTAACAACATAATCCGAACAAACAAAGTCTATTTCTCTGAAAAACATGTGTAATCCTAATCAGGCATTTTAACCACACCAGCCAGATCTGGCCTTCATTCATTACGCCTCTATAAATTCGCCGTGACAATACCTATAGACAGACCGAAGACGGAGAGTTACATTTTGCCGCAGTTAAAATGCCTGGCGTCCTTAGCTTAACCTACTCACGTGTGAACTGCCACTATAGTGCAGCGACTACGCTGTATTTAACCTTTCCAACGCCACAACAAAAAACGCAAGGTTTACATAAGAATTTTAAAGTAACTGGCGTTCGGACGTAACTTCATCCGACGTTAACAAGATTAACCTTCTCAACGTCAAGCCTGGCGAAATAGTTAAAGCAATTTAAAACTTATGCCATTGCATAATTATTTATTTATATGTTGCATATTGACGTATTCACCGGTCATTGGCGTTGAAAAGGTGAAAATATTGAATGCATTATCCAACGACACAACCAATTCATTCACGCCTTTTCATAAGGAACTCAAATTGACGTAATTTTTTTTCTGACGTTGGCAAGGTTAAATATTGTAACGCAAGGTTAAAATGTCACTGTTGCGGCCGCTGCATTGCGACTGGTGTGTGCGTGTGCGTTCACTCGCTGAGGGCGCGTTTGACGGCTGGCTCGTCGATGTCAGTCTCGGGCGGTTGCTCGAGCCCCGGCAGTTGGATCTGCGTGTCTGATGCTTCCGACGGCTGGAAAAAAAAAAACGAACATGAAAACCTGTCGTTGTACGCTCAATATCCACTATTAAGTTACGTAAACATTGAAATTATAACGTAATTAAAATAATAGAAGCAAAACGAATAACTGCCTTATTATCGACATTGAACGTACAACTTTCTAAAATAAATCTTCAGTTTCAGCTAGTACAGTTAGCATCAGAAATTGATAAACAGTCAAAGAGCTTAAAATGACCTACACACGAATGTAATGAGAGGACTTCTGACGCTGACTGTATATTAGGCGATTTAAAACGAGAATTTCAGCTATCCACACGACTCGAATAGCTTTATAGTTGCCACCCGATATCGGATCTGGGTGCTCAAAATATCTTAATATGCATGCTTAGATATTCTCGACTTAACAACCAGCTATGTAATCAATGGCGTTTTCTCACTTCCGATTCTAGTTTCTTAAAACAACCCGGAAAAAGGGCAACGGGTGACAAAGGCATCGAGCAATGTACAGAAACACAGTTTATAAAGTCATTTAAACCCATCCAAATGCCAAATTATACCGGATAATTAGGTTACAGTGTTTATCTGAGTACTACAGTTACCGACGACTCTAGCACACGACAACAACGATAATTTGTGTTATATTTACCTTCAGGTCAATGACTCCCGCGTTAACCTTGATGTCAATGACCGCCAAGCGCGGTACAGGGAGCTTGCAACAAACACTACATTGTACAGTCCGAAAAGAGTAGATAAAGCGACAGCGATATTAAAAAAAAAAAAAAAAAAAAACAAAAAACAACCGAACCCCCTCGTTTTTTATGAAGTCTGTTAAAAATGAAAGCAAGGATGGTTAGTGAGAAAAACGCAGTTATTCATACTTATTGTAAAACGCAGAAATGTGAAATATTTATTTTTTACGGAACTAACTCACACTCGACCGGTTTATTATCTACTCTTATCGAACAGTGGGTAGGATGAGCGAACTTGGTCAACTGAGCCTCTAGTGTAAGTTTTCGCATACAAAAACGTCTCGAACGCGTTCACGTAAACGTCTCAATTACTGTGGTATAATTAGCAGCGCCACTTGCGGATCGAAACGGCAACAAACTGTTCTCATAGTATTTAACATTTAACGCAAACGCTATCGAGACGTATTTTGTGACCGAAAACCTACACTAAGCATAATGGTATCACACATTACTAGCGAGCAACTCCAAAGTTTGAGCCTTTCAGATTAATTTAAATTTTGATTCAACTATGACTTAATCACGGTTTATGAAAAAAAAGTTGACAGCACAAACTCCTATCCACATCCTCATATTAATTAGCTGAAACATTATTTTAATGACAAGACCTTAGCTTAGTTCCAACATGTAACTACAGTCAGACTCGATCATAATTCCACAAGCGGATAACACGTATAAAATTCGAGTGATGCTCGACGTGTTTCCGACTAGTTCGTAGTCCTTCCTCTTGGCGGCTCGGCCGAACTAGTACGAAACATGTCGAGCATAGACTTTTTTGCGTAAGTTATGCAATTGAGTGATGACCTTAGCTTAGCTTCAAAGTTTTTTTTAATACTGAAAAACAACAGAGCAACTAGTGATTGAGTCTCAGAAATCACGGGGCCCTAGTTAAGCTTGCCCAAGGTACTGTTAGCCTTAATTTCATAAGCCACTATTTAATTATTGTTTGCCATTGATCATTTGCTACAACTCTTTCTCTTAAAACTGTTGAGTATTCAGGAATATTATAATCATAAAACCAATCTAACCTAACCTATAGTTCTACAGAATGGTTCATTTCAAAGCTCCTGAAAAAATTACGGTTAATAATAAAAAACCGGCCAAGTGCGAGTCGGACTCGCGCACTAAGGGTTCCGTACCATTATCTATAAATATCTATAAACCAGTGTAAGCAGAGCCCTGCTCCAAAGCAAAATCTACGCAGTGTGGGGTCACTTTATATTGGTCACTGATATATACAGACATACATTATTCTGGTTTTTAGTATTTGCTGTTATAGCGGCAACAGAAAAACATCATATGTGAAAATTTCAACTGTCTAGCTATCACGGTTCATGAGATACAGCCTGGTGACAGACGGACGGACGAACGGCGGAGCCACACGAATAGGGTTTCCTTTTTTACCCTAAAAAGAGATGGCAAATGATCATTATGCAATTTATGACATATGAAACTCGGGCAAAGGAAAGGATTCGCCTACTCGGTGCAAGAGGAGCCAGCGTGCGAGCAGTATAAGATAATGTGCATGTTCCTCTCACCTCGACGTCGTTGGTGTTGATGGCGTCAGGCGAGGGGCGCAGGCGCTTCTTGCCGCGCGTCATCGGGTCCGTCGCTATGGGCTTCTTGGCCTGGAACTGGAAAAATCAAAGCTTTATGGCCTGTTTCACTACTTTAAGCTTCTGACATCCCAAATGACGGACATCTATTATACAGTCTCTGTCTGTTTCGTAGTAATAAATGGAGACGGCACTTAATAAATAATATACTTTTGACAGAAGTATGGAAGGTGTATCACTGAAAGATAGAATAAGGAATAGTGTGTTAAGGGAACGTGCTGGTGTGAAAGAAGATAAGACTAGGATAGAAAAAAGTATGCTTAGTTGGTTTGGTCACGTAGAGAGGATGGATGAAAGAAGATTAACTAAACAGATTTATACGGGGAGTGTGAATGGGTGCGTTGGGAGGGGAAGGCCTAGGCGGACGTACCGTGATCAAATTGGGGATGTTTTGGAAAAAGGCCAGGTCAAAATTACCCGAAACCGACGAGTATGTATGAAGAGATTGATGAATGTGGATGAAGCGAAAGAGGTATGTCAGGATCGTAGCAAGTGGAACAAAGTAGTCTCTGCCTAACCCTGTGGGAAAGAGGCGTGACGATGACGATATGTATGTATGTATGTACTTTTGACAGAACGTCTATCGCTTTCAATAATAAACTAATCCGGAATAATCCAGTACAGGTATAGTGCAAAATTATTTTCCATGACATTTCGTTGCATTTTATCCGGTTTTCGACTTTATTGACAAGTTATTAAAGTCGTGCATGCAATGCAGCTCTGTCAGATTAAATTGTTTTATAAATAAGAGCCTCATTCATATGTCGTAAAAGTTGAAAACCGTATGAGATTTAACGAAATGTCATGGAAAATCATTTCGTACTACATCTGTAGTTTTTTTATTTATTTATTTATTTAAACCAATAGTGCGAAATATACATCAGTGATGCTCATAGCCATAGTCATAGTGTGACTGAACGACCCTACGAATATTAAAGTATTTAATTTACATTATTGATTTAAAATTTAGTCCCGCCCTTGACGCAATTCACTTTGAACATCTATACTTCATTTAATTTAGAATGAGAAACCACAACAACATTATATTGCGTCTGGTCAACTATTTATTACCTAGCAAATAGTACAGTGCAGCCGCAAAATAAAATTGTTTTAATGCCACTTTATTTGCGTGTCGTCAATTGTTACTCTAGTACAAATTGTAAAGAGATTACAGTTCACGAGCCGCAATATAATGTTGTTGTGGTTTCTCATTCTAAATTAAATGAAGTATAACAATGTACGGAAACACTTGTCAACTATAGTACTATGGAAAAATTGGCAGCGCCACTTGCGGATCGAAACGGCAACAAATTGTTCTCATAGTATTTGACGTTTTAACTCAAACGCATTCGAAACGTGTTACCGAAAACTTGTGCTTAGTTTGGGACTGGGTCAATTGGTGTAATTTGTCCCATGATATTTATTTATTTAAACATAAGTATCATGTGGTGTGGGCCTCACCTGCAGCTCGGGCGGCAGAAAGACGCGCGAGTTGGTGAAGTACTCGTCCTGCGGCGCGAAGTACATGGTGGGGATGCGCGCGTCCGACGGGAAGTCGCGCATCTCGAACGACGACGAGCGCGCCCAGATCACCGACATCGCCAGGTCACAGACAGCCCACATTTTCTGAAAAAAAAAAAAACCAAGTTAATGGACGCGTTCAAGATGTTTTTTTGAAGTGAAAACTTCTTTAGTGGCGTTGGGCACTTTTTGGGATGAGTAAAAAATGTTTTCACACCTCTCGTTTAGAAAAGTAAACTTTGCTCCTTGACGAGAGGGATCAAAGTGCAACTTTTCTGTTCAAGGCTTTTCTAAGTGTTTTTTTTAAATGCAATTTTTTGATGTTGATAATTGTAAAACCACGCCATTTTCTATGCTGGTAACTCATTAATTATATTTAGAATTCTTTTTTCAAGTTTTTTAATGATCGGTGTGAAAAGTTGTATGAGCCACTCGGGAGCAAAATTATTTTCATCTTGGGCGTTAACACTTGAATTCCTCATTACGCTCTGGATTATACTTTTGAATCCCTCGCTACGCTCAGGATTCAATTGTAGAATCCTTCGCTGCATTCTGGATTCAATGTAGCGCCCTCGCCGTAAATACATCATTTTGCTCCATCAGTTTGAATGAGTGTTTGATCGATTTGAATATGTAACGTAAAGTGCATTGGATTAAAGTTCTGATTAGAAAAATTTACTACAATTGATATTGTTGGTATTTTGAAATGATACAAGTTACGAAAGGTCAATTTTCTTTCAATTAATATTTTTGTTACAATAACATTTACTCAATCACAAAAAAAAAATCGAGAAAAAGTGAATCTTCAGTCAATCATTTTCTTCAGATGATGAAGACGAGCCATTCTATAGAAATCAGAGTTGCCATTGTTACGGCTTTGAGCTCCAAGGTCATAATTTTCAGTAAAGATCACTACACTGCTGGTGAAATTCAGTAATTAATTGGTCTAAATAAAATAAATAAAACCGGCAAAGTGCGAGTCGGCCCTAAAAAAATTATCTTGATCGATTGATTTTTTTCTCAACCGATTATTAATAGTCTATGGACAATATGAAAAAATCGTTATGCACAGCACTTAGCTGAGTGAGCGATACCCATCAATGAAAAATACAACCTTCAGAAAATTTCGATCGGTAAAAAATAGAGAACTTCATGGGCGTGAACTGTCAAAACGGGCCTTTTAAATTGCGACGACGGGCCGATATTATCATTAAAAAATGCCGCGACCAAGACGATCGAATGAGGTAATGACTTTTTCATATAATTTGGATACATCTATACGCGGAAATTGCTTAGTTAATTGAAGATAAATTAAGTCTACGCGGACGAAGTCGCGGGGAAAAGCTAGTAATAAATAAATAATGGCACACTCACATAGTTATAGTTGTCGTCTGTCTCGTGCAGCGCGTCTTTGTGGTTCTTCATGCGCTCGACCAGACTCTTGTAGAAGCCGTAGCAGTAGAAGTCGTTGCGCGTGATCAGCGGCTCCAGCACGAACCAGATGCACTGCTTCATCACCTACAGACAGAACCACATGGTAATACAGGGTGTTTGGTAGCCAGGTGCAAAGCTGTAAGGGGGTGATAGCTGAGGTATATTTGAACATTTTGAGCCATACATGTTTTAGCCGATTTTTTTTTTAACTGAAAATTTAGAAATACCCAGAATTTGATAGTCAATAATTTGATAATCGAGTCAATATTGCACCAATGAGCGTTAATTTGTAAACAAAATCTTTTATTTCGGATAGTTTAATGTGTATTGGACCAAATTAAATAATTTTTAAGTGTATGTCTTGGCACAGAAACAAGATGCGAGGCATTCGAAATTACTAAAAATGTCTTATTTTGGAACAGACTCATTTTACTGTGCCATAAAAAAAAAAAAAAAACCTGGAAATGTTCAAACATTTTTAAAAACATGCCTGTTTATTGCTCTTTATTTTAATGTATCACTCGTTCACATTGCTTGCTAAATCTGAGATAAAAAGTAAAAACCAAACTCGGGGAGCACTCGCTAAGAATGCACTAGTCTTAAAATTTCGCGTTAAAGATACTGGTTGAGAATAGTGACTGTACACAGGCACAGTATTGGCACGGATCATGGGCAATATTAACCGTGATCCATGAAATATTGATACTTATCACAGCGAATCATCTCGTATTTAAATCCACGATCCTATCTTGACATATCAGTATCACGGTAATATTGGCGATATTTGCAGTACAGGAAGTGGTGTTACCTTGAGCTGCGCGACATTGTCGTGCGTGGTGAAGAAGGGGTCGTGCGTGAGCACCGGCACCGCGAACACCAGCATGTAGTCCGGCAGGATGTGCGGCAGCTGGCTCACCGCGCGCTCCACTGCCGGAACAACACCAGTTACACAACAACAACACACACCAACATCCTTTATTTTTAAAGACAGGCAACAAGTAAAAGAAAGAAATTATAATTTATGCCACGAAACCGGCCAGAATCAGTGAAAAGTGATTTTTTACTTAAATTCCCCATGTATGGTTTAGTAACACGAACAATCTACAGACGGCGCCACTTAGCCGTTGCTTCTTTTAGCTACGAATGCCATCGTGTACCACGGATTCAAGCAGAATTTTTTTTTTAATTTGATATGTCATTGGCGTACTGCTTATCTGTCGTATAGAGGCCGCCGAGTGACTGAGTAAAATGTTTTTATTTTTATAAAATATATGGCTCGACGGAAAAATCTGAAACTTTTTTCCGTAGCTAAGGCTGGTTATTCCTATAAATAGAAAAATCACCAAGCACTTTTAAAATAATCATCCATTCCCAATACGCGCGATGATCATTCGCGTTCTATTAGGAAACCCAGTTATTGGATTGGCATCGCGCGAACACGCGACGGTCGCATCGCTTACTCGTGCGAAGATCGCGCATTCGCGTGCACCAGCTGAAAAATCTCGAATGTCATGGATTGGCTGCGCGAATATCCTGTCTGCGCAGCCAGGCTGCCTAGTGAGCGGGGGGCCTACAATGCACCTTCGTATGACAAGATAAAGTTAACAGTCGCGAGTGACACAGAGCGGTGAAGAGGTTAAAGTGGGCTATATTGTGTATTAGTGTGTTGTGTACCCTTGGTGCCGACGGTGATGTTGCGGATGTACTCGCGGCGGCGCACGACGTCGGCCAGCATGTACTGGCGCACCAGCCCGCGCAGCCGCCGCTCCGGCTCGCGCCCGCCCAGCGCGTACATGCCCATGAAGTCCAGCGGCAGGCACTTGTTGGGTATGCCCTGTAACACGCGCAATTGCACAGTTATCCGACCGCTAAACTTCCGCGCACTTCGAGTACAAAAATGTTGAGTCTCCTGAACTGCGAAGAGAGAAAAAAGATATCGCGTTTTTGTATAAATTACTAAATAATTTAATTGATTCCCAAGATCTTCTGAGCGGGGTTTCATTTAGATGCCCGAGCTTTCGAACTCGGTCCACTCGTCTATTCTCAGTGCCTTTCAGTCGCACTAAATATATAGGTAACAAATGTTTGGCAAGAGCGTGCAAAATTTATAATGAAAAATACTTTAATATTGATTTGTTTCAACTCAACCATCGTAAATTTGCTTCTGCAATCAGGAGAGGAATTTTGGATTAGAAAACCGGTGTCTCTGTAGATGTTTTTTTTTTTTTTGAGCTCAGGTGCCGTTTGGTACTATTCCAATATTATTGTCTTTTGTTTTCTTTTTCTTAATATTCTAATTTATAGTTAAAATTTAAAATTGATTTGGCATGTCTTACTTTTCGAGCAATGTATGATTTATAAGTGGAAACTGTTTTGGCTTATGTATTTACTATATTCATTTAACTATACGTGTAATTTGATCCTGTTTGTTTCCCATTTCAATAAATAAAAAAAAAAAAAAAAAAATAAAGGTGCGGGCGGATAGTGCGCCTGCCGCTCGCACAGACAGGCCCCCGCAGGGTCGCTACCCCGCGCCCCACAGCCGCGCCCGCGACACAAACGGTCGGCCTATACACATAGTTAGGTATAAATAAACAAAAAAGAGCCCTCTGATATTGCTGTGCCCTTGCAGGGTGTCACATGTAGACCTAATTAAAATATTCCACCGTATACCTGTAATGTGATTTGCAATAAATTATTTTGATTTGATTTGTATTGATACTTATTTTTGTACTTCAAAGTACAGTCGCCATCAGATATATCGTAGCGGGCGAGGTCCTCAAATAATTCGGAGCAGCCTTAAATTTCAATAAATTCGTTACACTGTAAGGTTAATTAACATCGGAACACGCAATTAGTCATAAACATAATAGCAGCGACTTTTCAATAAAATCGGAACGTCACAGATCGTCAAAGGTATCGATACAGTCAGGCTGACCATAAAGATCGGAACATTTTTGGAAAATATACCTTAACTTTGATACAAACAGTTTAAATTACAGTGTTTATAGTAAAATTAGTTTTATAAAATAGAACTACATTCTTTGACTTATAACAGCAGAAGAAGAAAAAATTTATTCGAAAAAAAAGTATATGGCAATTTAGTGGCCAGTAACAATTTACATTTTATACAACAAAAAAGGTTTTATGTTACTAACACAGTGAATTATGCATGCAAACGCATACACTATATGGGTGACATATCTTTCATTTTGGCATGACGTTTAAGCCTTATTTGTATTTTGTTTGGAATTCGATTCTATTATTATACTCGTAAGGTTTATTTTCCACATATGTTCCGATATTTATGGTCAGCCTGACTGCGTCGATGCCTTTGACGATATGTGCTTCCTGATATTTTTAGCTCATTGAACGTCCCGAATTTATTGAAAAGTCGCTGCTCTTATATTTATGACGGATTGGGTGTTCCGATGTTATTAACCATATCTAGTGTGACGAATTTATTGAAATTTAATGCTGCTCCGAAATATTTCAGGACCTCGCCCGCTACGATATATCTGATGGCGACTGTACATAACATCACTGAAACAAGAGTGAGATACTTGACAATATGCTACACAAACGGAATTTACCTTTGATAATCCTTTGTGAAGTTTCGCAGCGAATGCTTCTCTGACTTGTGGTACCTCGTCCTGAAAATTAAAAAAGGCTTGTCAAACTTATAGGTTTAAAGAACTATAATCTATAATTGACAATATTTCAATTTTTTTAAGTGCTACTTTTTATTGTCTGACTGGAAAGAGCGCACAATTTTAAGACACACATATTTTTTTATATTTGTGAAAATCTTGTATTTTCGTAGAATAATCCATTTCAATCGTTGCTCAAGCAGAAAGGACGTAAGTAACAAACGTCAAGTATTAGCGAAATGACGTCACTGCTTTGTTTCGTACACTTAAAAAAACGTTGAAATAATTACATTAATTGACCGACAAAACCTGTGCTTAAATAGTATGACAGTGAATGCAGTTGTCAATGTCGATGAACGTCAAAACGAGCTGACAAACTCAAACAGAACAAAAAATATAATTTTAAATGAAAAGTTGCAAAACCATTATCATTATTGCCCGGCAAACAGTTATCTAATGTTCCCGATGGCAACAAACCGAGTGTTGTGCGAATGAATTAACCGTCAGCTGTCAGTAGTGTTGTGTTGTGAAAGTTGTAAATGTCAAAGGGAAACGTTTTTCCAAAAAATACTTTACCGAAAAATCCAAAAATATTTTTTTTGTGTTCTACAAGTGTTTCTCTCGAAATGGTTTTTGATTTATGAATATAAAGAAATTTGAAATATTGTCAATTCTTATGAGCGTTTATCCCTACTGAGCTGGCAACGTCGCATTTCATTTCACTTCGTTTTCAGTGTATTAATGCGTCTAATGCAATAATTGATCGTGATGGACTTTTATTTTCTTATTCAACGAGATATATTATTTTATGCCTTTTGTATACTTTGTTCTTTGTTTCTGTATTGTTTTGTACTGATTTGTGGTGTTCAATAAAGTGTATTTGTATTGTTACTGTAACGAGGAAAAGTTAGTTAGACGATATAGTAATCTGACACGTGTTACTCACGATCATGAGATGCGAGAGGTTGTAGAACTGCTCGGCGGTGAACTGGTCGCCGACGCCCTTCTGCTCGCAGATCTTGAGCATGGCGGCGCCGGCGCCGAGCCGCAGCCACGCCATCTCCGCCTTCGACAACTGGTTTTGCTGATAAACAACACAATGTTTCAACAATCAATCAACGAAGACGGACGCCCCTCCCCATTGCTAGACAAACTCTTCCCTATCAAGGTATTGGAGAGGACTGTAAACGGCAAGTTGAATTGTGACGCCGTCTTGCTCTTTAATCTCGACTTAGTCGTTAAATTTGGTTTAACACTTTATAAGGCTGAAGCGATTTAGCGACCACATGCATTGTGTTGGAATTTCAACCTTATTGATTTCAACATACGTCACAATTTCCATTGTAATTGTTGAATACACGACTAGCTTTGAACCTTTGTCAGGTATGCATTCGATAGCTGCTTTTGAATCTGTGGTAGTATGCTCCAATAAATGGGGCCTTATAAAGGGTTAAAGCGAGACAGTTATATATATTTCGATCATCTCCGAACAAACACTTATAAAGAGCCTTAAACAGAAAAGTTGCACTTTGATCCCTCCTCCTGATTTGCTCCTGTCGAGAGCGACAGGGAGCAAATCATACTTTTCTGAATGAGAGGTGTGAAAATGTTTTTGACGTATTGCTAACATTGACTGTAGATATGATGTTGGCTAACCTGCAGCAGGTCCCCCTTGTGTACGATGAACGCGTTGAGCATGCGGAAGGTCTTCTGCGCGGAGAGCTCGTCCCGCTTGAGGCCGAGCAGCCAGCGCGCCATGCACTTGAGCCCCTCCAGCTTGCAGCGCGTCTCCTCGGGCAGCTCGTCCTCCGCGCACCACGCTGAGTCCGGCGCGTTAGGCCCGCCGCCACCCTCGCGGACTAATAACTCCTTTACTATCTGTGGATTGTAAGAACGTTATGCAGATAGACCGAGTGCCGTAATAATCGTGACAGTCTGACGGAGTAGCTCGCTCAGCGAGTACTCTAATATCGTGACCTCGAGTCCGGCCGGAGCGGGAGTTTCCGTTCTACTATGTTCTTATTTATTCTTATGCTCAAAAGGCGCAGTCTCAGAGATGTGGTCAGCCAAACACTGGCGTCGTCTAAACCTAGCTCAAAGGGCGTAGACTGAGAGATGTGGTCACCTTCCGCGAGACGATGTTCTTGATGAGCACGGGGAAGGTCTCGGGCAGGTTGTGCGCCACGTGGCCGAGCGTCACTATAGCGGTGCGGTAGTGCTCCGAGTGCGGCGTCAGCGTCGCCTTCAGCGTCTCCAGGATCTCCGTGAAGATGGCGCTGCGCTGCTCCGGCACGTTCACGAACAGGCATCTGGAGACACGAACGTTACATATTGGGAGATACAAATGCTAAAAAAAATATTAGACAGACAGACTTTAAAAAAAAAAGATATCTGCGAGCAGAAAGGTGTCGGCGACCAGTAGGCTAAAAGTCTAACTCGCTCGCAATCGCCATCGTGTTTATTTTGACAATTCATGTATGGACTGACAATTGGCATCGGAATCAGCTAGCTGTCATAGTCATACTAGAACTGTCAAAATTAACACGATGGCGATTGCGACCGAGTTACGTAATAAGCCTGCAGTTCACCGCAGAACAGTTCTACGACCTAGTTTTAATTTCAACTTTATACACATACATACACATACACAAATCACGTTTTTATCCCTTACGGGGTAGACAGGGCCTGAGGCGAGAAGACCTACAGGTCATCGCTTAGCAAGATGGAAAAAGGAATCAAAATAGAGATGGGTTGCTAGCCGCATCGCCTATAACATGATTCCTATGATTTTCGCCCATTCCATCGATGGGCTTTTACCATCTGCGTGGGAAGAGAAGCAACTGGTACATTCTATGATTTTTCTTTGCTCCAGTTTGCTCCTAACCAGCATGGAAGAACTTTATACGCGTTCATGAAAAAAGGTCTAGACAACATAGTGATGTTAAGCCTATAAGGGTTTTTTTTTTCCTTTACAAGTATAGAATCCGAATAAAAAATGTATTTGAATAATTGTGTATTACCTGACAGCATTTTTAGCTTGCTTGGGAGTGCCTACTTCAGCATAGGCTTTGCACAGGGTGATCAGTCGCGGGAACAGAGACGGGCACGCTTCGCCTGAGAAAAGACAAACATAGTTATTATCAGCACTCATCAGACTAGGTGCTTAATATAGTCGGAGAAAAGAGAAGGTTACTGGAGACTATAAGTACCAGAAGAGGGAACATGATGGGACACCTGATGTGACGCGACGAATTCTTTCTAAACCTGCTGGAAGGAAAAGTGGAAGGGAGACGAGGCAGAGGAAGGCCAAGATTAACGTATTTTGACCAGGTGAAGGAGAGAGTGGGTGTCGCGTCGTATCGGGAGGTCAAGAGGCTACTCCACCGACAAGAGCCTGGCTCTTAAATGCAAGAAGAAGAAGATCAGACTAGGTAATGCACGTAGAATTATGTATACCAAATTACAGGTCAATCCAACAACTAAAAGTTGGTCAAAGTTCCCACTATGTAGCCATATGTAATCGGAAGTCTTATTGCATGCAATAAAGTAGTATTAACGGTATTAGGGTGCGACCAAACCGCCGCGTATACGCAGTGACGTGTCGTAGGCGTCACGTTTTCTCACCGTGTCTTCATACTGTTGTTGCGGTTTTTTAAGCGGCGTTGTGGTCGCACCCGAAGCTCAGAACTTTTGTATAAGCCCATTTGCAATGAAAAACCGCTACACCAAGGACCGGAAAACCCCTTCATTCGCTTAAGCCTTTTCATAGGGTAAAACTGTTACCCTATTTATGATATGGTAAGTTTATCGTTGTGCTAAGCCTATCATTACGGAAACCGGTTTGAATAAAGTTAACCGTTGGTTACCCGTTTTCTATTATGGTTATAACAGTTTTTTAATACGGTAACCGGGTTTTTCGTTTTGGTAATCGCTTATGGAATTAACTATTCATATATAATAAAAAAAAGGTCAAGACTTTCTTTCGGGTAATCCCATGATATGCTTACCAAATTGATAGGGTTTGTAAAACCAATTCTATTATACCCCTATCCAATACCCCTTTAATGGTAACCGGTTCCCGTCCTTGCGCTACACTCGATAATATTTCTTAATTTAATCGTTAGTAACTTTTACTAGATAAAGCAGAAAGTCAATTGAAGTTATTTCCTAAAAATCAAAATAGAACATAAGTACCAGTTTTCTTCGCGGAATTTATAATACATACTCGTGTAATTGCGTGGATCAACTTTTTCCTGTCACTCGTTGCTAGTGGTGGCAATAACGGCTGTTTTGCAATAATGAATAACTGTGTTGTGTTATTCTTAAATAGCTGTTATTGTAAACTGTTGTCTGTTATCCTGTTATATTGCTGTTTTACAAAACGATAATGAACTTATTATTAAAGAATTGTTATACTTATTTCGTCGCGATCGCAGCGTAATAAAAACTTACGAGAACAAAAGCAAAACAACGCTGTTACCTTGTTTGTTATTGTACTGACTGAAACAGCAACAGCTAACAATGACACCAAAAGTGTTGTTCGTTGCGTGCAAATAATGCATTACGTTATCTGCTGTTGTAATAACGACCACGTTAAATTCTCCTGGGTCACTCTTTAAACCGTAAGTTCATGGGCTTAAATTTTGTAAGCATGTTAGTGTAGAGACAACATTTCTTCTAACAAACTGTACTACTTTTGTCCCCTGGCTGATGGGACAGAATAACAACAATAAATTGTTGATCCGCCCAATTACAACTCGAAGCTTCAAGAAACCGGGCACAGGCACGGCAAGAGGTACTAACTGAGCGGCCTGTATTTGCCGAGGAAGGTGAGCGCGGCGAGTATGTGCGGCGCGACCGTCTCGTCCTCGTGCTCGAGCAGCGCCGTCAGCCGCTCCAGCACGTCCTCGTGCAGGAAGTGCGCCGGGAACACGAACGACAGCATCACCAGCAGCTTCAGCCCGCGCTCCGCGGCCACCTTCAGCGTCGTGCCTGATGAGTCACAACACCGTTATAGTAGATTGATAAACAAGGGTTGAAATTGACCCATTTCGCCTTAGATATTTCTGGCGCTCGAACGAAGCGAGTGCGCCAATAGTTCGAAGGTGAAATGGGTAATTTCAGCCGAACTTTTCATTTCGAATATGAGGCAAGTAAAAAAAAAAGGTACTCTGACAAATTTCACTAACGTCGCACGGTCGCACTTAATATTCGTTACATGTCTTTCTATTCGCGCGCATTACGCATTTCTTCTGCGCACCAATGGCTGCCGGCTAGTTTTTTTTTAACTTGCAGACACGGAGGTCGCTATCAATTAATTGTCGACTTATATTTCAAGCAAAAAAAAACCGAACGTAATAATTCCTAATTCTCAATCAATCAATCAAAACATTTATTTGCTAGAAAAGGGTGTGAGGTTAAGGTTTTACATTAATAATTATGTCCTCCTTATCTTACTGTTCAGGAACAGTTCTCGTTGAATACGCTTGCATAATGTCATTTTAAGATTATTTTGCCTTTTACAAATTAAAAAGGAATTATTTTTATAGATGATTATATAAAACATAGATTACATGGCTATATACGTATTTCCATTGCTATGTACCTCATTTGGATAAGCTAGAAAAAAAATATACTTTCAACCCAACCAAGGGTCGGGATGAGTCAGTTTCAACCCGCTATCCAGATCATCAATGACCTACTTTCAGAGTATGAGAGATGAAAATGACTTTGAGCAGCGCCACTCTTCACACAAACGGTTCGCGTGCCTGTTAGTGAAAGAGAAGAAACTTTTCCGGCAGCGTAGCGCGCGTCTAAAATCTCGCAAAAAAGACACAAACACAAATAATAAGAAATAAATTAAAGTATGGATTATTTGTGAAATATGACTCGTAAGCGGTTTAGGTATGAATATGTCGACTTCATGTTTTTAATTGCAGACCCAAACAACGAAAAAATAAAGACATAGAACCGTTTAATGATGATTTTAAGACCAATCTTTGTAATTAATTACTATCGAGCCGATTTCGTTCAATTATGTATCGAGTCCGTCTACCTACGGTCTTTGAAATATGATGAATATTATGGTTTTTCTTAAAAAAATGCTAAAATAACATCAATTTCAACAAAACTAAGGTCCAACCACACCGCCGCGTATTCGCAGTGACGTATCGTAGGCGTCACGTTTTCTCACCGTTTCTTCATACATTTTGTTGCGATTCCGTAACGACACCGTTTTTTAATCGGCGGCGTGGTCGCACCTTTAGTTCTTGTCAGCCTCTTAAACACAAGGAACAGTGAGACGAACGCAGCCGTCTGTTTGTAGCGAGCTCGCTGCCGCTATGCAGCGTGGCGCTTACCGCACTCCTCGGCGATGGCGGGGTCTGTGCCGCGCGCGCAGCCCTCCACGTAGCCCACCAGCACGAGCAGCGCCTCGTGGTCCACCATCACCGAGCTGACGCGCTCCAACAACATCTTCACAGTGTTGTAGTACAGGTTCGTCATCACTGGCTGCCCCAACTTCTTCAGCACGTTCGACTGACGAAAATAATACATTTTTTGTTTAAAAAGCAGTGTATACCTTTAGGCGTTGCCCGCAACGACTGCAAGTACCGGAACCGGTTACCATTCAAGGGGTATTGGATAGATCCTATCCGATAGGATATTTTATAGAATTGTTTTCACAAACCCTATCAATTTGGTAAGCATATCATCTGGTTACCCGAAAGAAAGTCTGACCGTAATAACATAGTTAATTCGAGAAGCAATTACCAAAACTGAAAAGCCGGTACTGTATAGGGTTACCGTATTATTCGACTCGAAAACCATAATAGAAAACGGTTAACCTTATTCAAAACGGTTTCCGTAATCATAGGCTTAGCACAACGATAAGCTTATCATATCATAGAGTAACAATAAGAGTTTTTAATGACATCCCGTTCACATCCCGTTTATAATATTTCGAATGGACATAGAGTAACAGTTTAATAGGGTTACCCTATGAAAAGGCTTAAGCAAATGAAGGGGTTTTCCGGTCCTTGAACGACTGTCGGCTTTAGCATAAAAAAACTACACGAACAGCATCTATATTAGCATATTAAAAAATAATATATCACTACATAGCCGGTCGGTCCGAGTCGGTTTCCGTTGTCCGTCTGTCTGTCCCTATGTATGCTTAGATCTTTAAAACTACGCAACGGATTTTGATACGGTTTTTTTAATAGATAGAATGATTCAGCTGGCTCTCAAACCAAATAAAAAGTAAAAAAATATGCCTCTAAGAATTTTCAGACCGCAATGGCTATCAGTGCCATTATCGCCATTTTACCGTTAAATCAAACTAAGAAACGGCAGTAGAAATAACAAATCTTTTATCAAGTACGACTGCACTCGAAAGGTCACAGTGAAATATAACTTACCGTTGTACGGACGCACACCTCGCAGCTGACATTAGGGTTCAAAATCATCTCCATCCCCTGCAACAACTCCGGCGCCTGCTTCATATGCTGCGAGAACTTATTCAAGAACTCTTGCGCCTTCACAGACTCCGGCAAGAACTTTGAACTGATATGCAACACTTTAGCGATCAGTTCTTTCTGCACAGCCGGCGTTGGCGGCTTCCTATGCAACTCCACCCACTCGGCAACGGTACGACGGACCGCCAACTGGTGCTTCTGAAGCTCTATAAAAGCTTTCGTAGCGTTAGCGTCAACATTAGTCATTAAATAGTACAATTTCTTCATGCGAACTTGCGGCGACAAAGTGTACGGGACCAGCGAAGTGTTCAAAAGCCTTTCCACCAACAATCGGTCTTCTAACGCGGTCATGTAATAGCCGTGAAGTATTTTATCCTTGATCCATTGCACAGCCTTCTCTGTGGCCGGCGGGACGCTTTCTTCCGTCAAAAATTTCCTGTATATCATAGCTAAACCCGACATAGCTTCTTTGCGTATCTTGAACTTCTTATCTAAAGTCCTTTCCCTCACGAAATGGAGCAAGTCTTCTGACTCCGCCACAGCTTGGAAGTCTCTCTGCGCCGTCGCTATGATCGCCATGACTACCTCATAGCGTACCTGCTCGTGGGCATCATGCTGTCTCATCTTGAGGGTCTCTGTGATGTCCTTTCTTAAATCTGGATGGTGGACGAGGAAGTGCATACAGTACTGCACGCATTTGATGCGGATAGGGACGGCTATGTCGTTGAATCGTCCCAGGAACGCGCGCCAGAGGGCGGGGTACTGCTTGGCGAGCCCGGAGCCCGGCTCAGAAAACATCCTAGCCAGTAAAGCGACTGCGCTGAGTCTCTCTTGGAACTGCGCTGACTTGAGCTTGCACTCAAGCTGGGGGAGCACCGCGATTAGGATCGTGGGGCAGCATTGGTTCAGTTCGTAGATCAGCTCGTACACTTTGGAGAAGATTAGAAGACTCCTTTCTTCTTTGCCGAGGATCAGGACGTGATTGAAGAACTGTAAATGATGATGAAATTAATCAATGGATTTTTTTTCTTGAAAGTACATTGGACGAAATTGTTTACACTGTCCCCACCCACCAACAGAAATGAAACATATCTCATTTAATATAATCTTTGCATTGTGATGTTTTTTTTCTATCAATTGCTTTATAAGCTAATTTTTGTGATCATATTTTTACCCAACCTCGACGAAGACAAATATTAGCAGTCTATGTATATGTGTATGCATGAATGTTTTTACAACTTTTTCCCCGCAACGGTCAACCATAAAACCACAAAAACAAAATACATAGGGCGATCGTCGTCGCAGCAAAAATCATCACGTTTTCAAAATTTATGAGACGTGTCCCGTTCTCGTTGGTGAGTGGGGACATTCCGCCCATTGTCCTTTGAGTACCCTCAGAATAGAGATATAGTATGAATATTCCCAGGTGAATTTTTCGCTTCAAGCCCTAATCTTTCAAACAAAAGCCATTGTCTCTATTATCGCAAAACCGCAAGCTACCGTACGCACGTGCCACTACAACATTCATATTGAAAAACAAACGGTATCGTCATAGTATTAAGGTTCAAATTAAAAATAATATCTAGACTATCAGTGACATTAAATTTGAACCTTAATACTATAACGATACCGTTTGTTTTTCAATATGAATGTTGTAGTGGCACGTGCGTACTGTAGCTTGCGGTTTTGCTATAATAGAGACAATAGTCTTTGTTTGAAAGATTAGGGCTTGAAGCGAAAAATTCACCGGGGAAGATTCATACTATAAACTTCTTCGTCTAAACGTACCGCCTGTATGTAGGGCTCTAGGGTCTCGCTAGTCTTCACGATGAGCTCCTTGGCGAGCGTGTACGCGTGCTTGCGCTCGCGCTTGTGCGGCTCCACCAGGTTGGTGAGGATCACGTTGAGCAGCTCGTTGGAGACCACATCCGACTCCGTGATCAACGGGCAGAGGACATCCAGCATGAACGACTTCACCTTCGATGAGTGCTCCGTGCTAAAGACAAGTGGAGACAATCAACGCGTAACTCAATGTCAACTTGTAGACTCTTTAAAACAAAGGAAAGATATTCATAACTATAATACGCGAAATAAGGAGAAAATATGTCTAATAAAGACAAGAACGAAGAAGTATTTGAAGCAAGGAATCCCAATTAAATCAAGATGTACAAACTACTACCAACGAGAATAACATGTCTGTCTATTAAAATTTTCAGGAGCTAAATTCTGGGTTTTCTCAAGGAAAATTCGTTTTACTCCAATGAATACATGGATTTTTAAAAGAAGAGAAAAATATTTTAAGTACCTAATGCATGAATACTAAATCGCCCAAAATTGTAAAATTATGACGTGCTAAATTTAATGTATGTTACATGGTCAATAAATATGTATATTTCTATTTATATTTCTAATAGTATGGATTAGACCAGGATCGGCAAGTAGACGTATGTAATGACAAGTCTGCACTATTCGCGTGAATTGACAAATCATTTCATATAATTTACGTCTCTATGTCAGCCAGTGATGGTTCGTTTTTGCAAATCAACAACATAGAGTTGATTTTTACATGTCAGATATATATGCGGCCTGCATATCATCCGATGATTATGCTTTCACAGAAAATTGATATTTATGCGGCCCGCCTATGCTGCTGTCACTGCAATTCATATTTATGCTGATAAGGTACGACGATGTTTTTGCCGGCTACAAAGCATCACTTATTTTTACAGCAGTAGTGTCATCAAATACTTTTGAGCCCAATAGATGATCACATATTTTTGCAGCGCTGTTCATCGTCATATATTTATGTTGGTGACTACAGGAGCGCAGGGTAGAACGACAAAGGGAACCGAGAGCGTTGCAGGCGGGTACCTCTCTCGGCCCCCTTTGTCGCCTACCCCGCGCCCCTGTGACGCCCGGGCGAGGACTCATTTAAGCGGTCGGCCTATAGTTAGTTACATACATACAGTCACGCCTCTTTCCCACAGGGGTAGGCAGAGACTACTTTGTTCCACTTGCTACGATCCTGACACACCTCTTTCGCTTCGTCCACATTCATCAATCGGTTCTCTATCGTTTGCCCGAATTTCATATGTCATAAATGTATTGTTTGCCATAATGATCATTTGCCATAACTCTTTTTTCTCTTTAACTGTTAATTGTTCAGGATTATTATGAAACAAACCTAACCTAACATATAGAGTTCTACAGGATTGCCACTTCAATGCTCCTGAAAAAATTACGGTTTCCGAGAAAAAAACAGTTATGGCAAATGATCATTATAGCAAACATTACATTATGGCATATGAAATTCGGGCAAATGAAGGGCTCCGTCATCAATCTCTTCATACATGCTCGTCGGTTTCGAGTTACTTACTTGACAATCTTAAACATGAGTGAGAACAGAGCACAGAATATCTCCTGGCAGTCTTCCAACTCGAAGCACATGTTGAACGACTTGACATAGGCCAGGTTCTCCAGGAGGTAGAAGTAGCGTTTGAAAGCCGGGTCCTTGGGGTCCCGGAGACCTTGCAACTGGTTTATCAGGAACAGGAATATCGTCTTCACCTGGGGGGAAGGGGAAGTCAGGGGCGATTTTAGAATCACATCTTCGAAGGTACCATTCGAAAGTGGTGAAAAATTACTACATACAAATTATCAGTGTTATGCCTTTTCGCCGAAATTTTTTGGGTCGAATTTCATTTGCCAACCAACATTTTGCGGAATGTTCACTTTGACAACTACTTATTGGCAAATTTTGTATGCCAACCTCTCATTTGGCCGAATTATTATGAAGGCGAATATCATTTTGACTTTAAAGTTTTGGATTGTCTTTCACATGGCAAATGTTACACTAAGCCGAAAAACTCTTATGATTAATTTGGATTAATTTAGGTTTAGCTTAGCCGCGAACATGTTTGTTTTAATTTAGAAACAGTCTTTATTTTAGCTTACGATCTTTTATTTTTTATTAATGGTTATGTAGTACCATTTGGCTGTATGAAAAATGACATTTTAGTAAGTGTCCATATAAAAAAAAACGTTGAGTTGGCAATCGTGAGGTCGGGAAATGAAACTAATCATTTTCACAAGTTGCCATAAGTAGATTCGGCAAAATGAAATTCGGCCAAACGTTGGTTGGGAAGTGAAATTCGACAGTAAAATTTTCGGCGATACGATAGAGAACCGTAGGTGGCAGTGAATGTGTTAAACAAGTGCTGAGGCCACGTAACTATGTCAGCCTAATGAGAAGACACAAAATGAAAAAAAAAATGAAAACTCAAACTCTTTAGAAATGTGAATTGATGTCAGTAATCAGATCAATAATGACACATTTATGAAGGTGGATGCTTCTAAATCTTTTATCAAGCTCGCAACACATCGGCATGGACATGAGGTAAAATTCTCTCGATGTACGAGTGAGACACAAGTAGTTCCATAGTGGAGTGCGAGCGCGACAGCACTAATCCTTACAACATCGACTTACCTGTTCCTGGTCTTTGTACGGCGCCTCGGGCGCGTACACTCGTAACACATCAGCGATGCAACAAGCAATAAGGAGCTGGACATCGCGAGATGAGTGAGCGAGAAAAAACTCGTCGGCCAGGTGGAGTGCGAGAGGGATGTACTGCTGGTACATGCCCTCATCTTGCCCCAGCCCTTGTAGCGTGTGAGCTAACGCCTGAACACGAAAAAAAAGTTACATGCTAGTCTAGTAGTTACATGACAGTCATGACAGACGCTTATTCGATATGAATCATAATCAGAATGATCATAATTTATGATCATTCTTATTATTGCTAATATCTAGATCCAGATAAAATTGAAATCATCGATCAATTCGTATAGGCAGTCATTACAACTTAAAATTAAATGTATGAATCCGAACACGAGAATCGCCGTATAAGAGCAAGAGGCATAAGTTTAATCTTTTATCGCAGCTATACTTTATTTAATTTAGAATGAGAAACCACAACAACATTACATTGCGGCTCGTGAACTGTAATCTCTTTACAATTTGTACTAGACTAGAGTAACAAATGACGACACGCAAATAAAGTGACATAAAAACAATTTTATTTTGCGGCTGTCAAACTAGTGCGCTGTACTATTTGCTAGGTAAGAAATAGTTTACCAGACGCAATATAATGTTATTGTGGTTTCTCATTCTAAATTAAATGAAGTATAGTTAAAAAGCAACGTGAAAATAAAAATAAGTCTTCAGTTGAAGAAAGGTGACAAAATGATTCATTGTGATGTTATTAACGACAGAATGTGGGTCGCCGGGTTATAAATAGAATGTGTTAATCTCAAACGGAGCATTCTCTAATCTCCCTCACGTGTATAAAAATAAACTATATTTTTATATTTTTTACATACATACATATCGTCACGCCTCTTTCCCACAGGGGTAGGCAGAGACTACTTTGTTCCACTTGCTACGATCCTGACATACCTCTTTCGCTTCATCCACATTCATCAATCTCTTCATACATGCTCGACGGTTTTGGGTACTCTTGACCTTGATAGATTTGTAGCATTGTCAACATTAGTAGTCAAAAAAAAAACTAGGTAAATATTTACTGAAAAAAATATAATTCGAAATCCTAAATTATATTTTTTCAGTAAATATTTATCTAGTTTTTTATGACTACTAATGTTGACAATGCTACAAATCTATCAGAAGTCAGCATCCTTTCTAATCTAATATGACAAAAACAACACATGGTAGGTACAAAATAACATTCATCAAAATGAATATTATTTTGTAGGTCTTTAAAAAGGTCGTTAACAAAGTAATACCATGTCGCTTGAACATTTTTGTCGATATTACAATTGTGTTAGATTTATGTATTTTTGTATTTACGTAACTACCTACAATACAACTTCGGCGCGTCGTCAGTTTATTCTGTGTCTTAGCTTATAATTACTCTGGAATATTTAAGCAAGCGATTGTGTTAGATAAGATAACGTTTATTTGCAATCGAAAATAATATAATTACAAAAAAATACAAACTAAACTTAAAGAATTATCTTTTTTTTTTTGTTACACAACATTCTTCATTGAAATGGATCTGCAGAAAGTAACGCCTGAGTCAATAAAATAAAATAAACAACTTTGTATACAATGACAAAAGGAGCAGGCTCAGCGTATGCTGCGCCTGCGCTTTCGCGGAAGCTGCCAGCGCAGCTTCCAGCCTGCGCCTGTTGGCTCATACTAGAGCGCCGCGCCGTGTATAGCCAACCAACGAAAAATACAAAATAAATATTTTAAAACAAAACAAAACAAAATTGATCTGTAAAGTCCTATAAAGCTTTTTCATTGTACCATCAGCCAAAAATGTGGTCTACCACCCTAAGGCTAAAATTCCTTTGCACGTCACAATATATTAACGTCGATAAGACAGACTGTCAACTTGAAAGTTCGACTTTAGCGACATTTTCATTTGATAGGAATATGGATGAAAAGTGGTAGACCACTTATTTGGGCGACCGTACATACTTTTGACTAAAATTCTACTCACTCATGTATCAAAACATTTGTCAGGCACTATAACAAAATCCTGGCAAACATTTACACTTTGTGTGCAGTTAAACTAATCCGATGACATGCCGAAGTTTTTCGGATTAATTTTAAGACATAAGACATACCTATGTAAAAAAAAAGTATGAATGTTCTACTAGATGGCCAACCTTAAGTCTGCGGACCAGCTCGTCAGGTCCAAGGTCATCGGTGATTGGTCGGCAGCCTTGCGGGTACACTATTTCCGCCATACTGCCAATCTGAGAGCAGATAAATTATTGACATCTCATTAGGTACCTGTAAAATGTACGTGTTTTATGTACAGTAAAGAGTTATACATACATACATACATAAACATGAATGAATATCAATAAATCAGAGCATTGCCCCCTGGCTGGGCCCAAATAAAATAGCAAATTTGTAGTAACTCTTAACTAATAACTAAAAACAGAGAGCACCTTTCATTTCTGAAAAGAAATAGAAACTTAAATAACACAGCCTTACAACAACCACAAAAGTTTTCTAATAAATTATGTAGATCACAGGATTCAGGTCAACCGTGACCTTTGACTTTAGGTACCAGCCATTTCCTAATTTACATACATTTGTAAAAAACCATGTATAATAATGGATAATTGCTAATTGAAATTACAAAACACAATGAAAAAGTTTTAGAGAGTTGTTTGTAACTGTGCTTATTTTGCGAAATAATTTGTATCTGCAGCTTTATCCTGATACAGGACTTCCTATCACATGGGATTTGCGCAAAGTCCTCCATATTCTTTGTCTACATTACCAATGGAACACTAAGCGAAAATACTCGATGTCCGAGGCTTTGGGGTGAGCATTAATAAGTCAGTCCGTTGAATACCACCAGCTAGAGGTCCCGGGTTTGAATCCCGGTCGGGGCAGACAGTTGTATGATAAATACGAATGTTTGTGCCCAAGTCATGGATGTTGTATGTATTTATCTACATTATATACGTATGTTTATCCGTTGCCTGGTACCCATAGTACAAGCTTTGCTTAGTTTGGGACTGGGTCAATTGGTGTAATTTGTTCCATGATATTTATTTATTTACTATCTAAAATTTTTACGAGGCTTAAGTGCACCTGTGTCACTATGCCAGCCTCATTTTACCACCATTCAAATGGACATGTTGGACTCACACAAAGAAGAGTAAAGTGGTTCCCTCAATTAACATCTAATCTATAGCCTTTATCCCTTACATGGTAGACAGAGCCTATGAGTAGCATGACCTACTTTTTAATGTGGATGTTCAGACTAGCAGTGTATAGTCACAGTATATATATAAGCTAAAGCAGTAGGGAAGATAGGCCTACTTTTTGAAATAAGTACCTACGCTCCAATAAAGCGTTAGGGTTGTTGATTAAATTTTTGTTAAATTGAATAGTTTTTTTAACCAAGGTTTGCCCTACCTATAGGTATTTGACAAGTTATCCTTCAAGTGTAATTTTCTATAATATATTAGTACATAGTACTATAGATGCAAAATGATAACAATGAAATTCCGTAGAATTTTTTTTCACCAAAAACACGGTCTATAATATACGGCAACTACTTACTTATCATCTAAACAGCCAAACCAAACGTTTTATTTAACAGAAAAAAGCATTTGTCGGAGAAGTGACATCTGACATTTCTCGTTATAAAAATAATATATACATTTTATTTCATAATAATATAGTATCATTCTAACCTTTCAACATCAGCAGGGAGTTTAAAAAACGAAAGCTCCGGTTTTGAAGAAGCCGAGTTCAAGCAGCCGTACACTGCGCAATACGCTCTTGGCATGTTTTAAACGAACACGGCCGCTCGTCTCAATGCGCCACTCGCGACTGACGGCACCGCGAGATCCGCTTAGGGGCCGTGTAAAAGCGCGTGTCTATGTGTGCGTTCGCTTCGACCGATTTGTTCGTAGATTCCCTACTGCTTGTGCTTATATGTACTGTGGTATAGTGTAGTTGCTAAGTTACAGTAGGCGGCAAATAAGTAAAACGTGGAGGGGATAAGCACAGTATGAAAAACAACATCATTTTCATACTGTGCTTATCCCCTCCACGTTTTACTTATTTGCTGCCTACTGTACAGAGTAAATTTTATTTCACAGCTGTATTAGAAATAGCACTAAATTCTGTAAGCATTTCTGCATATTTATATGTGCATGTGTATGTTAATTAACAAGTATTTAGGAAGACTTAAGACAACAATAAAACAAAAGCCTTGCCTCACCTTGCCTGTCCATTACGAAAGACATTATTGAAGTGATTTTAAAATGTAAAATTTGTAGTTAATGTTTGAATGTGTTTTGACTCTAGCATTCAGAATGACGCTTAAATCACTGTAGCTGCAAGTAGGTTTACTAACAGAAAATTTTAATATATCTAAGAAAAATGTTTTCCACAGACCGTAATTGTTTCAAAAATGTAATTTACAAGACAATTGCTTCCCCGGTTTTTGTTTACATTGACAACAACTTGATTGATAAGAAACATTGTGAGATTGCCAAAATCCAGTTGCAATCTTTAAAATCGTATGTTTCAAAAGCCGTCCATCAATTATAATTTAGTGGTTCTCAATAACTTCAAATCATCAGAACAGATGTAATCCTAAAGGCTTTTGTTTGTTTGCATTGAATAGGCTCCAAAACTACAAGACTGATTTGAAAAAAATTTCACCATTAGAATCCTACTATAATCCTGATAAACATAGGCTATATTTAATTATGCTCAGACGCTCCGGGCAACAGCTAAAACACAGTAATAATTTTGGTAAAATATTTGCACCAATGCCTCATGATTGGTTGATCCTGACCACATACAAAATTTGGTCAGGAAAAATAATATTTTTTCCAGAAAATAAGGACCAAAACATCATCCAAATACATATGATAATAATGTGATGTCATAGCAATCATAAATAGCAGAACTGGATTTATCCGAGTTTGAAGTTAAGCAACTTCCAGGTTTGGAATTCAGTCAGATTAATAAAATAAAAAATCCCAAAGCCTATAGCCTAGCCTAAAGTAAAAAAAAATGTGTCATACTACTGCTGATTTTAGTCTTTATTGAAATGGTGATTTGAGAATCAATTACAGCCACAGGTTATGCTTCTGAGTGTAAGGCATATTAATATCATATGTCATGCATCCTTAATGATGGCTGATGTGACATATCAGCACATTTAGAAATATCTAGAACTGCAGATTTTTGCCATGAGCCTTTCGGTGAAGGAAAACATCGCGAGGAAACCTGCACACATCTGCGAAGAAATTCAATGGTGTGTGTTAAGTTCCCAATTTGCACTGGGCGCGCGTGGGAACTATAGCCCAAACCCTCCAATACACGGAGGAGGCCTATGCCATGAGACACGCCAAATTTCGCGACAATTTAATAAATAAATACAAAAATAAACGACAATAACAACAACAACAACATGTATTTACTGAAATTGAAGCGAATTCGGAATAAAAAGGCTTATAAATAAAAAATAAATAAATAAAGAACTGCAGATACACATAAGATTAAACTGCAAAATATCACAAATAATATGTGTATAAATAATGTATATTTTTATCATTATTACTTAGTGATTTCTAAATTGTACACCACAATAAAATAATGTTTATGCTCATTACAATTAAAATGTTAACATAAAAAAAAACAATCATGTAAAGTAGTTTACAAACATTTAAAAAATGCAACTTCACAAATCAATGAAGGAATAAACATAACTTAAATATTAAATCATGGTATTGATTACAACTAACCTAAATCAAACATCCTGTCCCCAGCCTATACCCCAACTACCATCAACATCATTCCCTATACGCTATACCTACGAAATACTTGCACGAAAACATGAAATACGTAGTTAATCGAAACATTATTCCACCAAAGATTGCTCTTAAATAACAGAGTAACAGTACTTCTCAAGCAAACAATTGTTTTGTCAAGCATAAACTACGCTTGCAGACGATTCGGCAGTAACAACACTGCAATCAAATTATGGCATATCAACATAATTTTTTACACACCAAGCAAACATAGAAACCATTTCGAGGTTAATCTGGGTGAAGTGGACGAAATATCAAAGGAACAAAATGGAATTTGAAGCAAGATTATTAGGAAACAATGAATTGCTACCGATAATGGCTAAAATACGTACGATAAATCATAGACGTGTGTCCCGTTCTCCCGATGTTTACAAAACCACCACGACACTGGCAATCAAACAAAACAATCACAGAACAAACATATTTCGTTCATTAAAACATCACTGAAAATTGAATTATGTGGGGATTCTAGTGTCCTATTGATCTAAATTCATAGAAAAATTGTATAATATTTTTTATATCAATCCGTGTGGACGCCAAACTGCGGGAAAAACTACAGCGAAGTTAGCTACGTTTCGATCGCATTTTCAAGGTCGCTCTATTGTTTATGGTACCATGACGTGTCTATGCTATGGCATTGTCTATGATCCAGCCATAGAATGTAACATTATTTCCTTATGTTACATGCTTGTAAAATTAAACGAATGTTTTTCAAATAATGACAGGATAGAACAGAATGCTTTTACTGCGGAAAATTTATGTAGACCCCTTTGCTAAGGATTTTTTAGGCGTGGTTAGGATAGAAGACATAGATATTTAATGTAATAGGGAAAAACGAGCACGAAGCGGAAAGCAATTACCGCCACCCATGGACACCCATAACAAAGGAAGCATACTGGTATTACTGGTGCCTTGTCGCCCTTTAAGAAAAGAATAAGCTCGTTTTTTGAAGACCCCTAAGTTGTACTTGTCTGGAAAAATTGGTGCTGCCAAATAGTTGCAGAGTTTAACCATACGTGGTAAAAAGTAACATTTAAGTACGTAGATATTTTTCTCATTTTGAATTATTTATTGTTCATTAGTATATATAGTAGTATAGTAGCTAAATTCTTTATTTTTAGTACAAATTCTGCAATGAAAAAGTGTTAAGCAAAAACTAATAAGCGTGTAAGTACTAAAATACCTATATCGAAGGCTTAGGGTACAATAAATAATAGAGTAGGTAAAATAGTACGTAATTTTATTTATTTTCTTAATCATATCTAGCAGTTAATACTGCTTTAACTTAAACAATGTATGTTGACAATTAACATGGATGTTTTTTAGAAAGCCAAAATATGGTGTCGACATTAAGTGCCAAAAGATTTATATTCCCATGAATTATACGTCACATTCTTCAAGTTTATTGTAAATTTTACTTTTATAAAACTTTTTGTCAAGTTGTCATAACATAACATCAATAGGTACTTAGATTTTAGCTACAGTAAAGGCAATCAATCGATTTAATTAATTCAACAGTAGGGATTGTAACTAAATCCAGCAAGCAAGAATGGTAACGTGACACCACCTACGGCTGTCTATCTCAGTAGGTCACTATACTTAAATAAGATTTACACAAGTGTTTCATTCTATAAAAACATATTTTATGAAGAATATATAGTAATGGACATAAATATCACCCATGAATTAAGCCATGGCATTGAGCTCTAAATTAGACACCATTGTTTTAATTAAAAAATTTTCACATTAATAAATGTGTTTTGAAAATAGTCTAGCGTTTTCTTTGTTCAATGAAATATGTATACAATTGTGCGTAATTAATGAATACAATATTCAATCTCTATGTGTAGCACAATGATAAATAAGTTTTTATAGAACGTTTACCTTCGCAAACAACCAATTTCTTAATTAGAAAGATAAGCAATTGAGATCTATGTATAATAATGATTATAATGGAATCAATAAAACTATTGCATAAGCTTACAATTATTTGTCTGCAGCTAACAAACTGATGTCACAGTAACAAGTGGACTAAAACTTATCTAAGTCATGAAAAACTAAAGAAACAATCGCTTATTCAACGACACAAGCTTACATTCAACTCCCTCTAAACCTCTAACCTACTTCGGAAAAAAATCAATCCAGTTCAAGTTTTCTGAACGATCCGGCGGTTGAATGAACATCCTTAGTTATATCATTTTTCTCAAGAGCATGCACATCGACGCACATATCATCTAATGCGAGCAACTCCTCTCTGTGTTTCAAAAGTTTTCGCTTCAGTTCTTCAATCATATCTTTCAAAGGAACCGTGCCACCATATTCCTTAGGTAAGATGGCGGGGTCAACGTGTTTGTTCAACTCATCAGTGTTACGATGGAACTGAAAAGAAAATTATTAACATAAATTAATAATTACAATCATGTTATTCTAGTCTAGGTATGTTAGCTTAGCTCTTAAAAGCTCCGGTGATAAGATAACGTTCGCCACATACATTATTAAAAATACGTATTTGACATATTTTGTAGTGGTAATTTGATTTCGGGGTGCTCAAACATTAAGGTGGAACCACATTATTGACACGCGACGCGACGCAACGTGTCGACACCCGACGTGCACCGTGCCCATAACCAACACCCGATGCCACGACACGCTAGCAATTTCTTTAGCTGACAGCTGTGGAAGTGTGTAGTTCACAAACACGTGTATACATTCTGCGAATGTTCTCGAACAACTGACGCGTGGCATCGGGTGTTGTCTAGAACCACACTGCGCGTGCCGCGTCGGGTGGGGTGTTTACCCCCACCATCGGCGACACGTCGATCTGGCACGTCTGGATCGGGTGGCGTGTGTGCGCGTGGCGTCGCGTCGGATGTTCACAGTGTGATTCTGGTCATTGAATATAATACAATTTGATTCGACTCAACACGCGTCGCGTTGCATCGGGTCGCGTCGCGTGTTAATAATGTGGTTCCGCCTTTACATTCTATGGTTGCGATATTTTCCATAATGAAGTTAGCTGTCTATCGCTAAGTTGGTAGTTATACTTTTGTACCGCCGCTATTGGTTGGTAAAGGACTATCGATGTACTAAATAAATAGTGCACAAATTTGAATGTCAATAAAAATATACATATTGTGTGAACTCTTACCATAACCCGATCTTTTAATTTGTCACTGAGTAGAGAAACAGCAAATTCGAAGAACTTTGCCCCGTACAGAGGAACGTTAACGAAATGAGTGCACTTATGCCGCATTGGTGTGGAATTCTGTAACAGTAAACAAATCTTTAGTAAATTAAAATTTACTAACAAATAGGTAATTAAATTATCGACCTACTTGGGTGTAGGTGTGGAAAGTATATATATTTTAATTATAATTCACAATTGTCATATTTTTTTCGTAAGTATTCGTCTATATGGTAAACTCGAGTAATTACGGACGAGCTTACCATACCATGTTTGAAGCTTTTCGCGGCGTTACATAAGCAAATATTATAATATAATTTATTTAAATGCTACCTTATAACGCAGAAAATAAGGCTTTATGTGAGTCCGTAATTAGGTATCCGAGTTCACCCTTCTGTAGAGTGTAGATGTAAATCATGGAGACTCAGGCATGCTAACAAAGCATGCTAATATTAGTGGGGTAAAGCGTAAAATAACAAAACACCTAATCAAATTCTGAAATTACACAAGTAAGTAGTTATTTGTTAAAATTTTGAATGATATGAATTTATAGCGGCTTAATAAAATAAAATATTAAATTTTCATTAGTCTTATTCCACGGTCGAACAACATTGATTTTATTGTTGAACGCCTCAAAACAATATGGTGAGATAGTAAATCTTCTTCTTTTTCAGGCTTCCTCTATCCACTGCTGGATGTAACCCTCTCCTAATCTCCTCCACTCCGTCCTATTCTCTGTCTTCCTGAGCCAGTAAATAACTAGGCAATATTTAAAATTGAGTTCAGAAGGCTTTTTGATGCTAATTACTCTGAATTATCTGGCTTCGCTATAACATCTATTTGGCCTGTCCAGTCAACCTAAGATGTTACATCTCTACCGTTATTAAGTCATTATTACTTATATAAAAGAGATGTTGAGATTATTCCACAATCTTTTGTATGCTTCAGAAGTAACTAGTCGTAAAAGTAGTGTCAAGTAGTACTTAATCCATGGTCGTGTAAATTTTATTGCTATCAGTTTATTACGATCAGATTTAAACACCATTTTCACTGCCTACTTCACACAAGCAGTACCAATGATCATGCATGTAAGTACCTAGGTAAGTAGTTATATATTAAGGCTTTTACTGTACCATTCAACCCAAATAGCATAAAATTAACCTTGATTCACATGCGTTGTATCGTCTCACCAATAAAACGGATTACGGCTTCAATTGTAGACCCGCCGTAATAAACAAACAAATTTAAATTAAAAACTAAAATAAAACTAGTTTCTTAAAGCTAACTTATTATCTAAAAAGGCCCTCGTGGCATGGAGATGGAGCTCAAAAGGGTGGCAGCATTCCCTCGATGAATCGCTATACCTACTTATTCCTTGGGAGAGATAGCTGCCGGCCCTTTGGTCATCAGATGCGTCGACCAGGCGCTTTTGAAAATTTTTGATGAGCATATGTGCGCCGGGATCCCACGGAACGGACCCAGTCTCCAATCCGACAACTATAAAATTGTACGCCGGACCTAGACCTTGATATAAATGTAAATAGAACAGAGGACAGCATGTATATTACCTGTATACAGTTAAGCATGGTGCGCACGTCGGTAAATGACCAGAGAGAGACGTGAGGCATTTGCATGCCTGCTTCGTCGTTAACATGAGTATATCCCAGTAGTTGAGATCGTGGTTCATCAAGAAGAAGCTCTACGATTAAGGAATGGACGCGAGCCATCACACAGCTGTCGTACAAGTGAGGGTCGAAGCGGCCTGTGTGAAAAGATAAGTTATTACAAAGTAGTAATAAACTCCAAATAGGATTTTAGCTAAGACCAATAAATTCCATGATTGAATGTCATCTATCCAGACTCGACTTTAAACAGTAGGTATAGTAACTAGTGATAGAATTTATCTACAAACTCAATAAAAGAACCCATCAAGTTTTAATGAAGATGAAACATAATATTTCTTACCCATACAAGACAGCACTACCCTCCTGCCCTCAGCATCTCGCTTCGGTAGCGGCACGAGGTATCCTGCATCGATCACGGCTGCTATCTTAGGGTCCAGAGGATCTAGCTTCTGGAACCAGTGAGGGTACACCTGACGAAGAGTGAGGTATCGTTCCAGCATGGCGCAAGCTTGCGGGACGGAGTATTTCTTGGTTCGAAGAAACCGTAGAAGGAAGGGGGTGTCTGAAAAGAAGAAAAGCTGAGATTAAAATCTTTTTGCACCTACTTTCGGTGGTTTATGGGAGTAAATAGTAAAAGAGGTGAAACCCCTCATGTATAATAAAATAAGAATTTTGGAAAGTTAACGACTGAATTTAAAAGTATTCTATTTGATTTTATTAGCTTTCGGCTAACGCCTCATTAGAAACTACGAAAACATTTCATTTTTATGAAGATGAAGAACAAATAGCCTACCAGTCCTAGACTTTTTGATAGCAGGATGCTTCTCAATAAAATGTCTCATTTGCGTTAAAGCGTGCTCCCTAATGGCTGGCTCTTCTCTTAATTCCAATCTAGCTCTTTCTCTCAGTTCAGGAGGTAATTCTCCTGTCTCCCTCTCTTTTGCTTCAAGAATGTGCATTCTTTCGTCGTCAGTCAATCGGGGGGAGTCGACTATTTCCGCCTTCGGCTCGTGCTCCCTTCGGCTTTCGGGTTGGAGGACTGATGTCGCCATTTTGGTTTATCTGCAACAAAATTTGATTTTTTTAAAGAAAAAGTTACAAAGTAGAGTACAAGAGTTGTAAAAAGGGCTTTCCACATGTATATTTTTGTTTTTTTTTGTTCAGGCAAATACAAAGCTAGAACTTTGGCAAAATGTAATGACTAACAATATAACATGAATGGTCATTGCACCTTTTGTAATATTTTAATTGTGTACATCGTGTAGGTAAATCTGATTGAATGAGGATCACAAACGAGCTTTACACGGGGTTGATGGACCCACTTGGACCCACTTTTCCAGTAAAACGCATAATATATCAGGATTCGGGATGAACGCAGATGAAGATATCGGCTAACACAAAATAGTTAATAAATAAAGTTATATCTTGTAGTAGTGCCGTAGTCACATATCCTGGTTATAAACACGCGGTTGTAAACACTGAGCTGCAGCGTATGAAGTTTACCCCACAGGCATGAACCACAAGCCGAGCCAACGCAGTTGCGACATAAGGACAAGTGGCCGTTTGACTCGATTGCAGAATATCTGTTATTTAACATATGCAACAGCATTACGTCTACAGCCAAGCCCTATCAGACCAGCTTTTATTTGGGGCAGCCGTGGACCCAGAGGAGGAGAGCGGTCGATGAGAGGAAGATGTGTACCCTTTCTATACCTACGAGAGTGACGATGGAAGTTACCTATTCAATCCTCAAAAATATAATTACGGAAAATGTTGAACCGCGATACGTTGTCAATGAGATATATTCTTTTGTTTCCTGAGCAGTAGTACAAATAAGGCCTGGTTACCATCACGTCTTAAGGCGCTGTCAACAGCAAATGACCTGGAGCAGCGCTACTCTTCACACATACGGTTCACGTGCCTGTTAGTGAAAGAGAAGAAACTATTCCGGCAGCTTGGCGCGCGTCTAAAATCTTGCAAATAAGTCACAAATCATAAGAAATAAACAAAAGTATGGATTATTTGTGAAATATGACTCGTTAGCCGTTTAGGTATGAATATGTTGACTTTATGTTTTTAATTGCAGACCCATACGTCGAAAAAATAAAGACATAGAACCGTTTAATGATGATTTTAAGACCAATCTTTGCAATTATTTTCTATCGAGTCGATTTTGTTCAATTATGTATCGAGCCCGTCTAGCGTGTTTGAAATATGATGAAAATTAACATTATATTTTTTTGTATTTTTTTGTGTGCAGTTTTTCTTAAAAAAGTGTTTAAATAACATCAATTTCAACAAAATTAGGTGTTGTCAGCCTCTTAATCCGATTCAGTTTAGGTTCGCGCGCTGTCACATCTATACTAAAAATGACAGCTAAAACCTGAACTGAGTCGGAATTGAATCGCATTAAGACGTCATGTCATGGACTCATGGTAAAGGCCCAAGGACAATGTTTAAAATTATGACCGCTGCCTGACATTTTACAGTAGGTACTTTATTATACTTGTGCTTACAGTTATTTGTTGTTGTTTACAGTTATTTTAATTTATCGTATAATTATTTATTTTTTATATGTATTAGGGTGTACCAGTATTGTTGTGTAGGTGTATTATTATTATTTTAATGCTTTATTAGTTTAGGTTTAAATTAGGGTCATTGCTCTTCTAGCTTTCTAGTATGTCTACTCTCTATACTCTGGTTTCTGTTGTCCTGTCAATCGTTCGAAGGTTAGCTGGAAGAGATGCCTTTAAGGGATAAGTTCGCCTTTGTACATCTTTTTGTCTCATTACCTGTAAAATTAATGTGTTTTTTTACAATAAAGAGTTATACATACATACATACATTTATCCTTTTTTGTACTTATTGTAAATCTTGTGCAATATGTTATCTAGAACAAAGATATGAATGTATATACGGGATAGATCACAAATGTATTACGTAATTATAGATAATTCCAGCAAATTAATTTATGATGATTTTACTAAATCAATTGGCACAACAGACGAACCGATTTATTTATTCGTCATATTCAATCTAAAAGATACAAAAAATCGAAGAAACACGAAATAAGGTAGAACCGCCAACAATATTTACATGTCGTTCATGGTTTTTTTAAACCCAGACAAGCAATCGCAAGATGCTTAATTAAAAAAGTAAATTAAAATTGAAACGCTTCAGTAGTTAACTAGGTTAAGTTCAAGTAGCGCGTTCTGAGAATGTCATTAGCATCACAATGCTCCATGTTAATTGGCTGTTTGAACGCGTCGCTCTCGCACGGTATGTTGCAATGTCAATAACCAATATTGATTTAAAACAGGTATTTAGAATTGGCTTGTTTAATTTTAACTTTAACTTAATAAATACAAGACTACGACAGTTTTTACATAACTAAAGCCATAACATTTTGCTCATAGCTTCACTACTTGGCCTAGTTGGCCGATAGAATCTCTAAGAGTTTTCTTTTGTAAACGACTTTTAATTTGAGTTACTTACGACCCGCCCCGGCTTCGCACGGTATATTATCATGTATTATACTCGTACATATAAACCTTCCTCTTGTTTCACTCTATCTATTAAAAAAAACCGCAACAAAATCCGTTGCGTAGTTTTAAAGATTTAAGCATACAAAGGGACGTAGGGACACTGGGACAGAGAAAGCGACTTTGTTTTATACTCTGTAGTGATGACTTATAACTGACAGCGAAATACATGTCAAATAGTAAAACAAATGAGCTAGTAACAATACATGTTTACATAGGTAGTTATAGGATTACATTTCGAAGAGTTTTTTTTTAAAGAGGAGATTGATTGTGTATCTGCGTGTTGAGTTGAGACATAATTTTAACGATGATAACACGTTATATGAGTTGTAACTAAATTTTATTTCATTTTGTTCCCTTGGTTAGTGCAAATACGCTACAGCCGTTGACTTGCACCGTTAACCTTTGAAAGTCATCAAGTGAAAGTTTTTGCATGCCAATAGGTAGAGTTCTCGTTTGAAGGTCAAACTAGATAATTGGTATTGCTATTCGATAAAAAAATAGGAAAACAAGCAATCCTAAATCATTGCATTTCACTTAGCGTCGTGATTTAGTAATTACTGTAAGAATCTTAAGCCGTGGTAGCCTAGTGGTTTGACCTGTGGCCTCTCAAGCAGAGCGTCGTGGGTTCAAATCCCAGGCTCGCATCGCACCTCTGAGTTTTTCGGAATTTATGTGCGAAAATTACATTTGAAATTTGCAATGAGCTTTTCGGTGAAGGAAAACATCGTGAGGAAACATGCACACATCTGCGAAGAAATTCAATGGTGTGTGTTAAGTTCCCAATTCGCACTGGGCGCGCGTGGGAACTATAACCCAAACCCTCCAATACACGGAGGAGGCCTATGCCATGAGGCACGCCGAATTACGCGACAATTTAATTAAAAAAAAAATACCAAACAACAAAAACATGTAGGTACTTACTGAAATTGTAGCGAATTCGGAATAAAAAGGCTATAAAAAAAGCAACAATCTTGAATTTAGTCACATCCTCACATCCTAAGTTTAGAAAAAGATAAGTGAAGAAGTTCAGTCATTTATTTGTAATCAGTAATCAGTCTTTTTTTTTAAGTTGAAACGGAAAATCGTCTGTCAAAAAATACGTAGGTACTTAGCTACAAAATGAACGAGTCAAAATGAAATTCAGTAAACTAAGTAGTTTTTAACGTTTGTTTCCTACTGAATATCAATGGAAGATTTAACCTCTACAGATAGTATAATGAAGATGGCATAAAATATAAATAAAATCCGATACGATCATGACGACAGAAGGAATTGTTATTCTATTCGATGCAATAAAGCAATTAGGAGTCAAGTAACGCGTCGCTTACCTTACGTATGACGGCATTGTTCTATCATGCGAGCAATCGTGAACTGTTTCGTCCTCAAAATAAGACATAGTTTTGACTGAGACTGGACAGTACTTACATGTGTTAAGACTTAAGATTAAGAGTAAAAATGCATACTCAAGTAAAGATTGCCCTGATAAAGGATTCTCGACATTTACTTAAGTATTACTTGCAAGCTTTGTTGGCGATAATATCAACTATCAAGTTTCAAGAGACGCGAGCCGGATGTCGTAAATATAAAAAAGCTTTTTTTGCTAAGAGGTTCAGAGATATTATTATGTCTTTCAAATATTTGAATGCAAGTACCAACATAATCGTAAATAATTAAGATTCAAGCGCAATTATGTTTTGTCAGCGTTTTATTGAAAACTTGCGTCTACGTTCGATTTATTTATCAGTCTTGTTTATAATACATAATATATTAACATAAAAAAAATACTTCACGCAAACACTAAATTACTTTCTTACTAATAAAAAAAAACACTAACGTTAACGTTGAAAAAAACTGTAACTCCTCTCCAGCCAGCGAGCTATGTTGGTACTCGCGGTCTAGTCTACTGTTTGTCTATGCCATAAAAAAGTTGCACGCTATTACAAAATTCGGCCATATTTGTAGGGTGAACGCGCCTATAACGGGCAGTCGCGCACGTCGCCCAAGCCTCGATGGCCGGGCAGCACTGCGCGGCCGGCAGGCCTAACGGTGCGCTCCCGAAATATTGCATTGCGACACAGCCCTCCAAGTACATTATAAGTAGAGTATTGCCCTTAGCAGGTCTTTATACAAGTTTTATGGAGGCGGATGACCTCGCGCCCGTGATTTTCGAACATTTCCCAGCAGTAAACTCTCATTAGTACTGTGTCATACTTTTAATTTTTTTTATTGTTAAAATCTTGTTCATAACACGTTTATGGTTTAAAATTGCTTAGTATTGTATTTCATTTGGTCACCTACGTTCCCGTAGAAAGAAACATGTTGCACGATATAAATAGAATCTCTTCAGTTTGAAAAGCCGCATGAAACGCCTAATCACTACATAGTATAAAACAAAGTCGCTTTCTCTGTCCCTATGTCCTTATGTCCCTTATGTCCCTATGTCCCTATGTATGCTTGAATCTTTCAAACTACGCAACGGATTTTGATGCGGTTTTTTAATAGATAGAGTGAATCGAGAGGAAAGTTTATATGTATTATACATGCATAATATACCGTGCGAAGCCGGGGCGGGTCGCTAGTTTAAAATAAACTGATACGAAAAACTTAACTTAAGCATAATCAATAACAATAGAGGTACTACACGACTTTATATTACTTGAATTAACTAGCTATTTGAAATTAATTGTGACAAACGACATGAGTGCATAATGTAGAGCAACAAATTAAATAAGTTTTATGAAAATATTAGTTATGGTAGATGATCCTTCATTAGATAGGTTGACTCGTCCTCGTAACATATAACATAATGTAACGCTTACATAACGACCTCTTGTGTGGAACGTAGTCACGCTATTTGTGGCATAATCTAACTTGATTCGGTTAATAATAAAAACTATAATTATGACATAACCTATAAAAATGCTTGAAATATTCAGCTTCAGGCTTCACTTCACACATTCACACATGTCACTACTATACTTCTGCCATTTTTTGGATTTAAAATGGTAGAATGGTTTGGTGAATTATTTTAATAAAAATCAAACTTTAAACTTACGTACTTTAAATTGTACGTAGGTATAGGTAATCATATGTCGGCTTAGATACAATTTTTTATTTTAATATTCTTTTTATTATAATACCTATTCTCATTATTATAAAACTAGGTTACGCATGCAGATTTCCCTTCCCGTTTAAATTCTGTTCTTATTTCTTGCCTAGTGCCGACATCAGAAGTACAACTTTTATGCAATGTTTGTGATGTTCAAGTTTATATAGTTTGGGTCGGGCATTGATAAGTTTAAAATGAAATTAAATAATAATAATAATTAATTATTATTAATGAAATAAAATAGGTAGTAAGTAATTTTAAACACATTATTGTTGGTGGTCTTTCAAATTATCGGTTATTCTTTCAAATTACGCTTTTTAAGACGCAAAACGGAATCCAAGACTAACCCCCTTATTCATAAACGCTCTATAGGCTTCTGCTAACTTAGCAATAGCAATCGTTTGTCCTTGTCTGTGAAAGGTAAATGTGAAAGTGACAGATAAGAACAAACGATTGCTAAGATAGCAGAAGCCTATAGAGCGTTTATGAATAAGGGGGTAAGTGCCGACTTTTCAATCATCATAGGCTCTATTTGACGATTAACCATAGGGTGCCCAGCCCATAGGGCGGGTGCCTGTCAGATATACACATATTTATGAGCACTGAAATCGGACCTAAGACTTTAATTTGAGTTGGTAAATGCTAACTCAGCAAGGCCACTGTCTTTTGGCTCACGAACACATACGACTGAATATTAACTATAGAGAATCCTCTTACATATATGGGCATGTGCGAGCTGACTGCTAATCAACCACAAATATCAAAATCAAGACAGTGAAGTTCAGTGACTTAAATAAAAAATACACTGACCGTTAAAAACTTGATTAAAAAAAGACTGAACCTGATCGAGGTCGATGCACCCGAGTGCACCGTTATTCCCAAATTGCAAGTCTCTGGACAAGAAAAGGTTCAGTCAATTTTCCTTGGGTTAAGTCAAGAGAAGTAACCAATACAATACAATAGTACAAGCATTACCATTCTACAAATAAATAGTGATTTGTCATTTATATCGTACTAGCTGTTGCCCGCGACTCCGTCTGCGATGAATTCGCTTATCGCTATCCCGCAGAAGCTTTGAGATATGCCGGGATAAAAACTATCCTATGTCCTTCCCCGGGACTGTAACTATCACTATACCAAATTTCAATAAAATCGGTGCAGCAACAAACATCCAAACATCCAAACTTACAAACTTTCGCCTTTATAATATTAGTAAGATAAGGTAAGACTAGGACTAGTTTATCCTTACTTTTCCTTGTTTCTCGACATGGTATAAAGCCATTTTAGTAATTAGAATTATGACTCTATACATATATTTTCTTCACAAGGTAATTTTTTTCACGCAATGTCAATAATTTTAGTATATTCTCTAGTTCTCACACAAATTATAAATATAACATTTTCACTCTATTGGATAATTTTCCTATTTAATCGACACACTAAGGTTAAACTCGACTAGAAAACGGGCCGATTGTTAACCTTGTTTGCCCTAACCGCCATTCAGTATTCACATGCTACTAACACACATTGTCAAAAACGCTCAGTACAGTCTAACGTTCGGGCGCTCATGATGGCAGTCTATCTCTTTCTACCCTCATCCTTTACCGTTTGACAGAAAGGAATAATGTACGCAATTGTTATTACGAGTGTCTTATTAGTAAGACCTCAGTCCTACTTAAAGTAATGCCCGTTTACCAGTAAGGTTTTTCGGATACTTTCACCGATTGCTTCAATGTTAAAATGACCAGGGAACCTTGAATTGGACCCTTGAATTTAAAATGCACTTTTTTGTTTTAAGTGTCAACCGAGACTGGTCTCTTCCGCAAGCCGCACATGGCTCTTGATCGTTTTCCAACCGGTTCCAGTTGGGTATTATATTGTAACAAAAAGCGAATAAGTGGGGTTCGTGATGTGATGTCGAATTTGACTGAGGGGCCTATTAGTACTTATAGGGTAACTTTTCATTCAAATGATGCCAGTAAATAATGGCAAGTGAAAGACAGCAAAAAATCTATTCTGGGTGAACTAAACAAATTACATTTGGCCTTCAATCAAATGCATGTAGAGTAGATCTAAGAGTTGGACCCAGCTCTTATAATTGCTAATTAAGTTTATTGCGCTAATATTTAACTTGTATTCGCATTTGCCTAGTATCCCAATAAGGCTGAGTTTCCCTTCTGGGTTGGAAGGTCAGATGGCAGTCGCTTCTGTAAAAACTAGTGCCTACGCCAAGTCTTGGGATTAGGTTGTCAAAGCGGACCCCAGGCTCACTGAGCCGTGGCAAATGCCAGGAAAAACGCTAGGAAGATGATGATTTGCCTTTGCCTAGTAACTCAAAGTCAACATCAAATATCCACATGTCGTGGGCCAGAACGTTAAATTCCAACGATTTATTTGCACTGACTCAGTATGACATTAGCACAAGGGTCACGTAGATAATTCATCTATTAAAATCGTCTTACTAGTGACAGTCTTTTGTTGTTCACTGAAGAGACCATTAACAGCCTTATAAGGGGCAATTGTAATAGGCACAATATGCGCTAGGCATGCCTTGGTACTAGGAAAACGTTGACAGCTGATTTATTTAAGTGATATAAATAAATGTTTTAGAGACCAAGTAACATACTAATTTTGCGGAAAAACTCGAAGAATATTGAGTTTTATAGAACATCAATATCGCTTATCTAAATTGATTGATCTGATATCTGATCTTGGCATATCTACATACACATTGATTTTTATTTACATAACTAAAAGTAAATTAACATTTGGAATTTAAAAATGAGCGTAAATACATCGCACCTCTAATACAACAACGAACAGTGGCTAATAATTAGCGAAATTGGTTGCCTTATAATTTATATATAATAAAGAAAATATATTATATTTATTGGACCTGGTCTGGAAAATAAATCATTTCATTTTTTCATAACGAATCAACATAGATGTTACATAAATTAATTCAATGTTTTAATTATAAATCGGCAATTTTAATTTATTTGACACGGCGGAACCGAGCGCTCCCTTTTCCTCATTGGTAATTCAATTCATGAATGTCGATATTCGATATGTTTATTGAACTCTAAATGTAAAATTAATTCATCAATCCACTCTTGTCAGGCGCGGCAACCATATGGTATTCCAAATTAGCAACATTATTGAAATAATCTAACACTTGTGCCTTGTGCTCTAAGGGAATAGCAGAACTTCGTTAAAAAACTGACTTGACCAGAAATCAAAGCTATTTGGTATAAAGAGAAAAACTTCCACCAACATCGAACGATTGCATCTAATTTATTCATTTATGCTGATTGCGAACACTATGCTCTATCTCGTACCTTGAAGTTCAATTTAAATGTGATAGACGCGATTTTTAAAATTACTTAATGTCAATAATATGACATTTAGGCACAATAGAATTTAATACTTTCAGCCAAATACCTAACCATCTCTCACTCTCATTGTCGCAAGTAACAACACAATGGCAAATTTTCGACTTTCTCGTGGTTATACTGCATTTTCCATTGTAATGTGTGCAAAATTGAGTTTTTTAGCGATTAAGAGACAAAATAGGTTCCAAAATGTAATTTTACACCTACAGTAGTGAAAGTAGCAAGCCGAGCAGAATGAGAGCGGTGAATCACTGCACTTAACAGTAACCGACTTGTGTTCAACGAGGCAAGAACGTGTGGAAAACACCTTTATTCGTAACTGTTGATTACAATTTATGTAGCTATTTACTAAAATATAACGTATCGTTTATAGGGTGCCTTACCCTAATATTGCCCTGATTTTATTTGAACAACTGCAGCCAGTAACGAAATAAAGTGTTTAAAAATGAATAGTTGCGGAGATTATGATTGAAAATTTTTCATTTCATTAGGTACAGTAATTTAGTAAAAAATATATAAATACAAAAAAATGAGCGCAAATAAGTTAATAGCAGAAGGATCGAAAAGTGTTGATATAGCTTCTGGAACGATCAAGTTATTTTTTCTTTGCATGAATATTACTTCAATCAAGTTTTTTTTCTTTGCATGAATATTTTAAATGACTAAAACATAGTTGCAGCTTTCAAACGGCTCCCTTTTGAATTTTTGGTTGAATTTTGATTTCTGAATCACTCGTACTTCCGTTATCATTTGTTTTGATCTAAATCGTAATCGTAACAATGTCGTTAAAATTCTCTATCTATGGTCTTTACCATTCCTCACTTTCAACCGTTAATTCGATAGGTCTTTTATAGTGCATATTATTATTTTTCTTGTGGCTGAAAATAATAACTGGCCTTATTACTCTGGAATTCGAATTTCATTTCGTGCCCTTCTGCTCACACTCATTAATGTAAGAGTAAAAAGAACGGGTTGCTACGGGTTACTTTGAATTTCGAATTTCAGAGTAAGTACATACATGACTGTTCACTATTTTTCAAATGAAAACTCGAAGCAAAAAAATAAATGTTTCAGGCATCATACGGTTATGTATTGTAATTATGCAAGTTTTCTTCATTCTACTGCAACTCATTGTTTTTAGTGTAGGCATAATTTATTTTTATTTATGATAATTAATAGGTAGCTAATTTCGCAATCGACATGTAAAAGATTACTTAACAATGAGCTTTACAGTTGACTAATCTTCTATTGTTGGATTTACAACATAAAGTAGTGATGTCTAATAAAATATTAAGTGACCTAAAATTGAAATGGACATACCTACTGACACTTTAATATATTTACGTGCCAATAGAATATAAGTCATTATTAATTACTTTTGCTTGTCGTTAAAATCTAAGTAAATAAGTTAAGCTAGTTACTTACCTACTTGCGGGTATTATGAGAAGAGGTGATCGAACATTTTGCAGTCTCCAAATGATTCGATCTTGATCCCGATTTGCGTCAGCATTGAAATTAAAAAAAAGCAAACGTAGCGGCAGGATATTTTTTTATTTTAGTTATTTTATCAGCTAGTTTTAGTTTTTTGTGCTGAAACTTTTATAATTTTGTAATTTTTTTTTTTCAGACACCTACCTTTTTGACGTGAAATGCTCAAGCACATGACAATAATAATAATAATAATCATCAGTTTGTTTCTTAGAACATGGTAGGTACAAAGATGGTCGAATTACAAATAGTTCTTCATATCCTGCCTCTATGGACAACAATATTTAACGAAAATATCTAGTTTCCCTTTCATCCCGTTTTTCTTACTCTTTCTTATCTACATTTATTATTGTCTTATCTATCTGTCTAAGAATACCTTTCCGTTCACGTATGAATTTTGTATCGTCATATCGTCAATGATACTAATAATATTGACCATGGTAATGATGGAAACATTTTTAGCAGCCCATGTGCTAACAAGCCGCTGTCACAACCACCATTGCGCTAACGCACTTGAGCAATCGCTAAGCGTTTCGATGGCCTTGTGCCATAATTTCCAAAAAACCAGAATCAAAACAAAATAAAAGTGTTGCTGCGTCATGTTTACATTACTGCGATGGTTATTTCTCGTAATATACTTCCAAATATGTCATTTTAAGCCTAATAATTTCCATTGCAAATTCATCATTCCATCGTTGTCGACCCATGGTGGTCCTTATTTAAATATCACTTTGGGTATAAATTATATATGTAGTTATGATGTTTGCTGGGCCCATAACCTTTAGGGTGACTTTCATTACAAGTATTACAACTAATGACGCATTTTTTGTTGACTCTCTTTTTTGTTTGAGAATCACCTAAATATCACAGTGCTAGCTAATTCCAGAGTTGATTATTGTTGCCAGCTTTTTTATGGTAATTTTTTTAATGGTTTTTTTCAATGGTGTTTTTTCTACCATCTTTGGATTACGTAGTCTTAATGACATAATCCAAGTACCTATTGTATTTATATTCAGTCAAAACATTCCCTCATGCTGCGGACGACTATAGGTAATCCGCATCAGATATAAATTATAAGTATAATAGGGGTAAGGCGTTCATATTATTCTGAGCAAAATATAATTTCAATACATTCCTATGCTAATGCTGCTATGTGTAATAACATTTTAACATTCAATATGTGGTAAATCGTATATATATGAGCAATAAAGACTGATACACAGCGGCCTAAAAATAAATATCTCAACGCGCAGAACCAAAGGCATCCATGCTGTCAGAGTAATCATAAATATTTGAATTTCATTAAGAAAAAACCGGCCAAGTGCGAGTTGGACTCGCGCACGAAGGGTCCCGTACCATTCTATAAATATCTGTAAACCAGTGTAAGCAGAGCCCTGCTCCAAAGCAAAATGAACGCAGTGGCGTCACTTTATATTGGTTATATACAGGCATACATACATATATTATTCTGGTTTTTAGTATTTTTTGTTATAGCGGCAACAGAAATATGTACATCATCTGTGAAAGTTTCAACTGTCTAGCTATCGCTATGACTCTACAGGCCTTGTATGTATTTCGAAATTTGAAATTTGTTTGTGTCGTGCCGTGCCGTTCCGTTCAAGTCATTAACATGAGAGCAAAATAAGGGGCGGTATGACATGCGCAAGTTTTGGAATAGCCCCCTACCCCTCTAAACTTAGTACCGGCATCCAAAAAAAAAAAATTCTCTATAATGATACGTCGCTAACAATAGATTACTTCGAAAGTTCGGCGCGAGAACGAAACATGATTCAGACACATCGAAAACTGGCGGGATCCAAAAGTGAAAGCTTTCTTCGATAGTCATACAATTTAAAAAAATAAATTAGTTTCTTTTTCTGTTCCATACTATTTTTTATAGCCCAAAGCCCAGTTTACACCATGTAGTAATTTTATACAAGTAGCATACTTTGCGGCACTTATTGGGGTGTCATAAAGCTATAACTCGTTGACATTACCTACATTTGCAAGAAACTTGTCGCATCGTATCGTATCTAAGCTAAATCAGTAAGCTTGCTGCTATGCAGTTAAAAAACAATAAAAAAGTGGAACTTTGAGACTGGGATGTTCCACCCCAAATATTTTCAAATATTTGACGTCGGAATTTGCACTAGCTAGCTTGTAGAGCCAACAAAAAGAGGCGGTCAAATAGGAATACAACTTTACCATTCACGACTTTAATAGCATATTTAACCGACAAAAATTGAAAGAGCAGTCGTTTAAAAATCTGCATATTGGAAATGACTGATGTGAAATTTTAACGTAGGTAGGTAGCGGTTGTGCAAAAGGGTGACCTGACCTATAATAACATTTAGGTTAGGTTAGGTTATTATGCCTTGAAAACCATTAACAGTTGTTCACTGTAAAATACTATCTAAATAACTCAAAGTAAACTGAGAAACTTAATACCTACTTACCTACTTTTTTTACATTTATTTTGAGTACGTAATTATAGTTTTCCTCGTTAGCCCATCTCAACATTGCTCACTGCGTCAACGCTACTCTGCAACCCCATATTAAGTTCCGCTTATTTTTTTACATACACACATACATACACAAATCACGTCTTTTATCCCTAATCCCTTACGGGGTAGACAGAGCCTAAGATGACAAGACCTACAGGCTACGTTTAGTAATACTGTGGGGGTATAGGATAGGTGGAAAGTGGAATCAAAATAGTGATGGGATGCTAGCCGCATCGCCTATAACATGTTTCTCCTATGATTTTCGCCCATTCCTTCGATGGGCTTTTACCATATGAGCGGGAAGAGAAGCAAATGGTACATTCTACGTTTTTTCTTTGCCCCCATACCAGACCAGCGAAAAGTATTTTTATATATTTTCTGAAATTATAATTATCAAATGTCTTACCTAAAAATTCCAGACAAATTCCAATTGCCTAATTTAAAAATGCACTATGAATTTATTGCACGGTGTAAATTGTACTTAAATAAAGACAAAAATATATGAATCACAAACTTTGGCACTGAATTTAAAACAAAGTTTACATAGAGACACCGCGTGCCGGTATAGAAAACCCACCGCACCGAGTGTCAGTTCAACACTGGCGTAGATTTCCTAAATCAGCCAGTACAACGCCTACTGCCTAAGAAAGAACATTGCAATATCAAATCAATTTCAGTGTGATTTTGTTGGCAATTATTGTCACAGCAAACGCGACACTGTAAAAAACCTTTTCAGCTGTCAAAATGGGGGTGTTCCAATTTCAATATTTGAAACAGCGCGATTTCAATCGCGCGGGATTGGCCAAGCGACTGGTTCTGATTGGTCAATTGTCATCTCGTAGCATCGCGTCCGTTTTTCAACTTTCTCTGGCCTCGATTATGGGCTTTTGATTTTACGTGAGATCACTCGTCAATTAATAAAACTATTTATTACCCATTTCTTTTGTGTTTAGCTTAGCATCGATTGAAGGTTTCTGAGTGTCATTAACGCATTGTCACACGTAACATCTACAAATTGTTGTTGCAAACAAACATAACTTATGTTTAGGCCGTTGATGGGTCGTTGATTATGTGTTCTTGGTTCTTGCACGCATCCGCTGGCCTTGTCACAGATGTGTCGATCGATCATTGCGCAGAAGTATAGAAGCCTTGGGTCACGAAATTTGAAAATGCATTACCTAGTTGCAAAACTGAATAAACATGTAATTCTATTGTTTGAATGCATTGGACGAATCATAGCTACAGACAAATCTTTTATTCTTTGTTTGTTACGTTTACCTTGCAAAATGGCAGAGGTAAGTAAATCAACAGATTAATTATACACAATCAGATAAAAACTTACCCCCTATTCCAATTACAAATTATTACGGAAATCTTACAAATTACTATGGAAATTTGAAAGTATTTAGTCTTTATTTAGTAATACATATATATAGTAATGCTTGCACAAGTTATATACCTTACCAGTTTCCATTACCTAGCTATACTTATAAACAAACTGTTTTAATCCTTTCATGGTCCTTCGAACAGGATAGTGCTAGCAAGGCAGGTCAAGTACCTAAGACAAATTAATATCATTTCAGGTGACCCGGACCGCAGTAAAGCCTTTTTATTTTACCCGACTGCCGGCAAAAATAATAGATTTCGGGAGACATTTGTTATTTTCAGTATTTCTCGTAAAACGTGCATAAAGATTACAATTAAATTATTAGGTCTCGTACCCTACTGCAGGCTATTCGGCAAGCCTTGTGGCCTAATCGCGAAACTCGACTCTACGAATAAGGACTAAGGACCCCATGCAATGATTGTGTATAAAAAATAAAAATGCAAACAGATTTTTATTAATTTTCAGCGTGTTTAACAGTTACTTAAACAAATAACGCGGAACTGTCAGTCGTTGTCCTCAGTTTGTCAGTCAGTCAGATCAGTGTTCAAGAGAAATATAATAATGAAGACTTGGCTGTATGGTGCAAAACCTTCGCCTATTCCCTTGCGGAATGAATTTTAAAAACAACATCAGATCAGTGTCACACTGTCAATTTGTTCAAAAACAAAGATGGCAGGGACTATTCCTCTCGGGATTAGAACCCACTCCCAGAAAGTATGCAGCCTTTATAAAAAGGCTTTGCGTAATTTGGAAGCGTATTACGATCAACGGTAAGATAATACAATCAAAAGAATAAATTTCAAATATGTCCCCGTTTAACGTTACGTAATTTGTTGTCTACTCTATAACCTATTTTTTCGTTCATTTTCAGATTTATTTTTTAACTAAGAAAATAAATTGACGGATAGAATAATCTATGCTATTTTCAAGTCCTCGTTCTGTATTTAAAAGGTTTTTGTTTGTTAATGTTTTGTAGACACTTACTATTTTGATATTAATAGTCTTTATTTATACGTTCTTCATAGTATCTTTTTAGGTATATACTTTTAGAAATTAATGCGTCGAATAGCAACAGCGTAACATAGCTTTAGCATTTTTTCTTACAGGGGAACCGCAGGTGAATACTCATGCAGAATATTCGGCAATGATTATTATTTTTATTTTTATTTCAGCTATGTATACCGCTACCAAGCAGTGCTGCTCCGCGAGCGCTTTGACAAGCATGCTAAGGAGCCAGACCTACGCAAGGCTGTTCAGTTGCTGAAGGCCGGGGAGGAGGAATTATTCCTGCAGATGCACCCACTCCCTAAGAAATGTAAGGCAATTAGTTTATTTTAAAATTACAGAACTGATTTAATCACTAATAAATTTAAATGTTGTACTTATACTGTATTCAGTGGCATATACTGCATAAATATTTTTTGGATAGCAACTACTACTCTTTATTTATCATCTATCATTTATAGGGATGCATTTTGCACAATAACTATGTGATAAAAAGTTTGGTAACAGGGGTTAACCGCACTCATAGTGTACTGTAAAACGAGGTGAGAAGGGATAGAGGGAGGAGAGGGGATAGACCTAATATTTTGTGTTTTCAGTTGCTACTTAAAATTTCTGGCTCAGCTTGCTCTTTAAGTAGTTAAGTTAGTGTCCCAAGATATTTATTATTTATTATTATTATTATTATTATATTTTTAGACATTATATCTCCTTTTTTCTGGTAATTTGCTATTTTCATTTTTTTATTTGTTCCTATCTCTTCTGACCCCACTATGGGGTGAGCTGGGATTTGCCTATATTTTAGTGTTTATTGTTTAAACTGTGAAACTAACCGATAATCATTATTAAACTAAATTTCATACCACTAGAACATTTTTATCTACATATATAAAAATCAATTTGCCACATATGTATTTTTTTTATCAAGGTTTTGAACTTCAATTTTACCCCAACTCACCCTGTTTTACGTAGTTAGAATTATAAGAATTGCTTTTGTTTCAGTCCCCTACAGCCCTGGCGGTGTGGCCTACGAACGTGAAGTAGAGCCTCCAGACTGGGTTCTTGACTACTGGCATCCCCTCGAGAAAGCTGAGTACCCCGAGTACTTCAAGAAACGAGAGCAACGGAAGAAGGAGTTCATTGCCATGTGGGAGAAACAGTATGGCAAGTATGAAGAAAAGGGCCATCATTGATTAATCATGTGTAATATAGTTAAATAGTAAAATTAATGTTATTGTATTGGTTTGTTTTATTTCCATGGACCCTTGGATCTTCTACTAGTTTTCTGTGGTTAAGGAGCATCCAGTCCATTGTGTGATGCTTCAAAGATCAAATATGGGGGATTCGAAAAAAAAAACCCTTTTCTTTGTTTTACTACATTAAAACATCACATAATCTTGGTCCGCTGGGCAAGAGGAGCAGCATCTCACGAAATATCACAAGGCCTTCTGTAATACATCACGAGATTTACGTTACGAGCATGCATGGCTAACCGGGTAACTCGGTGGCTAACCAACCGCCCTAGATAAGTGACGTCTATTCAACGCTGGGCATTAACTCGTTAATCCGTTAATCCTTAATTAACGAAGTTAACATTTTGATTAACGGATTAACTTTTAAGTTAACTTTTAAAAATGTTAACGGACACGTTAACTTCCGTTAATATGCAGAAGTCCGTTAATCGTTAATCCTATGCTTACTATTTACCGCACGGCACCGCGGCACGGCGCGAAAAACAGATTCAGACAAGTATGAAACGACAAGTGCCGGGCGGCGCGTGCCAGCGAGTAAAATAAAAACAAAACTGAACTAAAACTAGGTACATTTTGCCGGTGCGTGCGAGTGAGAAAACTGCGAAGAGATTTGTTTCGTTTGATCATTTCATTAGTTAGCGCGGAACCTAAACCAACAGGTTTTATAAGTTCACTAAAGCAACGATATAAAAATGCAATTTTACATATATTAACGGATTAACGATTAACGTTAACTTGCGTTAATTCTTCCGAAATGTAACGCTTTAACGTTTAACGAAGCTAACTTTTTTTTTAGCGGATTAACGATTAACGAAGTTAACTATTTGATTAACGGTGCCCAGCTATGCGTCTATTACCTACAACTCCTGACACTACACTACGATTAAGGGTGCGACCACACCGCCGCTTAAAAAACGGTGACGTTACGGTATCGCAACAAAATGTATGAAGAAACGGTAAGAAAACGTTACGCATACGACACGTCACTGCGTATACGCGGCGGTTTGGTCGCACGCTAAATCACATTAGGATTAGGTATAGGTATTGTTTGAAGTTTTTAGCTTGAATCATGCAATGAAAGATTGCATTTGCCCTCCCCACCCTTCAAAAATGAAATAGTGTAGCTGGGTATAAAACAAAGGTACCTATAAAAAATAAATCGTTTTTTTTTAGTTTCTTTTTATTGCAGTCAAATATAACTTTGTATAAATTATTATGTTGTGTTGATATATACCAAGGACTCGACTATACTAGTGAAGTATGTACAAAATGCTACTTATGAATAATTTATCTTGACCAAGTTCTCTGCTACTTTACATAAAACTAAAAAAAACTTGTGCAGGGTCAAAACAAGAACAACATTCTTTAATTTCGTAATTAAAAGTTGCAGATAGATATAGTTAAATGCAAGTGGAGTTAGTATGATATAAATGCCAATAGTAATCTACGCAACATGGAAATCAAGCTGTGTAGGTTAGCAACAAATATGTAAATTCTTATTTCATTACAATTAATAATAAGTAATTAACAAATCAAAGGGTAGCCTAGCCTCTAATAACTAATAATTATGTAAACGCTAAATAATGAATATGCAATCGTGAATTTGTACTAGTGTATCAAACATCAAAGGTGTTGAAATGTACTATTTACATGATTAAGCACGCATTTGGTGTGCGCCAACCTTAACAATACTACTGAAAAAAAGAACGGCTATTGAAAACAATAGCTAAGATCGATTTGTAAGAAAATGGTTTGTTTCATTCATATTACGTTAATTAAATAAAATTCGTTGAAGAATATTCGTAACAATCCAGCCCACTGTATTATAATTGTGTATAATTAACTATCTATCAAATCCTCACAATACTCATAATCACTTTATATACATCGACAAACATTAACACTCCAAAAAAATATACAATAATGTTTAGACCTGTGTGGCCTGTTTCACAAAGATACAAGTTATATTATACGTGTAAACCTGGCAACATTGGCTCAATCAACCAATCCGTGGTTCGGATTTGAGCAATGTTGCTAGTTTAAAATTGTAAAATTGCAACTTATAGCTTAGAGAATTGGGGCCACTGTTTCACAACTCTTACAAGTTCTCGATATCTGGCAGATATATGTACCTATGATAACATCCTTCTTTATTCATAAGTACTAGACTATGTCTATCAAACCGGAGCCTCTCTTTTGCCCGAATTTCATATGCCATAATGTAATGTTTGCCATAATGATCATTTGACATAACCCTTTTTTTCTCTGAAGCCATAATTTCTTCAGGAGCATTGTAATGGCAATCCTGTAGAACTCTATAGGTTAGGTTAGGTTTGTTTCATAACAATCCTGAATAATTAACAAATATAGAGAAACAAGGGTTATGGCAAATGATCATTATGGCAAACAATACATTATATGGCATATGAAATTCGGGCAAACGATGGAGAACCCTATCAAACACCCTTGTTGTATTGGTTAAGCGCATTGTGTTAATTTGAAGACAGACATACGCAAGAAGTTTGTTCGGAGATTCTGACAAAATAAATAGAGACTGGTCTGTCAGATAATCTATACTTCTATATCTACACTAATATTATAAAGAGGAAACATTTGATTGTTTGTTTGAATTGAATAGGCTCCGAAACTACTGAACAGATTTAAAAAATTCTTTCACCTTTAGTCTACATAAAATCCCTGATAAACATACAAGCTATATTTGATTCTGCGTGGACGAAGTCGCGGGCAACAGCTAGTGTATTATTATTTTGTAATACATATACCTACTACCAAATAATACCAGGAACTTAACTATAAAAGAGAGGTGAAACAAGCAATTAATAAGATCGAAATTGCCGCTAAACTTAATTTTTACGAAAAATATTGTGAATTCATTAAACTTCAGAATTTTAGCAGTAATTCAATATATGGATATGGATACCTTGTTTGTTTCGGTAAAGAAACGTTTATTTAGACTTTGGGCTAAACCGAGGAAACGATTTGATCTGGCTTGAAAAAAAAAGGTACTTTGAAAAGTTTGGTCTTATTTTATTAGTACATAACTAGATTTACACATCTATTAAATTTAAAACACCGATTCGCCACTGATAAGTTCCTGATATCATAACTGTCAGATATGATAATGTCGCTATTTATTCCAACAAATTAAACAGTGACAGCATCTCAGATATATTATGTCAGCCATAATATCAGAGACTTATCAGAGAATGGTGATACAGGGTCTTAAAGTATTAAGTTAAAATTATATTTTGCTACTTTCGCAGGGCAGTAACAAAAGTTATTTTTAACTAAAATAGGTTCAAATAATTTCCAAAGTGGTTAACTCTGAAGTAAATGGAGTTCTTTAAACTGCAATCAGAGACATAATTTAATTAAAATGTATCCAAGTCTTTCATAAATGAAAATTTTGTATAGACATTGCTAGTACATAATGTCCTATTAAATGACGTCTCTGAAAACGGCAGTTTGGTCTTACAATGAATATTCACAGCTCTAGCCAGGGCTTTAAATACCGTTAATTGATAATGTCAACTGCTCAATAGAGTTAACGTTCATAAATTACGTTACGCAACTTTTTACCGATTGATAGCCCGATTTCCTGCTAAATAATGTTCAAATAACAATCATTCACCAGTAACAATTATTTATTTTATTACTGTTACTAAAGTATGTCTAACCGCAAAGCGTTTTAATCAGTATCAAATGTGTCACGAAAATTAACTAATTATGTTGCATGTTTTTATCAAATTTTGACTCCAATTCAAGAGAAGTACTTAATTTGAATCTTCGAGTAAAAACAGACATCACATTCGTTTGTCGAAACCGACGAGCATGTATGAAGAGATTGATGAATGTGGATGAAGCGAAAGAGGTATGTCAGGATCGTAGCAAGTGGAACAAAGTAGTCTCTGCCTACCCCTGTGGGAAAGAGGCGTGACGATATGTATGTATGTATGTATGTACATTCGTTTATTCTCATAACACACTATGGCTAGGTACTGAAAAACGCTTCACGGTTTAACCGTTTCGCGAAACAACGGTTAAATAACGTTATTAAACGTGACTCGGATAGTTATCAAGCCCTAGCGCTCGGGCTCCGCTCAGTTCCTGCCGAGCGTGTGCCCGCGGCCCCAGTCGTGGCCCGTACGGACCGGGTTGCGGGACTCCGGAGGCAGCCCAAAACCGCCCATCTGCCGTGTGTCCGGGAACCATTGCTTCCTGTTGATGTAAAAACTGAATGTGACAAGCGAAACGACGAAAAAATGACTTTCTGCCAAGTTTCTTGCGGCGCATTCTTCTTGGCAATGAGGGTCTTTCCGAATGCGCTGGTAGCTTAAAAAAAAAATACATGTAAAAGAGCCCTTGGCGGCCTATGTATTTGCAAAATAAACTTTAGATTTTTTATTTCTTTTTTAAATTATTGAATTGTCCTGGTAATCAGTGGAACGAATTGGCTCTTGTACTTGTATATTATAATACTAGCTGTTGCCAGCGACTTCGTCTGCAAAGAATTCGTTTATCGCTATCCCGCGGGAACTACGCATTTTTCCGGGATAAAAAGTAGCCTATGTGCTATTCCAGACTTTTCTCTATCTATGTGCCGAATTTCATCCAGATCCGTTGGGCCGTTCTAGTGTGATTGAGTAACAAACAAACATCCATCCATCCATCCATCTATCCATCCATCCATACTTTCGTATATATAATATTAGTTAGATTAGTTAGAAGTTAGAAAATAGTTAATCAAAACCTAAGGCTGTCAAAAAAATTCTATTCAATGTGAAAGCATCATTGTATTGAAGAAACTTAACGAATACTGATATCAGTACTTACAGGAACGAAGGTGGTGTAAGGAGCGCGGGACCGCCGAACTCCTGGGGGTATTTGAAGAGTAGGAAGAAGGCCAGGTGACCCACCAGGATGCCGATAAATTCCATCAGGCCACTGTAGAAGACATACAATACATTATACAATATACTTTTTAATATAAAACTACCGTGAGGCTCAGACATATTAATGTAAACACCGGATTACTCACGTTTTATTACGTCGGAAAAAAATCCCGACAGTTTCGTATCTGTCGAGATTCTTAGTCATGGTGCGACGGGGGCAAGGCGCGCCATGCACGTCGGACCTTTTCCAACGTAATAAAACGTGAGTAATCCAGTGTTTACATTAATATACATACAATACGGTTTTAAGCCCTACAAATGACACGGAACCTTACGTAGTAAAGTACTTTCTTGGTCATACATTGAGTTACTAGGCTGGAAAATCTGGTCTATACCGCTACAAACTTATAACAGTGAGTTTGGAGGTTAATATGCATATGGAAGCTCACCCTCCACTGATGATTAGGTTGAAGATCATCAGCACCCACGGCAGGTACATGGCACGGAAACGGCTCCCGAACCAGAACGACACCACCACATCCTTGTTGAGCTGGCACCAGACATACAGCACCGACATCACCATCTGGTCCATTAGAATCTGCAAATTTACAAAAATAACATACATATCTGTACTAATATCATAAAGATGTAAAGTTTGTGAGTTTGTGAGGTTGTAAGGCGCGTACAGATTATGCGCGGCAATAGACGCGTATTCACTGAGCGAGCCGCCGCGCGAGGCAGCTTCGTGAGGCAAATCCTGCAGCGGCCGCGCGCAATGGGGACGGAGTATCCGCGCGCGGCAGCTCGAACATCGCCGCGCTCGAACGTGCCGCGCGGCGATCCGAGCGCTGTCGGTTTTTGAGCCCGCATCAAAGGAGCTTCAATCGCTGCCGCGCGCGCAGTTTGGACGTGTTGCGTCACGTTTGCTTAAAATGGATGAAAAGTGTCGCGCTGGATCGCTTGCCTCGCGCAGCCACCGCGGTCTACCTAAATTCCATTGAACATTTGCCGCGCGAGCCAATGTTCACGTGAACACTGGCTCGCGCGGCTGCCGCGCATAATCTGTACCCAGCTTTAGGGGTAGTATCGGATCTACTGAACAGATTTGAAAATTCTTTTACCAGTAGAAAGCCACATTATTTGTGAGTGCCATAGGCTAATATTATAATTGGGTGGATTTTTGACGTTGTAATTTGTGTGCCATGCTAAACGTATTGCACACAAATTACAACGTCAAAAATCCACCCAATTCTGCAAAAGCTAGTTTCAATCTCACTGTCACAATAATAATATACAATTGTCACTTTGTGGTCTATCCAATATAGATGACCTTGCGTATCTAACAATATGTAGTTGTTAAGATTTCCCGCCAACGAATGTAAAATCCTGATTAGAATATACTAGTTCAAACCAGTATAAAGTTGGGTGTTGTGTAGATACGCAGTATTTCCTAGTGCTAGTTACGCAGTATTGCACTATCCCCGACAATATCACAGTTTTAACAGACTTCAAACTAGGACCTAACATACCGGCAACTCCAGCAAAAGTCCAGTGAGAACGCAGCATGCCCAGTTAAAGCCCAGCATGTAAAAGTAATCTGCCGGTTTTCCACCAAACATGCCAGTTTCCAGGCGCTCCGAGTAGCTGTACAAGAAGTAACAGTTCACCAAGAAATGGAAGCCTGTGTTTGGTGTGATGGGGTAGTAGAACAAGGCTGTTAGTGGCCGCCATATCTGCAGAGAAATGAGAAATTATTGAGATGCAGATCAATCTAAAAATAAAGACTAAGAGAAACACTATAATAGAATAGAAACCTTTCGTTGTCAGTACTATTTGATAACTGTACTTACACAGACATCTATCCTGCATAGGTATATCAAATTTCAAGTTTGTTTGACCATAAGACATACACAAACATACACACATACTAGCTTGAGATGTTAAATAAAATTGAAAATATAAAATTCTATCAGTGTCAACAGGCCAGATTAATACAGTACATGTCTATGTCTCTATGGCCGTGGTTGTCAAATTGCGGCCCGCGGCCGTTATTTGTGCGGCCCGCGGCAATGTAAATTGTTTCAAATAATGAAATAAACTGAATACATATGTATAAGTGTGCAAAGGCTCTTGGAGCGCCTTCACATAGTCTGCGGCCCGGCCCTGGAACTCACACTGTCATATGTGGCCCTCGGCCAGTAAAGTGTGACGACCGCTGCTCTATGGCATAATCCCCAGCTAGTCTTATATCCATGGGAGCCCATATACTGTGCCTCTAAATTTCTTTCTAGTTCTTTAGCAATTTAGCAAGGTTAGCACTGAACTTGCGAATTTTTGATTACTGATTATTGCCATATTTTCAAGCTGGATTTAGAACAATTTACCGGCTCGCATCTATATCACGATATAATGTGTAAAAATGAATCAAATAATTGGTGTAATACTTACGTGGAATCGTGAGATGAATGGTCCCAAATACAACTTTAGGTAAAAGCTGTCGATGAAACCGAACTTAGCGAATAAACTGAGGACAATTGTCCAAGTCAACCAGTGTCGTGTGAAGAAGGGTACTCTGTAGTACCAGTCTCGAAATTCAGACATTTTCACGTATTTAACAGCGATCCCGAAGAATGAAAAGACCTTATTTTCTGTCACAAGTTAATGTAGGTTACGCGAATACACGACATGTACACAAACTTTGCACTAATGACAAGCGGTTTTTAATGGTTACTTGTTTTACTTAATAGTTGTGATGAAATTGTGTACAAATTAGAATAACGTACACGTGTCAGCTTTCAATTTGTCGAAATATTCAGACAAGGATTTGTTTTTCGCGTTTGGTGTATCGTGTTATATTACTAGAGTTTGAGCTTTATTTAATAAAGCTTAGTTGACTACCATTCTGTGAAAATAGCGGCTGATTTAACAATGGCTTAAATAGTGTACAATTTTCTTTGCCCTGGAATCTGCAATTTTAGCACGAACTATTTATTATTTATTTTACCAAGATTTCTTTGGAAATGTTATTTTTATTTATATATTTTACCTAGTTTTAGCTTAGTTTTTTATTAGTTAATATTGCTAACTGATTTATTTAAGTATAATGAAGTCTGTGATTTAAGTCTATTTGTTTAATAGATTTCTTTGGCTTTCCAAGGGGTAACGAATTAAAAATATATTATTGTTTTGACATTTCACGATTTTGACAACTTGATGAGCTAGCTAAGCCAGCTGAGAAGAGAAATACGATCACGAAATCTTGATTAATATAGGAAGTATTCAATTTTAATTGGAAAAAATGCGAATGTTAATTAAAAGATTGGCTTTTAGCCAAAATCTATCTTTCGTTCGACTAAGAGCCGTGCGGTTCAGCTCCAGCGATGCACAGAAAAAGCCCGAAGATGCCGCAAAAGGCGAAATTAAGGAAGAAGATATCAAGAAAAGTAAGGTTACTTTTACAATAGTGCACATAAACATTTATTGAAATACTTATTTATTATTAAAGCATTACAGTAAAAAATCGAATACCTCTCGCATTCTTTGTACTGTTCTGTACAATTTTATTTTGTTCGCAGATATCGTAGTCGAAAAGTATGGCGGTATAACGACGATAAACATAGATCGTCAGAAAACTCGTAACAGCCTCGACGAGGATACTTTGCGGGAGATGGAGGCGGCTATAGACGCATTTGATAAAGATGATGAGTCGAAAGTGCTTGTGTTCAATGGCGAGGGTGGCTCTTTTTGCTCCGGTTTCGACATGGATGAGATGGGAACTAAAGGATACAATACATTGAAAGATGCTGCTGTGAGTTTTTTTTTAATCTCATATTTTAAAGAGCCTTTAGTACACAACAGGGGTGACTATGTCAGCCTCATGGGAGGACTCAAGTAGACCAGAGATCAAAAATTCAAATTGTATTGTTTAATTTACTTTATGTTAAAATTTGTGTGAATAATGGAGATTAGTTTTGTATTTTAAAGAAAAGGTATTTGTCTTGTTTAGAAACAACATAGGTATGACATAAGACATTACTTGCTATGGGTAGTGTGCAGTATCACAAATGATGTGGAACTGGGTTAAATTCCTGGTCATAACTTTATTTCAGTTATGTATTGTGGCTCTCAGTGTTTGCAATTTTGTAACTCACTCGTCCATCCCTAATATAATGCTCCTTTCATCTACTCAAAGGTTGACTGGAAGAGATCCCTTAAACGGATAAGTCCGCCTTTGTGCATTTATCTCAGTGTTTGTCAATTGTGTTTGTCTTGATTATTTTGCACAATAATGAGTTTACATATATACATTTGGCGACGCGGTTGGCCTAGTTGGTAGTGACCCTGCCTGTGAAGCAAGCGTCCTGGGTTCGAATCCTGGTAAGGGTGTATATTTGTGTGATGAGCATGAATATTTGTTCCTGAGTTATGGATGTTTTCTATTTATATAAGTATGTATTTCTCTATATAAGTATGTATATCGTTGTCTAGTACCCATAACACAAGCCTTACTAGCGCTTACTTTGGGACTAGGTCAATTTGTGTGAATTGTTCCCTAATATTTATTTATTTATTTATTTATTTATTTATTTATACATATTTTTTGGCGTTTTCTACGTTTCAGTTTGCAGTACAGTTTTGGAATATAATTGCTAGCCATATAACCACAAAAATAACCGAATCAGGAAGAAATTTTTTGATCAGACTATCAGTTGATTTTAGTTGTGTTATTTTTGATGTGTAACAGCGGCGCCTCCTCCGTCGCCCACTGTGCGATAAGCCTACAATAGCAGCCGTCAAAGGGTTTGCGGTGGCTGAAGGCTTTGAGCTGGCCCTGGCTTGCGACCTCCGGGTCATCGAAGATACATCTGTGCTCGGTTGCTCGGGCAGAAGGTTCGGTAAGCAAAACAAAGATGGCGGTTTGTTCCACTCACAAAGTAGATATTTATGTTAAGGAACCTTTCCTATGCCTGGTCCCGGATTCAGATCCAAATTTAAACCTATATTTTTGTATTTTTTTCTTAATCTCAGAATTTGGTATTATTTAAGAAACATTTGACTAGAATGCAGGTTTTTTTATTATGGCATATGAAAGGTTAATAGTGTATCCCTCTAAATAGCTTTCCAATTGTGTATGACCATTTTTTAAGAACATAGAATGGGTACAGTATCCTTAAAAGTAAATATATGCCAGCCACTGTGCTGGATCCTCTTTTATGGATCTACAAAAAAAAATTTTTTTTTTGTAGATCCATAAAAGAGGAATATCCCACCCTACATTGTCATTGTTTAGTTAAATCTCAAGGAACTAGTCAGCATTTTCGATGAAAGCTCGCAGGCAGCTTGACTTTTTCCTACATTTGAAACCATTATCATTATACTAGCTGTTGCCAGCGACTTCGTCTGCAAAGAATTCGTTTATCGCTATCCCGCGGGAACTACGCAATTTTCCGGGATAAAAAGTAGCCTATGTGCTATTCCAGACTGATTTCTATCTATGTGCCAAATTTCATCCAGATCCGTTGGGCCGTTCTGGCGTGATTGAGTAACAAACAAACATCCATCCATCCATCCATCCATCCATACTTTCGCATTTATAATATTAAAGTTAGATATACTTAAACCTTAAACCTTCCTCATGAATCATCCTATTTATTGATCTCACCTGTCTTCTGCTAGTCTTGCCCACTTTTAAATTATCTAAGCACAGTGGTAGTACTCTATTTAATATATAGGTGTGCCATCAAGCTTGTTTGGAGGGCGTCGTCTCACGTCGCTTGTCGGGCTGTCCCAAGCTATGGACCTGCTGATGACCGGCAGACTCATTACAGGAGTGGAGGCCCACCAGAAGGGGTTGGCTGCCAAACTCACCACAACTGGCACTGGTAACACATCAAACTATAACCTTAGCTTAAATATTACTGGATTTTGGGTTGGTGCAATATTAACTAGTCTTTCAAGTAGACGCTTGACTTGAAGTTTAACATTAATTTTGTATTAGTGATCCATAATTATAAGTTCATCAATACTGTATCTTTCGCACTATTGGTTTAAATAAATTAAAAAAACTGATTGTCTATAAAGTCGGTTTATGGACGATAGTTTTACGTGATAACGATAAATGGTCGCTTTTGGGGGTAGGCTAAGTTACGCCATCTATCGGCACTTGGTTAAATCGCTTAGTATCTATCAAATCAATCTATCAATCCCGAAAGTGAGGTACGAAATGTGGTTGCAACAACAAGCAACAGATGTCGCTATTTGCGACACACACTACACTGTTGTCAATAACGTTACGCAATTGAGACATGCTTTTTCGTGAGCGCGGCCGGCGTTCATCGATTTATAAGACGTTATCACGTCAAAAAAAGTAACTTAATCCAAGCTAACTTCGCTATCTTCTTACTTCAATATGATTTTGAGACCTGGGGCCTTACCATGACGTCCTAATTCCGACTCAGTTCAAGTTTTAGCTCTCACTTTTAGTATGAATCTGACAGCGAGCGGACCTAAACTGAAACGCATTAAGACGTCATGGTACGGCCCCTGGCTGCTGACAACTGCCACTTTCTAATCAGTTAAATATGAACTGGATTGTTATATCCGCCATAAATTATGGCCCTAATCCACTGGGACGTTAAGGCGACGTCGCCGTACGTATCCTATACAGAAACGTCCCCAAAACGTCGCCAAATGTGTGAGCTGCTGTAGATGTAAATGGTTGGATACAGTAGCAGCACGGATAGCACGACAGCGCGAGATATACCTACTATAGTATGAATCTTTCCAGATGAATTTTTCGCTTCGAGCCCTAATCTTTCAAACGAAGGCCATTGTCTCTATTATTGCTAAACCGCAAGCTACCGTACGCACGTGCCACTACAACATTCATATTGAAAAATAAACGGTATCGTCATAGTATTAAGATTCAAATTTTATTGTCACTGATATTCTAGATATTATATTCATACTATACCCGTCTTTATATTAATTTTGGATCTAGAAGTACCTTATAATTTGGTTTCAGCTCTTGGAGAATCAATAAAGCTGGCAAAGTCCCTAGTGAAGTTCCCACAAAACGCCCTGATAATGGACAAACTGGCAGCAGTCAACTCGCAGCTGAACCCTAACAGTGAAGAGAGCATGCGGGACGAAGCCATCATGCAAAGCTTGCTTGGAAATGCCATTGAAGACATCAAAGTAGGCGTCAAGAAGTTCCAAGATGGTGAGTGTGATAGATTTGATTTAGGAAGCTATTTATTTGTGATTCTTAGTTTACATAAATCACGCCTTTATCCCTTAAGGGGTAGACAGAGCCCAAGGTAACAAGACCTGTAGGCTTATTGTCTAACTCGCTCGCAATCGCCATCTTGTTCATTTTGACAGTTCATGTATGGGCTGACAATTGGCATCGGAATCAGCTAGCTGTCACATTCATACATGAACTGTCAAAATGAACACGATGGCGATTGCGAGCGAGTTAGACAATAAGCCTACAGCATGGAAGATCTCAGGTTAGTTTAAAATCAATATTCCCGTTTAATATTGAAATAGAAATATTGAATTTCGAAACGAAGATCGTTAACCTTTTAGCCGCCATTGATTTAAAAAGAAAGTCAGTTAATAAATAATATGCAGTGTAAATTGCACCTTAATTTCACAACGTAAAGTAGATAATTGCGAATGACGATAGAGCCGCTTAAATGAACTTTTTTATCTGCAGAAAAAGCAAAGGAACACCTAGCCCATACAGTAACGTCCTTAGTAAATTTCGTTGTTTTACAGGTATCGGAAAACACGGCAAATTCTACAAACTGACAGAAGTTCCTCTAGAGGAATGGGAGCTTGAAAATACTGTTGAAGAAACAATCGTAAAAATTGGTGACGACGAAAAAGCACCCGACGGCAAAACGACGAAATAATCTTAAAAATCGAGGATTTAATATTATTACTTATGATTGTTTTCAAACACATTTGTTTGTCTGAAGCTAAGCTACAATAGTTTTAAGGTCTATTAAGTTTTTGTACAGTTACAAATCTAGTCGTCGAGCTCTGATTTGTTGTCTCTGTTATTTATAGGAGCGTAGGCTCGAGTAAGAGAGGGAACACGTTATTTCAAGATCTACGTTGTATACGTTTGAGTTTGAATCACTCAGTGTTGACTCAACACTGTTGACCATGTCTCGGTGCATCCTTTGGAGTTAACACTTTCGCTGCGTTAGTGAATAAAATTTTTAGAAATTAAGTCAAATATACGAGCCAAGTTTCGATGTAAAAAGTTTTGTTTTACAAACTAGTAGTTGGTAAAGCTTTTCTTCTAAAATTTGCCGTACATTTGTACACAAACAAATTTTTGTTGCCATATTTATGCATTTTACGTCAAAAATGTGGCAGTTACATAGAAAGTGCGCCGTCTTTAATCTTTAGCTTCAGTTGACAGTAGCAACACATATGATTTAGGATTATTATTACTTGTAGTCATATCGAAACAGTATTACAAGATTATCAAGTAGATCTTTTAATTTTTCATGTTAGTTATTATTTAATTTCATTTTAGTTGTTTGTTATACTAATCACAAAATTTTGGTTGTGCCAATAAAACTATTGATACCTAATTTTGTAACTATGGTTTAATTTTTCCTGATATTCCCTCGTGAACCTCTTCGCGCCGCACTACGTATAAGTGACTGGCTCTGTATGCCACGTGCCACGGAAAAAACAATTGACAAACTAGCTTGATTTTTAATTCTATCGCAGAAAGAATAATTTCGAGTCGAATGTTGGCCATCTATTGATGACTGGGGCGTGTGAGGCATTCCATTGGCTGTCACAACCAGACTAGGGCGGTGAAGCGGTTAAACATATTTGTTGGTATTTTATGACTACACTAAAATGATCATATTTTGCTGCCAATGCGCAATCTAAACTTAAGTTAAATCTTACAATCACAGGCTTTTAGCCGCCGAAAAAATTATGCCATCAGTTCGCCATGTCAAAAAATATTTGGGTCGCTACCCATGGCCCCACTGTTATAAAATATGATGAATGACACTTCACCATAAGGTCGACGGAACCCCGCGCGCGAGGTTCCTATTTCTGCCCGTTTTGCCCTTCGGGCATTTGAGGATACCTAACGAACCTAGCCTAATTTTACTATCTCTATACTTATTTTAATTTAGGATGAGAAACCACAACATTATATTGCGGTTCGTGAACTGTAATCTCTTAACAATTTGTACTAGAGTAACAATTGACGACACGCAAATAAAGTGACATTAAAACAATTTTATTTTGCAGCTGCCAAGCTATTGCACTGTACTATTTGCTAGGTAAGAAATAGTTGACCAGACGCAATATAATGCTATTGTGGTTTCTCATTCTAAATTAAATGAAGTATAGTGCCTTCCTATTCATATAAAAACAAAAAAAAATTGTAACAGTGGGACAAAACAGTAGTGCCTTAAATATTTGACATACTATTTCTTTTCTTATATTTAAGACCACGGCAGTTAAAGGGTTAAATAAAAGCCACGGAATCGCTTAAAAAACTTTATTACAATATCTACTCGTCTTTAACGCCCTTCTCGGCCTGGTACTTGTAGTGCAGCTCCGAGCAGTCCTCGTTGGAGATGTTGACCCAGCCCGTGCTGCTCATGTGGTAGACGCGGATGATGCCGCCGGAGTACGCGTCGCGGTGCGTCGCGTGGTAGATGGCGCGCCGACCTAGCTCTGCACACAACAATTTTATAAAATAACGGGTCGTGACACCACAATATAAGGGTGCGACCACACCGCCGCTTAAAAAACAGTGACGGTACGGAATCGCAACAAAATGTATGAAGAAACGGTGAGAAAACGTGACGCCTACGACACGTCACTGCGTAAACGCGGCGGTTTGATCGCACCCTCGGGTCTTTTCATTCTTAACTGTCCTATTTGGTAAACAAAATTCTAACCTCAAAATGTCTCATTTTTGTTATTTTTTTACTATTTCATCGTAAATAAAAGAACTGGAGATAAAATATCAGCAAAATTACGTACAAAATATTGCCTCAGGTTTATTTGATAACATAATACACCTTATTCTTCACAAAAATTTGTACACTGAGGATAGAATTTTGTTTACCAAATAGGACGGGTTAAGAATGAAAATACCTTGCAAAAAAGGGCACTCAAGGTTTTTGTATTTTATGTGCATAAAAGCTTACTTTCTAAGCTTTAATGACTAAAAATTTGAAAATAGTAGATTGTACAACAAGAGCATAAAACAAGCCATTTTACCCGAGACGTTCATATAGCCACCCGAGCCGGTACGGCGAGGGTGGATAGACACGTCAAGGGGAAAATGGGTTTTATGAACAAGTTATACACTCTGCTTTTCACTTAGATTGCGAAGAAACAAAACAAAAACATTGCAAAAAAAAATAATTAAAATTAAATGTGACATTGGAACAATTCGATATATTTAATGGTTTTTCCTGGCAAATTGACTGTGTTAGGAGTCAGTGTTATTTCCGCTGCACTTGACGAAATTATTGAATATTAATCGTAAAACAGTAAAAAATTGCAACATAAATCCTACTAAGAGAAAATAGGACGTTCCCGCTAGAGTTCCCGCCAATTAACTTTTTTTTCCTTTTTTTAAACGTGATACTGCGGTAAGGTTCGAGTAGGCAGGTGTTGATTTATATTTTAAAAAGTTTTATTTTTCATGTACTTATTTGTTTCAATAATAACTTATCAAATTATTGTTACCTAGTTTTAGGTACTAGTTAAATAGTTTAATAGACCGTAGATTATAATAAAAAAAAAAACTTAAAAAAATAAACAAAATATGCTGTCGTAAAGTTTTAGTGCTTGTTTGTGGCTGTTGGCACCTGATTGTCTTGGTCTTAGACGAAGATTTTACTTTATGCACAAGAGCATAAAATGCCATTTTATGCAGCCTACATCCAGCATAAAGTCGAACTTTTTGAGCATGAGAAGTGAAAACAATATTTTCCCGATTTATTTGCAAGGGGGTATATGAAAAAAACACCAATTTGTTGCCTTTAAAAGGAAATAGATTTACAGCAGTAAATTTTCACTTTTCTAAATGCACACACACATACATACATTTTTAAGTAATTCAAAATTGTAAAGTGAAAATTAAATTAAATTTCCGGAGAAAACAATTCAAATATTACTTGCACCAATTGATATTAAACACTTTTATAGAAGAAAAACTCATATTATTTAATTGACATAATCTCTGGAATATTTCTTCAAAGGGGCGACTTAATTTAGAATCATAAATTGATGAAAAATACATTTTATTCACGTGATTAAGTCCCGTTTTTCATAATAATACGAGTTATATCATTAAGCCTTCATACCTTGTGCCTCCACATCGGTGAGGTCCCAGTGGTAGCCGGTGTCGAGCACACCAAACGCATAGACGGAGCCCGAGCCCACAGAGAACACCTTGCCCGGGGTACGAGTGCCTTCACTGTCCACGTAATACAATTGCGCACCCTGGAATATACACATCATTCATCAGTATCAGTATACAATCTCTGCAATTAGGTAGCCATTTCTTAACCATTTCAAAAGGTCTAGTCATACAGATATACAGGCATGTAAGTCTAACGTGGAGTACGCCCGCCCGCGTCCCCTGCACTCCCCCGCGATACCTTATTTTCGACTACTGCGCATCAACGGTCATCGCTAGACTTACGTGCCGGCACTTGTACTACATGGAAGTTAAACATTCTCATGTTTGGAATGCGTGTCTTCTGACAATAAGTAAGCACTACCATCCATCCATCCATCCGCGCGGCTGCGGGGCGCGGGGTAGGCTTGCGCGGGGGCCGCTGTGCGGGGGCAGGCGCGCTCCCCGCCCGCACCGCTCTCGGTCCCCTTTGTCGTCCTACCCCGCGCCCCTGTACCCGCGCGGGCGAGGACTGTCAAGCGGTCGCTCTATAGTAGGATTTAGACATGTGCCAGTAATTCAACAGGCTTCAAAAATAAGGAAAAGAACAAAGATCAGTGATGTGTTACAATATATAAGAAAACTTAAGTGGAACTGGACTGGACATATAATGAGGACTAACAAAGAGAAATGGACTAAAGATGTAATAGAGTGGTATCCGAAGAACGGGAAAAGAGAATGAGGAGGTCAAATCAAAAGATGGGAGGATGATTTACCAAAAGGATGGAGAAGGTCTGCCAAGGAGAGAGAGACGTGGAAACAATTGGGGGTGGCCTATGTCAACAGACAACCTGACAAGAGTGGTTGCTAATAAATTTAGTATTTTTTTGATTTTTTTGATTTATGTAAATTTAAATTAGATTTAAGAATACTACTATTTTATATTATAAGAATGGCATGTAAAAAGTTAAGAAGGTCAGCGAATAAAGGCTTTAATTATTATTACATATTATTATTACAATTGCACAGGTCACATCACCCAGTTCTTTCATGACAGTTGACTGACCCTCTTATCGTAGCCGGCGAGCATCATGCCCATGCTGAGTCCCATGCCCTTGTAGTTGTACACCATGTTGGCCATGAGCTTGCTGGCGGCGGCCACGGAGATGCGCTCGCGGTTCCGCAGCTCGTACAGACGGCACTGCTTGGCCAGCACGCGGTCCCAGTACACGCAGTCGGCCGCGCCGCCGGCCAGCGTGCCTGGAGACAGGACCATTCATTAAAATCAACATCTTTTCTTTTCATTAAATGTGGGTATAGGATAAAAAAAAAGGAAAAGGTACTTATTTGTTAGGAATTTCAGAAATAGGGTACAATACATTTTTTTTCTTAGATTTTAATTTTCTGTGCATGGATCTACTTAGAATCAATACTAACGATTCTATATAGGGGAAAAAAAGTGTCTAGAGGTCAGTTTTGTTAATTTTCATACATTAATGTTTGAAGGTAACAAAACTGATACTAATTTTTGTAGGAAAAGCTGGGGACATTTTTTACGCCATCATAATCAATTGATCGACTGATCCTGAGCAGATCCATGCAAAAATTTCAAAAATCGGAGAAAAAAACATAATTGTACCCTATTTCTAAAATTCCCCTGTTAGGCTGTTACAAATCAAAGTAAAAAGAGGTCCTGGCGATATACCTGCGCATGAGCGAAATACGGACCAAATTGACGGGAGCGGTAGGGCACGCTACTATACCAGACGCGCAAACGTATCCCCTCCACTAGCCACCCAGAGCTCTTTTTACATGCTTTGACTAATACAGTATGATATAAATAAACAAACTGGATGCCCCAGGCACGGAAATGGCTATGGAAATGTAGGATACCCATTATATAATCTTTCCGGCTTTGCCCTCAATCTGGTGTGATGGGGACACAGTGGAATGCTACAAAACCTGTACTGGAGCTGATGATAATATAATAATATAGCTTTAATTCCACATTCCAGATTATCACATTTATATATATTTAAGTTTATTATTTATCTTCTTTTGGGTGTGGCCCCCCAAGGGTAAAAGCCTCCTCCATCCTTTTCCAATCCTCTCTTCTCTTGGCAACATTCATCCAGTCTGACCACCAGACCAGACCAGACCACCACCCTCTCCAAGCTGATGATACAGTGCAAAAAATGCAAAATTCTATTTAGATAATATTCTCTATTTTACCACAGGGCTGAAGTGCACTAGCATGACAGCCTTGTTGGTGAACTCTAGAAATACTGCATTTTGAAATTCCACATTATTTATTTTTGAAGATTTTCCTGTTATTGCAAAAGATCAGAGATTTTTACAACCAAGAAAGGCAAGAAACTCTACATTGTAGTTTCCGCGCGCCCCACTTGTGGGGTGTTGGGTGGCCCAAGGGGGGGCGCAACGAGCCGCTTAGGTATTTATTTATTTAGCCTTACAATTCAGATGAATAATAATTATTAAATACACAACATCAACATTAAAAATTTATGTATTTATTAAAATTCATCAATTGGTCAATAAAGTACAAGCAAAATGTTCTCACTAATTTCTATCATAGTTGAGTTTGGACAAGGGGGCCTAGTATTTTAGCGTAAACTTGAGGGAGGAGCATAGGGTAACACTTTTACGTAGAGAATACGCTTACCAAGCAAGTAATCATTGATCTCGACAATCTTCTTCATGGACTGTGAGCCAATGAACTGGCCGCCCGTGGCACGGGAGTCAACAGCTAGCAGCACTCCTCCCTACAACCACATCGGTGCTTTATGTCTTTACGTCAATCATAAAAATTAACAATACATAACAGTAGACACTGACAATGACAATTTGCACTATCATTGTAAGATGAAAATACAAAATCAGAAGTAAGAAATTTTAGACATGCACATACCTATCTAATCATATTTGAATTTTATTTTGAGTCACCAGTTTTGGCTACTTTTGTAGGCGTGTTTACTGGTATGATAGAAACTATTCGCAAAAAGATTGCAAACCTTGTGTACATGTATTAGTTAAGATCGTTAAAAAATATAACATATTGCTTGTGGTCACCATGACTTTACACAAATGAAGGTCCAAAACATGAAGCTAAGCTTTTCTTGAGATTTAAGGCTGAATATAAGAAATAATAGCATAAAATTAGCAGCACTTACTTGGTACCGGAATCCTAGAGTCGTGGTTCCGTGATCAAAGTCAATTTTGATTTGACGACCTGTTTCATCCTTCGAATTGAACTGAGCTAGCGTCTGTGCAGGCTGGAGACAACAGAATAACATAAGCACGCAAATAAATAACAAATAATAGTTATTTTCGGCAAGTTAACCTTCTTACATTAGGAAACGGCGGACTGGCGAGTTGAGCCTGTTGGGCGAAGTTACCGCTGTATCCAATTATGTCATTTTGGAACGTTGTGAGCGAGTCGATAGGTTTGAGATTGATTTTCTCATCTAAACGGCAAAAATCAGCTAAAGCCATTGTTGAATTGTAGTAAAATGTAAACTGTTGGATGACAAGCGAAAACTTCGAATTTGTTTTGTTTGACAGGTTGCGTTCAGAGTTGCTAGTGGAAAATAAAAACTAGGAACTTGCCAAATAAAAAGCAGGTGCATGGAACTTGTCGAAATCAGTGCAAAATTTATAAAATTTAAATACATAAAATTTAAATACATAAAACACTAGTTGTGGATCTTCTTTGCAGAGCAAAATTATTTATAAGGTGAAATTTGAGTCTTGACTAACCTTATTAATTTTATTTTCTTTATGGCATATACAGAGCCATCTATGTTCTAAACAATAATCTTATTTAGTTACGCTATTCGACAACAGATAGCTCTCATACTAATCAGTAATCACAGACAGAAACTCATTTCTACTTAGCGATAGATGGCGCGGTCAGGCTTGTACAAGACTTCGGATTGCAAGTTTTTATCTCTGCCTCAAGAGACGAGAATTAAGTCAACAAAAAGTAAAAACCAGGCGCCATACGTTCAAATTACAACCTATAAACCAATTCCCACCAGCAATAGGGCGTCACAGCCACGTTCGATCCATGAAGACTGCTAATTGATCGTTCCAATTCAGCCGATTTTCGAGAAATCGTTTGTAGCAATAAAAACCTTTGGAATACAAAGTATATCTAATAATGGCGGTTACAACCTATCATTACGCTATGAGTCAGAATTAACCGATATAATCTTATTGGCGTTCGACGTCTAAACTCTGTCATTATTGGCGAGCGGAGATGCACGATAGAGCGTAGTTTATATTGGGCTTGATAAAAATATCTGTGTAATTTATTGGTTAGATAGTTAGATAAACACTGAGCAGTTGGCAGTTATGTTGTTTGAATACGTAGTTTAAGTTCCAACTCGATATAGTCGGTAAGCAACGGAACAGCGCTCGTAAAGAAGATCTCTTAGTTGTCTTAAACTAAACACTGAAGCCACGTAGCGCAAACATTCTTAAGGTGACAAAAACTGAAGTTAGAGATTACCTACCTTTTTTTACTACCTAACTAGGTACCTAATCACTTAAAAAAACAATTATGAAGTAAAGTATTCGCGGCGAGAAATTGTGTCTGACCGACAACAGAACTCGCGTGTCTGCTTGCTATGCTAGATAAGTACTTAAAAAAAAACATTGCAATACTTAAGATAATGTACCTTTAATATCATACACACACATACATAATTACATACATACAACATCTACTTGTAGAATAATTATTTAATCTAAACTAAAATAACTTGAATGATTGATAATTGTTAAAATACATAATAATAATAATAATAAATCATTTATTTGTTAACATAGGTAATGTTAAAGATACCACGAAAGATACCACGCCGAAACTTAAAACTTTAAATAACAACAATCGAACAACTACAAGAACGTTACGAATTATGTACATAATTACAATAACAGAGTATACACTATTAGCATGCCGAAACGTTCGGTGACAGCCGCAGGCGTCAAGCAGTTGCCATGGCTTACAGGTTACATGGACAGAAGGATTTGTAGCTATGCAACATTCAGATCTTTATTGAATTGTATCTTTGATCAATGATACCACAACTAGATAACTAAACAGAGTAAATGGTCGAGCTATTAAACAATGTCCGACTGTCAGAATGAGCTCTTATTTTAATTTTGGTAGGTACTAGCTTCTGCCCATGACTTCGTTTGCGTACACATATAAACATATAAACCTTCCTGTTGAATCACTATCTATTAAAAAAAACCGCATCAAAATCCGTTGCGAAGTTTTAAAGATCTAAGCATACATAAGGAAAGGCAGACGACAGCGGTAAGCGACTTTATTTTATAGTCCGCTCAAATAAATTTGACCCATTCTCCATAAAAAAATCCATACTAATATAATAAATACGAAAGTAACTCTGTCGGTCTGTCTATATCTCTTCACGTGGGTTCATGGTGGATGCCGCTTCCAACCGAGGCAACTGAGGTCTATGGGGGAGCCCTATGTCCAACAGTGGACGTACTATGGCTGATATGATGATGCATTTCATTGAATATGAGAAGAAAATGTGTATTTCTTGAAATAATGACCAAAAAAGTGTGGTCACAAGGACCAATCGAATTGGGCTCGCGTGTCGCGCGTCCTATGGGAACGTAGCGCCTAAACCTGGGCGAGGAATGCTTTAATAACTTGTAAAAAGGTCCCCATTACACCGACGTGAGATCGTTTCAGTTGTGCACAATTAACATTATTATTTACTAGCTTCTGCCCGCGACTTCGACCGCGTAGAATAAGCAATTGGTATGTTTATGGCTATCCCGCGGGAACTATACAATTATCCGGGATAAAAAGTAGCCTATGTTTCAATTTAGGGTACCAGCTATCTTCGTTCCGAATTTTATCCAAATCCGTCCAGTAGTTTTAGTGTGAAGAAGGAACAAACATACACACTCACTCACATCGTCACATCGTCACTCACAAACTTTCGCATTTATAATATTAGTAGGATTAATAAAAACTTAGTAGGTACTCAGCGTATCAGTTTACACTACATTACGAGTTCACTAAAGCACTGAGGAAGGCAAAAATCATTAATACAAATACACACAAAACTAAAACAAATATATAACATTTATAAACATAAAAGCAAGTATTAAAATAAAAAGTAAAAACACACTACTTACATTTATTTAGAGATTTTCAAAAGTTCGGTAAAGTTTTCAACATTATTTTTTGTTTCACAGTCTGCTACCTTCATTGCCTATTGCAATAATATACCTACTTATTTTTTCTAATGAAGTACTTTTACTTATTTAATCCAACAATGGGTTAATTTAGGTTGAAGAAGAAGAAGAAGAAGAAGACTTATTTAATCGCGAGAGTGGCTGGACAAGGCGAGTCCTTAAATGGAGACCCATAGCGGATACTCGAGGGAAAGAAAGAAAGAAAACATTTATTCATGATAACATTACAGACAAAAGAAGAAAAGAAGAGAAAAAACAAAAAAAACATGCTCAGCAGTGGGACACAATAGGCTGATAATAATAATAATAATAATAATAATAAGAACATGCATCATGAAATGGTCCCATCTCAGCATACACGCGCACAGCGCGGCGGAGGGCGCGGCAGACCACCCCAACGCTGGATGGACGACATTCGACGGCACAGATCGAGTCTGGATGAGACGGGCACAAGATCGCCAAGAGTGGAGGAAGAGGGAAGAGGCCTACATCCAAAAGGCCATGATGATGATGACTTATTTAATCAAATCTACAAATTTGTAATCAATCCAACCACTGGACGCGGTTAAAATACGCCTTACAGTCCGTAACAACTCAAAATGCTATTCGGGGTCTTGCTCCTCACTCGGCCGACTCAAGTATCAAACCCATAGGTGTGAGAGAGACAGCAAGACAAAGCCAAAACGACATTCTAAGAGCTCATGAACTGTAGATTTGACCCGAGCATTCTGAACAAACGAACAAACAATGTAAAGTTTATTCAATTTATAAACTGTCGGTGTAACAGGCGGTCAGCCAAGGTCCAATCTTCAGGTCCAGCCTCAGTTCAAGCTAGGTTAGGTTTCGGTAATAGCCCCCCTTGGTCGTGACTCTTGTGATCACGCGGTATTTGACTACCATGTGCTGGTAAATATTTCTGCCTGCGTGACGCCAGAGGGTTTGTTTATTAAGTTTGGATAACTTCAAGCTCATTATTATAACAAAAACGGGACTTAATCACGTAAATAAGATGCATTTTGTAAACCTCGACGACCATGTAGTGTTCTCGAGACCATGGATGCAAAGTCGCGTCCGAAACGTCGAGGTATTTACAAAAATAGTACAATTTATTTACGTGATTAAGTCCCGTTTTTCTTATAAATAATGTGTAAAAATCGCGAAATTTTGAACTTCAAGCTCGTCATAGAAATTTTAGGCTTACTGATACTCAGAACATTCTTCTATACTAAGGCCCTGTTACACTACTCACTGATAAGTTCCAGTTATCTGAAGTGTCAGTTATCTAGGGGTAAGTAATACGAGATATAACAACTTATTATCTAATGTTGATAATATATACGCTCACTTTAAATCTTATACAAATTGAAGTTATATAAAAATACCGTTATATAATTTAAGCCTTATACGTTAAAAAATTATACTTTTTGCTGTTATAGCGAACGTTCATTATATCTTGTGAACGTTATTATTATGAAATTAGATATTTTGTAGTTATATCTCGTGGGACGCACCCTTGAATCACAAATTGAAATGAAAAATCTTTGTTGATTGCTCAGTCTAACTATAGAGCGACCGAGGTGCGGGCGGGTAGTGCGCCTGCCGCCCGCACCTCTCTCGGCCCCCGCGGTCGTCCCACCCCGCGCCCCTGCACCGCGTGGGCGAGGACTCATTTAAGCGGTCGGTCTATGAATGAAACACCCGCTGAAGTATTTCAAAACAATTATAAGACTCTGGGGCCTTACCATGACGTCTTAATGCGATTCAGTTTAGGTTCGCTCGCTGTCAGATTCATACTAAAAGTGACAGTTTAATTCGAACGCTTACTCACCTGCTATGGGTGGTGTAGGGGTACGCGTCACGGAATGACGAGAACTTTTACTTTTCGGATTTTTCTGTGTTCTAATTTTCAGTGTCGTTTAGAAATTAAAAGTGACAGCTAAAACTTGAACAGAGTCGGAATTAGGACGTCATGGTAAGGCCCCTGTATATTTGTTATAACGAAAACTGTTTTTAATTGATTCTAATTGCACACACCACACTTCCATGTTATAGATCCAGCGGGAGCCGGATGCAGTTTTATGCGCAGGAGCATGGGATTAGCCGAATGAATCAATTCGTGCGTGGCGGGATAATCAGCTGTTTACAACGGTGTCCGGGTGCACTGGCGAGGGGTTTAACTGGACATTCTGATTTTTTTTCAGCTATAGAGGTGCGATTATGAAATGAAATAACGTATTATGGAAACATTAACATACCTACATGAGTAATTAAAAGAAGTACTTCACTACATAGTATGTATAAAACAAAGTCGCGTTCTCTGTCCCTATATCCCTATGTATGTTTAAATCTTTAAAACTACGCAACGGATTTTGATGCGTTTTTTTTTTAATAGATAGAGTGAATCAAGAGGAAGGTTTATATGTATAATACATGCATAATATACCGTGCGAAGCCGGGCCGGGTCGCTAGTAATAAACAAACAAATCATGTATGTTATTTAAATATAAACAGTACAAAAACGCAAGTAATTTGAGCTTTAATTTCGGCATTTTTCAAATAGACGCCGATATAGCAAAACAAAACTAAAACGGGAGGTCATTGAAGCACGAATTTACCCAAGTACGGAATTAGCGGGTAAGTTTAGTAAATAAAAACGAAATTATATACTCACGTAGTGCGTACTAAAGTACTAAATACGTAGTGCGAGTTACAGAGGTGATAAAATATTTTTTTTTCTCAGTTACAGAGGTCATTGCCAGTGAAATTCAAAGGAAACAAATTTAGAGCAACTGTTCCTTAAGATATAATCTTAGTAAAAGAGGTAAAATACACACGAAGTCTCTGTTATACATAGAGGTAACTATGACGATAAAATCTAGAGAACGAATCCCAGATATAGAGGTTTGTTTCGTCCCACTAACAGAGGTAATTCAGTGCTTAGGTGTCGGGACCACAGCAGTTCCAACTATGGAGGTTTCTCACTTATCCAGCTCCACTTCAGCAGTTTCACAAATTGGCAGCGTCACTTGCGGATCGAAACGGCAACAAACTGTTCCGATAGTTTTTGTCATTTTACCGTGTTCGAGGCGTATTGTTACCGATAACTTACAAGTCAATGTCGCTGTCCGCCACTGTCCACAATTACCGTCTTACCGTCCATATAACTGCGGTGTTCTTCGTTAGTGGATTGCACAATAACTTTATGGGCCCGTACCCCTTAACGACTTCGTTACTGTTTGGGAAGATTTGTCAGAAATCTTCTCGAAACATGTTTACATTCTGTATCTTGAATGTTATTTAAGTTATAGCAAAGGTTGGGAAGGGACGCAGAGTCACACAGACACAGGTTAGGGTGGTATCATCACTACATAGTATAAAACAAAGTCGCTTTCCGCTGTCTTTCTGTCTGTCCCTATGTATGCTTGCTTATATCTTTAAAACTATGAAACGGATTTTGATGCGTTTTTTTAATAGATAGAGTGATTAAAGAGGAAGGTTTATATTTATAATACCTCCGTACTAACTACGATGTTTTATGTAAGATTTAAACGAAATAAAATATTTTCATTTTCATTTTTTTTTTCATAATTCTATGCAGACGAAGTTGCGGGCAAAAGTTAGTCTTTAATATAAGGCAAAAAAATAAATAAAAAAAAAACCCCATTCAACTATATGGCAATACAGAAAAAAACATTTTTTTGCCGTAAACGCCTTAAGTACTTACATCATTTTAGAAAAGAGCTGATACTCTTCAAAATGCAGGATCAATTTTTGCCAAACATGACTAAAGATCACCTCGAGGAAACTGGCTTTCGAATGAAAAAAACAGCATCGGCATCGGTCCATCCGTTTGAGAGCTACGAAGCCACAGACAGGCAGACACACACAGACGCATCTACGCCAAACTTATAAAACCCCTCTTTTTGCGTCGAGGGTTAAAAAAGTGAGAGTTGTACTGAATCTACTTGAAATGAAATGAAATGAAATGAAATGAAATGATTTTATTTGATGAGTACAGGTTGCATACATATTGGTGAACATTTGAAATAATTAAGATCAGCCATACTCTGCTTAGGGTAGCATGCAAAATGTTCAGTGAGTACTTTATGCGTAATTAATAAATTGAAATGACAACAAAGTCACTCACTTAAATTATATTAGATACACATTTAAGATTATGTCGAAAAATAAATAAAATTATCTGTTTAGTTCTTAATGTCAAAATGGATTAAATTAATTTAAATTGCATAAGTCTTATAAATAATAATTGTCATGTCAAAGATTTAAATATTCATTTACAGAGTAGAAACACATGTCACAAAGCCATAAAAACAATTTTCTTCTAAATGAATTTAATGGAAGCTCTTTGATGTCTAAAGGTAATTTATTATAAATTTTTATACACATATAAAAAGGGCTTCGAGCAGTTTGAAGGTCGATGCAATTATTTCACAAATGATGATGACGATGATGATCCCTCCGACCGATTTCGGCCATGGCGACCACCTCGACTCCTAGTAAATCGGAGTCCGAATACGGAAGCGGTCAGTTGCGCAGGATACATATAATTTGGGTGCGTAAACGTGCGAATAGTATTTCACAAATACCATGTAGTGGAACAGTTTAACGTTTTTGTGTCAAAAATAGTTGTGTTGTGTTGTGTTTGTGTGTCTTGCAAAATGAATAAATGTCTTTTTTCTTTCTTTCTTTGTGTCAAAACTAGAAGCTCAGGTTATTTGACAAAGATGTCGATCAATTCTCGATTTTAATGACATGGATTGTCCGTTGTCCGTCAATACAGCCGGTGTTCATCGATCTATAAGACGTTATCACGTGAAAAGTAAAGCACATTGGCCAAGAAACACGTTCGATGAACGAACCTCTGTCTGACTCCATTTTCTCTTATCTAAGTAAACTACCCTGCCTGAGATTCGCCGAAGAACTAGAGTCAACGACATAGCTCGAAGAGTACGTTGAAGTGGCAATGGGCGCCACATCGCTCGTAGAACAGGCAACCGTTGGGGGAGAAAAGTTCTCGAGTGGCGACCGCGAACCGGCAGATGCAGTGTTGGCAGGCCTCCCACTAGGTGGACTGACGACATCGTAAAAGTTGCGGGAAACCGGTGGATGCAGGTGGCGACTTGTCGTTCATTATGGTGTGCTAAAGGGGAGGCCTTTGTTCAACAGTGGACGTCTTCAGGCTGATGATGATGATGATGATGAAGTAAACTACACTACCTAAACAGTAGGCATATTGTCTAACTCGCTCGCAATCGCTATCGTGTTCATTTTGACAGTTCTTGTATGAATGTGACAGCTAGCTGATTCCAATGCCAATTGACAATATTTCATATTTCTTTATATTCATAAATCAAAAACCATTTCGAGAGAAACACTTGTAGAACACAAAAAAAATATTTTTGGATTTTTTCGTACAGTATTTTTTGGAAAAATGAGCAAAATATGTAAAACAGGAAATGACGTCCAGCGGCCGGTCCAATACTGCCATTATAAAAAACCTTGTCTTCCGGGTTTCCCTTTGACATTTACAACTTTCACAACACAAACACTACTGACAGCTGACGGTTAATTCATTCGAACACCGCTCGGCTTTGTTGCCATCGGGAACACTAGATAACTGTTTGCCGGGCAATAATGATAATATTTTTGCAAGTTTTCATTTAAAATCTTATTTTTTGTGAATTCTGTTTGAGTTTGTCAGCTCGTTTTGACGTTCATCGACAGTGACAACTGCATTTACTGTCAAAGTATTTAAGCACAGGTTTCGGCGGTCAATTATAATGAAATTATTTCAACGTTTTTTTAAGTGTACGAAACAAAGCAGTGACGTCATTTCGCTAATACTTGACGTTTGTTACTTACGTCCTTTCTGCTTGAGCAACGATTTAAATGGATTTTTCCACGAAAATACAAGATTTTCACGAATATAAAAAAATATGGGTGTCTTAAATTTGTGCGCTCTTTCCAGCCAGACAATAAAAAGTAGCTCTTAAAAAATTGAAATATTGTCAATTGTCAGCCCATACATGAACTGTCCAAATGAACACGATGGCGATTGCGAGCGAGTTAGACAATAAGCCTGCAGGATGACTTTAGTATGTTCCTGTACATAAATAAGTATACATTAGGAATCCAGGGAACAGTACATCTCAGACAACCTGCTACTATACATAATAATTCCATAACATTTATAATTTAGATCATAAACCTTACCAATCTACTATCTCGCTCGAAAATATCGTTATTATCCACGTTTTAAACATTAGAACAGCACTGACTTACGGATTAAAGACGAGAGTGAAAGGGACAGCCGTTATTCGATGTGATATACGGTGTAATGTTGCACGCGTCTTATTAATATTCCAAAATAAAGAATGTTGCCAGTGCCCAAGGGGATTTTGGTTTATATTTTTACATTAGAGTTGAGAATATCGATGTCGATGAAATGTTACGTTGAAAATGTAATCAAATGTCATGTTTGATTTGACACTATTATTACATCATATCTTTGAAGCTGTGATATTAGTAATCATCATCATCAGCTGGAGAATGGACACTGTTAAAAACATAAGGTAACAAGGAATAGGTAGAGTCGAAACTGTACGGGGCATTTTTTTAAAGTCAACTTGCCACAATACAACCTGGTGGCAGACGGACAGATAAAAAGACAGACAGACGGCCGAAGAGCTAAGTCTTAGTAATAGGGTCCCATTTTTACTCGTATTTTAAGTTAATAATTTTTGAATTTTAGTAATTTTTTATCACTTATTTTTTTAGTCATCATTTTTATCGATAGCGGGCAACTCTACGGGTGCGGTGAGCGATAGCGGGCGCCGCGGGCAGCGCGCGCGCACCCTTCCATTTTCTAATTATATAACTGGCAACACCGGCCCGTGCGCGCCCATACACCACTGCGCTCTATATTGTATATAGCTACGGGTAGCACTCGCTGTTTTATTATTCACAGATAACATAAAAAAACCATTAAGGATGGAATAGAAACCTGAAATTATCGGAAGATTGGCAAAGGTGGAAATAACTGAGTAATCCGGTGTCTTGAATGAAGTTATTGCCATTAGGTAGGTAGGTACCTTTGGGTTTATTCTATTTTTTTTTACACAAACGTCGCATAGAGATCGAATTGAAGTTTGGTATAAAGATTTCCTTTTACATTTTTTAAATACTCATTCTATCATTATTCAGTTTTATGGTTCTAGGTAAACCTAAATAGAGGTTAAATGATAAAACGTTAAATTAAAACTATAACTATAATAGCTAGGCGTAGGGATAAAGTTATGTAATGGTATAAAATTCTTACTTTGACATGCAAAAGGTAATTTTATACGGAGCCTGGAGACATACTCATGCCACCGCTGATCGCGCGCTGCGCTGGCAGGATAATGCGTTCGAAATTCAAAATTAAAGAAGTTACGAGCCTTACTGGCCAGTAATTTTATGTCAGATTTAAACGCTTCTTATAACCTAGGCGTTTGCTTTTATCTAGGTAGTACACCTTTTGCCGCGGTCACACTACGAGTAGGGTCATACTTAAAAATATTATTAGATAATTTAATCCCAAACTAAGCAAAGCTTGTGATGTGGGTTCAAAACAACGTATAAACTTACTTATTGATACATACAAATACAATACCTACCCCGTGGCTTGGGTAAAAACATTCATATTCATCCTATATTATGTAGGTTCCTGAAATTTTAATCTGGGACCTCTAGCTTCATAGTTAGGCTCACTAACCACTAGCCTATCCGGTCTCGATCTACTACAAAAAAATGTGTGGCAAATAAGTGTTACTCGCTAAGCTCGTGTAAACTCGGCATACTCGTCCACCGGCAATGCAAGCCACGCAGTGTACCGTGGTAATGCGTAACTGAATGGATTATTCAGAATATTCAGATGCGACGCCGCGAGCGGTCGCTAGGGCTGCCCTGTTGCTGACATACCGAAAGAACGGGATATAACCAATACCGGTATAGTGCTTATTCCGCCTTCCATGCCGCATACATACGCAAATAACGTCTCTCCCTTACGGGGTAGACAGAGCATAAAGTAACATTTATTTATTTAATGTCTCTTGGCAAACTTCGTGTTTCTTCAGTTCAAAGAGTTTTCAGAGAAGTTAAGAAAATAGAAGCACTGTAACTTCATTCTTTTTGCTACGTTCCAATTTCTTACTGACTCGATCAGACAATATTTTGCAGAGGTTTATGTACTAAGGTACATAAAACACTATTTTCAAAACAGTTTCATAGTTTAGTTCACACTGCATTTTGTACATAACATCTGCTTATGTGCAAAATTTTGTACTCAATATTTTGTGAAAAAAAAAAAAACTTTGTTTTCAACATATTTCTTTTGTTTTGAGCTGAGGCCGTACCATGACGTCTTAATGCGTTTCAGTTTAGGTGCGCTCGCTGTCAGATTCATACTAAAAGTGACAGCTAAAACTTGAACTGCGTCGGAATTAGGACGTCATGGTAAGGCCCCTGAGCAAAATAATTCACTGAACCTTTAAATTTCAATGAAATCTCAATCTGTAACGTGATTAATAAACCAGCTGCAATTAACTTTTAATGATCGGTTTACTAACTGATCACACTGTTAGTTCTATCTGACAGCTGCCTAGAGTCAAAAGTTAAGTGTACGATGAAAATCGGCCAAATACGACCATTAAACGGTTAACATGGTAATTGTAGTTCTCTAATTACTTAAGTAAGACTTGAGTCTTTAAAAGGTGCCAGAAATGTACGATTTGCTTTACATTGCCGTTTTTATCGATCAGTCATAAAATCAAAGCCTCGCGGTCGTCACTTAAGTGTGTAAACACAACTCGCACTAACGCTAAGTGAAAGTCTTCTCGCAATCAACTTAAAAGTGTCAAATACTATGAGAATAGTTTAGTGCTGTTACGTGCCGCTACGCTAGTGACGCTGTCAATTTTTCCTTAGTAATTTAGACTTTTATGAGTGAGAGAGCTTCCCCATTTACGAGGCTCAGAGCTTGTATTTTGTTATAAAGTACTTATAGAGTTTTATTTGTAGATCCGACCACAAACCACTCAAGAATGTTTTTATTTTTTCTTTTCCGTGTATATCAGACACAAGTGTCACCGCCATTTTTAATTTAGTGACATCAAAAAGCGCGCGAACGTTCCATAGACAATTTCGCGCGCGAACGATCGCTATCTGCTCTGTGGTCGCACGTGACAGCCGCCGGGTGGACACGCGACCTTGTTTACGTAGTGATGCCCTTTATTAACTTCGGCTTGTGGGTGCAGTCAAGAATCGATAAGTAGTGATGTGATAGGGGGAAGGTGAACTTTTGTCTAGCTCGTATTTTGAGTAAGGTATACCTAATCGTATGTGATATTAGTTTTGGTTTTATCTCGGTTTTGGGTAAATGTAGTCTTTGTGTTACCTATTGGTTTGTAAGTCGGGTAAATAATTTCTTAAACTAAAATGAAATCAATTCCGCTTGAGCATAATAATTAGGTTTCTAGTTGTGAAGGGGTCAAAAGTAATTCGAAATGGTTCGTGTAAATATACATCGTGTAAATATAGACACCGCAGTGTCACCAGTTCCTTTCACTTTGAACTTGGCTGACACGCTCCCGTGTGTCTAGATAATGTTTAGTGTCTATTCTATATATTTTTCTAAGGAGTTTGATCTTCGATATGCAATATAAAACTGTAGTCTTAACCTTTGTGTGACTGTCTCTAGTGAAACAAAATCAAATATAAATAATTCTTCATTTTACTTACCGATTCAATAAATATGAAAATAAATGCTACCAATGGAAGAATTAATCATACATATTCATGCGCGAAACGGAGCGGGCAGACATGATCTCAAATGTCAACATTCGCGCCAATTTTGAGTGACACTTGACATTCGGGGCGCTAATCTCGCGCGGGCATAGACTACAGAATGAGTAGAGTTTGGACACGGTATTTGTCTATGTGAAAAAGGAATATTAATCTAATTAAAGAACCGTAATAAAATCAGTGTTATGCTTTATTTTGTATATTTAGCGATATTAAGGCGGCTCGGTAACTACTAACAACCACCGCAAACTTTTCTTGTCATGCTTTGTGCGTGGCAGGGCATGTGGCTCTCGCATTGGTTTATATAGCCACAAAAAGCGTTGTCTCCCGAGACGATACGCCATAATTCATCTGTAATAGACACAAAAAGGCAATAATAGGCATTATTGTGAGTGGGAACAACGTATTATATCAAAAAATTAGGATATAAGATTAACTAAGTACGTCTATAGTCTCTATGTAAGTATGTAATTTATGAAATAATGCAATAAAAAAAACAGTTCACACACAATCACTGCATAGTATAAAACAAAGTCGCAATCCGCTGTCTGTTCCTAGTATGCTTAGATCGTTAAAACTACGCAACGGATTTTGATGCGGTTTTTTTAATAGGTAGAGTGATTCAAGAGGGAGGTTTATAATATAAAATATGTATAATTCTACGCAGACGAAGTTGCGGGCAGAAGCTAGTTGACTTTAAATTAATGATCAGATTCAACTGTCATATTTTAGGGTAAATGCATCTATTATGGATACTTGTTTACGTACATCTACTCGAGTACTCGACTCTGTGTTAATGCCCTGTTGTCAAATTTTTTCGATTTATTTTATGTCTAATTTCACTCATTCATATCTACAAATTCGTATATACAGTACAAAACTGTCAAATCCAAGGATTAGCAACCGTCGCCCTAAAAATGAACAATCACTCTTCAAATACAAGTGTTGATTTTTGTTCTCAGCGCGAGGGTGTTCCCAGGGCATATGAATTTCTCCCGGGACTCTAATAAGCCTGTTACCGGTTGTGGGAAATGAAGTAAAAACCGGCTATTTTGTTATGGACCCTGGAAACCAATGGGGTGCCTTGACTCCAGGGACCAAGATGAAATAGTGATGAGTTGGTGTTGTGGTAAACGGATAAGGACTCGGCAAACGTGTGACATGGTTCATCCATTTATTGCAGTCCCGTATGTCGTACTTCGTACTAGTTGACAATTCCAACTAATGAGTAAAGTTATTTATTATCACTGTTATTTGTTGAAAGAGGTATGTCAGGATCGTAGCAAGTGGAACAAAGTAGTCTCTGCCTACCCTTGTGTGGGAAAGAGGCGTGACGGTATGTATGTATGTATGTATGTTATTTGTTATTTACCTTGTAATAAAAAACGTAAAGTGAAAGAGTATAATAATTGTAATAAATTGGTCTGTGCTGCATTAGCCGCTAGTTTGATATAAAACACACGAATTACAACCAACTCAACTTTACTTCGTTACTTACTTTTATGGTTTTCAACTATTTAGTTTTTCTTGCTTTTGGCTCCAGTAAAAACGTGACATATTTGAAATAAGTTCACTTGATGTTTATTGAAACCGGAAACTAATTTTCTTATCACTAAATAATTTCACTGCCAGTTTTAGGCAAGATACATTTTTAATTATACCGAACTCACCCCTTACCTTTTATCCTCACTATATCGCAATAAATCATTTAACATATTTCATACAAGTTAAGATAAGACCGCAATTCGGCCCCCCCCAGGAACCGCGTACGCGCGCATTCCTAATTGAGCCATTTCACAGATAAATAGATAAAACACGGAATAGGGCAAAACCCTAAATTATGCGTGTTATTTGCATATAATAACTTTTGGGGACGATTATACGGCGTTTTACCCTACCATAAACGCCGGGAGCTCGCGCACTAAAACCAACCATATTCCCTTTAGAACAGCGTCACATTTCAATCAACCTTTTAAAGGGGGTTCCGTAAAAAAATTCGTGTAGTTTCTGGGGGCTCAATAAAGGCCCTTTGGGGTTCGAACCGCGACAATGGCAAATGCAGTTATGTAGATTACGTAATGATGACCAATGTTACTTTGGATGATATTTTAGATCGGGTATTGCGGACTGATTCGAATTTGAATACGATAGGTAGTTATGGTACTTATGGTTGATAAATCGTCTCAGGGGCATTGTTTTTAAAATATATTGATGTGGTTATATTAGAACTACTGCTGCATAATCAAAATGGAAACTAAAGTTTTAAGTACTTACCAGTTGGGAAGTGACTTGAAGTCACTTCTAGTCAAAGAGCTACTAGATGACTACTAGCTAGTAATTCCATGGAAATGAGGGCATTGTTAGAAAATTCCGCCATTAATTAATTAATTGTTTTAAAACTAACACTTAGCTTGTAAAATCTTACTAACGCAATTGTATGAGTCACCTAAACAGGTTGTAACTTGAAATGATTATATTATTATTGATTGAAATAAATGATTATTATTATTTAAGATGAAATACGACGATGTAAATTAATTTTAAGTGCATTGTTCTTATGAGTAAAAAATTGCATTTCTAAACCTAACCTAAAGTAGAAAAAGTCGAAGTTTTCAGGTTTCTTCCTTGTAGAGTCCAGAGTCTATTAGTACATTACTGCAGAGGCCGTGAAGTAAGGGATTGCAGGACGAGATTGGGGTACACGGCCGAGTCGTAGACGAGGCCGGATAAAGCGAGTCCTGCAATCCCTATTTCCGGCCGAGGATTGTATAGTGCTTTTCTCAAGCAATGCGAGGAAATCAAGTAAAAATTGTTTAATTAGCCGCATTTTTAATTTTTGAAACATGCCATTTGAACAAACTATTGCTCGCGCCATGTTTAACCGCACACCCGCCACCGCGCCGACCGCGCCACATTACTTCTTGGCCTAGGCCGTAAATGTGAAACTTCTTGGCTTCATTTCGCGACATTAACGCGTACATTTCCGAGCATGCTTGAGAAATAGTACATAACTGCAGAGGCCGTGAAGTAAGGGATTGCAGGACGAGATTGGGGTACACGGCCGAGTCGTAGACGAGGCCGGATAAAGCGAGTCCTGCAATCCCTGTTTCCGGCCGAGGATTGTATAGTGCTTTTCTCAAGCAATGCGAGGAAATCAAGTAAAAATTGTTTAATTAGCCGCATTTTTAATTTTTGAAACGTGCCATTTGAACAAACTATTGCTCGCGCCATGTTCCCCGCGCACCCGCCCCGCGCCGCCGCACCGCGCCGACCGCACCCGCCCGCCGACCGCGCCACATTACTTCTTGGCCTAGGCCGTAAATGTGAAACTTCTTGGCTTCATTTCGACCGCACCACATTACTTCTTGGTCAAGGCCGTAAATGTGAAACTTCTTGGCTTCATTTCGCGACATTAACGCGTACATTTTCGAGCATGCTTGAGAAAACATATTTTATGTAACAATACAATACATATAAAGATAATGAAGATCTCAGTTAGAATTAAGAACATGGAAATGACAAATCAGATGCCACACACGCTTATTTCAAAACAAACTAAGCCCTTCGACCTACAGCCATTAGCTAACGTCACAAAAAACTAAAAACCACTAATTTCACCGAATCTATAAAGCTAAAGCAAAAAGGCAAACACATTTATATCTCTATCCTTATACTTAAAACCATAATAATTACAGTTTACGGATTTAACGTTCCAAAATTAAAAGTTCGGTCTTAACGCGCCACGTATCATTATGTTTGCATTATTGTGTTCTTATTTTGAAACGGGCATAGAGTAGAGTGAACGTTACCGGCCAGGTACATTGTTAAAGAGTTAGTTTTAAATACTTTTTGTCGTAAGCATCAAGTTAAAATTAAATTAGGTTTTAATAAATGATTGAAGAAATATATTTTTTGACTTCAAAAATTTATTTGTTGCAACTCAAGAAAAACAACAATGGGAAATACTAATCAGCCAGATCTATCAGATATCTAAACTTCCAAAAAATAACCAAAATACAAAAATGTTGAATATTAAGTTTAACTTCACCACTATTTCAAGTCACAACAATCGACCTTTATTTTTTTAAGTCTACTCTATGGTCCGACCTAAGGTTAAGGTGGGTCACGACACATCCCAATTAGGGGTGATTAGGCCGAATAATTTATTGAGTGCGCTCAAAAACGCGTCTAGAGAGATGCGGCGCTTTGTGTCGGCATGTTGGAAGACCTGTGTCGTGGCGCCAAAACTTTTTTTTAATATTTATTTTAGGTGTTGATTTGCGTACGGCTTCTTCGAAACTGTTTATCGTCATTTGTTTTTATTGTCGGCCAGCATTGATCATTAATTATCCGCTAGAGTTGTCGTTAGTAAAAATATTTTGGCTCTGCAAACTCGACAAAGTATGTGTGTTTAGCTGTATGTAAGTAAACAAAAATGAAAAAGTTTTGTTCACGTTGTAATTTCTTATCGTTATATTTATATTATTTACTCGTAATACCACCAGGAATCCATATTTAAAATATGTCGGGTTACTCAATCCCACCGTTTATATATATGTATATTATTATGTAGAACTGTAGACAGTACTTTAGTGTGAGTTGTACTAAGTTACTTTAACTATTAACCATAACGAACGATTTTTTAAAATAAGTTTTCTATCAATTATATGTCAAAATCGTCGGTTAATGTTATTGTTAAATTAACTTGTGTAACATACTTAGAAAAGGGACCTCCCTTGACTACCTAGTCATACCAGATTCTAGTTGAAATGTTACGTCGTAGATGAATCATTTAAGGTGGAAACACATTATTAACATGCGACGCGACCCGATGCAACGCGACGCGTGTTGAGTCGAATCAAATCGTATTATTTTCTATGACCAGAACCACACTATGAACATCCGACGCGACGCCATGCGCATACATTCGTTGCACCTTTAAAGATATGGAGCGAATTTTGAAGTATTGTTTTCATTACTTTTTTAACAATAGGTATGGATTAAAATTATCATCAATAGTTTTAAAAATAGATCATTCATACAATTTATAACTCAAAACATTAAAGACGTGCTTTTAAAAAAATATATAAACCTTTATGAAGAGAAATTGTTCTAAAAAATTTTGGGTAAACGCTGTCCCTGTCATTAATTGCTCTTCCCGCTCTGTGATTAGGCGCCGCCCATCACGATTCACGCGTTTTTCAAAACTTCGGATTTGGAACGTTTTCGTTTTTGTGTTTGCTTTTTTTTTATGTTGACAGCACTGATTTCGGGAACGGAGAAATGGCGGGTTCAGACGTTTTCACACGGTGTGGGTTTTTTCAATTTATTAAACAAGCGTTTATCTTTTTACGAGCTTTTATTTACTTTCACCTGTGCCCGTATTTGCGAATGAATTTTGACACACTCCCATTGTTCAGATTGACGTTAGTTTTGACATACTTATGTAGATCCGGAGCCAATACTTGAAGTGAAATTCTGATGAAGAGAACTCTTCAACGGTTTATCGATTTGACTTGATTTGGTGTACACATGCAGTATTGAGTATTGACAATGCAAGTATAGATAACAAAAAGTAAAAAAAGCTTGAAGTAAAAATGAAATTTTTAGGTTAAGTAGGTTATTTAAATTTTTATACCATCGTTATTTTTTAAAATTAAAAACCTGCGTTTTGATTATTTAAATACACTCATCAATAATGTCTAGGGATATTTTTTATCTCTAGACAGTTTTGAACATTTTAATATAGGCATATTACTACCGAGTCAAAACATCAAATTTGTCTACGGATAGTGATTATCCCAAGGCTTTGTGATTTTTGATTCTTTCTAGTAATTCTATTTAAAAATAGGTAAAAAGATTGACGTAAGTATCTGAGATGAAGCAATATAAACCTTACTCCAATTTCGTACAAAAACTTGCCTTTAATTATTTTTCTTTGTGGTAAGTATTCCTTAATAATTTAATCTGCTGAAAAGTTAAGCTTTTTAGGGAAACCCCGTGAGCAAACTTGTTCCCCTCGTCGGAAAGAAACAGAAGTATTTGCGGATAATTAATTACAATCTGATTTTAAGTAAAGTCGGATGTTTAGGGTAGGTCATACAGGCCCCTATTTCACCTATTCGACAATTGTCGGTGACAATTGACAATTCAAATTGCAATGCGTGGTCAATATGAAGCCAACCGGCGTAGATTCTCGTAGAGTTTGTAATGTAAACAAAACTAATTTAAGTTGAAAATTTTTATTTGGGCCGCAGTTTTGTGAAATATAGGTACAATAACTAGCTGTTGCCTGCGACTTCGTCTGCAAATAATTCATTTATCGCGGAAATTTACCGGGGTAAGAAGCATCCTATGTGCTATTCCAGACTTTTCTATCTATGTGCCGAATTTCATCCAGATTTGTTGGGCCGTTCTGGCGTGATTGAGTAACAAACAAACATCCATCCATCCATACTTTCGCATTTATAACATTAGTTAGATTAGATATATTTTTCAGCTTGTTCCCCGTACATAACCGAGTTACATAACTGGTACTAGTAAAACCAATGTAGGATGATTAGTTTGGATGAATTCATGCAGGTTTAGGTGCGGCGGAGGTGATCCTTGAGCCACCCCTAAGCTGCAACATATTTGTATTTATTTACAAATACAAACAAAATACAAATACAAATAGTTTATTTAAATAAGCGTTTTTAACAAAGGAAAATATCCATCAGACTCCAAACTAGGCTGAGCCTGTATCTTGGTCGACTGCGAGAGCGATTACAACTAAGTGATTACTGAGATACATTAGCAAAGGGCGTTTAAAAAAGCAACGGTGAGGTTTTGGGGGTTACGGTTTAGAAATGGTCTTTATTTTACCTTAGAATGTCTTGGTTATGTAAAATAGTTATGTGCGGGGAACAAGCGATTTTTTCACTTTCGATTCGAATAGTAGTGGTGCTTCAAAACCCAGCCCAACGTAAATTTCAAAGTCAGGCATGGCACGTTTAAAAACAATATGGCGGATGAAAAAACAGGTACTTACCTACCTGTCTAGTACTTAGCAACTTTCTAACAAAGATGTCAGCGGTTCTTATCTCCAGATCTAACCGCATAACGGTGTGCGCGCATAATTGCTGTATAACTATAGTTATTACAGCTTACACGGCGCGCGCGCCGCCTCGGGCTGGAGTACATCGAGTAGGTTGTTGATTTCAATCGATTGGCTCTTACTTTAGAGGTGGTGTCTGAAAACGGGCAAGTGCGTGCCGGGCACGCGCTGTGAAAGAAAGAAAAAAAAAACTAAAAGTTTATTTTGCAAATAGGCCGCCATAGGCTCTTTTACATGTATTTTTTGAAACTACTAACGCATTCGGAAATACCATCATTGCCAAGAAGAATGCGCCCCAAGAAACTTGGCAGAAAGTCATGTTTTCAGAATGAAATAAATTTACATCAATACTTAAATGTATAGGTATGTATAAGGTCCCCAAGTTAAGTTATAATACCTTAAATTATAATAGTTTATAGTAGAGACGTAAAGAAGACATTTATTCCCTTTTGTAACACACAAATACAACACACAATTTTACAGAAATGAAACAAAAACACAGACATGAAAATAGATCATCAGTGTATTGTGATGAGTGATGATGATGATGATGATGATGAAGATGAGTGTCTTCGCAAAAGTGAAACGGTCGCTGGCTCAGCATTACGCTGAGGCGCTAGACACCTGCAGCGCCGTTTTTCAGTTAGAATTAGCACCGCGTGTGACGCGCGTGGCACGCAACAGAAATAAATATACTACATAAACCATAAACATATTTATGTACATAAATTAATAAATATAACCCGAAGTATGAGTAACTAAAAATAAATAATTAATTAAATAACCTAACTACATAAATAATAATGAATAGTCGAAATATATGTAAGTACGCGCATAACTTCCAAACTATTGGACCGAATTGGATAATTCTTTTTTAGCTGTGTTTGTTACTGTTAGGACAAGATTTGTATAAATTTTGCAGCGGGGGCGAAGCCTCGGGTAGCAGCTAGTTTACTACAAACAAAAAAGGAGAGAAAACGAAATTGTCATGATCATACAGTGTAGGGTAGTACTACGGTGGCCCAAATAAGTGGTCTAACATTTTTCATCTAACTTCCTATCAAAAGAAAATGCCGCTAAAGTCGAACTTTCAAGTTGACGGCCTGTCTTATCGACGTTATGTATTGTGACGTGCAAAGGAATTTTAACCTTAGGCTGGACCACATATTTGGCTGATGGTATCTACCGTAGTTGTCCGTCACAATTTATTGGTCAACTATTTCGCAACCAAGGAGACCCGATCTTTGAAAACACGTTAATTTTTAAGTGGTAAAAATGTGTGCATTGCTGCAAAACTATCGGTTTAATTTTTTAAATTGATTGGCTAGATTAATTAGAGCCATCATTTCCACTCTACTCGTATTTCAAAATCTACTCAATTATTTACCACTTTCGAGGGGTATTTTCACAAAATTACTAAACTTGTGCTGCCAAAAGTCCCCTATATCACGGGTTGATGACGATAGCTTTTCTTTTGGGGTTTCCTTTGTTCTAGTTATCCGTATCGTTTAGGAAACTATGTAAAAAGGTTTTTTATACAAATTATTTAACTACTACTATCATACCTTATGGTAAGTGAATGCCCATCCTTTATTTTGATGATGGCCAAATTGTAGCGTTCAAGGGGCCTTACCATGACGTCCTAATTCCGAATTCCGTCCGTTCGATTCCGTCCTAATTCAGTTCAGGTTTTAGCTGTCACTTTTAGTTTGGATCTGACACCGAGCGAACCTAATCTGAATCGGAATTGAATCGCATCAAGACGTCATGGTAACCACTCAGGACACAGACTTTTACCTCTTTCTCTTTTTGTCTTTTTTACTCTCTATACTCTGGTTTCTGTTGCCCTGACAATCGTTCGAAGGTTAACTGGAAGGGATGCCTTTGAGGGATAAGTTCGCCTTTCTACATCTGTGTACCTGTAAAATTAATGTGTTTTATGTACAATAAAGAGTTATACATACATACATACTTTTTCATTCGAGAGCCAGTTTCGTTCGTAACGGTGGTTCTTACCCATGTTTAGTAAAAATCAGTCCAGTAGTTCGTGCGACGGGGGTTTTTAAAAAAAAAAATCTTATTGTTGTTTATATGAAACAATCAGAAACTGTGGATCAGGGATGTTATGGATATATAATTTCGGATCCGGATATGGATATGGATATCGGTAAAATATAATATCGGTTTCGGTTACGGTTATGGATATTAAATTATTTCGGATTATCCGATAGTTTCGGTTACGGTTACGGATATTGCGCTGTGAACCTCGCGCTGTGACGTCATTAGGTAGCGGGAGAGGTGTCACATTCCAGCGGAGTGCACAGTTAATTCGTACGAGTTGTAGTATTTAGTTAGACTCCGCCCTATCTGAAACTATCCAAAACTTTTAATTCGGATTCGGTTACGGTTATGGATATTTCTTTATTTCGGATATCCGATAGTTTCGGTTACGGATATAGATATCCATAACAACACTGCTGTAGATTTCTTTTACAACTTATTATTAGGTAAAAAAAGCGCGAGCGCTCTAACATTAGCATATTAGCCACATTATACAGAGCTTGTAATTGGAGGTGTTTGTCTGCTCTTTCATCAGGGCGGTCATTACTTGAGGTATTTCCACTAATGCATGGGCGTCGATTATGAGACTAATAGTCGCATTGATTTAGTTATAACGGACAGTTATGTATATGCCTTTGGCTATAGACTGTTTTATTTAATACTGGCTATAAGTAACGTACATTTTCTATAGAGAAAAGACAAGGGTGTATTCTGCGGTAAAACCGGAGTTACGCCCTTTTAGAATCAGCACAAATAAATAAATTAATTATAAAAATACAAGCCCTAGCGAAAAAATTAAACTGTCATCATGTTCGTGTTTTCAAACAAAATACAGAGAACCAAATAAAATTACAGGCTCAGAAATATGAAATGTTGTCAAAGATCCTTTTGTCATAAAAGTATAGTAAAATTAGTAATAAAGTTTTTACGAGTTCCTTCCATGTCCTGCGGCAAGTAGTAAGTCGTCCAAGCAATTAATTTATACTGTTCATGCTCTACATCAAGTTCTAATCTATGATTAATCAAGGCTCGTTTGCCTTCCTATTCACATAAAAAAAAAACAAATTGTTAACTGAAACTGTTAATATACAGAGATAAGTAATCACGCCACAAAGGGCCTTACCATGACATCTTAATGCGACTCAATTCCGATTCAGTTTAGGTTCGCTCGCTGTCAGATCCATACTAAAAACCAGCCAAGTGCGAGTCGGACTCGAGCGAGGGTTCCGTACAATCTAATCTAACTAATATTATAAATGCGAAAGTATGGATGGATAGATGGATGGATGGATGGATATTTGTTTGTTACTCAATCACGCCAGAACGGCCCAACGGATCTGGATGACATTCGGCACATAGATAGAGAAAAGTCTGGAATAGCACATTAGGCTACTTTTTATCCCGGAAAATTGTGTAGTTCCCGCGGGATAGCGATAAACGAATTCTTTGCAGACGAAGTCGCTGGCAACAGCTAGTTATCTATAAATATCAAAAACTAGTGTAAGCAGAGCTCTGCTCCAAAGCAAAATTTACGCAGTGTAAGGTCACTTTATATTGGTCCCTGATATATACAGACATACATACATATTTACGGTTTTCGAAATTATTCCTTAATCTGCACGTCTAGCACTACAGCGCACAAGAGTCGCGTCGCGCGCGAGATAGATTGCCCGTCTGTTTCTTACTGTTCGTTCTAGAAAGGGACGGGCAATCTATCTCGCGCGCGACGCGACTTTTGTGCGCGTCGTGCTAGCCGGGCAAGTCTACTGCCCCTTGAAGCTGTGAAAAATCATTCAATCAAACTTCTAAGCCAACGCAATCAAAAGATACAGCCGTTTATGACGCAAATTTTCGACTCTCAAGGTAATCAAAACCTACAGGGTACTACCCGTGAACGCAGAATCTTGAAATTTGGTATGAAGGTAGGTCTTATAGCACAGCCCGGCTAGCACGACGCGCACAAAAGTCGCGTCGCGCGCGAGATAGATTGCCCGTCCCTTTCTAGAACGAACAGTAAGAAACAGACGGGCAATCTATCTCGCGCGCGACGCGACTCTTGTGCGCTGTCGTGCTAGACGGGCTGAGTATTTGTTATAAATTTCAGCTTGATACCTCCACGCGTTCCTGAGAAAAAGGGTCTTGACAGACGGACGGACGGACGGACGGACAACGAAGTGATCCTATAAGGGTTCCGTTTGTTCCTTTTGAGGTACGGAACCCTAAAAATGACAGCTAGAACCTGATCTGAGTCTAAATTGAATCGCATTAAGACGTCATAGTCAGGCCCCACTTCATAGCGTAAGTTTCCGAACCTATCATTTTTCGAGCGATTTTTATACAATGAAGGAAAAGGAGTAAGGGGTAGCCTGCACGGCAAGCACAAGCGCGCGAGACCTGCGTCGCGCGGGAGATAGGCTACTCTTTTTCTTACTGATCGTTCTAAAAAGACACACAAACGTTGACTGGAAGAGATCCAATGAACACAAAATATTTACCTTGCTACTCCGCTACTTAAGTAGCGGAGTAGCAAGGTAAATATTTTGTGTTCATTGAAATGGACCTCCGCAAAGTAACGCCTGATTCAATAAAATATGGAAGAGATCCCTTAAAAGATAAGCCCTTTGTGCATGTATCTCAGTGTTTGTCGATTGTATTTGTCTTACGTTTATTTTGCACAATAAATAGTTTGTATTGTTTATATTTGTCCCTTATTGTTATAACTGTCTCTACTTAGTCTCTGCTACACAGGCCCTGAGTCTAGTGCGGAAGCTGCTGAACAAACATATTGTAACCTTTTGCGTATTATATATAAAGACTTTTTTACTTTACTTTACACACAAAAACAGTTACGGAGTATTTTAAACTATTTGAAACCGGAATGTTTTATTGTCGCCGCATAACAATTTACCAACAACAAAATGGCGGTTTTGAGAGAAAGCTCGGTAAATCATAAATTATCTTATCGCGCCATCTATCGGTCGTTTTGAATAAAAGCGTGGGCTTTGGGGCGTTACTTGTCAATAAAAATTATGAAAGCATCGACCGGTCTGAATCTGAACGCTACGTCAAACTATTTGTAACATTAGTTCTTGTTAGAAATAACAAGTTTATTAATATTGTATGTATGTATGTACATATGTATAACTCTTTATTGTACCATCCGCCAAATATGTGGTCTACCACCCTAAGGCTAAAATTCCTTTGCACGCTGTTTGCACGTCACAATATATAACGTCGACAAGACAGGCTGTCAGCTTGAAAGTTCGACTTTAGCGACATTTTCATTTGATAGGAAGTTGGATGAAAAATGGTAGACCACTTATTGGGAATGGGCGATAATGTTAGGAATCATATTATGGGCGATGCGGCTAGCAACCCATCACTATTGTGACTCCCCCTTTCCACCTGCCCACAATCATGCTAAACGTGGCCTAGGTCTGTTACCTTAGGCTGTGTCTACCCCGTAAGGGAAAAAGACGTGATTTATGTATGTATATGTTACAGCATATCAAGCGTCGTAACAGAGGTTAATGATTATCATGCCCCTTCTAATTTTCACAATCTAAAAGCCCACGGCATGTCATTCCCTGCATTTTTAACGCGGAAATGACCGCGACATCGCTCGCCCGCTAAATCATTCGCTGATTCCATGTCATTATTGGCAATTATTTTATCCAATGATTACGACCTGGGGTTAAACAGAAATTGATACTTCTGTTAATGCGAGGTTGGGTTATTTATTAGAAAGTTTGAAATGGCGCGCGGTTTATTCTTAGAATTTTTCTATTGATTTCCATTTTCAATTGTGAAAAGGCGAGGAGATGTTTTTAAGCCATGCGCGCCTTCATTGTAAGTTTTTTTGTTGCAAGATCATTTCATTACCCTTTTGGCTTTCGTAGTCGAGTAACGTCTCAGATTGCTTCAGTTGAAGTGTCAAATACGACAGTATTAGTTTGTTGATATTATGTGCCGCTGTGCGAAAATTACATTTGAAATTTGCAATGAGCTTTTCGGTGAAGGAAAACATCGTGAGGAAACCTGCACACATCTGCGAAGAAATTCAATGGTGTGTGTTTAGTTCCCAATCCGCACTGGGAGCGCGTGGCAACTATAGCCCAAATAGAGACGTGATTTGTGTATGTATATGTAATTTATAATCACAAATTTATTTTATTTATGAAAAGGTAAATAACAGTGCAGCAAACATTGTCTCGTTTATATAATAATGTAATTACTTGCAATTTACTACAATCAATATCAATCTAAATATATAAAAGCAGAAACTGACTGACTGATTGACTGACTGACTGACTGACTGACTGACTGACTGACATATCAGCGCACAGCTCAAACCGCTGGTTCTAGAGATTCCAAATTTGGCACGTAGGTTCCTTATAAGGTCTAGGGGTGCACTAAGAAAGGATTTTTCAAAATTCGACCCCTAAAGGGGTTAAATGGGGGTCCAAAGTTTGTATGGGGAAACAAGATTAGTTAGACTATTTTACTCGAAACTTCACAGGAGTGTTCCTAACGATAAATGAGTAAACACCTCTTTCAGGTTTTTTGAAAATTTAACCCCTAAAAGGGGGATAGGGGGTGACAAAATCTGAAAATCAACGTGGGTATTATTATTATTATATTATAGTGGGTAGTATTGTTTGTACGGTTTATCGGGTCGCTGATTACGAAAACAACAACACACATAAGAGTTTTTAATGATTCACGGTTAAGTTCATTCGAAATATTATAAACGGGATGTGAACCGCGATTACCTTTATTGATCTCCCGATATCACGTGGCACACATCCCGTTTATAATATTTCGAACAACACACATACCTACCTGACACACACACACACACACACACACACGGGTCCACGGGAACGGGAAAAAACGGGATTTATTATATTCGATTCCGAGTGACCCTATCTCAGTAACTATGGACTTCAAGTTTCGTACACAAGTAGAAGATTACAAAACTAAGAAAATAATTTCAGGATTTTTGGAAATTCTCAGGGGATACGGAAAAAACGGGATTTATATATTCAGTTCAAAGAAATCCTATGAACTATAATTACTAGACTCTTCAAATTTGGCATAGAAGTAGGTGATTATAATAGTAAAAAACAGTTTTAAGGATTTTAGAAAATTCCAACGGGATAAGGAAAAAACGGGATTTATATTCAGTTCTACGGGATCGACTTTTCGTTTTAATGATCGTAGAAAACTGCAATTTGGCCTTCAAGTTCCTTGGAGAGCATAGGGGAGCACTACAAAAGGATTTCCCAAAATTTTGACGGACATGAACGGGAAAAAGCGGGATTTTTTGTTATACTGCAGGTCGTAGAAAGTTGAAATTTTTCGAAATTCCCACGGGAACGGGAAAAACGGGACTTTTTGTTTTACTGGTTGTAGAAAGCTGTAATTCGACATGTAGGTACATGTATAAATTGCTTGGGGAGTATAGAGAAGCATTTAGAGAGGACTTTCCAAAATTCCCACGGAACGGGAAAAAACGGGATTTTTTGTTTTACTGGTCGTAGAAAGCTGAAATTCGGCATGCAGGTTGCTTGATGAGTGTCGGGAAGCACTAAGAGACAATTTCCTGAAATTCCCACGGGAACGGGAAAAACGGGACTTTTCGTTTTACTGGTTGTAGAACGCTGAAATTCGGCATTTAGGTTGTTTGGAGAGTGTAAAGGAGCATTAAGAGAGGAATTTCCAAAATTCCCACGGGAACGGAAAAAACGGGATTTTTCGTTTTACTGGTCGTAGAAAGCTGAAATTTGGCAAGTGGGTTCTTTGGGGAGTGTAGGGAGCATTAAGAGAGCATTTCCCGAAATTCTTACGGGAACGGAAAAAAAACGGAATTGAAATACTCCTGGTACACGCGAGCTAAGCCGCGGGCAAAAGCTATTTGTCAATAAATGAGTCTACGCGGACGATCCGATTATCCAATTTATATAATTTATAGATTTATATTGGACACGTCCAATGCAAAAAGTTATAAGTAAATCCACTTTAAAGGGCACTTACGTCATTTTAATTTATGGTAACTTTACTCGTTCAAAAGTGACTTAAGTTGTGGAGACACTCATTCAAATTTGTGCCTTGTACAAGTCTAAACAAGATTGAAATCCTAATGTTTTATTTTGCAAACTTAGTGCATTTACGTCAATTGTGTTCAGTTACGTTATGTTGGTCGTTTGCATCATTGTAATAATACACCATTGACAGATTGATTGCGTCAAATAGACACTTGTATTAGAATCTTTAACCCTGTTACGAAACACTACGCTATAACTAGGTACCTATAACCATTTTACTCTGACATAAGAACATAACATACATAATAATATAATCGGCAATTAGTAAAGGCATATTATAGTTTGAGCTCAAACACCACCTGCATTATTCTGTTCTTTTCAAATATCCTACTTAACAGAATTACTTTCGCATTTGTATGCTTACCAGAAAATATATGTTCTGTATTATTTTAAAGTTTAGTTTGGGTATGATAATGTATTTGTGGTTAAATAGAATTTAATAGTATTTGAAAAACTTTCTACCAAGTTTCTTGCGGTGCATTCTTCTTGGCAATGATGGTGTTTCCGAAAGCACTGATAGTTACAAAAACAAATGTCAAAGAGCCTTTGGCGGCCTATTTTCAAAATAACCTTGTGATTTTGATAACGGATTTAATAGATTCATGGTTAATGACATAAGACATCATCATCATCATCATCATTTCCAGCCTATATAAGTCCCACTGCTGGGCACAGGCCTCCTCTCAGAATGAGTGGGCTTGGGCTATAGTTCCCACGCGGGCCCAGTGCGGATTAGGAACTTCACACACCTAGACATATATCATCAATAAATATCGGAAGGTCGTTAAAGGTACAGTGCTTCTAGTTTCTTAATGTATTTGATAGTTGTCGTGTTCCGAATGAACATGAATGAAAAACTACATTATTGTGGGAATGAGAGCGAGTAGTTTGGACAGAGATGCTCGATGCGGGGTCGGATTTAAAGGAGGGCAACCGGGGCTACAGCCCCGGAGCCTCCACAAAAGAGGGACCCCCACAATAGACTTCGAAAAAAAAAACAAATTCAGACTAGTAAACACTAGTAAACAACAGAACTTGGATAGGAAAATAATTTGGGGCCAGGGGCCTCCACTCCTTTGTTGCCCAGAGGCCTCCAGACCTCTAAATCCGGCATTGGCTCGATGCAGCTGTTGCACTCGCTCTCGATCTGAACAACATTATTTTTCTTTCATGTTTATTCAGAGCACGGCAACTGTCAAATACATTAAGAAACTAGACCCTTATTCATAAACGCTCTGTAGGCTTCTGCTAACTTAGCAATCGTTTGTCCTTATATGTCACTTTGACATTTATCTTTCGCAGACAAACGATTGCTAAGTTAGCAGAGGCCATAGAGCATTTATGAATAAGGGGTAAATCGCGTTGATACATCTTTTGCTTTTGATTAGCGTATTAGGGACTTTTTGTCACTTGCATTCTCACTCCTACTCAGCATCACGAGATTTAGGGCCTGTCTCACCACTCCTTAACTCTGTCAGTTATCTATGATGACGTCTCTGTCTGTTTCGTAGTAATAAATAGAGACGGAATCATAGATGACTGACAGTTAAGGAGTGGTGAGACAGGCCCTTATAATCGTCCCTAATCAATATAACAACAGCATGGTGTTAAAAAACAAGGTTTATTAATACCTCCAAACTTTGACCTTCGAACGGAAGCCGGCGCGCGCGCAGCGTGGCGTCCTCGCCCGCTGTGCTGCTACTCGTACTCGCACGCAGTATGCAGTGCAAGTTTTCGGTCACTATGCACACATCGAATGCCTTTGCGTTAAAACTTTACATTAACGAGAACGCGTTCGAGGCGTATTTGGTGACCGAAAACTTGTACTAAGCAAACAGTTTGCTTAGTGTAAGTTTCATATAGGAAAATACGTCTCGATCAGAAATTCTAATGACAAATATTTGTAGGGGTATTCAGTCAAAGTAGTCTAACCAAGTGCTGATATATTCTGGAATAATTTTGTAACTACCTGTATATTTATATTATTTATCTACTAGCGACCCGCCCCGGCTTCGCACGGTATAGGCATGTATTATACATAGAAACTTTCCTCTGGATTCACTCTATCTATTAAAAAAAACCGCATCAAAATCCGTTGCGTAGTTTTAAAGATTTAAGCATACATAGGGACATAAGAAGGACATAGGGACATAAGGACAGAGAAAGCGACTTTGTTTTATACTATGTAGTGATAGTGATACGAAATAAATACCGAGCATAGCTCGATCATCTGTGTAGTGTGAACTAACGTATAATACATACCAGAGCTATAAGATATAAGTAAGATTAACGACAAAACTTTTAAGGTGTGTTTCACCACTGTCTATTAAGTTCCTGATATCTTAAGTGTTAGTTATCTATGATTCCCACTCTATTTATTATTACGAAACAGACAGAGACGACAAATTTTGTGTCGGTGAGTAGGTACATTTGTAAGCGTAACCCATTTTTAACCGACTTCAAAAAAAAGGAGGAGGTTCTCAATTCGGTTGTATTTTTTTTCTACCATCGCGGTTGGGTTTTAAAAAACCCTTTATGATATCCACTATGGTAAACAAAAAGCAATCACAGCTCGGTTCGGTATTTTTGACAGTTGCGCCGGAGTGTCATCCGAAACAATGCGCCCCCGCCAATCAGAAACGCCATGAATAAGTCATTGGGGACTGGGCATGCAACATGTTGCCAGCAAGAAAAATACACCGTTCTTAAATTAATGTGAAATACTTGTCTTCAGCGGGTGGTCGCGTTACTTTTATTAAATTTTATTATTATAAACAGTTAAGCACGTGTTAGCAGTGAAATTATCGAGTGAGTTTTAACGTTTTACAAATAAAACGAATGTTTAATTAGAAGACTTTTATAGAAGAAAAGTTCATTTTATAATGGTAATGTGTCACGTTAATAGGTAAATGGTTACATCGTGAACGTCATAATGACAATGACATTTGTGAGATTGATGAGTCGTTTTCAAAACACGTACATGGTTAAGGACCTTAATTAAAACAAAAGTTAATTGATTCCTTTGTGTTACGCCATTTTCACCCTTATTGCAATAGAATAGAGGTGAAACGGTAGTTTTTGTTGTAATTATGCCCTTAACTGTGTACATTTTTTTCAAACGTATGGTCCCAACGGAAGGCCAGCGCTGGCTGCAAGGCCAGCAAATGCTGAGTTGGGACCATTTTGTGACAATTTATTTATCTGCTGTTTAATGTGTTTATTTATTGAATATGTTGTGATTGTCATAAATAAACTTTTTTTCTTTCTTCTGCTTCTTTAAACGACTGATTGGAACGTAATCACCGCGAGGATTGTATGATTGTTTGGTGTTGCATAACGCGGTCCGCACATGTTTAATCACCGTGCTCAACCCCAGCCGTCGACTGTGAGAGGGGCAGGTAGCACTGCCTCAATTACACCACGTTTTATGGTAAATTATAAAAAAAAAACTTCCATAAATTTGACCTATGTATACCAATGAGGAAGGAACTACCTACGGCTATACACACACACGAGCAAAAATAACGGGTTGCTTCCCATAGAAAGTTGCATGAAAAGTGACCTAATAATTTTGCTCGTCAGTGTATTTGTTAACGCTTGTCAAGCTTCTAATCATATCTGTCACTTTGACGAATGACCTCCACAAATTTTGTAATGGTTTCTAATTTGTTTGAATTTTGACGTTTCAAGTGTCAAAGACGTTTAGGTGATGGAGGGTGATTTTTTTTGATACTTGAAACTATTTTATGGCCCCATCGGTCGTGCGATGATTTCGCCAATGACAAAGTAAATATTCAAAAATCTTGTGACAAAATATCGGCAACGTTGTACAGTAGAAGCCGTGTCGGGCTCTTAGCCAACGGATTAATGATATCCCTCATAATCTGCCAGGAAATCATTAACCGTTGCCCAAGGTGCACCGGACTAAGCACTGCTCTTCCCCCGGACGGATCCTTGCAACTTGAAGTAGCGAAGGAGCGGCTTGACAGGGGTGTGTGACAGTGCAGGGGCCTTACCATGACGTCTTAATGCGTTTCAGTTTAGGTTCGCTCGCTGTCAGATTCATACTAAAAGTGACAGCTAAAACTTGAACTGAGTCGGAATTAGGACGTCATGGTAAGGCCCCAGGTATTTATTGATTGTCATTAGCACTAGAACAGCTCCGAATGAGTACAGATTTTTCGTTCGTTCTGCGCATGACCATGGAAAAGTATGGTCTCGATGCATGAATATCTCATTTAAGGGCCGCCGGCGGACATCTGTCAATGTTTCAAGGAGTTATAGTAGATGCCGTAGTGACGTGGCAACGGTTTATCGATAGATTAATCTGAGACCCGATTTGCAAACACGCCTCTCGAAAGGACTATTCAAATGTTGTAAAAACTCTACATTTCGAAATTCGATTTTCGAAGTTCGTTTCGTGCCGTTATGTTCACATTAACGGTCGTTAATTTGAGAGTGAGAGGGACGGTGTGATACGAACTTCGAAAATCGAATTTTGGAGTAGCCCTCCTGTGTAGGTTCTAGGTATAGAAGTAGAGCTCAAATTGAACGTAAGCTTATTTGACAAGATTAATTAACTAGAGCTGTAATTAATTGTCTTCTAATTCGAATCTACTATTATTTCAATTTCAAAATAAGCACAAGTTTTTACTTTTTACGAATGGTGCTTTTGAGTGATGTGCTTTCACAAACCGGCCCCCTGACGAGGTCGATATTATTTATGTCGATAAATTTAACATCACATTTTTGACAGCTGTCAAAAATGCTGTCTTGTTTAAGAGAAAATTGTTATTGTCTTCAGTCGTGGTGGTGATGGTCTGTGTGTCATATATTGATTTATCTACTAGCTTATAGATTTATGGGTTGGAGTTTGTGTTAAGAAATGTATATGTGTCGCGCAAACGTAACTGTCTTGTAAGTACGTGTGGTCTCGAAGTAGCTAGGCAATTGGTTGTAGTTACCAACCAACGGATGCTTGGTTAAGGGTATATAGTCAACGTCAAAAATCGGTGATCATTATAGAGCCTTGTCGCTGTGACACATTCAAACGTCGGTAACTACGACAAAGCACTAAAGCGATGAGCTACCTACCTTTTGACGTTGACTATACTGGTTTTTTAATGGCTTTCACCCTTGCTTTAGTTTAGCAAGGCGTATTTCGCCAATGTCGACGTAGTGACATTTCACACGTGAGGAGATTGTTCGGTTTATATAATTTTGATTTTGGGGAGGAGCAGACAGGAAACCTAAAACAAATAATACATTTATGTTATGGATAGTACAGACAGTACAGTAGGCTTGTTGTCTAACTCGCTCGCAATCGCCATCGTGTTCATTTGACAGTTCATGTATGGGCTGACAATTGGCATCGGAATCAGCTAGCTGTCACATTCATACAAGAACTGTCATTTCTATCCGATGCTGAGTGTCAAAATAGTTACAAAATTACCGTGCAAGACGTTTTTACGAGTTTTTTTTTTACTACACTATGTAATTATATGTGCCGGCACGTAAATCTAATCTGACCTTGTATGCGCAGAAGTATAAAATACGGTATCCGTGGGTGCGCAGATCCCCTCCACGTGACTCGTCATCGTTAGACTTACGTGCCGGCACGTATAGTTCCTCAGAACTCGATAAATCTACTACAACTGCACACCACTAACCCAAATGAATTATTCATGCTATAGTTCTTTACGCGTCGAACAGATGGCGCTATTTGCCGGGAATTAGCTGTCAAATGGTGCGTTAAAACATGGTCGCCAATTAGAGCGAGTGTTTGTTTTGCTTCTTTAAACGCTTTCTGATTGGAGGGCGCTGTGGCGCAGCGATGCGATTTTGTTTACGGTGTCATTGACCGGTGATAGTATCGATACTCATAGCTTTGAGAATGGCCCCGTAGAGGGTGTGAAACGAGTCAGCGTTTTTGTGTGGTCGTTATAGTTAAGTTTGTGTGATATACAGGGTGTTATAGAGGATGTTACGTAAGTAGTACTATAATCTTAAGGGGGCGATGAGTGGGCAAAAGTAATCTACCAAATATAGAAAAAGAACCGTAGCAAAAGTGTCGCCAAGTATTCCCAAGTCCAAGCTTGAACGAAGTGAAACGGAATAGGAAAGCAAAAAATTAAAAATCTATACATATATCTCGAAAATGGTGAAACTAAGGTCATTTCTATATTTGTTAAATTTGCCCACCTATCTCCCTATTGCGTTTGTCGTACTTTTTACTTACGGAGCAATGATTTTTATGTGAAAGCAGAGGAACTGGGTTTGCATGTAAACAAACATCTCTCACAGGCATAGCTGTCGTCGTAGCGGTGTAGAAAATCGGAGCCTTTCATTTGCCCGAATTTCATATGCCATAATATAATTTTTGTCATAATGATCATTTGCCATAACTCTTTTTTTCTCTGAAACCGTAGTTTTTTCAGGACCATTGAAATGGCAATCCTGTAGAACTCTTAGGTTAAGTTAGGTTTGTTTCAAAACAATCCTGAACAATTAACAGTTAAAGAGAAAAAAGAGTTATGGCAAATGATCATTATGGCAAACAATACATTTATGGCATATGAAATTCGGGCAAACGATAGAGAACCGTAGAAAGTAAATCCTTTGGTTTTTATTCATTCATTTCTTACTCTTTATCGTCACTCTATGTTCTCTACTATTCCATCTGATCAAAAAAAAGGAAAAAAAAACACCGGGTAGCACTTCGGGAGTGCCGGCAGAAGTGAAAACTACACACGCGCACACTCGCTCAAAAAGGAAAAAAAAGAAAAAGAAAAAAAAACTTTTTCTACACGAGATTCGAACTGCGGTCACTTGAGAGAACACGCTGTTATTCCACACCTTATATCACTAGGCCAAAAGCACATACGTTAAAGCGACGAAATTAACGTAAGTACACTTCAAAAATCGACCGCGACTCTAGCTTCATTCGTATTTCAAAATAAGCTCTTAAGACTCTAGACTTAGAGAAGACTTAGAGGATCCTTATATCCTGGTACTTAAACTCTCCCTCCGTCTTACGCCTGACGCGAGTTTAACGTTTTTTACCCATCCCAAAAAGCGCTCAACGCCGCTAAATTAGTTTTCACTTCAAAAACATAAAATACATTAAATAAAGTCCCTACATAATACCCCGTCGTGGTAAAACCAATACGTCTCATCGCATGCTGCCTTAGTACAAGTTGGAGCATAAAATAGATAGACATTATACAGTGCAGTGTGTTGCAACAAATTGTGTACACGTGTCGCTCGGAGCTTACACGCTACCGACGCATGCTGAGAGGTTTTTTTGCAAGCGAGTGTAATGATTTAATTTAAGATTGCGGGAGATTTGTATTAAGGCTTACTATTGTAATTATGTACATGTAATTATTTTTATAAGCTTCTCAATTTCCCAGGTCAGGTCAGTCTCCGCAGGAGGGAACTCTTCAACGTTTGGTCCGATTGACTTGAAATTTGGTAGGTATCGTGCCGGCACGTAAGTCTAGCGATGACGAGTCACGTGGAGGGGATCTGCGCACCCACGGATACCGATATACTTCTGCGCATACAAGGTCAGATTAGACTTACGTGCCGGCACTTATACTTGTATGTATTAAACTCTGTATTGTGCATAATAAACATAAAACAAATACAATTGACAAACACTGATATACAGGGTGTATCAGACACCCCCTAACAATAATACACTGGGGTATATAACCATAGCTATAGAAGCTAAAAAAAATATTTTGAAAAAAATTGGAGTATTTTTTTAAAATATTTTCTATAGGAATGTTAGTATTAACTATAAACATTCCTACAGTTTTTTTTTTTTAAATATTTTTTTAGCTTCTATAGCTATGGTTATATACCCCAGTGGATTATTGTTAGGGGGTATCTGATACACCCTGTCTGTACATGCAATGCACGAGTAAGGCCGACTTGTCCCTCTAAGGGATCTCTTCAACCTTATATGCAATTATGCAGGGTGGATGGAAATTTTTGACAGACTAGATCTCTTGCACCTCCTCGTTAACCATTTTCGAAATAAATCCGAATTGAGCTATTTGTTCAAGTTTTTGTCTTCATCACGGAAATTTCCCTTATCATTTGAAAAACTCTCAACATTTTAATTTAAATTTTCATTATATTCACCAACAGTTCAAAATTTTTTGATGAATCTACATTAACTAAAAACACCGCTGTATCTCTTTATAGATTGCTACCCTCTCGAGATCCGTTCAGGAGCTACGACTCGGATACAAAAACTCACATCAACTTAAACTTCTTGGGAAAAATCTTATTTTAGATTCATAGAATACTCCCTACAACTACGAAGTAATAATTTTTTAAAGACACAGTTAAGGATTTCTTTCCAGCCAGCCAGATACATGTCGAATGTCGTGTCGAAGCATAGTCAATTTTTTTTATCACATCGCGTGCCGCTACCTTGCGCGTGACATCTTTATGCTTATCTGTGAGTAATTGAATTACAAGATGGCGGAACCGTTACCGTGTGGTTGCCCATGGGTTGCTGTGGCGTGCGCGAGGCGCAGCGAGCGGTCGCGCCTAGTTTTATAACCGCTACACACTGACTGACCAAATCGCGTAACATTCTATTTGTGGCCCTAAATCGAGGTGTCTTGAGGTGCTAGTTACTCCGAAATTAGAAGTTCGTATCATACTGTCCTCATTCTGCTATTAATGATTATTAGTGCGAGCAGAGAACGACACGAAACGAAATTCGATTTTTTTACTTTGGATTAGTTTAGGCCTGCTGCCTTGTTTTCGCAATTTTTTTTCTGTTTTTTTCTGCTGATAGAAGTAACGGCGTCAAATCGAACGTTTAGAATGCGTCAACGTTCCATTGTTTATTAATGTTAGAGACAACATTACAATACGTATCTTCAGGACAAAAATTATTTATAGTGAAAATACGTCCGGCCGTGTGCACCGGGCTTTATTGAATGACCTGTGTTCAGGTATGGCGCAAGCACGTTCAATTGTGAGTACTTAATTTAATGTAAAGGTACCGCAAGTGTTGCAACATTAAATATACTATGCTCTTGTGGCTATATCTCAGCTATATCTATCCTAATAAATTTAGGAAAATGAATATATTTTGTTTAAAGTCAAAGTTACATAAATGCAGTATACTGTGTACTCGTTATATCTCCAAAATTGACAAGTTTAAACACAAACTAACCTAAATTAATTCGAAACCGAACGAACCGGCGCAGCCACGTCTGCCAACACAACGGACGTAGGGCCATAATCCCACAAAGTGACGTCGTTTGCACTGCACGTTTGATCTCGAAGAGTGCTTTTAAATTAATTCCAAATTCAAACTTGCTCGCCAGTCACATTTGTGTGGGATATTATTTTGTTTTAATTTATGTGATGCGTTCGTTTTTAATTTTTCATTTAAGAACTTGAGCTTGTTTTAGGAACGTTCATGTAAGTACGTTCCAATTAGAGTGAAAATTTCAATAAAAAATACTTAAAAAAAGGAACCTGGGGTCAGCAGGCTCCCAGTGTCGAAAAAATTTAGGTAAGTAGCTGCTCTGACTTTGATGCCGAGTAAGAGCATATATAGCTAACACCTGCCTTCTGTAATTTTCTTGGATATAAGGAAACCATCAAACGGCGCTTGCTCGTTTCGTTTTTATAAACTTGGCTACAAATATATGCATGCAGTAAAACTTGAAAAGAACCAATACCGAAATGAAGCAGCCGGAATGTATCATCATCTCATTTTTTACACATTTTAGGCCAGAGTTTTGCTTTTGATCTCTTGAGTCAAAAAATTTACTTACTTGAAATTTTGGGCTCTACCTTTTGCAACTTATTTAAGTACTTACCTCTTTGCAAACTAGTAGTGCTCGAACATTTATAAACATCGACACAAAAATAAAGAGTGGGACCGCGACACGCGCGTTAAAGACAACTAAATTGATTTGCGCACCGCTGGAAGGTTATAATTTTCGCGCCAAGCGGCCGGCGCCACGCTGTGCCTTATTCGAATTCCGTTAACACGAACGTATTAATGTTATTTGGATGTTTTAATTTTAATGATGGTAACATTGTGGGAGCCGTGTTTGGACGTGCTCGGGATCGGGAGTATCTCTGTGGTGTACAATTAATCATTTCAATTTCATGATTTATTTAAAATGAGAAATTAAACGAGACAATGGGCGCTACCATTGAAAACGCTGGTTAAGGTAAATAATGTGCTGTACTTGAATATTTTCGGGGCCGGATCATACAAATAACAATGCATTACTGAAATTTATGTTTTTTAAGAGACGTGACGCAAAATGCGAGGAGAGAAAAATGGGAGGTAATCCCCAAATCATGCTTACACTGTCCGTGTCCAATCACCCTTTTTGCTTAATAATTACCCCGAAGAAGTTACATTAAAAATAAGAATAAGCATAAGAGAACTTTATTAGCTAATAATAATAATAATAATGATAATGTGACGCTGATTTTCAGTGACGCCAGTTAAGAGTTACAGAGGTGGCTATAAAAAGTACTCTATGGTGGCTGACACCAAGCACACATCCAGTACAGACTGGTTTACGAAATCACCACTTCCGATACCCATACCTAATACAAGAATTATGTTTACAATTTTCTTTTCTTTATGTTTACATTCTGTGCCTGTATCCTTCAAGACATCTCAGAGCTTCGTCCAATTTCCCGCGCTTAAATATTCAGCGGCCATTAGCCACTGCCATTGTCCAAACTCCTCGCAACTCCTGCTAGCCTAGTACTCCTAGCACAAACAGAAAGCTTTTAAAGCCCAGCTTTTGCGTGAAAAGCAAGCGTGCTTAGAAAGTTCCATCAACATGAAAGTTGCGTTGGGTTGGTAGTTTTCGTTGTACCTATTAGGTAGGTAGGTATTGTAGTATTTTACAGTTTGAAGGCTAACCCGGTAGGTACTATACGATTATTTCGATTTCATGTTTTTGAGTAAATTTTCCTTGAAAATCATGAATTAATAAAATAAAACCACTATAGCTAATTTTACATTTAAGTGTAAGTATGCATGTAGCCTATAATGGAAAGAAATTAGGTATTCCAGACGAAGTAGGTAAATCCTAACTATCAGGATTCTATACAATACTGGTGATACTTCAAAAAAAGGAGGAGGTTCTCAATTCGGTTGTATTTTTTTTTGTCACAAGAATCGAATGGATTCCAATATTTTCGAATCTGAATTATCTACTAAAATTATGCGAAATTATACCTTCAAATAATCCTTTGTTCAACCAAGGCAAGGATTGATGCCCCATCTGCAATTAATCGCATGTGAAAAGTAAAAAAAAAACTAAACTTAACTCCCTATCACTCCATTACGTAATGAAGGATTGTTGTAATCCGCTGTGTTGCCAGTGTAAATAACCTGAGGCCAATCGAATGCAAGGGGGATTTTGAATTTGGAATCTTGTTTTTGTCTGTGCAAAGGATTTTAGTTTTAAAGTAGAAATGTGCGTCATGGATTTTTGAATTTGGAAGCAGATGTTTAGAGATGCATTTAGATAGAAATAATAATACATATTAAGTAAGCGTTTTTACAATATTGGCACTTACCTAACTCGTCACATTTGTATAGTTTATGAGTTATTTTAACCCTTAAATTTATTTCATTAAAAATTTGACGATCGGCACGTTTCCTATAGCGTTAATAACACTTGAAATTAGAAAAACTACACCACGCGTGAAAACCCTTAAAATTTTCCATTGTTTCCGGCTCCCGCTGCGTCGCCACCGTCGTATTCAAAAAAGGAATTCTATATTTTTAATTGGAGCATATTCGCGGCGATCAATCGCACCAGCCAGTAGGTTTTTTATAGGTGCAGGGTTGGGGCGGTTATCGCCTCGAGGTATTTGGTTTTGGAGTGCACGCATATTGGAATAAGACAATCTCCGTCCCCTATAATAACTTGGGTAACAATGAGCTTTGTGAACGGTTGTGTGTGGAGGACTTAGTACTCTGCAAACGGACAGCGACAATAGGTGTTTTTTGTTCGAGATTTTGCAATAAATTGACGCAGTTTCTTTTGAGCTGGGATTTTTATCGATTTTATTTGAGCGCCGAGTTTCGCTCTTAAAGAACCCAGGTTGGCGTGGCTTGGAGCACTCTGTAATAATGTAGTTAGAAGAGTGGCGTGGCGACGCGTGCGATATATAGACTACCCATCTCTTCCTAGTACGAATAGTAAGAAAAAGACAGGCAATCAATTTCGCGCGCGACTTAAGAGGGTGCATCCGTGCTGAGCTCGCAACGTCGCATTTTTGGTGATTTTTTGCAATTATTTCACAGAAATTGAATGAAAGTTTCAAATGTCCGTCTGTAGTGCACTTCGTTTTTAGTGTATTAATGTGTCCAATGCAATGGTTAATGGTGATGAACTTTTATTTTCGTATTAAAGGGATAAAATACTATATTTCGTTTAATAAGAAAATAAAAGTCCATCACGATGAATTATTGCATTAGACACATTAATACACTAAAAACGAAGTGCACTACAGACGGATATTTGATACTTTAATTCAATTTCTGTGAAATAATCGCAAAAAATCACCAAAAATGCGACGTTGCTAGACGCACAGTACTGCTATCACGAGTGCACGCGAGATAAACTACCCGTCACTTTCTAGAATAAACAGTAAGACAAAGATGGGTAGGTAGTCTAAATCGCGCGCACTCGTGCTAGCCGTATTGTAGGGTTTCTGGTTACTGTAACACATAACAGTTACGGTTACAGCTCGCAAAGAACCCGGCTTTATCGAAGTACTCAATTTTTTTAAATTATAAGTAGCCAGCATTATTCAGAAAAGAACAGGGTTACGTTACTTTCAGTTCTAAAAAAGAACCCAAAAACTCTTAGGGCCCGTTTCACCACTCTCTCTTAAGTTCTAGTTACCTTAAACCAACTGACAGTTGTCTATGATGACGTCTCTGTCTTTTTCGTAGTAATAATTAGAGACGGAATCATAGATAACTGGAACTTAACAGTGAGTGGTGAAACAGGCCCTAAGAGTTTTTTGGGTTCTTTTTTAGAACTGAAGGTAACGTAACCCTGTTCTTTTCTGAATAATGCTGGCTACCAAAGCTGGTCGTGACCGCCGCGAGCCGCGCCCCGCCCTGCGCCTGCGCAGCCTGTACATAAACATCTGAGAGCTAGTTTAAGTGCATCTGTCTTTCTCTAATTAGTCTAGGGCGATAGAGACTGCTGGTAACTCAAAGAACGTAGAATTTTTTAATATGTATAGCCGATAGATAGATAGAAATAAAAAAGCCGTGATAGCGCCTAGGGTTTGACCCGTGGCCTCTCAAGCAGAGGGTCGTGGGTTCGAATCCCGTAGGCTTATTATCTAACTCGCTCGCAATCACCATCGTGTTCATTTTGACAGTTCTTGTATGAGTGTGACAGTTAGGTGATTCCGATGCCAATTGTCAGCCCATACATGAACTGTCAAAATGTACACGATGGCGATTGCGAGCGAGTTAGACAATAAGCTAGGCGGACTCGCACCTCTGAGTTTTTGATGATGGTCTTTCCGAATGCGCTGGTATTTTCAAAAAAAGACATACATTTGCGGCAAATGTTGATTTTGACTTTGATCGTATCCTATCGACGCATGTTTCAGGTGATTTGTTCGCCGAGTTCATGCAGTGGTATTACGGCGTACTTAATGCTAAGCTACCTAGTCGTGATAGCCCCGAGCAGACGGGTAACCACCACGCCTTTCCTGCCGCCCTGGTACTCGCCTGCCGAATGCATGCGTGCGTGTGTCTACCAATACACATGCATCCTCACCTGCTGACCTCAGTATTATCGTGTGATCCATGCATATCGCGATCCATGTCAGGAATATTGCACCACCTGCTCAGATCTGCAAACTTATTAATTAAGTAACTCGCTCGCGATCACCATCGTGTTCATCGTATGTTTTGACATAAAATATAATGTAATTTACAAATAGAAATGAATTAATCTAATCTAATCTAATCATTTTGACAGTTCATGTATGAGCTGACAATTGGCATCGGAATCAGCTAGCTGTCACATTCGTACAAGAACTGTCAAAATGAGCACGATGGCGATTGCGAGCGAGTTAGACAATAAGCCTACGGCTCAAATCATTGTAATTCGGCACAAGCAGAGATGCGATTTATTTGAAATACTTCTATTTAAAATGCAAATACAAAATGCGAAATACCTATTTTGTATTTTGCATTTAAATACCTTTTAGTAAAAAGCATTTTGTATTTTATTTGAAATACCTTTTGAGATGTATTTTGCATTTTAATATTCATTTCAAAATGCAAAATACTTTTTGATTAAGTTTAGCCAACATTACCAGTCAAACAAAATGAAATGAACGAATGAATGACGTTTGTATTGCCGAATTTGACCGATAGAGGCGCCTGGTAGCCATGCGTGCCTATTTTTAGGGTTCCATAGCCAAATGGAAAAAACGGAACCCTTATAGATTTCGTCATGTCCGTCTGTCTGTCTCTCCGTATGTCACAGCCACTTTTTTCCGAAACTATAGAACCTTGTTGAAACTTGGTAAGTAGATGTATTTTGTGAACTGCATTAAGGTTATCACACAAAAATAGAAAAAAACCGGCCAAGTGCGAGTCGGACTCGCGCACCGAGGATTCCGTAGAAATTCGCCAAGTTATTATAAATATTATGATTAGTTATTATTACGTTGAGTATGAGTATGAGTAAAATCCGGTGTTAGCAGAGCCCTGCTCTTAAGCAAAATGTAGGCACAACAAGAAATTTTGGGGGTTCCCCATACTTAGAACTGAAACTCAAAATTTTGTTTTTTCATCAAACCCATACGTGTGGGGTGTATATAGATAGGTCTTCAGAGGTTTCTAATAAATTTTTTTCTAAACTGAATAGTTTGCGCGAGAGACACTTCCAAAGTGGTAAAATTTTTAATAACTTGGCCTATTTGTACGGAACCCTCAGTGCGCGAGTCCGACTCGCACTTGGCCGGTTTTTTTTATCTTTGGTCAGAGTGCGCGCCTTATGTCTGACTAGTGAGGTGCCATTTGGCTCGGCATTGTATCTCTATTCTATTTCTCATGATAAATACCTAAAATAAATATAAATCATTCGATTTGGTAAAAAGGTATTTTATTTTGAAAAAGTATTTTGAAAATACCTATTTTGCATTTAGCATTTGAAATACAAGACGCAAAACTATTTGGTATTTTGCATTTGAAATAGTAAATCAGAAAAGTATTTTGCATTTTGTATTTAAATGCTTTTTTAAAACCATTTTGTACATCTCTGGGCACAAGATAGAGAAAACTCTGGAATAGCACATAGGTTAGGTAGTACTTTTTATCCCGGGAAATTCTCGTGGGACAGCGTTAAACGAATTCTTTGCAGACGAAGTCGCAGGCAACACCTAGTTAAACAATGTAGTTAATATAATGACAGTTTCACGTCATGCCAAAATAAATTTGCGTTACAATGCTGCTTAGCATTTTTAAAGATTAATTCGCTTTCTGAAATAAACATGCCCATATAAACCTGCCTATTCGGTTGAACAGAGGACTCTCGTAAATAATGTATACATACATACAATATGTATGTAGGTAACTATGTCTATTTATACTGAGGTTACCCCAAGAAGGTTGTTAGCAACTTTGTTGTTATTCCAAAAGTCTCGAACTCGAGCCGCCGAGAAACTTTTAATGATAACAGACCCGGTACCTGATAACAAATTAATATTTAATATAACAACATTGGATAACATTGGATAACATATACATTGTACATATTAAGAAAATGTTCAGTAATTTATGTAAATAAATTTTTTGTTAGACTGTATGTTCTAAACGCCTTTGACTTTTTGTATAAAAAACTGAGTGGCTGAAATTTTCTCAAAGATTTCTTAATTTTTCTCTGTTTATTTAATGAATTAGCTTAATAGAAACATTAACGAACAAAAAGTGTGTCTTTATTTAAGATTTAACAGCCCATTGCAACATTCAAATACCTACTTACTCCGTATAAAGGTATAAACCACCTAAGTATCCGTTCCAAAACCAAAATACTTCATAATCGACCATCGGCCATTACCGTCCGCGTATATCACAGAGAGCATAACCGTCGGACAAAATGCCTGAAATTTTCGAACGCCCAAATTGCTTGGCCGTATGTAAGGAATGCCTTAACAGAATTAAAAAGAAAAGAGTATTTGGAGCGAAAAAGTCGTGATAGTTATTCAAAAAAGGAACGCTGGCAATTACTGGCACGCGAGCGGAGTCGCGCGTCCGAGGCGGTGTTCACACTGGCCATGTGTAATTTTTCGTAATCGTTTGTACAAGTTTTTGATTACTCGCGTATTGAACGTTTAGTACGATGGTCAATTATTGTGATGATTTAATCGACGGGATTGGGTCTGCCTTGTTAGGATTGTAAGATTGCCGTGAATTTGTTTTGAGTACCGCGTTGATTTGCCGCAAGGGAAAATTATGCAATATGTTCGCAAGTTCTATGTAAATACGTCGCAACCGCACACTGGGCTACATTTTAGAACCATATCTAAGCTGCCGCCGTTTTGCATACGACGATCACAAGGCATATTCCCCTGTAGTGGCGTAACTGTGGCAGTGCTGGCAAAATGCCAGGGGCCCTCTATGGGGCCCCGAACTGGCTTGGCCTTGAGCACAGAATGGAAGATGCACTTCTTTATAGTGAGGAAGGGCCCCGTCTGGTGAATTTGCCGCGGGCCCCTCACGTTGTAGTTACGGCACTGTTCCCCTGGCACCGAAGTACCTACCTATGAAGCTCATCTGCGGCATGTGCTGCGGCAATGGTCAATCCTCAATGTTGTCCGCCCACCATAATAGTGAGTTATTTCGTGATAGCGATTAGTGCAGACTGGTGAGTGAACAATGTAGATAGGCGGCTGTGAACTGTAATCTCTTTACAAATTGTAGGTACTAGAGTAACAATTGACGAAGCGCAAATAAAGTGACAGTGCTCTGTTCAGGCCCCCTATTGCATCAACTTGACCATTGTCGGCGATATGTAACAGTTCAAAATGCAAGGCATAATCAGTATGAAGCCGACCGTCGTACATTCTAGCACACGGTGGCCACGACGAACAAAATCCGCGTTTTGAAATGAACACATGCACGACGTCGTCTGTACACGCGTCAATGTGTGCGTAAGATACACAGGACTGAGTCTATCGCAAAAACCTAGTACTATAAGTACTACCAATGGCATAAATATATGTACTTATATGAAGATATGGCTTAGATGTGTGCAAATAAATGTAATTAATCGTTATCTATTTATTTAAACTTACTTAAAATGTGTCTGTCTATGTATTTAAGCATTATTATTTTGAATTACATTACCTACAATAGATGTACGTCAACAAACTTAAGCGAATGATTCTGTAGTTATTTCATGTATTAATCGCGATAATTTCAGAAAGCATTAATTTTCTAATGTTTTATAAAATGAAGTAGGTAGGGTAGATTCCCGAACTTAGTGACGTGCGGCCGACATACATCGCGTTGCGAGCCCTACTAGTTGCCAGCAGCTTTCCGGCAGACTGCGCTTGAGGGGTGGGGTAACTCGAATCGGTGCGGGGCGGAGCGTGGCCATTCTGTACGTTAGTACTATTATATATTCTGTGATTCTAGTCAACGTGATAAACAGAATTGTCACTTGTCACCGACAGTTGTCGCGTTGGTGAAAGGGCCTGGTGCGTAGCATTGTGAATGTGGCTTTAGGTCGCGTCGTGACCGCCTGGAGCCGCTGACAGCCTGGTACCTGCGGAGCGCCGCTTGCCGTTTAAACTGCACGAGGGCTCAAATGTTGCCCTAATAGTCCTAGGTTTCATGGCTGATTTCGTTTCCACTGTAAATTGCGACTTTACAGTAGGTACTGTAAGGTGAGTTTGTATGTACAAAAGTTTGTATATACAAACCAACTATCTGGCAGGTAATGCGGCTAGTATTAATCAAAAGTCGAAAGTTTATTTTGCAAATAAGCCGCCAAGGGCTCTTTTACGTGTCCTTTTTTGAAACTACCAGCGCATTCGGAAAGGCCATTATTGCCAAGACGAATGCGCCGCAAGAAACTTGGCAGAAAGTGATAGTACATATTAAGTTGATTTTGGAATTTTATATTAATCAAAAGTATCAAGTGTTTCTTTTGGGCATTACTTTACCAGCGGCCTATGAGCGCTGTCATTATGGTGCCCCTCTTTTGACCGAATTTCATATGCCATAATGTAATGTTTGCCATAATGATCATTTGCCATAACCCTTCTTTTCTCTGAAACCGTAATTTTTTCAGGAGCATTGTAATGGAAATCCTGTAGAACTCTATAGGTTAGGTTAGGTTTGTTTCATAACAATCCTGAATAATTAGCATATAAAGAGAAAAAAGAGTTATGGCAAATGATCATTATGGCAAACAATACATTTATGGCAAATGAAATTCGGGCAAACGATAGAGAACCCTGTCATTATCATATATTGTAAAATCTAAAGCTTCTGAATTGAATAAAACAATATTAATATCAGATCATTACTTCTGTACCTATACCTTTTTTTTGTTTTGATTGTTATATGTGGTGTTCAATAAAGAGTTATTGTATTGTATTGTATTGTATTGTATCATTTTTAATTAATAATTACACAACGACAAGATCTTCCCGTATCGCTATAAAAATCCGTTGCGTAGTTTTAAAGATATAGGTAAGCATACATAATGGTCAGACAGACAGCGGAAAGTGACTTTGTTTTATACTATGCAGTGATAAGTAATTATACGATCCCTTCGTGTGTGAGCCCGACTCGCACTTGACCGTTTTTTAAATATACTAACTTAACCAACCGCGAACCCTCCCTTTGGCAAAGTCGGCTAACCTCATCTACATTAAAACCTCATTTTCTTTACTAATGGAACACAAAAAGTCGTTTCAGCGGTTCATTAAATAAATACGTCGCTTTGATGATCAAAGAGGGCTTAAATAATATCCAAATAATATTACAGTCAAATAATTGTCCAGCCGTAGAGATGGGACAAAGACGTTGAAATATGCTGTCGACCTATCGATAAAGTCGGATAGTTTCAAAACAATACAGGGTGTTACAAAACTACCCGTAAAACCGAAAGGAGGTTAAATGTGACCTTATAGCTAGTCCATTTACAATATTTAAGAACCCCTGTATGGTTTCTTCAGATGACAGTTTACTAGGGTTGACAATATTTTTGGCTTTGATATTTTACGGGGGATTTTGTAACACGTTGTATATGATTTCACACTACATTGGAACAGGAGTTCCTAAACCTTTAGCTCATTAAGCATAGAAGCCTTTTTCATATTTTAAATCACTAAATAAAAGCAAGGTGGGATTCAATAGCATCCTTCACTGGACGCGTATTAAGATACGTTTGCATTTTATATGGTATCTTAATAATTATTATTATTCATTGAAACTTATTTTAGGAAACGTGTATAATTTTTTTTTCTGTTGCTCACGTGGCTTTTACGAGGCGGCTCGTAAAATCATATGAATTTTTCATTGGTAATAGACAACAAACCGAAATAATAATGAAACATACAGTCACGCCTCTTTCCCATAGGGGTAGAGACTACTTTGTCCCACTTGCTACGAAACAATAATGATAATAAATAATAATTACTATGACAGTACTTAGATACTTTACAGAAAAGTTGTATGTTATTGAACTTATCGATACCGACTCAGCAGTCGAGCGTGCCCATCACTACCCTCCCCATGAGGGTAAAGTTGGGAGGGCTAATCAAGAAGCTAGTTTTGAGGCAAGCTAATTGTCTAGGGTTGATAAAGTTTTCTGATTATTCTTTCAAGATTTCTTTGTAAACCAACCAAACACTAATCGACTATACATACAGATTCTATTTCTTTTTAAACAAGCATTTATAATACAACGTAAGTAAACGTATCACAATTGGTTCTATCATAAAATATAGTTCAGCGCTTCAACCTTCAGTAAAATGCTTTTTTTTATGTTTTCCATTCAAAGCCATTTATTCAATACAATATTAATAATCACATTATCGGTAGTTATTATTATTACTTATAAAAGAAACTTAAAATTTACGATTGCTGCACATCACTACGCTGCGGCTTGAACTTGAAAAGTTTGTTTTCCAAAGGTGCTCGTAGAGTCAAAAATAGAGCACGTTTTTCAAAGTCTAGTTTTAGCGTTTAGTTTTAAATAAATCGTGATCACCAGATCGTAATCACAAAAGGTTTTAAACATTGTTATTAACACCGCAAGGGTCCCACACAATGGTCGGATCGTTGGGGTGGCCCTAATTGTGCCAATCGACCGTCATTTAATTATAGGGCGCTAAATGAGCTTGTCACTTGTCAATACTTTTTTATAGCCTGTGGTCGTGACCTTTTTTTTAAATCGTCATCCCTCCAGGGATAAGCAAAGGAAATAGGTTCCATGCAGCCGTATCTCCATGCTTACACGACTCCCGGATTGGCAGAGTTCCAGGAGCCATTTTATTCAGATTCAATTGTGCGTTTTAGCTGTCATTTTTGACATTTATATTATGGGTCTGACAGCGAGCGATCCAACTTTGGTTCGGAATTGAATCGCATTAAGACGTCATGGTAAAGGCCCAAGGTGTATTTTATTCAAATTCTCGCTTCCAAATTATCACGCAGTCTCCTGTATAATTTCTAAATTTATGCTATGTAAATTATTATTGTTGTTGTTGTAATTGTTGTATATTGTTATATGTGGTTGTGGTGTTCAATAAAGAGTTATTTATTGTATTGTTATTTGACCAGAGTTATTATTTACTCTTAGTTTTACGAAGCTTTTATTCAGAATGCATGATTTAAAGCTACCAAAATTTGTTCTTAGGCCGCAGGAGAATAAAGATGCACCAATAGGTACTCAAATACGACATTTTTACTTTTTTTACCGAATTTGAGCATTTGCTTGACCGCCTTCTAAATTGATTTGCAACGCTCTTCCGTTCACCCTTCAATAACACAATACCGCAAAAGAAAACATTTTAAATTCAAACTTTTTGCTTTAATTCTACAACTTTACCAAAACATCTCAGCGCTGCCAACGCATAGCTGAAACATCGAAAAATGAACTTTATTTCCACAGATTAAAAACTATAGCAATAGTAGGATTGTTTACTACTAACAAATCTAACTTTGTTGCGTTATTTTTAATGGCAACATTGCACCCACACTTTTTCGATAACATTGGTTCATTGTCAAATCCATACAGCCAGTATTAAAGTGTAGAAAAGAAGCAATCGAGTAGAAAATCAATCGATTCTTCGAAGGGTTATTTTGTTACATTTTTACTACAAATGGATTAATCGATCCTCAAAATGATCTCAAGTGCATCTTTTAAATTGTTTTTTGCTGGTAAAGAAGATACCTTTAAAAATATTGTTCCACGAAGTACCTAGGTAACATTGAAAGAGTTACGTTTTCTGGCACAAAGAGTTGTTGTTGACTCACCTACCTAAGTAACTGAAGTAAATTACTAACGAATTTTTTCTAGTAGGTATTGCTATGTAAAAAGGAACCAAATTATGTTTAAAAACAACTAAATGTTAACCTTTACAAAGCACGGAAAACATTACAAGCGAGGTAATGAAAAAGTACAATTCTTTACGAGAAAAAAATGGAAAAATTAATAAAGCTGTCAGATTTGGAGCGCCAGTGCTCGAATAACATTACAGGGACCACCTATAAAATACCTTTTTACAGCCTTTAACGGTCTCCAATAAGGTTATTTTTCCTCAGTTTCCCAGGTAAAATGGAAGTTGGCTTTCTTTTCATCCCAATGTTTCGTTTCTATTATAGAATCCGCAAACAAGTCTCCCCCAAAAGAAGTAGAAGTTGGCAAAAATGTAATTTGGAATAACAAGTCGGTTTGATTTCGTCCCCCTAAAAGGGGGGAAGGGGCGGAAGGACCTGTAATAAAAAGTGGGGTATTTTTTGCTGATGTTTTAAAAATGTTTATGTATTTAACTTAGGTACGTAAGTACCTGCCTTCTTTAACAGATGTTGATGCCTCACTGCCGTCTCTACGTAGGTAAACCGAATTTACATTATGCAACTAATTTCGTGCAACTAGCATTACACTGCGGCGTTTGATTAATCACTTTTGAAGCGTTAGGTTGTCGGCCGAGCAATGTAATGTTGCACGAAATTAGTTGCATAATATAAATTCGGCTTTAACGACGTGTAAATACATACAGCCTTATTCATAAAAAGTTAGAGGCTCGCTATAAGCACGCTATAGGACCGATGCAAAAAAACATGATTCATAAACGTCAATTAGCGCTAATCAGTCCTTCAAGGGTCTGTTAAGTCTTCCGAAAGTTAGTGGACCGTAGACCCTCCTTTATCTCTCTGCTAACTCACAAAATGGCCGCCACAAATATGAACAGCTGATTTTGGCAAGAGCAAAACCATACGCAAGACAGTTTTTTTTGTTTTAAGTTTGTATCCCCTTCGAGAAAGGTAAAGGAAACTAGATCCACACTGCCTCGTCTGTCGTGTTAATTCGCTGGTTTCCCGCTAATTCGCTGCCACTGCTGTCATTTTTTTTTTATTCACTAAAAAGCCATTTATGGTCTATGATTTGTCAAGGTGACAACATAACGCGTCTAATCCATTCATCAACAGCTCATTAGTTAACAGACTGCTAGCAAGCGTTTATGAATCATACTTTTTAACAACTGTCAAATAAGCTTAATCAGTCTGTTAACTAATGAACTGATCAAACCTTAATTAAGGATTTTTTATGAATAAGGCTGATTATGATGCGATTCACTCTGAACGCGATTACTTTGGGCAGGACTAGATTTCAAATGAAAATTTTAAAAGAATCTTTGTAGGGCTGTTCTGCCAAACTAACTAAGCCAACCTGCTGAGTAATTCTGGATAAGGCTGGACATGGAATATTATCATAATAGCTTCTGCCCGCGACTTCGTCCGCGTAGAATTAGCAATAGATATGTTTATCGCTATCCCGTGGGAACTTTACAATTTTCCGGGATAAAAGTAGCCTATGTTTTAATCTAGGGTACCAGCTATCTTCGTACCAAATTTTATCTAAATCCGTCCAGTCGTTTTAGCGTGAAGAAGGAACAAACATACACACTCACTCACTCACATCGTCACATCATCACATCATCACATCGTCACATCGTCACATCGTCACAAACTTTCGCATTTATAATATTAGTAAGATAGGATGACGACCGGATTGCCTAGTGATTAGTAACCCTGACTACGAAGCCAGAGGTCCCGGGTTCGAATCCCGGTAGGGGCAGCCATTTGTATGATGAATACGAATGTTTGTGCCCGAGTCATGGATGTTGTATGTATTTAGGTATGTATTTATCTACATTATATAAGTATGGTTATCCGTTGCCTGGTACCCATAGTACAAGCTTTGCTCAGTTTGGGACTGGGTCAATTGGTGTAATTTGTCCCATGATATTTATTATTTATTACAGTCAGTAAAAGGTTCGCTACCCCTGTCCTAAAGGCTCTTTTTCTCCAACTTGTTTGTACCTGTAGTGTATTTAATTCGTCGCGACACGTTACTTCAATTTGTCACGGATCTCGTAGTCTACCAAGTTCGATACGCATTGCGTATGATACTGTCCCTTTCGCTCTCCTATTTAACTCTATTAGTGTGACCGGCTCAATAAGTGAATAAGATTAGTGCGGCTGTGCGTTGCCACGGTGATTTAAACTTCACGGTTTCCACTCGAGTTGTGCGTAGAGTAAAGCTACGTGGGAGTTAATATCTGGGGCCTTACTATGACGTCCTAATTCCGACTCAGTTCAAGTTTTAGCTGTCACTTTTAGTATGAATCTGACAGCGAGCGAACCTAAACTGAATCGCGTTAAGACGTCATGGTAAGGCCCCAGCTCTGTTCTGGCCTTAAGGTTGTTTTTGGCTGAAATTCGTTGCATGTCGTCCCGCTCACACAAATCCAAAAACATAAATGCGAGAGTAACTTCGTCTGTCAGTTTGTCTGTCTGTTACGCTTTCACGTCTAAACCAATGAACCGATTTTAATGAAATTTGGTAGAGCTATAATTTTGGTCCTGGGAACATTTATAAATGTTCCCAGGACTGAAACTATAGCTCTACTAAACTAAACTAAACCTGCAGTAATTATAGGAAACAGCACATTATTTGGAATTAATTTTGTGTCCGTTTCTCCAGAGAGCGTTCATGACTAGAGTATGAGCAAGCAAAAGAAATATCGACTACTAATAGGTACGCAACATAAAAACACCTCTGATTAAACCTCAATCATTGGTAGACCCTACATTTCAGACATCGTCAACATTCTAGAAATCATGGCTCTACAATGTAGAGTCTACATTTTAGTATATGTATACATACCTACACTATTGCCTGAAAAGGCCCTGCTGTGTTTAATACATTTACCGTGCAACCTTGCGCAGGCTACAAGCTCCGTTACCCACCGTCCCTCCCGACGCATAAAAGTGTCGTAACTGCAAATAGGTTTAGTTGCAAATTCCAACAAAGCTCCCTCCAACAGCAATTCCGTTTTAGCGCTTTAATCCAACTCTAGTACGAATAAAAGGCATATTTCGTTCGCCGACGCTCGCAAAATTGTCATCGCAAATAGCTTTCGCCTTGGGCTACAACACTAGTCAGAATTAAAAAGTTACAAACGGCGGAGACAAGGCAACACTACCAACCTTTACCGACAAACTCCATGGTTCAAACTCCTTCGCAGTAAAACCGTGTTCGAAATTCGAAATTGTAACAATGAAACTGCCAGCATTGCACACGTAAATACGATTCCGCGTAACGATATCCAGTGTTGGATTTAATGTTAAATGAAATAAGGTCCGAACTCGTTTGAAAGCGAAATCTGAACTTGAAAATCGTCGCCTGACGCTCGATATCAAATAAACATTATTGCAATTACGAAACGCCTGAAGCGACGCGAAAATTGTTAAGAGATATTTGACTGTATATTTGGGGATTAAGGTTAGTAGTTGCGTGAGAAGATTCTGTTCTTAGGATTTTCGCCGGGGGGAGCGAAAAAGATGACCGGATGGGGTTTTTAGCGTGCGTGCAAGGGACAGCGATATGGCTCGGAGCGCTGTGATTGGTCAGGAAGGCCGCAGGCTGTGAACAGTAGCCCGCCCTATGTCTACTGTAAACGTGACGCGCTTTTCGCAGAACTACGCTACTGAAATGCTGAAATTTTCCGTCTAGTCATTTTGTTTAGAAAGATTATTTTTGATGTTTTAGTTTTTGTTTTGGCTATTTTTCTGTTGTTCTTGGGTAAGTAGAGTTTTCTATACATTTTGTCATTGACTGATAAAAATTTTATACTTTGTTACAAAAGTTATAAAATATAATATCAATTGTGAGAATTTGATTTTTTTTTCTCTAATCAGGCTTTGTATGATTGTATGTATGGAACAATATCTGGCGACACTGATACAAAGTCTGATTAAAATGAGAAACTTTTTATTACGTGGAAGTGTAATATTCCTATAAGATACGGACGAGGTTATCTACAAATATCTTGTACGGTCAAGCGACTGTGACTTCTTTGTTGAATTTTCGTTTATTTAAATTTCAAAACATAATTTTCAGGATTTTTTAATTGAGATTGATCGTAAATCGATCGATATTCAAAGTGTATGGCACCAACGGGGTGATTTAATTTCGAATACAAAAAAACGATCAAAAACCTTGACACTGTTCAATCAAACCAACCCAAGTACTTACCTTTTGAACATATACCGGAATCGGAATTTCTTAAAAAAAAAAAAGATTATCTTGTATTTATAATCTGTCAAAAAAGAGATGAAATTTAAAAGTGGCAATACTGTAGTGTCGTCCCGTTTTCTCATACCTGTTAGATTAGAAAGGGACGACACTACATTATTGCCACTTCTTAATTTCATCTCTTTTTTGTCAGATTATAATATACTAGCTGTTGCCAGCGACTTAGTCTGCAAAGAATTCGTTTATCGCTATCCCGCGGGAGCTACGCAATTTTCCGGGATAAAAAGTAGCCTATGTGCTATTCCAGACTTTTATCTATCTATGTGCCGAATTTCATCCAGATCCGTTGGGCCGTTCCGGCGTGATTGAGTAATAAACAAACATCCATCCATCCATACTTTCGCATTTATAATATTAGTTAGATATCGGTCACAAATATCACTTGCCGCCTTATTCTATTCCATCCCCCGCGGCGTCACCGAGGGCGCCGTCTTAGCTCGGGGCGGGGCGCGCACACACTCACACCCGTGTACACACGCGGGAAACTCACGCACACACGCAACGCAAACAAATTTCGAATACACAGCTGGATCTACATGAGTACGTTTCACATTCTGAGGATTTTGAATGTCTAGTTATCTAGTTATACTTAGATGTGTGGTAGATATATATAGAGAGCAGAGTATTTGTTGGCATTTGGAAGTTTACAGAAATTCTAGTTTTGTATCTTCGTTTTGCACACACTACACACACCTATCTATATTTTCGTATTACCTATAACATTACACCGTAAATATTCTTAAGTATGTTTTAAATTTCTTATAGGAATAAAATATCTCGATTTAGTTCTTACTAGCTTCTGCCCGTGACTTCGTCTGCGTAAAATTATATATAAACCTTCCTTCTAACATGAAACTACCGTGAGACTCACACATAATTACAACACAACGGATAACTCACGTATAAAAGCCGAAGAATTGCTCCGACAATTGCCTCAATTGTCAATTGTCAATTGTTGTTGTTCTCAATTGTGGCAATTTCAATTGAGCGAACCTTTAAAAACGATAAAAATGAGGGTAGTTGTGCGCCGATGTCAGCTGCGCCGAGTAGCCGCGCGAGCAGAGCATTGGCACGCAGTGTTCGTTTCGCTGCCGCCGTGGCGAGCGCTCCCTGATGAAGGGCTTCGAAATAGTCCGAAACAATTGTCGGAGCAATTCTTCGGCTTTTATACGAGAGTTATCCGTTGTGTTGTAATAAACCTTCCTCTTGAATCACTCTATCCATTAAAAAACGCATCAAAATCAGTTGCGTAGTTTTAAAAATCTAAGCATACATAGGGACGGAGTAAAGCGACTTTGTTTTATACTATGTAGTAATATCCGGCCTCATCACGACGTTCTTATCTTATGCGATTCAATGCGATTCAGTTTAGGTTCGCTCGCTGTCAGATCCATACTAAAAATGACAGCTAAAACCTGAACTGAGTCGCATAAGACGTCATGGTGGTTTAAAGCTTCCAATTTTGGTGCTAAGTAGGTACTAACATAAGTACCTAAGTAGATAAAATAGATGAAGTGTAACACTGCCCTGGCCTGGTTTCGTTCTGTTCCGCTCTCACTAATAGTTATTAATTTGAGAGTGAGAGGGACGGTGTGATACGAACTTCGAAAATCGGATTTCGGAGTTGCCCCCCTGTCATTGCAAAATAACGTAACCCGAAAACGACTATTTGGAGAGCAATAGGTTTTTAGACCAATTTACCCGCTTTACAAATAAATCGATAATCTCGTAATCTGCTGAATAGATTGTGGTGAAATTTGGTAAAAATAGAGTTTAACCCCCTTATTCATAAACGCACTATAGGCCTCTGTTAACTTAGTAATCGTTTGTCCTTATCTGTCACTTTGACATTTACCTTTCACAGATAAGGATGTACTGCCGTTTGGCAAATTATTTTTCCCAAATATGACTTCCCAAACAACTTATCGCAATACTTACATTTTCCAAGTGAACCTTTAGCAAAGTTACATTTAGCATTTAGTTCATTTGGTCAAACTATCATTTGGCAAAGTTTCACTTCGTCAAGATTTTATTAAGCAAATGCTTCTTAAGCAAATGTTTTGTTTTGTCATAAGTTATATTCCAAAAATAAAATTCCCAAATATGACACTTTGCATGATATACTTATAGCAAAAATCTATAATAAAGATAATTATTTTTTACTGTTGCAGTAATACAATAGTAGGTACACTGCAGGAATTTCAAGTATAAAATGAACAAATGGCAGAAATTATATATTTAATTGCTTAAACAAAGAAATAGTTCGTACAATTTAGTATCAAAACAGTCGGAAACACCCAAATACTCCGAAATATTTTATCGAATCCACTAATTCCGATTTTTACATCTCCGAATTTCATAATTCCTAAGAAATAAAATTCCGATTACTAAAAAACACGAAATTTATTAAACTGAATTTCAAAATTCCAGTTGTATATTATTACGATTTGTATAACTCCGAATGATGAAAAGCCCGAAAAACAAAATTCAGATTATTAATTTTCCGATACTTCATTACTAATTCGGAAATTTGATATTCGGGATAGTGAAATTCGTGTTTTCAATGATCGGAATGTTGTTTATTAGAAATTGGATTAATTTAGGTTAAGGTGCGGCGGGGGTGGCCCAGGGCCACCCCTAAGCCGCGAACATGTTTATTTTACTCCAATAATATTCGGAGTTTTAAAAATCGGTACTTTAATAATCGGAATTCGTATTTTTGATATTTCGTATTATTATTCATTCGGACTTCTTATTTTGCGGTGTATTGAAATTCGGAATTTTGTAAAACGCGATTGTAAACGTTAGGCACTTTGAAATTTCGGACTTATAAAAAATAAGACTTACAAAATATAATCATATTGTTATGTTTATCCTACGCATTACTCACATTGCGATAGAAATCGTATGCCATGCGATATTTTGGGTTTAGTACGTTATGCTAAACGATACATTTGCCAAAAAAAATTTTGGGAAAATTAACATGACCAATTCATTATTTGCTAAATAATCACTTGCCGAAAAAAAGGTTTGCTAACTGCAATATTGCGATAAGTAGTTTTGACAATTGAATTTTTGCCAAATAAAAATTTGGGAAACAAAATTTGCGATGTGATGCTTTGGGGAACATTCTTTGCCAAACATTAGTAATCCGGACAAACGATTACTAACTTAGCAGAGGCCTATAGTGCGTTTATGAATAAGGGGGTAAGAGTTGAGTACTTAATCAATTCTACATGTATTCACATACTTAAGTGTCATTTTTTGTATAGAAAAGGACTTTTTTTCATGGTTTCATGTAAAAAAATACAATAAACAGTAAGAAAAAAAATGGTTTTATTAAAAAACAATTACTATTATTGCTTTTAGTCGTTATACATATAATAATGTGTGAAAATCGCGAAAGTCTGAATCGATATACAGGGTGTTTGGTAGCCAGGTGCAAAGCTTTAAGGGGGTGACAACATTATACCCTACAGAGTAGACAGAGCCTAAAGTAACAAAGCCTAAAGGCCACGTTTAGCTTTAGCTTGATAGTGGGCGTACAGGTGAAAAGGGAAATCAAAATAGTATTGGTTCTATCACAAGTTATTATTTTAATTCTGAATCGTCGGTAACTAAGAAAATGTTAAGTAGCTAGCAATTAGAAATAATAAAATGACACAATTAGCGGAACAAACAAAGTCGAAAGTGAAAACGTCAAAATCCGAGAAGCATTACAAAACAAATTAATTACGTTTCCTTCAAACACAAGTTTCCAAAAATCTAACATTTTTATAATAATCTGTTATCATCCAATTAAAAAACAATTCGTTTCCAAAGCAAGTAAAACACAATAATTTAAAGTTAAATAAGAATAAGAAAGCGGTAAGCAGGTTGGAATTATTACGGAGGCACAAAGGTCCCGGCCCTGTTGTAATTATTTCTGGAAAAGTTCGCCGTTACGCGTTTTAGATGAAGGAATAACGTGGATAAGCCACTAAATATTATAAAACAACTAGCTTCTGCCCGCGACTTCGTCCGCGTAGAATTAGCAATTGACATATTTATCGCTATCTCGCGGGAACTATACAATTTTCCGGGATAAAAAGTAGCCTATGTTTTAATCTAGGGTACCAGCCATCTTCGTACCAAATTTTGTCCAAATCCGTCCAGTCGTTTTAGCGTGAAGAAAAAACAAACATACACACTCACTCACTCACATCGTCACATCGTCACAAACTTTCGCATTTATAATATTAGTAGGATGTCCTCCGCCTCGTCTGTCTGGTCGCAGTAAACTCAAAAACCACGGGACGGATTTTCATGGGGTTCTCACCAATAGGTAGTGTTTCATGAGGAAGGTTCAAATATATAATTAATCAAGGTTTTATGTAAATTGGTTGGGATATAACGATAATTTTATCGTTGGAAGTGTCGGGAAAACTCAAGGTGCCTGGTATACAAATAACTAACTTAACTGCGCGGATGGTAGGTATATCTCTCTCAATGAACCAATTAATTAAGTAGATTAGGCACGTACACGTCTTTAGGTACTTTTAGTGTAAGTAATTATATTATTATAAGAAAAAGGGACTTAATCACGTAACTAAAAATACGAAATTATGACGATGCTTGTGGCAGATTACACTTGTTTATTTTGATGAAGCCTAGTGCATATATGCATTTTTTTTGTAATTAATTTGAAACTGTTGATTGTATATTGTATATTGTTGCTGAATATATATTACTAAAAAGTATTTTTGTATATACCTCGACGTTTCGGATGAGACTTTTGCATCCATGAGAGGAGAAGAAAAGAGAAGAGAGTAATTAAGTCCCGTTTTTCTTATAATAAAGTAATTATATTGTTGATTTCCCTTAGTCCTTACATTAGGAAGCCCTTAATCTATTTTTTTGTAATTTTATTATTATTTAATACCAGCCAGACGTATCCATATTAACACTGTCCCTCGACATTGTGTATGTACTCTGGTTAAAAGTTGATACTGATACGAATTCGAGAAGTCATAAGTAGACTAGCGTTTAACCGTGGCTTTGTCCAGGCAAACCATCAGATTTGGGAGATACTGAATCCCCACAGATAATCTTTCTAAAAACCATGATAATTCTCAAAATTGACTTCATAATTTACATTTATATAGGTACCTGCATCATGAATCTAAACATAGTCGATGAAATTTCGAGATTATTTATCCACTTATCATATTTTAGGTGTCGTGTAAAAGTAAAAACATACATACAAGCTTTCGTATTTCGTAAAATTATCAAGAAGGATAAGATACCACTAGAAATCAGCTACACATGCAGTTTCACGAAAATGCGACGTCTCAATAAAAAAAAAACAATGAAATGCGTAAATTCGCTACAGAAAGAATTTCAAACACGATTCCGAATCTCACGCACTTTAAATTGAAGGCATCCCACGGTTGCCATAACAACGAAAATTAGCGTCAACACTCGTTATGTTGGTATGATTGGAGATCGCTGCCGACTTCTACCAAATGTAGTGTAAAGGCTCTGCCAGACTGACGGATGAAGATCGTTTACCCAGAATATTTATTTATTTATTATTTTGTGGGTGAGTAAGTTCGATCGTTAAACAATTTTTAATTAAGTTTAGGTAGGCAATTTAGTCGATGTTTTAGTATTTTGCGTAACGTATTTTTTCACGTAAATTTTTAGCGCATTTAGCGTTTTAATATCAGGGTGAGGGGGAGTAGGGGACCTAAAAGTTTCAGCTTGTTTTTTTAAATCAATGACTTTGAAGTTTTGTCACCAGAATAGTAAGCTTGGGCGCCTAATTTTTGAAGGCGCATCATTCAAAACTTCAAAAGTATTATACTACCATTCGAATGTGATGAAAAATTATACTTCATTTGAAATACAAGACGAAGAAGAAAATTATAGCTCTAATTCTTGCCAATAGTTTAAATTTTATTTGAGTTACAGTTTTGTGACAATATATACACAGATTTTTAACACGTACGAGCGATTTTAAAAATCGGGCCGCAAACTTTTGATCGCCATTCCCGTTTACAATGTTTTTATAGTATTAGTTTATTTATGAATTGTTTGTTATATTTTGAAATGTACGCTCTATTGTGGCTTTCACTATACAGGGTGTATCAGATACCCCCTAACAAAATCCACTGGGGTATGTAACCATAAATATATGTAGAAGCTAAAAAAAAAAATTTTGAAAAAAAATAGAGTAAAAATTTTTTTATACTTTCTATAGCAATGATTATACTTAATAGAAAATATAAAAAAAAATTACTTCAATTTTTTTCAAAATATTTTTTTTAGCTTCTATAGCTATGGTTATAAAATATACTCCAGTGTATTATTGTTAGGGGGTGTCTGATACACCCTGTATTAATATTTTAAACTCACTCTTTGTCGGTCCCTCGATTAATACTCCTCTCATCTATTCAAAGGCTAACTGGTAGAAATCCCTTATAGGGATAAGTTCGCCTTCGTGCATATATTTAATGTATTTTTTGTGATTTGTGTCTGTTTCTTTATATTTGTACAATAAAGCATTTACTTACTTAAGTGATTACCTTGGCTTTTATTGTCCATCGTTGGTCATCGTTGGACGTCATCGGCCGTGCAGTGAGGCACCGCCTTTACGGCAGCTCGCGGCGGTCACGGCTAGAAAACACGAGCCCCCCGCGGCATGCGTGGACGCATACACGGGATTACAGGTGGTCATACCTACCGTCCGTCTATATTTGTATACACTTGTTGTGTATAAAGAAAGAAAGAAGACTTTTAAGGGTCATACACATTTTTTCTTCGCGTCTCTCCTGTGGACATAGCAAAAGTTAAGGGTCTATCTAACTAATATTATAAATGCGAAAGTATGGATGGATGGATGGATGTTTGTTTGTTACTCAATCACGCCAAAAAGGCCCAGCGGATCTGGATGAAATTCGGCACATAGATAGAGAAAAGTCTGGAATAGCACATAGGCTACTTTTTATCCCGGAAAATTGCGTAGTTCCCGCGGGATAGCGATAAACGAATTCTTTGCAGACGAAGTCGCTGGCAACAGCTAGTACATACATAAATTACGTTTTTATCCCTTACAGGGTAGACAGAGCCTAAGGTAACAACACATAAAGGCCACGTTTATCATGATTGTGGGCGTATAGGAAAGGTGAATCAAAATAGTCATGGGTTGCTAGCCGTGACATGATTCGGTGACGTGATGATGAGGGCTTTTGCCATCTGCGTGGGAAGATAAGCAGCTGATACATTCTATGTTTTTTCTTTGCTTCCACATACCATTAGAAGGCAAGGAATTTCTTGATCGATTCAATCTAAGAACAGAACAATGCAAATAATACGGTAACGTGATGACCTAGAGAGTTAATGTTAATTCCTACCCTACTAGTGACCCGCCCCGGCTTCGCACGGTACAATTATGCATCATCATCATCATCATATCAGCCGAAAGACGTCCACTGCTGGACATAGGCCTCCCCCAAGGCTCTCCACTCAGACCGGTCCTGTGCCTTCCGCATCCACCGCGATCCCGCGATCCTGACCAGGTCGTCGCTCCATGCAATACAAATACAATTATGCATGTATTATATATATTATAAACCTTCCTCTCGAATGATTCTATCTATTAAAAAAAAACATCAAAATCCGCTGCGTAGTTTTTAAGGTCTAAGCATACATAGGGACAGAGACAGCGGAAAGCGACTTTGTTTTATACTTACTATGTGTACCTTACCTAGTGTGGATGAAGCGAAAGAGGTATGTCAAAATCTTAGCAAGTGGAACAAAGTAGTCTGCCTGCCTGTCTGTAGTCTGTCTGTCTGTGTGTGTAGTTTGTGTGTACTTTGTTGTGTATTTATGACACCTGCTTTCAACAAATAAATTATTCTTATTCTTATTCTTATTCTTACCCCTATAGGAAAGAGGCGTGACTGTATCTATGTATGTAGTGATAGTGATTAGTCTGTCTGTACACTCTTATCGTGAATAATTGGAGGAACAACTGCATTTCCAAATTTTTGAAACGTGTCGGGGAATTTTTGGCGCTCGCCTAAGGCTGGCGTGCACGGGCCTAAGGCGAACAATTAGGTCGTGATCCATTAGGTTGTTTGGTTTAAACGTGTGAATGCAGCCTAATGACGTATGCTGGGTTCGGAGTCGTGACGTCATTAACTTTTGGGTGTATGGGAACAAGTCGGTAGTACACATGGAACGCTGTCATAGTGAAGTAATGCCATGTCGGCAAACAAATTTCAATAATATTGTTGACGGAATTCAAACTCGCGCTCGGCAGTGGATAACAGGGTTTAATAACGTAAACTATACACACTAACATACAAAGGAAATAAGTAGGAGCCCTAAATAAATAATAATCAGCTGTGTTCAGCTACGATTTGACAGAGCAACTGATTGAAAAGTTCATTATCATTACAAAGGAAGGTGTTTTTAAAAATAGAACAACTTAAGAGGGTGCATCCGTGCTGAGCTCGCAACGTCGCATTTTTGGTGATTTTTTGCCATTATTTCACAGAAATTGGATGAAAGTATCAAATATCCGTCTGTAGTGCACTTCGTTTTTAGTGTATTAATGTGTCCAATGCAATGATTAATGGTGGTGGACTTTTATTTTCGTATTAAATGGATAAAATACTATATCTCGTTTAATAAGAAAATAAAAGTCCACCACGATCAATGATTGCATCAGACACATTAATACACTAAAAACGAAGTGCACTACAGACGGATATTTGATACTTTCATCCAATTTCTGTGAAATAAACGCAAAAAATCACCAAAAATGCGACGTTGCCAGCTCAGCACGGATGCACCCTCTTAAGAATAAGAAATATAATAGGTACTAAAACTAAGCTCTAACCCAGCCAGTCGCCAACAAATATTTTGACATCGACATTTTGCGACAAGGTTCTATCGTGGCTCAACGATTAAAGACCGCGAGTGTATCTTCGGATGAAACGTTGAGCACATTAACCCCCTTTCATAAACGCTCTGTAGACTTCTGCTAACTTAGCAATCGTTTGTCCTTATCTGTCACTTTGACGTTTACCTTTCACAGATAAGGACAAACGATTACTAAGTTAGCAGAAGCCTATAGAGCGTTTATGAATAAGGGGGTTAGAACCTATGCTCCGTTCAGGGTAGAATTCCTTCTGTCTAAAAAGGAAAAATGACTCTTTATAGAATAATTTTAAACATTTACTCTCACCTAATTTATCAATCAGCCATTTTAGCAAATTTCATTAACATTATTTGTATTATAATGTAAAAAAGAAAGTTTCCGTATGAAATAAATAAACAGCTTAAATAACAGCTTAAATTGTAGGTAATACATACATACATAAATCACGTCTTTATCCCTTACGGGGTAGACAGAGCCCAAGGTAACAAGGCCTAAGGGACACGTTTAGCATGATTGTGGGCCTATAGGTAAAAAGGGGAATCAAATCAAGAAAGTTTGTAATAAAGGTGTCATTACAAATACAAAATCTTTTATTTTGGACTTATACTGTTACTGTGTACAATTTTGGACTTCTACTGTTACTGTGTACAATTTTGGACTTATACTGTTACTGTGTACAATTTTGGACTTCTACTGTTACTGTGTACAATTTTGGACTTATACTGTTACTGTGTACAATTTTGGACTTATACTGTTACTGTGTACAATTTTGGACTTATACTGTTACTGTGTACAATTTTGGACTTATACCGTTACTGTGTACAATTTTCTTTTGTTAACCCCTGACGTAAAAAGAGGGGTGTTATGAGTTTAAAATATTATCTGTGTGTGTGTATGGGTCTGTCTGTCTGTGGCATTACAGCTCTCAAACGGATGGACATTTTCGTATTTATAACATTAGTATGGATTAGTTTAGAAGCTAGTAAAATATGATAATGTTTAATGATTGTTAATTTAATATTTTAATTCAATTTAATTTAATTTAATATCTGACATTGATTTTGTATGCCTTCAGGCAAAACATAGCGTTAGATCAGATTGTATTTTGACCATTACTGTAACCAGTTTCACCTATGCTTACAAATAAATCACTTTGACTTTGGTTTCAAAAACCTCGTAGTCCAACACTTCTTAACAACCTTATCGCCTTAAAGAAACTCGATTTCCCGGGACAAAACAAACTAAGCAACTGGATAAACCCGGTTTCCTGGAAAGCTCCGGCGTAAATTGTTATTTCCGGTCGGCCGGTCCATTTCCGCCAATAAGCCTACTTCCGGCAGGTGCCGGCACTATTTAGTTTGCACTGCCGCTTCCGGTGGCGAATTCTATTTTTAAAAACCGTGTGGTCCTATATTTAAAAAGTGTTTAGAGAGAAAACGAGAAGCATGTTCAACACAGAAAAAAACCTATAAAAATATAGGTAATGCGAAAGTTTGTAACGTTGTATTGTATGTACTTGGGACTAAAGTCGTCGCAATTTAAAAGGCCCGTTTTGACAGTTCACGCCCATGAAGTTCTCTATTTTTTACCGATCGAAATGTTCTGAAGGTAATTGCATTTTTCATTGATGTGTATCGCTCACTCAGCTAAGTGCTGTGCATAACGATTTTTTCATATTGTACACAGACTATTAATAATCGGTTAAGGAAAAAATAAATCGATCAAGATATTTTTTTTTAAAGCCGACTCGCACTTCGCCGTATTTATTTATTTTATTTAGACCAATTAATTACTGAATTTCACCAGCTGTGTAGTGATCTTTACTGAAAATTATGACCTTGGAGCTCAAAGCCGCAAACAATGGCAGTACTGATTTCTATAGAATGGCTCGTCTTCATCATCTGATGAAAATGATTGACTGAAGATTCAGTTTTTCTCGATTTTTTTGTAATTGAGTGAATGTTATTGTAACAAAAATATTAAATGAAAGAAAATTTACCTTTCGTAGCATTGTATCATTTCAAAATATCAGTTTAAGTTAAATTTTCTTATCAGAACTTTAATCCAATGCACTTTACAATATATAATTCAAATCGATCAAAAACTCATGCAAACTTGAATCGATTTATCGTGAGTATCGAGTACCGAGTCGTACGGTTACATCACTAGTTACGTCGGGAAGACAAATGTCAAAACGGGCCTTTTATTTTGCGACGACTTTAGGTCAATTGGTGTGAATTATTCCCTAATATTTATTTATTACTAGCTTCTGCCCGCGACTTCGTCCGCGTAAAATTAGCAATTGCATGTTTATCACTATCCCGCAGGAACTATGCTATTTTCCGGGATAAAAGAGTAGCCTATGTTTCAATCTAGAGTATCAGCTATCTCCATTCCAAATTTTGTCCAAATCCGTTCAGTCGTTTCAGCGTTAAGAAGGAACAAACATACACACTCACTCACATCGTCACTCACAAACTTTCGCATTTATAATATTAGTAGGATTGTTTATTATTTATATGAACTTGGGGGACTTGTTTGTTTATAGTTGCCGGCAAACATCTTGAGCAAGAACGACGTGGAAGGTGTAAGTTCGCGCATGTACTTTTATACCAAAGAGACGCTACTTCTGCGCATTTGAATGCGCAGAAGTAGCGGTCATGCTCAAGATGTCATGCAGAAGGTCATGCTCAAGATGTTTGCCGGCAACTATACAATCACGATTGGAATGAACTATACAATATGTACTCACGAGCGAAAATAACGGGTTTTTTTTATGTGAATAGGAAGGCAAACGAGCAAGTGGGTCACCTGATGGTAAGCGATCACCACTGCCCATAGACACCCGCAACCCCGGAGGGATTGCAGATGCGTTGCCAACCTAGAGGACTTAGATGAAATGCCTCTTGTGCCCGTAATTTCCCCGGCTGTCTTTCTCTCCACACCGGAACACAGCAGCGCAAGCACTGCTGCTTAGCGGCAGGATTAGTGAGTAAGATGGTGGTAGCGATCCGGACGGACCTTGCACAAGGCCCTACCACCCGCAAACCACCCGGGTTGCTTTTCATAGGACTTTTTATGAAAAGTAACCCATTATTTTTGCTCAACGTATCATGGAGATGCTCGGACATAGACCTCTGCAAAGTACCGTCTGATTCAAGTACGTGATGTATGCAAGTTGTGTTGCCATCCTTCCATGATTACAAGTTCACTCGGTTCACTCTGCGCGGGCTGGCAACACCACTACAATGGCGCACAATGAAAACGAAAGGGGTGCTCCGGGTGCTTACCCTTCAATGGGGTAGAGTTAGGCATGGCGAGAAAGTGCACAAGCTATATTTAGAAATTCGTTTTGAGCTATCCCGTTCCCACTTATCTACATATACTAATATTATAAAGAGGAAATATTTGATTTTTTGTTTGCATTGAGTAGGCTCCGCAACTACTGGACCGATTTGGAAAATTCTTTCACCATTAGAATCCTACGTCATCTCTGATGAATATAAGCTATATTTTTTAATTCTGCGCGGACGAAGTCGCGGTCAACAACTAGTGGTTTTTAAAATAGGAAATTGAGAGGGATGGCACGGTACGAACTTCCAATTACGAATGTAAGAATAGACCCCAAGAATAAGTCAATTTTTTTACCTACTTGAAAATGGCACTGGCAATACTAATCTCTATAGGTTTTAAAGCGTTTTTGACAATAAAGACTGAAATTAATCGAGGGCGCCTTTACTTTCTTCGTAACAGAGACACATTTGACTCGAAATACTTTGACGTGGCAACTTAGGAGTAAAGTTATAGGCGATGCGGCTAGCAACCCATCACTATTATGATTCCCCTTTCCACCTATATGCCCACAATTATGCTAACCGTGGCCATGTTACCATAGGCTCAGTCTACCCCGTAAGGGATATAGACGTGACATGTGTATGTTTTATTATCCAACATACACACGATCACACAATCTCATTATTTCACTTTAAGACGGTGTTAGAAAGAGACGGCGATAGTGGCTGTGACGCGTCAATTTTTAAAAGCCCTGTCTATCTGTTTATAGGTTTGCAATAGGTACGATGGTAGGTATGGAGCCCGCGAGATTGGATCAATAGAGGCTTAAATAACAATTCATCTGTGTTCCGTTGTACTGCACATTCAAAGGCGAAACTGAATTTAATTGCACGATACCAGCGCTTGGAGTTGTCGTGTGTAAAGAGTTTCTATTATAGATATAGAATATGCTGCCGTATAGTAAAGATTGGCAATGAGAGAGAGATATTATTCGTATGTTACGAGAAGGACCTATACTTCGATTTTTTTGGAATTAGAAATCATAACAACATTATATTGCGGCTCGTGAACTGTAATCTCTTTACAATTTATACTAGAGTAACAATTGACGACACGCAAATAAAGACATTAAAAATGTGAGAAAAGTAGAGTATACTTCTCGGAGATAACTGTTTATGTCTTAGGTGCGTTTAAATTCTTCGCTCTTCTCAGGACTCAATCTTAATTCCCTCGCTACGCTCAGGAATTAAATCATAACACCCTCGCTGCGCTCGGGAGTTAAATCTAGAGTCCTTCGCTGCGCTCAGGATTCAATATCGCGCCCGTGGCATAATACAGTGCTTTATTCCCTCGGTGTACAATCTACTATTATTTTGCGGCTGCCAAACTATTGAACTGTACTATTTGCTAGGTAATAAATAGTTGACCAGACGCAATATAATGTTACATTGTGGTTTCTAATTCTAATGAAATCGAAGTATAACCTAACAAGCTGTTGCCAGCGACTTCGTCTGCAAAGAATTCGTTTATCGCTATCCCGCGGGAACTACCCAATTTTCCGGAATAAAAAGTAGCCTATGTGCTATTCCAGACTTTTCTCTATCTGTGTGCCAAATTTCATCCAGATCCGTTGGACCGTTCTGGCGTGATTGAGTAACAAACAAACATCCATCCATCCATCCATCCATACTTTCGCATTTATAATATTAGTTAGACTAGTGACGCTCAAATCTCATGTCTCAACTTTACGTAACAAGACAAGAGTAGAGTAACTATAAGAGAGAGACGACGTGTCCTAATTTGGTGGTTTTGGATATTATTTCAGTGTATTAATAGTCCTTTATTCTACTTCTAAATAATATTACAAATGCGAAAGTTTGGATGGTTGGATGGATGTTTGCTTGTTACACAATCACGCCAGAACGGCCCAACGAATCAGGATGAAATTCGGCACATAGATAGAGAAAAGTCTGGAATAGCACATAGGCTACTGTTTATCCTGGAAAATTCATAGATCCCGCGGGATAGCGATAAACATTTCAATGGTCGTAGCTGCGTAGAGATGCAACGTAAATATTTTTTGCAGAATATAACTACAAACCAACCAAGAACCAAAAAAAAGAAGAAGAGAAGAAGAAGATCTGGAACCAACTTCCTGCTGCAACATTCCCTGAGCGGTACAATTTAGGGATCTTTAAAAAGCGAGCCTTCCTGTTCTTGAAAGGGTCGGCAACGCACCTGTGATTCCCCAAGTCTTGCAGGTGTCCATGGGCGATGGTGATTACTTTCCATCAGGTGACCCGTCTGCTCGTTTTTCCCCTCTTATATATATAAAAAAAAAAAACAAACAAACATCAGTTCTTCAACCTAATTCTACGCGGACGAAGTCGCGGGCAGAAGCTATTATTATAAATGCAAAAGTTTGTGAGTATGTATGGACGTCTGTTACTTTTTCATTCTGGACAGATCTGGATGCAATTTTTAAATATAAGTAGATTATAGTTTGGAACAACACATAGGCTACTTTTTATTCCGAAGGATGTCAATAAACGAATTCTTTGCAGACGAATCGCGGGCAACAACTTGTATTCCATAAAATACAGCCAAAAGATATTTCTTTTTTTTTTTATATATAAGAGGAGGAAAACGAGCAGACGGGTCACCTGATGGAAAGCAATCACCATCGCCCATGGACACCTGCAAGACTTGGGGAATCACAGGTGCATTGCCGATCCTTTCAAGAACAGGAAGGCATTACATATTCTTACATTAGTTTGTACGCAAGATACGCAAGAAGAAAGTTTAGTTTTCGTAGAGCCCCAACAGCTTTCGGCATCTTCTTAATTATTTCTATAACTAACTTAGTTCCTATTTTAACCCCCTTATTAATTAAGCGCTCTTTGTGCTTCTGCCAACTTAGTAATCGTTCGTCCTTATCTGTCACATTGACATTTACCTTTCACAGATAAGGACAAACGATTGTTAAGTTAGCAGATGCCTAATAGAGCGTTTATGAATAAGGGGGTGTATCTATGGCTTCTATGATCGACACGAAAATTGATTAGACTGCCCTAATGTGTTTTAGTTAGTGACAAAAAGCACCATTATAACTTTAGCAAAATCATATTAAATATCTTAGGAGTTAAGACAGTGTAAGATTAGTTTTTACGATAAACAAAATAATACTTTATAATCAAAATCATAACGCTGCTCTTTTCACCCGCGGCTGAAACCTGACTCAATCAAGCTTGCATATAAAACGCAGCTCCAATACTGCACATGCCCCCATATACTACATGGTCGCATTACCAACCTCTAACAAACACGACCGAAAGTACCACCTTGCTATACATTGCTTGGGCTCTTCGCTACTGTTTTAAAGCGAGTGGTTTTGACGGCGCAATTAAAAGGGTATTAGTTCGGTGTGTCGCTGGAACGAGGTTTTCGTGGTAGCGTGTGTGCGTTGTTTTTGTGCGCGAACGCATGGCATAGTGGCCGGCCTGCGGCGCGCGCAGCTGCCGCTTGGCTGATGAGGAAATTGGTGTACAGGGTGAAAGGAACGAGAAAATATAATCATGAAAATATCATCATTTTAAATAGAAGCGTTTTTTGCTGTCAGAGCCTCTAGTGTAAGTTTTCGCATATAAAAACGTCTCGAACGCGTTCACGTAAACGTCTCAATTACTATGGTAGGATTAGCAGCGCCACTTGCGGATCAAAACGGCAACAAACTGTTCTCATAGCATTTGACATTTTAACGCAAACGCGTTCGAGACGTATTTTGTGACCAATAATCTACACTAAGCATATAGAGCCTCTAGTGTAAGTTTTCGCGTATAAAAACGTCTTGAACGCGTTCACGTAAACGTCTCAATTACTATGGTAGGATTAGCAGCGCTACTTGCGGATCGAAACGGCAACAAACTGTTCCCATAGTATTTGACATTTTAACGCAAACGCGTTCGAGACGTATTTTGTGACCGATAACCTACACTAAGCATAGACTTTTGTTCACCTCGTTTGGTGTATGAAATTTCAAGGCAATCCGACCAATATTAAGTAAAAAAATTTGAACACTTCCCACACCTCACCTGCTTGGGTGGTGTAGGGTAGGAGTAAAGCACGCATCACGTATTATTGAGAAGCCGGGTTCGATTCCCGGCCATAATTTTACTTTTTGGATTTTTCCAAGTGTTTTCGTTATTAGTATTGTTTGGAAATATAATTTCTGACGGGTTAACAGTGAATATGTAATTTAATTATGTACACAAACGGAAAAGAATTTTTTTGATTCATTGATAGTACCTACCTACCTAAAGATACTAGAAGTGGGTCAGATTTGACAAGATTTGATTAAATTAAAATATTTATAAGCTTGTAAAACAGACCACCCTGTGGTCGCATTACATATGCGGCGCATAATAAATGTATCCGTTTAATTATTATTTTGAAAATATCCGCGCCCGCGGCGGCACTCGTTTTATTCGGAGATCCAAACGGAGATTTAGAGGAGATTTGTCGCTGCCGTCTTTATCTTTATAGTGGCTTGTTTTTGAATGGTGGCCAAATCTTAGTATTTATTGGCCGGGCGAGCAGGGCCCTATTTTATAAAGCTATTAGTTACAATTTACAAGCGGAAGTCTCTTTCTGACCTTTAGGCTTATTGTCTAACTCGCTCGCAATCGCCATCGTGTTCATTTTGACAGTTCATGTATGGGCTGACAATTGGCATCGGAATCAGCTAGCTGTCACATTCATACAAGAGCTGTCAAAATGAACACGATGGCGATTACGAGCGAGTTAGACAATATGCCTACCTATGTGTTAGATAGAGACTTCCGCTTGTAAATTGTAGCTTGTAGCTTTATAAAATAGGGCCCAGAGCGACTCCGTCAGGCTACTCCGATATTCGAAGTCCGTAACATACCGTCCCTTTCACTCTCAAATTAATAATTACTAGCGTGTGCAGGATGGCACGAAACGAATTTTGAAAATCGATTTTCGGAGTAATGGCCCAGCTTAAGTTTAAAAGCTTTGGCATCTCCAGCTGTATTTTCCCTTACACAGGGGCCTTGCCATAGCGTCTTAATGCGATTCAATTCCAACTCAGTTCAGGTTTTAGCCGTCACTTTTAGTATGGATCTGACAGCGAGCGAACCCAAACTGAGTCGGAATTGAATGCGTCATGCGTCACGCCATTAAGGCGTCATGGTAAGGCCCTAAATGAGAGCAGGATTTTTTTTTATGTTAATAGGAAGGCAAACGAGCAAGTGGGTCACCTGATGGTAAGCAATCACCACTGCCCATAGACACCCGTAACCCCGGAGGGATTGGAGATGCGTTGCCAACCTAGAGGACTTAGATGAAATGCCTCTTGTGCCCGTAATTTCCCCGGCTATCTTACTCTCCACACCGGAACACAGCAGTGCAAGCACTGCTGCTTAGCGGTAGGATTAGCGAGTAAGATGGTGGTAGCAATCCGGACGGACCTTGCACAAGGCCCTACCACCCGCAAATTTTGAAATACGAACGTCAATTGGCCGAAAAATGAACAGGAGCTGTTAGAGAATACACAAATTTTAAAACTTTCGAACGGTAATTGGAGAGTTATTATGATTAAGACCATTTTACCCCTCGATACTATAAGATTAATTTATTTTATACTAGCTGTTCTCAGCGGTTTTGCTCGTTCCATATTTAAAAAATGTGTTTTTTTTCTCTATAAAAACATTCCGTGGAATTTAAGGAACATATGAAAAAAACAAATCAAATACCTACACAAAAAAAAAACAAACCAAGTTTACATCTTTATAATATTATTTTTATTTGTTACTAGCTGTGGCCTGTGACTTTATCTGCAAAGAATTCGTTTATTGCTGTCCCTCGAGAATTTTCCGGGATAAAAAGTAGCCTGATGTGCTATTCCAGACTTTTCTTTATCTATGTCTCCGAATTTCATCCAGATTCGTTGGGCCGTTCTGGCGTGATTGAGTAACAAACATCCATCCATCCATCCATCCATACTTTCGCTTTTATAACATTAGTTAGATTAGATTAGATATAGTTTATTATAGTATCGTGTGTTATAATGCACATTACAGTATCCTCCGGTACACTCGCACGCGGCTAAGGCGATTGCACGCCCGCTGCGCCGCTAGATGAGGGACTAACAGGTGCAACTAACCTTAACTGCCAACAAATTGATTGTGTCTCCCCCGGAACTCTATTTAAGTTTTCGCAAGCCATTAGCTTTGAAGCTTTCACCCCTAGAAGGTGGAAAGTCTTAAATGCAACGTAAAATTTGGGACTTTTACCACAAAGCGTAGCTTTTCATTACAAAATGGGATGGCTAATGAGAAAACCGTCACAAAATGAGCAAGATGGTACATGGATGATGGATGGTACGTGGTGGACGGTATGGTGGATGGTATGGTGGATGGTGGTGGTGGTGGTGGTGGTGGTGGTGGTGATGGTGATGGTGATCACTTTCACCCATGGACATATGCAACAACAAGGGATTGTAGTCGTTGCCAGCTGTAGTGCGAAGATTGACCTCATGTGCCAGTAATGGCAGTAATGCGACCGGCTGTCTTGCTCTCCACGCCGGAACAGATCGGCGCTAGCACTGCTGCCAGGAGGCAGGATTGTTGAGTAAGATAGTGGAAATTATTCGGACAGACCTTGCTATCAAACAAGCAAACTAAATTATAATAAATTGAATGTTTTATAAACTAAATCAGAGCATCACTGTTTTCGCAAATATATATTAAACTTCACATATTTTTTTATGAAAAGTCCATTAAAAAAATAACATAATTAAATCTTAGAACACTCGTGTGATTTTATAAAAAAGTCGCTTTTCACACCCATTGTTTATGCCTCTCATTATGTATCAGTTGCATAAACAACTATTAAACATGCTTTTCCCTCATATCTAATATTTATCACATGACACGATAATATCTAAATTAACCACTTAACTAAACGTTGTTACTGTAGATGTCTATCAGTTGACCCTTTGTGGTAACGCAGCGGAACTAAACGATGTTACCGAGATGGTAGATTACGTTGATGATATAATAATTACGGTAGACTTGTGACCAATGGGGGATTTTGTGATCTAGGGAGAAAAGGAGTATTGACTGACGTTTTGCAGACGTCAACAAACAAAAGCACTAGGGATGTCGACAAAGCACCAGCCCAGTGTTGCCCCTCGAATACAAAGCTTAATCGAATAGTAATTGGGCGCGAAATGAGCGTCAACCCTCCGTGCGCTCCGCTACTTCAAGTATTTAACTATTGAATAAAACTGTTTTTGTCCAGAGAAAGTTTTAGGGCCTCGCTCGCAATCGCCATCGTCTTCATTTTGACAGTTCATGTATGGGCTGACAATTGGCATCGGAATCAGCTAGCCGTCACATTCATACAAGAACTGTCAAAATGAACACGATGGCGATTGCGAGCGAGTTAGACAACAAGCCTACTTTCACTCACTCAATGTAGAGTAGAGTCATAGAAAAGTGTAGGTATCACTACATAGTATAAAACAAAGTCGCTTTCCGCTGTCTGTCTATCTGTCCCTATGTCTGCTTAGAACTTTAAAACTACGCAACGGATTTTGATGCGGTTTTTTTAATAGATAGAGTGATTCAAGAGGAAGGTTTATGTATAATTCTACGCAGACGAAGTCGCGGGCAGAAGCTAGTGTACCTACTATAAAATATGTACGTAACTTTTCTGTAGTATATTTATCTATCTACCAGTGGCGTGGCGTCAAGTATATCAGAAGGCAAGCCGAAGGGAAATTAACTAGCCTTTTCCTCTAATTCTGCACAATAAATTGCCCAACTGCCTTAAAATAGGCAAGCCAGTGGGAATCGAGTTCTATAGACGCCACGCCACTGCTATCTACATATAATAATCTTATCAAATTCTTAAAAGAACTCAAAAATAAAAGACATACTTCGTCACTCTCTTAACTTCAAATTCGTTAGCTTACTGGCGATATTGTTAAAATGACTTTTAAATAGTTCCAAATGATCGGTGAAAACTGTGAAATACAAACTAAACACACAGTAAATTATTTATTATGATTTATGATCTTAAACAGTAGGCTTATTGTCTAACTCGCTCGCAATCGCCATCGTGTTCATTTTGACAGTTCTTGTATGAATGTGACGGCTAGCTGATTCCGATGCCAATTGTCAGCCCATACATGAACTATCAAAACGAAGACGATGGCGATTACGAGCGAGTTAGACATGCCTACAGTAGTATCTATTGACTAGTACACGCGATCTGGTTCGTCTGAACTTCGCCTATAAGTTACGAATCACATATAAACAGGAAAATAACTAGTTTTGATTACATTTCGTTTCCCTCCAAAAAGTGACAGCTCAATTCCAATTGACCATAGGGCGACATTTGTTCAAATTGCTTGTTTATAGACCACTTTACTTTAACTTCTCGCAATACTACAACACATATCTAACCTGATCAAAATAAGGTCGATACTCGAGCGCCTTCAGCTATAATTAAATGCAAATGAAAAGTTGCCGAAAAGGTTTTTTATCGGCCCATTTTGTGGTTAATACGGCGTGTAAATGGGTTCTTTATCGCGTCGCGTTTAAAGCGCTGTTTGCGTAGTTCGGGGTGAATACATTAAACAAATACCCGTTAAAATGAGATGATAATTAAAATGGGAAAAGTTTTAATTGCGATTGTTGAAGCCTTTGATGCGTGCGGTATCAGTTCGGTGTGTTTCGTTAACTCGATTTACGATTAATCAAATTGTTTATTGCATTTCTGCGCGGCATCATTTTGGAGTCAGTGACCTTCCATTTAAAACAGATGAATTCTCTATGGATTTAACCACAGACGCAATATACACATGAAACGCGTCGTATTGAGATTGTAGATGCGTTGCCAACCTAGAAGGTGGAATGCCTCTTGTGCCAGTAACTTCCCGGTTGTCTTACCCTCGGAAGACAACATTGTACTGTAACTCAAGGGAACTGTTTTCGTATCACTAAATGATCTACAAGAAAGTGTGTTCGTCGCATACGCCTGTCATTGTCTCCCCCTGTCTCATCTATCACTTACGCGTTTGTGATACAGGTTTAGGCTGTTAGTCCTGATGACACACAAACTGACACCCTCTATGAGGGACCACGGGTTTAAAGGGTTGTGTGAGATTGACTATAGTTATGTTGTGATTATTTTGTAATGTTTTATTATAGTTTTACCCCCTTATTAATAAACGCTCTATAGGCTAACATAGAGTAATGTAAATATTAAGCTATAAATGGATAATTATACGATAGCTTAAAACTTTTTGTAGGCAAAGATCATTAGCTTTTTAGTACTTGTGGCGGTGACTAGATGGCGCACCTATGATAGCGGTAGTGCGCAGCGTCGCGGCGACCACGGGCGATGCGCGAGCGCAGAGTACTCAAACAACACACGCACTGGTTATTCCAAAATATGTCCGAACCATAAAGTAAATGTTTTTTTTTTTTTGTTCAATTATGGATATTCGTAAAGTAACGCTTGATTCAATATGTAGGTATCTTGAAGTTAGTATGGAATATTTAAGCAGGATGCCAGTTTTTTTTTTTCTATAAAATTGTGTGCATGCTCTTATATTTGTGTCTTGCAAAAAGGAATAAATGTTTTCTTTCTTTCTTTTGATCACACCTCTGTAAAGTGTTTTGATTGTAATTTTGGATTCACCATGGTCGCCATAGACTGTGACCAATGCGTAGAAAGTATTTAATAGTCAAAAATAAATAAAAAATCTTAATGGATATGCCAATCCTCTGTGGAAACTTTTCCTAGTAAATTATCATGCTGACTCAAAGTTGCAATGCAACGTTGCGGCACTAATTTATGGACTTTATTCCCTTTTATACAGAACCACACTGACACGTCAAAACGTCAAGATCGGTCTAACCAATCGTTTTTTTCAACTCTACGTCAATTTTCTTACTCTATGATCCCTTGCTAACTTCCTTGCGCCACGTAGCGAACTCTACCCGACCCTTAGAGCTAGGAAATTAGGTTTAAAATGGCATTAACAGTTATTTCGCGATGTGTTCGTTAAGTTTGTAATTCTCCACATTGTAGGCGTAATTTGAATGGCAGGTGTATGATGGAGCTCAGTGCAAATTGTCTTGTATGTAGCTACTTATATCGCACTATGTGGTATATAATAGTCGTTTTCTTATGTATTGTTGTCGGCGTCTATTAAATGAGTCGGTACAGGCAGCGGCGCAAGTGGCTCAAAATAATACGTAATGCTTTTTAGCACTCGTGTTTTAACTGAGTTTTGTGTCTACGCGTAAGGTGTTAAAATGTATCTTTGTTATCGACTGTATATCGTGACTATTCATTAATCAATCATCTTGTTAATCGATCATAATGTGCCTATTCTACGTATGTGGATCAACTATAGACTGACCGTTTAGATGAGTCCTCGCCCGCGCGGTGCAGGGGCGCGGGGTGGGACGACAAAGGGGACCGAGAGAGGTGCGGGCGGCAGGCGCACTACACGCCCGCGGTGTTGTGCCTTTTCGCCGAATTTTTTTTGATCGATTTTCATTTGGCTACCAAAGTTTCACCGAATGTTCACTTTGACAACTGACAATTGGGAAATTTTTGTATGCCAACCTCTCATTTGGCCGAATTTTCATAAAGACGAATATCATTTTGATTTTAAACTTTTGGAATATCTTTCACATGGCAAATGTTACACTAGGCCGAAAAAGTCTTATGATTAATTTGGATTAATTTAGTTTTAGGTGCGGCGGGGTGGCCCTTGGGCCACCCCTTAGCCGCGAACATGTTTGTTTTATTTAATTTATAAACCGTCTTTATTTTACCTTAGAATGTCTTATTTATTACTAATGGTTATGTAGTACCATTTGGCTATATAAAAAAATGTCATTTTAATAAGTGTCCATGTAAAAAAACAAACAAACGTTGAGTTGGCAATCGTGAGGTTGGGAAATGAAACTAATCATTTTAACAAGTTGCCATATGATGATTCGGCAAAATGAAATTCGGCCAAACGTTGGTTGGGAAGTGAAATTCGGCAATAAAATTTTCGGCAAATCAATAGAGAACCCACGCCCGCACCTATCGGTCCCCTTTGTCGACCTACCCGCCCCTGTGCCGCATTTAAACGGTCGGTCTACATAATCTTGCCCACGTTGCTATGGTTACGTTCTACTGGTCAATCTTTAAATCGTAGGTTTATAGAATTACCACCCCTATTCATAAACGCTCTATAGGCTTCTGCTAACTTAGTAATCGTTTGTCCTTATCTGTGAAAGGTAAATGTCAAAGTGACTTAACTTAGTAATCGTTTGTCTTTATCTGTGAAAGGTAAATGTCAAAGTGACAGATAAGAACAAACGATTACAAAGTTAGCAGAGGCCTATAGAGCGTTTATGAATAAGGGGGTTAAGATTTGCCAAACCTGCATTAAAAACGACTTTGCGAAAGCAACTCCAATTTTTTATCCTGTGACGTCACAAAAAAATATTTCACAGGTTTTTTTGCATACTGGCCGTTAGGCAACTTTTTTGTTCGTCAATCATTCAGCCTGTACGGTTGCGTGGCCCGCGGATATCACGCTCGCACTCGCTTGTCTTTTGTTCTGGTAAATTGAATCGTTCGGATGATCTGCAGGTGTGCGGATTCGTTCTAGGAACGTTGTGTCGACACAGACGGTGGCGTGGTAAGAGCCAGGGACATTCCTGTGGCTACTCTGAAATTCGAAATCTGTCTCGCACCACTCTCACTCTAATAATAAACGCTCTGTGAGCGGAATGGCGCGTAACGAATTTCGAATTTCGAAGTATAACGCCTGACAGAAGAGCTGTTCTGTTACCACAGCATATAAATAAAGTTTGATATACACGATAATACACACACAAGTCAAGTTAAGTTGACAATCAGCCTCTTTATTCTGACAAAAATAAATAAATTTCAAAGTTTATTTTGTAAATAGGCTCGGATAAATAGGCCGCCAAGGGCTCTTTTACATGTATTTTTTTTAAACTACCAGCGCATTCGGAAAGACCATCATTGCCAAGGAGAATGCGCCGCAAGGCCGCAAGAAACTTGGCAGAAAAACATTGTTTCAGAATAAAATAAATTTACAACAATAATTAAATTCTACTTGACTTATAATACATTTATAAAAGGTATGTTTAAGGTCCCTAAGTTAAGCAGGTACCTTAAATTACAATAGTCTATAGTACAGATGTATAAATTCTTACTTAGTCCACGATGTTTTCTTATGTTTTCATTGATTATCTTTATAGGTTATCTTATACATTGTGCCTTAAAATTTATCCGGATCACTTCAGCAGGCAATTGGGTTAGTCTGTCTGAACACCCCTGTAAATATACTCAAGAGCGAAAATAACGGACTTTTCATACAACTTTCTATGGAATGTGACCTGTTATTTTTGCTCTTCAGTATATTTTTCAGGATTCAACAACCTTTACGGTGTCAAAAGGGATGACTTACTTTTGAATTTAATTACAATGCGCTTAATGCGAAACCTTTATCCGTTCAATCAACGTATCCCAGCCACCTGCTGAAACTTCCAGAACAATTCCGACACAACTTGTATGTATACAAGTTAGCGTCATACCGTCCCTCTTACTCTCAAATTAATGACTATAAGTGTGAGCGCAACAGCACGAAACGAATTTCAAAAATCGAATTTTATAATAGTCCTGAAACCGGCCCGTCACAGATAAAGCACGGTACCTATGAATCAATTTTTTTTTATAAGATTTTATGGCCTGGATGCTAGCAATTCAACACAATGTTGCCAGGTTGCATGCAGATGGCGGTAAACGCGTTTGTATACCACCGTTGATGGTCATCGCGGAGGGGTTACTTACATTATGTGCTTATCTAGATACTAGACCAGTTATAGCTAGGAGCACGAGTTCCTAAATAATTACTCATTAAACTCCGCCTATCCGTTGGCTGTTTATATTTACAGCCTGCGCCCGCGCCGCCCATTAAATTTTATCATTCAGTTAAGTATTAACTAGTAGATAACTTCAGTTTTACCTAAGGCTTTTCATTTCAGGATCCCACTATAAAGACGCTTTCACAGTGCACAGTGCAGACTATTTTGAGACTGGCCAGTAAAAAAAAAGCGATTTTAATTTGGAACACTTCTCTAAAAAGTATTGTAGTTTATAAAGAAGCTGCTAGCTGCTAAATTTTAGACTATCACTAATCTTTAGCTTGGATAATTTAATTACTAATGAGGCAAAATACGACTTATATTAAGAAAAAACAATGTACTACCGATTTTGGTTCTGGTCTATTTTCTTTATGGTAGGGGGAAAACGAGCGAGCGTCACCTGTCGGAAAATCATTGCAGTCCGTGATCATCCTTAACCTTAAATATGTATTTCCGCGGCTCTCAGTCAACTATCTAATTTTAGCTATTAATAGCGTTTCTTCTTTAGCTTTGTTTTTGTTTGATTGTAACCCCCGATTTAGAATCTGTGGAATCAAAAGTTAGTATTTCATAGTCATGTAGACCTCAACTTCACCCAACAACTAGACTAAAACGTAACAAAACTTAAATCCAGATCAAAAACAACTTGTCCAATCCGAGTGAATAGTTTACCGCATTCACGCGGTACCAACACTGAGCACGTAATGGCGGTGCGAGTGGCAGAACGTAAGCTGCGCCCCGAGGCTGTCACGATAAACGACCTAGCCCGCCGCCCATACACAATTTCACCGGACTCGGCTCATGAAAAGACCTTTTATTTCTTTTCATGTTTTAAAAAATAACTCTTTACTCTTTGAAGCGTGCAGCCTATGAACTTTTTTTAATGTTGCCTTTATGTGCGGCGTTATTAGCGGCCAGTGTTTTCTGTAAGATATGATAAACAAAACGCATTGTTTTTATACCTAAGTAATAAGAGCTGGACTGGTGTTTAACATAACCGACACAAATAGTGAATGATATTGGTCCGAGGATATTCGTTAATAATAATGTAATAATGTTATTTACTTCTACAATCCAGTGGTTACCTACTAAAAATGAAAACGGGCCGGATTTGTCACTTGAGACAACTGCAAGGTATACAAAGTGTAAAATAATAATGATATAGCAGTAATCTATATATATAAAAGAAGAAACTGACTGACTGACTGACTGACTGACTGACTGACTGACTGACTGACTGACTGACTGACTGACATATCAACGCACAGCCCAAACCGCTGGTTCTAGAGATTCCAAATTTGGCACGTAGGTTCCTTATAAGGTCTAGGGGTGCACTAAGAAAGGATTTTTCAAAATTCGACCTCTAAAGGGGTTAAATGGGGGTCCAAAGTTTGTATGGGGAAACAAGATTAGTTAGACTATTTTACTCGAAACTTCACAGGAGTATTCCTAACGATAAATGAGTAAACACCTGTTTCAGGTTTTTTGAAAATTCAACCCCTAAAAGGGGATAGGGGATGACAAAGTCTGAAAATCAACGTGGGTATTATTATTATTATATTAAAGTGGGTAGTATTGTTTGTACGGTTTATCGGGTCGCTGATTAAGAAAACAACAACACACATACCTACCTGACACACACACACACACACACACACACACACACACACACACACACACACACACACACACACACACACATACACTAATTTCCAGGGGGACGGGAAAAAACGGGATTTATATTATTCGATTTCGAGTGACCCTATCTCAATAGGTAACTATAGACTCTTCAAATTTCGTACACAAGTAGATGATTACAAAACTAAGAAAATAATTTCAGGATTTTTGGAAATTCTCACGGGATAAGGAAAAAACAGGATTTATATATTCAGTTCAACGAAATCCTATGAATTATAATTACTAGACTTCAAATTTGGCATAGAAGTAGGTGAGTGTAATAGTAGAAAACAGTTTTAAGGTTAAGGATTTTCGAAAATTCCAACGGGATAAAGAAAAAACGGGATTTCAGTTCTACGGGATCGATTTTTCGTTTTAATGATCGTAGAAAACTGAAATTTGGCCTTCAGGTTCCTTGGGGAGTATGGGGGAGCACTACAAAAGGATTTCCCAAAATTTTGACGGAAATGAACGGGAAAAAACGGGATTTTTTGTTATATACTGCAGGTCGTAGAAAGTTGAAATTTGGCATGTAGGTTGCTTGGCGAGTGTAAGGAAGCATTAAGAGACAATTTTCCGAAATTCCCACGGGAACGGGAAAAACGGGACTTTTCGTTTTACTGGTTGTAGAAAGCTGAAACTTGACATGTAGGTTGCTTGGGGAGTGTAGAGAAACATTTAGAGAGGACTTTCCAAAATTCCCACGGTAACGGGAAATAACGGGATTTGTTTTACTGGTCGTAGAAAGCTGAAATTTGGCATGTAGGTTGCAAAGAAGCGATAAAAGATAATTTTCCAAAATTCCCACGGGAACGGGAAAACGCGACTTTTCGTTTTACTGGTTGTACAACGCTTAAATTCGGCAGTTAGGTTGTTTGGAGTTTAGAGGAGCATTAATAGAGGAATCTCCAAAATTCCCACGGGAACGGGAAAAACGGATTTTTTCGTTTTAATGGTCGTAGAAAGCTGAAATTTGTCAAGTGGGTTCCTTGGGGAGTGTAGGGAGCATTAAAAGATCATTTCCCGAAATTCTTAAGGGAACGGGAAAAAACGGGATTGAAATACTCCTGGTACACGCGGGCAAAAGCTATTTGTCAATAAATGAAGTCTACGCGGACGAAGTCGCGGGAAAAAGCTATTTTTTTATATAATAAAAATAAATTTGAGATAGATTAATAATGCTAAACCTTTATTTACCCCCAAAAAGACCCCAACAATATCAATACAAAATATTATCATTACCCAATAAATCGTGCTCTATGGTGCACCATAAACTAATAGGTGCTTTGCAGTCCACGTCGAATCCTGTCATTAGTTGTATTAGATCTGGCGATACGGGCCGATAAAAACCCTCGCTAGGGCTGGGTAATTATAGTCAGAGAGGCATAATTTAGGGATGTCCACAACGAGGGGTTTTAAGTTTTTTTTGTCTGTGCCCTAGTTCTTGATGGTGATAAGTCGGTTTTGTTTTTATTAGCATTAGTTACAGTATTTTTAGGGTTCCGTACCTCAAAAGAAAAAAACGAAACCCTTATAGGATCACTTTGTTGTCCGTCCGTCTGTCAAGACCCTTTTTCTCAGGAAGCTCCTCAAGCTGAAATTTATATCAATACACAGGTCCACTGCCCCTTGGAGCTGTGAAAAAATCAAACTTCTAAGCCAACGCAATCAAAAGATACCTACAGCCGTTTATGCCGCAAATTTCCGCAACTCTCAAGGGAATCAAAACCTACAGGGTACTTCCCGTGAACGCAAAATCTTGAAATTTGGTATTGAAGGTCTTGGTCTTATAGCAAAGATTAAGGAATATGTAATTGCGAAAACCGTAAATATGTATGTATGTCTGTATATATCAATGACCAATATAAAGTGACCCCACACTGCGTACATTTTGCTTTGGAGCAGGGCTCTGTTTACACTGGTTTATAGATATTTATAGATAATGATACGCAAAAGGATCATATGATGGTAAGTCATCCCATGGGTGTCCTGCAACACTCGAGCATAACAAACGCCTTGCCAACTTAGAGAGCTAATATAAAATAACTCGTGTGCCGTAATTTCACTTACTGTCTTACTCTTCACGCCGGAACACATTAGTGCAATTGCTGCTTGGTGGTTGCAATCCGGACAGACCCTGCAGAGTGTGTGGGGGATATCTCACTTGAACTTTGTATGCAGAGACTAAAGTGACATGTTTAGAGCAGGAGAGGTGAAAAAATAATGTTCTCATCTCATACTATTTGACATTTGAACGCAGACGCGATCGAGATAGTATTTAGCGACCGAAAACTTACTCTAAGCATGAACGGTACGATTTAGTATTAACGCACGTTCCAGAGTGCGGCAGTTAGCGCCAACCAGCACTGGTAACGAACGACACGTCTAACAAACAATTAGCGAGGCGTGGAACAATGGCGTCCCGCGGCGCCGCCCGCTGCGCGCGCGCAGCGACGCCGTCAGTGCTGAAGAAGCCGGGTCAAAGATTTTTAGGGTTCCGTAATCACAATGAAAAATACGGAACCCATAGTTTCGCCATGTTTGTCGGTCAGGCTGCTATGAAGCTTTCGGATGTTTGGAAGACCATAGACTGAAGAAAATAATGATAAAAATTGACAGCAATCTCTCAATTTGTATTTACTAGCTGTTGCCCGCGACTTCGTCTGCAAATAATTCGTTTATTGCTATCCCGCGGAAATTTTTCGGGATAAAAAGTAGCCTATGTGCTATTCCAGACTTTTCTCTATCTATGTGCCGAATTTCATCCAGATTCGTTGGGCCGCCTTTATCCCTCGCGGGGTAAATAGAGCTTAAGGTCTAAAGGCCACGTTTAGCATAATTATTTAATTATGGACGTAAAGGTGGAAAGGGGAATCAAAACAGTGATTGGTTGCTAGCCGCATCGCCTATAACAGGATTCCTGAGATTTTCGCCCATTCCCTCGATGGGCTTTTACCATCTGCGCGGGAAGAGAAACAACTGGTACATTCTATGTTTTTCTATGCTCCCAGACCAGTAGGCTTATTGTCTAACTCGCTCGCAATCGCCATCGTGTTCATTTTGACAGTTCATGTATGGGCTGACAATTGGCATCGGAATCAGCTAGCTGTCACATTCATACAAGAACTGTCAAAATGAACACGATGGCGATTGCGAGCGAGTTAGACAATAAGCCTATAGCATGGAAGCAAAATAGACAATACAATTACATTGACGGTAGTAAGTGATTAAGTACTTATTTAGTAAATATCTATAGTTTCATCGATAAATTTGTAGAAGAAATACAGGAAGGCTTGGGGGGAAAACTAGTTAAATAATCATGGCAAATTATACTAATTAAATCATTACAACGAGACCCCGAGTATTTCCACTCAACGTATCAACTTACCTACTTGTCAGTACGTTGCCCAGACGTATCGAGTGTTACCCACGTTAATAAACAAGCTAACTAATAGCAAAAGCTGCCAGTAATAAAGTAGAGCTATCGAGTGTTGCCACGCGCCGTCGACGAGGAAATGTTTTTTTATGCTAGCCACCCTAATGGGCCACGCGTGGCTGCAGAAGTGGCATTGTCTGCGCCTCGTGCAATGTGATAGGTAAAAAACTGTTTTTCACAAAAATTAATTAACGTGGACATTGTTGTAGAGGTAGTTGTTATAGGATAATTTATTGTATCTACACTTCAAATTAATTCAAAGGATTCGTAATTTGTGGGTAAATAGTATTTACCTACTGGCTTTCTTTACATCGAACCTTAAGTAAGTCTTTTGTAAAAGATTCATTAATTCGTAACCTAAAATGCACTGAAAATTAAACGCATAGATAACTATAAAAGCCGAAAATAGAGACTGATAATATTCTGGCGGATGGATCTTGGCCGTTGCAATATAATCTGATGGCAAGTCTAGTAAAGTGTTAGTGTAAAATGGGTATTGCAATACGAAATAAGATAATTGATATTTAATTAACCATTCGTATAAATAAACCAATTTCCAGACCCCCGATAGCAACAATGACTTATGACTCTCAGTGAATAATCACAACGTTATCTTGATCTTCCAACAAATGTTATCCTATAAAAAAACCTAAACTTAAAAAAACATCCAATATCGTTGGAAAACATCAAAGATCTTCGCAAATCGGTGCAAATTGACGATCGAATGTAATTCCGCGGGTGGATGCGTCCCCCTCACTCGTTCCAAATACGAATTCAAATTTCAAGTGGCAGATGGCAAGTGGCGGGAAAATGTCATAGATGATGTTTTTTTTTTGGAATCACACTTTGTGTTTACGGAGTTTGTTAGAATTGCAGTACTAAGTTGATTTTCTTTTTTTTTCAATTGCTTTGCGTCTGCGTTCAGATTTATCTCATGTATGTATGTATGTAAACTCTTTATTGTGAAAAATAAACAAGACAAATACCATATCATTCTCTTGTTTAATTATGTTGTGAACAACCCGTTGTCAAAATGGCGTCGCAAAATTTATGATGTCTAAAGGATGTCTAAGATTGTTGTACTTAATAAGAAATAGTTTAATCCAATTTGTAATTTGCTCCGCCATAATGCCAGACGTCTATATAAATCACTTTTATTATTAAATAACCTGAATAATTGGTGAACGAGGATCATGCCGTATTCTACCTTTAAAAAATAAAGTTACGACAATAATGGGTGAAATAAGAAGATTAAGAAGATCAAACACTTTGCTGTTTACAAATACTGTTGAGGTAACTACAAACTGTATTCGTGTGCAGCAACCATTTGCTGCATTCAAATTGGTCTTCACAGTCCAATAAGTTTTACTTCTATTTTATGTGTTTACAACACGATACAAATATTCTTTATTTTATTGTATCAAAAATCTGTAGAGTTTATAAAAATAAAAAAAAACAAGGCAGACAACAATGAGTTCTGTAAAATAACAGAATTTGATGAAATCAGAAACATCTTAAAACTATACTTAACGGGACAAAGTTTGACCCTTTTCCATACAGAATTACTCATATTGCATACTGTATGAGGGCACATTTTTTGCTACTGAGTTTTTTTTTTTAATAGTATTGTTCCCTTTCTGGTCAGTCAATCGTGCATGCGGCCAGGACCCTATTTCATAAAGCTACAAGTTACAATTTACAAGCGGAAGTCTCTATCTAACACATAGGGTCAGAAAGAGACTTCCGCTTGTAAATTGTTACTTGTAGCTTTATGAAATAGGGTCCAGGTATATTTTTATGGGTAGAATATAGAATGACCCGCTACGAAATAGCCCAAGTTAGGTAATGCCCGAATATTTGCCGTTTCAATAAATCAAGCTAATGCTTATGGGCCATTACAGGCACGCAGGTTTTTTCGCGTTGGTTCTTTTGCGGTAATGATGTTTGTGATAAATCATGATTTGGACCAAATTTGGAACGTTTGCTGGTACGGGTGGGAGAAAGTGTAGGTGTACGTACAAACATACGTAATGGAAGTAAGTGAAAAAGTAAGTATAATTTTTTATTGTATAAGAGACAAGTTACAAGACCAATCCTTTAATTAAAGAGATATCTTCTGCATAACCGTGCACAATTGAATTGAACGGAAATTACTTTTCTCGTCGTCTTCTCGTTTTGACACATAAGTAATTTATTTCGGTCATTCTCAGGAAAACGTGTTCTCAGCCTAAACTCCGTCTTGATTTTGAGTTTTACATTTATGAATATAATTGAAGTAAAATGTGAAAATCTATGCTACAAGAAGCTTTTCTGTGCTTTTGGCCATAAAATAAACCAATTAGTTTATGATTTATAACACATTGATTTTTCATCAAGACGGAGTTGAGACATCGATATACATTAAATATGAATAAAATATTACTTATTTGTTTAAATTACATAAAAAGCAAATATTATGATAGAAAAATAAGATATACAGCATGTAACGCGAACCCCGTGTCATAAATCATTGGAACATGAAGATCATGTCAATAGAAACCATAAATAAATATTTTCAAAAATGTGTACTTCTTAAACACGAAAACATCGGTACTCAAAAGTGAGTGCTATAATAAACTATTTTTATGTACAAAAACAATCAGATTTTGTTTAATTTTCTAAACTCTTATCAAAGATACGACGGAGTTTAGTCTACGGAGCTTAGGGAGAAAGCCATTTTCGATTTTTTATTTAGTGATAGATGCATTTAAGGGAATTGCAGCAAACACGTCGTTAACATTGGATGACGAGCTATAATGATAGCAAGTCAAATAGATACAGAAGAATACCAGTAAAAAATAAAACAACTAAACGGAGTTTAGTAGAGACGGGAAACACAATACGGAGTTTAGATATATATGTTCGTAATTTTGGCCCTAAATGCCATGCCTGCACCCGACCTAGACGACGACGGGGACCAGGCAGAACACTAGCGTACAGCCCTATTGGGTTGCTTGTAAGCTTACAAATAGTAGTGTAATTTGTGATTTTATATCCATTGACGGAGTTTAGATGGAAGTTCGCTCGCGCGGTAAAAAAATCAAAATTATATGAGTGAGACCTTACCGCTATTGTTAATTATAATTAACTAGCTTTTTCCCGCGACTTCGTCCGCGTAGACTCATTTATTGACAAATAGCTTTTGCCCGCGGCTTCGCTCGCGTGTACCAGGAGTATTTCAATCCCGTTTTTTTCCCGTTCCCGTAAGAATTTCGGGAAATGCTCTTAATGCTCCCTACACTCCCCAAGGAACCCACTTGCCAAATTTCAGCTTTTTACGACCAGTAAAACGAAAAATCCCGTTTTTCCCGTTCCCGTGGGAATTTTGGCAATTCCTCTCTTACCTTATACTCCTTTACACTCTCCAAAAAACCTAAATGCCGAATTTCAGCGTTCTACAACCAGTAAAACCAAAAGTCCCGTTTTCCAATTTTGGAAAATTATCTCTTATAGCTTCTCTACACTCTTCAAGCAACTCACATGCCAAGTTTCAGCATTCTATGACCAGTAAAACGAAAAATCCCGTTTTCTCCCGTTCCCGTGAGAATTTTGGAAAGTCCTCTCTTAATGCTTCTTTACACTCCCCAAGCAACCTACATGTCGAATTTCAGCTTTCTACAACCAGTAAAACGAAAAGTCCCGTTTTTGCCGTTCCCGTGAGAATTTCAGGAAATTGTCTCTTAGTGCTTCCCGACACTCATCAAGCAACCTACATGCCAAATTTCAGCTTTCTACGACCAGTAAAACAAAAAATCCCGTTATTTCCCGTTCCCGTGGGAATTTTGGAAAGTCCTCTCTAGATGCTTCTCTGCACTCCCCAAGCAATCTAAGTACATGTCGAATTTCAGCTTTCTACAACCAGTAAAACGAAAAGTCCCGTTTTTCCCGTTCCCGTGGGAATTTCGAAAAATTGTCTCTTAATGCTTCCTTACACTCCCCAAGCAACCTACATGCCAAATTTCAACTTTCTACGACCTGCAGTATAACAAAAAATCCCGCTTTTTCCCGTTCATGTCCGTCAAAATTTTGGAAAATCCTTTTGTAGTGCTCTCCTATACTCCCCAAGGAACCTGAAGGCCAAATTGCAGTTTTCTACGATCATTAAAACGAAAAGTCGATCCCGTAGAACTGAATATAAATCCCGTTTTTCCTTACCCCGTTGGAATTTTCGAAAATCCATAAAACTGTTTTTTACTATCATAATCACTTACTTCTATGCCAAATTTGAAGAGTCTAGTAATTATAGTTCATAGGATTTCCTTGAACTGAATATATAAATCCCGTGTTTTCCTTAACCCGTGAGAATTTCCAAAAATCCTGTAATTATTTTCTTAGTTTTGTAATCATCTACTTGTGTACGAAACTTGAAGTCCATATTTATTAAGTATAGTTACTGAGATAGGGTCACTCGGAATCGAATATAATAAATCCCGTTTTTTCCCGTTCCCGTGGAAATTTGTGTGTGTGTGTGTGTGTGTGTGTGTGTGTGTGTGTGTGTGTGTGTGTGTCAGGTAGGTATGTGTGTTGTTATTTTCGTAATCAGCGACCCGATAAACCGTACAAACAATACTACCCACTATAATATAATAATAATAATACCCACGTGGATTTTCAGATTTTGTCACCCCTATCCCCCTTTTAGGGGTTGAATTTTCAAAAAACCTGAAACAGGTGTTTACTCATTTATCGTTAGGAATACTCCTGTGAAGTATCGAGTAAAATAGTCGAACTAATCTTGTTTCCCCATACAAACTTTGGACCCCCATTTAACCCCTTTAGGGGTCGAATTTTGAAAAATCCTTTCTTAGTGCACCCCTAGACCTTATAAGGAACCTACGTGCCAAATTTGGTATCTCTAGAACCAGCGGTTTGGGCTGTGCGCTGATATGTCAGTCAGTCAGTCAGTCAGTCAGTCAGTCAGTCAGTCAGTCAGTCAGTCAGTTTCTTCTTTTATATATTTAGATATGTAGTCCAACTAGTTGACTTGAATAATAAAACATCTAACATTGGCTAACGGAAGTTTTTACAAAGTTACACAAGGTTTTGTTCTCAATTTTGGAGTCCGCTTGCTAAACGGAGCTTAGGAGAATGGGGTTTTAGTATTTTTTTTTTAAATAGTTATAACCGTAATATTGTGCAAAAACTTATTGTGCGAGCTACAATGGGACGCATACTAACTATGAAAAATAAAAAAATGCCTAAAAAGCCTAAGAAAGCCTGCGATATTTGCTCGGACGTCCAAAAATTGCCTGCTCTGAGAATGGCCGATTTATGGTATTTTCATTCTTACCTGTCCTATTTGGAAAACAAAATTCTAACCTCAAAACGTCTAATTTTTATTATTTTTTTACTATTTTATCGTAAATAAAGCAACTGGAGATAAAATATCAGCAAAATTATGTACAATATATTCCCTCGGGTTTATTTGATAACATAATACACCTTATTCTTTACAAAAATTTGCACATTGAGGTTAGAATTTTGTTTACCAAATAGGACAGGTAAGAATGAAAATACCTTATATATCGATATTATTAAACAATTTGAAAATTAATTTAAATTGTTATTTGCGTCATTTATAGCAATCATTCAAGGACTTACCAACCGAAAATACTTAAGTAAACAAGTCTTAGACAAAATTAATCACTGCTTTCCATAAACTAACGTACATACGTTAAGTAAAAATACGTTAAGTAGGCATATACTTAACGTATTTTCAACGATTGTCTAAGATATTACTAGATAATGTAGGTATTATTTTGTAGGTATTGTAGGTAAGAAATCAGAAATCAGAAATTATTTATTTGCTAGAACACGGTTACATGGATCTTAAATATCTAGAACAGTACATGTGTATTCAACCTGCATGCAGGTGTGCAAAATTACATCAGTCACTTTTACCGAGCTTTTACCTCTTAACATATTTCTAATTTAATGGAAGTCAAATATATTTACAATGTCAAATATTCTTTAATACTATAAAAGCAATTGTCCTCTAGCCATTTAGTCAATTTACGTTTAAATAAAATCTTACTTTCTAATTTAATATCTAAAGGCAATTTATTATAGTAGTAGTTCGCCTTTGTACTGTTTTGTGTGTACTTCTGTATTTTTAATTTTTTTTTGTGCAATAAAGAGTTTGCATACATACATACATACATAGATACATTTGATTATTTACTTATTTTATTTATTTTGTTTTATTTATTTACTCGTACTTTCCCCCGCCGTACCAACTGGATGTCGATGCATGAGTGGTACGATGGAAAGAGACAGGTGATTGACGCCCGGATGTCACGGTGTTTATTGTTTCATTCGCAGTGACAGTAATTGAGAACAATCTCACATTAAATTTATGAATAAAATAATTTAACATACTTATTTGTAAAATAAAAATACTTTACAGTTTTTTAGCTGTCTTTGTCGTTTAATCTACGTACCACCGACCACTGGAATTGACCTTTCTGACAAAAAAAAATGTGAAACACAAACAATTATTTCACTCTCACGTAAGTACAGTCATCAGCATAAATAAGTGATCATTTTTGTACCTAGTCGCTTTCAGTCGTTACATGACTTCGTATGGTTTTTCAAACATGACTTTAAAGTGACAAGGTACAAAAGTGATCACTTATTTATGCTGGTGACTGTACCTACTTAGTTAATACATTTTCTGACTACTTGCGAATAGCTAAGGTATTTTGAATTGAAAAAATTGGATAGAATTATAAAAAAAATATTAGAAATGGTGTCATGTAATCATTTAATCCACATCTCGTCTAACACGAACTGATTTCAAAGAGTTTTTTTTTTTATTATTGTAAGGGTTAGTTCTCACACTGCCTGACCCCACATCTGGCTGGAAACGAAATCAAATTAGACCAATTTAAAAACAAAAGCTGAATTTAACCTATTCTAAATTTGAATTCCTCCGTTTTCTCTCGCGTGCGGACCAGGGCAGCGATCAATCAGCCAAATTATATTGTCTTAGAGATTGGTCCAAATTGTCCCGATTGCCTCGATACTGTGACGGGGAGGCTTAAAATGTTTTAAATTGGTGTAAATGGCTAAATGTGGAATTTTATAATATACGATGCTAGTCGTTGCCTGAGATTTTGTCTGTAGTGAATATTTTTCGTCGTTATCCCGCGGGAAATACCGCAATTTTCCAGGATATAAAGTATCGAATGTCAGCCAAATTCGCACAGCAATTTTAGCGTGAAAAAGTTATTCAAAGAATTTTTTTGGCAGATAGATAATAAGTGCGTATCTACGGGGTTTGATTAAAAAAAAATACCATTCATATAATACCATAAAATATTACCATATAATATAATACCATAAAATACCATACCATTTTTAAATACCCGTGGAAGTGGAAAATTCCTAAAATTTCAAACAGTCTCAAACTTATCCATCTGGTGAAATATTCCGGAAAAAATCTAAAAACCTGGTATAACCTATTTTTCTCATAGATAAAATATAAGTACTTAATTCTAATTTAACTGCCAAAATCTAAGTACAAATTCGTCGTCACCCTGTCTGCATTTAACCCCAAAAAAGCTTAATTTTGATCCGAAAATCAAAAAGGCGGTAAAAAATGGAATCGGCCATTATCGGATTAGAACCCAGCGATTTGTCCGAATTATTATAATTTGAGCTTGTTTATACAAAACGAAGGTTAAGAGCAGTAATGAATAGTTTCAAGTTATTGACGATGATGATGACCCATGACGGGTTATGAACTTATGAAAGTGATATTGTATTATGTTCATAGGAAAGGACAGAAATGGACATGTGTAGAAATCAACAAAGTTTTTTTTGGCAATATAGAAAAATGACTTTAGCAAAAGCGCTAAAAAATATTCACAAAAAGAGGTTTTTTTTTCATTGTAATGAAAACTCTTTACGACTTTATGTGGGACTCTCCCCCGACCCCTTTCCCTGCGGAAAGGGGTGGGGGGTTAGTGCTGCGCTCGGTCCTGCGTGCTTAGATTTAAAAAAAAAAAATTCAACTCTCTTTAACATCTAACGATCCGTAACAAAGAGTTTTTAGTGTCAGTAATGCCTCAAAATACTGAGAAAATGATTGTATCACCGTAATTATGCAGATGGTCATCATAAGATGAATTAGCATACACAACCCATACTTAAGTGTAAAACAACGTATTAAGTAAAACACGACTTTTCAAAAAGCTGGGTTACCTCATTCCGGTGTGCTATGGGTCTAAGATTATGAGATTCTTATCTAGTTACTAGTTTTTGCGGACTTTTTGTGAAGAAAAAGTTTTGCTATGTGATGACATCTATTCTAATCATATTTTTGAACTTTGTCTCTTGCTTTGTATACCTAGTACATAATATAATGGTTTATCAACAAAATGTTTGCTTTTTTGGTGCTAGCCTTGGAAAAAAAAAACACTTACAATTTGTAACGGGATTAAATAACTTAAATTACTTTTTTTTTCATTAAGAGCTAAATACAAAATGATCCTCAGTAACTGTAGCTATAACAACATACTAATATACGTGCCGGCACGTAAGTCTAGCGATGACGAGTCACGTGGAGGGGATCTGCGCACCCACGGATACCGTATTTTATACTTCTGCGCTTACAAGATCAAATTAGACTTACGTGCCGGCACTTATACTAGGAATACACGCTTGCATGTGCTTGGCCTTTTTTCTAAATTCTTTCCCTAGTGCTCATTTCTAGCCTCTAAACCAAAGCAATGACACTGGCCAGTTCCACTAAATTCCGCGCAATACATAAAAAAAATATCGTCTTTCTGACAGGCCAGCAACTGTACAGAACATTTCAAAATTAAGAAGAAAAAAATCTAAAGCAGAGTACACAATACGTGGAAAGATACTGCGCGAGGACCAAGGCTCTAATTACGTCGGACCCCGGTATTATAAACCGTTTTGTGATCTACGGACCCTCGTTGAATATATCATTATTCATATAAAAATTATCCTTGATGTTGCCTTTTGAGTTATATTTTATTACTAAACATTTTGTACTATACTGAACGTCTGTGTACAAATAAGTCAAGGATGACGTTTATATATGATACCCATTATTAATATGATGAACCTAGGCTATGGAATATAATGAGAATTATAATGTTTAAGAAACATAGTCGAAACTACTTTCAATAAAATAACTAATTCCAGTGCCTTTGGACTAGTAAACATGTTAAAGTTATAAATATTAGATATAATTTCTTTTAAAACTACTTAAGTATGACTTATATTTAAATAAAAATCAATATACACAAACATGTAGGTATGAAAGTTTACGCACTCAATCGATTAAACTTGTTATGAATCAAAGAAAATTTAGGAAATATTATCTATAACGAGGTAAAAACGCAGGCTTTATCTAATTGACAATAAAATAAAAAATTCAAAATTTGAGTTGAATTGCACATGACAGAATAAAAAAAAATATACAATCAAGTCTAAGTATCTGATTAATATTTTAGATTTGATCCAGAAGTTAAGCCAACATGAGTTTACACTAAATATTTAAGAGCGTGTTCTAATATATTTGGTCAGAATCAGAATCAGAATCATTTATTGTTTAACTGTGTGTGTGTGTGTGTGTGTCACGCTGAATATAGGTACTACCTAAACTACAAAGTTATGTAACTTCTGTACAGAAGTTAATTTAGAGACCCAAACATTGACTTAGAAGAGACTGTGCCATTTCTAAATGTAACACATCAGTTCAGTATTAATTTATATCATACATCTAACACACACCCATCACTTAACTTACGTGGCATCATTATCAATCATTCTCATACCCCAACTACTTGTCAGTAATCAGCCATACTTCACAAATTCTAAAACAATCTTAAACACATCTAACTACCATAATTTTCTACCATCACTCCACGACCTAAGAATTGATGGACACCAAAATTACACACAATAGATATACGACACTCGCGTGTCCCGTGTACACATACCTTTATAATAGTCGTAGACATTACCTCTGCTTACTTCACTAATCTCGTATCTTGACAGACTATTTAGTTCTAGTTACAACCTTAGGACGTTTATTATAGTATTGGTTTTAGAACGATGAATTTGAGATAGAAATCAGATTGAGACGGTATAAGTGCGATTACTTGGATATAAAATTGTTAGAATATTTGGAAAATTATAGACTAGCCAGTGAGGAATTTGAAATTCGAGCTGGCTGGAATTTTGTGGAACGTTTTCGTCTGTAATTTTGGTCGGTGTCGCTTTTGAATTTGGAATTCTTGGTAGCCAGTAATGATTTGTGAACAGAATGTGGGTCATTGGGACTGGGATTGATGGGAATTTGCAAATTCTATCAGGTGTTTAGGAAACGGAAAAATGGCTAGAGATTAAAGCAACTTAAATATAAAAGGCAATCAATCATTAAAAAAACACTTTTAAAAGTATTTGGTTGTTGTAGGCATAGAGAAGTTTCTTACGGGAAATTGCACGGAAAGTTTAACAAAAAGTTAACGAATTCCGAACGACATTAAATAAAAAAAATAGAAACATTAACAAAAGCAAAGCGCCGTTAGAAATGCGGATTCCAAATTTGAAATTAGGTACGTAACCGTGACCCATAACGGCACCGTGACAAAAGGCGGCTAAAACAAAAAGGTGTAGCTCCAAAAACGGGTGAATTTATTACGCGTATCTGACAGTTACGAAATAAGAAATAAATAAATAATCACCATGACAGTTTTAGTTATTTTTAATTGATTGGAGGTGTAGGGTCACCGTGCATAATCAGCACAAATGAGCTGTTAATGTGTCATGCCGATTTCTTTTTTTAAACATACCTTTTTTGGAGACACGGGCGATTAGGCCGCGATCGCTTTTTGTTTTTGGGTATAATTTTGATGATGCAATTTTTTATTGAATTCAGTTCGCTGGCTTTTCTTTTTATTGGGTGCTTCAAAGTATTATAGCGACAAGTATAATTAGAACTGATAATTGAAAAAAAGGTGGGAAAAGACGCTATCACAGTATAATTTTGCGGGTGGTAGGGCCTTGTGCAAGGTCCGTCCGGATAGCTACCACCATCTTACTCGGTAATCCTGCCGCTAAGCAGCAGTGCTTGCACTGCTGTGTTCCGGTATGGAGAGTAAGACAGCCGGGGAAATTACGGGCACAAGAGGCATTTCATTTTAGCCCTCTAGGTTGGCAACGCGTCTGCAATCCCTCCGGGGTTGCGGGAGTCTATGGGCAGTGGTGATCGCTTACCATCAGGTGACCCACTTGCTCGTTTGCCTTCTAATTCGTATAAAAAAAAAATGTTGTTTTAGACGTTAAGTAATAGTGAACTTCCCTTACATATCTAAAGTGTCACAATTGATAGATAGAAATCCTATGAAACTCTTGGGGCACTCGAAAATTATAAACAAGTAAAACTAAGATTACATACATTGGCGATAAATAATAGTAATAATAATACTTCTTCCATGCTGGTCTGGGAGTAAAGAAAAACATAGAATGTGCCAGTTACTTCTCTTCCCGCGCAAATGGTTTTTTTTTCGAACGGACTTTGCTGTTAGCCTCATACGGCTTTTACAGCTTACCGGAGAGAGGACTTACCGGAGAGAGGGACGCAGATGTTAAAAGCCCATCGAGGAATGGACGAAATTAGGAATCATGTTATAGGCGATGCTGGTAGCAACCCATCACTATTTTGATTCCCCTTTCCACTTATACGCCCACAATCATTTACTTAAGTCTTGTCACCTTAGACTCTGTCTACCCCGTAAGGGATAAAGACGTGATTTAAATAATGTCTTCTGGTAATTAAATGTAGGTTCAAGTGCATTATTTTGATCACAACTCGTTCTTGACCATTTCAAACCTCAAAATAAATGTACTGACAAACTTTCAAACAAAATATCAAGACAGGTAACTATTACCTCAATACTATTACTGTTATTCATATAATAATACTTAAAATTGTCATTAATAATCATACTTTTTACTACTTTTATCGATTCAACCTGTCAATTATCTCAACAAATGTACGATTACAAGTTTAAAGTCGATCAAAACAAAACAGACCAATTATTACGGGCACAATACAAAAAACGTAACTTTCAATTATAATAAAAAACAGAAAAAACTTTTCGAACGCGCGCCAAATGTCTCACACCTCGGGGTGTTCATTAAGGCGAAGGGATAGGCAAAAGCTCATAAATTGGTTGTTTTTGTGCATGTTTTATGGCGATAATACACAATTTGGAGTTTTGAAAACTGCACATTCTATAAAACATGTCTTGAATTAGAATTCACCGGTGAAAACATATTCCTTAATGTCGTAGTTAGTACAAAAATTCGTTTGCTCTAAGAGTCTCGCAAATATTTTGTACACGGTTTGCTCGGGTGAAACCAATCTGTTTGCTACCAATCTCGACGAGGTCACTCTAGTAACTCATAATTAAAATTCCGCGGTGCGTTTGCTTCAATTAGCCAACAAATAAGGCTTTAGAGAGTAGTACTGCCCTGATCCTGTGAAAAGGGCGAACGCAATATTTGCCCGCACATTCAATCAGGCGCTTTTCAATGTACAAAAAAATTCGGAAACCAAAAAAATGTTAAAAAGATAATACAATGAAATAAATTATTAAGATAAAACCAAAAATGTTCATAAAAAAAATAAAAAAATAATAGATAAATAAATAAAAGAATAATTTGGATAAGACGTATGAAAATAATAAGGAAAAAGCAACGTTGCATGTTCGCTCGGTGGCGGCAGTGTGTAAGCGACGCGACGTTGCCAATATTCGCTTTGCGTTTTTTCATATTGGTTTGGCTAAGCATGTTGTTTGAGTCACAGAATAGGCGCAAAACAGTGCTTCAAAAAGTCGTACTCGTTCGCTTCGCACGTATAATACCTATATTAAGTTAAAAGTTATTATTTTCAATCCGTTTTTTGGGAACTTAGTGGCAGGTTGGTTTGATACTTACTTGCTGTTAAGCGAACAAGCATGGGAAATAGGATTTTGGTTGGAATTACTGCATGAAAAATTTTGATATTTAGGCAAGTAGTACTCCAATATATAGTCTATCATTAGAAAGAAAAAAAAGATATCTGAAGGTCCAAGTGGTCCCGAAACATGGATCCGTTATCAAAATAAAAGACCGCCATATTGAAATCTTTAGTTTTTCGACCAATTAATTTCAAAATCAATATCTGAGGATCTGAGTTGTCTCCAAACACGTGTCGTATCCGTTATCAAAAATGACAAATTAAAGCGGCCGCCATTTTGAAATCTTTAAGTTATGGGCCGATTATTTTCAAAATCGATATCTGAGGGTCCGAGTGGTCGTCAAACACAAATCTGCTACCGAAAATGAAAAAACTGGCCGCCATTTTGAATTCTTTACTTTCTGGACCAATTGTTTTCAAAATCGATATCTGAGGATCCGAGTGGTCCCCAAACACGAATCCGTTTTTAAAAATGAAAAAAGTGGCCGCCATTTTGAAATTTTTAAGTTTTGGACCGAATATTTTCAAAATCGATATGTGAGGGTCCGAGTGGTCGTGAAACACAAATTTGCTATCGAAAATGAAAAAAATGGCCGCCATTTTGAAATCTTTAGTTTTCCGACCGATTGATTTCAAAATTGATATCTGAGAATCCGAGTTGTCTCCAAACACGTATCCGTTATCAAAAATGAAAAAAATGGCCGCCATTTTGAAATCTTTAGTTTTCCGACCGATTGATTTCAAAATTGATATCTGAGAATCCGAGTTGTCTCCAAACACGTATCCGTTATCAAAAATGACAAAAGTGGCCGCCATTTTGAAATCTTTAAGTTTTGGGCCGATTATTTACAAAATCGATATCTGAGGGTCCGAGTGGTTGTCAAACACAAATCTGCTACCGAAAATGAAAAACTGGCCGCCATTTTGAATTCTTTACTTTCTGGACCAATTGTTTTCAAAATCGATATCTGAGGATCCGTGTGGTCCCCAAACATAAATCCGTTATCAAAAATGAAAAAAGTGGCCGCCATTTTGAAATCTTTAAGTTTTGGGCCGATTATTTACAAAATCGATATCTGAGGGTCCGAGTGGTTGTCAAACACAAATCTGCTACCGAAAATGAAAAACTGGCCGCCATTTTGAATTCTTTACTTTCTGGACCAATTGTTTTCAAAATCGATATCTGAGGATCCGTGTGGTCCCCAAACATGAATCCGTTTTTAAAAATGAAAAAAGTGGCCGCCATTTTGAAATTTTTAAGTTTTGGACCGAATATTTCCAAAATCGATATGTGAGGGTCCGAGTGGTCGTAAAACACAAATTTGCTATCGAAAATGAAAAAAATGGCCGCCATTTTGAATTCTTTACTTTCTGGACCAATTGTTTTCAAAATTGATATCTGAGGATCCGAGTGGTCCTAAAACATGAATCCGTTTTTAAAAATGAAAAAAGTGGCCGCCATTTTGAAATCTTTAAGTTTTAAACCGATTATTTTTAAAATCGATATCTGAGGGTCCGAGTGGTCGTCAAATACAAATCTGCTATCGAAAATAAAAAAAACTGGCCGCCATTCTGAATTCTTTACTTTTTGGACCGATTGTTTTCAAAATCGATATCTTACGATCCGAGTGGTTCCCAAACACGTATCCGTTATACAAAATAGAAAAGTGACCACCATTTTGAAATGTTTAGTTTTTGAACAGATTGTTTTCAAAATCGATATCTGAGCTGGCGGCCACTTTTTCCATTTTTAATAACGGGTTTGTGTTTGGGGACCACTCGGATCCTCCGATATCGATTTTGAAAGCTATCAATCTAAAAACTAAAGATTTCAAAATGGCGGGCACTTTTTTCATTTTTGATAACGGATTTATGTTGGGGGACCACTCGAACCCTCAGATATCGATTTTGAAAACAATCAGTTCAAAAACTACAGATTTCAAAATGGCGGTGACTTTTTCCATTTTATATAACGGATACGTGTTTGGAAACCACTCGAATCATCAGATATCGATTTTGAAAACAATCAGTCCAAAAACAAAAGTTTTCAAAATGGCGGCCACTTTTTTCATTTTTAAAAACGGATTCATGTTTAGGGACCACTCGGATCCTCAGATATCAAATTTTAAAACAATCGGTCCAAAAACTAAAGATTTCAAAATGGCGGCCACTTTTTTCATTTTGGATAACGGATTCATGTTTGCGGACCACTCGGACCCTCAGATATCGATTTTGAAATCAATCGGTTCAAAAACTAGAGATTTCAAAATGGCGGTCACTTTTTCCATTTTATATAACGGATACGTGTTTGGGAATCACTCTGATCGTCAGATATCGATTTTGAAAACAATTGGTCCAAAAACAAAGGTTTTCAAAATGGCGGCCACTTTTTTATTTTTAAAAACGGATTCATGTTTGGAGACCACTTGGATCCTCAGATATCGAATTTGGAAACAATCGGTTCAAAAAGTAAAGAATTCAAAATGGCGGCCAGTTTTTTTTATTTTCGATAGCAGATTTGTGTTTGACGACCACTCGGACCCTCAGATATCGATTTTGAAAATAGTCGTTTCAAAACTTAAAGAATTCAAAATGGCGGCCACCTTTTTCATTTTTGATAACGGATTTATGTTTGGGGACCTCTCGGACCCTCAGATATCGGTTTTGAAAATAATCATTGGAAAAACTATACCTTATTCTGTACCTTTCCCGCACACGTTCAAGTTTTACTTTATTCTGCAATAATAATTTACGTTGCGACGTATAAGTAGCCTGTTTTAATCTAGGGTACCAACTGTCTTCGTTCCAAATTTCATGCAGAAGCACTTCATCTAAGTCCTCTAGGTTGGCATGGCAACGCATCTGCAATCCCTCCGGGGTTGCGGGTGTCTATGGGCAGTGGTGATCGCTTACCATCAGGTGACCCACTTGCTCGTTTACCTTCCTATTCACATATAAAAAAGAAAAAAAAAGAAGAAACAAACATACTTACACACTCACTCACATCGTCACAAACTTTCTCATGTATAATATCACATACATACAGGCCCCTCTTCTCCACTGGGCACTATGGGCACGTGCCCAGGGCCCCGCGATCGAATGGGGCCCCCTAGTTCCTGCCAGATTACCAAATGATAACCGATATTTAGGTCATAGGGGCCCCATGATCCTAATGTGCCCAGGGCCTCAAATAGTTTAAAGACGGCCCTGCATACATACATACATAAATAACGTCTCTATCCCTTGCGGAGCAGACAGAGCCCAAGGTAACAAGACTTTAAGGCCACGTTACGAATGCCGAAATGTTACAAATTTTATTATTTTTGCGAAATCTGATTTGAACATTATGCTGTGTGTGTAAGGCAATCGGAAAACTGAAACAAGCGCCATCTACTAACATCACAGTGCAATATTTCAATCCATCAGCCCGCGCCCATTCGCATCGAGTTCACACGTCGATTATTTAACAGATGTCGCGTTGATCGGACTGCTTGCCACGTCACAAACGGGCAAGGTCATTTGCCTATCCCTTCGCCTTAAAATGTTGAAAATTTCACTAATAAGAACGCGTGGCTTTGCTTACTAAAAATAAAAGCAGTTGGTAAATATATAGCAGCAGGAAATTATTTGAATTAATAAATATCAATGAATTTAATGTCATTTGACAGCTCCAGCCATACTTCTGTGAATATTTAATTATGTAAGCACAAATATTAAAGCATCTTTGGTGGATGGAAATTCCATATATGTATATACTTACTTAATTAGTAATTTGTAACAAAAGCTAGTTTTTTTTATACTACTAAAAGAAAGGCAAACGAGCAAGATAGCCGCCTGATAGTAAGCGTATACCACCGCCCAATGACACCTCTGACACTAGATTGTATATGCGTTACCAGCCTAGATAACACATCATGTGTCAGTCATTTCACCGGTTGTCTTACTCTCCACGCCAGAACACAGCAGCGAAAACACTGCTGCTTGGTCGCAGGATTAGCGATTAAGATGATGGTAGCACTAGGTCCACAAACAAACAAAGTCGCAGAGTATTCCACTTGCGATAATGTTACAACTTTATACCTACACGAAAACCTAACCGCGCGAAATTAATTATACAAAATTATTTGGAACGGCCACATTCGAAAATCGACGGTGTCACCGCAGCCAAATTTAAAATTTAGACCACACAATGAAGTGACAGCTGTCAGTGGAATTATTTATTAAATTTGGAGTTACGCGGTTTTGGCTAGAGGCGTTTGCGCCTGAACAATAAGTTATGTAAAGTCTGTTATTTGTAGTTAGGTACTTACCATTTTTATTTCGCACTCTTTTACTTTTTCTTTTTTAGACAATTCATCTCTAAAGCTGGGTACACATCTGCGGACTGCAACTGTAACTGTTGCACGTTACAGCAACCAAATACCCTAGTGTGGAAGCCGCGTCCACATTAGGGTCCACACTGGCGTTTTTGATTACTGAAACGTGAAACAGTTTCGGTTACAGTACTTACAGCTCGCAGATGAATATCCAGCTTAAGAGGGTGCATCCGTGCTGAGCTCGCAACGTCGTATTTTGGTGATTTTTTTTTTATGTGAATAGGAAGGCAAACGAGCAAGTGGGTCACCTGATGGTAAGCGATAACCACTGCCCATAGACACCCGCAACCCTGGACAACCTAGAGGACTTAGATGAAATGCCTCTTGTGCCCGTAATTTCCCCAGCTGTCTTACTCTCCACACCGGAACACAGCAGTGCAAGCACTGCTGCTTAGCGACAGGATTAGCGAGTAAGATGGTGGTAGCGATCTGGACGGCCCTTGCACAAGGCCCTACCACCCACGAATTGGTGATTTTTTGCGATTATTTCACAGAAATTGAATGAAAGTATCAAATATCCGTCTGTAGTGCACTTCGTTTTTAGTGTATTAATGTGTCTAATGCGCAGGTGCAGGAGAGCTCCAACGGCATTCTGAGCGTGATTGCCGGCAGACTTGACTGCTCGTATGTGAGCCGTTGCTGTGCTGTATCGGACGGTATAGTACAGGATTGGCTCAAAAGAATTTAAGCTGTAAGTTTAAATAATTCGTTACTAACCTAGTCTTAAGAATACTAACACTATTGAGTCATGGTTGCTTGAATAAACGATTATTATTTTTTTATTTTTATTTAATGCAATAATTAATCGTGATGGACTTTTATTTTCTTATTAAACGAGATATAGTATTTTATCCCTTTAATACGAAAATAAAAGTCCATCACCATTAATCATTGCATTGGACACATTAATACACTAAAAACGAAGTGCACTACAGACGGATATTTGAAACTTTCATTCAATTTCTGTAAAATAATCGCAAAAAAATCACCAAAAATGCGACGTTGCGAGCTCAGCGTTGGTAGATACATACGGTCAACAACGCTGTCATATTGATATGGCCAAATTTCAGCAACGTGTTTTAAACACTATCAAGCAATCATATCGCTATGACAATGTTCCATGAATGCTCAACAAATAAAGTTGTTGACCGTTATATATAAAAAGTACTTTTCATTGACAAATATAAAAAAACAATTTTTCTTTCAAGTATGATACGTATGTAAGTACGTATCCAATATCAACTGACCTCACGCTGCCTACATTTTGCTTGAGAGCGGGGCTCTGCTAACACTAGACTTTTATTCACTTACCAAATTTGTACGGAACCCTCGGTGCGCGAGTCTGACGCCGGTTTTTTTTAACTTGGACGCCTTCCTAACACTCAACTGTACACAATCACGTTCATATATACGTGTACCTATACATACATGTTACACCACCCTGCCTCCCCTAGGGATTTCTCCCTTGTGCAAGACAAATAACATACAAGCGTAGGCTTGCGCGTTGCTTGGACTGATATGTTTCCTTAAGGTGATATCAGACGGTTAATTTTTTTGTTCATTTTATTATTTAATTTTGCATCTTTCACTCAAAGTGACACGTCTGAACGCAAAGTGAAAGAAAAGTGCCGAATGAACTCATTAGTGAATTGATCAAACGGTGTTGGATATTTACTAGAGATGGGCCGACTACTTACCGACTAGTCGGGGAAACCGACTATTCGGCATTATTTGTAGTCTGCGAAACAGTTTCGGTTACAGTACTTACAGCTCGCAGATGAATATCCAGCTTAAGAGGGTGCATCCGTGCTGAGCTCGCAACGTCGTATTTTGGTGTTTTTTTTTTTATGTGAATAGGAAGGCAAACGAGCAAGTGGGTCACCTGATGGTAAGCGATAACCACTGCCCATAGACACCCGCAACCCTGGAGGGATTGCTGATGCGTTGCCAACCTAGAGAGCTAAGATGAAATGCCTCTTGTGCCCGTAATTTCCCCGGCTGTCTTACTCTCCACACCGGAACACAGTAGTGCAAGCACTGCTGCTTAGCGGCAGGATTAGCGAGTAAGATGGTGGTAGCGATCCGGACGGACCTTGCACAAGGTCCTACCACCCGTATTTCCATGCCACCCGTGTTTCCATGTCTAAAGCAAAATAAATTATTTCATTTCATTTCATCTATACGCCCACAATCTTGCTAAACGTAACCTGTAGCTTGTCACCTTAGGCTCTGTCTACCCCGTAAGGGATAAAGACGTGATTTGTGTATGTATGTAAGTAAGGACACTACACTCTAAAAAAAATGGAGACCAACTAAGAGCAGTTTTCTATTAATTGACGTTAAGTTAATTACAATAATTAAGATTTTATATGAATCAAAGAAAGCTGATCACTTAAAACAATAAGTGTATCTGTGATTGAACTAATAAAGTAGGTTTGTTATTAATCCTAACAGTTGTATACCTTGCATCTGTTATTGACTTTGTTGGCATAATTATGTAACGTAGGTTGATTCAATCCTTAACAAATTCATTATCACAGATAAGTATGTTGATATTTATGAACATTTTCATAGTTTATTTGATTATTTTTGTCTTTGTTGATTTGCATAAGATTAATTTTCATGTAAATATTGAACAAGATCTTAATTGGCTCAGTTACATAGCAATAGTAAGAGCAATCAGAATTACCTTATTTGATTTGTCTAAGTCCTTGTTAGGCTCGTATGGAATCAAGATGCTTGATTAGGACTAGGTATCAAGATATTGATAGGGCCAACCAAATTGTTTTTACAGTGTAGTAACACATAGTGCACATTTTGTAAGTCAACTATCATTATTATTTACCTTTCCGCTTATCCTTTTATAACGTGTATTATTTACTAGCTTCTGCCTGCGACTTCGTCCGCGTAAAGTTAGACTTTAGAACTGATGTTGATAGCTATATTCAGCAATAATTATTAACGACGCGACTCTAGGCAGCTACGACCTTCGACGTGTTTATTGCTATCCTGCGAGAACTATGCAATTTTCCAGGATAAAAAGTAGCCTATGTGACACATAAACACATAGTATGTGTTAAGAAACAAAAAAACTGCTCGCTTTTCATACAATTTTGTACGGAAATCTACCTTTTATTGTTTATTGTTTTATTTAAGTGTATTTTAAATAATAACAACCTCCATCCAACACCTGACTTTTTTTCCTTCTTCCATCGCAAAGAGATAACTTATGACGTACCCTTTGACGTACCTTTAGGACTAGACACGCCTAAGAAAAAGTTGAACGGCGACATCTAGTGAAATACAAAAATAACAAAACCAAAACACCTTCTCTCTGCACAACATGTTATACTAAACTGTCAGTCAATTGTAAACAATGTAAACCAATGTAAACAAAGCTTGTATTTAAAATGTCTTTCCATTTTCCCTCATCAAATACTGCTAAATCCGTGTGTTATTTAATCAATATTCGCCACAAAATTATCCTGAACCATTAAAAATTTTTTTTGCGGGTGGTAGGGCCTTGTGCAAGGTCCGTCCGGATCGCTACCACCATCTTACTCGCTAATCCTGCCGCTAAGCAGCAGTGCTTGCGCTGCTGTGTTCCGGTGTGGAAATTACGGGCACAAGAGGCATTTCATCTAAGTCCTCTAGGTTGGCAACGCAACTGCAATCCCTCCGGGGTTGCGGGTGTCTATGGGCAGTGGTGATCGCTTACTATCAGGTGACCCACTTGCTCGTTTGCCTTCCTATTAGCATAAAAAAACTTGTTCGCAATTTCAACTGATAGCGACTTTACGTACCTACACTAACATGTTGTATACATTATAGCGACCCGCCCCGGCTTCGCACGGTATATTTTGCATGTATTATACATATAAACCTTCCTCTTGATTCACTCTATCTATTAAAAAAAACCGCATCAAAATCCATAGGGACATAGGGACAGAGAAAGCGACTTTGTTTTATACTATGTACCTAGTGATAAGATTAAAAAACACATTTTAACCTCCTGCGGCCCAATCTGCTAAAGAAAGGACAACTGTCAAAGAAAATTTAAAATTTTACATGGACGACAAAACAATTGAGAAATCCAACAACCATAACTTTGGGCCGCAGGTTTAAATATAAATTATAAAACACAAGATATCCTCTTTCATGAGCTTTTGAACTATTTTCTCGACTGGCAGCTTTTTCCTTTCAGCAGCTAAAAATAATCTTATAGAAAGTTCAGAGTTTGAACTTTGGGAACCACGCCACGTTGCCCTTTTTAGATTTAATTTACCGACATAATTAGAACAGTTATAGTTAGTCTGATAAATAAGTCTAGTTGCCATAAAATATAGTACCACGCCCCTATTTCACCAAATTGACAAATGTCGGCGACATGTGACAATGCAACATGTAAGGCGTAGTCAATATGAAGCCAACCGGCGTAGATTTTGGTCGAGTTTGTAAAGTAAGCAGCATTGTCACTTGTCGCCGACAATTGTCATGTTGGTGAAGCCTGGGCAACTGAACAAAGCTCGGTGTTTGCCAAACTCTGAAAAACACGTTAAGTTTTCACAGATGAGACCAAGACAAAAACCCTTATCCTTAAATTGAAGAATTGATCGTTTAAACACAATAAAAAATGTATGGTTTGAATTGAATACGTTGGGACACAAATCTATCGATAATCAATAAATTTTTGCGATAGTTAAAACCTTGTGAAAGTTTCGTTCAAATCTCTATCACTAAAATAGGAAAATAAAAAAAAATCTTTAATTTTCTCAAAAAAAGTTTGTGCAAATGTAACAAAATAAAAAGATTTTGTTATTCACGAACGAGAACGGATTTCGCAAATATTACCCAGTGCACGAAAAAAATATCCACAAAAAGGCAAAGTGTAGTAAACGCAAAATCCCTTTTTTCATGTTACATTCAAACTTCACTTTCGACTAAGTCAAGTAAAAAATATAAAAATGCTTCAGTAGTAACGCAAACACTGTTAGAAGCTTCACAAATAGTAAACCTAATCAAACAGCCAAAAAACCATCGCAGGCGCATTCTAACAACGGTTACAAAAAAATCGAACACAATGTCACATATAACCGCTCACTCAACCCTACAATAGCCATAAAGAATTACAATTAATCGGAGCGACGAGAAATGCCACCGCTAAAAAAAACCTCAAAATATCTATGCCCCCACTGACTACTGGCCACCAATAGGGGGCCGCGGTTGACGGCTCGCTACCACTTTTGGGCCAATGGGAGAGCCCCGGGGCGGAGCCTGGAGCGTCACACTGCGTTTCGCCCCCAGCGAAAACCTTTTCGCCTCCAGTCGTTTACAGATAAGCCTTAGGGATGGTCGATTATTATTACACGTACGTTTTGTGATCAGCGCTCGAGGCGAGATCGATATGCGGGCAAGCCAGTGAACTGTTGTGATATGAGACATTTTGTGTTCTGTGATATGTTTGCCTTAGTATAGATAGCATGAACCTGTATATGCAGTGTCATCGCGAGGTATGGATACGATTGCTATTTTTATCATGTGCATTTGCAGTGTTAAGTGTGCCAAGGAAACGTGATTTCGAAACGGATGCAAAAAATTTTTGGTTATTTATGTATGTGATTGCATCTTGTTTTCTTAAAAAGTATAGAAATGACAGTTTGAGTGTTTAATTTATAGAATAGCCTTGTCCTGTGGCTTTGCGCGGATTTAACTTTTGAGAAAATTAGAATAAAACCTACTTAGCCTACTGTGTTATTACAAAAATCCAGCTATTTATTCAACAAATTTCACACAAATCAGTGCATTTAAATTTAAGTAAGGAAGGACAAACTCACAAATTTTCGCGTACAAAATATTGATAGTTTAAAAAATTACATTTGATGCTGTATTTAAAATCAATATGAAAAATGTGTGCACAATTAAAAAAACAAAACTTGTGATTTACTTTTTTTTAGTGATTAAAATAACAAGTATAACAAGTAACAACATAAAAAGATAGGAGATCGAAAGGTAATCTGGGAAAGGCCATTGAGTATTTTTATTTCTGACCGTTGAAGATCATTGACCGTTGAAGAAAATAAAAACTTTTCAATGTGCATTTCACTCAAACAGCTAAAACTGCGTCAGTACAAAAAAAAACCATTGCTAACATATTTATTCTGAAACCGTTTTATCCAATGGAATATTGATAGTGTTTATGTTTAAAAGCTGGATATAAAATCACGACATGGAATTTCTGAAATAATTACATACATACATACACATACATATCGTCACGCCTCTTTCCCACAGGGGTAGGCAGAGACTACTTTGTTCCACAATTACTATGAAATATTGTGGACTTTTTAATAAAAATATTTTAAGAAAATAATTATTTGTGACAGTAAAATTTGTCGATAAATGTTATGATAATGCGAACTAAACAAATTCGAAAGTGCATCTTAAAATTTTGTTACCCACTTTACGGGTATCATTATCTTTTAAATATTAATAGCACCAAAACCATTAATAAAAAAATCGCTCTGATGTATCTGATAGTGATTGTTTATGTTGCATTTTTGAAGTATGTACCTATCAAAGAATATTTATTTCATAAACAGTAAAAATTACATCATAAACCTATATCTAACTTACGTAAAATCAAAAACAAACTCTATTCAAGCGCTGTCACCACAACAACGATCGACTAAACTTTGTGATTCTCTTTCAACTTCAAACTTATCTTGTCAGCGATATACATATAATTACTCGTATATACTAGTTTCCTCCCGCGGTTTCACTCCTATAACATAATTCATATTATCTTAATATTTCGCTAAAACCTTCTTTTTTCTTGTCTTCATCAAACAGAGAGCATATTGAAAATTTCCAGCTTTCTAGTTAGGATTTTTCATTTTGTGTACATTAAAAACTAGCTATTACTCGCGACTCCGCTTCGCTTATTATGCCGCGGAAACTTCGTGATGTCCTTTCTCGGGACTGAAAGTCTGTCTATACCAAATTCTAATTAAATCGGTTCAGCTTCAGCGGTTTAAACATGAAGAAGTAACAGATAGACATACAGGCACACTTTAACATTAATAGTATTACGTACTTATTAGAGATTGAAGAACTGAAAGTTTAAAAAAAATGTTTTGACAGTTGCATTACACCAGTTAGTATAAGAGTTTATTTATCGATTCAAAGTATTCAAACTTTCGCGATTTTCACACATTATGCTACTTACTAACACATTTAATTTACCTGATTAGTTTTTCTTATAATAATAAGAGTATATTTACTAATCTAATCTAACTAATATTATAAATGCGAAAGTATGGATGGATGGATGGATGTTTGTTTGTTACTCAATCACGCCAGAACGGCCCAACGGATCTGGATGAAAATCGGCACATAGATAGAGAAAAGTCTGGAATAGCACATAGACTACTTTTTGTCCCGGAAAATTGCGTAGTTCCCGCGGGATAGCGATAAACGAATTCTTTACAGACGAAGTGGCTGGCAACAGCTAGTTGTATTGTATATAAATACAAAACTTTCCCTTATTATACATCCAAAAGTAACATTTTATCTCAGAGCTACAAGAAACTTGACACAGAACTCCCCAATCCTTTATTTGTAGCATTCCCTGGGCATATAATTACGGTCCGCTGCGTTATACTTTGAAATTTTATAATTGCCGGTCCCTGCCACAAATTACTGAGACATCCTCTTCAAACAGGTAAAACAATAAAAAATATTTTTTTGCAGTATCGGTTTCTCAAAAAAAAAGATTTTGTAGTTATGCGGTTTTAGCGTTTGGGACAAGTTTATAGTTATAGCGCTTTCCTTTTCTGTTATTTTGTGCAATGTGAAAGGAATGTAGCATATGGTACATAATAATATTGTTAGATTTCATAAGTGTCGTTTTTTTAACCGACTTGAAAAAAGGTTATTTTCAGCTGTAAGTATGTTTTGTTTTTGTACAAATCACATTGGCACAAAACATATATTACTATTACAATATAAATAAAAAATAATATATATTATTATTATTATTATTTGTATTGTATTGTTGTATTGGCGCCGGCGCCAGTCAAACGTAGTGACACAAAATCCGAAGTTCGTATCATACTGTCCCTCACACTCCCATGTTAATGACTATGAGCGGGAGCGGAAAGGCGCAGGAACTTCGAATTTCTAACTTCAGAGATCGCTGCGCTTGGGAGGCAATTATAAGTTGATCCATTCTTTAGCAAGCATTATACGGAGTCAGGTTTCTTTTGTAGTTGGTCACGCGTTGACCAGGGGCCGTACCATGACGTCTTAATGCGTTTCAGTTTAGGTTCGCTCGCTGTCAGATTCATACTAAAAGTGACAGCTAAAACTTGAACTGAGCCGGAATTAGGACGTCATGGTAAGACCCCTATTGACGGGACACCCGACTCCGTGCAATGCCCATGAGAGAAAGGATCAAGTTATGTCAGTCACCCAGTGTTGCCAGCACTCTTTAAAAAAACACGCTGAATTGATTAAAAAAAAGCGCTAGATTTGGATATTTATCGAAAAAAAAGCGCTGAATTTTAAAAATAAGTAGAAGATTTAGGTGATTACTACTTTTAATTAAAAATTCCAAAAAAAATAATCTACAAATTTAGTAGCCAGTCTATTCTTCATCGTCAGAATCTTGTTCTTTTTGTACAATTTACTGGCTTTCCTGCTGGGTAGAATAGGCGCTAGATTGGGCGCTAAGCGCTATATAATTTTGTTGGGAGTTGACACAGCCAAAAAAGCGTTGGATTTAGCGCCGAAAGCGCTAAGTTGGCATCAGTGCTGTCACCGAAGACCAGCGATCACTTCATATACGAGGTATAGAACACACAACTACAATCCTATCATAACCTGACCCGTACTCTGGAGGGCATTATACGGAGTCAGGAGTCTTATTGTTATTGGTCATGTGATGACCAGTTGGCCAGACACATGACACAGCGTAAAGTCTATTAGAGAACAGATCAAGTTATGATTGCATTGTAATCGTACTAATCTTAGCGATCACTTCACGGACAAGTTTTAGAAAACCTTACAGCTGGCACCATAGATATATATTAGTACATATTACTTCGTAAAGATAGGCCCAACGCTCACGAGTAATTCGTCCAATGCGGTGGTCCTAAAAGACCACCGTGCCTTACTCTGTGACAGGACGCCGTATCGTTCAGCTGTCAGAGTGTGACAGGGAAAATGCCCAATTGCGCAGTAAGCGAATTGTTCGGACAAGCGTATCTTGACTTTTGATATCATTGGCTTGCGCCTATATAACCAACATGACAATTGTCGGTGACCAGCGACAACTCTGTTTACATTACAAACTCGACCAGCATCTACGCCGGTAGGCTTCATATTGACTACGCCTTGCATGTCGAATGTCATATGTCGCCGACAATTGTCAAGTTGGTGGAATAGGGACCAGGACGGTGTTGACAGCGTACAATAAGCAAAAGATGTAGCTGAGTGTCAGACTGTGCTTCTAGTTTCTTAATGTATTTGACAGTTGCCGTGCTCTGAAAAAACATGAATGAAAAATAATGTTGTTAAGATCGAGAGAGAGTGCAACAGCTGCATCGAGCGTCTCTGTCCAAACTACTCGCTCTCATTCCCAATAACGTAGGTACTTTTTCATTCATGTTGATTTGAACCACAGCAACTGTCAAATATGTACAACTAGCGACCCGCCCCGGCTTCGCACGGTATATTATGCATGTATTATACATACAAACCTTCCTCTTGATTCACTCCATCTATTAAAAAAAACCGCATCAAAATCTGTTGCGTAGTTTTAAAGATTTAAGCATACATAGGGACATAGAGACAGAAAAAGCGACTTTGTTTTATACTACGTAGTGATGATAGTGATGATAAGAAAATAGAAGCACTTGATTTTTGGAGTGAAAACTTCTTTAGCGGCGTTGAGCGCTTTTTGGGATGAGTGAAAAATGTTATACTCGCGTCAGGCGTAAGACGGAGGGAGAGTTTAAGCACCAGGATATCAGATCCTCTAAGAGCTTATTTTGAAATACGAATGAAGCTACAGCCGCGTTCGATTTTTGAAGTGTACGTTGATTTTGCCGCTTTAACGTATGTGCGCTTGGCCTAGTGGTATAAGGTGTGGAATAACAGTGCGTTCTCTCAGGTGACCGAGTTCAACTCTCGTGTATTTTTTTAGCGGCAAAATTTCTGGGATTATCCTAGGCTTTCCATCTACCACCCTGAAAAAAAAGGTACCCAAATTATTTCAGTTACGAACAATCTCAACTAACAATGTTTCCGTCAAAGCGTGTGTTTGACGACCGGATAGCCTAGTTGTTAGTGACCCTGACTATGAAGCTATAGGTCCCGGGTTCGAATACCGGTAGGGGCAGACATTTGTATGATGAATACGAATGTTTGTGCCCGAGTCATGGATGTTGTATGTAATATAGGTATGTATTTATCTACATTATTATGTATAAGTATGTTAATCCATTGCCTGGTACATACCCATGGTACAAGATTTGCTTAGTTTGGGACTGGATCAATTGGTGTAATTTGTCCTATGATATTTATTTATTTATTTAAAGCTTTTTTGCTGACTGTACTTTCATTGTCATCCATCCTACATATGTGTAACAAATAAGTCAATCGGACCAACCGTTGAAGGGTTCCCACCTTCGGAGACGGTCCTGGCTGGGTCACCAGAACTCCACTACCAGATTATCGTATTGTCATCTGACTTACATAAATATGCAAAATTTCAGCTGAATCGGTTGAAGATATCTGCCTCAAAGTTGAGTCACAAGATTCCACCTAGACAAACATACTTACACATACATACATTACATACTTGTCTCATTATCTGTAAAATTAATGCGTTTTATGTACAATAACACAACAAACACAAATAACACAAACATCGTGAGGAAACCTACACACATCTGCGAAGAAATTCAATGGTGTGTGTTAAGTTCCCAATCCGCACTGGGCCCGCGTGGGAACTATAGCCCAAACCCTCCAATACACGGAGGAGACCTATGCCATGAGGCACGCCGAATTACGCGACAATTTAATAAATAAACGACAATAACAACAACAACATGTACTTACTGAAATTGTAGCGAATTCGGAATAAAAAGGCTTATAAATAAATAAATAAAATGTACAATAAAGAGTTATACATACAAACATAATTACTTACATACGTTGCAAGTTAATATAACGCTTGTTATTATGTAGGTAATAAAATGTCACTGAAGTAGGTATATTTGATTTACCAAAAATAATTATCTGATATTCGAATTGTTTTAGTATAGTCCATTCCAGTCTATTTTAACGCTTATGTAAACAAACAAGTCCAAGTCATATAACATTTAAATATCACTACATAGTATAAAACAAAGTCGCTTTCTCTGTCCCTATGTCCCTATGTATGCTTAAATCTTTAAAACTACGCAACGGATTTTGATGCGGTTTTTTTTAATAGATAGAGTGAATCAAGAGGAAGGTTTATATGTATAATACATGCATAACATACCGTGCGAAGCCGGGGCGGGTCGCTAGTAGGTAATATAATTAATAATCATAGTTTATGTCAAGAAATATCAAGTTTGGTCCTTCAACATTCCGGTGGATGTGAATGTGACGCTAATTGCATACTATGAGTGCTTGTTTAGGCACTAAGATAAAATTACTTTGTTTACAAAGGCGTTAGAATGGATTGGAACGGAGAACGTATTGTCTTAATTAAATTTAAGTATACTGACGAGCAAAAGTATCGGGTCACTTTTCACAGAACTTTGTATGAAAAGTGACCCGATATTTTTGCTCATCAGTGTATGTAGTAGGTACTTTAACTAACTTTTCAAGTTATAGGCTGAAGAAAACTTGGCTTCATACAGGGTGTATCAGATAGCCCCTAACAATAATCAACTGGGGTATATAACCATAGCTACTAATATAATTTTTTTTTACTCCAATTTTTTTTATATATTTTTTTAGCTTCTGTAGCTATGGTTATATACCCCAGTTGATTATTGTTAGGGGGTATCTGATACACCCTGTATAACAGTTATTTCTATAGGTACAGTCAAGGGCATAAATATAATGTATGTTACCAAGACGTCAAAAATACATCTTTATGCCAATAACAATAAGGTCGGTAACACATATTTATGTAGGTATATTACGTACTTAATAAAAAAAAACTATTTATTATAATGTCTATTTAGTTTAATTTTCGTATCAGAGTGGACTCGGAGGATTACCTTAACCGTCGGAAATCAGATATTTACAGGGCTTTCACATGCGTCGGCAGACACTGCTATGCAGAGTGCATAACTATACTCACGAGCAAAAGCAGTGGGTCGCTTTTCATAGAACTTTGTAGGAAAAGTGACCTGTTATTTTTGCTGGTCAGTGGTATTCCATACGTCACTATGCAGTTGTGTTGCCTACTAGTTAAACTATATTCAGCGGCAAAATGTGGCCCTCATGTATGCAATTTAGGTAACTAGCGGTTGCCCGTGACTCCGTCTGCGCAGAATTTGCGTATATTTCTCATCAACAGAAATTTAAATAAGTACCTATGTTACTGGCCGCCAGATCACTTTTTTCATTTGACATGCATTACGCCAAGTCTAGAACACAATAAATATTTCAAAAGCTGGACTGGCATCCGATTCAATTTCAGCCTACGCAAAAAAGAAAAAACAAAACGAACAGTGAATTATTTAAAAACCATTTCCATTATGGCGCTGTCATCGCACGTTGATAAGATTTAAATTAGACCCACAATACAGCGCTGTCAAATCCGCCATTAATTTTCAAATTTCAAATTTGGAATAAGAACGGGAGCGGTGTGGCCAACCTTTAATGAATGTGATCGCGGTGAATTAAAACCGTTGATCTTTTATTGTTTGGACATTAATTGTGAATAAGGGAATTATCGTGGTTTGTTAAACTTTTTAAACATTTGTGTTGAATTGAATTAAGAAATAAATTATAATTATATTTCAGGCAGGTGCTTAAATGTTTTGTTTTAATTGATACGCCTACCTTGCTGGCTGCATGGTTTATTGCAGTCTCTTAAAAACTCAGGTTGCAATAAACTGCTATAAATGTGCAATGTGCAATGCAAAATACATAAGATAGAGTCATAGGACAAAACTATTTTAATAAAAATAGAAACATGTTAATAATGATCTAGATAGTAATTTATTATTCTTACTAACATTTTCAATACTGGTTGATCAAAAATTATTTCATTTTAATAAAAATAGTTTCATTTAATATTAATAGAATGTCGGCATGCATATTTATAAATTTAAATCTGAAATATATCACAGCTCGTCACACCATCTCCGCCCATTACCCATAATTATTAGCCATTCCAAAAAAAAAACAGGTAATCGATTGGTTGTATAAAAATTTGTACCTATAATAATTTTACACCTATTTTCTAACGTATTTTCGGGACTTGGGACAGTATGCAGATACAGAGTTGTTTTGCAAATAATCGGACACCGAAAACACAGCAGCATTTCTCACCATATTTCCCTTTTACAAAAAACTTGGTAAGGTGAAAGGTGTATTCGGGCAATTCCGGAAATAGGATAAATCCGAAAATCGGATAATTTCGAATATCATATAATTCTAAAAATCATTAAAGTCAGTCATATTCCGTTATCATACTAATATTATAAATGCGAAAATTTGTGAGGATGGATGGATGGATGGAGGGATGTGACGATGTGAGTGTGTATGTTTGTTCCTTCTAAATTCGGAACGAAGATAGTTGGTAACCTAGATTAAAACATAGGCTACTTTTTATCCCGGAAAATTGCATAGTTCCCGTGGGATAGCGATAAATATCTCAAAGGTCGTAGCTGCCTAGAATCTATACCTACTTAAATAATTATTGCAGAATATGCCAAACGTCAGTTCTTATAATTCTACGCGGACGAAGTCGCGGGCAGAAGCTAGTAATACAATAATACCCGATTACTTCTGAAATGGGACTCTAATTGGCTACCTACAACAGAATATGTCTGATTTTAATGATTTTCGGAATTAGGTATACGACTTCCAGAATTACCCGAATAGGTCACTATAAGATATTACTGCATGGTTTATCGATATTAAATGCTGTGCCTAGCTTGAATAAGAACTGACTAGTTTTGAGTTCCTATTTATTCCACCATCCATTCCCAACGTCCCCGTTCATCCATTTGATTCCCTCATGCTAAGCGTGGCTTTTGGGTCTTGTTACCCTGGGCTCTGTTTACCCCGTAAAGGATAAAGACGTGATTTATTTATATATATACGTATCTGTATACATATTTCAGCAACTAAGGCATAATACACTCGATAATGCTAATATGATGATTTAGACATTACAAAGTTAAGTTTTGTCTTTCAGTTGTTAAAGAAATGTTTTGAAATTGCAGGTAAGTTGGTGTTAGTTAATTAGTCTCTTATTGTACGAATAAGCTAAGGTTAAAAAGTACCTACACATTCTAGTCCTTGAAACCGTACAATTTGCGAAGTCAGACCTAAGATGTCCGTCAATACCAGACGGATTCAAATTTCCTAATTGGCTGTTTCGAAATTGGTTTTTCAATAAGAATTGCCGATATATTTTTAATAGGCAATAAGGCCAAAGATAAAAGTCGTTTTGTTTTTTAATTTTGTGAACTTTAATAGTGTGTAAGGCACGGCCGGCCAAATGAGCGCATCGTTCTTTTTTTAAATTTGATTTATAAGCAATGAATTGTGAACAGCAGTTAATGAAATATCGAGTAATGTCGTCTTACGTACGGTTTATTTCGATTTTAATAGCTCAGCAATCGTAACTTCGTATTGTTCACTGTGACTCGTTGGGCCTTAGGGTCGTAAATGTTTAATTATTGCTCGTTACGCTTTTGTTTTTGTATAAAATTGCTCGTCTAGTCAAACTCGGCTCGTAGTGTTTATTTAGATCGCATTGTGTTCCAAATTTGAAATACGGCGTCTGTTTATCAACAAAGCATCGCGTAGACACTGGCCATTTCTCATCGTCGGTTTTTCTAATAAAGCATTTGTTAGGCACACGCTGCCATTGTGCCAGGGGTCAGCCGGCTCCGCTTTCCTGGGCCGTAACTGGAATTTATACCAGACATTATTCATACAGGCCGTCCGGTTGTTTTTCCCTAATTAGAATCCATTCAAACGTACCCCATTAAAACTCGTCTAAATTAAAATTCGAATAACTTACTAACTAGATGTATAAATCACAACCGTACAGAAAGACAATAAAATATATTGTCCAGTCCGACAAACGGGTCGAGCTCAATAATTAATACAACAATACGCTCACCGAGTAATTAAAATAAACTAATTTCTAAACGTGAGTGGCTTTTTGTGAATGAATTCTGTGGTCTATTTTTTTTTCAGTCTGGCAACATTTCTCATCCGCGGTCGCGGCGTACTGACAGTTCGGTTGACGGCGTTCTTTTTTCAAAGCGCGACTCGCAGCGGGGCGCCGCATCCGTTGCGCGCTCGAATTATCTCGTTTTAATTTAGGAATCGGCTTTTTTGTGCCATTATTTTACTAATTCGAAATTTGAAATGTTTAGACAATTACACGGCACTTACGATGGGCATATTCGTGAATCACGTTTAGATCATTTTCTCACGCCAACAACGGACTCCCACGAATTAGTTGAATTGCTCAAACCTTGGGATTCGGGGCTAAGAATTGGCATCGGATCGGTCCGAGATGATTCGGGGCAAATCGGCAAACATAATTACAACCTGCCGTCGGTATTTGGCTGGAGCACCGCGTGCACAGTAGCAATAACGTGCAATTTAAATGTTTCAAATTTCGAATATTTCCTTTTTTTAAGACAAATCGGTATTGCGTGCATGCATTCCAAATAAACAGTCTTAAGCGCATCGTACGATGTTAAACATAAAAAATGATTTTAGCAGCTCCTTAAAATCTCTCAACCGCGAAGTGTTCAAGTACTTATAGGAGTAAGGTGAATTCTAATACTTCTAAAATGACGTTATTATTTAAATATAATAATGTATTATAATGAGTAATGACCGAAGTTGCCACGCGCTGAAACAGAACAAACCATAGACATTACAAGTCAAAATTGGAACGTTAAAGGCAGCACGTGCACAGATAAGTGCAGCGTTCCACCGTATTCTTCATCACGTACATTTAAATAACACAGGCCGGTTGTAATGAGACGATGCCATTAAAACACGGACATTGAGTTCCAAATTCGAAACGAAATAGGGGTTGCCAGTTAATAATTAGCTGGTACGTGTATTTTTATTTGCTGTTCAGATAATTTTATCGATTAATTAAAAGCACAACATTGTAATGCAATTGATGTTAATATTGCCATATAAAGGGCAAGCTTCCGTTGCAAAGTTATTTGTCAAAGCTAAAAACAGGTGTACTAGGTAGAGTCTTATTTACTAGGCAAGCGTGAGCCATGTTAGCTAACATCTTTGCTTACCTTCAGCACAGCTAACACAAGACGGCTAGCGACTACCCGTCTCTTTCTAGAACGAACAGAAAGATAAAGACCGATAGTCTATCTCGTGCACGACACAGCTTTGCTGGCTAGTTTTATATTTTATTTTCTACGAGATCATACCTAAACAAAGCCTAAATGAATTTCGAAAGTAACATCGCAAATAAATTCCGGAAAAATTAGAGGCATGAGACCAGATTCGAACCCACGACCTTCTGCTTGAGAGGCCGTATGTCAAACTACTAGGCTACCACGGCTTTCATACGACAATACCAGCACTTAAAAAGTTTTGACACAAAAATCGTTATGAATGAACGTAACAGGTCCAACGCATAATTAAAAGGAACAAAAACACATTTTAAAAAACTTCCAATCGATTTTTCTGTTCATATTTACGACGGCCACTCATCAAGTGGACGTATACCTTTAATTTTTTACCTGGTCATACACGCCGAAATTGAAAAATCAAATTTCGAATCGTGCTATCCCATTCACACCAGGGATCGGAAAACCCATTTATGAGGACAACCGATATAAAGGGTTACAGATTCAATCGGTAACCTTTTCAAACGGTTACGTGTTGATACTGTTAACAGTTTGAAAAGGTTAACTTATCAACAGGGTTGAAAGTTTAAACGATGTATTCGATAACCCTTTTAAACAGTTAACTTATTGAAACTGTTAACACATATAAGAGGTTAACCTGGGGTTTTAATTATTATACGGATTAACGGAGAGTAAGCGATAAAAAATCAGCATGAGTGAGAGAGATAGATAGAAACGGGAAACATGCGGACTATTTTCTCGTTGATCGATTCAATTGCAATCCTTTCTGTGTCTGGTGAACTCTGGTGAGCGTGCATGGGCGATTAATAATGGCAAAAAAATTGGAATATATGAGTGTTAGTGTTAAAAGAAAATACGTTCCGGAAACCGAAGATGATACCGAAGAGTGTTTTTTTCAACAGCAATTGCGGGACAACCTAGACGGTGAAGGTGAATATTTTAATATATTTTAAACAAGGATTTAGCTATTATTACAGGTAGTTTAAGTAAATCTATTATTAATGTACCTATAACTATTCACAAACTAAACTTTTGAATAGAAATAAATCACCCGGTGCAGCGGCCGATTATTTTTGGCAATTTTTTTGTTCATCGAGTCAATTCTATTCACTTAGACAAGTTTGCGCTTCGCAAAGTTTAAATCAGGTGAAATGTAGAATAGAATAGTGTGTACATAAATAAGCGGTTACAAACAATGCAATGATAGCTTCGCCTGTCTATACAAGTTTCGCGAAAGAGCGGCAAGCCGAATCGCACAACTCAGCCGCGCGTTGCTTGCGAGTTTACCTATATAGTCTGAGAGCCAACCGTTTCATTTTTACCATATTTAATTAAATACCAAAAATAAAATGTTTACCTATTTGTTGCTATTTATTTGATAATTTTAATATTTTTTTTTTGTAATTCGAAGATGGAATTAGATGCCTTCCTAACTTTGTATTGCACCTACTAAAATAACATTAGTAAATATTTTTTGTTTCAGGCAAGGGTATACTTCAAAGTAAAGTTGAAACGTCCGAATCAAAATTTAAAAAAATTGAAGCCTCGGAAAATTTATTTTCTGAAAATGACAACTTTACTATTTCTAAGTCAAAATACGAAACATCAATGACTGATGATAATGCTACTTGCAGCAGTTCCCATAATCAACCACCAGAATTATATATGCAGGATGCACAAACATGGTCCGACTTCGACGATGATGTGTCACACGAAACCTCTCAAATACAAAAACAATATACAAATACATATGTCCAAACGGACTCATTTGAAATTGATGAAAACACTAGACTAAACAATCTTATGTTTTGTAAATTCGTTTCACACGAACTGGATAACTGTATAGGTAACGAACGATACGAGAAGATGCAAAAAATTTTGGAGGTTTTCAAGAAATAATACAAATTTGATTATAATTAAATTATTTATAAGGAGGAAACCTAACACTTATAATAATTGTGCTCCTTGCTGAGTTATCATCCCTTTACGAGAGACAAAAAACAGCGTCATTTATAGGATATTTAATAACCAAACGACGAAACCGATGGGGTAATAAAACTATAAGGGTTTCAATGTGCCTGTCTTCGTGGCTCATTATTTTATATTTATATATATATATATATATACAGGGTTATTTGTAATTCACTAGCATCCTTTTAACCCTAAACTCCTACCACTTAAACAAATGTTTTTTGTTTTACGACTTTTGTCATAACTTTATATTTTGGTGTAATAACGTTTTGAAAATTTGAGATTACCTGTATTTTTGCGATACTCTGTGCCGTGTATGGAAAAAAAATGTACTCCACATTTTAAAAAGTCGTATAACAAAAAACATTTGTTTAAGTGGTAGGAGTTTAGGGTTAAAAGGATGCTAGTGAATTACAAATAACCCTGTATATATATATAATAGTTACGTTAATAATAAATCAATAATTTGTTAAATGCTATTTTATTTACTTCAAACTACAGCTATGAATTTAAAGGACTCAGTCATGAGTTCTTTTAAAAAGACTCAGTCTTTGAGTTCTTTTTGGCAAGACTCAAGTCTTTTTACAAAAGACTCCACATTCTGAAGGACTTGAGCTCTGAGTCTAATTTATAAGACTCGAGTCTTCAAAAATAGCTCAAATCTTATGAAATAAGACTGCAAGACTCGAGTTTCTTACAACACTAATCAAACATATCTTTATTACACTTTATGAGTATAATGTTTTTTATGGTCTGATCTAACAGACGATTTCTGGACGGTGTCAAAATAAATTTCAAAGTTGAAAATAACCGCTCTACGGTGACCTGCGTTGCTGGAGCAGCAAGCACTACCAGGGCTACTTCAGCCAATTTATTCGGTAATTTTTGCGCCCAGTACACTATTACGTCTTCCGTAATGGCAAGTCTTGGGGCTGTAACATATTCGGCCACGTAATAATCAAATGTCAATCTTACGGAATCTGCTGTCTGTGCTCTTACTCTTTGTGTTTCATTTAAAATTGACTCCAAAGACTGTAAATCAGTGTGAAAATTATCGCTGGCTAGTAAATTTTGTACGCTTATGGGATCACGAGAAGAACTTGTTGTACTAAGTAAGACAGTGGAAGTCTCTTGGAGTTCTTGGCTGATTTCTTCTTGCTCCTGATTCATCACACACATCTGTCGATAGACATCCTTAATCCAGTTTTTTGCGATCTCCATTTCATGTTCTGATAAAACTATTTTCCATCTGGGATCAATAAAAATGGCCGCCAGAAATGCTTTATTTTGTAGTAACAGATTTTCCCTATTTATCATAGAAGTTACAATATCCTTGGCCAGCGGACAATTCAGCTTTTCTGTTTTGGTTTTACAAATTATCCATATGGAATAAAAATCACCCAATGTTAGCTGTTCTGCTTGAAGGCGTATGGTAGCTTCTGCCGCTGGTTGTAAACATTCCAGTATATTATTTATTTCTAACCAGAAATTTTCATCAACTATTCGAGTTATTTCCTCAGAGTCATCACAAATTGATTTTAACTCCTTTAGTCTTTTCATCATGTTGTACGTAGATGCCCATCGAGTGCTACAGTCTATGACTGGTTTTCTCATTTTTTGTGATCGAATCCTAATTTTCATTAGAGGTCGACGTAAAATACTAACGACACGGCGACAACTTTCAATCACGGACTCGGTTTCCGGTTTTTTTTTTATAGCATCTTTTACACAAAGCTGCAAAGTATGTGCCACGCATCTTAATGATGTTATTTGAAATGTATGGTCGTCATTGGTGTCATTTAAAACCGACGCATTAAATGAATCTACGCCTGACTCAAAATTATGGTTATCATCGTCTGTTTCTTCTTCACTGTCAGTATTTTCTTCGATTGAATTTATCAAACTCAATTCTTCATTGAAAAGACTTGTTACCTTTAAGTAATTCGACCCATTATCTGTCGTGACAGAGTAAAGATTGCTTAAATTAATTTGGAAATCTCCAAGAATGTCTAAGATTATTGATTTTAAATTTTCTGCTGTCTGTCTATCAAAAATCTCCTGGAGAGCCAATGTACGTATTACAATTTTAGAATTTTTTATATACTGTACATTAATGCCAATAAATTGCCTGTCCATACACGTAGCAGAATCTAGCTTGATAGAGATCATCTTTTGTTTTAATTCACTGGCTATTTTTTCTTTTATTTCATAAGCTTTATCTAAAATCATTTCTTTAATTTTTTTACTATTTCCTTCTTTTTTAAAATCAGGTAATATCAAAGCCTTTAAGTCGCGAAAGGCTTCGTCATCAAGTAGTTCAAATGGCCTTCCATGAATAGCAACCAATTTTATGCAGCAGTGTAACAATCTTTTTCGTTTTTCATCTTTTTCAGCTTCTTTTGCTTTCTTTTTTTCTGTAACTTCTACAGATACTTTATTTATTTCAACAACTTGCTTATATTCATTTTCGTGTTTTAAACGCAGGTGATTCATTAAATTTGTAGCGTGGTTACCCTGAAAACAAAATCAGTAGTTAATTTACATGACAATCATTTAAATTCAGCCGTTAATTCATTTTACGCCTCGGTTTCAAATGACACCATTGAAGACATAGAAGTAGAAGCCCATACATTTCAAATTAGTTAAAACCAGTCATAGACTGTAGCACTCGATGGGAATCTACATATAGTTGTACCCAACAAACAATTCCTCCCGATGCACCTGCGCAGTACTTAGACCAATTTTAGTAGCGCGGGAAACTTCGATCTACCAATGGCAAAGTGCGTGCTAAAATCTTGCGCTATTATTAGTCGATCGCTTTCGCACCCAGCCGGCCGCCTGTGCGCCATCTTGTTACGAATCGTGTGTAAACGGGACAGAGCTGGGAATGCATAGCAACCAATACTCTGCCATTCGCGCTTGCAAATAAAGTTGATTATTCACACGATCGGCTGTTGCGGAACCGGTGTGCTTTTCTGCGCAAACGAAAACTGCCGATCGGTATTATTAGTTGTGTATAGTAAGAACGATTTGATATGTCCCGATCTCGTTAACAGCCCGTCTTTCGAACAAAGCCATTGTGCTCTATTGTACCCTCAACCGCATAATGGTCAGTTTAAAATGAACGGAAATATAAGATACAATAGCTCTTTGAAATAGCAACTTTATTACTTACAACAGAGAGTTCATTTTAAATTTTGTTGAGAGATAATATTTTTTTAAACCATTTTAAAACACACAACAGAATACAAAGGCTTTGTTCGAAAGACGGGCTGTTAATGAGATCGGGAAATTTCAAATCGTTCTTACTATACAACTGTACATTATATTGATAAGAAACAAATTGGAACAAATTTACCTTGCTACTCCGCGAAAACTAGTTTAGTTTTCGCGGAGTAGCAAGGTAATTTGTTTGTAAATATGGACCTCCGCAAAGTAACGCCTGAATCTATTAATTATATTGATAAGACTAAAGGAATCAAAATCAATCGTGATTGACTAACACATACATACATCCTTCTACACACCTATACAAACTTTAGCATTTTTAATAGTATATTATATGTATAGTACTATACTATGTAGATACCTAAACTATAATACGTAAGTACTTATTACTAAGTATACTAAGGTTTTATGCAGTAGGCTCTCGCACTATAAAATAGTTTTTGACCCCCTCCCTCCTCTATGTAAGAAAAAATAAGAATCTGGCGACCCCATCCCCCCCCCTGTTTAATATTTATTACGTAAGAATCTAAAGGAAAAAATGAATACACTTTTGGTTTGTTTTAATGTTTATTTTTGAAAGAATCAATTACTGTAACGTTTGTTTTGTAGGTACTAATTAATAATCAACTTTGATTTTATTTTAAAGTTTTTCTTTAGTCCCTTGTCATGGAAATCGTGGATGCGCGCGCTTTTTCAAAGTATAATCTTAACTTAGCGCATTTTTGTGATCTTACGTAAGAACGATAAAGAATCCCTCCCCCCCCCCTCTTGTAAGAAAAAATAAGACATGGTCGACCCCCCTTCCCCCTAAATCATCTTACGTAATAAATGGATGGCCCCTACTATTTTATCGATAATTCGCCACAAGCTAAAAAAATTTAAATGAACACGACTTACACGACACTAGGTTCTTACTCAACTCAACACCAATCAAAATGTTCAAATTATGAAAGCGCAACTGTTCATTACAGCTATTAACTATATTATCTAATAGAACACGATAAAGAACTTTCCGAATTGTACATTGCAAGTAGATAAATCACAAGGAAAGAACTTACCTTTAATTTATTCCCACATATTTTGCATGAGCTGTATGAATCTTCACCCCATTCAAAATGTCTGTGGACAGCATTTGTTGCTTTACGCGGCATAATTCACACCAGTACCAATAATCCATGCGACTTCGACGAGCTAAATGATGAGATTTATGAGTGACGTACGTAAACAAACAAATGGCCGCAAAAAAGTAAACGAGTGCATCATAAACAATATATTTGTTTTTTGCTATTCACGCGTGCTCTTAGAAACGAAAGAGAAAGATGCCCGGCGCGTGCGAGGATCACACGACGCCGACTCGGGCGGCAGGTTGTCACTTGTCTTTGAGGCGCGCGCCGCCGCCGCCGAGCGCTTGCGTTCCGCTCTCCGCGCGACGGAATGGCAACATGCAAAATAACCTTTATCATTCGGTTTGGGTTAACCGAATATAAAACTGTAACATGTTTTTCCTGTTAACATATTTAATTCTGTTATCAATGTTTGTGTTAACCGATTGATAAAGAAAACCGAAATTATTCTGTATATACCCTGTACTGTTAACACATTTTTGATTGGGTTAATAACAGATATATTTCTGTTATTAACCCTAACCGGAAAAACACTGATTCACACTAATAGTGTTTAATAGGAGAGTGAGACCGGTACGATACGAACTTCGAATTTCGAACTTGGTTACTGCCAGTCTACTGACCGGAAGACATGACACCCACAGATTTACTGCTCTAACCATCAATTATTATAATAGATTCGCTGTCCCGCTCGCACGCTCTCTTTCTATTATAATTTGGTTTTAGTCGATAGTTGAGTTATGCATTTTTGTGGTGATCATTTTATGAACGGTAAGCGATAGGTTTTCATTTTATGTTATGTGATTATTACTTTTTTGCTAGAAATTGCGTTTTCCCGGGATAATAATTAGTCTATATTAATCAAGAATATAGTGTCCTCATATAAGCTAAATACTTTTTAAATCTGTTCAGTACGTAGTTCCAGAGATTACCCCGTTATTAATACTAGCATTACCCGAGACTTTGTCCGCGCACTATTTGTAGCGAAGCTCCATAAACCACCTTAGTCCGGCTCTGTCATCAAATCCTTTCTTATGCTACGGCCACATTAGCGGGATTCGGCGAAGGTTCGGCTTATCGCGGCATGTGTGGACAGACAGTTCGCTTTATCGCGAATCATTCGGGCGAACTCGAACTGTGTTCGGGCTCTTGTCGGTATCTAGCGCAGATCAAAGGATTTTATCGCGACAGAGTTCGTGTTCGTGCAAGTGTCTACACTTCGTACTTTGAAATTTCTGAAATGTACGTCAATTTTGACAAGTGACATTTCAATAATTATTTACATTCATACAATAGAAAGCAAACGCTGCCTCCATCTTTTTGTTTCTTTGCGCTCTTGGTTCATTTTCCCGCCAAATTAAGAGTTGCGCGACATAGTTCGCCCGAAGTTATTATCGCGATAATGTCGTCTAGTGTGGCCACGTAGTTCGTGGTTACACGAACTCGAACTTTTTATCGCGACAACGCGACACGAACCTTCGCCCGCTAATGTGGCCCGGGGGTTAGTGGATGCCTACGTCATAACTATCTGTGTGCCAAATATCAACGCAACTTGTTCAGTGGATTAAGCTGTGCGTTGATCGACTAGTCACTCACGAATGTCACGATTTCTTTTTATAAATACAAATTAGTTTAGACATAGATTAGGTAGTATATTCTTGTTTCAGTATATCAGTACCCGAAATACTTATGCAAAATCCCTCGAAAGTGTAAGAAATTAATAGTTTGCTTGCCTACCAGTCTTCCGCTCCCTAGCAACGAGCTAAAAACCAGGAGTTGCCAGTACCCATAAAAAACAACCAATCAATTAAGCATGACCGCCCTGGCCGGCCCAGTGTTGCCCACTAAAACCGCGTTTACCCACAAAACGGCAATTACAGTGTTGCCGCGTAACGCGCACGCGCGGCGGTCACGACCCGCGCTCGCGCCGTTAAAAAATCAAATTAAAAAAGTAATATAATTTAGAAAAAACTCCTCAACTTTACACCTTGTAGTTCGAAAGGAAGATTCAAAATCGAACGAGTCTCTATAATAACTTATAGCTTCTTTTATTGCTACGTGTTCAATGTAAGAGAAAGCTTGTAATAAGTGATTGAAACGAGTAAATCAATCGATGCTTAATGTCAGGTTTGGAGTGTTATGTACATTGATGATTTAGTAGCACATGCGAAGTTAGTGCTGTTTTGTAGATGCAGTGTGGGTACTACTAACATGGCAAAATGTTGCAGTAGGGATAGTAACTAGGTTATCCATTTAATTTTGATTGTAAGTAGGTACCCGCAATATTATTTATCTGGGTCGCAGATGCTTTGATAATCTAGAGCGCTTAGATGGATTTCATTAGTCCCAATAGTTTCCTTGGCTGTACTTTCTACGCAGGAACAACAGTATGCAAGCACGGCTTGACACGGGTTGACACGGCCCTACTATACACATAATGGTCCTTAAAGGCCAGATAGAAATAGACCGATTTGGTCGCAGACGATCGACGAGGGATGATATTATGAAGGTTCTTTTAACATGAAACTACCGCTAGTCTCAAATCAACTGAAATTAACGGACCATTCACGTACCAAATCTAAGCTTCTAGTGTAAGTTTTTGACACGAAAAACGTATCGAACGCGTTCGCGTAAACGTCTCAATTACTATGGGGTAATTGACAGCGCCGCTAGCGGAACGAAACGGCAACAAACAGAGCCTCTAGTGTAAGTTTTCACACGAACAAACGTCTCGAACGCGTTCACGTAAACGTCTCGATTACTATGGAAAATTTGGCAGCGCCACTTGCGGATCGAAACTGCAACAAACTGTTCTCATAGTATTTGACATTTTAACGCAAACGCTATCGAGACGGTGTTCTGTGACCGAAAACTTACACTAAGCGTACAGTTCTCATAGTATTTAACAGTTTAAAACAAATGTGTTCGAAACGTATTATGCTATCGAAAACTTACACTAAGCATTGCTTGACTAACTCGTCCTTCTTTACCTGAACGCGTTCGAGACGTTTTTTGTAAAAACTTATGATGCTCGTCTCGTGTCGCTAACGTCTAGGCAAAACCTTCGGGAAGGACTAGGGATTAGTTTGTATTATAGGGTAGGGCTGGTTGGATACTTCACAAACAAACAAACACTCAACAAAAATTCCGCAGGACCACTCAACACCCAACCGTAATATTAATAACTCAAACTCAAACCAACTTCCTCCATTAAAATCAAATTCATTTTCTAACGTTTTCCGTTCGTTTCGGACAAAACTTTTTAACCGTTGCCACTTTAAAAAAACAGTGTTGAACACCTTTAAGTCGTACGCGCAAGGATAATTTTGTGTTAATTCAAATGTATGCGTCAAGTGTGTTGTTATTAAGGCACGCTCATGTACGACATTCAATCTTGCTCGTACGCCGACATCCATCATGCGACCACGCCCCTAGCGGAGTGTTTCGACAACGCTTGGACCTTGTGATTTGTGGATGATTAAAATATTAATAATGTCTTTAAAGCGTTTAAGAAAGGCTTGTCATGTGAGGCAGATGCTATTAAAGTGGCAACACCGTTAAAGGTTTTAACTAGCTATTGTTTACGCTGCGCCGTCTGGTGTAAGCGTTACATAAATCTAGCAAAGCGACCTTCTTACAGTCAGTGTAAATACAAAAATAACTAAAGGTGTTTGCGAAAACACTACTACTTTTTTTTTAATAAAAAAATGGACACGTTCGGCATAACATACCTTTCAGGCTTTCAGGTGTAAAGTAATCTTAATGACTGAATGTTTTAAAAAAAATTGCTAAACTGACAACATTGAAATGAAAGAAGAGTCACGTTCTATAATATCAGATTAAGAACGGAACTTACGCTTAAATTAATAAAATTTGTAATAACATCCTTAATGAAAATTCCAAATCCAAACTACTGGCAGGTTGAAAAAAAGAAAACAAATCACTGGCTGTTAAACCACCTGAATTTAAAAAGAGAACGCGAGCATGGAATGTTGAAATCAACGGGCTACCAAATTTTAATACGCATTCGCGAACCGAATTTAGAAAATAAACACTATCCCTTAGAAAATAGAAAGCTTTTTCATTCAACTGCTTTGTACTTGATACCTTTTAACAGCGAAGCTAAAAAACGACTTCCGTTTTTTCGAAAGAATGTCGAAATTAACTCAATTAATATCAGTATGTTCAGAATACAATATAAAAGCTAAAAATGGCTCTACAAGTCAATTTACTACTATTTTAAACTTTTTTTTTATAGAAAAAAACAAGTTATTGAAACTTTAAAAAACGAGTTTTTGCGGACTAAGGGAGAAAAGTGAAACTTTCCAGTGTTATGCTAACGCTTTGACACAGGGATACCTCAAATGTTCCTTGCCTCGTGCTCATCTCGTGCTTCGTGCTATAACGTTGAGAAATCTAATCGGTAATATCTAATCTATATTGATTTATACATGCCTTTGACAAGATAATTCGCCTATAATTGGCGATCACACGACATCAGTCTGATTGCCCCACAGATTAACATGGCATGGAGCAATATACTATCTTAATGCCTACCCTCGATAGAGAGTCAACCAATTTTTTTTTCCATTACAGCAACATTACTTGATTTTTATTTAATGAAGAGCTTGTAAAATATACAACTGTTGTCTTGTCTCATTCTCCTTCCTCTCGCCGGCTTTCCTCCTGCGGTGACAACTGGTGACAACTGACAGAATTAGCCGTTAATTTTGTATGTTATCTATGGTCAAAACACTTTTTTAATATGCCAAAGTTTTAAAACTATTCAGCCAGGCTACAAATTATAATGAATCATCCAGATATTTGAGTGAACTTTCGCAATTGACCCGCCGGGCCACAGATCCGAACGATCTAGCGGCCCGTGCCAGCCCCGCGGCTGCGCGAGCCAACTTTTTTTATTGGCCAACTTACAAAAAACCCGCGCCAACCAAATCTAAACTCTCTACCTCCACGCATACAACCTTACCAACTTTTTTTTTGAGCCCCGGCACCAAGGTTTTATGCCTCATTGTAGAGTCCGAGTTAACAGCACTTACTGACCAATAAATCATTTTAGAATGTCGGGACGTGTAATAAAACAATTACGCGTGAAATTCGGACAACAATGAAAGTATTAGCTATTTGGATTTGGTGGAGTCTAACTAATGTTTTGGAGATTTTTTTTAAGAATACAAATGGAATGCTCCGTGAAGTGCTTGAAATAAGAATGGTTAAATGTTTCCATAAGACCGAATCACAATCTAAATCAAAGAATAAAATAGAATTTATTTCATATAGGTATGTTAGTAGAGTAGTATAAGATTTTTATTACGTATTAGGTCTTTTTTACTTAACGTAATATATTCTTTAAAAACTGAATTCCAATATTTTGTACCAAACCTATCAACTCACTTTGATGAAAAAAAAAATTAAAGTAAAAATAATTTCGGTTACAGTTAGGTACCGGTATCTGAACATTAAAAAAAATTGTTACGAGCATTTTGTTGGGCAAACATTTTATTCAAGGGGTAGAAAATAGCTGTAACAGAATATACTTTTCCTAGCTTTATATTCTCAAAAAGAGACTAGCTTGATTCAGATTTCAACAACTAAAATAAATCTACTATGCATGTAAATAAGTTTTAAACAATGAACGGCCCTTATTTCTCCAAATATTATACTAACTTTCAGGTTAAAGTTCTCCGAAGATACTAAAAGCCTGCATTTGTTCGGTCGCGGAGCTAATGTGTGTAGTTTGGGCTCGAAGGGCAGGTAATTGCTAGTTCGCTCCAGTTCGTAACGATCGGGATGATGACACGCGTCACGCCATCTTAGAAAAAGTGATAAGGTTCAGACTGACGGGATAAATAGAAAGTGTGTTTATAGCAGGGCCGGATTTACTATAGAAGCTAAAAAAAAAAAAAAAGCTGAAGATTAGGGCGGCAAAATTGGCAAAAAAAAATTACAGAAAAAAAAGTAAGGCTGCGGACACGAGTGGGGCGGCAAAAATTGAATAGCTTTGGGGCGGCAAATGTGTAAATCCAGGACTGGTTTATAGTAATAACCTTACCACTTACCTATCTTTATCATAGTACTCTACATTAATTTCATAAAATACAAAAGTTAAGAATCGTTATTGTTTTGAAATTAAAGTATGCGAATGCGAACTAATATTGGGCAAAAAATAATTAGCATTATAGAAATATAACGTTACATGTGTTGTGCAAGAAATAAATAACGTAAAAAGTAGGTACCTAACTTAAGTCTCAAGTCGCGAAGAAGAAAGCAATTCAGCAAGAGATTAATCACTACATACTATGAAACAAAGTCGCTTTCCATTGTCTGTCTGTCTGTCTGTCCGTTGCGTCGTTTTAAAAATCTATAAGCATACATAGGGATGTATACTTAAATTTTTAAAACTACGCAACGGATTTTGACGCGGTTTTTTAAATAGATAGAGTGATTCAAGAGGAAGGTTTATATGTATAATACGCAGACAAAGTCGCGGGCAGAAGCTAGTAAGATATATTATAAGTTATTTATTTAAACCAGCTAATTTAAAATTACAACACACATAAAATTAACATCGAAACCTAAAATTATCCTAAACATAATGTATAAAATAAATATAAACTACCACCTGTGACGTCGATTAACAATTTTGTTTGAAGTTTTTATATGAGTCATTTTATGTCATTCTATTATATTCGGCTCTACCTTCGCTGGCGCTACCATTTTATATTTCTTTCAAACTTTTAGTTACTTTTTCTTTTATTTATCACGTATCACTAAGTAAGTGTTTCGTTTTGTTCTAGGTAAGCTGTGAGAAGAAATATTTTAGTTCTATCTTAAAATAAATTCAAGATGACTTTCCGTTGCGTGCCTACGTTCCAAACAGTGTCCAATGACAGTAGCGCCACGTGGGTAAGTTGTGAAACTTCTGTACCTTAACTTTACCTTTAACTCTGCCATTCGTCACTAGATGGTAGTAAAGATCAAATTTAGTTAGCGCTTAGCGTTCATTAAAGTTTGTGAATTTAAAAAGGAAGACATGAATAGAGATTATATTTATGAGTGAGATTATATAGTTAAAACTATGAACATTATCAAGTACTGTTATTATTTCATGTTTGAGGGCTCCAAAAACTTTTTATCCATCATCTGTTACTTGTTATTATAGCGCCATCTAGTCTACAACTGATAAAGCGTTTTGCGGATGAATGAGGGGAACAGTTTATTAGTACCGCTACTCGCCGTTAGGTGGCAGTTCTTTTCGTAGTACAAAATATCTCCAATAGGGGGCGTTCTCTAATCACCTATCATTAATCACATCACTTAGTTCTGACTTTTTGTATTTTTTAATGAAGCATAAAGCTCTAACACCAATTAAGCTGAATCCATGTTGAACCGCAAAACCTACTTACTTCAACCCACGTGCCCTAGGTGTAGGAGTAACTCTTTTAATGAACTTTTGACTCTTCGAGTACCATCTTGACATGTCAACAACTTAGGTACATTAGACTTTTGACCCGAAACTGTTTACAGCGTTACGCGTGCAGGTGGCCAAAAAGTGAACTAACGAGTTACTTAGTATTTTCGAATACATTTGCAAGCAAGTGAAGCCACAATCGCCGGCACTCGTAACTTTGCGTTTGTTTGCGCCCACTATGATCTGCATAACTGTGGTTGTTAGTATTTACGGTCGCTAATAGCTTTTTTTGTCAATATTGTTAGCAAGACTCTGGTTACGTTTATTTCGCCTGTGGAGTGAACATTATTTGATCGGAAAATTCTTGATGAAAATAGTCCTTTATACACCTAGGGCGGTAAAGTGAAAAGATGTATCTAATCGCAAGCATACTTGTAGCATACATGACGAACGAGGCAAAAAAGAAGGAATTCTGAGCCCCGTTTTTGTGCTGTAAAGGCTTCTGTTTGTGATGACGTGTCACGATAACACCCAAATCAATTATGAATCATGCAATTTCACATAATGTGCCCGGTACAGCTGTTAGGTGACATTTTGAGTTTTATTCGCGGGTGGGAAAGAAATACACTATGTCACTTTTCAGAAGAGTAAGTGAGAAAGACTATAAATACGTTCCTTGTATGCCCAAACCCACAATTTTTTTACTATATTTAATTCTTATTATTTGTTGTTATAGCAACCATAGTAATTATAGGTACCCTCTAAAAGTTTTAGTCCACTTAATTAGTTATTAAGATACAGTCCTATGACAGACAGATAGACGGCGGAGGTTTAGTAAAAAATTGGGTCTAGTTGGCTCCCTTTACGTTCGGAAGCGGTTCAGAAGACTAAAAATGGTGAAAAGTCCGAAATTATACATTTAAGTGACAAACTTTTTAAACTAATAATTAATTATTTCAATTTAAGTTCATGAAACCTAGGAAAAATGACATTGAACCCTCAGGTGATAAAGTAATTCCTTGATTAACTATGCCTTAAGCAAAATGTTTTTTTTTATTTCGACCAACAATGGATCAATGTGTACTTATGTAGACATAATGATAACTTAAAAGCTATTGTTGTATTATTTTGGGATTGTACAAATTACATTTTAATTAATCATTATTATTATATAATTAATTACAAAAGCAGGTACCTGTTTGGCTAAAATTTGGCATGTTTATTAAGATCCGTAGAAAATCTAAAAAGTAATAATAACTGTCAGCAAACAATCATAATACGTAGGTAATAAAAGAGACCACAGAACCATAAACGTGTTTGACAAAATCTACCCTCACAGAAAACTATACTTTCGTCCCTTCTTTTACTTTAGTACATTTTTTCTACGACAAGCTTGTTTAAAAAAGTTAAAACTTCATCGCACACAAGCACACACGCTACACCTTACTCACACACGCACACACGCTCACACAAACTGGATATGAAAGGAACAATGTTATAGATTCGCCGCGAGGAAGCTTTTGGTGGCGTATATGCCAAGAAGTCAGATGAGGCGAAAAGCTCTCAAAACTTTTAACAAAATTTTATACTAAAGCTATAAACAGTAAATTCCATTTTAGTCTACATCGACTTTGATTTTATGGCTTTATCCGTAAGTACGTACATAATTTACAGGAAAATATCGAACAAAACAAAATTTAAATCATCAAGCGACATCATTTTGGAACTCTAATTATGCCAGGATAAAGTTCTGCAGATAACTTTTGCGAAAGTATGACTACGTTTTTTTGGTAGGTAGCAATTTTAATCAGTTTGCAATCTCATGGAAACATGATGTTTTGGCAACACTAATCCCATTAAATTTAGTAGATAAGTATTAGATATAGCAACACTCTCTTCTGTCAACGTTTCCTTACTGTGTGCATGTGCCGCGAATCATTTATTCGAAATAAATGCCAAAAAGTCTCAAATTGAAGTTTAACTAGTGATAAACCACCCCAACACATGAAGCCGCACGAAACTGCATTAATAAGCATAGGCGTAGATCAAACCATAAGTCAAGGACGTGTTAAGCTGTGCTTATAGAATGAAGGTTCCCATAATCAAGGATTTTACGTCAAAACTGTGTCAGTTACAAGGAACATGGCCACCCTCATTTTTCTACTTTATTATCGCATTCTAAAAAAAACTTGACTAGAAAAGCTTTGCTGTACGCGTAATTATTTGAGTACAAAATACCGTTCCAAACTCTGAACTCGTAAAAGAACTAATAACTTATCGCACAAAGCGATCTGAACCAGTCATTCGTGTATAACTTTTTGAGCACGCCACATCTTCAGTTCCGCCATATACTTTGGCCACCTTTATCGTATCTGTGGCTGCCATGTGATAGCCGCGAGCCACCGCCGCCGGCCGCGTGCGAGCGAATTAAAAAAAATAAACGCGCGGGAAAAATTATAAAAAAATAATCAGCTGTTTTCTCGGGACGCGGCCATTTTGCATCTGTGATTGAGTGTAGCGTTTTGTTTATGCATTAATTATTAATTAGCAAAATTTTGTTAAATATCTACCTAATTTATTATTTACAATACTTGTTGAAAGTTTTTTGTTATAAAATTAGTGTAGTTAGTACAATTAAATATTAATATTATATATTGCATAGTTTCTAAAATTGAACTTTTAAAAGTTATCGAAGCGTAAACCTAATCACATATTGGATGTGAGATGAACCGTAATTTTCTATACCAATAACGGGGCAAGGTAAACAATAACATTATTTATTGTTAGAACGGGACGCAGCTGCGGGTCCGAGCGGGACGAAGCACAAATCATCGATCTAAAGAAAATAGAATTCTCATACGAAACGTAATAGCGGAACAATAATCGTGTAAAAGTTCACGATAGTTGCCCAACGTAACAATGCATTGCAGCCAGCGACGTGGAGCTCGCGCTAATCGATTTTGAAACCACTCAAGTTCCTTACACAGGGTTCTAAGTTCGCTGGTCCTTTAAATCGGTCATCTTTGAGATAATGATCTGCGGACTTATGCCGTGTTAAACTGACAATGGCGGCATAACCTCAACAATGTGACCAATTAGAACCCGAGGCGATGACCAAAATCAACGGAGTCGCCATGACCGGAGAGGTTGATGCCATGATAACCGAAAATCCAAACCATTTGGACGACAAAATGACTGAGAAATTTGTTAACAATAACACTATTAAAATACCGCAGAACTTGAAACGAAAAGCCAATGAGATTGATGACTTTGGAGATAAAATGTCGACAGAAATAAATATAGAATTGGATAAAGATAAAACTATTAGGCTTGAACTGAGGCGGCCTGAGAATGATGATTACAAGAATGATTTACCCAAAGATGACCTGAATGACAGATCTGTATTAGCTGATGATTATACAGTTCCAGATGAAAATAAAGGTTTAGGAGATCTCGTGAACGATGAAGATGGATATATACAAAATGAACAGGATGATGTAAGTATTAAATAGGTACGCTTATTTATTTATGTACTTAGAATCATCAATAATTATTCCTAATGTTAGCCTCTCTACTACTACTAACTAAATGTAAGAATAATATTTCTACGCCCATACGGGCAGGATATGCTGAACACATGTAATAATTTCAACAATTGTACCATATTCGGAGAAATATTTTTTTCTATTCTATTCTATTCTATTCTCTTTCGTATTAAAATAAGGCATAGATAGGTATCAATGCGAGAGCAACTTAGAACTTAAAACATTACTGCCTCTAGTGTCTTTAAGAAGAATTTTTGATATACAACTCTTCTCATTAATTAGGTACTCTAATATTTACAATATTGCGTTTTCCACTATTTGAAACAATCTATACTACTTATGATAAAGAAAATTTTAAAGTTTTTTATTTTATGTGTCAGAAGAGTTTTAATAATGTTTAAATATCATAAGGAATGGCCAAATAATTGCGTTCAACGAATCGTACATAACTGTCGTCCAGCCCATTTAACTGTGGACCTCTATCCGTAACATGCTAAAAGTTAAAACTATACGCTAGCATTCTTCCTTCCGATGTTACATCCCACTCTTACAACTCTACATGTAGTATGTAAGAGGAAGACAACGCTAAGCAAGATGGTCGCATTTTTACGGTGCGAATAAATCTGAATAGCGACCCCAAAACTTTTTGCAGCAGTCCAATGTGCGAATAATTGGCGCACAATCAAAAATAAATTAGTTGGACGCATAAAAACGCTAATAGTGCTATAGGAACGCAAGCACCAGACCGGATAATAGGCTAGACCTAGGGAGACCTTCGGTCACTAAGCAGGGGCCTAATACCATGACGTCTTAATACGATTCAATCCCGACTCAGTTCAGGTTTTAGCTGTCATTTTTAATATGGATCTGACAGCGAGCGAACCTAAACTAAAACGGAAATCAATTGTTAAAACCTCATGGTAACCCCCAGCTGGCAATACACATTAAGATTTCAATAATCGTTGAAACTGCGATTTCTGAAATTACACACATACCTAATATGTATTTATATCACGTCTCGCCTCTTTCTCATAGGGGTCGGCAGAGACTACTTTCTCCCACGATCTTTGTTCTACGATCTTGACAAACCTTTTTCGCTTCATCCACATTCGTCAATCTCTTCATTTCATGTACATGCTCATCGATTTAGGTTACTCCCTTTATTCCTTACAAGTTAAACAGTGACAAGACCGAAAGGCCATGTTTAGCGTGATTGTGAGCAAAGGTGGACAGGGGAATCAAAATAATAATGAGTTGCTACTGTTGTAGCCACATCGGCATCACCTGTAACATGAAATGTTAAGATTTTCACCCATTCCCTCGATACACTTTTATAATTACCTACATTTATAAAAATGCTACTCGAAAGTGGTAAAAACCGTGATATTGCTACAAAACAATAGCTCACATTAATTAAATCTTCGACATTGTTAGTAAGATTGCTATTTTCTCCGCTCTACTCGTATTTCAAATTCAGCACAATTTTTCACAACTGTCGCATGGAAAGTGCTTTCGGATGATATGCTTTTAAAAATCGGGATCCTATTTAATTTATCTTTTCATCCGTGCAATGGCGGTTTCATAGTTTACTGACTTAATTAATGTTAATACACCCCCTTGCAAAAAAACGGGCACCATGAGGTTTTATTATTTTATGTGCTGTGCATAGGTACAAGCTCACTTTCTAAGCTTTAATGCCTAAAAATCTGAAAAACCATAGGTGCCTGGTTTTTTGCAATTGGGGTGTATGTAGTTAGGTATAATAAATTTGTATGACTTATCAAGCAGACAATAGAGTATTCGAATCCAAGCTCGCACCGCGTTTTTCGGAATTCATCTCAGGTTTTTGGTGAAAGAGGAAACCTGAACACAATCTGCAAAGCAGTTCAATGGTGTTCGCGAAGTTCCTAATCTGCACTGAGATTGCAACTAAGCCCAAGCCTTCTGATATTGTGAGGAGGGCTGTGTATAGCAGAAGGACGTGTGTAGACTGGAGACAATGATGATAATTATGATCAATTTAATCTGATGACTTGATGAGTGCAGCAGGGCTACTCAAGTTTGGAGCGGCTCGTTCAAAGGTTGCGGATTCTAGGTCACCGACGAAAGCCTCAACCGTCAGGGTTGTTTGGACAATTTGGAAAAACCTTTTTTGTATTATATATTATTATAAGAAAACGGGACTTAATCACGTAAATAAAAAAATATTATTATTATTAGTATTGTTTACTTTTTTGTATTACTTTTTAATTACATAGTGATGATGGTGGAAGGTGGCACTACGAGTACTTATGTATTATGTAGTTTGAAAATGCTGTTCTTTAGCTGAAACACTGTAACATAGAGAGGTATTTTGCCTAATAATAAAAGCTGAGCATGTCCACAGTGTCATACAATTAAGCTAAATGGATTAGTTTGCTACTCCGCTAATAGTCAGGTAAAGTCAATCAAAGTAGCTATGGACGCAACCGAAACGACTAGGTTCTACAATAATAGGTACACACAGCAAAACTATTCGGTATGCACCCTAGTTGTCCATGTGTGTCATTCTATACACACATCCGCACCTATCCGCTGCCTTAATTACACACACATCAAAATGGTTTTGTATCCACACGAGTATTCACACTAACACGGCCTATGTGTGCTGATTGTGTTCTCTGACTACCTTCACATATCTCTTATTGTATAGGTTATTGTTATTCAAACGATTTTGCTCAATGGAAGAATAATTTCGTCATGAATAATATGAGCGCGGTGGCTCAGTCGTACTGATTAGGACTATGAATGTTATAGACCTCGGTTCGAATCTTGCACAAATGTGTCTATTTTGTATTTTTTTTTTCAATTTATAACTATCTCAAAACCAAATCATGACTACTTCAAACACGAAAAAAAGAAAGTAAAAGAACAAAATAAGAAAATAAAATCATTGTTTCAAATTGTTTATTACAACATTTAAGTAATTATTATTACCTTAAGACTATAACTAATTAAATTAGCAAAATAAAATTGCATGCTGTTCCTTATAATATAACAGAAGAAGAACAACATTTATTCGTAAAACAACACACACTATAATAGTGACCAGTATGATTTTAGGTCAATTAAAAATTTCTGTTACAAACATAATTTAAAATTACAATACAAATAGTAAATTGAATGCACATCACAAAAGGGCTATTTTTAAGATGTAATTTATTCGAATTAAAAAGGGTTTTGAAAAGAGTATCATTTATAAGAATTTCCGATTTATTAAGTTTACTTAAGTCTGAGAAAGATGAACGAAACGTTTTATTTGTTGAGAAATAAAGTCAGTGGTGAAATGAATCGACATGTTAAATGACAGCCATTAACAATAACATCATTGCACACTGGATTAAATCTCCACTTTCAAGTGACTAAGCTACCTAAATTTGCTTTGGATTTTATATCAGATCCAGACTGGGATCCCCAGTTAATAACAGTTAAGGAATCTTGTTGGGTGCTCAGCCAGTCTTTGACTATGACACAATAATATTATTATGCACGAAATAGGTCACACATCACTTTTTTTTAGCACTGTTATTACGACCCCCAACCCACTAACTCACAAATCCCATGGATGACATCCAAGCACTTTTCGCCACAAAAATTTTCGTCCATCTTTTTCAGACGTAAATGTTTTTTCATCACTAAAAATCACTATATTATTACCTATTCGAATCAAAATTATAAATATTCACGATCAAAGTTCATTCTGTTTCTTCTATGCTGGCTGATCCGTTGAAGCATTTTTTTTGCTGGTTTACGAGTTACGACAATGCTATCCTGCAACATGCAGATGAAGTCGCACAGTTTACAACGTAGGTAACATTGTCTCTCGTTGATGTGAAATTGGTCCCTTTAGCGTGTGCGGCAACTACTTATGTCCAAATGGCGTGAAGATGAGACTTCTTGTTTTGACACAGAAGGAATATTCTTATCGTGCCCGAAGTCTGCATAACGGTGAATCCATAATTGAAGTCTTCCGCTGCAAAATAAATGAAGTTTAATAAAAAACATTCTTCGTCAAAGAAAGTTATTTGGATACATTACGGATACAATAATAAATCATTGTTTTTAACACCATGAAGAAATTTGATGTAAAATAAGAAGTAATTATTTTATTAGACACTTTGTCTACTTACCGATATCAATAAACGCCTTGCGATTCCTTATAGAAATATTTTGTTCGTAAAGAACAATAATTTCTGCTCTTTTCAAAAAAGATGATGACTATCCATATTTTGCAAATCACAAGGTATTTCAAAGGCAAAATTAAACAGTTCGTTGTTGTAAAACCACTTGTAAAACAAGGCGTAACGAATGGCGGCTAGCGTTGACAAATTCATATCACTAATAATTTGAGGGTAGAATATACTTTATATTGTTAGACGGCAATTAATAAAATGTGCATCGTCTAGCAAATTTCAACCTTATTTCAAAGCTTGTTAAACAACTATTTACACATTGCAAATGCAGTAGTCACAGTTTGGACGTAGTAATTCATAAATTCACCAACTATATTAAATGTCTCGGTGGCTCAGCGGTCACAAAGGCAAGTCGAATACTTGATTTGTGCACTCGCTCTCTAGTGAACCGAGTTCGAATCCTAGAAGAAATGACATTTTTGGATGTTATTTAAATGGCGATGCTGGTTGTAAGGAATATTGGTTGGAAATGTTGGAATTGAATCTCAGACCAGACTTGATGAGAAATAAAAATGTAACACGTTGAATCAGTGAGATGGTAGCTACTACGCTGGTAATAATAGTTCAATGCGTCAGATTGCATAAATTTAAAGATTCAAGGTCAAAGTAAGACTCGATCCGGGGTGCCTTCTCTTGCCAATATCCAATGTAAGATAATAATGTAAAATGTTTTTAGGAAGATGCAAAAATAAAACAATACTTTTACATTATTTCTGTAGAATTAACTTAAACCGGAGATATTGAATTTTTAAACCTTTGAGCCAGGCACGATACCAAGGGGATTTTTTAGTTTAATTTGTAATTATTTTTAACTTAGTTTATTATAAACTAACTAAAATAGTTGCAACTTTCTTCATTGTTATTTTATAGTTATTGTTGTTGTTTATATAATAAATAGGTAGTTTACAGCGACATTACTTATTTATCTTATTACTAAAAAAAACTGTACTGAGAGGGTAGATATACGATCGAACTCACTCACACATTCACACGTGGATTCTACGTAATGTTCATGTCGGCACTCAACACATAGACGACGTTTGTGTGCGTGCCTATGCTTACCGAATTATTTTGCCGTGTGTACACAATCGGAGCCCCTCTTTTGCCCGAATTTCATATGCCATAATGTAATGTTTGCCATAATGATCATTTGCCATAACCCTTTTTTTCTCTGAAACTGTAATTTTTTGAGGAGCATTGTAATGGCAATCCTGTAGAACTCTATAGGTTAGGTTAGGTTTGTTTCATAACAATCCTGAATAATTAACAAATAAAGAGAAAAAAGGGTTATGGCAAATGATCATTATGGCAAACAATACATTTATGGCATATGAAATTCGGGCAAACGACAGAGACCCTTAAACTCGCGTCAGGCGTAAGACGGAGGGAGAGTTTAAGTACCTACCAGGATATCAGGATCCTCTAAGAGCTTATTTTGAAATACGAATTAAGCTAGAGTCACGTTCGATTTTTGAAAAACCTAACGAGGCTCGAATAGAGTACACTTGTCCCTACTTGTGAAGAAAAGGGTAGGCACTCCGTCTATTTCCTTTAACGGATTCTTCTCAAACGAAGTCGCGGGCAAGATTTTTTTTTAAGTTTCGTACACAAGCATACAGAACCCTATGCGCTGGTTTTGCACACTTATTTCTTTCGCACACCTGTAGCATGATTTCCCTTTCCGTTACCCTTTGGCGGCGCCCGCGCCGATAGCGTTAAAGGTTTACGGTTTGTAAAATTTGTTGAGCGTCACACGTAATCGAAATTTGGGGTGTGAAATTTTATTCCGTTGCGCAATTTTGCTTTACGATATACGATGCTTTTAGCACTAAAGTAAAGTACTTAAATAAGTAAATTAAGTATTTTTTACGAAATCGGGTGGCAAATGCAAGTGGGTCAACAAGAGGTATGCGTTGGCTATAAGACAGAGGTAGAACATCACATGTGCCAGCTCTGCTGCATGGCGGCAGGATAAGCGGACATGACACAATTTCTAGTTAAGGGTGCGACCACACCGCCGCTTAAAAAACGGTGACGTTACGGAATCGCAACAAAATGTATGAAGAAACGGTGAGAAAACGTGACGCATACGACACGTCACTGCGTATACGCGGCGGTTTGGTCGCACCCTAAAGCTTAATTTTTTTTTCTCCAAAATGCAAAGGTTGGTCGCAAATGTGTACAAAGATTTTAATGAACGGTTTAAATGGCAATTAATAACTCAGGGTGCGGCATGTAAAGCGCCGAGTGTCCAGTAACCGTATTACGATCAAAAGTTTTTGCTCGGATTCTATATTAAGACCTGCCGATGTCAATGTCCAATGGGGCCCTATTATTAGTTGCTAAGCTTTGATCAAATTACTAGAATTAGAATAACCACTTCTAAAACTTTTCTTGTTACACTGTTTTACTTATAACCCGCTTAAATGAGTCCTCGCACGCGCGGTGGCGGGGTGCGGGGTGTGACGACCGCGGGGGCCGAGAGAGGTGCGGGCGGCACTGCGGACAGAGAGGGATGGGTTATACTTGCTAAATCGCGTTCCAGGGCTTAAAAGTACGTCCACCTTGTCATACCAGGTGTAGAAACCAGGTATCAAAATAATTTCAAAGTATTTTCCGTCCAACATAACAAGTAGAATACTTGCTTCCTTGCAAGTTTAAACCTTGTTGTTATACTGATAACATTAAAAATATTTCAATCAAGACGTAAAATACCTATTAAAGTAGTACAAGCGCAATGTACTCTAATCTATGTTTCATTTTTGTACAATTGTGTGTATGCTCTATTTCTGTGTCTTTCAAAAGAGAGTAAATGTCTTCTTTCTTTCTTTCTTTCAATCTGAACCTTATGTATATGAAGTAAGGTACCTGCGGGTAATAAAGCCTGTCGGGTAGTAAGGCCTAAGTAGCTAAATTCGTATTTAAAATGCTTGCTTACGCTCAAGGCCGCGGTAAGTAGCACCTAGCGGACGAACAAGAAACTAATACAAGTCGTTCGGCGCGCTGTCCCGCTCCCCACCGCCAGTGTTGCGTCATTCATTTTGTGGAGTGGCCGCGTCGCACGTATTACAAAAATAGACCCAAAAGAATCGAAAGTATCTTTTGTACTTTTACATTTGGCAATGTCAATTGACGTTTATTTTCTCTCTTACTAAACTCTTCTAATGGACTAAATATAATGATTAATGTGATGTGATCCAAATATTTTTTATTCTTTTTTGTTTATAAACGTGGTTGGTGGCTATTATGGCCTACAAAAAATGCCCATAGGCCTTATTGCACTCTTTTTTCGTGTATGGAAACAAGGCTTTATTATCCTCGTACTTGACATATCGCTTTTGTTTATTCTATAACTTAGTTTATGTAACTACGAAGTTAGTGTATAACAATTTGTTATATTTTCATGGTGTGAAACATTATTTATTTTAGGCCTTATTATCCACCTACTTCACATATCGGTTTTTGTGTATTGTGCTAAGTAGAAGAGCCAATTTTTATTTTCACATTTTGTATTTTGAAGATTTCATTTTGAAGATTTTTCAACTAATGATAATTAATCATCATTATTCTTGAATTTTATGTTAAAGTAGACGTAGGCCTTCTTATCCTACAAACAGTAAAATATGGCCTGTGGTATAATATGGCCTATAGGTGAGATAATTAATTTTATTTTTGTTTATGTCAAATATTTGCATATTTTGTTTATTTGTTATGTACGTTACTCTCTAAGGCTGATTATTGTTCCTTATATTGATATTTAAGTGACCGGAAGGTACTGATGATTTTGGGTGCTAAATAAAGGTTATCTAGGCTATGCAACCTATGCTTAGCAATATAAACGTAATTATTCATGTTAAATGACTATTGATCTCAAGAGCCAAATAAACGACGTATTTTGTAATTATTTAAGTTGTTAAAGTCTTAGGCCTTTATGCACTGCCTCAGTAAAATAAGGCCTATTAGCAAGGTTTTTAAAAACATTTTTTTGTGATTTTGTTTTTGGCTGAAGCTGCCATTTTTTTAGTTTATTTAGTAGCTTATGAAACTACCGACTGATTAAAATTAAAATATGTTGATTTTGTTCGCAATTTTTCATTTTATTAAGAATCTCCCTTAGCTAGGCCTTAATGCCCCAAGTACCTTAGTACTTACTCTAAAGGGACAGTATACTTAAATGGTAAAATACTTTTAAGTCTTGCAAGTATATCGGGTCGGTACCTGGTTGGTATACTTGCAAGGAAATACCTGGTATCAAAACCTGGTAACGTAAATACGCACCATCTCTAGGCGGCAGGCGCACTCCCCGCCCGCACCTCTCTCGGTCCCCTTTGTCGTCCTACCCCGCGCCCCTGTGCCGCGCGGGCGAGGACTCATTTAAGCGGTCGGTCTATAGATACTTATGCTTGCGCCAAAATCCTAAATATCTCTAAAAACTCACATAATAAGAAACAAACAAAGAATCGGAGCGTGTGAATTCAAAATGTCGACTTTATTATGCAATACGCATAAATATGTATGTTTATAATGCCAGGTGATTTTTATGTGAAACAACTTTATCATTACCGATTCATAATACAGTTATATTATACAAATTTACATAAGCCGACTCCGCCTTCGCACTTGTAAGTACCGCAACTAGTTAGTTATTCCTTATTCCACAGTGTCCCTTCAATAAATAATAAACATCGTTTAGTTTAATCGTAAATTAAACTTCTGTAGTTGTTCAGCAGGCTTAGTATAAGTTTTGAGACTTTGGAGTCACAAAAAGGTAACAAGACCTACTGGCCATGTTTAGCAAGATTGTAGGCGTATACGTTGGAAAATTGAATCAAAACAGTGATGGGATGCTAGCCGCATCGCTAACACACACACATATAACACGATTCCTAAGATTTTCGCCCATTCCCTCGATGGGTTACCATCTGCGCGGGAAGAGAAGCAACTGGTACATTCTATGCTTTTCTATTACTCCCAGACCAGCATAGGAATAATGTATCTTCGTAACTGAGTCGAATTTTACACTAGCTTCTGCCCGCGACTTCGTCTGCGTAGAATTAGCAATGGACATGTTTATGGATATCCCCCGGGAACTATGCGATTTTCCGGGATGAAAAGTAGCCTGTCTTAATCCAGGGTACCAGTTATCGTCGTTCCAAATTTTATCCAAATCCGTCCAATCGTTTTAGCGTGAAGAAGGAACAAACATACCCACTCACTCACTCACATCGTCACATCGTCACATCGTCACAAATTTTCGCATTTACATATAACTAGCTGTTGCCAGCGACTTCGTCTGCAAAGAATTCGTTTATCGCTATCCCGCGGGGACTACGCAATTTTCCGGGATAAAAAGTAGCCTATGTGCTATTCCACACTTTTCTCTATGTATGTGCCGAATTTCATCTAGATCCGTTGGGCCGTTCTGGCGTGATTGAGTAACAAACAAACATCCATCCATCCATCCATACTTTCGCATTTATAATATTAGTTAGATTAGATATATATAGTTAGATTAGATCGCCCGGGCCGTAAATAGCAATTTACCAGCCGCTATATATGCGAGCGGAAATTTCCACTTCCTGGCCAGGGGAAGACGTAGGTGCTATGAAATAAATAGGTATGCCGCTAAAGTCGAACTTTCATGTTGACAGCCAAGTCTTATTGACGTTGTATTTTATGACGTGCGAAGTATTTTCAACCTTAGGGTGATAGTCTGATAGACCACATATTTGGCTGATTAAACCTTCATATTATCTGCGTAAGATTCACATTAACAGACGCAGGCGCAGCCGCGCCGTCTCTACGACAAGTCCACAACTGACACATTAACTTCGTGTCAACGACCTTAGCGACATACGCATAGTATATGTAAAGCTTTAGGCAAAAACGTAGGCGCTAATTGAAAGATTGATCGAGTAAATAATTGTGTGATAAGCATTGATGTAAATTAGAATTGATAATGAAAATAATTTAGGAGCATATATTTGTTATTTCTAGTGTACCTATGGATGGATCAACTTCTGTGCTGGTCTGGCAGCTGTAGGCTTATCGTCTAACTCGCTCGCAATCGCCATCGTGTTCATTTTGACAGTTCATGTATGGGCTGACAATTGGCATCGGAATCAGCTAGCTAACTGTCACATTCATACAAGAACTGTCAAAATGAACACGATGGCGATTGTGAGCGAGTTAGACAATAAGCCTACTGGTCGCACGTTTCAGGTGCAAGTAGACGAGAGGTCTTTAATGGGATTTCATACATCATTGCAAGCTAAGGCCTACACAATATTTGTGACACAACATCTTGACATTAAGCCATTAAAAAAAACTATTAGCAATACTATGGGTTAAAATTTGTACTATTGGTAAGACCATGGATCGTGATGAGTATGAACTATATTTTTCTCCGGGCCTTTGGAAGCCCTCAACAAATTTACCATTCAGTTCAGTTGTTGAACATTCTTTCTTAAAACCGGATCTTTCTTAATCAGCGATCGCTTGATGATCTGCGCACGAGTTCACATCGACAATCGCTGGCAATTTTTGAGAAAAGAACGTAAAACAATTGAACTTCTACCTTTTTTTTTTTTTTTTTTTTTTGTTTTATGTGAATAGACCTACCTGGCTTCAATATTGAACGTCGCCGAGGGCTGCCATACATCCGGGTTTCCCCGGATTTGTCCTAGTTTAGAGACCATCCGGGGAGATTGCGTGCGATTTCGTTTGTAGTCCGGGTTCGAATTTTTCTATAGTTAAAAAGTTAACTAAAAAATATATAATTGCCAAATCCAAAGTGTGCTAAATAATTTTGTTTTGAGAAGGTTCCCCACACTGAATTTAAAAAATGTAGACGTGTTCGGGTTCCGAGCTCCAAAATCCGGGGATTTTATGCTTTGTCCTGATTGTCAAATTTTTGAGATGACAGTAGCCCCTAGCTTGACTACTGCGAGGCTATGCATTATAATGCATTTTTATATTTTCTTATGCATATAGCAGTGGCCTGTAGGCGACACGCCTATTTAGGTAGAGTTATATTTTGGCCCTGGCCGCAAATAAACCTAATTGCACGCAGCGCTGAAAGAAAGAAAAACAAAAGATAGGCTTATTGTCTAACTCGCTCGCAATCGCCATCGTGTTCATTTTGACAGTTCTTGTATGAATGTGACAGCTAGCTGATTCCGATGCCAATTGTCAGCCCATAGATGAACTGTCAAAATGAACACGATGGCGATTGCGAGCCAGTTTTCATTGCTCTTGTCAGCGCTGCGTGTTGAATTTTCAGTATAATTTAAGTTGTTTTATTTAATTAGTTTTCTAAAGTCTACAGCGCCTAACTCTTATTATAGCTACGGCCAGTACAAGAGCGCGCGAGATAGATCTCCCGTCTCTTTCTAGAACTAACCGTAAGAAAAAGACGGGCAGTCTATCTCACGCGCGACACAGCTCTCGCGCTCTTGTGCTGCCTACACGCCTATTTACAAGTGCCGGCACGTAAGTCGAACGATGACCGTTGATGCGAGGTAGTCGAAAATATGGTATCGCGGGGGAGTCGCGGGGGAGTGCGGGTGTCGCGGGCGGGCGTACACCACGTTTGACTTACGTGCCGCCACCTATAATTAGTAATTACGATTTCTTAAGTTTGCTGGAATTTTATCAAAAACTTGCGTTAGAAGCTGTTTTTTCGCTCGAGCGCCTTATTCTAAGTGTCGTGAGCCATGACAATGCATAGATACGTACTCACTTTCCTCAATATCTATGACGTAATAGACTAACTAGTTTTAACTCTACACTGGGTCCGCTGTTCACCCACGCATGGTTTCACAATGCGGCGGTACTAACGGTTGTCACTTTGTCACGAGATCGAGATTGACGAGATTGACACTTTTGTAATGTCGTAAAACACTTTTATAGTCGTAGAGGTTGTATAACTGAGTAAGTGTTAAACTTTTTTGAAAGTAATTTTTTGTCAACATCGTTGTTTTTATGGTTTGCTGTATCGTCGAAGTTAGTTGTTTGAGCAACTTTTATTGTTTACCAAAATATTTTTTTTTGTGATAACAATTTATTAATAATATGAGAAATGTCCATCTCAGCTTGATAAAACGTAACGAAACGAAATATACAAAATTTATTTTATTTTAGCTATCGCAAGTTTTTCAAGCGAAATATCTGAAAATGTGAATCATGCTAAACGTGGCCTTTAGGTCTTGAACCTTAGACTCTGTCTACCCTGTAAGAGATAAAGATGTGATTTGTCTATGTATACCTATGTATGAAAATGTGAGAAACAATCAATCTCAATTTTACATAGTTCGTTTTACTCTAGGTACAAACAATTGCGAACGAGACTGACACGAGTATGCAGTGAAAATTGCATGAGAACCAGTGTTACCACCGTAAACAGACCATTGGTCGAATAATAATAATATATGGCCAGTTCATTTGGAATACGTCCATTGTATTTTTTACGTATGGCAACTATTTGATAGATAGTATAGCAGTATTTCATTTGGACTCCGTTACGGCTTCGTATGTGATTGGAGGGCTTTTTACAAGCGTTTTTTAAATAGCAACTAAAAAATAGGTGGTAAAAGAAATTTAACCGACTACTGTGAGACTAAAGGCGCGTTTAATTCATGATTAATATCATCGCTCATTCATCCTCAAAATATAACATGAGTCGCTTTGAGAGCTGAGGCCTTACCATGACGTCTTAATGTGATTCCGTTAAGGTTCGGTCACTGTCAGATTCATTCTAAAAGTGACAGCTAAAACTTGAATTGAGTCGGAATTAGGACGTCATGGGTAAGGCCCCAGGGCAGTCGCGTATGGACCACTGTTTAATCCTATTTGACAAATGTTTCCATACATTGATCGATGTTCAAAGGGAACTGCGTCAAAGGCGTGCTAAAGGCCCATTTGGACACATGCAAGAAAATTGTACGCCATTTTAGTTACATTGCGAAGTTTGACAGATCGGTTGAATTCCGTTTACCCCGGCAACCCGCAGTGTTTTTTTTTAATGTGAATAGGAAGGCAAACGAACAAGTGGGTCACCTGATGGTAAGCGATCACCACTGACCATAGACACCCGCAACCCCGGAGGGATTGCAGATGCGTTGCCAGCCTAGATGAAATGCCTCTTGTGCCCGTAATTTCCCCGGCTGTCTTACTTTCCACACCGGAACACGGCAGTGCAAGCACTCCTGCTTAGTAATGAAACTGCATGGAATTATTGCATGTGTCTAAATGGGTCTTAAATTTGAATTTATGTTAAAAATCTTTGTAGGAGTGTTCAGTCACAGTAAAACCCAACCACTTAGACCTTGAGATACCTTGTAGACCTAGACTTTCAATATCGTAAAACGGGGTAAGAAGAAATTGCGGGGGGAGTAGGGATAGAATATTTTGTTTTCACTCGCTACTTATTTCTTGCTAAGCTCGCTCTAAAAGTAGTCTATACTAATCTATACTAATTTTATAAAGAGGAAAGATTTGTATTTTCGTAATGAATAAACTCAAAAACCACTGAGCCGATTTCAAAAATTCTTTCACCTTTGGAAAGCTACATCCACCCTGAGTGACATAGGCTATAATATCCTTTCTTGTGGTGATTTGTTATCGTCATTTTTTATTTATTCCTATCCGTTCCTATCCCTTTTGACCCTACTATGGGGTGAACTGGGACTTGCCTATATTTTAGTGTTTATTGTTTCAACTATGAAACTAAACGACAGGTAATATCTAAAATTCATATCACCGGAACATTTTAGGCAGATTAGAAAAAAGCCCTCACCGACTATCATTACCATTACGCAGCTCATACATATATAATAAGACTTGTTTGTCCGTATGTAGAAAGTTGATCGTTGCCCAATGCGTCACTGCAATACCGCCTGGCACATTTTCGTAATATTTGTATGTTGTTTGATGGCGGTTTTGATTTTTATTAGGTCAATAGAGCTCTATATCTGACAAGACATACCATTCCATCACACCCAGAGATGTTAATTAGCGTTTAATTCTTGTTTTTCTCTATTACTATGACGTCAAGAGTGACGTATTAAATTACGAGCTTAAGAAGCTATCTTCCAACGGTAAGCCCTAGTATGAGTACGGATTGTGATGACGATCTTTCTCGGTAATCCTGCTACTGAGCAGCAGTGCTTGCGGTGCTTTGTTCCGGCGTGGAGAAGACAGCCAGTGTAATTATTGGCATATCATTTTATCTTGGCTCTCAGCATGCTCCGGTGGTACGGACAGTTTGTTTATCATTAGAAAACCCACTTGCTCGTTCATTCCTTATTGTAGCTTCGTAAAAAACCAAGCAATTGTATGTATGTTACTGAACCAGTGAGCTCCATCGGCTTCATATACTTCCATCAGCTGGCTTATTGTCTAACTCGCTCGCAATCGCCATCTTGTTCTTTTTGACAGTTCTTGTATGAATGTGACGGCTAGCTGATTCCGATGCCAATTGTCAGCTCATACATGAACTGTAAAAATGAACACGATGGCGATTGCGAGCGAGTTAGACAATAAGCCTACAGGCCCCTGTTTCATCATTTCGACAATAGTCCGTGACAAGTGACAATTCGACATGCAATGCGTAGTCAATATGAAGCCAACCGGCGTGGATTATTGTCGAGTTTGTTATGTAAACAGAAATGTCAGAGGACAATTGTCGGCGATATAAGTGACAATTCAGTTTACATTACAAACTCGACAAGAACTATACCGGGTAGCTTCAATATTGACTACGTCTTGCATGTCCAATTGTCACATATCGCCGATATTTGTCAAATTATTTTGTATAATTATTTTGCGGGTGGTAGGGCCTTGTGCAAGTTCCGTCCGGATAGCTACAACCATCTTACTCGCTAATCCTGCCGCTAAGCAGTGCTTACACTGCTGTGTTCCGGTGTGGAGAGTAAGACAGCCGGGGGAATTACGGGCACAAGAGGCAAGAGCCCTAGAGGGCTACCCTAGAGGTTGGCAACGCATCTGCAATCCCTCCGGGGTTGCTGGTGTCTATGGGCAGTGGTGATCGCTTACCATCAGGTGACCCACTTGCTCGTTTGCCTTCCTATTCACATAAAAAAAAATTAGGGGCAGGGCAGGTGACAGGGGTCAACCACTGGTCCGTTTTACGCAGAAACAAAACCTACCAAAAAATGCTTTAAGAACTTTAAATCTCAACAAAAATCCATAGACATTCCGAACAGTGTTGCCAGCATCAACGCGAGCCGAACGCCGCCGAATCAATCACGGGTTTCCGCGAAGTAACGGCCATCTTGTTGCGTTCCTTTTTCAAAAATTCGTAATTAACTCGTTTTTTGCGGATAATATTGTCGAGAACGCAGGCGGCAACGGGACGAGTGAGTCGATGTATGAAGTTTTAACATATCTTGTAGATTAAGATTTAGTTGCTGTTTTGTAAATGGCATGGAGTATTCCCCAATATTAATTTATTTATTACTAGCTTTTACTTGACTTCGTCCGCGTAGAGTTAATTTATCTAATACCTTTAAACGAGCAATTCTTCTATATAAATACACTCATCAAAAATGTCTAGTGATATTTTTTATCCCTAGACAGCTTTGAACATTTCAATACAGGCATATTGCTACAGAGTCAAAACATCAAAGTTGTCTACGGATAGTGATTATCCCAAGGCTTTTTTGATATCTAACTAATATTATAAATGCGAAAGTATGGATGGATGGATGGATGGATGGATGGATGGATGGATGTTTGTTTGTTTGTTACTCAATCACGCCAGAACGGCCCAACGGATCTGGATGAAATTCGGCACACAGATAGAGAAAAGTTTGGAATAGCACATAGGCTACTTTTTATCCCGGAAAATTGCGTAGTTCCCGCGGGATAGCGATAAACGAATTCTTTGCAGACGAAGTCGCTGGCAACAGCTAGTGTGTATATAATCTGAAATCTCGGAATCGGCTCCAACGATTTTCATGAAATTTGGTATGCAGAGGGTTTCGGGGACGATAAATCGATCTGGCTGGGTTTCATTTTTAGAGAACGTACCAAAAAAAAAATACCGAGCAAAGCTTGCTCATCCGGGTGATTGAAGTTAATTGAAAAGTACCCGGGTACTCTTCAATTAACTAAGCAATTCCCGAGTATAAAATGTATCCAAATTATATAAAAAAGTATGTATGTATGTATAGCTCTTAAAAAAAAAGTAAAAATTCAGAGGTATTCTATCCTAGCCCTCTAGGTTGGCAACGCATCTGCAATCTTCTAGTGTTGCGGGTGTCGATGGGTGGTGGTGCTCTCTTACCATCAGGTGACCCACTTGCTCGTTTGCCTTCCTTAACGCATCCTTAACACCCCTTAGAATTTTCGTTCTACTTTTAGTTCACTCTGTATAAGCCAATGTATACTCAAGAGCAATAATATCGGGTCACTTTTCATAGAACCTTGTATGAAAAGTGACCCTGTTATTTTTGCTCGTCAGTGTATTTGTGAAATGAACTCAAAACCTGATTCATCGCGCAATCGCGAGGCAGGAAAATGAAACATTTCGTCACAATCACATCTCGTAATTAGTAGCCCACATGCTGTTACTCGGAAACGAAATTAATCAACAATAATAAAAACTTCCTTAAATGTATCGAATAGTCTGTTATGTTTATTTAATGTGATAATTAGCTGAGAAAGTATTTTATTAGTGCTTGTTTAATGTAATGTCGAGATTCACGTAATTACCGCACCTTGGGACATTAAAATAATTCTTTAATTATTAAAATACATATTTAAGCAATGCTGCATACTGCTGCATTGAAAGAGGATCAAGATTATGTATTGGAAAAGACTGTATCAACATTCTTTCCTGCTGTTCTGGGAGCAAAGAAAAAACTATTTAAGACATATCGTATCGTTATAAAAATATTAAGATGGACCAGTGATTTGTTTCCGTAGGTAATGCTATAATCAACTTTCATTTATTAGGGTACCTACATGTATCATGAGAAATAATCAGTTTTTTGGTGTCATTCCTTATAACAATTATTCAATCTGTCAATACCCTGTCACTCATAATTTAAAATGAGCGACATACTGGCCATCGAAATATTAATGGAGTTACTCTTGTACTCGTCTGCCTACGAGTGCATTTTGAAATAAATTTTGAACTTCATTAGATAAATAGAATGCATATTTCCGGGCGGGAGGCTGGCAACACGCGACCTCCCGCCACGCGCCCGCGGCTACGCGACCAATCGGCGCGCGTTCTTTATTCAAAAATTCAAACGGCTTCTGTAACAATAACTTTTCATTTTTCTTTCTATCGAGTAGTTTTGAATTCTAATTGGCCAGTGCTTATTCCATGTTTTGTATGTTAATGTTTTATTAAAATTATTTGTGATATATCAACCTCGTAATACCTTCGTCAAATTTTGATTAAGTAGGTATCTGATTTTCCAGAGTAAGTAGTTCACATTCACTTAGGTTTACGTCTTAAAAGTGCACTTATTATATTATGTCTCAATATGACGATAATATACTTATTTTAGTAATATACTTAGCTTTCGTTCAGCCAGCTTAGCTCTACATTTTAGGATGGTTTTAATTTCATTGAATGTTCGCACAAAATTCCTCCTTCCAAAGTTCCTTATTATTTCAATTTTACAGTGGTTTTTGCCTTAAATTTGTGCATTTTCGGCACAGTATCAATTCAAATCTAGTAACCTAACTCCACAGATGTAAATTTCATAATAAGTTACTTTGAAGCTTTCAGTAAAATTAAGCTTTCTACAAAATCAGCACGCGTTGGATATTAACAATGGTGTACAAAAACGAAATTGTAAATAGTTCTTCCTCCTTATGTAAGTTATTTATTGCTTATAATTACTTTTTCCCTCTTATTCCTGTACATACACCTAGCCCCCGGGACACGGAAGGGTGAATAACGGATATTAATGAAAATGAATCAATTGACAGATCATTCAGCGTAGGGAAAGGGTGTTTGCCAGTTGCAAATAGGTAACAGTTTTTTTTATTGATTCTTATTATTTTAACTGATTTATTTTGTAAAAATGTAACGTATGTATGTAACATAGTATGTCGTCGTGGGCTAAATATTATTAGAATCATCTACACTTATAAATATCAAATCAAGGGCTTGTTCCACGACTCTCTACTAAATTCCTGATATTTTAATGGTCGGATATGAGTCCGTCTCTATTTATTACCTACTACAGAATAGGAAAAGGCGGCATCAAAGATTTCCGACGTTGAGGGTGGTGGAACACACTCTGAAACTACCTACTTTGCGTTTGAAAAAATTATGATAGGATGTCATATTATATAATAGTATAGCAGTTCGCTTTGGAATTGGTAAATTTTAATGAAAATATAACTCTGCATTTAACTAATTTAGAACACACTCAGCTGAAATTAACATTATTAATAAGAATTTTGCGTACCTACTTGAATAATTTGAAAAGGTCTACAAATACTAAAGTTGCAAAGTAGGTTATGTTAATTTCGACGTTTTACAAAACACTTTTTTACTTTACTCAATAAAATTGGACTCTTAGTCCTTAGATCCAAGTATTTTTCTAGGCCATCGCACATCTTTTGACAAATAGGCATTTGTTCCTTTTTCAATGACACTGGTCATTGTATAGTTTAATGGCTGTACATAGGTCGCACTCCGCTGATCGCCAATCGGCGCGCGCGGGCAATACCTATTAATTAGTGGGGGGAGGAGCGAGGTACTAACGGAACTCGATTCTTTTTCACATTCGCGACACCCTTAAAGAGTCTGAGTCATCTCAGTAGGCTTATTGTCTAACTCGCTCGCAATCGGTATCGTGTTCATTTTTATAGTTCTTGTATGAATGTGACAGCTAGGTGATTCCGATGCCAATTGGCAGCCCATACATGAACTGTCAAAATGAACACGATGGCGATTGCGAGCGAGTAAGACAATAAGCCTACAGGTCTCTTAAAATTACTCCGGAATAAAACAACGGTTATGTTAGTCAGATTGAACACCCTTTTAAAGATTTTTCGTCATCATTTTGGATTCGAAATTAAGGCGCCTCTTTGACACCGTACGCTTTGAACATCGACATAAGTATTTTTTTATATAAGAGGAGGCAAGTGATCAAATGAGCAGACAGGTCAACTGATGGAAAGCGATCACCATCTCCCAGGGACACCTGCAAGACGTGGGGAATCACAGGTGCGTTGCCGGCTCTTTCAAGAACAGGAAGGCTCGCTTTTTAAAGATCCCTAAGTTGTATCGCTCGGGGAATGTTGTTGTTGTTGTTGAGGGTTTTTGTTGTTGTTGAATGTTGAAATATTTGTCAACTAAAGATGTGAAAAACATTTACAGAGGTGTTAAGTCAAACGTGAAGAGTTAAGACGTTGAAATTACTCCTCTAGGCTACAACACATCTGCAAACCCTTCATCAACCATCAGACACATCAGGTGACCTGATCTAATTGCTTGCTTGCCATTGCCATGCTTTTCATACAAATAAATGTGGCCCTTTACATTCGTAGTTGAAGTAGTTACAGATAGTAAAGTTATCTCAATGGACTTGATTGGTCACTTTATAATTTTATAATCAACATTTTGGTTTGTTTGGTCACGTTCTCTTAATATTTACTCATTAGAGCTGTTCTATTAAAATGCGTGGCAAAATTCCAATCCATTTGAATTGGAATCAAACACATTCATGTAATGTCGTAATTTTAATATGCTTCATTAAAATACAATTCACTTCTGACTTCGAATTTAATGAATAAGTACCTATGCTGGCTTTATAAACAATTGAATTAACCAAACAACATTTCATTTGTTACGGTATTCGCTGTTCCTTCAGCGTTGAAATAAAGTGTTGATGACCTCAAAATATTAGATAGCTCCTTGGAAATATGTAGCACATTGTAAAAAGCTTAGTCCTGACGTCAAAGAGTCCGTTATAAAAAAAGTAGAACCACTCTGAAAAAGCTCGCGGCAGAAAAGAAAACTGAAAAGAAAAGCAAGATGACGGAAAGACGACGTCAAGCTTACTATTTTTTCATTTCAAAAGGATCTAAGTAAACTTCATACCTACGTTTATATCGCGCAACGAAAATTTTAACTCAACCTACCATTGTTTATTTTGCGTAAAGACGACAAGGAGTAGAACTGATCAGTAGGCTTATTGTCTAACTCGCTCGCAATCGCCATCGTGTTCATTTTGACAGTTCATGTATGGGCTGACAATTGGCATCGGAATCAGCTAGCTGTCACATTCATACAAGAACTGTCAAAAATGTCAAAATGAACTCGATGGCGATTGCGAGCGAGTTAGACAATAAGCCTACAGCTTGGATTTGTTTCAGAAAGTTTAATTTAAAATTTATTTGGTTTATTTTAGTGTAGTTGCTGTATTCAGTAGTATTTCAACAGAATCAGCGCTTTGATGTAATGTATAACTGACCCGGCGAACTTTGTTTCGTCTTAGAATCAGTTTCTGCCATGGCATCAGAGATGGCGTTGCGTACGAAATATCTTCTTTTTTTAATCTTTCAGATTTTTTAGTAGTTAACTAATAAATAAATTCTTCTGTTCGAGGTTGAGGTAAATCACATATAACATATCAAAGATGATAATAATCGGTGCAGCCTTTCTCGAGTTGTAAATGGTTGAGTTATTGTTTTGTATAGATAGATTTATCTTACGAATGTAAGGCACTCTACTAGAGTAAAGATCGTTGAAAACATTTTAAAGCATTGCCTTAAGCATTGTTTAATTATATCATGTCAACGACTAAGCTTAGCTTCGAATTACTACAGATTAATCAATTAATCATTTTGAATTACTGTTGTACTTAACACTTAGTTTTTTGTCTTCGCTTTGTAACGATAACGACGGAGCACAAATCAGCTATTAAAATATAGTGATCTACTTCAAATTATAGTGATACACCTTTAAGTATTCTTACCTTATGCCTGACACTTTGAAATGTTAATAAATATCACATATGTAATTAATATGACGTTGGATCATATTTAAAAAAAGCTTTTGACACATTCAGGTGTTACTGCATGGAGGTCTGACCAAATTGATATGAATAAATTAATAACGTAGATTTCTTGGTGAAAAAAAAAATATGATTTCGCGGAGTATTGCAATAATTTGATATACGACTCTACATCTCGATATTTGCAATTTTTTGCACAACTTAATAGATTAAAGACTGTTACTAATGCTGCTACTATGCAATATGTGGTGCTCAGTCTTTTACCCCCGGGCCACATTAGCGGGCGAAGGTTCGTGTCGCGTTGTCGCGATAAAAAGTTTGAGTTCGTGTAGCCAAGAACTATGTGGCCACACTTAGACCAAATTATCGCGATAAAAACTTCGGGCGAACTATGTCGCGCAACTCTGAATTTGACGGGAAAATGAACCAAGAGCGCAAAGAAACAAAAAGATGGAGGCAGCGTTTGCTTTGTATTGTATGACTGTAAATAATTATTGAAATGTCACTTGTCAAAATTGACGTACATTTCAGAAATTTCAAAGTACGAAGTGTAGACACTTGCACGAACACGAACTCTGTCGCGATAAAATCCTTTGATCTGCGCTAGATACCGACAGGAGCCCGAACACGATCCGAGTTCGCCCGAATGATTCGCGATAAAGCGAATTGTCTGTCCACACATGCCGCGATAGGGCGAACCTTCGCCGAATCCCGCTAATGTGGCCGTAGCATTATAGACTCGTGAAACTTTAACTTGTAGATGTAGATACTATAAAATAAATTGACTCAATTTGGTACTCAATTCAACCTTAAAATTCATTGCAATTTGACACAAAGCCTTAAGAAAGCCACTCTTTTTTTTTGGAGGAATAAGTACACATAAAGCCCGTTAACTATGAAACACTAATAAAGTCATCAATAACTCACACCAACATAAAGGCCACGTAGGTCGGGTCGAGAACACATGGTACCCCGAGGGCGCACCGCCCTCCGGCAGTCTGCTGCGAACGCGCGACGCGCGCGGTGCTTGCGATATTTACTATTTTTGATTACTGGCAACATATTTTTTTTGGCGCGAAACCGAAAGTGTTTTGTTTTTAATTTATTCTTCTTTTCTGGGCTCGGTTAATTCCAGCCGCCATTGATGATCGATTTTCAAATCGATTCTCGATTACAAATTTGTAACGTCAAATATTATTGTCTGTTTGATATTATTTATGTTTTTATTATAACAAGTTCTTAACTGTTGTTATATAATAACGGTATTAATACTTTAATTGCTTTGCCAATCAGTACGTCGTTCCCGTTAGAAATGCACGTGTTAAATAATACAGTCGACTATTATAGAGATCGTAACTCGTAGGAAAATTAAACTATACTATAAATTGGAGTCACTTTCTCATTTAATATCTTCATATTAATTGATAAATGATTGCGGCGCGTGTTATAACTAATTTGAAAGAAACTTTAATTAATCAAATCTCGCCTAGTAATGTTCAGGGATTGTATCGATATTTTCAGCTCTACAAGAGACAAAATACTTGCGGACATCGTAACCTAATTTTATTTTGTAGTTAATGAAAAAAATTATTTCTCCTTGATCCCTTGGAGTCTTAAAAAAATAAATTGAAGATCACGAAATTATCACAATTTCAGTTTCAGTCGAAAATGAAATTTGTATACATGCAAAGTTAGAAATGAATTAAAAAAATAACACAAAACTACATTAAAATAAAAGCGAGCAAACATCGATACCGAGAAAACATCACTAGCAAACAGCTAAAATAACCGGCGGCCGTAACCGGAATCGTTCGCCTTTAAAGGGTCCAGTAATTGTCGTTATTCCAATTTACATATTGTTTTTGTATCGACTAAAATCGGCTTTCACTCTATTCTAAATATCGATTAACTTCGGGCTGGTACCAACACTATTAAACGTCATTTGGCAGAAAGACTTCAAACGGTTACCTTGCTGGCGTTAATCAAAAAAAAACACAAGTTTATTAAATTTAAATAAAAGTTTTCTCAATAACACTCGTACTATTTAATAAAATAATAAACCTATCTGTTAATATCAATTTAAATTATACAAGAACTTAAAACTATTTAAATATATTTAAACTGAATGAATTTACCCTAATATTTGATTTTCAGTGTTTTAAAAAGTAATGTAGTTTAAAAAAAACAATAGTGTGACCAGTTAACACTTGGATTTTTGGTGGAAAGTGAGCGGCAACACTGGCGTACGTGGATCTATCCAGCGTGATTGAGGTGCAGGTAATGAATTTTAAATCTCAATATTAATGAATTACTCTGTAAAGGTTGCTAGTGGTTCAACCTGTGGCCTCTAAAGCAGAGGGTCGCGGGTTCGAATCACGGGATCGCACCTCTGAGTTTTTTGGAATTTATGTGCGAAATTACATTTGAAATTTACCATGAGCTTTTCGGTGAAGGAAACCATCGTGAGGAAGCCGGACCAATCCCAATAAGGCTTAGTTACCCTTCTGGGTTAGAACAGATGGCAGTCACTTCTGTAAAAACTAGTGCCTACGCCAAATCTTGGGATTATGTAGGTTGTCAATGCGGACCCCAGGCACTGAGCCGTGGCAAATGCCGGGGAAAACGCTAGGAGATGATGATGATGACTCTGTAAAGGCTGCGTTACACTGGCCAGTAGCTTATACATTTTTGCATACAAATATGACAGGCTACTAACATGTGTAACGCAGCCCTAATATTGTGTTTAAATTTACATGGAATAGTCATAAAGAAATTGATACTTGTTTTAAGAAAAGTACATAGTTACTTACGGTGCATTCTTCTATTTTTTTTTATTCAAGCCGACAAACGGGCATGAGGTTCACCTGATGTTAAGTGACCACCACCGCTCATTTATTATATTTTCGATAACACCATTGGACTCTAATTATCCTAACTAAATGCTATTTATTGCTCTTAAGCAAACTAAATTTTCGATTTGTAACAATATTTGGTTCTGCAAAAGTAGATAAGTATACTTAACCCCAAACTATGTATATTTAATAGAACACTATTATTAGATATCAGTAACTATGTTTTGAGAACTCGAAGACGGCTTTAACGATTTTGATGAAATTTCCTTAAGTTAAAGATTTTTCGAGAGGGGCATCCATCTAGCTAGATGTCATCTCTGGGAAACCGCATATTTCCAATTTTGCAAACAGCGAGTCAAACTCTGTCACATAAGTACTGTAACAATAAGGGAACAATCAAACAATCACAACTGAAAATAATTATATTCTTTCTCAAATCGTCGTGGGTGGCTAAAAACAAAAATGATTAATGATACTTACACATCGTAAGAAGTAACTTTGTCATTTTGGTCTGACAGTAGGTTTGATTGGCAGAGAATGCCACGAAGCATTAAGTCTGGGACATCAGCACGTGAAATGGATTCAATATTAGCTCTACCCCCCCCCCCCCCCCAAACAACAGCGTAGAGGTCTTCAAATAACGATATTATATACATAATTCTTCCCAATCTTTTCTTAAAGCACGCAACGCACTCTTAACGCTCTTATTTTATGAGTGTCTATGGGTAGCGGTGATTGCTTTACATCAGGTAGCACACATGCTCGTTTTCCCCCTTCGTATAAAAACACGCCTGCCGCCCGCACCTCTCGGCCCCCGCGGTCGTCCCACCCCGCGCCCCGCACCGCGCAGGCGAGGACTCATTTAAGCGATCGGCCTATAGAGATTCTTTTTATATTTGTTCATATATACTTTTGCAGTGGAAACGTATGTATCAGTCATGACACGATTAACTCAAAAAAAACACGTCACCCACAGACGAGGAACTACCCTCAATCAAAACTTTCTTTTACAACCGCTTATAACTGTCCCAAATCAAAAACTAAAGCACCCAATAATAATAACAGAGCACTAATTGGTTACCTTACACGGCCGGTCATAAAACCTACGTCCAAAATGGCAGAATATAAACAAAATAACGGCACATAACGTGTTAATTAAGAATCGGCGAACGTAATAAAAACGATTTTTCGATCGATCAATAAATCGATTAAACGAATTTGGAGTGAACGATTCACATGTCAACGTATGCTATGATATATTGGGCTATGATGCCAATTAGATATATGAGGCATTCCTACTTGCCAATAATAAATACGAATAGGAATCAATCGCATAATGGAGGAAAATGAATTATCTTCTGCTAGCTGTTGCCAGCGACTTCGTCTGCAAAGAATTCGTTTATCGCTATCCCGCGGGAACTACGCAATTTTCCGAGATAAAAAGTAGCTTATGTGCTATTCCAGACTTTTCTCTATCTATGTGCCGAATTTCATCCAAATCCGTTGGGCCGTTCTGGCGTGATTGAGTAACAAACAAACATCCATCCATCCATACGTTCGCATTTATAATATTAGTTAGATTGACCACAAACCACCTCTGAGTTTTTACGGATTAGCGATGCAGTTCAGTTTAGAGCCTAAACTGAATAGCGTTAAGAGGTCATGGTAGCCCCCCTGTTCTAAGCAGTGTGTCTATGGAAGCCGTTAGGGCCGTTAGGGCCTTTTAAACGCCTCTTCTACTCTATATATGGATAGGAAACACTAATTAAATAACATAATTTACTGGTAGCAATTCATGCAACTTTGTATGTATGTATGTAAACTCTTTATTGTGCAAAATAAACAAGACAAATACAATTGACAAACAATGAGATACATGCACAAAGGCGGACTTATCCCTTTAAGGGATCTCGTCCAGTCTACCTTTGAGTGGATGAAAGGAGTATTACATTAGGGATGGACGAGCGAGTTTAAAATTGTAAACACTGAGAGCCACAACACATAACTTTACCGAATATAATACATAAACTCATAAAACCTAAACATCAATAAACTACTTTATACTACCTATAATATATATCAATAAAATATAATACATAAAATAAATAAAGACTTTGTATGGGAAGTGGCTCAATATTTTTGCTCGGTGTAGTGAAGTTTAACTCTAAAATAAAACTGGCCTAATCATTACTAGACATCATCACAACAAATCAATATTCGATTCTTTATTACAATTTATTGATAACAAAATCGGTTAATCACCGTCTCACACGTAGTACTCATGACGAGAGTCGGCTTTGCCTCGTATTTGCACAAAAAAAAAGCTTGTACAAATCTGAATCGGGATTCTAGAACCAACATTAAGAAAAAGATGGGTAGTCTATCTCGCGCGCGACTCAACTCTCCCCCGCACTTGTGCTAGTGCAGTTATCAACGCGGTCATTGTCCGCCTTAATCTTTCGAAGAAGGAAAAGCTTCTTTCAACATAAAACTACCGTGAGACTCACACATAATTACAACACACCGGATAACTCACGTATAAAAGCCGAAGGATTGCTCCGACAATTGTTTCGGACTATTCCGTAGCCCTTCATCAGAGAGCGCTCGCCCCGGCGGCAGCGAAACGGACACTGCGCGCCAACGCTCTGCTCGCTCGGCTACTCGGCGCAGATGACATCGGCGCACAACTACCCTCATTTGCCCTACTTTGGACTATAATAAAAATGACGATAAAAATGAGGGTAGTTGTGCGCCGATGTCAGCTGCGCCGAGTAGCCGCGCGAGCAGAGCGTTGGCGCGCAGTGTTCGTTTCGCTGCCGCCGGGGCGAGCGCTCTGTGATGAAGGGCTACGGAATAGTCCGAAACAATCGTCGGAGCAATCCTTCGGCTTTTATACGTGAGTTATCCGGTGTGTTGTAATTTATGAAAAGCTTACTCAATCTCTGGTCATAAGTGCTATGTGCCATCTCATTAATGATTAAGTTCACAAATGAAACATATATTTTACATTTATTTTTATAGTAAGTAATTGCTATCAAACAAAATATGGCGCTTTAACTTTAACCATGACTGACGCTTTTGAATTTGACCGAAAACTTATAAATATGACGTTAAATCTTCACATGCACAGTATACGACTAAGTACCTACTATCAAAACGAATCAAGAATTTTACTTCATATTTTTATATTTATTTTTACGGTCTTGCCCGTTAGAAGTTAAATTTTCTAAACGACATCACGAAATGATGAGGATCCGGGTTCGATTCCCGACCATAGCTTTAAGCCGGCTACTCACACACCGGCCGCAGGGGCAATATTGGAAGCAGGGCCAGTATTGCCTCCTTAATTGTGATGTGTATAGGCAAGCAGGGGCAATTTTTATAACAGCCGAAATTGCCCCGACCGCCGCGCGACCGGTATTGCCCCTGCGGCAGGCGTGTGAGTAGCCGGCTAGTTTTCGGATTTTTCTGTGTCGTTTAGATTTTTTTTTACATATAAAGCAAAGTCACTCTTAAGTAGTCTGTATGTATTGAATAATTAAGGGTGCGACCACACCGCCGCTTAAAAAACGGTGACGTTACGGAATCGCAACAAAATCTATGAAGAAACGGTGAGAAAACGTGACGCATACGACATGTCACTGCGTATACGCGGCGGTTTGGTCGCACCCTAAACGCTTAGATATTTTAAACTACGCGTGACTACGCCAAGGATTTTAACGTTTAGACGTAGGTTTAGAGGTTTGGACGTAACTAAAGTTTAATATTAATAACTTATGTGAGGCCGGGAGTACTCTGTTACAGTGTTTTTCCGGTTAGGGTTAATAACAGAAATATATCTGTTATTAACCCAATCAAAAATGTGTTAACAGTACAGGGTATATACAGAATAATTTCGGTTTTCTTTATCAATCGGTTAACACAAACATTGATAACAGAATTAAATATGTTAACAGGAAAAACATGTTACAGTTTTATATTCGGTTAACCCAAACCGAATGATAAAGGTTATTTTGCATGTTGCCATTCCGTCGCGCGGAGAGCGGAACGCAAGCGCTCGGCGGCGGCGGCGCGCGCCTCAAAGACAAGTGACAACCTGCCGCCCGAGTCGGCGTCGTGTGATCCTCGCACGCGCCGGGCATCTTTCTCTTTCGTTTCTAAGAGCACGCGTGAATAGCAAAAAACAAATATATTGTTTATGATGCACTCGTTTACTTTTTTGCGGCCATTTGTTTGTTTACGTACGTCACTCATAAATCTCATCATTTAGCTCGTCGAAGTCGCATGGATTATTGGTACTGGTGTGAATTATGCCGCGTAAAGCAACAAATGCTGTCCACAGACATTTTGAATGGGGTGAAGATTCATACAGCTCATGCAAAATATGTGGGAATAAATTAAAGGTAAGTTCTTTCCTTGTGATTTATCTACTTGCAATGTACAATTCGGAAAGTTCTTTATCGTGTTCTATTAGATAATATAGTTAATAGCTGTAATGAACAGTTGCGCTTTCATAATTTGAACATTTTGATTGGTGTTGAGTTGAGTAAGAACCTAGTGTCGTGTAAGTCGTGTTCATTTAAATTTTTTTAGCTTGTGGCGAATTATCGATAAAATAGTAGGGGCCATCCATTTATTACGTAAGATGATTTAGGGGGAAGGGGGGTCGACCATGTCTTATTTTTTCTTACAAGAGGGGGGGGGGAGGGATTCTTTATCGTTCTTACGTAAGATCACAAAAATGCGCTAAGTTAAGATTATACTTTGAAAAAGCGCGCGCATCCACGATTTCCATGACAAGGGACTAAAGAAAAACTTTAAAATAAAATCAAAGTTGATTATTAATTAGTACCTACAAAACAAACGTTACAGTAATTGATTCTTTCAAAAATAAACATTAAAACAAACCAAAAGTGTATTCATTTTTTCCTTTAGATTCTTACGTAATAAATATTAAACAGGGGGGGGGATGGGGTCGCCAGATTCTTATTTTTTCTTACATAGAGGAGGGAGGGGGTCAAAAACTATTTTATAGTGCGAGAGCCTACTGCATAAAACCTTAGTATACTTAGTAATAAGTACTTACGTATTATAGTTTAGGTATCTACATAGTATAGTACTATACATATAATATACTATTAAAAATGCTAAAGTTTGTATAGGTGTGTAGAAGGATGTATGTATGTGTTAGTCAATCACGATTGATTTTGATTCCTTTAGTCTTATCAATATAATTAATAGATTCAGGCGTTACTTTGCGGAGGTCCATATTTACAAACAAATTACCTTGCTACTCCGCGAAAACTAAACTAGTTTTCGCGGAGTAGCAAGGTAAATTTGTTCCAATTTGTTTCTTATCAATATAATGTACAGTTGTATAGTAAGAACGATTTGAAATTTCCCGATCTCATTAACAGCCCGTCTTTCGAACAAAGCCTTTGTATTCTGTTGTGTGTTTTAAAATGGTTTAAAAAAATATTATCTCTCAACAAAATTTAAAATGAACTCTCTGTTGTAAGTAATAAAGTTGCTATTTCAAAGAGCTATTGTATCTTATATTTCCGTTCATTTTAAACTGACCATTATGCGGTTGAGGGTACAATAGAGCACAATGGCTTTGTTCGAAAGACGGGCTGTTAACGAGATCGGGACATATCAAATCGTTCTTACTATACACAACTAATAATACCGATCGGCAGTTTTCGTTTGCGCAGAAAAGCACACCGGTTCCGCAACAGCCGATCGTGTGAATAATCAACTTTATTTGCAAGCGCGAATGGCAGAGTATTGGTTGCTATGCATTCCCAGCTCTGTCCCGTTTACACACGATTCGTAACAAGATGGCGCACAGGCGGCCGGCTGGGTGCGAAAGCGATCGACTAATAATAGCGCAAGATTTTAGCACGCACTTTGCCATTGGTAGATCGAAGTTTCCCGCGCTACTAAAATTGGTCTAAGTACTGCGCAGGTGCATCGGGAGGAATTGTTTGTTGGGTACAACTATATGTAGATTCCCATCGAGTGCTACAGTCTATGACTGGTTTTAACTAATTTGAAATGTATGGGCTTCTACTTCTATGTCTTCAATGGTGTCATTTGAAACCGAGGCGTAAAATGAATTAACGGCTGAATTTAAATGATTGTCATGTAAATTAACTACTGATTTTGTTTTCAGGGTAACCACGCTACAAATTTAATGAATCACCTGCGTTTAAAACACGAAAATGAATATAAGCAAGTTGTTGAAATAAATAAAGTATCTGTAGAAGTTACAGAAAAAAAGAAAGCAAAAGAAGCTGAAAAAGATGAAAAACGAAAAAGATTGTTACACTGCTGCATAAAATTGGTTGCTATTCATGGAAGGCCATTTGAACTACTTGATGACGAAGCCTTTCGCGACTTAAAGGCTTTGATATTACCTGATTTTAAAAAAGAAGGAAATAGTAAAAAAATTAAAGAAATGATTTTAGATAAAGCTTATGAAATAAAAGAAAAAATAGCCAGTGAATTAAAACAAAAGATGATCTCTATCAAGCTAGATTCTGCTACGTGTATGGACAGGCAATTTATTGGCATTAATGTACAGTATATAAAAAATTCTAAAATTGTAATACGTACATTGGCTCTCCAGGAGATTTTTGATAGACAGACAGCAGAAAATTTAAAATCAATAATCTTAGACATTCTTGGAGATTTCCAAATTAATTTAAGCAATCTTTACTCTGTCACGACAGATAATGGGTCGAATTACTTAAAGGTAACAAGTCTTTTCAATGAAGAATTGAGTTTGATAAATTCAATCGAAGAAAATACTGACAGTGAAGAAGAAACAGACGATGATAACCATAATTTTGAGTCAGGCGTAGATTCATTTAATGCGTCGGTTTTAAATGACACCAATGACGACCATACATTTCAAATAACATCATTAAGATGCGTGGCACATACTTTGCAGCTTTGTGTAAAAGATGCTATAAAAAAAAAACCGGAAACCGAGTCCGTGATTGAAAGTTGTCGCCGTGTCGTTAGTATTTTACGTCGACCTCTAATGAAAATTAGGATTCGATCACAAAAAATGAGAAAACCAGTCATAGACTGTAGCACTCGATGGGCATCTACGTACAACATGATGAAAAGACTAAAGGAGTTAAAATCAATTTGTGATGACTCTGAGGAAATAACTCGAATAGTTGATGAAAATTTCTGGTTAGAAATAAATAATATACTGGAATGTTTACAACCAGCGGCAGAAGCTACCATACGCCTTCAAGCAGAACAGCTAACATTGGGTGATTTTTATTCCATATGGATAATTTGTAAAACCAAAACAGAAAAGCTGAATTGTCCGCTGGCCAAGGATATTGTAACTTCTATGATAAATAGGGAAAATCTGTTACTACAAAATAAAGCATTTCTGGCGGCCATTTTTATTGATCCCAGATGGAAAATAGTTTTATCAGAACATGAAATGGAGATCGCAAAAAACTGGATTAAGGATGTCTATCGACAGATGTGTGTGATGAATCAGGAGCAAGAAGAAATCAGCCAAGAACTCCAAGAGACTTCCACTGTCTTACTTAGTACAACAAGTTCTTCTCGTGATCCCATAAGCGTACAAAATTTACTAGCCAGCGATAATTTTCACACTGATTTACAGTCTTTGGAGTCAATTTTAAATGAAACACAAAGAGTAAGAGCACAGACAGCAGATTCCGTAAGATTGACATTTGATTATTACGTGGCCGAATATGTTACAGCCCCAAGACTTGCCATTACGGAAGACGTAATAGTGTACTGGGCGCAAAAATTACCGAATAAATTGGCTGAAGTAGCCCTGGTAGTGCTTGCTGCTCCAGCAACGCAGGTCACCGTAGAGCGGTTATTTTCAACTTTGAAATTTATTTTGACACCGTCCAGAAATCGTCTGTTAGATCAGACCATAAAAAACATTATACTCATAAAGTGTAATAAAGATATGTTTGATTAGTGTTGTAAGAAACTCGAGTCTTGCAGTCTTATTTCATAAGATTTGAGCTATTTTTGAAGACTCGAGTCTTATAAATTAGACTCAGAGCTCAAGTCCTTCAGAATGTGGAGTCTTTTGTAAAAAGACTTGAGTCTTGCCAAAAAGAACTCAAAGACTGAGTCTTTTTAAAAGAACTCATGACTGAGTCCTTTAAATTCATAGCTGTAGTTTGAAGTAAATAAAATAGCATTTAACAAATTATTGATTTATTATTAACGTAACTATTATATATATATACAGGGTTATTTGTAATTCACTAGCATCCTTTTAACCCTAAACTCCTACCACTTAAACAAATGTTTTTTGTTATACGACTTTTTAAAATGTGGAGTACATTTTTTTTCCATACACGGCACAGAGTATCGCAAAAATACAGGTAATCTCAAATTTTCAAAACGTTATTACACCAAAATATAAAGTTATGACAAAAGTCGTAAAACAAAAAACATTTGTTTAAGTGGTAGGAGTTTAGGGTTAAAAGGATGCTAGTGAATTACAAATAACCCTGTATATATATATATATATATAAATATAAAATAATGAGCCACGAAGACAGGCACATTGAAACCCTTATAGTTTTATTACCCCATCGGTTTCGTCGTTTGGTTATTAAATATCCTATAAATGACGCTGTTTTTTGTCTCTCGTAAAGGGATGATAACTCAGCAAGGAGCACAATTATTATAAGTGTTAGGTTTCCTCCTTATAAATAATTTAATTATAATCAAATTTGTATTATTTCTTGAAAACCTCCAAAATTTTTTGCATCTTCTCGTATCGTTCGTTACCTATACAGTTATCCAGTTCGTGTGAAACGAATTTACAAAACATAAGATTGTTTAGTCTAGTGTTTTCATCAATTTCAAATGAGTCCGTTTGGACATATGTATTTGTATATTGTTTTTGTATTTGAGAGGTTTCGTGTGACACATCATCGTCGAAGTCGGACCATGTTTGTGCATCCTGCATATATAATTCTGGTGGTTGATTATGGGAACTGCTGCAAGTAGCATTATCATCAGTCATTGATGTTTCGTATTTTGACTTAGAAATAGTAAAGTTGTCATTTTCAGAAAATAAATTTTCCGAGGCTTCAATTTTTTTAAATTTTGATTCGGACGTTTCAACTTTACTTTGAAGTATACCCTTGCCTGAAACAAAAAATATTTACTAATGTTATTTTAGTAGGTGCAATACAAAGTTAGGAAGGCATCTAATTCCATCTTCGAATTACAAAAAAAAAATATTAAAATTATCAAATAAATAGCAACAAATAGGTAAACATTTTATTTTTGGTATTTAATTAAATATGGTAAAAATGAAACGGTTGGCTCTCAGACTATATAGGTAAACTCGCAAGCAACGCGCGGCTGAGTTGTGCGATTCGGCTTGCCGCTCTTTCGCGAAACTTGTATAGACAGGCGAAGCTATCATTGCATTGTTTGTAACCGCTTATTTATGTACACACTATTCTATTCTACATTTCACCTGATTTAAACTTTGCGAAGCGCAAACTTGTCTAAGTGAATAGAATTGACTCGATGAACAAAAAAATTGCCAAAAATAATCGGCCGCTGCACCGGGTGATTTATTTCTATTCAAAAGTTTAGTTTGTGAATAGTTATAGGTACATTAATAATAGATTTACTTAAACTACCTGTAATAATAGCTAAATCCTTGTTTAAAATATATTAAAATATTCACCTTCACCGTCTAGGTTGTCCCGCAATTGCTGTTGAAAAAAACACTCTTCGGTATCATCTTCGGTTTCCGGAACGTATTTTCTTTTAACACTAACACTCATATATTCCAATTTTTTTGCCATTATTAATCGCCCATGCACGCTCACCAGAGTTCACCAGACACAGAAAGGATTGCAATTGAATCGATCAACGAGAAAATAGTCCGCATGTTTCCCGTTTCTATCTATCTCTCTCACTCATGCTGATTTTTTATCGCTTACTCTCCGTTAATCCGTATAATAATTAAAACCCCAGGTTAACCTCTTATATGTGTTAACAGTTTCAATAAGTTAACTGTTTAAAAGGGTTATCGAATACATCGTTTAAACTTTCAACCCTGTTGATAAGTTAACCTTTTCAAACTGTTAACAGTATCAACACGTAACCGTTTGAAAAGGTTACCGATTGAATCTGTAACCCTTTATATCGGTTGTCCTCATAAATGGGTTTTCCGATCCCTGCTCTGTTATTATTATATTTTAAATAATGTTATATCCAGAAATGTACATTACATAACTGTAATCCAATCCTAACTTACTTTGATTTAACCACCTGCAGAAATACTCCAGAACAATTTTATGAGAGCCTGTATAATTTTCTATAATACATAGAGCATAAAACAATTACTTTTTTATCCGCTTATCAAGAACAAGTAGGCAATCATGAGCCAACGGGCGCGTCGGCGCGTGCGCATAAATCAAGACAAATACGGCTTGCGACACCGCTCCCGTGTAAAAAAAAATCGTGTCAAAACTCATTTATTATACCGAGTGGGCTTTAATCATTAATATTATCTTTATTGACGAAAGCAGTTTGTCTTATGTTAGTATTCCTAATTGTGACCTTTCCAATGATATCCCACACTATGGAATAAACAAGAAAAAAAAACATATACTTACCTAATTACCTATGTAGTGAGGAAGTGTTAGAACGGTGTTAGCATGCCTGTCGCAGCGTTACAACAGTGGTTGCACAGCAGTAACCTATGCCTACGACACCCAGTTTTCACCGCATCCGGCGTCCAAATAAATAATTAAAAAAACTAGATCACTCCGTAATCGATTGCTTGTCGCGCCGCGGTTTGCCAATCGATCTTTCTACAACACGTACTACAGTCAGCTAGATATCGTTGGGTTTTTAATTAATTTGGTATCGTTACGTCACAGTTAGATACATTTTTTTATATATAAGAGGGGGAAAACGAGCAGACGGGTCACCTGATGGAAAGTAATCACCATCGCCCAGGGACACCTGCAAGACTTGGGGAATCACAGGTGCGTTGCCGACCCTTTCAAGAACAGGGGCCTTACCATGACGTCTTAATGCGATTCAGTTTAGGTTCGCTCGCTGTCAGATTCATACTAAAAAGACAGCTAAAACTTGAACTGAGTCGGAATTAAGACGTCATGGTAAGGCCCCAGGTGGGCTCGTTTTTTAAAGATCCCTAAATTGTACCGCTCAGGGAATGTTGCAGCAGGAAGTTGGTTCCAGATTTTCGTCGTACGAGGAAAGAAATTGCGTTTAAAACGCACGGTACTTGACTGCCAACCATCAAGATGTTGTATTATAGATATAACTATGAGTTGGCGTGCCTTGGTTTGGAAACAGAAAAAAAAAACAAAAAGTAATCGTAAAAAAATACGACAGTCAAATTCGAAAATAAAAATAGCGAACTGTTGTATTTCATTTTGTTTATTAATTAGACAAAACAATTAGTATAGTTCCTTGACATATAATGAAGTAGGTACCTTTTTCCGTTTCGAGAGTATAATTAAGTCACTGATCAGATCAATGACCTTGTTGGTAAATGAGTCTATACTAAAACAATTTGAGTAAGAGTAAAATTTATCAGCGACTGTTTTTTCCCAATTTAACTGTACTAACAAACATAAAAGATTTATCACTCCAACCAGTGAAAGCTAGAACTACCAAAATTACACTAAAAAGCACTAATTCACCTTATTGCTGTCCACAGTAAGTTTAAAAACAACACTCTCCTGACATTGTATCGGCATTATAAATTACACTAATTTAAATTAAAGTGGAACCTGATTCTAACAGCTCTTGTTTGTTATGACTGGCCAGTCACTTTTTTGATTAACTCCCTCTATAGAGCAGTAAGTCTTGACGCTTTAATTTTTTTAATTTCAAATGGTGTTGCCATAAAATTTCACGCCAATGCTTCTTTAAGAAGTTCGCATAGCCAATATATGAAGATACAGCTTTTCATACATTTTCCTTCACCGAAATGCTCATAATAAAATACGAGAGTAATTTGAAACATAAATTCCTAAAAATTGTGCTGCGAGCCCCAGTACACACCCACGATTCCCCGTGAAATAAACTAGAGGTCAAAACGGCTACACAAACATACGTGCTTAAAAAAAACTTCCTGTGATACTTTGATGGTTATATGGAAGTTTTGATTCTTGATGTCATCATGACGCGACAGACATTTGCCTTCGTAACGCTAACGTTGCCAAATCAAACGGAAAATGAATATAAACTCATACGCAGCGCATTATCATTACAATTAAATTAATACAACGCAGTTGGACTAAATGTAACTATTCTAATCCGAGGTTTGCGTGTGCGAGCTGCCATCAGCGGAATATCATTACGACGTGTCTATTCACCGGTTATAATTAGGCGATGCTTTGAAGTTGCCGGATAAAATGACTTAGGTTAGGGTCAAACTGTTAATGCCCAAATATACGGCTTATTCCATAGATATTCTTTTACTTTCTTTGAAACAGAGAGGACACTTCTCTACGACTTTTCCAGTACAATTAAGAAGGACAAGACGATGATGGGTTTAAAAATTACACAATGTACGGAAAAAATGGCATAGAAAGATAAAGAGAGTTGAGCCGTATATGATATGGGACAGGCTAGGCTGACAAAGATGATTCTTTTTGTTTCTGTAAATAAGGATCTGGATTATATTGGAATTGCAAAATCAGCTCTTACTGATTTTATTTTACTGTGTCAATGTTTCCGAAAAACAAATCCTAGTTTTGGTTACTTCAGTGCCCATAAAAAGAAAAATAATATCACACATTTTTTCATCATAACTTATTATGCAGTTCAGAACAACTAGTGGATAACGATTAAAAAACGGCAATAAGTATCTCGCGAAATTGCACTAGGCTTGCTTTTATAGATAGATAGAGATAGAGATAGAGATTTGATAATATGGCCTAAAGTTTACTGTAACTCTATACTATCCCTACTTTCCTACTAATTTATAAATGGGAAAGTAAAGGTGGAAATACATTGTTAACACGCGACGCGACCCGATGCAACGCGACGCGTGTTGAGTCGAATCAAATTTTATTATTTTCTATGACCAGAACCACACTATGAACATCCGACGCGACGCCATGCGCATACATTCGTTGCATCGGGTCGCGTCGCGTGTTAATAATGTGTTTCCACCTTAACTCTGACTGTCTGCCTGTATGTTACCTTTTCACGCTTATACCGCTGGGCTGGACCGATTTAGTTGAAATTTGGTGTATAGATTGTTTGTGTCCCGGGGAAAGACATAGGATACTTTTTATCCCGGAAAATTGCATAGTTCCCGCGGGACAGCAAGCAAATTCTGCGCAGACGGAGTCGCGGGCAACAGCTTGTCTGTTTATACATCGCCCGTGTAACGAACTTTGTAATAAAAAAGTTTGTGTACCAATCTACGAAGCTACTTAGTCGTGTGATGTATTTGAATTTGAACCTGCTACGGCTGCTACGCTTCACAATTGATGTACAATTTATTGCACAATAGCTTAGGCGTAAATTACATTCTTACAGCATGTAAAGAGTTGATTTGATTACAAAATTACAATGTAATTAACCTTTCTTAATATGGTTAACGGTAATGGTGTGACTAAAGAGGCTGTGTTAATTATAATTGAGCAGAAAAAGTTGTTCTATAGATGCATACCTACCTACCTACTAATGTTTATAAGAAGCTGCGATCTTGAGAAACGAACAGTAACTGTTTCAAGATTTGGTCTGATGCTATACTGATTGAGGGCCTGTAGGCTTATTGTCTAACTCGCTCGCAATCGCCATCGTGTTCATTTTGACAGTTTATGTATGGGCTGACAATTGGCATCGGAATCAGCTAGCTGTCACATTCATACAAGAACTGTCAAAACGAACACAATGGCGATTGCGAGCGAGTTAGACAATAAGCCTACTGGTTCATTAATGCATCTATTGGAAAAGTACCGTGAGACACAGACATAATGAATGCACTAACCCATATATATCGGTATAACGCGACAGTGTCTTGTTTTCAGGGCCGTCTTTAAACTATTTGAGGCCCTGGGCACATTAGGATCATGGGGCCCCTATGACCTAAATATCGGTTATCATTTGGTAATCTGGCAGGAACTAGGGGGCGCCATTCGATCGCGGGGCCCTGGGCACGTGCCCATAGTGCCCAGTGGAGAAGAGGGGCCTGCTTGTTTTCTCACCAACTTTTTTTTTCACAGGAGCGCCTGGGTGGCGGCGGGCTGGGCCTGGGCGGAGGCGGCTTCCGCGGCGGCTCGCAGCCCTCGCTCGCCGACTTCCAGCCGCCCTACTTCCCGCCGCCCTTCGCGCCCGCACCACATCCAGCTAGCCCGCACCACCAGCAACAGGTAAACTAAAAGTCACCGTCATCTCCCTAGGGCCGGCTTCCAGTCGCCTTACATCCTGCCGCCCTACTTCCAGCCACCCTACTTCCCGCCGCCCTTCGCGCCCGCACCACCAGCAACAGGTAAACTAAAAGTCACTGTCATCTCCCGAGGGCCGGCTTCCGGTCACCTTAAATCCCGCCGCCCTACTTCCAGCCGCCCTACTTCCCGCCGCCCTTCGCGCCCGCGCCACATCCAGCTAGCCCGCACCACCAGCAACAGGTAAACTAAAAGTCACCGACATCTCCCGAGGGCCGGCTTCCAGTCGCCTTACATCCTGCCGCCCTACTTCCCGCAACCCTTCGCGCCCGCACCACCAGCAACAGGTAAACTAAAAGTCACCGTCATCTCCCTAGGGCCGGTTTCCAGTCACCTTACATCCCGCCGCCCTACTTCCAGCCGCCCTACTTCCCGCCGCCCTTCGAGCCCGCGCCACATCCAGCTAGCCCGCACCACCAGCAACAGGTAAACTAAAAGTCACTGTCATCTCCCGAGGGCCGGTTTCCAGTCACCTTACATCCCGCCGCCCTACTTCCAGCCGCCCTACTTCCCGCCGCCCTTCGAGCCCGCGCCACATCCAGCTAGCCCGCACCACCAGCAACAGGTAAACTAAAAGTCACCGTCATCTCCCGAGGGCCGGCTTCCAGCCGCCTTACATCCCGCCGCCCTACTTCCAGCCGCCCTACTTCCCGTCGCCCTTCGTGTTCGAACTTCGGGCCCTTTGACTCAGACCAAAAATCCGACACAGAACGGAAGTTCCCCGAAGGGAAGCGAACGCTCTCGGCTTACTTCGATCAACTTCGCGAGTAGTGTAGAGGAGCTTTAACGCGTGTTTTGTTTCCCCAGAGCCATGGCATGGAGTACGGCAGCGGCGGCGGCGGCGACGCGTACGCGCAGCACTACGCGCCGCAGCAGCTGCTGCCGCGGCACCACGCGCACCACGAGCCGCACGCGCATCTGCGCCACCACCGCGACCACCACGACATACACGCACACCACGTAAGCACACCTACCTATCAGTGGCGTTACGTGAAGGTTTCCGTTAGACAACCCGAGGCAAAAAATCACCTAAGTATTTACCTATCTTCTTCTTAGCCTATCCTTCCATGAAGAACGAAGTTTGATAAAGAAACTCGGTGGGAATCGAGTTGTTAGGTCGACTCCCTACTGCTACTGCACTTTGCCGAACATAGGTACATACGCGACCGAAGTTCGGCATGATTACGTCTGCAATGCTATTTGAATTACTGACGACACATTATGGCGCATTCACCATGAGCTTTTCGGTGAAGGAAAACATCGTGAGGAAACCGGACCGATCCCAATAGGCTTAGTTACCCTTCTGGGTTGGAAGGTCAGATGGCAGTCGCTTCTGTAAAAACTAGTGCCTACGCCAAATCTTGGGATTAGGTTGTCAAAGCGGACCCCAGGCTCACTGAGCCGTGGCAATTGCCGGGAAAAACGCTAGGATGATGATGATGATGACATTATGCCGCATTCCACTAGCATTGTAGGGTAGTAGTAATCATGCCGCACTGTAATACTTACACACAAACGAGTTACAACAAGTTTATTAAGATTAGTACTATTTATTTTCATTTATGTTCCTGAAAGTTCTGTTTTATTTAATAGTATGATGCCACAATACGAAAAATAGTAGAAGCAGAAAGCGTCTATAAATCTATAGTCTAGATTATTCAAACATTTTACACGCACAAACATAAATCAAGTTTTTATCCATTACGGGGTCGACAGAGCTTGACTCTGTAACAAGACTTAAAGGCTAAAGGCCTCGTTTTGAACGATTTTGTTTAAGTAGTTAAGTTTAGGTACAGTTTATTAGCGAAGTACTGTACAATAAACTTTTTATAATAGCTCCGTAGTGTAGGTATCTGCATATGCTTACAAAGAAGAAAATTCAACAGCAATAACTATAAAGGAATGTCAATAACCAAAAAAACTGTACTATAAAAATTCACAACTATTAAACAAAAATCAACCGTTAAAATGAACTCAAGAAGCCAATCGATTTGTAACGAATCTCTGTAACTATTCCCCTGCGAGCTTCGCATAGTTTGCGCCCCTCGGCAAATATGTTATTAAATATACGAGTTATTGGATCAAAGGGGAGGAGTAATTACTCGAATAACTTGTAAGAAAATGTGATGTAAATCGTAAGAATTTACTTAAGCACCTTATAATTATTCACCTACAGCTTAAACTTTATGAATTAAATTAAAAAAAAGTTAATCCTCTTTAGTGATCAAACTAATGGCATCTCGGACCAATGCAACTGGCAGCTAATAATAAAAAAGTGAACCCGATTTTCGTTTCCTTTTCAAAAATGGAACGTATCACATTTTCGGCCAACAATGCGGGTACTTTAGCAGATTAGCGTCGCTAATGTTCCGGTTCAGCCGCGACCGTCTCGGCGTACAATGAAGTTTATATTTTGCGGGAAACTCTATGTCATTTTCTGATTTAATGGCGATTGAAAATGTTAAAAGTAGCTAGTAGGTACTCAATAGCAAATGACGAAGTGCTTTCTTATTACGATAGTACAAAATATTAACAGGAATCCATGACATGAGTTTTTAAAAGCATATTCTTTTTTATACTGGCAATGTACAAGATGCAGACATTCTCAAAATAGCAAGAATATTCTCAGAAATTTCCAGAAACTTTCTTGAGAATTTATGGTAAGTTCCCATGGCAAAAGTTTCCAATGCATTTTTATTTACTTTTTATGAATGTTATTTTAAAAGGATTTTCATTAGATATCAGTCAAAACAAGTAATAATGATATCCTGTGGACACTTTTTTTTTTGTTTTTTTTTTGTAAACTATTCCTTTCTGTATCAAGTTAGCTGGAAGAGATCCCTTCTTAGGGATAAGTTCGCCTTTGTACTATTTTCTGTGTACTTCTGTATTTTAAAATTTTTATGTGCAATAAAGAGGTTACATACATACATACATACACTTAACATGTTCCCATTAATAATTAATTAATTTAAATTTCTGAGAACATTCCACTAGAAAATTTCGCATTTTTGGACACGCGTCCTTTTGATGCATTCTTCCATGCTGGCCTGGGGTAAAGAAAAACATAGAATGTATCAGTTGCTTCTCTTCCCGCGCAGATGGTAAAAGCCCATCGAGGGAATTGGTGAAAATCAGAATCACGCGATGAGGCTAGCAACCCATCACTATTTTGATTCCCCTTGCTAAACGTGGCCTTTAGGTCTTGTTATTGTTACCTTAGGCTCTGTCTACCACGTAAGGGATAAAGACGAGATTTATGTATATACTAGCTGTTGCCAGCGACTTCGTCTGCAAAGAATTCGTTTATCGTTATCCCGCGGGAACTACGCAATTTTCTGGGATAAAAAGTAGCCTATGTGCTATTCCAGACTTTTCTCTATCTATGTGCCGAATTTCACCCAGATCCGTTGGGCCGTTCTGGCGTGATTGAGTAAGAAACAAACATCCATCCATCTATCCATCCATACTTTCGCATTTATAATATTAGTAAGACTAGCTTCTGCCCGCGATTTCGTCCGCGTAGGATTAGACTTAAGAGCTGATGTTGATAGTATATTCTGCAATAATTATTTACGTTGCGACTGTAGGCAGCTACAGCTTTTGACATGTTTATCGCTATCCCGCGGGAACTACGCAATTTTCCGGGATTAAAAGAAGCCTATGTTCCAATCTAGGGTGCCAGCTATCTACATTCCAAATTTTATCCAAATCCGTCCAGTTTCAGCGTGAAGAAGGAACAACCATACACACTCGATCACATCGTCACAAACTTTCGCATTTATAATATTAGTAGGATACATATATGTCCTTTTAAATTAGGACGGCAAAGCTAAGATAATCTTTATATGCAGCTATCGCACGGTGGTTTCGGGTATGGCGGCGGCGAGCGGCGAGCCGACTACGGTGCGCGTGAGCAGCACGAGCTGGCTTTGCACCACGCGCTGCATTCGGAGGAGACGCCGGTGAGTCAGGCGCTCAGGCGCATGGGGCTGCCATCCATCCGGTAGGCTTAATGTCTAACTCTCTTCTTCTTTTATTTCTGGCGTTCCAAGACTTCCAAGTCGTTATAGCGACGACAACTTCGCCAATGTCAGGGTTAAAAATTTTAATTACAAAACCTTGTGACAAAATGTCGGCAACGTTGTAGGTACGGTAACACGGTCAAAGACCCCCCTCCCCCCCTGTCGGGCTCTTAGCCAACGGTCAATGATATCCCTCAGATACTGCCAGGAAATCATTAGCCGTTGCCCAGGGTGCACCGGACCAAGCACTGTTCTTCCCCCCGGACGGATCCGAAAACGAACCGCAGCTCTTGTTCACATGTGGAGGTAACCCGACTCGCACCCCTGTCTAACTCGCTCGCAATCGCCATCATGTTCATTTTGACAGTTCATGTATGAATGTGACAGCTAGCTGATTCCGATGCCGATTGTCAGCCCATACATGAACTGTCAAAATGAACACGATGGCGATTGCGAGCGAGTTAGACAAAGCCTGCAGGTTTCCCCGGACTTGTACTAGTTTAGAGGGGGCATCCGGGCGAGGTTTCGTTTTCAGTATCATTCCTTTGTAGTCCGCGTTAGGGCGCGCTTTCATTACGGCGGGGACGTGCGCAAATACTATGGGCAAAAGTCCTAATTCCGACTCAGGGCCCCGATTTTTGAAAGCACATCACTCGAAAGTACCATTCGAAACTATAAATCTGTTTGTATCTTTAAAACTAAGGCTCTAAACCAATTTTTGACTAGTCCACAAGACTGATGAGAGCTTTCGCACTTTCGAGTGGTATTTTCACAAAAATGTGCTTTCAAAAGTTTGGCCCCAGTTCAAGTTTTAGCTGTCACTTTTAGTATGAATCTGACAGCGTGCGAACCTAAACTGAATCGCATTAAGACGTCATGGTCAACATCAGCTCTCTCAGTACCTACCTATTTGATATTTTAACGCAAACATCTTCGAAACGTACCGTCGAACCAAATGAATACCGACCCACCGTAGCACGTTCTCACAATAAACGTCACATGATTTTCCTTATAGTTCAATTTAACGTCACTATAACATGTACTGTGAGAGGGTACCACTGGGACACACCCCGGTATGTATTAGTATTACATCGGCAAACGGTATTTTTCAACAATAATAGTCATTAAACTGAAACCCCGATCAATTTCGAACAAAAATGTCCGCTACTCAATCGGAATTTAATAATCTCGGCAAATTAAAACCGAACCTAACTTCGGGATATTCGGAATGTTGGTATTTTCCCATACATTTTTCTTTCCTTAACATTGTCTTAATATGAAGTCGTTGGGAAATTAACATGAGGTACAGGATGGACTAAGTCGTTGTGTTTTTTTATTAATATTGTTATGAATGTTAGTTTTTAAAAGGAAAGTAAGGCAAAAGGCATCATTTGGCATTTTTTAGTTAGCTGCTACAACCATAATAGTTCCATTAATAAAGTTTTTTTTTTTCAGAATGCTGGCATGGATGACACGACAGGGTTCATGACTGACCTTCCTTTATTAAAAAGTAAGTATTTTTACACAAACATTATTCATCATTAACATAAACTAGCCGTGGTAGCCTAGTGGTTTGACCTGTGGCCTCTCAAGCAGAGCGTCGTGGGTTCAAATCCCGGGCTCGCACCTCTGAGTTTTTCGGAATTTAAGTGCGAAAATTACATTTGTAATTTGCCATGAGCTTTTCGGTGAAGGAAAACATCGTGAGGAAACCTGCACACATCTGCGAAGAAATTCAATGGTGTGTGTTAAGTTCCCAATCCGCACTGGGCGCGCGTGGGAACTATAGCCCAAACCCTCCATTACACGGAGGAGGCCTATGCCATGAGGCACGCCGAATTTCGCGACAATTTAATAAATAAATAAAATAAACGACAATAACAACAACAACATGTACTTACTGAAATTGTAGCGAATTCGGAATAAAAAGGCTTATATAAAATAAAATAAAAAATTTCTGTCCGTTTCTTACCATTTCACGTCTATGCCTTAATAATAAAGTTATAACTTACCATCAGGTGACCCACTTGCTCGTTCGCCACTCTATTTCATTAAAAAAATGCCGCTGTACCTACAAATAGTGATGTAGGCTTATTGTCTAACTCGCTCGAAATCGCCATGGTGTTAATTTTGACAATTCATGTATGGGCTGACAATTGGCATCGGAATCAGCTAGCTGTCACAATCATACAAGAACTGTGAAAATTAACACAATGGCGATTGCGAGCGAGTTAGACAATAAGCCTGCAGATTTTAACGAAAAAGCAAAGAAGAAGTTAGCATTGAAATTTTACGATGAAAAGAGGCTCTTTTTCACATGGTATATAAATTGCAGAGTTTCCGCGAGATGAACGACTGGGCAGACAAAGTAACGGGCAACAACCTAGCTTTGAATTCAAATATCAATGTTTTGACTACCTACTACAACACAACTAACTTTGGTTCGCTTCAGCTAGTAAAAAAAGAGTGTTGCCATATTAAACGTATAATTAGCCGGAGTTAAATTACCATGTTGGCTGACGGCGCTTTTTTGTTGACTCATCGATACGTCTCGAGCACGTACGGTCAGAAAAAATATTTTCAGTAGACTTTTATTCTGTTACAAATATTAAATTACCTAATTAATTAATAAAAAAGAGTTAGCGTTAAAAATAGAACACCTAGATATACTGTGACAAAAGACAAGACAAGACAAGACAAACATTTTATTAGCTTTGAATAAATAGGGTCATAACATTGTAGTTAATAATACTCATTCACATCTTTTTTTAATTACAGATCCGTAGGTACTTCTTTTTTTTCATTTTTATTTGCAATCGCTGGCTGAAACAATAAAAAAATATTCGAACTGTACTACTTTGTTACCAACCAATATAATTTAAATCGCACGAACACCGATAAAATAAATACATATTATTAACTTATCAAACATTTTATTGTTACTCTCTACAGATGACCCGGTAGAGATAAAACTGTAATTAGGCCTCATACCGCACTTATCGGATAGGTGTATCGATTTTTCTAAATAGATTGTAAAAAAAGCCCATCTCATCTCATACAACGGGCCAATGAATCGATATCGACAAAATAAAATAATCGATCAATCAATCTATATTTGAATAGACCATTCGGATTTGGAAATGAGACGCGTAAGAAGTGGACACCCTGGTTATCAAATTTTTAATTACAATTCCAAATTTGAAGCGTATTCCAATTTCAAAATGTGAAAGCGCGGACGGTAATTGGCCATTTTTTTTCTTTTTCAAATGGCAGGGTGTTAACTGTGTTGGGTGCCAGTATGGTGCAAAGTTAATGACACACCAATGCTTATTGTATTAGGGTTGCCATAAAGGAATATTACAATAAGAATGGCTCACGCTGCGTTCGTGTTTGGGGCGTGGCGCTGATCGGGGAGTGCCATTGTCGAGTACTACGCAGCCCGAAATCTTGTAATCACCCGTATTTTTTATGCGAGGCACGCATTTATTAGCCGTATTTGTATTATAGCGCTGGTTTTATTAATAGTCGTTGGTAGATGGGGTCGTTGATAATTTAAAAGTATAATATACGTAGTCTCAGACTCTTTAGAAGAAAGTTGCCCCCGAGACGCCTTTTGTACACAACATTTATACGTAAATGAAGCGTTACAAGACTTAACTAAAGTTGTATTTTCAGCGATAAAAGGCCGAGACGGACTCGGCGGCGGCTCCTGCACACCCAACGACGTATTCTGCTCCGTCCCGGGACGACTGTCACTCCTATCGTCGACCAGCAAATACAAAGTGACCGTAGCGGAAGTGCAGCGTCGCCTGTCACCGCCGGAGTGTCTCAACGCGTCGCTGCTCGGCGGCGTACTACGGCGGTGAGTAGTGACTCTAATGCAGCGAATACAGTGACGTAACTGAAGTGCAGCGTCGCCTGTCTTTGCTGGAGTTTCTCAACGCGTCGCTGCTCGGCGGCGTACTACGGCGGTGAGTAGTGACTCTAATGCAGCGAATACAGTGACGTAACTGAAGTGCAGCGTCGCCTGTCTTTGCTGGAGTGTCTCAACGCGTCGCTGCTCGGCGGCGTACTACGGCGGTGAGTAGTGACTCTAATGCAGCGAATACAGTGACGTAACTGAAGTGCAGCGTCGCCTGTCTTTGCTGGAGTGTCTCAACGCGTCGCTGCTCGGCGGCGTACTACGGCGGTGAGTAGTGACTCTAATGCAGCGAATACAGTGACGTAACTGAAGTGCAGCGTCGCCTGTCTTTGTTGGAGTGTCTCAACGCGTCGCTGCTCGGCGGCGTACTACGGCGGTGAGTAGTGTCTCTAATGCAGCGAATACAGTGACGTAACTGAAGTGCAGCGTCGCCTGTCCCCGCCGGAGTGTCTCAACGCGTCGCTGCTCGGCGATGTGCTACGGTAGTGAGTAGTGTCTCAGACGCAGCAAGCACAGTGACGTAGTTGAGGTCCAGCGTCGCCTACCCCGCTGGAGTGTCTCAACACGTCGCTGTTCGGCGGAATACTACGGCGGTGAGTAGTGTCTCTAATGCAGCGAATACAGTGACATAACCGAAGTGCAGCGTCGCCTGTCCCCGCCGGAGTGTCTCAACGCGTCACTGCTCGTCGGCGTACTACGGCGGTGAGTAGTGTCTCTAATGCAGCGAATATAGTGACGTAACTGAAGTGCAGCGTCGCCTGTCCCCGCCGGAGTGTCTCAACGCGTCCCTACTCGGCGGCATGCTGCAGTAGTGAGTAGTGACTGACGCAGCCAGCAGTGACGTAGCTGAGGTCCAGCGTCGTCTACCCCGCCGGAGTGTCTCAACGCGTCGCTGCTCAGCGGCGTACTACGGCGGTGAGTAGTGTCTCTAATGCAGCGAATACAGTGACGTAACTGAAGTGCAGCGTCGCCTGTCTTTGCTGGAGTGTCTCAACGCGTCGCTGCTCGGCGGCGTACTACGGCGGTGAGTAGTGTCTCTAATGCAGCGAATACACTGACGTAACTGAGATGCAGCGTCGCTTGTCCCCACCGGAGTGTCTCAACGCGTCGCTGCTCGGCGATGTGCTGCGGTGGTGAGTAGTGTCTCAGACGCAGCACGCACAGTGACGTAGCTGAGGTCCAGCGTTGCCTGTCCCCGCCGGAGTGTCTCAACGCGTCGCTGCTCGGCGGCGTACTACGGCGGTGAGTAGTGTCTCTAATGCAGCGAATACAGTGACGTAACTGAAATGCAGCGTCGCTTGTCCCCACCGGAGTGTCTCAACGCGTCGCTGCTCGGCGATGTGCTGCGGTGGTGAGTAGTGTCTCAGACGCAGCACGCACAGTGACGTAGCTGAGGTCCAGCGTTGCCTGTCCCCGCCGGAGTGTCTCAACGCGTCGCTGCTCGGCGGCGTACTACGGCGGTGAGTAGTGTCTCTAATGCAGCGAATACAGTGACGTAACTGATGTGCAGCGTCGCCTGTCTCCGCCGGAGTGTCTGAACGCGTCCCTACTCGGCGGCGTGCTGCGGCGGTGAGTAGTTACCTCAGTGCGCAGTTTTATTTACGACATTAAACATTATTATATAGACATTATAATTTAGACTGGGTTTAATATTTGTAACTATAGGATGTATTTGTTCTATGTATATTCAACATCGCCAGTAGAATGATGTCATTGAAAATAAACTTATAATTACCTTCGTCCACTTAGTTAGGTTCTGAATATTATTATATGTCTAGCTGAGATTGTCTCGAGTGGTCTCAAGATTCTAAATACGAATAGATTCATTACTGAATATTTAATTTAGGTATCTTAATCAAGCTACATGATCAATACCTAACTAAAGTAATACAAACAGTACAATACAGTCTTTAAATTAGAGAAGAAAAAAAAACAAAGAGATTCCTTATGCAATAATTTAGGTATTAATATTACAGCAATTTTTCCTACTAATATTATAAATGCGAAAGTTTGTGAGGATGGATGTGACGATATGAGTGTGTATGTTTGTTCCTTCTTCACGGTGAAACGACTGAACGGATTTGGATAAAATTTGGAACGGAGATAGCTGCTACCCTAGATTAACACATAGGTTTCTTTATATCCCGGACAATTGCATAGCTCCCGCGGGATAGCGATGAACATGTCGAAAAACGCAGCTGCCTAGAGTCGGAACGTATATAAATATTGCTTCAGTATCATAGAGGTGCACAAAGGAGGGATTTTCAAAATTGCCACGGGATTTAATATCGCTTCTTATAAAAAAAAAATATCAATGTCAGAATAGGGGTGTTAAGTGCCTGTTCAAATATGCATAACAATATGTGACTTCTGTCAGTAAATGAAGTCTACGCGGACGAAGTCGCGGGCAAAAGCTAGTAATATATATGTATGATCTATTAAAATGACAATGACCATAATTTGAGCTCACATCATTGCTAAATCAACATACTATTATCGGTAAGAACTACAATACGCACCTGACGTCAGGCCATTATAATAATGCCTCCGATAAACGCTAGATAATTCATTTAACTTCATGCATAATGTAATAATTCATAAAATAATTTTAACCAGAGAGCGGTAGCGAGCTTCTCGTTTTAGTACAACTTAAGCTAGCGGTCCATAGGTAGCTAAGCGTTTTTATAACATATCTACAAAATAAGTCAGATTACTTGTGATGAAAAAAAAATGAAAAAAAATTAATGATGATGATGTGACTACAATCCCGAAATGATTCTATAATTTTTAAATTTACTTGATTCACCAAAACTACCAAAAAGTCGTGATCTTGGCCAAAGTGCTACAGCCACTAATTTTAAAAAGAAATGCATTCTGAGTGCAAGTCCAACAAACTTACTTTACAGTAACCCGCAAGCTTATTACGTAACTCGCTCGCAATCGCCATCGTGTTCATTTTGACAGTTCATGTATGGGTATTCATACAAGAACTGTCAAAATGAACACGATGGCGATTGCGAGCGAGTTACTTACGTAATAAACTTGCAGGTCTCGGCTAATTTCGGCTTCGTAGAGCGTTGTCTGGCGTTGACTTACGTGACGCCAACAGTCTCTTTCCAAAGACCGAAGTGCAATCTTAATGGACGGGTACTGTATGTTGGTATTCATGCCGTGGAGTAGAGTGAAATAAATTTCGTGAAAAAAAACCATTAACAAAATATCAAAGACTTTGGAAACGATCTACGCAGCGACATTTATCGCCAAAACTCTAGATACCTTAAAGCTTTACTAATTAATATAGCATCGCACTGGTCGCTGGACCAGCGGGTTTCTTCCTTTTTTTTGCACCGGCAACACTGCTAGTTTGCGGGCTGCGGCTACAGGCTTGTACAGCCATCGTTTCGATCGGCGGTTATTTCACTAGACACTTTTTATATGCGGTTCGAAGTAGGTCGGGGTAAGAGTTTTTTTATACACTTACTGCAGGATGGTTGCGTCTATGTCCATAGAAAGGAAGTTATTTAACTGTACTGATAGCAATGGACAATGTGTAAAACTCTGTTATTTTTCGAAATAACATTTACAGTTATTTTTTAACTTCATTACTAAATATGTTCGTAACTTCATAAAAAAACAGAAAATTGAAAACTTCCCCTATTTAAATTGAAGGAGGTAGATTAAAATCACATTAAAATATCAGCAAACGTAACACATCGCATCACGTAGGTACACATCAATATATCTTTTGTACCCAATGTATAGTCATAGTTTGTACCTATTTATTCCGTGAATCCCTTATGAACATTTTGATCGCTTTTAGGACAGTGCAACATTTTTTTATAATAATACTAGCTGTTGCCAGCGACTTCGTCTGCAAAGAATTCGTTTATCGCTATCCCGCGGGAACTACGCAATTTTCCAGGATAAAAAGTAGCCTATGTGCTATTCCAGACTTTTTTCTATCTATGTGCCGAATTTCATCCAGATCCGTTGGGCCGTTCTGGCGTGATCGAGTAACAAACCAACATCCATCCATCCATCCATACTTTCGCATTTATAATATTAGTTAGATTAGATTGGCTATTCAAATTGAAACTCAAACATACAAACATAATAAACATTGAAAAAAACATTATTTTCCCGCCAGCTAAGGAAAAGATAAAGCAGTAAACTGACAGACGCAAATGTCAGCTGAAATATGTAAGTTCGAGTAGACCCCGACGTGGCTTAATGATTGAATGTCACTGCACAATGGACTGATGCACTGCCACTTATGGTAGAAATTTATAGGCCTATTAAAATATTTCTGCAATTCGTTCAATAAGAGCTAATTATTAAAAAAAAAACTGGAAGTTCAAGCTTAGATAACTACGGAATCATTTAACCAGAAAATATGTACATACATACATCCGTATACCATTTTTTTTTCAATACGCCCGTGACTTTACGCTGTTGGAGAACTTGGAGATATTTTCCTGCCATACGTTGATTCGTATTATAAAGGTAGCCTTAATAATTAAGTTTAAATAATAGTTTGTTCTGACATTAAAAAAACGAATTCGCTCGTAATATCACACTAAGTGCGTCTATATACCTAGCGAAGTATATAAATATACGTGCATGTCATTTTTATAAATAATTAAAAGAAAATCTTAGTCGAGAATTCCATTCTACATTACTTATTCTGTGATTCTACACACAAAAATACATCGTAACACTTATTTAAATCATGATATCAATTACATCACCATTAATCTGCTGTACCAACTCCAGATCAATATCTCTCGCTAACTTTAAATTAAAACTTCTTTCGCGCTTCCGAACTGTAATTGGTCGACAGTCACGAATCGTCACACCCTCGGCTTCAGATAATAAAAGTTGCGGCTTTGGTGTGGCAACCCCGGTCACATTATGACAGTTGCTGTCGTCGAAGTTGTACTTAATCTAGACGATACGATACGATACTACTCTACTACTACGATAGTACTCTGTCCTACTCTATACGATAGTGTCGCAGATTTTTGACTTTTGATATATTATCAACAGTCAAAAAAAGTCAAGTAAGTAAGTCAGTCAAGTATTATTATGGAACAATTAATTGAATCAGGCGTTACTTTACGGAGTTCCTAATGAACAAAAAACTCCGCTGCCACACGTGCAAGCCTATGCGAAATGTATACATACATTATAATATTTACATGCAACATAGTATCCTAGAATAGTATAGTTGTTTTATCAGTTTGAATCTTGAAATGCAATGGAAAGCAGGGTGTAAATAAGCTCACAATACGAGGCGTCTTCCATAATGAAAACGATGTTTAATTTAGTTAATGTCACTCGGCGACTATACACCGTTCATCATCATCTTGTCAACCAAAAGACGTCTACTGCTGCACATAGGCCTCCCCCAAGACTCTCCATACACTGTTACTTGACATAAACACATTTCACGTCAAACCTGAATAGGTCATCCACGTAAAAAGCTCAACACATTTTGCAATATTACCATGAAAATTTCCCGTCCTCTCTCGTAAATTAGTATACATGTGACATTTACCCTATTTACATGTATCGTACGCTTAAATAATATTAAATACAGCCATAATTACGTTAAGACGCCGCGCCAGGGAATGTGAAATATTCGTAACAATGACATGAGATACAAGCCAGCTGCTGTTACCGCCATTACTTTAACGGTGTTGCCAGGAATAAAAAAACAAGCCGATATCTGGCCAGTGTGTTTTGACAATCGCCGCGCAATGAGGGCAATTAGGTGTTCTAAATTCAATTTTAAACGGGTAAAGTGACCGGTGACAGTTATTTATTGTGTGAAACAGTGTTTTTAATTTGTAATTGCAGGCTTTATCGGATGTTGCATGAATTATTAACCGGTCCTGATGGATAATGTCGTTCCGCGCAATTTACCTACTTTTATTAAAAGTGGTGGTAAAGAACTGGTACTTGTTGTTATAAGCTACACGTACCTAGACCTACCTACAATCCTTACAAGCTTGGTATCCTTTGCCTAACTTCGTTCACACGTCACAGTTGGTTGATCCTCTATACTATAAGTCTATAGAACTCATGTGTTTAATAGATTTAAGACCACCACATAATTGCAATATACTATATAACTATGACTATGACTCTCTCGTGGCCTACCAAGGGCACCAATGCAAGCATTTTTTTTTCTACTAAAACGACGAAAGGATGTCATTACGATATTTATTGTGAAAAAGTCCCACGCTTTATTTCGTCGATACGTTTGACCATAAAATTAATGTTACGAACTGTAGCTAATTAACATACCTATCTACCAAGACAGTTACAGAGAGCCCAGACGAAATGCTTCGTAAAATCTGACCCTGTCAAAACAGTACGGTACGGCCGCCATTCTTTCGAAACTCAAAAACACAATGTGTTGTAAGTAGGCACGCCATTTCGATTAAATCAAACGCGCGTTATTAATGGTTCCCGAGCTACACAATATGAGTTACTTACGTTTACGGCATTGATAACGTATGATAGAATTAATTGGACGTGAAGATATCGTTCTCAAATGAACGTCCATCACAAGCCTAAAATTCAATAAAGAATAGATAATACCGGAGTCCAAAAGCGTGTTTAAAAAAAACGCAATTCTAAATTCGAATCCGCTTACTTATTTATTTTTTCACAGTCTTATTTGAAGGTTTTAAATCGAACACTCGAATCGATACGTTCGTACTGGCCATTAGTTTGTGATCTGTCGATTCATCCGATTTAGTTTTCCATTGATTCTGAATTCAAATTCATTGTTTGGCTCGTTAGTCGCGGTTCTTTTGTCGATGGTTAAGCGGACGTGTGAAAATATTAACGATTGGGTATAACGGACTTTTCTCTAATTACGGTATTTGGTATCTTTTGATCGGTTTTGCTTGTGTACCGAGGTGTTTTGAACTTTTGAAACAACAGTGCTTGGTGTACTGATGACCGTTATCTTAGTACGTTGCATTTAAATAGACTCCCTGCTTTACTTCTTGATAGGTAAATTAAAAACCTAAGTAACTAGGACCATTTTATTTTTTCTTTGGAGTGTTTAACTCAATCGATTTTATTTAGAACTAGAGTCGTCTAGTCATTAGATGTTTAAAATATATCTTGAAGTTACGCATTCTTTTAAATAAGAGCCACCATTTTGTTATTTTATGGCCATCACAGATTTGAACAATGAAACTAATTTAAAACTTTTATAATGAAGGAAGTGATAAATAATAATGATGTCAACTTGAGCCGTGAACGAGTATTTAAAACGGCATATTGAGATAAAGCGCCACATTATTAAGTTTATTGATCTACAAAATCATAATTTGAAATACAAACAACTCGTTTTATTAGGGTTCCGTACCTCAAAAGGAAAAAAACGGAACCCTTATAGGATCACTTTGTTGTCCGTCCGTCCGTCCGTCTGACAAGTCCCTTTTTCTTAAGAACGCGTGGAGGTATCAAGCTGAAATTTATATCAAATAGTTATTCAAGTCTACTGTCCCTTGAAGCTGTGAAAAAATCAAACTTCTAAGCCAACGCAATCAAAAGATACAGCTGTTTTCCGCAAATTTTCGAAACTCGCAAGGGAATCAAAACCTACAGGGTACTTCCCGTGAACTCAGAATCTTGAAATTTGGTACGAAGTAACGTCTCATAGCACAGATAAAGGAAAAATTGCAAAAACCGTAAATATGTATGTATGTCTGTATATATCAGTGACCAATATAAAGTGACTCCACACTGCGTACATTTTGCGTTAGAGCAGGGCTCTGCTTACACAGGTTTTTAGATATTTAATTTATAGATAATGTTACGGAACCCTTCGTACGCGAGTCCGACTCGCACTTGGCCGGTTTTTATGTATAAAACATTTTTACATACCAACCAGCCGTTTATAACTACATTAAACATGGACAATAAAATAAATGCGATTTATTTAGCCTATTGTCTACCTTGTCTGGTTATTTTTAACTGACTTCAAAAAAAGGAGGAGGTTCTCAATTCGGTTATGTTATTTTAAAATCTTCGTCTTTGATTTTTATTTTAATGACAAGGAGGATGAGAAATAAAAATGTATGATTTGTGATGAACAAAAGATTTCTTTGTGTATGTACGTGTCAAAGCAAAATGACACGATGTGTGCCTATTCGCTACTTTTATAGGTATCTTACCTTAGGTATTCCATTCCTACAATAAGCACACTCTCAATAATAAAGTAGGTACCCACTATCAGCAAAACATGAGCAAAACAATGTATTAAATATTGTTTGGTATAAAAAATGTATATTGATTCACTTCCGAACGTCCAAACCGTCCGAGATACGCTTTAATTTCAATCAATCATAATCTACGAGTCGCATTCCTCCGCTCGCTTATTCCGAAACTTCATCAAAGAAATTTATCGAAAACAATTTCGTTAACGAGCCTTTATATTCGGCGGTTAATACTGGTAGCCAGTTTTGGTAACTACATCCGACATACATACCGACAAACTTACTTTTGCCAATTACAAATCGAAACTTTGCCCATTTTCAACCTTAATACTGTAAATTTAACGCTGCGTTGCATTGTTTCTGTGTTTAAAAAATAATGGGCCCGAATAGCTTTCTATACGTCAATCAAGTAAGTACATTTGGCGGTAATCGATAGGTTATCTGTGGTTCCATCTAGCGGCCAGTAGCGATACTACACGCGACCTGTCAAAAGTTTGACAAACGTCATTTTTTACTTTTTTGGTGGCGGCGCGCGTGGGGTCAACGGCTCGGCTTCCGAAGGCCTATGATTAAGTGGTCGTCTAATATGGCATTTTGCTCTCAAAATAAATCATAAATGTAGTATAAGAATTTATGTAATGATTAGTTTTAAATGGATACAAATTATTCCAAGCACTCCTAGACAGACGATCGAAATTGTAGTATACATATAAGTACTGAAAAGTATCTAGAGAAAGACTTTATGTAGGTAGCCAGTATTTCATGTAATATGTAATCATATTTGACACAAAGAGATAATAAGGCTATTTTCATGCACTTAAGGCTCCTTACAAGCTCAAAGAGCGAATTTAGCTAAATTCTTAATTTTTCTTCAAAGACTATGGCGTATGTGTTCATAATGTCAGTAATATTATTAATGTACAAGATAGTTCACTTCTTAAACTACGATACTGCTGTAATCGGCGCTGAATGAGGGTGCGGCGTCAGTCCGCCGTGATATATAGGTGATATTTAAAAATGTATACTGAATTTAATTCAAGACCGATACTAATGTTTTTTTTTTCTGAGTCAAAATAGAGTTGAGCATTGCTAAATAATTATTTTTAGAGCAGAATATCAACACTGTTTTCGAGAATCAAATAAAATGTAACCCTCTTTTTCATCAAAAAACTAGCTAACATTGAGTAGCTATTCTATCTATTAATTAAGATGAATCTTCAAGTTTTTCACGATGACTTTTTAGTTCAAGATATACTGAATTGAATTGAGTTCACTTTAGGCGAGAATGAGATTCCGTTTCACTTCGAAATTGAGAATGAAACTTCACCTTTTAGAGCAAAATTTTAAAAGCCCTCCCAAGGAAACACCTTTTTTTAGATTTCACGCCAAAAAATCAATAATTTAGCACAGCAGTATCTTAGTTTAAGAAGTGAACTATCTTGTACATTAATAATATTACTGAAATTATGAACACATACGCCATAGTCTTTGAAGAAAAATTAAGAATTTAGCGAAATACGCGCGTTGAGCTTGTAAGGACCCTTAAAGAGTTATCTGTAGGTGCTTTTAGTTTGCTCTATCTCAACGGTATAAAGAATAGGCACAAGGCACATACTTTTTCCGTTGTCAGTTATCAGTTAGGTGTTATGCGTAATTACTGGTTTTAAACTCGATTGCAGCTCTACAGTTTAATCCTTAAACTCTATTAAGCTTGTGGTAAGTAAATTGTGGTTTTAAAATTAATGTTACCTACGTACCTATAAAAAAACCTTAACTAATTTTAATCTTCAACTCTAATCATGTGCACTGCCATATAAAAGTGCAAAATTCTCATCACTACATAGTATAAAACAAAAACGCTTTCTCTGTCCCTATATCCCTATGTCCCTATGTCTCTATGTCCCTATGTATGCATAAATCTTTAAAACTAGGCAACGGATTTTGATGCGGTTTTTTTAATAGATAGTGTAAATCAAGAGGAAGGTTTATTATGTATGTATTTATGTATGTATGTATGTATGTATGTATGTATACATGCATAATATACCGTGCGAAGCCGGGGCGAGTCGCTAGAAAACTAATAAAAGCGATGCCGTTTATCATATTAATTCTTTCAAAATATTTCTGCTTATTACACACTAGCTGTTGCCAGCGACTTCGTCTGCAAAGAATTCGTTTATCGCTATCCCGCGGGAACTACGCCATTTTCCGGGATAAAAAGTAGCCTATGTGCTATTCCAGACTTTTCTCTATCTATGTGCTGAATTTCATCCAGATCCGTTGGGCCGTTCTGGCGTGATTGAGTAACAAACGAACAAACATCCATCCATCCATCCATCCATCCATACTTTCGCATTTATAATATTAGTTAGAAGTTAGATTCCATAGAAATATGATAAGCGCAACCGTTAAACGAAAGCCACAAATTATTATGAAGATATTCCAATCGTTCCAATTTCAAATCACTAGTAGACAAACCACGGAAGACAAACGGCAAACGTAAATAAGTATGCGCTTTCAATAGATCGTTAACGGTCATGTCAAATATTTTATAGATTATTTCATGCTAAATTAAATTGTCTTTATTTCATCAACATCTGCCATTGTATCTTCATAGACTGAATTGACGGTTACATTTTAATATTTACGCTAGTTAACTTTCAACTGAGCTTAATTATTTTCAACGGCATTTTTGTATTCAAAATAAACGAACAATAAATAAAATTGGTATCAAAACAAGTACACATGGTTAAATAGTGGACGGATAAAAATAAAATCATTCATCAATTTCAGTCGTTATATTTAGCCAGTTGATTATAATGTCCGATTTAGTCCAGCTTCCCCCTTTGGACAGGGAGCTTATTTTAAAAAGTAGTGTAAATAGGTACCTAGCTAAATACATTTTTGAAGTGATAACTTCTTATCGGCGCTGAGCACTTTTTGGGATGGGTCAAAAATGACAAACTCGCGTCAGGCAGGCGTAAGACGGAGGGAGAGTTTAAGTACCAAGATATCACATCCTTTGAGAGCTTATTTTGAAATACGAATGAATCGCGTTCGATTTTTAAAGTGTTTTTGTTGAGTCGTAGAGCTAAAGTACTAGGGCATCAGCATATTGTTACCCCCGGGCCACATTAGCGGGCGAAGGTTCGTGTCGCGTTGTCGCGATAAAAAGTTCGAGTTCGTGTAACCACGAACTATGTGGCCACACTTAGACCAAATTATCGCGATAAAAACTTCGGGCGAACTATGTCGCGCAACTGAATTTGACGGGAAAATTAACCAAGAGCGCAAAGAAACAAAAAGATGGAAGCAGCGTTTGCTTTGTATTGTATGACTTTAAATAATTATTAAAATGTCACTTGTCAATTTTGACGTACATTTCAGAAATTTCAAAGTACGAAGTATAGACACTTGCACGAACACGAACTCTGTCGCGATAAAATCCTTTGATCTGCGCTAGATACCGACAGGAGCCCGAACACAGTTCGAGTTCGCCCGAATGATTCGTGATAAAGCGAACTGTCTGTCCACACATGCCGCGATAGGACGAACCTTCGCCGAATCCCGCTAATGTGGCCGTAGCATTAGTGTTCTGTCAATATCTGTCAATATAGATAATACGTACGTTTTTTTTGTAAGCGGCCAGTACGGTACGCGTCTTGAGCGTCATGAAGGTTACAACATTAAAATCTAATCTAAGCTGCTGTTTTCACTTCTGCCGGCACTCCTGGCGTGCTACCCATCGCATTTTTTAGTATGTGGTAAGCTCATAAGCAAAAGCTCGGTGCATTCCTAAGTAGGCAATGCTATTGTTACAGAGCAAAGAGTAAAAATGGCGGTCGCCTGCTTCGAGAGAAACTGGAAAAGATAGGACTGAACCTGCCGGCGGGGCGACGGAAAGCTGCCAACGTCACGCTACTCACCAGCCTAGTCGAAGGTACCTATGATTTACATCAGAGCCTCTAGTGTAAGTTTTAGGCACGACAAACGTCTCGAACACGTTCGCGTTAACGTTTCAATTATGGGAAAATGAACAGTATGCTTAGTGTAAGTTTTCGGTCACAAAATACCTACGTATCGAACGCGTTTGCGTTAAAATGTCAAATACTATGGGAACAGTTTGTTGCCGTTTCGATCCGCAAGTGGCGCTGCTAATTATTCCATAGTAATTGAGACGTTTACGTGAACGCGTTCGAGACGTTTTTATGTGCGAAAACTTACACTAGAGGCTCTGAGCCTCTAGTGTAAGTTTTAGGCACGACAAACGTCTCGAACACGTTCGCGTTAACGTTTCAATTACTATGGGAAAATGAACAGCGCCACAAGCGGAACGAAACGACAACAAAAATTTCTCATAGTATTTGACATTTTAACGCAAACGCGGTCGAGACGCATTTTGTGACCGAAAACTTACACTAAGCATACAGGGCCCTATTTTATAAAGCTACAGGTTACAATTTACAAGCGGAAGTCTCTATCTAACACATAGGGTCAGAAAGAGACTTCCGCTTGTAAATTGTTACTTGTAGCTTTATGAAATAGGGCCCAGGGCTTCCCAAACTTATTTGTACAGTGACGCCCACCCCCCAAAAATACTTACCAAAAGTACTAGCCTATTCTAACAGGTCATCAGAAGAAGACTATTTGGACATTCATAATTTTTATTAGCAAATAAGAATGATGAAAATGGACACGCGACGCCCCTAAAACAATGTCGAAAAGCAAAGTTTGGGAAGCCCCGATTTAAATTATTAGTTAAGTTAAAGAGTACCTACCTATCTTAGACAATAAAAGAACTGATCACAGATATTTAAGAATGTAATATTTCCAAGACAACAACACAACGCTCTTTCTAGTGGTTTGACCTGTGGCCTCTCAAGGGTCGTAGGTTCGAGCCCTACACCTCTGAGTTTTTCGGTATTTATGTGCGACATACAGTTGAAATTTACCATAAGCTTTTCGGTGAAGGAAAACATCGCGAGGAAACCTGCACACATCTGCGAAGTATTTCAATGGTGTGTGTGAAGTTCCCAATCGGGACTGGGCCTGCGTGGGAACTACATATATAGCCTAAGCCCCCTCATTCTGAGAGGAGGCCTAAGCGTATATTCAGCGTTTTGTCGGCGTTTTTTTTTTCGTCATTATCGTCTCTGCTTATACCATTATAAAAGAGATGATGCTGAGACTTAACTTTTTATGACACCGAAACACAGTATCGATGCTGCATTTAGCTTGTCCAAAGTTGTTGCGGCTTGTCCTTCTGTTAGGATAATAATTGTGGGAAGACAATGTCGCATGAACCGTGCGGTCGAAACGCTTGAATATTGGTCCGCCTATGCCCTGCAGTGGGACGTATAGGCTGGGGATGATGATGATGACGACTATCTGGCCGCTACATTGTTATTTTGTTTTGCAGCGGAAGCGGTGCACCTAGCCCGTGACTTCGGCTACGTGTGCGAGACGGAGTTCCCTGCGCGCGCGCTGGCCGAGTACCTCGCGCGGCAGTACGCCGAGCACGACGCGCGCCGGCGCCGCGACCTGTTGCAGGCCACCAAACAGGTGAACAGACTGCCTAAGTCGCGTCGAAGAGATGGATGAAAGAGAGAGAAATATTTATTTCACATTCAGAAGAGTAAGCTTTGCTCCCTGTCTAGAGGGATCAAAGTGCCACTTTTCTGTTCAGGGCTTTTGTAAATGTTTTTTTGCAAATGCGAGTTTTTGAAGTTGATAATTGGGAATGGATGATTATTTTAAAAGTGCTTGGTGATTTTTCTATTGATAGGAATAACCATCCTTAGCTATGGAAAAAGTTTCAGATTTTTCCGTCACGTCATATATATTTTATAAAAATAAAAACATTTTACTCAGTCACTCGGCGGCCCCCATACGGCTGATAAGCAGTACGTCCATAACATAACAATTTTAAAAAAAATGGCTGCTTGAATCTGTGGTACACAATGACATTACAAATTAACATGTCTGTCCCCAGGTGACCAAGGAGCTGATGGACCTGTTGAACCAGGACCGCTCGCCGCTCTGCAACACGCGGCCCCCGCACCTCCTGGAGCCGGCGATACAGCGGCACCTCACGCACTTCTCGCTCATCTCGCACGGCTTCGGCGGGCCGGCCATCGTCGCCGCGCTCACCGCCATACAGGTAACTACCGGTAACTAGACCATAAGGGTAAGCCGTCTAGTATCAAAGCTGGTAACTCACGCGCTTGACAGTCATCTCGCACGGGCAGACCGGCCGTCGCTGCGCTCACCGCCATACAGGTAACTACCGGTAACTAGACCAGCCGAGGCCGTTAGGGACAGCCGTGTAGTATAAAAGCTGGTAACTCACGCGCTTGACAGTCATCTCGCACGGGCAGACCGGCCATCGCTGCGCTCACCGCCATACAGGTAAATACCGGTAACTAGACAAGCCGAGGCCGTAAGGGACAGCCGTCTAGTATCAAAGCTGGTAACTCACGCGCTTGACAGTCATCTCGCACGGGCGGGCCGGCCATCGTCGCCGCGCTCACCGCCATACAGGTAACTACTACCGGTAATTAGACCAGCCGCGACCGTAAGGGTGACAGCCGTCTAGTATCAAAGCTGCATAGTAACTCACGCGCTTGACAGTCATCTCGCACGGGCGGACCGGCCATCGCTGCGCTCACCGCCATACAGGTAACAACTACCGGTAACTAGACCATAAGGGTGACAGCCGTCTAGTATCAAAGCTGGTAACTCACGCGCTTGTCGCTCATCTCGCACCGCACGGGCAGACCGGCCGCCGCTGCGCTCGCTGCCATACAAGTAACAACTACCAGTAACTACTAAGATGGAATTTCAACATTAAATTCACCGGTTGTCTTATTCTCCACGCCGGAACACAGCAGCACAAGCATTGCTTCTTGGCGAAGTTAGTGACTAAGATGGTGGTAGCGATTCAAAAGGACCTTGCACAAGGTCATACCACACTCAAAATAATACAATAGGTACTTTTTAAGTACCTATAATGAGAATCCAATGTGCATTCTCTTCCGTCTTCGAAGTTTTTAACTGAAAATTGCAAGTCCCGAAAGTCCTACCCAAATGACAAAATTAAGATCTACTTACCTAATTCTAACATTATGTTTCCTTCATTCCAGAATTTCCTAAACGAGTCCCTGAAGCATTTAGATAAACTATATCCCCAAAGCGGCATGGTGTCGTCATCGATGGACAAGACCAAAATGGACCCCGACATCAAGAAGTAACACCAACATAACGACGGAAACGTCGGGAAAAAGACACAGAGCACACAGTGCGCGACTAAAGTGACCAAGGAACAATGCATTCAGCCCAAATCATATCGATTACAGACCGGCAACTTACAAAAAATGAATGGTGATTGCGTATATGTTTTTATGACGATCGTCATTCGTGGCCCGCATACAAAAGTGCAATTATAATACTCAAGATTGTGAGATTTTGTAAATATAGTTATAGTAATAAATACCCATAGTATTAATTAGTATTTACAGTAGATATAATTCTCAGGCCATGATTTCGTGCTTTCCTCGGGAAGGAACTATTTTTATTACGAGGTTATGAATTAAACGCAATGGACAAATACCGCAATAAATGACATATCAAATTGTAAATATTTTATTGTACAGTATGTGCCTACACACAGTACGGTTAAACAACGCGCGTACAAATCTTTGCCTAACTTCAGTAAAAGTCGCTTTCCGAACGTACCGAAAACGTTACTGACTTGAACCATCAAACATAAAACCAATCTATCTTTGTACCTAGTCAATTATACAAGAACTAGTACTTTTGCTACAGTATTTCTTACATTGTGACTGAATGTTATTCACTATGTCATGCAATGACTAAACGTTGATTATCGATATATCGATATAGAAAATCTGTTTGCCAAACTCTATTGTCAGACTTTGAGCCGGCCAGTCAGAGTGCAGGCGATCGCAATGGCTTGGCGGTTTTTTATTCAAACAAATTAAATGCCATTTTCACTTTTTTGGTTACACTCGATGTATGTATTTCTAAATGATTAAATTGCTATTTCTGAGAATTCGCCTTCTGGATCCTGTTTTATAAAGCTCAAATTAAAATTTACAAGCGGAAGTCTCTTTCTGACCCTTTGTGTTAGATAGAGACTTCCGCTTGTAAATTGTAACTTTTAGCTTTATAAAATAGGGCCCTGATATTCTAATGTTTATTTTCTCTTCTAATAATGTTCAAAATCGAAGTGGAATGCTTGTCATAACCAAATCACTTTGTGACTACTACATTTTGACGACTAGAAAGGCAAAGTGAGGCAGAGATTTCTACGCTCATGCTTCAGCGGCCAAATCACAACCCTGCAGGGCCCTGCCTTCAGTGCTTCTGTCAATCATATTGTAGGTTCCTGTATTAAACATCTCTCTGGCTCTTCCTTCACTCGCCGGCAATTGTTTTTGCTCCGGTTCACCAAACTACAGGAGTCTTACCATGACGTCCTAATTCCGACTCAGTTCGAGTTTTAGCTGTCACTTTTAATATGAATCTGACAGCGAGCGAACCTAAACTGAATTCCATGGCTACAGCTCTTAGACAGAATGCCTATCTATCTTGCTACTCTTGCTGTCGCTCTCACTCATATCCCGAAATCCGAATGACATTCCTAAACCTCACGGACAGTTAAAATTTCACGTAACGCCACTGACACACAAGACCGATATTCTCTGTTTTATCTGCCCTACATGCATATGCACCCCCCTGCAAAAAAAACGGGCACCTATGGTCTTTCAGATTTTTAGACATTAAACCTTAGAAAGTAAGTTTTTATGCACACAAAATTCAAAAACCATGGATGCCCGTATACATACGATTGGCGTGAGTGACACTGCAATTAGGTCCCGCACACAGGGCTTTGATTAGACCGCTTTATAACCGTATTGTATATTGTACTAAAGTTATAGCATTTTCACCGATCGTTCGAATTTAGTAAGACCTCCTTAGTTCGTTAAGTAATTAGGTATAGTTTTGCTAGTGAATCAATGTGAAAGTGTGCCAATTAGTTAATTAAAGGATACCGGCGGGTTTCCGACGATAAAGTATTTAATATTTATTATTATTGTCGCATGTATATAGTTACGAGATACTGTCTTGTCCGAAAGAGCTTGTTGGACTGTGTGATACTTGGCAAACTTGATGACAGCACTACAATTAGTAAATAACATGTCTTAATTGACCATTGAGGTAAAGGCACGTTAAATCCTCTATAGAGTTGACATCGACACAGGTCCGTTATACTCATAACTAATTAAAAAAGTTAAATAGGTATCGTAAATTAAGTTGTTTGTGGCAATAAATCATCTCTTAAATTATGATTTATGATGTTTTAGCGTTTGAGAAAAGGATCTCGTCTTTATATATCTGGGCCCTATTTTATAAAGCTACAAGTTAAAATTTAGGTACAAGCGGAATTAACTTGTAGTTTTATAAAATAGGGCCCTGGTTGAAAAGTTGAAGTATTCGTAACTTCCTCCTCAAGTATTAACAAAACATTAAACGAAATAAATTCGTCCTTTCGGTCATTCAGTTTGCCAAGTAAATTTACCAACAAATATGTACAAACTGTTAAAAAAATAATTTGGAATATTTCAACAAGTAAAGTACCTGATGTAAAAAGGCTCTTTTGTTCGCAGAAATTCAGGTTTCACAATTTTGACCATCTCGCCAGGGGTATAAATTAACAACTGGTGCCTAATTCAAAGCCATGATTGCAGACTGATCACCCACATAAACTGTTTAAATTCTTGTTACCTCAATCAACATTCTCAATTAAACTTTTACTAGTTTTTTTTATCTAGAATGGATGAGGACCCTCAGGGCCCTATTTTATAAAGCTACAAGTAACAATTTACAAGCGGAAGTCTCTTTCTGACCCTATGTGTTAGATAGAGACTTCCGCTTGTAAATTGTAACCTGTAGCTTTTAAATAGGGTCCGAAGTAAGGTATTCAACTAAACTTGCTTTAACGGACACTTGAAATGTTCCAAATTAATTTTGTAACAGCGTATGTACAACTATTGAAGTCTGTTTTAAAAATACTTTTGTCGATAAATATATCGATATTGTAAGCGGCAGCTTTAATGTATTTTTGTGATTTAATTTAGATGTTCATCAGTCTGCACTTAACTTGCTCAACTCTGAATTTGTAATGATCTTTAATCATGTGCCAAATGACAATTTCAAGTGTAAACTTCACTTAGGTAGGAGACAAGTTTTTGTTATTTTTCTAATCAACGACTTTTATTGTTCTAAGACATTAATCCTAGAGCTAGTAGCTATTTTAGACTACAAACTTGATGCAGGGTAAAGTCAGCTAAGTCGCATTATCTTACAGCCGTCTGTTTTTCCGTTTAGAAGTTTAGATGATAAAGGGAAAAGCAGTATTGTAACAGTTTTTGCGCTGCCCTCAAATACCTATTCTAAAATGTATACTGGCTCTTGGACCATAATAATTTCGCCATATTAATTCAATTTTAAATTATTAAGTAATTCCAACCTTATAATCGCTGCGCCAAAATTCGCAGTGGCTAAAAGTTAAGATGCCATGGACTTAAATGGTTACACTGAATTTAAAAAAGTAATAAAAACAAGAACTGTTGAGTTTAGGAGTCCTGTAAATACAAAGGCATTTGAGATTAATTTAAATTAACTATAGTTTATACGCTAAGTTGACATCAGTAAGTTCTTTACTTTTCACTGAATACCTCATTGTCAGATAAGGCTTTGTGAAGTTGGATCAGGGTAAAATCATGACGGAGACGCACATTTTTTAAGTACAATATTGCCATAACAAAGATTATACTTCTTGGAACTTTAACCATTAAAATCCTTGATTACTTGGGTAAACTTTTGTTGGCCTTTTTTACCAAAAACAGACCCGCTCTTTATTCGTATCGCACGTTGCGGAAGGTGCAACTCACTGGTATAATACCTTATTCACTCAAGCCTTGAAGAGCCTACCTACTGCCTGAAAATTCAGACACCGGCGCCAAATTCTGTTCCATAGCCGTTCGCATCAGGTTAGAATATGGCGAACCGCTTCGTGATCTTGAAGGTTTCGTCGGATATAAAGCATATACCCATCCCTCTTCAACTAGTGGCCCGTTTCTCGAAATTACAATTTTATAATTCTAAACTAGCAACATTGGTTAAATCCCCACCGCTGATTGGTTGATTGGGCCAATGTTGCCAGCTCATTCTTGAAAAATTCTAACTTGTAGCTTCAAGTGAGTGCAAAAGGGATGGCTAACGTGTTTCTGCTAAGGCCTCACTAATATTAAGCAATCACTATCATTAATAGCGGGCAAAAGGCGTTACCGATATCGAAATTTGAAGTTCGTATCATGCGCTGACGAATTTCGAATTTCAAAATAGCCCCAAACCGAGCTTTGCCGGAAATACCGAAATTGAGCTATGTAATGTACCTTAGTGTAGTCTTCACTATTTCAACTGAGCTTGTTCCATTACAAGATTATAAAGCTATTGTATCATTAAAATATTATCTGCTTTTGTTTCTTAATCGAATTATCAACCCTGTCGTTGGCCAGTAAGTAGACTTGTTCTGCTGAGTAGGTACGTCCTATTAAGTGCAAGCAGTATAAGCATATATTATATGTAATCTCTAACATACAAACTGGTAGTTGATAATTCAATGTAGTTGTAACCTTTTACTAACTATACAATAGTTTTACTTGCCAAAGGGAATAGAGACCAAAGGACAAGCTCATGGGGACTATTCCGAAATTCGTTTCTCGAAATTCGACTCTCGATATTCGAATCATACCGTCCCTCTTATTCTCAAATTAATGGCTATTAGTGAAGGCCAGTTGAAATAGTTAAGACTATAAACCATCTATAAACCTAACATATTGCACTTAGTTTGATTGGTCGATATACAGCATGCGGTATCTCATAGGCGAGATATCGACTAGTGAAAGTAACTTATATCGATAGTCGATATAAGTTATGAAAATCTACCGCACCCCGCATGCGGGCCCAATCGACCATTGAAACTGTACCATTAGACGTTGCACCTAATATTTTTTGCGCTATGGCTGTGTTCCGAATGTGAAAAATTAAAAAGCACTGTTTTATCTTCGACACAAATTGAATAATGGTTGGTTGTGTATTGTCAAATGAATGTTCGTCACTTTTGTAAAAAATATTTGTCATAAATAATGTCGATTGTGTTTGTTTCGTTTTCTGGAGTAAATGAATGATGTTATATTGGAAGTTGTTAATTTTTTTAATTACTAGGTAAGCGCTCACTTGTTAATAACTAGTACATCTTAGAGAGAAATATTAGGAAAACTTGAATTCATGTAAACAGACTGTAATTACCTAGTGCCTGATTCTAACTTACATTTTATGTAATAAACACACAGCTTACGTACCTATTTATTACAGCAACGTAAGTAAAGAGAAAATAAAAAGAAGCGACTGGGCAACCAATTTCATTTGAATTTTCATTGCGTACGAGTATATACCGAGGGCGACTCCGGAATTTAATTTTTGGAATTAAACAGAAAGGCACCATAAGAACTTTGAAAACGAATTTCGGAGTAACTAGGTACCAGTGGGCCTGTGAAAATGTGAAGCATACCTACACAAACTTAGAACCTATATTACAAATGAAAAATCATTTGTTACGTTAATTAAATAGACATTAAAATTTGCCATATGCAATATTAATATTATGTCAAAATGTAATATGTATTATGACAAAGTACTAAAGTGCTCAACATTGTCGTAAACTGTCTACATATAACATATCCGAACCCCCCACCCACACTTCTCTAATACCTATAACCCGACGTAGAACTACGGCTGGGTTCACACGACATTGTCCTGCACGTTTTTCTAATGATTCGATTTTCAACGTACGATCAACTGCGTGTTCAGATGGTAGGTTTTCGTTCGTGAAAAATGAATAACCGCAGTATTAACGCGAACTTCATTTCATCTTCGACGTCTTGCCGTGTGAATGAAACAGAGCAATACTACCCGCCACTGCAAACCGAATATTATGTTATATTACCTATATAGTTCATTCGGTTTGCATGAGAAGTCCGGTGAGTATTCGTTTAAACGTGTAAACAATGTACGTTTTCATCTCTCATACTCTGAAAGTAGGTCATTGATTATCTGGATATAGGGTTGAAAGTGACTCATCGCGACCCTTGGGTTGAAAGTATTTTTTTTTATAGTTAATCCAAATGAGGTACATAGCAATGGAAATACGTATACAGCCATGTAATCTATGCTTAAAATAATAATCTATACTAATAATAATCTTAAAATAACGTTCCCGCTATATATAAGCTTATGCAAGCGTATACAACGAGAATTAGTAGAAATTATTACGTTCGGTAATTTTTTAGCTTGAAATATTTAAGTCTACAATTAATTGATAGCGACCTCCGTGTCTGCAAGTTAAAAAAAAACTAGCCGGCCGCCATTGGTGCGCAGAAGAAATGCGCAATGTGCGCAAATCGCGCAATAGGAAAAAGAGCGGGAAGAGAATGACAAACGTAACCAATATTAAATGCGACCATGCGACGTTAGTGAAATTTTAATTTCCTCATATTCGAAATGAAAAGTAGTGTTCAACTCTGATGAAATTACCCATTTCACCCTCGAACTATAATACTATATATATATGTACATTTCAACCCAGTTTATCAATCTACTATTTTATGCAGCATACATGACGTGTTGAACGGTGCTATGCATAAAGTATGTGCCACTATGTATACGTTAAGATGTGTACTGCAAAAAAAACGTGCAGGACAATGACGTGAAACCCAGCCTAACCGTACACAATTTCTGAACGTACACCAAATGTCAAACTGACAGCTGACAGCATTTAAAAAACCGCTAGACATGGGGAAAAGCGTTACATTTTGATATCAGTGACTGACGATCCCGTTCCAAAAAAGTCACCGTGAAAAGTCACCGTGAAAAGTCACCGTGACTTTGTCACGCCTGTTACTCGTGTCACTGCATGATATTTGTGTCAACGTTATTTTTGTCACACTGTTATTTCATCGTGATTTTGTCACGCCGGTTACTCATATCACCATATGATATTGTCGCAGTGCTATTATGACGTGATTTTGTCACACCGTTATCACACAAGTAGTTGATCCAAAATAACCTTTACACTTTTACAGGCTTAGAATTGTCGCACATTATAAGTAAAAATAAATACATTTGGGAAATTAGTTTATAGTCATCATAATCATCACAATCATCATCATGTCATCATCATCATCATCATAATCATCATCATAGCCATCATCATCATCATAATCATCATCACAATCATCATCATCATCATCAACATAGCCATTATCATCATCATAATCATCATCACCATCGTCATAACCATCATCATCATCATCATCATCATCATCATCATTATGGACGGTGTTCATCTTTTTCATGTGTTTTATGTAGGTACAATAAAGAGTTATACATACATACATACATAACATACATCCTTTTCTACGAGTATGCTTCATTAAAACAACTCTGACACGGATGAGTGTGCAAGCATTCATAATTTTATCGCTGTCTCACTCGCTCTCAGCCAGCAGGCATCATCCGATGTTCGCCACGAAGTTCCGAATCCGAACACTCCCGACTAAGCCCGATTAGAGCCGAGTCACGTCACAGTCAGTCACTGTCACTGCATCGCGTCTCGTCACTGCTTGCGCTAGGCGCTAGGAAGGAACAGTAAGGAACGTATGTGATTTTGTAACGTTGTTATTTTGTGAAAAGTCACAGTGACACGTTTTGAAGGCGAGTCACGGTGACTTTGTCACCGTGACGTTATTTAACCCCATGTCTAAAAACCGCTCAAGAATTTTGTGAAAACTTTTATTCCACCGGCACGGTTTATAAAAGTTACTTTAACGTAAATTAAAAGTGCTAAAATTTTCGTAATATATCTAAAATGGACTGTGATGATTCTGTCGATATAAAAAAGCCTTTTAAGTGCAACTACCCGTTATTCGACAGCAGTGTTGCCGTTAGCGTACATTTTACACATTTGACGTACCTTTTTAGCCAGCAATGTGTTATGTGTAATGGGGTCCAGTTTACGTACCTTTTGATCTCATCCGAAACTATGTGTAACACTTTATAAACCGCAGCCAAACAGTTGTGGCAAAACTGAGGGCGATAGAAGCTGTTTTAAGAATTAAGTAAAAAAATGCTTATGTACCTTTTTATCCCAAAATGTACCTTTTTAGCGCTGTATATGTACCTTTTGGGAACTCAGTTGTGGCAACACTGTTCGACAGTCTAAATGTGGTGTACAACTCGTCGACTTCTATGATCGTCTTCTGGAATAAGTTTCAGTTATTTCTTTACGAGAACTTTAATTTCGAAGACGCCACTAGAATTTTCGTCCCTGAATTCCTCGTACATCAGATTTTAATATCAAACAATTATTTAGTATGCTTGGACTGCAACGGTAACGTTCACGTAACTTCGCTTAAATTTAAAAATTGCGCTCAGAAACGGTTAAAAACAAACTTCCAGCCGCGTGAACAGAATGTCCTGACCTGGGTCCAGCGTGACGAACATGTCCTAAGTTTAAAATTGGAAGGTGAAGTATACTCCCTGTGTCTGAATCAAATTGTAACGGAATTAACGAAAGTGAAAGAAGTCAAAATCCAATATGATGGCGACACGTCCTGGCCCCTTCCAAAAGCTACGCAGCAAAAATGCTTGATAATAGCTTGCAAGGTCCCTGAAAATGATGAGAATGTGAAACAATTATTTAATGTCTTAAATGTGAATAATTATGAAATTGTGATTGTAACTTTTGATAGATTGGACACTTATGCATGTCTATTTAACCCTGACATGTTTGAAGATGAGATAAAGTTGGTCAAATTGTATTCCTCTCCATTGGAAATATGCACAATTCAATTTTTAGAATTGGAACAATTGAATGTTTTAATTGTACTTTCGTGTGGGTCTGTGATCAGACTTCCACTGGTAAACCCACCACCACTGACCATGCCTCTGCATTTAAACACTGCCGTTTATAGATTTGTCGCATCAAAAGACTGTTTCACATACACAGACGGTATTTCAATGTGGAAAACTGAAAATAGTTTCACAAGCATCAAATTCTCCCAATTATTTGTAAGGCAAGTGAAAGACTTTGTCAAGTGTGGTGATCGGTTGATCTGCACAACTTATAGCAACCTTATCTATTTATTACCGATTGATCATGAAAAGATTTACGTAGAGCCTCATTATGGAGAGTTTTTTCCTGTTGAAAAACTAACAAACAATTCAGAGTATTTGTATAAGGTTTTTACAGAAGCTAACAGGAATATTGAAGTTGTTGAAAAAGTACATGAAGAAGGCAATTACATTACAGCTATGGCTTTAGCAAACAGACCAGACCTTATGGATAGTGTGTTACAAAAGGAAGTTGTTGTCTATGAACACTATGAGGATGTTATTAAAGAAAATCCAGGTGTTATGCTAATGGAAGATCTTAATGAGTATTTTAAAGTTGGACATTCGCATTTACTAATAAAAATATCAACTTTACAAATGGAACACCTTGTTGATGAAGTGATGCAACAATTATTTAATACTTCAAAGTTGCACATATCACTGTATACCGAGAACAAACTCGTGAAAACAAACAGTATGAATGCACCGGAAAGTTTAAAGAAATTAAATCTTCTCATAACATTTGATACATTGACAAGTAGTGTGTCTTCCGTTAGAGTGGTTGTTGAAATAGTTTTACATGTTCCTGGTGCGTCTAATAATGAACCAGCATGGCTAACATTTTACCACAAAGAAAATTACTTGAATCCAGAACACTTCATTAAAACAGATTTGATTTCAAGCAGAAATATTACTTTGAAAGATCCAGAAGAGCCACTTGAAGATCTTATTCAAAAACTGGCAGTTACTGAGCACGGGGGTCTGTTCAAATTCTCAAACATATCCAGTGTTAGAGGAAATCCGGCTGCGCTATCTTTGTATGTCAAACTACCCACCAATTACATGGATATTTTCCCAAACAGAGAAAAGTTGAACAGTCACCTCAACTCTAGAAAAGCCGATTACTTGTTCAAGCAATTGTCATCTGTAGAATTTTTGCAATCAAAGAATTACTTGACCCTAGAACTTGGTAAACTCAAGGTTGAGGTGGAGATAGTGTCAGATGAATTAGAGCATGTATCAAATTCTTTGCTTAGAGTTGCGTGCGAGTGCGCAGAGACAACTCTGAAAATGAGGAATTTTTTTGCTGAAATGATTTATAATAATTTTGAAACACAACATCTAAGCACTAAGTTCGTGGATCACAGACTGTATGCTGCCACTAAGGTATTGATTTAACTCTCACGTACCTATATTTTACATGTATGTTAAGATAAGATAAGACCGTTTAACTGAGTCGTCGCTCGCGCGGCACAGGGGCGCGGGGTAGGCGATAAAGGAGGCCGAGAGGTGCGGGCGGCAGGCGCACTAACCGCCAGCAGCGCTCTCGGTTCCCTTTGTAGCCTACCCCGCGCAGACTCAGTTAACCGGTCGGTCTAAACCTCTTGTCCTCGACTTGGTCTGCAAGATATTTCTCAGAGTAAAAAGTAGCACATGGTGGTATTCCATGTCGGTGCCAAATTTCATTCAAAAAAAGAGTAACAAACATCCACACATCCTTACAAAATTTCATATATATAATATTTGTAAGGTTTTCAAGTGTATCCAATTAAATTGAAGTGCAAACAAAATAAAAGAATTGATTGAAACAGTTACTTTGAGGTGGTTTATAACACAACATTAACAAAAACATTTACCTTTTCGTTGGGCACAAGGCTCTAAGTCGTACCGAACTGACTCGCTCTTTGTAGGGGTCCATGCATTGTGTTAAAACTAATAAACTGAATGATTTTTGTTTCAGAATTTGCATAAGGCCATCAGAGAGAGTACCGACAGAGGAAATATGAATGAACTGCTTGTGCTAACTCAACAGTTCCATAAAAATATTATTGGCTGTCTGCCTATTTGAATAATGCGACCGGAAGAGTTAAACCATTGAGAACTAAGAACTTATAAAATTTTGAAACACTGGCTGCGACTGCGAGACTTATTTCTCTGCATTTACTCCTGAATTTCGTACATTTATACAGGGTTGAAGTCAAATATTTATAGAATGCCTCGAACCAAATGATAACAGACTTCTGTGAAAGACCAGACAAAGTACATCTTGCTGTGAGACAATGTCACACACAAGTGCAACTAGTCGGAAATACACGCACGAAGCGAAGCGTAGTTTAAACCAGCCTCACTGCCGGCCGCGGTACTTGTTACTTTTTATTTGGTTTGAGTTGATGCATGGCAAAAATTAGCATGTAATAAAGTAAATGTTTTTGTTTTAAAATAAATATTGTACCTAATTTAAGCAAAGCATGTGATATTAAACAATAAGATATTATAATTTCGGAATGTGCCAGTTTTATTTTCGTACCTAGTGCGTATGACTGATCGTATCGAAACATTAGTGGTGCGACCTAATATGTAATGTAAGATGTATTGCGACCCGATAATTTGTGTATTATAGCGGAATTAATTGGAGGACATAAGTTATCAGACCAAGACCGTGCATTCCACACAGCAGTGGCTAACGAAAGTTGAGAATTCCTGTGTTGTGACCTTATAATATTGCGCGCAAATACTTCAACAGTATGAACGATCAATACAGTATTTGCGCGTTATATTAAGCCGGCTACGCACACACCTGCCGCAGGGGCAATACCGGTCGCACGGCGGCTGGGGCAATTTCGGCTGTTCTAAAAATTGCCTATACACATCACAATTAAGGAGGCAATTCTGACCCTGCTTCCAATATTGCCCCTGCGGCAGGTGTGTGAGTAGCCGGCTTTATAAATCAACACAGATTTTTTAAATCTGCCGCGGGGTTCTAAAGCCGGCTACGCACACACTTGCCGCAGGGGCAATACCGGTCGCACGGCGGTCGGGGCAATTTCGGCTGTTCTAAAAATTGCTCCTGCTTGCCTATACACATCACAATTAAGGAGGCAATACTGGCCCTGCTTCCAATATTGCCCCTGCGGCTGGTGTGTGAGTAGCCGGCTTAGTCTTAACTTTGGATGACCATAAATTGGAAAAGCGCGTCAATTATTTTTGAAAGCACTTCACAAGTGATGAAAAATGAGTAGTTTTCTGACTCAATTGCAAACCGCTAGTTCAGGAAAGGCTTATACGTGGTTACGAACAAAAACAAAGAGTAGAATTAAATCTATTTATTTCTTAGACCATCCGTCTGAGGAGCTCGTTGATCTTGTCCTCTCGGTTACCGAAGTCTCCGCCATCGACGTAATGGATAGTCTTCTTGCGCCAACCGCCGGTCGGGTTGTTCAGCTTGAAGGGCCACAGGAAGTTGCTGGCATACTGAAAAAAGAAACAAATTTGAAATACTCCAAGCTTTAACCATAGGCTAGACTGTCCTTAACATTTTCCACGCCAACGACACATCAGCATCGCAGATGCAACGCCAACGGCCTATATATCGTCACTACTTTGAAAAAAACTCGTAACTTAAATGAATATTCAAACAAAACTGAACCTTGAAATACAGTAAATAAAGTTCACTTCGTAAGATTAGCGATTTCGAGATACGAGATTTTTCAAAGTAGCGAGCGACGATATACGTCCATTACTTCAATACAAAAGCATCCTTCGTTCAATTGAGTTTAGGTTCAATTTAAGGCATCACAATAAAGAAGTCTGGCGTATGGGTGACGTCTCTTGTATTTGACGTGGCGGCGAAAAGGTTAAAACATGACGGCTTTGGGCTTAAAACCACTAAATTTCATAATACCTTAGTTACAAGGGACATTTTGACTTTTCAGGTATTTTTAGGTATTATGAGCCCATGGTAATATGAAAAAGAGTAGTATTAGTGAATATGGTATTATGAAACTTAGTGGTTTTAAGCCCAAAGCAAATGACGTAACATGTCATTTGTCAAGTGACTGCGTTCCTATGACATACTATGAAATAGTATGCATACACAAAACACGGTCCTATTTTCAAGATTGTTTTCGCAATGACTGTTTGATACTTTATGATATAGCTTAAAAGGTTACAAAGAAATTTAATGTCCGAGCACTAGGAAAGTTGACACCGCATGAGGCAGGGCACCATAGGGGCGCTCGGGTCGCTCTGCGCTCCAATACGCCGACACCTGCACAGGCAGAGGCGGCTCGTGCGGAGCGCTATTACTACAGTTACCGCTCCGGTTAATTTTAAGTGTGTGTGTGTTCTGTGTGTAGTCTGGTATTTAAAGTAGTTTGTACGTTTCAAAAAATAATCCACTGTTGGTGCCAATAGCGGTAAGTAAACACATTTCGTCGGAGATAGTGCAATACCGCGTAACTGGCATTGGTTAATACCTCGTATCTAACAAATGTAGCCAAATTAAGTATTCCCGCCAACGAACGTAATATCCTGATTAGAATATACTGATAGTTCAAAGCAGTATAAAGTTGGGTGTTGTGTAGATTAGATACGCAGTATTTACTAGTGCTAGTTACGTGGTTTTGCACTATGTGTGTTGTGTAGATACGCAGTTTTTACTAATGCAGTATTTACTAGTACTAGTTACGTGGTTTTGCACTATGGGTGTTGTGTAGATACGCAGTATTTACAAGTGCTAGTTACGCGGTATTGCACTACAATATGCTTTTTACACAGATTCAGAATTGAGCTCCACTGAAATGTGCTGCCCGAGATGTTAAAGACAATGAAACCCACCTTGAACTTATCACCAACTGTGAAGATCTCGTGGATAAGGTCCTCAATACAGATGATGTTGTTGTTCTTGCCGAGCTTGTCCTCAATGATCTTGTTGGAGGAGATGGGCACGCGCTGCCCGTCGATCTTAGCGAACCCGCGCTTGTAGATCAACTGTGGATCACAATAAAAACGTTAAATAAATATGGACACACGTGTCTTGAATTACAGTCACGACAAGAGTCGAGTCGATTTTTTTAAACAATAATAGCAGTATTTCCTTAACCTTTTCCAACCACGGACCCCTAGCAAAAGTAGCACAGTTTTTAAGGACCCCCTAATTAAAAACTTAATCGGCGCGTAGCTGTTACGAAACTTGGTGGTATTTATTTTTGTAATGTGGTCCAAATACGAGACTGCGGACCCCGATACGTACACTCACTGACCCCCAGGGGTCCGCGGACCACAGGTTAAGAAACACTGGTCTAGTGTGCACAGAATGGCCACTAACCCCCCCCCCCCCCCCCACAGGTGAGGATGGCACTCGGAATTAGCCCTAAATAAAGAAAACGCACTCATGCCCCTACCACCATGGCTTTCGGTTTTTGTCATGTTTATTTTGTTTATTTTTATTATTGTTACTATTACAATTAATCGAGTTCGAAGGGACTCATAATTAATAATTATTTGTAGATGTTAGCCCTACCCGGCCCCTTTTTTATTTGAATGTGTCTGTCACGCTGTGGGAAGGGCGCAGGCTGAAAACCAGCGCTGCTAGTTTGTATTTAATAACTGGCAGCTCATGCTGAGCCTGAGCCCTTTGCCACCTTTATGTTGTGCATTGTTTTGTGTTATGTATGTATGTTGTTCTTTCTTTTTTTTTCTGTCTTTCAAAATTATTTTTGTGTGCATCTTTTGGATAACTTGTATCATGTCTTGTTTTTTGTGTTTGTGGCAATAAATATCTTTATTATTATTATTATTATTATATGGTTGACTTGAAGAAGGCATTTCAGAAGTAAAAGTCGAACACTTGCTGGCTTGTTGATGTCCAACGATTAATTTACCCACAAGCTATCACAAACTGATAATGTATGGCACCACCGTCAGCGAGTCTTTGGCATTACTTTAGTCGGAATCGGAGGGAGCGGGGTCTCGCAAATTTGACCATCTGTGACAAGCGGGGGGGAGGGGTCAAAAATTCACGAAATACGTGTGACGTACTTTATGGATGACCTCGAATGACGTCATACTGCGTATTGAGTATGAGTTATCAGCACATCAGTATTGAGGTGTATAAAAGGTGTACAAACCTCTCGGACGCTCTTCAGGTTGGGGTAGCCCCAGGTGATGTAAGGCTCAGCAATGCGCAGCATGTTGACGGTGGCCTTGTTGAGTCGCACGAACACACCGTTGTTGATCTGGCGCAGTCTGAACAACTGCAGCACTTTGCGGACCTGGGAAATAGTTGATATTGTCAAAACAGTGACACAGAAACCCCTGCTATGAAGTCTGGAAGCTGTATTCTGACTAGCTTTTGTTCGACTCCGTCCGCGTAAAATTAGCAATTGACATGTTTATCGCTAACCCGCGGGTAGGTACTGTGCAATTTTCCTGGGTAAAAAGTAGTCTTTTAATCTAGGGTACCAGCTATCTCCATTAAAAATCTGACGCAAATCCGTCCAGTCGTTTCAGCGTGAAGAAGGAAAAACATACACGCACTTGTGTCCTCACAAACTACTATCTAATACTAGCATCATTTGTTTAAGATAATATATCAATTTGGGCAAGTCTAATCCGAACTAGAAAAATATTGCAAGGGACTAGTTTAACCATAAACAAGTAGCTATACAGATAGCAAGTATGTATGTCCGAGCGCTAGGAAAGTTGACACCGCATGATACGGGGCACCATAGGGGCGCTCGGGTCGCTCTGCGCTCCAATAGGCCGGCCTAAACACTGAGTGTAGGCGGCTCGTGCGGAGCGCATAGAAAAATGTGTAAGGAAAACCAAGTTTGTTGAATATAATTGCATTGTCATGTCAAACTATAGTGTACATAAATTTAAGGGCCTGTTTCACCACTCCTTAGCTGTCAGTTATCTATGGTTCCATCTCTAATTATTACTATGAAACACACAGAGACGTCATCATCGATAACTGACTTAAGGAGTGGTGAAACAGACCCTAAGTAGCTGAATTTTGAGTTAAGAAATTTAATAATATAGGGCTGCCATCCGTCCGGGTTTCCCTGGATTTGTCATTTGTCATAGTTCAGAGAGCGTCCGGGGAGCGTCCATGTTTTGTTTCTAGACCAGGTTTGAATTTTTATAGTTTTTGGCCGCCAATGGGCTGCAGCGCAACTTAAGAATGTGAAATCCAAAGTATGCTTCTATTTTGTTTTGACACAGACTTCAGTGAATAAACACTATAGTCTATTTATTTTAGCTAGATACTAAAATGACATTAACTGTGTTGCCCGTTTTTTGCAATTCAAAAATAGTGATGTGCCACCACTATCAAAAGTTAATGATAAATTAAATTTTGTATAGATTTTTGTATGTAAAAGCTAGTGTAATAAACTAATAAACCTTTAAATTTGCTTGATTATGATACAATCTTCATCATGCAGCTAAACATAGAAATAGTCACTAACCTTGGGTGAGACCTGGTTGATACCACGGATACGCATAACGAAGGCAAGCTTAGCCTCTCCAGCCACATAGTAGTTGCCGCGGTTGCGTGCCTGTAGTAAAAAAAAAAAATTGGTTGCCTGTAAAGTCGGTATACGGGCGAAAGTTTTACGTGACAACGACTTTGAGTGGTAAAATAATTTTAATGTGAATATTCATTCGTATAGTAGGAAGAAGGATGAAATAATAGTAACAATTTAAAACATTTATTTATACAAAGAATTATATTTAACACTAACTGTGCTCGAGTGGAAGGGACGCGTGCCTTTCACTTTTTATGTCTGTCTCTCTCGCTCTTAGGCGGGCTAACCATGCCCGAGTGGAAGGGACGCGTGCCTCTCACTCGCTCTCATTGTGAGCGCATAACGTGAGCGGAGCGTAACGCAGTTTCTTGAAGTGTCACCCGGCAAACCAATTTATAAGACGTTGTCACGTCAAAAGACAGTTATTTTCAATCCTTGACATGTACGCTGTCCGTCTAATGTGAAGTCTTTGTATGGTCTGCTAGGTGGTGATGGTCAGTGGTGGTGGCTGATCATGGTAAAATTTATGTTTGCATTTAATTGTCCGAGCACTAGGAAAGTTGACACCGCACGTAGCGGGGCACCATAGGGGCGCTCGGGTCGCTCTGCGCTCCAATATGCCGGCACCCTGTATAGGCAGGGGCGGCTCGTGCGGAGCGTATTTTAACAATTTTGTTTAAGTGTGTCTGTAGTTATTTTCAAATTACCAAGGATATAGAATTAACAAAGACACTCCTCTTTTTTCTTCATGGTTAAGAAACAGACATTGTCAATAGTATATACATTCCTTTTTTCCAAAATTTTTGTATTTGTTCAATAGGTAAACTATGTAGGCAGAAATGTATGTATGTATGTAAGTATGTATGTATGTGAACTCTTTATTGTGCAAAATAAATAAGACAAATAAAACCAACCAATAGTAATCTCTAGAACAACTGGACTAATTCTAAAATATTGTTAAAGCATAGGTACAATGTAGTTGGCATTATATGAAAACATAAGACAGTACCAACAAGCAGCCATCAGTTCCATCAAAGTTGTGACTTGCCCTTTTCCTTGTTTGTTGTGAATAATCATAGGAGCTTAACGATGTGTGACAATATTCGAATATAAGTACACCTTTGTTATTATTATTATTATTATTATTTAAAATAATACACTAGCAGCTCTTTGAGCTGATGCGTGTATATCACTGCACTTGTGTTCTTTGAGTTTTTAAATGAATGTCTAGTCTATTTTTAAAACTGTTCACTGACGGTGCACTAATCACAAGTTCGGGGAGTGCATTCCACGAGTTCACAACACGGTTAGATAGGAAATATATGCTATGCTTTGTGCATAATATATTTAAAATTGAGCACCCAAGTATGATTAAGTCATAGATTGCCATTTGTATCGAAACTATTTGGTAACACAGAACCATACTAAAAAGTAGAATAAGTAAAAAATCTCACCTGTCTGATTAGCCTAATCTCATCACGCTCCTTGATGCGGTACTCCTTCACGTATTGCTCAGCCCTCTTGAAGATTTCCTTCTTCTTCTTGATGGCGGCTGCGCGCCTCTTGATGGTCACCTGAGAACCAAGGACATTCATATTAAGATAAGAACGGGAAAAGGGGATTCGGGATGACGAAGGATCTCATTCAGATGTAAGATTGACAGCATTGTGATCAGATGAACTATGCCTTTACAATTTGTGTATCATCACAAAATTGTTTTTGATGTTAATTGGTTTAATGGTTAATTGCATTTCATATTGGGATGCAGCAGTATCTTTGACTGGTGTACTAGTAGATTATCAAGTTCGGTCAATAATTATGTTCAACCTATAAAGCAAATTTAGCTAAGATCATGTAAATAGGGGCTTACCTTAATCAACATAAAGTTCAAATTCTGATTATTCCATACATACCAATTTTAATTCATAAAGATTATCAGACTGGAGTTAGCAAACTTCACTTGGATGATTTGATTACAGACACCCCGACATGTGAAACTAAATATAATCTTGTAAATGTCAACTAAAGCCTCTTTCTACTGTGTTTATTCTAAACGTGGTAGCTCCGCAGACAACCATCAAATGTTAACCTGAAATGAGTAATGGTAAGTATAATACCTGAACGCGCTTGGAGCGCAGGGCATCCCTCCTCTTCCTGTGCTTGAGCACCGACTCTGGGACGGCAGGAAGTTTCTTGCTGTCCTCTTTGCCTTTAACAGGCTTTTTCTCTGCCGCAGGCTTCTTCTGTGTGGTGGCAACCATCGTGCTGGAATATAGAAGGTATCTATACAGCTGGATGCTAAGTCAAGTAGATACAATGAAAACTTGACAATTTTAACAATAGTGAAGGGCTTAACAGTAATTTACAATATGAGACAGTAACACTCAAAATAGATGTCAACATAACTAGACGTTTTTAAAAGAACAACTCCATAGATTTGTTTCGATCGGAGCTATATTTATATCAAGTTCTGCCGTACGCCGTTGAACTTGAAGAAAAAATATAATAAGCCATGACAGCAAAAACAAAAGTATGAAAATGTTTTCGCAAATCTGAAATGTACGAAATAGCCATCAGACATAAACAAATAATTATCACTTCGCTGAAAGGTACACTGAAATATTATTAATTTACTGTCAAGTATCACCATGGTGAAAAATACTAGAAAATCATTCTTCAGGCGTGACAACATTGTTTTTAGGTTAGGTCAGGTTTGCCAGTTTACGATCACATTACGTGATTTACCACTATAAAGTGAATTATATTTTGCATTTTGATCAATCTATGCGCTACTCATTTGATAAGGGTTCATGATTCAAAATTTTAAAGCTAAAAATTGGCGTCAACAGCGAGGCGGCATGTCCCCTCATGACGGACTCCGATAACTTTTTGCACTTAACACCAAAGGCACATATTTTTTCGAAATAATGACACTGCAAACGAATTCTCAAGAATATTGGGTTTACAATTACTTAAATTATTAACTAAATTAATAAATATTTAACCACCTGCGAAGTAATACTCCACGCGGCACGAGTGTCAAATTATCAAAAGAAAGACAGAACAGAAATCATAGACAAGATAGACTTCCGCCGTCGGCCATTTTATTTTTTGGTCATGGCAAACCAAGGGAATACGGTTCAAGGTGACGCTTTTTCGTACTAAACCACAGTACTAAACCAAAATTCACGAAATTGTTACAAAATAATTAATCTCCATTCTGCTCGGAGGAATAGGGTGCGACCAAACCGCCGCGTATACGCAGTGACGTGTCGTATGCGTCACGTTTTCTCACCGTTTCTTCATGCATTTTGTTACGATTCCGTAACGTCACCGTTTCTTAAGTGGTGGTGTGGTCGCACCCTAAGACTGGAGTACGCATAGAATCAAATAAAAATAAAAAACATTTTTTTCTGCCATAGTCGGTGGGGGGATGAGGCCGTAATGACGTAACAACTACATACAGACCAGCACACATACGCAAAAACGATCTGCATTATTACAATTGCACACATACATTTTATCGACACACTCTGAAATTTTGCACGCGCACGCTCGTAATAATATACTGACATTCTATCCAAACACAAACGTGCGGTTGTGCAAGTAATTGGAGTGCAGAATATCGATATCGATAAATTGTTCTGTTACGTTGGGTTATACATAGTGGTGGCAATAACGGCTGTTTTGCAATAATGAATAACAGTGTTGTGTTATTCTTAAATAGCTGTTATTGTAAACTGTTGTTTGTTATCCTGTTATATTGCTGTTTTACAAAACGATAATGAACTTATTATTAAATAATTGTTATACTTATTTCGTCGCGATCGCAGCGTAATAAAAACGTACGGGAACAAAAGTGCGGCAACAGTGCAACAATGAACAACGTTGACAACAGACAACGAATAATGATAACAGGATAGTTCACGATTCGATAATGTGTTGTTCGTTGCGTGCAAATAATGCATTACGTTATCTGCTGTTGTAATAACGACCACCACTAGTTATGCATCTTGTCGTAGCATTAGATTAGAGTATAATCATGCAAAAAATTACCAACATACTAAATGATATTGTATATATAAAAGAGGTAGATACGTCATTGGCCAAAAATGAAGCGCACAAAAGGCAACAATTGTCTTCTCTGGCTCCAGTCGCTCACGAACAAGCCAACGGAACGGAAGTGGTTGACAGTTACCGCCAGCCGTGTTTAGAGCGTGTTTAAGTCATTAAAATGCCGTCATGTGTCATGCGGAACTGCTCAAATTATGGGAAAAAAAGCAAGAAAGTCCACGGAATCACATATCACAAGTGTATGCTGATATAACTGTATTTTATTTTATTTAATCATTTGTTATAACAATAATGACACCATGCTGACGTGATCTCAAAGAAAAGGACAGCCGTATGCCTTTTATAACGGGACTGATAAGGACATAAAGCGCGCGAACATAGATGAGTTTGTACAGAAGCGACGTACCTGGGCCCTGTTTTATAAAGCTACAAGTCATTACAGGATAGGGTAAGAAATACATACATTAATACACATAGGGTCAGAAAGAGACTTCCGCTTGTAAATTGTAAGTTGTAGCTTTATAAAATAGGGCCCTGATATTTACTATAGTTTTACTATAGTTACCTAAGAAACGTAAGAGTATTTGTTAGAGTTGAGGGTATTTGCTACGATTTTTTTTTATCGACTACATAATGCGTTATGTTTGTAAATAATACATTTGTTAATTATAAATAATAAAATTTGATTAAAACTGCATTTTATTGAAATCGAATTTCATAATATATAAATAGCATAGGAAATGATATTACGTTTCTATAAAACCAGCGCATTACCCTAAGGGTTCCAGCGTTGGCGAATTTCTGCATAGCAAATTTCTCAATCCACCCGAGACGAGTAGCATTGGCGCCATCGTGTGCAGCCGACGTAACCGAGATCTTTGTACCGTCTGTTTCTTTATTCTTTGCTTCAAGTGCTGTGATTGGTAGACTCATTGACTTTTGCGTAAGTGACAAACGATGGCTGTCTTTTTTGTTCTTATCGTCTCAATTACGCCATCTCTTTTCCACCATTTGGCAATGTAGTGAAATGAACGTGTATGTGTGTGTGCTAATTCGTCGTTCGGATCATGTTTGGCGGTTGTTTTGTGAGCCTATAACGTATCTTTACTAATATATCATTGAACATACTCATAAAAGTCGTACACTGTTCGACTTTAGTAATGGACAACATTAAATACTACGCAAATAAATAAAAAGCATATTTTTGTAACAACAATCGTATATTAAATGCATTAAAAATGTCCAAATGATTTATTTACCAAATGTTTCATATAGGCAACAAAATGCTTTTTTTCTGAAACCGTTCATTGTTCAGAATTTATTTCAGTGCATAACCAGATAGGTTCAGTTAGGTTTTATTTTATAGAAATATTGATAAGTTTTATTGTCATTATTTAGAAAAAAAAACATTGGCCCACTAAGAAACAGTTGGGAAATGAATGAATAATTTTAGGATGAATGGATAATTTTTAGGGTTGCTATCACTGAAATGAAAAAAAAAATAGAACCGCCTTCAATTCGCTTCTTTAGAAATGTCAAATTCAAATTATTTTTCGGTGAGTGAGTGCCGGTACGTTAGTCTAGCGATGACCTTGTATGCGCAGAAGTATTTTTTTTTCCAGATTTTCATCCTTTATTGATTTCACAGCATTTAGTGCTTCTTTTGTGAAGCCGGGACGGCCACCTAGTTTACTATACCATTTGGTCAAGGTACGAGGGTGGGGCAGAGTGGTGCCGAAAGTTTTCCGAACATACTTGTAAGCCTTTGGAGAATAATACTGTAGCGTCAAAGCGAAAGATCTTAGCTCTGGAGAAAACTTCTTCCTAGAAAGCTTTCCCGTTTCCATTGAGCAACTTCTCGTTTTATTAGTTCTTTGTTTTCTACCCCAATTTTTTCTAAAAACAAAGAATCTTCTTTAGTTATTAAATCTTTTTCCTTCAACTCTTTAACATTTCTTCTAAAGTAGCGATTTTTTTCTTTAAATACCGAACCGTTGACTGTAGATTCCTTATTTTTTTGTTTTTATGATTAAGGCGTTTTACTAAATTTTCTTTCCTTGGCGACAAAACTTGAGGACCAGTTGGTGCGATTATGTTTTCTTTTGGTGCTTCTGTTCCCTTAAAATGATAAGACTTATTAGAGATTTAAATAAGTACTGCTTAAAATGAATTGCAAACATATTTGTAGTTCTAAGTCATCAAAATCATAGTGAACTTACAGGATCAGTCAAAAATAACGTTGGAATAGCATGGTCAACTAATCTTCTCCTATTATTGGTCAACTTTTGAAATTGAGATAACTCAAAATGTATCGAGCAAATGGTGCTCGTTCTTGTAGATGTCCAGGTGACATGTCTGTTGCAAGCATCAACCCATTTCTTTCTCTGGGTGATGTCTTTAGGAAAACTGAAAATGGAAATACGAGTACTGTAGACCAACCGCTTAAATGACCGCGGGGTCCAAGAGAGGTGCGGCCAAGTAGTGCGCCTGCCGCCCGCACCTCTCTCGGCCCCCGCGGTGGTCCCACCCCTCGCCCCTGCACCACGCGGGCGAGGACTCATTTAAGCGGTTGGTCTATAATTACAAAAATGTGTCGACCAATTACGAGTCCAAATTACACATAAACGCAGTAACAGACAATCGAAGTTCAGCGAACAAAATCTGCTGTTTGCTACAGACGATCGAACCTTGCCAGTCGTCTTGTGTGTGCGGTTGAGTTCAGAATTAAAATTTAATTACTATGGTCATCAGACTACTCTACAGACGGGCAGATATGGTTCGGAGCGAACCAAATCCGTTGTCCGGCCCGTACCAAATTCAATCATCTGTTACCACTTTACAGGACTGCAGAACACCCGTTCCGAAAAAAAACCACTTCAACAACCCTCTCGGACCTAGTTTAATGATTTGGCCAAAATTTTATATCGACCTTTTATATTTTGTTACTTAACAACCCTTTACATTTCACAAACGTTAGTGTTTTTGTTTTAAATTAAAATCACACAATTAGACTTGTAGATGTAGACCATTTTAAAGCAATTCATAATTTAATATTTTTTTCCATATTGCCTCCAGACTCCTCAATCGTCGCCATCGATGTTTAATCGACACTTTGGAATCACTATACTTTACTAGGAAATGCGCATCCTACATTTTTACATTACATCTTGATTTTGTCTGTAGTGCTGTAGCGAGAAAAGAGAAAGAGAAAAAGTCGTCTCGTGGCGAGTGCGTTGCGTAATAACTATAGGTACTTCATTTAATTTAGGATGAGAAACCACAATAACATTATATTGCGTCTGGTCAACTATTTCTTACCTAGCAAATAGTACAGTGCAACAGTTTGGCAGCCGCAAAATAACATTGTTTTAATATCACTTTATTTGCGTGTCGTCAATTGTTACTCTACTACAAATTGTAGAGATTACAGTTCACGAGCCGCAATATAATGTTGTTGTGGTTTCTCATCCTAAATTAAATGAATGTATACATGGCGTGAGTGGTTTCGATGACTTATTAAATTATAAAATTATGAATGGAAAAAATGACTTAAATCATATAAATTATACTAACAAATGGAAGGTGACTCCGTCTTTTTGTAAACTAGATGTTTTTGACTTTTTAGTACACCCGAAAACTGCACAGGCCGGCATTTTTCACGAGCTCTGTTAGCCTTAGCCACAACGGTCTTGACCAGTGTTGCCAGATGGGTTTTACGTTCCGTTACGCGTAGCTCTTAAAAATAGTACGCAAATTCAAGTTTGAGTACGCAGTGCAACATTTAGTGCAAAACTGCGCTTTACGCAGCTGGCACATGAACAAAGGCCTAAAAAAAAAAAAAAAAACGTCATCACGACAGCCACAGGTAATTTATATTGTTTTTCTGTCATCTAAAATAACCTAGGCTGTCAGGTGCTAAAATATAAAAATAGTACGCAAATCGACGGATGAGTACGCGAGTACGCAAGATCATAAAATAGTACGCCATGCGTACTATTGCGTACCCATCTGGCAACGCTGGTCTTGACATTTGACATTTCATTGTGTTGCGATCAGTGTTGCCAGAGCACTCGCACCCAGAAGCACGGTCGAATGGCGAAAAAAGCACGGTTTTAAATAAAAAGGCACGCATTTTTCCACGCTTAAAAATTAAGAAAAATAATCATTGAATAAGAAAAAAAAACACGAGATTTTAACTGCGCTCCTTGTGAGAACACACTGTTATTCCACTAGGCCAAACGCGCATACGTTAAAATGACGAAATCGAGATCCTGATATACTGGTTCTTAAACTCTCCCTCCGTCTTACATCTGACGCGAGTTTAACATTTTTTACCCATCCCAAAAAGCGCTCAGCGCCGCTAAAGAAGTTTTCACTTCAAAGACTATTACTAGATCTCGTTCAAACCAATTTTCAGCAGAAATTTGCATGGTAATGTACATTATATATTTTTTTAGTTTTATCATTCTCTTGCTTTCGAAGCTACAGGTTACGACGACGACGACGACACATTTTATTACTGTGTCTCTCGCGCAAACTATTCAGTTTACAATTTTTTTTATTAGAGAGCTCAATATCATTTTTGAAGAACTATTCACAGATACCCAACTCGTATAGGTTTGATGAAAAAATTTTTTTTCGAGTTTCAGTTCTAAGTAAGGAGAACCTCCAAAATTATCTGTTTCTTTTTCTTTCTATTTTTGTGTGAAAATATTAATGCGGTTCACAGAATACATCTACTTACCAAGTTTCAACAGTATTAGCTCTTATAGATTCGGAAAAAGTGGCTGTGACATACGGCCGGACGGACAGACAGACATGACGAATATACGGGTTCCGTTTTTTGCCATTTGGCTACGGAAAACTAAAAAAGCACCGTTTTAGCACGCTTTTGGTCTCCGCACGTAAAAAGCACGCGTACCGCCCAAAAAGCACGTAAAACCGTGCTAAAAAGCACGATCTGGCAACACTGGTTGCGATGACACTGATACTAATAATAATAATAGTTAGTTGTCAATCGCATTACTAGGTTAAGTTTTGTTGCAGTGCCCTATTACAGGGTTTCATGTTGGGCAATTTACTAGTTTGTAAGATCCAATGTACACATGAAAGCGACGAATAAATGACTTATGACTTACTGACTGAATGTTGTTTTTTTTTTAATTCTTTCCTCTAGGGAAAAGGCAAAGGTATTGAACCATACAGCCAAGTCTTCGTTATCATTATTTTTGTAATGGTAGGTTTTATGACAGCCACAGAGTACATTATATGACAGCTCAAGTAGTTTTATATAACGTACAAGCATCGGATGCTTGCACTTTTGGCTGAGGGGGAACGCCTTTCAAGGCGTTTCCAGTCTTATTCCTCCGAGCCATTCTGTTGAAGACAACCGAAAGGAGATTATTAAGAAAACATATGGTCAGTTTGTTTATTAAAGTAAAGTTGATTTGAAATTGAACTTAAAACATTTCTCTTTGCTGTCAAGTGTATTTTTCTATGCATCACCTTTTTACTTCCGGTGGCGCGTATTTTGAAACGCTTATTGAATAAACGTTACCATAGTTACTCCAATATTGCAGATTCCTTTGCTACGAAGAATCTACATCGTAAATTAAGTGAATACTGACAAAATGGTTGAAAAAGATCCACAACTTAGTGCCCTAGAGATAGGTGAAGTAGATATATTCGTCGAAAGTATGGAACCGTGGCGTATAGATGCCATAGGAAATCAAGCGTAAGTTTTTTTTTATTTTCGAGGTTGATAACTGTTTACATTGTAGGTATCTAATTATGAAAATAATGTTTCAGTTGGGTAGACTGGCACATTCGACTTCAAAAACTGAACCAGCAAGCTGTTATTGAAGCATCATCCATGATGGAAGAACTCACTAAAGAAACTATGATTTCTTGTGGAAAGGTAAAATAAAGGATCATTTCCCCATCTTGCTAACAGATGGCACCACTGGTAAATTCTTGTATTACGTTTTCAGCTGCCAGTGCTGGTGCAAGAAGTTATCTGTATTCAAGTATGGCGGACTAAAATCTACCCTCAGATAATGAAATTAGAACCTTCACCTGCTAATACCTTTGGTATTTATACGGTGGTAAGTTCAGAGGCGCTAGACGAGACGCTTATAAGCTACTATAAGTGCCTGCATGTAAGTCTAGCGATGACTTTGTATGCTGTATGCTATGCGCAGAAGTATAAAATACGGTATCCGGGTGCGTAGATCCCCTCCATGTGACTCGTCATCGCTAGACTTACGTGCCGGCATGTATACATGGTACCTACTTGGCATTGTGTGTTCGCGTTTTCCTACAGTACAGGCATCTCTGTCAGTCAAAAGAAATGATAAAGTGCAACTCTTTCGCCCACGCAGATAATTAGTAGCGTCTATGAGTCTTAATTGTGTAAAGTAGGTACGGTCGGCCAAATAAGTGGTCTATCAGTATCGCTCTTCATTCAACTTCCTATCAAATGAAAATGTCGCTTAGGTTAGCCTTTCAAGTTGACAGTCACATCATCATCATCATCATCTCCAGCCTATATACGTCCCACTGCTGGGCAGCAGGTTTAGAATGAGAGGCCTTGGGCTAGTTTCTGGCACGAAAAACATATCGAACGCGTTGCTTTAGGCTTAAAACCACAAAATTTCATAATACCTTATTCACTAATACCCCTAATTTTCAAATTACCATGGGCTCATTATACCTAAAAATACCTAATGTCTCTTGTAAAAATTTGTTATTTTAGCCGTGGTAGCCTAGTGGTTTGACCTGTGGCCTCTCAAGCAGAGCGTCGTGGGTTCAAATCCCGGGCTCGCACCTCTGAGTTTTTCGGAATTTATGTGCGAAAATTACATTTGTAATTTGCCATGAGCTTTTCGGTGAAGGAAAACATCGTGAGGAAACCTGCACACATCTGCGAAGAAATTCAATGGTGTGTGTTAAGTTCCCAATCCGCACTGGGCGCGCGTGGGAACTATAGCCCAAACCCTCCAATACACGGAGGAGGCCTATGCCATGAGGCACGCCGAATTACGCGACAATTTAATAAATAAACGACAATATAATACAACATGTACTTACTGAAATTATAGCGAATTCGGAATAAAAAGGCTTAAATAAATAAAGTGAATAAGGTATTATGAAATTTTGTGGTTTTAAGCCTAAAGCAACGCGTTCACCTTAACGTTTCAATTAGGTACTATGGAATAATTGGCAGCGCCACTTGCGGATCGAAACGGCAACAAACTGTTCTCATAGTATTTGACATTTTAACGCAAACGCGTTCGAGACGTATTTTGTGACCGAAAACTTACACTAAGCATACTGACACCGAGCGAACCTAAAGTGAATCCCATTAAGACGTCATGGTAAGGCCCCTGTTGTTTTTAAGTTGTACCACGAAGCGGCCTGCGTGGGGCTCCTGGAGACGGTCCTCTTCCACCAGGACGGGGCGCAGTGCATCAGCGACGTCATCATCGACTTGCTCAACTACGCCGTTGAACAGCTCACAACACTGCTGGCACTGCTTAAGTACCTAACTATACTAAGAGCCTATTTCACCACTCTCTGTTAAGTTCTAGTTATCTTAAGTGACAGAGAATGGTGAAACAGGCCCTAAGGCCGTTTGTCCACCGCCGCCGTCACCGTCACGTCACCATGAACGAGATGACGGCGCCGTAGTAGCGGTACATACATTAAGGCCGTTTGTCCACCGCCGCCGTCACCGTCACGTCACCGAGAACGAGATGACGGCGCCGAAGTAGCGGTACATACATTTACTTAAGCCGCGTGTCCACCGCAGCGCTCGGGTGACGGATAAGGACATACATAGGATAACCGGCGCTGCGGTGGACACGCGGCTTAAGTAAATGTATGTACCGCTACTTCGGCACCGTCATCTCGTACTCGGTGACGTGACTGTGACGGCGGCGGTGGACAAACGGCCTTACTGGACACGCGGCTTAAGTAAATATATGTACCGCTACTTCGGCGCCGTCATTTCGTTCTCGGTGACGTGACGGTGACGGCGGCGGTGGACAAACGGCCTAAGAGAACAAAGTTTTTAAATAAAATAAAAAGTTTTTCGATTGCGGGTGGGATTGGGATATTTGACCATGCGCTCATGGCTGCGCCAAGCGTCCTCCCAGTGGCAAATATGGCAATAGCAGGCGCATAAGGTGTCTAAGAATTGTTCTAGAATATTTTAGCTGGTGGTTGGGTTAGGTTAGGTTAGGTTAAAGATTTTCATCGTAATTTTTAATTGCCGTACACTTTGTAAATTCCCTAAACTTCTTGGTTCGAGTTTCTTCAGGATGTGGTCTTCAATAAAAAGTGGACTGTAGATTTTAGCTGGTATAATTTGGAAATAAACTGCAAGATCGTTACAGTCGTTATGAATTTCAATTGAATCGATAGAGAAGAAGATGACCAGTGACTTTTTTACATGTAATGTTGCTATTATAAAAATATTTACATAAGCACTCCATTTAACGTAATCGAGTAAGTATATAATTGCAATTAGGTTGATTCCATTTAATTTACAATTTTAATATTATTCTTTCTTTATAAAATAATAATAATAATAATATAAAAATAAAATAGCTTTTATTGATTCCTTACCAACTATGTTATTTGACAATTTTTTTTTATTTAGGTAACCTAAGTAATGTAAGGACCGCCTATTGCGGTAAAAGCCTCCTCCATTTCTTTCCACCCCGTTCTGTCTTTGGCAAGTCTGCTCCAAGTTCGTCCTACTACGGCAGTTATGTCGTCGCTCCATCTCTTGCATGGTCTACCTCGGCTTCGTTTTTTATTTATCGGGTACCAATTTGTGGTTATCTTTGTCCAACGTTCGTCCTGGAGCCTTTGAACATGCCCTGCCCACTTCCATTTTAGCTTTAGGGCTTGCTCAACTATATCTCTGGCTTTAGTTTTTTCTCTTATTTCAGTATTTCTAACTTTATCTCTCCTTTTTAGTCCCATGTAGCTCCTTTCCATGGCTCTCTGACAAACTCTTAGCTTTTCTAGTGATTTTTTTGTCATTCTTTCTTTAACTAAATTTAATTAGCTTTTAAGAAATATGATTATATGATTTTAATAAATGTGTAAATAAGAAATTAGGATTAAAAATTATAATTCATTTTTAAACGATTCTTAACAACTTTAAACATCGACTAATGTATTGAAACATTTAGTCAACCACAGTAAAAATAACCTTAACAGGGGCATTCAATTGAGCATTTGCTGAAATATTCTGGACTAGCTGTTGCCCGCGACTCCGTCTGCGCAGAATTCGTTTGTCGCTTAGAATTAGCTTATCGCTATCCCGCGGGAACTATGCTGTTATCCGGGATAAAAACTATCCTATGTAAGTCCTTCCCCGGGACGGAAACGATCTGTATACCTACCTACCAAATTTCAACACGGTTCAGCTCAGCAGTTTTCAGTGAAAAGGTAACAGACAGACAGTTTACTTTCGCATTTATAATATTAGTATGAATTAATTTTAAGAAGCTGTCTACATCCTGATAGGCGATCAAACCGCCTCCTGTTTCCGTAAACGATTTGTTGTCTCTGTATTGCTTTATTAAACACTGGGGGGCTACTCCGAAATTCGATTTTCGAACTTCGTGTCACGCCGTCCCTCTCACTTTCAAATTAACAACTATTAGTAAGAACGGAACGGCATGAAACGAACTTCGAAAAAAAGTAAAAGTAAAAGTATAAGGCCTGGCTTCGTGAGATTTCTCTATCGCTTTGTTTATGCCAGTACCGGCTACCTGACGCCACAGACCCGCAAAGAGTTGGAAAGCGAAACAGTGGTGGAAGAACTAGAGCGACAGAAGCGAGACTTGCAGTTTGACATCAGCATGAGGTGCATCTCGATCGTAAGGTGAGTATACGTGCCGGCACGTAAGTCTAGCGATGACGAGTCACGTGGAGGAGATCTGCGCACCCACGGATATCGTATTTTATACTTCTGCGCATGCAAAGGTCATCGCTAGACTTACGTGCCGGCACTTATATATTATGGCCCTAGAAAAGATTTCTCGCTACTGTCTTAAATTAAGCGCCGCGATCGTGATTGTTGTGTCTTGTGTCTTTCGTAACGTAAGTAAGAAAATGTCGCTCAATATGTCAGTAGGTATAGGATGAAATGTTAAGCCGAGATCCAAAGTCCGAAGGAAGAGAGTTGGAAGTGGTGTTTATCTAATGAAACAAGAGTTTTACTTCTTGATTTTTCATGTTTATTTTTGCAGTTTAAGGGTGCGATCACACCGCCGCGTATACGCAGTGACGTGTCGTGGGCGTCACGTTTTCTCGCAGTTTCTTCATACATTTTGTTGTGATTCCGTAACGTCGCCGTTTTTTAAGCGGCGGTGTGGTCGCACCCTTACCCGTTAGAAATTAAATTTCTAAACGACACTGAAAATTAGAACACAGAAAAATCCGAATAGTAAAGCTGTGTGTGGGTGGGCAGTGTAGCGGTCACGCATCACGGAATGATGAGGATCCGGGTTCGATTTCCGACCATATAGCTTTACTTTGCGGATTTTTCTGTTCTAATTTTCAGTGTCGTTAAGAATATATTTTTTATGTGGTGTTTAAATGCTTTTTTTTTATGAATAGGAAGGCAAACGAGCAAGTGGGTCACCTGATGGTAAGTGATCATCACTGCCCATAGACACCCGCAACCCCGGAGGGATCGCAGATGCGTTGCCAACCTAGAGGGGTAAGATGAAATGCCTCTTGTGCTCGTAATTTCCCCGGCTGTCTTACTCTCCACACCGGAACAGAACAGTGCCTGCTTAGCGGCAGGATTAGCGAGTAAGATGGTGGTAGCGATCCGGACGGACCTTGCACAAGGCCCTACCACCTCTACACCTACAGCCCTACAGCCACCTACAGCTTTACTTTGCGGATTTTTCTGTTCTAATTTTCAGTGTCGTTTAGAATATTTTTCTTATGTGGTTTTTATATGCTGCGATAAGAAACTATGGTAGCACAAAGTAGAACACCGGCGATACCCCTACTTATACTCCATTGTAGTAGTTATGTTCTCTAGTCGATGACTAGATGGCATTAGGTTAGCTATGTAGATGTCTCTTTCCTACTGAGTGAGCCAGTAAAGGATGGGACGACCATGTATTTTTGGCTGCTGCTTACCCTTTCTCATCAATGCTGTTTTCTATATAAACAAGCTCTTTGCAGATACTTAACGGAGCATATGGAAGCAGCAGGCGTCGGTGCTTCCATCGCCACCAACTTGTACAGGACTCACGATGTACCCTCGCTCCTGGCGCATCTGCTGCAGTTGGAGCCCTGGAAGCGAACCAACGAAGCTGGCGATCAGGAGACATTCTCTTGTAAGCTTTGTCATTTTCAGACGGTACAATATGGGACGTGAAAGAAGTCTCATCATGAAGAGTGCAGCCTATACAACGTGTTACAAAATACCCCGTAAAATATCAAAGCCAAAAATATTGTCAATCCTAGTAAACTGTCATCTCAGGAAACCATACTGGGGTTCTTAAATATTGTAAATGGACTTGTTATAAGGTCACATTTAACCTCCTTTCGGCTTTGCGGGTAGTTTTGTAACACCCTATATAAACCTGCAAGTTCTGCAATACAAAAACATGGGCTGGGCCCTGTTTTATAAAACTACAAGTTTCAATTTACAAGCGGAAGTCTCTTTCTGACCCTATGTGTTAGATAGAGACCTCCGCTTGTAAATTGTAACGTGTAGCTTTATGAAACGCGGTCCAGGGCCCTATTTTATAAAAATACAAGTTACAATTTACAAGCGGAAGTCTCTATCTAACACATAGGGTCAGAAAGAGACTTCCGCTTGTTAAATTGTAACTCGTAGCTTTATGAAATAGGGCACTGGTCATGTATTCCGTATGCCGGACGAGTTATGGGTTATGGGTAAAGGTTATCACCAATAAGTGGAGTCCCACTAACTCAAAGCGGCGGCCCGGCAGGCCTAGATTGCGATGGCGGGGTGATTTGGATGGTTCTTTAAGGACGGCCACTCACAGCAGCAGACCAAGGGCAGTGGAAGCGTTGGGGGGAGGCCTTTGCTCATATAAGTGGGACACAAGCTTATAATAAACACAACAAATATAACTACGTTTTTACCAGCGTGGAAGTGGAACAATAATTGAAAAGCTTCGTAGGGTAAAGGCATTTCAATTCAGACCGGAATCTATGCCTTTCAAGGACAGTTTTGAGTTCAAACTCCTATGATACTTATTGTTATATACAAACTTGTTTTTCGTTTCTCGATTGTTACTAACCGTGCCTCTGTTTTTAAGGAATAAAAGACTCAAAAGGCTGACTATCGGTTCTGGACTGAATTCTGGTGCGTTTACCCTGTTACCGAAACGTTTTCAAAATTTTTCTCGATGGTTTCTCCAGTTGGCCGATGGACGAAACCGTCTGACGACGAGCGAGCAGAGCTCCATCGTAGCGAGGCGCAGCTGTGGCTGTGTCTGCGGCAGCTGCTTTTGGAGCCAAGGCTGGGGCACCACTATTCTATTGATGAGTGCCGTCGCACCGCCTTCTGTCGGGTGAGCCCACACTAAGCTATTACCAGTTGAAACTAGTTTGTCCGCATGATAGCGCAGTTGTAGCTATGTCTGCATTGTCCGCTTTAGGCACTTGTCCCACCGCCGTCGAGTAGCGAGAAGCGAGTGTTTTTAGTATGGAACTTTTGTCGCCCGGCGACAAAAGCGACAAAATTTCCATACTAAAAAACGCTCGCTTCTCGCTACTCGCCGGCGGTGGAACAAGGGCCTTAGGGGGTGGAGTCGAGACTGGCATAAATATACTACACTGCACGTAAGTAGGTAAGTCGCCACACCGCTCTTTGAAAAATTAATTCAACCGGGAGTTCCCATGTACAACGCATCGTCCTTCTGGAGACCGTTTACTTTTGGAATACCTACTTACCTCTAAGTTTTAGGTACATAGATGTACACACAACATGTAGCTTTCATTAAAATCGCTTCGGCTTTGTAGGTATTATGACAATTAATAATAAAGATGTCAAAGAAAGCAATCCGTGTGAAACTGATAACTTCCTCGCGTCATTAGAGCATTAAAAACCAGCAATGACTTAAGAAAGGTTCGGAGACTATTTGTTTGATACTTTAAATGATCATTGTTAAAGGTCAATATGCTTGGCTCAAGCAAATCTACGAGTCGCCGAATCGTCCAAGATCCCCCTAAAGGTCATCAGTTCTAAGCTCCAATTGTACCTCCATTTTCCAGCTGCAAGCTCGCATGACCGAGCCGATGATTGACCAGATCCCGCCTCTGGGTGAACTGAAGCAGTTTCTGTGCCGACTGACCGTGGGTGACTACTCTGGCCTACACAACCGCACCAACGGCACCAAGGCTCCTGGTTGCACCCTGATTGAAATAGTGCCGCAGGTACCATTGGCTTTTGTTACCGTTGGGGTATTAACTGTTCTCTGCATGATGGGTAAGTACTGCTTTGTGTAGACATCAAAGCAGAACTCTCTGTCCATGTGTATACACTGGACAGGTATGCTGGGCCTCAGTGGTTGTAAAAATAACAGATGAAAGAATGTAGACTTCGGTTTAAGTATCTTCTTCATTTGTCCAGCAGTCTTTGGGACGCCAAAGACCACTGCATCAAAGTACTTCAGCAAGTAGCTATGTCACTAGTGCGTAACTGGAGACTTAATTCCACTTCCTGTCACGGTCGCCATGTGGCGGAGCGTGAGATATTGTAATAAGATAAAGAACCGTCTTTGCTGGATACTTGTTTAATTCTAAATCAACTTACCTACTACACATGTATTAAAGGCTAGAGAATACCACTACACTTGTCTGTATGCCGGCTAGTCGTGGGGTTGGGGTTGTATCGTCCGCAAGACTCACTTAGAATGCCCATTTGGAAAGAGACAGCAAGCATACGAAAGCCTCTGACCAAAGCAGTGTTACTTATCGTGCAGCAAACGGTGGCTTTGACAGGGGTCGGACCCTGACCTATTAAGTATCTTTGGGGTTTGTTTTTATCGGTCCTGTAACCGGCCAATCAACGACGATCGCCGCGCGTTGTACGCGGCTGCTGATTGGTCGGTTTGAACTTGGGCACAGCTTAAAACTATTGGCGGAATGATGCAGCGCAGCCAGTCGCTAGTGGTGCCACATATCTATAAACTTTTTCACCAGATAAAAGACTCCTATATGCGCCAAATCCACAAGCGCACAAAGTCCATTGCCAAGCAGCAGCTCCAGCACTTCAACATGGATGGTTCGGACAAATCCCGCGAGATGGCGACGCGTTTGTTGGAGTCGTACACCAGTGACGCGGCGCTGGCGCTAGACGGGGGAGGCGCCAAGTGCGCAAAGTGCGGGGAGAAGGCCGCCAAGAAGTGCTCGCGGTGCAAGACCGAGTGGTACTGCGGGAGGTAGGTTTGGTGAAAAGGTAGATAAATTATAAGATTATACCTAAATATTATCGAGATGTTATCGTGTCTCTAGCCAGAATCAATGTCGCCACTTCGCATCTCCTGCGTTTTTTGTTTTCACAGATTTTACAAAATTGCTGTAGGTATCACCACTGATCTACCTACTCCGTTAGCTCTTAGAAAGCCATTCGGGTTTGTTTTGCTGTCTCCTTCACTCAGCCGATTAAAAAAATCAAATCCATAAGAGCGAGTGGGACAGCAAAACAAACCCGAAGCATTCTAAGAGCCAGTACGTACTTGATGTGTTTTTTACGGAGGTTCTATTTCTTTCCAGGGAATGCCAGGTGCAGCAGTGGCCGAAGCATAAGGAGCTCTGCGACCAGTTTGCGAAAATTTGTATTTAGTTTGATAGCTAAGATGGAAAACGTTTAAGGTCGTAGCCAAGCCCAACAAGCTTAATTTCTTGTTATGGGTCAAATTTACACTTATTCCCACTAGTTCTGTCTAGTATGTGGCGGAAATGCCACGAATCCAAGGCATGCATGGCAACACCAGAGAGAAAATGTCTGATTGTCTATGAGCTCTCGCCTCTATATCCAGATTTGTTTGTCAGATTACGGCGCGAATTATTTATAATATTGTTGTGTATCTTTAATTGTATAAATACTGTACCGTTCCTCCATACGCAGTGATTATATTCTCTTTGGAAGAAACTACCATCTTTTCGTCTGCCCGACACCTACCACGCCCAACAGATCAATGATAATCTAAAGTCAAGAATATTGGGGCGGTGCTCGACGAGAACGTATTGTCGATTGCGCAAGTTTTTTTTTTCAGATGATTTGAACACCTAGACTTAGATCGCATGTAATACCTTTCATATGCCAAAATAAGAATACCCACAAATACACAGACACACAAAAAATACTAATATATAGGATTAAATCTGGGCCCAGAGCCGAGACTAGGCATGTGAAAGGTTAGTAAATTAAAAACAATTTTTATTTCTTAAAATATTGTGCTCTTTTTTTAATGTTTAACCAGGAAAACTAAGAAAGAGAACCTAGAACAATTGGAAATATGTTTTTGTCAGAACAGTCTTTTATAATTTATAGATTACTTTATAGAGGATAGTATTTAATTTATTGAATAAAACAACTGTGATCGGTTTTTTTGGCTTTTATTTGTATAACTTAGACCTAGGTTTAACTCGAAGACTTGAGGTAGTCCTTGAGTACGTCCAGTGCCGGCGTCTCCTCACCGAAGTCCTGAGGACAATATCTCAAGATTAATACTCGTAACTACCAATACGCCTGCCATCCGTAACAGAAACGGGTGCTTCGATTAATTTACCGAAAGAATTTTATTAGAAGCGATTATTCCATTCGCAAAATTAGCCACTTTTTTTTTCAATATGTTATTTTCTTTTCAGATTTTTTTACCACAAGCGAATATCCCATTCGTAATATCGTTATTCTCTTAGTTTAAGGCACTAGATAGGTTAAGTTCGTTATCTTCAGACGCCCGAAGGGCAAAACTCCTGAAAAAGCTCACGCAGAGCTCCCTATTTCTGCATGCTTTAGGCCCTTCGATCGACGAAAACTTTACATAACCTAAACCTATTTCAATTGAAAAATATAAATGCGTGAAAAAAATCTTGTGAACGTAGCCTTGTTGTTAATTTTGCGAGTTGTACATTATGCTCCGAAGGGTCGCAGATCAGTAGCCGGCTTTACATTTTAAATGTGCGAGCGAATGGAAAGTAGTCAATGTATGAACACGCCACCATAGATCTCTCGCGTGCTGTAGCGTTAAGTATCGGCACTAAGGACGAGCCAACGTCGATAGCGCTCGCGCTTAACGCATAGTTATCGGCGTGGGAATAAAATTGAAGCCTTCAATGACGAAATATCGGATATTCGGGCACCTTCTTTTTTCACCACAACAAATTAACATGGACAAGTCTTTCTGAATTTAATTATTGATTGATGACTATACTTTAATTAAAAAAAAATACTGTTTATGAGGAAACATTGTTTGGGACTAGAACTCTTAAATTCTTAAATTGTGACACTGACACTGGAAGAGTTGAGACTGGACTGGATCCATATTCGATCTTTGCCGATCACCTCTTGCCATACAGTTTTTAATGAAATATGATGGTAAACAAAAGGCCAAGTGGTTTGGCGAGTACTATAGTACTCTATGCCTGGTGGTGAGTTACCTTGATAACGACGCACGAGCACCCAACGATCTTCCTGGCCTTGCCGTCTTTGTCGATTTTGCAGAGACCAGCCCATTCACCGAGCTTCTTGTTGTTGTCAACCTGGAATCAGCAACAGAGGTAATGGTAAAAAAGTGGAGTAATGCCGGTTTTGTATTGACTAAACACGGAAAGACGCGGCCTGCGGGATAGGACTGAAAGTCGAATTCACTGACAAGACATTTAGCCTGTTGAATTTTAAACTTCCAATTTAAGCCGCAGATCGCCATACCCAGTGGTCAAATTGTAGCACCAACTTTGTTTATATGCATGTAAAAAACCAAGAGCGCTTGACGTAGATTACATACAATACATGCATATTAATCATGCCTTTGTCCCTAACAACCCTGTAAGGGCCCACAGCCCTGAATAACAAGACCTTGTGGACACATAAGTGGAAAGGTAAAACAAAGCGAAAAACTATAATGGTTCCTTTTCTTTTAGAGGTACAGAACTCTAAAAAGTATAGAAACTTTTGTAATCCAAACAAATCACTAGGGTTTCCATGAGTTACCATATCGTGTTTTCATGGAATAAGATAGAATTTGTTCAGTTTCATGTCCGAGCACTAGGAAAGTTGACACCGCATGAGGCGGGGCACCATAGGGGCGCTCGGGTCGCTCTGCGCTCCAATAGGCCGACACCCTGTATAGGCAGGGGCGGCTCGTGCGGAGCGCTATACATTAGGTTCATTCAAAACTTTTATGCTTCCTTTTCATGTGACTCGTGAACCATTTCATAAGTAATCTTGACCATTTTACATCATCACACATTGTGTGATATTTGGTCGTCTTTGTATACTTCTTTAAGGTCGTAGTTCTAACTTTATCCGACAGCCTTTTTCATTCATCTAATGCAGACCAATTAATTACTATAGACAGAATGACCACTTGAGTCATCGCCTACTCGCCACTGGAGCGCGGGGTAGGACGACAAAGGGGACCAAGAAAGGTGCGGGGCGGGCGGGTAGTGTGTATGCCGCCCGCACCTATGTGCATGTGTATCAGTGCTGCGGTATCCGCAGTTTTATGCTGAGTCAGCGGCATTTTGTTCACAACACATGGCATCCGCAATTCGTTTCGACATACCTAGTTGTTTATTTTTCTTTATTACATCTTTTGTTCTTGAGTTGTTGTAATAGTAGGTTCTCATGTTGTGTTGTATGTATTAATTTTCCACCTAAATATGTGAACTCTATACCCACATATTATGTAACTAGCCGTTGCCAGCGACTATGTCTGCAAAGAATTCGTTTATCTCTATCCCGCGGGAACTACGCAATTTTCCGGGATAAAAAGTAGCCTATGTGCTATTCCAGACTTTTCTCTATCTATGTGCCGAATTTCATCTAGATCCGTTAGGCCGTCCTGGCGTAATTGAGTAACAAACAAACATCTATCCATCCATCCATACTTTCGCGTTTATAATATTAGTTAGATGTACCTGTGTTGTGAGAAAATAAAGTTTTTATCTATCTATCTATGTCGGCCCCCGCAGTCGTCGCACCCCGCAACCCTGCACCGCGTGGGCGAGTACTCATTTAAGCGGTTGGTCTATAATTTTCTTTATGTATGATAATATTTACCTTGACGAGTGGGATCTGGTGCTCGTTGCAGAGGGCTTGCACTAGCTTCTTGTAGGAAGCCTCATCGCAGTTCTCAGCCAGAACGCACAGCACGGCTTGCCTCCTGGCGGGACAAAAGTAACATTTTAATAACCAAGCTACATGCTAATCCGCTGTGTAGTCTTTTATACCATCTCGCAAACACATGTTAAAGACTGTAGTACAGCTTTAGAGTTACACCGCCGCTAAAAAAACGGTGACGTTACGGAATCGCAACAAAATGTATGAAGAAACGGTGAGAAAACGTGACGCCTACGACACGTCACTGCGTATACGCGGCGGTGTGGTCGCACCTTTATTCATTTAAAATGTAATCCAAATCACAGTGTGTGTATTTACACTATGTAATAAGAATTTGCTGAAGAATTGCTGCCTGGAGAGAGCTGGTACGCCGCGCAACGACCTCGCATGGTCACGACCCTCAGTCATGAGTAAGCGACAGAGAAGAGAAGAATAAGAATTTAATGGCATAGTAATTGTTTAGCTGCCTGAGAAACATACTCAACCTTTATAGCCTGTTTCGCCCACTCCTTAACTGACAGTTATCTAGGATTCCATCTCTATTTATTACTACGAAACAGACAGAGACGTCATCATACATAACTGACAGTTAAGGAGTGGTGAAACAGGCCCCGAGAGTATGCTAAAATAAAAAACTTGCATTTGTCTCAAATAATACCCACAAAAATGCTTTCAATCGTGGCCCAGATCCAGAACTAGGCATATGAAAGTTAAAAGCAGGGGTTCCCAAACTTATTTTGTCTACTGCCCACTTTGAGAATAAATTATTTTTTAGCGCCCCCATTTTTTCACCTACTTCTCTCTACACAACACCCCCATTTTTTTTCCGAGTCTCTTACCGCCCCCTTTTAGGCCTGCAGCACCCACAAGGGGGCGTTATCGCCCACTTTGGGAAAGGCTGGTTTTAAGGTAAGGTAAGGTAAGGTAAGGGTAAGGTTAAAAATCTTGTAGCACAATTGGGAGGCCACAATCTCGTAGGTAACAAGTACTGTGGTACTATGTATGTGCGTCATTGTAGGCAATGTAGTGTATCCACTGTAACTTGAGCCACAACAGATATTTCCACCCAGCAATGGACTAAAACAGGCCAACACTGAATGAATATTTGGGAGGGCTCCATTGCCTTTTCACAAGGTGTCCAAGAATAGGGAATGCATAAAAAAAATTGACACATTTCTTAATTGTCAAATGTAACATTTTTATAAAAAAAAAATGAAAAATTGAAAATACCGAAAAAAAAAAAAAAAGATGTCAAAGAGTGAAATTGTCTTCAGATATAAGTTGGTAACAAATTTCACCAAAATTTGATCATGTACCGTAACCGCTTCTTAACAGATGCATTTTGTTTTCTCAGTGACAGCAAATATGTTGCCGTTACCTACTCAAAGGTTATCTTATCTTATCTTATCTTACTAATTAGGGGCCCTTACGGATACACTTCGACCCATCTGTGGATCTTTTTACTCAAAGGTTAAAACTCGAGAAAGAATCTGGGTTGTTTTAAAGTATAGCTTAGTTGTTTCCTTACTTGTCAAGGGCTTTGGCAGCCTCATGCAGACCATGTACTAGCCCCCCGTGGATAAGGGCAGTCTTGAGGACCTCCTGGAGAGCCGTATTCACATCCATGGCACCACCGCTCAGGACGGGGTTGTTGGGGACCTCACTGCACATTAAAAATTAATAAGACATCATGATTATCAATAATCAACTTTAATTTCAGATTTTTTTTTACAATATGATTTGTTACATTTTCATTTTTGTAACAAATATTAATTTTAATCTTGCTTAATACAGATATTTCGTGGTGCCTTCTTGGTGAGACAAGAGATGTTAATCGTAAATTTAAATGATTAGTTAGATTGGTTATAGGGTTCTTGAGGAAAACATAAACTGAGAAATCAAACAAAGAAGTGGCTAATTGTTGAAAAACAAATTGCCTTGAAGCAGAAACATCAAAAAAAAAGTTTGGTAAAAATTAGATATGAAATCCTAGCCAAGTTAAGTTATTTATCTAAAAATAAGTTCCATACGTTAGTTAAATTATGAATTACAATGCCTAGTGAAACAAGGGCTACTGAATATACTATTATACTCTCCTGACACAATATTATAGATCAGGTATCTTGTTTAATAAGTAGCTGATATCTCCGATAGCATATCTTATAAGTAGACTACGAGACGAGGGCTAAGAACGTTCAAATAGTTTAAAAGAAACTTGGAACGAACGAGAAAGAGCATTGGAATAAACGTAACCTCAAACTATAAGAGGTTATGTTGATGTCATGTTATTCTAATACATTTCACAAATTATACCCAAAATTGCACTATAAATAATTACTGCAAATGCTACTCAAGCCGTAAATAACGTTTTTAAAGAGAAAAATGGTAAATTAAGACAAAAACAGTTGGTACTCACACTTCAACATCAGCCATGGTTTTTGACGAATTATTAACCTGAAATACGAAACGCAAAGGATTGAATAACGCTCAGACATTTTCAGATTATATTCACAATCACTTCAAATTAAATGATCACAGTAATAATTGACGATAAATAAAAATTCACAGCGAAACGTTTGACACTTTACCTTTCGTACCGGAAAAGACTTCAAAGGACGCCCTCTAACGTTGACAAACAGAAACTGATTTGACGTTTATCAAAAGACGTTCCATTACACCAAACATTATTAATCATGTTCTACTTAATTGTTTTCATAAATATTGAATTGATTCTCAACAAAATAGAAAGATATAAATTTTACGACAAACCGAGTCAATAAATGTTGATTTCCCGTTTAAAAGAAACAACAAAGAACTAATGTAGAACTGGCAATATTCCTCGATACATAGAGGTAAATTTAAAACAAGAGTACCTATTTCCGCTGTCATTTGTCATTTTGATAAAGTAATATCATTTTTGTAAATTTAATGAAATGCGATGAAATCGTAGTGTTTTAGTGTATTTTTTGTTACAACCTTGTATTTTCAAATTTATATTTTTCATAAATCATGTATAATTATTATATTTTAATAAATATTTTATTGCTATTGCAATAATGACGCGAAGTAGTGATATCATGTTTATGGCGGAATACATTAAAAATGTGTTATATTTTGCCACAGTGAGACAAGATAAAGAACTGAAAAGCACAGAAGAAACTCATTATTTTTGTATTGATAACGAATTATTATATGAAAATTATTATTCTGACTTTGGTCCGTTAAATCTCGGCTGTGTTTATAAATATTGCAAATTGTTGAGCGACAAACTTAAAACACATTTAAATAAGCAAACTATAGTTCATTATACCTCAATAGACCCAAAGAAGAAGGCTAACGCGGCGTTCTTATTAGGATGTTATGGAGTCTTGTACTTAAGTTTAACACCCAAAGATGCCCTCAAGCCTCTTACAGTGCGTGGAGCAAATTACAGGTTAGTACATAGAATATCTGGTTCGGACTGTTCGAAGTTAATTTAAGTCTCCATTCAAAAATCTTAGATCCAGCATTGCTTGCGGTCGTCATCAGGATGGATGCTGGATACCCAAAACATTAAGCATGTGCCACTTCAAGCTCCCATATTGAATGAATGCGAGCAACAAAATTGAGATCGTACTCAAATGTCAAGAACTTAGTCTATACCTAGATCCGATACTGGCGAAGGTTGAAGACAAAGCTGTTGCAGGCAATGAAGTTCAATCCACAGATTCATATTCAGCGATGGAAATGATTTGGTTCATATTGTCCCTGTCTGTTATAATATGTATACAGTGTCGGGAATCGTGAGGACATTAAAAAAAAACATTTAATGTTCCGACGGAAAGATCACCAGCAATTTTATTTAACCTATTTCCTAATTGTAACTAATTGCAAAATTTTCAAAAGGTCCTTTCAAGATGCGACGCTAGGTGACTCGGAGTACACGATTACTATATTGGATTGCTTGAAAGCGATTAAAAAGGCAAGTGAATTGGGATTCTTCGACTTCAAAGACTTCAACTTCGATGAATACGACAGATTAGACAAGATTGCAGGAGGTGACCTCAATTGGATAGTTCCAGGTGTGATTTAAATCAAAATACTAGAAGATCAAAACTTCCTTAAGTGCTCCTTAATCCTATGATGCAGTTCTCTACACACTATATGTCTCTCCTTCTATTGCAATTTGCTCAAATATATTTAATTTTCAGCAAAGTTCTTGGCTTTCATCGGACCCGTGGATTACAATGTATCCTTGTACCACCCTCCTGAAATGTACATTGATTATTTTTTGGACAACAACGTTAAGGTAGTTGTGAGACTGAATAAGAGACTGTACGACCAAAATGTGTAAGTAAAAAAGCTTTTTTGCTCAGAAAAACCTCCTACTTTGCTGCTATTTGTAATCTATTCAATCTGAAAGCTAAGCAGTTGTTACCACTGAGTTCAACTGAAGTTCAAAATGGGAAATTAAATTTCACGTACAGCTGTGACAGTTCTTGCTTGCAGCGATATGAAAATATGCTTGTAACTTCTTCAGCTCAGTACCCCTTTGCTTCGCCCATGTTTATGTGCTTCAAGATAGCTTAATTTCCATGTGTTTTCTAGATTCAGCGACGCCGGAATTATTCATTATGACTTGTTCTTCACTGACGGTTCCTGCCCTCCGAGACATGTTCTGTACAAGTTCTTGCAAATTAGCGAGGAAACGGATGGTGCTCTTGCTGTTCACTGCAAGGTTACGAGTTAATACCTTATTACAGGCTTTAATTTCGGATGTCTAGTCCGGAACATGTACCTATGTCAATGGGTCACTGCTACCAAAGACTTTAAATTTCATTGTCTAAACTAGGGAATATGGAACCAGAAGTTATAATTCTAACATACTATCCGCTTGGTTTGTGTAATAACAAGCATAGGTACCTAATAATCTGGAATCGTAAGAAAGCTCTATTTTGTGTTTGAAACCCAGAGGCTGAGTGGTCAAAAGTTAATTACTGCGAAGAATAAAGCGACGATTATACTTTACGTCTATTACAGACAATTTATACATACAGTGCTATATTTTGCGATGAATTCATTGCATTGTAGTTATGAAGGTTGCATTTACGTGGAAAACCAACAAGCACTTTACATTGGACTATTTTATATTGATGTAGAAATTGTTCAGGCAGGTCTAGGGCGCACGGGTTCACTAATCGGCAGTTACTTGATCAAACATTACCGCATGACAGCGCGCGAGGCCATTGGTTGGATGAGAATCTGCAGGCCAGGATCCGTCATTGGACATCAACAGGTAGGAATTAAAAGCTCAATGAGCTCTCCTGTTTTCTTTCACATTTAGATGTTATCCGTACAGGAACCGTTTCGTCATTCCTTACCCAATTGTAACCGTGTATTCTTCAGGCTTGGCTGGAGCACCTGGAACCATGGCTGATAAAACAGGGAAATTTTTATAGGTAATCCGATGATGACTTTGTTTTTCTGTAATGCTCCATCACCTTTTTCGCTACTGCTTTCGATTAAGAAATCAATACTTAAAAAACTGACGTTAATGAAGTTTGTGATAGGAAAAAACATTTCCATGATATGGAAAAGATGCCGACACATGAGTATGGAATATATTCTATCGCTGAGAAGACCAAGCGGCGGCCTGTGATCTTCCGAAAGCCCGAATCCCCTCCACCTCCGATGCAGAGAGCTATCCGGTCTGATGTTATGTCTATTCCAAGACCGCAAGCCTCGAGAGTCAGAGAAGGTAAGTAGTAGCTAGAACCACTTTGTTGTCTGTAATAAATTGCTTCTAAAGTATCTACTAGCCTCTAAATCTAAAAGAAAAAGAACTCCTTTGGCGTATCTTTATTAGACATTAGGTTGAAACAGATCATGCTAGATCTCTAAGCGGTTGTGCTTGTAATAGATTTAACGAACTTAAAACTGATATAGACAAACAGTGTTATTTAATATCGAAAGGTTTTCAATCAAAACGGAATTGCTATGAACTTGGTCGATTTAAAGTAACACTGTTTGTGTTTTCTTAAGGTTACCTATCTTAAGAACATTACGCATCGCATTGCCAACTTTCAACCAGTATTCAAACAGTGTTGTTTTAAATCGATGCACCAACGTACCGATTTACGATTCATTTGATGATAAAATTTTGCGATCAGATAAAACCGGCACAGAAGATGAGAATATAGTTCTTGTGTCTCAAGAAATAACAGATAAATCTAAAACTAATAATGATCCCGTGGAGAACGAGGATCATCCCAATAGCGTACAAGACAATGATAGTACGCCATTTTGGAAACAATGTTTCTGCTGCCAAACATGCAAGAAACATTTTAAGGATACTGTCTGGTCGTTGGAAGTGCGATGCGTAAAACAAATTCCAAGGAGATGTCAGACAACTTGGTTTTGTTCGTTTTTTAACATGGTTAGTAGTGTTTAAAATCTATACAGATAAATTATTCACTTAGGCGTTACTTATTTAGCGAGATTCATATAATACCTAATTAACTAAATCCCATTTTCTAGTATCTACCTAATGGTCTATTTAATTCTTATTACGGACGGTAGCAATAGCAAAGGCGATTTAAGTACCTTTATTTCCTTATGGACCCCATGCATTATTAATCTTGGAATGTTTTACTTTTCGAGACAGCTCTTAGCCCTAGCAAGGTAGAGAAGGATCCAAGTTGGCAGGCGGGAACTCCAAAGACTGGCAGCAAACAGAAGATAGCAAATAAAGGGTGAGTCTATTCCATGTAAATACTACTTAATCTATTTTGAATTTAGTTTAACATCTACTTACTCGTACATATCTTCTTTTTAAATGCCAGAAGTAGCCACTGCTCTATTTTACACCGCTTAGCTTGACCACGTAACAACAATGCTAAATAGGTGCACGAGTGGATTCAATTACCACCTGTTGCTTTGACTTCTCAAAGGTAAAGCATCAATTCCATGATACATTTAATATAAGTAACTTACACAAGTGTAGTCCCTGATGATGGCCATGATGAAGCAGGTAAGGTTAAGCCAAAAATGTTAGCTTTAAAGAAACAAACGAAACAAGAGAGCCTGACAAGTTTATCAAGAAACTTTAAGAGCAACTGTATATTCGCATTGGCTTATGTTCCCGCTTTAGCCTTTCTCTTCTTCTTTTCAGGCGAAACTCATTGTTTTTGCTTAGTGACCACAACGATAGGCCTACTAGCAGTTTGAAACGCGGTGGTGCAGGAGAGTCGCGCACTATGAGATCCCCCTCTCGCCTGAGCGCCAGGCCTCAAGCCAGAAACAGTGCTAAGCCTGTTCCTAACGCTATTAGCATAAACCGCAGTGAGGAGAAGGTATGAAACGCCAGGAGCAGTGCAATTACAAATTATAATAAAGAGCAGAAAAGGAATGAGAGGGAACTAACATTGTCATACAAAATTGGGAATGGATGACTATTTTAAAAGTGCTTGGTGATTTTTCTATTGATAGGAATAACCATCCTTAGCTACGGAAAAAAGTTTCAGATTTTTCCGTCGAGCCAAATATTAAAAAAAAAAAAAAAAACATTTTACTCAGTCACTCAGCGGCCCCTATACGGCATATCAAATTTAAAAGAAAATTGCTGCTTGAATCTGTGGTACACAATGACGTTTTGTCACTGACGTTGATAGCACCGCACTCTCGGAAGCTAAAACAAGCAATGGCTAAGTGGCGCCGTCTGTAGATTGTTGGTGGTACTAAACCACCTATTTGGGATTTCATTAAAATTAACATTAATTTCTCATATAACATTCAGTAGTGTTGTTGATTCGGAGTAGAAAGAACTCAATAATAAAAAAAAGAATATAAAAAAAATATATTATGGTAATTTTTTGGAATTCCCCATGTATGGTTTAGTAACACGAACAATCTACAGACGGCGCCAATGCCATCGTGTACCACAAATTCAAGCAGCATTTTTTTTTAATTTGATATGTTATTGGCGTACTGCTTACTGCCGTATAGAGGCCGCCGAGTGACTGAGTAAAATGTTTTTATTTTTATAAAATATATGGCTCGACGGAAAAATCTGAAACTTTTTTCAGTAGCTAAGGATGGTTATTCCTATCAATAGAAAAATCACCAAGCACTTTTAAAATAATCATCCATTCCCAATTGTTGCCGTATTCAAGCACTTTTATTTCCAAAATGTGACAGTTGCAAAGAAAAAGGCTGTCTATTAGTTGCTAATTTTTGCTGTCAGACTCTACTGTATACATAGCCACTCATAGTCATAGTCTAGCACGTAGGCGCGCTATGCATGCTTGAAAATAATGCTGGTGTTTTTTTTAGGATGTCAACTTGAGCACAAGAAATCTCGGAGGTTCAAACTTTGGGGGTTCGATCCATACGCCCCCTGGGCCACTGCTAAAGTCAGTGAATGATGCCAAGGTATGCTGCTGTGTGTGTGTGTGTGTGTGTGTGTGTGTGTGTGTGTGTGTGTGTGTGTGTGTGTGTGTGTGTGTGTGTGTGTGTGTGTGTGTGTGTGTGTGCGCACTAAGCATGATGTGTTTTAAGGCTCCGTAATAAACTTTTCGAAATAACATTTCAGAATTTCCTAATGAAGAGTTCCAATCACAAAGACGATAAGGCAAAACATCTTCATTCGTCCATAACGGTCACCCCTCACTACACATCTCGTCTGCATAATTACTCTATGGAGCACAAACCGTCTTCAAGCGTAGCACAAAAGACTCCATCTGCATTTAGCGGAGGTAATTGATCATTAGAAAATTCTTTACTGACTCAAACTGGGGTACCTACTAAGAAGGACACGGCTACCCACTAGTGAGTAATCCACTCTTCCAAATAGATCCACAGTGCCAGTGTAAATATCTGAATAAATCTAAATAAATCTTACGCATACAGGAGCAAAGAAACCGGGTCACTTTTCATACAACTTTCTACGGGAAGTGACCCTGTTTCTTTGCTCACGAGTATAGCTATGTGTCTTATAGTGTCTCAGGGCTCTACGCAACCGCAGCGGCGTCGACTCGGGCGCAGCCCTAGCCCGAGCCCCCCACCACCTCGAATCATGGAGAAAACGCGGGCAACCAACACACCGACACCCAGCGAAAAGTTGCTGGCCAGAAATGCTTCCAAAGTTGCGCTCAGGGAAGCTCTGTCTAGGCTAAAAGGCAAGCTATTTTCATTTGCTGTTATTTAAACTCTCGATAAATATGCAGCGCTTTTGCTTATAGTCGGAGTCGGATCGTTTTCGTGAATTAAACCTGGTTAAACCTTTTCATTTTCATTTTTAGTTTTAGTTTGTATAAATAGCGAGAGCAGACGGAGTCGCGGGCAACAGCTAGTAATTCTGTAATTGTTGTGTTGTCTATGGTAAGGTAATAAGCGTTTCATTTTACGCTTTTGTTGTGGTTTTCGACACTGGCAACTGACTGAGAACCTTTTTAAGACTTAACAAATGTCAAATGTCATTTTATAATTGTCAAACACAAACTACTAAGAGATACTAACGTATCAGACGACCCACTTCCCTACAACCAAACTAGCCAATAAGGAAAAGTCGGGTTTAGATTATGACAGCTCTTTTTTTTTTAATTTACCAATGGCATATACAGGCAATGGCGCAGTGTTAACAGCCGATTTGCATGAGGCTCCTTAGCCTATAAGTATTATTTTCATTTTTTTTGTAGTGTATTCCCAGTATTTCTACAAATAGGTAGTAATACTTGGAATACACCTACTTTATTCATAAAATAAATTGTAAAATAAAACAAACATTAATTATTTTATCTATTTATTTTTAACTTCTTCCTGCATTTGTTCAACGCTGTTTGTTGCATTTGTGGCAAAACTTAATTTTGTTATCGAAGTACGTCTGTCCCTTTGTATTTTATTCATAGTAGGTATTGCACCAATTACCGCACTGCAAACGAGACGTGGTTGTAATTGTTGTAATGAACCTCGTTTCAAAATGCTTGTGGCACACGAAGTTCCTGCAAACTACGGCTGCGAAGGTGAACACCGCCAATGCACTGTAACCACTTTTGGAGTCCTATCTCAGATATGGGAAACTGGATGCATTTTAACGTCCTGTCGTATGCTAGCACAGTTTTCTATTCAACACTTGTTGTACATGGTAATAAATACAACACGGCACAACGAATTACTGGCTTAGCTGAGAGGATAAGCACGGACAAAATTCAACGTAACTTCATTCAATCAACGTAGGTAATGAAGGAAACTTCAATCAAACTAAAACACCGGTGTCAAAATGTCAATGTCAATTCGAAAAGTTCATGGGCGTGACGGCCATTTTGAATTTAAAAAAAAATGTCACGTCATATTCTATTCTAGACCATAAACAATACCAAAATACCATAGACATAAGGCCCAAACAATGTCTTTGAAGATTAACAGCCGTGTTGTCAAACGATATAACCTCCAACCGAGAAATCTTCGCAAATTGCAAATGATTATAATTATTATGATTTACCCATCGAAATAACGAGATTGTTTTTCATGTAGACCCATTTGTTTTGTGAGTGTATTGTTCTACTGCCGCCTAAGATGGGTGCTTTAGCAACAAAAGCTTTACGTCCTATAAAATCCTTCAACATCGAAAATCGGGCTCAACGAGTGATTTCGAAAGAAAAACCGACGCCAGCGCCTCGTTATCCCTCTAATTTAGAGGATTTAAAGCGTGCAATGGAAGCAGATCCTAATTTGGATGAAAAATTGGACAAAAAAGACGCCGGCCTCGACAGTAGACTTAGAGATGTTTATGTAACCTCCTATGGCAAGCCAGAAGATGACATTACGCGGGAAGTACAAAAACAAAACCCTGACAGACCGCTTCCGCAGGATCGTAGAATGGTTCAGGACTTTGATTACGGCTTCAAAGAGCCAGATAAGGTTTCTTACGGGCGCACAACACTCCGGCATGCTGTCAACTTTATCTCAGCGCACCAAATGAATCCCGAAGAAGTTACTGCTTCTAAAATAGCACTAGAATACAAACTGAAGGAAGAAGATGTAGAAAATATACTTAAATATTTTAAAACTTACGAGGTTTACTTACCAGAGACAAAGAAGTCTTCTGCCACATTTGCGGGACCTGCAACATTAAGAAAGCAATTAATTAAAACAAATTTCGAAAAGTTAGAAGGTAAAGATGACAAGAAACAAGATAGCAAGAGCAGTTTTTTCAAAATTGACATTGGTGAAGGTAAAAAGGGGGGTTAAACTTTAATTGTATTCCAATTATTTATTTTGTTTGTTGAATAAATATCTCTATAATATTAAGTTGATGTTACAAGTAAACCTCAATACATAGTAGTTTCATTTTGGAAATGTTCTAGTTCGGAATATAATGTGCTATTAAGATGTCCATTCTTGTTTATCTTAATAATTGGGGGACCTTATCAATATCTTCAAAACTGTACCCAAGAAAAGCATGCTGTCTATTGAATGATATACACCAAACATGTTGCAATTTGATAATTTTGATAATTATAATATCAAGTTTTAGACTTTATTTTGTTACATAATAGTGTGATCATAATTGTTTTTATTGATTTTATCCCCAAAGAAATAAGATGATGTAATAACATAAAATACTATGTTAAGAAGGGACTGCAGATACCTACCTATGGCAGACTTATAAATCTGATAATCCTTGTATATATAACTCATTATGTTTAACTAAATACTTAACTGTGAATTATTTCACAAAAACAATGTGATTTAGATGTAGTCAGACAAGTTTAAAAAAAAAGCTAGTGCAAAGCAAATAAAGTTTTGTTGAGAAATATTGTTTGATTATTTTTAAAATTGGCGCATGAACCAGTGGCATATATTCTTACAGAGGCGTTTTTACCTATGGTGCAGGGTGTGCGGCGCACACGGGCGCCGGGTCTAAGGGGGCGCCGAGCGCCCTCTAATGCGACACCTTCAAAGATGCGTCGCTCGCAAAGACCCTGCGCCCGTGTTATGGCGCCAGAGTACTGGTTGCACACGGGCGCCACAAGGGCTAGAGAGGCCTCTGTATTCTTATTTTCAACAATGACGTGGTATATCCATACCACCATATGGATGACTACAGTTTGTCTATAAAGTGGTGTCATTAAAAAGTGGCAATACTGTAGTGTCGTCCCTTTCTAATCTATGAGTATAAGAAAACGGGAGGACACTACATTATTGCCACTTTTTAATGCCACGACTTTACATACAAACTGTACATTTAGGGCCTGTTTCACCACTCCTTAACTGTCAGTTATCTATGATGACGTCTCTGTCTGTTTCTTAGTAATAAGTAGAGACGGAATCATAGATAACTGACAGTTAAGGAGTGGTGAAACAGGCCCTTAGTGTAGTGCCAATAACAATATTAAAGTTTCTTTGCAATCATCTTGTGAATCAGATTGTGAAACGAGGTACAAAAAAGTTTCTGCATACCACATACCGCTCCCACACTTTGTTTCAAGTGTCAAAAAGTCACCCTCGCCTACCTCACCTCAACTCACCTCCCAAACGTCACTTTTTGACACTAGACTGGATGAGTAGGGTAGGATAGGAGCGCAATGTACGCAATGTAGTACGCAACTACGCAATGTTACATTTCGTCATTTAAACTGACATTGGCCCAAGCCTTACGGCCGCCATTAAGGGAGAATAGAATAGTACGCAACGCAATGTAGTAGTAGTATGAATTAGGGTGCGACCACACCGCCGCTTAAAAAACGGTGACGTTACGGAATCGCAACAAAATGTATGAAGAAACGGTGAGCAAACGTGACGCCTACGACACGTCACTGCGTATACGCGGCGGTTTGGTCGCACCCTTAAAGCTTGCTACGCGTTGTAAAATGATATATAAAATCCCCTTCTTCATCCCTTGGTTGGTCAGATTTTTTGTGACTGAACTTGAACTGAAAACGAGCACGGACTTCGACGTTCAAAGGGGCTACTCCGAAGTTCGCATCATCGGATTTTCTCGTACAAACACTGTCGAAAATATTTTTTATTTTTTGATTTCATTTAACAAAAAAAAAATAATTGTTTCATTTGGATTTGGACAGTGATCGCAGCTAGGGACGGTTCTATTGGCGCGGCGTCTGTCGGCGCAGGGTCGCTCGGCGCACGGCGTGCTGCGCCGGCGCCGATGCGAGCGCCAAGTGTGCGATCCGACGAGCGCCCTCTGGCTACACAAGGAGATATGCTCAACAGCATTAAGGTATAATTTGCCCAAAACAATATAGTCAGGCCATGGTGCCATGCCATGAAGGTATTTTTGGCATAGAGTTGCCGGTTGATTACTTAATAATCACTGATTATAAATCGTGCTACAGTTATTGTGTTTTTTTACAGTTCCAAAGGAGATTCCGTGACACGTTTAACGCTGAAAAGATAAACAAAACATTCCACGAAAAATTGTAAGCAAAAATAGTAAAGTTGTAATTGTAGACAACTAGAACGTCTACTACGTCGTTAAGTCTGTTCAGGTTCAGTCAGAGCGGTGTTCTTCAAAATTCGAATTCATGTCATGCCATCCAGAGGCGTCTTTACCTAATGCTATGGTGCAGGGTGTTCGGCGCACACGGGCGCCGGGTCTAAGGGGGCGCCGAGCGCCCTCTAATGCGACACCTCCAAAGATGCGTCGCTCGCGGCGCCGGCGCTCTCAAAGACCCTGCGCCCGTGTTATGGCGCCAGGGTACTGGGTGCACACGGGTGCCACAAGGGCTAGAGACGCCTCTGATGCCATCCCTCTCACTCTCCTATTAATGACTATAAATGTGAGCGGAATGGCACGATACAAATTCGGATTTCTAACATCGATCGGTCAGAGTATAAGTAATGTAATGTTAGACTCCCTCTTCCACAGCAAAGAGTAGAAATCGTATGAGAAGGAAGTAGGAAATTTTCCGTAACATCATAAGTCATAAATTTTGCATCGCAAAAGAAAAACTGCATCCAGCCATTCAATTTCTGCTATTATTTTGTTAAAAGGTATATTATGTAATAATCTGATTTCTTTTTTTAGTTCCGTTTTGAAAGAAAAGGAATGCAAGAAACGTGAAGGTAGCATCAACAATTTAACATCTTTAACTAGTACGGGTACCAATAAACCAGGAATGGGCCCAAATTACAAGTAAATATAATATTATTTCAGTATTTAATTAACTGTTACTTTAAATTCTGTGACATGGAAATCTAAGTTAGGAATTTTAACTTTTTATTTTAGTACACCAGGAGAGAAAAGCTTTTCGAGAGGCAGTATTGGCTCTACAAGACCTTTGTCGCCAAAGGGGCGTAGAATTCTGCAAAATGTTTTACACTAAGTTTCGAAACATGGATTTTGATGTCTTGCTTCAATTAAAATTTGGTGCTCGCGGAATAGTGATAAAAATGATTTAAATTAAATTAATGAGTTGTTTCTAAGTAAAACTTTGTTAAACAGTAGAAAGTAAATATATATACTTACGATAAAGCAATTTTGTAACGTTTATTTTTCAATTATAGTTATTATTGTTGTTAATGTTGTTATTGTTAACCCTATCTTGTGTTTTATTCAATCACTTGCACCACACTAACACAATTTTCTTTAAATTAATATTTTGCTCCATTTAGAGCCATTTGATTATACTTGGGTATATGTATTAACTTTTTCTTTTTATTAAAATTGTTAGCTTCTGTCCGCGGCTTCGTCTGCGTAGAATTATACATATAAATCTTCCTCTTGAACCACTCTATCTAATAAAAAAAAGGCATAAAAATCCGTTGCGTAGTTTTAAACATATACATATAAAACGTAAGCATACATAGCGATAGACAAATGGACAGACAGCGGAAAGCTACTTTGTTTTATACTTAATAAGTAGTGATGAAGTGATTTTCACTCACTAGTCAAATACGCTACGCAACAAGGCAACAACATTATTTATCCGAATCGAATATTTGCTGATTTTTTATAAATAGAGTGCGTAATCGCAATCGCAAGACGGGTCAAAATTTTGGTTCATATAAATATTCATACATCATTTGTTGTAGCTGTATGGTCTTTGTTTCCTTTGTCTATCCTTTGAGGGATGAAGATAAGAAATATTAATGTCATTTTTGACTTTGACAGTGAGCGCGAGTAGGACGAGAGTGAGTAGGATGGTATGATATATTGCGTTCATACGGTTGGCATTGATGACAGGACAGGACAAAGAGGTTCATCCGGTTTCCATGGTCGCTGCCGTTGCTGGCCTGGCATTGAATTGCATTGCATTGCAACCTAGCTCCTAGCTAAGCTAGCTGATCTGTATCTGTGGAGTGGATTCCGATTCTGTGGTATTGCTTGGTTTTTTTTTTTTAATTTTATGGCCTGTAGGCTTAAGGTGGAAACACATTATTAACACGCGACGCGACCCGATGCAACGCGACGCGTGTTGAGTCGAATCAAATTATATTATTTTCTATGACCAGAACCACACTATGAACATCCGACGCGACGCCACGCGCATACATTCGTTGCATCGGGTCGCGTCGCGTGTTAATAATGTGTTTCCACCTTTATTGTCTAACTCGCTCGCAATCGCCATCGTGTTCATTTTGACAGTTCTTGTATGAATGTGACGGCTAGCTGATTCCGATGCCAATTGTCAGCCCATACATGAACTGTCAAAATGAACACGATGGCGATTGCGAGCGAGTTAGACAATAAGCCTACTGCAGGCTTATTACGTAACTCGCTCGCGATCACCATCGTCTTCATTTTGACAGTTCATGTATGGGCTGACAATTGGCATCGGAATCAGCCAGCTGTCACATTCATACAAGAACTGTCAAAATGAACCCGATGGCGATTGCGAGCGAGTTACGTAATAAGCTAGCTGGTTTCTAGACTGGCATTGCTTGCATTGATTGCCAGTGTTGCCAGAAACTTGAATTTGCGTACTATTTTTAAGAGCTGCGCGTAACGGAACGTAAAACCCAACCCATCTGGCATGGCATGAGATTGAGATGCAGCGTTGTTCTTGATACGGCAATTGCCGTAATATACGGCATTCAAGCGTCTTAGACATCATAAATACGGTATACGGCAGCTCTTTGATTACCGTATTAAAATATACGGCAATTCCGTAATTGACTAAAGTAAACAAAAAAACATCACCAACATGTAAAAGTTGAAGCGCCACGAAAATAAACGTCAACAGAATTCAACCAAAATGCAATCTTATCACCCAGACGTCAATGTCTAAAATCTAAAGTTCCTCATTTTGGTAGGTTCAGACCCCTTAGCACGGTAAGGCCAGGCGCGCATTGCGATTTTTGTCGCGCAATAATTTTGTAAAATAAACATTTTGTACAATACGGCAATTTTTTTTATTTTTCCCTAAAAATACGGCAATTTCAGAATTAGAATACGGCAACCTTAAATTTGTCAGGAACAACACTGTTGAGATGAGTGACATGGCAAGTATGGCAATATGGCAACACTGTTGATTGCATTGCTTCATTGCTTGTGCGACGGTATTGTGAGCAAATTAAATTATAGATTTTTTGCAAAAAATACATCTCGGTATTGATTGAATTGATTCTCTTGCTAGAGTCAGGGCAATCAAAGTCATGATGTGGCTAATACAGCGAAAATCCAAAGAAGCTGCCGATGATTCGTACGTTTGGAAGAGCAATGGCGCCGATGTTGGTTGAATGTATCGTGTCGTGTTCTCGTGTTACATTCGGGGAATTCTTCCATATGCGCTTCTGATTTATAGTGAGTATTCATAAATTTAATGAAATATGTCCTAACATGAAATATGTTTATTTATATGGGCCTTTTTTTCGTTGTAAAATAGCACGCGGTGCAACTGATATTATACTAGCTGTTCAAATGAATTAAAAGTTTTTTATTGCTCCAGGGAGCGCGACAAGAAGATAAGAGCATGCCGAGACACATCTAGAACAGAAGACTTCAATACAAAGGAACATTTGGTCTCTTCAATAATATGGAAGAATTCACTATGATTGCAACTTAAACGTCAATCATGTGCTATCATTTGTTATTATTTTTCACCTGCGCCACTGCAAGTAGTTTAAATGCCTAACTATGAAGATCTGAAGACTATCTAAACTCCTCAGCAAAACATAGAATTCAACTGCTACCATGAAATGCTATTGCATTAAATGAACTAATTTTTAATAAAATTGAAGAATTGATAAATGTTTTAATAGTGTGATGTGATACTGGAGAGGGATGTGAGGCTGTTTAGTGGCACAGTAAACATGATTTTGAATTGTTCGAGATCAGACGAGACCAATGTGAATATACAAGATTGTTTATTACTTGTTTGCTGCCAGAAAATCTGATGGAGTTGTGGAATCTCTGATCCTTGAGTCTACCAATGAAGCTGGCACAGTGTATTGCCTCAAAAAAAAAAAAACCAGCTAGTGCAGAAAATGATTGTGGACTTGAGATCTTTCAAAGTTCATACATAACATGTCATCATTTGCCACAGACAACAGATGTCATTGAAAGAAGTCTTCACATTTTCTACTTTGAAGAACATGATTCTATAACTGAAAATTCTTCTTACAAGATTGACTTTTACAAAACACAAAAAGAGCCACAGCACTGTTCCTCTGCGTTTCTTCAAACTGCCATGTCCTGGCTTCGTAGTTCATACATAACATGTCATCATTTGCCACAGACAACAGATGTCATTGAAAGAAGTCTTCACATTTTCTACTTTGAAGAACTTGATTCTATAACTGAAAATTCTTCTTACAAGATTGGCTTCTACAAAACACAAAAAGGGCCACAGCACTTTTTCTCCTGCGTTTCTTCAAACTTTGCCATGTCCTGGCTTCGTAGTCGGTGTTTATCAACTTTGCACCATCATAACATGTTAAAGTTTTCTTCACAGTTTTACATTTTACTGAGACTAAAACTGTCTTGCTACATTGCAACCACATATCTGTGCAACCGATAAAATGTTTAAAAGCAAGGGCTGTTTTCTTTGTAAATTGTTGTTTTCCGATGTGTGTTGAGGATGCAAATTAAAAAGAAGACTTCTGCTATATTCGAAAATGGCTAATTGGCTCCCATCATAATTTTTGTGGTTGGTTTTGATTTAACAAGACTACTACTTAATCATTGTCTGAAATGTTAAATTGACAGTGGTTGTCGCAATTGCCCACAATTTCTGTTCCCTTTTCTAATTACACTACTATGTGTATTTCTTGTGTAGAGTTTGTTGGTTTTTGTTTGTCTTTAGTGTCTAAGGGCAAAACTATGAAGGGAATAAATGACTAATGACTACAATTATGATTTGATCCAGTTCTGACCTGGTCAAAAATAATCATATAATAATAAAAATAAACAACATCAATGAATAATAAAATGAAAAAAACATCTAGCAATAAATCTAATAATAATAAAATAAAAACAAACAGAAAAACAACATCAATGAATAATAAAATAAAAAAAAACATCTAGTATAGAGACTGATCTAGACACTGAAAATTAGAACACATAGAAAATCTAAAAAGTGAAGCTATAGCCGGGATTAGTTCTGCTGGATCATCATGAAACATCGTAATTGTCAATTTTCATTTCCCTCCAGACCTTGGCAAGTGTTTCCCCAGCGTGCTGAAAATTGCGGTTTTCCAAATCATCATCATCAATAGTCATTCCTGTGTTATCGAGATGAGAACCAAAATGTTCATGTGGCAGAATGACGCCTGCCAGTCGTTTGCTGAGGGGAGCCATGCGTCGCTCAACTCGGTTGTATGCGCTCCGCCCAGGAGCATTAGTTGCTATGAACAGGTCGTCCAGCTTGTATTTTTTGAAGTGTTGAATTTCCGATAACGCGAGTTTTCGTCTGGCCCACCATCTACAAAGATGATCACTGGCTTCACGGTTTCGAACGTGTTGTAAGAAAGACCCCCTCCCGCCTCTGTAACGCATCGTAATGTTTTACGAGACCCCCCCTCCCCCCGAATTGGGTTACGTAATACTTGAACGCCCCCTTCAAGTCGGAAGATACCGGAAATCATTAAAACATCAGTCTAGCAAGAATTGTATAAGTAGTTACATAAAATGAAAATAGTCCCAAACTCATCTATCCATCTGAACCAATCCCAGGTATCGAGCCACTATTCTCGGAATTGCTTTTTAAGTTTCGCCTCGTCAGTGTTGCCAGATGATCGTCTCGCTTTCTCTCCAAATCTTTCCCAAAATCTCCCCAAAATTCAGGTTCTCAAGAAAAAAAAAACCTACACAGATTGAAAATGTTTATTTAGTTATAAAAAAATAGTTTTTATTTTGCAAAGAACTCGTTTTACACAACTTCAGCAATAGCTTCCATTTACTGGATATATATCTTTACACACATCATCAGCAGTTCCATACATGTTTTCCGAGTTCAATCTCGTCAGCATCTTTAAACTTTGTTTAAAATTAACACACACTTTCGCCAATGTATACCTTATACGCAAAATGTATTCGGCAGTGTAGATGGCCAATCTATTCCGAAGTTTGTCTTGAGATGTAAGATGGTGCTTGGGTGTAATGTACGATGGTTGAGGTGGAGATGGAATAAGAACCCAAGTTTATGATTGAAGTAAAGAATGAATAAGAACACTTTATTTTATAAAACCTTAGCTTATATACATTAGGATTGTCGCTGATACAAGCAATATGCGTTTATGTAGCAGTAAACTATTGTGTTACTGCTAAACACTGAAAGTGGCCGATCGCCATACTACACCTCCCCCGAAAGTCCCTTCACCCCCGGGGTGGCAGAGAAAAAAAAATTAAACGCATGTTACTTGTTTACATTTTTTTTTGAGTTGACTTTACTTATATTAAGTTTAATTTACAAAAATAAAATATGAGTAATAGATTTTATTCATATTGAGTGAGATCAAAAAAAATTATAATATTTGTCCTAGTGTCACTTTTGTAGGTAATTTAATAAAAGTTATTGTTTGAAAGTTATTCAATAAGAAATAATTAATAGTTACAGTTTTATAATAAGTATTAGCATAGAATTTATTTCAATATGCTGCGTCAGTAACGCGACTGCGCTTGATTTAAATAAATAAAAAAAAATTCGCTGATGCGTCTCACGTGCATCGGTCATCGCACTCGTTCCGAGTTGCGAAATCTTGGTATGTTTTAATAAAATGTATTATTATTAATCGTCATAGTTATCATTTCACAATGTAATAATTTTTCAAAATATCAGTACCTACTTAAATGTTCATGATTTCTCAATATTGTGACGTCTTAGTTCCGGTACCATACAAATATTCTAATGCCATAACGGAGTCTCTTGCTCCTAAACTATAAACAATGGGCTACGCATCCGTGCGTCCCTTGTAAAACATCAATCTCATGGGGTTTTGTCACCCAGGGCATGGTCACCCTAAAAAAAACTTGGCATATCAGGTCACCCATTATTTCGGCGTGCCTGTAAGTTAAGAGTCACTAAATACATTAAGACATAAAGTCTCCAACATCTTCACGGAGGGCACGGTAGTCCAAACACCATGATCAGATAAGGACTAAGTGCTCTAACTAAACTTAACGTGTACCGTACTATACTATGCAATAAAGTTTTCATGATCTAAAAAAAAATAATTCTTTAAAATTGTTATTGAATTATCATTATTAGTGTCGATTTGATCCTATTTTGTGTTGTATGCTGTAGTTAAATAATTTTATTGAATTGAGTTGTTAATTATTTAACTACTGGAGCGATGCGACACACTCCTGAGGTATCAAATTTCATTCACTAATAATTATAAAATCGCATAATGGTCGGCGATCGCGCGCGACCTACAAAAGTTTCGCTGACGCGGATAGCGCGTAGCGGGCATCGCACTGGCAAGAGTTGCGAAATATATGCTGTCTTAATTTAAGTGACACTACTATTGATATGATTTTACTTTTTTTTTCAAAATATTTTGAACTATATTAGCGACAATCCATAATTATGCTAAAAAAATACGTTTAAAATTTTACTTGAAATACAATGTTAGTAAAAAAAACATCAAAATTGTGCTATAAGAAGATAATTTAAGATAATGAAAAAAAAAAACCTTAATTCAGTAAGGACTGACGATGTCCCTTTTTTTTCGACCTCGTCCTGGTGCTGCTGGTAGTGATGCCATCGGTGATGGTGGTGGTGGTCTCTCCATGCTGCTGGTCTGTCTCCGTCGCTCGTTCGTGGGCCGGGATTTCCCTGGACTCCTCTTGAATTGGGCCGGGCTAACCCTGGACACCTCTTGATTTGCGAGCCGGATTATCCCTGGACAACGCTCTTCTTTGATGAATCTTCCAAATTCTTAGTTGGGCTTCTTCTTATTGGTTTTTCTTCGTGTTTCTTGGTTGGGTTTTTCTTTGGATCTGACTGCGTAGTGGTTGATTTCTTTCGTCTCTTCCTTCGTTTGCTGGATTTGATTGCGGTAAAATAAAAATCCTTATCTTCTTGTTTCGGTCTTTAGATTGTTCTGACTGCGACTGTTTTTTCTAGTTTCTGAGTCTTCGTGCTTTTTCTTCTGATGTTTCTTGTTTGACGGGTCTTGAGGTTTTCTTCTTCTTTTTTTTTTAGAATTTCCTGCGGTTCTTAGGCAGGGTCGCCATGAGATGTAAGATGGTGCTTGGGTGTAATGTACGATGGTTGAGGTGGAGATGGAATAAGAACCCAAGTTTATGATTGAAGTAAAGAATGAATAAGAACACTTTATTTTATAAAACCTTAGCTTATATACATTAGGATTGTCGCTGATACAAGCAATATGCGTTTATGTAGCAGTAAACTATTGTGTTACTGCTAAACACTGAAAGTGGCCGATCGCCATACTACAGTCTTTTATAATAGACACTTGGGAGAATGCCCTTTCCACAACTGCGTTAGACAAAGGCATCGGCGGTCAATCAATCATTGATAATCTGACATTTGATTAACATTGCACCGTCGCCGCAACGCGCCAGTTCTTGGCGTTGGTTCTGGTCCGCCACTGCGTGTTCAAGCTCTATCAAATCTAATTTCAAAAAGCCCTTGGCGAGCCTGTATGTAGGCAATGAACTCTCGGTCTGACATTTGCTTAACATTGCACCGTCGACGCAACGCGCGGAGTTCGTGGCGTTGGTTCTGGTCCGCCACTGCGTGTTCAAGCTCGTATCAAATCTAATTTCAAAAAGCCCTTGGCGAGCCTGTATGTAGGCAATGAACTCTCGGTCTGACATTTGCTTAACATTGCACCGTCGACGCAACGCGCGGAGTTCGTGGCGTTGGTTCTGGTCCGCCACTGCGTGTTCAAGCTCGTATCAAATCTAATTTCAAAAAGCCCTTGGCGAGCCTGTATGTAGGCAATGAACTCTCGGTCTGACATTTGCTTAACATTGCACCGTCGACGCAACGCGCGGAGTTCGTGGCGTTGGTTCTGGTCCGCCACTGCGTGTTCAAGCTCGTATCAAATCTAATTTCAAAAAGCCCTTGGCGAGCCTGTATGTAGGCAATGAACTCTCGGTCTGACATTTGCTTAACATTGCACCGTCGACGCAACGCGCGGAGTTCGTGGCGTTGGTTCTGGTCCGCCACTGCGTGTTCAAGCTCGTATCAAATCTAATTTCAAAAAGCCCTTGGCGAGCCTGTATGTAGGCAATGAACTCTCGGTCTGACATTTGCTTAACATTGCACCGTCGACGCAACGCGCGGAGTTCTTGGCGTTGGTTCTGGTCCTCCACTGCGTGTTAAGCTCTATCAAATCTAATTTCAAAAGCTTAGCGAGCAAGTTATATACTCGTATATATAGTACTTCACACGATTTATTATTTAAAAAAATACAGATTCTCCCGTCAATTGGAGTGCGAGCGACAAAGGTTAATTATGAACTAACTGTCCTCTTAATCTACATCACTCGGCACAGCACTAAGGCGCCCACACACATAACAAAGCACAAGCTCACTTCCCTCGCATACAGATCTTCACCTATTTGCCTACAGTGGTCCTTAATCCTTAAGCTCGTTTATTGAATGTATTGGAAACAGAGCCAACTATTTGGAGTAAAACGCCCTAATATTTTGCAAAATGATATTTTACATATATTTTAGTTTCTCGGACTCAGGGGAGATTCCAAACGCGAGAAATAAGTTAGAATCACGCTTACGTAGTTAACTATGGATTCGTCCAATCCTTTGCGTCCTTGACCGTATTTCACTAAGGAGCCGATGAGGAGGCTATGAGGAGGTTGAATGAAAACACGTCATTATAGCACTATAGATGTATTAGCACTGAAAGGGTTTCTAACAGCTAACACACACATGAATATTACGTAGCCTTATACAGTGGCTATAAGTATATATGTGCACACCTCACCATTACAAACATTCTTGTTTTTTTTTAAACCTAGTTATCCTTAAGCTAAATTGACCTTAACTAACACAAATCAAGTTACAAAATTATCAAGTTACATTGTATGGTTTTGTCCTGTTTCATGTATTGTCTATCTTGCCATCATATAATATTGTAACATTTTCTCCATTACCTTCCAACACCTTAAAGTTAAAGGGACCTTTATAAAGATTGTAAAATTTTTTGCCAGTCTCATTCTTTATCAGTACTGAATCGTCTTTATTGCCTCTTACTACGTCTCGTTGGCCCAGACAGGCCCTCTATTTTTGTGACAAAATAAGAAAAGTTGCCTGATTTTATTACAAAAATGTGACCCTACCACTACAACTCGGTTGGTGGTATATCACAAATACGATGAAATAAGTAAAAAATTAGCGGTTTTTTGCTGAAGACGTATACCTTCCCGTACCCTGAGCAAAACTAAACAATAACGAGTGAAATTGGAGCTGAAAAGTCCATGGTTTCGATGCGGAATGTCAACTGCTGGATGGACTGCATTGGGCCCGTGACGCTGATCTGCGTCCCGCCTGCGGTGGTGGTGAACGTAATCACGGCGTTGGTCATTTTCTTTCTTCTTTCTTTTCTCTTGTGGTTTTTTTTTCTCGGTCTTCACTGGACTGGTTGGTTGGTGCCGGTTGAATTTCTTGCTTGAATTTCCTGGTTGAATTTGTTGCACGGTTGTTTAGAGTCTTAGACGGTTCCTTGTGGTTCGTTTGGCAAGGTCGCCCAATATTATAAAAAAGTGACGTTTAGCGAGGGTTACGGAGAGCAAGTAAGACCAGCTATGATGATAGAATAGGAATGTTTTTAATTAACTAATCTTACTTTATATACATGTACAGGGTGTATCAAACACCCCCTAACAATAATCCACTGGGGTATATAAATAACCATAGCTATAGAAGATTTTTTATAATATTTTTTTTAGCTTCTATAGCTATGGTTATATACCCCAGTGGATTATTGTTAGGTTGTGTCCGATACAAGCAATACCTATGCGTTTATGTATGTAAACTATTCTGTTACTGCTAAACACTGAAAGTGGCCAATCGCCATACTATAAAAGTGATGATTTTATTAGGTTCCATCGTGTACTTTGTGGGTAAAATTTGTAATCATGACAAACACTTATGAAGGTCATAGAATCTACCACCGCGTGACAGCTCATCAATAAAAATTTCAAGTGGTCAGTATAGAATATAGGTCCACGCCGCAGCCAAAAAACCCTTTGAACCCGGCGCGGCGCGGCGTCGGCGTGAGGTAATTTTTAGGAGGAATACTTAAAGAAAACATGTTAAAATAACTATGCTAGAAACATACATTATTTTGGTATCTCCAATCTCCAACTAAAAATTATTTACTATGTTTGTAATTATCGTGAATAAAAATTATTTTATTCACTTGCAGGATTTGAGCGCGATTGCTTAGCAGTTAAAACCATCCCTGGCCGAGCTGCCTGGTTCTCACTTTTTGTCGATTTTCATCTAATTACCATAGTATTATATTTGCTACGGTAATTACAAAATTGAATTTTAGATGGCTACGGTACATAGAGAGGATGTTTATTTTTAGAAATTCTGCTAAATGCTGACCTTAAAATGACGTCAGTGAAACGTCCTCTTTACGACGAATTTAGCACGTCCCAATGCTGACCTTAAATTGACGTTGCTGAAACGTCCACTTTGCGACCAATTTAGTACCTTAAAATGACGTAAGTTGGACGTCGCCTGAACGGTCCCCTCTTGACGTCAAATGAAACTGACCTATGAATGACGTCGCCTATACATCGTTGACGTCGTCTTGCTACCCGGGTGTCCCCATATGAATGGGAACCCATTCGACTCCATCGCTTTGTGGACTTTACGGTTGAGTCTTCTGGCTCTAAGGATCTCGCCACATCCGGCTGGCAGCTCCACAGTCCTTGCAAATTTTTGCAAAGCTTTTCGGTGAAGGAAAACATCGTGAGGAAATCTGCACACGCCTTCGAAACAATTCACATATTTAACGCACTCCATTTTCAAAAACTCACTTTCAAAAATTCACTTTGTTCGCGGAATAAGTTCCAGGTGATACATGCACTTGGTGCAACTGCTACCCAAAGACAGGGGATAAAGTAGTCCTCGTCCTCTTGAGGGTGTCAGCGGCTGCAGCGTCCCTGGGAGTCCTGGTTGGCGCAGCGGCGCGTAGGGCGGGTTGACGTCAGTGGTTGGCCGTGGGTTGGATGCTCTCCCGTATATTCTGTACGCCCTGGCTAGTGGCGTTGTCGTGGCATGCCACTCTCTTGTACGGTTGCTTGATGTGCGTGGCGACGCGAATGTCACCTTTCTGGATTGTCTGGTTGTTGGCGGCGGCGTTGTTGTCGGCGGCTTTGTTGTCGGCGGCGTTGATGTCGGCGGCGTTGTTGTCGGCGGCGTTGTTGGCGGCGGCGTTGTTGGCGGCGGCGTTTTTGTCGCCTCGGTTTCGATGCGAACTTTTACCTGTTGGAGGGCCTGCATTGGGCCCGTGATGCTGATCTGCGTGGTGCCTATAGCGATGGTAATTGTTATCTCGTCGTTGGTCATTTTCTTTTATTTTTCCTCTTCTGGTTTTGTTAGTTGGATTTCTTTTTATATTCCTTGATTTCTTTTATGTCTTGGTTCTTCTTCTTCTTGGTTCTTGATCTTGATTTGATTGTTTATTCCTTTTTCTTAGATCTGACTGCGATTGATTTCGGTTGGTTGAGCTTCTTGGTTGGTTTTTTCCTTGGATCTGACTGCGTTTCTTGATTGTTGCTTTTTCTGTCTTCAGGATTCCTTTTGGTTCGTAGGCAGGGTCGCCATGTAATGTATGATGGAGCTTGGGTGGTGAGGAAGTAAAACCCAAGTCTATGGATGTAATAAGAACGTATGAGAACACTTTATTATTATCAAGTTGGATTGTCGTTGATACAAGCAATATGCGTTTATGTAGCAGTAAACTATTGTGTTACTGCTAGACACTGAAAGTGGCCAATCGCCATACTACAGAATGTCAGAAGTATACACTTGGTATTTTCTAGCGTAATACAGGGCCACAACACCCTCCAAGCTTACACGAGGCACTTTCCTACACGAAGTCTCAACAGCCACACTTCAGGTCGTGTCTTTACACCTCCGTGAAGTCAATGCAGAGTTGCTTAAGAAGGTGCATTCGTGCTGAGCTCGCAACGTCGCATTTTTGGTGATTTTTTGCGATTATTTCACAGAAAGTGAATGAAAGTATCAAATATCCGTCTGTAGTGCACTTCGTTTTTAGTGTATTAATGTGTCCAATGCAATGATTAATGGTGATGGACTTTTATTTTCGTATTAAAGCGATAAAATACTATATCTCGTTTAATAAGAAAATAAAAGTCCATCACGATGAATTATCGCATTAGACACATATTTGATACTTTCTTTAAATTTCTGTGAAATAATCGCAAAAAATCACCAAAAATGCGACGTTGCGAGCTCAGCACGGATGCACCCTCTTAAGCGCCCAGGAAATTGAAAAAGTTTATTGTATCAAAATCTTACAATATATGAATCTGTGACTGGATTCTGAGCTTGGAGTCCCTGTGTTACAGGATCCAGGTAAGATATGGTCTTCAACCCTAACGAACTGTACATTTCCTGGAATGTGCTTAGGATCAATGTAGTTTCGGTGAGATGGTCCGCTTCTTCCTATATTGAACCTATTTCTAAGTTAATAAAAATCGGAACGTCTGACTGCACCAACCTTTGAGGAATCCAGGCTTCTGGTTCATGATTATGGACCCCTCTTAGGGGCCTAGGCACGCGCTGGCCTTGTTATTAAATTTAGCTTCGCACGCACGACGCAAAGAACCGAGTTAACTCGGGACATTAATTCGGAGCATATCTTTAGCCGGCCGACTTCTGATCCGTCATCAGGGAAATCAAAACCCTCAATCCTATTTCGTGCTTCGGGTACTAAATGGTCCATGACCTTGTTGTTGCGGCAGCTCCAGCCTAGAGGTGAGACGTAATAGGCAAAATCGGGAGTGAAACAAGGAGACGCACTATCGTCTATAGTCTTCAATCTGGCACTTCAGGCTGCCACACGTAAATTGAATATCAACGGCCTAATTGACTACAACACCACTCAACTCGCTGCGTATGCTGATGATATTGCCATTACCAGCAGGTCAAGAAACAGGATGGCCGACCACTGTCTAACACTAGAGACCGAAGCCGCCACTTTAGGACTGCATGTAAATGCATCCAAGACTGAGTACCTTGCAACAGCTAGACAGCCTGGACAGCCACAAAACGTTAACATCGGCAATCAAACCATAAGCGGCGTGAGCAGCTTCAAGTATCTAGGAGCAACAATTACCTCCCAGAATAGATCTGACGAGGAGATTAGGGCACGAATAGTTGCTGGGAACAAATGCTATTTCGCATGTGCCAAACCCCTGAGTTCGAAGCTGCTTAGTGTGAAATCGAAACTCACCATCTATCGCACCAGGCAGAGGCCTTCTTTCGGGCCGCATATTTTGCATTGTTCCAATAATAGCAAGATGTATAGTGTGTTATACAAAAGAAAGAAAGTAATGTAAAAAGAAATGCATAAATTTACCCACATCGCGTCACTTATCCTGAGTTTTTGTTGTGCCGGCGCCTTCACTATTTATTAGCCGCGCCGCGAACTGCCCCCATCGCTCGGCGGCACGGCGCCTGGGCCCGTCGTTGACAATGGAACTTTTGATTCTCGCTCTGGTCTCTGGTGCACGGATAACCAATACTTATATGGGGCTTCCCATTCCCGATTGATGACACCGTTTGGCTAAACAAGTCCAGTCATGCCAGAATTACTTATCTGGGAAAACCACGATGACAATGACCCCTTAAGAGCACTGCTCAGAGATATAATCAGGTTACTCCCTGTTAATGGCTTTTCCGTGCGTTACCTATCGAAGACGAAGGTTGAGGATGGAAGCACGAGGCTAAGGACACTTCATCGTCGTCAGACATTTCATAGTAATGGTTTGGTTTTTTTTTATTTGTAAATGGCCCTTTGTAAGAACTGCCATACGTGCAAACCACTCACTTGGATACTGTGAGTATAAGGCCCATATAATTTTGAAGCAACTGTCCACCGCTTATACACGATACCTCGTAAACAATGTCATCAAGCACGACGTAACTTGTTATTTTTTCGAGAGTTTCAGCAACGATGATGTAGGGCTGGATAGTGATACCTAGATCTTTATATTTTTCTCTTCGCTTTATACGAGCTTCATTAAGCTGTTTTTCTTCTCCTATGTGAAGTATAAAATTGTCTCGTAGAATATCCTCATTTTTTTTTCTTAATCTTTTGAGCGTATCCTTGTATGTATGTGTGGCGGTTTGTTGGTGGTGTTTCTTATATATGTATGTTTGGCGCGGAAGACGACCTACAGTAAGTAATGGTCATTGAGTTCAAGATTCTCTAGTAGCATGGAAAAGGCTTCTGATGGTGAACTCTCTTTAGCCATTCTTTTGTATTCCTTAGATAGAGTGATAGGGTTTATTCTGATTATTTTCACTATATGATCTCTGTTTGCATGCGCTTTTCTCCCGCTCCGTGGCCCCAGGGAGACACTCTATGGTGACCCGGTCTTCATCTTGCATGTAAGCAAGCCTCCCCCACTGTTTCAACATGGTGGGTTTCTGTTTTGAAGGGCTTGGCTTGGGGGTTAATTTCAGCTTCGGCAGACTGCAATCTATAAACTCACTTACTGACTTCATCTGGGACTCTAACTTTGAGCTACATGAAGATATGGTGTCCGATTGCCCTCTCCAAACTTGTTCAGCTGAATCCAAGGATGTCTTCAGCTCTGTGAGGTTTTCTGATAGCAGCTTGACATTAGCAGATACATAGGACATGAATGTCATGGATGGATGGATGAATAAATGTTTTCTTTCTTTCTTTCTTTCTTTCTTTCTCAAATGAGTCTATCTTGACCTGTTTTATAGCTTGAATGCATCCAGAGATATATGCATATGGGCCATTTCCTGAAGTGAGTCTCATTTCTGGATTCTTTGACAAGAGCTGTGATATGAACCCAGTTAGGGTATGAGCTCAGTTAGCATCTATTAGGTCCGTTGTGTCTTGGTCAATAACTTGAGAATTGATAAAGCCTCTAACAGCTCGGACCTCCTATTCAACACCGCATTGATAACTGTCTGGGGTTTCACATGTCTTTCTAATGTTAATGAAAAGAGCAGGAAACTTTGCAGGAAAATCTTGTGTCGATCCTCCTGTTTTCGGAGAGTTTTGGGAGTTTGGTGTTTTCTTTTGATTGCTCTTTTCCCCCTTAGCCTTGCCCTTTTCTGGCACTGGCTGGATAGCAGGGAGTTGGTGTGGTTACGCCGTGCACTTCTAAGCACATCTCATCGTATGGAAGAGAGGTGTGAGGGGACACAAGTTCTGGTATGTCAGCCATCATTACTTTTGTATGAGCAGCCAAGGTCATAATTGGGCGCGCTATCGTAATAGATAGTAAAGATATTGTTGATTATTTAAATGATTACACACGCATGACAGGTCTGTTCCCCGTAATTTTACATATTGTAATGAGATTTTGGGTCTCATTACAAATAAAAACAACTGTAAATTATTTGAGCAGTTTATTTTACCAAAAAAATATCAAAACTTCACCTACAGCGCATACAGTAACTTACACTATACCAGGGTCGCGGTCGCATTTGGTCAGACAACTTTAAGCTTACTAGGTTCCCGGTCTACAGGACCTGCTCCACGGCCAGGTGACCGGTGGCCGTCCCCGAGGATGCTGTCTCGTGCCCAGCACCCTCGCGGCTGCCAGCACAGTCGAACTGCCCACAGAGAGGCCTATACAACTCGATGGGAATATCCTCAACTCCCAAATTAAATTATCAAGAATAAGGTATATAATGTATACCGTGCCTACAATACCTACTTCACGACCAGGAAACTGGTGGGCCAAGATTGAATTATTAATAATGAAATATCTAGAATACCTCGCTACCGACTCTTATATGGAAAACAGATGCCCGGGACGCCTCCGAAGAATGCCGTCTCGTGCCCAGAACTCTTGGAAGGGATCCGCAAAGCTCTCCGAGTCCTCCAAGAGGGTGAAACAGGAAGCACACGGCTGCTACCACGCAGCCACAGGACTACTCTCTCCCCTACTGGGAACTGATTTGAAGGTAACTTGCATCCACCATAAAACACCTCCTCGGAGGAAGGTGAGTCCTGCAATGTTCTGAGACCCGCTGTCGACTCCGAAGAGGTGTTCTGCTTCCACAGGCTTCAATAAATGCTTATTTCGGGTGCCGTCACAACGCGAGCACACTACACTCCACAACAACAGATCTGGGAAAGAGGAAACCGACATATAGCATCAATCTCGGACGCTGGATGACGTCAAAATGCTAGATTAAGCATTTGAAATAGGCTATAGCCTGAAACTTGCCGATCTCCACAACAATACAGCATTAACCCCTGCACCACAAACGTCAAAATTAAATGGCTGTCGCGAAATCGACACCGACACAGAACCACGGAATTCGAATCACGAATCATACCGTCCCTCCCATCCCATCCACATCAATATGGCAATAGGTACGAGCGGAGCGGCGCAAAACGAACTGCAAATTTCTTATGCCGAAATAGACGGTGACGGGGCTATCATAACTCGAGACTAGCAGCCCGCACCCTTCCTTCTCCCTCACTCTAATCATACACCCTACAAGTGCGAGCGAGACAGCACCACTTGAGGCTCGAATACGTAACCTAACCACAGAGTATATGGTCTGCCTCCCTTGAAAGCTATTCAAGGTGCGTTTAAAAGCGTTGACACTGCGTGTTCGAAAGAAAAATAAATAAAAAAACGACCAAACGAGCCTGTCAAAATAAGCGCATTACAGTATTGCGCTTCTTTTCTTTGCATTTGATGAATGTTATTGTATGCTTCTAAATGTGAATACCTTTACGAAATATACTACAATACACGTAACGGTACGGGGACTTAGTTGAGCAGCGGTGTTTATCAAGTGTTGCTCACATCACTTGCTACAATTTTTAGTGGTGAATGCTTCATTTATTATTAAAACTCATAGATTTTTCCTCTGTTCAGTATGTTCTTTAAACACTAATATTTAGTAAATTGTAACCCTAGTTCACGTTTAATTATGTAGAAACTAAACAAATTACAAATTGAGACTTTGTCATCCTGAAATTTGCCCTGAAAATGCTGTCGAGCAGCTCCAAAGGGTGGCTCTGGACCCTCAAAAGGCACCTCGACAGCCTCAATTGGTCTTTCAACCTCTCCTCTTCTGCCAACGCCAGCAAATAGCTTGGAGCCATATGTAACAGTACTGTTAAAAGGAAAACATATTTATTTTTAAATAGGAACTCCTGCTGGATAGTGATTACCTTTCTAGATCTTTATACTTTTTTCTTCGCTCTATAAGAGCTTCATTAAGCTGTGTTTCGTCTTCTATGTGAAGTATAAAACTGTGTCGTAGTATTTCCACATTTAAATGATACACGCATGATGGGTCTGTTACCCGTAATTTTTCATATGTATTATTTATCAGCGGAATGAACCTGCTACAATCGAAATTCTGACAATGCCTCCCAACTACTGGGTGTATTGAGGAAACTGGTCCGATGTCATACAAAGGGGCGTCAGTTGGAGGTGTTTCAACAGTGGACTACTTGAAAGTCGGTTGCTCCTTTGTTTGGGCCTTCCTATATTGTTGGTTTGCCCTGACGTGGACGTTCATCGTACCCAGCGGCGCTCCGAGTTTAAAGTATTGGCAATTGTTGTGCGATCTCACTCCCAGTACCAGTAAGGGCTCCTAATCAAGATGTGACCACTGACCCCCTGATTGCTCTGTTAGTAACTTTGACAGATTTGACAATGAAAACGGATATAGACATAGACATTCATCGTACTCTCGTTGTTGAAAGTCCGGCATGGTCCAGTCTCTGCGCAGATTTTCATTGTATTACGCTTCTTCTCTTTGCATTCGATGAATGTTATTGTATGCTTCTAAATGTGAATACCTTTACGAAATACGAGTATACTACAATACACGTAACGGTGTGGGGACTTTACTTGAGCGGTGTTTATCAAGTGTTACTCATAACACTTGCTACAATTTTTAGTGGTGAATAATTCATTTATTATTAAAACTCATAGATTCTTCCTCTGTTCAGTATGTTCTTTAAACACTAATATTTAGTAAATTGTAACCCTAGTTCACGTTTAATTATGTAGAAACTAAACAAATTACAAATTGAGACTGTCAGCCTGAAATTTGCCCTGAAAAAGCTGTCAGGCAGCTCCAAAGGGTGGCTCTGGACCCTCAAAAGGCGCCTCGACAGCCTTAATTAGTCTTTCAACCTCTCCTCCTCTGCCAACGCCAGCAAACAGTGGTCTACTTGAAAGTCGGTTGCTCCTTTGTTTGGGCCGATGGAGGTTTGGGCTTTTTTTTTTTCGATTCTGCTCTTAATAACTTCACTTTGATAATGACAACCACAACTAGTCCAGTTACTGCCACTATGCAAATATAGACACTGTGATTCTTGATACTTCGACGGTTAAACTCGTATTTTGCTTTATGTGGTTAGTTATCCCAATTTATACTGCGTCGTTGAAGTTTTCCTCAAATCTGCTTCTGTATTTTGTCATAAATAATTCGAACTCGCGGAACTTTGTCACGCAATAACCAATGTCACTGGTTTTTTTCTGTAGAAATAAATTCGCAATCGATTTAATTATGCTGAAAAAGCGTTTTGTTTCGGCAATCCATTCAAAAGACATTGACAGTATCAAATTTAAAATATGAGCAGAGCACCAAACATACAATGCTTGCGTACATTTTTACCTTACTAAAGTTTGCACACCTCGTAGATTAAACGATAAAACAGCCGCACCATCATTATGTCTGCGCGATTAATTTTGAGAGACAGTCGAATTTCTCTAAAATTTGAGGTATAAAAATATTTAGAACTCAACGTTGCGTTGCTGCCGTCCGGTCTATGTTAACATCTACAATTCGCGCACTTAAGCTTACATTTTCAAAAAAAAATTCAAGAGGGTCTTGGTTGAAATTCCTAGTAAGCATTGCATCAAAACGATATTTTTTAACAACAATTGCCATAATGTTTTGAACCCTTCAATGGTTTTGATAAAGTTACTTATACTTGGAACAGATTTTTCAGTTCTCTGGCCATTGTTTTTTAAAACCATAAATTTGATATTTTTCAACACTTCCAATTGGTGATGCGGAGAATTTTGCTTTACAGCTGATTGGTATGTTTTGCCGTTTGGGGCTGAAAAACAAGAAGCGTTGACAGTGTCGAATAACTTGTCCATGAGCAATACAAATGGGATTAGATCCCTACATTCTAAAGGGATGTCACATGTCACCTCTTGCGGCTAGACTATCCGTAGCTAGTGCCATACTGTGGCTCAAAACCTGCGTGGCATTTTTTACTCTCATTTTTTTTATTTTGAGTATAAGCACAGAACCACAGCGATCCATCGCTGTGTATGTCTTGCTTACTTGATATGCAGCGCAAAAGGGAATCGCTGGGATTGTAGAGCCACTTTTTGCTCGCATACTCTCGGTATCTTAAATATTCCGCATAATCTTTTATTAAATCTTGCTTATATTGATGACACCCATTGAAAACTTTTTCCTTAGCATTTTTTACGAAGTAGCCACTTACGAATTGTAAGCCCCCAATTATGAGGGGCTCATTTTAGTTTTCAAGGGATGTGGTATTAATATCTGAGTAAATGTGTAGTGGTATTTCACCAAGATGGATTAATCGTATTACCCCCTTATTCATAATAAGTATCTATATCAGATGTTAATATACTGAGACTATCAAAAGTACCTATCCATGATATTTCTTTACGAAAACCAAATTGGGATTTAGCTAGTGTTGGAAATTAAACTTCACTTACTGGACTGCATATTTTTATTATAACTGGCTTACATCACTCGCTTATATACCTATTTATGAACACGCCTTCGTTATGTCTATTTTAAACCGAGTCTCAACGGAGTGTCGGGGGCAACAGTGTCAAAACTAGAACCGACTTTTATGGCCACCACGGCACCACTGTCGTCTCACCGTCATAGGTATCGGCGGAAGTAAGATATATATATTTCTAATTAAATTAGTTATTATTAAAAAAACATATTGCCTTTAAATTAAACAAATAACTAGAGTCTAACACTAGAATATTTCTGTTTTCCACGATCCACTTTAATCTATTTTTGATCAAATGCTCTAATATTTTTACTAAAGCTGAGGAAAGAGCTATTGGATGGTATGACGAGGGATCATTAGGATTCTTTCCGGGCTTTAAGATTGGAATAACAATCTGAGTTTTCCAAGAGGAAGGAATTACGAGGGCTGTTTGATGAGTAGGTACCCGTTTATGGTGTCGTGATGAAACAGATTTTTTTTCTTTTTTGAGCCACTTTCCGGATTGCCTAAAAGTTTGTTTTTACAAGGCTTTCCTTTTACTATTTTTTGCAAGCATTTAGTCAATGCCCACCCGCAAACGTAAGCCCGTTGATCTGTCCCTGTCATTTTAGGTTACCTACTTCTAGGGCCCTTATTTTTTATTAAAAAAGATAAATTTTTAATATAAAACTACCGTGAGGCTCAGACATATTAATGTAAACAAACGTAATGAAACGTGAGTTATCAGTTTGTTTACATTAAAAAAGATAAAGACTGCAAAGTAGTGTATAATTGGGGGACCTGGATCAAACGAGATCCAGGATCCCCCAATCATACGTTATATTGATTACTGATCATGAATCAATACATTAATATATATCAATCGAATTATCTGTTGAGCATATAATTACAGTACAATCCGATAATCAAGTGCTAGTTCAATCAAAAACTACTTCAATTAAATTCTAGTTCTAATACACTCTGAGCCAGAACCGCCACAAACACCCTCGATCACAAATACTAGTCTTGCTTTATTTACGAACTTTGAATAGTGAAATAAAATGCACTGATATTTATAATTAAAATCATTTATTTAATTATGAATAAGGTTGTTACATTCTATGTACCACCGTCTAATACACTTTACATTTGTTAAAGCACATCTTTTTTTTTTATGTTTAATACATCTAAAATACAGATCGCCAACATCACTAAACATTTTATGCAATTCTTCAAAGTCTGGACACCCCATTTCTTCTACATCAATAATATCACAATTAGAACTTATTTCTTTTACCCACTTAACTTTTTCAGAACCTCTCACTAAAATGGTCTTATTTTTTAACAAATACTCCGCATATCCTTTGAAATCTGGATAGTCAATATTTCCTTCACTCCATGTTATGCCATAGTTTTTCCTAGTGCACTGCACCTGTTTTCGTTCTTCATCTGTTAACTTAGAATACGGGTACGGCGATTTTATTAAACTATTTTGCGCATAATTTTCTGCAGCGAAGGCAAATTCCTTTATTATAAAATTATTCTCCTTCACCTTGAAGCCTTGCACGTCGACTATGTAAGTATTTGAATTCATGATACTTTCTTCGCAAACAAGAAGCAGTTCTACACGATAACGGTTGGGATACTACTGATTGAAGCCTAGCGTATTGTTTGTATAAATAAATAAAGCACTAACTAGGCGACCGAGCTTTAGCTTACATTGTAAAACAGCGCTCCTCGTTTTCAATCACACAATGTTAATGCTCAGATTCATTAGCTTTTGCTCTGTCGAACAAAATCGCAGAAATGTTCTTGGACACACCAGATACGGATTGATGTTTTCCAGATTCACAACCTTGAAGCCTTGTACGTCAATTATGTAAGTATTTGAATTCATATTAGTTTCTTCGAAAACAAGAAGCAGTTCTAGACTATGACGGTTGTGATACGACTGTTGAAGTGTAGCGTATTGTTCGTATAATAAACGATAATTATTATGCTCGAATTTCGCAGACGGTAATCAAATCAAATTATATCTTTAGGTTTATTCCTAACTTTAGGAAGAAAGTAAACAAGGATTAAGTATACATGATTTATTTATAAAACATACATTTTTAAAGGTACAAACATTAAAATCAAAATGTTTATTATTATACACAGTGAATAAATAGAACACCATCATATCCTTCACAACACTACTATTTCTATTTATAACATGCTCAGGTTTCTATAACCACTCAGCGTAATGATTTAGAAACTTCCAATTAGATTGGTAGCAAGTCTATATAACATTTATCTATTCTAATTACTCGAGCTGCTACTTGTAATCCCGTGTAAAAGATTCGTGTGCGTTTAGTTTTATAATAACTCTGAGTTATTAGCACACCAGAATAGTGCTCAGCGTTTAATATTTTGACATCATGACGACCATGAAGCTGACATTTATCAATGATAACCTCAACGATATCTCCTTTGTTGATATTCATTTTGATTATATACTTATTATAAAATATATACGTTGACAAATATCAGTATTAAACAAATATATAATATGATTGTTGATTTATTTACTTAAAAATATTATTATCTACACACCACTTATTTAAACAAGATACATTTTTAAAAGCACATGTTTTGGTATGGTAAATACAATTATAAATGTCGGAAGAAATCGAATATTTCTCACTAAGTGTTTTTAAATTAGGACAATTAAAGTCTTCTAAATTGTAAACATTGTCACTTTCTATTATCTTCTTTAACCAGACCACTTTTTCAGTACCTTTTGTATAAATACGTCTATTTTTACAAAAGTTTAATATCAAACTCTTATAGTTGAATTATCTTGTCTTCGTCTCTTAGATTTAAAAAAGTATTATATTGACTAATGTAGTTCTGTCCAGCAACTAACGAACCTACTCGCACCAGTATTTTAGCGCTGAAGGAGGGTAAAAAGAAAAAACTTTTCGATATCCACCCTCAACGCTACTCTATATAAGATCTGGCAGCAGGTACTGACCTCATTATTGTCCGTGCGCGCGCGACATTCGCACTAGTAGAAACTAAGTAGTAAAACAGGCACTAGTAATTAAATAAGTTTTAAAGTGTTCAATTTATCTACCGACAATGCCTAAACGTAAGAGAGAAGAGTCGGAAGAAGAAAAATGGCGGAGAAGAATAAAGAAATACGAAGCCAGGTTAAACCAAAAACCTAACAGCGAGGCTCACAGTGTTAATTATTTGAGTGACGAGGAGCCTATAATCGAAAGTAAGTTCCTAGGATTCATTCATTCAAATCAAAAATTCCATTATGTGATATTTGTCGCTTCGAGCCAGTACGCGATACTGGCCTATAGCCTTTTGTGCTCTGAGTTAATACGAGATATTAACCCGCAGCTATTTTTTCTTCGCTACATTTGTAGTGGAAAGTACAAATTTTATTTGTAAGCAAAAGTACAGCTATTGATGTGTAATTATGTGACTACCCAAAAAAACGGTGTTTATGTATGGCCTTTTTGCAGGTCATGTGGAATACGAACGAGACACATTTTATGAGCCTGCAGGTTCCGCTGTACAATATGACAAGTACACGTACAGTGACACAACTGAAGGTACACCAGTAGTGTATAATTGGGGGACCTGGATCAAACGAGATCCAGGATCCCCCAATCATACGTTATAATGATTACTGATCATGAATCAATACATTAATACATGTCAATCGAATTATCTGTTGAGCATATAATTACAGTACAATCCGATAATCAAGTGCTAGTTCAATCAAAAACTACTTCAATTAAATTCTAGTTCTAATACACTCTGAGCCAGAACCGCCACAAAACACCCTCGATCACAAATACTAGTCTTGCTTTATTTACGAACTTTGAATAGTGAAATAAAATGCACTGATATTTATAATTAAAATCATTTATTTAATTATGAATAAGGTTGTTACATTCTATGTACCACCGTCTAATACACTTTACATTTGTTAAAGCACATCTTTTTTTTTTATGTTTAATACATCTAAAATACAGATCGCCAACATCACTAAACATTTTATGCAATTCTTCAAAGTCTGGACACCCCATTTCTTCTACATCAATAATATCACAATTAGAACTTATTTCTTTTACCCACTTAACTTTTTCAGAACCTCTCACTAAAATGGTCTTATTTTTTAACAAATACTCCGCATATCCTTTGAAATCTGGATAGTCAATATTTCCTTCACTCCATGTTATGCCATAGTTTTTCCTAGTGCACTGCACCTGTTTTCGTTCTTCATCTGTTAACTTAGAATACGGGTACGGCGATTTTATTAAACTATTTTGCGCATAATTTTCTGCAGCGAAGGCAAATTCCTTTATTATAAAATTATTCTCCTTCACCTTGAAGCCTTGCACGTCGACTATGTAAGTATTTGAATTCATGATACTTTCTTCGCAAACAAGAAGCAGTTCTACACGATAACGGTTGGGATACTACTGATTGAAGCCTAGCGTATTGTTTGTATAAATAAATAAAGCACTAACTAGGCGACCGAGCTTTAGCTTACATTGTAAAACAGCGCTCCTCGTTTTCAATCACACAATGTTAATGCTCAGATTCATTAGCTTTTGCTCTGTCGAACAAAATCGCAGAAATGTTCTTGGACACACCAGATACGGATTGATGTTTTCCAGATTCACAACCTTGAAGCCTTGTACGTCAATTATGTAAGTATTTGAATTCATATTAGTTTCTTCGAAAACAAGAAGCAGTTCTAGACTATGACGGTTGTGATACGACTGTTGAAGTGTAGCGTATTGTTCGTATAATAAACGATAATTATTATGCTCGAATTTCGCAGACGGTAATCAAATCAAATTATATCTTTAGGTTTATTCCTAACTTTAGGAAGAAAGTAAACAAGGATTAAGTATACATGATTTATTTATAAAACATACATTTTTAAAGGTACAAACATTAAAATCAAAATGTTTATTATTATACACAGTGAATAAATAGAACACCATCATATCCTTCACAACACTACTATTTCTATTTATAACATGCTCAGGTTTCTATAACCACTCAGCGTAATGATTTAGAAACTTCCAATTAGATTGGTAGCAAGTCTATATAACATTTATCTATTCTAATTACTCGAGCTGCTACTTGTAATCCCGTGTAAAAGATTCGTGAGCGTTTAGTTTTATAATAACTCTGAGTTATTAGCACACCAGAATAGTGCTCAGCGTTTAATATTTTGACATCATGACGACCATGAAGCTGACATTTATCAATGATAACCTCAACGATATCTCCTTTGTTGATATTCATTTTGATTATATACTTATTATAAAATATATACGTTGACAAATATCAGTATTAAACAAATATATAATATGATTGTTGATTTATTTACTTAAAAATATTATTATCTACACACCACTTATTTAAACAAGATACATTTTTAAAAGCACATGTTTTGGTATGGTAAATACAATTATAAATGTCGGAAGAAATCGAATATTTCTCACTAAGTGTTTTTAAATTAGGACAATTAAAGTCTTCTAAATTGTAAACATTGTCACTTTCTATTATCTTCTTTAACCAGACCACTTTTTCAGTACCTTTTGTATAAATACGTCTATTTTTACAAAAGTTTAATATCAAACTCTTATAGTTGAAGTATGGCACATACCCCTCATTCCATAATATTCCTCTGTTTCTCTCTATCCATGAGGCTTGCAACCGTTCTTTCTTAGTTAAATTATAAAAAGGATAAGGTGGTTTAATCAACAACACAATGACACCTTTTTTGCAAATAATTGCTATTTCTTTAGGTATAAATGTATTGTTTTCGTTTTTAAAACCTTGAACATCCATAATCACATTCATGATAATTTTCGCACTATATTACTCAAGGGTTTATACTCGATTAGACGATCATTTATGATTAGACAGTACGCTGTTGTATTGTCAGGTATATCTTCTGAAGACTCGATTTCTAAACGGACATCAACCGGTCCTGTTTTCAACGAATCATTTTGTCGTGAACAATCAATAACGAACAGTGGGGCTTTTTTCCCGAATGTATTTAAATCAAGCAGGGGATCGATTCCGGTGTTGTAATACGACTGACGAAAGTTAACATACATTTCGTATAATATACTATACTTATCTTCATTAAATTTTAAATTAAGTGAATCATAAGGAAAGTACTGTGAATTTAAAAACAACTTGACATTTGTTATGTTACAATGATCAAATTCTGATGAACTCTTCGTTCGATTCAGTTTTCTATCAGTTTGAACACCGAATATAACATATCTCGGTTTTTCTAACTGAGAAGCAGTTTTGACAGACCACGAGTGTTTTGTTGCTTTAGGTAAAAGCGGATATTCATATAAATCCCAATTTCGGAAAGCTAGTTGTATTGCTCGATCTTTTTCCAAGTGCTTAAGCAGCAATAATCTATTGCGATCCGAAACTTTAACATGAGGGATACGCCACTGAACCTTATGTATGTCTATTTCTATAGTATCATTTGTATCAGTTATAACACTATTCAAAACGGAATTGTTTCTATGAAGTATAAGTTCATGTCTACAATTGGCAACAATTTTGTTATAATCTTCTGCAAACCCTAACACTTTATTAAGCGGTATAATAACAGAAAAATTATCCCCTTTTTTCGCACTTCCGTTTAAATTCCACCCCCACAATGCTGAACTTTTACTTTCGCCTACGTTCATTGAGATAAGAGATTTAATCGTAGTTGTGATTCCAGCATTTTTAACATGATCTATTTCTACCCCATTTAATTCGTATCTTATATCTTGAAATAAAAACAATATAGGATTATTTATAAACTTAAACTCTTTCTTCTTCTTTTTTCCTGCTGTATCTAGTTCAAATACACTCGCATGTCCTTCGATGTAAATGGAGCTTGCAGATGGTAATACATAAACATCTTGCTGATGAATAGGTATTCTGATTTCATCGTTTTCTTTAAAGCTGTGATTGTATGGATTGTAGCTGTGAATCTCGTAGCTTTCAATAGAATTATCTTGCTGCGGTAGTTCAGTTATTTGCAGCATATTATATTTATTTTTATTTTATTTTTAAGCCGAGAGAATGAAGAAAGATTTTATTACTTTTAGTAATTTTATTTGTCGTACTTAATCGTGTTCTTCCTTTGAACACTGGAAGATTAATAGTACATTTTTGTTCTTTGATGTTGTTTTTATTGAAAACATACATATTTAATTGTATACTTATAATAAATTGAAGCGGTTATTTGTACTAAACTCGGCAGACTGTTATGTACTCAACGCCCAATTCTGAATACTGTTCGCGAAGGAATGTCCTAATCCGGTTTAGCATTTTATTTTATTATCATTTAACAACCGTAACTATATGTTTAATCCGTTTCGTTATTTATTTATTTAGTCTCGATTTACTTTTCCAAAATGATTTTAGAAATTTCAAACATAAATGTCCACAGTTGTATAAATGATTGCCTTGTAAATTGACATAATTATACCGAATATTTGTTCCGACATATGCTAAGAATTCTTTTGGCGGTTTTAAGTTACCGTAACTGTCAAAATATTCAATATAGTCTTTAATTTTTCCATAGGCTACCCAGTGAGTACCAACATTTTTAGATGAATCTAAATTAATCACACCGCATTCCATCAGCCACGGCTTTTCTGGTAATTCATCTCGCATAAATACGCCTCGAAAATGGGGTATATTTTTCGCATGCTTTATTATATCGATATTAGTTAGCGCTCGATCAGGTAGCCCAGTATCTAGTTTTTTTTGTTTGAAACGTAAATTCCTAACCCGTGTTTGTACGGTTTAAGATGTAATCCTTTACCAATACACATAGCCTCCATTTTCATGTTATGTCTTTTTAACTCTGCAAGATGTTTTTGTGCCGATTTATAATGATTGATAGCTTTGGTGATTCCCGCAACACCTCCAGCCAAGCTCCCCGTAGCAGATAAGCCGGCAAGAATAGGAATTAATGGTAAAAATCCACCAGTTTTAGGTACAGGTATCACTCTCGGGGATTGCACGGTTATGTCAGAAGCAAATTCTCGAGCAGCCGCGTATGCTAACTCCGTTAGCAATTTCTTGCACTTTGGTTTCAAATTTCGAATATGTTTTTTAGTGTGCGATACAATATTACTAAAGGTTTTTTTCAGACCAGCTCCCGTTTTCTGGGAGGGTGCTAATAATGTTTTTTCCTTATGATGCGCTTCTTTTTTAGTATTACTTCGTGTGTGTTTCATTTTAATAATAGTAATATTGGTATGATTAAAATGCTTTATTTAAAGTTGACTTTCTTGCATAAAGATCCAAGTGCAAATGAGCGTATTAAGTATGAATAGCTTATTTAATGTACTAAAATCACTACAAACGATTGTTTTTATCAATCCAACTGTTCTCACTTGATGGAAGACCCAGCCACTTAACATATACTTTGTTTCCTTTGCTTTTTACAACTTTTTCAACAAGATATACATCAGGGTGAGCAGTTTTCTGAATTTCTTGTCTGTAGAATGCTCCTAAAATAGGCCTAGACTTTGCGTCTTCTAATAAATATGTGAGTGGGTTAGTTTGTTGGACTTTTCTTATCTTAAATATTTCGGTTGACCAATTAGGTGTAAATCCTTTTTCAAAACATCCCTTGTATTTACTGATTCTTACAAAATCTCCAACTTGAAAAACATGACGATTCGGTCTTTTTTCGGATAGCGAATTGTTAATGTATCTTTGTAAGACAATTTCTTTATTATTATGATTAATTTCAGCCGGCGTTTTTCCTATGGTTCTATGAAAGGTATGATTGTATTCGTAAACTTTCTTGTCAAGAGTCCCATCGATCCATTTATAATTTCCTTTCAAACTAAATTCTTTGTAAAGCTTAGTTTTGAGAGTTCTTATAAGTCTTTCTACGATTGATGCTTTTTTTGTAGAATAAGAAGAGTAATGATTTATGTGATACTTTTCAATAACTTTTTTGAATTTATTATTATAAAATTCTGTACCCATATCAGTTTGTAAATTTTTTGGGTGACGACCATTTTCCAACAATGTTTGAAACTCTTTAGATACGATTTCTTTAGTCTTTTGTTTAATCGGGAATGCCCAAGCATATTTTGAGAAACCGTCTATAATTACTAGTATGTATTTATAACCAGCATTTAATTTGGATAAAGCTTGCATATCTATCAAATCCGCTTGCCAAAGGTCATCTATATCTCTTAATATTACGCTTCTCCGAGGGAAGTTTACTCGTACGTTTTTATGAATTTCATTAACAACGTCGGCTTTGCTCATAATGCTTGTTTAATTTTCCCTCAAGCTCCTTTAATGCAATATCTTTTTCAATATTTTTTACACGGTCTGTTAAAATCATAACCAGCTTTTCAATATGCGCAAGTTTTTCAGAATTATTCTTATTAAATTTATCAACGATCTCTTTATTAACAACGTCGGATACTTCACGTTTATCTATAGATGATATTTTAATTACTTCCAGTTTATAACTATCAACATTAAAATTTCCTTTTTTCTCTTCATTCATGTCTAATGCTTATTAGATTACTAGACGAAATGACTACACGAAAACAGAATTTATTCTTTTATTATACCCGCTTCCTTTAACTCTTCAATAATTGATATAATTTCATTGTCATGATTGCTGTTACCAGCACTTTTAGATGCAATTAAAAGTTTCAGTCTTTCAATAAGTTCGTTAGGATCATCCCAATAAATATAATCCGTATTACTTTTATATCGTTTTAATTCAGGCAAACCTTGACCGATTTTCAATTGCGGCAACTGTTGAGTGAACTCATTATTTTCGTCAGTTACTTGTGAAAATAGAGGCTTGATTATTGTACAGTATTTTAATCCTTTGTCACCTTTTAATTGTCCGGCCGGGTCAAAGTCCCGTTTGTGCGCGTTTGTGTTACTTAAAATTTCTTTGTATTTTGTTTTATCTTCTTCAGTTACAAGCTTAAGATTAGGTCTGTTTCGCAATAAAAGTTCTTTTAAACCACCGGTCAATTCATAATTCTTATTTTTGACAGTAATCATGTATTTTTTTCCCAAAGTATTATCAGTGTTATTTTTAAAAGATAAACTAACAACAGTGTTTCCCATCATCAGGTTCTTATCTTTAACATAAATACCAAACGGAACATTGACTTGCTCATACATATCCATCATGTCTTCTTTTTTCAAAGATAAAAGTGTATCGTGACTGTTACTTTGATTTGTTGTATTTTTATCATTATCATTAGAACATCCATAATATTCTGAATGGTGATTAGAATCAGCATTAATTATGTCTTTAAAATTATTATAGTCTAAAGAAGAGTTTAAATCGATCTGCGTGTTATTTTTACCATTTCTTGGTGTTATGTTAAAAGCAGAGTGAGGTGTTTGATTTATCTTGACAACTGTTTCTAAAGAATCAGTAATAGGTTTAAATACTTTTTTGTATTTCAGATCAGCTTCATAATCTTCATTTTTAATCTTCTTTATTTTGTTTTTTATATTGTTAACTGATTTAATGAGTTGTGCTTTTAAATCGGTATCCATTTTACTTTCCAACTTATTAATATGACTACCGTTTCTTAAAACCCCTTGTTTTCAAGTGAGATTTTTAAACTAGAAATCGGAATATATAACTAAGTTAGAAGCGGACAAACGTGTCAAATCCTTGTCTATATCGTCCGTTATTTATCGCGCAATCTTTATTTATAACTAAGAAACTGAATCGATCTTGCCATATAACAGAACAAAGTTGCTTAAATTGTATCCAATCTAAATCTGTATTTACATGTTCATTGTATATATGTTTTAAATTGGTATCATCTTGTTTGAAGATAATTAAAACATTAACATTATCTCTGATCAGTTGTTTAGGTATTTTCGAATAAGTTTGCGATAAGTAAAAACAATCTATCTGCCTATGTCTTCCCATAGTAAAATAATTTCTAATATTAATTTGATTTTCACATGCGACATCATCGAAAATCATAATGGAATTTGTCAAAGCATCGTTGGGGTGAAGAACTTCTTTGTGATCATTAAATACAAATAGCTCCGCTCCTGGAACACTTTCCATAACTTGTCTTAAAAAGAGGTACTTTGGTTGAAAAGCGGTCTTCGAGTATAAATAAATATGTTTAAATTTCAAACCATTTTCGTGTAACAATAAATTTAACATAACATTAGTTTTACCACAATTTGAAGGACCGCATATTATGCAGCGAATGGTATTAGGTAACAACGAACTATGTTTTAATTTTTGTGTGTCATTTTTTACTTTGAAAGTATTTACTTCCAAAGTTTGACTCTGTTTATCAAAGATCATGATGAAATGCGGGGAATCTCGGATTTTATTGCTTATATAATCTTGGGTCTAGTCTAGATCGTTGCTTAAAATGACGATCAAAAGAAAGAGATACATTTAATAATTTATTTGATTTGATTTGGTTGCATATATAAAAACTTTTTCATTCATGCTGAAATATATTTATTCCTTTTTTAAGCTCAATATAAACAAAGCATAATTATACTTCTAAACACACATCACACGAATACAATTTTACGATTTCTTAAAAAGAAAAACCAATACATAGCTCTAAATTACATTTAAAAATATAATAACCTTTTATATAAGACTGTTTTTTTTATTAATATCATATCTTCAATATGATAATATAATTAACTACTTATATACTTAAAGAAATCTTTTCAAATACGTACAAGGTATTTCGTATATCTATTAAAAAATTGTATTACAGTGACCCCAGGGGAGCGTTTCTATGTTACCAGCTAATATTTGCCTCTTGTCATCATTACTGTTTAAAACTACTTTGTTTACTTCCTGTGAATATAAAACATGTTTAATGGATTTAATCAGATTCATTTTTCGTCTAAAATTTTTTTTGGTGTGTAGCGCTGTTTTATAATCGGAAAGTTGTAATCGATTCGTTATAGGTTTCGAAACACCTTTAGCTTTGTTTAATGAAGTTTTAACTGTCTTTAAACAGTAGAGTTTAGCTCTTAAGCCTACAAATTCAGTAATTACGTCACCACCCATTTCATCTTTAAATAATCCCGGTACTTTAGCGTTAATTTGAGGTATGCCGTACGGGTTATCCTCATCATAATTACTTGTATCAAATTTCGTAATATCATTATGTAGGTCTTGGTAAAAGTCTGGTGTTACAATATTATACAGAAGACTATCAGTATCCGTGTAACAAAGTGCAGCCTTTGAATTATATTTTTTTTTTATAACATCATAGTGAAATCGATACAAATGCTGTTTAGCGAATTCTAGTACTGTAAATCCGATATATATTGGTCTGTCTAGTAAAATTTTTTCAGGAGCTAAATGGATAGCTACAAAATTTTCTGAAAATATGCATACGTTTTTTACATTTGGTTTTAGTAAGATTTTTTCTGCTCCTATATATTTATTTGTTTTATTGCTACAATCCTTCCATTTTGTGACTAATTTAACTTCTATTCGCTTTCGTTTATTTTCAATCGTCTTACCGAATACCGCATTATTTAGAAGTTTGAAAAAGTCTTTTTCGAACGCTGTAGTAGCACTTTGTCTTAAACGAGTATTTAAATCAATGTACTTTTGTAAAAAGTTATCTTGTCTGAAGCGTAAGACTCTGTGAACATTCCTTAATATTAAACCATTTTTCAAACATTCTTTCAAGTGAACATAATGTATGACGTAATTGTATTTATCATATAAATTAGCAACTAATTTTTTTGATTTACCGCCTGGCGGAATGAATTTTTCTGGGGCGAAAGGTAACTCACTGTGATAATCATGTAAATGTTCGGGATAAGTCAGGTCTACTTCTAAAATATATCCAAATTCTCCATCATTTGGCACTGTCATTACGTTAAAATATTTAACTTCATCTTCAGTTAAAAATTCAAAATCTGAAATAGGCATTTTTTTCCTCATCGCATAACCGTATAGATTGTTACAATCGAGATATATTAAATATGATGATGGTTTTGAATCATTAAATTCTGGAATATATTTATTATTCGCCTTTACATGTCGAAGAGAACATTGAGCTAATCCCCCTCGTATCCCGTTCTCAAGCATCTGATACATATTTAAATCATCTAATAGCTGTAATTGAACACCTGTACACAAAAGCATAGCATCCCAACTTAAACTAGGTGCAGACACATAATAAGCCGGATCAAGATTATAATGTCGTAAACTTGTACTTCTGAAATGTTCAAATATATCACACAATAATAGAACGTCGCATTTCAAGTATAAGTCGGTATATTCTCCTAATGAACTTATATTAAAGGTAGACCATACGAGTTGCGCATGTGTATACTCAGCATCAGTGATATGCTCATCTTTTAAAGAATTGAAAAAATGTTCTTTATATGGTAGTTTATCCTCTTCGTATTTAGACCAAGAATTAATATAATCATAGGGATAAATACCTTTACGTCTCAGCAAATTAATTTTATTATAGCTTTGAAATTCTTTTGATAAGTTGTGGAAATCCTTTTCATTCAAATTTTTTGTTAATTCATTTAAGCCTGAACTAAGAAATTGAAAAGAATCTATAAACTTAATATTGATTGGTTGCGACTGGTTTGTTGATTCTATAATTTTTGTAATAGACGTATATTTCTCTTTGGATTGAGGAATAATTTTCACAGAACCAGGATATTTTGCCAGTTCTTTAATAAACAAATGACAGTCATAACCAGCTAGGTTATGAAAAACAACTGGTATAAATGGACATATTCTGTATCTTAAATTGCAAAGTGAATGAGCGGCACCTCTATACTCTGAAGTAATATGATCATGATCATGAACTTTATCACCGAACAAAAATTGTTTGCATATGTGACATTTATCAGCATTTGTATGGCTAGCTACTTGTTCGGTAGTTAAAGGTTTCATTACATTATTTTGAGACAATATTGAATTAATGTTCTGTATATCATCGATTAACCACTTTATAAAAATCTCGACGCAATCTTCACCTCTATAGGTAACATATTTGTTTAAACGAGGATCATGCGAACAACAAATATAATACCCAAAACATGATGGAAGATGCTGTTTAACGGTTTGAGTGTTTTGTGTACTCGCATCTTCACAATTTATTAACATACTCTCAAAGTCAGCGTAAATTATATAATTAATTTTTTGTTGTCGTTCAAAGTTTTTAAATTGAATCGCTGCATTTTTTTCAGGTAAAACAGTAAGAATGTGAGAACAATGATGTGAATTATATTTTTTTTCAGTGGTGAAAAATTGAAGGCAAGAATCGCAAAAATACATATTACCCTTGTGGTGAGTTATTTGACGACGAACTAGACGCACTAGATCTTTGATTAAGCAGTAATGACCTGCACCGTTTTGTTCAATATATAACAAATTGATATGATTTATTTTCTTGGATTTCGTGCGGTACAACGGTCCTGTTACAATACCCTTGTCTAGCCCATAGATATTAATGCTTATATCACTATTACTTTTCTCAAACAACCTTACGTCATTAGCAGACGGAGGGAATGACATTCCTTTTATATTTAAAACGGTTGAATAGTGCGGATAAGACTTAACTCGACACGCATTATTCTTTGAAGGAAATAGAGCTGCCATAATGCTCCATAAAAAACAATGACTATCGCTGTTCTGAATGTTTATACAGGTTTTAGTATTCTTGATATTAACTGGTAACGGTATGTAAGTACCACCTCTCATTGGGTTATATTTATTTATATTGATTTCTAAGTGACTAATTGTAGAATAAGACCACCCGGACTCACGATGTTCGAATTCGATTAGTTTATTTTTTAAGTTCTCGATCATAGTCATATATAATTCATTAAAATTTGTGTTTTTAAATACAATACTATATTTTGTGTTAAAAGACTTAAGCTGTTGGTTACATGAATTCGGTAATGTAAAATGAACAAACAGCTCGCTGTTCATTTTAACACAATCATGTTTCAATAATGCGGATTTCATAAGGTATAAAATATCACTTCGAATCCCGCATAGGAAAGTCTCAGGTGTAAGGCATTCGACATCCTGTGAGGGGTTTAAGCGATATGTAGCAATTCTGTTTCTAAATGCTGTGCTAATTATTTCAATGTGTTTAAAATCGGTTTTCGATAAACAATTTGATTTATGCAAATTTGTTCTTAAATGAAATCTGTATTTATTTATAGGCATCTCGATCTGACAATGATCACATCGCATAAATACATTGGTGGATGACTCGGGGTAAGTAGACGGAGCTGTAAACAAAAATATGATTTTATTGATAGTATTTATTCATAGATTTATCTAATACATAGGTTAATAATAAAGGCATGAATTGGTAAGCGCTCTCTATAATGCACTAATCATGAATAACATACTAATTTCGTAATCATTAAATACAAAAAGAATAAAAATAAAACATTAATAGTAGTTGCTAACAAATGTCGGAGTACAAGTTCTATATTCCTTACGAGTCGATGTAATAAAGTTTGATAAGTGCTGCCAAGCTGTAGTATTATCATCCGTCTGAGTTTTTATGCTGACTATGGCTTGCCGCCATCTATTAACAGGTAACACGTTTTTAATCTCGTCGCACTTGTAAACTTTTAGTTCAATAAAGTGTGAACCTGTTTTTGAATGATTGTCCTGTCGTGAAAACCCATTGGCTAGTCTTCGCGTGATACAAGACTGTAATTTACCAGGTGCAGGGGTGATACTCGAGGACTGCTTCTCATCCTCGCTACCGCTTCCAAAAAGCTCCGCAGCAGTTGCGTGGTGTGGTTTCGCAGGTACAGGATTAATTTTGATCTTCTTTTTTGAAGCACTTGAAGATGATTGCGGTGACTTTGCGTGCTTTTTCTTTTTTTCACTCGATTCAGCCGGTCTCGCAGCTTCATCTTCAGAGCTTGACGAAGAAACTACAGCTTTAGATGAATGTTTCAATCTGAAAAAATAAAAACGATCGTTAAATTAAATCGAGCTAATAAAATTTTTGCAGAGACTTGACTACATTAGAGGATATTCAATGAAAGTAATTAAAATATTGATTGGGTCTGATTAAACTTAAACAACATCATTCAATAACACAGAATAATCTTTAGTATCGAGTCGAATCAAAAGATAAATTGAATACTTACGTTTTGCTATGCTTCCTCTTTCTTATCTCACTCGATTCGGCCTGCATCGCTGACTCGTCTTCCGACGGAAATAGTGTTTCAGCATTGTTAGAGCTATAAATCTTCGACCTGAAATAAATATTAAAACATTTTAACTACAGTATTTAAGTTATCTATAATATTTGACCCTACTTTTCGTTTTATAGTAAGTATTTAAATAAGATAGAGGTATATTTAAAAAGTATCGTCATTCGTCTTGTTTCATACAATTTACTAGCGCAGCCCTCCCCGAAATTATAAAATTTTGCACTACTATAAGAATGACGCATAATAACATAGCATCATTAAACTATTATTCTTTACCGCTATTCGAATGACTCATAATTTTATTGATGATATTAAGTTAAATTACTCTATTCAATAAACAGCATCATTTATATTGAAGCCAGAATTAGTTAGCATAACTCTATCAAATTCCAATATTTACACTACTATTCGAATGACGAATAATTTTATTGATAATATTAATGACTCCAATGTATAAAAACATCAACATTTAAATTATTAGACAGCATAATTGAAGCTAGAAAAGTAATTAACTTTTCTAGGTATCTATTCGAATAGATAAATAATAAATAAATATCCATCAGTCCAGAAATCCGCAACCTCGCTTTATAGTCGGTGTTATGTTACAAACGACTCGACTATTCAATCGTAATGATGGTTGCATAATTTAATAAATACGTTTAGTTAATAAGATAGACACTTACATTTTTTTTGATGATGATCCTTCAGCTTAGGAGATGAGGTGATGGCTGGTTCTTTACTTTGCAGAGGAGATGAATGATGCACTAGATTCGGTATCAACCGCTTAAGTACTCTCTAATCCACGTGAATATCTTCCTTATACGGAAAGTATCCGCGTGACTTTAAAATAGGTCTCATCATGTATCAGCAGTAACCCTTTTAAGCGGTGTAATCTTAAACTTCTGCGTTAACGCTTAGTCTTAAATGGGAAGCGATGATTTTGTATAGTTTAATACTGTGGTTTTGCTTGGCCGATACGGATTTACTAACTGATTCACTAACTTCACAATTGGTTTTAGTTTATATAACCTATTGTGCGAAATAAAATAAAAAAACGTTTGTTAGTTTTCATATACGAGATCAACAAACAGACATACTTACCTCCAAATTCAGTGTATGTGGATGCAAATGTCGACATTGCAAATCATTGAGACTCATTTAGCATAGACATCTTTCATATATGGTTAGGTCTCATATTAACGATAAAACGATTTTACTATGCGATATTAAACCTTATGGTTTCTTTTTTATACTTAAAAAATAATATAAATAACAAGAAATTAGAACATTTTAACGATTAGTATTTTTGCAATACACTGGTGAGCAGTTCAGTAATGTCGGTGAGTGTGTACCTATTTTATTATACTTGTTATTATTTAATAATAATCAATATCCATACCGACGACTGGATAGCTGAGTGGTTAGAGAATCAGGCGACAAAGCTTGAGACAGATATTATGTATGAAAAATATGAAAGTTTGTTCTTGAGCTTCGAGTGTTTAATATATAAGTAAAGTGTTTAGTATTTAAGTATATATCTATCTATATAAGTATGTTTATTCGTTGGCCAGCACCTATAACGTAAGCTTACCTTACTTTAGACTCAGGTTAATCGACATCAATTGTCTCTGATATTTATTTATATAGTAATCCAATGCAAGCTTTATTGTAATACTCGATTTATAAATTTTAATGTCGTTTAGTCATGATAAGAATTCTTTTGTTAATTATCGATAAATTACGATTAATTGTTATCAAACACCAATGTTACTGACAATTATTTGATTCAAAAATTTTGAATGTCTTTTCTTTACAGGATACAGAAGATCTCTTTAATTTTGTACCAGCGGATCAGCGTGCTACGCATGGAGCAGAACAAAGATCTACCACTCATGATGGCGCTTCTCGCAAGAGAACCAGAACCGAACTACCATATTCTTCATACATAAAAAGAACTGTAAAACGTGCGACAAAAATAATTAAAATAGAAATTTATGACGCCGAGAACGCACCGAAATCTGAACATTCAATGTGTACTTGTGAAGCAGAAATCTGCGCCCAATATGTTGTGAAGGGTATATTATTTGATGACGTATATAGCGCAACTAAAGATATCATAAGTAAAATTCAGGATGATATGGATTTGAGAATAACTAAAATGTGTTAGTTAAGTATAATAATGTACTACTATATTGTCTACTTATTAAAAATAAAGGAGTTAATGTAATATGATATGTTTTATTTATAATAATTCAGATACTTAACTATAGCGTTAATAATCTTATATAATTACGAGTCTGAACGCTGAATAAATAAATTTAGACTTCAATTTAGAATTACGTAATTAAATTACTATTCAAGAATCAAATAAAATAAATAAGTTTCTGCGTAAGACACGTAATATAACATAGTCAGCATAGTAACTGGTGAGCGAGGTAGGTCTGTTGCACAGTGGTGTGCAGCGGATTCTGCTCTAGGGTAGGCTGGATACTTTTCTGATTGAGCTTTCAATCCAAATTGAATACCTAGTAGAATGGACAACGGTTTCTCATGAAATATGCATCACTGATGTTACACAATAATGATAACATATTACCTATTTAATATCTTACCCGTTTCGTACGTCAAAATCAGATTATTGAATTATATTAAGCAATTTATAGTGAAACATATCGAAACCTCACATTAAGTATTCTCTTCTTACAATAAATTTATAAACAAAGAATTATTGATTAAATAAAAAAATAACAAAATTGAATCCCTGTTTCATATTATAGCATTGCTAGTGAAAGATGACAGCTTAAAAACTCGGTCTCACCTGAGCCGCTGTTTATACTACGTCTCAATGATTCGTCAAACAACACGCCATTATCACGAATGCACTAGCTTGCATTTTCTCTATTGCTAACAAAGAATTTAATATCGTAAGTATTTGAATGATAATATGATTGTATAAAAATGGTGACTTAATATATATGTTTGCTCCATAACCAACGATATCAGAGTGTACCTATTAGAAATAGAATTTAATTGAAGTAGTTTTTGATTGAACTAGTATTTGATTATCGGATTGTACTGTAATTATATGCTCAACAGATAATTCGATTGACATATATTAATGTATTGATTCATGATCAGTAATCAATATAACGTATGATTGGGGGATCCTGGATCTCGTTTGATCCAGGTCCCCCAATTATACACTACTTACACCTTTATTTTTGTTTAAACCTTCATAGCCGTTTTTTATGGCCCTGTTTAATCAGTCGTATGTAAATCATACGCGTATATTTTCTCTGCTAAATGCTTATTTATAATTTTCCAGATAAACTGGAAACCGAATCAGTTATATTACCTGGCCCTGCTAGTCACGTAATCCAATGTACCGCGCAAGTACATGCCGAAGCGGAAATTCCGGCGACTAGTAATGCCGATGTGCAAAAGGACTTAATTCCTGCCGAAATTAGTACTAATGACGAGACTACTGTCGTCAACGAGGATTTTGATCCCGAATTATTACGAGCCTTAGGCGAGTTTGAGGCAGACACTATTGAGTGGGGCGAGAATATTCATGGAGATATTGCTAAACATTTTCAGCATACTCTTTTGAATGGGCTAAAAAAAGAGGTAAAGGAAGAATTACATAAAAAGTATTTATTTCCAAAAAACGTACCTTTTTCAAAAGCGCCAACTCTAAACCCGGAAATCGCCGCCATGCTGACCGAGGCCTCTAGAAACAGAGATAAGCGAATTTTCTCCAAACAGGAGCAGATTGGAAAGGCCCTTTCAGGTCTAGGCAAGGCTATGACCTCTCTTTTAAAAAAGGAGCCTAATATAGCTGAAGCTATACGTACGTTAAGCGACGTAGGAAAATTAGTTGCCGACGCTCACTTCGCCGAAACTGAAACTCGTCGGTCTGTCGTGATCCCGCTAGTTGAAAAATCGCTCATTGACCCTTTTAAAGATAGGAAAAGGGATAGCTTTCTATTTGGCGAAAAGCTTGGCGATTTAGTCAAAAGCTCCCGTGGCATAAAAAAAACCGGACAATTGATCCAAGCACCCACAGCTTCTGCTTCAAGCTCCGGTTTAAACTGGAGGCCCCCACCGTCACGCCCGCGCCTACAACGCGGCGGCCAGCTGCCGTATCCCAGCCGCGGCGGTGGGCACAGAGGACACCCATACTACCAGGCCAGGCACCGAGTACCCCCAGGCCGGAACGCCGCAACCCGGCGCCAGGCACAGCCTCCGCCGCCGCCACCGCCACCGCCGAGACGACAAGCGGCGCAGGCGGCTCGCCCGTCAGCCAACCAGCCACAGACATAGACCCACAGGTACACGCAGGTCGCTTAAAATATTTTTTAAATGCGTGGAAGTCTATAACCCAGGATAAATTTATTCTAAATACGATACAAGGTTACAAAATTCCGTTTATAGCAATACCGAATCAAGATCCAAGAAATTACCGTACGAAGTCTTTTTCTACGTCTGACTCATTGCTTATTGAAAAAGAACTGTTACACTTAACTAATATCAATGCAATAAAAAAATGTCAACCCGAACCGGGTCAGTTTCTGTCTGATATCTTCCTTGTGCCAAAAGGTGACGGAAGTATGAGGTTTATTCTAAACCTCAAAAAATTAAATAAGTATGTTTTCACTGAACATTTTAAAATGGAAGATATCAGAACAGCGACAAAGCTTATTACAGAAGGTTGTTATATGACAAATATTGACTTGAAAGAAGCATACCTGTTATTGCCTATTCACCAGTCTCATAGGAAATTTTTACGTTTCTGTTTCAAAAATAATATGTATGAATTTACTGCTCTCCCGTTCGGGCTCTCTTCGGCCCCGTATATTTTCACAAAAATACTGCAACCGGTTGTATCACATTTAAGATCATTAGGTTTTCAGTCTGTAAGATATCTAGATGATGTACTTTGTATAGGAAATACAAAAGAAGACTGTTTAACAAACGCCAACCGTACTATAGAATGTCTAGAAAGATTAGGGTTCATTATTAACTACACTAAAAGCAATTTGATTCCTGAAAAAGAATGTATTTATTTGGGTTTCGTTTTAAATTCTAAAAGAATGTGCTTAACATTACCACAAAAAAAACGAAACAATATTTTAGAACGCACAAAAAAAATGTTAAGTACTAAAAACATACGCATTCGTGATTTCGCAAGTTTTTTAGGCACACTTACAGCTGCTTGCCCGGCAATTGCATATGGTTGGGTTTACACCAAGTCATTGGAGAGAGCAAAATATATAGCCTTACTTAAGTTTAATGATGATTACGACAGATTTATGGCAGTTCCAGATAGCGTCCGTGAGGATTTACAGTGGTGGCAAAACAACATTTTGACAGGGACTAACCCTATACAAAAGTATAACTATGTACAAGAAATTTTTACAGACGCATCCACTACAGGGTGGGGCGCTGCCTCGAACGGTGAAAAAACCGGGGGTCAATGGACTGATATAGAACGTCAAAATCATATTAACTATCTGGAACTGTTAGCAGTCTACTTCGGTTTAAAATCATTTGCCTATGATAAAGTAAACTGTGATATACTTCTTCGCGTTGACAATACTACCGCCATATCGTATGTTAATCGAATGGGTGGCGTACAATACCCACACCTTAACTATGTGGCTAATTTGATATGGAAGTGGTGTGAGGATAGAAGGATCTTTATTTTTGCTTCGTACATCAAGTCTTCCTTAAATATCGAAGCAGATAGTGAGTCTAGAAAAATTAATATTGACTGTGAATGGCAATTACAGGACAAGGCTTTCATCAAGATTATTCAAAAGTTTGGTCAGCCAGAGATTGATTTATTTGCATCTCGCACAAATGCTAAATGCCCTAAATATATAGCTTGGAAAAAAGATCCATACGCGTACAATATTGACGCATTTACTATTAATTGGAAACCTTTTTTCTTCTACGCATTCCCACCGTTTGCGCTTATTTTAAAAACCTTAAATAAAATCGTCGTTGATAATGCGACTGGTATAGTTGTCGTTCCTTACTGGCCGTCACAACCCTGGTACCCCCTTTTTAAATCATTAAGTATGGGTGAGGTCGTATTTTTTCCCCCAAGTAAATATCTCCTCTCATCTGTTTTCAGATCAACCCACCCGCTGCACCTACATCTTACCCTGGCAGCGAGTGTGTTATCAGGCAAAGCTTTATCAAAAAGGGAGTACCAGAGTCTGCGTTAAATGTTATACTTTCCTCAATTACACATAGTACTAAGTCACAGTACTCTTCTAGTCTCAAGTTATGGTGGCAGTACTGTGAAGAAAAAAAGGTTGATTTTTTTGATGTTCAAATATCATCATTGTTAGATTTTCTTTCTAAATGTTTTCAAAACGGATCGCGTTATGGTACGCTCAATAATCATAGATCCGCTATTTCTTTGATCTCGTCTCATAATTTAAGTCAAAATGAAAATGTAAAAAGATTTTTTCGAGGGGTGTTTAAATTAAAACCGTCCTTCCCTCGTTACAGTGTAACATGGAATCCTACTACTGTATTAGATTATTTAGATAATTATTTACCTAATGATACAATTGATTTAGAGAGATTGAGTAAAAAACTGGTTATGCTTCTTGCCTTGGCTACTGCTCAAAGGATCCAAACTTTGACTTCGATTAAAATCTCAAATATTACATTTTACAATGATAAGATTGTTATTATTATAACTGATTTAGTCAAAACATCTGGAATAGGACGAGCACAACCAGTAATAGAGCTACCATTTTTTAATCAAAGACCAGGTATATGCCCTGCTGCTACGTTAAAAAAAATATATCGCGGCTACTACAGCCCGTAGGTCGAATAAAGACGACAACCTCATACTTACGCATAAGAAGCCGTACAGACCTGCTTCGTCGCAAACGATAGGTCGGTGGATTAAGGAGGTCCTGCAGCAGAGTGGCATTAATACTAGTATCTTTGGCGCTCACTCGACGCGCCATGCCACGACCTCCGCGGCTTCACGGGCTGGCATTAGCGTTGAGGTGATCAGAAAAGCAGCTGGCTGGTCTAACCAGTCAGCTACTTTTGCTAATTTCTATAATAGACCAGTTGTGAATAATATTTAAGTAAAAGCCATGTCGGTTCTCTTTCGGTAAAAATAAATACCGTGTATGATTATAATTGATGTTTTTTATTTATTTACATAATTTACGCTATGCTTATGAATTAGCAGCATTGATTATTATTACTCTCTGAACATCTACATTAGTCAATATAATACTTTTTTAAATCTAAGAGACGAAGACAAGATAATTGAATGATCAAACGAACTTACCATAAGTGAAGTTCGATCATAATTATCTTGTCTTCGTCGAAGAGATTTAAAAACCCTCCCGCCCTTTTATTTTGGATCCCTAAAAATCAATGCTTGCTATACTCTAAAAATAATGAGGTCAGTACCTGCTGCCAGATCTTATATAGAGTAGCGTTGAGGGTGGATATCGAAAAGTTTTTTCTTTTTACCCTCCTTCAGCGCTAAAATACTGGTGCGAGTAGGTTCGTTAGTTGCTGGACAGAACTACATTAGTCAATATAATACTTTTTTAAATCTCTTCGACGAAGACAAGATAATTATGATCGAACTTCACTTATGGTAAGTTCGTTTGATCATTCAAGTATGGCACATACCCCTCATTCCATAATATTCCTCTGTTTCTCTCTATCCATGAGGCTTGCAACCGTTCTTTCTTAGTTAAATTATAAAAAGGATAAGGTGGTTTAATCAACAACACAATGACACCTTTTTTGCAAATAATTGCTATTTCTTTAGGTATAAATGTATTGTTTTCGTTTTTAAAACCTTGAACATCCATAATCACATTCATGATAATTTTCGCACTATATTACTCAAGGGTTTATACTCGATTAGACGATCATTTATGATTAGACAGTACGCTGTTGTATTGTCAGGTATATCTTCTGAAGACTCGATTTCTAAACGGACATCAACCGGTCCTGTTTTCAACGAATCATTTTGTCGTGAACAATCAATAACGAACAGTGGGGCTTTTTTCCCGAATGTATTTAAATCAAGCAGGGGATCGATTCCGGTGTTGTAATACGACTGACGAAAGTTAACATACATTTCGTATAATATACTATACTTATCTTCATTAAATTTTAAATTAAGTGAATCATAAGGAAAGTACTGTGAATTTAAAAACAACTTGACATTTGTTATGTTACAATGATCAAATTCTGATGAACTCTTCGTTCGATTCAGTTTTCTATCAGTTTGAACACCGAATATAACATATCTCGGTTTTTCTAACTGAGAAGCAGTTTTGACAGACCACGAGTGTTTTGTTGCTTTAGGTAAAAGCGGATATTCATATAAATCCCAATTTCGGAAAGCTAGTTGTATTGCTCGATCTTTTTCCAAGTGCTTAAGCAGCAATAATCTATTGCGATCCGAAACTTTAACATGAGGGATACGCCACTGAACCTTATGTATGTCTATTTCTATAGTATCATTTGTATCAGTTATAACACTATTCAAAACGGAATTGTTTCTATGAAGTATAAGTTCATGTCTACAATTGGCAACAATTTTGTTATAATCTTCTGCAAACCCTAACACTTTATTAAGCGGTATAATAACAGAAAAATTATCCCCTTTTTTCGCACTTCCGTTTAAATTCCACCCCCACAATGCTGAACTTTTACTTTCGCCTACGTTCATTGAGATAAGAGATTTAATCGTAGTTGTGATTCCAGCATTTTTAACATGATCTATTTCTACCCCATTTAATTCGTATCTTATATCTTGAAATAAAAACAATATAGGATTATTTATAAACTTAAACTCTTTCTTCTTCTTTTTTCCTGCTGTATCTAGTTCAAATACACTCGCATGTCCTTCGATGTAAATGGAGCTTGCAGATGGTAATACATAAACATCTTGCTGATGAATAGGTATTCTGATTTCATCGTTTTCTTTAAAGCTGTGATTGTATGGATTGTAGCTGTGAATCTCGTAGCTTTCAATAGAATTATCTTGCTGCGGTAGTTCAGTTATTTGCAGCATATTATATTTATTTTTATTTTATTTTTAAGCCGAGAGAATGAAGAAAGATTTTATTACTTTTAGTAATTTTATTTGTCGTACTTAATCGTGTTCTTCCTTTGAACACTGGAAGATTAATAGTACATTTTTGTTCTTTGATGTTGTTTTTATTGAAAACATACATATTTAATTGTATACTTATAATAAATTGAAGCGGTTATTTGTACTAAACTCGGCAGACTGTTATGTACTCAACGCCCAATTCTGAATACTGTTCGCGAAGGAATGTCCTAATCCGGTTTAGCATTTTATTTTATTATCATTTAACAACCGTAACTATATGTTTAATCCGTTTCGTTATTTATTTATTTAGTCTCGATTTACTTTTCCAAAATGATTTTAGAAATTTCAAACATAAATGTCCACAGTTGTATAAATGATTGCCTTGTAAATTGACATAATTATACCGAATATTTGTTCCGACATATGCTAAGAATTCTTTTGGCGGTTTTAAGTTACCGTAACTGTCAAAATATTCAATATAGTCTTTAATTTTTCCATAGGCTACCCAGTGAGTACCAACATTTTTAGATGAATCTAAATTAATCACACCGCATTCCATCAGCCACGGCTTTTCTGGTAATTCATCTCGCATAAATACGCCTCGAAAATGGGGTATATTTTTCGCATGCTTTATTATATCGATATTAGTTAGCGCTCGATCAGGTAGCCCAGTATCTAGTTTTTTTTGTTTGAAACGTAAATTCCTAACCCGTGTTTGTACGGTTTAAGATGTAATCCTTTACCAATACACATAGCCTCCATTTTCATGTTATGTCTTTTTAACTCTGCAAGATGTTTTTGTGCCGATTTATAATGATTGATAGCTTTGGTGATTCCCGCAACACCTCCAGCCAAGCTCCCCGTAGCAGATAAGCCGGCAAGAATAGGAATTAATGGTAAAAATCCACCAGTTTTAGGTACAGGTATCACTCTCGGGGATTGCACGGTTATGTCAGAAGCAAATTCTCGAGCAGCCGCGTATGCTAACTCCGTTAGCAATTTCTTGCACTTTGGTTTCAAATTTCGAATATGTTTTTTAGTGTGCGATACAATATTACTAAAGGTTTTTTTCAGACCAGCTCCCGTTTTCTGGGAGGGTGCTAATAATGTTTTTTCCTTATGATGCGCTTCTTTTTTAGTATTACTTCGTGTGTGTTTCATTTTAATAATAGTAATATTGGTATGATTAAAATGCTTTATTTAAAGTTGACTTTCTTGCATAAAGATCCAAGTGCAAATGAGCGTATTAAGTATGAATAGCTTATTTAATGTACTAAAATCACTACAAACGATTGTTTTTATCAATCCAACTGTTCTCACTTGATGGAAGACCCAGCCACTTAACATATACTTTGTTTCCTTTGCTTTTTACAACTTTTTCAACAAGATATACATCAGGGTGAGCAGTTTTCTGAATTTCTTGTCTGTAGAATGCTCCTAAAATAGGCCTAGACTTTGCGTCTTCTAATAAATATGTGAGTGGGTTAGTTTGTTGGACTTTTCTTATCTTAAATATTTCGGTTGACCAATTAGGTGTAAATCCTTTTTCAAAACATCCCTTGTATTTACTGATTCTTACAAAATCTCCAACTTGAAAAACATGACGATTCGGTCTTTTTTCGGATAGCGAATTGTTAATGTATCTTTGTAAGACAATTTCTTTATTATTATGATTAATTTCAGCCGGCGTTTTTCCTATGGTTCTATGAAAGGTATGATTGTATTCGTAAACTTTCTTGTCAAGAGTCCCATCGATCCATTTATAATTTCCTTTCAAACTAAATTCTTTGTAAAGCTTAGTTTTGAGAGTTCTTATAAGTCTTTCTACGATTGATGCTTTTTTTGTAGAATAAGAAGAGTAATGATTTATGTGATACTTTTCAATAACTTTTTTGAATTTATTATTATAAAATTCTGTACCCATATCAGTTTGTAAATTTTTTGGGTGACGACCATTTTCCAACAATGTTTGAAACTCTTTAGATACGATTTCTTTAGTCTTTTGTTTAATCGGGAATGCCCAAGCATATTTTGAGAAACCGTCTATAATTACTAGTATGTATTTATAACCAGCATTTAATTTGGATAAAGCTTGCATATCTATCAAATCCGCTTGCCAAAGGTCATCTATATCTCTTAATATTACGCTTCTCCGAGGGAAGTTTACTCGTACGTTTTTATGAATTTCATTAACAACGTCGGCTTTGCTCATAATGCTTGTTTAATTTTCCCTCAAGCTCCTTTAATGCAATATCTTTTTCAATATTTTTTACACGGTCTGTTAAAATCATAACCAGCTTTTCAATATGCGCAAGTTTTTCAGAATTATTCTTATTAAATTTATCAACGATCTCTTTATTAACAACGTCGGATACTTCACGTTTATCTATAGATGATATTTTAATTACTTCCAGTTTATAACTATCAACATTAAAATTTCCTTTTTTCTCTTCATTCATGTCTAATGCTTATTAGATTACTAGACGAAATGACTACACGAAAACAGAATTTATTCTTTTATTATACCCGCTTCCTTTAACTCTTCAATAATTGATATAATTTCATTGTCATGATTGCTGTTACCAGCACTTTTAGATGCAATTAAAAGTTTCAGTCTTTCAATAAGTTCGTTAGGATCATCCCAATAAATATAATCCGTATTACTTTTATATCGTTTTAATTCAGGCAAACCTTGACCGATTTTCAATTGCGGCAACTGTTGAGTGAACTCATTATTTTCGTCAGTTACTTGTGAAAATAGAGGCTTGATTATTGTACAGTATTTTAATCCTTTGTCACCTTTTAATTGTCCGGCCGGGTCAAAGTCCCGTTTGTGCGCGTTTGTGTTACTTAAAATTTCTTTGTATTTTGTTTTATCTTCTTCAGTTACAAGCTTAAGATTAGGTCTGTTTCGCAATAAAAGTTCTTTTAAACCACCGGTCAATTCATAATTCTTATTTTTGACAGTAATCATGTATTTTTTTCCCAAAGTATTATCAGTGTTATTTTTAAAAGATAAACTAACAACAGTGTTTCCCATCATCAGGTTCTTATCTTTAACATAAATACCAAACGGAACATTGACTTGCTCATACATATCCATCATGTCTTCTTTTTTCAAAGATAAAAGTGTATCGTGACTGTTACTTTGATTTGTTGTATTTTTATCATTATCATTAGAACATCCATAATATTCTGAATGGTGATTAGAATCAGCATTAATTATGTCTTTAAAATTATTATAGTCTAAAGAAGAGTTTAAATCGATCTGCGTGTTATTTTTACCATTTCTTGGTGTTATGTTAAAAGCAGAGTGAGGTGTTTGATTTATCTTGACAACTGTTTCTAAAGAATCAGTAATAGGTTTAAATACTTTTTTGTATTTCAGATCAGCTTCATAATCTTCATTTTTAATCTTCTTTATTTTGTTTTTTATATTGTTAACTGATTTAATGAGTTGTGCTTTTAAATCGGTATCCATTTTACTTTCCAACTTATTAATATGACTACCGTTTCTTAAAACCCCGTGTTTTCAAGTGAGATTTTTAAACTAGAAATCGGAATATATAACTAAGTTAGAAGCGGACAAACGTGTCAAATCCTTGTCTATATCGTCCGTTATTTATCGCGCAATCTTTATTTATAACTAAGAAACTGAATCGATCTTGCCATATAACAGAACAAAGTTGCTTAAATTGTATCCAATCTAAATCTGTATTTACATGTTCATTGTATATATGTTTTAAATTGGTATCATCTTGTTTGAAGATAATTAAAACATTAACATTATCTCTGATCAGTTGTTTAGGTATTTTCGAATAAGTTTGCGATAAGTAAAAACAATCTATCTGCCTATGTCTTCCCATAGTAAAATAATTTCTAATATTAATTTGATTTTCACATGCGACATCATCGAAAATCATAATGGAATTTGTCAAAGCATCGTTGGGGTGAAGAACTTCTTTGTGATCATTAAATACAAATAGCTCCGCTCCTGGAACACTTTCCATAACTTGTCTTAAAAAGAGGTACTTTGGTTGAAAAGCGGTCTTCGAGTATAAATAAATATGTTTAAATTTCAAACCATTTTCGTGTAACAATAAATTTAACATAACATTAGTTTTACCACAATTTGAAGGACCGCATATTATGCAGCGAATGGTATTAGGTAACAACGAACTATGTTTTAATTTTTGTGTGTCATTTTTTACTTTGAAAGTATTTACTTCCAAAGTTTGACTCTGTTTATCAAAGATCATGATGAAATGCGGGGAATCTCGGATTTTATTGCTTATATAATCTTGGGTCTAGTCTAGATCGTTGCTTAAAATGACGATCAAAAGAAAGAGATACATTTAATAATTTATTTGATTTGATTTGGTTGCATATATAAAAACTTTTTCATTCATGCTGAAATATATTTATTCCTTTTTTAAGCTCAATATAAACAAAGCATAATTATACTTCTAAACACACATCACACGAATACAATTTTACGATTTCTTAAAAAGAAAAACCAATACATAGCTCTAAATTACATTTAAAAATATAATAACCTTTTATATAAGACTGTTTTTTTTATTAATATCATATCTTCAATATGATAATATAATTAACTACTTATATACTTAAAGAAATCTTTTCAAATACGTACAAGGTATTTCGTATATCTATTAAAAAATTGTATTACAGTGACCCCAGGGGAGCGTTTCTATGTTACCAGCTAATATTTGCCTCTTGTCATCATTACTGTTTAAAACTACTTTGTTTACTTCCTGTGAATATAAAACATGTTTAATGGATTTAATCAGATTCATTTTTCGTCTAAAATTTTTTTTGGTGTGTAGCGCTGTTTTATAATCGGAAAGTTGTAATCGATTCGTTATAGGTTTCGAAACACCTTTAGCTTTGTTTAATGAAGTTTTAACTGTCTTTAAACAGTAGAGTTTAGCTCTTAAGCCTACAAATTCAGTAATTACGTCACCACCCATTTCATCTTTAAATAATCCCGGTACTTTAGCGTTAATTTGAGGTATGCCGTACGGGTTATCCTCATCATAATTACTTGTATCAAATTTCGTAATATCATTATGTAGGTCTTGGTAAAAGTCTGGTGTTACAATATTATACAGAAGACTATCAGTATCCGTGTAACAAAGTGCAGCCTTTGAATTATATTTTTTTTTTATAACATCATAGTGAAATCGATACAAATGCTGTTTAGCGAATTCTAGTACTGTAAATCCGATATATATTGGTCTGTCTAGTAAAATTTTTTCAGGAGCTAAATGGATAGCTACAAAATTTTCTGAAAATATGCATACGTTTTTTACATTTGGTTTTAGTAAGATTTTTTCTGCTCCTATATATTTATTTGTTTTATTGCTACAATCCTTCCATTTTGTGACTAATTTAACTTCTATTCGCTTTCGTTTATTTTCAATCGTCTTACCGAATACCGCATTATTTAGAAGTTTGAAAAAGTCTTTTTCGAACGCTGTAGTAGCACTTTGTCTTAAACGAGTATTTAAATCAATGTACTTTTGTAAAAAGTTATCTTGTCTGAAGCGTAAGACTCTGTGAACATTCCTTAATATTAAACCATTTTTCAAACATTCTTTCAAGTGAACATAATGTATGACGTAATTGTATTTATCATATAAATTAGCAACTAATTTTTTTGATTTACCGCCTGGCGGAATGAATTTTTCTGGGGCGAAAGGTAACTCACTGTGATAATCATGTAAATGTTCGGGATAAGTCAGGTCTACTTCTAAAATATATCCAAATTCTCCATCATTTGGCACTGTCATTACGTTAAAATATTTAACTTCATCTTCAGTTAAAAATTCAAAATCTGAAATAGGCATTTTTTTCCTCATCGCATAACCGTATAGATTGTTACAATCGAGATATATTAAATATGATGATGGTTTTGAATCATTAAATTCTGGAATATATTTATTATTCGCCTTTACATGTCGAAGAGAACATTGAGCTAATCCCCCTCGTATCCCGTTCTCAAGCATCTGATACATATTTAAATCATCTAATAGCTGTAATTGAACACCTGTACACAAAAGCATAGCATCCCAACTTAAACTAGGTGCAGACACATAATAAGCCGGATCAAGATTATAATGTCGTAAACTTGTACTTCTGAAATGTTCAAATATATCACACAATAATAGAACGTCGCATTTCAAGTATAAGTCGGTATATTCTCCTAATGAACTTATATTAAAGGTAGACCATACGAGTTGCGCATGTGTATACTCAGCATCAGTGATATGCTCATCTTTTAAAGAATTGAAAAAATGTTCTTTATATGGTAGTTTATCCTCTTCGTATTTAGACCAAGAATTAATATAATCATAGGGATAAATACCTTTACGTCTCAGCAAATTAATTTTATTATAGCTTTGAAATTCTTTTGATAAGTTGTGGAAATCCTTTTCATTCAAATTTTTTGTTAATTCATTTAAGCCTGAACTAAGAAATTGAAAAGAATCTATAAACTTAATATTGATTGGTTGCGACTGGTTTGTTGATTCTATAATTTTTGTAATAGACGTATATTTCTCTTTGGATTGAGGAATAATTTTCACAGAACCAGGATATTTTGCCAGTTCTTTAATAAACAAATGACAGTCATAACCAGCTAGGTTATGAAAAACAACTGGTATAAATGGACATATTCTGTATCTTAAATTGCAAAGTGAATGAGCGGCACCTCTATACTCTGAAGTAATATGATCATGATCATGAACTTTATCACCGAACAAAAATTGTTTGCATATGTGACATTTATCAGCATTTGTATGGCTAGCTACTTGTTCGGTAGTTAAAGGTTTCATTACATTATTTTGAGACAATATTGAATTAATGTTCTGTATATCATCGATTAACCACTTTATAAAAATCTCGACGCAATCTTCACCTCTATAGGTAACATATTTGTTTAAACGAGGATCATGCGAACAACAAATATAATACCCAAAACATGATGGAAGATGCTGTTTAACGGTTTGAGTGTTTTGTGTACTCGCATCTTCACAATTTATTAACATACTCTCAAAGTCAGCGTAAATTATATAATTAATTTTTTGTTGTCGTTCAAAGTTTTTAAATTGAATCGCTGCATTTTTTTCAGGTAAAACAGTAAGAATGTGAGAACAATGATGTGAATTATATTTTTTTTCAGTGGTGAAAAATTGAAGGCAAGAATCGCAAAAATACATATTACCCTTGTGGTGAGTTATTTGACGACGAACTAGACGCACTAGATCTTTGATTAAGCAGTAATGACCTGCACCGTTTTGTTCAATATATAACAAATTGATATGATTTATTTTCTTGGATTTCGTGCGGTACAACGGTCCTGTTACAATACCCTTGTCTAGCCCATAGATATTAATGCTTATATCACTATTACTTTTCTCAAACAACCTTACGTCATTAGCAGACGGAGGGAATGACATTCCTTTTATATTTAAAACGGTTGAATAGTGCGGATAAGACTTAACTCGACACGCATTATTCTTTGAAGGAAATAGAGCTGCCATAATGCTCCATAAAAAACAATGACTATCGCTGTTCTGAATGTTTATACAGGTTTTAGTATTCTTGATATTAACTGGTAACGGTATGTAAGTACCACCTCTCATTGGGTTATATTTATTTATATTGATTTCTAAGTGACTAATTGTAGAATAAGACCACCCGGACTCACGATGTTCGAATTCGATTAGTTTATTTTTTAAGTTCTCGATCATAGTCATATATAATTCATTAAAATTTGTGTTTTTAAATACAATACTATATTTTGTGTTAAAAGACTTAAGCTGTTGGTTACATGAATTCGGTAATGTAAAATGAACAAACAGCTCGCTGTTCATTTTAACACAATCATGTTTCAATAATGCGGATTTCATAAGGTATAAAATATCACTTCGAATCCCGCATAGGAAAGTCTCAGGTGTAAGGCATTCGACATCCTGTGAGGGGTTTAAGCGATATGTAGCAATTCTGTTTCTAAATGCTGTGCTAATTATTTCAATGTGTTTAAAATCGGTTTTCGATAAACAATTTGATTTATGCAAATTTGTTCTTAAATGAAATCTGTATTTATTTATAGGCATCTCGATCTGACAATGATCACATCGCATAAATACATTGGTGGATGACTCGGGGTAAGTAGACGGAGCTGTAAACAAAAATATGATTTTATTGATAGTATTTATTCATAGATTTATCTAATACATAGGTTAATAATAAAGGCATGAATTGGTAAGCGCTCTCTATAATGCACTAATCATGAATAACATACTAATTTCGTAATCATTAAATACAAAAAGAATAAAAATAAAACATTAATAGTAGTTGCTAACAAATGTCGGAGTACAAGTTCTATATTCCTTACGAGTCGATGTAATAAAGTTTGATAAGTGCTGCCAAGCTGTAGTATTATCATCCGTCTGAGTTTTTATGCTGACTATGGCTTGCCGCCATCTATTAACAGGTAACACGTTTTTAATCTCGTCGCACTTGTAAACTTTTAGTTCAATAAAGTGTGAACCTGTTTTTGAATGATTGTCCTGTCGTGAAAACCCATTGGCTAGTCTTCGCGTGATACAAGACTGTAATTTACCAGGTGCAGGGGTGATACTCGAGGACTGCTTCTCATCCTCGCTACCGCTTCCAAAAAGCTCCGCAGCAGTTGCGTGGTGTGGTTTCGCAGGTACAGGATTAATTTTGATCTTCTTTTTTGAAGCACTTGAAGATGATTGCGGTGACTTTGCGTGCTTTTTCTTTTTTTCACTCGATTCAGCCGGTCTCGCAGCTTCATCTTCAGAGCTTGACGAAGAAACTACAGCTTTAGATGAATGTTTCAATCTGAAAAAATAAAAACGATCGTTAAATTAAATCGAGCTAATAAAATTTTTGCAGAGACTTGACTACATTAGAGGATATTCAATGAAAGTAATTAAAATATTGATTGGGTCTGATTAAACTTAAACAACATCATTCAATAACACAGAATAATCTTTAGTATCGAGTCGAATCAAAAGATAAATTGAATACTTACGTTTTGCTATGCTTCCTCTTTCTTATCTCACTCGATTCGGCCTGCATCGCTGACTCGTCTTCCGACGGAAATAGTGTTTCAGCATTGTTAGAGCTATAAATCTTCGACCTGAAATAAATATTAAAACATTTTAACTACAGTATTTAAGTTATCTATAATATTTGACCCTACTTTTCGTTTTATAGTAAGTATTTAAATAAGATAGAGGTATATTTAAAAAGTATCGTCATTCGTCTTGTTTCATACAATTTACTAGCGCAGCCCTCCCCGAAATTATAAAATTTTGCACTACTATAAGAATGACGCATAATAACATAGCATCATTAAACTATTATTCTTTACCGCTATTCGAATGACTCATAATTTTATTGATGATATTAAGTTAAATTACTCTATTCAATAAACAGCATCATTTATATTGAAGCCAGAATTAGTTAGCATAACTCTATCAAATTCCAATATTTACACTACTATTCGAATGACGAATAATTTTATTGATAATATTAATGACTCCAATGTATAAAAACATCAACATTTAAATTATTAGACAGCATAATTGAAGCTAGAAAAGTAATTAACTTTTCTAGGTATCTATTCGAATAGATAAATAATAAATAAATATCCATCAGTCCAGAAATCCGCAACCTCGCTTTATAGTCGGTGTTATGTTACAAACGACTCGACTATTCAATCGTAATGATGGTTGCATAATTTAATAAATACGTTTAGTTAATAAGATAGACACTTACATTTTTTTTGATGATGATCCTTCAGCTTAGGAGATGAGGTGATGGCTGGTTCTTTACTTTGCAGAGGAGATGAATGATGCACTAGATTCGGTATCAACCGCTTAAGTACTCTCTAATCCACGTGAATATCTTCCTTATACGGAAAGTATCCGCGTGACTTTAAAATAGGTCTCATCATGTATCAGCAGTAACCCTTTTAAGCGGTGTAATCTTAAACTTCTGCGTTAACGCTTAGTCTTAAATGGGAAGCGATGATTTTGTATAGTTTAATACTGTGGTTTTGCTTGGCCGATACGGATTTACTAACTGATTCACTAACTTCACAATTGGTTTTAGTTTATATAACCTATTGTGCGAAATAAAATAAAAAAACGTTTGTTAGTTTTCATATACGAGATCAACAAACAGACATACTTACCTCCAAATTCAGTGTATGTGGATGCAAATGTCGACATTGCAAATCATTGAGACTCATTTAGCATAGACATCTTTCATATATGGTTAGGTCTCATATTAACGATAAAACGATTTTACTATGCGATATTAAACCTTATGGTTTCTTTTTTATACTTAAAAAATAATATAAATAACAAGAAATTAGAACATTTTAACGATTAGTATTTTTGCAATACACTGGTGAGCAGTTCAGTAATGTCGGTGAGTGTGTACCTATTTTATTATACTTGTTATTATTTAATAATAATCAATATCCATACCGACGACTGGATAGCTGAGTGGTTAGAGAATCAGGCGACAAAGCTTGAGACAGATATTATGTATGAAAAATATGAAAGTTTGTTCTTGAGCTTCGAATGTTTAATATATAAGTAAAGTGTTTAGTATTTAAGTATATATCTATCTATATAAGTATGTTTATTCGTTGGCCAGCACCTATAACGTAAGCTTACCTTACTTTAGACTCAGGTTAATCGACATCAATTGTCTCTGATATTTATTTATATAGTAATCCAATGCAAGCTTTATTGTAATACTCGATTTATAAATTTTAATGTCGTTTAGTCATGATAAGAATTCTTTTGTTAATTATCGATAAATTACGATTAATTGTTATCAAACGCCAATGTTACTGACAATTATTTGATTCAAAAATTTTGAATGTCTTTTCTTTACAGGATACAGAAGATCTCTTTAATTTTGTACCAGCGGATCAGCGTGCTACGCATGGAGCAGAACAAAGATCTACCACTCATGATGGCGCTTCTCGCAAGAGAACCAGAACCGAACTACCATATTCTTCATACATAAAAAGAACTGTAAAACGTGCGACAAAAATAATTAAAATAGAAATTTATGACGCCGAGAACGCACCGAAATCTGAACATTCAATGTGTACTTGTGAAGCAGAAATCTGCGCCCAATATGTTGTGAAGGGTATATTATTTGATGACGTATATAGCGCAACTAAAGATATCATAAGTAAAATTCAGGATGATATGGATTTGAGAATAACTAAAATGTGTTAGTTAAGTATAATAATGTACTACTATATTGTCTACTTATTAAAAATAAAGGAGTTAATGTAATATGATATGTTTTATTTATAATAATTCAGATACTTAACTATAGCGTTAATAATCTTATATAATTACGAGTCTGAACGCTGAATAAATAAATTTAGACTTCAATTTAGAATTACGTAATTAAATTACTATTCAAGAATCAAATAAAATAAATAAGTTTCTGCGTAAGACACGTAATATAACATAGTCAGCATAGTAACTGGTGAGCGAGGTAGGTCTGTTGCACAGTGGTGTGCAGCGGATTCTGCTCTAGGGTAGGCTGGATACTTTTCTGATTGAGCTTTCAATCCAAATTGAATACCTAGTAGAATGGACAACGGTTTCTCATGAAATATGCATCACTGATGTTACACAATAATGATAACATATTACCTATTTAATATCTTACCCGTTTCGTACGTCAAAATCAGATTATTGAATTATATTAACCAATTTATAGTGAAACATATCGAAACCTCACATTAAGTATTCTCTTCTTACAATAAATTTATAAACAAAGAATTATTGATTAAATAAAAAATAACAAAATTGAATCCCTGTTTCATATTATAGCATCGCTAGTGAAAGATGACAGCTTAAAAACTCGGTCTCACCTGAACCGTTGTTTATACTACGTCTCAATGATTCGTCAAACAACACGCCATTATCACGAATGCACTAGCTTGCATTTTCTCTATTGCTAACAAAGAATTTAATATCGTAAGTATTTGAATGATAATATGATTGTATAAAAATGGTGACTTAATATATATGTTTGCTCCATAACCAACGATATCAGAGTGTACCTATTAGAAATAGAATTTAATTGAAGTAGTTTTTGATTGAACTAGTATTTGATTATCGGATTGTACTGTAATTATATGCTCAACAGATAATTCGATTGACATATATTAATGTATTGATTCATGATCAGTAATCAATATAACGTATGATTGGGGGATCCTGGATCTCGTTTGATCCAGGTCCCCCAATTATACACTACTCTGCAAACACTAATTTTCATCGACTTCACAATTAGAATTTACTGCATGGTTGCTACTAAAATTATTTAAAAGCAAAGGTTTAAACCCTCCCTCGAATCCCACGCAGTTAGGTGTTATATTTCGCGCACCTAAGCTTCTTACCTTCCAAAAAAATTTTCAAGAGGGTCTTGGTTGAAATTCCTAGTAAGCAATCAATACGATATTTTTTTAACAAAAATTGCCATAATGTTTTGAACAGATTTTTCAGTTGTCTGGCCATTGTTTTTAAACCATAAATTTGACAGTTTTCAACACTTCCAACGCTTGGTGCAACAATTGGTGATGCGGAGAATTTTGCTTTACAGCTGATCGGTATGTTTTGCCTTTTGGGGCTGAAAAACAAAAAGCGTTTAAAGTGTCGAATAACTTGTCCATGATCAATATAAATGGGATTAGATCCCTACATTCTAAAGGGATGCCACCTCTTGCTGCTAGACTTTGAAACTACCAGCGCATTCGGAAAGACCATAATTACCAAGAAGAATGCACCCTAGGTGGGTCCCAAATTCAAGCTCGAGACTGTACAATCAAGGCTGCAAAGATGAAAATAATAGACAAAAAAAATTTCTTTAGTATTTAAAATATTTAATTTTTTCGAGTTATCACAACAAAAATCATGAAAACCTAACATTTTTACTACACACACACACATTTTATTTACACCCACTCTCAGTGCCGTATTGAATTTTCCACATGCCTTCCGTGCCGTCTTATACAAGTTTCGTATCGCCTTAAAATGGATCTTTGAACAGAGCGTAAACTAGACAAACGAATCTTCCGAAAACTATTTAATTGATGATCTTTCCTTTCATAGCTTCTATCGTATCAGCCTCTGTCACAAACACATCATCTTTTATGGCTCCCCATAAAAAAAAATCCAGGTGTCAAAATCGTTGAGGGCCAAATCTTCCAATCCATCGGTTTTCAAAAATTTCGTTTAATCTGTTACGGGCTGCGATATTCACCATATAGTTGTATTAATTTAAGACACCGCTCTTTATCCATGACGCTAATAATACGCGACGGACAAGCGAGGCAAAACACAACCGTCTTGAGTGAGCGCGGCAAACGTGCTGAGGCGCCTTTGAGCATGGACAAAAAACGACACCGCGCGGCTCGGGTCGAGGCACACTCGCCCGAGGCAAGACGTACGTTTGCCTCGGGCGAGGCACGTCCTGACAGGCCGAGGATTTGCCTCACAAAGCTGCCGCGCGAGGCGGCTCGCTCAGTGTATACGCGGCTAATGACCCGAGCTCTTGAGCCAACTCCCGAGAGCGTGGAAAATAAACGAATCAATGAATGAATGACAATCATTGGTGTTCATTTACAATAGAGTCCGATCAAAGACAATGTATACCAATTAGAAATAAGTTAAAGGCTCTTCCACACGTTAAATTAAGAACCTGTCACACATCGAGCCAATGTGACGTTTTGCGTGAACACATAGATAACGATGATACGTATACACTCACTCATCACAGATTACATACAAGAATAGATTAGAGTCGAGAACAGAATATTTTTTCTAAACTGCATTGTTTCCAGTAACAGCATTTTACCCGATTTTGTGGGTATTTTCATTTGGACGGGTTTTTCGGTAGGTAATTAAATTTCGCTACAATATTGAGTCTTTTTTCAATACTGAACTGATGTATCGAATGTCGGAAATAGTAGATTCACCCTCCTATCTCATGTAATATATCGATGGCTGTATTTATTAATTGCCCGAGCAGCTCGCCGCCAGTCAGACAATTGTGTGTTAACTAAGAAGTAACCAATAGGACATTTAAAATAGTTCCGTGTATGATAGGTACTATTTGAAATACTAAGCGTTCAGATGCCAGCTGTACTGGTCTTGATCATTGACAGGGATGTCTCCAGGGTCGTCAAAAATTTTGCCTAATTTAGGACAATAATAATATGATACGTCTTGTTTCAATGACATGGAATCAAATATTAATGCCACATCCTTCAAATACCTTTTTTTAGGTACTTAATTCTAATTTTATATGTTCTAAATATGACTTCAGTTAGAAAACCAACAGAGCAGCTGAAGCTTGAGAGTGATCGCCATTAATGTGGTTGCATACGGCAATGAAATATTTTTTCGTAAATATTCATAATGCTTTTAAAAACAATTAAATAAACAAAGCAATATTTTAAAACAGACTAATACTAAAACTAAAACTATTATTATAAAACTATAAAGTAAATATGTCGTCAAAAATTTCCGCCACAGGCATCGACCCCAAGACGCTGGCCGCATTGCCTCTCTAAAGCCCTAGGGTCACCTGTGGCCAGCACAGCACTAAACGTTTCGAAAGTTCGTGAATAATTTTGTGTCCGCCGACCAAAGTCTCGAAAGCAAGCGCCGCAAACACATGGTAATTTGTTAGTGCAGAATATTTGCGACGCTTGCTCGTTTGGGCTTGTTCGGCAGCTGCCCCGGCCCTTAGTGAAGTGCTTAACATACATAATATCTAAAACGTCAGTTTTATACCAACGACGTCGATCGCCATCTTGATAGCGAGAGGGTAGATGTTATACCGCGAAATGTCTTTTAAAAAGTTGCATGCCGATAAACTGCGGTTGGATCTCGGAGCATAACTCCAGACTCTTTTTGAACTCGCAGGATTTTAGCTTCCATTGAGGCGAGAAACACTTTTAAGGTAATGCTTTTGGCCAGTAAAAATATCGAGTTAAGGCTAAGGGTACTTGCTAATATTTATAAAATTACCCTGTACCCCTGTAGTATATTTTCAATTTCTGATTGATCGGTGTTTCCGCACTGCTATGTTGACTATGAACTACAAATCCTGTGTTTTACGCTCTTGTCTTTGTACTTGTTGCTGTAAGATTGTATTTATCTTCGTCAAAGTTATTTCACGGCTACTCTTAGTCCAGATGGCTTCGATCGCGTTGTTGGCACTCCTGCTATTGACTAAATACGCAAGCAAGGAAAGGGACGTGACTGTATGTGAATGTATATAATAATGAACATTATTAAGTAAGTAAAACAATTTTTGTCATTGTGTCATTAATTGAAGAAGAGAAATAAATAAATAAACTCGGACTCCTGTCCCGGCTCTCTAGGTCGTAGGTGGGTCGAGATAATAATAAAGAAAAAGTGGCGGAGACCCCCAGTGATGTCAGGGACAGTGGTCCGCGCTCTCTGGGACGTTTTTGGCCGACTTGGCAACTTTGGCGGACACTTGGCGGTTGTTTGCCCCTACTCGATAGGTTAGCCTTAGCCTGCTCCATCATCATCAACAACCTACAATTCTCTTTCAATTCTGACCATGAGTTAATTCTAGTTAACGCAAGTTGTGACGAATAAAACGGCCTTATCCCGTATTTAACAATTGTCAAATTGTTCTTTTTTACTAAAAGGATTGCTCAATATATTAAAATAAATTTTCATTATACTCAAATAAATTGTAAAACTTTTGTCGGGGCCTTGTGTACGTGTACGGATTTCCTGCATTAAGTCGAAATAGAATGACAAATATTCCTCGAGTAGGTAGTCGTTTCTTCAAGTCATTCCCACAAACCTCATTGCACACGCCGCGGTACCAAAAAGAGGCCACATCAACAAATAACTCGCCGGCCGACGAGAATAATTCGTCATTAGAAATATGTCTACTCTGACATAACTCCTCTAATCCTACTAATATTATAAATGCGAAAGTTTGTGACGATGTGACGATGTGAGTGAGTGTGTATGTTTGTTCCTTCTTCACTTCTTTCACTTCTAAAACGACTGGACGGATTTGGATAAAATTTGGTACGAAGATAGCTGTGACCCTAGATTAAAACATAGGCTACGCCCAACAAGCTGCCACCGGCGCGTCCCCCATCCACGCTCCGTGGGGAAGAGAAAGGGGAAGAGAGGAAGGAGGA